>OX459034.1:2088618-6888618 GCA_949775005.1 Orthosia gothica | reverse complement strand
TCAAAATCAATTTTTTTATTTCATATAGGCCTACATGGGCACTTATAAAACGTCGACAATGTGCACGGTTCGGGTTGGTCGTTTCCTATGGAGAAGAACCGGCAAGAAACTCCATGGTTACTCTTTTAAAAAAAATGGTTTGGTTTTACAATATTTCCTTGTTACAGCATTAGTACTTAGATATGTGGGGACAACGTGGGCCCGACAATAAGTCGTAAGAAAACAAAAAAAAAAAAGATTACATATTATTTAAACAAAAGAAAATAAAACGAGTTAAAAAGTTAACAAGCATCTAGAAGGCCTACAATGTTCACACATTTACAAAATAATCGGTAAAGGAATCTATACAAAAGTAAAATAAAAAAAAAGACTAAATCTAACATGTGGCACAAATATTGTTATCAGTGCTGTAACTATTCTTAGCAAAGGGCTATGAAGATGATTGAAAACCATTGTAAAAAGAATAATCAAAAGAAGGAAAAAAAACAAAGAATTAATGAGATTGAGAATAGTTAGAGACAACCACATATTTTTCATCATGAACCGTAATAGCTAGACAGTTGAAATTTTCACAGATGATTTTTTTTGTTGCTGATATAACAAAAAATACTATAAACAGAGTAATATACGTATACATATTTAAGTGGAACTCCCATACAAAAAACGTGATTTTTTTGCCGTTTTTAGAGATTATGGTACGGAGCCCTTCGTGCGCGAGTCCGACTCGCACCTGGCCGGTTTTTTTTTAAACGAAATATTCAAAGCAATTTTCATATCAAATTCAAAATTACCTGTTTGATCCCTGAATACTTACGCAAGTTGAACTGTATTATAAACTTTATAGTTCCATACCACCAAAACAAAAAAGGCAACCCATTTAAAAACGTACTTGCAAAATCGAGTACCAGGACTTTCAAGTACGTCTACTTTATGAAACCAGGTCCTAAAACCAGGGCTCGGGATACTTTCAAGTATTTTCTATCTGGATAGGAAATTGACCCGTAATGTTAATGAATAAGGAGCACAATCGCGTTTTCAAATAAATACCTACTTACAGACGATTGAACTTCTATGCTTCTACTTCTATGCCAAGCCCTGTTGGAATAAAAAATACTTGCATAGGAAATTGAAACGTGACTTGCTATAAATAAGAAGCACAATCGCCTTTACAAATAAATACCAACTTACAGACGATAGAAGTTTCTACTTCTATTCCACCCAAGAGCCATGTTGGAAGAAAAAATACTTGCATAGGAAATTGACCCCTAACATCTTATTAATAAGGAGCACAATCGCGCTTAGAGCCCCGACGTAGCGAGTCCGAGTAGCCGTACAAAATACTTTGAAGTCTTGCAAGTATTTCGGGTCGGTACCTGGTGTACGTACTTGGAAGCAAATACCTGGTGTAAAAACCTGCAGCCTAAACCTCTTACTGATAAACGCGGAATAAAGTTACACCAGGTATAACTAAGGTATACCCATACATTTTCATAGGTTTATACCTGGTATAACTTTATTCTGCGTTTATTTGTAAGAGGGTAATTGTGTAAGTAAATTCGGCAAAGGAAACAATCTGTTTCACATAACACATACACTCTGAAAACGAAAGAAGTTGAATAAAGATTCAACTTCTTTGTGTATGTGTGTGTTTTTGGGAAAGAAACAGATTGTTTCCTTTGCTGAATTTACTTCCACAATTAGGCTGCTGGTCGCCTAAATACGTACCTTCCCTAGATTAATTCACAAACCATTTATTTTTGTACCATGTCTCAATAATAATTTCTCTTCCAGACATTATGAAGATGTCCTGAAACTGCTCAAATGGCCATTCTCAGGTCCACCAGAAAGCCAGCCAGCACCTAAAGAGGTTATGGTGAAGTTCAATAGTGTTACTAAATACCTGTTCCTTATAGAAGAACCGGAAGATTTAGTAAAGAGTAATGTCACTGATGATGTATGGCAAGGTAAATAACTCTTTACACTCTTTGCGCTGTAGCATGGTGCGGGTGACAGTTTCAATAACATTTTTTACGCATATACGTATACGCATCTTTTGTAGTTTAACGTCATACCATAGTTATACCATATACCATAATTATTTATTGCCATTTGCCACTGACCTCCTTAGGAGATTTTTATCCAGTACCATTTAAAAACAAAAAGTTTTAAATTCAGAATCTCTGATAATAATATTTTTTTGGGAACAAAACTAAATACTTGACAAAGCTTAAATTCCATTATATTATACATTGATGTATTAAAAAGAGGTAGATACGCAATACGCATCAAAATGTCTTCTTGTGTAGCTAAACAGTGTTTAAATAATACCAGGAAGAAAAATAATTCACACGGGATCACTTACCACTCGTAAGTACAGTCAAAAATGTTAATTTGTTGAAAATTATAATAATGTTTAATGTTTGCTTCGCCATATTTGTGAGAGCGAGATAGATATTACAAACATGCGTGAGAGACACGATACGCACATATTGCAATGCATTTCATTCATAATAGTAAACATTCGGCCAACATTCGGCAGCTAACGCGATTTCGCTCGCAGAACAGCACTGTCTCCTATCAGTGTCCTTGTCTATGGGTAACTGTAGGTTTGGGACTGGTGATGACACTGAACACAGATGTGTGAGTATCGGTGCATGTAGTCGTGCGCCGAGCCCAGGTTTTCTGATCGCGATGTTAGCGCGTAACGTATCTTCCTCTTTTTAATACATCAATGATATTATGGTCATAATTGTTTAAACCTGTTAAAACCACAGCCAGAGTGGACAGCTTCTCAGCTGTTGTGCGCAGGAATAGTGCATTTCCTCTCGTCAGATTGCGTGGCAGTAGAGCCCCATAATCAGGCATCTCATCAAGACTACATTTGTCTCTTATAGTGTTCCAGCTGACCCCCGCGGTTTCGCTCCCGTCAAAATCATAGCCTATGTCACTCGGGAATAATGTAGCTGTCCATAGGTGAAAGAATTTTAAAAATCGGTCCAGTAGTTTCGGAGCCTATTCGGTACAAACGAACAAACAAACAAAAAAACCTTTCCTCTTTATAATATTGGTATAGATCATAGATACTAACATATAAGTTATGAGCCATTTTGTTACTAACATCCTTTAAGTATTTGTTTGTGTGGACTATGTTATCTGAAAACATGCAAAAAATTGAGATGTTATATATTATATATATACATATTCAAGTTTATCCATATCTAATATTTAACTTTTTCTATCAACAGAAAAAGGGCCATGTCTGCCAGTGAGAGTGCTTTTACGGCCTCTCAAAAAGAGGTTCCAATTCCATTTCACGGGCAGCCGACAAACAGCGCGCATCGATCGTCCAGAGTGGTTCCTCACACAGGCTCTCACTTGGATCAAACACCACCAAGGTTTTGTTAAGACCCATGTTCAGCCGATCGCTGATAAGCTGGAGCTGAAGCATGTTAGGGCAGTGGTATGTATACAGTTTTAAATTAAATCGTGCTCTGGATCGTGTGATAGATTAGTTGTCAATAACTATGAATGTTTAGTAAAAATGCTTATTTTCAACACCCTCTGCTTCTCTTGTAAACAAAAAAATTAATAATACCATGCTTAATAAATAGTAACGGCTTAAGGTGGGTATACGCGTAAATGCTCTACATTTACGCGACCATTAATATGTTACGTTCTTACGAATGGTACAAATACAGACAAATGCTCAGTTTCCTAAAGCCTTTCCATGTAATTTAACTTTCTTACGAACGGTACAAATACAGACAGCTCAGTTTCCTAAAGCCTTTCCATGTAATGTAACGTTCTTACGAGTGGTACAAATACAGACAAATGCTCAGTTTCCTAAAGCCTTTCCATGTAATGTAACTTTCTTACGAATGGTACAAATACAGACAAATGCTCAGATTCCTAAAGCCTTTCCATGTAATGTAACGTTCTTACGAATGGTACAAATACATACAAATTTTCAGTTTCCTAAAGCATTTCCATGTAATGTAACTTTCTTACGAATGGTACAAATACAGACAAATGCTCAGTTTCCTAAAGCATTTCCATGTAATGTCGTTCTTACGAATGATACAATACAGACAAATGTTCAGTTTCCTAAAGCCTTTCCATGTAATGTAACGTTCTTACGAATGGTACAAATACATACAAATTTTCAGTTTCCTAAAGCATTTCCATGTAATGTAACTTTCTTACGAATGGTACAAATACAGACAAATGCTCAGTTTCCTAAAGCATTTCCATGTAATGTCGTTCTTACGAATGATACAATACAGACAAATGTTCAGTTTCCTAAAGCCTTTCCATGTAATGTAACGTTCTTACGAATGGTACAAAAACATACAAATTTTCAGTTTCCTAAAGCATTTCCATGTAATGTAACTTTCTTACGAATGGTACAAATACAGACAAATGTTCAGTTTCCTAAAGCCTTTCCATGTAATGTAACGTTCTAGCGAATGTTCCACGCTGTGTTCGACGTAATGCTCAAGGCGAATGAGCATTTTCTTGTAACATTGCTTTCTACATTGCGTACACTTAATGAATTAAAAAAAAAAAATTAGGAAAAATTGAAATACAAGATGTTGCATATAAACATATACAATAAAAGACAAACTTTTGGCGGTCTCCAATAAATGTTGGACTTAAAATCGCCCGTAGCCCGCGCTTGTGCGTTTGCTCGATAAAATGTTACACGAAAAACTCGTTGGTTTTTAAAATTACGTTGTAACAAAACATCGAGCGTCATGTTCGAAGTGTGGTACCAGTAAATTGTACAAGTAAATGCTCTAGTCTAAACTTGCCTTTAAACATTATGTTATGGCCAGGTTACAAAAGGCTAGTTTTTTACCGACTTACCAAAAAGGAGGAGGTTATAAATTCGACATTTTTTTTTTAATGTGTGTAAGTAACCTCAGAACTTGTTTCTAGGTGAACCGATTTTGATGATTCTTTTTTAATTTGAAAGCTGGTGTTTGTCATGTGGTCCCATTCAATTTCCATCGAGATCTGATGAAGAACTTCGGAGATATACATCAGAACTCTTCAATAAATGACGGCAAATCACTCGGGATAGCTGCAATCGCATTTCTGTTTATTGTTTACACCATTTCATAACATAACATCATACTAGTACGCTCTAAAGGGGTACGCAGGTGTAAACAGTTCACCTTGGTATACTCTTATTCCACCGGTTTTGTTTAAGTTTCATGTTATTGGGTTAATCTATTCTGGCTTCACTTTGGCCATTATTGGTACCAAGCCTATATAACTGGTCCATTATGTACCAAAACTAAAAAGATACAAAAAAAACTTTTTACAAAAAATACAACCGACTTCCTAATAAAAACACTACAAAGTGAAAAATAACTTCAATTTCGGAAGTCGGTGTCAAAAAACGAAAACAAGAACACCGACTTCCGAAATTGAAGTTATTTTTCACTTTGTAGTGTTATTTTTTAACTAGATTAGGACATTGCTATTGTGTCAACAAGCTATTCTAGCTTGTTCAAACAGAAGCCTTGCGTAATCCGGGCATTTATTGTTTTTTCCTTTCTCGGTCATATATTCAATATTTATTAGTATATTAGATATGTTGTATAGTATGTACGTATTTTATGTAATTATGTATAAGTAAGTTATATTATATTGTACACTGATAGCCCTCAATTCTTCACCTATCGTTCAGTCCATCCAAAGGTTGGTAAGAGATTGCCCTGTGCGATAAGACCGCCCATTGTACACTTTGTTTGAAAATATTTTTTCTGTATGTGTTTTTTTTATGGTGTACAATAAAGAATATAATAAATAAATAAATAACTTTCGAACGAGGTTCTAAAACAATCAACCTCTTTCAGGACGAATTCAATGCTGGCCTTATAGCACTGGCCGCCGAAAGGCTTCATACAGTGCTAGCGTTGTATCACTCACAGAGCTCCAAAGGCGAAATAGTCGACGTTGACGCGGCATTCGCGCACGCCGTGGATGAAACTCTAGGCTTTCAAAGAGAACTTGTTGAGATCACCGGCAAAGACAGCAACAGTGTACTCTCTGTTTTAACAAAAGTGGAGACGTTTGTGAGGTGGCAGACTGTGGAAAAGAAATGTAAGTATTAAATGTTACTGTGTTTGGTATACTGAGGATCTCGTGGCCAAATAATAACAGCCGCAAGGGTCGATCATCAAGGTTAAGCAACACTTGACAAGGTCGGTCCGTGGATGGGTGACCATTTTTAACCCCCGCCGGAAAAAGAGGGGTGTTATAAGTTTCACGTGTGTTGCTGTGTATCTGTGTGTCTGTCTGTGGCATCATAGCGCCTAAACGGATGAACCGATTTTAAATTTTGTTTGAAAGGTGATTTTGTCGAGAGTGTTCTTAGCTATGTTTGAATAAAATCGGTTCAGCCGTTCAAAAGTTATGTGCGTTTTTCTGTTTGTCTGTTGTTTTTCTGTTTGTTTTCGCAAGATAAATGTGTCGGGGGTTTTAAATTTTGAAATTTTACTTGTCAACATACTGAGTTTCCTCCGTGCTTCGAAAATCACGTTAAGCCGTTGGTCGCGGCTGTCATTTGAAGATCTTTGACAGTCGTGACGAGTAGTCAGAAGCTTGAGATCTGACACCAGTCTAGCCAAGGGGTACCGTGTTACCCACTTACTGGGTTGTGAAGGTCAGATAGGCAGTAAAACACTGGTACTCAGCTGAATCCGGTTAGACTGGAAGCCGACCCCAATATAGTTGGGAAAAGGCTAGGCAGATTGATTGATTGTTTGGTAAACTGAGTAAAACTGTGAAAGAAACTGGCATGTCCTAGAAAAGTACAATCGAAGACATGCTATCCATCGCTATGTCGGTCGACAAGGTAGATTACGCCACTCATCGCCGCGTTTTGTCTATTCTGACACACAGTCTAATAGACAAAATATTTGAGGGTAGTGTAAAGTAATGGGAACATCATAATTAAATATGGGTTGGGTTTATATTGTACTGACCAAAATCCTGATCTTAGCAACATTGACTTTGCGACATTGTCATTCGGCCTGAAAAAGCGAAAACGGATGACGATAAAATGTCTCTGAGGTATTGTTGCTGCTGTAAAAATAGCCTGTAGTTAAGCCATAAACACAAAAAAAAAAAAATGTGCTTGTATCATTTTCATTCTTTTATTTCTAAGACAGTTTTTCACATTGGCCAGTAAAGCAGAATTTCTACTAAACGGCACGCATCGCATCGGACTGGAAGGGATACGAACAGATACCGCGAAACGGGTCGCGTCCAGCAGGATGTCGACGCATACGGACGGCTCCGTACGGCTTCCGTCGCTTGCGTACGTTTCCGTATATGCGCCTGTGTGTTCAATTCTGGTAGTGGTATGCTTTTGCGCCAAAAAAAACAGTTTTTCTTCTAAATACATGATTGCATGAGTTACGTCAAATGACAGTGCACTCTCGAGAATGAGTGGTGGCACCGCCTGCTGCCCGGCCACAGCTACAAGCGCACGCGAAGGCAGCCGAAAGGATTCGATCGGATACGACCGCATCCGAACGGAGCCGACCGCGGACAAGCTGCTGTGCGCGGCTAATAAAGACTTTAAATACTGTGTACACGATTTTACTACGTTTAAGATTGTAAAATCCGTTCCCAACCGATGCGATGCGTGCCGTTGGTGGAAATTATACTTAAGACATTTAGGCAAAACATCGTTCGTTTGTCTATTGTGACCAATTTCTTGTAAGACCTTTTGTTACGAAACGATATTAACCCCATCATAAATTACCCAACAGACGCCTTAGCGAAGATGGACGAGAGCCTAGAATGTCCGCAGTGGAGCGAGGGGGTCGGGTCAGGAGCGGGCGCCGCGACTGGGGCTGCGCTGTGGATCCCGCGCGCCGCTGACTGGTTCATCACGCTGCTGCGGACCATCGAGGACAGATACAAGCTGCTGCCACAGCCGGGCCACAGGTACACACATTAGAATTCCGCCGACTGGTTCATCACGCTGCTGCGGACCATCGAGGACAGATACAAGCTGCTGCCACAGCCGGGCCACAGGTACACACATTAGAATTCCGCCGACTGGTTCATCACGCTGCTGCGGACCATCGAGGACAGATACAAGCTGCTGCCACAGCCGGGCCACAGGTACACACATTAGAATTCCGCCGACTGGTTTATCACGCTGCTGCGGACCATCGAGGACAGATACAAGCTGCTGCCACAGCCGGGCCACAGGTACACACATTAGAATTCCGCCGACTGGTTCATCACGCTGCTGCGGACCATCGAGGACAGATACAAGCTGCTGCCACAGCCGGGCCACAGGTACACACATTAGAATTCCGCCGACGTATTCATCACGCTGCTGTGGACCATCGAGGACAGATACAAGCTGCTGCCACAGCCGGGCCACAGGTACACACATTAGAATTCCGCCGACGTATTCATCACGCTGCTGTGGACCATCGAGGACAGATACAAGCTGCTGCCACAGCCGGGCCACAGGTACACACATTAGAATTCCGCCGACGTATTCATCACGCTGCTGTGGACCATCGAGGACAGATACAAGCTGCTGCCTCAGCCGGGCTACAGGTACACACATTAGAATTCCGCCGACGTATTCATCACGCTGCTGTGGACCATCGAGGACAGATACAAGCTGCTGCCACAGCCGGGCCACAGGTACACACATTAGAATTCCGCCGACGTATTCATCACGCTGCTGTGGACCATCGAGGACAGATACAAGCTGCTGCCTCAGCCGGGCCACAGGTACACACATTAGAATTCCGCCGACTAGTTCATCACGCTGCTGCGGACCATCGAGGACAGATACAAGCTGCTGCCTCAGCCGGGCCATAGGTCTGTCATCATCATCATTTCAGACAAAAGGCGTCCACTGCTCATAGGCCTCCCCCAAGTGTTGATCCTGTGCGTCTCGCATACATCGGATGCCCACAGCTTTTACCAGGTCATCGGTCCATCTAGAGGGAGTCCTTCCAACGCTGCATCTTTCGGTACGCGGTCGCTAATCCACAACTTTTCGGCAGATCAGTGTTTACAGTTAAATAGAGAAGAATAGTAAACCTATTATGAAGACTAGGATCCTGCATGCAGCGAGGGATTCAAGCCAGCCCAAAGCAAAGACATCTTTATCTCCAAGGAAATTATTCTACTTAACACATTCGCTGCAAAAGGCCTCGTTAACTTTACCATCCAAGAGTTCAATGTTATTTACAGGTTCTAAAACTACGTGGTAAATTTGAGTATGTGAAAGTTTTATAGTTTAAACCTGAATAAATGTGGCAAAGCAATTACCAGATCGACTAGACATTCTATATAATAATATGTACAAATACAATTTCACCAGTTCCGCGGATCTGCACGTACGTCATGCCATGAAAATATGATAACCACATGACCAGTTCATAATCGGTTCAATTTCCTTTAAGGGCCTACATACCCTTTAGTGCCGTAAAACGGTAACTTTCTAAAGCATACTCCTTAGTAACGGCTAGGTTAAAAAATATTTACTATTGATTCATGTACATAATTTTGAACACAAGGTTTTTTCGTGTAACTAATAGTTTTGCTTTAAAAAAATAATGAACAACACGATATTTTTTCGCAACTTTTGGGAACTCCTCCAAAACGACTTGGATGTTTAAAAATATTTTTACACAGAAAAATTGATGGCTGGAATTTCTTCATAACTAACATAGTATATGTAAATCTATATATATAAAAATCAATTGCTGTTCGTTAGTCTCGCTAAAACTCGAGAACGGCTGGACCGATTTGAATAATTCTTGTTTTGTTATGTTCGCCAGAATACAGGAAAGGTTTAAAAGCAAAAAAAAAAATAAAAAAAATGTTTGGTTGGATAGGGTAGGTAGGGTAGGTAGGTAGAGTAGTGTAGTGTAGGTAGGTAGGTAGGGTAGGGTAGGGTAGGTAGGGTAGGGTAGGGTAGGGTAGGGTAGGGTAGTGTAGGGTAGGGTAGGTAGTGTAGGTAGGTAGGTAGGGTAGGGTAGGGTAGCGTAGGGTAGGGTGGTGTAGTGTAGGGTAGGGTAGAGTAGGGTGGTGTAGTGTAGGGTAGTGTAGGGTAGGGTAGTGTAGCGTAGGGTAGGGTAGGGTAGTGTAGGGTCGGGTAGGGTTGGGTAGGGTAGGTAGGGTAGATAAATGTTTGGTGTTTTTATGGCAAAACAAAGTTTGCCGGGTCAACTAGTCAAATAATATTTTGCAAACAGAACTGTTCAAAAAGAGGTTCAATATAATATATTTTTCAATTTGGCATCGAGTGGGCGCACGGCCAGTACTGCGTTAACATTGGGGCTAGATATAGCGCCTTAACGCATTGTAAAATCTGTCTTGGCTCGGTCGGTGGAAATCGTAAATAACTTCAACACACATTTCCTTGTAGACTAAACTTCCTGGAGCTGCAACTCGAGCTGGTAGAAGAATGGCGCGTCCGCCTCACTCAACTCTTGAACGCCGCACTGGACAATCTCCACGAGGACTCGTTCTTGTCTCCCAACGCGGCGTCGCACCCGGTGACGGCTGTCATCAACGCTGCCCATCATACGAGGACTGTTTTGCTGCAATGGGCTCATTCTTTGGTAAGGATAGATGATAGATTTTATATTATTAAAATCGACTAATTGTATGATCAAATAAAATCCATGGGTCAATTTAATTTACCCATAATAGTAACCATTTGAAAACCAATTATGATGCCCACGTTTAAAGGAAAGTCGCTGGTGATAAATCCTGATCACACACGAGTAAGTGTCCTTTGACACAATTTATTTTAATCCTATAAAATAAAATACGTACTTTAAGGTTGCCCTAGTCAGTCATTCTTCCATACAAACGCAATATGGCGATTACTCCACTGTTTGGCGGTGTACACTCAAAATAAAAAAAGTTATGAGCGTCGAAAGTTCAATATTTCAACACAAATTTCAGCGCATCTATGAGATAAAAAGAAGATAAATTGCAAAACAGTCACCATACAGGGATAGATTAGCAATACAAAAAGCAAAAATTATATTTTAACGAATACTTTCAGTAGTTTTTTCACGATAATCATACTCCCAAAGGTTTTCAAAAAAATTCGCGCGCTTTTTTCGTTCTAAATCATCATCCATTTATTATTTTTATACCATGAGTGAGTATTCGTACGCGCACTAGCTCTTCACAGTGTCTATCCCTTTCGTACGCGTTGTCCTATGAGATAGCATGCATTTTAACCCCGACCACAAAATAGTTCGTACCGCCGACTAGGGCAACCTTAAATCAAACAAGTAAAAATTTACAAAACCTCCGACAGTTTTTTTAATGTAATTTTTTTCGAACACGTAATTATGACACGATATCTTGCGAAAATACCCCGATTCAAACAGTACAAGTAAAATTTCAAAACCCCCGACCCATTTATCTTGCGAAAACACCCCGATTCAAACAGTAAAACGCCCATAACTTCTGAACGGCTGAACCGATTTTATTCAAACATAGCTAAGAACACTCGACAAACTCACCTTTCAAACAAAAAAAAACTAGATCAACATCGGTTCATCCGTTTAGGCGCTATGATGCCACAGACAGACATACGGATACACAGCAACACACGTGAAACTTATAACACCTCTCTTTTTCCGGCGGGGCGGGGGTTAAAAACGTCCATTACATTTGAACAGCAGAACCGATTTTCATCAAACATAGCTAAGAACACTCTCGATAATGTCACCTTTCAAACAAAATCCACAAAAAGATACACAAACACACAGGTACTAACTTCAAACTTATAACACCCCTATTTTGCCGGGGTTAAAAAACGTTGTTGTTTTTCATAATATTTATAAGTACTCTCACCCCCTGAAAGATTGCCAATGAGAATTAAAGTAACCCTGTATTTCTCCAGCATTACCTCCAACTCCACTTCTACCGGCGCCAGTTCCTGAACTTCACGCAACAGCAGCATCAGGACGAAGAGTTCAGCGAGGAGACGTCAGACACGGAGTACACTGACTCTGATGAAACATCCGCTAAAAGGGAGAAAGGTAAGGAACACTATTCACTGCAAGAGGAACCTGTCTTAACGAAGGTTTTTACAAGCTCTTTACGAACTTGATGAACATTGATGTTCTGCTTCGACCAAAACTCAGCCACGTCGACAGCTCTAGCGCTGGCCTCGCACAGGTCCGTCATGGTGCAGGTGTTTGTGCACAGAGAGCTGGATAACAGATGGGGCATCGTTTGCGGTGCGGTTCCACAGTCGCATTGTGGCTGATCAGAGTACCTCCATCTGACCAGGTTGAACCTACAGCGGCTCACTTGGCTTCGCAGCCTATTTAGGGATTTCCAGTTTGGCCATGGCAGTTTATGCCCAGCTGGGAGCTTTTCTGCGGAATCGATATAGTCAGTTGGAGGGGGATATTTTAGGAGACACATTTTCCTATGTGCTTCGCCAGGGATGTTGTCGTATGTTGTTTTAGCCGACTTAAGGAAGCTGTTCCGACCTTTAGTCGCCCCGTTGATTGGTCCGTGTTGAACAGTAGGTGGTGGTTATCGGTTTCCTGCTTGTGCTTTTCGGCGGAACAGGCAACTTCCCTACGGACCTTGAAATAATAATTATGGTACTATGGAGCTGATGGAGCCGGAAGGTGGTCATAGCAACTCCTCAACCAGGCAAGAAAGCACCTTCGTGTTTTGGCTTATTGGATATGTATTGACAAGCTATATTGCATCTCGTAGTTTTTAGTCCATTAAAAGCTTGTTTTAAAAAGATTTTAACTTTTAATGATTAGTATTAGGAAGGATATTCTAAGGAAAGAAAAACCCAAAGAAGTGATGGATGGATATGCCATGATTACATACTATAGTACATAGGTCTGGCGAACCTGCTAGAAAACTTCGACCCATTTTGACTAAAGTCGAGCTTCATTCACAATATAAATATGGACGAACAGTACGGAAACTACCTACGAACGCTCGAAATGACACACTCACACAAACATGAGCATCGACGAGACCCCTAAGCGGTTGTCGCGATGCTGTCAGTAGTGCGTGCCGCTTTTTAGGGTTCCGTACCCAAAGGGTAAAAACGGGACCCTATTACTAAGACTTCGCGGTCCGTCTGTCTGGCTGTCTGTCCGTCACCAGGCTGTATCTCATGCACCGTGATAGCTAGACAGTTGAAATTTTCACAGATGATGTATTTCTGTGGCCGCTATAACAACAAATACTAAAAACAGAATAAAATCAATATTTAAGTGGGGCTCCCATACAACGAACATAATTTTTGTGCCGTTTTTTTTGCGACAATGGTACGGAACCCTTCGTGCGTGAGTCCGACTCGCACTTGGCCGGATTTTTTTTAAATGTTGCAAGCGTGGAGCATAGTGTTGTAGGTAAGACTCAATCATAAGTGATTCATCGAATCGATGTGACATGACTCCTCGATTTAATTTTACTAATTGATGTAAATAAATGTTTCATGAATATAAACGTAATATATTTAAATATAACAGTATTCATACAAATAGCACATACACTTTTATTGTGTTAAATATGAAATCAATAAAATGAAGTCTGATGTAAATGAACCCATACAATCCCATACAACATTTTTTGCCGTTTTTTGCGATAATGGTACGGAACCCTTCGTGCGCGAGTCCGACTCGCACTTGGCCGGTTTTTATATGACGATATGGCCCCTGTAACACAGGAACTTCCTAGCATGGGGGTCATTGATCGTGTATTTTGTACCTTCCAATTGAATCCTAAGTTAAGTGTCATCTGTAATTCTGTACTTTTTGTCAAATAAATTATTTTTATTATACGCTATTTATACTGTGGTTCGGTCTAACACCAATCTGTCAAAATTTAACGAACTGATACGAATGAGCGAGAGCTTGATATAAGAGGCAACAACATGTCCTATACGCCTTATTTATGTTTTAAGGCTGCATGACTGTTTTATAAAAACTATCTTGGAAAATAACTCAGATGTTTTAAAATATGTACATTAACTTAACAGACTGACAATTAAAATTAACAGTTGTATCATTTTTTTAGATTTAGAAAAAGCCATGTCTTTGATGGAAGTGGAACTACAAGCTAAAAATTTGGCGCTTAGTGAAGTGTCTAGGCAGAATTCACTGGTGCCTGCAGACTGGAACCAGTATGACATTGTGAGTATTTATTTATTTACACTTTATTGTACACCAAGAGAAAAATTATTCAAAAAGACATCTTATAACTAAAACAAAAATACAACAGGCGGCCGTATCGCGATTCACGATCTCTTCCAGGCAACCAAGAATGGAAAGTGACAGCCTGGACACATTATGGGGTTGCACTTGGTGCAAAATTTAAAAAAATTAAAAGATATTAAGAAAGTAGGTACTAAATACAAAAAAATAAAAATATATAATAGATACATAAATACATACATACAACTAATATACAGACAAGAAAACAATTCAGCTTATATAAGATTATGATCACAGTAACATGTAGTGCTCCTTCACAAGTCGCTTAAAAACAGGCAGTGATTGCGCGCTCTTTATGGTCACAGGCAATGCATTCCATAGACGAGCGGCCTGGACAGTAAAAGATTTGTCTAGGAAGATAGTGGAGTGCATTGGCATTTTCAGTTTCATATTATCCGATGACCTAAGAACTTTCACGTGCGAGTCACACAGAAACTGAAACCGTTTCTTGAGATAAAGAGGGGTAGAAGGAAGAAAGAGAATATTATACAGAAGAGAAAGAATATGAGCATTCCGGCGATGGCGAATAGGCAACCACTTGAGTTTCACACGAAATTCAGAAACATGGTCATATTTGCGCAAACCAAATATGAACCTTATACAAAGATTTTGAAGCCACTCAAGTTTATCAAGTTGCACTTCAGTGAGATCAAGATAGCTGGCATCAGCATAATCAAGGATGGGTAGCAAAAGAGATTGTGCAAGCGCAATCTTGGTTGCCGTCGGCAGAAAATTACGCAGTCTTCTCAAAGATCCAGCAGACGGAAATAGCTTGCGGCTAACTTCCTGTAGCTGGGCAGTCCAAGAAAAGCTTGTCAAGGAATATACCCAATCTTAACTTTCTCTCTAAAAGGGATAACAGAGTTGTCAAAAGAAACTTGGGGTAGAGTCGTCCAGTCTATCCTTGAGACCGTTCTTGAACTGCCCACCACCAAAACTGGCGTCTTTATGGGATTCACCTGAAGTCCGAACCTCTTGCTCCAGTCGCATATACGGGCCAGATTACTATTAATGGTCGAGATAGCCTCAGATAGAATATAAAAAACCTTAGAGTATTTAAAATATACGGCCTATAGTCCCGTCTCTATATCACAACGACATCAAGATGGCAATGGCACTACTATGGCCCCTAAATGCTTTTAAAATGACGCGACGTATTTTCGGCATATGCTTAAAATTCGGTCGAACTGTACTAGGGTATTTTTGCATTTTGTGTTTCACAGTGACTGATTTCTTTGCTCACTTTTACCCTGAAATAAGCAAGTAGATGTGTCTCCCTTTTGTAACAAAACGTGATAAGACGGATAAAACAATCAAGCTCGCTGACAGAATAGTTATTTAAGGTTCCCCTAGTCGATGACACAAACTATTTTGTGCGCGAGGTTAAAATGCATGCTATCTCATCCGACAACACGTGTTAAAGAGAAAGATGCTGTGATGAGCAGTAAGAAGCTAGTTCGCGTACGAATTAGCACTTTTGCAAATTTGTATCGAAATGGATGATGATTTAAGACGAAAACGAGCGCGCAAAATTTTATAAACAGACCTTTGGGAGTCTAGATATCATGAAAAAACGACTAAATGTATGTTTCCAAATTAAAATTATATTCATTGTTGAATTACTAATCTATCCCTATATGGAGTCCGTTTTACAATTTTCCATCTTCTTATGGTATTTATTACCGCCCAAAGATGCGTTAAAATTAGTGTTGAAATATGAAACTTTCGACGCTTATAACTGAAATATTTTGTTTTTTTACTTTTTTGTTTCCATACAGGGCTAGACAATGATAAGAAAAAATTATATCATTTTTATTTTGAACGTACATCGTCAAACAGAGGAGTAATCGCCAGACTACGTTTGTATGGAAGAATGATCGACTAGTGTAACCTTAAGTAATAATGTTTCGATAATCTTTTCTATATTGTATTATCATCATTACATACATATCAACAGTCGATACCCATTATGTTAAATCTCATTTCGCCTTGTAAAATTTTCTTTTAGACGTCTCCAATAGTGAACCTAGCGGTGACAGATCCCCTCTCCGGCGAGGACGAGGCTGAAGAAGCGGGCGTGTTCGCTGAGGCGCCCGCTCTACTAGCGCGGCTGCGGGACAGCGGACTTGCGTCGCTCGCGGAGCATATCCTACTCGAGTTCAAGGCTGGCTTGAAGGACTATAAGCGAAGGGAGTAAGTAGCACTGGCCAGTAGGCAGGCCAAAACTTCTTTGTGAAAAGTTTTGATAATTCGAAACGATAAAATAACGGTTTAACTGTCCCAGAAACAGCTTGCCAATAAGCAACTTATTGTCAAGGAAATACATATGTTTAACTCATCAGTCAGTCACAATTGTTTGTCAATTTCCATTCGAAAATCACTGCATATTATATAACATTGTCCCCCGCCGCGTTTGTTAGCGATTAACTCAAAAACTACTGAACGGATTTTCATGCGGTTTTCACCAATAGAAAGAGTGACAAACGAGCAAGGTTTTTGTATATAATTTGTCACGGGCGGAGCTAGGGTGGGTTGCTAGTAAAAAATAATTAAACCGTAAATTACGCAGCTTCATCTCGCAATTTAGTCATTGACTAATTACCCCATGTGTTGACCACCAGATGGCACGGCCTCATGATCGTAGAGGAGATGGCGCTGTGCGTGTCGTCGTCGCTGTGCCGGCCGCTGTCGGCGCTGTGCGCGCGCCTGTCGGTGGCCGCACAGCGCCTGGCGCCCACACTCACCGCGCGGCTGCGTGCGCATCTCGCTGACATCGTTGATAACTACATCTTTGAGGTGAGTCCTATGCAATCAACCACTAGATGGCGCTGTGCCGGCCGCTGTCGGCGCTGTGCGCGCGCCTGTCGGTGGCCGCACAGCGCCTGGCGCCCACACTCACCGCGCGGCTGCGTGCGCATCTCGCTGACATCGTTGATAACTACATCTTTGAGGTGAGTCCTATGCAATCAACCACTAGATGGCGCTGTGCCGGCCGCTGTCGGCGCTGTGCGCGCGCCTGTCGGTGGCCGCACAGCGCCTGGCGCCCACACTCACCGCGCGGCTGCGTGCGCATCTCGCTGACATCGTTGATAACTACATCTTTGAGGTGAGTCCTATGCAATCAACCACTAGATGGCGCTGTGCCGGCCGCTGTCGGCGCTGTGCGCGCGCCTGTCGGTGGCCGCACAGCGCCTGGCGCCCACACTCACCGCGCGGCTGCGTGCGCATCTCGCTGACATCGTTGATAACTACATCTTTGAGGTGAGTCCTATGCAATCAACCACTAGATGGCGCTGTGCCGGCCGCTGTCGGCGCTGTGCGCGCGCCTGTCGGTGGCCGCACAGCGCCTGGCGCCCACACTCACCGCGCGGCTGCGTGCGCATCTCGCTGACATCGTTGATAACTACATCTTTGAGGTGAGTCCTATGCAATCAACCACTAGATGGCGCTGTGCCGGCCGCTGTCGGCGCTGTGCGCGCGCCTGTCGGTGGCCGCACAGCGCCTGGCGCCCACACTCACCGCGCGGCTGCGTGCGCATCTCGCTGACATCGTTGATAACTACATCTTTGAGGTGAGTCCTATGCAATCAACCACTAGATGGCGCTGTGCCGGCCGCTGTCGGCGCTGTGCGCGCGCCTGTCGGTGGCCGCACAGCGCCTGGCGCCCACACTCACCGCGCGGCTGCGTGCGCATCTCGCTGACATCGTTGATAACTACATCTTTGAGGTGAGTCCTATGCAATCAACCACTAGATGGCGCTGTGCCGGCCGCTGTCGGCGCTGTGCGCGCGCCTGTCGGTGGCCGCACAGCGCCTGGCGCCCACACTCACCGCGCGGCTGCGTGCGCATCTCGCTGACATCGTTGATAACTACATCTTTGAGGTGAGTCCTATGCAATCAACCACTAGATGGCGCTGTGCCGGCCGCTGTCGGCGCTGTGCGCGCGCCTGTCGGTGGCCGCACAGCGCCTGGCGCCCACACTCACCGCGCGGCTGCGTGCGCATCTCGCTGACATCGTTGATAACTACATCTTTGAGGTGAGTCCTATGCAATCAACCACTAGATGGCGCTGTGCCGGCCGCTGTCGGCGCTGTGCGCGCGCCTGTCGGTGGCCGCACAGCGCCTGGCGCCCACACTCACCGCGCGGCTGCGTGCGCATCTCGCTGACATCGTTGATAACTACATCTTTGAGGTGAGTCCTATGCAATCAACCACTAGATGGCGCTGTGTCGGCCGCTGTCGGCGCTGTGCGCGCGCCTGTCGGTGGCCGCACAGCGCCTGGCGCCCACACTCACCGCGCGGCTGCGTGCGCATCTCGCTGACATCGTTGATAACTACATCTTTGAGGTGAGTCTTTATCTACTTTTCTTTTCATCGACTTTCAATGTAATAGGATACCGAATATCAATTTCTTACATGGCAAAACTGCCTATTTCGCCTACCTACATGGCTGGCAACACAAGGCTGGCATCCAGTCTTACCAAGAGGTATGTTAACGAGAAACCTGATAATACGATGACCTACGAATGACGGCTGGGACCGGCTGGTTAACGGGTTTTTGGAATCACGGGAAGGAGACACAATATGAAATAGGACCTATTCTGGATTGTCCGGGCGATTCTGTTGTTGCTTAGAGTTACGTGGCATTAATCTGTCATGATGCACTCAAATCACACGTGTTAATAAATTATAAGCAGAAATTACTTCGAAATATTTTATTGAATCAACAACAGGCCTACCCTAAGGCAGCTTCTATCGAAGTGACAATCAAAACTGTACAAAAACATCTTTACTTATTTTATATGTGTTCGAATTTCAATAACCTTTCAAAACTAAGTAGTTATCTGTTGCCAGTCTTATTATAAGCAAGGAGTTCGCCTCTAAATAGGCAGAGAGTCCTCACGGTACTAACAGTCTCTTATCGTTCGTAGGAGATAGTGCTGGAGCATTGGTTCAACACGGGCGGCACGATGCAGTTCACGCACGACGTCAAACGGAACCTCGTGCCTGCGTTCGCACCGCCTAACAAAGCTGCCTCGCAACTCTACCAGTTACCTAGGTAAGTCGAAATCCGAACTAATATTGTAAATTCAAATGTGACTTTATTACCCACCAAAACCTAGATTAGATCATAAATTTTCATCCCGGTATAATCTTCCCTCGGGACAAAAAAAAAATCACGAGAGCGAAGCCGCGGGCAGAAACTAGTAACATACTAAAAATACAAAATATTTCAGTATTTATTTCATCTGTTTATATTATCAATTATTTTGACCGAGTTATTAAGATTACTAATATTGTTGAACAATAAAGTACCTACAGTACAACTATTTTCTTAATGTCCCTCGGCAAAGTTCGTGTTTCGTCAGTCGTAGTGAGATGTTTGGAGTCGTACGGGAAATAGTAAATAACAAGTCAGGTTGGCTGCCAATAGTATAATGAATTAGTTAGAGTAAGAAACAAGTAAAACGACGTAAATGCTAGGTAAGCTTAACACATGATACCTAATGTTAAGGAGCATACATATATAGTTGTTTATCTAAAGGAGGTTATACACTTCACCTCCGACATTTTGAAAAAAAAAAAAAAAAATTGCATCTTAATCATTTTTTTTTTTTTTTTTATATATATTTTCACCAAATAAGAATTTAGGATACAAATAGCTTGGTTCGATTTTTGTGAATAATGTCAACTTTGTTATTTTTTCTAATTTTAACATTACATCCCAAATCTTCTAAAACAGTAAATGGACCATTAAATAATTTGTCTAATTTTTGAGCTGTTTCATTTTTAATCAATATCAAGTCATCTTTCTTATATTGAATTGGGTTCAAATATTTATCATAATAATTATCTTTACGGTTACATTTGCTTAATATTAAATTGAAGTGTATAACCTCCTTTAGATAAACAACTATATATGTATGCTCCTTAACATTAGGTATCATGTGTTAAGCTTACCTAGCATTTACGTCGTTTTACTTGTTTCTTACTCTAACTAATTCATTATACTATTGGCAGCCAACCTGACTTGTTATTTACTATTTCCCGTACGACTCCAAACATCTCATGGCGACCTTGCCAGGATACGTTGCATAGCCCGGAGACCAATCTCCTCCTGGATCCACTGCTGATGGCACCGTTTATACAAACGCACCACAAAGTAGGCCATTGCAATGGTGCATATAGCCAGCAGCACGAACATCACTATATTCATCCGCTCCATGTGCTGACCAACATCCTTCAACGTGGCCTGGTTGCTGCCCGCTGAATTTTGTGTGATGAATACCTCATCTTTTTCAACCGTTGAGCGGCACATCTTTTGAAACTCCAATGTCCAATTGTGTTTTTGGTCCAATTTATAATTTACCGAATTTGGCGATTATACTAAAACCCAAGGTTATCCTGGCATCTTCTGATGCAGGCTGGCAGGGTCGCCATGAGATGTTTGGAGTCGTACGGGAAATAGTAAATAACAAGTCAGGTTGGCTGCCAATAGTATAATGAATTAGTTAGAGTAAGAAACAAGTAAAACGACGTAAATGCTAGGTAAGCTTAACACATGATACCTAATGTTAAGGAGCATACATATATAGTTGTTTATCTAAAGGAGGTTATACACTTCAGTAGGATTTCTATCAGTTGCCCTTTGCACTTGGTGCATACCGGACGCTCTCAATCAACTTGGAAGTATAAAGAGTTGTTAATACTCTCTTAACATAATGTATTTTATATTAAAAAGGTTTTCCAATTAAAAAACCCTTTTTTAACAAGCTTTTTAGCTTACCGTGCATTGTCATCTAGACCAAAGGTGTACGCAAAATTTAACTTTCTCGGTTGAAGATAATTGCTTTAAAATTCAGTTGCAATATTTGACCCGAACACACATCATACATTGCAAGTTAATAATAAGCTTGTAAAATAGTAAAAAGGGTGCTATTTTTACAGCTCTATATATTTCACACGGAAATCAAAACAAAACAACAATTAAGTACTTAGTTCTGAATTCAAAATACACACAATACACGATAAATCTAATAATTGATTGACATGGAAATTAGCATTCGTTTCTATTCAAAAATGCGATGATTGCCGAGGGACATCGAGAAAATAGTTGTACTGTAGATGATTATTATTTACCGTCTATCTATTTAATAAACGTAAAACTAAATACATTATGGATGGTTTCTTTGAACTTTCTTTTCGTCACAGATAATATAATACTAGCATACAGATGTCTCATCCCATACAAAGAATCCGTGCTGACGTAACTAGCGTTTTTCATCTGATTATACCGATTATGTTTTGTAAATCGATCGCGTTCGGTACCGTTTCAAGGCGATCGATAGATCACCATCTAATAATCAATCATTTATTTGTCTGAATATGGTACATTATGGTCTTAAGAATTAATAAATGGTATCATCACATTCTGCCAAGTGTGGCGTGCAAATATAGGTACATACATTATAGAACATAGATTATTAGGCTAGAATTAACATCATTAATTGCATAATCACGAATAAAAAATACACAATACAATCCAACACATTAGAATTTGAGATATGCCAATAAAAAAAATATATAAATATCGTAAACACACAATTTATTTAGGATGTCAAGGTATCATTTAACGCCAGTGTATCAAAGAGATGAGATCTTAGAGTATAGGATGTAACAATTAAATTAGAATGTCAAAGTATAAAATATTAAAATTAAATTATGATGTCAAAGTATAAATCAATCGATATCGGTAGATAAATCAAATAATCAGTACAGTACGTCGGGACAGTTTTGTATGGGATGAGACACCACTGACCTCGTTTAAAAGAAAATCTAAGGATTAACTGTGCAGAAAAGTGACAAAAACATTTTCATCCAAAACAGACTCCTTGAAGCCTGCAAGCTCCTCAACCTGGATTACGACGACGCGCGTCGTCTCCGCGCCCTCCTCAAGAAGCAGCCCGCCGCTGCCGAACAAGCCCTCGACGAAATCGACATTCGCTTCATAACACCAGACCAAGTCCTTAAAATCCTGAACCAGAGGACAGACCTTCGGGATAACTCCAGTCCATCATCTGTCATGGAGCTATTTTGAGGTTATGAGGGAGGAGGCGTCTAAACAACTTGCTGCAATGCCATCGACTTTTAGAAAGAAGAAGAAAGAAAGTAATAGAGTTTATTTGTACCAGGAGTCTACTCCCTAAGCACGAAGTCCGTATTTTCGGCCTTCGTTACGGGCGTTTCCTACTCCGTATCACGGAGTACCTATGGACGCGATAATCGACCGGTAAAATAGCGCAACTCTATCGTCACGGGTCTTCCGTTCACGAATATTGTCTATGATCCCGTTCGAAACTGATATATCCGTAATCATTAGGGAGTAGGGTTCACTCCAACGTATCGGACGGGCCCTTTACTTCGTTGACGGAGATAGGGATGACGCATACCATAAAAATAAAAAATAAACAAAAAACTTAAAACGTTCTGCTTTGTAGAGCATTGTCTCTGTGACCCATACCGGTGTGTCTCTTTATAAATCTCTATGTATTATGTACTGCACAGTGGTATGGACATGATCAGAAAGACTGTAGATATTATTAAGTTTGAAGTTATCGGTTTGCTAAAAATCCGTGGCCATAGTGCGAGTTTTTTGAACGTATCCGATCGGGTTAACGTAAACGGTCTCTTATGTCAATTTGTATACAAAAAAGGCGTTTGCCTTTACTGTCACCAGACAATGCCTTTCTATACTTCATACAAGATAGCTTGATCTCTGCGACAGCTGTCAGTATCAATACAGTAACAATAGCGCTTGACAGGCTAACAATAACGTATACGTCAGTTTGACATATGTCGCAGATATCAAGCTATTTTTTATGAAGTATAGTTTTAATACAAATTGACGTTTATGTAAAGCTATCGAGCACAAGGAAAAACTCGCACTAAGCCCACCTAAAAAAGATAATGCAAAAATCTATTTGGGACGTAGTAAACAAGCCAAGGGAAAGTCGTAAGTAGCCAAAAGTATAAAGTAGTTTGGTTTTTCAATCATACATTAGTCGTCTTATCAACTACAAACGCCAAAATACCTTTGAAATTGTCAAAGTAAACGTAAGTGATTGAATTATTATGACCCTTTTTCTAATTGCAATAGACACACATTTTCTGAAAATTGTCGGATATGACCCTTTTGCTTGTAACAATAGCCATACAAATTAGTTAGAAATTGTGGATTATGACCCTTTTGTGTATTGCAACAGCATAGACATACTAAATAATATGGACTGGAAATACCTACGAAAAAAACGTGCCTACCTAAACCTCAAAATGTCTCATAAAATGGCCGCCGATTCTAAGGTTGTGTCAATCAAGCAACACACACACACTCACAAATCTCAATAATACAATATGTAAACAACCATTTGACAGCAGGACTACTACGAACACAACCACAAAATTCGTCACATAAAATGGCGAATATGGCACGTACCTACAACCGTCACTAAGTCATAACAAAATGTTGCCATAATGAGCAACAACTGAAATATTGTTGTCTCTTTCATCAAATACGTTTACTACATTAGAAAGAATGAAACAAAACGATGTTTCACATTGTGTATCGTATTTCACTCATATTTGTATAAGCTAATGTATGTATGGAACATCGCGGCGCCTCCATATATTTCCTATCTCAATGTGCAACAGCTACACACAGTTTTTGAAAATTGTGGGTTGTTATGATTTTCATTAGTAGAATGTAAACAAACATTTGTTGAGAGTTGGTGGAGTTTGTCCGTTTTGCTTTGTGCGGTTGGTTTGTTTACCTTCAGTAACCGAACATTTTTGCGTACTTACAACAGTTTATACAACTTTTATCAGGTATTACATGTATCCGAACACGAAACAGATTGACGTACATCAAAAGATTTTACTCAATAAAATGAAAGGCTTTTAAACCTTAATATGTTATCATGTTCATCGTCATCTAATACAGTAGAGTCTTCCTAATCCAGAACTATTGAAAACCAGGGGTTGCCGGGTTTTGTAGGGTAGGTACTGTGGGAAAGCCGCGGGCGGTGAGTACTGGTGCCGGATTAGTGAGTGAGACTCTTCTGTATACATGTTGTTTTTTTTATATCCCAGAACTCTAGGGTTATATTCTATAAGTAAAAATAATACAAAAAGTCCTAGAGTAAAAGGTCCAAAAATGCATAATTTCGAAGATATCATCAATCATAATTAATTGACGAGTCTTATTTTTGCTACGTTGCCAAACTTCACAGTACTCTAGACTCTCGACCTTTTTCATAAAATGTGTGGTAAAAAGATGACTGGTATCTAAGTTTCATTGATCACCAATCATTCATATTTAAAGCTATGAAATGTTTTACATTAATAAGCGTGACTTTGTGGAATAAACTTTTGAAAAAAAAAGAAAACACCTTGTATACTTGCCTAGTTTGAAGTACGATTCTTGCCAGGATGTTGCTTGATTAAATCGATATTCACTTCGCAAACAAACGACCAATCTGTTTACGTATCCTTTAGCAGTCATAAAATAGTGTTCATCTTATGAATACACAAGCCTCTTCCGCCAACATTATAGGAACCTAAGTATCGAATTTCTAAGTATCGTGACCTAGTTATATTGATAAAACATGTATTTATTTAAACAACACTATTCGGTTAGAATTTCAATTAGAACGTGTTTTTAACGAAGGTCACAGGTCTTTAGAAATATAAAGACTTCTAATATTTCCCTGTCAGATGATCCTTTAAATATGCCTCTCACATTTAAACGATAATGTTTTTAGAAATCATGCACGTAGCCATAATTTTTTTATGATAGGTGGCTGAGTTTAAAGGGTGTGTTTCAATACAGGCTGAATGATTGATTATTTTGTTCCTTAAGGACTTTATAAAGATGTCGTATGACGTAAGTCTACTCCATTCAGTACCGGAGGTTCGTGTGTTCTGCCCACAGACATAAATTTAACTAGATAACGCAAGTCCCTCCATCTGTATGAAAACCAAGCGCGCCACTTTTTCACACACAATTTAAAAACAAATTTACTTACCAATGAAAGAAAATATTTCCAATGCCTCAGCCGACTTTTTCAATACAGTCTTTACAGCTCAATATGAAGTAATTAAGCATTTTTCTAGATTTCGGTGGATTTCCGGTGACGATAATGCTAAATAAAAAGCTCAAAGTACGATCATTGATCGTAATTTTACTCCGTTTTATGACACGCGAAGTACATACAATCGCGTCATCTAGTTAGATTTATATCTGTGGCTTCCGATTTAGTATCCTTACCGAAATATATGGCGAATCAACTAATTGGAATAACAGTCATGTTCATGACTGTTATGTGATGTTATGACCTATACTGATTTAATTACGAGATTTAATATATTCGGTACTAATTTCGGATTTGACCAAGCCCATTCTTCAGTTTGTGACATGTCGGCTTGACTTTGTTCAACGATGGACTTACAAACAATTTGAAAAAGTAGCAAAGGACCAGCCAGTATTTAGACTTGCATAATAAACCGACTGACAACGGATTTTTAATTTGCCGTTATTTCTATATAACTACTCGAGATCCAAACAAAGCTGTATTGTTTGAACCTTATTGTGCTCGATAATTTTGCATCTAGGTATATGCTATAATTTTATGCAAAAAAACATCAAACCGACTTCCAGAACAAAAAACTACAAAACAAAAAATAAATTTCTTTGCCGAAGTCGGTGTCTTTTGTATCCATTGTTTTAAGTGTTTCGACACCGACTTCGGCAAAGAAATGTATTTTTTGCTTTGTAGTTTTCTGTTCTGAAAGTCGGTTTGATGTTTTGTTAAAAAGTTTTTTATTTTTCTCATTTTAGCTTTGGTAGGTACCTCAAAATAACATGATTATCATTTATAGCCAAAGTACATCTAGTGGCGATTCCAATAACCCCAAACACGACTAGGATACATTGTTTTATTTTAGAGTTCCTGTGCCTACCTGCCGGCTTCATCATCAGATCAGTTCGATGGTGCCAATTTCATCAGTACCATTTATTTATAAGTATTTGCTTCATTATAGTCGATGAGATATCTTATGCCCGTGACATACTTAGCATTTAAGAGTTCCAGTGGCCATCTGTGGTCTTCTTCATCAGTTCCATTTCACCAAACGATACTTTCTGAGTGCAAATGATTGCATTGTTGGTGAAAATACCAAAATCGCTATATCGCCTGTAATATTTGAGGAGTTCCCTCGATTTCTCTAGGATTCCATCATCAGATCCTGACCTGATGACTATGGGACCAACTGGGCAATATACACTTTCAAACAAAATAAGATTTTTTTAAATCGGTCCAGGCGTCATTGAGTAATCGGGGAACATACATAAATAAAACCCCCCTCCTTTTTTTGAAGTCGGTTAAAAATCATGCTTTATCAAAATAAACATTAAAATCATAGTAACTTATTAGTTCGACGGCATTAGCTAGCAAGTTGATTTCATTAGAAAAGTCTCCTCCTCATAGAGGTTCTTGATAAACTGGCGAATACTCAAACGCAACTCAATTATAATCATAATTAAACATAATGATCAATGTTTTCCATGAATTTCGCGTTATCTCCTGTGATTGGCTGTTGAAAATTCATTCAACCAATCACAGCAGATAACGCGTGTTTGACAATTTGACACATTAATTCTCCGATAATTTTAAGCTGGGAAACTGGGGGTAAGTCATTCAGAGGTGGCATTCGTTAGCATGGGTACCCAATCGGTGCAACACGTAGGACTGTAATGAAGTTTTTTTGATTGTTGGTATGAGAACGATGTCTTGAATTTATCGGTTCCCATCAGGAGAGGTAATGGTCATACGCACACCTATCAATAATTCTACATTATTAAACGAGCAATATTTGTATATATATATATATAAAAAATATCTATTTGTAATCACGTTCTCGAAAAAGGCTCTTAACGATTTCGATAAAATTTGCAATATGGGGCGAAAAATCGATCTAGCTAGGTCTCTTATCTGAGTAAGCAACTTAGAGTTTATTGTTCCATCATAAAACCAATATGGACATATGGATTCAAATATGGTCTTCTGCAAGCAAATCAAACATCATGTGCTTTCAAAGGAGTCAAAACAGTATCCTGAGGGTCCTAGCTGCGGCGCCTTGGTATGCTCGCAACTCAGAAATACATGAGCACCTGGAAATCCCAACAATCATAGAAGAAGCGAAACGCTATCTAGAGAAATACAAAGACAGATTAACCAACCACCCCAAGCCCCTTTCACGATCACTATTGATGCCAAATCATACTAAGAGACTCAAAAAAGCTGATATTGTGCTGCCTGATTAAGTAGAATTTGGACACTGGTCCTGATTCTATAAAAATGTGATGTATCTTTCCATTGTGATGTATCTTTCCACACATCTGATCATAGTCAGGGATGACTGATAACAGATGAAAAAACAAAAAAAAGGTCTCCTATCTGGCAAAATTCGTTTCCTCAAAAAAAATATTATATTTAAAATATTGATTAATATTCTGGCACACGTCATAGGCTCCTCCTTGCTGTAAGCAAAGGAAAATGTGTACAAGTGATTTGGAAACACTGCGCTAGAACGAGAATCGGCATCAAATGCGCTCTAACGAATTACAATTCTGATTGATAGAAAGGGTGGGGATACAGAAAATGCGGTTCCATGCGTATATGCTTATAATTTCACAATTGAGGTGTTCAGTGTGTTTATTCCGAGTTTTTTTAACGTACTCACTCGTGATAACGTAAACAATCTCTTATGTCAAAACGTATACAAAAAAAGAGGTTTCTCCATAACGTCACCAGAGGGCGCTTATCTAGTTTCAATACAAATTGACGTTTACGTTAACGCGATTGAAAGTGAGTTAAAACTCGCACTGAGGCCTCAGAAACTCTTTAGAAAGTTGTGTTCAAGTATTCGAAGTAAATTGTAGATATTTGTATATTTATGTTATAATGCTGTCATCATGTAATTACCTACTAATTGTATCATCTTAATTATATCGTTTAGAATAGCACTTTGGGACTTCTAGAAAAAGTTACTACTATTATTAGTAGCAACTGCATTTATTAGTCGCTATTTTTGTATTGGATTGTGGATTTTTTAACATTTTTATATCACGCCTACATCCTCCGAAGGGTTAGGTAGAGGTGCACTTATAAGTTCACCTACATTTTTCTTGTTATATTTAAGCCCCATGTAGTAGGGGACGAGAATATTGTCACCAATCGGGTTCAAGTCCACACTTCAGGCTACTACTGAGGCATTTCTTATGAAAAACTTATCATAAACTATGTATATGTTGTATCACTCATTCATCATACCAATTAAATATTCTGATTCCATAATGGCATAGTGTCATACTTACCTGTTTTTTAGGGTTCCGTACCTAAAGGGTAAAAACCGGCCAAGTGCGAGTTGGACTAGCGCACTAAGGGTTCCGTACCATTATCGCAAAAAACGGCAAAAAATATCACGTTTGTTGTATGGGAGCCCCACTTAAATTTGTTTTTATAGCGGCAACAAAAATATATCATCTGTGAAAATTTCAACTGTCTAGTTATCACGGTTCATGAGATATGAGATACAGCCTGGTGACAGATAGACAGACGGACCGCGGAGACTTAGTAATAGGGTCCCGTTTTTACCCTTTGGGTACGAAACCCTAAAAACGGGACCCTTTTATTAAGACTCCACTGTCCGTCTGTCTGTCTGTCACCAGGCTGCATCTCATGAACCGTGATAGCTAGTCATTTAAAATTTTCACAGATGATGTATTTCTGTTGCCGCTGTAACAAAAATCGCACCCTTAGAATAAAAGTGACCTAATTCAAAATGTCTGTAATTTCTGATGTTGCTATAATAAACTGAACTTACAAAGAATACTCTAAAACCCTGTGGTGAAAAAGAGCTCGAATTATGAGTAAGAAAGGGTCAACATATATATCGGTCACTGTAGTACTCAGTTATCACTTTTTGTTAATTTTCCACTAATTGCATTTTTGAGTTAGGTTACTTTAATTCTAAGGGTGCGAAATACTAAAAACAGAATAAAATAAATATTTAAGTGGGGCTCTCCATACAACAAACGAGATAATTTTGCATTTTTTGCGATAATGGTACAGAACCCTTCGTGCGCGAGTCCGACTCGCACTTGGCCGGTTTTATAAGGATATTATCACACCAGCATTGCATAATAGAAGTATGTATGTCTTCATCAAAACTTAGTCACAATAGTGTCTCATGGTCGTATGTAACTATTTATCAGTGTAACTTTCACATATAGAAATATAGAAACAGCAGCTAAATGTAATTTATTTAAGTTTGGTGTATCAAGAATATAAGCTTATGAATGTATTAGATGTTCGCATGAATTGGTAATCTATGAAATAACTATCAAAATCATAAAGAAAATCAGATGCTCTAGAGTAGTGACATTCAACCAACGAAAGCGTCGTAATAGCGATTAGATCCATGTAAAAAATATCTGAGTTTGTCAAGTGCTATCGAAATGTTGTTAACACAGAGGTCCGTTTTACAGGTCCGCTTGTCGTATCCGTTTGTATTCGGCGCTAACGTATGTATTGTATGAGCGAGTTCACACACATGACAGTATTCCAGATCCAGTAAAAAATACCGATCCAACAAAATATACAGCAGTCCGTTTTACAGCCTGCCAAACGACGTGGTTTCCTCCGACGCAGACGACGATGGTAGCAATACAACACGAGAACGTCCCTCCTTGTACAAAATTGGTAGTAGACTGACTAAATGTGGTGTGATCATTACCGCCAGTAGCAACGGACCCTTTAAAACGTTACTGTACTGTAAATGCGGTGTGAACATCACCTCCAGTAGCGATGTCGCCGTTAAAAAGTTAGTGAAAATGTGGTGTGAACATCACCTCTAGTAGCGACGGATCCGTTAAAACTTTAGTGAAAATGTGGTGTGAACATCACCTCTAGTAGCGACGGATCCGTTAAAACTAGTGAAATTGCGGTGTGAACATCACCTCTAATAGCGACAGATCCGTTAAAACTTAAGTACAAATGCGGTGTGAAAATTACCCCCAGTAGCGACGGACCCGTTATAAAGTTTCTGTAAATGCGGTGTGAACGTCACCTCCAGTAGCGACGAATCCGTTAAAAACGATCCTGGAAATACGGATGTTCTGTGTTCTTTAAATCTTTACATTTTGGCATTTCGCCTACCGCCATCGCTGACATCGAATAACACTTGTCTAGAGTTTCTTGTGAATCTAGTAACACATTTATCCAAATAATCACATTTTACCTACTCATATTGGTGTTTGTCAAATCAGTCAGTGTAACAACATACTCAATTTACATCATTTTATGTATATTTGTGGTTTAATAAGTAAATAGATGTGTTGTAAACACTGAGACTGAGTCTAAAAATAATTTTAAGTAGGACTTATTTTTTTATTTCATGCTTTAACGCATGTATTCTATGTATCTATTGTAATGTATAACCGTTTAAATAAAATTAATATATTCGTGTTTTAAATGTTTTATTTTAACAAAATACAAGAATATTGTACAAAATAACTTACGAACTACTATCTCAGATAGTTTATACAAACAATGGAATCTCCATTCTTAGTCTCAGTATGACATGTATACTAAAATTACTAAAACTAATATAAAGCCTGCATACAGATCTCTTTAATGGCACAAAATGCACCCTGAAATCAAATGCATAGAGTTTTGCGAGGGTCCATGTGTAAGTATAATTCACAAGTCAAAAAGACGCATAAAATATGGAAATAGGCACCTTAAGTAATGAGATCAAACTCATCTAAGGTCTTACAGACCAACGTCGGTAGATACGCGATATTTCCAATTTCGTAAATCCTTTAGGTACTATAATTGGTTGTAGCAATATTGACATGTGTATGGTTTAGTGGTGTACAGTAAAACGAGGTTAAATTGATTAATTTTGTAAATAAAATTGACATCTAATTCAATTATATTTTGAAAAATATGAATAAAATGCAGTGTTGGCGACTTCACAAAAGAAGTTATATTCCCTACTAATTTTTTTTTACTAGTTTGGTAGAAAATAAAAAAAAAACGAGCATATGAACGCTAAAATGAAAATGGGGTTACTTTGATACCCCATTGTTTTTTCATTGCAATAAAAAGTAACCCCAATTTAAAATGTATTTTTAATGAATTCACACTGTTCAATTCAAAATATATTTTATGCTACAAGTAAACTTATTCTTGTGCTGAGGTTGAGGCAAAACATGGCTGACATGTCAGTGTTGCATATTTAAAAAAGAAAATTGAGGTGCGTTCCGTTTTCACGGAGTTAGCTTTAAAAACCTAAAAAAATAAAGTTATCATCAAAGTTACCCCATATCTCAATGTAACCCCGTTTAACCGGTACGCAAAATATCTAATTCAATGACAAAAAATCAACATTTTAGTGTTAAAAATTACATTTACACATACATTTTTTGTAGAAACAATTTTAAATCCTACGCTAAAATGTTTGTTACCTTTACAAAGGTAAAGTTAGTAACCTAACACTACACAATCCCGCAGTTTTGTTTTTCTAATGGCATGTCCCCATCACGTCTTTTTAACTTACAAACTACAATTTCATGAGTGTACTTTCGCGTCATAGTACATTCCATTGCATTAACACTTACAATTAACAATGTTTAAATTTAATCTACTACTAGAACCATAATATAATCAATGTACTATGGAACGAAAGGTTCGTCCTCTCGTGTCTCCCTTAACTCCGAATTTGTTCACAGCCTCTTGCAAAAATCGTGAACAAAGTAATTTGTCAGTGCATTTGTCAAATAAATATTCGTCACAAATATTTACAAATAGGCATTCAGCATTCATTAGACAATTATAATACTTTGCATAATGACTACTTACTATACGGTCGAAATAACTGTACGCCAAGCGCCCCCACCCCCGCCAACCCGCGCGGCGCCCCGCGTTCGCCTTGTGCGCTAATAGCGAGAGAGAACGTCAAAGTGACATTGACAGCCCCAAGTTTTTTTTTTTTAATAAATTATACGCTCGCGCTTGACCACTATCTCACCTAATGGTAAGCGATGATGTGGTCGACGGTGGAGCACGCTTGTCTAGAAGTAACCCATTCACTCTTGACTTAAAGACCCCTAGATTGTAGCTATCGGGAAACACAGACTCCGGCAGGGAATTCCACTCCTTAGCTATACGCATAATGAAAGTATTTCCAAAACGTTTAGTGCGTATGGGTGGGATGTCAACCATGTACCGATGGCGCATCGCCGTACGTCTTGTAGTCCGATGATGAAACGGGGTTGGTGGAATTAGATCATGCAATTCCATTGCACACTCCCCGAAATGCCACCGATAAAAAACCGACTAGCTGGCAACTCGGCGACGATGTTCAAGGGTCTGGAGCTTTGTCTTAACCAGTGCCTCATCGCCGATGAGCCTTTTGGCCCGCTTTTCGATCGACTCTAGTGCATCAAGCTGGTATTTGGCGGACCCGTCCCAAGTGCACAGTTTTTTTGACAGTGTAGTAGTTTCTATATCTAAAGTACAGTCATCAACAACATTATAATACTCACAATAAATATTGAATTTAATTTTAAACTTACAACTAATTTCTCGTTATTACAAGACTAAATCGTTCGATAATTTGCCTAATAATAACTAGAACGGGATTATTATTACTATCACATAGCACTGGCGGTGGATTCAGTGAATCGCCTTTTATTATGATTTAAAGAATTTCAGTTAAAACGCTTACAGTTTGTACTATACATTATTTTTACATACATCTAATAATCTTGTTTGTTATATTTGTTGTCCTTAGTCAGCAGCACTACGTCGTAAACGGATGAACTAAGTACGTTTTTTATTGTTTAAAGCAGTGCGATAAAATATATGTCCATGGGCACTGCGTCTAATATTAATAATAGTTTATTTACATTTTCTTCCGGAACATTAATGACAGGAAAACGGCCTGGGCCTCAATTCTCGTTGAATTTTTTCCTCATTTTCGCGATTTGAACCAATTTTTTTGTGTGGTGTTCTACAACTTGACCTCGGCATTGACGGAGTTGTTGGTGCCTGCCTCCGCCTCGCGCTGCTTCCGTGGGTCTGTTGTCGTGGTGTTCCACCACTGCTCGTCGCCCGAGGCGTACGCCACAAACACCAAGTTCGTCAGTATGAACACGGCCAGGGCTATCCAGAACACTATCCGCCATTGTACTAACGTGCTCTGAAAAGATAATGAGAACTGTTAGTAATTCTTAGACTATTTTTGGAAAAGCATTAATACATTTACGTCATTAGATTCTTACACGTGCTGCAAAACGTGTGCTCTAAACGACAGGTAGATAGATACCTATAATCCTTGTTCACAATAATGGGCAAAAAGGCAGATTATGTTCTCTATTGAAAAGTTCATTACTTTTAAGTGCTCCAAAGTCCAACGACACTATGGAATGCAATAAAAATAAATGAAATACTGATTTCCATAAAAGTCAAAGCCTTTTTGTTGCCAAAACCAATCTCAAGGACTGCCGTTCGATTTGCCAAAGTAACCTTGCGTTGCAATACAATACGCAATTCGTTCCGGTACTTACATCAGGAGTTAGCAGTCCGACTAGGTACGGCGCGATGATGCCAGTTATAGCCCCTATGCCGTTCACGATCGCCATTATGGTGCCGGCGTATTTCCCGCTCAAGTCCAAAGCGTTCACTTTCATGCCGGGGTAGAAGGCGCCCATCAGACCCATGGATGCTGTGAAGAGGATTACGACAGCGTCTGTGTTGCAGCCGGAATACGATGCCAAGATCATACAGATACCAGGACCGACGGATGCTGTGGAGAAAATTGTGGGTGAAGTTAACGCCATCGTTAAAATAACAAATGTTTAGTTACTAGGTATTTGTTAAAAGTTTCTCGTCACAAAGTAGATACGAGTAATTCACAACGTTACCATAATAATCGTAAAATCCGGTAGTAAAATTGCGAAATCTTTTTCAATTATCAACAAAGTGTGCAAACAATTTTACCTAATTAAATAAAGCTCAATGTTAAGGTATTCAATTAGCATGTACATAAGTGTTACATACCGATGGTGGTGAAAGTCTTTCTAGCGTTGGTGACTGTTAGCCAGTTTCTCTTGACAATCTTGTCGCAAATCCAACCGAAGGCGATGGAGCTCAGCCACATGACTGCGTAAGGCAAGGCAGCAAGCGTGCCTGTCCTGTGTATGTCGAACTTGAGGACCCCTGTCATGTACTTGGGAAGGTCGGTCACCATTGTGAAGTAGCCGTAGTCGTGGCCGATCTGTTGACAAGAAATACTGTTAGATTTGGATAAAATTGGTGTTAGATTTACAAATTTGTGTGGTTACAAATTTGGTAGGATTGGTTTCGCTTCGTGAGTTCGATAAATGATTGCCACGTAGATACGCTGATGATCAAAACGATGCTTTCATATTCGGGTCAGGACCAAATTTTTGACGTAGTTGCACAACGGAAATCACATGTGTCACACTGGAATATAAATTTTCTAAAATAAATCGCACAATGGAATGAACATTATTCACGACATATCCTACAGTTGCAACAATTCACAAATTCAAAAAAAATAGCGGCAAATATATTCTTAGGTAGTCAAGCAAGGGCATGCATAGCGTAAAAAGACACCGAGTTGTTATTATATTTTATTAACCGACTTACCAAAAAGTTTTTTTTTTTTTTTTTGTGTATGTTCACCGATATCTCCGTCAATTGTGGACCGATTTTAAAAATTCTTTTTTTGTTTGAAAGAGTATGTTTCGAAATTGGTCTCATTTTAATTTGGTGAAGGTCTGATGAAGAACTTCGGAGATACACAACAGAACTCTTCAATAAATAAGGGCAAAACTCTCGGGATTGCTGCAATCGCATGTCTGTTTGTTGTTTATACCATTTCATAACATAACATCACGCCAGTACGCTCTAAAGGGGTACGCAGATCTCTCATTTCACCGGTTATGTGTCAAGTTATTCGGTTAATATATTCTGAAGTTATAGGGACCTTAATAAACAACTTGCTTTTAGGTAGGTAAAACTAAAAAGGGAAAAATAAAAAAACTTTTTTGCAAAAAAATACTACCGACTTCCAAATGAAAAACTACAAAGTGAAAAATAACTTAACTTTTGGAAGTCGGTGTCCATATCGCAAAAAAATGGTACCTTCGAAAGACACCGACTTCCAAAAGTTAAGTTATTTTTCACTTTGTAGTTTTTCATTTGGAAGTTGGTAGTATTTTTTTGCAAAATAGTTTTTTTTTTTAAGAAATTAAGCTTCAAGTTTAGTTGTTTAATGAATGAGACTATTTACAATATGTAAAGATAATTAATATTAGCAAATATCCAAAATTATTTTAAGGCGTGTAAAGTTCGCAATATTTTGTCACTTATGAGTCGGAAAACAGTGTCTGTATCCGTCAAAAATTTGGACCTGACCCTTCCTCCCTGAAATCTTAGGTTAACCAAAATACTTGAAACCAGCCTAAACTAGAAAGTACAATCGTGTTCCTACTTCTAATGCAGCTGCTTACGTACATGACCTACGTCTTCTCAAAACAGGACTCCTTATGCAGTTAACAATAAGCTCTAAACAAGCCGAATTTTGGTTCAGTTCGTGTTTAACACACAATAAGCAGTTATGCTAAGCCGATGAGCTTAATGACTTGATGATCTAGTCATACACTCCTTTTACTATGCCTTATTTGATTTGAATTGGGAAAAACGTAACGTGATTTAAGCTGTGTTTACACCTGAGCAATTTCTACTAACTACAATGCTAGGTAGTAATGTAATACTAGCTCAATCTTTTATGACCTAAATAGCATTGTTTGATTTTTCTTTTGTATTAAAGAATGGGCCAGGGACCGCTTGACTGCGATCTTGACTAATGGAAATATGGGAGAGTCTGGTAAAACGAGCGTGCTCTGAAGATGCTTGTTCTTGGGAAGAGATCACAGACACTGAGAAGATATAAGGCTGTACTATGCTGTTACTAATTAAAGCTTATAGTCACCCAAAGGGCAACGGAGAGCGCTTTGCTCGAGAACCAGGGTTACCGACATAGCCCGAAGATTTGCTAAACTTAAGTGGCACTGGGCAGGGCACATTGCTCGCAGAACGGATGGCTGATGGGGCAGAAAGGTTCTGGAGTGGCGACCGCGAACCGGAAGACGTTGCGACCGATGACATGCGGGGATCCGCTGGTTGCGAGACGCACGGGACCAGTCAATGTGGCGACGCTTGGGTGAGGCCTATGCCCAGCAGTGGACGTCGTTCGGCTGATATGATGATGATGCTGTTACTAATATAACTAATAGGAAATAGGAGAAACTTTGTTTGTGTCTCATTAGAGGATAGGAATCACTACTCTATGGATGTTTTTGTACCTCGAACAGCTGTGCTACGTAATGTAAACGCACTCTAATGACACGTGCCCGACTGCCGGTCTTACGTAGGTACGTCACAGTGTACGTAGGCACACACAGTATGAGAAGATTATGCCAAACGCACGTGCAATGTGCTCAGCACAAACTGCGGACGGCGCGTGCCAGCGGCTTTAGAGTAATTCAAACCCGTGTTACTTAACTGTGTGCATAACAGTCAATTCCAACTGCTTTAGCAGTTACATAGAACCAAAATACGAGATCAGTTTCTTGTTATGAGTTTCAGAGGATTAGAGGAACTATCCTAGTAGACCTAAGGTACTAAACTACGAGTTCCTACTAAGGCCCATTTTTTGGACGGGTATGGAATTTTTTGGATTGGTAACCAATGTTTTAAAATGCATTTTTTTATCAATTAGGAACCTCCCAAATACCTGAGTGAACAGTTCATTATTTGACCATTTCTTCGACTAACAATTGATGCGTAAGCATATTTAAACCATTGGTTGAGTTTGAAAATCTATTGTTTCGCAGATGGAAATAGAGCATATAATCAGGGCCCTCATCCGCATGATATAGAATATTGTAAAAAAACGACGATCACAACACAACAAAGCAGCGTTATTTATTAGAGACTGTCTGTTCCTTATTTTTAAAAGGAGCCAATTTTTTGTACTTAAGGTTACACTAGTCGAAAATTCTTCCATACAAACGTAGTCTAGCGATTAGTCCACTGTTTGACGATGTACGTTCAAAATAAAAAATGACATCAATTTATCTCATCATTATCTAGCGCTTTAAGGAAACAAAAAACCGGCCAAGTGCGAGTCGGACTCGCGCACGAAGGGTTCCGTACCATTATCGCAAAAACGGCACAAAAATCACGTTTGTTGTATGGGAGCCCCCCTTGAATTTTGTATTTGTTTTTAGAATTCTGTTTTTAGTATTTGTTGTTATAGCGGCAATAGTAATACATCATCTGTGAAAATTTCAACTGTATAGCTATCACGGTTCATGAGATCCAGCCTGGTGACAGACAGACAGACAGACAGACGGACCGCGGAGTCTTAGTAATAGGGTCCCGTTTTTACCCTTTGGGTACGGAACACTAAAAAGCAAAAAAAAAAAAAAATTAAAAGTTATGAGCGTCCAAAGGCCCATATTTCAACACTAATTTTAACGCGGAACGGAAATAAATACCTTATGAAGAATGCACATAATTTTATTTTGAAAGTATACATTTAGTCGTTTTTTCATGATATCTAGACACCCAAAAGTCTATTTATAAAATTTTGGGCGCTCGTTTTCGTCCTAAATCATCATCCATTTCGATAAAAAATAGCAAAAGTGCTAATTCGTACGCGAACTAGCTTCTTACTGCTCATCACAGCATCTATCTCTTTCGCACGTGTTGTCGGATGAAATAGCATGCATTTTAACCTCGCCCACAAAATAGTTAGTGCCGTCGACTAGGGGAACCTTAACTGGTGAAACTTCACAGAGGCCATGGGTCATGGGCTCTGTAGAATATACTTGTGTCTAAAAACGGTTTAACACCTCATCAATATATCGATTATGATGACTGATGTAATTGTTTAAGAAGGTAGTCCAAATTATCGACTTGTTGTTAAACATTACATGACCCGTTTTACACATTTTTTCACGCATCGAGTTGAATGCCATTTTAAGAATTATGAAATAACAAAACTTGTGAATCATTTACACCGATATTAACGAAAACCTTTGACACTTCAAGCGAAAAATAAACAATTACAAGTCCTGCACATTGCCTTATAAAAACTTTTGTATAAAAAAATACTACCGACTTCCAAATAAGAAAACTACAAAGTGAAAGATATCTTTATTTTTTGAAGGTGTCTTTGGTAGGTACCAATTTTTGCGTTATGGACACCGACTTCTAAAACTAAACTTATTTTTCACTTTGTAGTTTTCTTTAAGAATGTTTTTTATATTTCACTTTTTAGTTGTATCTACCTAATAGGCAAGTTGTTTAGTAAGGTACCTATAATGACAGAATAGATTACCCGAATATCATGCAACTGAACATAATGAAGTAGGTATACATTTGCGTACTCCTTCAGAGCATACTGGCGTGATGTTATGTTATGAAATGGTATAAACAATAAAGAGACGTGAGATTGCAGCAATCCCGAGAGATTTGCCGTTATTTATTGAAGAGTTGTAATAGCCGAAGTTCTATATAAAATCTTCACCAAATTAAAATGGGACCAATTTCGAAACACACTCTTTCAAACAAAAAAAGAATTTTCAAAATCGGTCCACAATTGACGGAGTTATCGGTGAACACAAACAAAAAAAAAACAAGCATAAAGTCTAACATAGAATCTCTTCCTTTTTGGTAAGTCGGTTAAAAATATCTAGGTACTTACAAAAGCAATTAGTATTCTGTACGGCCATTCTTTATTTTTATTCCGTTTCATTTTCTTCCGTTCACTAACTGCTCTGGAATTCATTTTATGCCTAATATTTCACTGACCGACCTCTAAGTTAGGTAAGTAGCTACCTCACCGGAATATTGATGGCTTGTGACGCGCGATTCTAATAATAATGCACCAACAACTTAGTTCCTGAACTGTGAACAAGATTTAGGAAGCTATCCAAGGTGAGAGAGATTAGCATTAAAACGTAGGTACCGACGTTGAATTAGACGGGAACGGATAAACGGATAAGCAAATTCGTTCAAGGCTGTTTCTGCATTTGGCCAACTGTGATTGATTTCAAACCGATATAAAATGGCAGCATCCGTTACCTAAGTCCGGAACTCATTTATGCTGACGTAAATATGTATCGATAACACCTATTGAAATCGTCGTTGCGAGTGAAAGTAGGTACAGCCATACAATAGATTTGTTTTATACTTCTTTCAATAATACGAGAGGTAAAACATACCTGTGCGCAAACCAGGGCCCATAGAGGGACGGACATGAATATGGCCTTCCAAGGAATTGCTGAAGGAAGGCTGCTACGGTGACTGCCCAGGGCCTCCTCTAAATACTTCTTCTCCTTGTCGGATATGAACGGATGCGATTCGGGGTCGTTGTAACATAGCAGTGCCTAAAACAAATAAAATAAAGTTGAAGTAAAAACGTACCTATAAACAAAATTCCGAATCGTTAGGGAAAAAATATAAATTATTGCGATAGGTAAACAGATATTGATATTTTTTGTCATACCTGAGTTGGTAAACAATTTAAAATACAATATTTAGGTACCTAATTAGATCTTAAGTTTCAAAGACGAGTTTGCATATTTATGCTAAATAATTTTCAAATTGAATTGACCGGATCGATACGTAGGTAAACAAATGTACTTATGTTTGTCACATCTAACAAAATAAAATCATGAGACGTTTATCAAGATTTCGGTCAATATAAAATTTCAAAGGCGAGGTTGAACTCGCTAAAAAATAAAAACTTTTTAATTAAATTTGACCGCATGTTCAAAGTTTATGACAAAATTATTATAAACCATTTATCGCCGTACTTTGGAGCTCGTGGCTAAATAATAACAGCCGCACTGGTCCATCATAAAGGTTAAGCAACGCTTGACGAGGTCGGTCCGAGGATGGGTGACCATTTCAACATACCGAGTTTCCTTCGTGCCTCGGCAAGCACGTTAAGCCGTTGGTACCGGTTGTCATTTGAAGATCTTTGACAGTCGTTACGAGTAGTCAGGAGCTTGAGATCTGACACCAGTCTAGCCAAAGAGTACCATGTTATACAATTACTGGGTTGTGGAGGTCAGATAGGCAGTCGCTCCTTGTAAAACACTGGTACTCAGCTGAATCCGGTTAGACTGGAAGCCGACCCCCTATGAAGTTGGGAAAAAGCTAGGCAGATTGATTTTATCTCCGTACTTTAACTTCAAAATAATAGCTACCACAGTAAGTCAATCAATAAGGAACCAATTTACAGAAAAGATAATACTTATAATAGTTTTATACAGAAAAGTTCAGAAAAAAACTACGGACGTTATTCTTAGGAGCACTAAATATAGGCAGGACAATTTGTTTTATTTATTTAATACTGTAGACTTCTGGTTTAACAGACAAGAAAAGAATTAACAAAACATTATAGCAGGTCTTGACTGTATACCAGGCATACTGCCTACATCTACGAGTAGATATGTTATGGACCAAGTGATTAATACAGCATTACTCATAATGTCCGGGCAATTTGAAAAATGCCTAATATGAGTAGGCAATATGATAAATAATTAAATTGACCAGGCTTTCTAAATAATGCCCATCAATTATTGGGCCGGGTAATAAAATATGTGTTTTTGTTAATTATTTGAATGTTGACATTGATTTTAATATAGAATAGGTAAGTACGATTACTATTTAAGCAACAAAGTCGACGGAGCCCCATTCTGTACGCAGGGTCTAAATTACCCTAACGTGAAGGAGATGACGGGAGCTCAGTTCGCTCACTTCAGCTCCCGTCATCCCCTTCGGACCTAACCTATCCGTTTCGGAGTGCACTAAGTTCCCGAGCTCGCTTCGCTCGCTCTTGGACTAATTCATTGACCATGATTATCGAATTGCCCAACCGTTACGTAGCAATATTCATAATGACCAGACAATGTGATAGATATAAAAGTTTAAATCAGTAGGTATTCATTACTTTGCCCGATTTGATTTGACTATATCCATAATCCCCCGGGCATTACACATAGTGCCCTCATTATACTTGGTCCATGACAGATACATGGCGTAGCAACGAACGGGTTGACAATGGACTTCCGGCACTTGGGGCTCGCAGAGCAAAAAATAGGCATGACAAAAGGGTTTTGGAGTCGAATACACACAAGCAGGCTTACTGCAAAATGTAGTAACGGACATACAATAAAGACTCGACCCTTCAGACACTTGGCCCGCCTTTTTTGGACTGAGTTCGAAATTAATAAGAGTTACTAAGCAGACGTGCTTTGGCTTAGTTATGTCCCCTTCTCTGTCTTGCATTTGTAGTTTGACAGTTGTGCGACAAAAACAGAAATAATGCTTAACCAATGCACGTGCTCAATTTTATTAAGGTCGGCCTTATGTACAGTTATAATACCCTACTTATTTAGATTACAATTCTACTTCAGAAGAAGAAAGTATGCACTTACCCAAAGAATAAACCAGAGGATGCCGATGGCGCCAAACAGGTAGAACACGGACTGCCATTCTCCAGTCTCCTTGATGACAAGCCCTGATAGATAGGTGCCAGCTATGTTGCCGATCTGCGCGCCTCCGAAGACCAGGGATCCCATTCTTCCTCTCTCGGATATCGGTGCCCACCGCGCCAGCATGGCGTTTAGTGCGGGGAAAGTGAAGCCCTGAAAACATTGGTTTTATAACTTTTGATGCTTTGCTTGCTTAATGTTGCTTTTTAGGTTTCCGTACCCAAAGGGTAAAAACGGGAGCCTGTCTGTTTGTCTGTCACCAGGCTGTACCTCATGAACCATGATAGCTAGACAGTTGAAATTTTCACAGATGATGTATTTCTGTTGCCGCTAGAACAACAAATAGTAAAAACAGAATAAAATAAATAAAACAAACGTGATTACTTTGCCGTTTTTTGAGATAGTGGTACGGAACCCTTAGTACGCAAGTCCGACTGGTACTTGGCTGATTTTTAGAGTGTCATAAACCTCTGCGCTGCTCTTCAGGGAATTAAGAACGGGCATGGTAGTAGAGAGTAGAGATATGTAACGTTTTGTTCAAACTCACATCCAAAGCAGTTTTTTTTGTTCGGAAGAAATCTGCAACTCAGGCATAGGGGTTGTCCATAAGAAGACATGATTGATCCTGTTGTTCAATATAGTCTACCCTACTTTGGAATACGACGCTTCAACACTCGACGAAAAAGAAAAGAAGAAATTCTTACCTCTCCAAGACCTTCCAGCACCCTTAGGATAATAAGTCCAGTAGCACCACCAGCGCTGACAGTCCAAGGCGTCAGGAGCGTGAAGACTGCAGTACTCAGCACTCCAAACCCGAGGGAGTACTTCCCTCCAAACCGTTCAGCCAGCATCCCTCCTGGTAAGTGCGTCACGATGTACCCGTAGTAGAACGCACTGAGGATCATGCCTTGCGTCGCTTCGTCCCAGTCGAAGCCTGTTAGTTCCTGAAAGAGGTGGCAGTATTAGTGTTTAGGGAGTTTCAAGAAGGCAGGTCTCCCACAGTGGCTGAGCGATTGACTGAAGCGCTATGTGTCGCGGGGTCGATGGCTCGCACGGAACAAATAGGCATTTATATAGATAGTTGTTTCATGTCTGGCTGTTTGTGTCGGTGAGTTTAAATGTTTCTGAATGCACCCAATATACAGGAGAAATTCCTAGTGTACGACAGTTTCAAAATAAAAATACAAGTATTTTAACTCAGTCATCAGACCTTTTTCAAATCGTTACTACCGTAAATATACCTAATAGTAACAATACTGAAATTTAGTCTTGTTATACTTTGTATAGATTCTTTTACCGATTGTTTTGTAAATGTGTGCACATTGTAGGCCTTCTAGATTGTTAACATTTGTTAACATTTTATTTAGTTTTTAACCGACTTACAAAAACGGAGGAGGTTCTATTTTCGACTTTATGTTTGTATTTTTTTTTTTTTTTTGTGTATGTTCACCGATATCTCTGTCAATTGTGGACCGATTTTGAAAATCTTTTTTTGTTTGAAAGAGTATGTTTCGAAATTGGTCCCATTTTAATTTGGTGAAGGTCTGATGAAGAACTTCGGAGATACACAACAGAACTCTTCAATAAATAACGGCAAAACTCTCGGGATTGCTGCAATCGCTTGTCTGTTTGTTGTTTATACCATTTCATAACATAACATCACGCCAGTACGCTCTAAAGGGGTACACAGATCTCAAATTTCACCGGTTATGTTCAAGTTTCATATTATTCGGTTAATCTATTCTGGAGTTATAGGGACCTTAATAAACAACTTGCTATTAGATAGGAAAAACTAAGTTAAGTTATTTTACACTTTGTAGTTTTTCATTTGGAAGTCGGTAGTATTTTTTTGCAAAAAAGTTTTTTACTTTTTTTTTTTTCTAATCTTTTGTTTATTTATTATATAATCATTTTTTGTTTTAGTTTCTTACGACTTATTGTCGGGCCTGCGTTGTCCCCCCATCTAAGTACTGCTGTAACATGGAAATATTGTAAATACAAACAATTTTTTTAAAAGAGTAACCATGGAGTTTCTTGCCGGTTCTTCTCCATAGGAATCGACCAACCCGAACCGTGCACATTTTGTCGACGTTTTATAAGTGCCCATGTAGGCCTATGTGAAATAAAAATTATTGATTTTGAAAGGTATACACATGAATGATATTCTAAGAGCAAATCAAAAAGATATATTTTTTTTTTTTAATATCTTGTCCCACACTAGGAATTTCTTCCTGTATCGTGGGTGCGTTCACAAACATATAAACTCACATAAACAACACCCAGAGCCGCCACAACTATTTGTAGGTCATACAAATAATTGTTCCGTGCGGGAATCGAACCCGCAGCACGCAGCGCAGCAGTCAATGGCTCAACCACTGCGCCAACCGTGCCACCGTGCCGTCTGTGACTTACACTCATTGCGTAATACCTACGATCTATTATTATAATGACTTTTAGAGCTCGATAGAACTATTGGCAATCAAAATTTAACGACTGGTAGAAAATTTACAATCCCTTTTTGAGATAATACGAGTACTCGTAGTCACTTAAGTAGCAATATAATTATTAGCTAACAAAAACACGTAATTGAACGATTTACCCAAATTAATGTAATTTTGTGAAGCGCCTGGCGAATGTCTCTGTATTAAGGGCAAGCGGTGTTTATTTAGAACAAGAAGGAAATCCTACTAAAAATGTGAAAGTCTAAACTTTGGTCCTGGAAGTAAGTTCCTTTGGCATAATCTACGAGCTAAATAATAAAGAGCTTCCAAGGGCCATTGCCCTTGGAAGCTCTTTGGAAACCCCTTGGAAACGCCGAGACTCCTCTCCATTGAGAGGAGTCTCGGAGTTTCCTTGCGGGATCGCATCAGAAATGAGGATATCCGCAGAAGAACCAAAGTAACCGACACAGCCCGAAGAATTGCGAAACTTAAGTGGCAGTGGGCAGGGCTCATTGCTCGCAGAACGAATGGCCGATGGGGCCGAAAAGTTCTGGAATGGCGACCGCGAACCGCAATACGACGCATTGGAAGGCCTCCCAGTAGGTGGACCGATGACCTGGTTAAGGTTGCGGGAATGCGCTGGATGCGAGACGCACGGGATCGGTCAATGTGACGACGCCTGGGGAAGGTCTATATCCAGCAGTGGACGTCTTTCGGCTGAAATGATAAATCGTCGAGCCGAACGCGGGTGCGGGCGTAACTTAAGTGTATCAAAAAAATAAGTTTCTCCTTACCGTCCCCAGACGGCGCTTATCCAATTTCAATACATATTGACGTTTACGTTAACGCGAATGAGCGTGAGTAAAAACTCGCACTAAGCCCTCTGAATAAGCGCCGTCTGGGGACGGTGAGGAGAAACCTCTATTTTTGTATACATTTTGACATAAGAGATCGTTTACGTTAGCACGAGTGAGTACGTTAAAAAACACACACAAAGAAGCTCACAGTGTGCTTACTGTCAGCAGACGGCGCTTATCCAGTTTCAATACAAATTGAGCGATTGAGCGTTAGTAAAAACTCGCACTAAGGCCTCAGGTAAGTACTATAGATCTAACAACTTAGCAACCTATTCAATTAATGTTATCTGTTATATACGAGTACTACAACCTATTATGACAACAAGCGGTAAGAAGTAAAACAGGTTTGTTAGGTCAGTGAACTCATCAGTGTATGATTACTGTTAGATATTCTTTAAACCATGAAAGATTTTCTATGTAAAGGTGATCTGTAGAAGCCTACCGAACTGTTAATAAAAAGTGTTAAGAATTGTTAAGAATAAGTGGTAAAACTTCACAAAATTGGAACCTAGTCGTACTAGATCACTTAGGATGTACAAATTTTGATGAACTATAGCTAAAACAACTTACAGTAGGATCAGCGCCATCCCCGCTGCCTTCCGGAACATCACCAGCAGGACAGGACCCATCGTTGCCTGCAGAATGCGGTGGCCGATGGACCATCTGCGTGATGGCTATATTCAGACAGACCCGCATCGTGTAGGCGTTGGCTACCGCCAGGAAACCCATGATGGCCATCACCCATCTTTGAGGTATGACGAATACTGGAAACAAAGAAAATTGCTCTTTGATTATTTTGAAAATATATTTTAGGAAGTATAAAACTCGCGGTTGCATAACCTATACAAGGTGCTTAATTGTAATAATTGACAACCTGAAAAGTATTTTATCTAATAATATATTAATATCATTGTCATCATGATCATCATCAGCCTATTAATGTGCCTACTGCTGGGACAGGCCTCCTCTCTGTGAGAGGGAATGGGCCACACATCCACCACACAGGTCCAGTGCGGGTTGGTGGATGTCACAAGTCTTCGAATTTTTGGTTCTAGGACATGTCGGTTTCCTTACGATGTTTTCCTTCACCGTTTTGAGAGCAGTGGTGAAATATCTTCAAAAAAAAACAAAGTAAAGCGCCTGCCTGGGCTCGAACCCACGACCTACAACTTGTAAGTCGCGGCCGATACCACTGGGCCACCACTGCTCTCATTATAATATCGTTGTATATACTTATAATTATATATTGAAACTTTTTCTGTGGGATCAACCTCAAATCTGCGACAAAAAGCTAGTCTATACATTTACGTTCGTATAACTCCACAAAAAGTAGAAAACAACAGTTTATTTTTTTGCTATGGCTATTTTGGTTCTTATGTAAAAGCTAAATGTACAGTCAAGGGTCAAAAGTGCAGTCACACTATCAAAACAGCAGCGCCTTTTTTTGGACAGATGTATTTAAAATTTTCACGGTTAGTAGGTCTTATCTATACTTATCTATATATATATCCTTGGGTGGTAGAGAATGCCACAGGCATTAAGTCCGTCTATGTAACTGTATGTTGCATGAAGTTGTAAATAAATAAATTTAATACTTTAATTTCTATACAACATAATAAAACCAGTTGTGGATAATTTAACTTCTTCTACTTCTTACATTTGAATTTTGGGGGAGTATGACTGGGCACTTTTGGGCCTTGACTGTCCATAACTTGAGTAGATACGGTAACCTAATTTCAGGCTTTTAGGGTTCCGTACCCAAAGGGTAAAAATGGGACCCTATTACTAAGACTCCACGGTCCGTCCGGCTGTCTGTCACCAGGCTGTATCTCATGAACCGTGATAGCTAGACAGTTGAAATTTTCACAGATTATTTATTTCTGTGACCGCTAAAACAACAAATACTAAAAACAGAATAAAGTAAATATTTATGTGGGGCTCCCATACAACAAACGTGTTTTTTTGCCGTTTAATGCGATACTGGTACGGAACCCTTCGTGCGCGAGTCCGACTCGCACTTGACCGGTTGTTAGTTATTTTCAGTAGTCAGACCTTGAAAAACAAAGCAAAAACATCTTTGTTGAAACGGTATTTAAAGTCTTTTCGATTCCACGCCAAGATTTTATAACAGCATTTTATATAGATCTCCGTTCGCCTGAGACCTAAACCACAGTAAAAATATACAAACAGTATGAAAACTACCTACAAACGCTCGGAACGGCACACTCACACAAACATACGCACCGACGAGACCATTAAGGCGGTACCCCGAGCAAAACGCCGCGCAAGCCGTTTTTTGTGCTGTTTTTAGGAGCTATCTACTGGTTATTTAAAAAGAAATATCAATTAATAAAAATACATTAAATTTCTACATAATATTGATTCTAAAATGGTAGATTTAGTTTTTTTTTTAATGTTGTATATATTTCACTAATCTCCTTCCAAAAAAACATAAAAATGAGAAATAATTATTGATATTATGCATCTCCTCGTAAAGTGTTCATTAATTATTTTATGTACTAACACTAATGGATAGACAATTTAATAACGAACATTTTTGTAGTTTTTTTTTTTCAAAAGAACAAGATTCGATTTTGTAAAGATTTTATTCTAAAATCTGGGTGTATTCTGTATTCACTACTGTAATTCATGCGCCACCAGTGCCGCTAGACCAATAGGAATGCTCATATCTCATGCCGATTTTTTGGTCAGGGTACACTTCTGCAGTGCTGTGCTGTCAGTAGTGCGAGCCGCTTTGGGTCTCGTCGATGCGCATGTTTGTGTGACTGTGCCGTTCCGAGCGTTTGTAGATAGTTTCCATACTGTTTGTATATTTTTACTGTGCCTAAATACAAAACATTTTGATCCATAGCAATAATATTAATAACAAAGTTAACAATGTTCATTATCCACATGGCGAGAAAAACACTCATTACGAATATTTTTATCGCATTTTAACCAATTAATTAACTAACGCCTACAGTTTTTTTTTAAAGTAACTAAATTACTGTTGTTAAATTAAAAACACACACATATTAGCACAATTATCTTATTACGTGAGGATATGGTAGTAAGTAGTTGATGCCTAAGTGGGTCTATTTAGCCTTGACTTTGTTGCACAACCTGCGTGGCGGATTAAGGTTACACTAGTCGAATATTCTTCCACACAAACGTAGTCTAACGTTCAAAATAAAAAATGATATCAATTTGTCTCATCATTATCTAGCCCTGTAAGGAAACTTAAAAGCAAAAAAATAAAATAATTAAAAGTTATGAGCGTCGAAAGTTCCATATTTCAACACTAATTTTAACGCATTTTTGGGCAGAAATAAATACCATAAGAAGAAGGAAAATTGCAAAACGGCCTCCATAAAGGGATTGGTTAGTAATTCAACAATGCAAATGTTATTTTATAAATACACATTTAGTTTTTTTTTCATGATATCTAGACTCCCAAAGGTCTGTTTATAAAATTTCGCGCTCTGGATTTCGTCCTAAATCATCATCCATTTCGATACAAATTTGTTAAAATGCTAATTCGTACGCGAACTAGCTTCTTACTGCTCATCACAGCATCTATATCTTTCGCACGTGTTGTCGGATGAGATAGCATGCATTTTAACCTCGCGCACAAAATAGATCGTACCGTCGACTAGGGGAACCTTAAGAGAATGCACTTCAACGATTGTGTAAAGATCCGAGTACATAGCGAGTTAGAAATGTACCGATTACTCATAAAAACCTTTAATAAAAAATATAGTCTGGCTAAATATAAGTCTTTAGCATATATTTAAAAATAAATTTTACTGTCTGACTAACGACTAGAAAGTTGGCGTCCTTTTTGCATGCTTTTTTTATTATTATTGATAATTGCATTGACCGTTATGTTTATGTAATTTTAATGTGCCCGATTTGTAACCTCGTTAGTCATTTGTTTATCCTGTCTAGCTGCACGTTGTGTAATTTGTATTTGGAACAACTTGCTTACCTACCTATTTCATTTTTTTATGAATACGTTTTCGGCCAGTCATGATTAGTTTTTTTTATGCATTAAAATCGTGGCAATCTAAGAAGTCCGATGACGTTTCTCATTTTAGATGCCGCGGTAACTTTGTATGAACGTCTACGAAAAATCAAATTCATAATCCTAATTATTTACTATTTTACCCATAAAATTATAGCTTGAAAATAACCTTAATAACGCCTGTGTACAAGTGTGGAGACAGCTCAGACCCGTCAAACTATAGGCCAATTTCAGTACTGCCTTCTATCTCGAAAATTCTAGAAAGACTCTTAAACTCACGCTTAATTAAATACCTTTCTAAATACAACATTCTGTCCCCTTCTCAGTTTGGGTTCAGGCAGGGAAGGTCTACTGAGGATGCGGTCTTGTCACTAAAATCTACTATAGTTGACAATGTGGATAAGGCTAGCAAATGCCTGGCAGTTTTCCTTGTCCTCAAAAAGGCCTTCGACACAGTTTCTGTCCCCATACTTCTACACAGACTTGAAAGCATTGGCATAAGGGGGCCCCCTCTCGAGCTATTCAAATCCTACCTGAATAAACGCAAACAAACAGTAAAAATAGGGGCGTTCAATAGCTCAGAAGAAACTACTTCGTACGGCGTCGGACAGGGAAGTGTCCTTGGTCCGACATTGTTTCTTATTTATATAAATAGCCTATGCAACATGAGTATTGACGGGGGTCACATTTTCTCTTATGCAGATGATACTGCCATAGTCTTTGTCGATAAGACTTGGGCAAAAGTTAGAAGGTCAGCCGAATCCGGCCTGTCAAAGATTGCAGATTTGCTCAAACGTAACCTCCTCACACTAAATGCCTCCAAGTCCAACTACATATGTTTCACCAAGTATGCACACACTCAACCACCACTCTAATTCCAAATAAAGATTCACTGCTGTGCCAACCCCCTAATTCCTGACTGCTCTTGTACAAATATTGACAGGTTACAGTATACTAAATATCTTGGCATCATGATTGACCAGCGCCTGTCCTGGCACATGCATACTGAACTGATCATGAAAAGGGCTAGCAAAATTAATATGGACTTTTAAAACATTGCGACACATTGCTTCAAAGAATCTTTTGCAGAAAGTCTACTTATCGCTGGCCCAATCGATTCTTACGTACTGTTTGCCATGCTGGGGTGGGACAACAAAAATTAAATTTTTAGAACTTGAGAGGGCGCAGCGATCTTTGCTTAAGGTTATGCTCTTTAAACCCTTTAGGTGCCCGACCCAAAGCCTTTACCTAACCTCTGACCTTCTTTCTGTAAGGAAACTTTACATACTGCATCTTATCCTGAGAAAACACAAATCCCTTCGTTTCCTGTTTACAATTCAATTCAAACGTCAATTCAGTTTCCTGTTTACAATTGCATACACTGTATAATGTTAAGTGGAAGAGCAGAGGCACCTATCACAAGCATCTTCTTGCTTAAAAGGTGATCTCCACATCAACTATGTTAATGCTTTATGTAATTGAAATAAACATTTTATTATTTTTTTATTTTATACACTATAACAACGAGTATAATTCGTAAGCATCAAGTTTAACGTCTAACTTATTTTTATATCTGTCAAATCCGACTTCATGAGATTGTCACTCACGACTTTAAAGTCGTCACAATCTAAGAAGTCCGATGACGTTTCTTATTACCCGACTGCCGAAGGAGGGTAATCTGGTTTTGGTCAGCCAACTCGCGAATATGTATCCTCCGACTGCACAACATGATTTCCTTCTTGTCTACGTCTTTTTAGTTCGCTTTTTAAGCAGTCGGGTTTTTAGATTCTTCAAATTAACTTTTTTTTACTTAATAATAATTAAACTTGATACTTGCGAATGATACTCGTAGTTATAGTATATGGGTAACATATGGTAATTAATTAGGAGTATGATTTTGATTTCTCAATTACGTAGAAAGTTATCGCAGCATGTAAAATGAGAAAAGTCAACGGACTTCTTAGATTGTGACGACTTTACTTATACTTTTTTTTTTTGGGAAAATAAAAAATTAACTCGACGATCTCTGCTTCGTATAAAAAAGATTAAAGGTAGGTACTAGTAAAGCGAGTTGCTTTCAGTCAAAGACCTTTCAGTTTTCAGACTTGCAGGGGAATTTTCATGTCTGTTATAAAACGGCACGTGTAATCGGTGTATTGTTATGTCAGATTCCAGTATGACACATGGTGTGTAGCTGTAGCACTTTGGCATTAAACAAACTCAACAGCTATTATCAACAAACTCTACGTACGTAAGTTTGAATAAACTTTAGTACATAGCGCTCGGTATAGTACGCATACAGAAATATTGCTCTACAAAGACAGAGAACATACTTCATAAAAGATAGCTAGATCTCTGTGACATATGTCAAACTGACGTTTACGTTATTGTTAGCCTGTCAAGCGCTATTGTTAATGTATTGATACTGACAGCTGTCGCAGTAAAGGATGTTTTATTTCACAAGCTAATTATAGAACAATAGACATCCACTTTTAGGAATCGTTCAGAAGTTCAGAGTGTGAGGTTAAAAATAATATAATACATATGTAAACAATACATAACAGTAAATTAACCCAGTACTAGGTCTTAATGAGTTCACCTACCTTATCATAAGGTAAGATCTATGATCTCATTATCTAAGAGACAACGCATTTTTATGGTTCCGTACCAAAAAGTACCCTCGGAATCGTGGATAAACGTTATCCTATTCCTCTGTTAAAAAGATCACATCAGAAAACAGTAAGTCAATCTAAGTAAGTCCGATGACGTTTCTCATTTTACATGCCGCGATAACTTTGTACCTACGTAAGAAATGGAAATACAAATTCATAATCCTAATTAAATACCATATTACCCATACACTATGCATCAAGTTAAATTATTATTAAGTATTTTTTATAGCTGTCAAATCCGACTTATTAGATTGCACGAATGTCACGACTTTACTAAAGTAACCGATTGACACGTTTTTTTTTTACGCATGAAGTTTTGATTAGTCATAACGACCAGCTGTGCGAAAAATCAAACAAACGCTCGTCAACTCTACACATTGTTTTCAATTATTACATGAATGAAGACAAAAGATACATTGTAATCTGTTACTGAAAATAAGTCAGTTTTGAAACGATCTAAATAATCCTACGACGTATGGAGTTTTCCTATGGCTGAGAATCAAAACACGGTAAGTAGAACGGTAGAAGGTAGGTACTGTGGGGAGTTGGGGACGTAGCTGCGGGAGGAAAATTACTCTAAGTTATTTATATTTTCATAATATGTTCACGCTATCATGGCTTTTATAGAAGTGACATGCAAAACGAAACAAAAATATCTTCGAATATTGCAAGCATTCCAAATACAAGTATCTGTGACTGTTGCCAGTTTTCAAAGAGGTACTTACCTCATTGCATGAGCTACGCCCCTACGAATGGAAGCGCAGAATCATGTGATGTGTTTTTATTCTATGTTTTGAAAGGTTAAAATATCGACTCTACCTAATCCTATCTCGACCATTTACGCACCAGAGGATTCAAATTAACAATTGAGGTACGAACAGTAGGTACCTAGGTAGTTGGTAGTTTTTCCGATAAGAAATCTACTAACTTTGATACTTTAATCTGCTTTTCCGTTCTGTTTATTTATAAACCATTGCTTCTTTAGTGCTCAACTTTGTTAAATAAGGTGCCTACTCTTGTGTAAAGTTTCATGTTTCTAGATCCAGCGGTTAAGGTTGTCTGTCAGTAATGCTTAGTAGATCGATGGAAATTAAAAATTTGCAATGGACTTTTAGATTTCGCAATGGAATTAGAAAAGAACAGGTACCTAAATGTACAAATTACTTTTGTTTCCATTAAGAACGCAAATACTCTAGATTTTCAATCATTGCAAGTTCTACATTTAATATATAAAAATAAGTCGGGTTTTCCTCCCTGACGCTATAACTCCAGAACGCACGAACCGATTTCCATGGTTTTGCATTCGTTGGAAAGGTCTCGGGGTCCGTGAGGTTTATAGGTAGGGTAGGGTAGGGTAGGGTAGTGTAGGGTATGGTAGTGTAGGGTAGTGTAGGGTAGGGTAGGGTAGGGTAGGGTAGGGTAGGGTAGGGTGGGGTAGGGTAGTGTAGCGTAGGGTAGTGTAGGGTCGGGTAGGGTAGGGTAGATAAATGTTTGGTCTTTTTATGGCAAAACAAAGTTTGCCGGGTCAGCTAGTTATATACAAAATAGTTTTGTGGTCAATGTCGCGGTCACCGCAGACCGCAATTCCATTAGAGACATGGAATGAACCGCGGTTGACTGCAGCCTCAATGTTTGAACACAATGTCGAGTTGATCTCGGCTTGATTAGCTAACCCCGCCCGTACAACCTGGGGTTTATCGACCGTTTATAAAAGGATGTAGAACACTATAAATGGAACTCGAGTATACAAAGATTTTTTGTTAAACGTTTAAAAATAGCTATTATTAAGTCTGGTCACAAATGTTTTGTACTTTTTTCAGAGCAATCAATCTGACTTCTGAAGACTAGACTAGACTTCGCTAGTTTTACTCGACTGCCGAAGGAGGGTAATGTGTTTATCAGTCTGTGTATGTGTGTTTGTTTCTATTTGGCGTTCTAGAGACCAAACGCGTGGGCCGATTTTGATGATTCTAACGTCAATCGATTCGCCTTAACCTTGTGAGTGTCACATTAAAATTGGAAAATAGAAAAATGGCTGCTTTCTTTTTCTGTCGGGGGTTCAAAAGAAGACAAATTTAATCAAATCTTTCGCTATTTAAAGGCCATCCACAAGTAGTTTTAAAGGTACCCATCAAGTCAAATTAAGTACAAGTACTTTTTTCATAAATTCATAACTGCTTGGGTACAGGTTTCCACTTGCAAATATTCAACAAAAAGAATACCTATCTACCTACTAATAGATCACGAATCCAACAAATGCAATTTCGACCTTAACAACAATGAACATTGCAGAACCTACGCGGAACTTCCTGAATGCCAAGTTCTAAATTATCAATTTTCCGTCGGCTTCTAGATAAAAAATAACAGGAAAGAGTTTACGTTACGTCTAGATGTGCGTCATAACGTCAAACATTTCTAACGAATCAAAACAAAAGGGTTTAATATGACAAATGATTAAGAAATGCTACTTGTAAGAATGCATCTAGGTATGAAACATTGGTTCCTATCATAGATACCTATATTAAACAAGGTTTCTTTACACTTTCTACTTTACTTTTCTTCAATTTAAAACAAATAGAAGGTCGAACGAACATTTAATATAGGTAAGTAATTAGTAATTCCTAACACAGTTCTATTTCAACTCAATGTCATACTGAATGACACTGAAAAGTTCTGATTCCAGTCGAAATCCGAACCTGTTCAAAATAGGAAACTTTTCATAACTCATCTAAATAGTAACAACAACTTTCGGTCAAAAAGAATTAAGGTTACACTAGTCGAAAATTCTTCCATACAAACGTAGTCTAGAGATTACTCCACTGTTTGACAATCTAAGTTCAAAATAAATAATGATATCAATTTGTCTCATCATTATCTAGTCCTGTATGGAAACAAAAATGTAAAAAAATAATATATTTAAAAGTTATGAGCGTCTAAAGTTCCTTATTTCAACACTAATTTTAACGCATCTTTGGGCGGCAATAAATACCGTAAGAAGAAGGAAAATTGCAAAACGGCTTCCATACAGGGATAGATTAGTAATTCAACAATGCAAATAATTTTATTCTGAAAATATACATTTAGTAATTTTTCATGATATCTAGACTCCCAAAGGTCTGTTCATAAAACTTCGCGCGCTCATTTTCGTCCTAAATCATCATCCATTTCCCTACAAAGTTGCAAAAGTGCTAATTCGTACGAGAGCTAGCTTCTTACTGCTCATCACAGCATCAATCTCTTTCGCACGTGTTGTTGGATGAGACAGCATGCAATTTAACGCCGCGCACAAAACAGTTCGTGCCGTTGACTAGGGAAACCTTAACCCGACGTAGCCCTGAACTTGACAATACAAATTTTTTGCAGTCAAACTTGTGCTTCTTCAATCCAAGACGTCCACACTCCACTTCTCATATATAAATCATAGCAATTAACATCTTACAAACGCTCATAATAGACGACGGATATCAAATGAAGTATAAAGAGTTGATAATAACTTGCGATCATTTCGTTTGTCATTGCATTGTTGCGCAGTGGCTCGTGACGGAACTTAGTGTCTGACTGACGGATCTGGGAGCCCAGCCGATGTAAACAGACTAAAACTAGTTTATGACTTTAACTTTTTTATGTAGTATGCTGTATAAAAATAAATTGGCTCATGCATGAATCTACAGAAGATAGGAATCATTAATTTTAATATGTTACGTTTGATCTATGGTGCTAGGCTATTGGGCTTATCCAAGTTGTAAACTTCTCTGCACCCGTACCACGACTTGTCAAAACTATCATGGTTCGACTGTAAAAAAGAGACATATAAACATTAAGTCATATACATCTGTCCCGTACGCACACTCAAAATAACCTTACTCTAAGAGCTTATGGCCACCCTCCTGGTTCCGTCTTCTAACGATATGTAGCGTAGAAGACATTTTATTAGACTTAAGTAATAAAAAAAAAAATTTTTTTTTTTTTTTTTTTTTTTCTCTTCTTCTGATTTTGAAATTTTGCTAGGTAATTTTATTTGACCCTGCATTTCTACCTCGTGAAATCAATCAAACAAGTACACCATCAAGCAATTTCAAGTGGCGTGGCGGACCTCTACGTAGTCTCCGAACAGGTGATTGACATGTCCCAGATATATTCCTTAATTGGATAACTGTGTTGCACTTTTATATATGTCCACCTTGACACCAGGTTATCAGTGAAAGAATGATGACTTAACGGTTGGGCAATTGATCCAGTCTTGTTTTTTGGAAATTATGTATGTCGAAAACATAATCATAGGGGTGGAACAAGAATTGAGGTTAAGAATAAATCGGCTTACGGCGATTCGCACACTGCACCGCATCACGCAGCGGGGTGCGTGACGACACTGGCGACGAAGTCACGACACAGCGCGTGAATGTGAATGTGTTTTCTGTGTGTTGCACTACGCGTCTTACAATGCAAAGAGAGATACTTTTAAGCAACGTAAGAAAGAACACGCAGTGTGCGACGCTTCGTGATGCGGTGCAGTGTGCGAATCGCTTAAATTGGTGTAAATTAATGATCTTCGAAATTTAGAGAAAAATATAAACATAAAAAAAAAACTACAAACCTATATAGGCTAGGAGTTAACCACCTAATCGGACGTCAGATGCACTAAATGCATTTTTTATTGGATACTCTGCATCACTGCTAATCTTTAGTTTTTCTTGAATGTTGATAGATTGATTGGGTATCGATACGTTTGATTTTCAACTTGTTGTTTACAAGAAAAGTTTTACAGATATTTTGACATATACTATCCTCAATCCTCCGACTGCCCAGCATGATTTTCTTCTAGTTTACGTCTTTTTAGTTCGCTTTTTAAGCAGTCGGGAAATCACCTCTTAAAACGCTTTATTTTGATACCCCACATGGTGGGTTTTGAAGAAAACATTTTTTCCCCTACAATATAGCGCCCTTTTTTAAGCAGTCAGATGTTTAGTTATTTCTTAATTTACAACTTATTAGTTATTTTTTTTTAGAATTAGGTACATTTATATAGAAGTATTTTATATTTTTGTAATCACCTCTTAAAACCCTTTATTTTGATACCCCACACGATGGGTTTGGAAGAAAAAAAATTGGGCCCCCACAATATGGCGCCTTCGAAATTTGGAGAAAAAATATAAACATAAAAAAAAACTACAAACTACTACAAACAACTATAGGCTAGGAGGTAACCACCTAATCGGACGACAGATGCACTAAATGCATTTTTATTAAAACAAACGTTCAAGATAAAGTTTCCGCTTCGTTTATTGGCCAGCTAAGTGCTAGTAATTATCCGTTTGCGTTAACCAAGTGATTCTATTGACACACTAATTGCTAACGAGAGGCAGCGGCTAAACTAGGCGTTAAACATACCTGCCTAGAATAAAGTAACACGTTGCCGACATGCACTTTCCACGCGAATGCTAATATGTCCATTGTCTTCTTAGAAGTAATGTGATCTTATCAGGTATTTATAGTATGTGTAGTCTGAAAGGGAAAACCAAGGATTTGCGGGTCTAACGTTTGGTTCAAGCCACGATGTCTCCGATAATTCGCTAAATTGACCTGATTAAAGACTGCGTTTCAGATAGGAAGTTTGCAGGAAGGAGGTCTCCAAAATGAAGACGAATTAATGCGACAAGCAACTCGTCTTTACGGATGATGAGATGAAGAATATGGAAGTTGAATCAAGTTCAATTAAGAGGAAACGGGGACAGAGAGCGCCGACTGAATTTCCTGAGTAAAAAGTCATAATTCGAGGTTTGGCTCTCGTCTATTTTCTCCTCCAATGTTGAACCAATTGAACCAAGAAGATATTCCATAAACTGAAAATTAAAGATATATTCTATGTCCCTATGTTCCTTTTTGATGATACATTATCTTTAGAAGCAATAGAACCCTCAAAAAATGCTCAAAAGTGCGGTGTCAACAGCGACTTAGTGTACAAATTTGACAAATATAAATGAAAAAAGGCAAACATAGGGACATAGTATATAACTTACTTTACTAATTTATGGAATATCTTTTAAATTGGTAGAATATTAGAGGAGGAAATAGACGAGAGCCAAACCTCGAATTATGACTTTTTACTTAGGAAATTCAGTCGGCGCTCCCTGCCCATATTTCCTCTTAAGAATTTTCAAGTTCATGAGATTTACAAGGTCTCACATCGAGGCTTTTGTTAGAAATCCCACAGTACTGTACTATAACTATCTATCATATAAATAGCCTTCGACAATAGGTCATACTCATGTTTTATCTCATGTCCTTTAGATCTGACGCATTGTGATGTTTCACAAAGGTTGACCACTTCACAACGTCACCCACCTGTATGTTACATGTCATGCAATTCAGGCTCATAAAAAACATTCCCGAACAATAGGACGTTTCAAAGTGAGTCTGATTCTGAACCAACGTCACTGCGTCGGTGAGCGACAAACAAAAACGGTTTTATAATTTCCGTTCTCCGCCGCTCATAGAATACAGATCAAAGCGCTGCCGTTAAAATTCCCGTTGACGGCCTAACACCGAATTGCAGTGACGTATTCAACGCTGTACACAAGTCGCTTCATTAAGAGGGGACTCTAGTGAGACTTTCTCCATACAAACACATTCTGCTGTTTTCTTCGTGGATAATGCCTCTAGAGCAATGATTTTTAACCATAAAATCTAGGCCTAATTAATACGTGCCTGTATCATTTCCTTTTTTCCAAAACATAATCACAAAAGGAAATATGACAATCCAAAAATCCGAAAAAAAATGCCCGTTTTTACCGCCATGTTCAGAAGACTTTCAGACAAAAATTTTAAGTTTTTAACAAAAAAGGAAATGATAGGAGCATAGATATACTTTTCCTCTAAATTTTGATATACCTAAGTTTAAATATAAATTTTTTAGATCAGACCAGTTTTCATGAAGAAAACAGCAGAATACGAAACGTCTTTTAGTCAAAGTTTTTGTAGGTAAAATCAGCCTGAGCTGCAGTTGTCCCTTTCGCGCTTTACGGGGTGAGGTTGGAGGTGACGCGACGGCAATAGTTTCTTCAAATACCTATTGTTCAAATTCCTGTTGACTAGAGTCCGCTCTTAAACCGATCCGATATGGAGCTGAAACCCACGTTCCCGTCGAGTTGGTTACCTAATTTGGCGTTGGTATCGAGAAACTTGTTAGAAGTGGTAGTTTTTACATTGATCCGCGAAAAAGTTTCTATCAAACGAGCGGCGTATTCCGTCGTACGATCCCGCCGGCCAATGGCTGCTCCGAACAGGTCTGCTTGGCCAGACAGGCTGGCGGTGGGACACATTGTAATTTAAACGCATTAAATCGCAGCTTTCCAAGAAGCCGTGTGTTGAGCGATGTTTTATTGGATACTCTGCATCATTGCCAATCTTTAGTTTTCCTTGAACGATGGTAGACTGATTGAGTATCGATACGTTTGATTTTCAACTTCTTGGTTACAAGAAAAGTTTTACAGATATTTTACATATACTATCCTCAATCCTCTTGGAGATAAAAATAGTTAGTTAAAAAAAAAAACAAAAACCTGACTGCTTAAAAAGCGAACTAAAAAGACAGAGAATTCCCCCCCCCTGCCCAAAATGGCACCCAAAAGCCGCCATTTTATTATTTTCCAATTTTCATGTAGCCAGTGACACTCGCAGGGTTAAGACGAATCGATTGACGTAAGAATCATCAAAATCGGCCAACGCGTTTGGTCTCTAGAACGCCATATAGGAACAAACATACATACATACATGCATACATACATAGACTGATAAACACATTACCCTCCTTCAGCAGTCGGGTATTAAACAATTACCCACTACACTCGGGTAAAAAGGGTCCTCTTCCATTGAATAGAGCAGATACTGCTTGTGGTACAAAGCAGTTGATATTAAAACTGCCAATTAAAACCAGCGCATAAAACAGCCAGTAATTATGCTTCCGAGTTAGTAAGATCAGCTGTCTTCCACGTGCTGTGATTTGCAAACTTTTACGAGCAGTTAGCTCAAACACTTTCTCCTTCGCTGGCCATTAAAACAATAGAAACGATTCTGCGATTTTCAATCTTAATCGTGCGGAAACTTTACAGGAACTGAGGTACCTAGTACCTATGTGTAATTGGTATTTATTAGCTGCAAGAGAGTCGTTGAGCCAGTCAGGTCCCTTTCACCTTGATGCTGTAAATCAAACGACAGCGCACAGCCTGAGTACCGAATGGGCGGCATAATTGATTTTCCTAAAGCTGTACTTTGGGTGCTTGGAGAAATCGAAGATTAATTCCTTTTCCATGTCAATTGAGACTTAATTTGTCTGAACTAATCCACTAGGCAACTAGGATAATCGAAATAGTTCGTTTAGCTAGAAGATTTTGTTGACAAATAAAATGTCTAAATTAAAAAAACCCCCGACATATTTTTATTTCATGCTACATAGTTTATCTAGTATATAGTAGTACATAGTAGATACGCTTCGAACGGCAATCTATTGAACACGTAATTATGACACGATATCTTGCGAAAACACCCCGATTCAAACAGTAAAACGCCCATAACTTTTGAACGGCACAACCTATTTTATTCAAACATAGCTATGAACATTCTCGATTAAGTCACCTTTTAAACAAAGAGAACTAAATCAAAATCGGTTCACCCGTTTGGACGCTATGATGCCACAGACAGACAGATACGGATACACAGCAATACACGTGAATCTTATAACACTCCTCTTTTTCCGGCTGGGGTTAAAATGGTGCTGAATGAATGTGAAATACCGGCCAAGTGCGAGTCGGACTCGCGCACGAAGGGTTCCGTACTTGGTAAATTGTGGTTTACGATTTATGACGTATTAAAAAAAAACTACTTACTAGATCTCGTTCAAACCAATTTTCGGTGGAAGTTAACATGATAATGAACATCATATTTTTTTTTTAGTTTTGTCATTCTCTTATTTTAGAAATTACAGGGGGAGGGACGCACATTTTACCACTTTGGAAGTGTCTCTCGCGCAAACTATTCAGTTTAGAAAAAAATGATATTAGAAATCTCAATATTATTTTTGAAGACCTGTCATCAATACCCCACACGTATGGTTTTGAAGTATATTTTTGTTTTGTTTTTTTTCTATTTTTGTGTAAAAATCTTAATGCGGTTCACAGAATACATCTACTTAACAAGTTTCAACAGCATAGCTCTTATAGTTTTGGAAAAAAGTGGCTGTGACATACGGACGGACAGACAGACAGACATGACGAATCTATAAGGGTTCCGTTTTTTGCCATTTGGCTACGGAACCCTAAAAAGGTTTAATCAAAGAAAACTTTATTTATTTTTAACCGACTTACCAAAAAGGAGGAGGTTCTATGTTCGACTTCTTGTATGTTTTTTTTTTTTTTTTTTTTTTTTTTTTTTTTTTATGTATGTTCACCGATATCTCCGTCAATTGTGGACCGATTTTGAAAATTCTTTTTTTGTTTGAAAGAGTATGTTTCGAAATTGGTCCCATTTTAATTTGGTGAAGGTCTGATGAAGAACTTTGGAGATACACAACAGAACTCTTCAATAAATAACGGCAAAACTCTCGGGATTGCTGCAATCGCATGTCTGTTTGTTGTTTATACCATTTCATAACATAACATCACGCCAGTACGCTCTAAAGGGGTACGCAGATCTCTCATTTCACCGGTTATGTTCAAGTTTCATGTTATTCGGTTAATCTATTCTGGAGTTATAGGGACCTTAATAAACAACTTGCTATTAGGTAGGTAAAACTAAAAAGGGAAAAATAAACTCTTTTTTGCAAAAAAATACTACCGACTTCCAAATGAAAAACTACAAAGTGAAAAATAACTTAACTTTTGGAAGTCGGTGTCCATATCGCAAAAAAATGGTTCCTACGAAAGACACCGACTTCCAAAAGTTAAGTTATTTTTCACTTTGTAGTTTTTCATTTGGAAGTCGGTAGTATTTTTTTGCAAAAAAGAGTTTATTATGTGTTCTACTGTATCACTGTAAAGTCCTCTGTTTATATATTTTTTGTAGATATCTTAATAAGAATCACATGGCTAAGCCGAGCATTGACCTGCAATTAGCTACTGATGATAAAGCAGAGTAAATTATTAAGTCGTTTTAATTAAAACAAAGTTACAAATCACGAAGTAATTAAGATTTTCACACTGTCAGAAGACTGACAATGCTGAATTCGATCGCAACACAAACAAATTTTACGGTTCAAAATGTTACGCTTAATTATTTTAATGACTAACTGTTGGCCGCGACTCCGTCCGCGTCAAACTCGTAACACTTAAAAATATTGTTTTTTTTTTTGCACGAAACTGTAACTATTTTTTTTCTAAGATTACAAGTATAATTTCAAAATTTAAAAAACCCCCGACACATTTATCTTGCGATAACACCCCGATTCAAACAGTAAAACGCCCATAACTTTTGAACGGCTAAACCGATTTTATTCAAACATAGCTAAGAATACTCTCGACAAAATCAAGTTTAAAAGAAAAAAAAACTAAATCAAAAACGGTTCATCCGTTTAGGCGCTATGATGCCACAGACAGACACACAGATACACAGCAACACACGTGAAACTTATAACACCCCGCTTTTTCCGGCGGGGGTTAAAAATAGCCTGGTTATTCCTTATAACATCAGCTAACTGGCAGTGAAACTCCCGTCAAAAAATCGGTCCACTCATTTTAGCGAGTAGCTTGAACAAACAGACAGATAGTCAGACAAATTTGTATAGATACTGTTACTACACAAAACACAGTGTTTTTATGATATGATGAAAATACAATAAAGTAAGATTTGTACAGTTTCGTACGCGCGAATCAAATCGCGAACAAAACGTAACAAGTGGTACAATGCTTGTACCTGTTTTTTCATCTATTAAATGGAAATGTTTGCTGTTTTCGTAAACTTAATGCAATACCGTGAACTAGTAAATAATTTCCTTGAGTTTTATCTCCGTATAAATTATCCAAGCTAGCTAGCAGGTATACCTGCAGATACTTCATTGCTGATGATTCAAATTCAAATTGTGATTAAAAGCGTAATTAGGTCTAGAATGCAAGGAAGGCTTTGAAAGTAGTAGTTTATTAATTCTAAAGTATCAAATTAGGTTATTCCAAGTATTTTATACTAGTTTTGGGGTTGATATGCCGAGATTTTTTAAATTTGCCGCGCTTTTTCAGTCTCTACTTTCGTTTTCCAGACTCTAGCAAGCTTTTTTGTCATCATCATCATCATTTCAGCCGAAAGACGTCCACTGCTGGACATAGGCCTCCCCCAGACATCGTCACATTGACCGATCAAGTGCGTCTCGCATCCAGCGCCTTCCCGCAACCTTAACCAGGTCATCGGTCCACCTAGTCCACCTTCCAACGTATCGTCTGCCGGAATTTTTTGCATATCTACTTAATTAAATCAAATATGTTGCTGCTGTAGACAGGTTACTTGCGCCACGCGTCAAAAAACAACGTATCGACCGACAATGCATTTTTTTTATATGTTTTTATTGATAGCCTCGCGCTTGACTACTATCTCACCTATAAGCGATGATGTGGTCGACAGTGAAACACGCTTGCCTAGTAATAACCTATTCACTCTTGACTTAAAGACCTATAAGTTGTAAACTAGGGTTCTTTAAGTCAGGAGAGAGAGATAGGGATTACTGTTACGAGAGATACTTCGTAAAAAAAAGATATTGACTTCGGGCCCCCTAGAGGGCGCCATATTCAATGTAATGTTACGTCACATAGCCTATAACCAGCGGACAAACAAGACGCTTTCCACGACACCTCATTCGTCAAATTATGACAAGTGGTTTCGAAGTTATGAGGGAATAAATGAACACACCTACATACATACCGGTCAAAAACATAACCCTGCCTTTTGCTTCGCTGTAATCGGGTAAAAATAGTTCCAAAATTGCTCTACAGATAGCAATTTAAGAATAATTTATTCGTCGCATATTTGTCACACTCGTATGCATTTAGTAGCTTTCAATGTAGTAAAAAAAATTATACATCCATAAGTACCTATCTAACGTGGTTAGTTTAACCTGTGGTCTCCTATGGTCCGGAACCATTTTATAACCGATTCTTAGTAACCCAAGAAGGGTTTCCACGAACATTTATTATTCTTTATTATTATTTTTCTACAAAAGTGTAATGTATGCTATTAGTACAATGGCATAGTTAGCGAAAACTCTTGACGGCAGTGAATGACGTCAAGGTTATACAAGAACCAGAGCAAACACTTGATCAAACTGTTACATTTACGATACAAAAATAACAAAAAAAACAAGCGCTAACGTATTCGCTAGAAAGCCATTTTTATCTAGAAGTCTATAGAAAATTCCTATGTCCTATTTCCACCTGTGGACGTCGTTCGCCAGAAAAATAAATTAAATGAAAAATAAAATTAAGCGCTAACGAATTCGCTAGAAAGCCATTCTTATATTTTAATCGTGCGCTTCGTACATTATGCGTTTATCTGTCTATATGTTCACTGCGAAAATTATCTATAAGTCTATAGAAAATTCCTATGGCCTATTTCCAGCAGTAGACATCTTTCGGCAGAAATAAAAATGTAAATAATCATTAAAATCAAAACGCAAAACGCTTTTTGCTCTATTTTCAATGCTGCACATTGTTTTCTCTGTTTTAACACAAAACAATACAAATGTGTTCCTTTGCTGTTTAAAAGGAATTTCATTGTCAAGTTCCATTAATTTGCATTTGAATATCTCTGAGCAATAATGTTGTATTTGTATGTAAAACATTTATTTCAATGTGGAAAACATGAGTGTGTAATGAATCTATCACAATCATACACGTATTCTTATAAATTAATTTATTTAAATAATATGTAAAATCATGCACTTTTAATTATTTACGACTTGACTGAGGCATCTGAAAATAAAAGGACGTTCGACATTTTGTTTTCTCAAATTATCACAGAACTGTATGAGTGATATTGCTTCATCTATCAATAAAAACCGGCCAAGTGCGAATCGGGCTCACGCACGAAGGGTTCCGTACCATTATCGCAAAAAACACGTTTGTTGTATGGGAGCCCCACTTAAATATTTATTTTATTCGGTTTTTATTATTTGTTGTTATAGCGGCAACAGAAATACATCATCTGTGAAGATTTCACCTGTCTAGCTATCACGGTTCATGAGAAAGACAGACAGAAAGACGGACAGTGGATTCTTAGTGATAGGGTCCCGTTTTTACCCTTTGGGTACGGAACCCTAAAAATCTTAATAATCGAGACTTTTTTTGTTGTTTGGATGTAATTTTAGAGTCCAGACTGGATCAGACAGGTTCAAATTAATTTGCTGCATGCCTAGATTACCTGATACAAAGCTGCACATATACTCAACCAGCATAAGTTCATAAAACATACAGTCACGTGCACCTACCTTCAAGCAACTGAAACGTGACACAAATTAGCGCCCAGCGTTATGAGATAATTGTATATTAAGTGACAATTTGCAATTTATATCCTCCATTGATATGCCGCGAATGTATATAAATGTTACGTTGATACTTGATATATTCCTATAAGTTTGCTTTCCATGGAAAAATACTGCATTGTCTTATTCATTGTCTCCAATGATGAAGGTCGTGGAAAGCTTTGACGGAGTCACTGACGAGCTACTTCCAAGTCACTCTCCCTTCAGCGCTGTGGCCACCGTAAGTCCTGAGTCTTGGAGAGTCTGATTTTGATTTTAAACTGGTCGAGAATGGACCTATTAGCGCGTTTTGTTATCCATGGTATGCGCAACATTCTTCTCCAGCACCAAATGTCAAAAGGCTCAATCTTTTTCAATCCAACGTGCCAATTTCCAACCAATACACCATTTGGGACAATTAAAAGTAATTGTAAGGAAAGCAAGGTCGTTTGATAAGGAGAAATAATAAATATTAATGCGTGGAAAAGTCTTGCTCTTAATCGGGACCACATTGAGAGTTTGAGAGCACTCGTACAAGGCAATTAAGACCTGTTCTGCATTACTCCGCTTTTACAAATTGGATCCTCGTTGTTGGTGCGTTGCTATGTTGCTAAGCGTAGCGTTTACTGCTTCAATCGATTAAAATATTTGCCGCGTAGCGTAGCAGGGTAAATACGGAAAATTCCTGCCCCCCTAGCCAAGTTACAAACGTTTCGTATCGAATCTCTTTCTACAATCGTTAACGCCTTCTATTTGTATGGTTTGACCACGTGACTTATCGTTCAGATGTGTCATTCCTATACATTGAATCGTTTTTAACCCCCGACGGAAAAACAGGAGAAAAACGGGTGCTACAAGTTTGACGTGTGTTCCTGTGTGTGTATGTCTGTGGCATCATAGTTCCTAAACGGATGAACCGATTTTGATTTAGTTTTTTTTTGTTTGAAGTGTGATTTTCTCGAGAGTGTTCTTAGCTATGTTTGAATAAAATCGGTTCAGCCGTTTAAAAGGTTTGAATCGGGGTGTTTTCGCAAGATATCGTGTCATAATTACGTGTTCAATAGATTGCCGATCGAAGAGTATAGTATTCGAGTATCTAGTATTTATAGCATGAAATAAAAATGTTACGGGGTTTTTTTTAATTTGAAATTTTACTTGTCTACTAGCGTTATCGATTGTAGATTGGCTGGTGCTTACCAACCAACCAGCTCTGGGCCTGCGTGGTGGATTTCTGGCCACTCTATCTCACAGAGAGGTGTGAATGCCAGCATCGGGAACATAGAAAAATAAAATTATTATATCTATGATTGGGAACGATCGGTAACATTATAAAACTGCTCTAATAATAATTTTGTTTTCGATATCAACAAAAGTCGGTCTGAAACTGTCGAGACCTGAGATCTTGCGAACCTGAAAGATATAGAGAGATGGTGCCTCTTAAATTATGTAGGTACGTATTATTATATAAACTGTACCTCGTTGGTTGTTTTTTTACCGAAAATAGTTTTGGTAACAGTAATCAACGAGTTATGCAAATGAATGGAATAAATGAGAGGAATTGCCATTAAAAAATGTAAGAAACTATAAACTTAACTGGTTTCAAATTTATTAACTACTTTATCAAGAGCACGGAAAATATTATAAATACTTCACTGAATATTCATAAGATTTTAGCTGTTTCATTAAAGGACTATAACTACTATTACTCTGCTAGCGAATTCGCTCGTGTGGATTTTCACATAAAAACCTTTCAGGGCAGAAATCTTAAATAACCTGATATTTTTAGTCAGAGACACGCTCTTGGAAATCGCTGCAAATATTGCAGCCTCTAATTTTTATGTTCCCCCTTCTAAGCATTAGAACTTTAAAAAATCCAGAAACATTTGTTTCGAGGTTTTTAACCTAAGATCCTAATTCCATTAATATTACTGAAAATAAAACAGAAAGCAATCAATCTACCTAGCCTTTTCCCAACTACATTGGGGTCAGCTTCCAGTCTTACCGGATTCAGCTGACTACCAGTGTTTTACATGGAGCGACTGCCTATCTGACCTCCACAACCCAGTAACTGGGTAACACGGTACCCCTTGGCTAGACTGGTGTCAGATTTCAAGCTTCTGACTACTCGTAACGACTGTCAAAGATCTTCAAAAGACAGCAGGGACCAACGGTTTAACGTGTTTTCCGAGGCACGGAGGAAACTCGGTATGTTGAAATGGTCACCCATCCACGGACCGACCTCGTCAAGATGCGGCTTTATATAGATAAAAAATAACGCAGAAGACGAGATCAAAACTTTTCTCATCACTCACAAATACACCCATACCTACCTGTATTTTAGCTTTAGGCATGTCCGTCAACCCAAAACGGCGTGCTATTATGATAATTAAGTAGTCTTTGTCTTTCCGAACAGCTGTGTACATTCAAAACATCACTACACGTCATACAGCGACAATAGCATTGTTATAAGAACTTTGATCTCCAACAGGTATAATACCTGCCTACTTCCGAAATAGTAAATATCTACTTCCGAAATGTCTATTTGAAACTATTAGTTTTCACAACAATAGATGTATAATAACAGAGCAGTGGTGGCCCGGAGGTAACGGCCACGACTTACGTGTCGAATATCGTTGGTTCGAACTTCGAGCCCAGGCAGGCGCTTTACTTTGTGTAAATTATTTCTTCACCACTTAAAAACGGTTAATGAAAACATTGCGAGGAAACCGGCATGTTCAAGAACCAAATTAATAAATAATAATAAATAGAAATAGTTTATTTTTCTAACGTTTTTTTTACAATATTATTCAGTGGCTAGACCCACTCAGGAAGCACGAAGTAATGCTTGTAATTGCTTTTAGTACCGCTCCTTCCTAGGACCAATATACATATTTTTACGTACCAACTAGATTATCTAAACTATTTTAAGTAAATTTTACAAACAAGATCAAAATGACTGAAAAGGTACCGGTATGACTCTTTGTGTGTGTGTGTATGTGTGTTTTTATGATAGTTAGAACATACTATCTCTCATATAGTCTGTGTGAATTATGCTCCTGTTGGGCGATTTCTAAAAATCAAAGCCATGTGACATCCACCAACCCGCACTGGACTTGCGTGGTGTATAAGGCCCATTCCCTCTCTCACAGAGAGAGGCCAGTGTCCCAGCAATGGGAACATTAATAGGCTGATGAGGTGTAAAATACTGATATTCTGCCGTCAAGTATCCGACCCCAAGATAGTTGGGACAGAAAAGAGTATCATGCAGATGATTGAATGCGAGCTGTTCAGAACCGGTCTTTGTACTGTAGAGATTCTTAGATCAGGCCTATGTCCAGCAATGGACGTCTTTTGGCTGGGATGATGATGTAGGTATTGCAAGCCTATGTTATTAGGCTAAGACGAAAGACGTACATTTTGTAGATCGACATTGGATATACCTACTTGAATTTGGACTGAAATCAAAATTGAATAACAATTTTGTAGATCGACAATAGACTTGAACTTCTAGAAGGTGCCTTTTGTTTAATGTACGGGCAGTACGGGTTATCGATAAAATATTTTTAAACATAAACAGAAGTTGTAATAGTCACAATCCCATCAGGCACATATCTTCAATGGAAAAAAAACATTACTGCATTACATAATGACCAAATCATTGTCGATGAAACATAGGTAGATTCCTATGACTAAGACTGCAACAAAAAATCCTTCGGCAATGTTTTATAAACAGAATATCGCAGTGTTATGGTTCCCAGCTTACTATAATGTAAGTAAACAAAGACGTACCTACGTCTGTTGCCACGTGAATGCAGAGTGTTAGAGATTCGAATAGAAAGCATGATGAGGATTTCAAATCAAGAAACACTTATCTATACTAATATTATAATGCTGAAGAGTTTGTTTGTTTGAACGCGCTAATCTCAGGAACTACTGGTTGGAATTGAAAAAATATTTTTGTGTTGGATAGTCCATTTATCGAGGAAGGTTATAGGCTATATAATATCACGCTACGACCAAAAGGAGCCGAGCACAAATGAAAAATGTTGCAAAAACGGGCAAAAATATTATTTTTTGAGAGTTTCCGTTGCGTGCGCTGCGTAAGCGGTTAAAGTTACGCAACTTTCATATATGTAGGGTAGGTAGGTAGCCAGTTAACGGGAGCGAATCCTAGCGGGACAGCTAGTATTTTATAAATTATTACTAGCTGTTCCCCGCGGCTTCGCTCCCGTGATCCGTTTTCGGGATTAATAAATACCCTATGTCACTCAGGAATAATGTAGCTTTCTAATGGTGAAAGAATTTTTGTAATCGGTCCAGTAGTTTCGGAGCCTATTCGGTACAAACAAACATACACAAAAACAAAAAAATCTTTCCTATTTATAATATTGGTATAGATATAGGACGAAGGTCATACACAAGAAAGATTGCAGATGGCAGAGAATATCAATCATGGACTTTAGTGAAAATCTTCCCTTTTTAGGGTTCCGTAGCCAAATGGCAAAAAACGGAACCCTTATAGATTCGTCATGTCTGTCTGTCTGTCTGTCTGTCTGTCTGTCCGTCCGTATGTCACAGCCACTTTTTTCCGAAACTATAAGAACTATGCTGTTGAAACTTGGTAAGTAGATGTATTCTGTGAACCGCATTAAGATTTTCACTTAAAAATCAAAATAAAACAATAAATTTTGGGGGTTCCCATACTTGAAACTAAAACTAAAAATATTTTTTTTCATCAAACCCATACGTGTGGGGTATCTATGGATAGGTCTTCAAAAATGATATAGAGGTTTCTGATATCATTTTTTTCTAAACTGAATAGTTTGCGCGAGAGACTCTTCCAAAGTGGTAAAATGTGTGTGTCCCCCCCTGTAACTTCTAAAATAAGAGAATGATAAAACTGAAAAAAATATAAGATGTACATTACTATTTAAACTACCAGCGAAAATTGGTTTGAACGAGATCTAGTCAATAGTTTTTTTTTAATACGTCATAAATCGTAAACCGCAATTTACCAAGTACGGAACCCTTCGTGCGCGAGTCCGACTCGCACTTGGCCGGTTTTTCAGTTTCCTTGAGAAAATAAACAAAATCTTCGTAGACAAAATCAAAATACTTAAATTGTAAACTACTACTAAAGTTTATTCCGAATACAGGAAGAGATGTGATTGTAAACTGAATGGAAGGCCGCGTTACGAAAGTTGCTGACTTAGTGATGAACTGACGCCGGTATAATTACCTACGTGTTGCTAGCTTCCTCAAGGCGATTAGTATCAATGTAGTATCTTTGATACGAACTCTTGCTGCACTAGTTGAATACTTATCTAACACTTCGAGAAGTACAGGTAGGTCTATGTACATCTAACGACATATATAACTTTATATTGGAACGAATATGTTTCTAGTATCTTGAGGAACATTTTTGCTCCAGGATTGATTGATTCTGCAAATTAAATGGGGTTAGTATTACATAAGTCATTAAATACATAAGGCGGACTGCCTTTCCCCCGATTTCTGCGGAACTATGAATTTGAAGTTGAGCATTCGTTAAACTACTTTAGCTTGAAAACCAAACAAAAGAAATTCCAAACACACAATTCGGAAAAAGAAATGAGTCCCATATTATAATTGTTTCGCTACCCATAGATAGACCCACGTATGTCTAACCCTGAGTTTCTCACCTCAAAATTATCGCATAATTAGAGTGACAAATTGTCAAGTACGCGTTATCTTAGCTGTTGAAAATTCATTCAATCAATCACAACAGATAACGCGTGTTAGACAATTTTCACATTAATTCTGCTATAATTTTGAGGTGAGAAACTCGGGGTAAGTATCTAAACTATAGGTAGATTATTTATGTAGAGCATGAATACTTAATAATGTGTTAGCTGAGATTACCTTTATTTGAGAAAATATACTTTGCAGGAAAATGCGTACTATTTTTTGTATAAGTTTTAATCGTTATGTAACTCGTTGGTGATCCTAAATTAATAAATATGTAGGGAAGACTGTGTAATTGTCAGGAAAAGCCATTATTGCATGGGTTCTTTCCGGCTAGATGTTGAAAAAAACAACTTCTTTGCTTGTATGTAGGGTCATAATAATCTAATCACGGTATGTATTGGCAAATAACTTAAACGACATTCCACTAAGCACGTAGTTTGATCTATACGAACAATCAGTTAATCTCACTGCATTCCTCCATAAGTCCAGTTTTATTAATCCAAAACGCCATCTTCTGCCACGATCTTCTGTCTCATCTACTCTATTTTTTATTTTATAATTGGCAATTTGTCGAAAACAATTCCTGCCAGTGTCGAGTAGTGAAGACTGATTTAGATTACAATAACACCAAAAGCTTTTTTCCGATGTCCTTGTTAGGCCCCAATAAAAAGGCGGTAGCTTTATTGGCAGATTCTACGGAGTTTTGTCGACAGCATGTACAAACTCATAATCTACCGCTGTGTTTTACTTGCCCACACTCGTGCAGGTTCACTAATATTATTAGAATAAAAAACCACAATTTTCACACTAATATTATTCAATTTAACACAATTTTAGGAAAATAAAACAGAGAAGTAACATAGACGCCATCACGTTCCCGCCAAAACTCAACTCATCTCCTCTTGTGCGCGCCGAAAAATAGTGCTTCGTGTTATGTCAAGTTGACATCTGTCAGTGTCATTCGAAACCATAGCTCTCTTCAGAACGAAATCTAAAGTGCCGACAAATAGATTTTGTGAAAAATATTGTTTGTTTATTTGGAAAATATTTTTGTTTCAAGATTTTTTTATTTAAATGTTATGTCTCGACTGATTTTTAAAGAGATTAATAACATTAAGGTAATCCTCAATTGCATGAAAAACATAATGTGATTGACGTACGAGGATCTTTCATATCAACAATTTTATAATAGAAAGTCGTTGTTTATTTGCAGAGTTTAAGGTTCTTGCCCGCTCGGCCTTCAGTCACTGAGCAAAATATTTACAGTTACACTTCTATTGTATGATTCCACGGCTTTGTAACATTGCGTTTATAGAATTCTAAAAACACGGTATTTTTCTGAGATGAAAAATAAACGTTTAAAAAAAACATGAAAAAAAACCAAAAAGTAGGTTATTTTTCAAGAGTACGAAAATAAAAATAGCGGTTATCGTATATGAGTTGATATTATTTTTTTTGTTTTTTAAGGAAATACCATTTGACTTTTGTTAAATAGTACCTACATAAATGTCTTAAAATAATTGGCAACACCCACTGAAGTTTACCATTTACAGACAGGAGTTTTCCTAATTACAAAGAAACGATGATTCTGATTGTAACAAATTAAGTATTTTCTAAATTCATAATAATAGGTACCCATTGATTTAAACATAATTTGACTTTAATTAAAACAAAACTACCAAATTTTGTGTTCCACTTTTTCTGAAAAAAAAAACCAAATGTAGAAAAAAAACGATGGTGCCAATTTTTTTTTCATGTTTTTTTCAAGATTGTGAAAAAACATTTAGTTTGTGTCTAATATAAATCTAAAAAAAAAAAAAAAACTATGCGTTTATAAATCCCTTTATTAACGTATTTCTTTCACGTATAAACCCTTTGTAAATGTAACTTTCTTGTCATAGAAAGTAAAGGACAAAAGAGCCTCCGCTTTGAATGCGAGGGAAAGCTTTTTAAAAATGAAAGTGTAAATATTTCAAAAGACAAAGGAGGCTTTCTTTCTTTCTCTAATTAAGTTTAGGCTGTTAGGAAGTTCGTTTTCCATAGATCACTTTCACATTGCAATGTCACAATGTGTTGCGTGTGTTGTCAAATCCGCAATGATTTCACTAACCTTTGAGAAACACCGTCAGCAAAAAAAGCTTAATCCTCTGCATCATTACATAGTATAAAACAACGTCGCTGCCCGCTGTCTGTCTGTCCTTATGTATGCTTAGATCTTTAAAACTACGCAACGGATTTTGATGCGCTTTTTTAATAGATAGAGTGATTCAAGAGGAAGGTTTATATGTATGTCGGAGGCAGGTATATGATTGGTAAACGGGAACAATGAGTTTTGTTTAATTGGCAACATTTTGATACTGATTCAAATTTCAATTCGATTTTATTCGATTGGCAACACTTAATTTTCGCCAATGTCCAATGCTAGTGAAGGATTTAAAATCCTAGAGGAAGGTGACACGTGACACACAATTTGGAGGGAGACGCGTAGGCGCGGGGTTGACTTGAGTAGAGAGAACTGGAGCGGGACGTATCGCAATTACGTGTGATAAATGGCATTATTGGTGCTGGTGGAGTTGCGTGTAAAAGTATCAGGCTAGTGAAAGTGATTACAAATTGGCGCGTCAACTTACTACTAGAATTGGACAATGGAATATCTCTAAAGTTACCCGCCTTGCGCACGCTTTACCCACGATAAGCCCACAAGATCGAGGGTATATGGAAGGAGGTCCTCCTGTTTGCGATATGTATAATAAATACATGCTTAATATAGTAGAGAAAAACTGATAATTTTCGACTTTCACGCGGGCGAAGTCACTCACAGAAGCTAGTATAATATAATACACAAGTTACATAATAAGTATATGAAAGGATGTAGAATGATTTGCGGAATCGAATGTAACATCAACCTTGCCTGCCTGACTTGGTATATCTTATTATACTTTATAACAACACAGCGCTACGCTATACTAGGTATTTTTTTTGATATCCCATAACTCTAGGGTTATATTTCTATATGTAACAAGTAAAATTCCAAAATTTAAAAAATAACCCCGACACATTTATCTTGCGAAAACACCCCGCTTCAAACAGTAAAACGCCCATAACATTTGAACGGCTGAACCGATTTTATTCAAACATAGCTTAGAACACTCTTGACAAAACAAACAAAAAACTGAATCAAAATCGGTTCATCCGTTAAGGCGCTATTATGCCACAGACAGACACACAGATACGCAGATACACAGATACACAGCAACACAGGGTTAAAAATAATTCAAAAAGTCCTAGAATATGTGGTCCAAAAATGTATAGTTTCGAAGATTATATCATAAATCGAAATTAATTTAGTTCTATATAAAAATGCATCAATTTATGAAAAATGCAAAAAAAGTAATCCATTACTTATTGAAACAAATATGATTATTGAAAAATAATTCATATGCCAGTTGATTCTTTGATATTGTCTCATGTGAATGCTGAAACCCTAGAGTTATGGGACATTAAAAAAAACAAATTGTAAAAAAAAACATTACTTACAATATTTCTTCTCATAGCTATATAATACTTAAGTCAATATCTATGGAATGAAAAAAATTATAATGTATTTTGTAACGCAGATCATTTCCTACATTGATACTGCATTATAGACTACGCATTCCTACCCTTTGGCATGACGCAAAAAGGTTTATTATTATTTATAATTAAAATACTCTATAATATTATTTATTTTAAATAAAATGTAATGCCTATGACGTATTTATGTTACGGTTTACGCGGAAAGATAAGCTGATGTTGAATATAAATAATAATATGTATATATTATTATGCTTTTTGCATTATATGTTTTTGCAATATAAACATTTGCATGTATCATTTAATTTTCCGTTTGCTTAGATTATAATCTGACCACCAACTGACGAGAGTAACTTTCCATAGAGGACTATAGATAAAAAAAAACGAATAGTTATGCAAAATTTATTACTAGTGGTATGTTGCTTTTACTATAAGAACAAGTAAAATTTAAAAAAAATTAAAAACTCCCGTCGCAGTTTATCTTGCGAAAACACCCCGATTCAAACAGTAAAACGGCCAAAACTTTTGAACGGCTGAACCGATTTCATACAAACATAGCTAAGAACACTCTCGACAAAATCACCTTTCAAACAAAAAAAACTAAATCATAATCGGTTCATCCGTTTAGGCGCTATGATGCCACAGACAGACACACAGATACACAGCAACATACGTTAAACTTATAACACCCCTCTTTTTCCGGCGGGGGTTAAAAAATATTTAATCATAACTTAGCTGTACAGTGAAGAAAAAAATAACTGTAATATAATTATGTCGCTAATCTAGATCCTATGCTTAATCAACAGAAGTATTGTTTCAAACAACTAGACACCTTACTTCTTGGTCTAGCATAGGAGCTTTTAGTAATTTGCCCTACACTTAAATGTACCGTTTTATAATATACTTCTACCAATGGTGTCTCATCCCATACAAAGAAACCGTGCCCTATAAAACATACTGATTATTTTTTGTATATCGATCACGTTCGGTTCCGTTCCACGGCGATAGATAGATCACCATCTGTATCCGTGGAACGGAACCGAACGCGATCGATGTACAAACAATAATCTGTATGATCAGTACAGTACGTCGGGACAGTTTCTTTGTATGAGATGAGTCCCCACGATTGAACTAACACTCTATATTAACTACGAAGATATGTACTCAATTAATTACGAACAGACAGACAGACAAGACGGTTACCTACAATCCAAACAGACATCAATTACTCCTTGTAAGCTTTATTTATTTATTTATGATGATTTTAATAGACACTTATGCTCATAATAATGTAAAAACGTGTAAATCAAACATAAGTACCCAAAGCCATGAATATGTAGATGAGGCTTATACGACATTTTCTATAGAATTAATATCCATATTGAATTGTGAACGTACAATACCTAAACCATCATTTATTTTTTGCTTTACCAAGTCCGATCTGATCTATCGTAAATCATCATTTTTAACCGACTTACCAAAAAAGAGGAGATTCTATGTTCGACTTTAAGTATGTTTTTTTTAATTTTATATTCATCGATATCTCCGTCAATTGCGGACCGATTTTGAAAATTCTTTATTTGTTTGAAAGAGTATGTTCCGAAATTGGTCCCATTTTAATTTGGTGAAGATCTGATGAAGAACTTCGGAGATATACAACAGAACTCTTCAATAAATAAGGGCAAATCTCGCAGGATTGCTGCAATCGCATGTCTGTTTATTGGTTATACCATTTCATAACATAACATCACGCCAGTACGTTCTAAAGGGGTACGCAGATGTGAACAGTTCACCTTGGTATAGGTACTCTCATTTCACCGGTTATGATCGGTATAATCAGATGAAAAACATTAGTTACGTCGGCACGGTTTCTTTGTATGGGATGAGGCATCTGTATGCTAGTATTTATGTTATCTGTGACTCGGTTAACATTAATGGGTAACATTCAGATTTTGATCAAAATATCAGCATAAATAAAAAAGTATTTAGCTCAAATAAATTCTATAACGGTTTCGAAATTAGGTTCACATTTCACACATGCATTGTAACCGGTGTTACACGGAATGATTGAACAACAAAGTCATAACAGAAATTGTATTGATTGACAGTTACCTAATGTTATAGTTATGAATTTTTGGTTTATTCGGGCCATGTAACACGCACATTGCAAACACTATGCGAATTAGTTCAGTATCTAGTAGTTAGTTTAGACAATACTAGCTGACCCCCGTGGTTTCGCTCCCGTCAAAATTATAGCCTATGTTACTCGGGAATAATGTAGCTTTCCTTAAGTGATAGAATCTTTAAAATCGGTCCAGTAGTTTCGGAGCCTATTCGGTACAAACAAACAAACAAAAAAATGTTTCATCTTTATAATATTGGTATAGATAACATAATGTGTAGTAGCTGTCTTACTCGTGTTGTTTTATTAAGTGTTGTTCTGTTTTTTTTTTTTAAGTTAATCATTTTTTTATTTAGTGTGACTTTATTTAATTTTATTGTGTGATTTGACATTTTATTCGTAATTGATTTTATTTAAATTTATTGAATTTACTAACCCTCAGTTTCCCAGCTTAAAATTATCGGAGAATTAATGTGACAAATTGTCAAACACGCGTTATCTGCTGTGATTGGTTGAATGACTTTTCAACAGCGATTGGCTGTCACATTAATTCTCCGATAATTTTGAGCTGGGAAACTGAGGGTTAGCTTTTAAAATTGTATTATGATTATAATTTTTTTTGTTTTGTTTTTATTTTTATTGTGAGGTTGACGTTACCTGAATATACATTTTTTTTTTATGGTTGTAAATAAAAAACAAGTCACATAAAATAAATAATTGGTACCTACTTGGTTTTGTTAGCCGTTTTTGTTAAAGTTTACCAAATTTTAACTAATATTAAAAAGTGGTGAGATAGTGGTCAAGTTGCGAGAAAAAAAAGTAAAAAAAATACGGGCGATGTGGGATGAGCCACGAGAGCGAAGTCACGGGACAAAAAGTCACTCGTCGCCGCGTGTTTCCTAAGAGTTAACATTACAATGCAATTTTTTACAGAGTTCAACAGATTATAGGATTATTTAGTAAGTATTAGCATCGGTAATCCGGTAGTGTTCATTTCATTTTTAATTCGAAGAAGGTTACATTCAAATTTCGAATGAAAAATGAATTGATACATTCAAAGTTTGAATTAAAAATTAAAAGAGCACATTTCGAAATTTAAATTTATCAAACTTCGTATTAAAAATAAATATGAATTCCAATTTTATAAATAATGCAAAACAATTCCTGCTATTCTAAATTGTAACCAAATCCCATGAAAATTCGTGACACGTGAATCTGAATTAAAAATGTTAAGTAGCGAAATACGTGTTTTTCTTTCTACCCATAATAAGAGTATAGAATTTTTAAATAGAATAAGTATGTAGTTATGCATAAATTATACTGCGTTAGGTACCTACTACTGAATAGGATAAAGTCATTGTGTCGCTAAACGCTACTCTATTATTAGATATCATTTTCTAAGAACAAACTGACTGATTGAAAAATTACTGTATGATTTACTCTTATAACTCATTATTACCACACATATCTAATTGAAGGGTCGAAAACCTAAAGGGTCTAAGTGCCAATTTAGTCCTGACTAACAATTTGAGAACAAATACATATTTGCAAGATATGTTTTTAAGCTGACATGGTCACAATAATTAGAATGAATATTTGTTTCGGGATATTTACCATGTACATTTAGTTACCAATTTTTTTTTTGTTTTTTTTTAATTAGCACTTCGGTGTTTGCCGGTTTTATTTTCGTGTATTTAATAAAGTGTGTGTGTTTAAGGAAATAAGCGCTTGGTTCCTTTTTTTACCTGTAAGTTTAGGCACATAGATTGTATTTTTTTTAAAGAACAGATTTTTGTATTTTTGTCAAATGAATGATTTTCAAACCATTAATTAATGATTCAGTTGTGTTCAATGATTGTTGGAGATATTATAATTTTCGGTTAAATTACCAGCGTGTACCGTAACGTTGACTAAGTTCATATTGACCATTAAATGTAGGTGGCAGACAAAGCAAGTCTCCATGCTTGCCAATAGAAATATACAATTTAATTACAAAAGTGGTCTTAAAAATTATTATTATTAAGTATTTATTAACTGAGCAATTTATATAATTAAAATGAGAAATACAATTAAATTAAATTGTTATTAGCAACGGTTAACGTTTCTTTTGCCAATTTCTGCCGCAACATGATTAAAGTTTGCAATGAATCCATTACGAGTAAGCACTAAATAGCAATTTGTATTTTTATAGGATGTCTCAGAATGTTTTTCGTTTATGATACTTTAAAAAAACATTAGGATTAGTTTAGAATCATTTTATTTACATTCATCAATATTGCAGTTCAGTGTGATTACACGGAACTTCATTTTAAAATTTCAGTTACAGTTACAATAACTAAGTAGCTGGTGTAACTTCATTTTAAAATTTCAGTTACAGTTACAATAACTAAGTAGCTGGTGTAACTTCATTTTAAAGTTTCAGTTACAGTTACAATTACTAAATAGCTGGGTTACTTCATTATCATAGATGAAAAACAACATACAACCAAATTCGAAGAAGTCTTTGATCAATAAAGTTTTATTATAGAATGTCACATAATGTTTTTGGTTTTTGATATTTAAAAAAAACACTAGGATTAGTTGAAACTTGTTTTATTTACTGTTAAATTAAAGAGCAGTTTTTGTATTTTGTTTATGAAACAAAATTGTTCGTTAATGCGTACCCTGCCCTTCCTGACACTCATTTATCCAGGAACTAAAATCTTCAATCACTCGCTGGAGCGCCCTCAAAAAAGTAATTGATAAATTCTTGAATTGATACGGCAGCCCAAATAGCCCGGATTTAACGCATGCTGATGTGTTCCTATAGGGCTACGCAAAAAGTTAAGTTTACAACCCATAGACACACAACCGAATGTTTTTAAGAAAGCAAAGACTCACAGTCGTCTATTTCAACAGTGATGAACCACAGCGAGTGATTGAAAATTTCAGTTCCAGGTTAAATGAGCGTCAGGAAGTGGAAGGTCCGCACTTCCTAACTATTGTTTTTCCTAAACAAAATATAAAAATTGCTCTTAAATTTAACAGTAAATAAAACAAGTTTGAACTAATACTAGTTTTTTTTTAAGTATCAAATCTTTCTATCTCCTTTAATTAATCGACTTCAAAAAAAGGAGTTAGTTCTCAATTTGGTTGATTTTCTTTTTCATCTATGAAAATGAAGTTACACCAGTTATCTAGGTTTTGTAACTGTAACTGAAATTTTAAAATGAAGTTCCATGTAATCCCACTGAACTGCAATACTGATGAATTTTTTAATCATTATAATTATTTATAAGTCGCATAACTCACCTAACTTTATCGATTTCCCAACACTTAATTATAATAATAGTTTTATGACATAAATTATTCACGCTACATCACTTAATTTAAAAAGACCAACCGTGAAAATCGGAAAATTAAAATTTAAAAAAAGAACTCACGCTTCGACAAAATCAGCTGCCAGCCAGTCAACATGTTTGCTGTTTTGAATTAAGAACTCCACAAAAAAAAAACACTTTTATTTTAGTTCAGGTTTTATTCACTGGAATTATTTATTGTCCATAGGAACCATAGATCACAAGAATTAACGAGTAAGTAATGCGCGGAGCTTGCGCAGGAGTCGCGTCGATGCACTGAACCGTCTCCCACAACACACAGCCTACAATTAGGCGCCCGCGCACAAGCCTCGACGCTATATACCAATACCGCGGCACTGTCGATCAACGTAAAACAGTACAGTAGTTAGAACTACCATAATCAATTATCCTGTTCTTATAAATCTATTTTGTTTTTTTTTTCTTACTTTGACTTGAGGAAATCATTTGTAGGCTGGAACTGACGTGAGATACGGATCTTTAGTATCAGACGTGTCTAGTTAAACTGAAATTATTAAGTATTATGGTTCTGATGTTATTCTTGTCTAGACTCTCTGTTACCTAGGCTGGAAATAGTGGATATCTACTGTTGTATAATATGTTATGGACCAAGTGATTAAGACGGTACCCTGAGCAAAAAATCGGCATGAGATTTGAGCATTCCTATTGGTCTAGCGGCACTGGTGGCGCATGAATTACAGTAGTGAATACGCCCAGATTTTAGAATAAAATCTTTATAAAATCGAATTTGGGACTTTTGAAAAAAAAAAATCTACAAATATGTTCGTTATTAAATTGTACATACATTAGTCTTAGTACAAAACATAATTAACGAACACTTTACGAGGAGATGCATAATATCAATAATTATTTCTCATTTTTATGTTTTTTTGGAAGGAGATTAGTGAAATATATACAACATTAAAAAAAAAACTAAGTCTACCATTTTAGAATCAATATTATGTAGAATTTTAATGTATTTTTATTAATTGATATTTCTTTTTAAATAACGAGTAGATAGCTCCTAAAAACAGCACACAAAACGGCTTGCGCGGCATTTTGCTCGGGGTACCACCTTAATACGCCATTATTAATCATGCTCAGCAATTCTAAAAATGCCCAATATGAGTAGGCAATGTGATGGAAACTATTGAAATAATTAAATTGACCGGGCTTTCTAAATAATGCCCATCACTTATTGGGCCGGGTAATAAAAGTTATGTTTTTCTGGATTCCGTACCCAAAGGGTAAAAACGGGACCCTATTACTAAGACTCCGCGACTGTCTGTCATCAGGCTATATCTCATGAACCGTGATAGCTAGACAGTAAATTTTCACAGAGATGTAGTTCTGTATAACAACAAATACTAATAACAGAATAAAATATATTTTTTTAAGTGGGGCTCCCATACAACAAACGTGATATTTTTGCCGTTTTTAGCGATACTGGTGCGGAATCCTTCGTGCGCGAGTCCGAACCGCACATGGCCTGTTTTTTTTTTGACCTAACCTAACCTTCTTCGAACCTAACCTATCTGTGTCGGGATGCTCTAGGCTAAGCTACCGAGCTCGCTTTGCTCGCTCTTAGACTAATTGATTGCCCATAATTATGGAATTGGCCAACCGTTACGTAGCAATATTCATAATGACCAGACAATGTGATAAATATAGAAGTTTAAATCAGTATTCATCACATTGCCCGATTTGAATTGAATAGATTTATAATGCCCGGGCATTATACATAGTGCCCTGATTAATCACTTGGTCCATGACATATTGTATGCCTTCAGTAGTGAATTATTTTTTTCTACTATAAACAAACAATTTTGTATAAAGGTTTCTATTTTGTTTACATTTTATTGATTCTGCTCAAAAGGCAATTAGGTAACTAATTAAGTAAATAAACAATAATAATAATAAGGCTGAAAATTTATAAACCTCTTTCTGTAACTTGATTTGGCCAAAGCTGGCCAAATCAAGTTACTATCAATAGCGGCAACAGAAATACATCATCTGTGAAAATTTCAACTGTCTAGCTATCACGGTTCATGAGATACAGCCTGGTGATAGACGGACAGACAGACAGACGGTTCGTGGAGTCTTAGTAATAGGGTCCCGTTTTTACCCTTTGGGTACGGAACCCTAAAAATCAAACTTTTGTCTATCCAAAACTACTACTTTGATTCTCCGACTAGACCTGTAATTTAAAAATTGGTCAAACCCCTTATTCAATATCACATAGAAAGAAAACTATTCAATGTGGTGCAATATTATAAAATTCGCAAAACCAGTCTTTTTACGTAACACCGAAACGGTCAAGTTCAGTAAAACGCGCGTGCGAAGCGTGTGTCAAAATCGCAATTGTTGGACCTAAAAGCGTGTATAATTTCTCGTTTCTGATACACTGATTACACAGACCTTATTTATTGTCAGTAATCTAGATAAAACGTGCAATGTAACGGACACGGCTATTTACTTTCACTTCGATACACGTGTTGAAAGCATTGCTTGGATGTGTTTCACAGTGTTGTTCTTACTCAAAACAAATGACTGTATGAGAATACAGTCAAATGTTTTGAATAAAAGTAAAGCTGGAAACAAATTATCGGACGCGATTTACGGACGCGACTGATAGCTGCGATTTATAGAGTAGGAGATAATGAATGTACATTATATTGTGCAAACTATCGGACGTAAGTCGCGGACGTGACCTTGGGCGTTCGGACGTCCGATAGAGATTTGGGATGTTTGTGTCAGCCGAAAACGTCCGCGGACAGTGTGCACGGGGTACGTGACGCGTCAGAGCGTCAGAACAACTCAGACTACGCGATATCTATTACGTGCGTGCGAGGTTATAAATAAAAATGGAAGAAAAATTTATCGAGTATGTTCGCAGCAGAGAATTGCGTCCTCACTTTTACTATTGGACATGTTAAAGATTACTTCGTTGAATAAGCTATATTGTCTATGGAATAAGCGCTCGGACGCGTCCGTAAACCGCGTCCCAAACGACTGTGCACACATATCAGTCGCGTCCGTCAGCCGCGTCCGATAATTTGTTCCCAGCTTAACAGTGGATCTAGACACGTGGCCTATAGTGCAGAACTGTACTTGAATAGGAAATCCCCCTTAGGTATGACATAATGGCGTAGTCAGGCCTTACAAAACTATAAACCGCTACAGCATACTATTTAGCTTATCCTAAAGGTGCCCCCTGGAAGCGAACTGCAGTGGCCAATCTGGAAATACTTAAATTAAACCGAATGCAGACCCTGTGCATACAATGGGCCTCATCAGAAAGCTTACATTCACTCAAAGGGCAATGGAGAGTGCTATGCCCGGAGTTTCCTTGCGTTATCGAATTAGTAATGTAGAGATCCGCAAGAGAACCAGGGTTACCGACATAGCCCGAAGAATTGCCAAACTTAAGTGGCAGTGGGCGGGGCACATTGCTCGCAGAACGGATGGCCGATGGGGCTGAAAGGTTCTGGAGTGGCAACCGCGAACCGGAAGACGTTGCGTTGGAAAGCCTCCCACCAGATGGACCGTTGACCTGGGTAACTGGGTAACACGATACCTCTTGGCAAGACTGTTGTCAGATTAAATAATAATGACAGCCAAAAATATTCTCGAATATACGTAGCATAGCCTGTTAAGGTCCTTTAGATTTTAGCTATGACTGATAGCTACTTCAACATATAATTTACATAGCTAACCTAACAGATACCTCGTAAAAAACTCATTTACAAATCCAGAAATATATATGGTTATAAATATAAACATCAATTAATGAATTAATCAAGCCTTTGATGAATATCAAACGCGAACATGAAAGTGTGCCACCATCACTTCTAATGTTATCGGCGTAACAAATAAATAAAACATGGAAATTGCGTTAGATAGAACATTAAGTAATGTGCCTTTGTCCTGGTGAGTCCTGATCACATACCTTTAGGTATAAAATAGGATAGGTCAGAAGTTCCACTTCGAGAAAGGAGAAATAAAGAATACAGGAGAGAGAGAGAGGCAGCTGGTAGGGTCACATTATGAGAAGAGAAGATATCTGCTCCGTGAAAACTATGCTCCAAATCAACACCAAGCAATGAACAGGAGCAAACCACCAGCCTCTTGTTGGACCACAGTCGAGAGAGATTGAAGGAGCAAAATATACCACCATCGACAACCCAGGATAGACCATACTGGCGTAAACGCACAAAGACTTCCGAAGTCAAAATAAATTGGGAATATTGCAGGAAAAGAAGACAGAGAGTGAGAGGCACCAATGTTGGTTTTAGAAATCTTAGCTAAAGAGTTTTTACCGTGATACTCTCAACAAACGCTTATAATAAATTAGCGACCCGCCCCGTCTTCGACCGCGACAAAATATATGCAAAAACATTCCTCGTTTCACACTCTTTCATAACTTTACAACTATAACTAAGGACATATATGTTTTTATGATGTTTGATAAAAACCCCATTGCGTATCTTAAGAAAAGGGTTTTCCGTCATCATCCGTTCACCAAGTATCAAACAGGTTTGTGAACGCTGGGCACAAGAGCCTTATCAGAATAAAATCTTGTTGTTGAGTGGGAAACACTCAACAACTTGTAGCTACTGCTATAATATACTTCTTATAGCCCTCTTTACACTACTCTTCGTCATTATCATTTACGGAGTTTCCATTTATCCACTGGGCACTGGCTTTCCTTTTATTGTGCTTATCCTTTCGTTCCTGTGCAAGCCATTTCCAGGACCCCATTTGTATAAGTTTAAGCTAAAGTTAAAATGCGATATGTTTGTCAAAAATTACTTATTTGTCACATTTTCGCCACAGCCTCTTTGTCCTGTTGACCGTCCACATCGCCGAATCGGCAGAAGACAATGGTAATTTCTATTATGTATGAATGAAACTTCAAATTTGTCGGATTGTCAGACTGTCACATGACGCCTGTCGGTATTATTAGACAGGCCCCAGGCTCTGCCCGCGATGTCAAAAATATCGTCCACCCAACAATCGCCACTTTTTCCGGTAATGATATCTATTTGTTGGCATTTTAACCCCCGCCGGAAAGAGAGGGGTTACAAGTTTCACGTGTGTTGCTGTGTATCTGTGTATCTGTGTGTCTGTCTGTGGCATCATAGCGCCTAAACGGATGAACCGATTTTGATGTAGTTTTTTATTTGTTTGAAAGGTGATTTTGTCGAGAGTGTTCTTAGCTAAGTTTGAATTAAATCGGTTCAGCCGTTCAAAAGTTATGGGCATTTTACTGTTTGAATCGGGGTGTTTTCGCAAGATAAATGTGTCGGGGTTTTTTTAAATTTTGTAATTTTACTTGTATGAAATGAAACTACCTTTACTTATCTATTTAATGGCATGTATCATCGACGCATGATTAATTATTCTCTTGCATTAGATGTTGCTCTTTCTGCAGCATTACACAATATGCACTTACAATACTTATTGCAAATGGACAAGTTTATGACACAATGCATCATTGATCTATTGGTGCAGACATGCCAGTGCAGTGGTGTTATGTAGTATTTTTAAACGACTTATCAAAAAGGAAGGAAGGTTCTATGTTCGAATTTGTTTTTTTTTCTCCGATTTCTCCGTCAACTGTGGACCGATTTTGAAAAATCTTTTTTTGTTTGAAAGAGTATTTTTCGAAATTGGTGCCATTTTAGTTTGGTGAAGATCTGATGAAGAAATTCGGAGATATACAATAGAACTCTTCATTAAATGACGGCAAATTTCTTGGAATTGCTGCAATCACATGTCTGTTTATTGATTATACGGTTTCATAACATAACATCAAGCCAGTACGGTACAGTTCACCTTGGTACACCCTCATTTCACCGGTCGTGTTCAAGATTCATGGTATTCGGGTAATCTATTCTGGAATTATAGGTGCCTTACTAATGGCAAGTTGCCTATTAGGTACAACTAAAAAGTGAAAAATAAAAAAAACTTTTTGCTAAAAAATACTACCGACTAGACTACCAAATAAAAGCACTACACAGTGAAAAATAACTTTTTTTTTGGAAGTCGGTGTCCATAACCAAAAAAAATTAACCTATTATAGACAAAAACGTTTTTGCTAAAAAATACTACCGACTTCCAAAAATCAAGTTATTTATCACTTTGTAGTAGTGCTTTTATTTGGAAGTCGGTAGTATTTTTTTGCAAAAACGTTTTTTGATATTCTTCATCATCATCATCATTTCAGCCGAAAGACGTCCACTGCTGGACATAGGCCTCCCCCAGGCGTCGCCACATTGACCGATCCCGTGCGTCTCGCATCCAGCGCCTTCCCGCAACCTTAAACAGGTCATCGGTCCACCTAGTGGGAGGCCTTCCAACGTATCGTCTTCCAGTTCGCGGTCGCCATTCCAGAACTTTTCGGCCCCATCGGCCATCCGTTCTGCGATCAATGTGCCCTGCCCACTGCCACTTAAGTTTGGCAATTCTTCAGGCTATGTCGGTAACTTTGGTTCTCCTGCGGATATAATCATTTCTGACGTGATCACGCAAGGAGATTCCGAGCATAGCCCTCTCCATTGCCCTTTGGGTGACTTTAAGCTTTCTGATAAGGCTCATTGTGAGCGACCACGTCTCGGTCCCATAGGTGATCACTGGCAACACACACTGGTCATAGACTTTTGTCTTGAGATACTGCGGTAAATTGGACGAGAAGATACCACGCAACTTCCCGAACGCCGCCCAGCCGAGTCGGATTCGACGGTTGACCTCTTTCTCGAAGTTGGACCTTCCCAACTGGACCGTTTGTCCCAAGTAAACATAATCGTCTACAACTTCGAGTGTAGAGTGTCCGATCTTGATAGGAGTGGGTGTTACATGGGCGTTCACCATGACCTTGGTTTTGTCCATGTTCATTTTAAGACCCACTCTTTCGGAAGCTCTACTAAGGTCATCGAGCATTTTACTGAGTCTCTCCATGGTCTCAGCCATGACCACTATGTCGTCGGCAAACCGAAGGTGGGTGATGTACTCGCCATCAACGTTGATGCCAAGCCCCTTCCAGTTCAGAACCTTGAAGACGTCCTCCAGCGCAGCAGTGAACAGTTTCGGAGAAATGACGTCTCCCTGTCTTACGCCGCGCTGGAGAAGGATTGGTTTCGAGGTCTGATCCTGAAGACGGACTGACATGGTGGCGTTTTTGTTCAGACACTTCAACACCTCAATGTACCGGTAGTCGATCTGGCACCGTTGGAGACACTGCAGTACAGCCCAAGTCTCGATCGAATCGAAGGCTTTCTCGTAGTCCACAAACGCTAAACAGAGAGGCAGGTTATACTCTTCGGTCTTCTGTATAACCTGCCGCAGCGTATGTATGTGGTCTACGGTGCTAAAGCCTTTTCGGAATCCGGACATTACGAGTTAGAAATTTTTAATAGTACTACTACTAGATACCTACTATCAGCCTTAATTATAAAAAAATATTTCATATGAATAGTTTACCTAAGCACTGGTTTGTAGATCCTTAATTCTCTATGGAGAATTGAATTAAGAAACTACTAAACTAAACTAGGGACATAATAATTCCATACATAAACGATACAAAATAATAAAAGCGTAGTTGACGTCTTTTGAGATTTGCCAGTTCACAACATCACAGACATCATGCCATATTATATTATTTTACTCTTTGCATCATGCCATGGCAATGGCCGTGCACCGCGGGGGTGTGTCAATATTATTTGACACATATCACTTATGAATATGACCTATAATGTCGTCATCATCCAACTACTGATAAACGGTAATGTTCCGTTATTATTAAACAGGCACTTAACACTGACAGGGGAAAATAGATTCAATGATAACAACATGCTGCAAATAGGAAGACTGATTCTACGTTGTAAGTCTACGCAAGCAATAAAAATTGACGTAGACGAACGCATAGGTCTTTAGAAGGGGTCGCATTTCAATTGATATGCGAATAAACAAGAACATTGAAGTTTATGAACCACTTAAACACATTTATCAATTGTTTTTAAATGGTGAAACGTCAATGTGCAAAAAACACGCCTCCAAATTGATTCTATACGACGCAAGCAGGACGAGGCTTCACTTTTAGAATCGACTTCACTAGTCGATAAGTCTTCCATACAAACGTAGTCTAGAAATTACTCCACTATTTGACGATGTACGTTCAAAATAAAAAAATGATATCAATTTGTCTCATCATTATCTAGCCCTATAGGGAAACAAAAAAGTAAAACATAAATAAATTGGAAGTTATGAGCGTCAAAAGTTCCATATTTCAACACTAATTTAAACGCATCTTTGGGCGAAAATAAATACCATAAGAAAAAGGAAAATTGCAAAACGGCATCCATACAGGGATAGATTAATAGTCCAAGAATGCAAATAATTTTATTTTGGAAATATATACATTTGGTCGTTTTTTCATGATATATGTTTTTACACTCCCAAAGGTCTGTTTATAAAACTTTCGCGCGCTCGTTTTCGTCCTAAATCATCATCCATTTTGCTACAAACTTGCAAAAGTGCTAATTCGTACACGAACTAGCTTCTTACTGCTCATCACAGCATTTATCTCTTTCGGACGTGTTGTCGGATGAGATAGCATGCATTTTAACCCCGCGCACAAAACAGTTCGTGCCGTCGACTAGGGGAACCTTAATGAATAAACATAGTTAACGCCTTGAAGTATGCTAGAACATTGAAGGGAGATGTAAGGTGCATCAACGCATAGCTTCGTCGCCGCGTTGCAGTCGTGAAAAACTCCACAAACTCTAGCATGTAGTGCGGGACACATAAGTTGAACCAAAATGTACTATCGTTCTCTTGAAATTAGACGATTTAAACCGAAATGAAGCCTTTCTATGTAACCTAACAGTAGGCAATTTGTATATTGTAAACGATTAGGTCGTAGAAAAGGGATTTATTTCAGTTTTAATCGTCTAATTTCAAGAGAACGATAATACATTTTGGTTCAACTTACGTGTCCCGCACTATACACGACTGTATACAACCATTCTTCTACATACAATACAAAGCCTGAAACAATATTTATTAATCATCGCTTGTCCGTATTAATTATATACAGGGTGGCATTTTGTAATGCCACCTGAAGGGAAAGTACTCTTAATACTGTAGATAGAAAATTTTACTCAAATAAAACATTCCTTTATATTTGAAAAGAAAGAAAACGGCATTCAAAGATTTTCAAAAATTCGCTTGCTACACCCGGGAATCGAATAAACAAAAATCTCTAAAAATTACACCCTGTACTTTTATTGCACCGATCGTTAGGGTCGATTATAAGGATGAAATCTCTCTAACAAACTTGATAAATTAAATTAAAGGAAAACCATGAAATCTGGACTTGTAAATTCAAAGCACTTTTACTCAAAGATCCATCAGTATCCTTATGTGAATAGTTAATAATTATCATTGACGTCATTTATCCATTAAAATGACGAATTACTATTTAGATAAAACTAGAATTCGTTGGAAGAATAAATTTGAGTATCCAAGAAAATGGAGCTCGAAATGGCAACTAATTAGTTAGTTTACCATTTTTTGTAAATAATTTAAATAATTGAAGATTTAATGGTTTTCCTTTCATTTAATTTAACTAGTTTGTTAGAGAGACTTCATCCTTATAATTGACCCTAACGATCGATGCAATAAAAGTACAGGGTGTAATTTTAAACATTTTAGTCTGTTCGATTCCCGGGTGTGGCAAGCGAATTTTCGAAAATCTTTGAACGCAGTTTTCTTTCTTTTCAAAAATAAAGGAATGTTTTCTTTGAGTAAAATTTTCTATCTACAGTATTAAGAGTACTTTCCCTTCAGGTGGCATTACAAAATTCCACCCTGTATAGAGACATGTGCTGCTTTGTTTCAGTGTTGTATGTTGAAGAGAATATAAAATATGCAGGAGTTATAAGGTAATTCAATCATGCGAGTGTCGTTTGTCGGATGGTTGCGATACGAACTACTCTGCCGGTCCACATTACAATTGTCTAGGTCTCTCATTAACTCATTACATAGTTTGTTTCGTCAACCTTTAAGAGGGGACTCTAGTGAGACTTTCTCCATACAAACACATTCTGCTGTTTTCTTCGTGGATAATGCCTCTAGAGCAATGATTTTTCTCCATAAAATCTAGGTCTAATTAATACGTGCCTGTATCATTTCCTTTTTCCAAAACATAATCACAAAAAGAAATATGACAATCCAAAAAGCCGAAAAAAATGCCCGTTTTTACCGCCATGTTCAGAAGACTTTCAGACAAAATTTATAAGTTTTTAACAAAAAAGGGAACGATAGGAGCATAGATATACTTTTCCTCAAAATTTTGATATAAGATTTTTTTAGATCAGACCAGTTTTCATGAAGAAAACAGCAGAATACGAAACGTCTTTTAGTCAAAGTTTTTGTAGGTAAAATCAGCCTGAGCTGCAGTTGTCCCTTTCGCACTTTACGGGGTGAGGTTGGAGGTGACGCGACGGCAATAGTTTCTTCAAATACCTATTTTTCAAATTCCTGTTGACTAGAGTCCGCTCTTAATGAGATCAAGTTCTGTTACGTGAAGCAACTATGACGAAACTATAGAAAATGTTCCTTGTTTTATTGTGTTAACAATGATTACTTTTAATACTTCCGTGATAGTTTCATGGAGGAGTAGGTACCAACATTATTCAGTAACACTGCAACGAAACAGGTCTTTTCAATATCGATTCTTTTAAAGACATAAAATCACGCCTGTACTTTTCGGAGCGTTAGGCAGAGGTAATTGTACCTTTATGTACGAGTATATCTAGTAATAACTGTCCCACGCGGCTTCGCTCTCGTCAACTAGTTACCTACCTACCCATCTACCCTACCTACCCTACATACATGATTGTTGCGTAACTGTTTACGGAAGCTCTCAAAAAGGAATAATTTAGCCCGTTTTGCAACATTTTTCATTTATGCTCCGCTCCTATTGGTCGTAGCGTGATGTTATACAGCTTATAACCTTCCTCGATAAATGGACTATCCAACACAGACATAATTGTTCAATTCCAACCATTAGTTCCTGAGACTAGCGCGTTCAAACAAACAAACACTTCAGCTTTATAATATTACTAGCTGACCCGGCAAACTTTGTTTTTCCATAAAACACCAAACATTTATCTACCCTACCTACACCCTACCTTACACTACCTACCCTACCCGACCTTACCCTACCCGACCCTACCCTACCCTACCCTACCCTACCCTACACTACCCTATCCTATCCTACACTACCCTACCACACATTAACAAAAAAAAAAAAAACGTAAAAACCATCTTTGAACATCAACGAACATTTAAAAAAAGAATTGGCCAAATTGGTCCAGGCGTTGTTGAGTTATGCGCTTACCAACACATTTTGCGATTCATTTTTATATTATAGACTAGCTGACCCGGCAAACTTTGTTTTGCCATAAAAACACCAAACATTTATCTACCCTACCCTACACTACCCTACCCTAGCCGACCCTACACTACCCTACCCTACCCTACACTACCCTACACTACCCTACACTACCCTACACTACCCTACACTACCCTACACTACCCTACACTACCCTACACTACCCTACACTACCCTACACTACCCTACACTACCCTACACTACCCTACACTACCCTACACTACCCTACACTACCCTACACTACCCTACACTACCCTACACTACCCTACACTACCCTACACTACCCTACACTACCCTACACTACCCTACACTACCCTACACTACCCTACACTACCCTACACTACCCTACACTACCCTACACTACCCTACACTACCCTACACTACCCTACACTACCCTACACTACCCTACACTACCCTACACTACCCTATACTACCCTACACTACCCTACACTACCCTACACTACTCTACACTACCCTACACTACCCTACACTACCCTACACTACCCTACACTACCCTACACTACCCTACACTACCCTACACTACCCTACACTACACTACCCTACACTACACTACCCTACACTACACTACCCTACACTACACTACCCTACACTACCCTACACTACACTACCCTTCCCTACACTACACTACCCTTCCCTACGCTACACTACCCTACCCTATACTACACTACCTTAACCTGCACAAACCTACCAAAAAAAATAAATAAATTATATACGTAAAAACCATCTTTGAACTTCAACGTACATTAAAAAAAAAGAATTGTCCAAATTGGTCCAGGCGTTGTTGAGTTATGCGCTTACCAACACATTTTGCGATTCATTTTTATATTATAGATTAGTATAGAAGTTTAGATTCGTGCAATCCAAACTATACCAAACGCCAGTATAATTTTTAAGTCCTATTACAAAAAGGGCGAGCCATTTGCAAATGACCGGTAATCCGGGAACAATTCCTGAATCCTGGCTGCCAGAAGAGCAAGTTTTCAGTTGTACCTAAGGCTATTATTTTCCAATATTGTATTTTACAATTTATTTATCTTTAACAAACAAACATTGCGCTCTCGATAACCATATTTACGATGACACAAACTAAATACACCAAGCTAATAATGTATTTTTTGTCTGATATTCTTAGAAAGTACACAGATATATATATAAAGGTCTATCCAAACTGGAGTTCATTGCTTTTCTTGTTTTAACGTTAAGAAACAGTCCAACCTTATAATATTGAAGTGAGCATCTTTATTTTTGGTGGTCACTGGAGCGGGCCAAGGCCGGCCAAAGGGGTTATTGGGTTCTTTGATCAGGTATTTTCGCAGTGGCGATGGCGGCTTAGAATCTTGATTTGTGCATAGTTAATGGAAGAGTATTGCTTGTGTGCCTGATGTACTTCTATCCGACCTTTCGGGATGTGCAGGCGACTGCCACTGATGCTGCTCTAAATATGGTCTACTGGGCGCAAATTATCTCACAACTTAACCATCGACTCGAAAAGAAAATTAAATTAACATAAGTTGTACGAGTATAGCATTTGATCATTACAATATCAATGCAATTTTGGGCGCAGTGGTTGAGCGATTGACTGCTGCGCTGCGTGACGCGGTTTCGATGCCCGCACTGAAAAAATATTTGTATGACCTACAGATAGTTCTGGGTGTTGTGTATGTGAGTTTATATTTTTGTAAACGCACCCACGATACAGGAAGAAATTCCGTGCGGGGCAACGTTTTTTAAAAAAAAGGAAAAAAAATAACTGCTCGAAATCGCAGGTGTGACGTCATAGCAGCGATCTAACTGCTTGCTTGGTAAAAACGGAAATTTTTCGAAAAGACATCGAGCAAATTAGAACTAGATAGAACCGATAGAGCAAACATTCGGATAGTCAAAGCGGTTTCGTTTGGTTAAAACGGGCTGCTTCACGAATGGCTGAATAGGTTTCGGTAAGGTGCATGGTTGTCGAACACGTCATGCTTTACCATCAATAGGAAATATGCATGTAGTTTTAGGGTTCTGTACCCAAAGGGTAAAAACGGGACCCTATTACTAAGACTCCGCGGTCCGTCTGTCTGTCTGTCTGTCTGTCTGTCACCAGGCTGTATCTCATGAACCGTGATAGCTAGACAGTTGAAATTTTCACAGATGAAGTATTTTTGTTGCCGCTATAACAACAAATACTAAAAACAGTATAAAATTAATATTTAAGGGGGGCTCCCATACAACAAACGTTATTTTTGTGCCGTTTTTTGCGATAATGGTACGGAACCCTTCTTGCGCGAGTCCGAATCGCACTTAGCCGGTTTTTTTAATTTACTAAATGAAATATTTATTAACATATTTGAAAGATTTATACAAGCTTTTATTTAACTTGCAATGTATGTATGTAAGTGTGTTCGGGTTAAATCTTGCAACTGAATTTTTAAGCAGTTATCCTAAACCGATTAAGATGAAATTTTGCATATACGTTTGGATGACAATGCATGGTTAGCTGGTGACGGCATTTTCCAATATGGCGGACTAGTTATTTTTGTTCACTGCCATGATATGGGTTATTAATGAAAGGATTTGCTGGCAACAAGATTTTTGCGTATTATAAGAAAAAAGCTTGTTTTAAAAAAAAAAAAAATAATGAATAATATTATTTTTAAATATCTGAATCAGAAAAAGAAGTTATAAAGCGTCAAAGTTGAGGATTCAAAAGACGTGCCATCTGACGTCAGATAGCACGACGCCCATACAACTGCCATAGAAAACGGCGTTTTCGTAGAGGGACAGATATATTTCTTTAAATCGTTTTTCGATCAATTTTGATTGTGTTTTCACTATTATTATTCTATTTTAGTATTTTATCGATAAAATGGGCAAATAACATTTTTCACGCATATTTCCTAGCGTTCATGATGAGCTCGCTCTTCTCCTTGATCTCGCCTCATGGAAAACAAGACGATGGGACGATGTTGAATGTCGACCTTCTTTGTGCAGTCACTGTTTTATTCATGGTTCTCTGTTCTTTACTACTGTCATAGGTTTTTTGAATGGAGAATGACTTTTTAATTCGCTAATGTGATCGCCTGATGGTAGCGCTCATGTATTTTGTATGTGCTTTTCTTTTACAATATATCTTTTTTATTATTATTATTTATCGATAGGCTCGCGTTTGACCACTATCTCGCCTGATGGTAAGTGATGATGTGGTCGACGGTGAAGCACGCTTGCCTAGAAGTAACCTATTCACTCTTGACTTAAAGACTCCAAGGTGGTAGCTATCAGGAAACAAAGACCGGCGTACCGGTGGCGCATTTTCGTACGTCTTGTTGTCCGGTGATGGACAGGGCTAGGTGGAATCAAATTGTGCAGTTCCATCGCACACTCCCCGAAATGTAACCGATAAAAAACCGACAGACTGGCCACTTTGTGTCGATGTTCAAGGCTCTGGAGCTTTGAGGCGACCAGTGCATCGTTGTACATATCTGGTGTACAAGTTCTTCAAGTCTTTGATTCCATTCACAGAAACCCTCTACGAGAAGTTAACAGACGATCGTGCCTAAAAGATTCCTGTTCACTCTTACTTGGAAGGGTTTAGGTGGAAGGGAACACAGTCGATGGAAAATTCTACTCAATCCGAGTAAAAATAATTTAGCTCCAGTCCTAGGTTACTGTTTCCTTGGTCTAAACGCACCTTAAAACAAATGCCGACGATCTACCGTCGCACACTGCGTAAATGTTTAACTTACCAATACTGGATTTACTACAGTATTGTTGAATATATAATATCCTGAGTCGGTAGGCAGAAGAACTCATGAGTCATTATTATTTTACTTTCAGTTGTTTACTTTCATGTTGTATGGTAACTTTGTTTTGAAGACAGTCATGTTGATTGTAATTTTTCTATGAAGGTCATCTTTAAGCTTTTTACCCGACTGCCGAAGGAGGGTAATGTATTTATCAGTCTATGTTTGTTAATATATGGCGTTCTAGAGACCAAACGCGTTGGCAAATTTTGATGATTCTTACATCAATCGATTCCTCTTAAGTGCCTGCGAGTGTCAATGGCTACATTAAAATTGCAAAATAGAAAAATGGCGGATTTTGGGCGTACGGTTGGCGCAGTGGTTGAGCGATTGACTGCTGCGCTGCGTGTCGCGGGTTCGATTCCCGCACGGAACAAATATTTGTATGACCTACAGATAGTTGTTACGGCTCTGGGTGTTGTGTATGTGAGTTTATATGTTTGTAAACCCACCCATGATACAGGAAGAAATTCCTAGTGTGGGGCAATGTTTTTATTTAAAAATAATAAAATAAATATTGTGGAGGCCCAACTTTTTTTCATCCAAACCCATCGTGAGGGAAATCAAAATAAAGTGTTTTAAGAAGTGATTACAAAAAATATATAATACTTATATGTTTAAATGTAGGTACCTAATTCTAAAAAAAATAACTCAATGGTTCTAAAAAAAAAAAAAAATTAAAAATAACAAAAAATCCGACTGCTTAAAATGCCAACTAAAAAGACGTAAACAAGAACAAAATCATGCTGTGCACTCGGAGGATACATCTGGTTTTGATCAGCCAGCTCGCTCATATGTATCCTCCGGTTGCACAGCATGATTTTCTTCTTGTTTACGTCTTTTTAGTTCGCTTTTTAAGCAGTCAGGATTTTTTTTAATTTTACATATTTTTTTATCGAACGCGGTGCTACGCGGCTTCTACGAAACGTCTACATGGTGTATACGGAACCTGTACGAGATGTCAAAGCGGGGGCAATTTGACATCAACAAGCATCAATACGACAACATCTACATACGCTCAATGAGAAGAGGGCACTTTAGGGAACCCTTCAACGCAAAGAAAACAATGTTATTTTTGACTTAAGAAGAATCTACGCTTGATTATAAATATAAAATTATCAATTGTTAAAGTGATTAAATTGAAGATGTGCAAATATGGGAAATGTTATTATGTCCTAGCTACGGTACTTCAGAATAACCGATAGTGCAGAATAAATAGCTAACTAGCTGCCAAGTGGTTCTTAACTCGACACTTTAACAGAATGGAATAGACAGATCATTCCTAAAAAAACTCGTGATCAGCCAAAATTTATAGATTTGTATGCATAGTATACACCGTATTAGGAATTCAATCAGCAAATGTGATGACTACAAATGAACCGGACGCATTCTAGATTAGTTTCTATCCGAATTGAACCAACGATCTGCAAATCAATGCCATTTATTCCGATACTATTAATAGAATCATTTAACAATGGATTATTCTAATCTTGTAACTAAATGTACGTTTTTATTTGACAACTGAAGATCGAGTAGTAATACAGTACACGTTTTACGGAACTTAAGAATGTTTAACTTGAAGACACTACCGGATCCGGTCTAATATTTGTTGCAACTTTGCTCAATACCCTGACTGCTCAGCATCCGGATGTCGACATATTCCACTCCAATGTGCGAGTGTTTTTGAAATGCATTTTGCAATGACTGTTTTAACACCTAAATGAGTTGATAGAAACTTATTGAATTGTTCTGAAATTTATCTAGAATGCTAATTTAGCTGGTACTGGATGCTGGTACTGGATGCTGGTACTGGATGCTGGTACTGGATGCTGGTACTGGATGCTGGTACTGGATGCTGGTACTGGATGCTGGTACTGGATGCTGGTACTGGATGCTGGTACTGAATGCTGGTACTGGATGCTGGTACTGGATGCTGGTACTGGATGCTGGTACTGGATGCTGGTACAGGATGCTGGTACTGAATGCTGGTACTTGATGCTGGTACTGGATGCTGGTACTGGATGCTGGTACTGGATGCTGGTACTGGATGCTAGTACTGGATGCTAGTACTGGATGCTAGTACTGGATGGTAGTACTGGATGCTAGTACTTGATGCTAGTACTGGATTTGGGTGACTGAGAATTTAAACTTTGTGTTGTTTTTAATGTTGGTAAGTGCGAGTCGTAAATTACTTGTCTGTTGTAATGTAGTAATTCACACTGTTAGTGCTGAGAATAATTGAAAATAGAATAAATAAATAAATAAACTTAAACATGTGCACTACGAAATATTTTCCCTAACTATAAGCAAATCTACTTGCACAGAACACAGGGTCAACGCCGTGACCTTGCAATGTTGCTACTGAAAGGAAATCGAGAGACAATCAGCTATTCCAGTAACAATTGTTGTGACACGGCGGTTGCTAAATTGGTATAATCGTTACAAATAATACTTGGCAAAAAATAAATTGGACAAATAATTTTATTGTGGTCTATCATAGATATCATATTGAAAAGTTATTTAATCTGTGTCAAGTGGATTATAACCTCTTTTCACTCGAGGTTCCACTTCAAATTATATCAATATTGGATTGTGGCTTGTTCTACTTATTTGTATTGTTTTTTTTTTTGGAAATTACCTGGGAAGTACCGTACCGTGATACTAGAGAGTAGTAGGATAAAGAGTAGTAGGGTCAAGTGGGGGACAGTGTAACAGGGGGCACAGTATAACATCAGGATTAACTCTGTACTTTTCTAATTTAGCAATGGTGTCTCTTTATGTGTTTTGTCAGTCTCGTGTGCCGCCATTTTAAACAGCTGTCATCAGACGACAAATCGCTAGATGAACGGAAGAATGCTCTGTATTTGTCACAGCGAGCGTTTTATTTATTTGTTATATATACCTTATTTTACACCAAGACAAAAACAATACATAAAGAAATCTTAAAACAAACATACAACAGGTGGCCTTATCACGTTCCGCGGTCTCTTCCAGGAAGAATTTTCCAAGAATGGAAAGAGATAGCTTGCAGCCTAATTGCGTAAGTGAATTTGGCTAGGCAAAGGGGTTTGACTCCATCAATCGACCAATCACATGCGAGGTGAAAGACGCAATGTGGATTTCCATCTATGTGATTGGGTGATGGGGTCAAAAACCTTGGCTTACCGAATTTCCTTACGCAAATAGACTGCTGGGCACGATATTGGGTAGCGCTTGGTGCAAATTTTTCGGCAAACAATTAGTTGTACAGAGTAGGTACTACATACATACATACACTCACGCCATTTTCCCATTGGGGTAGGCAGAAACAACAGAACGCCATCTGCTACGACATACTAAACACTAAAATAGATACATACATGCAAGACCTTTGTACAGCAGTGAAACAATATAAGTCTGTAAAAAATAAAACCTGTAGTATATCAGCAGCCTTATTTGGATAAATTAGGATAAATCTGTCTACGTGTCTGATCGATTGTTCATACTATTTGCCCTTACCCTTTTTACCCGATTGCCGAAGGAGGGTAATGTGTTTATCAGTCTATGTATGTATGTAAGTATGTATGTATGTATATTTGTTCCTATATGGCGTTCTAGAGACCAAACGCTTTGGCTGATTCTTACGTCAATCGATTCGTCTTAACCCTGCGAGTGTCACTGGCTACATTAAAATGGCAAAATAGAAAAATGGCGGATTTTGGGCGCCATATTGTGGGGGCCCAAATTTTTTTTTCTGCCAAACCCATCGTGTGGGATATCAAAATGAACGGTTCTAAGAGTTGATTACAAAAATATATAATACTCGTATGCTTAAATGTAACTGACTCTAAAAAAAATAACTAAAACGATGTAAATAAAAAAAAATAAGGCCGGCCAAGTGCGAGTCGGACTCGCGCACGAAGGGTTCCGTACCATTATTCCAAAAAACGGCAAGAAAATCACGTTTGTTGTATGGGAGCCCCACTTAAATATTTATTTTATTCTGTTTTTAGTATTTGTTGTTATAGCGGCAACAGAAATACATCATCTGTGAAAATTTCAACTGCCTAACTATCACGGTTCATGAGATACAGCCTGGTGACAGACAGACAGACGGACCACGGAGTCTTAGTAATAGGGTCCCGTTTTTATCCTTTGGGTACGGAACCCTAAAAAATATTGTATAGTGTGACACAATGGACGGTCTTTGCTGACTTTGTTAGTGAATGCTCTGTCTTATTTCCAAATTTTTCTTCAGGAAACTCGAAGCAGGTAACTACTTGATTGGTGTTTGCATTATATAGTTTATTTTACTCAAACTATACTTTTAGTGGGTAAAGATTTAAATTTTAGTCCATGGTACTGCATAGCAACGGGTTCAAATTAAAATCAATCTATTCACCACAATACACCCAACAAGGAAATAAAGGCAATTCTAGGAGGGATTCCCATCTTATTTGGCTAGAGAATGAGATGAGATCACCAAACCTAACACGTGATACCTACATGACATGAAAGGATCAGTCTAGGCCAGGGATGGCGAACCTATAGCACGCGTGCCTGTGGTGGCACACGACTAAATATTTTCGGCACGCTAAAATGAGGTTGTTTAGAATCTAGGTAATTTGCAACAGCAGAAATGACACCAACTCCTACTTTTATTTAAATACAAAATAAAACTGTAAATAAATATTCTGGACGCAAATAAAGAATTGATTAATTCATAGCATTTAGAGTTTTCTTTTTTGTCAAAATTCTTTGTTGGCAATATATTGTCATATATAGCCTAGCCTTTTCCCAATTATGTTGGAGTCGGCTTCCAGTCTTGCCGGATTCAGCTGAGTACCAGTGTTTTACATGGAGCGACTGCCTATCTGACCTCCACAACCCAGTAACTGGGTAACACGGTACCCCTTGGCTAGACTGATGTCAGATCTCAGGCTTCTGACTACCCGTAACGACTGTCAAAGTTCTTCAAATGACAGCCGGGACCAACGGCTTTACGTGCTTTCACTAAACTCGGTATGTTGAAATGGTCACCCATCCACGGACCGACCTCGTCAAGCGTTGCTTAACCTTGAAGATCGACCCGTGCGGCTGTTATTATTTAGCCACGAGCTCCTTCGGCACTTCATTGTCATATAAAAAAATATAATTTAAATGGCACGTTTTCTAAGAAAGGTTCGCCATCCCTGGTCTAGGAGTCACATGTACTCTGCTCAGTATTCATGAAGAGTAGTCCCATGTGCGCAACCTATGACTTTATGATGTATCTACTTATATTCAGCTGTGTTACGGAAGTGGTTCAGTATGAACCGAACAAAATTTTGGAAGCAGTGAAGTTCTTTGTTCGTGGCAGTCTATAAGTTGGTATTCTGGAATGATACAGCAATTAGATAGGACTTATTTTTGGAGCGAACTTCTTTAGCCGCGGTGAGCGATTTTTAATAGGGGTAAATACATAAATACATACATCTAAATAGATGACGCGACAGTATGTACTTCGGGTGCCAAAAAACAGGGTAAAATTACGATCTATGATCGTAATCTGAGCATTATCGGCACCGGAGCCCACGTAAAAAGTTATAAGAGTGCCGCCCAGCCGCCGCCGCTCGCACTGGGTGTCTAATCCACCGAAATCTAGAAAAATGCTGTAAAGAGTGTATAGAAAAAGTTGGATGAGGCATTGGCAATGTTTTCATTCATTGGTAAGTAAATTTCACAGCCTAGTTCCAATACTATAAAAGATACAGCATACAGCCATGACAGTACTATTGCATAATCGAAGAAATGGTTGTTGATGAACTTCAGATATTTTGTCATGAATATTGTTAAGTACTTATGTCAAACAATTTCAGAGTTACCAGGTGATAGTATCTATACTGAATGTAATGGTAATAAAGATACATATATACATGCATACAGTACTAGTTACCACGGTTCCCAAATGTAAATTATCTCAGTGTACTAATAATCTTCTATATTATAAAATGAATCGCAAAATGTGTTGGTAAGCGCATAACTCAACAACGCCTGAACCAATTTGGCCAAATCTTTTTTTTAAATGTTTGTTGAAGTTCAAAGATGGTTTTTACGTATTTATTTATTATTATTTTTTTAGGGTAGGGTAGTGTAGGGTCGGGTAGGTAGGGTAGATAAATGTTTGGTGTTTTTATGGCAAAACAAAGTTTGCCGGGTCAGCTAGTAGGTCATAAAAATAAAATAAATAAATCGTTTATTTTGAAAATACATTTGTTCTTAAACATTATAAGCCCACCAAACTGCGAGGCAGTTTATCGGCGTTCATCATCATTTCAGCCGAAAGATGTCCACTGCTGGACATAGGCCTCCCACAAGCGTCGCCACACCGATCGGTCCTCGCATCAACCGCAGGCTTATTACGTATCTTTTGCAAGAGCAAAACGATAGCGATTTTTGCGCAATAATTGCTCTTTAATACAAACGTTTTAGAGTTGTTGGCGGTTTTTTTTTAATAAATAAGTATAAGCATTTGACAAACAGCGAGCGATTAGCAAACGATTGTGTAGGACCTACCATACCTATACTGCAGGTAATGCCGACTTTTATGACATAAAACGTTTGATCGCTATCGTTGTGCTATTGCAAAAGATACGTTATAAGCCTGCCGGACTCCCGCAGCCTTGACTTGTCGCTCCACCTAGAGGGAGGCCTTCCAACGCTGCGTATGATAGTACGTGCTCGCCACTGCAGAACTTTTCGGCCCCAACGGCCATCCGTTCTGCGAGCAATATGCCCTGCCCACTGCCTCTTAAGTTTGGCTATTTTTCTGGCTATGTCGGTAACCTTGGTTCTTTTGCGGATGTCTTCATTTCTGATTCGATCACGCATGGAAACTCCCAGCATAGCTCTCTTCATTAGTAATTACCCTTTGGGAGACTGCAAGCCTTCTGATGACACCCATATTGATCGACCACATCTGTCAGGTGAATTGGTTTAAAAAAAAGCATAGTTTAAAAAAAAATGAATATATTGGAGTACCTAGGTACCTATCAAAATGCAGCAATTTTTTTTAAATAACTTGGTAATTTCCTTAATTTTTTTTCTATTGACCCCTGCATTCCTCTTCATTCCATTCCCGTATGTCATGCGTTTGTCGTTAGCAAAATATTTAATGCAATTACGTCTCCAAGATGCCAATGGAAATTTCTCAAGACATCTACAAAGAAATCTATAAATAAAAAAACTTTTTTGCAAAAAAATACTACCGACTTCCAAATGAAAAACTACAAAGTGAAAAATAACTTAACTTTTGGAAGTCGGTGTCCATATCGCAAAAAATGGTACCTACGAAAGACACCGACTGTTATTATGTTATGAAATGGTATAAACAACAAACAGACATGCGATTGCAGCAATCCCGAGAGTTTTGCCGTTATTTATTGAAGAGCTCTGTTGTGTATCTCCGAAGTTCTTCATCAGACCTTCACTAAATTAAAATGGGACCAATTTCGAAACATACTCTTTCAAGCAAAAAAAAATTTTTTTAAATCGGTCCACAATTGACGGAGATGTCGGTGAAAACACATAAAAAAAAAAAAAAAAAAAAAACAATCATAAAGTCGAACATAGAACCTCCTCCTTTTTGGTAAGTTGGTTAAAAACAAAACCATGCTTGTTTCTGCGGTGGTCATCGGAGTGTGATCGTGACCCACTCTTTAGTTGTGGCATAATAGTCTCAAGCATAGAAAACTAACAATAATACGGAGAATCACTATTTCTTGGAAAGAGCCTCGTGTATAATAATATCTTTAAAGGTTTTACGTAACATCGGTTTTATTTGCGACAAGGTCGATACGTAAATTAGATTTGCGGTTTATAATCTATACTTGGACGGTCATTTTGGGTAGGTACAGCTTTGTAGCTGCCATAATTTTCAGCTTAAAATGACTTCAAAATGTTAAGTTGTTTGTTTTTTAATGTGCATTTAAATTAAAACTATGAGACTGACATTCTTCAAAAATAACCTTGTGGAAACTTAGTTAAAAATACCTAAATATGCCACTGTTTTGTCCTATGCGGTAGGTAAATACTCAAACATAAAGACACAGTAAAAAAAGTTTATAAAAAAAATCAATAAACCCGACTGATTATAAAGCGAACTAAAAAGACGTAAACAAGAAGAAAATCATGCTGTGTGGTCGGAGGATACATGTTCGCGAGCTGGCTGACCAAAACTAGATGTATCCTTCATTTATTATATCTATTCGTATTTTTTTTTAGATGTATTCTCCATAACAATCTACTTTCCGAATGCATGGTAGAATCATTTTTTTTTTTATTACTTGTAAATTTTAATTTTAATTTATGTGACGTTCAAAGGTGCCGTTTATTGGCCTAATTGAATAAATATATTTGACTTTGACTTTGACTTTCGAATTTGGTACATTTAAACATATAAGTGTTGTATATTTTTGAAATCACCTCTTAAAGCCCTTTATTTTGATATCCCACACGATGGGTTTGGAAGAAAAAAAAATTTATGCCCCACAATATGGCGCCTCCATTTTTTTATTTTCCAATTTTAATGTAGCCAGTGACACTCGCAGGATTAAGACGAATCGATTGACGATTAAGAATCATCAAAATCGGCCAACGTGTTTGGTCTCTAGAACGACACATAAGAACAAACAAACATAATGTTAAACATTAAACATTACCCTTCTTCGGCAGTCGAGGAAAAACAGGCCCAGCACCTAACAGACTGGTTTATTTTTCTTCGTTCACGACAGAATGAGTAAATTGCTTTAATTTGATAACTGACAAAGGTGTAAATTACTCGACTGCAAAGCCGTGCATTTTGTTTTTAGGGCACATCCGCCGCCGTCGGTACCGTAGAGCGTAGACAGTAGCTTAGACCCTACGCTACTTTGCATCGAGAGCACAGCACCTGTAGCCAAGTTGACAATCTACAATCGATAAAGCTAGTAGAAAAATACTAGAATCAGGACTACAAGTTTAAGAACTCAATACAAAGATAAGTTATGCATAGGTGGATATAAAACTGCATTATTAAGAAAGAGTGTTATGTGCATGGCTCCTCTTATTTATAACCATATACCAAAAATTGTTAAAGAGCAACCTTTAAGAATATTTAAAAAGAACCTTAAAAAATTACTAGTTTCAAAATGCTATTACTCTGTATCGGATTTTTTGAATGACAAGACTATTTAATGTTCTTATATTATTAATTAGCTGTAAGTAAATATAATAATCTATAGTTGTTAATGTAACTAAAATTTTTGCATGCCATTAAGGCAGAATGTATACGGATCCAAAATATTTGTAACACCTAATTGTATTATTTACCTACATTCTAAGCAAATAAATAAATCTATCTATCTATCTATCTGAACATTAAGTCACGTGGTCAGACCATACAAAGAAGGCGTTAACGATTGTAGAAAGAGATTGATACGATACGTTTGTAACTTGGCTAGGGGAGCGGGTTATAAATTTCTGGAAAATAATACTCTTATAGTTTGTTTTATTTTATATTGTACAATAATGGTCAAAAGTGCAGTCACATTCCACCAAAACAGCAAAAGCATATTTTTTGTAGGCAGCAGAATTGCAACGGTTAGTTGGAATAATCTATACTTTAATTTCTATACAAAATATTAAATCAGTTATGGATAATTTAACATCTTCTACAAAAACTAGCCATTTTTGTTTTGGGAGAGTATGACTGCACTTTTGACCCTTGACTGTACATTATTTACTTTTCATATTTTCAGGCCGTATTATAAAATAATTATTTGACACGGTTAATTAGGACATTCGCCCATACATTCAGGCAAAGAACGCGAAATAATTTAGCTTTAATTTAAGAAAGTACTTATCTACAATCAACTCCAAACAAAAAATAATATTGTAGACACACCGTTTTTTTTTAAACCGAAAACATGAAATTCCTTTTAATCATTTTAAAAAACAAGCCTAACTTAAAAACATGTTTACATAAGAACAAAATTATTTTATGTAGATCCGTTGGCTGTTCGCAGAAGTAACACTAGTCGACCGTACATATTTACCGAGTTTTGGTAAATAATGTCAATATCTCTCTAATACTTTATTTACTTGTATAAGTTAATATGCGTTGTGCTTTGTTAACGACGTAAAAAATAATAATAAAAAATTTGGTAACCAGAAATGTTTCTAACTGGTTCCAACGCATCTACCTATGTTGTTTGTGAAAGCATTAACGAAGATTCCTAGTAAGTATAGTTAATATTCATATAACAGACTAGCTAACCCCCGCGGCTTCACTCACGTCAAAATTATAGCCTATGTTACTCGAGAATAATGTAGCTTTCCATAGGTGAATGAATTTTTAAAATCGGTCCAGTAGTTTCGGTGCCTATTCGGTACAAACAAACAAACAAAAAATCTTTCCTCTTTATAATATTGGTATAGATTTAAAAAAGAAAGCTATAATAATATATTCTGTAGTAAAAATTGGATATTCGACGTTCGGTTCTAGATCTTCAATAAACTAACTTTGACTCCTAAAGCCGTCTCCACACCCTTGGTGTTTGCCACAAACAGTGGCCAACACCAAACACTGACGACAATCACCAAACACAAACACGGCATCCACAGGCTTGGCGAACGTGCTAGTATATTCCGGATTGGCAAACATACAGACGACGAGCTTGTTCTGGCAGCGATTACTTTCGGATTAACCTCCTTAGACCAATCAGACATTTTTTCTTACAATTTAGCTTACGATACACAAAATGTCACGATTCGTAAATTTGACCACCATTATTTTTCTCTATGGTCCACCGGCAGCAAGCTCGCGCGTACTACTGAACTGAACAAGCGTGTGGATACATCATAAACACGTTTGTGAAAGACCCTTTGATTTGTGCACAAAATCCGACACCGATCCCGAACACGGGCGAACACAAACAAACACCCATCCACATGTTCGTGTTTATTGTTTGCTGTTTGCCATTGTCCGCTAAGCGTGTGGAGCCGGCTTAAAAGAGAGCACCATTGCGAAGTTATTGTACAATTTTCTTCGGTCACTGTCATCTTTTCAGTATCGCAGTTTTACAAACTTCAAGAAATGACACACGCCATGAGGAATTTAGTAATATCGCAGCAAAAGAACGTTACAGTTTTATTTTCTTTCATCCTGATCCTGGGAATTTACCAGACTGATTAAACGAAAATTCTATAACAATCATTATAAACTTGTCTAGGTAGCTACTTGGTATTTCTTATAAGATATTTCTGATCTAATAACAGTCGTTGTATTTTCAAACATACATATTGTTATAATTATCGGTACATTTTCTCATTATTTTCATTAAAAAAAGTTAATAAAAAAATATAAAAACCGACCAGTTCAAAGCGAACTAAAAAATGTAAACAAGAAGAAAAATCATGCTGTTCAGTTGAAGAACACATATTCGCGAGCTGGCTGACATGACGTTTTGCAATTGATTTTTTCTTACAAAAAATAATTTAAAATATAAAATAAAACCGACTTCTAAAGCAAAACACTACTTATCATAGTCGTAATATTTTTGTGGTACATAATGGAGAAGTTCTATACTCGTAGTAAAGTACCTATAATGCCCACAGTGATGCCAGAAAAGATTACCCGAATAACAAGTAACTTGAACATAACCGGTGGAATAAGAGTGTACCAGGGTGAACTGTACACATCTGCGTACCCGTTTAGAGCATACTGGCGTGATGGTATATTATGAAATGGTGTAAATAATAAACAGACATACGATTGCAGCAATCCCGAGAGATCTGCCGTCATTCATTGAAGAGTTCTGTTGTTTATCTCCGAAGTTCTCCATCAGTATTTTACTAAATCTAAACGGGACCATTTCGGTTTTTTTTTCTGGTTGAAAGAAGTTTTTCTTTCAAACAAAAAAATAATTTTCCAAATCCGTTTATATATGACGGAGTTATGCCTGAATATACATAAAAATATAATAAACATCCGAATTGAGAACCTCCTCCTTTATGGGCAGTCGGTTAAAAATACATCATCAGCGCGATATGACCTATCGACGCAATTTAAATTGCATCGCGTCATCAGGCAGGTCGCTTACTCTTAGCTCCGTTTGCTAGTTTATAACAACTACCTATTAGGTAACTAATTACAAAACTAGCACTCCGAATCACCGTAGTCCGTAGCTAAAAGCCTTAAACTTGACCGAAACATTAAACTATGACAAGACAATTACTAAAACAAATAACACACTTTGATAGCCAAGTATAAATTAGCATAATTATTTTACTAAAATAATCACGACGCATTTAAACGAAATAAGTCTATTTTTACCGGTACTATGAATTTTGTTCTTGAACTACTTGTGTTTTGGCGCCGTTTTTGAATACTATTGAATGTCATTTTCACTGATTTCAATAAAGTCAAAGAAATTTTAAATATGAAGAAGCAATAATAGCAATAATTCATCTCCAACTCTCGGAAGACCTGTATCTTATTCAAGAGTGTTAATGCAGCGTTGTTGCTGCCAGCGAGCGTTCTGGCATTTTTCCCGTTGACAGCGATGTGGACGAATTTTATGACACCCTATGACCCCTGCCCTTTTATACGCGTTCGTAGTTTTATTTTATTTTTATTTAAGTGTTTATTTAGGTAGTCATTGTTAATTAAGTATTTTATACTATGTACATTTTAGTTGAGATAATTTAATAAATAAAGTAATGCAAAAAAAGAGAGTTAATCTCTTCAATAAGATACAGGTCTTCCGAGACGACAAACAAGACTAGATCTCTTAGTAACCCTTGTCTACTGAATCCTAAAAATCTGTCAAATTTGTCAGTAGTACCTAAATACCTTCACATAGGGTGATAAATGTCAGTCGGTGTCACCAGCCACGGTGCTATCGCTTCCCGGCCCCTTATTAATATTGTAGAATATTGTAGATAATGGGTACATCATCATCATCAGCCTATTAATGTTCCCACTGCTAGGACACAGGCCTCCTATCCGTGAGAGGGAATGGGCCGTAATCCACCACGCGGGCCCAGTGCGGGTTGGTGGATGTCACATGTCTTCGAAGTTTTGGTTCTAGGACATGCCGGTTTCCTCACGATGTTTTCCTTCACCGTTTTATGTTTTATGGATAGTGGGTAATATAGGATATTTTTTTTACAGAAGAACCACTCCCGCCGTCCACAAAAATTGCCATGCCCAATATTGCCCGAGAATCCCTGTAAAATCGTAATGTCAATGTGTGCGTGCAAAATGGTGCTTTGTTCGTTGTGGTCAATTTCACGTACTTTTTAATAAAAGATAGGTTTACTGACTACTACTGCTAATCATGATAGACTGCCAGGCTCTGCCCACAATATTCAGGTGTACGTAGTACATCACATACAATATGAAAGTAACGTTAAAAGTAGTTCTTGTCGCTTCCACCGATACGGTTCCCTTCACGCGCAAGTGCAACTTGAAATCGCCTGGTTTTTTTAGTCCGGCAATACTTTATTTCTACTGACTTCGAAGATAAAAATTTCACAGTCACACCCCTAAATACCTTCTTCATACTATATACGTTTGAGTAAGTGAGACACCTAAATCAAAATCAATTGTATGCCAATTGAATGGAAACCGACAATTTTATTTAACTCTAAATATAATGCCTAGCGAGATATCGTCATTTATCAAAGAATTTACTTACAGTGTGTACTTAAAAAAGTAACGCTTCGTTATAAAACAGTCTTAATACTAATGAGCAAAAGGGTATTAAACTTCAGATCTTGACAAACAAATAAGTAACACCTTTTAAAATGTATCATCGAACAGAAGCAGAAAGAACAGGACCCCGATTTCGTGCTTAAAGTACGCGTAGCATAGTCCCGTAGCATCATACGCGTAGCAATTACCGTAGTCACCTACGCGTAGCAAGATACGCGTAGCAGTTTCCGTAGTCACATACGCGTAGCAAATACCGTAGTCACCTACGCGTAGCAAGATACGCGTAGCATCTTCCGTAGTCACCTACGCGTAGCAAATACCGTAATCTCAGATATGTAGCAATATACGCGAAGCAACATATGCGTAGTAATTACCGTAGCAAGGTACTTTTAGTGCTCTGCTAGAAGTCTACCATTTAATTGAGTTGGTGCTTGAAGTAGCTGGTCCGGGAGGGATAATGACGCAAGTTAGTGGACGTACGACTGAGCTCTGACATGACGTCATGACACCCTTTTTTTTTTTTTGGATTGGAATTCATCCAATGACTTCTCCCGCTCTGGGTGAAGCGGGAGGGCGTGTCAGACTTTTACTGACTAAAACCCACCCGTGTTCCTTCAGTTGCTTGCGCCAGGGCCGCGGTAACTATCTTTCAAATTTATCCGCGACCCAGACAGGCATCGGCCCTATCAAGCCCCGTCACTTTTGCTGACATCTCTTTGAGGCGCGCGTGGAACACTACGTGCCGTAAACTCGGGCTTGGTCCTTATCGGACGGTAAGCTACCCATAGCTTACCGTCCGCAAGCCCGTGCCTACGGTGGCCGGGAATAGGCTTGCGACTCCCGACGCCCGGGGCGTCTCCTGCGGTGGCTAGGGGCGTGAGGGCGTCTCCTTTGCGTCACCCTCACGCGACGTCATGACATCCTCGAGCGCTGAGTAGCTACCTTAGGCATCGTCTCATTTACCTTAGGCGGTAGTTCTGTTGCAGAGAATACGATCAAAATCCGCCTAAGGATATGTACAACACCATGTACAATACAACTTTTCATTCTATTTACATCGGCCATGACCAAGCCAAACGTGATAGTCGCAACACTTGATGTAGCATCACGTTTAAATTGCTTTTATTTATACAAACGATCTATTTGAAATAGTCAAACGAGTGAGATTCCGGTTTGAAAACATTAAATTACTATTTTAATTTATTATATTCGAAAGGGTCATAAGCATTAGCCATATATGCTCTGTTTTAAAATAATATATAGGTATTATGATTAACATTTTATTTCCACAATAAATAAAAACATGACATTAGATTAAGCCCACATGCCTAGAAGAGTTAGGTAAAGTTAGTATGCCCATGTGTATACCATTTTCGCCAGTTACATTTACACAGGTTCCATAATGTAGGCAATAAGGGACAAGCCTTCAACTGGGCACCAATCTAGACTAGACTAGACGGGTTGCTACTGAGAAATTCCAGAAGGAAAAGCTCTGGACCTTGTTATTCAGCAGAAGAAAACTGTCAAGGAAATCATCATGAGGAGAAAAGTCCTAGAACTAAACATTTTTAAACATTTTTTCCGAACTAAATATTTACCAAGTCGCAATGGGCTCGCGTGATGGATTACATCACACTTTTTTTGTATGAGAAGATGCCTTTGTCCAACAGTGGGCCATAAATACCATTTCAGCCGAAAGACATCCACTGCTGGACATAGGCCTCCCCCAAGTGTCGCCATAGTGGTCGGTCCTGTGCGGTCTAGACTGGTATTATTATTATTTATATCAGAAAAGTTTATTTGGTGGCAACAAATCGGTGACTTCCAGTACCATTATAAAAACGATTTCCTCATTCTAAAATTAAAACATCGATAACGTCCCTCGCCACGCTGTAGTAGAGATAAAAAAAATGCTCTAAATTCTCTATGCTCTAAAGTTTTTATCTGTGGTCGATCGCTTTTATATTAAATAAATAATAATTATATTCAAAGTATCTAACCCCGTCTATAAATACTTAGTCTATAACTACTAAGCTTATATAAGTAAGTACCTGTTTCACATACCTACACATTTAGTTACTATAAAGCTGCTTTGCGTCCGTCACGTCATCGGTCACAGGTCCAGTTGAAAACCAGCGTCGGGCACTAGCTGTCCGCCATTTTGCTGAACTGGTCCTTTTTGGCGCAGCCGTGGGACACACAATGTTACAAATATATTATTTTCTTTTTTTTTTTTTATGTTTTAGTTGTTTAGTCTAAGTTTTTTATTTTTTTATGTAGTGTGCTATGGCTTGTGTCAAATAAATGTGTTTTCTTTCTTTCTTTTCTTTTTTTTTTTCTTTCTTTATATTATTTATTTTGAGCCTTTTCTATCCCACGTCAAGGAAAAGGTATAAATATTTAATTTTTCTTCCAATCCTCTCTATTTTGCGCTAGCGTGGTCCTATTTTCCATTCCAATCCTAGAAATATTTAATTTATACTTAGGGTAGGTCATGAAATGATCTTGGATTATCAACAGGAAAAGATTAACTGCAAATCTTTACCTCATAATAATATTCTCTCCACAGCATTTCTCAAGATGAGATTAATCTGTATTCTACTTAGTTTTAGCCGTATCAGATGCTGCCAAATACCTACTCATGTACTCTCTATAAATTGATATAAAACGAAGGCATTCGTGGACCAACTGCAAAGTGACCTCTTTATGAAAATTCCAGAAAAGTTAACAAGTTTATTGGGTAGGTGAACCAAAAAAATAGCACAATTATCTCCTAATGAGGGGCTATTTACAGGATTTATTATATTTATTGTTCATCCTATCAAATTCAAATATATTTATTCAACTAGGCCAGAGGAATCGGGGGCAGAGCGCCGAATGAATTTCCTAAGTAAAAAGTCATAATTCGAGGTTTGGCTCTCGTCTATTTTCTCTTCCAATATTGAATCAATTTAAAAGATATTCCATAGAATGCACAAGAAACTCCAAAGTTTATATTTTCTATATATTTCTCCGATGTTTCTAAATCACATCAAAATTCATTTTTTTTTGTATTTGAGATTATCTACTCTTTAGAGTCAATCAGAAGATCATAGATGTAACCAAATATAAAACAAATAATACGGATGTCTCAAGCGACCCGCAATCCATGTCAAATTGTTTAGACTCGGTCGCAAATCGCGAGCAACGATTTACCTAACGACTGCTACCTAGATACCTACTGCTCAAAAATTCACGTCTTGTGCCAACTTTATTATCGAACGAAGGTTCTCTACGAATTTACGTTCCTTACCTTGCAAATATTCAGTACCAAATAGTTAGATTGAAGAGACCGTGATGTTTGTCTAGTGTTCTTTTTTAGTTTCCGTTTCTAAAGCGGAAGTTTCTATTTTTTTATTTGTTCCGGAGACCCTTTTTGTCTGTTTCGTTCATAGGTAAGATGTATTTTTGTGATGACGACCTCATTTTGATTTCATTTCCTTGGATCTAAACTAAGTAGGCTTTTATCTGCAATTAAGTATGACCGAAATAACATTTGATGTTCCACATTCTGGAACATTTTTCCTCAACTATGCGAACATAAATTTATTTCTAACTATGCAGGAAACATGTTTTAGAAGCTTAATAAAAATGCTGAATTAATGCCTCCTTATCATTGACTTCGGGCATTCGCTCCGGGAAAACGGAAATGCTGTTTGTCTAATTTACCTGTTAGAAAAGACGCGACTTATTACGAATCATTTTATTAGACTTCATATATTGACAGTGCCATGCCTGTATGTACTGGTGCTGTTAACCAATTTTGTCAAGAACTTGCACAAATCGGAAACTAATGAACAACGACAAGTTAGAGATAATACGCGTAGGAAAGACTTGCCTAACACAATCCAGCCGAAATTAGAGGTTGTTCGTCACAGTCCCAGATACCAATCAGTCTTTCTATATAACAGGCTACCCTTAGAATTTAAAAGCATTAATAGCGTTAACTTATTTAAACACAAATTGAAGGCATATTTATTGAGGAAAAGCTATTATAGCATCGATGAGTTCCTTGATGATAAGCAACAACCGTAATTATTAAAGGTCTAAATTTGAATGAATTTGAATTGGTAAATTAAATATTTTTGATTATGAACTTTTTTTTCGTATATTTGACATAATATTGATATTTTTATAATGACATGCTATTTTTATTATTGTATTATTCATAGATTATATTAATGGATGACACTATTATTGATCTCTTGTAATAATTAAATTTTTTATCTTTGACATTTTATTTTACTGTTGTTATTCATAGACTACTAATGACATATTATTGACCTATTTTCTAACAATGTTTTTTTTTTAAGTTTGACATTTTATTTTTATTATTGTTTAATTAATGGGTATATATTGAACCTTTATTGATTTCTTTGTATTTTATTTTTGTACCATTGACATTGTATTTTTATTATTGATTTATTCAAACTTTAAAATGAAATATTGTATCATTGATCATTTTCACCTTTATTGATTTCTTTGTATTTTATTTTTGTACCATTGACATTGTATTTTTATTATTGATTTATTCAAACTTTAAAATGAAATATTGTATCATTGATCATTTTATAACAATTCGTTTTATTTTTATTATTGATTATTGTAAACGGAATGTACTTGATTATTAATTTGAATTTGTTACATTTTATATTAGTTTTTTCTTTTTTTTACTTTCTTTATCGATCGGAATGTTTTAATGGTACCTACTTGTTTATTTTACAAAATTTCTACACAATGTATATTGTTCTGAAATAAATGACTTATGACTGGCATATCTATTTTGTTATCAACGTCATGGAATGTTGCTTTGGTTCCACAACCGACTCTTGTGTTGACGTCTGTAGGGTCCCACGCTTGGTTGGACATATTTACGCAGACGTCAGAACTTCAGGCAGGTATTTCCCAACGGAGGTAAACTTGACCCAGCCTCGACTCAGTGCCTATATCACCAGTATGGAGATCAGTCTCAGGGCATGCGTCACCTCCTTTTTGATGGTCTTCCTATTCTGATTATTTATTTATTCAAACACAACCTAAGTGCAAGGTCTCTCAAAAGAAAGTATATATTTATTAAGCTTACTGCGTGAACGCAACGAATCCGTGGGGCGCGGGGGTTATGTCAATCGGTAGCCTGGCTCTTGGGAATTCGATGACTGTAGCGGTTGTTGATTAGCGATGTTGTGATTCGGCGACTGCAGCGCGTAAAAGATTCTGCAGTATTCGTGGTTTTCGCCACTCAAATGGTGCGCCAAGCATTTCTCTTATTCGAAAATGGGTCAAAAAGTTTGAAGAGACCGGTACAACGCTGGAAAAATCAAAATCCGGGCGACCACGGTCATCAAGAACGGCAGAAAACGTGGAGAGTATAATAAGTCTGTTCGTGACGATCCGAACCATTCAATTCGGAGCTGTCATAAATAATTTTACTGTTCGATGAAATGAGTGCCGCGAACGCGAGGGTCTTCATTTGGACGTTATTATTTTTAAGAAATCTATCTTTATTTTTTATTTAATATTTTTTTTTTGATACACGGCGTTTTTTTTTAATCGATCCACAAAATATAAACTTTATTTTGAGACACCTTGTATTTTCTACTCAATACAGAGAAAAGAGAAGGGGAGCTCGTGGCTAAATAATAACAGCCGCACGGGTCGATCTTTAAGGTTAAGCAACGCTTGACGAGGTCGGTCCGTGGATGGGTGACCATTTCAACATACCGAGTTTCCTCCGTGCCTCGGAAAGCACATTAAGCCGTTGGTCCCGGCTGTCATTTGAAGATCTTTGACAGTCGTTACGAATAGACAGACGATTGAGATCTGACACCAGTCAAGCCAAGAGGTACCGTGTTACCCAGTTACTGGGTTGTGGAGGTCAGATAGGCAGTCGCTCCATGTAAAACACTGGTACTCAGCTAAATCCGGTTAGACTGGAAGCCGACCCCAACATAGTTGGGAAAAGGCTAGGCAGATGATGATGATATGGTATTCTATGTATGTATTTTATGTTATCACTACATAGTATAAAACAAAGTCGCTGCCCGCTGTCTGTCTGTCCTTATGTATGCTTAGATCTTTAAAACTACGCAACGGATTTTGATGCGGTTTTTTTTAATAGATAGAGTGATTCAAGAGGAAGGTTTATATGTATAATATAGGAGAGAAACTCTGATAATTTTCGACTTTCACGCGGGCGAAGCCGCTCACAGAAGATATATATGTTATATTATTAAAGAAGTTTTGTACACTGACTGCCCTGTCTAACTTCTGTCGTCCTTTCCATCCTAAGGTTTTCTGTAAGATATTGCCCTGTGCGATAAGACCACCCATCGTACACTTAGTCATCGTTAAATTAATAATAATTTAACGATGTAAAGATCAATAAAACCCAAAGGGCAATAGAGAGGGCTATGCTCGGAGTATCCTTGCGTGATCGAATCAGAAATGAAGAGATCCGCAAGGGAACCAGGGTTACCGACAAAGCCCGAAGAATTGCTAAACGTAAGTGGCAGTGGGCAGGGCACATTGCTCGCAGAACGGATGGCCGATGGGGCCGAAAAGTTCTGGAGTGGCGACCGCGAACCGGCAGACGTTGTACTGGAAGGCCTCGTGGGACCAGAAGACTCAGGTGGACCGATGACCTAGTGAAGGTTGCGGGGATCCATTGGATGCGGGACGCATGGGACCGGTCAATGTGGCGATGCTTGGGGGAGGTCTATGTCCAGCAGTGGACGTCTTTCGGCTGATGTGATGATGATGAAAAATCAATAAATTGTCATTCTTAAGCTGCACTAGCGAGTTAGCGACGAGTTGCTGAACGTTTTTGTTTGCTTGTTAATTAACACATGGTGTAGTTTAGGTAAAAGTAGGTATTTTAATAGAGTACAATTCCCGTTGGCTCGACGATCTTTGAAGTTAGAAATAGTTGGCTAATATATTTTTGACTAGCGATATTTTTGATGCTGATGATGTTGCTCAGCCACTTGAATCTAAGTAAGAATGTAGAAGTGATACTTCTACTTTCTAATATATCATTGCCTAACTTGGCGACCACTTCACTTCTTCTGTTTCTTTCTTTATTTGACCACACTGATACGGTTACGGGCTGTCTGACGACTGCTTCACTTATTTAAGAAAAATACAATGGATGAATCTGTAAACACGATTTTAATTAAGTAAATTAAGAGTATGAAGGTAGCTGACAATCAATCTCGTTTATTACATAAGTACCTGGGCGACCGAGCTTTGCTCGGTTGCAAATAGAGAAAACGACGTTTTCTAAAAATGAAACCTTTACGAGATTCTAATTATATATTTATACAAGAATTGCTCATTTAAAAGTTCTAGATAGATTTATGATAATCACAGGAATAAGTCCACTACGTGCCCACTCCCTCTCATGGAGACGGGCATTGTGACCCAGCAGTGGGAAAATCCATCAAGGAATAGAATAGAGAGGAAAGTAGTTAGTAACATAAATAATACTTACTTACTAACAACACTTTGAGAAAATTATAATCACTAAAAGGGAACCAGTAATCCAGTAGTTGGGAGTAGCCGCTTCCTAAGTTAACCTACGTACTACGTAGAGTGGAACTTTTCGCGTGGCCTACTTGCAGGCGTCGTGCATGTTATACCCATTTATGTTAACTAGTATCGACACTATCACACGAATCACTCCTAATGTAGCTAATAAAGATTTTAATTCGCAATGTCGTATACTTACGAAAACGAAAATATGGTTAATTCTGCAAAAAGTGGCCGTGGGACAGAAATGTTTAATTTTTATTTTTCTGGTTATAATTTTCACCGGGAATTTGGAAATAAGAATGCTTATAATGCAGAGATACCAACTATGTAAAATAAGATAAAATATCTAAACAATATTTTTCAGGTAATGAAACCGTACCTTTTCGATTTTTGTTACACTTACAGGCTGGTTTAGTTCTATTTCCTATCCTCTTGTGATAATTTTTAAATGTTAAGTTGCCTGTTAATTGCTGAAAATCGCGCCAATTTGTAACTTTGTTTATCTGTTTAATTATCACCTTTTTGCCCAGCAAAATATTTTCCATCATAATCATGTCAGATCAATTCTGTTTGCTTACCTACAATAGATTCGTGACTAGGAATAGGCTTCGGGGATTTACAAACTTAAATATCCGTTAGTACAATAGTTATTGACAGTTTCATCTTGAATCTTTCATCTCTAAATCATCATCATCGTTAATTGAGGAAGGACACAAGAAATAATAATAATTTTTAAATCTTAAATCTAAAAACTGATTGTTATGGTGGCGCCAATAATTAGAAAAAGATTTATGTAACAGTAATGCCAATCTAATTGCCGACTATCAAACGGAAAGTTACCAAAATACCACAAAATTATATAATTTTCGATGTGTTTTAAATGTGGTTGGTTGCGTAGAATCTTATTAGCCTCATGTAACTTCTGGCTTCATAATCCAATTTGAACGGAGAAACCCGAGTTACGACGGTCACACATAATTGTAGGAATGTTCAAAATAAATAAAACAAAAGGTAAGCACCCACCTCTCGTAGAAAGCGGCACATTGGAAGATTTCTTCAACAAAGGTGTCCATTCGGATGCAGATCCGCCCTGCTTACTTAATGACACTGAATCTAATGAACATCTTTTCAACAGAACTTTAGAAAATAAGGCGTTTAACATTTTACTTTTAAAATTCGAATAGGTACTTTTTTTTCTCGACACTTGGCTGGATTCGAAAAGCGTTCTTAAAAAAAAAAACAAAATTTTTAAAAGTCACATTGGAACTGTACACACTATACCAAGTCGCGTGGAGTACTGGCTATGTTCAGTTACATTATGCAATTAATTAATACATTAAAATTAATATGTGTACTGATAACATGAAAGTAGGTAAGTACCTACTTTACTGTTGATATGGGCTATTCCCACGTTACCATTTTCTAGTAATAAATTGTTGTTTGAATATTACATACAAATATTTTAATTTGTACATATGTACCTACCTTGAAAGAAATAAATGTATAGAGGAAGACATTACAAATTAGACATAAGTATTTGAATAGCTTTTTCGATGATTGTCGTTTTTTTTGTACTTAACCTATCTTCTATTACTCTGCTGCTTCTATTAAATTAAACTTAATGTATGCCAGGGTCTCAAAATTCAATGTTACAGAATATTAAGTAAGGAACGCGGATTAAACCCTGAATCGTAGACCAAATTCGGTACGAAAAGTAAAATAAACCGCTATCTTTTGAATGACCTTCATCTCTAAAAAACATTGAATAAAATAGTAGGTGCATAGTTTACAAAACAAAAAATTGGAGAATAACCCTAAAACACACTTGCCAACTTATGTTTACTATTGTTGTTACGGAAAAATACTATTCCATATCGCTTGTAAACAAACAATACGGATAAACTTGACATAGATAATATAATAGTCAGATAACCGTGATTAGCGTTATCTGTAGCAAATACCTTCGGCGTAATGTCTGGGACATAGTTGCACTTCTCCACTAAGTTCATAGGTTCAAACAATGAACTCTCCGTTGTGGAATATTTCCGAAAGGGAAAGGCCCTTTGAATAAATTAGTGTCTGTTGCCTTATCTACATTCCTCTGACTCCATCGACGATATTTAACTATGTAGGTGTTATACAAGTTAATTGATAGGGTTCAGATTTTGCAGCAAGATAGAGTAGGATAGTAATAATAAAACATCAAATTGCAAAAACTGTTCTACTATTTTTCACAATTAAAACTTTGGTGTACCGCATGGATCTATCTTGGGGCCTACACTATTTATCCTGAATACTGCAGATATTTTAATATTACTTGATTTAACCACTACTTATATTATGACTTAAATATGTAGGAACATCGTTGTGCATATTAATAGTGATCCAGTTGCTGACGTAATACAAAATATGTTACAAATATATTCCGTTATAAATAACAACCCTTAAAATAAAATCATCTTCAATAAAATTAAAAGTTAACGGATCTCTACTATTCAAGGGAAACACGATTCGCAAATATAGTTTGCAAAAATTGCGGTGACTCCTACTGCAAACTATTTTAAAGAATCATTCTAAAGAAAAATGACAATGCAAATAACGACCGATTTGTAAATCAAACATGACGAATAAATTCTACAAACGAACCATACTTTATTGCTTCGTCCTCAGTTGCACATTTGCCAGTAGCTATGAAGAGAATATTTTTCTTTATTATACTTTTTTCTTTATGTTATGGACAAGAAAAGCAAGCAGCTATGATAGTTGACGTCATTCAATCTGCCAGTAGACCATCTTCGGTGATTGCTAAACTTTGTTGGACCCCTAGTAAGTTGTTTTTTAAATACTACCTACTTGATATCTAAAATTATATCATATCACCACAGCAAAGGAGATTTAGTCAAGGAATCTTTTCTGAATGAAGGACTAAAAATGCAATGGTCTTTCCATCTCCTTAAAGGCCCTTCCACCACATTAGTGCCGTAAAACGGTTACTTTCTAAAGCATCTTCCTTAGTAACGGCTAGGTTAAAAGATTTGAAAAGAATATATAAGTATGTATTATTGATTCACGTATGTATTATCTGAAATATAATTTTTTCGTGTAACTAATAGTTTTGCTTTAAAAAATAATTAACAACACGATATTTTTTCGCTGCTTTTTGATACGCCCCCAAAACGACTTAGATGATTAAAAATATTTTTACACAGAAAAATTAATGACTAGAATTTCTGCATAACTGAAATAGCATATGTATAAATCAAAGAATATTTTGCAAACAAAACTGTCCCAAAGGAGATTCAATAATGTTATTCTGGCTCCGAATATAGATGACTTGTAAACATCTGTCCCTTACACACACTTAAAATAACCTTACTCTAGGACCTTAATGGTCACTCCCCTCTATGCGTTAACATTGGAAAATACATACGGCCTAAGAAAATCCTTATGAAATATACGTAATAACAATCGGTCATTACAAAATCAATACATATAAAAATAGAATCGGAAAAATATGGATTTATAAAGGATAAATTCAAGAAAAGGACGTCTTCTTTAAGCTGTGCATAGTAAAAGACGTAAAACCAAAATTGTTATAAATAACTGTGTTACTTGTTTTCTAACTAACCGCAATGGGAAAATGACGTATTTTCATAATACTAGGAAATTCCCATAGCTATAAAATGTAAGTAGATCTTATGCTAACAATAGGTATATAAAATGGTGTTGATAGAAAGAGCTCCGTGGGCAAAATATTATGAAAACAATAATATAAACTTAGCACTTTATTTTCAACGACGTCAAGGAAGGAAGAAGAATTTTTGTGCGTAACTTGTATCCCATGTTCCAGCTAAAATTATTCAACTACACTCTCTACTTACGAAAGAATACATCCAATTCAGCGCTGGAGACGTTATCAACGGTGATAACGCTCAGTTTTATGACGAAGAACAACATGTTGTGTTTCTGGCTGATCTGGATTGTCCTGATATTGATACTTATTTTAAAAAGGTACGTTATTCATTCAACACAGAAATAGAAGTTGCAGTCGAAAGTTGCTGAGGCCCAACTTGATCCTTAATATGAAAAGACATGACCTGCAGTTAGCAATGTTCGATTCATGTGAAGTTTGATGATTGACTTCGACTTGACAATACTTTTTAGAATATGAATGCCAAAATGTAATTTTTAACCGACTTACCATAAAGGAGGAGGTTCTATGTTCGACTTTATGTATTTTTTTTTTGTGTATGTTCACGCATATCTCCGTCAATTTAGGACCGATTTTGAAAATTATTTTTTGTTTGATAAGGTATGTTTCGAAATTGGTCTATACCATTTCATAACATAACATCACGCCAGTACGCTCTTATTCTTATTTTATTAGAAATTCGGGTAATCTATTCTGGCATTATAGGTACTTCCAAAAGTAAAGTTATTTTTCACTTTGTAGTTCTTATTTGGAAGTCGGTAGTATTTTTTTGTAGAAAGTATTTTTTTGTTTTTCATTTCTTCTACAACGTCTTTTTTTTAACAAAACAGAACAGTTTAAGAAACTTCTTCCGAGCACCGTTTCGATGGATTCTCTTGGGTGACTCTGTTAATGACAACGAGGACATTGTACCGGAGGCTGTAGCTAACATAGACATACTAGTCGACTCAGAAGTGTTGGTACTAAAGAGCGTCGAAGATACGTATAAAATGCATTTCAGTAAGTTTCTTCATTAGTAAGTAGTATTAGTTCTTTATTTTTCATTATTACTTCACGTGTTGGTATCACGGCTGTTATAGTTTTAATATACGGCACGGCAGCTCTTAATGCTGCTTACTCATTGATATTCCTTCTTAAGCTCTCTGTTTTGATAGCTACTTCAGCAACATCATGTATTTATTCCACTCTTTATTGCACACCTCATAATAAGCACAGCACCAACATTTATAAAAAAATAATACAATGGGCTTATCGCAGATGGCAATCTCATCATCATCATCATCTTTGTCTGGTTTATTGACACAAATAAACTCACAATATACGCTTATAAAGTAAGCCTCTATTGTTCCAGTTTACAAAGTTAGTCCCAACAACACTTGGAACACAGAATTCTACGGGACTTGGGATACAAAAAATAGATTTCGGAAATCTACAAGATTCAGAGAGCCGACATCTTTAAGGCGTCTCGATATTGATGGATACGAAATAAGTATCTGTTACGTTCTGACAAATAACAGGAGCATCGAACATTTATCTGATGGTCTGTAAGTTTTACACCGTTACTCATACAACTAATTTCATTATAAAAACAAAAAATAATCTTAGATTAAAAGGTAGCGGTTTCTAAAACAATAAGTTTAGCTTCTTTAATGATTGTGAAGTAGCATAGTAGCACAGTGATAAATTTAACAGTACACATCCAAATGTACATATATTTTACCTTTACAATAAACTAGCATAGCGAGTCTGGGAATTCCGTTACAAAATTCTACGACAAGGAAAAAAAAGCACAAGTTCATTAGCTAGAGAAACTGGTCGCGAAACATTTTTTAATAACTTTGTACTAACTACAGTTGCTCAACTATTGCAGAGACGATCACATTGATACGATTACGAAGGTGAGTTTCCCCACAACAAACCATTTGCTAGATTTCCTTAATGCTAAGAGGAAATATGTTTTTGCTGACACTTGGGGTTACCGTGTCAATGGCACTTGGAATGGAATGACTGGGTATCTAGTTAGGGGTGAAGTAGAGGTTGGGGGTAAGTAAACATCTTTAAAAACTAATTATACCCTATATTTTAGATGTCTCTATTATAAACTAGAGATTTTGTCTAAATCTCATTAAATTTCAGTATATAAAAAAATACTACAGACTTCCAAATAAAAAAACTACAAAGTGAAAAATAACTATATTTTTGGAAGTCGGTGTCTTTCGGAGGTACCAATTTATTGCATTATGGTCACCGACTTCCAAAAATAAAGTTATTTTTCATTTTGTAGTTTTTTTTTATTTGGAAGTCGGTAGTATTTTTTTTGTAAATAGTTTTTTTATTTTTCACTTTTTAGTTGTACCTACCTAATACGCAAGTTATTTAGTAAGGTACCTATAACACCAGAATAGATTACTCGAATATCATGAAGCTTTGAACATAACCGGTGAAATGAGAGATCTGCGTTCCCCTTAAGAGCGTACTGGCGTGATGTTGTTATGAAATGGTATATACAATAAACAGACATGTGATTGCAGAAATCCCGAGAGATTTGCCGTTATTTATTGAAGAGTTATGTTGTATATCTCCGAAGTTCTTCATCATATCTTCACCAAATTAAAATGGGACCAATTTCGAAACATATTCTATCAAACAAAAAAAGAATTTTCAAAATCGGTTTACAATTGACGGAGATATTGGTGAACATACATAAAAAAAAACAACGTACATAATGTCGAACATAGAACCTCCTCTTTTTTGGGCAGTCGATTAAAAATAGTAAGTCAAATATAAGGAAACTAAACAACTACGCATATTACTATAGACTGGAATTTTGTAATTCTCGATCTTCGGCGCAGATTCCCTTGAGAAGCTAATTTTAAAATGAGAATCACGTCTAAACGGCTAGTCGTATTTTTTTGGGAAAAATATATGTTATATTAGACCATTTTCTTAATAATTTGATCTAAGCAAATTTTCAGTTTTGTTCGTATAACATAATGTAATTAATTACTAAATTTATGTCTAAAACGGACAAAAACACGATAATTGCACCAAAACCGCTGGGTGTATTTTCATGAAATCGACACCATCTCAAAGACAATTTAATTATCTACATTTTGATCTGAAGCTTTTTTTTTTAAAGTCATAGAATAATAAGGAAAGTACAAAAAACTACTAAATTTTGAATCGCGCGGGTGTGAAACGAGTGCGCGTTTTGTTCCCTCAAGGTCGTTGGCGTTAGTCGTCGTCTTAATCTTCTGTTTCGCCTACAAAACTAGTGGGCTTGCCACGTCCCTAACATTAACATTCGAAAGGGGATATTTACCATGTATACTGTTTGTTGCGAGTTTCCAATATTTCGGTGCTGTTGCAAGCACCATGATCACGGATAAACTGATGTTCTTGCGGGTGGGTGTTACAAACAGTGAACATGGTAAATATCCCGTTTCGAATGTTAATGTTAGTGTTAGTGACCATGACAGTTTAAAAATTGCCACGTCCCGTTTGTGACATAATGCGAAAATGAACAACATCACAAGACTGAACAGTAATAACATCATGCGAGTCATCAATTAACTTCGCAAAGCAATTGATTGATTAGGTAATCATTGTAACGGGCTCCGAGCGAAGTTTTTTTGGCGGTGGGTATTTACGGACGCTCGAATTATGAATGACCCTCTATTTAGAGCAAGAAACCGCATTTGATTCAGTTATAAACTCGTTTTTAACAATAGGTGATAAAGAGTCTACGACTCAGTATTAAAAAAAACCGGCCAAGTGCGACTCGGACTCGCGCACGAAGGGTTCCGTACTTGGTAAATTGCGGTTTACGATTTATGACGTATTAAAAAAAACTACTTACTAGATCTCGTTCAAACCAATTTTCGGTGGAAGTTTACATGGTACTATATATCATTTATCTTTTTTAGTTTTATCATTCTCTTATTTTAGAAGTTACAGAGGGGGGACACACATTTTACCACTTTGGAAGTGTCTCTCGCGCAAACTATTAAGTTTAGAAAAAAATTATATAGGAAACCACAATATCATTATTGAAGACCTATCTATAGATACCCCACACGTATGGGTTTGTTGAAAAAAAATTGTTGAGTTTCAGTTCTAAATATGGGGAACCCCAAAATTTATTGTTTTTTTTTATATTTTTGTGTGTTAATCTTAATGCGGTTCACAGAATACATCTACTTACCAAGTTTCAACAGCATAGTTCTCAAAGTTTCGGAAAAAAGTGGCTGTGACATACGGACGGACATACAGATAGACAGACAGACAGACATGACGAATCCATAAGGGTTCCGTTTTTTGCCATTTGGCTACGGAACCCTAAAAAGTCACCTACTGGGCCCAAAAATATAAGAATGTTTGCCACGGTACCGGTAGACTATCGTTAAGAAAAGCGGAAGAAGACGCCTGTTTGTCTTATACCCATCAAAGTCAAAGTCAAATGAGTTTATTTCAAGTAGGCCATTATGCGGCACTTTTGAACGTTAAAATTTACAAGTTAAAAAAAAATTATTCTACCGTGCATTCGGAAATGTAGCTTGTTATGGAGAAGAACGCACAAGAAACTCCATACTTACTCTTTTAAAAAAAAGTTTTATACAATATTTACTTAAGTACATACATTAAGGCGGTACCCCGAGCAAAACGCCGCGAAAGCCGTTTATTGTGCTGTTTTGAGGAGCTATCTTCTCGTTATTTTAAAAGAAATATCAACTGATAAAAATACATTAAATTTCTACATAATATTGATTCTAAAATGATAGATTTCGTTTTTTTTTAATGTTGTATATATTTCACTAATCTCTTTCCAAAAAAAACATATAAATGAGAAATAATTATTGATAGCATGCATCTCCTCGTAATGTGTTCATTAATTATTTTTTGTACTAACACTAATGGATAGACAATTTAATAACGAACATTTTTGTTGTAAAATTATTTTCAAAAGATCAAAATTCGATTTTATAAAGATTTTATTCTAAAATCTGGGCGTATTCACTACTGTAATGCATGCGCCACCAGTGCCGCTAGACCAATAGGAATGCTCATATCGCATGCCGATTTTTTGGTCAGGGTACCGTCTTAATAAAATCATTTAAGTGAGGACGATGTACCCAGCACTACTATACTACATATAGGTATGAGAGAATTACAAGCACTAACAGGTACATTCCTTTACTTGATAAATAGGAACATGGTTCACCATCACCTGTTTGTGAATACGGGTTGAAAATCATTACTATTCGTTCACTCTCGGGTGATTATTAATTTGCCTGTTTTTTATCGTCTCCAGGATCACCAATGTTCTTCACATTTGAGCGAGTATCTATTGTGGACTACATATCAAGTCCAACACCGACTCGCTCCAAATTCGTCTTTCAACAACCAAAACTGTCGTATGAGAACAATTTGTTCTTACTACCGTTTAATACCACAGTCTGGTATAGCACTATAGCATTGTTTTTCATAATATACTTGGTGCTCCTCATAGTGGCAAAGTGGGAGTGGAAGAAAACGAGGGATACGATAGAAATGGTAAGTGCCTTGACAAAACCGCCGCCATTCTTCTTCCGCTATACGAGCTTCGTCGTCCAGTAACTGCTAATCTGTTTCTTTAACAAATTGACCTGCTTAACTTGGTTGTGGTCTAGAAAGATCTCGTGATCTGAACGGGTAGATCTGGCATGTTTGGCGGACATAATACATTGTGAAAAGATAAAATGTTTTACTTCCTTCTTACAAACATTTTCCAAAGATATCAGCGCCCTTGTAGTCACTAGTTATCACCAGTAGACTTCAAGGCCGTCGAAATAGAGAAAGAATAAATAAAAATACTTAAAAAAAAATTACTTTTCAGAGGGAAAAAGACGCTGGCGTACTAAGAGCGAATGTCGTTGATGTTATTGTTTTAATATTTGGAGCTGCGTGTCAACAAGGAAGTCCGCATGAGCTAAAAGGTTAATAAATGTTAAAAGTAATTTCATACGCTTATAAAGTCATGATACAATCTAAAATGGTCTGTAACCTTTTCAGATTCATGATTATATTCAGTAAAATCCAAAAATTTGTTAGGCATGTTACAGAGGCTTAAGAAATTAAATTTTCTTTATTTCTTTTCCAATGTCTTCTTCTAGGATCCTTGGGTCGCGTGGTAATGCTGGTACTGTTCCTAGCTCTGATGTTCCTCTACACCTCCTACTCAGCCAACATCGTCGCTCTTCTCCAATCCAGTTCATCACATATCAAGACCCTGGAAGACTTACTGCATTCTAGGATCAAGTTTGGCGTTCATGATACTGTTTTTAATAGATACTATTTTTCGGTAACTTGCGCTGCCTTTTCATTATCATAATCTTCTGTAATACTTTGTTATGGAGCTATAGGTATGCAATTTTACAGACTGCTACTGAACCAGTGCGAAAAGCAATATATGAGAAGAAAGTTGCGCCTCCAGGAACAACTCCTCGATTTATGACCATGGATGAAGGAGTCATACAAATGCGGAAGGTGAGAATCTACCCAAAATTATTTGTAACGTAACTCTTAAGTACCGTTATTCCAAATATACGTATATTAATGAATGACTTTTTTCCTTTCCAGGGATTATTTGCATTTCATATGGAAACTGGGGTCGGATACAAGTTTGTTGGAAAATATTTCAATGAAGGGCAAAAATGTGGGCTTCGAGAGATACAGTATCTGCAAGTGATAGATCCGTGGTTAGCTGTTAGAAAGGACACTCCATTCCGTGAAATGTTCAAAATTGGGTATATTTGTTTTTAACATTCAACATTGTCTCCAAAGAACAATGGCAGGTGCCTGCCCATAATTTTTTTTAGCTGAGATTAAATTCCTACGTCTTTAAATGAAAAATATCTGGTTTAACTCAGGGTGATGTTCTGAATTAGTTTGTTCAAGAATTTTTGTTCGAGAATGTCGAGAATAATAGATATTCAGTCATAAACTTTTGTAGGTTATGTCTGGGTAACTTTTAATAATGTGTTTAATAGGTAATCTTATTCAATTTCGTGGAAGTTTAAGGGAAATATCGCATTAGCATTTCCCTTACCTAGTTATTTCAGCATGAAATGTATTATATACTCTTTGGCAAGAGTATATTTATTTAAACTAAGCGACTTTGACTTTTATCAACAGGTCGTCGTCCTCGTAAACAACCAAGTTATATTTTTTAAACTTGGATACTAGTATTTTTGCCTATCATTAATTAAAAGTAATTCATTTATTTCTACTACACTACAATATTCTTATCTATCTGCGAGGAACATCTATGCTTAGACATAAACTGTATTGTTAACTTATTTACTGCAATAAATACATTAATTATAATATTAATTAATAAAGTTACTACTTGTCACTTAGCAGATAAAATATATAAGGGCAACACTAAGCTAAAGAAAGTAACTAAAAAATCAAATAACTTTTTATTTATTATGTTATTTTTTATCCGTTTTGAACCAGCCCAATAATATATTAAAAAAATTTAGACAATTAATAGAACGTCTTTCGTATATAACTCACTTTCAGACGCTCAAATTTAAGTCAGCTAAAATCTCGCCATTGTTCTTTCTCATTATTTCTTCCAGTTTATTGTCTAAACATTTTTGTCTTTACAGAACCAAACGTATTCAAGAACACGGACTGCAATATCGGGAAAATCGTCTGATGTACGAGAAACGGCCGAAATGTTCTGGAGGAGGATCTAACTTCGTATCAGTCGGCATGGTTGACTGTTATCCAGCTGTGCTTATACTAACGTACGGAGCGATTGTTGCCTTGTTCTTACTTCTTTTAGAAATATTAGTGTACAAAAGAGAAAAAATATTGCGCAAGATAAGCTGCTTGAAACATGAAAATTACTAGTAAAAATATATTTTCACCGGTAAATTAGCAAAATAATGTAGCTTTTATTTTTATTTCTGTAGACATAAGAAGACTTATAATATAATATAAGCCTTTATTCAGACACTATTTTTTTACAATAATTAAAACTTATCCTAACGACTCTAGCGAGTCGGTGACACCGACAACTCGGTCTGTTTGCCCAACTTTAGCAAAGGCCTCCTCCATTTCTTTCCACTATGTTCTGTGTCGCGCTTTCCTGGTCCATATTACCCTGCTATGATCTTTATTTCGTCTTCCCACCTTCGATACTGTCCACCTCGTTTTCTTTTCCTATTTCTTGGGTACCATGATACTAATTGTTTGTTCCACTTTTCTATGCCTCTTATAAAATGGCCAGTCCATTTAGTTTTCTTATTCTGGTTATTACGTCTTCAATTTTCGTTTGTTTTCGGATGGTATTGTTGCGTATTCTGTCAGACGTCTTTAAGAAGTATTAAACGTACTTAAAGAAGAATGATTGTTAGTTGAATTAAAGCTAAACCAACAGTTACCACTGAATCATGAATAATAGGTAAACGTAAACGGTTAAAGTAGGACAGCCCTTATGATTAGCAAACGACTTGTCTATTATAGCCAATTATAATGACGGACACTAACAATTAGGTATAACATCGAAATAATAGTCACGTAAATTGTAGTAGCACTCTGATTCTTAGATACAGTTCACTTTGTCGCTTCACTACATATCGTTGTGTTCAATATGAAGATTTTGACTTTGTTCATAAATATACTGTGCTTGAAATGTTGTGTTTCATTATCTAACCCAAATAATGAACTTCAAATGATTGTCGATGTAATCGAATCATATGAGAAACCTACTACTGTTGTAGCTAAAGTGTGCTGGGAATCTTGTGAGTATGATATAGATAAACAAAAATTTACATCACTGAAATAATATATGCAAATATATCAAATCCTATTTAACAGTGGCCGCAGAATTAAAACTGGCAAAAATGTTGGCAAATCTGGAAAGGCCAATTAGTATTCGTTATTTGCGAGAAAACGAAACAATTCAGCAGCTTTATCCAAATAACCATCTGTTTTTCTTATTGGACAAACATTGTGAAGATACAGAATTTTTCCTCAAACAGGTAGTTTAACGTAACTTGATTACATTTTTTTATAAAGTATTGATAAACTTCTCAGAATGTTGACGACATATATTAAAAATGTTTTATTGTCAAGGCTCGCGCAAACAAATTGTTTAGCAAGTTGTATAGATGGCTGGTTCTTGGTAATACAATACAAGACAAAGGTATCATTGCACCACAATTTGAAGATATGGGGATTTCCGTTGATTCCGAAGTAATAATAGCTCAAGAAAAAGAAAACGACGATTTCATATTGCATACCAGTGAGTAATTCATTAATATGGAAACAAAAGCCGGTGATTATGATATCAGAGGACAATATATTTGTATATCTGATATAAAATTTCTTACAGTATACAAATTAAGGGACCACAACGAATGGAATATGGAATACTATGGGGCTTGGTCAGCCGATTATGGGCTGAATAAATCAGAAGATAGAATGAACTCAAATATGTTAAGACGAAAGGACTTTAAAGGAGAACCAGTGACTGTGTCTGTGGTTATTGGAAACAACATAACCAAAACTGATTTACTTGGACTTGGGTACTATTTTATAAACGTTATCATTGTATGTCTTGGAGGCATTCATTAGTATGACGCTAAATATATCATATTTCCAATTTTCAGTAACATCTTTGTAGATACCGTTTCCAAGAGTTCTTTTCGTTGTATCGATCCTCTGTATGACTTCCTAAATGCATCCAGGGTAATAATCTTCGCTGACACTTGGGGCTACCCAACTAATGGTACTTGGAATGGAATGATTGGAGACATAAAACGTGGTAAAGCGGATTTGTGTGGTTAGTAAAGATCATAAAATGATCATCATCATCATATTTGGCAGCATCAGCATCAAATAACACAGCAGTGCGTGGAATAAGGTCCTTTCTAGCCATACTTCTATAGTCATGTGAGTCTCACAACCCTCCCCCTAGTTTTCAATTTATTTGTGGTTCCGAGCAGTATCTAACTTATTTTTCTTCTCGCCATCAACCATCATCTCAGTTTTCTCTTTCTTCTTTTTAGCCACGTAACCCTTCATTCTATCTATGATTACTCTTCTGTGTTCTACAGGTATCGTGACGTACATATCAATAGAACGGATGTCCATTTTGGAATACTTGACCATCCCGACACCAATTACAGCAAAATTCGTATTTAGGCAACCTCCTCTGTCCTATCAGAACAATTTGTTTATCTTACCATTCACAACGAGTGTATGGATGTGCCTTGGAGCATTTGTTCTTATACTGACAGCTGTACTATACATCAATACGGTATGGGACTCTAAGAAATATGAAAAATATAATCAGGTAGAGACATTATCAAATAAATATTCTAAGTGAATATTTGATAAAAAATATTTGTTCCCTATGGGTGATTTTTGTTTCAGCAAAAGATGGACCAGACTTGCTTGCCCCCAACTTGGAGCGATATTACAATTTTTGTTCTAAGTGCTATATCTCAACAAGGAAGCTCTAATGAGTTGAAAGGTTTATTTGTGACTATTCGTTCTTGAAATTAAAATTTGTCATTTCATGTATTTTGTTTAATTGTGTGAATTAAATTAAATGTTATCTTTTTATTAATGTAAATATGTACAGTCGAGGGTCAAAATTGACCGACTGCAATTTTGATCGTGATAGTACTCAGTCTGAAACTAAATACATGAATAAAAATAAGTATTTTAATGATTATTTTATCTTTTTCAGGAACTCTTGGTCGCCTTGTAATGTTTATAGTGTTTGCGGCTTTCCTTTTTCTCTACACGTCATATTCAGCCTATATCGTTGCATTACTGCAGTCGACCTCCAACCAAATCCGAACTCTGCCCGATTTGCTGAATTCAAAACTGGAGCTTGGGATTGAAGATGTTTCGTATAACAGATATTATTTTTCAGTAATTTTCTTTAACTATTTCAATGCCCATATTACAAGTCATGTCCTTTAGTTAGACTCAAATTGGAATAATTAAATTGATAGTTGTAGCTTATTATTATTTACCATCAATCGATGGATTTTCCCCGTTGCCGTGGCGACTGAATCGAATGGAGTTCTTTTAAACGGACTTGGAATATGGGCTAAGACTTATATTTATAAATTCTATATTAGATTTGAAGATGATGTTGTGATTATGAACGCTCCACAGCCAGCTTATACTTCTAAAGATCCAATCAAAAAGGCAATATACGAAACAAAAGTAGCACCAAGGGGTAAACCAAACTTCATGAGCATTGAAGACGGAGTCAAAGCCATGCAAAAGGTTGATAATAACATTCAATACTTATATTATATCCTCTCTAACTATATTCATCATTATGAAATCAATATCAAATTGCAATTTTCCTTTACAGAGACCGTTTGCCTTCAATATGAATACAGGCACTGGGTACAGGATCGTTTCAGCGTTCTTTCAGGAGCATGAAAAGTGTGGCCTTCAAGAAATCGATTATATTCAACAAAACAATAAGCCTTGGCTGTGTAGTCGGAAGAACTCTCCGTTTGGTGAAATGTTTAAAGTTGGGTAAGTAGAAATCAAAAAATAAATTAACAACATCAAACATTCAGACATGTATACAGCTTCACCTAGTGTCGCAAACTAATGCAAATTAAATCGCTGGGGTGTTCGCTATTCCAAGTAATTAAGGTCTATATCAAATAACCCTTTTATTACAGGTATATCAGGATCCAAGAGCACGGTTTGACTGACAGGGAAAACCGATTAATTTACGCTAAGAAACCGGTGTGCTCCGCAATGGGAGGGAGCTTCGGCTCAGTCAATATGGTGGATTTCTACCCAGTGTGTCTTATACTGCTCTATGGAATGATCCTGGCTTTTGTCCTGCTTGGAGTCGAGATTTTGGCACATCGTCTGCAGAAGAGAGTTCCACAGAGGAAGCAATCAAAGGCAGATTTAGTATCTAACATTTGATTGTGTAGATTTTTAACTTGAATACCTAACTTCTTTGCAGTTTAGTATCATAACACTAAATATAGCCCTTTAATAACCTTAAAGGGCTATATTTAGGCACTAGTCGAAAATTCTTGCATAAAAGTAGTCTATAGATTACTCCACTGTTTGACGATGTACGTTCAAAATAAAAAATTATATCAATGTGTCTCATCATTATCTAGTCCTGTATAGAAACCAAAATTTAAAAAAAAAATATGTTTGAAAGTTATGAGCGTCGAAAGTTCCATATTTCAACACTAATTTTAACGCATCTTTGGTGGAAATAAATACCATAAGAAGAAGGAAAATTGCGAAACGGCCTCCATTCAGGGATAGATTAGTAATTCAACAATGCAAATAATGTTATTTTATAAATATACATTTAGTTGTGTGTTGTTTTTTTATGATATCTAGACTCCCAAAGGTTTGTTTATAAAATTTCGCGCGCTCGTTTACGTCCTAAATCATCATCCATTTCGATACAAATTTGCAAAGGTGCTAATTCGTACGCGAACTAGCTTCTTACTGCTCATCACAGCATCTATTTCTTTCGCACGTGTTGTCGGATAAGATAGACATAATATAGCATGCATTTTAACCCCGCGCACAAAATAGTTCGTGCCGTCGACTAGTTCAACCATAAGATTGTGAACAACCAAGAGGAAAAACTATTAACCCTCTTACTAATAAACGCGGAATAAAGTTATACCAGGTATAACTAAGGTATACCCATACATTTTCATAGGTTTATACCTGGTATAACTTTATTCTGCGTTTATTTGTAAGAGGGTAAGAATTTTGATTATATAGAACACTTAGAATTTGAATATAGAACAATTACACGCTATGTTAAATCCTTCACATATAATAAAGCTGTATTCTACTTTCAAATAAAAACAAAACACTAACTATCACACACCCATGGTATAATAACATACTCCGTATACTTCGCCTGGTATGTTCTTCCCAGGATGGCCTAAGCCTACGTCACGATAAGTGTTACCATTGATTATCCTTTTTAGAAAATTTAGGTACTTTCTCATGTAGATAATGTAAATAAAATAAATTACTAACTAGCTTAACTATTTAGTAACTCATGTGATTCATCTATGTTCATCTATGTCATGTATATTTAGTGTTAAATTAATTTATATTTTGAATTATTAGTTCATAATTGCTTTGTTAAGATAAAACATGCATTTTGCTCGGGTATTTCAATAACACACTGTGGCAATACACCGAATTGACAAGTGTCATACTGACAACTAGCCATTTCATCGCTATTGTCGTGTCACTCACACCTATAGCGTTGTTTCGCTCGGTGAGAAAAATACTGTGGCTCCCAAACATTTGTGATGAACCTGTGAACTTTGAAAGATACACAAGAAAAATTGTTGATTGTTTCGTAAACTGTAAAAACAGCAGTATAAAAGGCGGCGTAATATATTTTTTTCTTTTCCCAATGAAGAGACGCTATCATATGCGTGGCTTCAATATTGTAACTAACTTCACCTAAAATAACTGGTATGTGCCTTTCATTAATTTATTATTTAATTTATATACGCTTTCCATAATTTAAGGCATAGTTGTGTCAATACGTCGTTCCGTCGTTCTATTCTATTCTATTCTTAACCTAACCTTATTATTTTTGACTTATTTTAGTCAAGTCAAGTTTTGTGAGTTTTCGTTCCGAAATAAATAAAAATACTAAAATGCAATCAATTAAAAGAAAGCAAAGTAAATAAATACAAAAAGTATCAAATATGACGATTTATTAAGAATTATAAAACATTTGTACTTATTGTATTATTTTTATCTTTTTCCCCACTAAAAAAGTTTGAGAACCGCAACGCAATTGATGACGTAGTCTTAGGCCAATCACGTGACCCAGCTGTCACGGGAAGAGAATACCATGTCTTGTTCTACCATGCACACACCTAACCCATGTCTAGTCCGTCCAACATTTCCCAGGCAGCCAGGCAGTCTGTCGCACCCACATTACTGCTCCGTTATCGGCTGCGAAACCGGTAATTACATGGGAATCGATTACCTCGACGGCTGGATCTCTCGACGACTTGTCTGATGTACGGCAGTTGAAATAGCAATTATGATAAACACCGGCCACTGGCCTGCCATCTGCGGTGCGTAACTGGGTTCCTGGTGAGTTATTTACATGTCAATTGCTGTTTGATAGGCTTGGGTAGGTAATTGGATGATAAATGGGTTTATATGACACTTATTTTGTCTTTCTAGGACGTCCCCTCCCGGCGTTTCCATTCACGTCTGCCTTGTAAATACCTTTCGTTAGTCGCCTTTCATTCATCCTCTCAACATGGCCAAACCATCTTAACACTCTTTTCAATTTTAGTCACTACATCTTCTTTTAAACCACAACGTTATCTTATTACCTCATTCCTCAATCTATCATTTAAAGTTACACTACACATACTCCGCAAGGAGCGCATTTCTACTGCATTAATCCTACTTTCATGTCTTTTTTGCCATACCCAACCTTCACTTCCATACATAAGTGTAGGCACCAGCACGCTGTTGTGAACGGCGTCTCGAGCTTCCGGAGATATCGACTTGCTGGTCACAAGTTCACAACTGCATGTATAGCACCATTCACTTTATTCCCTGCATTCACTCTCCATTCCACATCCTCTTTAACCTTATGGGTGATGTTCTTCAGAAAGGCCAAGTGCGCAGTACTCATAACCAGCGTGTGTGTATGACTAGATGTATGAATGTGTGTGAAGCAAAAGAAGTATGTAAAGTAGCAGGTGGCGTTCTGTAGTTGCTGCCTGTTGTTTTTTTCGGGAAAAAGGCGTGAGTTTATGTATGTATGTTATTTTGCTTCAGATAAGATTGGTGCTTATAGTCAAGTGTGGTTAAATGACATTTGTATCGACAAGATGACTACTAACTTTTGTTTTTTCTGAGTGGAACATCATTCTGGACACTTATTATTGATTTATTCTTCGTTCGGCCCACTGATTTTCGGCCCATTGCCTAGGCTTATATGCTTAGGGAATTCCCAGTCAATCAGTAACATGGGACAAGGGTAGAAGGATAATGCACAGGGAAATCCCTAAGTATAGATGTTCTTCGTGATTAAGGTTGTGTTGCCCTTGGCGTTACGAAGAGGATAAACCACTGGTCGTCGTTTTATTTCGTTCTGAAAACAAACACTATTTTATATCTGGAATGAATAATATCAAGTTTATTCGACATTCCTAATAATAGCCTGCATGAGGTACGTAGGTATAGGTGCTAATATACTGTAAACATTTCGATAAGAGGGCTATCAATTTACATCAAACGAAAAAATATCCTAGATCTGTGATTTGATTCGAATTAAAGACAAATAGGAACTGATAAGATACGCAATTTTAAAGTGTTCATTATTCCGATAATGAACGATATCGAAAAATCACCGAAGTGCGCCTGAGTCAGTCACAAAGGAATGTTTGTTTGCGCAAAATGGATTTCAAAATAGTGTTATTTGTGCTTGCTTGTGTTATTGGAAAAACTGTTGGTGAGTTTGTTACTCTTATCTAGCTGTTGTTCTTCTAACCAGTAGATATCTAATTGTTCCTGTTTTTACTTGTCACGAATCAATTCAATTCAATTCTTTATGGGTGGTATTTAATACTTTAACTGTAATTCCCCTTTTTTCAATCAAAATATTCGAAATTACTACCAAAAATACTGAATTGCACACTAAATTTGCTCATCAAATAAATGAATTATACTATACTGCTAGATCTTTAAAGCTTAACTGTTTTACTGAATAACTATCTGTTAACTAAAAGTAAATCTAATAATTCTTCGAGTGCAACAAAATATTTAAGTTTTGAGGGAGGGGGGGAAACGAAACAAAGTCGACGGAGCCCCGCTGCGCAGGGCTCCTATTTCTGTCTGCAGGGTCTAAAGTAACCTAACATGAAGGAGATGACGGGAGCTGAAGTGAGCGAGCAAAGCGAGCGAACTCTCCTTCGAACCTAACCTATCCGTGTCGGGGTGCCCTAAGCTCCCGAGCTCGCTTCGCTCGCTCTTGGACTAATTCACATTTATTTTATATTTAATTGAATAATTTGTGTGCAAATCAGTATTTTTGTTTTACGGTGAGTAATATTGTTTTGCAGTAGGTTATTAGTGGAGATATTTTGTTTGCTTAAATTTCTAAATAGAGGTGCAGTTAAAAATTCCCCATTCTTTATTGCATATCACATGTGTAGGTATAACAAAGATCTTATAACAGTACTATAGTTCACATGGAACCTGTCGGGCACAGCAATTTATCATAGGAATAAATACCTAACTTATTTTAAATTAATTAATATAACTGAAAAATTACAATGAAAGCTTTAAATGTACTTAAATGATACTACAGATATGCTAGTATTATATTATCTGTGCTACAGATAATATAATAATAACCTCACCTTTTCTTCTCCGTTAAGCCTATCAAAAACCCCAGCCTAAAATTTAACGCTGTCGTCATCCAAATTCGTCATGAGCGTGAGAGAATATAGACCCAGAAGTTATCTTTAAAAGAACTTAGTCTTTAATCAATAGGTTAGGTTGGTCTGAAACTACTCTTTAGCAATTAAGTCCTATAATTCCACTTGTTTCAAGGACGTGTCCGAAGCTACTCCTAGTTAACACTGGGAGCTTAAGTTACGCTGGCGATATTTGTCCCTGATAGAAGCATATCTAAGTTATTAGGAATCATATACAAAGAAGAAGTCAAGTCCTATTCTTCTTCTCCGATCTCTACAACCTATTAGCACATTTATTGCTCAGCCTTGTTGGACAGGGAATTGAACAGGGAAGTGGGCACATCACATCACATCACATCATAAGCCTATTAATGTTCCCACTGCTGGGACACAGGCCTCCTCTCTGTGAGAGGGAATGGGCCGTAATCCACTACGCGGGCCCAGTGCGGGTCGGTGGATGTCACATGTCTTCGAATTTTTGGTTCTAGGACATGCCAGTTTCCTCACGATGTTTTCCTTCACCGTTTTTAGAGCAGTGGTGAAGAAATTATTTACACAAAGTAAAGCGCCTGCCTGGGCTCGAAGCCACGACCTACAACTTGTAAGTCGCGGCCGATACCACTGGGCCACCATTGCTCTCAAAAGGAAGTGGGCGCGGCAAGTATGTAAATAGGTCACTCGCGCTGTCACTGCTCAAGACGCTGACATTGCCCGGTGCTCCCTCGATTTTCGGTTTTTCGTGCGGAAGTCAAACTACAAGCAGCGCAAGCGCGAGTAGTTTAAATTACAGTCAGCCCTCTTGCTCCCTTGCCGCCGGCATTCGAGCGAAAAGAGCGAACCTACTGTTTCGTCTTGTTACCCGACTACGGCGACTTATTATTATTCTGTGCTGCGTTTTTACTCTGGGAGTCGGCATTTACTATAATAATGCCGCACTCAACAGAGTGGAGTAATGACAAAATAATTAAGGTTTTGGTAATAAGGGATGCATTTGACAAAAACAATAAATTAAAGCATAAGGTACATGATGCGTGGAATCATATTAGTCTATATGTATTATAAAGAGGAAAAATTTATATTTTTGTACGTAACGAATAAACTTAAAAACTTCTAGACCGACTAAAAAAAAAACTTTCACTGTTGGAAAGCTACACCATCCCCGGGTGACATAGGCTACTTTTTATCCCTGTTTTCCCACTGGAACGGGAACTACGCGGGTGAAACCGCGATGCGCCCGCTAGTAATCTATAAATACGTCAGTCATGGTTGCGAATCGTTCGGTAAATAAAAGAAGTATGAAGGCTGAGTGCGAACACTCAATCGCGACGATATTGAAGCAGAAATATTTAGGGCAATATTTCCGGGAGCGGCAGGAGCAGTGGCAGAGTGTAAATGTGGTAAGGTTCCTACCTAAACTCTACAAGGCATAACATTGCTGATCATCATCATCATCATATGAGCTAAAAGACGTCCACTTCTGGACATAGGCCTCACCCAAGCGTCGCCACATTGACCGATCCCGTGCGTCTCGCATCCAGCGCCCTCCCGCAACCTTAACTAGGTCATCGGTCCACCTAGTGGGAGGTCTTCCAACGTATCGTCTGCCGGGTTGCGGTCGCCATTCCAGAACTTTTCGGCCCATCGGCCATCCGTTCTGCGAGCAATGTGCCCTGCCCACTGCCACTTAAGTTTGGCAATTCTTCGGACTATGTCGGTAACTTTGTTTCTCCTGTTGATAACATCATTTCTGACGTGATCAAATGTGGTAATTTTTTAGGCGACGGATTACGATGCTACACCTGCGGCTTTTCGTCAGTGGACTCGGACCGGGATTGTCTGGAGATATCCAACAATACTAGAACCGTTGACTGCCCGCATACTTATTGTACCATCCTGAGACAAGAATTCTTGGTAAGTCACTATGGTAAAATTATGCATTTAACTTAGGTTACTCAACGTAGAGACAAACGGTAAGAAGGTTTGTCCAGAAAGCACAAGACATTTGATTCGTAATTCCCTCACTACGAATCACTCTTTCCTTCTGAATTTGATGCAAGTGTCAATCTTATCCGATCCGACCGATCCGTTTAATATCCGGTTCCTGAAAATAAACTTTTGAAACATCATCATTGAACATTTAGGGGTTTCGCCCGCGTGAAAGTCGAAAATTATCCCGACGGAACATTTTCCCGGGATAAAAAGTATACTATGTGCTATTCCAGACTATAATCTATCTCTGTGCCAAATTTCATCCAGACACATCCAGCCGTTTGAGCGTGAAGAAATTACAAACATACAAACACACACACACTCGCAAACTTTCGCCTTTACAATATTAGTGTGATGTAATTAGTGTGATTTGATATTTGATTAGTGTGACAACTCAGCTAAAGCGTATCAGAAGGCTTAAAGCTTTGAAGGCTTAAAGTCGCCCAAGGGGCAATAGAGAGGGCTCGTTCTCTATTACTAGGTACGCTATGAAACAGCCTCGGTCAGGGCGTGTATTTTCACTTTGCCCTAGCAAGTTAGCTTGAAACACATCCATCACGGTAGATACCTATTGGCTATTATATCTATACCTAGCCAAAGCTCAAGAGTAGACATTTCATGTGAATTTTTCTGGCTCCTTAGTGTCACAAAAATCTCATTCGTATCCAATAGAGGCAGTTTCAATTAGCCCCACGCAAATAAAAATGTACAATGTTTGAGGCCTATAAAACGACTGATGAATAACTTTAGATAGGTACCTACTCAGATGGACACCATGACCGTTTCATACCTAGGTACTTCTTTTGTCATGAAAGCATGCATTGTACCTATCTGATTACTTTTTTCAGGACCCAGTTGGCCAAGTGGCTAGCTTTACTCGTGGTTGCGAGGGCCAACCTGATTTTCTGAACCATGAAGTGACGGATTCTACCTTCAGAACATTTTACAGAGCATGTACAACTGACCTTTGTAATATTGGTAGGTACCATTAACACCTTTCTAATAAAAAAGTCCATCTAAATTAGAAATCTAAAAACCTAAGTATAAACAGAATATCTATTGATAATGATCATAATTTATTTTACAGGTAACGGCATACAATCAATTACCGGTGGCAACTTATCTCCAACACCTGAGTACAATGGAATTAATTTGCTCGTACCGGGGACAGGCAATGCAGCTAATATTAAAATAAGCCTGCTTATGTTACTTCTAGGCATTTTTGTTATAAACATTACATAACTTTTGTTGCCAACTTGTCTTTTAATTAATTACAGTATATCTACCTTTACCCCAATAGTGTACGTAGGTTTATTATACGGTATACCCTTCATTCTTTGATTCTCAATGCGTTTGTTCATGCATAAAATATTGCACATTTTATACAAATTCAAATTGTATTAGAATTTGTGCCCTACCATCCTACCCATAGAGGACAAAATATCAATATTTATCTTAAAATCTTCAGGGCAGGCAATCGTGTAATTGTAATCGTTGCTATGACAACTGTGAAGTGTAAATAGTACGAATTATAATAATATTATTTTCGCAGTTCCTGATTATTTTAACAATAATCTTGTGTATTATTTACCTAATGTGTTTTCAATATAATGATCAAGGTGTTTTGAACGTATCTATAAGATTTTGACAGTTTCCTGAGCGCAAAATGTCAGTTTGGAAACGTAATAGGTTATGTTGTCTATATTTAGTAAAAATGTAATTAGTAACATAAATTAATAGTTTTGTTGGCGTAGAACCGAAGATGACAACTTCACCTACAAAAACGAAACAAAAATTGTCACTGCGGAAGCGTCTCTTTGTTAAAAAATCCCCAAAAGTTGGATGCGTCGTCGATACAGATTCCAACGATGAATTTGGACAGTGTTCATCTCGACCAATCTCTCCCGCTGATCCCTTCTTAGCTGCAAGTGCTTATAGTGCGGACCACAGCATAGAAGCCCAGAACCAACAGCACTCTTCAGCAGAACCTCTTTATAACAACGTAAGTCATACGGCGACCAGCACCCACAATGAGGACTACAGTAATCAAAGGTGTTGTAGAACTTTCTTCAGACGGTCTCGTCCTAAAAGTCTAGTGGATAACCAGCATTCTAAAGATGAAGCACAGTCTGTGACTGGTAGTCCAGAGAATAATTCAAACAGTATAAGTGACCAAACAATCTGTTCTCAAACCAAATCCGAAGAAATACCCAAAGCTTCAATCAAGTTTCCTAAAAGTGAAGATATCAAGAAATGTTTTGAACATTCAGGATCATTTGAAGGGATCAAGCAAACAAAGAGTAAATTATTTGTTAAGAGATTATCAGCTGATCATTTGATATCAAATGAGTCAAAGCCTTTGTACCGCGCATCGTCGCCTGAAAGTGACAGAAGTAGCTCTTTAGATCGGAAAAGAAGGTAAGGTTTAGTTTTTAACAAAAATATTATATTTCTCTCTGTATTTCTTCATAATGGTGCTGGAAACGTTTCTGTTGTATTTTTGTAATTGTCTACACTAGGACCAAGTCGACTATCGCACGGTCATCTTCACGTGCTGGGAGCACTGACAGCTTAGTTCGTAACTCGCTGCTTGCCGCACAGGTGCTGCGTCTCATACCCACTCAGGAGGCTCGAGAAAGGTTATTTGTTGTCTATGTTGTTTTGTTGTATTAGCTTGGTACACTTACATTTACCTGTAGAAAAATCTTATTAGATACTACTTAAAATTTCTAATGCTTAAAGGGAATAACTACTACAGCTTGGTATTTTAGTGAACAGCTTGAAATATTGCATTTTGTGACAGTGTTAATACTGAATTTTATGTTTGCTTTCAGGAACTATCTTTATGGACGTCTAGCGTCTCATTCCCTTCTAGGAGCTGCAGAGTTAGAACATGTCTTCCCAGATAGAGAAGTAAAAATATTTGTAGGATCATGGAATATGAATGGACAGCCACCACCCAAGTAATGAATTGTTTTAACCACACCAGTGGTGTCTCATCTCAAACAAAGAAACTGTCATGATCGTGTTCGGTTCCGTTCCACGGATATAGATCATGATCTATCTATCGCCGTTGAATGGAACCGAACGCGATCAATTTACAAAAACTAATTAGTATAATCAGATGAAAAACGCTAGTTACGTCAGCACGATTTCTTTGTACGGTATGAGGCATCTGTATGCTAGTATTATTTTATCTATGCTCACACAAAAGCTTAACTGTTTCACAGACCCATGAACTACATGGTCTTTGCTGATTGCTTAACTTTGTATCTGCTATGTAGAGAGTGAACCTATCCATTTTCATAAATATTATCCCATGTTTCTTACAATTAATTAATTGCCTCAATTCCACAGAGAACTGGCCGATTTCATATTCCCAAATCAAGTGACGCATGTGCCAGACATATTTGCCATCGGTACACAAGAGTCTTACTCCGAGCGTACTGAATGGGAAATTACTATCCAAGAAGTATTGGGACCATCGCACCTGTTGTTGCATTCTTATTATTTAGGTTAGTAGCCATTTGTAAACTCATTAGTAAACGATAAGGAATATTTTTTTCTTAGTATCAATTTGTCATGGTCGTAAACAGAACAAAATACCTATGTTGGTATTTACGTGACTCTGTAGAACAATACAGATAGAAACAATGTAGGTATTCTAAAGTAAAAGGAAATGAAAATGACTTAGGGCGTGGTAATTTATTGTATGAACTATTCAACTTATGAGTGTCTCTCATATTATCTGCTATGACTCCCAAACCTTCGTACATACTATACTACCTAGATAGTTTTGATGGAAATACCTTTTTACCCGACTGCCGAAGGAGGGTAATGTGTTTATGTATGTATGTATATATGTATGTATGTTTGTGCCTATATGGCGTTCCAGAGACCAAACGCTTTGGCCGATTTTGTTGATTCATACGTCAATCGATTCGTCTTAACCCTGCGAGTGTCATAGGCTACATTAAAATTGGATAATAGAAAATGGCGGATTTTGGGGCCCAAATTTTTTTTTTCTTCCAAACCCATCGTGTGGGGTATCAAAATAAAGGGTTTTAAGAGGTGATTTCAAAAATATATAAAACTTATAAGTTTAAATGTATCTAATTCGAAAAAAACTAACTAAAAAGTTATAAATAAAAAAACTTAATTCAAAAAATCAAAAAACCCGACTGCTTCAAAAGCGAACTAAAAAGTCGTAAACAACAACAGACAAACAGTCGGAGGATACATATTCGCGGGCTGGCTGACCAAAATCTGGTGTATCCTCCGCCTGCACAGCATGATTTTTTCCTTGTTTACGACTTTTTGGCTAGTTACATTTTCTGATGTCAGCATGAAAACAATGTTTTCATTTACAACAACATTAACATGCAGTGTATTAATGATTTTCTTGATTAAATTACAATATTTAACAAATTGTATCGGTAACCAGTTTTCTTGACAGCTTGTCCTTCGTTGAAGGCCTCCTCTAAAGCCTTCCATTTTGTCCTATCTTTTTAATTCATATCCATTCTGGACATTCACATTTTTATCTAGACATAAATACTGGTTTTAATTTCGAAATTGACCTAATGTTTGTATTATAATTATATCCTTCTCTTTCAGGAACAATCCACTTAATGGTATTTGTAAGAAGAGACCTCATTTGGTTCTGTTCTCTCCCTGAAGACGCCAGTTTATCCGTGAGACCGGGAACAGCTTTCCGTACCAAGGGCGCCGTCGCCATATCATTTGCGTTGTTTGGATCCACCTTCTTGTTCGTGACTGCTCATTTGACGGCGCATCAGGAGAAGGTCAAAGAACGAGTTTCTGATATCAAGAGGATAATTAGGTCTATTGATTTGCCAAAGAATTTGCCTTGCAGGCATAAAAGTAAAGGTATGTTATTTTTCATCAACATTCTTGCTTTCCTTGGGCGGCGAAATAAGTCTTCTTCTTCCATACTTCTCTGTTCATCAACCGTCATCCCAGTTTTAATTTGTGTTTTACGAATTCGAAAGATATATGCACCAGTACAGTATATTTTCATTCGTGAACTTAACTCTAGATGCAGATACAGCGTCGTTCTGGCACACTTCCAAATATGTAGAGCTTGAAACCACTGAGTAGTAAGTGAATGGAGTGATATAGCGAATGACGTAGTCTTCTATAATATAAAACCGGCCAAGTGCGAGTCGGACTCGCGCACGAAGGGTTCCGTACTTGGTAAATTGCGGTTTACGATTTATGACGTATTAAAAAAAAACTACTTGCTAGATCTCGTTCAAACCAATTTTCGCTGGTAGTTTACATAGTAATGTACATCATATATTTTTTTTAGTTTTATCATCTAATTTTAGAAGTTACAGGGGGGGGGACACACATTTTACCACTTTGGCAGAGTCTCTCGCGCAAACTATACAGTTTAAAAAAAAATGATATTAGAAACCTCAATATCAGTTTTGAAGACCTATCCATAGATACCCCACACGTATGGGTCTGATGAAAAAAAATATTTTTTGTTTTAGTTTCAAGTATGGGAACCCCCAAAATTTATTGTTTTATTTTTATTTTTGTGTGAAAATCTTAATGCGGGTCACAGAATACATCTACTTACCAAGTTTCAAAAGCATAGTTCTTATAGTTTCGGAATAAAGTGGCTGTGACATACGGACGGACAGACAGACAGACATGACGAATCTATAAGGGTTCCGTTTTTGCCATTTGGCTACGGAACCCTAAAAATGAATCGCAAAATGTGTTGGTAAGCGCATAACTAAACAACGCCTGGACCAATTTGGCCAATTCTTTTTTTAAAATGTTCGTTGAAGTTCAAAGATGATTTTTACGGGGAGAAAAATTCTAATAATTGCCGGAAAAAAAATAAAAACAGCCCTTTTCTTTTTCCCATACAAAAGTTTTTCTAACTAAAACGTTGAGTCAATTTGAGCTTTATTGCTATTGAATAAGCTATTTTTGCTTTGTTTAGAGTAGGGTAGGGTAGGGTAGGGTAGTGTAGCGTAGTGTAGGATAGGGTAGGGTAGTGTAGCGTAGGTTAGGAAAGGTAGTGTAGGGTAGGTTAGGTAGGGTAAATAAATGTTTGGTGTTTTTATGGCAAAACAAAGTTTGCCGGGTCAGCTAGTCTACTATATATTCACATCATGGTCACAGCTAATCTGTCTTTTTTTATTTTGAGGCATAGATAAATCGTCCAATAGCTGTTCTTTTATTCTAGTGGCTAAATAATAACAGCCGCACGGGTCGATCTTCAAGGTTAAGCAACGCTTGACGAGGTCGGTCCGTGGATGGGTGTCCATTTTAACATACCGAGTTTCCTCCGTGCCTCGGAAAGCACGTTAAGCCGTTGGTCCCGGCTGTCATTTAAAGATCTTTGACAGTCGTTACGGGTAGTCAGAAGCCTGAGATCTGACACCAGTCTTGCCTCGCCTTGCATCGTGTTACCCAGTAACTGGGTTATGGAGGTCAGATATGCAGTCGCTCCATGTAAAACACTGGTACTCAGCTGAATCCGGTAAGACTGGAAGCCGACCCCAACATAATTGGGAAAAGGCTAGGCAGATGAGGGGCTGTTCTTTTATTCACACTACCCAGATACATTACTCTATTTCAGTTTTCATTGCATCTATAGAAAGATCAACTTAACAGTGCGCGCGGTGCCATGTGTGCGTGTGCTTGTAATTATACATTATGTATTTGTGTGGCAGTCGTCGTCCGAGCAAACAGCCACACACACACGCTTACCCACACATAGCGCCGCGCGCAAAGATGAGTTGAACTGTCTATACCTACTGCTTGTTATCGCGAATTAAAGCTCCATGTAGGTACTTATTACTCCTTAAATTTTACTCAGGCTATTTTCGAACGAAAATTATATCTTTTACAAAAGTGCTAGCTGTCTTTTTCTTAAGAGTCTAAGCTAGGCCAATGTATAGAATTACTAAATAAATATACCTAAAGTGTAAATATATCAATCACTTTCCTTCCGCGAAACGTGAGCAAGTATTATTTGTACTGATATGCTATCAATTTCCTTCTGATATCTTTGTTGATACGCCGCGTCATACCTATGTATATTATAACAATTTTTGGATATAAGAAAAGTTTATACCAAATTACAAAGCTAATTGCTTAAACACTGGGCCACTATTTCGGCCTTAAAAATCTTCTCATAGAAAGATAAGATAAGAAGAGATAATGTAGAAGTTTAATCTCTTTAAATAGATCAAGTTCGATAGAAGTACTTTTTTGGGTTTACGACAATGTACCGGCTGTTCCGGAACCAATATGATCTACAATCTTACGGTACCTACCGTTACAACCTAAAAACCTTGTAAATCATATTTATTTATTAAAACTTCATGCATCATACAGGTATATAGACGGACTTTTCGGTTTATGCAACAAACAGGTACATAGGTGGACTTTTCGGTTTATGCAACATACAGGTACCTATATAGACGGACTTTTCGGTTTATGCAACAAACAGGTACATAGGTGGACTTTTCGGTTTATGCAACTTACAGGTACATAGGCGGACTTTTCGGTTTATTCAACATACAGGTACATAGGCGGACTTTTCGGTTTATGCAACTTACAGGTACATAGGCCGACTCTTTGGTTAATACAACGTACAGGTACATAGGCGGACCCTTCGGTTAATACAACGTACAGATATATAGGCGGACTATGGGTTTATGCAACATACAGGAACATAGGCGGACTTTTCGGTTTATGCAACATACACTCGCTCGTCGTCGCCGATACAAACAGCTGTTGGTGTTGCGTCACTATCGCAGATAACGAACTCGGCTAGTAAACAAGTGCGTCACTGCGCTGATGTTCTGCCTGGGCATGATAATGTTGGATGGATCGTTGCAACGCACCGAAAACAGAAGCAAAAGTACCGTTATTCTGGGAAAGCGGGTGTTGCTAAAGACACAGTAGGGTGCTTTAAAGCTGCTGAAAAGAAAGTACCTATGTTTATCACGAATGTGCACAAAGATTCACACACAGCTGACATAATTAAGCATATTGAATTAAAAACTCGCGAAATAGTTAAATTGGAAAAACTTTCTCTTAGAAAACGGGTTGACTACTTAGAGCATTTAACCTATGGAGACGGCAAGCCGCGAATCACCGAACAACTTTTTCTGCCACTTTCGGCGGGGGGCGAGGAAAACACATACAGCACACTACAAAAATTTGACAATCACCCACAGATACATGGATCCTATTGCTACAAACGCACACGAAGAAATAATAATCACACAATCCAAAAAACACACATACATTGACAATTTTGTGTGTATTTATACAGTTATCCTATGACAACAAACACAAAGTGCTAGTGATGTGATACGAAGAATGAGTGGAATTTCATTTTAATGCATGAATGAATGAGCAAAATGTTCATTCGTTTTATTTTTGGTACACTTACAAATAAAGTTAAGTAAATAATTTCACAAATAAAAAAAGATACGCAATATGATTTGTGGTCTGCGAAACTACGTAGGTAGGTAAGAAAGGTAGGAGAATTTAAGATACACTAAAAAAAGAACGATTGAATTTATTTTTAGTCAATAATATTTCATAATTACATAATATAATGTAATATCCAAATACACCATGCATGGTAGACGAACTGGGTGTAGTACCCAATAAAATGGTGGCATACGTCTTGGAACAATGTTAATCATAAACTATAGTACCTACAGGTTTCAGCTTAGAATAGTATGAAACTGTCACTGACATTTTGTTTTATTTAGGTTCGGGCATTCGGGATTCATACATGAGCCCCGTTCTTTAATACGGATGTTATGTACCCTCCGGAGCAACTGGACAGATTCGCAACTGGACAGATTCTCAGCTGGACAGTTTCTCAACTGGACAGATTATCAACTGGACAGAACGTGTACAATCAATGACAAAATTAAAATAGATGAGTAGGGAATATAGACATTATGAAAAAGTGGTCCAGATAAGAAAGTGGACGATTTGCTCCGAGGGCAAGGGCTGACTCTTTTCAAAGCGACAAGATTGAAGATATTGAAATTCCCGAGTGTCTAGTTAAAGACTTCTTTATTAATGATGATGATCGTGAAGATAAAATAATTGTGTTTGGCAGTCAAGCAGCAAGAGATTTAATAAAAATAACAGACATATGTTATGGGGATGGTACCTACATTCAAAATTGCACCGAAACCGTTTTACCAGCTTTTCTCGCTTCATGTTGACATAACCCAGTGTACCGATTAAGTTAACTTTGTACCAGTACTGTTTATTATTTTACCAAATAAGTCACAGGAAACGTATACACGAATGTTTGGAAAAAAATATATCATAAACCTCAATATAATTTTTGAAGACCTATCCATAGATACCCCACACGTATGGGTTTGAAGAAAAAAAAAATTTAGTTTCAGTTTCAAGTATGGGAACCCCTAAAAATTTCTTGTTTTTTTTCTATTTTTGTGTAAAACACAAACAAAATTATTTTGATACTGAACATACTGATTCAAAAAAATCATTTAATTTATCAATCATTCATTCACGTTGTCCCAGCACTATGCACATCGCTACCCTGTCAGCCCCTGTACTGCGTTTGTGCTACCAACGTACCACTGAATTTTTCTATCGTAAAGGCATTATCCATTATTTCGACATTGTTCTTAAATAAAACTATGTTGATGTATAATTTATACTTATATGTGGTAGGAAACACCATGGCTTCGCAAATTGAAAGTGGCAGCTCGCTTTTTGCAAGAGGAAACCGCAAAATTAACCATTTTTTCGGAGAACTTACTTGCGACACAATACGATACACAATGGCGGCGGTCGGCGAATGAACTAGTTTTATATAACGCGTATGGTCATATGGCCAAGCTACTTTGGCAGAGGGGTACGCTCAGCTATGCCATCTCCATAGGTTAAATGCTCTAAGGTTGACTATGATGCGTACAAGTTCTTTATACCTGAAACTAAAGTACCTGCATTTTTGGATGAAAACATCTGGCCACAAAACATAATTTTCAGACGTTTTGTGCACTATAGCCAAAGAAGTAGTGACGATAAATCGCTTAAAGTCGGCTCTGTAAAGAACAAAAATGAGTGATACAAGTTTGTTGCGATTTGCCAGTTTTAACTGCAGGAGTGTTAAGCGTTCAGTTGAGGGTGTTCGTGAACTCTGTGGAACTTGCGACTTAATAGCGCTTCAGGAGTGTTGGTTGCTGCCGGAGGAGCTGCCGTTCCTGAGCACCATCCATGGTGACTTCAGCGGTACGGGGACGTCAGCCGTTGACACGTCTGCTGGCATGCTGCGTGGGCGACCCTATGGAGGGGTGGCTCTGCTATGGCGAAAAAGTGTTTTTGGTGATGTGTCGGTCGTTCCGTGTGATAACCCGAGAGTTTGTGCGATACGCGTCAATGCGAGTGAAAGACCTTTCATTGTGATGAGTGTGTACATGCCCACGGATGCAGTGAGTAACCTGCCGGAATTCTCACATTGTCTGGGACTGTTAAGTGCGATCGTGGACAGCAGTGATGTGGAGGCGGTCTATTGTCTTGGTGACTTTAACGCCCACCCACATGAAATGTTTTATACGGACCTGATGAATTATTGTAGGGATAATCACTTCTCATGTGTTGATGTAGATAGGCTGGGATTGACGTCGAAAACGTACACTTATGTCAGTGACTGTAACGGGGCTAGGCGATGGCTTGATCATTGCATATGTACAGAATCGTCTCTGAAAACTGTTCGTAGCGTTAGCGTTGGATATGATGTTATGTGGTCGGACCACTATCCATTGTTGATCGAATGCGATATTAATATGATTAGGCCGAAAATAAAGCAGAGCATGTCCGGTGACGATCTAGTTTTGTGGGGGGAAAAAAGCTCAAAGGCTATTTACACCTTCGGACAAGAGTGTCATCGTCGATTGCGAAATAATGACTTCCCTCGCGTATTGTCCAATTGTTGTGATCGCATGTGTAGTGATTCGGGCCATAATCAAATAATTGATTGCCTGTATCGGGATGTGGTATCCGCTCTGAGGGGGGCCGCCATTGCTAGCAGGGACCCGCGAGTCTTTGGTAGGAGGTCGAAGCGTGTGGTGGGTTGGAATAAGCACGTCAGCGAGGCTCACTCGCACGCTAGGCTAAAGTTAAATGAGTGGATTTGTTGTGGCAAACCTACGTCTGGAGTGTTTTATAAGGAAATGTGTGACACTCGTAGGATCTTTAAATCTAAATTAAAATGGTGCCAGAATCACCGAGACCAAATCCAGATGGACATCCTAGCCGAGTCGCACACTAAAAAAGACTTTCGGGGCTTCTGGAAGTCTACAAAGAATCTCAACCTTAGGCCTGGTTTGCCGGTGAGCGTCGATGGCGTGTCTGCTGAAAGGGATATTGCTAATGTTTTTAAGTCCCACTTTTGTATCGAGCCAAGCAGTATTCCACCCTCTGAGGTGCTCGATGCCGAGTCGCAGTGTACTGTCCTGGAACCAAGAGTTAAGTTCTCAGCAGTAGACTTAGCTAAGACCATAAGGGGTATGACCAGGGGTAAGTCTCCAGGCCATGACGGACTCAGCATCGAGCACCTACAGCATGCAGGACCCCACCTGCCACGTGTTTTGGCCATGCTGTTCACGTTCTGCCTGCGCCATTCGTACTTGCCGGATGAGCTGATGAGGACGGTCGTAGTACCAATTGTCAAAAATAAAACAGGTGACATATCAGATAGAAACAACTACAGACCGATCTCATTAGCGACAGTTATCGCGAAGGTATTTGACAGCATGCTTAATGCTCAGTTAAATAAAACAATCACTTTGCACGATAACCAGTTTGGTTTCAGGCCCAAATTGTCAACAGACAGTGCTATACTGAGTCTAAAGCATGCTGTCAGATATTACACGGATCGGAACACGCCTGTTTACGCCTGCTTCCTTGATCTGTCCAGGGCGTTTGACCTGGTTTCGTACAAAGTGCTGTGGCAAAAATTGTTAGATAGGCAAGTTGCACCTGAAATTGTAAAGATCTTCCAGCACTGGTACGGGAACCGGGTCAATAACGTGAAATGGTCGGGAGCTCTGTCGGACTCGTATAGGTTGGAGTGCGGGGTGAGGCAGGGGGGATTGAGCTCACCAACGCTCTTCAATGTGTACATCGATGGGCTTGTTGCCGAGCTCAGCGGCCGCCATGTTGGATGCCATGTTGATGATGTTTGCTTTAACAACATTAGCTACGCTGATGACATGGTGCTGCTGAGCGCGTCAATTGGGGGACTCAGGGAGCTCATAAGCATTTGCGAAACGTACGCTCATAGACATGGCCTAAAATATAACGTAAAAAAGAGCGAGCTTATGGTCTTCAATTCGGGTTCCAAGTGTCCGTTGCAGGTTCCACCAGTAAGACTGTGCGGGGTACCCTTGGAGCGGGGACATAGTTTTAAGTATTTGGGCCATATTGTGACGTCCGACCTAAAGGACGACGCTGATATCGAGCGAGAAAGGAGGGCGCTGTCGGTGAGGGCGAATATGATTGCCCGCAGGTTTGCTCGTAGCTCCAAGGAAGTAAAGATCACCTTGTTTCGAGCCTACTGCACATCTTTTTATACGAGTAGTCTGTGGGTGTCATATTTGCAGAAATCCTACAGCGCTTTCCGCGTTCAATACAATAACGCGCTGAGGGCTCTGCTGCGGCTGCCACGCTTCTGCAGCGCATCGGGAATGTTCGCTAGTGTCCGCGTTGACTGTTTTTATGCCAGCATGCGCAAGAGGGCGACCTCGATAGTGAGTAGAGTGCGGGGCAGCGGCAACAGTCTTCTTGCCGTCGTTGCCAATAGGTTGGACGGGCCATTTATGCAGCACTGGCAGTCCTTACATGTACCTGTGTATCGGGCGTGGGGCAGGTGAACTTTTAAATGTATTTTATTATTATTTTAATTTTATTTGACATTTTTATTTGCTTTCAATTTTATTATTTCATTTTAAAAATTATGACTGTGACATTTTTATTTGTATAACTTTGTGACATTTTTGCTGACATGTTTAAAATTATTATGAAAGTATTGCTGACAGAAAAATTTTGGCTTGGATAGATTAAATTCTAATGATTTCAGTATTTTATAAAGTCTAATGCTAATGAATGACATTGTATTTTAATATTTATGTAATGCTTATAAATGTAATACTGTTATGGACTACTGTGTCTGAAAATAAATGAATTATATATATAGGCAGACCTTTCGGTTTATGCAACAAAAATGTACTTAGGCGGACTTTTCGGTTTATGCCACATACAGGTACATCAGCAGGCTTTTCGTTTATGCAACATATAGGTACATAGGTGGACTTTATACTTTATTTCTTTCAAACCACTAGACGGATTTATATAATTAAGACATCGTTGGATACGTCTTGACCGCCAGGGTGTTCATAAATAAGTGTCATAAAAAATGGCTAATTTTGGGCCCCATATTTTGTGGGTCCCAGTTTTTTTTTTAAACGCCTTCGGGAGTGGTATCAAAATAAAAGGTTTTTAGAGGTAATTACAAAAATATCACATCACATCATCAGCCTTTTAATGTGCCGACTGCTGGGACACAGGCCTCCTCTCATAGAGGGATTAGGCTATAATCCACCACGCGGGCCCAGTGCGGGTTGGTAGATATCACATGTCTTTGAATTTTTGTTTCTAGGACATGCCGGTTTCCTCACGATGTTTTCCTTCACCGTTTTGAGAGCGCTAGTGATGAAATAATTTACACAAAGTAAAGCGCCTGCTCGGGTTCGAACCTACGACCTACAACTCGTAAGTCGGGGCCGTAACCACTGGGCCACCAATGCTCTTTACAAAAATAGATACCACCTAAATGTTTAAATCTAATTGGAAACAAAATACAACTAAAAATTTGTAAATAAACAGTAAATTTAAAAATCAAAATACCGCGAGAAAAAGAAGTAAACAAGAAGAAAACCATGCTATGAAGTCGGAGGATACATAAGGTTTTGGTCAGCCAGCTAGCGAATATGTATCCTACGACTGCATAGCATGATTTCTTCTTGTTTACATCGTTTTAGTTCGCTTCGGGTTTTTGATTATTTTAATTTACTTTTTTCGGCCAACTATGTTAGGATTGGCTTACAGTAAAACTAGATTTAGCCAGTATTTTACATGGGGTGACATAACAGACTGCTGTTAATCTGACGTAAATCAGAAATAATGTAATATTCTTACTTTTTCAGATGTCACGAACAATTTCGATTATGTGTTCTGGTGCGGTGACCTAAACTTCAGACTGGGTGAGCCAAGAGCCGCGGTGTTGCGGTGGATCGAGCAAACGCAAGTAAGTGTTCCTATAATTGCCAGAAATTACTGTTAGTAGTCATAATAACAACTAGGTATGTGGAGCCCTTATACAGCCAGAAGGCTTCACGACAGACCCGGTAAAAGAGGGCTGCAGCCAATGATATTCTAGTAAACATTTATGTTATGAGCGCGCGCATTATGAAGACTCGAATACGTCCTAATTGGGACGTATAGTCTTTAGTCTATGTCACGCGTGGCGAAGAGCGATACGCTTATATTATATTATATTATATTATCTGTGGTGATAGTATTAGCTTGAAACATTGATTAAAACTAACAATGACATTAATAGGTTAGCGACGGGTCCCAAACTAGGCACAGCCTGTATCTTGGTGATCCAGAGTTTACAATTCAAATTTTCCTGCTAGCGCAACGGGGCAATTTATAAGTTTTCATATATAGAAAATTCAAAGATAGAAACGAGATCAGTTTACTGCAATAAAAACAGGATGTGGAGGCTGAAGGTGTACCTAAGTAAATTAGATATTACAGATTTCAAAGACTGCAGAACTTTGCAATTCGTACGAAGTTATTCCTATGAAATAAATTACCTACATTTACGTAAAGCATTGGTTCGCATACCTATTATTATTGTAACAAACCAAGCATCTAAAAATAAACTCGACCACAACGCCACATTTTTCCTACTCCGGATTTCTGACGTCATAGAAACATTAGAAGTATCGATACTCGCGAGTGTTATTTAAATAGAATCAAAGCAAGCGTATTAATTGTATTTCAAAAGTCGTAGGAATCAGTAGAAAAAGACAGGAAGAATAAGAACACATATTTAAGGTCAAATTAAATTAATTGGTGAAACTTCAAAAGCGTGTAATACCTATGGTTGTAGCACAATGAGACAGTATTGATATCTTATCAATCTGTCTAGCCTTTTCCCAACTATGTTAGGGTCGGCTTCCAGTCTAACCGGATTCAGCCAAGTACCAGTGTTTTACATGGAGCGACTACCTATCTGACCTCCACAACCCAGTAACTGGGTAACACAGTACCCCTTGGCTAGACTGGTGTCTGATCTCAAGCTTCTGACTACTCGTAACGACTGTCAAAGATCTTCAAATGACGGCCGGGACCAACGGCTTAATGTGCTTTCCGAGGCACGGAGGAAACTCGCTATGTTGAAATGGTCACCCATCCACGGACCGACCTCGTCAAGCGTTGCTTAATCTTAATGATCGACCAGTGCGGCTGTTAATATTTAGCCACGAGCTCCTTCCTATATCTAATAATATCCGATCAGCTGTGTGAATTTAATTTGACCTTATTAAGGTTACCCTAGTCGACGGCACGAACTATTTTGTGCGCGGGTTTAAAATGCATCCGACAACACGTTCGAAAGAGATAGATGCTGTGATGAGCAGTAAGAAGCTAGTTCGCGTACGAATACACACTTTTGCAAATTTGCAGCGAAGTTGATGATGATTTAGGACAAAAACGAGCGCGCGAAATTTTATAAACATACCTTTGGGAATATGGATATCATGAAAAAACAACTAGATTTATCTGTTCAAAATAAAATTATTTGCATTGTTGAAGTACTAATCTATCCCTGTATGGTGGCTGATTTGCTATTTTCCTTCTTCTTATGGTATTTATTTGCGCACAAAGATGCGTTAAAATTAGTGTTGAAATATAGAACTTTCGACGCTCATAACTTTCATTTTTTATTTACTTTTGCTTTCCTTAAAGGGCTAGATAATGATGAGACAAATCGATATCATTTTTAGGGTTCCGTACCCAAACGGTAATAAAAACGGGACCCTATTACTAAGACTCCGCGGTCCGTCTGTCTGTCTGTCACCAGGCTGTATCTCATGAACCGTGACAGCTAGACTGTTGAAATTTTCACAGATTATGTATTTCTGTTGCCGCTATAACAACAAATACTAAAACAGAATAAATTAAATATTTAAGTGGGGCTCCCATACAAAAAACGTGTATTTTTTACCGTTTTTTGCGGTAATGGTACGGAACCCTTCGTGCGCGAGTCCGACTCGCAGTTGGCCGGTTTTTTATTTTGAACGTACATCGTCAAACAATGGAGTAATCGCCATACTACGTTTTTATGGAAGAATGATCGACTACTAGGGCAACCTTAATAACTAGAATGCAAATAAAAAGCTTAACATACTTCTTCATACATAGTTCCCGTTACCTCATCACCTGCCGCACGGTTTACTGCACGCGGACCAGCTGACGGCCGTGCTTGAAGACGGCGCCGCCTTCCGGGACTTCAGGGAAGCCCCCATCACCTTTCCGCCTACTTATAAGGTATGGGTAGTATTTATGTTACAAATTGCTATTATTTTTTTATACTATCACAAAATACGCTAGATATATGTATGTGTATGGGCCCTCTAGAGAGCAGTGGTGGCCCAGTGGTATCGGCCGCGACTTACAAGTTTGTAGGTCGTGTGTTCGAGCCCAGGCAGGCCAACCCGCACTGGACCCGCGTGGTGGATTGAGGGCCCATTGCCTCTCACATAGAGGAGACCTGTGTCCCAGCAGTGGGGAACATTAATAGGCTGATGATGTGATGGGCCCTCTCCGTATATATATGCTCGGAGTTTCCTTGCGTGATCGCATCAGGAATGAGGATATCCGCAGGAGAACTAAAGTTAACGACATAGCCCGAAGAATTGCGAGTCTTAAATGGCAGTGGGCAGGGCACATTGCTCGCAGAACGGATGGCCGATGGGGCTGAAAAGTTTTGGAATGGCGACCGCGAACCGGACGATACGTTGGAACAACGCACTAGATGGACCGATGACCTGGTTAAGGTTGCGGGAAGGCGCTGGATGCGAGACGCACGAGATCGGTCAATGTGGTGACTTCTGGGGGAGGCCTATGTCCAGCAGTGGACGTCTTTCGGCTGAAATGATGATGATGAGATAACACTTGCCCCGACTTGTAGATCGGGCACAGGGTCCCACACTTAGAAATCACCCATTCGTCCCCTTGACACTATCAGGCTTGACACTTCAGTTAATCATATTTAAACTTCCATATAAACTGCAATAGAATAAAACCCTTTAGGCTATGGTAAATGAAACATGTTAAGACGAAGAAATAAAGTTTTACCATTAATATTTTTAAATTTTCAGTACGATCCAGGCAGTCAACAGTTCGACACGTCTAGCAAGCAAAGGGCACCAGCTTATACAGACAGAATACTGTACAAAGCGAGGTCTATGGCCTCTAACTCGTCCTCTGCGTTTTCGGGTGAGCTTTCGTCTTAAATATTTATTGTCACTAATCTGGACAATCAAAGTATTTGTTTTCCTCGTAGGTGAGTAAACTTTAACCTCAATTTCCATAATTATGTTTAGGCATTCGTTTAAGTTCCATTAACTTATTTAGAAATAAACATATTTAACTTTTTCAATCGGTTACATTTTTAACCCCCGCCGGAAAAAGAAGGGGTGTTATAAGTTTCACGTGTGTTGCTGTGTATCTGTGTGTCTGTCTGTGGCATCATAGCACCTAAACGGATGAACCGATTTCGATTTAGTTTTTTTTGTTTGAAAGGTAATTTTGTCGAGAGTGTTCTTAGCTATGTTTGAATGAAATTGGTTCAGCCGTTCAAAAGTTATGGGCATTTTACTGTTTGAATCGGGGTGTTTTCGCAAGATAAATGCGTCGGGGGTTTTTAAAATTGTGAAATTTTACTTGTTCAATTACTCTTGCAGACAGTGAATACGTACTATACTTCATGAAATATAGCTTGATGCCTGCGACATATGTCAAACTGACGTATACGTTATTGTTAGCCTGTCAAGCGCTATTTTTAACCCCCCGCCGGAAAAAGAGGGGTGTTATAAGTTTCACGTGTGTTGCTGTCTATCTGTGTGTCTGTCTGTGGCATCATAGCGCCTAAACGGATGAACCGATTTTGATTTAGTTTTTTTTTTGTTTCAAAGGTGATTTTGTCGAGAGTGTTCTTAGCTATGTTTGAATAAAATCGGTTCAGCGGTTCAAAAGTTATGGGCGTTTTGATGCTTGAATCGGGGTGTTTTCGCAAGATAAATGTGTCGGTGGTTTTTTTAATTTTGAAATTTTACTTGTTACTGTATTGATACTGATAGCTGTTTCAGAGATCAAGCTATCTTATAGGAAGTATAGAATACGGATATACGTAACACCAGTTTGACATAAAGCCGATTTACATTAGATTAACTCATCAGGAGACTTAATCTAATGTCAAATTGGATTATGTGATTGCCGTTGTGATTGGTTCGTAGAAAATAATATATAATAACTGCCAACCAAATCACAAAAGCATTGAAAAGCGAATTAATTTGTTTGAATAACCATTCAGAAACCAGAGTTCAATATTTGTGTCCATACCTACATGAATTTAACATAATGTAGTGAATGTAGACTTTCAGAAATTCATCATCCTTCTTGAGGGGTTCAGCAGGAGGATTCTGGCACATCCGCAGTTTGACTGGGAAGGTCTTTTGAATACTTAGAAAGTGAAAGAAGCTGCCATAGCAATTTACTTACTGAGGTGCTAGACTTGGCAATTGGTATTTCAAACAAGATTTGAAGTGGGGCACAAGCAAACATCGCCGTCAAAAAAAAAAAAACACTCTTTCAGTATGGCCAATCAAGTTTCAGAACAAGTTTGGTTTGGAAGAGCACCTCTATTATTCACACGTTGACAATCTCATTTTAAGGCGGTACCCCGAGCAAAATGCCGCGCAAGCCGTTTTGCGTGCTGTTTTTAGGAGCTATCTACTCGTTATTTAAAAAGAAATATCAACTAATAAAATACATTAAATTTCTACATATTATTGATTATAAAATGGTCGTATACTTTTTTTTAAAGAGGTATATGTGTCACTAATCCCCTTCCAACAAAACCATAAAATTATTGATGGCATGCATCTACTTGTACTAACACTAATGGATAGACAATTTAATAACGAACATTTTTGTGGTATTTTTTTTTTCAAAAGACTAAAATTCGATTTTATAAAGATTTTATTCTAAAATCTGGGCGTACTCACTACTGTAATTCATGCGCCACCAGTGCCGCTAGACCAATAGGAATGCTCATATCTCATGCTGATTTTTTGGTCAAGGTACCGCCTTAAGAAAAACGACAGGTTGATACCTCTTTTTTTTTAAATAAACATTACCATATGTTCTTAATTCTTAGTTTCCCCCCAAAATTTTGAACACATCACTCTCTGAATTTCACACCGAAGTTGTTGCAGGGCTACGTCGCATCAGTTCCGTACCAGTAACTTCGGGAGTCAAGTGCTTGGCATACAACTCTGTGCAATCTGTCTGTACCAGCGACCATAAGCCAGTGTGGGGACTCTTCTCGACCATGTTGCGACCGGGAACTGACGTGTAAGCATACCAGATACCTTAATGTTACACATCACTATAATATTCGGTCGTATGACGGGTCGATTTGGCACAAAGTTTGGACACAGTAAAAATTTACAAACAGTATGGAAATTACCTACAAACGCTCGAAACGCTACACTCACACAAACCTACGCACCGACGAGACCATTAAGGCTCTTCTGCAGTGCTGTCAGTAGTGCGAGCCGCTTAGGGGTCTCGTCGATGCGCATGTTTGTGTGAGTGTGCCGTTTCGAGTCTTTGTAGGTAGTTTCCATACTGTTTGTACATTTATTCTGTGGTTTGGATGTCTCGAATGCCAGATATAAAAGTTATTTATGTTACGTGGAGTTTCGATGGGTAAAGTATTTTCATTATGGCAGTGATAGTTGTGACACTGATAATATAATACTGGCATACAGATGCCTCATCCCATACAAAGAAACCGTGCCGACGTAACTAAAGTATTTCTAAGAACATCAAACGTGTTCGGTTCTGTTCCAAGGATATAGATGGTGTTAGCAGCGACTTGCAAGTAAAAGAGTTTACTCGGTTCGTGAATACTTTTTTTTTTAAATACAGTGAAGATTTTTTAGATTCTTTTTTTGTTTTATAGTATTTTTTTGCTCGTTTTTTACAGTTTCAGTATACTAAAATATGTTACAAAACTAATTAAAAAATGCGGCATGTATTGGCATCAGTTTTAAATGATCGATTCAAATAATCATTGAAATGTGAATTAAGAGCCCAAAAGGAGAGTTAATTAAACAAGAACATAATTTTTTTATGATCGTCTCTAGAAAATCTTAATATTTCACAAAACTCAATTACAATTCGAAAATTATACACAAAACTCAATTACAATTTCACGCCATCTAGTGAAATTTATTCGAAGCATTTTTTTTTCTTTGCTGTGGGTACCCGTGGTTGTGATGACAGCAACATACGTATAAGAAGCTTCTGTTGCAAATTGCTCAAGCACTTTATTTTTAACCGACTTCAAAAAAAGGATGAGGTTATCAATTCGTCAATTTTTTTTTTATATATGTTCTCCGACTACTCAAAGATGCCTGAACCGATTTGGAAAATTCTTCTTTTGTTTGAAAGGGTATACTTCCCAGTTGGTCCCATAGTCATCAGGTCAGGATCTGCTGATGGGATCTTGGAGAAATCGAGAGAACTCCTCAATTATTATAGGCATACATATAGCGATTTTGATATTTTCATCAACAATGCAATCATTTGCACTCAAAAAATATCATTTGGTAAAGTAGTGATGAAGACCAAAGATGGCCAATGGAACTCCTTAATGCTAAGTATGTCATGGGTATAAGATATCTCGAATACTTAAACGACTATGATGAAGCATATACTTATAAATAAATATTACTGATGAAAATGTTACCATCGAACTGATCTGATGATGAAGCCGGCAGGTTGGTACTGGAACTCCGAAATAAAACAATGTATCCTAGTCGTGTTTGGGCTTATTGGAATCGTCATGAGATGTACTTTGGCTATATATGATTTTTATAGTAATTTGAGGTACCTACCAACACTACATAATGGAACTGTAATTTACCTAACATCTATCTGTATAACCTATGCCCACAATAAAAAGATTTGATTTGATTTGATTTGATTCATCATCAAATCAGCCGAAAGACGTCCACTGCTGGACATAGGCCTCCCCCAAGTGTCGCCACATTGACCGGTCCCGTGCGTCCCGCATCCAGCGAATCCCCGCAACCTTCACCAGGTCATCGGTCCACCTGGTGGGAGGCCTTCCAACGCATCGTCTTCCGGTTCGCGGTCGCCACTCCAGAACTTTTCTGCCCCATCGGCCATCCGTTCTGCGAGCAATGTGCCCTGCCCACTGCCACTTAAGTTTGGCAATTCTTCGGGTTATGTTGGTAACCCTGGTTCTCTTGCGGATCTCTACATTTCTGATTCGATCACGCAAGGATACTCCGAGCATAGCCCTCTCCATTGCCCTTTGCGTGACTGTAAGCTTTCTGATGAGGCCCATTGTGAGCGACCACGTCTCAGAGCCATAAGTCATCACTGGCAACACACACTGGTCATAGACCTTCGTCTTGAGACACTGTGGTAAGTTGGACGAGAAGACACCGCGCAATTTCCCGAACGCTGCCCAGCCGAGTCGGATTCGACGGTTGACCTCTATCTCGAAGTTGGCCCTACCCAACTGGATCGTTTGTCCCAGGTAGACATAATCTTCCACAACCTCGAGTGTAGAGTCTCCAACCTTGATAGGAGTGGGTGTTACATGGGCATTCAACATTATCTTAGTTTTGTCCATGTACATTTTAAGACCCACTCTTTCGGAAGCTACCAACACTAAAAAGAGATAAATAAAAAACTTTTTAACAAAAAACAAACTGACTCCCACAAAAAAACACTGCTAAGCGAAAAATAACTTTCTTTTCCGAAGTCGGTGTCGAAACACGGAAAACAATAGGTACCAAAGACACCGACTTCGGAAAAGAAAGTTATTTTTCGCTTTGCAGTGTTTCTTTTGTTAAAAAGTTTTTTATTTATTTATTTTTTACATGACTATACTTTGGCAAAATATTTTTGCATCGACACTCATCTGCATAGTACCACAGAGCTCGAAATCGCTCCGCCGGTAGTGACTAGAGACGCCGTTACTAATAATATTCGTGCCCACATAATGTGCGCTGAGCATAAGTTTCCAACGTTCCACTATCATAGCTATAGTCGGAATTGTCACAAGCCGTCAGTTTCTATGAGTGAAACCAATGATATTCAAATAAACAGATATGTTATAAGCGCGCGCATTGTGAAGACTCGAATAGGACACAATTGTGAACTTTATTAGTCTTTAGTTTATGTCACGCATGGCGAAGAACGATAGGCTTTGTTGAAACAAAAACAAAATAAAAAAATGCCATCGTGTGTATTTAGAAAGTGTACCAATTATGATACCAAAGTAATAACATAAGGGATCTCATACCATAATGTAAGTACGCAATACACCTCAATTTACTCATTTATTGCAATTTTTTTTCCTAATATTCTGATATTTGGAGGTTAGAAAAAGAAAAAAAACATTGGTGGTCAGAATAATGTTTGTTTACATTCACACGCAATTGACAAACAATAGCTGTCTCTTTTTTTCTTGTTGGTTTTATCAAGCCATCCCTTTCGACTTGTAGTGAAATGTCAGATGAATGAAAAGTGTGTATGTGTGCTGCCGCTGCTGCGCGGTACACTTTTTTCTTCAATTATTTTGTGAGTGTATAACGTATCTGTTTATTTGAATATCATTGAGTGCAACGCGCAACGGTGACATTCACTAAGATGCTTGGTTTGTATGCATGATGCCAATATATTCGATCTGTACATTGATGTATTAAAAAGAGGAAGATACGGGACTGCTCACAGCGCTTGGTCCTACTAATCTAAGTGAACGCCCGTAGCGGGTACTCAGTCGCGCACACGGCACATTGTTGATCACACAGCTCATTAATTTCAGTGTTTTTATGTTTTTTTCAATAAATACGCATCAAAATGACTTCTTGTGTAGCTAAACAGTGTTTAAAAAATACCAGGAAGAAAAATAAGTCACACGGGATCACTTACCACTCGTAAGTACAGTTAAAAAGGTTAATTTGTTGAAAATTACAATACTATTTAATGTTTGCTCCGCCATATTTGTGAGAGCGAGATAGATATTACAAACATGCGTGAGAGACACGATACGCACATATTGCAATGTCATTTCATTCATAATAGTAAACATTCGGCCAACATTCGGCGGCTAGCGCGATTTCGCTTGCACTACAGCGCCGTCTCCTATCTCTGTCCTTGTCTATCGGTAACTATAGGTTTGGGACTGGTGATGACACTGAACACATATGTGTGAGTTTCGGTGCATGTAGTCATGCGCCGAGCCCAGGCTTTCTATCTTCCTCTTTTTAATACATCAATGGATCTGTAAAATTATTCTCACTAAACACACGACAAAACAATAGGGTCGTTTACTGAATTTTTTTTTTGTCCGTCAGGTAGATTAATAAAAAATATTGGGCACGTATTTTTCTTTTGACACGTAAACATAAAGTGACGACGATACGCTGCTTTGAAATATCGTGAACTGAACTTTGATGCGCTTAAACTTTGTAATTTTTACCCGACTGCCGAAGGAGGGTAATGTGTTTATCAGTCTATGTAGGTATGTACATACATACATGTTTGTTCCTATATGGCGTTCCAGAGACCAAATGCGTTGGCTGATTTTGATGATTCATACGTCGATTTGTCTTAACCCTGCGAGTACACAGACATTAAAATTAGACAATAGGAAAATGGCGGATTTTGGGCGCCATATTGTGGAGCCCAAATTTTTTTCTTCCATACCCTTCGTGTGGGGTATCAAAATAAAGGGTTTTAAGAGGTTATTGCAAAAATATATAATACTTATATGTTTAAATGTACTTAATTCGAAAAAAACTAACTAAAAAGTTACAAATAAAAAAGTGCAGTCGGAGGATACATCTGGTTTTGGTCAGCCAGCTCGCGAATATGTATCCTCCGACTGCACAGCATGATTTTTTTCTTGTTTAGGTCTTTTTAGTTGGCTTTTTAAGCAGTCGGGTTTTTTGATTTTCTGAATTACTATTTTTTTATTGATTAAGTAAAGCAAAAAATACGTGTCCAATATTATTTGATAATCTCACTGACGGACTAAATAGAATTATCATTTTTCTACCCTGGACAAATCCCTATTGAATCACATCATCAGCCTATTAATGTTCCCACTGCTGGGACACAGGCCACCTCTCTGTGAGAGGGAATGGGCATAATCCACCACGCGGGCTAATGCGGGTTGGTGGATGTCACATGTCTTCGTATTTTGTGGTTCTAGGACATGCCGGTTTCCTCACGATGTTTTCCTTCACCGTTTTGAGAGCAGTGGTGAAGAAATAATTTACACAAAGTAAAGCGCCTGCATGGGCTCGAACACACGACCTACAACTTGTAAGTCGCGGCCGATACCACTGGGTCCCACTGCTCTCTATATTCTCCCCTATTAATGAATTAAAATTACGTCATATTTTGTTGCAGTGTACCCTTAGCTGCGGGGTTGTTCAACCGTGAAGTCTATCTCGAAGGTATCAAACGACGGAGAGCGTTGCTAGACCACGCGCCCGGCACCTCCGCGGTATGTAACGTTCAATAACATTCACCCAAGTAACTTCACAGTTACATACCATAAATCTTTGGTTCTCATCTCGATAGATAATGTCCAATATCAATCTTATACGACCCAAAATATGTAGAAAATGTATCAAAAACAAAATCGATACTACCATTGACCAAATGGCCAGTATTGCCATTGTAACAAAAAGTATTACGTTTACCAAAGAGGTTTATATTTTTTGTTGTTATATTATTTATTGTTTTACACTTTTCAAAATGTTTTATTTTTATTATTTATTTGTTTATTACGTCCTAAGTTAGCGTAAGTGGACAGGAGTGCAATGTTAAAACGAGACGCTTTACATAATTATTATAAGTTTTTTTTTTTTAATTATGCTTAATTTTAGTTTATTACTTATTGATGTGCTCATTCTGAAAACGTAAAAGACAAATCTAGTCAGTATAAAAAACTTCAGCAGTATTCCTAACAATAATAGTTAAAATAAACAGACTAATATAATTTTAATGTTTGTATTCATTAATATTTCCAAGTAGTTCTAAATTTATTAGCTTATATTCAATTATTCAGATATTGATTGTGCTTTAATAGTTATTTATGCAACTGTTGTATAATAAGGGGTATTAAAACACGAATGTGGGTTTATCACACGAGGCGAAGCTGAGTGTGATAATAGTATCACATGAGTGTTTTAATACCTAAATATAACAGTTGCATACAAGACTTTATCTACACCCATGATATGAATCCTCTATAAAGGTTATGAAACCATAGGGTATTAATACTTAGCGTTCTTTTCAGCATTGAATAGAAGGTCCATAGGGATGAAGATTTGAATTTTTCTGATATTTCTTGAAAATATACTAATAACACATCTTCAGAAAATGATGTACTACTCTTTGATATTTTCCAATTCATGAAATTTTGGTACGTCTTTTCATAATGTTTTCTCGACTTGTCTGGTAATAATTGGTTAGAAATGTCCTTTGCTGCATTAGAAATATCTGGTGGTGTGTTATCAAAGCTTGTATCACTCATTTTAGTAAATATCAAATTTTTTTTTTTCAATACTTTCATTGAACAAAAATGGCGGGATACGACGTCAATTCAAAAAAGTTTTTTTTTAAATTACGGCGCTGTAGTAGTGAAACGCGCGTGCATGACAATGTTCTATTTTTGAAATTCATAAAGATGCCATGAGAATGTGGCTGTTCGATGAGTAAAAAAGGAGTTGCATTATGAAAGGAGATGTTCGATTTTGGGCCATCTATATGTACACTACATAGATAAATAGGAAAACAATAGAGGAATACCATAAAAATACTAATAAATTAATTTGAAAAAGGGTACAGGCGTAAAAAATTATCATTTGATCAATTTTTTACTAAGATAACCCTATTTTTAGGGCAGCCATGACGGTTGTGTTTGACATGACGTTCGACGACTTTGACAGTTTTAAGAAGTGACGTCTTTGAGTCATTCTTTGATTTGGCTTTGAATTGGATATGTTTCGGCGTTTTTAGTGGTAGTTTTAGTTTTGCAACCCAGTTTGCTACTACGGATATTGATTAATTGATTCTTTGTTGCAATTGAGCTCGTGTTATTTTTTATAACGCAGATTTTACAATGACACGTCAATCAAATGTCATTGTCAAAATGACATTATTCCAATACTACTGATCTGATCCACCATGTTTAAATAAATGGTGTGTTGCTCTACTTGACAAAGTTAATTTGAATATACTTTGAAACGAAGTGAAATTAAAGAAAATTAACATTATAAAACGGTTACTATAATATATAACGATTTTTACATAAACTGTACATAGAGCTGGCCCAAGCTCCATACATTTCTGGAACATCTCCTTTAGTACAATATCATAACACCCGTTTGGATGTTATTATGGTTACTATGACACTCTGTTTTAATGTTGGCAATAAGCTAACTGTTTCATGAACTTTAATAGAGGATTTATAGCATGTGTGTAGATAAACAAATTAATATACTTTGGCTTAGCAGTAAAATCTATGTAAAATATTATTTCGATGTTGTAGAGTATTTCCAAATCCTGTTTAGAAAAATGAGCTTTTATCATTATCGTAAACGTAGGAACGTATCGTCGGGTTTCTAAAACAGTACTTAATTAAAATATTTCCTGCCTTATGTCACTGTGTTATACCGTCGAAAGAAGTGTTAAGAACATTTCAAAGAGTTGATAAAACTACGTTAATTAGGTGCTGTGATTAGTATTCGTCTAGTCTGATGTCCATTCCAGTTAACGTTGTACTTGAAAATCTAGAAAATGTTGTATAGGTATCTTTAGTTGACCAGTGATCGAAGATCTCACTATTAACATAAAGTTTAGCGTCGTCTTCAGGAATCTATCTTAGAGAAAGTATAGACTCGAAACGGCTGGACCGATACCAAAAATTCTTTCACCGTTGGGAAGGTACACTATCTCCGGATGACATAGGATACTTTTTATCCCTGTATTCCCACGGGAACGGGAACTGTGCGGGTGAAACCGCGAGGCGTCCGCTTGTATCGCATAAATGAGAGGCAATGTTACGTCCAACATTTCGTCCTTTGATTTGTAGTTATAAAACTGAGATGTGACGTCATCATTTCAAGTTACTTGTTCATATTTGAATGATTGATCAATATATAACATAGCAACTCCTAAGAATGTGCGTATCTTACATCCGTTTTAAGGTTGCCCTAGTCGATCATTCTTCCATACAAACGTAGTCTGGCGATTACTTCACTGTTTGACGATGTACGTTCAAAATAAAAAAATATATCAATTTGTCTCATCATTATCTAGCCCTGTATGGAAACAAAAAAGTAAAAAAAATAAATATTTAAAAGTTATGAGCGTTACGATTTAATTGCGCTCAAATCTTTGGTCTCTGATCTTTGTGAAGTTTGAGCGAATCTTCCAAAAAGCATAAGAAGGAGGAAACTTGCAAAACAGTCACCATACAGGGATAGATTAGTAGTTCAACAACGCAAATAATTTTATTTTAACAGTTACATTTAGTTGTTTTTTTTTTTCATGATTTCCATATTCCCAAAGGTCTGTTTATAAAATTTCGCACTCTCGTTTTCGTCCTAAATCATCAGCCATTTCGCAAAAGTGTTTATTCGTACGCGAACTAGCCTCTTACTGCTCGTCACAGCATCTATCTCATTCGCACGTGTTGTGGATGAGATAGCATGCATTTTAACCCCGCGCACAAAACAGTTCGTGCCGTCGACTAGGGCAACCTTAAGGCCGAGAATCGGATATAAAAACAACTTTAAATAAACATTCGACATTTTCGTGTTCGTTAAATCATGTGTTGTATATTATTTGTGGTAATCTTGTAATTAAGATTTATTGTCTATGAATTAGGACTATTCGAAAATCGTAGGACTCTTTGGGTGCCAGTCTATTCGTATAATTACAAAATTCTTACCGACCAATAATAATATTCGTGTTTTTAATGAAAGCTAGAATAAAAACGTCCTGATCTTAGATCGGTTTGACAAACAAAAAAAAAATACTTAGAATGTTGTAGCAGATTTGATGTTATATATATGTGGGATTTAATAATAAAATAAAAAGTTGGGTGTATTTTTCATAACTTTTCGACAGTTATTCTGATAGATGGAAGATAAAATTCGACTGTGTAGTAGGCCTAGACTTAGAGTTTGTATTGTCAATTGTCTGACCGTCTAGGACCTAGACTCTAGGTGAAAAAACTAAACATCCAAGTTTTAATGATAAGGACGCGTTGGCAATTTTGATCGATTTATCTCTATTGAACTAACTATACTATTAACAGCACTCAAACGTTCAAGTTCAATTAAAATTAATTGAGCCAGTTCAATGAATCATTAGACCAGTGAAGATTCCATAAATTCATTTCTAAGTATATCAGTCTGTCTTCCATAACGTGTACGTAACATATTGATATATAATTTAAATCGGTATCGTTACCTGAAATCTAGGCGCCAATTTACATTAACATGTAGTAAATTGTATCTCCTGTACAGTCACAAACGTAATAATAAATATCGTGTGAATTGTTTCTGTTCCTTCCATGAAGGGATTCCATTGACTGAATTATGCTTGTGACTGTACGTTTCGTATTCTTGTTTATCATTCATAATGTAAACTTTTTTAATCATTATTACCATAGTTTCTTAATTTAATATTAGAACCAGCTTTATGCAATTTATAACAGTTATTTTAGCTTCTATGCTGTAGTAAATTACATTTTAATGTCGCACAATGAAAACAAAACTCATTTTTTTTCGTTTCCACGTTTTCATTTTATAATATTTACACATATGTAGGTATAGTACGAGGCTGGTAATACTTGATGTTCGATAAATAAAAGTACAATGTTTTATAAGGATTTTATATCTACATACATAATATTATTTTTCTGATATACACGTTTGGTTTACACTGAAATGTGGGTACTTACAAGTCGTGATACAATCTCATATCCTAAACATTGTTGTATACGAACGTGCGTGCTAGTACGTATATCAAATGTGTATAATAGACAAACAGAGATGGTATATTGCTAACAATTTTTATTTTATACAAGGATTTTTTCTGTAATAGTATCTAAATAGTTGAACAAATTAGTCATAATGTTGAATTACTTTGGATAGGTCCTGAGTGGGGAGGTGACTGCGACAGAATATTTACAAGAAAGAATTCTCAATCATACTGTTATATGCGACCTCTTAAATATAAGGTGAACATAGGGCTTTATGCCTACAAATACCAAATATATTTTTTTATTTATAAATACTCGCTTATGATTGCTGACTGGTTAAACATAGTTAAGTAAAAAGTATTATGCCTATTCGCTAACGCAATAGTCGGTAGATTTTTGTCGCAGTTATCTAGTCTGTAGAACATTGATGTTTAAAAAGAGGAAGATACGTTACGCGCTAACATTGCTATCAGAAAACCTGGGCTCGGCGCACGACTACATGCACCGAAACTCACACATCTGTGTTCAGTGTCATCACCAGTCCCAAACCTACAGTTACCGATAGACAAGGGCAGAGATAGGAGACGCCGCTGTAGTGCGAGCGAAATCGCGTTAGCCGCCGAATGTTGGCCGAATGTTTACTATTATGAATGAAATGACATTTCAATATGTACGTATCGTGTCTTTCACGCATGTTTGTAATATCTATCTCGCTCTTACAAATATGGCGAAGCAAACATGAAATATTATTGTAATTTTCGACAAATTAACATTTTTGACTGTACTTACGAGTGGTAAGTGATCCCGTGTGACTTATTTTTCTTTCTGGTATTTTTTAAGCACTGTTAAGCTACACAAGAAGTAACTATTGCGTAAAAAACAAAAAATAAAATTATTGAGCTGTGTTATCAACCATGTGCCGTGCGCCACTGAGTGCCCACTACGGGCAATCACTTACATTAGTAGGACCAAGTGCTGTGGCCAGTGCCGTATCTACCTCTTTTTAATACATCAATGCTGTAGAAGTAATAAATGAATTGGTTATGATTTTCATTTAATGAAATAAATGTATTGACATTATTGTGAATTGTATTGCTAGTCCATATTTTATAGATATACTAAGTTATAACTTACTTAAGTCCAAAAAATGTTATGCTAAATATAGTTAAACTTTCCTCGCTAATTTTTGTTTCATTTACCTAATAAACCCTGAATCCTTATAAATATTACAGTTTTCTTAGGTTGGAACCCTGGCATTATATCACACTATCTATCTATAATATAAAAATGAATCGCAAAATGTGTTGTGTTGGTAAGCGCATAACTCAACAACGCCTGGACCAATTTGGCCAATTCTTATTTCAAATGTTCGTTGAAGTTTAAAGATGGTTTTTACGGCGAGAAAAATTCAAATAATTGCCGGACAAAACCCTAAAAACAGGCCTTTTCTTTTGCCCATACAAAAGTTTTCTAACTAAAACGTAGAGTCAATTTAAGCTTTATTGCTATTGTATAAAGTTCATATTAAATTAAGCTAGCTATTTTTGCTTTGTGTAGGGTAGGGTAGCGTAGCGTAGGGTAGTGTAGGATAGGATAGAGAGTAAGGTAGTGTTGCGTAGGGTAGGGATGGTAGTGTAGGGTAGGGTAGATAAATGTTTAGTGTTTTTATGGCAAAACAAAGTTTGCCGGGTCAGCTAGTAATATTATAAAGAGGAAAGTTTGTGAGTGAGTGTGTATGTTTGTTACTTCTTGACGCTCAAACGGCTGGACGGATCTGGATGAAATTTGTCAAGCAAATAGATTATGGTCTGGAACAGCACATAGGATACTTTTTATCCCGGGAATATGTTCCCTTGGGATACATTTCAACATTCACGCGAGTGAAGCTGCTGGCAGAAGTTAATATCTTAATAATTTAGCTAGGTAACTTTAAAATTTACTTATCGATCTTATTTAGTAACAATAAGGTCGATAAATGAGCAATTTGTATAAGTTGCACATTTATTTATACCTTATCTGTCAAATATATAGCAATAGGAATATATTATTAAGCATAAGAATGGTATACAATGTTGCTACAATTCAAAATAATAAATCACGAAAAATACAAATAATGCTCTTACTTTTTAAGCCAAAAAGTAAATCTCAATAGGGTTTACCGAATGAAAAACAGAGAGATTCTAACATCTACAAATACCCTCATCCTGAATGTTATAATGTTGCCACTCGACACAGGCGGAAACTTTGACTCCGTTCACTTCGACACTGCACCATCGCTCGCAGATAGAACTTGCCATCTCTTTCCTTTGTGGTGTAGAATGTATCTTCAGTGTCCACCTGCACTCGAACTGCGTATGATTGGCCTCCTAATTTTACAAGTAAAAGATTTCATGTGATCTACTATCTATCTACTAAGGTTTCATGAAAATACTAACCCTCCGGGAAATACAGGCGGTGTCATGTTATGTTTATATTACTACCAGCTGCTATACAAAATTGTTAAGACATCACTAGCGCTTGCCACCATCCCTACATGCTGGGCGACCGCGGCGGAGCGGAGGGGGCGCTCGACCTGCGAGCGCGCACCGGCCAGTCCAGCTGATCAAGCACTGTATCATTCACCGCCGTCCTGAGCACGCGCTTCACCTTTCGCCTTCAACCGGGTATTTTGACTGTCGACCGTGTGTCATCTTTATTTAAATATAACTGTAAAACAAAGTCAGTATTTTGTCCTACCACCATGGTCCTTCGAGCCGGAGTAGTAAAAAAACAATAATAGACGAAACTTAACAAACACGGTTCACTTCACCGCGCAGCCCTATATACTTACTTCCATACTTGCCCCTGGCAGAATTGTAGTGGCATCTATGCCGCCACATACAAACTAATGACTATAAGTCACACAAAATCTTGCATCGCGCAAGCAGTTTGCGACGCGATTTGAACTCGTAGGTTTCAATGGTTCATCCGACAACAACCGTCGGGCAGTTACCGGGGTCTGCTCCCTAAACACGAAGTCCGTAGTTTCGGCCTTCGTTACAGGCGGTTTCAACTCGGACGGATGATTCGTTCGGGGTCCGTACTAAGAATTAATGACAACACGATTTGACAGTTATAGGTACCTATTCCCGAAGTGTTTCTACCCGACCGAAAAATTGCACTTAAACTAACAGTTATTTTTTCACTCCGAAGTTTACAATAATAATAAGTTAGCGGAAATCTTTTGGATGGGGCCCTTAACATCGTTGACGAAAATAGGGAGTATACCCCCTGACACAACTCCCGTCTGGTCGGAGGATCCTCCCTTTTTACCCGACTGCCGAAGGAGGGTAATGTGTTTACCAGTCTATGTATGTATGTTTGTTCCTATGTGGCGTTCTAGAGATCAAACGCGTCGGCCGATTTTGATGATTCTTACGTCAATCGATTCGTCTTAACCCTGCGAGTGTCACTGGCTACATTCAAATTGGAAAAAAAGGAAAAAAAAAATGGCGGTTTTTTGGCGCCATTTTGTGGGTGCAATTTTTTTTTTCTTTCATATCCTTCGTGTGGGTTACCAAAATAAAAGGTTTTAAGAGGTGATTTCAAAAATATATAACACTTATATGTTTAAATGTACCTAATTAAAAAAAATAACTAGACGCTGTAAATAAAAAAAAAGTTAATTAAAAACTCAAAAAATCCGACTGCTTAAAAAGCGAACAAAAAAGAAGAAACCAGATGTATCCTCCGACTGCATAGCATGATTTTCTTCTTTTTAGTTCGCTTTTAAAGCAGTCGGGATTTTTGAGTTTTTTATTAGAGGTTGCGGAACTTTTCACCCTGTTCCGCGATCGAGTAGTCGTCATCTGCTCAGTTGCCAAAGAGGAAAACAAAATGTGGTCTTTAGTTTATAGTCATTAGATATTGATAGCCATCACGTCTGTGAAGTTTTGCCAGTTAATAATACCAGAACTGCTCATACCGATTAGAATCAAAAAGTCGTCCCGGAATCCTGATGTGAAAAATAATCAACTCCCAACTCAACATCCAACACAACAAAACACCCAATTCTACATCATACTCGACGTACAATTCAACGTACAACTCATTGTACAATGCAACGTACAACTCAACATTCAGCTCAATATCCAACTCAACATCCAACACAACACCCAACTAAACACACAACTCAACTCCCAACTCGTCAGACAACATAACTCACAACCAAATCAACTCCCAACTCGACACCAAACTCAACAACCAACTGTACTCCCAACTCGTCACCCAACTCCCAAATCAACAACCATCTCAAAACCTAACTCAACTAAACACTCAATTCCAATCTCAACAACCAACTCGTCACCTAACCAAACAAACAACTCAATACGCAAGCCGCCTCGTAGGAGATCGTGCGATACCCCCTGATGACTCTGACGGCCATCGCTCTCTGGGGCTTCCGCAAAACAGCAATGCTGCCGGCCGTCAGGTCAATCGCCCAGATTGGGGCCCTATTCCGGGGCATTGATCTCTCGATCCCCCGGTAGAACCGCCTACAGGCAGCACTCGAGCCCCCCCCCATTGGGAAGCAGCGCTGACAGCGCCCCAGCCGCGCCTAACATCTTCGGCGTTAGTAGCCGGAAGTGGGGGCCGCAATCCCACCAGCTGTCGAGCACCAATACTAGGTACTTCATGGTAGACTCAAAAGCGATTCGAGCCTCCCCGACCACGATGTGGGCATCGGGCGGCGGCGCCCGCCGGGGGCATGAAAGACCATGGCCTCCGACTTGTTGAGAGAGGTGGCTCCAGGCCAAGGCGCCGTAAGCCGCTCACCACCTGCGAGACTGCAGATGACCAGATTTCCTCAAAGTGGCAAACTGGCCCCGCTAAAGGCACGCTATGAAGACTCCTTCAGAGCGAGGGCTAACACGTGGCCGTGGATTCCTTCGGGCCCCGGAGCCACGTTCTTGGCCCGGAGCCGCTTCACGGCCGCCCCCATCTCTGCCTGTGTCACCTCTGGGATGCTGATGGCGTCCACCTCTGTAGACTCTGCGGCCGTGGGCAAAGCCATCGGCGGCGGGATATGCACCGCTCTCGAGAAGGCTGCGACTACCTCCTCCAGCAGCTTGGGTTGGAGACTCTCCGTAAGTGGAGGCGCGGCGTCTCGAATTTTTGTCGAACCGCTCGATAAGGGCGCCCCCAAGGATCCCCGTCTAGAGGTCTAGAGTCTCCAACATCTCTTCCTTGGCTCGCTTCGTCGCCTCGCCGATGGCCAGCCGCAGTCTCCGTCGCCGCGCGGTTCACCGCTTACCGCGCGGCTTCTTCATCAGGGACCCGAAGACTTCTCCTCCGGTATCGGCTGTACTGGCGTCTGGCCGCTACGCACGCGACATGCTACTGTGCGATCTCGGCGGACCACCAGTACACCTGGCGCCTTGCTGACTGTGCTTGGACCCGGGGCATTTAGTTCTATTCCGTTTGATTAAAACACATTATATTGACATCAATGTTTTATTAACTTATAATTTTATGTAACTGTGACTTGCTCATGAGAAACAATGATGTTCCTATACAAGTATACAGTTTGGAATTCATTATGAATGGTAATCCGGACTGAATTATTAAATCAAACAAACCGAATTTCATAAAGTAGTAAGGTAGTAGTTTCGATATATCGAAATCAGTATCAATATTACTTTTTAAATATCGAAACGATTTATATCGGCATTTTTGGCACTTCCACATAATCTATTTTCACCTAACTACGCAATGCATAATAATTAAATAGAAAGATAATGGGCAGAATTATTATTATTTGTACAGTGTTGCCACATCGAAAAAAGAAAACATTAAAGGTATGTCTTTAAAATTTCCGAAAGTTAAAATCATGTTCCGAAAGTTCTTGAGAGGTGAAGTTATCTTGTAATCCTTCTTTAATATACAGGTGGTCAAAAATTCGTGGATCAAACGCAACTAGGGGTTAGATGGGGTCATCAGTTGCAAAAAATTGTTCTACGGGAGGTCCAGGTTACCCCCGGCAGAGTTATAATTTACCTGCGGAGATTTTTAAAGGCCTAACCGAGTTTTATGGTTGGGTTAACTTTGTCCTTGCCACGAATGATCGTCCTCGAAAGATATCAAAGCCACATTACACATGGCTATCTATGTGTAATATCTTTTTAGAACCCCTATTAAATGCGCCAAAACTTGTAATACAGGGTCACTTTTCGGAAGAGATTTTTTTTTTCACAGTGCGGTCCGAAGTAAATAAAAGGTCGAAAAAATATCGTAAAACTTAATATTATCTTCAACACACCCAATAAACAACCATAAATAGCATGTCTAACGCAAGGACTCATCAGTACCAATCTAGTGAAAATTATCAAAAAGATACAGGTGTAGATTTTTTCGAATTTTAAAAAGAATTAAAAAAAAGACATTTTTTTTATAAAAACAAAATAAATGATAACTCTGCAGGGGTTGACCTTAAAAGGACCTCCCGTATTTTTGTTTTTTTGCAGCTGATGGCCCCATCTAAATCCTAGTTGCGTTTGATCCACGACTTTTTGGCCACCCTGTACCTATATGAAGACCCGATATACAAAACAAGGGTATTTTAGCGCTTGAATGATATTCTCCGAGTGGAGCTATTGTGATAAAACAAAATGGCGATGTTAGTTCCAATTTAGCACGCAAAAAGTATCTTGTATTGTAGTGCTATAAACCCGAACACATGAACAACAGACTCTATGGAATAATTTTTAGCTCGATTTTTCGTCTTTTTGGCTGTTATCCTGAATATTATTATACTGCCACTCAACACAGGCGGAACCCTTGACTCCGTTCACTTCGACACTGCACCATCGCTCGTAGAACTTAGCTTCTCTTCCCTTCCCGATGTAGAATGTTTCTTCACTGTCCACCTGCACTCGAACTGCGTACGCTTGGCCTCCTAAGTGTACAAATTAATAAGTTTGGTTAGTAAAAGTTTTCATATAACCCACTACCTATTCATTAATTTATTCTAAATTCGCTAAAGGTCGTCACCAACCAGGATTTTTATTCCGAACACAATTTATATGCCGAACAATATTGATTAAAAATAAAAAAACCGGCCAAATGCGAGTCGGACTCGCGCACGAAGGGTTCCGTACTAGTTAGTATCGCAAAAAACGGCAACAAATCACGTTTGTTGTATGCGAGCCTCACTTAAATATTTATTTTATTCTGTTTTTACCCGACTGCCGAAGCAGGGTAATGTGTTTATCAGTCTATCTATGTATGTAAGTATGTATGTATGTTTATTCCTAGGCGTTCCAGAGACCAAACGCGTTGGCCGATTTTGATGATTTATACGTCAATCGATTCGTCTTAACCTGCGAGTGTCATACATAGGTTACATTAAAATTGGACAATAGAAAAATGGCGGCTTTTGGGTGCCATATTGTGGGGGCCCAAATTTTTTTTTCTTCCAAACCCATCGTGTGGGGTATCAAAATAAAGGGTTTTAAGAAATGGTTTCAAAAATATATTACACTTATATGTTTAAATGTATATAATTCGAAAAAAAAACTAACTAAAAAGTTATAAATAAAAAAACTTAATTCAAAAAATCAAAAAACCCGACTGCTTCAAAAGCGAACTAAAAAGTCGTAAACAAGGAAAAAATCATGCTGTGCAGTCGGAGGATACATATTTGCGGGCTGGCTGACCAAAATCTGGTGTATGTTGTTATAGCGGCAACAGAAATATATCATCTGTGAAATTTTCAACTGTCTAGCTATTACAGTTCATGAGATTATGAAAGACAAAGACAGACGGACAGTGGAGTCTTAGTAATAGGGTCACGTTTCAACCAACATCGGACAACGTTAGGTCTACATATCTATCTACGGCATATACATGAGCTGTTTAAATGCTGCTAACAAAATGGACCCATGAAAGTTTATGAATAGTAGGATTTATAGCATATAGTATCAATCTCAAGATTTTTAAAAGGTTTCTCTACAGGAGTATATGAAAAAAAAAAAGATTTATGAAAATGAAATAAAAAATATTTATAGTCACAAAACATTTATTTAATACTAGCGGACGCCTCGTGATTTCACTCATGTAGTTAGTTAGTAGCTTAGGTCACCCAGGGATAGTGTAACTTTCCAACAGTGAAATATTTATTGAAATTGTTCAGTAGCTTTCAAGCGTATTTGTTACATACAAAAATACAAATCATGCCTCTTTATAATATCATATCATTAGTGTAGACTAATGAACAATATCATTCTTAAGTTACAATTTACAACCTAAATAACAATCACACATGTCTTATTACAAAATAAGTCAAATGTTAAGAGTACCTATCAATACGTGAGGATTTGTAATTGGCTTTCTGTTTACTATGGTTTCCGTGTTTACCTGTATTTATTAGCTGTAAGTCCTCCATGTACTAAAATAAATATAAAAATAAAAAATAAAATATAAATACCCAGATTACTAGATTATTGAGGTCAGATAGTCACTTGCTCCATCAGCTCCATGTAAAACACTGGTACTCTGCAGCATCTGGTTAGACTGGCAGCCGACCACAACATAGTTGGAATAACCCTGGGCAGATAGATTAATTATTCTTCTTCATTAACATGCGAGCTATTTGATCGTGATGGCCGGCATCTGTACTCTCCATATCTCGCATAAATTGCAAATTTGACATAAGCAGTTTCCACAAATTCAAAGCTAAAAACTGCAGATTTAATCATATCTTTAAGAACTTCATCGTTACTTTCTTTCTCGATGATATAATCAACCAAAGCTTGAACACGTTCCGGGTCAAGCATATGCGAAAGATGTATATTTTTTGTTTTCAAGTGTTTATACTTGTCCAACTCTTTGTCCAAATTTTTTGTAACTGTCTTGAGTTTGATGATCTTGTTGTTCAGTTTCTTCTCGTATTTCTGCCAATTCTTCTGAGATATCAGATCGTTCCAGTGCTGGTATTCCTTCTCCCAATAGTCTCTTTTGTTCTTGAACACCCGAATATATTTAGGGATATATTTTAGTTCAACATCTTCAAGCTCAGCTTCTGTTATTTCCGCTTCGAGTTTTTCTCTCATTTTTCTCTCGTGCTCCTCGTCGGTTTCGCCTTCGAAAGGTATCAACTCGTCTGGTATACACACATTTTCGTCTGGTGGAAATAGAATTCCTATAAGGCTGTTTAGATTTTTCTTGTATTGCTTGAACTTTTTTTCCACCTTCAAATCAGATATATCGGCTACTGAAGACTCCATAATCCCCAGACTTTGCCTTAATAGTAAATAGGTACTATGATAACTTTGCTGCTCAGCAAACTGACTTGAATACCGTCGAGGACACGGATATTACGCGCGATGCGACTGCATAAAATACTCGTAACAAAAAATTATATGATTTTATTAGCTGACACAATAACACTATAGACGGCCCAACGGTCGCAGGTAAAATTCCGGTTTGAACTTTTGAAGTTTTTTTTTTTTTATAATTATTTGTGGCTAAGCCACTGGCTTGGTTACGAGACCTTTAAGCCAAGTCTTTAATAGAAAAGTCTTAATTTTAAGTTTTAAGAGTTTACACACTTGATTTGTACACTACACACTTCCACAACTGTTTTTAATGAATTTAAAAATGGGCACAAAACATTTTTTAGTTTTTAGAATATCGTTCAGGCGGCGGGAGGAATTATTTGGTAAGATATCACTCAATTCACTGGCAAGTATCAGTCTTTCTATTGTAAAATTTTGACAGTTCAAAATCAGGTGTTCAGCGTCAGCTTGCGGTGCGTTACAGAATTTACAAGAATCACTTGAAATTATGCCCAAACGGGATAAGTGGGCAGGTGTGGTGGTATGGCCAAAGCGAAGCCTGTTAATCGTGGTGATAAAGTGCCGGCTGGCTGACTCCAGGTCGTTGTACCAGGGTTCTGTTGGTAAGTCTGTTTGGATACTTCCGTACCACTTTCCTTTCTGCTCTTGGTCTTTCTTCCACATTTCAATCCAGAGATTTTTCAGTTCTTCGTTTATGAAGCTATAATAATCTGTATGTGGTACACTAACATATTGAACATCCAGTGAATTTGTCCCCTCATTTGCAGTTCTATCTGCTGCTTCATTTCCAGATATACCTTTATGCGAAGGGATCCATATAAAGGATATCTCAATATCTTTACAATTTAACTTATATACTAAATCTTTAATTATGTACAAAATATAATTAGTTTTAAAATGAAATTTCAATTTTTTTAAAGCTTCCAAAACACTCAATGAATCAGTTAAAATTAAGAAGAACTTATAAGACTGGTGAATATGACTTATTAACTTTAACGCTTCTAGGATTGCATAGGCTTCTGCAGTAAATATTGAGCATTCATTGTCCAGAACAAAGCTTTGAGTGAACCTTGTTTGAGGATCATATAAAGCAGATCTCACATGGTCATCTCCCTTACTGCCATCAGTGTATAGAGTATAATACTTATTATTTTCTGTCAAAAATTCTAGCATGTCATTATTACATGTAACTCTATGTTCTAGAACATGAATCGGATGAGTTATACTAACATAGTTGTGGGCATAGCAAGGCCACTGTGACTGTTTTTTAATCCTTGTGCATTTATAAAATATTTCCAGATATATCCGGCATAACTGTGGAGTTATGCCCCTCAACAGTTCATCTGCTGAGGACATTGGACCAGAGACATTAACCAGGTGAGGGACTATTCTGTTGATAACATCATTATTAGATGATGATAAAAGTTTGATGCAATATCTTTCACATAGCAATATTCTCCTCAAAATAAGGGGCATGATTTTGGTTTCAACTTCCATGGCTCTTATGGGAGTTGAACACATTGCTCCAGAGATGATTCTCAAAGCTTTGTTCTGAATTATATCCAATCTATGTACATATGTACAATTAATGTAAGCTAGAGTGCTATAATCAAAGTGGCTTCTTACAATTGCTTTGTACAGTATTGATAATATTTTTGGATCAGCTCCCCAAGATATCCCAGCAAGGCATCTTAGAACATTTAGCCCTTTGTAAGAATTTTTAGAAATATATTTAATGTGCTCTTCGAATTTGAGTTTTTGGTCAATGACAATACCTAAGAACTTATGCTGGTTAACTCTTTGAATGCTCTCTGTAGCATATGTAACATCAGTAGTAGGGTTGTCATCTCCAAAAATCATAACACTGCTTTTTAAAGCATTAATTTTAAGATGCAGCCTATTATTATAATAATCATAAAGTTTTCCTAGTGCTATATTTACAGTATCAATAGCTGTACATAAATTAGAATTTGAACTATATAGAACTAAATCATCAGCAAATTGTAATATATTTACATTCTGAGTATCAACATATTTACATATTTCACAAGTGTACAAGTTATAGATCAAGGGCGACAGAGTTGCACCTTGCATTGTACCTTTACTGGCCCACTGTGGTCCATAAAGGATGTTATTGTGTTTGACAAAGAGTTTTCTGTTACTCAAGAAATCATAAATCCATTTGGACACAAGTCCAGGTAAACCTAAACTACCAGTTAATATTTTGACAAGTATGCCAGGGTCAACATTGTCAAAAGCACCTTGTACATCCAAAAATACGCAAACGGTATGTAATTTGCTATTTTCTGCCCTTTTCAGGTCTGCTATTAAGGAAGTGAAACTGTCAGCACAGCTATGACCGCGCCTAAATCCATATTGCACTGGTGGAATAATGTTTTTGGATTCAGAGTACCAGTCCAAACGATTCTTTAACATATTCTCAAAGATCTTTCCCAGACATGAGGATAACGAGATTGGACGATAGCTGCTAGCTAAATTTGGTGGTTTGTCAGGTTTTAATATGGGAATCACACACTGTGTTTTCCATGATTCTGGTATTATTTGCTTACACCAAAGACTGTTAAGAATTTTTAAGAATAAATGTTTTACATCATCATTAAGATTTTTAATCAGTATGTAAGGGAAATCATCTAAACCTGGGGTTGTATTTTTTCTAGATTGCAGACTCATTAAGAATTCAGTCCATGTAAAAGGATCCAATAAAAATTTGGTGTTTGGGTTGTCATTATTGAGATCAAAATAATGCTTATATTCACAAATATTGCAAAAATATCTGATAATAGTAACCTTATAGATAGCAATCTATAAGGTTACTATTATCAGATATTTTTGTCAAAAACGGTTGAATAAATTCATCCCTGTATGATTTGTTACCAGATCTGATGCCTTTAAATCTCTTAATAAGGTTCCAAACTTTACTTAGTGGAGTAGTTCTATTAAAAGTGTTACAAAAGTTGTTCCAACCGATCTTCTTCTGTTCTGAAATTGTACGTTTTTTTAATGCATCTAATCTCTTATAATTAATGTAATTATCTATAGTTGGGTCACTTCTGTACAGTTTCAGAGCAGTATAAGATGTAATTACACTTTGCTCACAAATAGAATTCCACCAAGGAGCTGGAATTCTACTTCTAAAATCACTAGTTTTAACCAACTTTGGAATCACCATTTCCTTCAAGGCATCAAGGCGAGTACAAAATTCGAGGTAAGTGGACATTGGATCCTCTTCATCAACCTTAAAGTCATGGAAAACATTTTTGGATATTTCTAAAAACTTACTCCAATCAGTTTGATTGTACAAAAATCTGTCAACAGGTGGATTAACTTGATATTTGTCAGCACAAATTGCAAGTTTTGTAATAGTTGGGTAATGATAACTACCCATTGTGTCGTCATGAACAGACCACTCACAAAGCGGCGCAAGATTTGGACTAACGAAAGTGACATCAATTGCCGATGGATTACAATGAGGGCGATTGACTGTAGTAAAGTCACCGTTATTAATTATACATAAGTCATTATCATCAATTAAATTATATAAATCTTGCCCCCTGCCTTTTGTGGACACGCATCCGAAGGCAATATGGTGGGCATTCATATCACCACTAACGAATATAGGTTTAGGGAGGTTCCTGATAATATTCTGCAATCGATTTAATCTTATATGCCTAGATTTAGGTGGACAATATACACATAAAACTGTTATGTCGCCTATTTCTGTAAATACAGAAATTGCAATAGTCTGAATATCTTCATAGAAACGGGTGTCTAAAACCTTATACTTTAAATATGGCTTTATTAAGATAGCTACTCCATTATGACTGTTAGCTGAATTTTTGTGGTGGAAGTTATAGTCAGGTATTTTAAAACTCTGTTGGTCTTTTAACCAAGTTTCATTAATTAGACAAATATCTATATTTTGATTTCGTAGAAAATTTATTAGTAAAGGTTTTTTATGATTTAAACTTTGAGCATTATACTGTGCAATACTTATGGAAGTTATTATGTTGGACAACAAATCCATTAAGTTATCAGATTTTTGATGAGCATTTCTTTGATAGACGACGTGGTTATGGGTACATCGTCCGATTTGTTGCTTAGTTGTACTAAAGTATGAACTAAAGCCATTAAAACATCATTATTGGCAATGATTTGGGCTTGGATATTTGGTTTGGGGGCAGTTTTTTCTCAGGCATGGTTTCTTTATTTTTAGGTGTGTTATGTACACTATCCACATTATACAATTTAATTTTGTTCTTATTTAGAACAAGTTCTTTATTTACATTATTCACGTTTTCCTTTTTATTTAGAGCAGTCTTGGAGCGGTCCGGCAAAGCAGGGGAGTCAGTTTCCTTCTTTGTATTGGTTGTATTAGCTATGTTGGCATAAGTTACTTTTTCTTTTTTTCTAACATTTTCCTTAACTTAACCGGACAGGTCCTTGAAATAGCCAAATGAGGTCCACTGCAGTTAATGCAGCAGAGCTCATTGGGCTTGTCACACTCTTTGTAAGAGTGTTCTCCAGCACAGCAGCTGCAGCGCTGTTTACCATTACATATATTAGCAGAATGGTTGAATTTGAAGCAGCGATAGCACTGCAACAGGGGTTGAATGTAATCAAAAACTCTATATGAAAAAAGGTCATATTGAATTGAGTCTGGTAATGAATTAGCCAAGAATGTTATGCTGACTGTCTGAAGTGGTACCCTGTTCAGGTTCTGTCCCACTTTCTTTGTAAATCTTCTGATTGCCACAATTTCGTAGACAGAAGAAAGCTTAGTGTACAATTCTTTATTGGAAATATTTGTTGGCACGAACCTGATGATGCCAACTCGTTCTATCTGGGCTGCGGGGATATATGCCCTCATCTTATATTTTTCTAGGAATGTTACGTTGTTGATGAAATTGTTGGCCGTGTTGTATTGCTTGAACACGACTACTATTTTATTCGCATTGACACGGCGTATCGCCACCACACCTTTAACGTCCGCTGCGAAAATGTGATTCAAGTATATGGGACTTTTATTTCCCAATCGTTCTTTATCCTGGCTTTCTACAAACACTTTGAACTCCGTGCTACCCGAATGTTCTGGGTACAGTCTTTTGTAATTAGGTTTAAAATAGGGTGCATAATTAATAGAGTCACTTTCCTCACCGCCGCCGACATGGTCCTCAGCATCAGCGCCAATATTCCGCTTTCGAACTTTGGGATTCGGGGGATCAGCCCCGCTCCCCTCATTCCCGTCCATATTCAGGACAGGAACAAACTATTTACAGGAAATATACACAATTTACAGTATTTAAATTCAATGAAAAAACTTGGACAAAAATTGAAAAAGCGCGCTTTGGTTGAAATTCCCGCCAAGAATCCAATGTCCATTTTTCCTTTTGAAGTTTGTACAATGTTAAGTGTTGCCACGGCCCTTAAGTCAAAAGTTACGTTTCAATTCCTCAAATGTTACATTTTTGCTGCAAAAGTTACATGATTTTTTTATTTCGCCTTTTTGATTTCGGAGGCAAATTGATGTCAGCAAATTGGCGTAATATAAAGGAATCTCTGATTTCTAATGGTTTATTTAATCTTATGAAAAAACAGACTCTAGTTTATAATAGTAATCTTTGCTCTAGTTTCATTTGCTCGCAGCGCCATCTTCACAGTTGTTACTATCTAGTCTAGCACCTAACTTATTCTATTACTATGAACCAAATTCACGAGAGGTGGGGCATCTGTTAGTTTTACACTGAAGTAACTACTAATATTAGATATGTGTAGAACCTTCTTATCGTATTTTTTTTACCATAGGTATGTTCTTAAGAGGGCTGTTAATAAAGGGCAAAATCGCCTCAATGCAAAAAAAAATAAACTTTCATTATAGACGATGATTTGTCACCTCTCTTTATTGTGTATTAAATTGAGTACTAGTGAATCGCTTTCATTAAGTTTTGTTCCATACTTTTTGAAATTATCTTTTTTTCTGAAATCACAAAACATGACAATTACACAGGCATAATAGATTAAGACGAAAACTAAAAAAATATTGTTCAAATCTATAGCGAATTAGAGAACCACCAACCTAGCATAAGTTTTTTTATAATATCGTTAAGTAATAATCGTAGAGGTTTAAATCCACACTTTCTACAGAAATTTTACTTTCTTGCACCAGCAATAAAATATTTATGCTTAAGATATTTTGATTTTAATAATTTATGTTGCAAACTTAGACATATAGGTACCTACTTATTAATACATTAAAGATAGGCACTAGAATCTCGATAAATTGAGAAACTTTATCGCTAAACTTACTTACCAAACAATAAATGTAGGTAATCACCGGAACTTCTAGTACGAAACCGCGCGAACTCGCAAAGTACGAAACGTACGCGCACACGCTCAAGCAAAATCAAGTTTTATGTTTCATTTTGTCATGGCGCGTTACATTCAGAGCCATCTCTGAGTATGATATGGAGTGAAATACTTTCTAGACGCGCCAGTTTTAGGTGCGTTCTATTTGGATGCGTTCGTAAACTGTTTGAAATAAAAATCTAGTATTACAAATCTCGTTGTTCTCAAAAGTTACGAAAATTGCCATAAATATAAAAATTACTTACATGTTACGCGACGGGGTCAAAAGTTACGAAAAATGTAAGAAATGTAACCTTCTGGCAACACTGACAATGTATGAAACTTAACGGACGTCCTTGTTAATGGCGGCTATAATCCGCTAAAATTACGAAGAATACTGAGAGCTCTGGGGTTCTATCGGCCTTGACCCTTCAACACATAGACGGATTAGGATTACATCGAGCCATCGAGCGGACCCTATTAGGGTATATATGTTCTGTGACATCGAGTCATCGACCGCCATGCAGTGGTGCCAACTTAGGGTAATTTACCCTAGATTTAGAGTAAAGTTATTTTTTTTTTGTTAATTTCAAGCAGGGTAATTTTTAGGGTACAAACTCGGTGAGGGTAATTTTTTTGCCGATGCTATATTAGAAATTGATAACTTAATAGAGTAAAAATTTGTAATGAAATGGACTTTAGATTAAATATTTCCCTTGAACCCGCAATCTCTTAAAACTACTTTCTCAATAGCCTATCATAGCCTCAATCAAGTAGTCTAGCACTAGTTACGAATAGGATCTTTGGTAAACACCAGATTTATTCATGCTTTCAAATATAATAGTAAAACTTGTCTGTAATTTTATATATTATAAATTTTATTTTACAAGGCTGCACTGATACATTGTGTCATAAAGTGTGTTAATAAATAAATAAATAATTAATTAAAAAAATTGTCTCGCCTTGTGTATGATGTTGCATGAAATCATCGACCACATAGCCACTAGACGCCTAATGCTTGACTTCATCTAATACATCAAAACAATTCTGTCAACTAGCTGCCCGGCGAGCACGGCCAACTGTGACATGGCTTAAGTCACGCTTTTTATCACAGTTTGAGTGATAAAGCCATTTTGTCATAAATGGTAGCACGGCGGCGTGAGATATTTTCTTGATTTGTGGCATAACTTCTTGACGTTAACTTTTTTTCTTTTTCGGAAATTTTCCAATTTTATTGCAGTTTCGGTTTAATCTTGGCCATAAAAACCATCTAGGTTCTGAGAAGCATAGCCCTACGACGCACTGTCGCCGAATTATGGGCCTCCGAATCTTATTTTATTTTGCATAAACCGCTCTATATTTTCAAAATGGTATCTCGAAAACGGTATGTCCTAGGCAAAAAATAATCAAAATTTAGCCCCCCCCCCTCCCTTGCTACCCCCATGCTAACAGCATCCCAACATGAATATAAGTTTTTTTTTTGTCACGTTTCATGGTTTTCGACTTGAATTAAATAAAATATTTAAAAAGTTTATGATAAAATATGTCATGTCTTACAATTGGTCTTAAATGCTAGCACGGGACACCCATGTGACATAGTTTAAAGGCGCGACATGCCTTTCTTGTTGCTGACTTCATAGTGCGACATAATCTGAATAGACAACCAAATAAAATAATACGTATAAAAGTGTGCTGTTCATACAAATAAACAACTTTTTAATTTTATTGGGAACGAATTCATATTTGACCCCCGACCATAGACCTGTGCACACTTTATTTTTCTTTGTTTGTTTGATAACTTATTAAATGTTTTTTAGAAAGATATAATTATTGTGATTTTAATAATTACTTAAAAATATAATAGCTTGGACCCTGTTCCCGATACCGGTGGGCCCCTATTTTTTATATATTAAATGTTTTTTGGTTTGATTGAGTTTTATTTAAAAAAAAAATATTTTAAAATGTAGAAAGTAAAAAGAATATGGAATAAAAGAAAACTATTATTAAAAAAAAAAAAAAACAAAAATCCTGTAACATTTCAATTAATAAATAAGCATTTATCACCACACACAAAATAAATTTATTGCCATTTGGTGCATTAATTAGAAGGAAAATATTTTTTTTTCAACTATATAATTTTATCACCACCTCCGAACGAAAGTGATACATTTTTCTCAATCATCTGTCAAAATGTGACATTTGTGACAAAATGGGTGCGCCCGTATTAGCAATTAAGACCCGATGAGTCCCAAATAAACGTCAGGAAATTTTCTCACGCCGCCGCCGGTACTAGTATTTAAGACAAAATGGCTTTATCGCCCAAATTGCGATGAAATGTGTGACTCAAGCCATGGCACAGTAGGCCGTGCTCGCCGGGCAGCAACAAGAAAGGCATGTCGCGCCTTTAAAATATGTCACATGGTTGACCCGTGCTAACATAAATGACAAATTGTAAGACATGGACAAATTTTATCATGTCTTGTCACAAACGTCTTGGGTTTGCCATGCTCGCCGGGCTGAGGTATGAAGAACGGCAGCATAATTGTGTAAGTAAATTCGTCAACGGAAACAATCTGTTTCTTTCCCAAAAACACACACATACACAAAAAAGTTGAATAAAGATTGAACTTTTTTGTGTATGTGTGTGTTTTTGGGAAGAAACAGATTGTTTCGTTTGCCGAATTTACTTACACAATTAGGCTGCGGGTCGACTGCGCCACGGTAAGGATATCTAACAGTATTGTGACTCGGCCCTGACCTTGAAATAAGTGCCTACAAGCGCTCGTCACCTAAACACGCGTTTTTTTTTTTTTTTTTTTAAGGCGCCTACCTCTCCGCGCTTTTGGCGGAGTCTGCGAGCTAAAAGTCCCCGGACATAATCCGAGACTATGGAGACTTATCTTTATTACTAGGTATTACAAACTTTCTTATTACACTATTACATATCTTACTTTCTACTACATGATAAGTTTCAAAATTTAACACTTTTACATTCTACACAGTTACTAATATTATTACACATCTATTTTTATTGTATCTTATTATAATGTGATCCAATTTGTTTTACATCCATTCACTAATGCTACCTGTTATATATGACATATATAATTTCGAGCATAATTATACATCTATTTATTCTTTTGTATCGTTTTTTCCGCTATTTTCTTACAATATTTTAAAAATTCTGTTCTGTGTTTTTTGTTATTAATTAATTTACTTAAATTTTCTGTTTTTATCTCTATCCCCAGTCTTTGTTCAATCTCGTACCTCTCCAGGCCATAGGCCGGGCAGTCAGTCAACAAGTGTATTACCGTCTCGTCAATGTCTGGGTCACATATACATGATGGGCTTTCCTTACACTTGAATCTGTTCAAGTATTCGGAAAACCCACCATGCCCTGTCATTATTTGCGTGATTACACCTGTCGGCTTTAACTTCCTGACTGCTCTGTACGCGTCGATCGCGTCCGGAAAGAACAGCTTAGTGGTCGCGGCTGTGTCGCCCATTCTGTACCGTCGGTTCCATTCGTCAAGCGAATCCTTTCGGATATGCCGCTTGACGAATGACAGCGGGCACTGATCGTAATCCGGCCTCCTCTTCAATTTGAGCGCCGCATCTTTAGCCAACTGGTCGGCTCTCTCATTCCCTTCCAGTCCCGCATGGGCCTTGATCCAGAACAAAGATATATCTTTGCCCTGGGATCTGCCCTGCCGCAGATTCTCTCTGGTTTCGACTGCAAGGGGATGAGAGGAGCGGTGGTTTGCGACCGTTTCGAGTGAGGATCGAGAGTCGCTAAAGATGCCAAAGGTCTCTTTAGCGCTCTTAAGAATCTCCCTCGTGGCTTTACATATGGCCAACAGTTCGGCCTGGTAGACCGTGCAGTGGGACGACAGCTTCAACTTCAGGCATTTGGTTTCGGTGCCATTGCTCCAGAGAGACAATGCCGCCCCCACCTTGCCTTCGATTTTACTGCCGTCCGTGTAGATCTGCACTGCTTGTGCGCAGTGGTTACTGAGTGATTCTTGGTCTGTCAGGCAAATGAACTGCAGGCTCATATGCTCTGCCGGGTGGGGTGTGGAGGCAAATGCGATACGTCGCTCGACGTCCCTATCTCCTAGCGCTGACCGGGGTACCCCCCTCCTCGCCTCGTACAGGGCAGCTGCCTCTTGCACTCTGAGATCGAGGGGCAGTATCCCAGCCAGCACCAGTGCCGAGTTCAGGGAAACGGTGCGGTAGGATTTGCACAATTTCTGTGCAAATCCCCTTTGGACCGCATTTAGCCTTTTCTTTACGCACTTCTTTGTGGCTGCAGATGCCCACGCACTTGCCGTGTACAAAATGACGGGTTCAACCTAACCACGCGTTAGGGCCGCCCGCCTCTACCTACTTGAGTTTCTTTCTAGTTTTGTGATTGTAAATATCTCAGATTCCTTTCTCTAATCTGAGGTAAATATTATATATATATATATTTTTATCAAACTTATTTTAAATCTTACTAGGTAGGTACCTACCAATTATTAATTTCATAAGTAATCAATTCATAATGATATTTTCTTCTAATTAAATAATATATGTAAGTAGCTAAGTACATAAGTAAGTAGATAGCCTAGCCTGGGCAACTACCTCCTGTCTGGGTCGCGGATAGATTTGAAAAAGAGTTACCGCGGCCCTGGCTCAAGCAACTGAAGGAATATTGGTGGGTTTTAGTCAGTAAAAGTCTGACACGCCCTCCCGCCTCACCCAGAGCGGGAGAAGTCATTGGATGATTGCCCAACACAAAAAAAAAAACCTGGGAAACTACCTACTAGTTTTTTTTTTAAACCAAGCCTGTGCCCGAGCGTAGGAGGTAGGTTTATCACCCTATCCACATATTTATATTTATTGATCCAGGTATTTTACTCGGTGGAAAAAGCGAAATACCTACCTATTAAAAAAAGAAACAAATTACGTATTATTTGGTTAGGTACTCGTTTATATTTTTTTATTGTCTTGCCTTTCAGAGGTTCCAGGTAATTAAAAAAATGTAATCTCTGAGTATAATTGCTCTCTGACATATTAAGTAAGTAAGTACTTGTACGTATTTGCATAAAATATTCACAAATCGCACGCTAACTTACAAAACCAGCACACCGTTCGTTCGTCACAGCGGCGCGTCCGCGACTGGTAGTATAACGAGTGTGGGCTGAGCTCGAGTCACGTAGTCACGTTACTCGCGTTCCGGCCGTTTGTATGTAGATAGAATACTGTATATATTTTTACCGTGACTACGCTCTGATTGGTCTTTTCCCAAGGTCATACGACTCATAAGGGTGGGACAGGTTTAAATAAAACCAGGAAGGTATCGATATTTTTATAAATAGTATTTGTACTTATTTTTTTTTAATTATTATTACCTTTTTTATTATTAATTATACGTCGTTTTAACATTTTAGTAATAACATAAAAAGTTAAAATTAAAAAAAAAAACAAAATTCTAAAGGTACACTTTTTTCGGTTGTTGTTTCTTAAATATAGTAATATTAAATATTAGTAAAAAACGTAGGTAATCAAAAAATCGTTTAACAATTCATAAACTATTCAATTTAATGTCTTTATTTGTAATGTTTCTAGTTCTATCGATAACAGATTGGTCATAGGATATGAAGCATCACTAGTTTTGTTTACTAAATTATAGAGGAGAAGAGATAGCGAAAAAATACTTTAAAAAGAAAGAGACGCAAACATGCGTTGGGCGTTTTCACCTACAAACTTGACCAGTATAATATGAACTCCGTTATATAATATCAGAAAATAAATCTAATTATGTTAACGTATTTATGAAATGTTATGCCATTTTTCTGGTAACTCGAAGTCTGGCTGTTGTTACCATACCAACGTATTGTACAAGAGGCCATTATAATAATATATATTTCATTTTTTTTTTATTGACTTTCGCTGAAGTGTTTACGGCTCACAGAAGTGGTCGCTACTAATTCGAAATTGCCGGCTGGCGACCTGTATTACCTGTTTATGATCTTTTAGTCATATGTGTTGACATACATCGCTCGCCTGTTATTAGGCGTCTATGGGTTGTGTGGTCGCTGCATGAAATGTATCAAATATAAAAAGTACAGAGGCTTTTTTTCCTTTGACATAAATTCTAGGGTAAATTGGGATCAGACTTTGGGTAAAACAAAAACAAGATCTGGCAACACTGACCGCCATTTTGACTGTCACTCACTAGAATTTGCAAGTGTTTAACAGTTAGTTTGTTTTGGTTTTTATTTAAAACTAGCTGACCCGGCAAACTTTGTTTTGCCATAAAAACACCAAACATTTATCTACCCTACCTACTCTACCTTACACTACCTACCCTACCCTACCCTACACTACCCTACCCTACCCTACCCTACCCTACCCTACCCGACCCTACACTACCCTACCCTGCACTACCCTACCCTACACTACCCTACCCTACCCTACACTACCCTACCCTACACTACCCTACCCTACACTACCTTCCCTACCCTACGCTACACTACCCTACCCTACCCTACCCTATCCTACACTACCCTACCCTACACTACCCTACCCTACCCTACCCTACCCTACCCTACCCTACACTACCCTACCGTACACTACCCTACCCTACACAAAGCAAAAATAGCTTATACAATAGCATTAAAGCTCAAATTGACTCTACGTTTTAGTTAGAAAACTTTTGTATGGGAAAAAGAAAAAGGCTGTTTCTTTTTTTCCCCCGCAATTATTAGAATTTTTCTCCCCGTAAAAACCATCTTTGAACTTCAACGAACATTAAAAAAAAAGAATTGGTCCAGGCGTTGTTGAGTTATGCGCTTACCAACACTTTTTGCGATTCATTTTTATATTATAGAAGACTAGCTGACCCGGCAAACTTTGTTTTGCCATAAAAATACCAAGCATTTATCTACCTTACCTTACACTACCTACCCTACACTACCCTACACTACCCTACACTACCCTACACTACCCTACACTACCCTACACTACCCTACCCTACCCTATACTACCCTACCCTACCATACACTACCCTACCCTACACTACCTTCCCTACCCTACACTACCTACCCTACCCTACGCTACACTATCCTACCCTATCCTACACTACCCTACCCTACACTACCCTGCACTACCCTACACTACCCTACACTACCCTACACTACCCTACACTACCCTACACTACCCTACACTACCCTACACTACCCTACACTACCCTACACTACAATACCCTACACTACACTACCCTACCCTACGCTACACTACCCTACCCTACCCGACACTACCCTACCTTACACTACCTACCCTACCCTACCCTACACTACCCTACCCTACCCTACCCTACCCGACCCTACACTACCCTACCCTGCACTACCCTACCCTACCCTACCCTACACTACCCTACCCTACACCACCTTCCCTACCCTACGCTACACTACCCTACCCTACCCTACACTACCCTACCCTACACTACCCTACCCTACCCTACACTACCCTACCCTACCCTACACCACCTTCCCTACCCTACGCTACACTACCCTACCCTACCCTACACTACCCTACCCTATCCTACACTACCCTACCCTACACTACCCTACCCTACCCTACCCTACCCTACCCTACACTACCCTACCGTACACTACCCTACCCTACACAAAGCAAAAATAGCTTATACAATAGCATTAAAGCTCAAATTGACTCTACGTTTTAGTTAGAAAACTTTTGTATGGGAAAAAGAAAAAGGCTGTTTCTTTTTTTCCCCCGCAATTATTAGAATTTTTCTCCCCGTAAAAACCATCTTTGAACTTCAACGAACATTAAAAAAAAAGAATTGGTCCAGGCGTTGTTGAGTTATGCGCTTACCAACACTTTTTGCGATTCATTTTTATATTATAGAAGACTAGCTGACCCGGCAAACTTTGTTTTGCCATAAAAATACCAAGCATTTATCTACCTTACCTTACACTACCTACCCTACACTACCCTACACTACCCTACACTACCCTACCCTACCATACACTACCCTACCCTACACTACCTTCCCTACCCTACACTACCTACCCTACCCTACGCTACACTACCCTACCCTATCCTACACTACCCTACCCTACACTACCCTACACTACCCTACACTACCCTAAACTACCCTACACTACCCTACACTACCCTACACTACCCTGCACTACCCTACACTACCCTACACTACCCTACACTACCCTACACTACCCTACACTACCCTACACTACCCTACACTACAATACCCTACACTACACTACCCTACCCTACGCTACACTACCCTACCCTACCCGACACTACCCTACCACACACAAAGCAAAAATAGCTTATACAATAGCAATAAAGCTCAAATTGACTCTACGTTTTAGTTAGAAAACTTTTGTATGGGAAAAAGAAAAGGGCTATTTTTTTTTTCCTGGAATTATTAGAATTTTTCTCCCCGTAAAAACCATCTTTGAACTTCAACGACCATTTAAAAAAAAGAATTGGCCAAATTGGTCCATGCGTTGTTGAGTTATGCGCTTACCAACACATTTTGCGATTCATTTTTATATTATAGAAGATAAACAGAGTGGAATTTTGTAATGCCACCTGAAGGGAAAGTACTCAACTGTAGATAGAAAATTTTACTCAAAGAAAACATTCCTTTATTTTTGAAAAGAAAGAAAACGGCATTTAAAGATTTTCGAAAATTCACTTGCCACACCGCCACACCCGGGAATCGAACCGACTAGAATCTTTAAAAATTACACCCTGCACTTCTATTGCATCGATCGTTACGGTCAATTATAAGGATGAAATCTCTCTAACAAACTTGATAAATTAAATGAAAACTTTTGTTTCCATACAGGGCTAGATAATGATGAGACAAATTGATATTTTTTTGTTGTTTTGAACATACACCGTCAAACAGTGGAGTAATCGCCAGACTACGTTAGTATGAAAGGACATTCTCTTTGGTAACAATACAAGCTTGAACGCCGGAGATAATGCTTACGCTTAGTGAAAGATAAGAACCCTTTGTAATATTATTAGGTAGATGTGTGCTTTATTTCTGAATACCTAGAATGAACAAGTAGTAGGTATTCATTTGTCGGTGTAAGTAGTAGTCCAGTGTTGTAAATAATCAGCATAATATATTTGTAGACGGACTGATTGATCGTGATAATCTATTCTAAATGTCCAGTTCACAATTATTTATCGAGAGTTTAGATACTAAGGCTTAAAAGATGTCTCGAAAGACGTAATAAATCGATGACCCTTACCAGCTTTGAAAACGAAACCGTAGTCTCTGGGTAAGATCTGGTGTTCTCCATGTTGGTACAATTGGAAATCGCTAGACTGCACTGGTAGAACAGTTTGGTTATCTGATTGACGACAGAGGTATCCGATGGTGAGGCTGAAACAGAGTAGTAATTGTAAACAACTGTCTTCAAATCGTTGTTTCTAATCGATGTGATGATAGTTCCACAACGAATGTCAACTTTATGTGCGGATCTCAGATCAAATAAAAAGTCAAGACGGAACGTTGCAAACAACAAAGTGACGCCGGCTCAAACTATGCCTTGCCGTACATATACACAATTACACGCGCACACGTACAACGAAATGACGCCTTAGCTTGTCATTCGAGCTCACAGATCAAATAATAAAGCTCAACTTGGTAGAGTTAACTATGGATAAAATAACTGGGCCTTAGTTAACTGGGCACAGATAATATTAATGGTTTCAAATTTAGTAAAATGCGTTTTTCCATCAATTGTTAGCCTCACAAATGGTCAAAAAGTCAAATAATTGACCGTTTATTAGACTATAAAATTGATGATAAAATGCCTTTTAATGAAATTTTAAAGCATTATAGTTACCATATTTAACCATTAGTATAGTTAACTACGGATCAAAAAACTGCAGGGCCCTGGTGCAGTTTTCAACTTTATGCCACCAAAGTCAAGGTTGGTACATATTTGTTTGGCAGTAAAAAAGCGGTTCCAGTTATGCATCGTTCCAGTGATAACGGAGTACCTACTCGTATTGCGTGTTTCCATCAGAAAAATCTTAGTAGCGACCTGGGTGGAGAAGTGGAGACTGAATATGATCCCGATTGACGCTCGCTCCCTTTTATTTAAATGGTACTTAAACACAACTGTCGTGATTATAATGAATACTTACTGCGACAAAACTGCAGGTTGACATACTGTGCCGATGGCCATGCAATCTCCATTTTCCAAGAAGATAAAATGATAAACATAACGGTGGAAAGTGCGCCAGTCTCGGAACGGCCCTGAAACATACATTGAATATGGAGGGACGAACAACAGTGGCACAGTATAAATATGGACAAACAGTACGGTAACTACTACAAACGCTCGAAACGGCACACTCACACAAACATGCGCATCGACGAAATAACCCCTAAGCGGCTCGCACTACTGACAGCACTGCGGACGCTGCTCGGGAGGGGTCCCTCACCATCCATCCACATTTATATTCATAGCTCTTTTAGTAACATGCTTTTCGTTTCATCCCTCCTCATCACATGACCATACCAGGACAAACGGGTTTACGGACGGTTCGGTTGGGAGGTAAAGTAACAAACTTTACCTCCCAACCGAACCGTCCGTACATGATTTATTGGGCAATAGATCTACTCGGTCAGATATAATGGAGTAAAAAACTCCGCGTACGTGATATGTAGGTAAACTTTTATCCTACTTCCTACTAATATTAACTACTAATATTATAAATACAAAAGTTTGGATGGATGGAAGGATGTATGGTACTCAAAAACGCCCGAGCGGAAGTGGAGCGGATCTGGGATGAAATTTAACTCAGAGAGAGATTATGTATAGTTAGCACCTAGGCTACTTTTTATCATCCCGTGGTATGTTGTGTCCTGTGGTATAATTTCTGACACACATTTATCTACAGCTGGTTATGGGGGCTGGTAAAAAATGACTCTTCAAATTATTATTTTTTGTTGGAGGATTATCCGGCACTGCATTACCTACCGAAGCGTTGTGCATTTCACTCAAGTCGAGCCTGAAGCTTAAAACTTACCGAAACTGTGATCCCTGACGCACGGTATGTCAATTATGTGTTGTTTGCCGTCGATTGTAACTGTACCCTCCAGGACACCCATTTGCTCATAATGCGTTTGGTGTAATCTGAAAGTTGTTAACAAATCTCAATTAATGACAGAATGGTCATAGAATATACAGGCTGTAACGGAAAGGTGCGATCATATTTTAAACACTGCTTCTGCTCATAATATGTATATGAACAACTTTCTTTAGAGAAGTAGAAGCCAATTCTCCAACAACAAAAAAAAATCCAAACAATGTTGTCGTCAGCCGACCAAAATTTGTATGGTAGGTACATTTAGATAGGTACATACAGAATGTACCTTTAAGGCCCTTATGCTTGTGGTATTGGCTAAATCCCACAAGCATAAGGGCTACGGTACAGGCACATTTAAGGGAAACTGAAATACCTACTTTAGCTAAGTCACAGTATAAATATCATCATAATCAGCATAGACGAGACGTAAGCGGCCCGCACTACTGACAGCATCGCGACAACCGCTTAGGGGTCTCGTCGATGCGTATGTTTGTGTGAGTGTGCCGTTTCGAGCGTTTGTACATAGTTTCCATACTGTTCGTCCATATTTATACTGTGGCTAAGTACAGACTAAGTTATGATAAAGTTCTTACTTTTTAAGTAACTTAAAATAGCCTTTCGACCATTTCTCTCTGGCCAAGTCCCTGGCCAAGCTAATAGGTGACATCTGTTTGTCGTAGTTGAAATGTGAGAACACTGCACTCCATGTCAGTTCCGCTTCAACTTGCACTGTGTTCTCCTTGTCATTTTTACGTCTGTAATAAGAAATAACCATTTTTTTAGTAAGCACATATTACTTAAATTAGACGCTTCCACTTCCTACTATAATTTTATTAGAAGAAGTTTGCAAGTGCAAGAGTACGTTAATAAACTCGGAATAAGGATAGATTTTTCGGGGTTGGCTGTTTGTATAAATGAGTTTAAATGTAAACGCACCCACGTTATAAGAGTTATTTCTAGTAAGGGGTAACTTTTTATATTAGGTACTAATATACAAATTAAAATATTTATCGCTAGTAGGTTTTTTTACTGGTTTTACTAATCAATAGAATACAACTACACAGCTGTGTACTTATCTACCTTCTTATTGGCGGATTAATGAATGAGTTTTATTTTAAGAAATTATTTAAGTTAAGTAGACGATTTGATACTAACTTCATGTCACCTTTGTAAGTCAGTTTCCAAGTGCGCATAGGTATAAAGTTGACGACTTCAAGACCTTTTATTCTATACGATCCCTCTTCGATCGTCACTTGTTCTTGATATGTGTCTGGTAACTCAGGAGATAGAAGGAGATCCTCTCCTTTGACCTGAAAAAAAGAAAAAGTGTCAGTATAGTTATGCCTACATAGTCCCTGCTGAAGGCTGTGTTTCCAGCAGCCTAATTGTGTAATTGAATTCGGCAAGACAAAGGGTTTGGACCCCTTGAAAACGTTTGACAAACACTCTTTTAAATATTAGGTACCGAGCTATTACCAAACATTATTGGACGCTTTTATTGTTGGAGATACCTACTCTTTTTGAAAGAGTTCAATATTTTTTGACAATACCTAATTATTTAAAGAGTAGATATTTGTCATACTCTTTCATGGGGTCAAACCCTTTGCTTTTTTTTGTCACGCTCCCCTTTGACTGAAAAAAAAAATATTGACAATTCTTATGGCTTTGGTCCAACAAGATACTTTTAATGTGAAAATTTGAAGATTGTAGCTCCAACCGTTTGGCGTAGTACTTGTGTGACAGACGATGGACAGACAGAGAGACGGACACGTGAGTGTCAGCAATAGGGCACCGTTTGGACCCTTCAGGTACGGAACCCTAAAAAGAGAGAGTCATGACGTGACTCTTCTAATTATTGTAACAAGGTATAAATAAATTTGTATGCTGGACCTCCTTTTCGTGAAACACACACTGACAATACCAGCCTAACTGGTGCAATGTGGACTCTGTTTACCTACAGTCACTACCTTTTGTTTTGTTTACGGGGTAGACCTTCAAAAGGCGCCTGGACTTTTGGGGAAAAGACCAGAGTGTGGGATTTTTACCTTACTAAAACCACCCCGGTAATCACCATCAGCACGTAGAAGAGGCCCCGTGACCTCTCAAAAGACCAACCCGGAGCCTCCTCTGTGCAACGCCTGATAAGGCACATCTCTGAGGAGACTGAAAAAGCGCCTCTCCTTAAACTACAGGCAATACCTATTTTCGCTATCTCTTCAGAAAAATTAGTGTTTTATGGAAAAATATGATGTTAGGTAATAAAATCATACCAACCTTCAAGTACAAGAAAGCATCAACAACATTCTTGGGTCTCCTTGCGATCCCGCAGATAACAGCATCACCTTCCTTATTATTGCCATTGAAGTATATCGCGTCGATGGCCTAAAACATATTTTTTATTACTGAACTTTACTCCAAGGATTGTGTCATATCAGCCAACGCTCATTACCGCTCATATTTCACAATCATGACGATACAATGACACGTAATATTCAAATAATATTATTTACGCTAATGGGCGCCGGGAGAGGGTTGCAAGGGGTCACTTGCACCCTCCTGGCTTCCAATAAAATATACACGATGTATTCGTTCACCGTTTTGAGAAAAGAGGTGATGAAAAAAAATACACAAAGTAAAGCGCCTGCCTGGGTTCGAACCCACGACCTACAACATTTAAGTCGCGGCCGTCGGTGGCCGTACCACTGGGCCACCACAGTTCACCAGTAGTATTCTATCCCCCGAATTAATGGGCTAAATAAAGACTATTTGGGAGACCAAATTGTGGAGGTTTGCTGAAGATACACCCCCAGAAAATGGTCCTGCTGGCGCCCATAATTTCAATTATTAGAACACACACATATCGAATTATTCTATTTCACCGGTTTTTGAGCATTGCATAGCAATACGTAGATAACATAATTAGTAATCACCTGTGCATTATCTCCGAGATAATACTTGTTTTCCAGCGCCTCATCTTCCTTGTGCACGTGTTGCGTGCCGTCACAGCTCTTGCCCGAATCGACGGTGTACAGGCGATGTAGGTGATTGTAAAGCTGGAAACGTCAACATAGGTACCTAATATTGAATATGATTGAAACTGTCGTTTAAAGTATGACATCAAATTAGCTGAGGGTCTATGGGTCCACCATTGCTACATAAATGTCGTGACCAAACATTTAGTATGAATACCAATCAATCTACCCTACACTCGTATTTTACATTGAACGACTGCCTATAGCAAATAGCAATCAATAAATGTGCCTAGCCTTTTTCCAACTATGTTGGAGTCGGCATTGGTCGGCTGACCGGAAGCAGCTGAATGCCTACCAGTATTTTACATTGAGCGACTGCGTATAGCAATCAATAAATCTGCCTAGCCTTTTCCCAACTATGTTGGAGTCGGCATTGGGCGGCTGACCGGATGCAGCTGAATGCCTACCAGTATTTTACATTGAACGACTGCCTATAGCAATCAATCAATCTGCCTAGCCTTTTCCCGTCTATGTTGGAGTCGGCATTGGTCGGCTGACCGGATGCAGCTGAATGCCTACCAGTATTTTACATTGAGCGACTGCCTATAGCAATCAATCAATCTGCCTAGCCTTTTCCCAACTATGTTGGAGTCGGCATTGGTCGGCTGACCGGAAGCAGCTGAATGCCTACCAGTATTTTACATTGAGCGACTGCCTATAGCAATCAATAAATCTGCCTAGCCTTTTCCCAACTTTGTTGGAAACGGCATTGGTCGGCTGACCGGATGCATCTGAATGCCTACTAGTATTTTACATTGAGCGACTGCCTATAGCAATCAATCAATCTGCCTAGCCTTTTCCCAACTATGTTGGAGTCGGCTTCCGGGTGCAGCTGAGTGAGCGATTGCGCGTTTGATCTCCACAATCCACATCCAACTGGGTAATACGATACTGTGCGATACAAAAGTTGAACGACTGCCTATAGCAATCAATCAATCTGCCTAGCCTTTTCCCAACTATGTTGGAGTCGGCATTGGTTGGCTGACCGGATGCAGCTGAATGTCTACCGGTATTTTACATTGAGCGACTGCCTATAGCAATCAATAAATCTGCCTAGCATTTTCCCAACTATGTTGGAGTCGGCATTGGTCGGCTGACCGGATGCATCTGAATGCCTACTAGTATTTTACATTGAGCGACTGCCTATAGCAATCAATCAATCTGCCTAGCCTTTTCCCAACTATGTTGGAGTCGGCATTGGTTGGCTGACCGGATGCAGCTGAATGTCTACCGGTATTTTACATTGAGCGACTGCCTATAGCAATCAATAAATCTGCCTAGCATTTTCCCAACTATGTTGGAGTCGGCATTGGTCGGCTGACCGGATGCATCTGAATGCCTACTAGTATTTTAAATTGAGCGACTGCCTATAGCAATCAATCAATCTGCCTAGCCTTTTCCCAACTATGTTGGAGTGGGCTTCCGGGTGCAGCTGAGTGAGCGATTGCGCGTTTGATCTCCACAATCCACATCCAACTGGGTAATACGATACTGTGCGATACAAAAGTCCAGGCGCCTTTAGAAGGTATCTCCTCGCCTCGATAGCAAAAACAAAGGTAGGCAGCCTTTCTTTAGTCAGCAGATGTATCTATTATCGCTGATCACAACGTTCTCATTGGCTCCAGATTCGTATTCAGCATCAGACTAATTTTCAGATGATTCTCTTTTTGGTTTCAATACTAACCCTCTTACAAATAAACGCAGAATAAATAAACCTATGAAAATGTATGGGTATACCTTAGTTATACCTGGTATAACTTTATTCCGCGTTTATTTGTTAGACGGTAAAAGTAGGTATATATTCAAATTAATTTACGTGTTGTCAATTTCCAAATAAACACGCAAATATGGGCCGAAATTTCGAAACTATGAAATTACGAAATGCATGCCCTAGGCCTAGGAGATACAATAGTGGGTAGATACTGTATTATATAGTCAGATATAAATGAATAGGGTTATTACCAAATCCGTTTAAAATTTTAATACAATAATTTATCTTACCTGTTTAATTCTTAAAGTCGTGTACATGAAAAGAAACTTGAGCCAGTAGAACTTATTCTTCTGTTGATAAACACCAAATATTGCCGGCTTGTTAGGTTTATTTAGTATTCTAAAAAATACCACCAGCCCGACAGGAATAAGCAGAGGTAATAGGCAGGAACACAACATTTTGCCGATATTTCTTTTTAACTTTTAATTAACCAGTCGCGATTACTTCAAGAGACTCAATGATTAGGTTAATCATTTACCGTCTGGCTGCCTATCTTATCGGATACCGATAATTGTACGATTAGGCACCAAATATAGGATTTCAGTTGATATTACTCATCCCTACAGATTAACCGGATCTGTGATAAAAAATAATAAGTAGGTACAGAACAAACATTTTCTTATTGTCCCTCGGCAAACTTCGTGTTTCGTCAGTCGTCGGCTTTGTATCTGTATCAGTTGCCCTTTGCACTTAGTGCAGACCGGCAGCATAATTGTGTAAGTTTTTTGTGTATGTGTGTGTTTTTGGGCAAGAACCAGATTGTTTCCTTTGCCGAATTCACTTACACAATTAGGCTGCGGACACTCTCAATCAACTTAGCAGTATATATAATCTTTAATACCTTTAAACGAGCAATTCTGGTATAAGTTTAGGTATATAATCTGAATCTCGAAAACAGCGTCAACGATTTTCATGAAATTTAGTATGCAGGGCCTTTCGGGGGCGATAAATCGATATAGCTAGGTTACATTTTTAGAAAACGTCGTTTACTCTATTTTCACCCGAGCAGAGCTCGGTCGCCCAGGTAGGTAGGTACTTTATTTTAAAGCTGCTATTTTTACAGCTCTATATATTTCACACGGGAATCAAAACAAAACAACAATAAAGTACTTAGTCCTGAATTCAAATTATTATGCACGATAAATCTAATAATTGATGGACATGGCAACTAGCATTCGTTTGTATTCGGAAATGCGATGATTGCCGAGGGACTTTAAGAAAATAGTTATACTGTACATTTGAAACTTTGACCCTTATTACCGTGAATATCTGATTAGTTGACAATAAATTACTATCAAGCATAAACCTATCTAAATTCAATAATAAGATAGGCCCCGACGGTAATTTTCCGTTTAGTTATATATTAACCTCACGACAAATTTTTTGGTGTCATCAGCTAACAATTTTGCCGAGTCATTTTGTTTTAATAAGCCATTAAGGCGCTATATACGCCCCAATGTTAACGCAGTACTGGCCATGCGCCCGCTCGACGAAAATATCAATATTGAACCTCCTTTTGAACAGTTTTGTTTGCAAAATATTATTTGATTTACATATGCTATTTTAGTTATGAAGAAATTCCAGCCATTAATTTAAAAATATTTTTAAACATCCAAGTCGTTTTGGAGGAGTTTCCAAAATTTGAAAAAAAATATCGTGATGTTAATTATTTTTTTAAAGCAAAACTATTTGCCGTTTTACGGCACTAAAGGGTATGTAGGCCCTTAATAAAGTTATTAAAAGATCCAGAAAAGGATTAAACTCAAGGAATCACTAAAACAAATTATGGAGTTAATAAGTTTATATTTATTCCAAACTTATATAAAAATAAACAGCTTTAAAATAAAATGCATAATTAATAGTAAACTAAAATTCCTTTCAGATTTCTGTTTAGAAAGTGACCACGTTTTAATGAAACAATATATTATTTTATAAGATTTTACTATATGGTAGGTATATTAATTTCACACAGTGAAATATTTTCAAGACATTTCGTAGTTTTAGGATTACTTGGAATACGTTGACAGGTTTGAAAAAGGAATATAAATAAATTTACTATTTTATTTATTCTGCCGTCGCCAGCAGATGTTTGTGCACGCACTCCTCTTTGTTGATGAGATGCGTCGTCTTGTTGACGAGCTGCATCAAGGAGTTGAGGTTGTTCGACCACTCGTTGAGGCGGTCTGACGCGTCCATGTTCAAACTGGAATAAAAAAAATATATAATACAGGCTGAAACGGAAAAGTGAAAATTTAAAAAAAAACTGCCCCTTATAATATGAATAACTTTTTCCAACAAAGTCATAGACAATTTACAAAAAAAAAAGGATTTTCCATGCATCTTCATCTTATCTTTTTTTTTGTTCATAAGATGAAAGTTGTTTAAAAAAGGTAATAATAGTAGGAATTCTTCATATTGATCTCGTCATAAATTATTAAAATGCATGTGGTGTGGTTTTTGGTAAGTAATTAGATAGAACTAATGTCACTGAACTAAAAAGTAGTAATGGTAAGGTAACAGTATTTTTATTATGCAATAATAACAACATACAAGGATCCCTGATGTATGAATCTAGTGATACATGTAACAAGCGCACATCAAACATAGTAATTTTAACTTTACGCCTATTTGTAAAAATGAAAGTTACACGACACGCACTCGTGATTTGCATTGCAACGACTATAATTATAAATAATTTGGTTGCAATGGAATTTGAACTTTGTCATGTCATTGACAATGAGTTTGTTGTTCTAAAATTAATTAAATATTATCATTATTAACTATTTTTATCTCCGATTTTTCCATTCATCAGCAAATATATCACAGATTGCATTGGTCTCCAAGATAATAATATGTTACAATCATGAAGAAGCAACTCATAGAGCGTTTACCTGAAATGCACGACGCCTGCAGGACGGTCGATTTTGGCGCGAACAACGCTGCTGACGACGAGCTGACTGAGCGCCTCTTCCGTTTCGGTCTCACTCAGACCGAGCAGTTCACTCATTCGCTTCACAGTAATGCGGGTGTAGTACATCGACATGATACGGATGTTCTGTAAGAGAAGGTTACCAACTTAGATGAGCGTTCTAGAATAACATAGCAACAGGGCCACAAATTACATATGGTTATTCGAGTCACAGATAATATAATACTAGCATACAGATGCCTCATCTCATACAAAAATACCGTGCCGACGTAACTAGCGTTTTTCATCTGATTATACCAATTATTTTATGTAAATCGATCGCGTTCGGTTCCGTTCCACGGCGATAGATAATAATATCCGTGGAACGGCACCAAACGCGATCGATGTACAACAAATAGTCAGTACAGTATGTCAGGACAGTTTCTTTGTATGTGACGTAAAAGCGCCAGGTTTATTAGTATTACCTACTAAATTGTGAGTACTACTCGGTCAAAATAACTCACAAAGACAAAAATATTTATTTCATCTAGGCCACCAAGCGGCACTTTTGAACGTTACATTAAAATTTACATGGAATAAAAATTGATTCTACCGTGCATTCGGAAAGTAGCTTATTATGGAGAAGAACGCACAAGAAACTCCATAATTACTCTTATAAAAATAAAATAGTTTTTTACAATATTTAGGTACATAAGTACATACATTAATAAATTCATTTATGTGAGGACAATGCACCCAGAATCACTACACACTATACTACGTACAGGTATAAAGTATTAAAAGTACTCACACATGTACTGTGCAGTTATATAATAGGTACTAGAAAAACATTAACATCCGAAGCAGTTAATTTATGACCAATCCCAACTGACGGCACCCGTTCACGAACATGACGCATGAATCGGCACCACCCAGCTCAACCATCATGAAGGGAACCGAATGATCCAACACACGCGCCACCATCAGAGAGACATTTGAGAGAGCATGACACACTCAACTGCCAGGGCACACACAAGTCAACGAACGACACAAGTTCACAGTTATTTACAAGTACAATTTTATTATACTAGAGTGACTGCATTATTTCAGATTTAGGTGGAAGTTGAAGATTGTTGCAATTGAAAACATCAAAAAAAGCATCTTGAATAATTAAACTATGCATTGATACTTACATGTTCAACAACCCTGTTCTTGAGGTCATTCCAGCGCTCCACACCCTTCTCATCAGCAGAGTCGAAGTACGGCGTACTCCGGAGCGTCTTCTCATAGGTAGTGCAAAGGGTATTCCATCTTATGATCTCTGGGTTGATGAACAGGCCTAGCAACTGTCTGTAAATAGAAGAAAATAATACATTATTTTGAATTAAAACATATAAAAAAAAATGTAGATGGATAAAGAGGGCAGGCAAAAAAAGTATTGTGTAAGAAATTATATGAAAGAATAGGAAATATATATTTGGGGGGCGGTTGATTTAAATGGAAAAAAACCGGCCAAGTGCGAGTCGGACTCGCGCACGAAGGGTTCCGTACCATTATCTCAAAAAAAGTCAAAAAAATTACGTTTGTTGTGTGGTAACCCCACTTAAATATTTATTTTATTCTATTTTTATCCGACTGCCGAAGGAGGGTAATCAGTCTATGTATGTTTGTTCCTATGTGGCGTTCTAGACACCAAAAGCATTGAACGATTTTGATGGTTCTTACGTCAAACGATTCGTCTTAACCCTGCGAGTGTCACTGGCTACATTGAAATTGGAAAATAGAGATATGGCGGATTTTGGGCGCCGAATTTCTTTTTTCTTCCAAACCCATCATGTGAGGTATCATAATAAAGGATTTTAAGAAGTGATTTCAAAAATATATAACACTTATATGTTTAAATGTACCTTATTCGAAAAAAAAAAAACCAGACTGCTTACAAATAAAAATAAAAAGACGTAAACAAGGAGCAAATCATGCTGTGCAGGCGGAGGATACACTTGGTTTGGTCAGCCAGCCCGCGAATATGTATCCTCCGCCTGCACAGCATGATTTTCTCCTTGTTTACGTCTTTTTAATTTGCTTTTTATGCAGTCGTGTTTTTTGTTTTAGTATTTGTTTAACAACAAATACTAGTTTTAGTAAAAATAGTAGTTTTTTTTAGTATTTTTTTAATCACAGAAATATCTTCTGTGAAAATTTCAACTATCTAGCTATCACGGTTCATGAGATACAGACTGGTAACAGACAGACAGACGGACCGCGGACTCTTAGTAATAGGGTCCCGTTTTTACCCTTTGGGTACGGAACCCTAAAAACTAGCTTCTGCCAGCGACATTGCCTGCGTGAAAGACGAAAATTATCACGAGGGAACATATTCCCGAGATAAAACGTATCCTTTGTGCTATTCAAAAAAACTTTTCCACTAAAAATAAACTGACTTCAAAAGCAAAACACTAAAAAGTGCAAAATGAGCTGAAAGATGAAGCTCATCTAGCTCTCTCATCTTAGCTAATCTATAAGATGGTTGATCAAACTTGTATCTTTATTTCTGACTATAATCTACCTCTGTGCCAAATTTCATCCAGATCCGTCAAGCCGTTTGAGCGTGAAGAAATAACAAACATACATACACAAACATACACTCACAAACTTTCGCCTTTATAACATTAGTGTGATTGCATTGTCACGATTTTCGCACATTGCATGTTCACAAGAAATTTTCAGCTAAATCAAACATTGGGCAGTGACGCAGTTTCCAAAAGTTTTGAAGCAAATATACTATATATATTATATACTCATATTCTGCATTAAGGTTACCCTAGTCGACGGCAAGAACTATTTTGTGCGCGAGGTTAAAATGCATGCTATCTCATTCCACAACACGTGCGAAAGACATATATGCTGTGATGAGCAGCAAGAAGCAAGTTTGCGTAGGAATTAGCACTTTTGCAAATTTGTATCGAAATGGATGATGATTTAGGACGAAAACGAGCGCGTGAAATTATATAAACAGACCTTTGGGAGTCTGGATATCATGAAAAAACTACTAAATGTATATTTTCAAAATAAAAATATTTGCATTGTTGAATTACTAATCTATCCCTGTATGGAGGCCCTTTTTGCAATTTTCCTTCTTCTTATGGTATTCATTTCCGTCCAAAGATGCGTTAAAATTAGTATTGAAACATGGAACTTTCGACACTCTTAACTTTCAAATTATTATTTTTTAATTTTTTTGTTTCCATACAGGGCTAGATAATGATGAGACAAATTGATATATTTTTTTTATTATGAATGTACATCGTCAAACAGTGGAGTAATCGCTAGACTAAGTTTGTATGGAAGAATTTTCGACTAGTGTAACCTTAAGATACAAAAGGACCAAAACATACTTGTACTCAGGCAGCTTATCCAAATCCTTATCCTCATTGACCCTGTGCGTAAGATCGGCCTGTTCATTGTCATACGGAGCCAGGATCAAGAAAACCACGCTGCCAATCAGAGAGTCTACACCAGCAGACGACGCGAGCGCCCGGAAGTGACGACATACTGACAAGTATCCGCCGTTGTGTTGGTCAACCGCTATCATGAGCCGGTAGAACTTCTCTTTCAACTCCTGAAAATATTTAAATAAATTATTGGAGGAGCATTTGTAACATTTTTTGAGTTACTGTACCTGTGTAGCTATGTAGTATGGTTTTCCAATTGGTGATATTGTGCTGTGTCACCAAGAACATTCAATCTGCCTATTTTAAATCCTAGGCCAGTAAGATACAGGCTGTGCCTAGTTTGGGCTATGCAGCTGCTTCCCGTTTTGTTTTCAAGTTTATTTTATTCCATTGTTTAAATTGTATCTTTGTAATAGCTTGTGTGTGTCAATAAATATATTATATTATAAATACCCATATGTCTGTGTTTTATTTATTTACTATGCAAGACTTCTAACTTAACAATTTGGACTAAAAAATTGTAAATGAGACTGGTAAGCTAGTTGCTTTTAATGATTTAATCATGCTAAATTTTGAATGAAATGAAAATATATAAAAAGTAAAAGTAAAGCAGAATTTTTCATGTGATAGGGATGGTTATTTTTACCCGACTGCCGAAGGAGGGTAATGTGTTTATCAGTCTATGTATGTATGTATGTTTGTTCCTATATGGCGTTCCAGAGACCAAACGCGTTGGCCGATTTTGATGATTCATACGTCAATCGATGCGTCTTAACCCTGCGAGTGTCATAGGCTACATTAAAATTGGACAATAGAACAATGGCGGATTTTGGGTGTCATATTGTGGGGTCCCAATTTTTTTTTTCTTCCAAACCCATCGTGTGGGGTATCAAAATAAAGGGTTTTAAGAGATGATTTCAAAAATATATCACACTTAATGTTTAAATGTATTTAATTGGAAAAAAAACTAACTAAAAAGTTATAAATAAAAAACTTAATTCAAAAAATGAAAAAACCCGACTGCTTCAAAAGCGAACTAAAAAGTCGTAAACAAGGAGAAAATCATGCTGTGCAGGAGGAGGATACATCTGGTTTTGGTCAGCCAGCTCGCGCGTATGTATCCTCCGACTGCACAGCATGATTTTTCCTTGTTTACGACTTTTTAGTTTGCTTTTGAAGCAGTCGGGTTTTTTGTTATTTACTGTAAATCTTTATGCTGCTGTTAAAAACATAAAAAAAATAACCATCTGAAACTAACCAGCATAATATTCGAGAATAGGCGAGATGAGGCACAACACCGAGGGAAATGGAAGGAATGGGAGAGGCCTTTGCCCAGGAGTGGGACAATACAGGCTATGAAAAACAAAAAGGAAAAAAAATATACTAACCAGAGTATTTTCCTCTTCAAAGAATTTAGTGTTGATTTTCTTAGAGATGATGTGTGTCCGGATATAATCCTTGATATTAAGGCACAGTCTCATTTGCTCCAGGATGAGCTCAACCTTTTCACGTTTGTCCATTGAACCATACGTCTCAACTTGGAGCTCCTGAATGATCTTTGCAGCTTCAGCTACGTTATCTTCATCTTCCCTAATCTTTGCCAAGATATGCGTGAGCCTAGCTCTTTCTACTTCAACATAGATTTTGCCCTCAGTTATTGATCTTAATGTTTCAATCAGTTTTATTTTTGTTTCTTTATCCGGCGTTTTATCTACATAAGTGCAGCACTCTTGTACCATTTTCACTACAGCTTGTTTGAGTTGGGACCTAAGGATTACAAAAGATAAGAATTTAAAACATAAGTTGCACTGAAGAAATTCTTTGTGATCATCAGAAAAATTGCATTGTCATTTATACATTCACTATGTTTTGTGAAGATTTACCTTCTCTTAGACAGAAGAACTATTTGGTCATTGAGCGCAGACCAATTTTTTGCTTCGTAACATATCTGCACAATAGCTACTAAGATCCTCGCAGTGGAAGCCATATCAGCCCCCTACAAAAAATATATTCAATATAATATAAAATACACATCAAAAGGACACAAACAACAAGAAAATATTTCAGCAGGAAGTGAAAATATTGACATTATAAGCTATTTTTAAATGTTAGTGATCTTAATCTTTTTTATCTTTTTACGTACGCAAAATACATGCTTGGTCGTGGAGTTGCGGATATAGTTCCCGTCACATAAAAGAACGCTAGCCGTTTGCCTGCGCACTGAGCGATACATGGATTCCAGCCTATTCCAAAGCACTAAGTAGTTAATAAAGGACCTATTATGATTCTACAATAAGTGTAATACACTAATAATTATAAAACAATAGCCTAGTACTACAGATCGCAACTGTATTCGTATGGAGACATATCCCCTCCACTGTCGCTCAGCGTTCTTTTTACGTGACGGGCACTATACCAGTCTGTTTTAACCTTTAACCTAAATGAACTAGTGACTTGCAAGTAGCATCATTACCATAAAACATTGGTTATTGCTGTACAGTGCTAATTTTTATCACTTGATTAAGGCAGTTTATTCGATCATAGCCACTTTTTCAGATATTATGTATTGAAGATTGCCAGGTGTCTAAGAACTTTTACAGTTCACCTAAAATAACCTTGTCATTCTGATGTAGGATACAAATGACCTACATAGTCGTAAATCTTATACTGACACAGCACCATGCCATCATCAGAAGGTCTGGATTCTGAATTATTTAACAGCAACTGTATACAAAACAATACACAAAAATATTAACAGTAATCAAAAGCTTACAGTTCTAGTTTGTTTTTCTAGGGCCAAGAGTTGGTCAATGGCTTCTTGAACTTTGCCTTTGGACGCCCATGACTTCCACAGTGGTATCTTTTCATCACAGGCGGTACTGTAATCAACCTGAAATAGAAAAATACAAATTTAAAATGTTATGATTGTTTAATAAAAACTCAGGATAATTATGCACAGGTGTAGGTGATACTTTGGCAATAAAATTTGATTGATGAGTGAGAAATCTTTAGTTTTCCACACATCAGCAATTTCAATGGGTACTTGCCACTTCAAGTTTCAACCTTTAATGGTTTTCTAGGACCATCTTGTTGGAAAACTGTGGCAATGAACGTGAACGTATTATATTACTGGAGTCTTACTTACTTCCATTTTAACAATTTTGCCGCTGGCATCAAGACTAGTGATATCTCCGTTCGTCGACATTGTTACAAAACTGAAACAATATAATTAACGATCGTCAATAAAAGACTAACTTAATAAACAAATATAGTCGACTAATTGAATAGTAAATTACTTTATTAGTTTGGGCTAGTAACCGAAAGTATATTTCAGTAAACAATGAAAAGCTTTTCAATTCCGACCAAAATGCTCGGTAATGCAAACTCACGATAATGACAATGACAGATTGATCACGGACACGGACAATGATTTTTATGGTTGATTTGACAGTTTATGGTCTTCTTCTTTAGTTTATGGCTTGAAAGCTGATCTACACGCAAATAGAGTTTGGCTATTATAACTATGCATAATTCAAAAAATGTGGGTAACCATAAATAGTGGCTATTTGTTTTTGTTGTTGTGTTTGATAGGCTATTTTGTTAATATTCTAATTCATTCCTGGTAAAGAATAGCCACTTTCACGATGCAGTGTGGTTGATACAGTTTTATGACTGTGAGTGACCGTTTTCTCAGTGTTTGATTCTGATTACTGCAAAACCACAAAGTTCGTTGTTTTGCTTCATAATTTTGTATTTGACACGATCTTCTTATAAACAACATGAACAGGCGTATGAGTATTAGACAAAATGTTCTTAATTAAATAATCTAATATGCAAAAATTAAAAGGCAAAATATCAAAATACAAACACACGTCAACGTTGCGATATCTTGTATACATTGTCAGATTGCATAGTCTCATAACAGACTGCCAATCAAAGACTACTACTATATATAGGGTGGAAAAATCAATGGGCCCTGAAGGGAAACCACTTTAAATCCTTAACACAGATTATTTTATGTCCGTGACTGCCGCAGGATCCCGATGGCATTCGCTTCCATATTTGGTAAATAATTACTACTCAATTGGTACCAATTAGTACTCGAACAACAGAATTGGTACCTTAGTAGTTTTCGAGAAAATCGACTTTGAAGGTGGTCCTGTGGTAGTCACGCTCCATTCAGCAAGACCACCATGAGCGCCGAAAACGGGGGCATGCTACAGCTATTCTAAGTATACAAATAATTACTACCAATAAATGTGATCCATTTCGTAAAAAAAACAGAACTGAATCATTTTTATTTATCGAGAAATCAACGATGATAACTTTCGCTCGCTCGTTCAGCAGGACCACGACTTTGAATGTTGATTCCAAGTTGGAGGAGCCTGCGACTTTCCTCAAACCTACATAGAAAATTACTACCCTGCAAGATAAAATTGATACCCAAAATTCACAACTAGTACTCCAGTAGTTTACGAGATATACCATGCCATTGGTGGGGTGGCGGTAGTCACGGTGTTAAATTTTCATTTCAAGATTTCCCTATTAAAAACTCTGTGATTTCTTCCCAAATTTATACAAAAATTACTACTCCTAAAGAAGTTAAAGCGATCAAACATTCAGATACCTAAGTGTTGTATTTTAAGAGAAATTAGCTTTCATTACTTTTCCATACTAACTCCGCGTATAACCCGACCAAATTAAGTTGTCAATGGCATTTAGCTGTTTAGATGTATACTCAAGCACTTAAGTTTATGTATGTCGGAATAGTAATAACAACAGTTCTCTATCTATAATTTTTAAACAAACTGTGGACCTATGTACAGAATAAGAAAAAAATATACCTATAGTTTCCCAAGGCCCATAATACCTTTGTTCTCATGGTGGTCCTGCTGAATGGAGCGTGACTACCGCAGGACCACCTTCAAAGTCGATTTTCTCGAAAACTACTAAGGTACCAAGTCTGTTGTTCGAGTACTAATTGGTACCAATTGAGTAGTAATTATTTACCAAATATGGAAGCGATTGCCGTCGGGGTCCTACGGAAGTCACGGACATGATTATTTTACTAAGCTTACCTAAACCGGGCATCGAACAAGCAAATAAATAAAAAAATAAACACTCACTATTTTATTTCAATAGTCGATACAATCAATGTTATAGATACAATTTATCCAAGAAACACTTACACTCGTCTGTCTTACAAGATATTCATGAAATCTAATAGCCGTAACACACGCTCGGATTTGGTACGAGCGGACCACGTATTCGGTACACTTCCGAACCATATCCGGCCGTGTGTAGCAAGGGCGGACCCAGGTTTTTTTCTGGGAGGGGCACAAAGAGCAGACGGGCAAAAATTTGCAATAAACTTGAAGTATCAAGTTAAGTAAAAGTAAGTTGTAAGTTTGTGTCAAGAATCAAGTTTATTTCTATCAGTTCAAGTATTTAAAGGAAGGTTTATGAAAGTGTCAAAACAATAGAAAACTTAAATGTTTAATATAGACAGTTTTCTTTTATGTTTCGTGCTAAAGATGTCCAGCACTTCATTAGCGTCCATTTTTGCCGCAACGTATTGATGGATATGCTTTAAAGCCAATCCATTCAAACACTGATTCTTTCATTCTGTTGCGAAGACATGACTTTAATCGGCGTAAGGTGGATAAAGATAACTCAGCAGTGCTACACAGCAGTCACTGGAAACGCAATTCCAGCCAGAAATAGACAAGAGTTTCATTCATTTTCTTTCTGTTATTTTATTTATATATTTAATTTGCTTCTAACAACTCCGATAATTTGATTTGCTTCTAAGTATGTACTGTGATGGAATCTCCACAGTACAAAAAATACCGTCTTGGGGGGGCACGTTTGCTAATCGCTCGTTGTTGGCCAAAATCTTCAAATTTCAAACCGCCAAAAACTAAAACTTCTATGAAGAGAATTTATTGCGCAAAAATCGGTATCGTTTTTCTCTTGCAAGATACGTAATAAGCCTGCGGGATATCGGTAGGCAATAACCAGAATCAGCAGATTGCTCATTAATCGGGGACTCTTTCAACGCTGGTCGTAGTTGGTACGGCCCAACTAACCGACAACCGTGCACACGTCCGGATTTTGTATGGAGCAGACCCTTTTCGATGTGCAAACAAGCTGACCGAGGCGCACTCAATTAATAATAATAATGTTTGGCGGACCACTCTACACACGGTCGGATATGGTTCGGAAGCGTACCATATTACGTGGTCCACTCGTACCAAAAACGAGCGTGACGGCCACAGTACATCTTATTATACAGGTGGCGGAAGGCTATTAAGTATGTATCATTGAGATAGTATGTCTATGGTATATCCATTCCATGACAGATGACAGTTTTATAGTCTATGGTTGCTGTTGCCTGTTAATAAAACTCGTGCAAATGTAAAAATAATGGCTGGACGGAATATAGTATTTATTTATTAACATGCCATATAATAAATATTAATTCAAAGTTAATTACTGTTGTTTTAATGTTCTTTTCTTTCCAAAATTCTTGGTTATAACGATTTTTCCTAGTAAATGGTAGGATCCCATAAAATAAATTTGGCAACACTGGCTCTGGCTCATTCAATTGGACTATTGATAATGATAAGGTGGTAGCTACTTATGGCGTTGTAGGAGTCAATTGATTTATTTTTACTTTCTAGATGAAATAGTTTTACTTCTTGACGCTAATCTCATTCACATGAGATTTCAGCATTTAATCTACTTTACCTGTAAGGAACGTGTAATGCGCGTTGTGACTCTTCGGTGATAGCGAATATTTCTTTGTTTTTTTGCCCAACATATGTTGGACTACTTTTGTTCGTTGTAAATTACGCGTAACGATTTTGTGAATAATGAATATGCGCACAATGATTTCATCAACAAATTGTGATAGTATCAGTCCAAACCGTTCCAAGGGAACCAGAAGTCATTCGGCTCAAGGTCTGGGAAGTTCATCGTGTACCTCAGCTATGAAGATACCGTTACCGCCCCGACCATGGATCACAGGTAAACTGTTGTATAATATTAAAACGACGTTTAGTATTATTTCCTTTCTGTGCTCACTTGACGATATCTTAAAAGTTAAAAACGCTGTTTCTACGCAGAAGATAGTTGTTTGTGATCATTATGCAAATTCACTGAGATTCAATTATGTACATATGTGAAAGTTATCGTGCAGTTGGTTTATTTAGGTCTTCGAAGTTGACGGATGTTTTTCTGTTTTCAGTCAAATTGAGTAATTGTTTTGGTTGTAATGTTTATGTTGGGTGATAATCACACAATATAGGTACCTATCTGGCTATAGTAAACCTTTGTTTGTTATTGTAGGTACTATACGGTTCGTATCTACATTTATCGCGTTTGCTGAGCGCGTTTCCATAATATATGGTATCATCATCTTTCTGCTAGTTCATTCTAACAATTCTAACAATTTAGGTCATTTGCAGACTTCTGGCCTTGCGCTAAGTGACATATTTGTCAACTAAATTCTTACTTGGTAAATAATCATGACTCACCAGTATGTAAGTGGATGATATCCTTCTAAATAATATATTATTAAAATAGGTTATTAATTTTACATTACAATTAAAAAGCATATCAAAATAAAATCACATGTACAAGTTATACTCTACAAATCAACTTTGAAACGCTAAAGTTTATAATTTTATGACTAAAGCATTCATGGTTATGCAAGTATCATGGGAAAAAGTTGATTCCATCACATGTGTGTAATTAAAATTCAACTTAACCTAAAGTGACCAGGGCCCTTATTAATTACCACTTTTCAGCACAAGAGCACACACTTCAGAACAATCTTGAGGTTATGAACATATTAATAAACATAATAACACTGTTATATGTCGACATGAAGTGTGTTAAATAAATATATAAAATATATGTACTCAAGTTGCAGCTTTCACTTAGTAGAACCTTTGACATAATTGTAGTTGCATTTCTATACTTACCGTAAGATAATTTATAAAAAATGAAAATCGTATCAGCCTAGGATAACTTAGTAAAAGTGACATGTTGGTGCCAGTGATAGACTGATTAATAAACAATAATATTGTATTTATTTCCTATGTGCGAATCAACAGCATTTCATAGAATTTTTTTATCAGGCTACGATCATTTAGAACTGTGACATTGCTGGCACCAACATGTGACTATTTAGTCACATGTTGATGTTGAACTGAATAATGAACATAATTCAACTCTTAGTATTTAGTCTGTGGGAGACCAACAGCACATAGTAAGTTAGGGAATATATAATAGATTGTCAGAAACCAAACATTAATTAATTGTTATTTCATATTCATTTATTGCATTCCATATTGTTGGAGACCAGTGGTGGCCCAGCGGAAAAGGCCACGACTTACATGTTATAGGTTGTGGGTTTGAAACCAGGCGTCAAATAATATACACAAAGTAAAGCGCCTGCTTTACTTTGTGTAAATTATTTTATCCACACTCAAACACTTATTCTCTATAGATTCTATAAAATATTTTTTCTGAATTCTATGATAGAAGTAGTATGGTGTCTTTTATGAGGAAGCATGTTCTTATTTTTTTTTGTATGCTTTTTACTAAGGTATTTAATTCAGTTGTGATAGTTTTCCCATATTTCGCCAGGTGTGGTGTGTTGTGGTGGTGTATTCTATAGACTGTGCATCTCTCCCTAACCCTTCGTTTCGGGAAGACAGGCATGATCCTATGTTATATTGTTAGTTTTGTGCCTGTAAAATAATGCTTACTGAATTCTAAATTACGTTAATAATAGGTAGGTATTATAAGGAAAACTGTCTCCTTGAATTAACCTAGGCACAGTATAAAGCTTAATGTTGTTATAAAATATAATTATGTGAAATGCCTTGTGCAATATTATAATGACTCATCGTAGTTACAATATTATTGCAAATTTTAATTTTCATGCAGTAAAACGTTGATCAAATATGTATAAACTTTTGTTAGTGACTTTGCCTGCTTGAACATCGAACATTATCTCTCAAGAATTCAATATCAGGATAAAAAATATCTCCATCCACTGCTCAAGCATGAACATCCAAACATTCTCATTACAATATTACGATTTGTACATGGCATGCAATAACATGACACATAAAAAACAAAATTGGGTCAGGCACATTTGTGAATGAACCCAGAATAAAGTGTCATCAAAATTGCTCCAGCCGTTTCGGACTCCATAGGGAACATACATAGAAAAAGTAATACTATCCAATGTAGTAGGCAGTAGATGTAGAATTTATAATATTCGGTAAATATTGTGCAATCATAATCAGATATGTATTACAAATAGCTACACATGGGGTTTTCAGCTAATCAATTATGCACTCATGTTTCCATCGATTTCATATGCTACGTGATGTGCATCAATATAGAGCACCTATGGCCGTCAGCCTTGTTTAACCATTTAATTAACTAGCTAATCTACCTGTCTGTATAAATGAAAACCAATTGTCGAATGTATGTAAGTGCATCACTTCAGAAAGACTGCACCTGTTTCACTTATTCTATTTTTTGTAGTGTTTGTAATTTAAAGGACAAGGTTTGTATTAAAGAAAAAGAAAAAAAAAATCTTCATTAGTACATAGGTGCGAAGCCGGACGTATAGAATATTTTAAAGAGGAAAGATTTGTATTTTTGTATGTAAAGAATAAACTTAAATCTACCGGACCAATTTCAAAAATTCTTTCACCGTTGGGCAGCTACACTATTCCCGGTTGACATAGACTACTTTTATCCCTGTATTCCCACGGGAACGGGAACTACGCAAGTGAAACCGCGAGGCGTCCGCTGTATAAAATACTAGCTGTCCCACGCGGCTTCGTTCCCTTCAACTGGCTACCTACCCATCTACTCTACCTACCCTACATACATGGTTGTTGCGTAACTAACCGTTTACGCTGCGCACGCAACGGAAGCTCTCAAAAGGAAGAAAAAACCGTTTTTAGAACATTTTTCATTTATGCTCCGATCCTATTGGTCGTAGCGTTATTTTATATAGCCTTATAACCTTCCTCGATAAATAGACTATCCAACACAAAATGTTTTTTCAAATCCAACCAGTAGTTCCTGAGATTAGCGCGTTCAAACAAACAAACTCTTCAGCTTTATAATATTAGTATAGATAAAGATAGAATTGTATCTCCAACAGCCACATTATGAATTTGTGGGGTACCTTTTGGAACACCACAAACTACTACATTCAATTATTATTTTTTGGAATATTTTGACTTTCAAAGGTGACTTATACAAGGTCTAATTAAAATAAATGATTTTACTATGACATTGACCAAGATAATCTAAACACAATAACTAAGAAACAAGGTCACAAACTAATGTGCTAACTGCTAGCTATAGTTGGGCTTATACTTAAGTTAGCATCCTTGTGATAAGGCTCTAAATGCAACATTCACTATATCAGTACCATTAATATTTATCTTGTCTTAAAATAATTGTCATATCATTCATAAAGGCATTCGTTTTATCTATTATTTTCAATACACACAGTTCTGCGACACTTGCATCAGATAGTTATTCAATTTATGGCAGTAGCCAATCGCAAATAGGATGTGCAAATTGTTTTGTTATTGTCATTGGCAATGCAGTACAGTCCCCTTACCAGAGCAGCCACTGCATAAGTCAGTTCTCTGATATTTAATAGGAAACTTAGAATTGCACTAAAAAGTCGTAATATGTTTTTTTTTTGTTACACAGACGCTGAAGACGATTCATCTGACGAAGTTGACAGTGTAATAAGAGAAGAGGGTATGGCACCCTTGGAAAGAACCAGGATGAGGTCGAGGTATCGCCACCACAAACAAAGACAGACAAACATACCAATCGGTATATTTTGGGATATCGAAAATTGCCAGGTAATTTTTTTTTCGGTTCACTAACAAAAAGAAATCTTTTGATGACACAAAAAATCATTTAGATATAGGTACCTACCTGAGATGTTCTTTATAGAGAACACGGACTATTATCCACTTCAATTTACGATATATTATTATTATTATTCATTGTGAGCCCACGTGGTTGCCTACAAGGGATTGGCCTGCGATCGCGGCAGACCGGGGGAAGCGGAGGGAGGGAAGAGATTTTGATGAAATTTTACCGTGAAGCTTACCTATACAATTATACATTAAAATAACGCGTGTTGGTCTCCAAAAAACTCGAAAATCAATCTTGTTGCTCACTTCTTGCTTGTTTAGGTGGAAACAATTTCAACGGGTCATATAGTATGCTCGCAACTTTCAATATCCCAAATATTGAAAATTGCCAGATACCATTTTTCTGCTCACTTACTAAGAAAACCTTGTGATGGGTACAAAAAAAATGTTCAGTTGGATGTACCTGAAATGTTCTATATAGAGAACATGTGGACTATAGTCGACTTCAATTTACGATTTATTTTTATTATTATTCATTATGAGCCCGCGTGGTTGCCTACAAGGGATTGGTCTGCGATCTCAGTAGACCGCGAGAAGCGGAGGGAGGGAAAGGATTTTGATGAAACTTTAAAGTATTTAGCTTACCTATACAATTATACATTAAAATAACGTGTATTGCACTCCAAAAAACTCGAAAATCAATCTTGTTGCTCACTTCTTGCTTGTTTAGGTGGAAAGAATTTCAACGGGTCATGTAGTATGCTGGCAACTTTAAATATCCTAAATATTAAAAATTGCCAGATACCTTTTTTCTGCTCACTTACTAAGAAAACCTTGTGATGGGTACAAAAAAAAATGTTCAGTTGGATGTACCTGAAATGTTCTATACAGAGAACACGTGGACTATAGTCCACTTCAATTTACGATTTATTATTATTATTATTCATTGTGAGCCCATGCGGTTGAAGTGGAGGGAGGAAAGGGAGGCCTTTGCCCTGCAATGCGGAGTTTTAATGGAACGTTAAAGTACTTAGCTTATACATTTTTATTTAAATTCAACCTACATTGTCCCACTGCTGGGCAAAGGTCTCCCCCATAGTTTTCCAGTCTTCCCATTATTTGCAATCGCCCGTAAACGCCTCTAAGTCGTCACGCCAGCGTTTCCTAAGCCTCCCACGGCGACGACGCCCATCTTCCGGCTCCCACTGCGTGGCGATTTTGGACAATCTATCCTTATGCATTCTGCATATATGACCCGCCCAATCCCACATCAGCCCAGCAGACTTGCTTATACATTAACCGCTCCTATATATTCGAGACACAATGAAAAAGCCATTGTGTCTTGCTTAGATCTCCGTTCCGGCATACAAGAGGTTAATACATTAAAATAACACATCTGTAAAGGCCAGGAAAATAACTGTAATTCAAGGCCAATCTAATGATTTTCCAATCAATTGAGGCCAATTTGCGAAATACGCCCTATTTAACTACTTTTACTGGAATTTTATTAATTATGAAGAAATAATGTTGCCCGGCAATTCCATAATATTCCAAAACAGAAAAAAAGGGTCTGTCAAAGGGCCCAAAAATCAGTCTTTTTGTGTTTATTTTTTGATGCGTCATCGGTACATGGTGGACATCCCACCCGTACACACCAAACGTTTTGGGAATGCTTTTATTATGCGTACAGCTAACGAGTGGAATTCCCTGCCGGAGTCTGTATTTCTTGATAGCTACAAGCTGGGAGTACCTTTTTTTCTGTTCACGTAATAAGAAAACCTTTTGATGGCTACAAAAAAAATATGTTCCGTTCGATATACCTGAAATGTTCTCTATAGAGAACAATAGGACTACAGTCCACATAAATTTACGATTTATTTATTATGAGCCCACATGGTTGGCTACAAAAGATTGGCCTGCGATCGCTGTTGACCGGATGAAGTGGAGGGAGGAAAGGCAGATATTTTCCCTACAGTGGGACAATAGGGTAGTTGTAGAAATTTGTTTTTTGTCCGTCAAATAAATTAATAAAAAATATTGGACACGTATTTTTCTTTTGACACGTAAACATAAAGTGACGACGATACGCTGCTTTGAAATATCGTATGACGTCACGCCGCTAGTATACTTTATACTGACAAGTGACGTCACAAGTCCCCACTCCTGAACTTTGATGCGCTTTATCTTTGTCAATCTTATTAATTTGGTAAAAGCAAAAAGTACGTGTCCAATATTATTTGATAATCACACTGAAGGACTAAATATTATTATCATTTTTCTACCCAGGCAACATCCCTATTTAGGCTACGATATTAGAAGTTAAGGTTACACTAGTCGAAAATTCTTCCATACAAACGTAGTCTAGAGATTACTCCGCTGTTTGACGATGTACGTTCAAAATAAAAATAAAATATATCAATTTGTCTCATCATTATCTAGTCCTGTATGGAAACTAAAATGTAAAAAAATAATATACATTGTATTTGAAAGTTATGAGCGTCGAAAGTTCCATATTTCAACACTAATTTTAACGCATCTTTGAGCGGCAATAAATACCATAAGAAGACGGCAAATTGCAAAACGGCCTCCATACAGGGATAAATTAGTAATTCAACAATGCAAATAATTTTTATTGGAAAATATTAATTTAGTAGTTTTTTCATGATATCTAGACTCCCAAGGTCTGTTTAATAAAAAATCGCGCGCTCGTTTTCGTCCTAAATCATCCATTTCGCTACAAACTTGCAAAAGTGCTAATTCGTACCGGAACTAGCTTCTTACTGCTCATCACAGCATCTATTTCTTTCGCACGTGTTGTCAGTTAATATAGCATGTAATTTAACCCCGCGCACAAAATAGTTCGTGCCGTCTACTAGTTCAACCTTAAATGGTCTGCCTCCATTTAATTCTTCACCAATTACAAACTTTTCAATAAAAACACCACTTTCAGATACCGCGTGGTTGCTCCGCCATAGAGTTGGTGGCTGCTATTCGAGCAAAGTTCGTAAGGGATGGAAGAAGGGAGGCTGACTTTGTAGTTGTTTGTGATGTCAGGAAGGAGACAACCACAAGACTTTTAGAACTTAATGATGCTCAAGTAAGTATCAACGTTATGTGATAGTTATTGTCTTAAGGCGGTACCCTGACCAAAAAATCAGCATGAGATGAATTACAGTAGTGAATACGCCCAGATTTTAGAATAAAATGTTTATAAAATCGAATATTAGTCGTTTGAAAAAAAATTACGACAAAAATGTTCGTTATTAAATTGCCTATCCATTACTGTTAGTACAAAAAATAATTAATGAACACTTTAGGAGAAGATGCATGCTATCAATAATTATATGGTTTTGTTGGAAGGAGATTAGTGAAACGTTATACCTCTTTAAAAAAAAAAAGTATACGACCATTTTAGAATTAATAATATGTAGAAATTTAATGTATTTTTATTAGTTGATATTTCTTTTTAAATAACGAGTAGATAGCTCCTAAAAACAGCACGAAAAACAGTTAGCGCGGCGTTTTGCTCGGGGTACCGCCTTAACCTTGGCGTCATATTTATTCAACACTGTTATATTTATATCTGTGCAAATTAACAATTTGGGGTATGGATAAAAGAGACAACACTCAAAACAGACATGTTTTTTATCTATATATTATAGAAAAAAAAAATGGCTAATTTAACTAAAATGTATATTGACTAGAAGTACTAATTCAAAGCGTCCGGAGCCACAAGCAGCAGGTAAGTCCATTGTCCATATTTCCTTATTAAACTTACTCACCATCAAACATGTTTTATTATTTAGTTTAATTTAGACTACAGAAGTTTTTGGCGCTACCGGCCATGCGAGGAATGTGCCCTGCCTACTGCCACTTAAGTTTGGCGATTCTTCAGGCTATGTCGGACACCTGGGTCGTCTGCGAATGTCTTCAATTCTGATTCAATCACGCAAGGGAACTCCGAGCATCCGAGAGGCGACTGGAAGGCTTCCTACTGATGACCTGATAAAGATTATCAGAATCCGCTGGATGCGAGACCCACAAGACTGATTCATGTGCAGACACTAGGGGAGGTCTATGAAAAGCTGGGGCCGTCTTCCGCCTATGATAATGATAATAAATGATAACGATTATGCAACTTTAATATTTTTGACTTTTGTTCAACAGGTGAGCTTAATACATGTGTGTAGGACACAAAAGAACGCTTCCGATGATAAACTTAGGCAATGCATGAGGAGGTTTGGTGATCTCCACTCATCACCAGCCGCCATATTATTGATCTCAGGAGATATTGACTTTGCAGCTGATTTGACTGACTTCCGATATAGGTATGTAATCAATTAAACACTTTATATTCTACAACATTGAAAATTGAAAAAAGTGTTTCAAAAGAAAGACAAAAAGGGAAAAATATATTTGCGCCAGGCACGACGCATACCATAAAAAGAACAAAAAAATCTTTAATACTCAGCATCAATTTCTTACGTGCGACATATTTAATTAAAGTGATGAATTTACATGAAATTTTTGTTCAGTTTGTTTTAATACTTGTTATATGGTTTCGGTGATCAGTAAATAAAGGAGAATGCCCATTTTGTAAGGGCACTTGGGCCCCTTTGAAAAAATGGTTGTATCTTGATGAATTTGTTTGTATACTGTAGAAAAAACATGATATATTCATAATTAGAAAATATTTTTTATTTATTTTGCGGGGTTCACGAGAATAACGATGTTTCTGTTCTTGAAATGAACCCTTATTACAATGCAATAAGGTGCATACAAATGTCCAAGTGAAGTTACCTGATCTGTTGTTGTCTGTACATATAAAGTAAAGGACACAGATGGAAAATAACACAAAATATAAATCCTATTTTTGTATAATATTGAAATTGCAGACATGATAACTCATAACGGGCCTGTGTATGGGCAATCTCCTTTATAAGTTTTCTTTATAATTTGCAAAAAATCTTCATATGTTTATTGTTGTTAAATTTTAAGTTGCCGTCAGTTCAGTAAATCAATTTTTTTTGCAAACTTTGATAATATAATTACATATTTAACGATAATATAACTTATATTTTTTTTTCGATTAAGTGTTGATAAGGTTTTAAACGTAAGTGCATTTTGTTAATTTGAAATTGAAAATAAAGAAAAAAAAATGAAAGAAACAAAAAAAAAATAAGGAAATAAAAAAAAATGATATAAAAAAAAGGAAAGAAATAAAAAAAAACATTGTTAGTTTTAATTAATTGCAAAGCAAAGGTGGAGTTGTCGATCACACCAACGAAAAGTCGCCCAGTCCAAAGATCATATTCTACCTAGACTCCCTAATATAATATAAAATCACGGTTGTTACGGGGATGAGATCAAGCGACGATTATTATGTGTAATTTTATTTTTAGGGTTCCGTTTCTCAACAGGGGAAAAAGGAACCCTTTGTAAGATCACTTCGTTGTCTGTCTGTCCGTGTGTCAAGTGTGTTTTCTCCGGAACGCATGAAGCTGTCAAGTTAAAAATTGATGTCATTTACTCAAGTCTGCAATCCCTTAGAGCTGTGAAAAAATCAACGCAATGAAAACATACGGCCGTTTGTGCCGCTTGTTTATGCCAAACCCAAGGGAATCAAAACCAATAGGGTACTCCCTGTTGATCTAGTATTCGGAAATTTGGCAAAAAGCAATTTCTTATTAGCTCAAGTAAAGAAAAAATCCGAAAACTGTAAATTTGTACCATACGGTGAAGGAAAACATTGTGAGGAAATGGAAATGTCCTAGAACCAAAAATTCGAAGATATGTGACATCTACCAACGCGCTCTGGGTGGTGTGTGGTGGATTACGGCCCATTCACTCTCACAGAGAGGAGGCCTGTGTCCCAGCAGTGGGAACATTAGATAAAAGGCTGATGAAGATGATAAATTGTGCAAATATGTTGGAGTTTCTTGTCCGTTCTACTCCATAACAAGCTACTTTTCCGAATGGACGGTAGAATCAATTGTTATAATCTACTTGTAAATTTTAATTGTTGACGTTTAAAAGTGCCGCTAAATGGCCTAGTTGAAATAAATATATTTGACTTTTGAAAGATTTTATGATTATTTTTCTGTCTCTTCCGAAAAAAAGTACAGAAAATAGTTCTTTATTTATAGATTACTAGCTGACCCCCGCGGCTTCGCTCGCGTCAAAATTATAGCCTATGTTACTCGGGAATAATGTAGCTATCCATAGGTAAAAGTTTTTTTTAAATCGGTCCTTTTGTTTCTGAGCCTATTCGGTACAAACAAACAAACAAAAAAAATCTTTGCTCTTTATAATATTGGTATGGTATAGACAGGAAAACTTAAAAGAATTCAATGGTTTTTAAATAACATACTATAAAATTAGATGATGATGTTATAATTCGGTCGGAACCCTTGCGGTTGGTTTTTTCTTGGTTTTAATGGTTTTCCCATTTACATATTTACCCATTAATGCCCATATTATTTATCAGGAAAAACATGGAAGTGATATTGGTGCACAAACAGAATACATCGACAGCTTTAATTGCAAGTGCCTCGGCTCACTATTGCTTCGACGAGATCGCCGCTACTCTTCCCAGAAAGGTAAACAATATATCAGACTCCCAGTAAACAATATATCAGACACTCAGTAAACAATATATCAGACTCTCAGTAAACAATATATCAGCGTCCCAGTAAACAATATATCAGACTCAGTAAACAATATATCAGACACCCAGTAAACAATATATCAGACTCTCAGGAAACAATATGTCAGACGCCCAGTAAAAATATATCAGATTCCCAGTAAACAATATATCAGACTCTCAGTAAACAATATATCAGCGTCCCAGTAAACAATATATCAGACACCCAGTAAACAATATATCAGACTCTCAGGAAACAATATGTCAGACGACCAGTAAAAAATATATCAGACGCCCAGTAAACAATATATCAGACTCCCAGTATACTGTTCCTCCCGGTATATAATCTCTGTTCTAATTCTTGTGGTTAGTGAACTCCATGGCAGTATACATGTGGTATCCATCACCAAAAAATATCCTATGCTGGCCCAATGCGGGTTCATTGGGCCAGCATAGGATATTTTTTTCTTACAGCCTGAGTCCCGCCAATAGGAACGTTGTAGGATGTAGGGAACGTAATAATAGTTGTTTTTTTTACCAAATTTTCAATGTCAACAATGTCTTATTATGACTTGCCACAATATCTGATATTGATGATAGCATGATCCAGTTATAAATAATGTAAATATACTTGTAATACTGTCTAGATAAGGTTCGGTCGTAAATAATAAAATGCTTATCGGTCAATTTAATAACAAAATTAAATTAAGTACATAGTTGAAAATATGTATTTAAATTCACTAGAAGTACAATATCTTCTTTAATGTTGTTTTGAAGTGACAGCACATTTATCTGTTGTGGTTGCTAAATAATATGAAAGTCGAGATATTCTCTAATTGAACTTATATAAATAGACTGCAAATTGGCTGTTATGCGCTTATTTTTGTTTGTCTGGCAACAAAACGAGAACGATTTAAATGACTCACAGTGTCACACTTCGTTGAAGCCACAATATTTACAAATTGTTTTAACATCATACATTAAAAGGAAAATATTCATGAATTGTCAAATCAGCGCCTAGGGACATACAGTAATAAAATACTCTATTTCTATTTAGTTTTAAAGTGGTACGATCCTATTTCTTAATTGACTTGCTGCTCAAAAGCCACAACAAACAACACAATACACAACACAAACAACAACAAATACAACAACAACAAATACAACAAAAACAACTACAATTATTTTAATGAATATAATACAGATATCGAAAAGCGAAGAAGATACGCCAACATGTGAGGTGGAAGTGTTGAACCTGCCTATCCACCAACCGCCTGAGCTCGTGTCGATACGGCTCCGCCATCTTGCGAAGAAGTGCGGCGGTCGGGTGGTCTCGGTGACTGCACCTAATGCAGTAATGAAGTTCTCTACGCCAGAACATGCTTCAAGGTAAGACATGCACGTTTTTTATGCTGACCAGTTTGTTTATCGTGGCCTTTCACTATTTCATATCTGGTAACTGTTTTAAAATACCTTTAAGAAGCAAGGTAAAGACGCAGAATAGTGTTAAGGCAACATTATGAGTGCTATCGGAGCAGGTGGTTTTATGTGTGATTCTGCCTACCCACATGTGGAAAAGGCTTGAGTTTTCGTTTTTTTTTTTTTTTTTTTTTTAATACTTTATACCTGTGTGTAGCGCTATTCTGGGTGCATTGTCCTCACATATATGAGTTTATTAATGTATGCACTTATGTAAATATTGTAAAACACTTATTTTTTTTAAAGAGTTTGAATGGAGTTTCTTGTGCATAACAAGCTAATTTTCCGAATGCACGGTTGAATCAATTTTTATCTACTATATAAAAATAAGTCGGGTTTCTTGCTGACGATATAACTCCAGAACGCACGAACCGTTTTCCAAGGTTTTGTATTCGTTGGAAAGGTCTCGGGCTCCGTGAGGTTTATAGGTAGGGTAGGGTAGGGTAGGGTAGTGTAGGGTAGTGTAGGGTCGGGTCGGGTAGGGTAGGGTCGGGTAGGGTAGGGTAGTGTAGGGTAGGGTAGGTAGTGTAAGGTAGGGTAGATAAATGTTTGGTCTTTTTATGGCAAAACAAAGTTTGCCGGTCAGCTAGTTACTTGTAAATTTTAATTGTTGACGTTGTGAAAAGCCAAAAGTGCCGCTTAATGTTCCCCTAGTCGACGGCACGAAGTATTTTGTGCGCGAGATTAAAATGCATGCTATCTCATCCGACAACACGTGTTAAAGAGATAAGATGCTATGATGAGCAGTAAAAAGCTAGTTCGCATACGAAGTAGCACTTTTGCAAATTTGCATCGAAGTGGATGATGATTTAAGACGAAAACGAGCGCGCGAAATTTTATAAACAGACCTCTGGGAGTCTAGATATCATGAAAAAACGACTAAATGTATATTAACAAGATAAAATTATTTGCATTGTTGAATTACTAATCTATCCCTGTATGGAGGCCGTTTTGCAATTTTCCTTCTTCTTATGGTATTTATTTCCGCCCAAAGATGCGTTAAAATTAGTGTTGAAATATGGATCTTCCGACGCTCATAACTTTAAAATATATTTTTTTTAACTTTTATTTGTTTCCATACAGGGCTAGATAATGATGAGACAAATTGATATAATTTTCTATTTTGAACGTACATCGTCAAACAGTGGAGTAATCGCCAGACTACGTTTGTATGGAAGAATGATCGACTAGTGTAACCTTAAGGGCCTAGTTAAAATAAATATATTTGAATTTGACTCGTACAACGTTACATAATGCTGTGCCTTGCATGCAGTAAAACTAAAACTAATTTAAACGTTATTTACGTACATACAAGTAAATATTCTAAATTATTATGTTTATGTCAAGAGACCTCAAGCAAGCAAAGAACGTAGAAGTCAAGAAAGAACAAATTGGCGCAACAAAGTGAGGAGACCCGACCAAAATTAATGGGACACCAGGTAAGAAAGCAGAATGGATCAATGTCAAGAAAATTGAGGTATTCTTGAAAGAATGAGACTGAGATTTTAATGCAAACACGACATAAGAATACAGGAATTGCTCTTTATGCTTACAAACCAAGGTGAAGCGTTACGTGAGAGTAAAACTAGTTTTAACGTTATTTACCTAAGTAAATATTCTAAATTATTATGTTTACGTCAAGAGACCTCAAGCAAGCAAAGAACATTGAAGCAAAGAAAGAACAACTTGGCGTAACAAAGTGAGGAGACCTGACTAGAAATAATGGGACCAGCAGCATAATTGCGCAAGTAAATTGGGCAATGTTTTGAATCCATCAATCGACCAATCAAATGCCAGATGAAAGACGCGAAGTGGATTTCCGTGTATATGTGATTGGTTGATTGATGGCGGTCAAACCCTTTGCCTTGCCGAATTTACTTACGCAATTAGGCTGCAGGTAAAGAAGGAGACGAATGTCAAGAAATGGAGTTATTTTTGAAAGAATCAGAATGCGACTGATATTGTAATGCAAACTACGTTACTTAAGAATACAGAAAGAGGGGGGCATCCTCTGCTTCCAGAATTTAATAGTATATTATGCAACTAGTGAATAAAGGGCGGATTTAAAGCGAGGACCATAGATGAATCACGAACAAGTGAAAGATTCTAACAACTGAATCACGACCGTAGGGAGTGATTCATGATGATTGAATCACGAGCATAGCGAGTGATTTAAGTGTTAGAATCCTGAGCGACGCGAGTGATCCATGGCCCTCGATATAAATCCTAGACCAAAATCATTATTAAAATCCTAAATATAAACAAACTCAAATAAATCGACGAAGGAGTTTGATAGTCGAATATTCTTTGCACAAGAAGTTTGTATCGAGTGTTTTATGCGCAAGGAGGTTGTATAGCATTGCGATGGAGGTCGAATATATTGGTGTGTTATAAATTCAAAGTCAAACACCAAAACAGTGATTAAGAGTGCGTTTTATTCACTATTTTCATTTTAGAGGGGGAATGGTATAAAATAAATGATGAGTCTGGTAAATGGTGTAAAAAACGAAATCAAACTACAACATTTCTCATATGTATAAGCTATAGTAGGCGTACAAAGTAATGCTCGATGCCTCTGCAAAATGTGTCTCAGACTTCGCTAATATACATGCGACGTAGCGAAACTGAGCCATGACCGATACTTATGCAATTACGCGTCCCCCTCTGAATGACGGACAGTAAACATGGGTCAATGTCTCTTGGGTTACATTCAAAGCTACATTATAATAGGATCGAGTGTTTGCATCATTGTGCGTGTTGACAGGGATGGTCAACAGGAGCCCTAATAATGCACAAAGGTACTAATATGCAGGTTATATTATGAATTGTGGAAACGACAGCAGGCAACACTAGCTGTTAGTGCATTCACCGCATACAATTTCGACACAGATACTAATACTTAAATGTGTAATTTTAATTTTTAACCGACTTCCCAATGAGGAGGTTCTATATTCGACATAATGTTTTTTTTTTGTGTTTGTTCACGCATATTTCCGTCAACTTTGGGCCGATTTTGAAAATGATTATTTTTTGTTAGAAAAAGTATGTTTCGAAATTGGTCCCATTTTAATTTGGTGAAGATCTGATAAAGAACTTTGAAGATATACAACAGAACTCTTCAATAAATTACGGCAAATCTCTCGGGATTGCTGCAATCGCATGTCTGTTTATTGTTGATACCATTTCATAACATAACATCATGCCAGTACGCTCTTAAGGGGTACGCAGATCTCTCATTTCACCGCTTATGTTCAAGTTTCATGATATTCGGGTAATCTATTCTGGCGTTATAGGTACCTTACTAAACAACTTGTTTATTAGGTAAGTACAACTAAAAAGTGAAAAATCTTCTTCTTTTCGTGTGAGGTGTGGCCACCCCTGGTGTCAGAGTTAATTAAGCCGCCTCTGGAAAACCCCACAGGCCTCTGAATAAAAAACTTAAAAAAAAAAAAAAATGACTGGCTTCCAAATAAAAAAACTACAAAGTAAAAAATTTCTTTATTTTTGGAAGTCTGTGCCCATAACGCAAAAAGCTCGTGGCTAAATAATAACATCCGCACGGGTCGATCTTCAAGGTTAAGCAACGCTTGCCGAGGTCGGTCCGTGGATGGGTGACCATTTCAACATAGCGAGTTTCCTCCGTGTTTCGGAAAGCACGTTAAGCCGTTGGTCCCGGCTGTCATTTGAAGATCTTTGACAGTCGTTACGGGTAGTCAGAAGCTTGAGATCTGACACCAGTCTAGCCAAGGGGTATCGTGTTACCCAGTTACTGCGTTGTGGCGGTCAGATGGGCAGTCGCTCCAGTTAAAACACTGGTACTTAGCTGAATCCGATAAGACTACAAGCCGACCCCAACAACAATTGGGAAAAGGCTAGGCAGATAATGGTGTCCATAACGCAAAAAATTGGTACCTACGAAAGACAAATAAAGTTATTTTCAGTTTTTTTATTTGGAAGTCTGTAGTATTTTTTTGTAAAAAAGTTTTTTTAAATCTTGCTTTGTATATACATACAGAAATATTGTATGCACTGTTGGTATTATTGTTTACAGTGTAAGGCGGGGTTCGCATTGGTTATACAGCAAAACCACATAAATTAAATATAATTACATACTTATAATTTTCTCTGGTCATGACCAGTGTGTGTTGCCAGCGATTACTTACGGGACAGAGACGTGGTCGCTCATAATAGGCCTCATCAGAAGCCTTAAAGTCGCCCAAAGGGCAATGGAGAGGGCTATGCTCGGCGTTTCCTTCCGTGATCGAATCAGAAATCGACATCCGCAAGAGAACCAAGGTTACCGATATAGCCCGAAAAATTGCCAAACTTAAGTTTCAGTGGGCAGGGCACATTGCTCGCAGAACGGACGGCCGTTGGGGCCGAAAAGTTCTAGAGTGGCGACCACGTTCCGGAAGACGCAGCGTTGGAAGGCCTCAATCCAGGTGGAGCGACGACCTGGTCAAGACTGCGGGAGCTCGGTGGATGCGAAACGCACAGGATCGATCAGTATGGCGACGCTTGGGGGAGGCCTATGTCCAGCAGTGGACGTCTTTCGGCTGAAATGATGATGATAATTTTTTCTTCAGAATTGGCGAGATGAAACACAACACCGAGAGAAATGGAAGGAATGAGGGAAGAAATTTACCCAGGACAAAACAAAAACAGGTTTAAAAAAATCTTTGTTCTCGGGGTAGCCTCATTCCCTAGAGAACGCGTCCCCAGTTGGCGGATAGGGGGACACCCGGTGGTTTGCCAAACACTTAAGAGTGCGGCTAGCCAATGGGTAGGAGAAAAATAAAATGTCTCCCGCGGACCACAAGGCCGACGAAGGACACTTCGTAAAAAATCTCGGCAGCGGGCTACTTGCCAAGGCCAGTGGTGTACTGGGCTCTTAGGTCGGTGGACTCGGTAGGGATGGCAGCGGAGAAACCAATGTCAACGGCGTCACCCAAGCCTTCCAGAAGGGTCACAACCTTGGCGAAAGGCGGTAGCCGGTCGTATAACTACATAGCCAAACATCTCCTAATTAAGAAAAAAGGCAGTAATATACAAGGTCAAACAGCAATTACGTTCGCAATTGAATTGTATGATCAGAATGGCGACGTGGAACCTAGCATACGCAGCCCTCACAGAACGCAACTAAGAACTAGCAGAGAACCTAAAAATGAGAAACATGTAAATACAATTAATATATTTAACACGTTGAACGCCATGGCAGACACCAGTTGACCGACAAACAATACATTTTCAATTGTGTCTCATTTCCGGGCAGTTAAGGTGTTAAGAAACATGTTGGAAGGGATTAAAGTCGAGGGACCTAGGACTAAGATACCACGCAACGGAGACGCCCTCACGCCCCTAGCCACCGCAGGAGACGTCCCGGGCGTCGGGAGTAGCAAGACGATTCCCGGTCACCGTAGGCGCGGGCTTTCGGACGGCGAGTAGCGGGTAGCTCGCCGTCCGATAAGGACCAGGCACGAGTCGACGGCGCGTTGTGTTCCACGTTCCTCAAATTGATGTCAGCAAAACTGACGGGGTCCGCTAGGGCCGATGCCAGTCTGGGTTCGCGGATAAATTTGAAAAGGAGTTACCGCGGCCCTGGCTCAAGCAACTGATGGAACACTGGTGGGTTTTAGTCAGTAAAAGTCTGACACGCCCTCCCGTTTCACCCAGAGCGGGAGAAGTCATTGGATGATTACCCATATAAAAAAATTGAGATACCATCTAGTCTACCACACGGGGCGAATAATAAGCAAAATGTAGTAGGCGTCGTACTTTATAATTAGCTAAAGGATATAATAGTGATATTGAAAAGAAGTCGGACCGTCTCATAGCAGTAAAACTGGCTATGGAAAGTCAAAGCATAATTTGCGCATACGCAACCCAAACTGGTTGCCGAGAACAAGAGCAGTCAGTATACGCCTGCCAGCTGTTTAACTACGTCACGTTTTGCCTTGTGGGATTCATTATTTAACTTCCCAATCATGATTCCTCAGCAATATATTTCTTTATGTCATGCAGAGGGCATGCGTTGTTGTGAATACAAAAGGCGAACGTAAAATGTTTTTGTACAGATAAGAATATCGCGGTCTAAATGTTGTTTGTGGTTTACAAAAGTAATTTATCAATCGTAACTCAAAACTTTCCCTCTATTCAATGTTTACAGCGTTTTACGCATCACTGGCAAGACATTGAAATATCTGATCAGATGGTGTTCTGTTTCAAGTGATAGGGAAAACAATTCAGCTACATTCAATAACAATTGCACTGCAATTAACACAGTCACAGTATCACAATGTCATTGTAAACAAGCTAGCTGATAATATCCTTACCAATGACTACAAAAGTATTAACGAATTGATATTGCTAAGCTATCAACACTTGAGTATTTTGATCAAGAGATTTTTGACATATATTTGACATTTGGAGACTGATCAAAGATTTGCCTTTTTTTTTTTTTGTCTACCCACATTGTGTGTATGGAGTTCTATTTCATTCAGTTTCAATTTGAACAGGTCATTGCATCGCCAGGCACGAGCCGAAACACAGTGATAATCAAAAAGATTCAAAATTTAAACTGTAACGATTTTTTACAATAGGTTTTATAAATTTATTCTATTTTACAATCAATGATCTCCTGCCGTGAACTCTAGACACACAATGTTATTATCAGGGTAAGATATATTTTATTTGTTTCTCGTGTATTTTGCTGAATTTTGTTGTTTTATGTCGTTTATTTTAAATAAATCGTGGGATGGTTGACGGATTATGCTTGAATCAACTTGCTCAACTGAATATTAACTATTACCGCAAACAAATCAACAATCTTATCGTTAAAGTGCGAATTACACTGATCATTATGATGACGAAATCTGATCAAAGATTTTAGCTAAAATGTACACATACGTTAAAATAAAATGACTAATAAGTTAATAGGCTAGATTTTAATATAAATAAGTATCGCCTATTGTAAAAAATAAGTGCCTATCTCTATCATTTTGTAAACTGTTGGTAAAATACTTTTCATAAGCCTAACTTTTTGCATGTAACGCACGCAAAAAGTCAGGCTTATTAAGTTTTTCTTGTGTTTTATCTCGATCAGCTGATTTTGGCCGTCATGCGACAGTTTCTTTCTATTTTCGTACGTATCCTTCACTTTTATCGCAATTGGTTGATTTCAATGCTAGTTAGCAACGTCACACTTGATTACCATCTCGGCGTCATCAGTGCGGAACACTGCACCAGTGCCTCAGTGTGCCTTGGCGGGGCCCCGTATAAAAAAAAATTGTTTGGGGGCCCTTATGAAGGGTGAAGATTTCTCAGAAAAGAAAAAAAATATGTTTGTATAAATTAAAAAAAAAAAAATTCGTCATAAATATGTCACTTTTTCCAGAATTTTTACAAACAATTCAAATTAAATATACACTCTCCTTGCCTTTTTTCGGCAAACTTATTTATTAAATCATTTATAGCTGATGATGACTTTTTTTTAATGTTTCTGCCTCTATGGACAAGTGACAGGTCTGAAAGACGACAAAAACTTTTGGGAAGTTTTTAAAAATTTTTGCTTACGCACGTCGGGGGCCCCGTGGCCCGGGGGCCCCGTATAATTAATACGGCAGATAAGGCGGTAGCTACGCCCCTGCACTGCACAGAGTTTAATCGTGCCCATTCCTATAAATATTTGTTTTATAATGTGCGCAATCGATTTGGCAAATATTTTCACGTACTGTGCGTACATAGCTGTTTCAATTCACATCCGAGAGATCCAACGAAATATTCGATTTATGTTGCATTTTTAACCTGATTCAACTTTTAATTCATCGTTCGATGGTATAATTTCCCACCGTTAGAAATGTATGAGTCACAGACAAAATTCTTTTTGAGATTAAAATATAGAAAAAAATCTAAATGTGAGGGTACATTGACATCAATTTTCTTACAATGTCGTCATGGATCAGCTGTTTCGTATCTATGAAAAAGCAAATACAGACTTGTAATAGAACTATCTAAGTACGAATGGTATTGTTAATGATACTCGTAATTTATGTTTGATATTGAATGTTTTATTCAGGTCACAGATAAAATATTATTGTTTTAATTAAACTACATGTTATAATATTTAGGTATATTGGGTGTGGTTCGTTATCGTGACTTGAAATAATATTTTCACTATTAAGATAAAGAAAATAAACACGATTTGAATAACTAGGTCTTTTGAGATACTGTTTGACCGTGATGTTCTTTTTTGTCATTGAGAGGCTGATCGTTAATTTGAATAACTTAATATTAACCCGGCTGCAAGGAAAGGGTTATGTTTTTCGCGCGTATCTTGTATATATGTAATATTCTTTATTACCTCGTATCTTCTAAACCACTTGACGGATTTTTATAATTAAGACATCGTTAGATAGGTCTTGGCTGCCCAAGTGTTCTTAGATAAGTGCCGTTAAAAAAAAGGAACATGGCGGATTTTGGGCGCCATATTGTGGATGCTGCAATTTTTTTTTCTTCGACACCCATCGAGTGGTGTATCAAAATAAAGGATTTTTAGAGGTGATTACAAAAATGTATACCACGTATATGTTTAAAAGTCGTTCGAAAAGTATACCTAAAAAGTTGTAAATAAAAAGTTAATAAAATAAAAAACCCGACTGCAAAGAGCGGAGGATATTTATAATTTTGGTCAGCCATCTCACGAATGTGTATCATCCGACTGCACAGCATGATTTTCTTCTTGTTTAAATCGTTGCAGTCGGGTTTTTTTTTTTTTTTTTTTTAATTTAATTACATTCGTCGAACTAACAATATTTTAATGGGAGCAAATAGTCTTATCTAGTTCAGCATAACTGTATTCCATTATTATTTTTGTATTTAATATTGTGCCGGCATTTACCTGTTTTATGTATTTACGTACGCCACTGTAATTTGAGCTCTCTCATCATTTGTATGACGCAAATAATGCAACGCATCTTATATCAAGTCTACAGACGTCAATTGCTAAACAAAAATCCTCTCGTTCGACGAAATTGGCAGAATTTGGTAAACGAACACCCGTTTTCTGGAACGAAAATTAACGGCGTGTCAAAGTTAAACTGATGGCAACCAATCACAGAAGACGTGCGTTTGACAAGTTGTTACCTATTTTTACCGGGTTACGGCGAAGCCAAAAGGAGGGTTATGGTTTTTTAATCGGTTTGTATGTATTTGTACTTATCATAATTTGACAAATAAGTTACCGTTAGAAGCGTCTTCATAGTACGCTTTTTAGGGTTCCGTAGCCAAATGGCAAAAAACGGATCCCTTATAGATTCGTCATGTCTGTCTGTCTATCTGTCTGTCCGTCCGTCCGTATGTCACAACCACTTTTTTCCGAAACTATAAGAACTATGCTTTGCTGTTGAAACTTGGCAAGTAGATGTATTCTGTGAACCGCATTAAGATTTTTACACAAAAATTAAAAAAAAAAACAATAAATTTTGGGGGTCCCCATACTTGAAACTGAAACTAAAAATAAAAATTCATCATTCACATACGTGTGGGGTATCTATGGATAGGTCTTCAAAAATGATATTGAGGTTTCTAATATCATTTTTTTCTAAACTGAATAGTTTGCGCGAGAGACACTTCCAAAGTGGTAAAATGTGTCCCCCCCCCTGTAACTTCTAAAATAGGAGAATGATAAAACTAAAAAAAATATATGATGTACATTACCATGTAAACTACCACCGAAAATTGGTTTGAACGAGATCTAGTAAGTAGTTTTTTTTTAATACGTCATAAATCGTAAACCACAATTTACCAAGTACGGAACCCTTCGTGCACGAGTCCGACTCGCACTTGGCCGGTTTTTAGGATACTAGCTGCCACCCGCGGCACCGCCCGCGTGGTATTATTACTTCGCCCAATATGTTTATAAATTATAGCCTGTTTTATTCTGATGTATAAGCTACATTTCTGTAAAGTTTCATCAAAATCTGTTCAGTAGTTTTTTTGCGTCAAAGAGTAACAAACATCCATCCATCCTTCCTCACAAACTTTCACGTTTATAATTAAAGTAGTAGGATGTTTGTGATGTCACACCAAATTAAATATGGCGCTCTCTATTTATTAACCGACTTCCCAAAAAGGAGGAGGTTATCAACTCGACTGTTTTTTTTATGTTTGTTACCTCAGAACTTTTTATTGGATGAACCGATTTTGATTATTCTTTTTTATTTGAACGCTGGTGCTTGTTATGTGGTCCCACTCTTCAATAAATGACGGCAAATCACTCGGGACTGCTGTAATCGCATGTCTGTTTATTGTTTACACCGTTTCATAACATAACATCACATTGGTACGCTTTAAAGGGGTACGCAGGTGTGAACAGTGTTCACCCTGGTATACTCTAATTCCACAATTTTGTTTAAGTTTCATCTTATTAGGTTAATCTATGCTGGCTTCACTTTGGGCATTATAGCCTATAGAACTGGTTCATTATGTACCACAACTGGCCACTACTAAAAAGTGAAAAATAAAAACTTTTTTTACAAAAATTACAACCGACTTCCAAACAAAAACAGTACAAAGTGAAAAATAACTTCAATTCCGGAAGTCGGTGCCAAAAAACGAAGAAACGAAAACAGGAACACAGACTACCAAAAATTAAATTATTTTTCACTTTGTAGTGTTTTTGTTTGGAAGTCGGTTGTAATTTATGAAAAAAAAATAAGTACTGCCACATCACATACATTACACATTAACATAACAATCTTAATAACTATAGGACTAATGCTCATGAAAATTAAGGCGTATATATTTCACTGCAATAATATTGATGCCTTGAAAAAACTAGTCTCTAATCTATAGTCTAAATATAATCTCTAGTCTAAATATTATATACAATAAATTTTATACAATAATTATTATATGATAAATTATACAAATTAACGCACTGTCAATAACTGTCACTCACTGTCACTCTGTGTGACTAACTCGGCTTTATCACTGGTATAAAATGATCGTGAGCAGTGGAAACCCAGTGGTTACGGCCCCAACTTACGAGTTATAGGTCGTGGGTTCGAACCCGAGCAGGCATCACCACTGCTCTAAAAACGGTGAAGGAAAACATCGTGAGGAAACCGGCATGTTCTAGAACCAAAAATTCGAAGACATGTGACATCCACCATCCCGCACTGGGCCCGCGTGGTGGATTAAGGCCCATTCCTTCGCTCACAGAGGAGGCCTGTGTCCCAGCAGTGGGAACATTGAGACGCTGATGATGATGACATTATACAATTCTACTCCTCCATTAACATCAGGCTTATAATAAAGGTAGATTAAAAAAAATACAATTGATTAAATACATAAAAAAAGTATAACATGAAAATCATCAAATCAAAAATCTACATCATTTTTTGATTTTCAATTTTATGATAAATTTTTATTTGATTGGCTTTGGTTTTGGTTTGTGGTTTTTTTACTTGATTTTAGTATAGTAAAAACCAAAATCATTAAAAATAAAATAAAACCGTAAATCAATAAAAATTATAATATGAAATCTTAAAAACACTAAGCCAACCTAACAACATGGCAACATTAGTGTGATTTTTCTTCTAAACCTCTGCAGATTGTCATTGAATATATCATCTAGTCCTGCCAATTTTAAGACTGAATTATTATGTTATTTGCTCATTGTAACAATAACATTCTATCTATGAAGACTGTAAACCCAGATCGGTTTGCAACGGAAGTTATATCAGAAATCTTTTTACTGTTAAGGAAACTGCTAAAGGCAACTAATACAATTGCCTTTAGCAGTGTGGATTCACTAGTAGATTAACTGGCACGACTGACTGGTACAATTCATTGGGAAAATTCACGCGTACGATTCACTGGTATTATTCACTTTTCGATTTACTGGTACGATTCAATGGTACGATTTACTGGCACGATTCACTGGTACAATTACCGGTACGATTCACTGGTACGATTTAATCGTACGATTCACTGGTACGATTCACTGTATTGAGTATTTCCATTAATGACGATTCGCTAGTACGATTAACTGGGACAACTCACTGGTATATGTCACTGGGACGACTCACTGGTACAATTCACTGTGATTTTTCACGCGTACGATTCACTGGTATGATTCACTGGTACGATTTTACTGGTACTGTTCACTGGTTCAAATGACCGGAACGATTTACTGGTACGATTCAATGATACGATTCACTGGTACGATTCACTGTATTGAGTATTTCCATTAATGCTCATTCACTTGAACAATTAACTGGGACAACTTACTGGTGTATGTCACTGGGACGGCTCACTGGTACAATTCACTGGGACGATTCACGCGTACGATTCACTGGTATAATTCAATGGTTCGGTTCACTGTTACGATTCACCGGTACGATTCACTGGTATGATTTACTGGTACGATTCATTGGTACGATTCACTGGTATGACTCACTGGGGCAAACCTGTTATGAAACACTGGGACACCATGAACTATGCGGTTTCCGGTTCCGACTCACTAGAACCAATTTTATACTGGCCCGTCACGCAACACAAGATGTATGGACGAATCATCTTCATCTTGCTATCGACCTCCGGTCTCTGGAGGCAAAATCTACGACGCCATATACGAAGTCTCCTGCATTGCGCAAGTAGACTTTTCGGCGCGATTTAAACATATACAACTGTCTGGCAGTTACCCGGATAAGACACAACACCTGTCTGGTACTCTGGTCGGAGGATCCTCCCATTTTAATGGAGGTTGTGGGACTTAACACCCTGTTCCGCATCCCTCCAAAGGCACATTTAGAACATGATTATTACTTGCTGTTGCACCCTGCTTTGCTTAATTTTCATTCGGTATATTATGGTTTTTACGGGTATTTTATTTTAATATTTTTATTTTACAGATTGCCGAATTAGAATATTTATATATATTATTATATAATTTAAATATTAGAATAGGCATTTGTGCAAGATGGCATTCGGCCACCCACGGCTACTTTGTTAATATTTTCATGATGTCCTTGTTTTTTATTGTGTGTACCTTTATGGGGGTGTTTTTTTTGTAGTCGGGTTAGGGTTTTAATTTTTGATCTTATTTGTGTGTGCTGATTTGCATTGCTTTGCATCTTGTCCTTCTACAGAAAACTGAATCGACGTGGATGACTTTTCTCTTGTTCACATCTGTATTTCATGGTAACTATCTATACCTTCATTATTCATATTACCTTGTATTTGTCGTAACGTATTTTTGTCGTTTCAGAGCTCTGATGCGTATGGATGGAGAGGATGTGTACGGTCGGAAGATCAGCACTCGGTACGCCCGCAGCGCGGTGCCTCCGACGTACTCCAGCGACGAGGGGTATAGTACTGCCTCCGCTTCGTACCAACAACCTACTTTCATACCTCCGCCGCCACAGGTTTGTACAATAAACTCACGCCTTTTTTCCACGGGGGTAGGCAGAAACTACAGAACGTCAACTTAACTACTCATCATCTGATCACTATTTTGAGATTGGCTTCTGGGGCCCTACTATCTCTCTCTCTCTCAAACCGTCATGATTCCGGTTTGAGAGCGAGACGGAGCCTTTTATGGCGAATAGCAATATCTCTTTTACACAGAGAAATCATGATTATTGGCAGTACAGTACTTCGTAGTATAACCACAGATTAGAGAAGTTACTACGTAGTTATGTCACTTTTCGAGATCAAGTATTCAATTTTGAGTTCAATATCCCTGACGGTTGGGTTGATCCGACGGCTCGTTTCTTGCGAGGCTGCTCGAACTGTGTGTGCGTGTCGCAGGTTCGATTCCCTGTCGGAAAAATTATATGGCTTCAGATTTGTTTCAGATCCTAACGGTACAGGAGAAATTTCTAGTTTGCGGCAATGTTTTGTTCTTTTAAGAAAGAGAAGTTCATCAGATTTCTAAAGAATAAACCGGCTGATTTTGTGTTGTCGTTTTTAGGTATGTTCATCGCCTCACGAGGTGAGCTCGTTCAATGCACCGAGCATCTCTAAGGAGTGGGCTCTGGCGCTGCAACAATTGCCAGCGCCCACGCCTCCGCCGCACGACTTCTGTCCGCCGCCCGCGCCTAAACCTAGGAAGATTAGAGGCACCCATGGTGAGTCACGATATGAAGCTTCCTTACCGCGGTATACAAGCAAATGCCACGTGGGTCATCTGGCAAAGTTTATGGAGATTTATATTTACGCACATAATAGAAAACCGAGTGCCTTACTATGCTGTTTGTTAGTCTATCTATAGTATTCATGGGGCTATGTTATGCTTGCTTACCTTAAAAAAAAAATGTAAACGGTTTTTGTACCTAATAATGTGTAATTTACACATTCATCAAGCAAACGACGAATACTTGTCACTTAAACATGCGTTCCAGTTAAACACACATTGCTCACTGTAATGACTAGTATAAATATTATTTTCATTGGTGCAGCGACACTATTATTTTTAATCTAACATCTTAAATAGCAACTTAATAATACATTCAAATTGTTTTCGCTTAAATAAAACACTTAAATTGTGATTTTTTATTTCATAGACTAAACTGACAGCTGTCAATTTCCTTTTTTTTTTTTCAATGTTGCAAGTGCAGAGCATAGTGTTGTAGGTAAGGTTCAATCATAAGTGATTCATAGAATCAATTTGACATGACTCCTGTTGATTTAATTTTACTAATTGGTGTAAATAAATATAAACATAATATATTTAAATATAACAATATTAATACACATAGTAGGTACATAAACTTTGATTGTAATAAATAAGAAATCAACAGTAAAATAAATGCTGTCCTCAGAGAATGAAGTCTGGCGTAAATGAGTAGATATTGACATGCATTCGTTAAGAAACTGTTGGCGCCACAGACATAAATCTAACTAGATAACGCAAGTCCCTCCATCTGAAAACGAAGCGTGCCACTTTTTCACACACAACTTAAAAACAAATTTACTTACCAATGAAGGAAATTTCCAATGCGTCGGCCAACTTTTTCTAAACATTCATTACAGCTCAATATAGCATAACAAGGTATTTTTCTAGATTTCGTTTGATTTCCGGTGCCGATAATGCTAAATGGAAACATCAACTCCGTTTACTACTTACTCCGTTTTCTGACACGCATCATCTATACTCTTTGCGCTGTAGCATGGTGCGGTTGACAGTTTCAATATATTTTTTTTTTTACGCGTATACGCTTTTTTTGTAGTTTAACGTCATACAGGCAATTATGGTATGACGTTAAACTACAAAAACTGCGTATAGGTATATGCGTAAAAAATGTTTATGAAACTGTCACCCGCACCATGCTACAGCGCAAAGAGTGTAGTTAGTTTTATATCTGTGGTCGGCCCTTAGTCTACGAAATTAAAAATCGGAGACTACCCTACAATTTCGAAATATTTTTCCACAAGGTTCTGTAAGCCTGGATCGTTCAGGCTGTTCGTCAAGCAATAGTGGCGAAGGACGTCACCGGGAGCATAGCGCCAGCCGGGCCGTGTCTCCGTGGAACTCTTCAGCGAGCTTCAGTGAACATAGTGAGACTGAGGAATCGGCCGCTGAACTCACCGTTTCTAATTTACCGCCTTATGAAACTCCGGTTCTGCAGGTAAGAATTAAGAATGTAGGACTTTGGTTTGTCACGTACGCACTGTAGGTGTCGTGCTTAACGCCTACCCTTTATACAAGCTTTTTATTACTTTACAATGCATGTCCTCGAAAAGAGCGGTTTTCCAAGCAGCCAAACTGTGCGGAAAGTGTCACTTTTTTTCACTAGTGCTTTTTACTTTCCTGTACTTTTTTAATTTTTAACTCCAACGTCAGCCCGACGCATAGAGTTTTTATTATTTGAGAAAAGTTTTAAAAATTAGTTATGTACAGATTATCATTCATATAAAAGGTAAAATAAAACTAATACTTTATTTTAGGCGTTTTTAATTATTCTAGATTTAGATTTTGATCAATAAATTAATTTTAAATATTCATTATATATGTTTGGCAGAACGTATATTTTGCTCGTGCCTTATTGCGTTACGAGGTGACAGCTACGCGCAGTAGATATGCCCGAGGAACTATTAGTTAATCTGTGGATATGCTGAACGCGCTTGAATAAGCCCGCCATTTTATTTATTTCATTTTATTATTTTAATTATTTTCTCGCACAACCATAGTAAAATGTTGTATGATACACGTACGTAAGATGATTTCCGACTTGTGTCGATTTATCCACTCACTCGCTTCGCTCGCTCGTGAATAAAAATGCCACTCATCGGAAATCACCTACCTTCCGCACTTGTAGCATAAATAACTATTACAATGCATGTCCTCGAAAAGAGCGGCTTTCCAAGCAGCCAAACTGTGCGGAAAGTGTCACTTTTTTTCACTAGTGCTTTTTACTTTCCTGTACTTTTTTAATTTTTAACTCCAAAAATTAAACCATAACCAGCCCGACGCATAGAGTTTTTATTATTTGAGAAAAGTTTTACAAATTAGTTAAGTACAGATTATCATTCATATAAAAGGTAAAATAAATTTAATACTTCATTAAAGGCGTTTTTAATTACTCCAGATTTAGATTTTGATCAATAAACTAATTTAAAATATTCATTAAATGTGTTTGGCAGAACGTATATTTTTCTCGTGCCTTATTGCGTTACGATGTGACAGCTATTCGCACATGCGCAGTAGATATGCCCGAGGAACTATTAGTTTATCTGTGGATGTGCTGAGCGCGCTTTAATAAGCCCGCCATTTTATTAATTTATTTTTATTAATTTATATATGTTTTTATTTCCTCGCACAATGCATAGTAAAATGTTGTATGATACACGTACGTAACATGATTTCCGACTCGTGTCGATTTATCCACTCACTCGCTTCGCTCGCTCGTGAATAAAAATGCCACTCATCGGAAATCACTTACCTTCCGCACTTGTAGCATAAATAACTATTCAATGTATGTATGTGTATGTGTTTGGGTCAAATCTTGCAACTGAATTTCAAAACAGTTATCCTCGACCGATTACGATGAAATTTTGTATACACGTTTTGTTTTGATGACAATGCACGGTAAGATAAAAACCTTGTTCAAAAAAAGTTTATTTTAATTCGAAATAGTAGTTTATGCAATGGTCATATAATATGGGTTATCAAAACACGAGCGTGGGTTTATCACATGAGGCGAAGCCGAATGTGATAATATTAACACGCTCGTGTTTTAATACCTAATTATATGCCGTTGCATACACTATTTTATCTTCACTCATACAGTTGAAATAAAATAAAAGTAGATACGAAAAAAATATGCAGTATGGCGGGCAATTTAGATTCTCATTGCACCATGACAGCGCAGCGCATGCATCCATAGACAGTGACACTAGCTCATAAGCGCCAATAAATTAAAAAGTAATAGTGTGCTATAAAAAATAAAAAGTTATTTTATGATGCAGTTGTTTGAAAATCGAAAGAAAATGTTGCACTGTAATGGTTTTTTTTTTTTAATTTTACCTTTCCACGAATATAAAGTACGTGTTTATGCAATACTTTTTGAATTCATATTTGGAACATTACGTTATGAGTGTAGATAAAAAATATTATATTATCAACCGCGGAGTAAAGTTACAGTGTAAACATTCAAGTTTACGATATATAACAATATATCGTGCAGGATTCAGTTTGGCGTAACATTACTATGCGTTTATAATAGTACATTTGTGTCGAGCATAAAAAGTCGAGATTTTAACACGAGTTATGTAGCCAATTTCGAAAGCTACATGCGAGTTTTAAAATAGTAGTTGATACGAACGATTATTTTTCAACTACCTGATGAGATTATTTAATTAAATGCAAATAATTTCCAACATCAATTTATTAGAAACGTTCAGACTAAAAACCACAGACTATATACACAAACAACGCTTGCTTTTTCGAGATGTTACCCGTTCAGTATATTCGGCCAGTTACATAATGATCCATAACAAAAGTCATTTCGTAACTGTTATTATGTAATTTAGTTTTTTTTTTTTTTTTTTAATCTTGTGTGTAAATGTTCATATTTCGAAACGATCTTCTTATGCAATGTGTTACATAATAGGCAATGTAGTGGAAAAACTGAATAACTTGACTCCAAGTTTATTTGTTCAAGTGCACTTCCCAGGTAACACATTCAATGCTATGCTGGCGGCACCTGTTAATGTCCAATTGTTATTTGTTTATGTATTAGATGGAAAACCAACAGCTATACATAAAATTAATACACAAGTTGAGTATGTTACATTAAGTCAATTACAGGTTCTCACGGCTAGAGATATAATAATTTTAAAGAGATCTTAGGGATCACTAGCAGCAGGCACAACAATCAGAAAAAATAAATCATTAACGCTAAAGGACAATATTGCACACTATGCACTTTTGAAAAAGTCAAGGTTAAGCTGCTTACGCACTGACAAGCTTTAAGTGGTAAACACATCAATCGAGAACTCCTTACACAATAAGTTAAGATCCTTACTCGCTCATATCATAGACTAGCTTCTGCCTGCGGCTTCGCTCGCGTGAAAAGTGTTTTCTTATCCCAAGGGAATATTATACTGGGCTTAAAAAAGTAGCCTATTCCTGACTATAATCTATCTGTGTGCCAAATTTCATCCCGATCCGTTCAGCCGTTCTGGCGTGATTGAGTAACAAACATACATCCATCAAAACTTTGCCTTACCCCCAGTTTCCCAGCTCAAAATTAACGGAGAATTAATGTGACAAATTGTCAAGCACGCGTTATCTGCTGTGATTGGCTGTTGAAAATTCATTCAACCAATCACAGCAGATAACGCGTGCTTGACAATTTGTCACATTAATGCTCCGATAATTTTGAGCTGGGAAACTGGGGGTTAGACTTGTTTAGCTGGCTTCTTTTAGAAAGTAATAAGTAATCATTAATTTATAAGGACTTTGAATATTTTTAATGTTTTGGTTTTTATTATATTGAAGTTGTGTCTTTTTTAGGAAATGCTGACCCAGCTTTTCAACCAGTACGTGCAAATCGTACGCGTTTCAGTATGGGCCGCTGGGGAGGGTCCCTTAGCAACCGTAGTGCTTCGCTCGGAGTGGGACGCGAGGCTTGCTATCGCTCGCATCCACAAGCGGCGCCTAGACAATCAGTGGACGGGGCGACGCCTAGAGCTGTCTCTAGGAAAACCGTCCCCTGCACCGAATCTAGACGTGCTTAGAGCACGTCTTAGAGCGATTCTTCTAGATCAAAAGAGTCACACGCTTCCTCTGCTAAGATTGAGGGATGCTTACGCAAGTCGTCATTGCTGCGCGCTGACGACTTCAGACATAGCGAAGCTTAAGGACACCGTCATCATACACGAGGGGTTCGGCAGAATGGTCCAGTTGGTGGACTTGACGCCGGTGTCTAATTCTGAAATGGAGGAGGCGCCATGGAAGTGTCACATTCATGCGTCTATGAACACGGGCCAGGAAGATGGCAGCCGTATCTTGCAGCCCGTGTATATGGAGATCTCCACTTTGGCCAAGAATGTACACATGCTGTTGGAGAATCATGGTGGAATTCTGCCATTGTTAAGGTGAATATTGAAATATGATTATTTTAATATGGCTTTTTCTTGGGTGGAAAAAATGATAATTCTATTTAGTCCGTTATTGAGATTATCAAATGCTGGTGGAACCGTATTTTTTGATTTATCAAATAAATAACAATTGAAAAGATAAAGCGCATCAAAGTTCAGTGTGCTTATTGCGAGTTTTTTAACGTACTCACTCGTGATAACGTAAACGATCTCTTATGACAAAATGTAAACAAAAAAAGAGGTTTATCTTCCTTACCGTCACCAGAGGGCGCTTATCCAGTTAAAATACAAATTGTGGTTAACGTTAACGCGATTGAGCGTGAACAAAAACTCGCACTAAGGTCAGTACACTGACAAAGTGACGTCACAAGCCCCTATTCCACTCTCGGTGCGCTATACTTTTCTAAGTGTAGCACACCGTGACGTCACACGATATTTCAACGCACGTATCCTCGTCACTTTGTTTACGTGTCAAAAGAAAAAATACGTGTCCAATATTTTTTATTAATCTATCTGACGGGAAAAAAAAAAAAAACAGTAAACTACGTTTTCAGTAAAAGAACGTCCCATTCCCTCTGTTATTGCTTATGCTATGACTTATAATATCTTACCGGTATGTTTAAAGGAGATGTATAATTTTCGGCCATGAGATGTACATTTAATTATTGCCATAATCTATTCAACATGGCGTTTCTCATAGTTTGCATTTCGATTTCATTCTGAAATCATGTCACGTTAAAGCATAAATAACGTAGACGTTAAATATGAAAAGTAAGTAATCTTGTACTAGTAAAAATTACTATATTCTCAAACATCTTTTACGACTAATATAAAAGCAAGTGTGACGATTTCATCGTTAAAAAAAAATATTTTACTCTTCTGAAGTGTACTTTAAACGAATAATTGAAAATTACATTTTTAAGTGTCACTTCACTTTCTAGGTTACCTAAACGTCAAAACTAAAACCTCTCATGGCATGACAAATAAAAATAAATAAAAATTGAACATTTTTATTTGTATGTAAAAAACGTTATTAAGGAAAAAAAAACAATATTCTATTCAGGGGTTAGTTTCCCAGCTTTTCTAAAAGGTACAGGTTATGGCTAGAGTCCCATACAAAAATGAAACATCTCCTTTTACTATCTGTGATTTTCCACATGTAGTCTGTAACTTTTCAAAATCAAACATTTGAATGCAACTACTTATCACAGTTTCGTGGAGTGCTACGAGGCTCGCTTCGACGCCCTAGTGTGCGACACGCGGCACGGCGTGGCACTAGAGCTGCTCCTGCGCAGCGTGGAGGGGCTGGAGGTGCGCGACGCTCCGTCGCGCCACCTGGCGTGGAAGCACGCGCCGCTCGCCGTGACGCCACCGCTTGTTCAAACCGCCAACAGTCAGTATTTCCCATAGATATTCGTCCTGCTTGTTTTTACAAGTGTTTCAGTATTTGTCTTTTAATTCAGCCTATAAAATTCGGATTTTAGTGTTTTTTTGCCATATTATCAATTAGTATCACCTAGAAAAATAGTCTTCAAACTAAATCGTTCCACTTCCAATAAAAAATCGTTCGGGTTAACGTAACGTGTTAAAATGAGCGCTTTCCTTAAGTTTGTCGTATGTGATTACTTCCCAGAATTTGATCCTTATTAGCGACACTATCGAATGGTGTAATAATACAGCATGTGTTTTTTTTTTTCATAATCAACGGGTTCGATTCCTAGCTAGGAATATTGATTTTTATAAATTCCAATAATTCAGTTTTAATTTTCATCAAAATCGACCTAGTGACTCCTTTGAGTGTTTTTCGCTATTCCTCATAGTATCGAATTTAGGCATCGACGCCCACTTAAAAAAATCGCCCTGTAAAATGTCGTGGACATTATTTTAAAATCTACTAAAAACCATTACCTTTGTAGTACATGGTACTTACATATAATTACCAACTACCCCAGCGCACGCGGCTAAAGCAGTTCGACAGCGCTTTTTCTTTCGACATACTTTACAAAATCAATATTTAAGGCTAACCAAGAACTTTAGGGTAATGCTAGCTATGCTAAAATAATTTTTCAAATCCAACTGGTAGTATCAGAGATTCAAACAAAGAAACAATCTAACTCTTCCGCTTTATTATTAACCAAAAAGGAGGAGATTATCAATTCGATGCAATCGCATGTCTTTTTATTGTTTACACAATTTTATAACATAACATCACACTGGTACGCTCTTAAGGGGTACGCAGGTGTGAACAGTTCACCCTGCGGCAATCATACCAACGGTTTCGTTTAATTTTCATGTTATTGGGTTAATCTATTCTGGCATCACTTGGGGCATTATAGATACCTAGCCTATGGAACTGGTCGTTCCGTTATGTACCAAACTAAAAAGTGAAAAGATAAACCAGCCACATGTGAGTTGGACTTGCGCACGAAGGGTTCCGTACCACTATCGCAAAAACGGCAAAAAAAAAGTTTGCTGTATGGGTATTTGTTGTTATAGCGGCAACAGAAATACATCATATGTGAAAATTTCAATTATCTAGCTATCACGGTTCATGGGATACATCCTGGTGACAGACGGGCAGACAGACAGACGGACTGCGGAGTCTTAATAGGGTCCCGTTTTTACCATTTGGGTAGGGAAAAAATACAAAAAACTTCCAAATAAAAACACTACAAAGTGAAAAATAACTTCCAAATATTTTTTTTTGTAAAACTGTTTTTTATTAGTATAGATTGGTTTCCACGTGGCATTGTTCTCACAATAGTGTCGTTTGCAGGCGAGAGCTCCCGCACAAGCGGCGAACGCGAGCGGCCCCGCACGGCGCCCGCACTGGAGCCCATGCTGGCTCTGTTCGAGAGGGAGCTCATCGATCTACTGCGCACCGCACCGAGATGCTCTATACCGTTCAGCAAGTCAGTATCACTTGAAACAACCTAATAGATTGCTGAACTCTAACCTAGGAGTTTTTGGTGTTTAAACTTAGCTAAACTCTTTGCGTTGCGCTATTCACTTAAGCAATACGGCTGCAGATCGCGCACTATGCGCGAACTTACCCCCTCTACGCCAGAACCTTGCCAAGTTATTGCGGCGAATTTTCTTAAATTCCTGCTATTTATAAAATTAAACTTCGAATAAAAGAAAGAAATAGTATTGGTTTCTCATATTACATTTAAAATCCGCCATTTTAGTGCTAGTTTAGCTTAGATTAACCATTTACCATTATTTTAACTAGTATGCAATATAACTTTTAAAACCATTATTGCGTATCATTAAACCAGTGGTCGTAAACCAATAACCAAACCATTACCATTGTAGTATAAAGCCAACCAAATCAACCAACTCAGAGTTTATTGCTAAACCAAACAGGCGCTAAATTCTACATGGTCCTTCGAGCCGGATTCGACAAGATACGAAAATTGTTTGTAATGCATAAGTTAACATAGCAGTTTACGTTTCCAGACTTATTCCTGCCTTCCACCACCACTTCGGTCGGCAATGCCGCGTGGCCGACTATGGCTTCACGAAGCTACCGGATCTCCTCGCTGCTATCGGCAACGCGATTGTGGTAAGTAGACTATTTTATTCGTCGATAGTGTCATTTGAAGATCTTTCTGACACCAGTCTAGCCAAGGCGCATAGTGTTACCCAGTTACTGGGTTGTGGAGGTCAGATAGGCAGTCGCTCCATGTAAAACACTGGTACTCAGCTGAATCCGATAAGACTGGAAGCCGACCCCAACAACAATTGGGCAAATGCTAGGCAGATGATGATGATACTCAGAGATAGTGTATACTACTAATACTTTAAAACATTTAAAAATATTATTTGTCATTTTTACGGCTTTGGGCAACAGCTTTCTTTGTACTGTGAAAATTTGAAGACTTTAGCTCCAACCGTTGTTATACCTGTGTGACAGACAGACAGACCGTGAGCGGCAGCATTGGAGCCTCCGTTTGGACCCTTCAGGAATGGGGCCCTAAAAATGAATCCTTAACTCAAGGCTGTGCCAAAAAAAATGCATTGCAATGCATTTTATTGTATCTCGTACATTAAATGCATTAAAGTGTTAGTGTTTGTTTAAAACGTTAGAATTAAACATGGTTTCGTGTTTATATCATGAAATTGTCTGCTGCCTGCACTCGCTAATATGCAGAAAAACTAAACTGCTATAATCTACAACCTGGATCAAAGTCAAATACAAATATATTTATTTCAACTAGGCCATTAAGCGGCACTTTGGAACGTCAACCATTAAAATTTATAAGTAATAAAAATTTATTCTACCTTGCATTCTGAAAAGTAGCTTGTTATGGAGAAGAACGCACAAGAAACTCTATACTTACTCTTTAAAAAAAAAGAAGTGTTTTACAATAATTACATAAGTACATACATTAATAAATTCATATACGTGAGGACGATGCACCCAGCACTTTTATACTAAACATAGGTGTAAAACATTACAAGCACTAACAGATAAATTCCTTCACTTGGTAAATAGGAACATGGTTCTCACATACTTACAAATATTGGAAACATAGGTAAATTACCTAATTCAATAACAAAGGAACGTGGAAAGGGAGTGTGTGAGTCAATTTTGGAGACTTTAAGTCAAGATTGAAAAAGATTACTTCTAGGCAAGCGTGCTTCACCGTCGACAACATCATCGCTTACCATCAGGTGAGATAGTGATCTAACGCGAGCCTAACCAATAAAAAAAGCTGCTTTTTACCCGACTGCCGAAGGAGGGTAATGTGATTATCAGTCTGTGTGTATGTATGTTTGTTCCTATATGGCGTTCTAGATAGTGGTGGTTAATATAACGAAAAGCAACTTAAAGCAGCGTGCTTATTATACATAACATAAAGCTAACGCTATCGTGGAACTCACTTGGCGCTATAAGCTTTTTTCTCAATTCGTTATAACGAAGTATCGCGCGCAACGCAAAAACGTAAATAAAGCACGTAGCGGGCGCCGGGCGGGCGCGACATCGCGGCACGGTGGCGGCCGCACGCGTTGTCGTTGCATGCTAGTGATTGTTATCGGTCGCACGCGTAATTTGCGATCCCGCGCGGCTCACGTAATATACCTATGCTATTTTGCTTTGTGCTTTTTAGCGTAAGCAGTGATAGGACACATAACGTAATATTGACTAAGTAAAATTATGAAGGACGATTGATTGAGAGATTGTGTTGTTGTTTAATGTTTTGTTTTTGTGTGTTAGACGAAAATGTCTAAAAGAATTAATGGTGATGTACCAATATGGAACATGAACTTTTAAATACGCTTATAATTGCTTAACATACTTTATTTCATAATAACACTTAATCTATAATTATAGACAGTCCTAAGCCTGGAAAGTATGAAAAAAAGTTCATTGTTTATTTCTTACTGCTACATTTTATCGTAATATATTCATAAACGCGATGTAATATTTTTAAGCATGCTGTCTGTCCAACGAGTCCAACGCTAGGGTAGGAGCTGCGAGTTAAAAGTCACCGCGCTTGCTTTATTCGTGCCCGCCCCGCGCTTGAACGTTATAAAAAAGCTCGTTATAATAAAGCTTATAAAATAACAAGCTTAAAATATAAAGCTTATAGCATTAAGCAAGTTATTGTTATATAGCAACTTTGAACACTACTAGTTCTAGAGACCAAACGCGTTGGCGGATTTTGATGATTCTTAGGTCAATCGATTCGTCTTAATCCTGCGAGTGTCACTGGCTACATTAAAATTGCAAAATAGAAAAATGTCGGATTTTGGGCTCCATAATGTGGGGGCCAAAAGTTTTTTTTTCCAAACCCATCGTGTAGGGTATCAAAATGAGGGTTTTAAGAGGTGATTACAAAAATATATAGTACTTATATGTTTAAATGTACTAATTCCAAAAAAAAATAACAAAAAAAACCCGACTGCTTAAAAAGCCAACTAAAAAGACGCACTGCCATGCAGTCGGAGGATACATCTGGTTTTGGTCAGCCAGCTCGCGCATATGTATCCTCCGACTGCACAGCACGATGTTCTTCTTGTTTACGTCTATATTTTTCTGACTATACTCTTTTGAATCAGGTGCTCGGCTCAGGATCATCACGAATCATAACAATATCATCAGCAGCTCAAAGCCGTCGTTGGACATCAGACTTGATGAAGTTGCTAAAGGCCCAACCGGGGCGCACAGTGATGTTGCACGAGGTACCGCAGTTATACCAGACGACAACAGGACGTCCCTTCTCTCCCGTGGACTATGGCGTGTGCACGATTGGGGAGCTGATGCAGCGTGTCAACCCGCAGGTAGGCAAAACAACTATCTTTAACACGTTTTGTAAGTTTATTATAGTTCTGAACTTCACATCATCATTAGCCTATTAATGTTCCCACTGCTGAGACACAGGCCACCTCTCTGTGAGAGGAAATGGGCCGTAATCCACCACGCGGGACCAGTGCGGGTTGGTGGATGTCACGTGTCTTCGAATTTTTGGTTCTAGGACATGCTGATGTTTTCCTTCAACGTTTTGAGAGCAGTGGTGAAGAAATAATTTACACAAAGTAAAGCGCCTGCCTGGGCTCGAACCCACGACCTACAACTTGTAAGTCGCGGCTGATACCACTGGGCCACCACTGCTCTCATCATCATCATCGTTCTGAACTTAATTTTATTTAATAATAATAGTCGTGTCAGCCAATGGCTTAATAGCCACGAGCCTCGACCAACTCCTTAGGAGGCTCTCGTTAGGCGGCTGGGTCAAGCGCCTGATCCAGAAAGCAGTACTGCTGGACTCGGCTCGTATTGTTAGGAGGTTCCTCTCTCTGGAGCCCTAACCGCCGGTAGCTTGGACCCTGTTTCCGATACCGGTGGGCCTCTATTTAAAAAAAAAAAAAAAAGTTTTTTTTTTGTATGTTTCATAAAAATATTTAAAAATGTATTAAATAAGAAATAAGTTGAATAAAGGACATAATAATAACCTGAGTTAACAATCTCCAAACAAAACCTATAAGTATTTGAGTATGTTGTCTTGTAACACTACTATAAATAAAATTTCAAAAGTCCCCAATGATCCCACCTCTGGTAAAGCAAAACCTTTTGATATTTCATTCATAATACCTTTACCAATTTTCAGTTTGCGAATCAATTCAAACCAGTATCTCTATTTTGACCATACTAAAAATAGAAATATATCAATAATTTTTAATGATATAAATCAATGCTTTTTGGGAATATCGATTCAGTATTTATCGATATAATTTTTCATTTGTACATCCCTATCCTCAGGCGGTGACCGTGGCTGATGGGGCCATATCTTTGCCCCGCCGCACTCCCACTGCTGAAGAAAGGGCTCGAACACGACAGTTTTCTATGCAGGTAAATATTTGTCATATTCCATGTCATCACCATCATCATGTCAACTCGATTTTCATCTGATTAAGCGTTTTAAGGGATTGCCAAATACGTTGTTGTTAATGGAATAATGCTTGCTGTATACATGATAATTATAGGGCTCTTGTAAATTGGTTACTTCTAACATTCTGAGGTGGTCCCCTAGTTGTTTCAAAGATAGAAGCCTAAACTAGACTGGGTGAGGTACCAAGTGAAAGTGTCAAAAAATATTTAGAACCATATTTATTTCGGGCGAACACACCGAAACAAACATGTTTTTAAATAATTTTACTTTAACTCTGTGGCTAAATTGATAGATCTTTGACAAATAATGGTGTTGTTTCGTAAAACAAGTTCAAGAAAAGTGTACGAGCACGCTCGACAATTTAATGCTGACGCCCGCGATCACTGTACTTTTATTAATTATTACATGCGCATTACCGCAATTACTTCGGTTCAATAAAGCTGCTTGGTGAATACACATGTCGGTGTTTTCTGCCACAATATACATTAGAATTCCCGGTACACATCGCACCTTTGCGGCTGGACTCTACATCTTTTTGGTCCTTCGAGCCGGATTTGAACCAGCGACCTATGGATTCACCAAACAGTTTTCCGGCTCGAAGGACCAAAAAGAGAGTCCAGCCGCAAAGATGCGATGTGTACCGGGAATTCTAATGTATATTGTGGAAGAAAACACCGACATGTGTATTCACCAAGCAGCTTTATTGAACTGAAGTAATTGCGGATATGCGCATGTAATAATGAATAAAAGTACAGTAATCGCGGGCGTCAGCATAAAATTGTCGAGCGTGCTCGTACAAAAAGTTTAATCGAGATGATACGAATATTCGTCAACTATTTGTGAGTACGGTCCTGGTTAGAGGTTAGTGTAACTTGCTATTAGGCCGTGGAACTGCTTCGCCACACGTCCAACCTCCGCATGGAATTCTCTCGCTTCGTGCCGGCGTACCACGCGCACTTCGGGCGTCAGCTGCGCGTGGCGCACTACGGCTGTGTGAAGCTGGCGGAACTGTTCGAGCTGGTGCCGTGCGGCGTGGCGGTGTGCGGCGACGCGGGCGGCGAGAGAAGCGTGCGGCTCAGTGCGCGCGCCGCCCGGCCCGAGGTGGCGCGGCGTCTGCGTGCGCTGCCCAGCGTCACGCTGCAAGACCTGCCCGCGCATTACGCGCATCAGTACGGTGCGCCGCCGCAGGTACGTCGCGACCTATGGCTAGTGGCATCACTAATAAGGGTCAATTCCGTTCCGGATAATCTGACAGTAAATCCAAGAAGAATCTGAGAGTCGTAAGGAAGGCTAACTGTCCTGTACAGTGAATTAGTGTAGGCAGAGTTAATTTTTTTAACGCTTTTAATACTTATATACATTAATCGTACAAAGAGTGTTTGGCAAGCTCAATAGCCCATTATCATTTTTCATATTTCACTATTTCCATGTAATCAAAGCATTTATCATCTGTCATACGTGTGTTCATGCATAAAATTTCTCATAATCAAAATTTGCAGCCTGACATGTTGGACGCGGACTCGGTGGAGGGTTTAGTGTACGCCGCCGGGGGTTGTGTCGAGAACAACGTAGTGGTGCCTCCGGGCGGGTCTCCGCTGTGGGCGGCGTCGCTGCTGTGCGCGTGCGCCGTGCTGTGCGGCGACCGCAGCGTGGCGCGCGGCTCCACGCTGGAGTACTTCATGGCGGCGTACCGGCGCGTGCGCGGCGCGGCGCCGGAGATGGCGCGCCTGGCGGCGGCCGGCGTGTTCGTGGCGGGCGACGCGTGCGTGGCGCTGGCGCCCGCGTGGCGCGCCGTGTGGCGCCTGGCGCAGCTGCTGGCAGAGCGCGCCGCGCCCGTGCCCACCGACAAACTCTTCCTGGAATACGCCAGGCTGTATGAGCCTGTACTACCCGGAGTTGAACCCGGTCAGTAGTTTTTCGAAGTAAACTTTATTTATAACCAAGCTGACCCGGCAAACTTTGTTTTGCCATAAAAACACCAAACATTGATCTACCCTACCCTTCCTACCTACCTTACTTCACCTACTGTACAATAACTACCCTACCCTACCTACCCTACCCTACCCTACCCTATGTCCTTCCCCTGGTTCTAAGCTACCTCCCCACCAATTATCAGCCAAATCGATTCAGCCGTTCTTGAGTTATAAATTTAATAGTGTAACTAAAGGTGAACGCGCACCTAGACGCATCGCACTCGCCGCACGCGCCGCAGTCATCGCATTTTCTCTTGGCCCCGCGCTATCCGCGCCGAACGCGCCGCACGCATTGTATCCACTTCTGTACATCTTGAACTATATTTTCATACGGATACGGATCATGTTGCCGCGCCGCCCGCATCGCCCGCCGAGTCTGATGACGTCATCCGCACGCGCTGGTGGAATCCGTATACCTACAGCATTTTGCTGAAATGCGGCTCGTGCGGCGCGGATAGGTGCGCGAGGCTGCATACGATTTCATATAAAGATTTATAAAATGCGATGACTGCGGTGCGTCTAGGTGCGCGTTCACCTTAACACGACTTTCTTTTATAGATATATAGATTTGTGAAGCAAAATATTCGTATTTCGATTTAAAATTTCTCTTTAATCTCATAGTTTACATAACTGTACGTCTATTGATAAACGATTAATAATTTCAAGCTTATCAAATAGGTTCAGAGGGTGTGGCCGACTTCCTCCGCCAGTACTCGGAGATATTCTCCGAGACGGAGCAAGGCAGCTGGACGCTGTGCGCCGGCGTGCTGGTGCCGCGCGCCCGCGAGCTGGCGGCGGCTCCCTCGCACGAAGACTACTCCGTGCATGATACTCCGCCCGGACAGAAGGTACGTTTTTACCGTTTTAGCTGCTAGCGCCTCTATTGGCAAATCATGGCATTATACTCTCCTAAAAATCTTGTTTATCTATATGTGCATGTTGATGTGCGATAATTAAATGGATTAACAATTATTTTTTTATCAGATGTGAAAAATAAGTGCTAAAAACATTTCAAAATCTATTTCTTTCAGGGCTCCCGTGTATTCGATTCGCCAAAGACCAATATATGGTGCTCCCCACCGGCCAGTGCATTGCCAACACCGACGGCTTTGCTCAACCACGAGAACCGACGTAAGAATCAGCATTTATTTATCAAATACAGTTCCAAAATTGTTTTTTTTCTAACCGACTGCCTTAAAAGGAGGAGTTTTTTTATTTAATGTATGTTCGGGCGTAACCCCGTCATATATAAACGAATTTGTAAAATTTATTTTTTGTTCGAAAGAAGTTTATTCCGAAATGGTCCCATTTAAATTTGGTAAAGATCTGATGAAGAACTTCGGAGATATACAACAGAACTCTTCAATAAATGACGGCAAATCTCTCGGGATTGCTGCAATCGCATGTTTGTTGATTGTTTATACCATTTCATAACATAACATCACGCCAGTACGCTCTAAAGGGGTACGCAGATGTGTACAGTTCATCTTGGTACACTCTCATTTCACCGGTTATGTTCATTTTCATGATATTCGGGTAATCTATTCTGGCATTATAGGTACCTTACGTAACTACTTGCCTATTAGGTAGGTACAACTAAAAAGTGAAAAATAAAAAAACTTTTACAAAAAAATACTTACCAACTTCCAAATAGCAAAACTACAAAGTGAAAAATAACTTTATTTTTGGGAGTCGGTCTCTTTGGTGGGTACCAATTTTTTGCGTTATGGACACCGACTTCCAAAAATAAAGTTATTTTTCACTTTGTAGTTTTGCTATTTGGAAGTCAGTAGTATTTTTTTGTAAAAAGTTTTTTTTGTAGAAAAGTTTTTATGGTATGATAAATATAAATGTGACATTGTTTGTTCGGCAGGTCGTATCCGCTTGGCGGCGCACTTCGATGGTTCCTAGTCCCACCGCGTCCCGTAAGCAGATGCATTCCTTTATATTTTTGATGTAGGTTAGTATTACTCGTGTTCCAAACGCGACACCTGAAACTTAGGAGTGATGTGAATCAGGGTCGCAACGAATTTTATCTACTAGACTTATGTAAGTGTCCAATAAATTGTGATGTCTGTAACAATAATATTTTAGATGTTTATATATTTTTATGTGTTTATCTAGTATAAGAAATCTTATGGTGCATTCGTCAAATGTTTTAAGTGCCGATTGAAAACTAATGTCCCACGTCTTGTACAATTTAAAAGGTAAGTCTTAAGAATCATCTTGACCGCAAACTTCTTTTATTATTATTATCTTAGTGTATGAATTGTAACAATGTTTTATTTTGATTGACTAACACTATTATTTTTGAGTTAGTTTCATGGTGTGTTGTTTTAGTCTTTCCGAGTTACTTGATGAACTATTTGTAAAATTGTTTAGAACTTATCAACAGTTAAACTGAGTAACTCTAATCAATTTTATATTTTATTTTACCTTTTGACATTTTGTATATTATTATTATTATTTTTTAGTTTTATATTTCTGTGGCTCTTCATGTAACAAAGGACTGAACAAGCTACTACAAATGATACTTTAAGGTACTTATAAGTTTACGAAACATCTACAGTATATTATCTACGTAATAAGTTGTAAGTAGATAATGTTACTGCCATTGATACGAATGAAACAATAATAAAACTAAATGTACATATCATTGATTTGAGGCTCAAAATATGTTAAGAATAGTTGCTAAGTTTTATTAAATAAACATCTCGAGCACTTTTAACATTTTTCGGATGCCCACAAAAAGTACAATGATCATTATAACAATGTGTTGGTTGTCCTAGAGTTTTTATCTTCATTAATATATTTCGGCCACAAATCTATTTGCATGTATCTCGCTTGAATGTGTGTTTTTCTCCAAAAGTTGTCTTCAAGGTATTGTACAGACTATTATATAATTTTAATTTTACGTTCGTAGGTGTATCACATTCGAATTTATGTAATTTTAGATAACATTTACATTCATGGTAAGGTCCCACGATGAATTACGTAAACTGTGATTTTTAATTTCGTAGACGTAACTGACCAGTGTTGCCAATGGCACATAGTCAATTATTACATGAGGCATCTCAAAAAGTTACGTTTTCATGAGAAAAGTTACATTACCTCATTTTATGTGGAAAACGACTAATACGGTCACTCGCTCACCGGAGTAAGCGGGATGGAAGATTCAGAAATACACGTGAGTTAGTGAATTTGTGTGTCACAAAATCAGGCGCGACAACACGACGAACGAAAATTTCTTAGATGCGTTCCGTTTCACGATTATTTTTTGTTTGCTGGAAAATCTTATATATAAAATCCTCGTGTCACAATGTTAGTTACCATACTCCTCCGAAACGGCTTGACCGATTTTTATGAAATTTTATATGCATATTCAATAGGTCTGAGAATCGGCTACTATCTATTTTTTAATAGTAAGGGTAGGGTAGGTAGGTAGGGTAGGGTAGGTAGGTAGGGTAGGGTAGGTAGGTAGGGTAGGGTAAGGTAAGGTAGGGTAATGTAGGGTAGAGTAGGTAGGATAGAGTAGGTAGGTTAGGGTAGGTAGGGTAGGGTAGGTGGTAAGGTAAGGTAGGGTAATGTAAGGTAGGGTAGAGTAGGTAGGATAATGTAGGTAGGTTAGGGTAGATGAATGTTATGGTGTTTTAATGGCAAAACAAAGTTTGCCGGGTCAGCTAGTATTTTTATATTTTAATAAGTCCTAAAAGTAACGCAAAAGTTACATTATGAGTCGTGTTACATGAGAAGGTCAAAAGTAACGTAAAATGTAACAAAAGGGACACTCTGGCAACGCTGAAACTGACAGCTGCCAATGATCTTATCTTTTTTAGATGTTGCAAGCGCTGAGCATAGTTTTGTAGGTAAGGCTCAATCATAAGTGATTCATCAAATCGATGCAACATGACTCCTCAATTTAATTTTACTAATTGGTGTAAATAAATGTTTTATTAATATAAACGTAATACATTTAAACATTTAAATGTAACCATACACATAGTGTATTCATACATATAGTACATAAACTTTTATTGTGTTAAATATGAAATCAACAATAAAATAAATGCGATCGATAAAATGAAGTCTGACATAAATGAGGGCCGCTAGTTTCTGAACAATTTTTTTTTGCCGTGAAATAGTTTCATTTTCGATCTACTTCGATTTTCGATTAACTTTCGATCACTCAGGATACGACGCTATTTTTATGTAACGATAATGTGGCAATATCCCCCAAATGTCAGTTTAGTCTACGTAAATAAAAATCACAGTATAGTTAATAAAATACGCCAGTTAATTGTTGAATCTCAGTTGCGAACTGGCCTTAATGACGTGTCAATTAAAAACGTTCAAAGGTTTTATATGAGTATTCGATGAATGTAGATGTATGTGATGTTATTGCTTTGATAGAATATGCTCGTGCCTAAAGTGCGATGTGATGCTTGCATTTAGGACAGCCGTTTGTGTTTCTTCTAAAATTAAATTTCTTAGTTCCACATAAATTTGGAAAAACGCTGATCAAGTTCCAATATACGACGTGATATTGGAAACAGCATTAATCTTTTAATGGGTAAGCATTTATTGGCTTTTTTCACATAAGATGTGATTGATAAGAGCTTCTAATCTCAACAAATTAGGCCCACTTGCTTGAAAAATTTAACTCTAGAGTTAGTTGCCAACGTTAGTTGTAAGCAACTAACTCTGCGTTAAGTTTTTCGTGCAATAAGCCTTAGCGGAGTTATAATTGATGCCAAAGCACACTAGTTTAAACTTTTTTCGGGTCAAATTGGCCTTTACTGTACTATAATAATGTGCTACTTTGAACAAAAGTACGCCATTAATAAGTGTAAAGCATTTTGTAAATCGGAACTCATTCCTTTTGTCTTTTTAACATCCCTAACAGATGTTTCATGGTTTTTATTGTACCTTTATTTTGTTTTTGTAGATCTAAAGGAAATCTAATGAGGTTGGTCTGTCTGATATATGTTTTAAACGACAGCCAATCCCGATAGGCGTTAGTGATATTTTATTTAATCAATATGATTCGAATTAATGAATAAATAGTATTATCAGATTTATTTAAATACATATTGGAAGTGATAAGCTAATGAAGAAAATTTGTAAATACACATTTTGTGATTTTAGGTATTCTTAGGCATTACCACTGTGATACTTCTTGTACCATTAAATGCCATATTTTGGTTTCAACTCAACAATATATGATGTGTTACAGAATAAACGCAAAACCTCAAAAGTTGTCATTCAACAAACCATTAAAAAAAAGAGCAATTTTTACTATGGAATCAACTGCCCGGTACATTTTGTCAAGTAATAAAACAAACAAATGTATGGGGCAGTTATTTCCTTTTTCGCGATATGGTCCCATAGTTAGGCTATTGGCACACCGCACCGCATCACGCTCGGTAGCGTCGGAGTGCATAGCGAGCAAAGTTTCTTTCTTGCGTAACATTTTTCTGGCATGACGAAAAAATAAATAAATAATTAACGTTAAGGTACTAAAAAGGTAGTAAATATTTACAAAGAAATAAATTAGTTGTATTGCCTCGAACTATCAAAACAAAAGTGGTCCAGACATCCTGATGTCAGAATATCTGGCCACTTTCTTTATGCGGTTTTTCGCTGTCAATCGATGTATTAAATATTTGAAGTTAGGTATCAAATTATAGCAAAACAGTAGTGCATTTTGGTATTTTCTAAACATGAAATATCTCTATTGGTCCAGGGCTGTATGTACTTCGCGTGCTTAAAAAACGGACTAAAGTTACGACAAATAATCGTAATCTGAGTTTTTCATTTATCATTATCGGCACCGGAATTCCACGAAAAACTAGAAAAATGCTCTTTTATGCCATTATGAACTGTAAAGAATGTATAGCTAAAGTTGGCCGAGGCATTGGAAATATTTTCTTTCATTGGTAAGTAAATTTGTTTTTAAATTGTGTGTGAAGGGACTTGCGTTATCTATTTAGATTTATGTCTGTGGTCCAGGGGTACTGAAGGCTTACCTTGAAAGTATCTCTTTTCATTGTAAACACGCGTAGTGCAACACACAGAAAACACATTCACGCGCAGTGTCGTGACTTCGTCGCCACGCAACCCGTGCGTGATACGGTGCAGTGTGCGAATCGCCTTTATATAGTTCATAATAAGTAGAATGACACCTTTTCGCGTTTTGCAATTATTCTGTTACGCGTAGTATAATCACAAATATTTTCTAGTGCGTGCAGACATCTTGTAATCATAAGTCGACTACATTACTTATATATATTTTCGTAGGTATGTATATAGTGTACATAATGTTAAATTGATTATTAAATTGGTACAAAGTATGAACATTTTAGTATTAAAATATTATACACTTGATTATGTGGAACTACGATATTTAATTATGATATTTAATTATTTACTGATAATTGGATTTATATATTTTATGTAAGCAGGACCTTGCATATTTAAAGTATATATTTTCAATGGAATTAATTTATACATTTGTTACACTGCCAGTCCGCATTTACATCAGTATTGGCCATCAGATCTATCAAAATGAGATATTTTAAGTAAGATTTGTATCTATTAATTTGATGAGCACAATGATTGTCATGAAAGTTCTGGATGTGATGGCGTTCACATAAGGCCAGTGTACTGTCCATCGTCTAATAAATGTTACTTAAGGTTTATAAATTAATTACCAAGTTCTCTAAGACTGTAGTGAAGATACATTAAAGTACTTTATAAGCTGTTGTTTTATTTTCTGACCAATAACTATGTATTTTGTAACGGTAAGATAGAATTAAGTAGGCATTCGAAGTTCATTACGGGAATATGTAACATTTAATATGGTTTTTCCTACATCTTCGTAATTCTGTGATTATTTGTTATAGTTTTAACTAGTGATTCGATGTATTTGAATTAGAGTCGTTTCAGTATTGCATGTATGATGAATGTGTCGGAAAATAAATGTTATTTTTTCAATAATAATTGGTTATTTTAATTTAACTTTTGATACATATTGATAAAACTTGATAAAACAAAAAATGACGTACGGGGCGTATACGCCCTGTACGTCATTTTTTGTTTTCCATTTTTTAGCAAAACCCTGGTGGCTGAGGTACACTTTTTTCATTGAAGGTACTGAATAGAACAATTTGAGAACAATATCCTCAAAAAGTTTCAACAAAATCGGAGACTAGTGACGTACAGGGCGTGTGACGCCATTGGAGAGCAGCACTTTTCCGTCGCCTTACACGAAATAATGTGGCAGTACACACTCAGTGTTTATAGTCAGCTGTAGGTACTCATTAGTGATCATTCACTCTAAATTCTTAAAGCATTAGTTAGTTGATGATTATGATGAATATAGCATTAGTTACGTGGTAGTTAAAGGTAGTAAGAAATCAGATCTTTAGCTATCAGTGACTATCATTTCAAGCAAACATCCAAGCTGTGTGCAACCTATTACGGCGCGCCGCCGCTTACGTACTTTGTGCTATTACCAACAGTGCATACACTTTTATCAGCGCAGACACAACTGTACACTGCTCGAGCATTTTCATTGACGTTTTGATGATAGCGGACGCCTCGCGGTTTTACACGCGTAATTAGATCGCAGGTTGAAACAAAAGTTGATAACATCCGTATCGCAGTATTCTTATTCAAATAAATAGTTTAACAAATTGGTAAGTAGGGTAGGGTAGGTAGGTAGGTAGCCAGAAGACAGGAGTGAAGCCGCGGGGGACGGCTAGTTAAGATTATTATAAATTAAAACTGCTCGGGCAGTTTGTATTTGTTTGCGCTGACCCTAACACACTAGTATACTTAAACGCCCTAGGGTAGGGGTCCTGTCCACACCAGGCATTAGTGCGATGCCTGAGCGGTGTTGCTCACGTCTCAATCTATGGTAAGCTGTATATTAATCTCGGCGTCGATTTTGGGGTGGTATGCGTAAACCTTTATTCTTTGCTTTAGAGACTATCGATCAAGAGAGACACATTGCGTATGACATTTTTATATTTCCAGTTTGAGAATAAGAAATGACTTTCTTGACTTCTTATGATCCTAGTTAGGGCAGAGGGCGTTCACAGTAGTCCTCCATCGCAACCGGTCTTGAGCTTTGCGCTTCACCACACGCCACGTCAGTCTGATACTCGTCGTTTCCTCCAATACGGTGCTTTAGGATACAAGGCCAGTTTAGAAATGTGATCGGAATCGCTCCTGAGCCCCGTAGTCTGTCTGCATTTACGATGCTTGATCTGGCGATCGATCGGGTTCTCGTGACATCTCTACATTAGAGATTGTCTCGGGCCAGTAAATTCCGAGGATGCGACGATAATTTTTTTTTAACGTGCAGAAATGCTCATGCAGACTGCGCCACCACGAGGAGATAGCGCAGTTATGTGGGACTCTAACCCACCAATACTACACGGTGTCCTTCTGTGCCACGTATGGCGGGAACTCGGGCACGCGTTAGCACTCACCGCGAACCCGCCGCCGCTGTCCGTCACCGGACCTATTAAGAAGACTATTTGCACTTTACCGTATCAAAGGGCTTTTCGAAGTCAACAAGTATAGGATAAATCTTCCTTTGCTATTCTGCTGCCTGCTCGAGAATGATACGAAAAGTTGATCTGGTCCGTGCATGAGCGGCTCGAACAGAAACCCGCCTGCTCCCTACGAAGAAGTTCCACGGCCTTAGTCAGCCTATCAAGGTTTATCTTACAGAAGACCTTAGATGAAATCGTCAGCAACTTAATTAATGTTTCTCCAGTCTAGTAATCGTTAGAGGAAAGGCAGCATATTTGGAATACTGGTTTGTTTTTTGGAGATAAATTGAAAGAGAAACGGGACAGGCCAATAAAAATGCACTAAACTGTTAGCAAATTATCTTACTTTAATAATATAAAACAATCAAACAAAACATAAACCAGAAACCTTATCAAAATTTGTATCAAATTAAAAAACTCCAAAATCGTGATTTCACATAGAGTGCAGTTAATTTGGAATATAGTATTCCAAATTATATTCATTTTTTCTTTAGTAAATTTTTCGCAGTTTTATGAATATATTAGTTTTTCTTAAAAACTTATATATTCTTTTAATATTTTGTAAGAGTTTCTCAAACTTTGCTATTGACTCTTTTTAAACAAAATAAAAATAAAGCTTACGCCAGTCGACGCATATTATCCATTCGTGTCATCCCATAAAATTTATTCTCCTAAGTTAATATGTACCCATGTGTTTTCAATATTTACACATAAAACAGGCCTTCGACCAATAAGTTTATCTGTTATCAATTCTATAAGGGAGTTTTTATCATTAACAAATCGAAATAGTGTTGACCTGGGAACATTGAAATGTTTAGCGTCCTTTAAGTATTTATTATATTTTTTGTTAGACATTTCCTCCTTCTCCCACCTCTTTCTCTTCTTGTATTTCTGGGATATATAGTTTTTTTTTTTTAAACAGATGAATTAATATCAACATAAAAAAAATCAGCTTAGAATTTGGAATGTTCCAAATTATGTTCCCTTTCGGTATTCCAAATTAACAACATGTCATCCTTACCTAAAATTCCATTTGATATTTTTAATTCTAGAAATATTCTCAAAATCAAAGTAAAATCATAAAATAACAAGGTCACTACGCAATTTAAATAATTACAATGAAGATTTTACGTATCTTAATAAATGATTATCAATGATTGAATTCATACCGAAAAAGATTTGAAAGTTGACGTTACGTTCCTGTGTGGCTGGCAGCCGGAATGTCAAGATGGCGCCCTCTGTTTGACACTCGTTTGCATCGTGTGTCTGATGAGGTTATTTTTAAGTAAAAAAAACACAGATGGCGTTTATAATAATATAGATATCTAAGTATTCCAAATTATCTGCAGTATTCCAAATATGCTGCCTTTCCTCTACTACTAAGATCTCCTTTCTTGGGCACGGTACTTAAAAGTCCCTTGTTCCAGTCGTCCGGAAGTTCTTCAGCGGTCCATATCTTTTCAATAAAAAGCGTCAGCAAGTCGATGGCGGTGACTCAGTCGGCTTGTAACATTGTCGCAGTTATCAGGTCGAGTCCTCGTACTTTGCTTTCCTCCAATCAAAGAGTGGATCGTTTCAGTCACTTCGGCGACTGACGGTGATTCCGTGTAGATATCGAGAGGCCGAGGTGGTGTAGAACCAACCTGCAGCGCGTCTGGCGTCAAAGATGCTGACAATCGGAATACCTCAAAGTGCTAACGCCAGCGTTGGAGCTGACATCAGACGACACAATGAGCTCTTTGGATTTAAGCGGCTTCTTTTTGAGCTTGCTGTTTCCTGCCAAGGTCTCCGTAGCTTTATACAGCTCTTTCAAGTGGCCGGTGTTCACAGAGTGCAGCACGATCAGCAATAACATCATGCCACCGCCTTCTATCTGCACGCGTACTACGATAAATGGCCTTGTGCTTCTGAGGGTAATCATTGAGGTCGGCTCGTTTGGCATCATCACGGGTCTCAATAACTTCCTTCTGTCCTCAATGAGACTCCATGTGTGATGTGACATCTAGTCCTCGCGCAAATGAGATAAGAAATAAGTGTCTGTAAAAGAACCCATGCAGGTCTATTCAGATAACTACTTACTGTCGATATTTGCCGTCGCTGGCTGTGGGTAGTTCAAAATAGCAATTTGAATTTTTGCTATTTAAATATTATGCCATTTACTGCCACCTTTTCGCTACTTATAATGGTTTGATTGGGCCTTAAATAAAAAGACGGAACACTATTAATTTACACTCTTTATTGCATCAGCAAATAACACCTACTTAAAAATTAGAACAATATTGCGGCAGTAATTGGTAATTTAACGCGTCAAATCAGAGAGAGGTCCATGACGTTTCTCCCAGACCATGCGGTGCTTCTGCTTCATGTAAGCTTTGCGAGCATCGGCATACGCTCCAAGATCACCATCTGAAATATAGCAAGTAGCTAGATTAATTAATTTTCTTTTTTGGAACTTTTGTGTTGAAAAAAGCTCTTAGGCTCTAGACAGACGGACTGCATTTGAGTGGGCTGCGCAGTTGGTTAGCAGTCGATGCAGGGGTTCAGTGTGTTATGTATGTCAACTGCAAGCAGTTGAAATGCAGTCCGTCTGGCTAGAGCTTTAGTTCTTTTAGTATGAGATCCCACTGTAAAAATCTGCAGGTAATTTTGTTTTTAATGAAACTTGATTTTTAGGAATCATTTTTGCTAGATTTTGCGAATAGATTACTGCAGGGTCGCCTGGCCGAATCTTGCCGCAAACAGTCCTTTTTTTTGTTGTCTTGTTTTTTAAATTTGGCCCACACCAGGAATTTCTCCTGTATCGTGGGGCCGAATGGAACATTATCTAGCTCTAAATTAGCAGCCATTCATGGGTTACCAGGTTCAGCAGGTAAACTGGCAACCCACAGGTTATGGCTAACTGAGAGCTGGCAACCTAACTTTTTTCTATTTTCCACACCACTTTCTTTCAAATGACGTTAGATACACTTGAAAAACTTATATATTTGGGGTTAACTATCACATATAAAATTAAATTTATTTAGTTTAGGTAATTGTTGCAAGATATTTCCAGGTAACCTTGCAGCAATCTATTCTAAGTTTAATCAAAAACTCTGATTCCTGCAGAGGATAAAATGAGGAGGGGAGGTTTGGCTACTCCCCTGTACCTTGCTTCCCCACCACTCGGAGCCCTATGGTTATAGAGATATCCATAGGGTTCCGTGGGGTGGGGATGGTACAGTGGGTTAGCCCTCCTACCCCCCTTTCCCTCCCTCCCGGGAAAGGGGGGTAGGAGGGCTACCCCACTACGATGGACATTTACGGCAATTTTTATTCCAACCTGAAAATTTTAACCATGGATTTCTCCATAACCATGGGGCCCCAAGTGGTGGGGATGGTACAAGGGCGGGTAACCAAACCAAACCCCCAACCCTCCCCGCGCTAAAAATCGACGGCCCATAATATAAATTTCAACCCTTGCAGATTTTTGTAGTCGGGTCTTAGGCTATTTACTGTACACCAAGAAAACATAAAATTCATGTACAAAGGTGACCATAACTCCGTATGGAGATTTCTCTCAATATACTCTATTATTAGTCTAGTACAAAATGTCACTGTTAGAGATTTCATGTGAATTGTTGTTTTTCATTATCATTATATTTACTTTTACATAAATATTAACTAAATTTTATAAAATATATTTAAATAAAACATACAAAAAATAATAATTAAAGAGTGTCAGGGAGAGACCTTTGCCCAGCAGTGGGACAATATAGGCTAGTAAAAAAAAGAGTGGACAATACATTGATGTATTAAGAGGAGGAAGATATGTTACACGCTAACATCGCAATCAGTAAACCTGGGCTCTGCACACGACTACATGCAACCTCGGTCTAGTACAACTGTACTCCTCGCGTATGAGTCTCGCAACTCGCGCATTATGTGGGTATCCTGTCTCTCACACATGTTTGTAATGTCTATCTGACTCTCACAAATATAGTGAAGCAAACATTAAATATTATTGTAATTTTCAACAAATTAATAATAATTTTGACTGTACTTATGAGTGGTAAGCGATCCTGTGTATCTTATTTTTCTTCCTGATATTATTTAAAGCCTGTTTAGCACGCTGTTTACACAAGAGGTCATTTTGATGCGTATTTATTGCAAAATAACCATGTATACACTGAAATTATTGAGCTGTGTGATCAACTATGTGACGTGCGCAATTGAGTGCCAATTACGGGCAATCACTTAGTTTAGTAGGACCAAGCGCTGTGACCAGGCCCATATCTACCTCCTTTTAATACATCAATGGGACAATATTATATTGTTTTAGTTATTGCTAAATGATAAGGATTGTGGTGAATTTACTGGATTTTTCACTTTTGTGAATTAGAACAGGACCAAAAAATTAGGTAAGGTGCGCAGACTTCATAAGATCATAAGTATGGCATAAGACGGAAATTAATATAATAAAAAAATATTGACATTTAAAACTGGCCTTAAATACTTTTTTATGTTCTAATAATACTTACATTTGATAAACCAGGCTTCTTCAGACTCCTTGTACGCATCCCAAAGAGGCTTGCAGTGAGTTTTATGGTCAGGATTTTCATAAAGCATGCAGTCCTCATAACGACTACGCAGGATACCTAGGATCTCAGAGTCCACAGCTCTGAAAAATTAGTTTTTAATTAGACATTCTGTATCAGACAATATAAGTAGTAAGAATGGCTTACGACTTGCCGACGTCTGTTTAGTTGACAAATTACTCATGTGTATGTACATGAGTAAATTGTTGTCATTTTCCTTTGAACGGTACAATAAACTTAATACAAATAAACAAATTTCTTTCTATGTTTAGGTTGTACCTAAGCGATGTATCAAGAACAAAACAAATATATATGCAATGGGAGCTAACCTATCACGTTTGAACTGTGAGTTCGCTTCGAAATCGCAAACGACATCGTCGTCGTAGCACTGGTCGATGGTGGGCACACGGCGGAATTTCTGGTGATACCACGGGTACTTCTTTTGATTCGGCTCCACAACATTCTCTGAAGTACAACAACATCATTAATCGCATACGGACTTACATAACAATAAACGAATGTAAACTTTATGACTTTTTACCACGGAATGCTGTTACAGGTGCATCCACTGTAGCGTAAAGAGCACTCATGAATGCTCTAAACACATTGGTGTCTTTTTCACCGTCTTTCGACATATTTAATTTTATAAATTTGCCCCTAGCAGTGAAGCAATGTAAAAATTACGAATAAAAGTTGAAGTTGCTATCAATTTGACATTTTGCCACTATTGACAATGACAGGACCAAAATAGTTTTTTTGGGAATTTTATGACCTGGTCACTGAGGTTTTTAATCAAGTCTTTTTTGAAAGTCATTTCTTTGTTCTGCATTAGAATGCAAATCTTTCTTTAAAATATTATGTCAAACAAGCTAAGCTTTCTAATTTATATATTCTTCAGTAAAAATATATCTGACTTTTGAAAAATTTGTTTTAGATGAATTTTTGAATAAAATATTTTATTTTATGTTGCGTCGTATGAAATAGTTATTGGGGGAGAAAGATGTTTTGGTGGGAATCGCTGTTGGTGAGAACAGCATTACCTATAATTGTAAAAATACCTTCTGCTCTGCTCGTGGTAGAATACCGTAACAAGCAGAACCTTAGCTGCCCCAGTCCGAGTCATCCACATCCCCGTCGTTCTCCCTGAGACCTGCTGCAACTACGCCACCGCACGTCCACCACCTTAAAACAGAATCGACTCACTAGGGAGGATACGAAAAAACCGAGCAAATCCGTAGGCTCTAATAGCAAATATTAGGACGACTTTTGGCTTTAAAACACGGACACGAATTATTCCTTTTTGGAATATAAGAACGCTTAGCGATGACAGTAGACCCAAGCAGAAGCAGTAATGTTAACTTACAACCAGCAAATACTCTGTCTAAGCCAAGTGAGAAGAAACAGCTTCTGTGAGCTGAGAACGTCCAGGGCCTAGACTTTGTTTTATTCTGGTAAAGAAAGTGAGAAAGATGTGCGCGAGTATGGCGTGGGGCTAAACCTTTCTAATACAACTAAGAATAGCTTCTTGGACTGGAACTCAATCGCAGACCGAAGCATGTACGCCAGTTTTTACTTGAGAGCCCGGCAGATCTTCATCGTACAAACACCCCAACTAATGTATCACCAGAGGATACCAAAGATGATTTCTACAACGCCTTGAATGCTACCCTTAAAAACTTTAAGAAACAAGATATTGTCCTCGCCATGGGGGACCTGAATGCAAAGGTTGGGAGCGTTAAAAAAACTGCGAGCGGCACATGGGTGTTTGTATTGAGAACGGAGACCGATTTGTCGAGTTTTACCTAACCACGACCTGACCATTGAGGGAAATTATTTACAAGGCGACCATCACAAGTACACGTGGAACTCACCTGATGGAGTCACTAAGAACCAGATTGGTCACCTTGCTATTAGCGCCAAATGGTGTTCCTCATTGCTCGAAGTCCGAAACCGTAGGGGCACCGATATTGATAGCGACCACCATCTGGTAGTTGCTGAAGTCCGGCTTAAAGTTGCAGTAGCCGATGTGGCTGGAGGACCCGGTAAGATCGAAAGAAAGTTTGATGTGAGCAAACCAAATTTAAAACCTTTTGCCTAAACCTAAACCTTTTTAAATCTTGACAAGCGATTTCTTTCTGAATGGTGTTAATGGTTTCCAATATGATTTCCTTTCTTGGTAACTTTATACTAAAGCGGCTATGCCTATCCTCTGCGCAGTTATATAGTTGTAACATACTGTTCACTAAATGTACTAAAGCTTTTGAATATCATATTGGCAGAGATGTATATTTTTTTATATATTTTTTTAAATGAATTGGCAAGAAAATGTCATAAAATTAATATTTTTAAATATTTCCATGATATTCTCGGTGACTTAACTTATTTGACTCTGACAACTCTCTTTTGCAATATAGATATGGATTCAATATCAGCCGCTCGACCCCACAGTAAAATACCGTATGACTATCTATTAAATATATTCTATGCCGTAAGACATAATGCTGTGAAAGTAACTAAAATACACCAAACGCGCAGTTTCTACATCCGTTAACTGTCTTAACTTTCTAACAGCATTGCATAAGCGACTGAGCTTAGCCGACCCGCAAGAGACAAATTGCATTGAGGTCCTCACATAACAATATGAGGACCTTAATGCAATTTGTCGCCTAGTGTGATTACTAAGAAAACTGTTTGATTTATAAAGTCCAGCTTTTTTCTATTCAATATGATGTCGCATTCGCTACTTCTTACATTAGGCAATGTGAATCTAATGCATTTGTTTTTTTTTTTCATTTAGTACCAAATTGTTTGCCGTGAACCAATTTTGGACCAGATGAATAGAGTTATTCACATCTTCAAGATTTTGTGACCGCCGATCTGTTTTAAATATCAAAGATGTGATCAGCAAATAACACCATCTTCGGTTGATTTTGTAGTAATTGGGGCAAATTGTTATTGTAAATTAAAAAGAGGAATGGACCCAATATCGAGCCTTGAGGAACACCGATTGTTATTTCAGACCCTAGTGAGTTACGCCTTTTACCTGGAATTGTCTGGCTTTTAAATATGATCTAAGTAACTCAAGGGCTGTATGTCTAATTCCATAGGGCTCGATCTTCATCAATAGTGTCTCATGGTTAACGCCTAAACTCCTAACGGTCAAATGCCTGAGCTACCTCTATATCTGAGTATATGGGGCCATGTGCTGTCACTAAATTAAATTCAATATTACGCTGTTTTACTTGTACCTGTTTAATTATTAATTTTTTTCCAGGTAGTTTTTATTTTATCATTTGCTGATTTTATTTAATGCCAATATATAGCGCTTTAGCTATTTTGCATGCAATCTTCAAGGTTTTTGAATATTTCGCAACATATTTATTAAAACTTGTATTATTCATATAGCTTGCTTGCTTGCCAGGCATAATTGCAAAAATCTTTTCCTCTCGTTGATTTTATTTCATCCTAATAATTTACCATGTTTTTTAATCACCTGCTTACAGTGAAAGCTTTAACCTCATCATACTTCGCGTCACACTTGTAGCCACTACGATGGCTCCTTCTCAGTTACTGCAGACGTGCAACTCTGGCACTCTCTTCCACACTCCATACGCGATAGCCCTTCTCTCGATGTCTTCAAGAAGAAAATTAAGGAGCATTTGTCTTTATAAACGTAGGTAGGTCTTTAATGTATTATAATGTAACTAGTTTCATCTTACTATTTAAATTGTACACTGGATTACTCAAATCACTCTCTCTATCACTAAAAGGTTTGCTGGAAGAACATTCCATTTGGAGTTAATCTCGCCTTTGTTCATGAAATTTGTTATCAATTTGTTTAAATGTAATGTCTTGTTGTACAATAAAGAATAAAGAAAGCTACAACCGCTGAAATTTGCATCAGGTTAAACTGTTTTGACGGCATAACACATTGCTGGTAATAAAAGTCTGCCTAGGTTTAGTCAGATATTACAGCAAAATTCGTAAAAGATTTTGCCAAGCTTACTAAACCAATGTCCCATTTGTCATAAGAAAAATAGTAAAGTTATACATTCCCCCGATTTCTTAGAAGCTTTCAATAAGTGTAAATAAAAATTAACTAACGCCCCAATACTACAGTACCTACCCGAATTTTGATGAGCCCTTCATCCTCACCTACGATGCTTCAGATGTAGCATTAGGTGCGGTATTATCCCAAGGAATAGCAGGTTTCTTTTTACCCTGGTGAAATGCACATGATACCAAAGGGAGATAGTGCACTTCTGTGGGACTCCAACCTACTAAAACTCCTCCTGTGCCGCTTAAAGCGGGTACACGAGCACGCGTTACCACTCACCGCGAACCCGCCGCGGTTGTCCGTCACCAGACCCTCCTCTGGGGTGTACCACCCATCACCGGCGCACCAGAACACCTTGCACGCCGTGACCATCCTAGGGACCAAACCAGCACATGGGTGCCAGACGACCCCGTGTATGGCACCCTAAGTCCCCCTGTGACGGGTCAGGTTAGTGGTCCCGCCATCTGCCGCTTTTTGGCCGCAGGAGAGGGGACCTCCCCTGCGGCCCCACCGCGTGCGCCATCAGACGGTGGCCGGTGGCGATCTCGTTCAGGCCGCGGTAGGTAGGGAGAGTGGCGCACCGCAATACCGCCACTCCTCTCTCGCCGCGGCCGCGCCGCCGTTGGAAAACTATTACCCTCATACATAAGTCCCGGTCAGTGTACCAACTGTAAATAAATTAATAATCTTTTTTTATTGGGGTACAGATTTACGGTTTTCGGATTTTTTCCTTTACTTGTGCTAAAGGACATTGCTTCTTGCTAAATTTCATGATTATAGGTCAACGGGAAGTACTCTATAGGTTATGATTCCCTTGCAGTTCTTCTTTGCGACATAAAAGGCGGTATCTTTAAATTCCACTGATCCTTAAGTTTTATTTTTACAGCTCCAAAGGGTTACAGGGTATAAGATATTATTTTAAGAAATTATCTTCCGGCGAGACTTGTCCTGCGTCATGACGATTACCTTCCCCTCCGCAGACCAGCAACTATTAACACTGAAGTGTCTGCGGGCGGCCATAAACACCTGATGGCGAGTTTTTGTCAGGAATTCCGAGATAGTGGTCCCGCTGCCCTTGAGTGAGGTATTGCTGTCCCAGACCAAACGACGATGCTCCATCTCATTAAAACGTACCAGCACAGGTCTAGTCTTGCCCTGGGAAGCTCCAAGTCTGTGGCACACGTTGAGATAATCAATCTTGAAGTCATTTATCTTCAGCTGGTTGGAGATAACTTCAAGAATTGTGGCGCACAACTTCTCACCAGGTCTTTCAGGGACACCGTGAAACAGCAAAACCCTTCTCCTCATTGCTGTCTCGTGATTATCCAGGCTTGATGACAGTAGTTCAATCTCCGAGCCGCGATATCGTATGGGATCTATGACGCTCTATAAGACATCGCGGCCCGCCTGAGTTGCGATGCGCACCGCAACCTACTTGTTGGCGCTACGTCGTCGGCTTAATCAGCGAAAACCCTGACGAGCGGCCCCTCGTCGGGTTCCTCTTCGCTTCACCGTGGGTGACCAAGTCACGGCTACTGAGGTCCCCCAACCTCCATATAGCCAGGGAACCCACCGGGGGGAAGGAATAGTAGGATCCGACAAACCGGTAGCATTTGCATCCCGGACACTATCAGATACCGAATCGCGTTACTCTACAATAGAAAAGGAGCTACTCGTCATAGTATATAGGTCCATAAAATACTTCAGGCGGTAGAAAGTTTATCATCTACACGGACCACAGGCCTCTCACCTGGTTAATGTCATTAAAAGATCCTAATTCTAAATTAACTAGATGGCGTTTATAACTCACGGAATACGATTGTAAGGTTGTAAACAATAAAGGTCGCCAAAACACTAACACAGACGCTCTATCACGTGTTAAAATCTTTCAAGGCGTTTCCACTCGCTAGCTGTTAATTTAGATGATAACGAAGACGATGAGATAATTCATATAATATTCGAAAACGTTTGTAGGGAAGCCAAAAATCGAACAGACACAGTAGCATCCCATGAAAATATACAATCACAGAATGCTAGCATCGAGAATGCTTGGCTTCTTACCGTGATGACTTGCCTGAATCTCTTCTAGGTACAGATAGTATGAGTATATGGGTCATCACGGTGAGATGTCTGCAGATCTACAAAACATACATAACCTGCAAACGAAAATATAGTATACCCATCATTGCAGACGCTATTGATAGACAGCTAAAACAATTCCACATTAGGTCAACGTAGTTATAAAAGATGTCTATAACCCAGTAAATAATACATATTCCGATATAATCACGCCAAAGCTGATCGTATATTCTATTGTTAATTTTATAATGAAGAATTGTACCATGCCTTTTCTAGAGTTTACACAACAATATCTAACGACAGAGGTCCTAAGCTACTTAAATGCACAACACGCGTAACTCTAAAACAAACCTGAACCACAAGAGTTGATTAAGAAATATCACGAAGGTTTATCGAGGTATTCAGTAGACGTACAAGCTGTTGCACAGAAATGTTCATTGGTCAGACATGCTTCTTATTATTCAAAGATTCGTCAATAAATACGACACCTGTTTTGAAATCTAAATACAAACGTAACTCTCTTAAACCACCTTTGGCAATCGCCAAAACACCTCGTCATCATCATCATCATCATATCAGCCGAAAGACGTCCACTGCTAGACATAGGCCTCCCCCAAGCGTCGCCACATTGACCGGTCCCGTGCATCTCGTAACCAGCGGATCCCCGCAACCTTCACCAGATCAAAACACCTCGTAATGGAACATAATATATTTATGGATCTATACTCAACCGAGGCGCAACGTTCTTTACAGTACAGTCATTGATAATTTATCTAAATACGCCCAGACAGCTCAACTAATAGCATGCTGTAGTGTCCATTTAGCTGAAGCATTGCTAAACGTTTTCTCAGTGTTAGGTTTACCGAATAAAATAACCACTGATTGAGACACTAAACTCGATAACGATGTTATTAAAGAAATATCCGCACTACATATCCACATACATTTCACAACACCCTATAAACCTAATCCGCTATTTAACGTTTATACCCTATCCTAGCCGAAACAATTAGGATACAGAGAAACACTAACAAATATGACCTCATATAGCTAATGCTAATTAATTGCGAAGTACTCTGTAATAGCATACAACAACGCTATCCATTCGGCAACAGATTATACACCTCATTCAGACACAGAGCATCCAGAAACATACTAGAGTTAAACTACACAAAATCATTTTACCAGGACTATTTTATGAAGCATCGTGCCAATGCAGACGCAGATCAAGAGTGTATCGCTGCACAAATGTGCAAAAACAAGGAGCAGAAGAAATTAAATTCAAGGTAGGTGAAACTGCCTATAAACAGGTAGCAAAGTCAGCACGCAGTGACAAAACGAAGTCAGTCTTGAAAGGACTATACAAGATCATACACCTTTGCCCAAATAACGTGGATGAAATAATAGGTAACCATCCAAATACTAAGTCCATTAGAGTTCACTTCAAGTTATTACGGAGGCCTCATCTTGTTGCAGGGCCTTTATCGCAGGAGCCATCGTGCTCAACACAACAGCAACCGTAACCATTACCCAAGTAGGTAACGACAATGTTATCCTCCTCCTTAAACAAGGTCAACTCCTTAAACAAGAAACATACTTTAACCTTGGTTAAAGTAGTTGTCTTGCACAGTCGTGCACATTACCAATAATGTGCACGAAAAACGCTGAGAATACAGCATCTGGCGAGATTCATAAAACGTAACTATAGCAATCAAATATAATAGACCCTTAATATAGAATATGTCTTAGAATATTAAGTTTTTAACACCGCAAGTTAGAAAGCGACGCGGTCTTACAGATGGATTAGGTAATATCGTTAAGTCTATCACAGGTAATCTCGACCATAAAGATGCAGCTAAGTTTGAAGGAGAAAATATAAATTTTAAAAACAGAGTTAGAAACGTTCAGGATTCACAAAGGCAATCCATGGCACATAATACAATCGATGAGTTCAGTACCTAAACAGTTATAGTAGTTTATGAAACTGTTGTATAATAAGGGCATATGGGCACATTCGTGGCACATTCGTGTGATACTTTTAAAAACCTCGCCGACGGCTCGGTTTTTAAACACACATCCATGTTTTAATGCCTAGTTAGGTGTAGTTTCATACACTACTTTACACTCATAAATTGGCATTGAACCTACTAAATAAAAGAAAAAAGTCAAAATAGTAAGAAAAATCAGGGGGGTGACCACAAGCTCTTAGAGTAAGGTTATTTTGAGATCGAGTAAGGGACAGATGTATCTGACTTGTATACATCTGTCACTTACTCGATCTCAAAATAACCTTACTCTAAGAGCTTGTGGTTACCCCCCAGTACACCAAAACGTATGAATGCCGCCAAAACCCAGCACATAACCGCATTAACCGCGTGCTGTAAAAGTTGTTGTTTTTTTAAAGAGTTACCTACTATAAAATATTGGCATGAAAACTAATGAAAGAAACTCCTTGGTGATATTAAACTTCTTGGATTTGCCCTGTATCGTAATAGAAAAAAAATGTTTTATAGCATTATTTTGTTAGAATAAAAGTGTTCTAAAAAGATTATATTTTTAAATTTCCGTATTGTGTTTATAAAGTATGTCAATATAAACTCATTTTGAAGTTTATAATTCAAATATTACGTTAAGAGAGTAGATAATAGTAGTTTATGTTTAAACCAGTAGCTAGTATTAGCATTAGTAACATAAACAGGATAGAGGAGTCAATTAAAGTTAAAGCTTACAGCACAGAACACTCTGTTAATTTTATTCTCGAAATCCCTTCAATTACCTCAAAAACCTATGACCTTATCCATCTCTATTCTATCCCAAATAAAAACACCCTTACTATCCCTAAATCCAAATACCTAGCACTTGGTAACGATGAGTACGCTTACTTGGAAGAAGATTGTCAGCTAATGATCGACAACACCCAGCTCTGCAAGCTCCTCGACACGAGAAAAATTTAAGATGCAGATGTCATGATCACACTAGCTCTTTCTACAATTTTTATATGATATTGTGAAATGAATAATAAAATCATTGAAATTGATACTAACATTTGTACGCCTAATGGCAAAGCATAGAGAACTTACAAAAATGTAACATCTCACACACACACCTGTGTATCTATAACCTAAGTTTACAAGTATAGAATCTGAATCAAGTCTCAGAGCAATCAATACAGTTAACATGAACACATCTCACTAGACAGCATCCATGAAATTATTAACAGAGCAGGCGACATCTCCGTGCCAGTAGAAGATAATTGGCTAATCATAGCAGCTACACAGTCACCCTATATATTGTACTGGTCGCAGCCGCATCCTGGAAGCTGTATCAATGGAAAACAAAGAACATCCCGGAGGATACCAAGGGCAGTGTGGACGCCGTCAGAAGCAAGAGTTCTTCTATCCTAGCTTATATGTTCTTCTGCATATCTTCTATCCTATGTAGGGAGGAGATAGCCCATCGTAACAGACGTTTACGCTGAGTACGCAGTCACCGTCAGCATGCGTTGTATTTAAGAGAAAAATTACAACCAACTTCCAAACAAAAACACTACAAAGTGAAAAATAACTAGCAACAATTTTGGAAGCCGGTGTTTCTGTTTTCGTTTCTTCCTTTATATAATTTCGTTTCGTTTTCTTCGTTATTTTTCACTTTGTAGTGTTTTTGTTTGGCAGTCGGTTGTAATTTTTGTAAAAAAGTTTTGTATTTTTCACTTTTTAGGTGTGGTACATAATGGCCCAGTTCTATAGGCTAGCTATTATACCTATAATGCCCAAAGCGAAGCCAGAATAGATTAACCCAATAACATGAAACTTAAACATAACTGTGGAATGAGAGTATACCAGGGTGAAATGTTCACACCTGCGTACCCCTTTAGAGCGTACCAGTGTGATGTTATGTTATGAAATGGTGTAAACAATAAACAGACATGCGATTGCAGCAATCCCGAGTGATTTGCTGTCACTTATTGAAGAGTTCTGACGTATATCACCGAAGTTATTCATCAGATGTTGATGAAAATTAAATGGGACCACATGACAAGCACCAGCGTCAAATAAAAAAGAATCATCAAAATCGGTTCACCCAATAAAAAGTTCAAAAAAGGAGGGACGCTACGAATCGGGAAGCATGACAGAAAGGAAAGGAGGACTATAGGCGATGGGTATACCGAGCAGTCGGCTTATATTCCATTCTGGTATGATGATCATAATAAGAGGTACGAAAGTACACTTTGTTTAATTTTTATTGATAGTTCGCTATATTGAATTAATATTTAGATCAGTACCTAAGGATAGGAAAAAATAAAGAGGCCCAGACATTACCCTGAGGGACACCAAACCATAGAATGAATAATAGTGACAGGACGTTTTCATGATGATGACCCGCAAGCAAGAGGCCCTATATCTAATATTCAAACATGATTCAATAAATACATTTCATTTTCATTCTATCCTAAATGTGTAATCAGTATACAATGGTAGGAAAAAATAAAGAGGCCTAGACACTACCTTGAGGGACACCAAACCATAGAATGGATAATAGTGACACGACGTTTTCATGATGATGACCCGCAATCGAGATGCCCTATATCTAATATTCTAACATGATTCAATAAATACATTTGAATTTGATTATATCCTAAATGCGACATTTTTGCCAGATTGGTCAGTAGAATATAATTATCTACATTATAATATACTTGTTAAGTTTAGCCTATTCATTTTCTAATACAAGTTATGATTTTTACGGGTTCTGTAATTCTATTTACCCAATCAAAGATTAGTTTACTGCAATATTACTCGTTTAATGGTGATGAACTTCACATTGAAGTGGAAACTAACCTGCATATTTAAGCTAGAAATATATTGTTTGCATCATTCAATTGATGTGCGTGTCGGGTCTAGCACAGTGTAAATTTTCGTTTAATTTTGAGTCCATTTACGTTATTAGCGACCCCGAAAACCACGAAAATTACATTTCTCTGGTAAAAAATTCCAAATCTTAAATATCGGTGCCCAAAGAATGAAGTAGTTATAGTAATAGTACAAATAAACTACTCCTCTGCTACTGTTCTTCTTGTACTTATAGGTATTTTTTAAAGGCGTATCCAATGACACTCAACTCGATGGAATAGACGAGTGGAAAAAAATCATACCTCCTATAACTGTATAGGAACCTAGAAACTAAAATGTTGCCCAGATTTTATTAATAACATTGTGAGTGTGATTATTCTTTATCACCGTGCCAAATAACAGCTTTTAGCACCAATAATTCTAAGATTTAACCATGGACGGACGATTGCAGAGACGGAATTGGCGAAGTTATAAGGGTTCCTTCCTTATCAACGGAACCCTAAAGACACTACTAGCATGCATGTTTGGTTACTCTTTAGAACTAGAGGTAAAAATGGATCGAATCGCTTTCTTAATAAATAATGTTATTGTTGCGCGAAGAATAAGACTGCCCACAACAACATAAATAATAAATATGGCTTAGTAGAAGCCTCACATATTGCAGGTAAGCCGGTGTCAAAAATTCTTGACTGAACGAACAACCTACATATTTTATTTGTTTAGCCTTATATCGACATCTTGACCATTTATGATGAAAGCCATGCCAACAAAGGATTGTTCTATAGGTGTTTACATCGTAAGCTTGATCTTCCTGTTCCTTAACAGTTAGCCCAGAATTTTGAAGTCCTTCTCAAGCCGAAAAATTGCTTTCCGATACAATTTTGATTTTGCACCGGAAATTCCTCCACGCATCGCATCTGACGGAGGGTGCATTCGACAGCTGATAGGCCTAATAAAATCTCGTTGTATAGCTAGACTCCTTACATTGAGCGTCAAGTCATTGAACGAAGGGCGGGGGCGCGCATGCGTAACTGATACCTACCAATTTGGGTTGCTATTCACCATACCGAACGAGTTTATGGTGGAAAATATTTCAAAATGTTATTGTATTCCTCATGTATCGAATGTGAATTTTTGTGATTTCGTATGGCAGCCTCAGTTCCATTCAAAACTTTTTGTTTGGCTGTAAAAGAAATCGGCACCAATTTTCAGGCATGTAAAAGCTCGATATGTCATTTCAATATTATTGTTAAAAATAGATCTAAATGGAGACGTTTCGGTGAATGTATTTTTTGAATAAGTGCGTAAAATTGTGATGAACTTCTCAAGGGTACAGAAAGCCTTTCAGGAGCTTGCAACCCGTCTGAGAAGAGTCCTGTCAGTCCACCATTGCGTGTTACGTTAGTGTGCGAAGGCGTCGTGATCATCGTGTTGTGTTTTGACGCGCGGTACGGAGCGCGGTGGCGGCGGTATGGCGCTGCGATCCTGGTGATTCAGTTGTGTGGCGCGCGCGATAGCGGCCACTGTTCTCCCAGTGCTCATGCGAGTGCAGTGTCGACGCGATGAAGTGGCGCGCGGCGCCTACTCGCGCCAAAGAGCGCGCCAATATCAGTTTCTTCATCTTCATCATGTTCTTTGCAGTGTTTGGTGTCATAATACTAACTGAACTGTTGCCGCTGGAACGTACGAATGAGCCGCCAAGATCGCGAAATGAACATCTGCAGGTCAGGCATCCTGTGTTTATTTTTCTCATAAGATTTTCACTTTAGCACTATAGTGACATCCAAAAATGATAGAGACAGCTTGACCGTGGACTGTCCACATAAATGTTCATGTAAATTTCGATACGGTGTAAAAATTGTTAGGAAATAAATAAATGAATTGGTAAATATTTTCAGGTAATCCTGAAAAAATAGTCGTTGTTGATAAGACGGTAATTTGCAACATAAAAGGGTTGCTGATGTCAAAACAAACAGTTCATAGTGTGTCGTATTGCACTGGACAGATTTAGTGCAACGTTAATATTGAGCAGACTAAAAATAATAATGTTATGTTGCCCAAAAATTACGATGATTGAACAATTTAGCACTATGAGGTCAATACGCTTTTGCTTGAAGGGGAGCATTGTTTGTATGCGAACCCACCTGCTTTATGAATGGAAAAGCTTATAATAATGTCTATTATTAGCATCAGTGGTAAAACAGTTAGCTTTGAGCTTTGTTTGATAACACATTCCTTACCAAGGTTTTGTTTTGATTGGGAAGTGAGCAAATATTTACGTCAGCGAATTTATTGTAAGTGTTTCATTCGAGGGCTCATGTTAGGATCTCAGTACGTGTTCTCTATAACAGGTAATATAAGCGTTTAAATATTTATTGATGAAAATTGGAATGATGATCCTTTACAAAACGAGCTAGATCTTGAATATTTTGTGTTGTGTTGTTACAAAAATTTCGCTTGAAGTGTAGGGATTATCACAGTCTTGTTCCATGCAGTCTGATATATCGCCAGATTTTACCTTCAAGCAGAATCATCATGTTAAGATACCTTCTAATACAATAAAGAAAGTAAGAAATAAAAAATACTACTACATAAACTGGACAAGCAAAACACCAACAATAATAAAAAATAAAAATAAATAACTCCGTGCAAGACCAAAAAGGCTCCTATCTCAGCATGTGCAACGATATCAAAAAGAAAATAACGCTGCACTGGTATTCTGATAGGGCCCAATGTACCATACCTGTTCTATTTCTTTATCGAAGTTTTCCAAAATCTTGGATTAACGAACATTTGGTAATGTACCCAAGTAACTATTGAGTGTTCTACGAGATTTTTGACTGCATTTAAGTGAAATTACTTAACCTATCTATGATACTGTTCATAAATAAACTTCGTATTTCCTATACTGCCTTTTGCGTCAACTAATGAAGATGTACTTATTATTATATTGAAGAACGCTGCAGTTCATGGGACAGGGAGTGATATAGCAGTCCATTGTTGTACGAAACAAAAAAATCAAACCGACTTCAAAAACAAAACACTACAAAGACAAAAATAACTTTATTTTTCGATGTCCGTGTCGAAAAACGGAAAATAATAGGTACCAAATTATTATTTATCTCTTTTTAGTTTTGGTAGGTACCTCCAATTCCCATGATAATCATTTGTAGCCAAAGAACACCTTATTACGATTCCAACAACCCCAAACACGACCAGGATACATTGTTTTATTACGGAGTTCCAGTGTCTACCTTCTGGCTTCATCATCAGATCAGTTCCATCGTACCATTTTTATCAGTACCATTTATTCCTATGTTTTTGCTTCATCATAGTCGGTTAAGTATTCAAGATATTATCTTATACCCGTGACATACCTACTTAGCATTAAGGAGCTCCAGTGACTATCTGTGGTCTTCATCATCAGTTTCACTACACCAAATGATACTTTCTGAGTGCAAATATTACATTATTGATGAAAATACCATAATCGCTATATGTATGCCTATAATATTTGAGGAGTTCAATCTATTTCTCCTAGATCCCATTATCAGATCATGACCTGATGACAATGGGACCATCTAGGAAGTATACCCTTTCAAACAAAAGAAGAATTTTTGTAATCGGTTCAGGCGTCTTTGAGTAATCGGGTAACATATATAAAAAAAATCTCCATTTTTTGGAGTTTGTTAATAACACGTCCGTCGCGTCGAGAGAGGGTGACATGGGGATTGGGGGCACATGGTATCCCAATACTTGATATGCCGGTTGTTCACCGTAGAACCAGTTTTTGCGAAACACTGACCTTGGCGATGTTCACAAGCCACGACGATGTGCACTTGATGTTGCGCAATTTTATATATGGAGTATACTATCGTACATTTTAATATTCCAGTCCCGGTGGCCACTTCCGTTGAGCCGATATCGTTGCATTTCGAACCTATATGTTTACTATTTCTGTCATACACTATCAATAAATTTTACGGTCAATGAATCGGATTCTGTACTATTATCGTTATAATTCTGTTTCGTGCAGTGTGGGACTATCTAGGTCGTCATAGTTATTATCACAATTTAATGTAACCGCCGCAATTTGACGTCAGATTAACGTGTTAGCGCTATTTTTAACCAAATTACAAAACAAATATCATTTACCAATTAGCGATGATGTCCTAAAATTTTTAGAATACACGAACACGTGATACAAGAATCAAACATTTGAATATTGATTATAAGGTCAACGATTTCAGTTGATCAAGACCTAAAAAAAGTCATAGAGTTTTATCATTGGTGTCATAGTGTCATGGACTGCTTTGTTATAAAAATCTACTGTTACAGTCATGTATATTTCTTTACTGTGATTATTCCAGAAACCGCCAATCAGCATTATCTTAGTAGAATGATGTGAGGATCCCACTAAAAGTTACACATTTTCTTGAGATTCTCTTGTGAGCACGACATAGCATATCGAGTTCTCGTATATCGTATTAAGATGTCTACTCTATTAAGATGTCTACTGGATGAGAATATTATAGCCCGTTTTTAGGGTTCCGTAGCCAAATGGCAAAAAACGGAACCCTTATAGATTCGTCATGTCTGTCTGTCTGTCTGTCCGTCCGTATGTCACAGCCACTTTTTTCCGAAACTATAAGAACTATGCTGTTGAAACTTGGTAAGTAGATGTATTCTGTGAACCGCATTAAGATTTTCACAGAAAAATAAAAATAAAACAATAAAGAACAATGGCGAGATTTTAGCTGACTTAAATTTGAGCGTCTGAAAGTAAGTTATATACGAAAGACGTTCTATTAATTGTCTACATTTTTTAAATATATTTTTGGGCTGGTTCAAAACGGATGAAAAAAAATCATAATAAATAAAAAGTTATTTGATTTTACAGTTAGAGTCTGGCAAACGAAAGTAGAGACTGAAAAAGCGCGGCAAATATAAAAAATCTCGGCATAGCAACCCCAAAACTAGTATGAAATACTTGGAATAACCTAATTTGATACTTTAGAATTATTTATCATTAATTCTAAAGTATCAAATTAGGTTATGTTAGATGTTTATTTATTTATTTATATACACTTTATTGTACACCATAATAAACAAGAACAAAAGAAACCTAAAACTAAAAACATACAATGGGCGGCCTTATCGCATACCGCGATCTCTTCCAGGCAACCTGTTCCTCGCAGGTAGGTAAGAATATTGTAGTGTAGTAGAAATAAATAAATTACTTTTAGTAATGTTTGGCAAAAATACTAGTATCCAAGTTTAAAAAATATAGCTTGGTTGTTGACGAAGACGACGACTTTTTGATAAACGTCAAAGTCGCTTAGTTTAAATAAATATACTCTTTTCAAAGAGTATATTATACATTTCATGCTGAAATAACTAGGTAAGGGAAATGCTAATGCGATATTCCCCTTTTACTTCCACGAAATTGAATAATATTACCTATTAAACACATTATTAAAAGTTACCCAGACATAACCAACAAAAGTTTTTGACTGAATATCTATTATTCTCGACATTCTCGAACAAAAATTATTGCACAAACTAATTCAGAACATCACCCTGAGTTAAACCAGATATTTTTCATTTAAAGACGTAGGAATTTAATCTCAGCTAAAAAAATGTATGGGCACCTGCCATTGTTCTTTTGGGGGTTCCCATACTTGAAACTAAAACTAAAAATATTTTTTTTCATCAAACCCATACGTGTGGGGTATCTATGGATGGATAGGTCTTCAAAAATGATACAGAGGTTTCTAATATCATTATTTTCTAAACTGAATAGTTTGCGCGAGAGACTCTTCCAAAGTGGTAAAATGTGTGTCCCCCCCCTGTAACTTCTAAAATAAGAGAATGATAAAACTGAAAAAAATATATGATGTACATTACTATGTAAACTGCCAGCGAAAATTGGTTTGAACGAGATCTAGTCAGTAGTTTTTTTTAATACGTCATAAATCGTAAAACGCAATTTACCAAGTACGGAACCCTTCGTGCGCGAGTCCGACTTGCACTTGGCCGGTTTTAGATCTTATACCAACTGTCGACCATGTAAATTGTCTTTCAAATTCGTTCAAGTTACACGACTAATATGGTGAGGACCAGGGAATCGAGTCCTCATCATCTAATAAATTCGTAGACTCAGATCTCTTCTTTCCCATCCAGAATAGCTTGAAAGTCACTAAAAACTAAAAGTTCTTTTTCCAAGCCTGCCTCAGGTTAGTTAGGTTAATGTGTTCCCTGTTTTCTAAAAAAGCTTTATCCATTCACACTACGTGTTAGTTTCGTTGAAGGAGCGTGCGAAACAAAGGTTTAGCTGCTTCTATCTCTGCTGTACTCATTAGTAAGTGGAATTCATTAAGAAGGTTTTAATGTTTTTTTAGCGCTTCAATCAGTATAAAAGCATCCTTTCTAATATCGTTTACGCTACTATTCTTTTGTTCGTTGGTGTCGTTAATCCATTTAGTTGTCAGGGTCTTTTCTGCTTTGTTGTTGCTGTCATTTTAATTTACAATTAATTTAGATTTTCCAGTTTGGAAGACTAACATTTGTAAATATTGTAGTAGAACATTTGTATTAAACGATGATATATATCACTGTAGTGAAGCTGTTCTCCAAATGGAAGGATCAAAGTATACCCCGATGAATATTTCTTTTAAAAGCTTTATGTTACCTTGCTTGCATATGTTCATCCGACCAGTAGTACCTACCTATTACCTAATCGGTTTTATAAGCACTTCCTGGCAGCCGATTATGCTGAAACATGGCGTGCTTATGTAACTTGTAACGGCTAGGTCTGCGCTAGGTAAGCTGCGCAGGCCGCTAACTGGTAGTTAGGAGGTAGTTAGAGAAACAGCTTGTAATTTAATACATATATTTAAAGTTAAATATAACAGCTAGGTCGAGGGTTCTAGCGCCACTCAGTTCTGTACAAACGCCGTCACGCGGATATAAATAGTAAGGGGGTACCGTCCCTTGGCAGCACGTGGTAGACGCGGGGATCGCCGGGACCGTAGCAGCTTGGGGTGCGCAGGGTAGGCTGCGCTGGCACCGGCTCGCGCGACGGCAGGCCGCAGGTAGGCAGGCAAGACCGGGCAGCGTGCGTAGGCTGGCACGGCGGTAAGCCGCAGGTGTCAGGTAAAAGGACCTGGCGGTGGCGTAGGTAGCGTGCAGGTAGTTGGCAGCGTGCAGGTAGTTGGCAGCGTACAGCCGTGGGAGAAAGGCAAGCCTCAGCCCGTACAAAGAACCCCTAAATCGGGGCACCAGAATCGTGAGGATAGAAAATATGTAATTAGCTAAGCCACCGGAATCCAAATGCCCGAGTGACAGTACTCCGGAAGGTTAGAGTTGTGCCGTGTTTTTAGAGATGTGACTATTGACCGACTAATTTTGATATTAGTATCATTCGACTATTTTCAGTTGAGATCTCACAACGCTACAGTACCCCGGCTGCAGAGAGAGGATTTTACCTGTATAAAATCCGCTAGAACTTACTGTACTTTCCACTATCTAGTTCAGAAGCCAGCCAGTAACACCTTTGGCTAGTTGAGTAGGTTATGTAGGTAGGTTAGGGTAAATAGGGTATGTAGGATAAGGAAGGTAGGGTTGATCTGTAGGGCAGGTGATTAGGTTGATAGAGTAGGGTAGGCAAGAACTTTAATTACTCTAGTGAATGAGATTAGTTTGATTACCAACTGACCAGTAGTTAGGTACCAAAGGAGCTTAGGACTCCTGCAGCCAAAGTTAAATAGATAAACCCCTATTGGTGAATGACCTCCCACGAGATGTGGTGGTAGTAGTCCCTTGGCATCGTTTGACCCAGTGTGAGTCAAACGCTAGCTAGCTAGGCCTACGGGACTACTGCGGATTCTTCCACTTTAGATCCTTGATATGCCAGGTACCCAGTGGTTTTCCCTGTATATCTACCAAGTCATACACCAGTGGAGACAGTTTCTTTGATACCCTGCATTTTACAAACTTAGGTGCCAGTTTTTTGCTGAAATATTTGTCCTTATCGCTCTGGTAGTACGTACGTTTCCAGACTACATCTCCCACATTGAATTCCACGTCCTTCCTACGAAGGTTGTAGTTACTAGTGTTCCTAGAGAATGCTTTCAGTAAAGCTGTTTGTACCTTGTCGAAGATGCTAGATAGGACACCCAAGTTCTCTGCATAGTGGTCCCTTGGTTGGTATATTATTTCCTTTATATCAGTGTCCTGATAGTGAGATCCGTCAGCGATCAACTCCCTACCATAGACCAGAAACGCTGGTGTGTAGCCTGTGACCTCACTGGTTGAGCTGTTTAGTGCAAACTGAACCTTTGGGATGTGTAAGTCCCAGGAGCGCTGGTCATCATTGATAAATGTGGATAACGCCGTGATTATAGTTTTATTGTAGCGTTCCACAGTATTCACTTGTGGTGTATATCTCGGTGTGTAGTGTACATCTGGTATATTGTATTTTTTAAAGAGGTTTTTCATTTCATTTGATGTAAATTGTGTTCCGTTATCCAAAATTACAACTTGTGGTATGCCATGGACCAAGAATATACAGTCTTCTAATAGTCGTACTATAGTAGTGGCATTAGCATTCCTTATGGGAAATAGTTGGCAGTATTTAGAGAAACAACAAGTAGCAACAAATAGATATGAGTTTTGACGTCTAGAGAACGGCAGTGGTCCCACTATGTCTATACTCAGCATTTGGAAAGGACGAGAACACTCTTTAGGCTTCCCCATTAGTCCTAGGGGGGCGTGATTAGCTTGTTTGTGAGCGATACAAGTGTCACATGCTGTTACAAACCTCACTACGTCACCATGCATCCCTGGCCAGTAGTAGCGTAGTGTTAGTCGTTTGTATGTTTTATGGATACCTAAATGAGCTGCGGTTGGTTCAGCATGGTTATTAGTGATTATTTGTTGCCTATATTCCTTAGGAATGACTTCTTTCCAATCGAACTCACATAGTATTGCGAATTTACTTTTTTCATAACGGTATAGTTTGTTATGTTGTCTTAGCAATAAGTTCTCTTGGTTGGTTGGTTTAATGCGGGCTAGTCGGTATTTGATATGATTTTTGTAAGATATACCCTTTGCTAATCCCGCTTCATTGTTAATTTCACCTAACATCAATTGGTATTCACCTATTGTTGCCTTTAACGCACATAAATCCTCATTTTCATCAATGCCTGATTCATGTATGTCATCACTGGTATATTTTTTACTCAAAATGTTTATTTGTTTCCTTAAGTTTAGGCAAGTACCAATTTCACCGCCCCGTATCAAGACTTCATACTCTAATTCAGCCTTCCTTAAGTGTATGAAATTAATCGGGTGAGTTCCCATTATTACAAAATAGACTGTTAGTAACGACTGATAATAACACAATAAACTTATTCTATACCGCAACGATGTATAAGGAGCAAACGTGATTGGTATCGGTTCAGAACTGTGTGACGGATAGTATTATTAAGCCTGGGCGCCACTGTAACGGCTAGGTCTGCGCTAGGTAAGCTGCGCAGGCCGCTAACTGGTAGTTAGGAGGTAGTTAGAGAAACAGCTTGTAATTTAATACATATATTTAAAGTTAAATATAACAGCTAGGTCGAGGGTTCTAGCGCCACTCAGTTCTGTACAAACGCCGTCACGCGGATATAAATAGTAAGGGGGTACCGTCCCTTGGCAGCACGTGGTAGACGCGGGGATCGCCGGGACCGTAGCAGCTTGGGGTGCGCAGGGTAGGCTGCGCTGGCACCGGCTCGCGCGACGGCAGGCCGCAGGTAGGCAGGCAAGACCGGGCAGCGTGCGTAGGCTGGCACGGCGGTAAGCCGCAGGTGTCAGGTAAAAGGACCTGGCGGTGGCGTAGGTAGCGTGCAGGTAGTTGGCAGCGTGCAGGTAGTTGGCAGCGTACAGCCGTGGGAGAAAGGCAAGCCTCAGCCCGTACAAAGAACCCCTAAATCGGGGCACCAGAATCGTGAGGATAGAAAATATGTAATTAGCTAAGCCACCGGAATCCAAATGCCCGAGTGACAGTACTCCGGAAGGTTAGAATTGTGCCGTGTTTTTAGAGATGTGACTATTGACCGACTAATTTTGATATTAGTATCATTCGACTATTTTCAGTTGAGATCTCACAACGCTACAAACTTTGAAAACATTGAAATAATTTGATATTATGGAGCTGGTCTCATGGTGAAGGCGGAAGGTGGCCATAGCAACTCTTCAACCTGACAATATAGCGCTATCGTGTTTAGGTTCATTGGATATATTGACAAGTCGTACTTTTTAGTCCATTAAAAGAAAGAAAAGAAAGAAAAGGAAGAAAAAAAAGGAAAGAAAGAAAAGAAAGAATAGAAAGAAAAGAAAAACAAGAAAGAAAAGCAAGGAAAGACAGAAAATACAGAAATGAAAGAAAAGAAAGAATATAACAAAATAAAGAAAACAAAGAAAAGAAAGAAAGAAAGAAATAAAAGAAAGAAAAGAAAAAACAAAATTAAGAAAAAGTGTTTAAATGCCACAAAACGACAAACAATATAAATACATGCTTAAATGCTTATTTTAACACGTAAAATTTCAAAATTTAAAGAACCCCTGACACTTTTTATTTCATGCTACATAATTTATCTAGTGCATAGTAGATACTCTACGATCGGCAATCTATTGAACACTTAATTATGACACGATATCTTGCGAAAACACCCCGATTCAAACAGCAAAACGCCCATAACTTTTGAACGGCTGAACCGATTTTATTCAAACTTTGTTAAGAACACTCTCGATTAAGTTACCTTTTGAACAAAAAAACTGAATCTAAATTGATTCACCCGTTTGGACGCTATGATGCCACAGACAGACACACAGATACACAGCAACACACGTGAAACTTAAACACCCCTCTTTTTCCGGCGGGGGATAAAAAGACTTTTACTAGTAAATATTATTATTATTGATAGGCTCACTAAGCTATCTTACCTGATGGAAAGCGAAGAAGAGGTCGACTATTAATTTAATGTTAATACGAAGCTTATAGACAGTAAAAGTTATCTGAGAGAGTCGTTTATCATCAAATAACTGGTTAAACTTGGACTCAATTGCGTATCAAATATTTGCGACTACTGGCATTACCTAAGTAGATCATATTGCTCGTATATATCTTTGTGGCATCTCGAGGGAATAAAACCTTTTGGTGGAATCGTGTTAATGAATGGAAGTTCTCTGCCAGTGAACTCGAGTATCTACTTGAGCTAATCATATTGTCTTGAGCAGCTTGATGTCTTTATCAGGTTGTAAGATGACTTCATGTAAGTTAAGGCGATATATACGCCTCAATGTTAACGCAGTGATGACCATGCGCCCGCTCGGAGTCAAAATATCAATATTGAACTACCTTTTGAACAGTTTTGTTTGCAAAATATTATTTGATTTACACAATTATGCTATTTCAGTTATGAAGAAATTCCAGCCATATGTTTTTCTGTGTAAAAAATATTTTACAATGCATGTCCTCGAAAAGAGCGTTTTCCAAGCAGTCAAACTGTGCGGAAAGTGACACTTTTTTTCACTAGTGCTTTTTACTTTATTGTTTTTGTATGTGTATTTTTAAATTTTTAACTCCAACGTCAGCCCGATGCATAGAGTTTTTATTATTTGAGAAAAGTTTTACAAATTAGTTATGTACAGATTATCATTCATATAAAAGGTAAAATAAAACTAATACTTCATTTTAGGCGTTTTTAATTACTCTAGATTTATATTTGAATCAATAAATTAATTGTAAAATGTTGTATAATACACGTCATCATCATCATATCAGCCGAAAGACGTCCACTGCTGGACATAGGCCTCCCCCAAGCGTCGCCACATTGACCGGTCCCGTGCGTCTCGCAACCAGCGGATCCCCGCAACCTTCACGAGGTCATCGGTCCACCTGGTGGGAGGCCTTTCAACGCATCGTCTTCCGGTTCGCGGTCGCCACTCCAGAACCTTTCTGCCCCATCGGCCATCCGTTCTGCGAGCAATGTGCCCTGCCCACTGCCACTTAAGTTTGGCATTATAATACACGTACGTAAGATGATTTCCGACTCGTGTCGATTTATCCAAAATGCCACTCATCGGAAATCAACGACCTTCCGCACTTGTAGCATAAATAACTATTTTTAAAGCAAAACTATTAGTTATGCGAAAAAACCTTGTTTAAAAAATAATGTACATGAATCAGAAATGAATATATTTTTTTTAAAACCTTTTATCCTAGACGTTACTAAGGAGTATGCTTTAGAAAATAACCGTTTTACGGCACTAAAGCGGTGGAAGGCCCTTAACAATACTTATAGGTTTTGTCTAGTTTGCTGTATTTGTATCGTGTAATTCTAAAACAGGATTCCTTCTCTCTGTTATCAGGCAATCATTGATGTAAGGTTGTATAAATTCAGTCTACAACTCTACATAGTATGTTGAATACCTGTTGCTAGTCAGCATGTATAGTGCGTGGGGTGCAACCTAAGTGAATTTCCTACGTTCATCGAATTTTCAATGTCCAACGTCCGGTCCGCTCAATTTTCTGCGAACGGAAAATGCAATTTGGGACTTATAAATTGTGTTGTGTACCTATTAAGTTTCTAATAAGCGAGGGTACGGTATTTGTAGTATCAGAGCATTCAGTAAAGCAATTTTGTGTATTTTCATTTTATAGTAGTGCAAAACAACATGACCGTTAGTTCTGATTTAAGGTTCTGTGACTCACTCTCTCTCTCACTCACGAAGAAAACTGAATTTACTGATAGTAGAAATAAGCCAAACAAATCTGGCTTCCAAAATACAAAGTCAATATTGTTTAATTGTGTATTTTACTTATTAATAAGGCATACCAACGAAGATTTTATAAAAAACTAGCTATCCCACGCGGCTTCGCTCGCGTTTACTGGCTACCTACCCTACCCTTCTTACCACACATACATGATTGTTGCGTAACTTAAACCGTTTACGCAGCGCACGCAACGGAAGCTCTCAAAAAGGAATATTTTTGCCCGTTTTCGCAACATTTACATTTATGCTCCGCTCCTATTGGTCGTAGCGTGATGTTATATAGCCTATAACCCCCTGGATAAATGGACTATCCAACACAAGAAGAATTTTTCAATTCCAACCAGTGGTTCGTGAGATTAGCGCGTTCAAACAAACAAACAAAATATAATTATAGATTATTATATTTACCTCAGTGAACTATTCACATAAATGTGCGCACAGCACTTACATATTTAATTATATAGTTAAGTATCGTTACATAGAGATTTAAAATGTCAAATAACGAAAATCTAAATATAGGAAAAAAAAAGGTACAAAGATTCAAAACCAAACATAGAATAAATCAACAATTAATTTAAAAAAAAAAACATAACAAAACATAGAATTAATTAAAATGGAATAAAATAACAAGCAATTAATTAATTTCATCAATCATTTTTAATTGTTTTGGGTTCTATTGCTGTTCTAAAGACCCCGCATTTTTTTTTAATCTTTGTTCAGTCAGTTACAATTTTAATTTTAGTGGTTTAGCAAGCGAATCTGTTTTGCATAAAAATAATATAGTGGACATATCATGTCATATCAGTTGCCCTGGTTTGAAATTGATACCTCTATGCTGGATCCGTTGCTCAGTGGAGAAGTAATACATAGGTAAATGTATAACTCAAATATAAGTATATAATAGATTCAATAACAAGTAAAATTTCAAAATTTAAAAAACCCCCGACACATTTATTTTGCGAAAACACCCCGATTTAAACAGTCAAACGCCCATAACTTTTGAACGGCTTTACCGATTTTATTCAAACATAGCTAAGAACACTTTCGACAAAATCACCTTTCAAACAAAAAAAACTAAATCAAAATCGGTTCATCCGTTTAGGCGCTATGATGCCACAGACAGACACACAGATACACAGACACACAGATACACAGCAACACACGTGAAACTTATAACACCCCTCTTTTTCTGGCGGCGGTTAAAAAACTGCTTTTCCATATGTAATGGTCTATTATATATCATAATAGCTTCTGCCCGCGGCTTCGCTCGCGTAAAAAGTTTTTTATCATCTCAAGGGAATTCAAACTATCCTATGTTTTTCCCAGGGTCTCAAACTATCTCCATGCCAAATTTCATCTCAATCGGTTCAGTAGATCCAGAGATTACCTACCCCCTACAACCTCACAAACTTTACCTTTTTAACCCTCGCCGGAAAAAGAGTGGTGTTATAAGTTTCACGTGTGTTGCTTGTTGTATCTGTGTGTCTGTTTGTGCATCATAGCGCCTAAACGGATGAACCGATTTCGATTTGTTTTTTTTTGTTTGAACGGTGATTTTGTCGAGAGTGTTCTTGTGTTATATTTGAATAAAATCGGTTCAGCCGTTCAAAAGTTATGAGCGTTTTACTGTTTGAATCGGGGTGTTTTCGCAAGATAAATGGGTCGGGGGTTTTTTAAATTTTGAAATTTTACTTGTTACCTTTATAAGATTAGTATACATTCTTCTTCTTTTCGAATCGTTGTAAAACTCTTAAAATATTTCCAGCTCCGCACACTCACTTGACTGCAAAATGTTACCTTCTAAATTGAATTTATATGTTGTTGCATAAGGTCATGTTTTTGTGAGGGGAAATAAAGATTATGATAATGATTATATATAATATCGTTTATTTATAACATAAGGCACATTTTACAATAAAATATCTTAAAAATATAAAAGAACAGGTGCTTATTTGCCTGAACTAGGTTGAACCTGTGTTTCAGGCTATAATTTTGCCGATTATGATTAAAAAGAAAAGTGCTATTGGACACATTCTTAGTAAAGACAATGCAATAGGTTTAGGGATTATAATTAAAGTGCTTATTAGTCAATTAATAAGGCTAGATTGTAATAGGATTAAGGTCAATCCTATTGATGAAGACAACGAAAATGAAAAAGAAATGTAAAAAAAGTTATAGCTCATTCTATATCTAAACAAAACACGAGTCGAGAAAACTAATTAACTTGTTAACGTTGCTAGGATGACACTTATTAGTTGGCCTATTACTTACTGAAAACAATATAGCGGAGGTCGGTGAGTTCAGCAGATTTATGTCCCACTTACCGTACTTCCTTCCGCTCAGATGGATGCCGTGCGTTACAAAAAATCAAAAATGGCTCGAGTGATTTGAATTATTATTTTTAGGGTTCCGTAGCCAAATGGCAAAAAACGGAACCCTTATAGATTCGTCATGTCTGTCTGTCCGTCCGTATGTCACAGCCACTTTTTTTCCGAAACTATAAGAACTATGCTGTTGAAACTTGGTAAGTAGATGTATTCTGTGAACCGCATTAAGATTTTCACACAAAAATAGAAAAACAACAATAAATTTTGGGGGTTCCCATACTTGAAAATGAAAATATTTTTTTTTCTTCTAGCCCATACGTGTGGGGTATCTATGGATAGGTCTTCAATATTGAGGTTTCTGATATAATTTTTTTCTAAACTGAATAGTTTGCGCGAGAGACACTTCCAAAGTGGTAAAACGTGTGTGTCCCCCCCTGTAACTTCTAAAATAAGAGAATGATAAAACTAAAAAATATATATTATGTAAACTTCCAACGAAAATTGGTTTGAACGAGATCTAGTAAGTAGTTTTTTTTTAATACGTCATAAATCGTAAACCAGAATTTACCAAGTACGGAACCCTTCGTGCGCGAGTCCGACTCGCACTTGGCCGGTTTTTTTTAATACTTCATAAATCGTAAACCGCAATTTACCAAGTACGGAACCCTTCGTGCGCGAGTCCGACTCGCACTTGGCCGGTTTTTTTTAATACTTCATAAATCGTAAACCGCAATTTACCAAGTCGGAACCCTACGTGCGCGAGTCCGACTCGAACTTGGCCGGTTTTTGTTTTATTCGCCTCAGGGTGGTTTCGGAAAACCCAAAGGAATAGCCAACAGGACAACGTCTTTCAGCTCTGCTTATTTAACGTACTCGAAGTGTGCTTTATGCAGACAGACAAGCTTTTATTATTTATTATTACTAATCTATCAGGTCGATTTTCACAGAACTCTTTTTTATAGGTTACCAGCAATGATATTCAAATAAACAGATACGTTATACACTCACAAAACAATTGAAAAAAGTGTTCCGCGCAGCAGCGGCAGCACACATACACACTTTTCATTCATCTGACATTTCACTACAATGTCGAAAGGGATGGCTTGATAAAACAAACAAGAAAAAAAGAGACAGCTAGTGTTTGTCACTTGCGTGTGAATGTAAACAAAGATTATTCTGACAACCAATGTTTTTTCTTTTTGTAACCTCCAATTATCAGAAAATTAGGAAAAAAAAATAAAATAAATTAGTAAATTGAGGTGTATTGCGTATTTACATATGGTATGAGATCCCTTCTGTTTTATGTAATTTGGTATTATAATTGGTACACTTTCTAAATACACACGATGGCATTTTTTTAATTTTGTTTTTTTTTCAACAAAGCGTATCGCTCTTCGCCATGCGTGACATAAACTAAAGACTAAATCATACAATTGTCTACTATTCGAGTCTTCACAATGCGCGCGCTTATAACATATCTGTTTATTTGAATATCATTGGTTACCAGCGTTTATCTGTGGCTTCGCCGGCATGAAAGTCGAAAATATTCCATCCAGAATCTACTACTGGGTTAAAAATGCATCTGTTGTCCTAATTCAGGCCATGGTCTAGCCGTGCTCCAAATCTGTTTATCCGTTTATGCGAGATTGATTAACAAACATCAAGATTTTTACAGTTACAATAATAATAATCATTTCTTTATTTCTCAGATAGCAAAAAGTCTACATGTCAAAAAAAAAACTTAAAGGGTGGTATAGGTCTACCAGAATCTCATGGCATTTTTTATTTTTTTTAAATTGTGATTTTCATATGGCAATGTCAATTGTCACCTGTCAAATCAAAGTACTTGATATGTCAACCGCTGCTGAATTTTTATGATATTATCTTGAAAATTTGTTATTTTTGTGAAAATGTCGAAAAATCCACTTCGATCTCAAGCGAGACATATTGTTTTCAATGTGTATCATAAAATAAGGGAAGAAGAAGGCGTAAATCAAACTCAATCTTTGATTTTAAAGTGCGTCGTAGAGTGGACCGGTAAGTTGGACTGACTTGTTTTGATACTTTTAGTTTATTTTATATTTTTCTTACTTAATTTTTATTTCTTTCCATTACTATTATATGGTAAATCATAGGTCAGGGCACAACGAATGATGGCCGGAAGGAAATGGCAACAGTAATGTAACTGTTACTAATTCTTCGACAAGATATTGATTTTAACGGAGATTGAGAATCATTGACGTAAGAAAAATATTAAGTAATAATCTGCGCCCTGCAGTGGGACGTGTGTAGAGACGGGAGTTTTTGTCGAGTGAAGTTCAGTGGCTGTTAATATTATTTGCAAATTGATTTCTTGTGGATATTGTGATATATTATTGGTGTAGTTTTGTGTCTCAACTGTCTACGCAACTGGACAATTTGTAAAATCATTGACAGAAGCGATCTCGGGATATTGGAGCGGAGTATTTTAATGTAGTATTGACTGCCCCTGCAAAGCTTAATGGGAAGACTGACTCGATACAATTTGCTGCCAAATACTCCAAAAAACATTAGAATCTGTTACATCCGCATTATAATGCATACTAAAGAATAAATATAAGATCCAAAACTCTTTCCAAAGACGTGGCTAAAAGGTCCTAGCAACCAGGCCATAAAACTTACATAAAAAAAGTATATGTAGACTGATGATGATGAATGACTTTATATAACATGATACATTTTACTATTTTTTACAGACTTTATACATAAAGGGATTGGTTTTGAATATGTTAAATGCCAATGAAAAAGAACCATTTTGATGGAGAGAGATGACATAAAACTACAAAGATACAAGTTTTTGAAATGCCAGTGGAGTTCATGGAATCGTATTCTAGTTTTCTAGTTTTGAATGAGGTTTTAAGTTATTAGTATGATTTAAATGATATATAATAAATTAGTACATAAATTAATATTCAATTGATTTATTTTTTCTATGTTAAGAACCCGATGTATAACAATATTATTCATACACATACCTATAATACTCACAGTGGATATTTGTGTCTCTGAATTGGTTGCAAGACCCCGCGAGGTAGCTATTTTTGTGTCAATGTTGAAGGTGAAGATGGCATTGTATAACTGTCTCTTTCACTTGCTTATGTATGTCACATCGTCCTATCTCGCTTACTCTATGCAGTATACTCGATGACAAACTGTTTCTTACGCAATGGTTGGCAGGACCAAGTTCAAAGACACAAAGATCCGCTGTGACTACTATAATATAGGTACCTCATGTTCATTAATACTACAGACATAAATAAAAATTAAACAGTATCAAGATCGTGTAATCCAATTTCCCCAGTATTGCACACAACAAATTTTTATTTCCACATTTGCCATGAGATTCTGGTAGACCTATAACAATAAATCTTATAAACAATGTTAGTACTTACATACTAGGATGTTGACCTTATGACCTATGTTAGCACTTATACACTACGACAGACAGTGGTGTTTGGATGAGATGTCCCACTATGGGACTGACTGTCAGCTATTACTGTGCGCTGTTGCCACTGCAACTCAATCTGGCGAGACGCACTTTTATTCCGTCCGACTCGGGCTTTTGCGAACATCTCTGACCATAGCTCTGTCTGCTATAATATTAGTTGGATTAAAAGTATAACCACCTAAATTTACTAATGGTGGCGTTGTAGCATGAAAGCTGGACACGAAAAAATGGTCATCCCCTTGTGTTACTTTGGGTCGGTCGGTGCATGGTATAATCACAAAGTACGTAAGCGGCGGCGCGCCGCAGACAGAGGGGCCACTCTCACTTTGACATTTCGGTTTTACAAGGAATATTGGGCAATATTGGACCGAGCTCAGTCGCGGCTGTCATGATTGCTTTGTGCAGGCGTTTGTCACGTCATTCATACATTAAGTACTGTAACGAGGTTGGTTGCATTGTATGGGTTACCTTTATTATTTGTTACAGACTGAATTTACTTTTTTGTTTGTAATTCTTTCTTTCAATTATTTTTAAGTTATAAAGGTCATTAATCTTTCAAGATGACAAATTAGAAATTCATTATTTAAGCCCATAGATGAAATTGGAAACTTGTCATAATAATAAGGTTCAAGTCATACAGCTTACAAATATGTTTCCTCCGACTGCACAGCATAATTTTCTTCTTGTTTAAGATCATCTTTGGTTTTTTGATTTTATTAGGTACCTGTTTTTTCAAATTTATATTTTTGTCGAACTTGGAGCTTTTTACAATTAATTTTTTTAAGTGGGATCATTATTACACTAATATTATACTACGTCTTTTTACTCTCCAATATTCATCGTATGTGGCGTAATATTAAATGTTTCGTGATGAATGGATGTTGGATGCCCTGTCTACCCTCTAAGGCATGTAAGCATGATATGATATATGTTGAGACGAATCTATGTATTTATGTTTGTAACTTGGGCAACCTACTCTTTTTTTAAATTCGGAATCAATATAGTAGCAACCCTAGTGAATCTGTCAAGTTTAGCTGTCAATTTTCTAAACGGCGGGAGTGGCCCTTCTGTATACTTACTATTTTGTGGTATAATAACATACTCCGTATACTTCGCCTGGTATGTTCTTCCCAGGATGGCCTAAGCCTACGTCACGATAAGTGTTACCATTGATTATCCTTTTTAGAAAATTTAGGTATTTCTCATGTAGTTAATGTAAATAAAATAAATTACTAACTAGCTTAACTATTTAGTAACTCATGTGATTCATCTATGTCATGTATATTTAGTGTTAAATTAATTTATATTTTGAATTATTAGTTCATAATTGCTTTGTTAAGATAAAACATGCATTTTGCTCGGGTATTTCAATAACACACTGTGGCAATACACCGAATTGACAAGTGTCATACTGACAACTAGCCATTTCATCGCTATTGTCGTGTCACTCACACCTATAGCGTTGTTTCGCTCGGTGAGAAAAATACTGTGGCTCCCAAACATTTGTGATGAACCCGTGAACTTTGAAAGATACACAAGAAAAATTGTTGATTGTTTCGTAAACTGTAAAAACAGCAGTATAAAAGGCGGCGTAATATATTTTTTTCTTTTCCCAATGAAGAGACGCTATCATATGCGTGGCTTCAATATTGTAACTAACTTCACCTAAAATAACTGGTATGTGCCTTTCATTCATTTATTATTTAATTTATATACGCTTTCCATAATTTAAGGCATAGTTGTGTCAATACGTCGTTCCGTCGTTCTATTCTATTCTATTCTTAACCTAACCTTATTATTTTTGACTTATTTTAGTCAAGTCAAGTTTTGTGAGTTTTCGTTCCGAAATAAATAAAAATACTAAAATGCAATCAATTAAAAGAAAGCAAAGTAAATAAATACAAAAAGTATCAAATATGACGATTTATTAAGAATTATAAAACATTTGTACTTATTGTATTATTTTTATCTTTTTCCCCACTAAAAAAGTTTGAGAGCCGCAACGCAATTGATGACGTAGTCTTAGGCCAATCACGTGACCCAGCTGTCACGGGAAGAGAATACCATGTCTTGTTCTACCATGGGTCGGTGCAACTCGTTTTCATCTTAACCTTAAGAAAACTAAAATAATGCATTTTCACCAAAAAACAAATATACCGAAAATATGTGTTAACTATGACGATAACGAAATAGAAGAGGTAAAAGTAACTGTGTTTTTAGGTATTCATATTGACAACCATCTTAATTGGAAGGCACATATAGAACAATTATGTAAAAAAAAAAAAAACTGTCTACGCACTCTTTCAACTATCGAAAAGAGTAAACAGAGATGCGTTACTGGTTGCCTATCACGGTCTAGTAGCTTCGATTCTACGATTCGGAATCATATTTTGGGGCAATTCTTCAGATAAATTACTAATATTTAGGGCACAAAAAAGATGTATAGCCATGTGTGGTCTGAAAACAGATGATAGCTGTGCACCTTACTTTAAATCCTTAAAAATACTTACATTGCCGGCGTTATACATATTAGAAATTAGTATTTTCGTCAAAACAAATCCAAACCTTTTCGAAAAAATATCTACTGTACGAGATGTTCCAATTCGTAGTCAATACAAAAATGCCTTGTGTAATCACAAATGTAAAACTGATTTAAAAAAAGAGTGTTCTGGGTATGGCCCCACGTATTTATAATAAAATTCCAGATTCCATAAAACAATTAGATTTAATACATTTCAAGAAAAAAAAAAAAAATTTTCTTGTTGATAAATGTTATTATACTGTTGACGAATACTTAGATGATAAATTAATTTAACATGACATCACCATATTGTTATAATATTCATTTATTCTTTTTCAATTAGTAACTACTCTAAGTTTGACATAAATATTTGACACTAAACGTACCAATCTTTTTTAAATTGACATTGTTTTATTGAATTTGACTAATTTGTACTAAATCAAATTTGTACACCATATTTGTACGCCTCCTGGCATAACATAGCGCTCTATTTCATGTAAGCTAAGATCTGTATTTATAAACATCTATGTTAACAAATAAATGATGATTATGATTATGATTATCTACAATATGCTATCACTGACGCCTTTTTCTTTCATATCACGTCAAACAATCCATGAATCTTTTCTGGCTCTTGCGCTTTTGGCCTCCTCTCCCTCCACATCCAGTCTCCACATTTATAGTCATGACTTTCATATCTCTTCACTCCTCTTCACCAGGATAAACTATTCTTTTTTTAAATTTTCTATCACAGCGCTTATTTTATGACATGTTATCCATAAAAATCGCTCCGCGAGCGTTTTTGTTCTGAACTTCTCTTATATTATGAAAACTAACCTACTCAAATTTTTGTGCCTATAAAGGCAATGCTACACATACCGGTAGTGGTAAATTTGCAAGGCTTGGAAAACATACATTTATATGACTGCAGAATCTTGTGTTCGAGTTTTTCGCTGTTGGCTCGAAGAATGAATGTAAAATACTTTAAGTTCTATACAAAATATTAAATGAATTGTGGATAATTTAACGTCTTCTACAAAAACTAGGCATTTGAGTTTTGGGAGAGTAAGACTGCACTTTTGGCGCTTGGCTGTATCTACTAGTGACCGGCAGCCTAATTGTGTAAGTGAATTCGGCAAAGGAAACAATCTGTTTCTTTCCCAAAACGACTTTTCGCAATACAAAAAGTCGATTTTGGGAAAGAAACAGATTGTTTCCTTTGCCGAATTCACTTACACAATTAGGCTGCTGGCTTTCGTATGCACATATTACTGGTATTACTCTGACGTGCCATAACTGTCATGGTTCTATTGTTAGAGACAGACGGAGCTAGGATGACGAGCTCTATTCCTTTTTAACACGCTTTTATCAGCTTGGTATGTAACAGAATCTTTGAACGTGATTTTCACCCCCTTGAAGGGGGTCTGATTAATTTTAAACTTTGCACACTTATCAAGGACCGATCACAATGCAATAATTTAAATAGTTTGTCCCAGTATCCTTACCAAGATCTTCAGGATTAGCGATTGAACTAAAAATAAATAATAGTTTAAATATACTAAAAACACGCTTGAATAGAAAACCAAACTAATAAAGAGAAACAAATTTTCAATAAATTTAAATTTTGAATGGTGTGATTAAAAAAAAAAAATGTGAAAAAGCGTGGCTGCTTGATTTCAATTGTAATAATATTTTATTGAAAGATAATATATTATTATTATTTATAATTTAGAAAATATATTAAAAAGCACCCCACGTTTTTTTTTACAATAAAACACATTTTTTGTTAATCACACTATTCTTAATTTAAATTTATTGAAAATTATTTTCTTGTTTTTAGTTTGGTATTCTATTAAAGCGTGTTTTTTTAGTTTTTATAAACTACTAGTAGACCCGGCAAACTTTGTTTTGCCATAAAAACACCACACATTTAACTACCCTACCTACCCTACCCTACCCTACCCGACCCTACACTACCCTACCCTACCCTACACTACCCTACCCTACCCTACACTACCCTATCCTACACTACTCTACCCAACACTACTCTACCCAACACTACCCTACCCTACCCTACCCTACCCTACCTACCTACACTACACTACTCTACCTACCTACCCTACCTACCTACCCTACCCTACCCTACCCTACCCTACCTACCTAGCTACACTACACTACTCTACCTACCTACCCTATCTACCTACCTACCCTACCTACCCACCCTACCCTACCCTACCCGACCCTACACTACCCTACCCTACCCTACACTACCCTACCCTACGCTACACTACCCTATCCTACACTACTCTACCCAACACTACCCTACACTACCCTACCCTACACTACCCTACCCTACCCTACCCTACGCTACCCTACCCTACCCTACCCTACCCTACCCTACCTACCTACCTACCTACACTACACTACTCTACCTACCTACCCTATCCAACCAAACTTTTTTTTTTTTTTTTTTGCTTTCAAACCTTCCCTGTATTCTGTCGAACATAACAAAAAAAGAATTATTCAAATCGGTCCAGCCGTTCTCGAGTTTTAGCGAGACTAACGAACAGCAATTGATTTTTATACAATAGATTATAGATTATTTATCCACAGCGGAATCATGATGTCCTTGACACGTTTTTAGTACGTACAAGCCCATGACTGCTACTTACGTATTGAAAGGTTGGGCAGAAATGTAATATGTTTGTGTACTGTTCACAGATGACCTCATTAGGGACAAAGGGACCTTGTAATACTGGTAGCCAATGATGGCTATTTATAGTTTAATGAAGTGTATGTTTTCAGGAATCTTACAATGATCCAGTGACTGCCACATCAAGTTATGATTCTGACTAGCTGCCTACATGTTATTATCTCTATTTATATATATATATATATAAATCAATGCCACTTTTCGTTGTTATTTTATAACTCAAGAACGGGCTCACCTATCCAAACCAAATTTTTAGGCTTTATTCGGACTATTTAGCAGATGGTTTATGTGAAGAAAAAAAAGTGAAAAAAATTGTAACTTAGGGTAGGGTAGTGTAGGGTAGTATAGGGTAGGGTAGGGTAGTGTAGGGTAGGGTAGGGTAGGGTAGTGTAGGGTAGCGTAGCGTAGGGTAGGGTAGTGTAGGGTAGGTAGTGTAAGGTAGGGTAGCTAGGGTAGGTAGGGTAGATAAATGTTTGGTGTGTTTATGGCAAAACAAAGTTTGCCGGGTCAGCTAGTGATGTAGGTATATAACTTGTATAAGCTATATTTCTGTAAAGTTTCATCAAAATCCGTTTAGTAGTTTTTGCGTGAAAGAGTAACAAATATCCATCCATACATCCTCACTAACTTTCACGTTTATAACAGTAAGTAGGATGGACACTAAACAGGAATTAATAGGACTCAGAAGTAATAAAATGCGTCATTGTTTTTTCATAAAATATGAAGATTGTGTTTCCCGGTGTAGATAATATTCCTCCTATTCATATTGTAGGAAGATAAGTGATAATGATCAGATATAAAAAACGTATTCTCTTTTGCCCGTTGACTCCCATCCACTTGCATTGCATGTTTCAGTAACAACGTCTTAGCTGTAAACAAGTACAGAACAAGAGTATCGCAATGCGTCCCTCCGCTTGTTATGTGGCAACTTCATTTCCTATGCTAAATAGTATATGATATTATTGTTTTATTTATTTCACGTCTTTACTAACTTAATTTAAGGGCCTACATACCCTTTAGTGCCGTAAAATGGTAACTTTCTAAAGCATACTCCTTAGTAACGGCTAGGTTAAAAGGTTTGAAAAAAAACATATTTATTTTTGATTCCTGTACATCATTTTGAACACAAGGTTTTTAACTAATAGTTTACTTCAAAAAAATAATTGAAAACTCGATATTTTTTCACAACTTTTGGAAACTCCTCCAAAACGACTTAGATGTTTAAAAATATTTTTACACAGAAAAATTGATGGCTGGAATTTCTTCATAACTAACATAGCATAAGTAAATCAAATAATATTTTGCAAACAAAACTGTTCAAAAGGAGGTTCTATTTTGGCATCGAGCGGGCGCACGGCCAGTACTACGTTAACATTGGGGCGTATATAGCGCCTTTAGTACCGTACTACTAATACTATTGTTAAGGGCTTAGCGTAAGCATGTACTTATATATTTGAGTGCATGTGTGTGTTTTTTAAGTGTGTGTGTGTGATGTGTTATATGTGTTTGTTTTTGTGACAAATAAACACTTTTGCTTTCTATCTATCTTTCTATATGACCAACTTATTCGCGTGCAAACGTAGAATTTATTAAAATTACGCAAAAAACTACTCGTGAGCAAAATGTGGACTTAAATATCCATTTCCCCGAAGTGAACTTTATTCGTGGCGAGTTTTTTCGAGGTTCCGCAGCGCACGTACAAAATGAAACCAGGATAAAATTCGTTCCGTATTCTGTTTCGTTTTTGCGGGAAACTACTCACGAACTTTGTTCGGAATCCCATAGAAATCGGTCAGTAAACTTTGCACGATTCATGGCTTCAAATTCAAAGAACGAGAAGTTGTGCTTGCGATCAGACAGGTCGTTAATTCAAACTTTTGAAAAATCTTATTATTGTGATGATAAACTGGCGAGGAGAGTTGACTCTTCGGATTGGTCCTTTCAAACATGGTAAGCCCAAACGAGGCTTTCTGTGAAGCACTGCACATCCACATAAAGATTTTCTTACACAAATTTTCGGCATATGTCATGATAGTAACATACCTGTTATATCCTACCAATAGAAGAAAAAATTTGGTCCCATTTTAATGTCTGAATTTATTTAGACTGGTAGTCTCAAGTAGGCTAGACAGACCACAAACAAGAGACAGGTTGCGGTAAAACACAATACGTTGCTCAAGCTCCGTACGCAATACTGTTTGGTACTTCGTGTCGTAAGTACAGATTTACAAAGGATAGTTTTGTAAGATGTAGACCTAAAATGAACGAGTTTTATTATTTTTTCTTTTGCTTAACCTTTAATATCCCACTGTTGGGCAAAGGCCTAGCCCAATTTCATATAAATTTTTCTAACAATTTAATCTCCTGCCTTCTCCAGCCAAATTAGAAACGAGTCCTATGTTTATTAAAAAAATATTTATGATTGTTCAAAAAAAATAAACAATTCCATTAATTACATAATTAAAAATGTGTACTATATTGCGTCCAGCTATAAAAAAAATTACATTGTGTTGAATATATACCTAGACATGCAATTTACATAAAAATACAATGCATTTTTCATTTACATTCCAAGATAAAATTTAAATATAGTGGCAATCAGTATCAAATATAAAGTCGTTTGTATATAATGTCAAACAATTTTAAATGTAATATCAACCAGTTTCAAATATAATGTTAAACAGTTTTAAATAATATGTCAAACAGTTTTAAATAATATGTCAAACAGCTTTCAATTAATTTCCAAACAATTTTAAATAATATGTCAAACAGTTAGTCAAACATTTAAATAATATGTCCAAAAAGTTTTAAATATAATGTCAAAAGGTCCTAAAATTAGGTCGTGTCGATAAATAAAAATAAAAAATAATAATTCTGGTATTGTGTGGCATTAGTTCCGATATATTATACAGACATTTTTCAAATAAAAAGGCTTTTAATTTTGCTTTAAACAAGTGGGTGTTATAAAGCAGGATCTTTAGCTCAGTAGGCAACTTATTAAATATCTCTACAGCTTGGTACTTCGAACATTGCTCTACTATATTTAATTTTGGTACTATTAGTTGCTTAAAAAAATTTCTCCGCGTGCTTTCTCTAATCTCACGTGCTTCTTGTGATTCAAACTCATGTAGATACTTAACAAAATGACTTAAGAGGACCAATATATACAAGCTAGGTACTGTTAATATGCCCATTTTTTTAAAGCAATCGCTGCATGAGACACGTTGTGCAGTTCCGACTATTTATGGCACGTTTCTGCAAGATGAATAATACATGTAACATAGTCATTTAAACGCCTGGTTATGTTTATAAAGCAATACAAAAAAAAAGCTGAAATAAAATGTGTTAAATCGATTAAAATTTCTACGTAAATAAAGTCGTTTTTTTTTTAAGAAATGGAATCGGCACCACATTAGGTCATCACTATACTCTTTGCGCTGTAGCCTGGTGCGGGTGACAGTTTCAATAACATTTTTTACGCATATACGTATACGCATTGTTTGTAGTTTAACGTCATACAGGCAACTATGGTATATGGTATAACCATGGTATGACGTTAAACTACAAAAAATGCGTATACGTATATGCGTAAAAATGTTATTGAAACTATCACCCACACCATGCTACAGCGCAAAGAGTGTAAATGTTTTTGAGCTATCAAATGTAAAATAACAAGCGTTAAAAATTATTACACAATATATCAGATTCGACGTAATAGATTTACAGCATACCTCTGTTATCACGATCGTCGAGGCACCTTATGATATTTTTCTTATTAGTTTGAAATATTCTAGCATATTTGTGTATAGCAATTATATAGTCTGCGAGAAAAAGCTGAAAGAAAATAAATAACTTAATTATTGTTGTTAATTGCACAATATATCGCATATATGGTTGTGTGTTCATTTGTATTACGATTAATTTGTTGAAGGAAACCTAGTAGAACAGTTATTATTGATGAGGATACAGTGATATAGTACCACACATGCATCTAACCGGTTGGCTGAAAGTAAAAAATTAAGAGGATTATAATGTTTTGTTCACCGACAGCGCCGTCACAGATTCCCAATAATTGAATAAAGCGGGACATATTTCCCGGCAAACCAAGGCCCGTAGACTTATATATGTAAATATTCACAATTAATTTCGTTATAAATTGGGCTAGTGGGCGGACTGTCCTATTTCCAACCAACGTGGAGGTTTGCTGGGATAATTGTGTTCTACAAAACAATGAGGCCATAATGTCTAAATCATAATGTCCTTTCACATAAAAGTAACCGTCCCTAAAAGAAAAGCTGTGTTATTAAATCTTATCATAAAAAAAGGAATAAAAACAGAAATGAAAGCATTCAAATGTTTTCAAAGCGTTTAAACGGTTTCATTTGTATGTTTATATCTTTTTTTGGGCTTGAAAATATATGAGAGTTGTTTTAATAAAAGCGGTAGCTTTTTTGTAGGCAAATACACGATTTGAAGGCAATGGGTAATTGGGTGACCTATTGCGGTGGACTCAAGGCCTTCGTTTAATGTGTTCCGTATGGATTTACGTTTTATTTACATTCGTTGCATGAGTTTGTCCTATAGGATACTAAATCTACCTTTAGATATGATTTTGACTGAATACGCGGTCAAGGAGGTCATCCCATTTCTCCCGAGGGTGCCGTAAGACGAAACGAGAGACTGTACGAGTATATCAAATTAATGGATCGCATTTTGTAATTGTCTCCCTTTTTGCCTCACTTGATCGTGGATTTAGGACGTGATTGTCTATTGACTTTTTAACCCCCGCTGGAAAAAGAGGGGTGTTATAAGTTTCACGTGTGTTGCTGTGTATCCGTGTATCTGTGTATCCGCGTATCTGTGTATCCGTGTATCTGTGTATCTGTGTGTCTGTCTGTGGCATCATAGAGCCTAAACGGATGAACCGATTTTGATTTAGGTTTTTTTGTTTGAAAGGTGAATTTGGCGAGAGTGTTCTTAGCTATGTTTGAATAAAATCGGTTCAGCCGTTCAAAAGTTATGGGCGTTTTACTGTTTGAATCGGGGTGTTTTCGCAAGATAAATGTGCCGGAGGTTTTTGAAATTTTACTTGTAACATTAAGTAGTAATGTTAAGAGACTTACAAAATTACAGATCTTACCTAAAGAGTTTTAAAAATATTTCTTTTTTGAGACAGGCCCGCCACACTGTTCCCAACTGTATCTTATCTTGTAGAGCGGCTGAGAAATAACTTGCACACTTCAAACCATTGGGATCTATTGTGGTCCCCTAGATAACATACTCCTCCCCAATCTCGTTGAAAACTCTTTTCATGAGTTTTACAACGAGACTAAGAGATATGAGCCTATAGTCTTCTGGTTTTGGATATCCAACCCCTAGGAGACTCATTCGCTTACCAGCCAGTGCATCGCATGAGCACAGAAGGTGTTCCATGCGTTCCGTATGTTCACCACACAACCTGCACATGGGTGTCGCGGTTAGACCTATCTTCATGAGCATGTCGTTGGTTTCAAAGTGTCCGGTAAAGGCCCCAAGCAGGTAGCAGATTTGCCCCCTGCTCATATTCCAAATACATTCCCGTGCTTTGAACGTAGAGCCATTAGGCATTTCTTGGAGTGTTGCAGACCGGTATTAGACAGCCAATGTGTTCGTTGTCTGTGATCTGCAAACTCCCTAAATGTGGCTTTTACGAGACACGTCAAAATACCTACACACGGTTCTGGACCCACCAAATCATTTGCTGAGCCCTCTCTTGCCAGTTCATCTGCCACTTCGTTACCATGGATTCCTTTGTACCCAAGGACCCACATCAGTCTTACTCGGTTATGCTTCCCAAGCCTGTTTAGGGTTTGGATAGCATCCAGAATAAGTTTGGAGTCAACTTTGTAGGATGGGCTTTAATGGCAGCCTGACTGTCACTAAGAATATATATGTATTTATTTATTATCTCTGTCTATATTATCTTGAGCACAGGTTATTATGACACATGTTTCTGCTTGGAATACAGTTGCCATCATCTTCCCTAAGCTTTTGCTACATTTGTAACCTTTTGTGTATATTCCCGCTCCTGTTACTGATTCCATTTTGGATCCATCAGTGGACCACACCAGACTATCTTGTTCCATTGGATCGAATCCCTTCGTCCAGTCCTCTATTGTTGGGATTTGGACCTTGAAAGACCTTTCCAACACAAACATAGTTGCCCAAATGTAACTCTTAAAGTCAAACAGCTTATTTAAGAAAGCCAAAGAGCTTAAAATACTCCTTTAAATCATTATACCTAATGCTGACTGTAATTATTATTTAACTACGTCCTCGAAAACCAAAAGCCCATAAAAAGGAAAACGAAATCTTGTTCAAAATAAAGTATTTTTCCCTTGATGAAAATTCCTCAGCTCGGGTTTCCGTCCGTGGCGGTCGCAGTCGGGAGTTCGGAAGCCTCCTCGTTCATTAATTTTATTAGTGAGGTAAGGCGCACTAAGCTTTCTCGTAAAACAACAATCTCGAGGGCAATCAATTTTAAATATGTCCTACCTATCTTGTCCTAGTTGCTTCATCGGTTAGTGGCAACGAGCTTCGGCAGTAATTTACTTTTCTTATTTATTATACAACAGCCTCCCTGGCTAGTTTCGAAGAAGTTTTTATAGCATCGCCTGATTCGCTTTCTTGTTAAGGAAATTGCTGCGTCCCCTCGTGTTGGGTACCCCTGAGACCCTTACATCAGGCAAGAGCATGAATAATTTGCAGCAATACCTTAAGAGATAAATTGTGTAGTATCGCATGCAACCGAATAAAAGAAGGAGTTTATAAAAGTGTATTTTATCCTGCTCTAGCGTATGGAAGTTTGTGCTGGCCAGTGAATAAACAACAGACTTCTAGTTCCAACTTCACTAATGATGTTAAGGTGGGCAGAGGTGTCACGTTACTCGGGGGGTAAAGAATAGGTTCGTAGGAGGAACTTTAAGGTAGCGGCGATTGAAGAGAAAACTTTTGTGGAGGTAACTAGAAACATCTGTTTACTTGTTGAAATGGTATAGGAGGTAAATACGGAGATAATACTGCAAAGTATCTGTAGCATATACGAATGACTGCAGAGACACATCATTAACCCATTCGCTGCGGCGATCAAACTTACGCTTATTAGCCAAGTGCGGGACGGTTTTCGTCGCGAACGCCGATGGGCGTCCTTTGCATCTGAATAAGGATAATATAAAACGCCGACCGGCGTTTTCAGTGCTGTTTAAAGAAATTGATCACCTTTAATAATGATTAGAATGGCTAAATTATCAGTATACTTATATTAATATCAGAGGTAGCAAACGCTTTTTAATTTTATAATACGACTATTATTTATTTACAGACATTAATTTTTTAGACATCTTTTTAACCTGAAAATTAGTATCAAAATGAACTTTTATTGAAAGAGTTGATACAATTAGTCAACACTATAGAGAACGGACATGTTTTAACTTGTAAAAATTTTAACTCCGTAAAAATTTATCTAATAGATATATATAATTTTTATATTAATTAGATAATTTTTTACGGAGTTACATATTGATTTATAACATTTTATACATTAAAACACTAAATACGGGCAACATTTTATTAGCTTTATGATAAAGATAGTCTTTGCCATAAAGTAAGAACGACAAACATAATAGGAATCAAAGGTTGTTAAACCCTGGCAGACGCCGTTAGGCGTCTTTCGCACCTAGGACGGAATTCGCAATTTTTCATAATGTTGAAATTTCGGACTGCAACTGCAAGCAGTACCGTGCCCATTAAAAAAAAATGCATATATTGCAAGTATATTTTTTTGTGACTTAAAAAAAAAACGCCCATTGGCGTAGGTATTTCGCACCTGAATATTAAATCAAAAACCGCTGAAAGGCGCCGCAGCGAATGGGTTAAGCTAATAAATCCCGAGGATGAATGTGCAGATACGACGCAATGACAATATTCTACCTATTTATTTAATACTTTATGCACACAAACGAACAGAGCCGGACTTAAACATGAAGTACCTGCGAACAAAAATCTGGCCATATATTCAAAACAGATTATAATCACAGACTCATTTATACCTATAGACAACTTTAAGCTTTTAATCGCTTTTTCCATCCCACCGTTAAGTTGGTAACAATATTATCAATTTCTTTTGACAAGGGTTTAAAAAGTCCTTGAGATTAATAAATTGTTTATCGTTTGAGACGCGCATTTTCCGAGGGAATACTTTTAATGGTGTAACTACTTTTGCATACTTAATATAAAAAGTGATAACAAAGCGACCAGCATCTTTCATCTGAGCCTCGGCAACATCTTGCAAGGACGCTAATGAAATTCTTCCGGATAAAAAATGATGCCATAATAAAAAACCGGCCAAGTGCGAGTCGGACTCGCGCACGAAGGGTTCCGTACTTGGTAAATTGCGGTTTACGATTTATGAAGTATTAAAAAAAAACTACTTACTAGATCTCGTTCAAACCAATTTTCGCTGGTAGTTTACATAATAATGTACATCATGTATTTTTTTTAGTTTTATCATTCTCTTATTTTAGAAGTTACAGGGGGGGGGGACACACATTTTACCACTTTGGCAGAGTCTCTCACGCAAACTATTCAGTTTAGAAAAAAATTATATTAGAAACCTCAATATCATTTTTGAAGACCTATCAATAGATACCCCACACGTATGGGTCTGATGAAAAAAAATATTTTTAGTTTTAGTTTCAAGTATGGGAACCCCCAAAATTTATTGTTTCATTTTTATTTTTGTGTGAAAATTTTAATGCGGTTCACAGAATACATCTACTTACCAAGTTTCAACAGCATAGTTCTTATAGCTTCGGAATAAAGTGGCTGTGACATACGGACGGACAGACAGACAGACAGACAGACAGACAGACAGACAGACAGACAGACAGACAGACAGACAGACATGACGAATCTATAAGGGTTCCGTTTTTTGCCATTTGGCTACGGAACCCTAAAAATGCGGTATCCAAAAGGATTGTATTTATCATACAAATGGGAACCACTGGAGGCTATTTTACGAGTGAGAATGTTCAAGAAGATTTTACGTGCAGAAAGATTTTTTTTAATGTACTTTATTAAGACGGTACCCTGACCAAAAATGGCATCAGATATGAGCATTCCTATTGGTCTAGCGGCACTGGTGGCGCATGAATTACAGTAGTGAATACGCCCAGATTTTAGAATAAAATCCTTATAAAATCGAATTTCAGTCTTTTGAAAAAAAAAATCTACAAAAATGTTCGTTATTAAATTGTCTATCCATTAGTGTTAGTACAAAAAATAATTAATGAACACTTTACGAGGAGATGCATAATATCAATAATTATTTCTCATTTTTATGTTTTTTTGGAAGGAGATTAGTGAAATATATACAACATTTAAAAAAAACTAAATCTACCATTTCAGAATCAATATTATGTAGAATTTTAATGCGTTAATGTTACTCGTTATTTAAAAAGAAATATCATTTTTAATAATTGATATTTCTTTTTAAATAACGAGTAGATAGCTCCTAAAAACAGCACAAAAAACGGCTTGCGCGGCGTTTTGCTCGGTGTACCGCCTTAAATTGTCGATTTTACGGTCCGTCTGTAAAATTATGTTATACTAGCTGTCCCACGCGGTGTCGCTCCCTTCAACTGGATACCTACTTTCCCTAACCTTTTACGCAGCGCACGCAACGGAAGCTCTCAAAAAGGAATAAATTTGCCCGTTTTTGTAACATTTTTAATTTATGCTCCGCTCCTATTGGTCGTAGCGTGATGTTATTTAGCCTATAACCTTCCTCGATAAATGGAATATCCAACACAAAAAGAATTATTCAATTCCAACCAGTAGTTCTTGAGATTAGCGCGTTCAAACAAACAAACTCTTCAGCTTTATAATATTATAATATATATTTATTTATTTTATTTTATTTGGGTAACAAACAGATGCAATAACAAACATAAGCATACAATTATTTTAACAAAATCCAGAAACAGTTATATATAGTATAGTTATTAAATAATAACCCTCTTACTAACAAACGCGGTATAAAGTTATACCAGGTATAACAAAGGTATAACCATACATTTTCATAGGTTTATACTTGGTATAACTTTATTCCGCGTTTATTAGTAAGAGGGTAAGGGTTTAAAGAAGCAATAGAGTAAAATTATTTCAAAGATGCCATTAACTTTGAAGAGGTTGTTGTTCAAATTTAAAATAAGTGATTCTAGCTGTCCATTCAGAAAAATGAGAATCTTGTACAGAAGAAAGATTTGAAAATTAAAATGTTTTACATTTTATATTTTGGTACACATTAAATCATTAATATTAAGTTAATACTATGCATCTACAATGACACTAATTTACTAAAAAGCATTCCAAGCAACTACAAGTAAATGAATTCATATTATATTATGTCCATGGTTATGACATACTTAAAAATATTTCAACCATAGGCATTAGTAAAAATAAAAAAAAGCTGATATAAGCAGTACGATAAGCAGTTCATTCGAAGTAGTTAGTCATTAATACTTTATCGGACGGGAAATACTCTTAGTCACAGGAAACTAGATATGTAATCGAATAAGGATAGGACCCAGGAAGTACCCATAAAACAACCCATTTTTTTTAATTAGGTGTTTAACGAGAGCTTTTAACTAATAATGACTACGAAATAAATGGACCGCAGTCGGTGTCGAAAAATGATAAAAAAAAGTCGTACCAAAGATTCCGAAACGAAAGTTATTTTGCACTTTTTTGTGTTTTGTTTTTGAGGTCGGTTTATTTTTTGTGAAAAAGATGTTTTATTTAAGACTAGTGTTGTGCTTGCGGCGACGCTTCCGTGGCCACTTAGTAGCAGCACGGATAATATAATACAAGCATACAGAAGCCTCATCCCATACAAAGATACCGTACCGATGTACTATACCGATTATTTTTTGTAAATCGATCGCGTTCGGTACCGTTCCACGGCGATAGATAGATCACCATCTATATCCGTGGAATGGAACCGAACGCGATCGATGTACAAAAAATATTCAGTATAATCAGTACAGTACGTCATCACAGTTTCTTTGTATGGGATGAGACACCACTGGCTGCAGTGTAACTTTATATTAAAGAAAGAATTCTAAACATACAATTCTTATCTTTATAGCAATTGGGCGCTCGGTTGGCGCAGTGGTTGAGTGATTGACTGCTGCGCTGCGTGTCGCGGGTTCGATTCCCGCACGGAACAAATATTTGTATGATCTACAGATAGTTGTTCCGGCTCTGGGTGTTGTGGATGTGAGTTTATATGTTTGTATACGCACCCATAATACAGGAAGAAATTCCTAGTGTGGTGTGGGGCATAGTTTTTTTATTAATAAAAATAATTAATTTGGTATAATGTTTTCGAAGAATTAACATATAGGCACCCTAATTGTTTTTTTAATTTTTTTATTTAAATATAGTCTCGCGTTTGACCATAATCTCGCCTTATGGTAAGCGATAGAAGTAACCTATTCACTCTTGACTTAAAGACCCAAAGCTTGTTGCTATCAGGAAAGAAAACTCCGGCAGGGAATTCCACTCCTTAGCTGTGCGCACAATTAAAGTAATTGTATTTTTTTGTAAATTTTCCTCATTCCTGTTTTATACGAACCACTAATTAATTTTAATCCAGATAATGTAGCCAATTACACCGATAGTTCTTATTTATTTCAAACTTGCGTTTAGGTACATACCTACTAAAATATAGTTTAGCTATGTGATGTTTTGGTGATAAAGTTAATTAACACGAATTAACGGCACACGAGTTTGAAGATAACACACTGAAAAACATGTAACAAGGAAAAATATTTCGAAATTCTTCAAAAAAAAAAGTTTACTTCAACTGCTACTCTGGTAATCTGATATATTAAAATCAATTGCTGTTCGTTAGTCTTACTAAAAGTCAAAAACGGCTGGACCGATTTGATAAATTTTTTTTTTGTTCTCTAGAATACAGGGAAGGTTTAAACAAGAAGATTTAGGTAGGGTAGGATAGGTAGGTAGGTAGATAGATAGGGTACGGTAGGGTAAGGTAGGTAGGTAGATAGGGTAGGCAAGGTAAGTAGGTAGGTAGCCAGTTGACAAGAGCGAAGCCACGGGGGACAACTAGTTTTATCTATAAATAATTTTATTGTTATTTATTTTGTATGAACATAAAAGTTTCGTATTCTAAACAAACAATAATTGATCTATAATAATTATTACTAAAAAATAAACACTAGAGTATTTCTCCGAGTCTTCTGATTCTTCAGAAACCGTAACATCAGGTATACTCGTACAATCCACTTTTTGGCAAACGAAAAGCCAACTTTCGAACAATCATGATATTCCTCGGGAATGACTCCTTTTTCATAAAGTTTTAATAAATCGGCTTTTTTGGCTTTTGAAATGCATATTGGTTCTTTATATTTTGAAATTTTAGAATATCTGAGAATGTACGCCTTGTTTATAGAAAATGTACGGCTTTGAATTAGATCTCTATGTAATTCGTTTTCTATCAAGAATAGTTGTTTTGATTGGTCTTACTTCTACCCAGTTCAAAATCATATTTTTCTTTCCAGTAGGTTTAAGTTTGAGTCCAGTATTTGCTACAACATCTGTCACGATCAGTTTCACTAAAGTTTACGGTGCATTTGAATCTACATTTTGAGCAGTCTACATACACAACCTTTTTTTTTATCTTCTATAGGCTTGCGCTTGACTACTATCTCACCTGATGGTAAGCGATGATGTGCTCGACGGTGAAGCACGCTTGCCTAGAAAAAACCTATTCACTCTTGACTTAAAGACCCCTAGATTGTAGCTATCGGGAAACACAGACTCCGGCAGAGAATTCCACTCCTTAGCTGTACGCATAATGAAAGTGTCCCCAAAACGTTTTGTGCGTATGGGTGGGATATCTGATATCCACCATGTACCGATGACGCATCGCCGTACGTCTGGTAGTCCGATGATGGATCGGGCTGGGCGGATCATGCAATTCCATCGCTCACTCCCCGAAATGTAACCGATAAAAAACCGACAAGCTGGCAACTCGGTGGCGATGTTCAAGGCTCTGGAGCTTTGACTTGACCAGTGCCTCATTGCCGATGAGTCTCTAGGCCCGCTTTTCGATTGACTCGAGTGCATCAAGCTGGTATTTGGCAGATCCGTCCCAGAGATGAGAAAAGTACTCCATGCATGATCGAACTTGCGCTTGATACAAGTTGAGCAGCTTTACCTTTGGTACTTTGGCCGGTCTATATTTCTTTGCAGTTATGTAAGGGAGACCATCAGGTCCCCTTTTTATTTTCTACATCCCTCTTCCAGGTGCTAGGGTCTGGCATACGCCAATGACTTTTGGGTTTGATAATTTTCCAAACTCTCTTAAAGATTCCGTTTATACTTAGCGGTGGTGGCGGCTATTATCGTCTGCGCAAGATTTGCCTAAATCCCCGTAAAGCGGGAGGTCGACAGCGGCAGCGCGGGGAAGTACCGACTATAATAATTTAATCGGTTTTGCTTCTAGGCACTTCGCTAAAAAGAAACCGAAAAACCGAATGCTAAAATTGACTATATTTATGTTATATTTAGTTTGAATGTTCAAGAACAATAAAACTAAATAAATATAATCGTACGAGCACGTGTCCTCCGTGGTTTTTACATTCGATAACTCGGGAACGGTATGTTCTGCGGTTTAGGTACTTGGTTTTACCATTAGATAAACAAATGCCGATTCGAATTGTATATTAAAGGAAAAAACTGATTAGTCGGTTTTTCCTTTAAACCGGTATGTCCTCCATCAAGATCCAAAACACATCAAAATTGGGTCAACGGTTTATGCGTGAAAACGTTACAAACAGATAGACAGACAGTGTTACTTTCGCAATTATAATATTACATTGTATGAATCAATACAAACCAATCTATACAATATCAGAAGGTCAATTTTCATACTCGTAATCATTTAAATTGAAGTTGCAATTAGATCTCGGTGACAGTTTATGTCAAAAATATGTCAAAATGTATGGAAATTAGAGATTTTTTGACAGGATGTGATTGCCCCTCAGATCTTTATACCTTTTATTTGTATATTGACTACATCTTTTTTTCTATTGGATAGGATATTAAATATAAATGTCTGGCGAAGGATTGAATTTATCAATAAAATTGGTCCTTAGATACGAGTTATCTGTAGCCGGCATATATTTTTGTTTTTTTGTTAACTAATAGTTTGCAAGATTTTTATTTTATCGTAAAGGACATCCTGCTACACACAGCTCATTCAACTTCCGCTCAACTTTTTTTGTGCACATTTTATTATTATTGGTAGGCTCGTGTTTCACCACCATTTCACCTGATGGTAAGCGATGATGTGGTGGAAGATGGAGTACTCCTGCTTTTTACCTTTACTCTTGACTTCTTGAAATAGAATTAGATTAAAAACATTAAGGCGCCTCCCCGAACAAAACGCCGCGCTAGTCGTTTTTGTGCAGTTTTTAAGAGCTATCTACTCTTTATTTAAAATAAAAATATCAATGAATAAAAATACATTAAATTTCTACATAATATTGATTCTAAAATGGTAGAATACTTTTTTTTTAAAGAGGTATATGTTTCACTAAACTCCTTCCAACAAAACCATAAAAATGAGAAATAATTATTGATAGCATGCATCTCCTCGTAAACTGTTCATTAATTATTTTTTGTACTAATGGATAGACAATTTGATAACGAAGATTTTGAAAGATTTTATTTTTCAAAAGACCTATATTCGATTTTATAAAGATTTTATTCTAAAATCTGGGCGTATTCACTACTGTAATTCATGCGCCACCAGTGCCGCTAGTCCAATAGGAATGCTCAAATCTCATGCTGATTTTTTGTTACGCGTGTACGGCCTTTAGTTGTTTTTGGAACGATTAACGCGGCTTGCGGTAGAAGTTGTCTGGTAGAATTCGTTATGTATAGAATAAAAAACTTTTTTGCAAAAAAATACTACCGACTTCCAAATGAAAAACTACAAAGTGAAAAATAACTTAACTCTTGGAAGTCGGTGTCTTACGTAGGTACCATTTTTTTTAGATATGGACACCGACTTCCAAAAGTTAAGTTATTTTTCACTTTGTAGTTTTTCATTTGGAAGTCGGTAGTATTTTTTTGCAAAAAAGTTTTTTATTTTTCCCTTTTTAGTTTTGCCTACCTAATAGATACGCAAGTTGTTTCCTAAGGTCCCTATAACGCCGAATAGATTACCCGAATAACATGAAACTTGAATATAACCGGTGAAATGAGAGATCTGCGTACCCCTTTAGAGCGTACTGGCGTGATGTTATATTATGGTATAAACAATAAACAGACATGCGATTGCAGCAATCCTGAGAGTGTTGCCGTTATTTATTGAAGAGTTCTGTTGTATATCTCCGAAGTTCTTGATCAGACCTTCACCAAATTAAAATGGGACCAATTTCAAAACATACTCTTCCAAAAAAAAAAAGAATTTTCAAAATCGGTCCACAATTGACGGAGATATCGGTGAACATACAAAAAAAAAAAAAAAAAAAACACACATAAAGTCGAACATAGAACCTCCTCCTTTTTGGAAAGTCGGTTAAAAAGCATATCGAGACCTTCGTTTCCGTTCCACGAAGTTTGCATATTATAGTCAAACGTTCGCTCTGATTTTTGAAATGCTGTGTCCAGTTTTTACGTGTTGCCAGTATGTTTTGTAATTACCTTGATAGACTTGCGGATTATATTCTCGTTGGTTTAACAGTAGTACCTGTTTCTACTGTTAAACCATTATACTTTCGACCGAGCTATGCTCGATCGAAAGTGGAGTAAACGACATTTTCTAAAAATTAAACCTAGATAGATCGATTTATCGCCCCGTGCATACTAAATATCATGAAAATCGTTGGAGCCTTTGCCGATATTCAGTTTATATATATACATATATATGTTACGGCTAATACCCGAAGTGCGGCTACACCTAGTTTTAGCCGGTTAGAACTAGGTGTAGCCACTTACTCTTGGTTAAACCTAGTACGAGCCGATTGTTTTCGGGTAAAACTAGGTCTAGCCTTCATCATGCCGGCTACAACTAGGTCCACCCATTCCCTGTTGGATAAAACTTCAGTCCAAGAGCGAGCGAAGCGAGCTCGGGAACTTAGGGCACCCCGACACGGACAGGTTAGGTTCGAACGAGATGACGGGAGCTGAAGTGAGCGAGCAAAGCGAGCGAACTCAGCTCCCGTCATCTCGTTCGTGTTAGGTTACTTTTGACCCTGCAGACAGAAATAGGAGCCCCGCGCAGCGGGGCTACGTCGACCTAGTTCTAGCCGGAATGATATCGGATAGACCTAGTTTTATCCAACAGGGAATGGCTGGACCTAGTTGTAGCCGGCATGATGAAGACTAGACCTAGTTTTACCCGAAAACAATCGGCTCGTACTAGGTTTAACCAAGAGTAAGTGGCTACACCTAGTTCTAACCGGCTAAAACTAGGTGTAGCCGCACATCGGGTATTAGCCGTAACATATACATGAATTGCTCGTTTAAAGATATTAGATTGTTTTTCTTTCTTGTCACTGTATTATACTGTGGTACATACAGTAAAATACAATGATAAGAAATGTTATTTCATATATTAATAGCGAATCGATATTCGTTTCAACCTGGTGTTCCACGACACCTTTCTTTTTTCCAATTGTGGATTATTTACTAGTTGCCCCGTATACCTATTCGAATGGTGTGTGTCCGTGAATGGGTATCTTTATACACACAAGCCATTGAGACTGGGTTACTAATATTTGTCTGATCAACAAATGTTTGTTCTGATAATGAATCGAACCGGCTGTGAGTACAAAATAGTTATTTATGCTACAAGTGCGGAAGGTAGGTGATTTCCGATGAGTGGCATTTTATTCACGAGCGAGCGAAGCGAGTGAGTGCATAAATCGACACAAGTCGGAAATCATCTTACGTACGTGTATCATACAATATTTTACTATGCATTGTGCGAGTAAATAAATAAACTAATAAAATTAATAAAATGGCGGGCTTATTCAAGCGCGTTCAGCATATCCACAGATTAACTAATATTTGCTCGGGCATATCTACTGCGCATGTGCGAATAGCTGTCACATCGTAACGCAATAAGGCACGAGCAAAATATACGTTCTGCCAAACAAATTTAATGAATATTTAAAATTAATTATTTGATCTAAATCTAGAGTAATTAAAAACGCCTAAAATAAAGTATTAGTTTTATTTTACCTTTTATATGAATGATAATCTGTACATAACTAATTTTTAAAACTTTTCTCAAATAATAAAAACTCTATGCGTCGGGCTGACGTTGGAGTCAAATATTAAAAAAAGTACAGGAAAATAAAAAGCACAAGTGAAAAAAAGTGACACTTGCCGCACAGTTTGGCTGCTTGGAAAACCGCTCTTTTCGAGGACATGCATTGTAAAAGTAATAACCGCATTGTCTTTTGTAGACTGAAATATTGTTATATTTTAATAGTGAAGTAAAATAAGTCATGGGGTATTGTACAAAATGTTACTATAAAATTCCTCCCCACATTCTAGAACTGAATGAAACGAAATTTAAAACTTGTATAAAACGCACACTATGCAGGCAGGCATATTATAAGTTGGGGGATTACATCACTGATAAAAATGCTTGGCTCAAAGCTAGTCCTGCTCCACAACCACTAGGGCGCAAAAACAAGTGATATGCAGAACATTATTGTTTTGAAGTATTGTTGGACCAATAAATTTGTTTGTATCAATAAATTTGTATTATATAAATTCAATATGTTTTAGTATTATATAACTGCACAGCACGTTTGTGAGTACTATGTGCCCAATTGTAAATCTACCATTTGCTGTACATATTTACCTATTTACCGTTCGTTGACTTGTGCGTACCCTGGCAGTTGAGTGTGTCATGCTCTCTCAAATGTCTCGCTGATGGTGGCGCGTGTGTTGAATCATTCGGTTCCCTTCATGATGGTTGAGCTGGGTGGTGCTGATTCATGCGTCATGTTCGTGAACGGGCGCCGTCAGTTGGGATTGGTCATAACTTAACTGCTTCGGATGTTAATGTTTTAACTACTTTTAATACTTTATACCTGTACGTAGTATAGTGTGTAGTGATTCTGGGTGCATTGTCCTTACATAAATGAATTTATTAATGTATGTACTTATGTACCTAAATATTGTAAAAAAAAAAATTTTTTTATTAAAAGAGTAAGTATGGAGTTTCTTGTGCATTCTTCTCCATAACAAGCTACTTTCCGAATGCACGGTAGAATCAATTTTTATTCCTTGTAAATTTTAATTTTAATGTAACGTTCAAAAGTGCCGCTTGGTGGTCTAGTTGAAATAATAAATATCTTTTGTCTTTTTTTTTTAAATGTGTTTTCAATGACATAGGCACAATTGGATTGTTTGTTTGTAGGAGGTAGGTAATCTCGAAAAGTACTGATCTGATATTTTTTTTTTTTACTGGTAGATTGGTTCACTACTTATAGCTGATTGTCATAGACAATACGCGATCGGGCTCTATAAGTAATTAATCGCTAATTTATAGTAAAGTAAACACGTGTGACTGAAATAGGTATGTAGGTTAAAATAGCCAGGATTTATTTGTGACTGTTTTTTTTTTTGGCATTTTTTGATTATATTTTGTTTCTGCATATGTCTTGTGAATTCTATAACGGTAAAATTTTTGATCAGCCCCACTTTTTTCTTATCTTAATAAATTTTTGGATGGATTGAGTGAATTGCGTGAAAATTTATTTTTGTTCAATCTCAAAAAATATTTACTTACTAGCTGACCCAGCAAACTTTGTTTTGCCATAAAAAGACCAAACATTTATCTACCCTACCTACCCGACCCTACACTACCCTACCCTACCCGACCCTACACTACCCTACCCTACCCTACACTACCCTACCCTACCCTACCCTACACTACCCTACCCGACCCTACACTACCCTACCCTACCCTACCCTACCCTACCCTACCCTACCCTACCCTACACTACCCTACCCTACTCTACCCTACCCTACCCTACACTACCCTACCCTACCCTACCCTAACCTACCCGACCCTACACTACCCTACGCTACCCTACACTACCCTACCCTACACTACCCTACCCTACCCGACCCTACACTACCCTACACTACCCTACACTACCCTACACTACCCTACCCTACACTACCCTACCCTACACTACACTACCCTACACTACCCTACACTACCCTACCCTACCCTACCCTACCCTATGTCCTTCTCCTGGTTCTAAGCTACCTCCCTGCCAATTTTCAGCTAAATCTATTCAGCCGTTCTTGAGTTATAAGTGAAGTAACTAACACGACTTTCTTTTATATATTATATAGATTGCTTTTGCCAGCGGGTTCACCATTCTACATGTACCGTGAATGTTTTTCGGGATGAAAGGTAGGCTTATAAGAATTTACAATGGCGTAGTCATCTGGCATCATAGCACCTAAACGGATGAACCGATTTAGTTTTTTTTGTTTGAAAGTTAATTTTGTCGAGAGTGTTCTTAGCTATGTTTGAATAAAATCGGTTCAGCCTTTCAAAAGTTATGGGCATTTTGCTGTTTGAATTGGGGTGTTTTCGCAAGACAAATGGTCGGGGGTTTTTTAAATTGTGAAATTTTACATGTACAACCATATTTTTTTTTTTTTTCTAATTAATAAGAAACAAACAGACAAAGAAACAAATAATTTGACCCCTTTATAATATTAGTAGTTTTTTATAAAACGACTAGCTTATGCCAGCGGCTTCGCCCGCGTTAAAAGGGTTTTCTTATATCAAGGGAATATTATACCGGGATGAAAAGTAGCTCATGTGATATGCCAGATGCCAGATCATCATCTATGCCTGTGCCAAATTTCATCCAGATCCGTTCAGCGGATTAAGCGTGATTGAATAACAAACATACATCCACACATCTACACACACATCTATCCAAACTTTTACAATAATAATATCATTTAGATTAAAAAGTAGGTAACTGTAGCTCACACATGGTTTTTCCATTAGCAGTAAATATTATTAATTAAGAGTAACACGATTACATCTTTTGATAAAGTTTTAGTAGTTATACGTTAGTGATTATTTTTACTTCAATGTTAAATCATGTTTGAGGTGTAACTGATGGGATTTGTCAAGGTTTCATTTTATATATTATGTTTAGAGAATAAATCATGAAAGTGCGTAGGTATTACGTAAACCTGAAGATACTTATGAGGTATTTAAGAGGAAACGGGGGCAGAGAGCGCCGACTGAATTTCCTTAGTAAAAAGTCATAATTCGAGGTTTGGCTCTCGCCTATTTTCGCCTCCAATATTGGACCAATTTAAAAGATATTCCATAAACTGAAAATGAAAGATATATTCTATGCCCCTATGTTTTCCTTTTTGATGCTACATTATCTTTAGAGGCACTAGAACCCTCAAAAAATCTCAAAATTGCGCTGTCTGCAGAGGCTCAGTGTACAAATTTGACAGTTATAAATGAAAAAAAGAAAACATAGGGGCATTGAATATATTTTACTTTGCCAGTTTATGGAATATCTTTAATATTGGAGGAGTCAATAGACGAGAGCCAAACCTCGAATTATGACTTTTTACTATGGAAATTCAGTCGGCGCTTTCTGGCCATATTTCCTCGTAAGGATCGTATCAGGTGGCGATATGTAGTTTCTGCCTTTATTTCTATCTACTTTTGTACACAAAACTGGGAAAATTGCCCTCACACTGACTTTAAACAAGATTTAACAATACATTACAAGGTAACACTGGATTAATCCATTTGAAATGTGATAGCTTATTTCATAACAATTCTAACAACATTAGTTTCATATATGGTTTCCATACAAAACTTTCGAGAAATCGGCGTTTTACTGACACCGCGCTGATACCGCGAAATTGCGCCGGGAACCTTGACGTTTGGTCGTTTTTCGGTTCTTAGCTTGACGGGCGGAGCGGTTAAAAAAGGGCGTTAGTCTATGTATGTATGTATCTAATACCTTTAAACGAACAAATCTTGTTATATATAATCTGAATCTCGGAAACGGCTCCAAAGGTTTTTAATAAATTTTTGTGACTTGACTTAATGTCCTACGTCCCCTGGATGGGGCAAAGGGCATCCACAGTAGTCCTCTATCGCGATCGGTCCTGAGCTTCACGCTTCACCTCGCTCCACGTCATACCGATGCTCGTCGCTTCCGCCAACACGGTGCGACGCCAGGTTTGACGGGGACGGCCACGCTTTCTTTTGCCTTAGGGATTCCAATCCAGCAATCTTGCTTCGGTATATGATCAGAATCCCTTCCAATCCAGCTCCACTTGCGACGCTTGATCTGGCGGTCGATCGGGCTCTCGTGGCATTGCTCCAACAGCTCTACGTTGGTGATGGTCTCGGACCAGTGAATGCCGAGTATGCGACGAAGACAGCGGTTGACGACGACTTGGATCTGGCGTGAGATGTCCTTTGTTACCTTCCACGTTTCGCACCCGTAGAACAGCACGGATTTGACATATGGCCCGAAGATTTTGAGCTTAATCCTTCGGGTCAGTTTCCGCGATTGCCAAACGGGTCTCAGCTGCACGAAGGTAGCTCGTGCTTTGGCTATCCTTTAAGCGATGTCATCTTCACTACCTCCAGTTTCTGACACGAAATTTAGTATGCATGCATATTTTCACCCGAGCAGAGTTCGGTCGCCCTGGTACTAATACCTAAGTATTAATGTGGGGAATTAAATTTAAACCCGTTTAAGCACATATTGCCAAACACAATTATACATTATCCTTATTCATTAGTGAGGCATTTAATAATATACCCATCCAGGTATAGGTTGCAATATATATTTTACAATTTCCTTATATATTAGGGGCAATGGAATTAGATTTAGGGTGTAGTAAAATAATAACATCTAAATTGATTCTCAATTATTACTCACTAATATTAATTACTTGAACTATATATACCTATTCTTTGCAGTCGGTTAAAGATTATTTTGTTAATCGATTTTTTATCTTTGTGCGATCAAACATAAACGCATTCATGCAGAGTTTTTAACATAGATTAAATCAATCGTTTTTTAATATGTTTTTAATCATTTTGTCGCCACCACATGGCGTTTGCAAGGTCAGTTTTGTGGTTTAAATATGCAGTGAGTCATAGTTTAAATTTAGAACTGCGTGGCTAAATAATAACAGCCGCACGGGTCGATCATCACAGGTTAAGCAACGCTTGACGAGGTCGGTCCGTGGATGGGTGACCAATTCAACATACCGAGTTTCCTCCGTGCCTCGGCAAGCACGTTAAGCCGTTGGTCCCGGCTGTCATTTGAAGATCTTTGACAGTCGTTACGAGTAGTCAGAAGCTTGAGATCTGACACCAGTCTTGCCAAGGGGTATTGTGTTACCCAGTTACTGGGTTGTGGAGGTCAAATAGGCAGTCGCTCCATGTAAAACACTGGTACTCAGCTGAATCCGGTAAGACTGGAAGCCGACCCCTACAATAATTGGGAAAAAGGTTAGGCAGATGATGATTGATCGTTTACAATGCTTGTTAATTTTAGATCAGTACCTATTGAATCTCCGTTTTGAAACAATGGTGTTTGTTTCCTTATGTTACGTAATAGTTAAATATTCTATCAATAACGTATACTTAAAGAGCTATATTTAAACGAAACAATGTTTTATACAGTGTTTTCCTATTAAACAGCAGCAATTTTATTCAAAAATATATATTGTAACAAAATCATATCACTCAGCATAACCGTACCTCTTTCTAAGCCGAGAAACCTTAAAATTGAAATGTTTATGGAACGAAAATTGCCAGAAGGGTAGAAAGGCATAGATAAAATTTGGCTATGATCCGTAAGCCGGTGGTGAGAAGCCGCCTGGATGCCCGCGCCATGTCCAATAAGCTTTAGCGACGGATAAAAATACTTTGCGCCCAAACCTTTCTATCAAAAGGGATAAAACTATACTCGGTTTTTATTAGATAAAATGTTCAGACGCTTGCGTTCATGTAGAGATAAGTGTGTTAGATATAAAATTACAAAAAACTTTTTTGAAAAAAAATACTACCGACTTCCAAATAAAAAACTACAAAGTGAAAAATAATTTTATTTTTGGAAGTTTGTGTCTTTCTTTTTTCCCATTTTTTTGCGATATGGACACCGACTTCCAAAAATAAAATTATTTTTCACTTTGTAGTTTTTTATTTGGAAGTCGGTAGTATTTTTTGCAAAAAAGTTTTTTATTTTTCCCTTTTTAGTTGTACCTACCTAAATTGGCAAGTTGTTTAGAAAGGCACTCTATAACGCCAGAATAGATCACCCGAATAACATGAAACTTAAAAATAACCAGTGAAATGAGAGATATGCGTACCCCTTTAGTGCGTACTGGCGTGATGTTATGTTATGAAATGGTATATACAATAAACATACATGCGATTGCAGCAATCCCGAGAGTTTTGCCGTTATTTATTGAAGAGTTCTGTTGTATATTTCTGAAGTTCTTCATCAGATCTTCACTAAATTAAAATGGGACCAATTTCAAAACATACTCTTTTAAACAAAAATAATTTTCAAAATCGGTCACATTTATCTTGCGAAAACACCCCGATTCAAACAGTAAAATGCCCATAACTTTTGAACGGCTGAACCGATTTTATTCAAACATAGCTAAGAACACTCTCGACCAAATTACCTTTCAGACAAAAAAAACTAAATCGAAATCGGTTCATCCGTTTAGGCGCTATGATGCCACAGACAGACACACAGATACACAGATACACAGCAACACACGTGAAACTTATAACACCCCTTTTTTTCCGGCGGGGGTTAAAAATACATTAAAAAAAAACATACAAGAAGTCGAACATAGAACCTCCTCCTTTTTGGTAAGTCAGTTAAAAATGGTATTATTAAAAAAATACTTGGGAGTTTGGGAGTTTATTTTAGTTTAATTGGCCTTTTCGATTAGGCTATATTTATATCGTTTATTCATCTTTTTTCTTATTATCTACATTTTTAAATAGCTTCCGGCAGTCAGGGCTCCAGAGAGAGGAACCGCCTAATAATACGAGCCGTGTCCAGCAATACTGCTTTCTGTATCAAACCATTGACCCAGCCGTCTAACGAGAGCCTCCTAAGATGCATTGGCTGACACGACTATCGGTACAATGATCGCTGTGTCCACATCCCACATGTCGACAACCTCGCGAGCCAAATCAAGATAATTGATTTGCTTATCTTTCTCGGCTTTCACGAGGTTCCCGTCATGCGGGACGGTAATGTCAACAATCACTGCACGCCTCTCGATTCGGTCCACCACCACTATATCAGGCTTATTGGCCACCACTATATTATTATTATTTTTTTAATGTATGCTACGATATAATTTCTGATTATATCTAATCGAATAAAACGTTGTGGGAATACCTAGTTTCGTTGCGTATACCTACAACTGAAGAATTACCAGTTGGAGTCCAGTAGCGATAACCTTGTGGTCGTTAAGCCAAGAGTGAATAGGATATTTTAACTGTGTTTTTTTTTCTATCTAAGTATTCGTGCTTCATCGTTGACCACATCGTCGCTTATCATTTAGTAAGATAGTGGTGAATCGCGAGCCTATCAATAATAATAAAAAGATAAGGCAAAAGTTCTCCAATATCTAATCGCGTCTACATTAGCTGACAAAAAATGAACTTTCGATATCTACGCTAAATATCTTTGCTGTTGGAATATTTTAGAACAAGATTTTTTCATAAAATCATAATGCCTTGAAATACGATAGCCTCGAATATAAAAACTATCAAAAATCGGTAGTCATTTGAGTAGTTTATGAAACTGTTGCATAATAAGCGGTATACGGCGAGGTGGTTAATAGTATCACACGGTGGTTTTAATACCTAGTTATGAGCAGTTTCATACACTACTTTATCTACACTCATACATTGGGATTGAACCTACTAAATAAAAGAAAAAAGTCAAAAGGGTAAGAAAAAATCAGTACAGCAAAACGTATGAATGGCGCCAAAACCTAGCACATCACCGCATTAACCGCGCATACGCTAAAGCGGGCGTTGTCACAGAAAAGTACAACATACATACATACATAAACTCACGCCTTTTTCCCATGGGGGTAGGCAGAAACTACAGAACGCCACCTGCTACGATCCTTACATACTTCTTTTGCTTCACACACATTCATACATCTAGTCATACACACACGCCGGTTATGGGTACTGCGCACTTGGCCTTTCTGAAGAACATCACACATAATTAAAAAAAAAAAAATAAGTACAAATTGGAATCAAAACTTTTTATAATAGGTATTATAAAAAAAACATTTTCCTCCCGCAGTCGGGTAAAACTGGCGCACCCCGCATAGGCTTTCCATTACAAAAAAATAATTTATGGAAACTCCTTGGTGATATTAACTTCTTGGATTTGCCCTGTATCGTCATAGAAAAAAAAATGTTTAATAGCATTATTTTGTTAGAGAAAAAGTGTTATAATAAGATTCTATTTTAAATTTCGGTATTGTGTTTATAAAGTATGTCAATATAAACTCGTTTTGTAGTTTATAATTCGAATATTACGTTATGAGAGTGGTTAAAAAAATATATAGTTCGACGCTTTCGCGTTGACCTACCAGCTTACGATCGACAAATAGGGCGCCTGCCGTAATAACATTTACTTAGGCCAGCGCACATCAATGCCAATTGATTAATAATTTACAAGAGTACGAGTAGTTTGACAACATGCATATTGCATGCCGTCCATTTGCATGTTATATTGTTATAGTACAGCCCTTTGTAAATATAGGGGCGAAGAATTATGAGTTATGTGCATTGTCATTATGCTATATCTAGATATAGTTCTCGCCAAACTTCTTGGCCGCCCTGAAGTGGGCGACAATGGCAGCGCAGTAGAAAATCTCATACAAAAACAGCAGCGCAGGCTTATTACGTATGAAACAGCAATTAACAATATTTGCGCAGAGATTGTACAATCATCGCGCGAATATCGCTTTACGTCAAAATATTGGAAGGCTTATTTTTGCGAAATAATTGCTCTTCAATCGCGAATCCGCATTATATATGAGCTATAGCCACACCATAATAAGCGATCGGCGAGCAAATGTGGCTGTCAAATTGCGATTACTTTTTCCCTTGTTGTTGGTCGATTGCCAATCGCTCGCTGATGGCTGAATAGGTACAGAAGTTTTTGAGTTTTTGTGTTTTCGGACAGATAAAATAGCTTCTGTTAAAAGTGACTGTCAAAAAAAAAGACTAGACTTAAAGGCCTCAGTAGCCAGGTCACTAAATTGATCGCGCAATAATTGTACAATTATTGCTACTTGCTGTTCCTTACGTAATAAGCCCGCCGTTTCGTGCCTCGCGCATCCGGTAACGGTAACGGTAGGTAAAAACGGGACCCTATTACTAAGACTCCACTGTCCGTCTTTCTCTCTGTCACCAGGTTGTATCTCATGAACCGTGATAGCTAGACATATGAAATTTTCAACGTAAAGAAAGTACAGCAAAGAACAGGGCATGCCACAAGTTTTAATTTTTCTATTTTTCAAATCAAGCAAATCTTTATCTATGGTAGTTTTATTCACAATCACTAACTTTAAAAAAAAGTAAACGTAAGTCGTCAAAAAGAAATTTTTGTTTATGGCCGAAGCGAAAAGAACCGGGAATTTCCATGAGATAACGGTACATACCGGTAAAGAAGAGGATAAAAATTACATACTTCTAAACTTTTAACTGCGTTTTTCTCAAAAAAAAATTACCCTTCAGATGATGTATTTCTGTTGCCGCTATATAAACAAATATTTAAGTGGGGCTCCCATACAACAAACGTGTTTTTTTTGCCGTTTTTCGCGATAATGTTACGGAATCCTTCGTGCGCTAGTCCGCCTCGCACATGGCCGGTTTTTCTACATATATGGTGGGACCAGTATACCTAATAACAGAATGTATTTATTTAACTTTATACACATTGGTACAGTGACGAACTTAATGCCTTAGGCATTCTCTACCAGTAAACCAAAGGTGGTGAAGAGGACATGGCAGGTGCATGGTTTTAGACGAGGAAAGCAAAAAAAAAATTGCTCACTATATTTTGATTTCTTTTAAATATGTAAGGATTAAATAATTTCTAGTTAATACTTCTCAGCTTGTCTGAAAGTGCAAAAGAAGTTAGCATCAACGGGTGCCGTAGTGAATTTTAATTTAATGGCCAAAGTTTCGAACGTAAGGACCAATGTTAAAGTTTACCATCATTAAAAAATATAGATTTTTTATTAAAATAGAAGAAAAAAATATCGTGAAGCTGCAGTTTGACTATAAAAATGACAAGGACCAAAAAAAAGCCAAAATACGTCTAAGACCGGAATAGATGGACGGTCGCACAAGGCGATGAAGATTTCGTGAGGTGATATTCATGATTTAATTTATATGCTCAAATGTGGCTACGAAATGAAGAATAGAATAGAATACTCAATATTATGTACAGCTTATAAGTTACAGAAAGTATAGACGAAGAAAACATTACACTGGGTGACACAATGGGCGGCCTTATCGCTAAAAGCGATCTGAATCGACGCGAATGTAATCACTAAGCAAACTAAAATGCACTATTATTTCATCACCATTGCTCTAAAAACGGCGAAGGAAAACATCATGAGGTCCAGTATGTCTTAGACTAGAACTGAAAACTCAAAGACATGTGAAATCTACCAACCCGCACTGGGCCCACGTCGTGTATTAAGGTTCCCCTAGTCGACGGTACGAACTATTTTGTGCGCGAGTTTAAAATGCATGCTGTCTCATCCGACAACACGTGCAAGAGAGATAGATGCTGTGACAAGCTAGTTCACGTACGAATTAGCACTTTTGCAAATTTGTATCGTAATGGATGATGATTTAGGACGAAAACGAGCGCGAGACATTTTATAAACAGACCTTTGGGAGTCTAGATATCATGGAAAAACGACTAAATGTATATTTTCAAAATTAAATTATTTGCATTATTGAATTACTAATCTATCCCTGTATGGAGCCCGTTTTCAAATTTTCCTTCCTTTTATGGATTTTTTTCCGCCCAAAGATGCGTTAAAATTAGTGTTGAAATATGGAACTTTCGACGCTCATAACTTCCAAATATATTGTTTTTCTACTTTTTTGTTTCCATACAGGGCTAGATAATGATGAGACAAATTGATATTTTTTTTTATTTTGAACGTACACCGTCAAACAGTGGAGTAATCGCTAGACTACGTTTGTATGGAAGCATTATCGACTAGTGTAACCTTAAGGCCCATTCCCTCTCTCAAAGAGAGGAGGTCTGTGTACCAGCAGTGGGAAAGTTAAAAGGCTGATTATCATGCTTATCTTTTACTAGCTGACCCGGCAAACTTTGTTTTGCCATAAAAACACCACACATTTATCTACCCTACCTACCCTACCCTACCCTACCCGACCCTACACTACCCTACCCTACCCTACACTACCCTACCCTACCCTACACTACCCTATCCTACACTACTCTACCCAACACTACCCTACACTACCCTACCCTACCCTACCCACCCTACGCTACCCTACCCTACCTACCTACCTACACTACACTACTCTACCTACCTACCCTACCCTACCCTACCCTACCCTACCTACCTACCTACACTACACTACTCTACCTACCTACCCTACCTACCTACCCTACCCTACCCTACCCTACCTACCTACCTACACTACACTACTCTACCTACCTACCCTACCTACCTACCCTACCCTACCCTACCCGACCCTACACTACCCTACCCTACCCTACACTACCCTACCCTACGCTACACTACCCTATCCTACACTACTCTACCCAACACTACCCGACACTACCCTACCCTACACTACCCTACCCTACCCTACCCTACCCTACGCTACCCTACCTTACCCTACCCTACCCTACCCTACCTACCGACCTACCTACACTACACTACACTACTCTACCTACCTACCCTATCCAACCAAACATTTTATTTATTTATTTTTTTGCTTTTATACCTTCCCTGTATTCTGTCGAACATAACAAAAAAAGAATTATTCAAATCGGTCCAGCCGTTCTCGAGTTTTAGCGAGACTAACGAACAGCAATTGATTTTTATATATATAGACTAGCTGACCCGGCAAACTTTGTTTTGCCATAAAAACACCACACATTTATCTACCCTACCTACCCTACCCTACCCTACCCGACCCTACACTACCCTACCCTACCCTACACTACCCTACCTACCTACCTACCTACCTACACTACACTACTCTACCTACCTACCCTATCTAACCAAACATTTTTTTTTTTTTTTCTTTTTTACATTTAAACCTTCCCTGTATTCTGTCGAACATAACAAAAAAAGAATTATTCAAATCGGTCCAGCCGTTCTCGAGTTTTAGCGAGACTAACGAACAGCAATTGATTTTTATATATATAGATTATTAACACGTTCCTCGAATTTCATGTAAGTAAATAAGCATAGCTATCACGGTAAATGTTCGATAATGTTTGTAACAATAAATGCTTTTACGTTCGATTCACCACGAGGCCGAGGTGGCAAGCATGTACCTATTGATTTGTTAATAATACTATTTAGTTTCTATGTTCATAATTACACTTAATTGTATGGGGGACTACGTGGGGACTGTCATTGGCTGACGGTCATTCAACCGTTGTTTGATAATGTTGTTATTGCTGTTACCATGAAAGCACCAAACTGTATAATAATATGGGGCAGTGTTGCCAACTTAGCGCTTTCAGCGCTTAATCTAGCGCTTTTTGGATTCATATTATGATACTATTCTTTATTCTGTGATGTGGGTAACAAGGAACGATTCACATTTTTATACCCGACTGCCGAAGGAGGGTAATGTGTTTATCAGTCTGCGACGCGTTGGCCGATTTCTATGATACTTTCGTCAATTGATTCGTCTTTCGGCAGGTTTGCGAGCGTGAGAACTTATTTTAGAACCCACACATCGACATTTTCACTAACACATTTGCATCACACATTGTAGTGTACACGCACCCAAGAGCAAGTGAAAAATTATGCGGCGCGACGGGCATAATATAGCTTCAATGCGCGTTCGCTTCTGAAGGATATGTAAGCTTGTCTCAAAAACGCGCAATGTATTAGCTATTGATTCACCGCTCCGCAAGGCACGCGTGCCCATAGTAATATAGTCGTGAATAAAGGGTGGGGTCACAGTGTAATCGGTTGTGTAGTTTGATTGTTAGAAAAATAATTACTATATGTAATACAACATTTAAATTATTATTATGATAAGTACAAAAAATAATGCTTGATTGAATGATGTTCTCTAATTTATTTATTTTATTGCTTAGATCTTGAACCTTTTTTAGGGTTCCGTGGCCAAATGGCAAACAAAAAACGGAACCTTTATATATTCGTCTGGTCTGTCTGTCTGTCCGTCCGTATGTCACAGCCACTTTTTCCCGAAACTATAAGAAGTATGCTGTTGAAACTTGATGATTAGATGTATTCTGCGAACCGAATTAAGATTTTCGCACAAAATTGAAAAAAAAACAATAAATTTTGGGGGTGCCCATACTTGAAACTGAAACAAAATTTGTTTTTTTTTCATGAAACCCATACGTGTGGGGTATCTATGGATAGGTCTTCAAAAATGATGTTGAGGTTTCTATTATATTTTTTTCTTAATTGAATAGTTTGCGCGAGAGACACTTCCAAAGTGGTAAAATGTGCCCCCCCCCCCCTGTAATTTCTAAAATAACAGAATGATAAAACTAAAAAAAATATATGATGTACATTAATTACCAAGTAAACTTCCACTGAAAATTGGTTTGAACGAGATCTAGTAAGTAGTTTTTTTTTTTAATACGTCATAAATCGTAAACCGCAATTTACCAAGTACGGAACCCTTCGTGCGCGAGTCCGACTCGCACTTGGCCGGTTTTTTCAACTTATGATGGCTTATAAATATGTTAGGTATTTTGTGTATGATTTTATTGTACAAGTAGGTTTGTGGCTGCTTAATGTTAAATGCCACAACGCACGTTGCACAACGAGCTGCGTAAGATTGTCTAGTTGAGAAATTAATTAGTTTTTCTCCTACGAACTTTGCAACAACACTTTTAAAAACCTCTGCTATATTACTATTGACTTTATAAATTAAGCTTTTAGCATTGTTGACTAATCTTGAGACAAGTTTCATTACGGCAATAAAAAGGTGTAAGCTTTCATTACCGGCAAAATTTTTTATCAGTGCCAATTTCACCATTTATATTTGTTGAATTCAGTTGCTTGCAATAGTATGGCTTACAAGACACATGATTACCAAAAACATGATTTGGTCTATTTTATAAGCCAGTTTGTCTTATTGCTTGAATAGTGCTACAGTCATGTCACGACACTCGCGACCCACCCTTATTCCTATTGTGTATGTGTGCGTAAACGTTTTGCGAACTCGGCTCGGAAAAAAAACGGACGTGCTCTCACCTTGGAGACTAAGACGGCACTGAAAATTTTTCGCGCGCGTGGTCGTTTATAAAACAAATTACGGGAGCGTAACGCTCCATACTAAAATGTATGGGGAATAGAAAACAATTTGTGTAGAAAAAATAACAATGTTGAAACGTGGATTACTATCATTTGGTGTGACTTATTAGATAAATAAAACGGTGAACGTCATATTCATACTTTCGTGTCACGATATATCTAAAGAGATTTATAAAAATTCTTCTAGAATTATGACAATAGTGCAAATAGAAAAGGTCGATTTAGATGTTTTTGAGAGATTTCAACAATTTTTTTTTTAGAAATTTAGGATGGTTTTACAAATATCTCGCGGTGAAACTGTTGGCACATCTATTAAGGTTCTTCATATTTTTTTTTGTGTAATTCAGCGCGGTGAATCTTTAGCAATAACGAAAACTGTAAGTGCCTTTTTAGGTGTTTCTTAAGGACTCGCCTCTTAAACCTACGAGTGTCACCGGCTACATTAAAATTTGATAATAAATATATGGCAGATTTTGGGCGCTATATTGTGGCGAACCAAATTTTTTTCTTCTTTCAAACCCATTGTGTGGGGTTTTAAGAGGTGATTACAAAAATATATTATAGTTATATGTTTAAATGTACCTAATTCTAAAAAATAATTAACTAAAAAGTTGTAAATAAAAAAAGTTAATTAAAAAAATCAAAAAACCCGACTGCTTAAAAAGCGAACTAAAAAGACGCAAACAAGAAGAAAATCATGCTGTGCAGTCGGAGGATACATCTGGTTTTGCTCAGCCAGCATGCGAACATGTATCCTCCGACTGCATAGCATGATTTTCTTCTTGTTTACGTCTTTTGAGCTCGCTTTTTAAGTAGTCGGGTTTCTTGATTTTTTTAATCAACTTTTTTTTTAAATCTTGTTATGATACTATTATTTATTCTGTGATGCGTAACAAGGAACGAACCACATTTTTTTTTAACTTACTATTCTTAAATGTTGCTATGTTTCTTATGTTGGTATCTTAGTCTATGAATTGGGGATTACTTGAGTTGGCAGCACTGATTCCTCGCTAACTATTTTGTAATTTGTAGCTAATTTCGTTTCACGTTCTATTTTTCCACAGTATTTATAACTTTCCGTCAGTTATTCTGAGTCACTTTTACGAGATGTGCAGTGAGACAGAACAAAAAATGGATGTGCCCATAAAAAAATCAACCAAAAACAAAATTTCATTTGCCGAATACAGCGCTTTCCAACGCTTTTTTTAAAGAGCTACAGCGTATTTTTGCTCAGACGAGTTGGCGGCACTGATATGGGGATGCCCAGTTAGAACTAGAGGGGGACCGTGCTCACCAGGGGGACATACGCATAACGGGTATATTTGACCAAATAACAAATATTACTAGTTGTGCCATATTTTCTGATTCCGAATAAACTCAATTTTACATAAATGAGCAGATGCGGCGCTTTTTATTTGGATGATAAGTGGGTGATACAGGTATTCGAACCAGATAAGCTCGTTTGATTAGAATTGATAACATGTGATAAACTTGAACTTTTGGAGATAAGTAAGTAGTTATGACAGCTATTGGTGTCATAATAATCATGACAGAGAGGAGTAGGTAAATAAAAAGGTAGGTAGGTAAAAATCAATAGTTATATGCTGCAGGCTTATTCGTGTTTTTTTTTGAGTTCTGAATTATATTTGTGTTAAATAGAACTTGATTTAGATCTAGGTTTGTAGGAATGTTGTTTGGAAATGGACTTTGTGAGACAACTTTAAAGATAACATCATCTGCCTAGCCTTTTTCCCAATTGTTGTTGAGGTCGGCTTCCAGTCTTACCGGATTCAGCTGAGTACCAGTGTTTTACATGGAGCGACTGCCTATCTGACCTCCACAACCCAGTAACTGGGTAACACCATACCCCTTGGCAAGACTGGAGACAGATCTCAAGCTTCTGACTACCCGTAACGACTGTCAAAGATCTTCAAATGACAGCCGGTACCAACGGCTTAACGTGCTTTCCGAGGCACGGAGGAAACTCGGTATGTTGAAATGGTCACCCATCCATGGACCGACCTCGGCAAGCGTTGCTTAACTTATACATATATTTTAAATAGCCAAAGGTAAAATAGGATAGTTTTCATCCCGTTAGTTTATTCCCTTGGGATGATAAATACTTTTTACGCGGATGAAGACGCGGGCTAATTTATAAATATAAACAAGATATAAAAACATACAGCTAAATTTTCATGTGTTCCTGGTAAAAAAACGCTCATTACCTACTCATTACGCTTTTCGGATCGCAAAGCAAACACACGTTCACAAACACACGTTAATACTCGTATAAACATTATTAATTAGGCTTAACAAACAACGTAAATTAAACGAAACGTGTAATACATCTATTAAACACGGTGTATTTTTAGGGTTCCGTATCCAAAGGGTAAAAACTGGACCCTATTATTAAGACTCCGCGGTCCGTCTGTCTGTCTGCCTGTATCTCATGAACCGTGATAGCTAGACTGTTGAAATTTTCTCAAATGATGTATTTCTGTAGTCGCTATAACAACAAATACTAAATAAATATTTAAGTAGGGCTCGCATTTAACAAAGGTGTTTTTTTTTTGCCGTTTTTTGTGATAATGGTACGGAACCCTTCATGCGGGAGTCCGACTCGCACTTGGCCGGTTTTTTTTCAAGTATACGAAACTATGAGGAATAGCGTAAACACTCAGAGGTGTCACGATGCCGATTTTGATGAAAACGAATCAAAGGATTTTTGAAAAATCAATATTCCTAGCCAGGAATCGAAACCGTGTATTTTTAACCCCCGCCGGCAAAAGAAGGGGTGTTATAAGTTTCACGTGTGTTGCTGTGTATCTGTGTATCTGTGTGTCTGTCTGTGGCATCATAGCGCCTAAACGGATGAACCGATTTCGATTTAGTTTTTTTTGTTTGAAAGGTAATACTGTCGAGAGTGTTCTTAGCTATGTTTGAATAAAATCAGTTCAGCCGTTCAAAAGTTATGGGCATTTTACTGTTTGATTCGGGGTGTTTTCGCAAGAAAAATGCGAAAACACGGGGGTTTTTTAAATTGTGAAATTTTACTTGTGAATAAAAATATACATGCTGTATTATTATACAGCATTTGATGGAGACGTAAATAAGGATCAAATTCTGTCAAGGATCGTGATTTTTTCGTAGTCTGGTTTTAGTTAGTTATGAAATTTATTTATTTTTAACCGACTTACCAAAAAGGAGGAGATTCTATGTTCGACTTCTTGTATTTTTGTGAACCGATTTTGAAAATTATTTTTTTGTTTGAAAGAGTATGTTGCAAAATTGGTTCCCATTTTAATTTGGTGAAGATCTGATGAAGAACTTCGGAGATATATTTATTTATTTATTTATTATATGCTTTATTGTACACCATAAAATACATTAACAAAAAGAAACTTAAGTCTAATACATATACAATGGGCGGCCTTATCGCATGATGCGATCTCTTCCAGGCAACCTGGTATGGAGAGTAATTGCTTGGACATGAAATGGGGCGGTCATTGGTGTAACAATAACAGTGCTAAAATTATACAACATAACTCTTCAATAAATAACGGAAAATCATTCGGGATTACTACAATCGCATGTCTGTTTATTGTATATACCATTTCATAACATAACATCACGCCAGTACGCACTAAAGGGGTACGCAGATCTCTCATTTCACTGGTTATGTTCAAATTTCATGTTATTCGGGTGATCTATTCTGGCGTTATAGGTACCCGACTAAACATCTTGCCTATTTTAGGTAGGTACAACTAAAAAGGGAAAAATAAAAAACTTTTTTGCAAAAAAATACTACCGACTTCCAAATAAAAAACTACAAAAGAAAAATAATTTTATTTTTGGAAGTCGGTGTCCATATCGCAAAAAAACGGGAACAAAAAAAAAACGGATTCCGGAAAAAAGTTATTAGTATAAGTATATTTTATGTAACTCAAATGTCCGAATTTTTTTTTCAAAGTCCGGCTTTTGTTAGTACTCTTCAATTATCGAAATGGTAACTACACCCATGTAGCCAATTGCTAGAGTACAAATCACAAGTCTAGACTTGACGCTGCTTCTGAAAAAACCCATTATCACTTTGCCCCAACTGAAAGTATCCATGAAAGGCCTAGGGCCAAAATCCCGTGATGACGATATTATCATTATCTTATCACCTAACTTCTATTGTTATCGCTTTTGTCACAAAAGTCTCCTAAATATAATTACAGAATTATACAATAACCAGTATTATGTAAATGACTTGAGCATATTGTACTTAGATTAATCCTTCGAGATTAAAACGGCATAATTTGATTACCAAGAGGCTGAATATGGGCTTACGCATAGAGTCTATAATGGTCTATGTCTATAGACTTGTATTCCAAAGGTTTTACGCCGAGAAGTAGGCTTAATCAGTGCCTCCGCTAAGTTCTAAGGCATCTCTAAGCTCCTTTTGTAGTTAGGATATTTATGAGACTGCCTGCAGAATATAATGTGTGGTTTATTTATAACAGACTTCAATGTTATTTAAACCAGTATCTTATTTTATAGTTCTTATACCACAGATATAAATCTAACCAGATGACGCGATTGTATGTACTTTGCGTGCCAAAAAACGGAGTAAAGTTACGATCAATGATCGTAATCTGAGCTTTTCATTTAGCATTATCGGCACCGAAAAGCCACCGAACTCTAGAAAAATGCCTTTTTTATGCCATATTGAGCTGTAAAGAATGTATAGAAAAAGTTGGACCAGGCATTGGAAATGTTTTATTTCATTGGGTAAGTAAATTTGTTTTTAAATTGTTTGTGAAAAAGTGGCACGCTTGGTTTTCATACAGATGGACGGACTTGCGTTATCTAGTTAGATTTATGTCTGTGTTTTATACCAATTCTTATAAATCGGTCTTGATTTTCTAATATCTGTTTGTATTATACTGTACATCTAACTAGGCCTTGCCCATTCGTATACTTATTTTCTCCCACATATTTTTTTTTTAAATAATGTTTGTAGTATATTGCGTGGCCAAGACAGTGACTGATTATAATGTCCATCCCTGACAAGAATCAACAGGCTTTTTTATAACTTTTAACTTTTGTTCCGAAAGTTCTGTAATTTACGTGGGACACTCAGAAAGTTTTGCGAAACTAAAAAAAATTGTTCTATACGTACATATATTTTTATTAAATCTTTTCAAAGTACTTTCCACCAGCCTCTATACAAAGATTCATGCGCCTAAACCAGTTTTCAAAACACTTTTTCCAGTCCGCCGCAGACACCTCGTTTACAGCCTGCTCGAACGCAGCCAGCGCATCTTCCGGCGACGAAAATTGTATCCCTTTGAGCAGATTTTTTATTTTTGGGAATAAAAAGAAGTCACACGGTGCTAGATCAGGGCTGTAAGGAGGGTGACCCAGGAGTTTGACTGGCGTGCTGTCCAGGAAGTCCCTCGTTTTGAGTGCGGTGTGCGCAGGTGCATTGTCGTGGTGGAGCAGTAGCCCGCGGAGCCCTGTGTTTGGTCGCTTGTTGCTTATAACAGAGAAAACTTCTGGCAAACATTTGGTAGTATACCATTCGGCATTAATGCTTCTTTGATCCCGTAAGGGAATTGATACCAAGTGGCCAGTCAAATTAAAAAAGCTAGCGATCAAAATCTTACCCCCGCTTCTAGATCGCTTCACTTTGGTAGGCGTTGGCTCATTTTGAAACACCCAAACAGTCGACTGGCGCTTGGTTTCTGGGTCGTATTGATAAATCCAGGACTCATCACCTGTAACGATGTCGTAAACACGCCGAGACGAGCCTGCTTCAAATTTGTTAAGCATATCACGGCACCATTCCACCCGGGCCTGCTTCTGAGCATCGGTGAGGTTGTGCGGCACCCAGCGTGATACTATCCTCCTCACGCGAAGATGGCTGTGTAGAATCTCGTGAACGCTTCCTGATCCAATCTTCAATATGTGTTGAATCTCCTGATATGTAATTTTCCTATTGTCTTGGATTAAATTTTTCACTGCTAGCACGTTTTCTTCGGTAACAGCCGTCAAAGGGCGACCGCTTCTTTCGTCATCCCCCAAAGTTGGTCGACCGCGCTTGAATTCGTTATACCAACGATACACGGTTGCCTTGGAAGGGCCTTCATCCATGAATGCCATTTGAAGTCTATCGTACGATTCATCCGGTTTCAGGCGACACTTGAAATCGTATAAAATCATAGCTCTAAAATGTTCCCGGCGCAGATCCATATTTCAGTGAGACACAATACTTTGAATTAACTCGCAAAAAATGTGGAGGGAAATTTTGAAATTGGAACTTACTTATTTTTACTTATAAATAATCATATTTTCGAAAAACATTATAACTGGCCAGTCTCCCATATATAAAAACTTTTTTTCGCAATACTTTCTGAGGGGCCTGGTATTTATATATGCTTTATTGTACACCAAGATAAAAAAAATACAAAAAGCGACATTCAAATTAAAACAAACATACAATAGGCGGCCTTATCGCGCTCTGCGATCTCTTTCAGGCAACCTTGAATGGATAGAGATAGCCTGGACACGACATGGGGTTGCACTTGGTGCAAATTTAAAATCATACTATTATTATTATTAAGTACAATTAGGTACTAAAAACAAAGTACTAAAATAGATACATAAAAACATACATTCATCTAATTATACAAACAAGAAAACAAAACAGCTTAAAGAAGGACAGGATCACAGAGACAGGTAATGTTCCTTTATAAGTGTTTTAAAGACAGGCAACGACTAAGCACGTTTTATTAGGTCAGGCAATGCATTCCACAAACGAGCAGCCTGGACAGTGAATGATTTATAAAAAAAAATTAGTGGAATGCATAGGCATTTTAAGTCGCAAGTTTTCTGATGACCTGAGATTTCGTGTGGGAATCGCAGATCAACTGAAAACGATCTTTGAGGGAAAGAGGGTTAAGGTAATATGCTTTTGTCTTCACAGAATAAATATTTTTTATTTCTGTTCTCTTATGAATTCAAGAATCCTGTGAACTGTGAAATCTTTGGCATTCTAAACATACAGATAAAACGACATCTTTACCAAAAATCAATTTTTCCTAATTATTATATTAATATTTATTTTGCATTTTTAATTAATGAACCAGTTCTATAGTTAGGTTACCTATAATTCCCAAAGTGAGGCCAGAATAGATTACCACAATAATAAAAAAAAAAACTTGAACATAACCGGTGTAATATGAGTATATCTGGATGAACTGTACATATCTGCGTACCCCTTTACAGCATACCGGCGTGATGTTATGTTATGAAATGGTATAAACAATAAACAGTTGTATATCTCCGAAGTTCTTTATCAGATCTTGACTTAATTTAAATGGGACCACATGAGAAACACCAGCTTTCAAATAAAAAAAGAATCATCAAAATCGGTTCACCTAGTAAAAAGTTTTGAGGTGACACAAAAAAAATATATATAGTCGAATTGAGAACCTCTTCCTTTTTGAAGTCGGTTAAAAACTATTATTGTCATTAAACTCTTTTTCTCGTTTTTTCACAGGGATGGGACGGTAAAACGAATACAGCAACCGACGAAGACGAGAATCCACAGCCTGCGCACGCACCGCTCGACGCAGTCTGGCAACCGGTCGACGGCACCCGGTGAGTTTTAGATGATATGGCTTCAAAGAGATAGCAGATTAATAGCACCTTTCACCTTTCTTAGGCCTAGCACGCATTGCGATTTTTATTCGCGCGAATTAAATCCGCGCGTTTTTTTGTCCGCGTACTGAATTTAACTAACACGCACTGCGTATGAAATTCCGCGGAATTTTTGTCTCCTTCTACCTGTTCATAGAGTTCAAAATATTCGCGCGAATTTAATCCGCGCTGCGGTGCGGTGAATTCTGTGGCAAAACACGGCTTTCTTGCGGTATTATTTCCGCGCGTTTTTTTTCCGCAATGCGTGCAGCTTCATACAATGCCATAGGTTTGGGCGGAAAAAATCGCGCGGAAATAATACAGCAAAAAAGCCGTGTTTTGCTACAGAATTCACCGCACCGCAGCTCGGAATAAATTCGCGGGCATATTTTGAACTCTATGAACAGGTATAAGGAGACAAAAATCGCGCGGAATTTTATACGCAGTGCGTGTTAGTTAAATTTAGTACGCGGACAAAAGTTCGCGCGAATAGAAATCGCAATGCGTGCTAGGCCTCTTTGACGGAATTCCAGAGGGTGACATAAAGGTGAAAACGCACCTAGACGCACCGCAGGAACCGCACGCGCCGCAGTCATCGCATTTTATAAATCTTTAAAACTTTAAGAACAAAATTAAAACTTTCAAGTCATTGGTAACACATCGATCTATCTAAACAGCTCTACTATAACATATGATGTACTGATGACTGTAGGTAATATTCGCCGGATTGCGAGCGGGTTAGAGAATTATTTAGATAATTATTGCGTTTATAATTTTATGTGAACATATTGTTCCCACAACGACAAACTACGATGACTAATTTACCAAATGTTATAATAGCCAAAGTTCCGGTGATCAAATACCATGTGACGCCATATGTTGTGGAAGAACAACATTTTAGCATAATAAGGTCTTAAGTCGCGTGAACAAAGGCAATAACACTGACATGTGCTTAATATAATCAGTCCCAATGTTTATAGATGTATTTAAAGCCTATAATATACGGACGTACCTAGACATGGTATTGATATCTATACAGTATTGTGACTCGACCCTGTCCTTGAAATACTTACCTATAGTCGCGCGGTACGGTACACCATCACAACTTTCGTTCGTCACTGTAATATGTACCGAGAGTTTACCGAACTCGAGGCACGTAGGCTGGCTCGACCGTTTGTATGAAGATAGAATACTGTATAGATATCATTATTGTGACCTAGAGGAGCTCGTAGTTCAGTACTAACAACAGCACTGCTCGATCTTCAAGGTTAAGCAACGCTTGCAGAAGTCGGTCCGTGGATGGGTGACCATCCAGTACATACCGAGACTCCACCGTGCGGAAAGCACGTAAACCGTCGTACCGAGAACTTTGACAGTCGTTACGAATAGTTAGACAGAAGCCAGATTTGACACCAGTCTTGCCAAGGCAGGTAAAATACTGGCATACAGTCGCATTCTGTTTGGGAAAGACTCGGCAGATTGATTGGAAATATGTACGAACCAACAGCGCTGATTATATCGAAACAGTTGATTGATTATTTTATGATTTGTATGTCACTATGTGTCCTAGACTTGGTTAGATCCATGGCCACGAAAGGATCGATGCTATATATAGGTCAGTTTGAGGTGAATCATTAATCTATGAGAATTCTTCACAAACATTTTGTGCCAGCTCTTGCTTTGCAAATCGTGTCTTGCCATCGGTCAGAATTCTGTGCTATTTCTTCTCATCTTCTTTGTCCAACCCTCTTTCCATGTTTGCTGGGGTTGGGTCACGTTGTACGTCTGAGTACTCAGATTCTCTCTCTGGATCTCTTTCTGTGTTACTTATTTACAAAAAAATCGGCAATTTCATAAATTTATACCAAAGCACAACTTTGACAGAAAGCTGTCCCGTCTAAATATTTCACGCAAGCCATAATATATCAAATCACGCAATGATATTCTAGTAAACAGATATGTTATGAGCGCGCGAGAATCAAATACGTCCTAAATGGGACGTATAGTTTTAGTCTATGTCACGCGTGGCGAAGAGCGATACGCTTTGTTGAAACAAAAACAAAATTTAAAAAAGACATCGTGTGCATTTAGAAAGTGTACCAATTATGATACCAAAGTACATAAACAGAAGGGATCTCATACCATATGTAAGTACACAATACACCTCAATTTACTAATTTATTTCAATTATTTTCCTAATATTCTGATATTTGGAGGTTAGAAAAAGAAAAAAACTTTGGTGATCAGAATAATGTTTTTGCACATTCACACGCAAGTGATAAACACTAGCTGTCTCTTTTTAGGGTTCCGTAGCCAAATGGCAAAAAACGGAACCCTTATAGATTCGTCATGTCTGTCTGTCTGTCTGTTGTCCGTCCGTATGTCACAGCCACTTTTTTCCGAAACTATAAGAACTATGCTGTTGAAACTTGGTAAGTAGATGTATTCTGTGAATAGAATAGAATAGAATAGAATTCTCTTTATTATGTACACCATATAAGTTACAGAAAATATAGACGAAGAAAACATTACACTGGGTGACACAATGGGCGGTGAACCGCATTATGACACAAAACTAGTAAACAAACAATCAATTTTGGGGGTTCCCATACTTGAAACTGAAATTAATAAAAAAAAATTCAACAATCCCATACGTGTGGGGTATCTATGGATAGGTCTTCAAAAATGATATTGAGATTTCTTATATAATTTTTTTCTAAACTGAATAGTTTGCGTGAGAGACACTTCCAAAGTGGTAAAATGTGTATCCCCCCCCGCCTGTAACTTCAAAAATAAGAGAATGATAAAATTTAAAAAAATATATGATGTACATTACACCTTCAACTGTCCATTTCCAGACACAATAGAAATTACCATTGCTCTAATCCGATTCGGTCTGATGGACAGATGACCGGGTCATGTAAACTTCCACCGAAAATTGGTTTGAACGAGATCTAGTAAGTAGTTTTTTTTTTTAATACGTCATAAATCGTAAACCGTAATTTACCAAGTACGGAACCCTTCGTGCGCGAGTCCAACTCGTACTTGGCCGGTTTTTCTGGTTGGTTTTATCAAGCCATCCCTTTCGACTTGTAGTGAAATATCAGATGAATGAAAAGTGTGTATGTGTGCTGCCGCTGCTGTGCGGAACAGTTTTTCGGTTGTTTTGTGAGTGTATAACGTATCTGTTTACCAGAATATCATTGAAATCACGGCTGTATTTCTCAGGTTTCCCAGATGTACCTATAATACTACACTAATTACGCCAGTATGCTATGTTGCATTGTTGTTGTGTATCTTGTTATGTTGATGATGATCGTTACTGCAAATCTGCGCTAATGGATTTATCAATATTGTTGATAGTGTTTCCTTCACCGTTTGTAAAACCTAAAATGGAAGGAACATTTCAGAGCGGATTAATTTTGCACAGCCGCCCCAGTTCTACAATAGCACGATGCATCGTCGGAGTCGTCACATACATACATCCTGTTAAATTATATACAGTCTATATAGCGAGTGTAGCGTTTTGCTTCTGTACTATGAAGGTTTCCTCCATAGATAACATTGCATGTTGGTTACTCTAGTCCGACTATTATATTAAAACCTGCATTGACGTAAAAATGGTGTACCTACGTGAGTCCATTATAGCAACATACAGTACAAACATTTCTTATTGTCCCTCGACAAACTTCGTGTTTCGGCAAACTTCGTCAGTCGTCGGTTTTCTATCAGTTGCCCTTTGCACTTATATTTTTTTTTGGCAATAAAATATAGAGTTGTTAATAATCTTTTAACATAATGTAATTTATTTAAAAAAATATTAATTGAATAATCTTTTATAAAAAAACCTATTTTCGTATTTTTCTCAGCATACCCTTTCAGTTGATACCTATATCATGGCAGAGCACAAAAAATAATAACTAGTCCGCCATCTTGGGCCGTACGCTATATCGAATTTAGAATGACGTAACTTAGCTAACTATGCATTGTCATCCAAACTAAACGTGTATGCAAAATTTCGACTTGTTCGGTGGAGGATAACTGCTTTAAAATTCAGTTGCAAGATTTGACCCGAACACACTTACATACAAACATGCATCTTATCTTGTGGAGGGGCCGAGAAATAACTCGGGCACTTCGACCTATTGGGATCTACATACATACATACATTGCAAGTGAATTAAAAGCTTGTAAAAAAATGGGAGGAAAGCTGCTAAAGCTGCTATTTTTACAGCTATATCATATATATCACACGGAAATAAAAACAAAATAACAATAAAGTACTTACTTCTGAATTCAAATTACACGATAATTATACACGATATATCTAATAATTGATGGACATGGAAATTAGCATTCGATTGTATTCGGCAAAGCGATGATTGCCGAGAGACATTAAAAAAATCGTTGTACTATACGTATTTGTATAAAAAGAAGACAGACATAAAAGTACAGAAAATATAACGCAACGCAGGTTTGTCAATAATACGGTATTGATAAAATTGCTCGAATTCTGAAAATAACATCGTAGCAAATATAAATATGAACATGAATGTCACCCAGGACAGTTATTGCCTGTATAAAAATTACAGATACATTTACTGAGCAATAAAATTTCTCGTGTAACAACAAAACGTGTTCAAGGCCCGAACAATTTGATCGGTCGTAACAATAACCGCGAAATAATATCGAATTTAATTTTGGAACGCCTGAAATTTAAAATGTCCTTTAGTCTATGTCCTACGTCATATAAAATCATTTTTTATTTACTTTTATGGCTATTAAAATACTATTAGGATAGTAAAAAGCACTTACAGGCTGGTGTTGCTAACGACTTGGGCGATTTGGATTTGGGTGGAGGCACTTTTATTTTCGTCTGATAAAAGGGAAGTCAATATCTAACTCCCGGTTATTTAATTGAGATTTTTAAGTTCAGAACTCTTTAAACTGCACCTTTATGCTAAAATTTAACAAGTTTTCATGCTAAGGTAGAGATTGCCAATTTCCTAACTACATTTTCATAGTTCAGAAACCACATGTTAGTCATTATCTTCCTGCCCTTGTCCCATGTTACTTGGAGTCGGCGCAACACGTTTTCTTCTTCCATACCGTCCTGTCCCCCGTCAATCCAGCACTGACGCCCTTTTCTTTCATATCACTCCTCACACAGTCCATCCATCTTTTCTTTGGCCGTCCCCTCCCTCTCCATCCATCCACATCTCTTTTCATAACTCTTTTAGTAACATGCGTTTCATCCCTCCTCATCACATGACCATACCAGGACAAACGGTTTCCTTTTAACTTTTCTGTTACTGGCACCACTTTCGAACTTCCTCTAATATACTCATTTCTCACTTTATCCATTCTCGTCACTCCGCACATTCTCATCTCTGCTACATGCTATCTCTTTTCATCCATCTTTTTCACAGCCCAAAATTCTGATCCATACAGTACGACAGGTCTAATCACGGACTTGTAAATTTTCCCCTTTAACTTGAGGGGCATCCGTGGGTCGCAAGTTGTTCTTTTCCCTTGTCGCCATTTCATCCATCCCGAGTTGATCCTGTGTGTTACGTCTCGGTCTACCTCGCCATTCCCTTGGACAAGCGACCCTAGGTACCTGAAGTCGGAGCACATCGGTATGGGTGTTCCAGCAAGAGCTATAGGCACGGAACCGGAGAGACCGCCAAAATCGCAGAACAGGGGTATTCAGTTTTAGTTCTGCTCAATTTCAAGCCAACACTCTCCAGTCTGTGCCCTACTTCTGTGTGTGCACGTGTGCAAAATGCCTTACTTCTTTTATGTTATGGGACAATTTTCACAGTAATAATGAAACAAATGACCATTTTATTTTAATGGTTGTTACTCGTACTTTTGCGTTCGCCTTCAAACCAGCTTCGCCTTGTGTGCTTAGGCTTATAGCAGAAAATGAAAAGAAAACACTTCCATTGATTGCTTATTTACATAGTCAAGCACCTCATTATTTCAGTTTTTAATTAATAATAAAAACAACAGCCACCGAGCAAATAATTAGCGAGCGTCTCGAAATGGAAAATCTTGAGGAGGAATACGTAATTGTTATAACTTTGGATTACATTTTTAACCACCGACGGAAAAAGAGGGGTGTTACAGTTTGACGTGTGTACCTGTGATTGTGTATCTGTCTGTGGCATCATAGCTCCTAAACGGGTGAACGGATTTTGATTTCGTTTTTTTTTGGTTTGGAAGGTGATTTTATCGAGAATGTTCTTAGAGATGTTTGATGAAGTTCTGGGCGTTTTACTGTTTGAATCGTCGTGTTCAATAGATATGTCGATCGAAGCGTGTCTACTACTAGATAAATTATGTAGCATGAAATAAAAATGTGTCAGGGGATTTTTAAATTTTACTTGTTGTCTCCCTCTTTCTCGGTCTAGTGGTCACAAGCACTACTGCTGAGCAAAATGGTCCTGCCCTCCTAGCCAAGTTACAAACGTTTCGTATCGAATCCCTTTCCACAATCGTTAACGCCTTCTATTTGTATGATCTGACCACGTGACTTAACGTTCAGATGTGTCATTCCCATACATTGATTCGTTTTCTACTAGCGTTAACGATTGTAGATTGTCAACTTGGCTACAGGTGCGGGTTCGATTCCTGGGTGAGGCAAAGTGTTATTGAGTTTTTCCGTCTGGAATTTCGCAGTGGCAGTCTGGATTTATGCACGGTCTTTTTTTCTTTTATTTTGGTTGTCTCGCGCTAACAAATTTTCGCTTTTATTATTGTCTTTTAATTTATTTTCGTTCAGCGACCTGCCCCCGCTTTGTTGACGTAATACAATACTGATTTTATTTGTTCTCTTTTGTTTAAACTTTAATTTTTGTTATGTTATTATTAAGAGTCGCAAAATTTTATTTTAGGTGGTTTAAAAAAATAAAAATATGTACCTATATGGCCGAAAAGTTCTGGAATGGCGACCGCGAACCGGAAGACGATACGTTGGAAGGCCTCCCACTATGTGGACCGATGACCTGGTTAAGGTTGCGGGAAGGCGCTGAATGCGAGACGCACGGGATCGTTCAATGTGGCGACGCCTGGGGGAGGCCTATGTCCAGCTGTGGACGTCTTACGGCTTATATGATGATGATACCTATATTATAAATGTGTGTTGATGTTTTCGAGCGTATGGCACTCGTGGCCTGCAGCTGAAAATCAGCGTCAGGTGGTATACCCTGTATTACCATCTGGCATTATGCTGAGCTGAGGCCCTTTTGGCATTAAAAGTTTTAAATATTTATTTTGCTTAATTTTAAGGTGTTTTTGTTTTTAATGCCAATAAACATATTTTCTTTCTTTCTTTAACTGCTGCTGCTGGTGTTGCGTATAACTGGCGGAATATGAGTGTACCTACGATACGTGTACTTCTGCCTTTCCCTTCGGATAAAAGAGGTGTGATGTTGTTTTGTTGCTTACATTTTTGTTTACTCACAAGGAGGTTCCAAAATGCACTCTATTTGCGTCTTTCTAAGGGAAACATGTTATTCCCACAGGAATCGAAATCTTGTGAATAATGTAAGAGGCACTCACTCCGACTGAAAGCTATTCGGTAAATAGAGTGACCTATAGGCAGAGCTGGGCAAAATACATGCTTTGCTTTATTTAAAATACAAATTACAAAATACTATCTCACTTGTATTTAAAATACAAAATATTTTTAAGTCGTTTATTTTAAACATTGAATCTATACTAATACTAGCTGACCCGGCAAACTTTGTTTTGCCATAAAAACACCAAAAATTTATCTACCCTACCTACCCTACCTTACACTACCTACCCTACCCAACCCTACACTACCCTACCCTACCCGACCCTACACTACCTACCCTACCCTACCCGACCCTACACTACGCTACACTAAGTTTCAATTTTTTTTTTTACATAAACCATCTGCTAAATAGTCCGAATTTTTTTGTTAGGTGAGCCCGTTCTTGATTTATAAAATAACAACGAAAAGTGGCATTGATTTTTATATATATAGAAAATAAAGCTGAAGAGGTTGTGTGTTTGTTTGAACGCGCTAATCTCGGGAACTACTGGTTGGAATTGAAAAAATATTTTTGTGTTGGATAGTTTATTTATGGAGAAAGGATATAGGCCCCACGCTACGACCAATAGAAAATAAATTTAAAAATTTTGCCAAAACGGGCATTTTTTTCCTTTTTTAGAGCTTACGTAAACGATTTAAGTTATGCAACAATCATGTATGTAGGGTACCCATCTACCCTACCCGGTAGATGGGTAGGTAGGTAGCCGCCGGTTGACGCGAGTGAAACCGCGTGGGACAGCTAGTACAAAATAAAGTATTTTAATTCATTTAAAATATAAATTACAAAACACAGTCAAGTGTTTAGATTACGACAAGATACTTGACAATTTGACATACGGTACAGGCACAGTGTTGCCAACTTTAAAGATTGACTTAATTAGCGATCGTCATTTTGCTTACGAAAGCTATCGAGCGCTATTTTCTGCAGAACGTGCCTATATTAAAAATATTGCTAAATATATTTTGAAGACATAAGTATTTACAATACTAACTACAAAATACCCCTGCGTCAGATATTTGAAATACCAATTACAAATTACATTTTAAAGAAGTAATTAAAATACCAAATATGTATTTGTATTTCAATTACAAGTAATTCAAATACGGGCAGTATTTCAATTACTTGTAATTGAAATACAAATACATATTTGGTATTTTAATTACTTCTTTAAAATGTAATTTACCTGCCAATAGGGACGATGGGCGGTACCAAAATATATTGATTCCAAGAATTTTCACAAAGGTTAGGTGTTTATTTTAAACAACCTATTTCTCGCAGTCCCACAGGATCTGCATTTTTCTGGGATGAAAAGTAAAGATTGTGTTCCTATCTCTAGTAGAAAGTACTTTCTATATCACATTAGTATTTCTAAAGAATACATACAAAGAGGATATATTACAAACAAACAAACAAACAATGTAACCTCTTTATTATATTAGTTTACATAGTTTACGTTGCTGGAGGTCGTAGTAAAATGCTTCGCTTTTGTAGCATGAAATCTACAATCTGCTTAGAACGGGTTGGATCATACCTGTAGAATTTATTTATCCTTTCTCAAAGTTTGTCTACCTTCCATCTTATATATAAAATTCTCGTGTCACAATGTTAGTTACCATACTCCTCCGAAACGGCTTGACCGATTTTTATGAAATTTTATATGCATATTCAGTAGGTCTGAGAATCGGCTACTATATGTTTTTTAACAGGTAGGGTAGGGTAGGTAGGTAGGGTAGGGTAGGTAGGTAGGGTAGGGTAGGTAGGTAGGGTAGGGTAGGTAGGTAGGGTAGGGTAGGTAGGTAGGGTAGGGTAGGTAGGGTAGGGTAGGTAGTGTAGGGTAGGGTAGGTAGTGTAGGGTAGGTAGGGTAGATGAATGTTATGGTGTTTTTATGGCAAAACAAAGTTTGCCGGGTCAGCTAGTAATATCTAAAGTTATTTAATATTATGAAGAGCTAAAATTATTTGTTTGTTTAGGTTAAGGTGTATATATTCCCCAATGTTAACGCAGTACTGGCCGTGCGCCCGCTCGGAACCAGAATATCAATATTGAACCTCTTTTTGGACAGTTTTGTTTGCAAAATGTTCTTATATTTACAAATGCTATTTCAGTTATGATGAAATTCTAGCCATCAAATTTTCTGTGTACAAATATTTTAAACATTTAAGTCGTTTTAGAGGAGTATCCAAACGTTACCATAAAATATCGTGTTTTCAATTATTTTTTTAAAGAAAAACTATTTTTTTTATACGAAAAAAACATGTTTCACAAATAATGAACATGAAACAACAAAATTTTTTTTTTCAAACCTTTTAACCTTTACTAAGGAGTATTCTTTAGAAAGTTACCGTTTTACGGCACTAAAGCGGTTGCAGGCCCTTAAGTTGGGAAAATAATTTAACTTATCTATAGGAAAATTATATTATAATTATTTTACTATCTCTGAGTAGCATAAAAACTTTGTATCTCCGAAAATGATTTACTAATGATAAGCACAAAATATATAGTCATAATTTACATTGACATAACGAAATTCAGCATAATGATCATTACGCATAATATTATTAGGCATAAATGTTTTGCCATAACGTTTATTGTCATCAATACTATTGGAATAATAATAATAAAGCACAATTTTATAAAGCATAATGTTATAAACCCATAATGATATTTACGATATAACTCATATAAAAACAAACATGTTTGCGGCTCAAGGTGGGCCCAAGGGCCACCCCCACCGCACCTTAACCCAAATCCAATAAAGTAATTCCCAAATTATAATAAATAATCTATATAAAAAAAAGAAGAAACTGACTGACTGATCGAACAACGCACAGCCAAAACCGCTGGGCTTAGAAGCATGCAATTTGGCAGAAAGGTTCTTCAAGTGACGTAAGTGAGCACTACGAAAGGATTTTTGGAAATTCGACCCCTAAGGGGGTAAAAAGGGTGTTGAAAGTTTGTATGAAAAATCTAGTTCCTTCAGCTAAAATTCTTGATACTAGGCACAAATAGTAATCTAATAAAATGACAAAGGTTGTTATTATTAGTTTTACGAAACTACCCCCAAAAGATGATTTAGGGGGTGTTGAAGTTTGTATGGAAGAAACTTATTTCTTGAGTTAATAAACTTGAAACTTGACATCAGTATCAACCTAAGTGAACAATACAGGTTTTTGACATGAGTATCAACCTAAGTGAACAATACAGGTGTTTATTATTAGTTTTTCGAAACTATCCCCAAAAGACGATTTAGCGAGTGTTAAAGTTTGCTAAGAATCTTAATGCATAGGATTTCATTTTTGATGTATTGGTTTAGAGAGTTTGCACTAAGAAACAATATTCGGAAATACAACCTTTCATCATATTATCAAGGAATTATTATGCCACAGTATTATTATTCTTATAAAAGTTATGCGAAAACGTAATGCCAAACAATATTACCCGTGAAATGCACAGCTCCTATAAGTAAAGCCACGGGAGCAAAACCGCATGAAAGTGCTAGTGCCTAATAACGTGAAGCATGGCTATTATCGACGAAAATTGTTTCTTGCTTCCTGACCCATTAACTAATTGACAAACTTCCACACACGCTGAAGGGTCTTGATAACGTAGGTAAGGGAAATTAAAGCCACCAATTAATTAGTATGCATGCCTCTAAAAATGTTGAATATTAAAATAAAATATACTGTTGCGGACTTTAAATTAAATGGAAATATATGTACATGCAAATGATAAAGGAGTTTGTAGTGGCGTTTCTTTTTTAGTACCTCTTTCATCATCGTTGAGTGAGTTATGTTTGAAGCACGGGGTCTCATTGCTAAGAAAGAAAATTTGGTTTAATTAAATCTAACTAGATGGCGCGACATATACACACAATGCAATAGAATTATGTGTAAAATTTACTTTTTCTGGATTTGAACATAAAAATGGTATGTTCTTGTTTAATTAACTCTCCTAAGTACAAAATTATGGAATATTGGGCTCTTGATTCACATTTTAAAGATTATTTGAACGGATCATTTAAAATTGATGCCAATAGATGGCTCATTTTTAAATTTCTGAGGCATGCTACTTGATTGTTAAAATTTGCATTGTAACACATTTTGGAGCAAAAAAACTGTATAAACGTGCAAAAAAATACTATAAAACGAACCTTCACTGTATTTAAAGAAAAAAATATTCACGAACCTAGTAAACCCTTTTACTTGCAAGTCGCTGCTAACACCATCTATTGCCGTGAAACGGGATCGAACGCGATTGATGTACTTACAAAAATAACAAGATAAATCAGATGTAAAACGCTAGATACGTCAGCACGGTTTCTTAGTATGGGATGAGGCATCTGTATGCTAGTATTATATTATCTGTGGTTTGAAGTAAGGAGTCATGGTTTAGCTTCAGCTGTTTTAATTACAATATTGTGTAATATGATAGCGAAGTTCGCAACTTGAAGTATTATTAGTCAAAGTTAGACGGTGGTATTATTCGTTTGTGGCTACGAGCTACGAGCTACGCGAGTCTCGTAGACTCTCGTAGGCTTTTGTAGGCTTTCGTAGCACCGCCTCAGTAGGTATTATATTGTTGTTTGATTGTTCACGGAGGTATAATTCAGGTGGGAGTCGACTTAGATCTCGCCTGAACTGGGATTTAGTGCCGTGTACTAGAAATTCAAACAGCTTTATACTGAGTTATGTAGATGACGTACATATATTCAAGCCTTTATTGATGAGCTAAGGCAAACAAAGGTAGCGGCAATCACGCGACTAGGGCTGTGGCGCAAGCTAATGTAATAGGTATGTCCATAATTTAACAGGTAGGCACTGCGCGTTTGTGATCATAGAAAGAGCTGTACTAGATGTTCTATGTAAGACTTGGCGCTCGTTTTTATGTGGGAGATTTTTCCATTTTTAACCGAATTACCAAAAAGGAGGAGTTTCTATGTTCGACATTATGTATGTTTTTTTTTTTGTTTATTCGTGTTCACCGATATCGCCGTTAATTGTGAACCGATTTTGAAAATTATTTTTTTGTTTGAAAGAGTATGTTCTGAAATTAGGCCCATTTTAATTTGGTGAAGATTTGATTGAGAACTTCGGAGATTTACAACAGAACTCTTCAATAAATGACGACAAAAATCTCTCGAGATTGCTGAAACCGCATGTCTGTTTATTGATTATACCATTTCATAACATAACATCACGCCAGTACGCTTTTAAGGGGTACGCAGATGTGTATAGTTCACCTTGGTACACTCTTATTTCACCGGCTATGTTCAGTTTCATGATATTCGGGTAATCTATTCTGGCATTATAGGTACCTTACTAAACTACTTGCCTATTAGGAAGGTACAAATAAAAAGTGAAAAATAAAAATAAAAACCTTTTTGCATATTATTACTACCGACTTCTAAATAAGAAAAATATAAAGTGAAAAATAACTTTAGTTTTGGGAGTCGGTGTCCATAACGCAAAATAATGCTACCTAACAAAGACACCGACTTCAAAAATAAGATTGAGAGAGACATTTTTCGTGCCAACAGTTTATTGCTTATGTTAACTTGTGAGATCCAAACTGTCTATCTACATTTGTCCGCAAAATAGTGGCCTTCAGAGTCCCCCAAATATTTATTTGAGGACCCAAAATATTATTCAACATAGAAAGAACATCTAGAAGATGCCAGTTTTACGATCTGCACGAGATCCAATGTTATTATTTTACTGCGAGGTCATCGCGATGAGTTTCTTTAAAGTAGCAAGTATTGAATAAAATACGAGTACCTAAGTACAATCATCATATTCTTTATAGTGCACTGTTTGGAATTCATCTCGTTGCAGTCCAGAATAGATGAAATACTTTATATAATATATAACAATACTTTTAGACACGAGACGGACTGCAAATGGAGAGCTTTGGTATTTAGTTGTTATTTTTCGACTATTCGGTTAAGCCGACTATCCGGTCACTTTTGTAGTTGACGACTATTCGGCAAGGAGCGCCGACTATCCGGATTCTTACTTTGTTTGTATTTACACCACGAGAAATTATCATTTGGCACTGACAACATTACAATTGAATTTACGGGAACAATTGTCCAATTAGTTAAAAAAAAAACATACTTGAGACTTTCTTTTTGGCATGATTAAACTTCAATAGAGCTCTTTCACTTTAGTGAACAATAACAGTAGGTATTGTCTTTATTTTTTTACACAAAAATCAAGAAAAAATGTGAAGTAAACACAACATATCCCGATCCCGACACGCTCGCAGGCGGCGGTTGCGACTTGCGCTCGAATCAGCTGTAAAGGAAGCGTCACAGAAATTGTCGAATACCCCCAAAATCGTGATCGGCCGACTACTCGGCCTCTTTACAAACGACTAAGTCGGTCAAAGTCAAAGTCGGCACGTCTCTAGTATTTACCGCACTTCCATTTCTTTTTACTTATAACTGGGACATGATAGGTTACCAAAACAATATTTGACTCAGTAATACCAGTAGTTACCCCTTCATAAAATAATTCAGGAAGTTATAATGTTTTCAGATTCAATCGATTTTAACATATCATTGCGTATTGAGTGATGAGAGAGCAGTGGTGGCCCAGTGGTATCTGCCGCGACTTACAAGTTGTAGGTCGTGGGTTCGAGCCCAGGCAGGCGCTTTACATCATATCATATCATCAGCCTATTAATGTTCCCACTGCTGGGACACAGGCCTCCTCTCTGTGAGAGGGAATGGGCCGTTTTCCAACACGCGGGCCCAGTGCGGTTTGCTGGATGTCACATGTCTTCGAATTTTTGGTTCTAAGACATGCCAGTTTCCTCACAATGTTTTCCTTCACCGTTTTGGGAGCAGTGGTTCGAGCCCAGGCAGGCGCTTTACTTTGTGTGAATTATTTCTTCACCATCCCTTGAGAGAGGAGGCCTGTGTCCCAGCAGTGGGAACATTAATAGGCTAATGATGTGATGATGACGATTACGTATTGACAATAAATTTTCTGCTATCACTTGAAATGTGCCTAACCTCGAGAATGTAGGTGCAAAAGTTCTCCTTCATCGTGGTAGGTACTATAATGTTAATAAAAAAATCAAGGACAGTTGGTAAAACAACTCTAGTCAGAACAAAAGCGAAGGGCTTAAAATATCACATATAAAAGCTCCCATATGGGACTGCCCTGGCTGGCCGCCAACAGCGAGGCAGTACCAACATTAGCTGTTTTATTTACGTATATATACATTATTTACCCAAATAATGGGCTAAAAAACTTGCTTTGAAGTTAGCCAAATGGTGCCACTGAGATTAATATTGATTGAGATCTAGTTTTTATTGTTGAAAATGTGCATGTGTTTGTTTATTACATGTATGCAAGTGTGTTCGGGTGAAATCTTGCAACTGAATTTTAAAGCAGTTAGCCTCCACCGACTATGATTAAATTTTGCATACACGTTTAATTTGGATGATGGCAATGCATGGTTAGCTAAGTGACGTCATTCTAAATCCAATATGGCGGACGGCCCAAGATGGCGCACTAGTTATTTTTTGTGCACTGCCATGATATGGGTATCAAATGAAAGGGTTTGCTGAGAAGAATACGAATAAAGCTTGTTTTAATAAAAGTTTTTTTTTTGTTTCGAAGGTATTGTATGTCAATGTCTACATATCTAAGTTCGATAGAAACAGTCAACCCTCTTTAGATGTTCAAAGTCTTTTTTTGTGTGTTTCTGTGTGACCGCGTTGTTCTTCTAAACTATGCAACGGACTTTGCTTCGGTTAACATCATTATTTAGACTCTAAGGCCGAGTTTCTCACCTCTAAATTATCGCAGAATTAATGTGACAAATTGTCAAGCACGCGTTATCTGCTGTGATTGGTTGAATGAATTTTCAACAGCCAATCACAGCAGATAATGCGTGCTTGACAATTTGTCACATTAATTCTGCGAAAATTTAGAGGTGAGAAACTCGGCCTAAATGATGGTGGAAACCGCAGGCAACATCGGATAGAATAAACTGTATGTGTAAAAACTTGAATACATAAACAAATAAAAACTCTTTTACAAAAATTACAACCGACTTCCAAAAACTTTGTATAAAGTTTTTTATTTTTCACTTTTTAGTTGTTGCACATAATGAACCAGTTCTAAAGGCTAGGTGAACTGTTCACACCTGCGTACCCCTTTAGAGCGTACTAGTATGATGTTATGTTATGAAATGGTGTAAACAATAAACAGACATGCGATTGCAGCTATCCGCCGTCATTTACTGAAGAGTTCTGATGTATATCTTCGAAGTTCTTCATCAGATCTTGACGAAAATTATTTGTGACCACATGACAAGCACCAGCGTTCAAATAATAAAGAATAACGTATCTGTATATTTGAATATCATTGTAACAAACATAATAAAAAAGTAAGTTAATAAAATACAGTTGAATTGATAACCTCCTCCTTTTTGCGAAGGCGGTTAAAAATGGTCGTAAAGACCGAGCGAAATAGAATTGGTATGTTTAGGAGGCTTATTAAAAAGGAATTATATGACAATAGGTAATTTTTGTAAAATCTTTTAACATTTTATTAAAGTTAGGAGCAAATCAAAAATCATTGTTGAATTTTACTAAACATTCTCGTAATCTGTGACCTTGAGCCTTTGACAAGTATGAACAACACATAATAATTCTGACGTCATGAAATATAATCAATAAAAGCTATTACGTTATTTACTAAGAAATCAACTACGCTGACTGAATTACGTGTACCTAATGTAATTTAATGGTCATCAAAACGATGCCGTTAGGTAAATCGAACGTGGAATCACTGTGACTTCAAGAAATATGGCATTGAATAGAATTCATTTATTGACCATTGCATTTTTATTGAATGTTTAACGTTATGAGGAAGCCTGTATTTCAGAAATTATCTGTTGCAATACGCAATGAGTAGGTAAAGCTTTGGTACGTTGATCTGAACGCACAACGCTGCGGTATGCGGTGCCGGACACAATCCTCCTTACCGCTGTGGCATACTGCGTTTGTGTTGGAACGAAGTACCATTCTAATTTCTGTTTCTTTTTTTAATTTTGTAGACTAAACTGACATTTGAGGGGTGCCACTTTATTGCTACATATAAATAGTGTCGTATCCTCAGTGATCGAAAGTTGTGCGAAAATCGAAGTAGATCGAAAATGGAACTATTGCCCGGCAAAAAAATACTTTTGTTTTAAAAATACTAGGTACCTTATTTAATTACAACTTTTTTATGTTTTATAGGCTCGCGCTTGACCACCATCTCACCTGTTGGTAAGCGATGATGTTGTCGACGGTTAGTCACGCTTGCCTAGAAATAACCTCACGCACGCGCCGGGCGCACGGTTGGCGCAGTGGTTGAGCGATTGACTGCTGTGCTGCGTGTCGCGGGTTCGATTCCCGCTCGGAACAAATGTTTGTATGACCTACAGGTAGTTGTTCCGGCTCTGGGTGTTGTGTATGTGAGTTTATATGTTTGTAAACTCACCCACGATACAGGAAGAAATTCCTAGTGTGGGGCAACGTTTTTTTAAAAAAAAAAAACCTTTTCACTCTTGACTTAAAGACTCCTAGATTGTAGCTATCGAGAAACACAGACTCCGGCAGGCAACTCAAACAAGTTTAGTCTACGAAATTTTAAATCAAATTATAGGCGTTTTACATGTGATTATGTGTCCGGCACCGCGTAAGTATTGCAGCGCGGTTCGTTCTGATCATGATACCAAAGTTTAAGCCTGATGATCTATGCTATGATTGTTTCTCTCCTGAATGAGAAAACGTTGCTTAGCACTGGAGCAGTTTATCGCCTTCCCACGCGGCCCTTTCTTTTTTGGGTGGAAAATCATCCAATGACTTCTCCCACTCTGGGTGAAGCGGCAGGACGTGTCAGATGTTTACTGACTAAAACCCACTCGTGTTCCTTCAGTTGCTTGAGCCAGGGCCGCAAATTTATCCGCGAATCCCACGCCGTCTCTACAGCCAGTAAAAAGTTAGGCAACTGAACCTATAGATGTTCAGTTCTTGAAGAACGTTCGCCTAGTTTAAATTTAAGTCGTCCTCTGATAATTTTCTACAAGAACAGATGAGATAATTGGACAATTTTAGGTCTGATAAACGAAGTCTGCTGACACAATCGACGCAACGCATATTTATAGAATGTGACGCTCCCTATCTCAACAACATTTAGTTTGAGTAAGAAACGCTGTATCTTTCATTCAAACCCTCTTCAAAGAATAAAAAGAGTTGAAAACTGAGGATACCGTTATTATAGTGTCAATATAGGTAAATAAACAAATGGACAGCCTGTCAAAGTAATGTGTGTGTGAGACTTATGAAACATGAAGACTGAAGACTTTCTTCTAGTATTATTTTGCTCTGTTGGTTGACTGTAATCATAATCATCATCATATGAGCCGAAAGACGTCCACTGCTGGACAAAGGCCTCCACCAAGCGTCGCCACATTGACCGATCCCGTGCGTCCCGCATCCAGCGGATCCCCGCAACCTTCACCAGGGCATCGGTCCACCTGGTGGGAGGCCTTCCAACGCAACGTCTTCCAGTTCACGGTCGCCAGTCTAGAACTTTTCTGCCATCGGCTATCCATTCTACGAGCAATGTGCCCTGCCCACTGCCAGAGTCCAAATCCCATGGGATTTAAACATAAGTTGGGCATAAGTTGGTTGGTTGGTTGGGTGGGTTGGTCATAAGTTGGTTGGTTGGTTGGGTGGGTTGGTCATAAGTTGCTTGGTTGGTTGGGTGGGTTGGTCATAATTTGGTTGATTGTTGGGTGATGGCAATAGGACATGTCCTATTAACCGGGTACAAGTCCAGACTCCGGGCTGTTTACGAGAAATTTCAGATGGAAAATCCCACAAAAAATTTTTGTTCACCAGTAGCGGTTGCATCCATTACAGACCAACGCAGCCTTCGATCAAAAATATACTGGATGAACAATCCCATACAAAACTTCTCTTTAAAAGTGACGTCAATTGTGTTTAGGTAATTCTAAGAATTCTAGTTGAAATAAATATATGCATTAATGCAAATTTAACCTTAACTGTAATGTTTAAAGTTGCATTCACAAAACTATGTACAAAAACTAATAAAAGTTTTATGAGCTTGCTCGCTGCTCAACATACATTAAAACAAATATAGTCTTAAACGCATGTTTTAAAGTCTAAATTACAAAGTTCCAGAATAGTCGATGTTTGTTACAATAGTTGGCGCAAACGTTGGTTAAACTTTTTTTTTTTTTGTAATTGATTCATATTTACTATTTAATTCGGTTTTTACTTTATAAAAACACTTAATGATATAAACTTACCGAAAAAAAGATATTCCTTTCAAAATAAAGGTGTTACGATGGTTATTTGCACAACTTTTTGAACACACATCGAAATTTTTAACGTCTTAATGTTGGCTATGATTAGACCATACTAATTTGAAATAAGGCCACAACCGTATTTGTGGCAATATTTTTCGGCCCGTTTTTGAAGCGCTGACCGAGCTTCTAGTGTATTATTGTTTGAAGAACGCAGCAGTCATCGCAAAGAATAGTGTAGTTATCACCAATAATTGTTGAAATGACCTCAATTCTGAATATAGTTTCAATGTAAAGCTCCAGTTTTATAAATACCCACTCAATATCAACGAAAGGGCACTGCACAAATATCAGACCGTTCCAACTGTGCGAGTATTTTCAGGTTGAAACAAAACACCGCGTGAAAATATTTCAATACGTTTCTCAACATTCACAGAAAGATACAATCATACCATTTCAAAAAGTACAGACATAATTTTGTTCTCAAGAAATTCGTACGCTACAGACATTTGCCGTATTACGTCATAACTGAAGCTCTGAATAAGAGAGGAGAGTAATAACAAAGTTTTATTCATCGAAGTCATACTTCACCGAATTTCAAAGCCAGAGCCTTACCCGTCAAGCAATATGGAGTCACGTAATAAAATGTTAAGCAGAATAAAGACTTGTTGTGACACATTAAATACCGCCACGGAAATAGGAATTCCTTCTCTGGAGTAGGCTTTCATTTGAGTTCACTTGAAGTATAAATAAGGCGAGGTATACAAAGAGAGATAATTATGGTAAATCTTTGGTATCTTGTTTATATATATCTATACTAATATATATTTATTATTATTATAAAGAGGTAAGATTTGTATTTTTGTATGTAATGAATTAACTTAAAAACTACTGGACCGATTTCAGAAATTATTTCATCGTTGGGAAGCTACACTATTCCCGGATGACATAGGCTACTTTTTATCCCTGTATTCCCACGGGAACGGGAACTACGTGGGTGAAACCGCGAGGCGTCCGCTAGTTGTTAGTAAAATTATTCATTCATTGTTTTTTTTAAACTTTCTTTTTTGTATTCTTCCTAGCAAACCCTCTTACATTTGATACCCATATTAATAGTCGCCATCTTGGGCCGTCCGCCATACTGGATTTAGAATGGTGTCACTTGGCTCCAAACTAAACGTAGTTTGGATGACAATGCATGGTTTGCCAAGTATGCAAAATTTCATCTTAATTGGTGGAGGGTAAATGCTTTAAATTTCAGTTGCAAGATTTCACCTGAACACTCTTACTTACATACATTTACTTACATACTTTACATACATTGTGAAACATTCTGAACTGATTAAATAAAAAAAACAGCAATAAAACACAAATGAAACAACGTCTATAGAAATCACCTTATGAAGTAGTTAATCATACTTTGCGGTGCCAACAATTTCTGTATCTACTTTCTATCTTAATCTAATCTCATAAAATGCTCCCTGCTGAGTCCTACTCAGTATTAATTTACCACTACTTTCAATGGATTATCAGAAGGAAATACTGTCATGGTATCTACGCCTATGAGACAATTGTAGTACCTACTAGTAGACTACCATTCCAGTATTTTTAAGTAAAGTTCGCAATCTAAGCTCAGTCTCAACTGGTCAAAAACATCTTTAATTTTCCACCATTTTGACAAGTTTGCGACATCGCCGAAATTGCTACTTAAAATTTTATTAAGTATCTTGAAGTTTCCTTGCGTGATCGAATCAGAAATGTAGAGATCCGCAAGAGAACCAGGTTTACCGACATAGCCCGAAGAATTGCCAAACTTAAGTGGCAGTGGGCAGGGCAGAAAGGTTCTGGAGTGGCGACCGCGAACCGGAAGACCTCGCGTTGGAAGGCCTCCCACCATGTGGATCGATGACCTGGTGAAGGTTGCGGGGATCAGATGGTTGCGGGACGCACGGAACCGGTCAATGTGGCGACGCTTGGGGGAGGCCTATGTCCAGCACTGGACGTCTTTCGGCTGATATGATGATGATGATTAAGTAGGTACCTACAAGTACTTGCTCCCTGACAATTAGAGGGTCTATTAGACTAGGACTCCCTTTTCCACACTAAGATTTCTATTCGGTCAGGTGTGCGTGGTAGGAGGCCTATTATGCATACATAGTTGTCTTATTCATACTCAGATGTTGAATTTTATACTCTAAAGCTTGTAACAGCCTTCTGCTAACCCGTCTGTATGTAGGCCGGCATTGTACAGCCCCGTATTATGAACACGTTGGCGAAAATGTTTTTCAGAACACGTTTCCCACTCAACCTACTAGAAAATGGAAATGGGTTGAGCCGTGAGCGTTGCCAACTAAAGAAAATAAATTTGTTTTATTTAAATTTAGTTCAGGATGAAAGGTAGGCCTATCGGATTGTGGTGGGGCTTTCGTTCGTGTTGTGGTGCGCCTTCCATTTTGTGGTGGCGGCAATGGCGCCCGCTTACGATAATGACTTAAACTTTATTTTAATGAGCTTTGTGAATATTTTGTAATATGTTTTCTGAGGTTAAAAAGGTGTTATTGAAGACAGTTTTGTTATTTAGGTAAAGAGATTTTCCAGGTGCACTATTTTATTAATATTCTGTGGCAATATTTCACAGTTTTAATCCAAACATCATATCCGCCACCAAGTCTAAGATTCTATTTAAAAACCGGCCGCGAGCGAGTCGGTTTTTACGCGAGTCGGTTTTTGGTCGCGCACGAAGGGTTCCGTATCATTATCGCAAAAAGGGAACAAAAATCACGTTTGTTGTATGGGGGCCCACTTAAATATTTATTTTATTCTGTTTTTAGTATTTGTTGTTATAGTGGCAACAGAAATACATCATCTGTGAAACTGTGTGTGTTTTCAACTGTCTAGCTATCACGGTTCATGAGATACAGCCTGGTCCAGTCAGACAGAGACGGACCGTGGAGACTTAGTAATAGGGTCCCGTTTTTACTCTTTTGGCACGGAACCCTAAAAATCAAAAGTTATCTCAGTAAAGTTTGCAAACCACCCCTCTGTCTGAAAGAATGAGATCTTTTAGTCTGTGTCTGTGCTCGACCCAAAACTCCTTTTGAAGTATGTCTTGAAAATTCCAGAAACTCTCGCGCTACCTGTGAAGAATGTAATTAGTTGTTTTTAGTATCTTTGCGCGTAATACCTGCTTGTATTATGTGATCTATATTACCTTAACCGTATAGTTCGGACGGGGTACACTTTGGGGCGCGACAAGCATACCTCCGCTGGCTCAGCCGCGGCTCATTTTGGACACCAGATTTACGTCATACGACATCCCAATTAATAACGTAATTATTGATTATGATACCTAACGAATCTTCTTTGGGGGCGTTGATTAAAACAATTGGATAAAAAGCTTACATGTTAGCGCCAATATTTTTTTTAGATTAAGCGCGCAAGTTTATTAATTTACCTTTGTTAAATTCAAGTGTGTTAATGCGATAATCGCCATTTTGATGACAGACGTGGTCGAGGCTAAAAAACATAAAAAATGCATATTTGGGACACCCAAACTCCAGTGCAGGGGTAGTGGTTTGCTCATCGTTATATTATTTTAACGAATTCATCAATATTTCAACATAAATATTTAGTGGTAATGAAGTTATTTGTTATCCAAAGTCGAAGTTTCGCGCCAATCGTGTTTGTTTACATTTTTATTTTACACAAAAATCACCCACCCACATGGAAAAATTATTACAAATATAACAATTATGTCTCTAAACTTTATAAACAATAAGAAAACGCCCAGATCTTTACGTAATTAACAAAAACCGGTCCAATAATACGTAAAATTCATCACCACTACTTTATTTATGTTCAAAACCTCCAATTCGTCAACGACATTATTTTTTTATTGTAATAGTGGTGTGCCAAAACGATTTTAGCAATCGATTTTTTTAATACTATTAACTAAATTAATGAGCGATTATTCCAAATCGATTCTTAAAAATTAGAATAAACCTGATTTAGGCATAAAATACAATAAGTACTTAAAATAATTACTCTTAATACTTTCTTAAAGTAATCTTAATAGATATTTGGACATTATTTGACTACAGGCAACTAAACAAATTCATCGAACCGTGGATAGTTTCGCGCCGAATTTTCTTTTCGATTTAAAATTTAAATTCGGAATGCGCTCGCTATTCAAAAATATTTTGTATAAAAGTAATAATGATTGAGCCTTTTAATGTTTGATAGTCTCAGAAGTAGACAGAGTGCCTAGTATATTTTTATGTAAGTATGAAACGCATGGTTTCGGGGAACGCATATTCGGTATATTGTAATGAGTGTCGTGGTGGTCTAGTGGCTAAAGGCCTCGCCTTGCCTGAGGTCATGGGTTCAAATCCGGGCAAGTACCAATGCGTCTTTTTCAAATTCCTTTAGGTACTTTCTGAGTATATCTTGGAGATCGTTAACAACGGTGAAAGAAAACATCATGAAGAAACCTGCAGGCTTATTACGTATGAAACAGCAATTAACAATATTTGCGCAGAGATTGTACAATCATCGCGCGAATATCGCTTTACGTCAAAAAATTGGAAGGCATATTTTTGCGAAATAATTGCTCTTCAATCGCGAATCCGCATTATATATGAGCTATAGCCACACCATAATAATTTTACGACAGCACTGCTAACAATAAAAATCTATTAACTGAAATATGCATTTATCGCAAGGTGATCGCGTTAATTTCGTATTACGTATGGTTTTTGACAGCAGAGCGACAGCGATCGGCGAGCAAATGTGGCTGTCAAATTGCGATTACTTTTTCCCTTGTTGTTGGTCGATTGCCAATCGCTCGCTGATGGCTGAGTAGGTACAGAAGTTTTTGAGTTTTTGGCGGCTTTTTTCGTATGTTATTTTGTGGCTACTTTAATTATCCGCAAATTAGAATAATAATATAAGAATAAATATTGAAATAACAAATTCCTAGTGAATATTGTAAATGTAAATGACAAATTGGTGTTGTTTTGTGTCTCTAATGTCTACGCAACTGGACTATTTGTTGAATCATTGAAACAGAAGTGATCACGGTAAAGTGGAGGATTTTTTTATATACAGTATAAAAAAAATCTGTGTTGGCTACCGCAGCGAAGCTTATATGTTTACTACTAAATGCTTACAAACACATGAGAATGTGATAAGTCCGCAATAAGTATTTTCTATTATATATTTTTTTTATATGGCAAACACCGATGTCGACTAATCTGCCAATGTCTAAATTAAATTTGAAAAATCTTTTTTATGTTTCATAGCTCAAATACGAGATAATGTAGTCTACTAAGTGATGTTCTAATGCGTTATCGATTCAATTTTTAAAACAATCGACAATTCGAAGAAATTTAAATTGATTTTACACATTGACATACATGTAAATGTACCTATTTTCTGTTTCTTCTTCTTGTTTGTATAATATGTGTGTGTGCATAAATGGTTAAATAAATAATAAATAAATAAAATGCAAATATCAAATTTTCACTGCCATATGTACTTAACACAAATTCTTTCACAAATAGTAATCAAATTGACTATTGCAAAAACAGTGTAAAAAAAACAGCCTCCACGACGTGTTGCTCTTTCTTATGCTGGTAACATTCATCAAACGATACATTTTATAAATCATCGGACAGATAAAATAGCTTCTGTTAAAAGTGACTGTCAAATAAAAAGACTTGGCTTAAAGGCCTCAGTAGCCAGGTCGCGTATTGCCATAATGTATACTAGCACAGACAGGGGTTGCTCTGTAATCGCACGCAATATGCTCTCTTAATAGAGAGCATACTGCATATCAGTACAGAGACAGACTGAAATAAAATACACTTTGCTCTAATTCGTGAGAGCAAAACACATACGAGTACAGACAATTTGGCTGCCGTAGTATGTGTGTCTGTACTGATATACACAATTTTAATGTTGACATTGGTTTTAACATAGAATAGGTGCAAGTACGATTAGAGTTAAAGCAACAAAGTCGACGTAGCCCCGCTGCGCGGGGCTCCTATTTCTGTCTGCAGGGTCAAAAGTAACCTAACACGAACGAGATGACGGGAGCTGCGTTCGCTCGCTTTGCTCGCTCACTTCAGCTCCCGTCATCTCGTTCGAACCTAACCTGTCCGTGTCGGGGTGCCCTAGGTTCCCGAGCTCGCTTCGCTCGCTCTTGTGCTGATTCGTTGACCATAACACGGTCACAGACAGGTCTGTAGTCATACGTAGTTTGCTTTAAAATATGCAAGCAAACTGTATACTTATACAGACTGGTCTGTAGTTATACGTAGTTTGCTTTAGAGTATTTGTTATTTTTAAGAGCACAAAGTGATCTAGTACAGACTATGGGTGTCTGTACTGATATACACAATGGCAATACGCAGCCAGGTCACTAAATTGATCGCGCAATAATTGTACAATTATTGCTGTTCCTTACGTAATAAGCCCGCTGGTCTTATAGTCTCAAATCGCCAACACGCAATTGTGCAAGCGTGGTGATCAATGCTCGTGCCTTCTCTGTATGAGAAGAGGCCGCTGCCCTGTGGGATAGTTATAGGCTGGTATTATTAATATATATTGAATAATGAGTTGAGTATGGTATGGTTAGGTTTTGAATTCGGTCGAGTTTGTTGTAATGTTATGAAAATTGTTATGGTTGGTGGTTATTCTATAGATACTTTAAATAAATTGTCAAGCACGCGTTATGTGCTGTGATTGGTTGAATGAATTTTTCAATAGCCAATCGCAGCAGATAACGCGTTCTTGACAATTTGTCACATTCATTCTGCGATAATTTTGAGGTGAGAAACACGGCTTTATAAGTATTATTTTTATTCGTTTTAAGAACATACGTTTGGTTTCTGTTAACATCTGCATTCCCCAAAAACAATTAATGTCAATAACCTTGTGCGTATCTTCTTGCGTGATTCCTTACCAAGCGAGTTATGGCATGGTTATGGCATGGTTGTCAACCAACTAAGCTGAAATTTAAATCCAAGATGTCGCCGACGGTAATTAGATTTTCATTATTGGGTAATTTTAATGGTTTTTCTGACAAAAGATGGTTAACTTTTCTTTTTTTGGGCATCGTTGTCTTAGTTTCCGTGTATTTAAATAACGAGTATGGACTTAAAATCAAAATCCAAGATGGCATACATACATACATACATAAACTCACGCCTTTTTCCCATGGGGGTAGGCAGAAACTACAGAACGCCACCTGCTACGATCCGTACATACTTCTTTTGCTTCACACACATTCATACATCTAGTCATACACACACGCCGGATATGGGTACTGCGCACTTGGCCTTTCTGAAGAACATCACCTATAAGGTCTATGTATGTCTTTCTAGGGCGTCCCCTCCCGGCGTTTCCATTCACGTCTGCCTTGTAAATACCTTTCGTTAGTCGACTTTTATTCATCCTCTCAACATGGCCAAACCATCTTAACATACCCTTTTCAATTATTATTTTTTATATTTTTTCAAGATTGCGCCGGTAAAAATTTGCTAACTTTTCGTCATAGTTGTCATTGACGAATACGGGCTTTAAAATTGAAATTCAAAAAAATAAAACCACCCAAGTGCGAGTCTGAGTCGCGCACGAAGGGTTCCTTACCATTATCGCAAAAAACGGCAAGAAAAACACGTTTGTTGTATGGGAGCCCCACTTAAATATTTATTTTATTATGTTTTTAGTATTTGTTGTTATAGCGGCAATAGAAATACATCATCTGTAAAAATTTCAACTGTCTAGCTATCACGGTTCATGGGATACAGCCTGGTGACAGACAGACAGACAGACAGACGGACCGCGGAGTCTTAGTAATTGGGTCTCGTTTTTACCCTTTGGGTACGAAGCCCTAATAAACAACCTGAAATAGCGGCCAACTTGGATTTAGAATTTGCGGTAATAGCACCCCAGGAGAAATAGAGAATCCTTTAGAATATGTAAAGCTTTGAAAAAGCCGCCATCTTTAATTTGTGAATTAAAAGAATGAGCTAGCCCTTACTAGCACCTCGCCCGCCATACGTGATCCGTATTTTATCCTACAGATGACTTTTTAGTTCACCCCCTTAAAGGTTGAATTTCCAAAAATAACTTCTTAGTGCTCCCCTATATCATAAAAAGAAGTCCTGTACAACAAAATTTTTCAAAAATCTTTAACACCCCATAAATCTTCTTTTAGGAGTAGTTTTGAAAAACTAATAATGAAACCTTTACTATTTACTTAGGTTAGTATTTATGCAAAATTTTCAAATTTCCACCTTTTCACTTCCTTAGGGGTAGGTTTTCAAAAAGAAAATAAATACCTACATGAATTCTTTTTATCAACCAAGAGCGTAAATCTAAAATTTCATGTGTCCATATATAAACCAAAATTGTTTTTTAACTTTCAACCCTTTTTTTACCCCTTCAGGGGTGGAATTTCCAAAAACCAATAAATACATAATTTTTTTTATCAACCAACAGCGCAAATCTAAAATTTCACGTGTCCAACTTACAAACTATAGAAATTTCATACAAACTTTCAACCCATTTTTTACCCCCTTAGGGGTGGAATTTCCAAAAATCCTTTCATAATGAGCACTTCCGTCACTTGAGAAACCTCCCAGCCAAATTTCATCTTTATACGTAATGCGGTTTTTATGATGATATTTCGTAAATCAGCTTGGTACATATGCACCACCGCCTTCTTAGATTTATTTTGAAGTTATTTTCTGGAAACCCTCGAAAATCATTTTAATGACTTCCATTACGATAAATTGTATGGTTGCCATCTTGGATTTTAATTTCCAGGCATGCCATAACAGCTGGCTTCGGATTCGCGTAAGTGTACCAGTTCCTGCCTGGGCCTACTTATCAAAAATAGACAAAATCTTATTTATACTGGTCATTCTGTATAAAACCTTCTGATAAGATAAAAGTAAAACTCTCTTTTATACTAAAATGTATCCGATAAAATATTTTGAATATCGACCGCATTCCGATTTTGAATTTAGAATTCTTGTACGTAATAGAAAAATCGGCGCGTAATTAGCCACGAAACCGATATTTTTTCTTAAAATACTGTAACATTATGGTTATGATAAAATTATGAAATCAATAAGTATAGTTATTACTGTACGTTGTTATTGTATTTTATGCCTATAAACGGGTTAGTTCTAATTTTAAAACAATACATTCATTGAAAATCACTGATTTATTTTAATCAACCGAGTCAATCGAAATAATTTAAAATAATTGTTTGATACACTTAATCGATTAGGCTGAATGCAATTTTTTATCGATTATGAGACGGTTGAATGGACAGCATAAAAAAAACAACACCAAAGAAATGTCATGATGCAAGGTTGCATCAAAATTTAAAGCAAAATTTTGCTACATTTTGGCTTGTTTTTTTGTGAACTTTTGTATGAAAACTTAGGTACTTAAGGACGCAAATAAAATAAGTATATCTTTATTTTGTCCTTTCGCATCATGTCAGCAATCGAAAAGGTTATTTTTGCATATATTTTGAGCAAATCTAAAGTGTCTACTGTTTGGAAAGGTGTAGTAATTCGTATTTTATACACATTTTGCAGTAAGCTGACACGGTTTAACCGACCTCAACATGTAAATAAAGATATTTTTTACAAATTTACTGTGTAAAATAGCTGCGTAAACTAATTTTTCTGAATAAATTCGAATGTTGAAAGTTCAGGTAAATTCCTGAATTTCATGGCGTGATTTGCAACAACCTGTCGAGTCAGCTGGTATGTCATGTGTCAAAATCTTGTCGAGCAGAGTGGTTAAATTACGTTTCTTTAAATTACATATTATCTATACCAATATTATAAAGAGGAAAGATTTTTTTGTTTGTTTGTTTGTTGAATAGGCTCCGAAACTACTGGACCGATTTAAAAAATTCTTTCACCAATAGAAAGCTACATAATTCCTGAGTGACATAGGCTCTTTTTTAATCCCAAAAACGGGTTCAGTGAGGTGGTCCACGAGAGTATATTATATACTAGCTTCTGCAAGCGGCTTCGCCCACGTGAAAAGTGTTTTCTTATCCCAAGGGAAAATTATACCGGGATGAAAAGTAGCCTATTTGCTATTTCAGACTATAATCTATCTTTTTGCCAAATATTAAGACCCGTTCGGCAGTTTTAGCGTGTTTGAGTAACAACATCCATACACCCAACCTTTCGCATTTATAATATTAAGACGACGACTAACGCCAACGACCTTGAGGGAACAAAACGCGCCCTCGTTTCATACCCGCGAGACCCAAAATTTAGCAGTTTTTTGTACTTTCCTTATTATTCTATGGTTTAAAAAAAAAAGCTTCAGATGAAAATATAGATAATTAAATTGTCTTTGAGATGGTGTCAATTTCATTAAAATACGCCCAGCGGTTTTGGTGTGATTGTCGTGTTTTTGTCCGTTTTAGACATAACTTTAGAAATTAATTACCCTATGTTATACGAATAAAACTCAAATTCTGCTCAGATGAAATTATTAAAAAAATGGTCTAATATAACATATATTTTTCCAAAAAATTACGACTAGCCGTTTAGACGTGATTCTCATTTTAAAATCAGCTACTCAAGGGAATCGGCGCCTTAAGGGGCAGATACCCATGAGTAGCTGATTTTAAAATGAAAAATACGTCTAAACGGCTAGTCGTATTTTTTTTGTAAAAAAAATATATGTTATATTAGACCATATTCTTAACAATAAGATCTATTTAGAATTTTAGGTCCCTAGAATTTTGGGTCGCGCGGGTGTGAAACGAACGCACGTTTTGTTCCCTCAAGGTCGTTGGCGACTGTCGTCGGCTTAAGTAAGACAAACACACGCTTTTTTCCTGGGAGTAGGCAGACATTACAGAACGCCTGCTATGATTCTTACATACACGTTTATTTCGTATACGTTCATAAACCTTGTCATACACGCACAGTTCTTCAAAAATATTGTCCTAAAAAGTTTAAAAGTCAATTATTATCTATGCAACTTCGTAACGAAAACAAGCTTTTTTCCTATTCTCCTCATCAAACATCATCATGATGCTAGTGCACAAAAAATAACTAGTCCGCCATCTTATGCCATCCGCCATAATGGATTTAGAATGAAGTCACTTAGCTAACCATGCATTGTCATCCAAACTAAAGGTGTATGCAAAATTTTATCATATTCGGTGGAGGATAACTTAACTGTTGTCAAGGTTACGACTTCGAAGACTTTTAGGTATCCCACCACGGCTCTTTACATCGAATGTCAGGTTATTTTTTGTTCAGCTCTTTGTCCTTGGCACTATTCTCCGCAAACATCCTTCTGTAATATATGATCCGAATGCTACCAAAAAGCGTAGACACTTTGAAGTATGCTCAAACACACGGATGTATACTGTCAAACCACTTATATAATAAAATAAATAAAATCTGCTCTATTGCTCCGGAATGTCTAAACTGTTGCTAAACCAGGGTCATGAAGTGGCTCTTGACATTAAGTTACAGTGAGACTGAAAATTTACTACAGATATCGATTGCTTGACTCGTTGCGCACCTATCAGCAGACACAAATTTTTATTGTCATCTGACAATTTGACAGGTCACTCTAATGTAGTCACTCAAATAGAGTAATATGTTTATAATAACATTTATTCAGACTTATATAAACACAAGTTCTCATCATATTTACCTCTCCCTCACACACATACACACATCCATACGTAGGTTCATAATTAGGCCACATCATAGCTGCATTAGCTGGTAGATATCTATACCAATATTATAAAGAGGAAAGATTTTTTTGTTTGTTTGTTTGTTTGTACCGAATAGGCTCCGAAACTACTGGACCGATTTAAAAAATTCTTTCACCTATGGTAAGCTACATTATTCCCGAGTAACATAGGCTATAATTTATTCTCAAAAAAAATTAGAGATTCTTATGAAAATTGCAATAATGTAATCCAAAGTAGCAAAATTTTGCCTATAAAATTCATTATTTGGCGTGCGCTGAGAAAACTATTGATGATACATAAAAATTATGTACTACATGATTAAATTACTCATTATTACCTACAAAAAAGTCTTCGAGCGAATATATTTCACTATCATAGTTAAGTCACAATAGCAGCGTTTGTGTTCTAAAATTAAATAGGTAGATCGGTAGAAACTAAAGTTGGTTACATTCGTTTTGTAATATTAATTCGTATTCAAATAAATAGTTTGACAAATTGGTAGGTAGGTAGGGTAGGTTAAGGTAGGTGGGTAGGTAGGTAGGATAGGCAGGCAGGGTAGGTAGGTAAGTGGTAGGTAGGTAGATAGCCAGTGGTCGGGAGCGAAGCCGCGGGGGTCAGCTAGTATTATATATTATGATTTAATGGTGATAATTGTACTGTGTTCATATTGCAACTGCTTTTACATATTCAAATTATATGCGAGGACGCTGGCACCCTAAACACAAGTTGAATCTTACATTGGGTGCCAGAGTTTATCGTAAACACTTTTGTTCCCTAGTTGTAATGCAATGTGTTTAGATGAGTGTTTTCTTGTACAATTGAAGTTAATAATAGTTATTTATGCTACAAGTTCGGAAGGTAGGTGATTTCCGATGAGTGGGTAATCGACGCGAGTCGGAAATCATCTTACGTACGTGTATCATACAACATTTTACTATGCATTGTGCGAGGAAATAAATAAATTAATAAAATGGCGGGCTTATTCAAGCGCGTTCAGCATATCCACAGATTAACTAATAGTTCCTCGGGCATATCTACTGCGCATGTGCAAATAGCTGTCACATCGTAACGCAATAAGGCACGAGCAAAATATACGTTCTGCCAAACATATTTAATGAATATTTAAAATTAATTTATTGATCAAAATCTAAATCTAAAGTAATTAAAAACGCCTAAAATGAAGTATTCGTTTTATTTTATCTTTTATATGAATGATAAAACTTTTCACAAATGATAAAAACTCTATGCGTCGGGCTGACGTTGGAGTTAAAAATTAAAAAAATACAGGAAAGTAAAAAGCACTAGTGAAAAAAAGTGACACTTTCCGCACAGTTTGGCTGCTTAGAAAACCGCTCTTTTCGAGGACATGCATTGTAAAATACTTTTTTATTTTATTTTTATAACTGCCTAAACATTCAGGTTCAAGATTTGACCCGAACACACTTACACACATACACATACATTGCAAGCTAAACAAAAGCCTGTAATAAAGAAGAAAATCCGTGAAGTGTTGTTCTAGATGGGTTCAACGGAAGCAATTGCACCACAAGTCGAGTCGAGAGTTGTTGATGAGTGTCATCGGTCGCCGACGAGCACCCTCGACGTGCAGGGGGCACGCCCCACTCCAAAACTTTTTGCTTTACTATTAATGCAAAATTTTAAGCAGCTTTTAATATTTTTAGGCGACACTTTGCCTAGAGAAAAGTTGCTGCACGTTTCGTATAAATTTGGCAATTTAAGGGCCTGCATACCATTTAGTGCCGTAAAACGATAACTTTTTAAAGCATACTCCTTTGTAACGGCAAGGTTAAAAGGTTTGAAAAAATATATATTTAGTAATGATTCATGTACTTAATTTTGAACACTAGGTTTTTTCGTGTAACTAATAGGTTTGCTTTAAAAAAAAAATTAACAATACGATATTTTGTCGCAACTTTTGGAAACTCCTCCAAAACGACTTGGATGTTTAAACATATGTATTTTTACACAGAAAAATTTATGGCTGGTATTTCTTCATAATAACATAGCATATGTAAATCAAATAATATTTTGCAAACAAAACTTTCAAAAGGAGGTTCAATATTGATATTTTGGCATCGAGCGGGCGCACTGCCAGTACTGCGTTAACATTGGGGCGTATATAGCGCCTTAACAGCAGCCACGACTTAGTGTTATTCGAAAATGTTTTATGGATTTGAATTTCTATCAGAAGAGTTCACAGTGTATCAATGAACTAAATATAATGTCTATTATATGCTAAAATCGATACAAAACTGTCTCGCAACAAAAATAATTAATTTTGTTTCCAGTCGATAGGTTATTTAGAGCCAGCCATTCCAACTTAATCACGCGAAAAGATAAAGCGTTGTGCAGTCTCATTATATCGAATACAAAGGCAACAAATAAACAAGGCAATATATCTGAAGGATCTTTGAGAATCAGTAAATGACTATAGTTTTTTTTTTTTATTATCCTATATTGTCCCAGAGCTGGGCAATGGCAATGGTCACGCCAGCGTTAGGGGCGCTAGCCTCCGCAGGAGACGCCCTGGGTGTTGGGAGTCGCAAGCCGATTCCCGGCCACAATAGGCGCGGGCTTGCGGACGGCGAATAATGGGTAGCTCGCCGTCCAATAAGGAGTAGGCACGAGTAGACGGCGCGTAGTGTTCCACGCGCGCCTCAAAGAGATGTCATCTGAAACTGACGGGGTCCGCTAGGGCCGATGTCTGTCTGGGTCGTGGATTAATTTGAAAGAGAGTTACCGCGTCCATGGCGCAAGCAACTGAAGGAACAGGGGTGGGTTTTAGTCAGTAAAAGATTGACACGCCTTCCCGACTTCACCCATAGAGGGAGAAGTCATTGGATGACTTTCCAACCACAAAAAAAGGTCTGCTCATCCTCAGGCAACCACTGTGTGATGATCCTGGTCCATTGGTATTGATGCATCCTGTCAGTGTGACTTATAACAGAAGTCGGTAATAAAAAAATACCAATACCTTATTCTTATTCTTTATTGTACAAAAAAACATAAAACATACAAATACAATAGGACAATTTATGTACAAAGGCGAGCTTAACCCATAGTTGGGTTCTCTAACAGCAAACCTCAGTTTCGTAGAAACATTTTCATTTGAGGATAGTACATTCATGTGCACAACAAAATCTTATTAAAAAATCTTAACAATATTAAATACTTACTCACTAAATAAACTAAACAAATACGTGTGCAACACACAATGCATAAACATAATACATATCTATACAATATAAAACTAAAATATTACAATCGTAAATACATAAATAAATGAGTCATGTTGACAGGAAATATTCCCTAATTCGTCTCCTGAAAACCTGCAATGAAGGGCTATCTCGTATAGAGTGTGGAAGAGTATTCCAGAGGCGCACAGCGCGAACAGTAAAGGATCCACCGTAACGACTTGAAGAGTGGGAAGGAAAACGAAGGAGAAGAGATGATGACAGACGACAAGGTTTTCCTCTCGGAACAAGGTACTCAAAGCGTTCTCGAAGATACAAAGGAGACTTAGGATTATGAAGTACAGAAAAGAGTAATGAAAGAGTGTGGGCATCTCGGCGCTGTCGAATAGGCAGCCATTTCAACCGCTTCCGAAATTCCGACACATGGTCATATTTTCGGAGGCCAAATATGAAACGGATGCACAAATTCTGCAGACGTTCGACCTTGTGATATGAATTGATTTAATTTCACTTAATTCAAATTGTGATAGGCATATAACGTTTTAATAAACAGCTAGCCTCCACGCTCTGCAAAAACAATTTGATTTGATTTGATTTGATTTGATCTGCTTGTAGATTAAAAGCGTGAACTGTGCCTAATAACGTTATTATGATTAAGAAAATATCGAAAGGAAATCAGAACAACTATCCTAGAACTGACCGACTGCACAGCATAATTTTCTTCTTGTTTACATCTTTGCAGTCGGGTTTTTTGATTTTATTAAAATTTTAATTTACAACTTTTTAGTTATACCTACTTTTTTTTCGAATGACTTTTGAACAGATAAGTGATATATATTTTTATAATCACCTCTAAAAACCCTGCATTTTGACACCCCACTAGATGGGCATAGAGAAAATAAAGCTACGTTGTATAGATGGGTTTCGTAGTAAAAAAAAATGCAACCGCTACAATATGGCGCCATGTTTCTTTTTTTTTAACGGCACTTATCTACGAATACTAAGGCGGCCGAGACCTATCTAACGATGTCTTAATTATAAAAATCCGTCAAGTGGTTTGAAAGATACGAGGTAATAAAGTATATTACATACAAACATACTTACATATGCGCGAAAAACATAACCCTTTCCTTGCAGCCGGGTAAAAAACAATCGAATGTTTTTACTGAAATTGAAAATTTCACTCTCAATCTTCGTTCAATATCGAATCGCTACCTACCTAAGAAGTTTCATTTAAAAAATTCGAAGGCATTATATTTTGTGACAGTGGATGTCAACTCGCTCTGGGCGCGAGTGGTAAGGTCCGTGGAGTACGGTCTAAGGCCCACTCCTTACGGAAAGGAGGCCAAATTTTCATGGGAAACATTACCTACCCACAGGCTCATTATGTATGCGTGTTATGTTAAGCAGATACGCATGGTAATATCGGTTTGTATGCAGAGTCATGTCCCGTAACAAGGTAAAAACTTTACTGAAAAATTTGTCAAGTGGTTTTTTTTGATAAAACGTGTCAGTTTTGTTGCCGACGAAGTTCGTGTTGTAGGAATTTTATTAGAAAGCATTACAATGGACTTCATTATTACATTCGTAGTATAGCAGGTTGTAATGAAATGCAAAAAAATATTTGCGTAAGAAAATTCGATATCTTACCTATACTCTTTGCGCTGTAGCATTGTGCGGGTGACAGTTTCAATAACATTTTTTACTCATACACTTTTTTTTGTAGTTTAACGTCATACAGGCAACTATGTTATATGGTAGTATAACTATGGTATGACGTTAAACTACAAAAAATGCGTATACATATATGCGTAAAAAATGTTATTGAAACTGTCAGCCGCACCATGCTACAGCGCAACAAGTGTAGTGACTCGTTGAGATTTTTGTTATTACTTATATTAAATATACGGCAAATTAAATACCCTCCAAAAGGTTACAGACAGAACCTTTATCGTTATTTTAACTAAGATTCAATTGTTACTGATGATATTAGATCTATTTTGCTCTCAATAGTCTAAGAAATGGCAACGTTTTTGAGAGAGAATTTCAGGTAGGCCAGTTTTAAATATGCTATCTCTCTCACTCTCCCGGATGTCATACGGGCTATCTGGCTGGCGGTAGTGGATGCGTTCATCAGTGCAACAACCACAGCAGAACTCTTAATGAAATGAAATCGTAAATGCTGATACAATTCAGCTTTACATGGTGGTAGGCTGGAAGGATAAAAATTACGTTTTTTGTTTTCAAAATTGTCTTCTGATTTTTTAGACTGATAAGTGTTTGAAAACAATTGGAACCGAACTTCATTGACGTTCCAAGAATCACGATCTCCATACATATGACAAATAAACTTTTCTAAGATCTTTAATGTTTTGCAAATTAATTTTAGGTTTTTAGATACATAAATTATCATCATATAAAAATTTCAGCCAAGTTGAAATATTTTGGAAAAAAATAGTGTCTGGCACAGGTTTAACAACAATAAAAATTTCTGGCAATAATAGATTCATGTTGCAAAAAAGTAAAAAAAAAAGAACTTAAATTTTTTTGAAAAATTGATATTTTACCTGTACAGGTAGGATGCGCAATGATAAACGCAACCACTACCACCAGCCAGATAGCCCGTATGACGTCCGGGAGAATGAGAGAGATAGCATATCTAAAAACTGGTCTACCTGAAATTCTTGTTTTTCCGACGAGGCTAGCTCTAGTACTACCTACAATAACAATGTATGCAGAACAATGACAAACTATCGAAGAAACAAATGCCTGATAGCAACTATACTCCAGAGAACGTCGTACTTCCAAACTAGGACGACATGCATAGACGTTCAGTCGTTCACGAAGAACGACCAAGCAAGACTACAAAACAATATGACCGCAAAGAATCTTGTGTAAGCAGGCGACAGGAATCCTACCGACGCCTGACGTGAGAAGACGTACGGAGAGACTACATGAACGTGACTTCATGTTCTGGAATAGCTTATTGAGTTTAAAGATAAGAAAGATATATGCTCGTATATGTACAGGGTCGTGACTTTTAATGGCAATTTTTTTACCGACGGAGAAGCAAAAATGAAAGGTTATGTTGATAATCTCACAGTGTACTCCTAAGTATTAACATAAAGCTTTATGGGCTTATTGCTTTCTACAGCGTAGATGTATCAACCAATTTCTACAAAAAGTAGATATGGCTGAAGTTATCTTGCTCCAGAAAATTTCCTACAAAGAGATTCCGTGGCATTTTTCACAGAAGCTATGCACGTTTCGAAAATTGAAAGTAGCCTATGACATTAACTAAAAGTTTGACTTTCTAAATGTGAAATAATTATTGAAATCAGAGAAAGATACTTCCAAAGACAACCTCGTAGAAGCAGTAAATAAAAAAAAATGTTTGTAATATTAGTTTTAATCCTGCTTCTTATTCTCTCAAGACTAAAATGATTGATATGAAATATGGGTGTAGATAGAAAGTATATCCTGTTGCCCGAAAAAGCTCTCGTTTTTGTGGATGAAATAATAAATACTATCAACTTTTTGCGCGGCATTTCGTGAGTGACATATTCGTTTATCAGTGTTGACAGCCTCTGACGTGGCTTCGTATCGTCACGCGTACGCTGCAGTTCTACTGAAATTCTGGCAAAGTTTCACTGGGTTGGATATTTCTGTACGCATGTGATATTACAAAAGTGAAAAGAGTAAATCTAAACTAATCTAGGTAAACTAATATTAAAAGTAGATAAAATTGTTTGCTTGTTTTAAGAGAAATTCTTGGGAAATGCTATTCCGATTACGATAAATGATGAATTCTTTTAAGGTTGCACTAGTTGCGACTCGCCAGACTACGACTGTATGGAAGAATGATCGCGATCATTCTTGCATACTAACGTAGTCTAGAGATTACTCCGCTGTTTGACGATGTACGTTCAAAATAAAAATGATATCAATTTGTCTCATCATTATCTAGTCCTGTATGGAAAAAAAATTGAAAGGTATGAGCGTCGCGAGTTCCTTTTCAACACTAATTTTAACGCATCCTTGGGCGGAAATAAATACCATAAGAAGAAGGAAAATTGCAAATCAACCACCATAAAAGTATAGATTAGTAGTTCAACAATGCAATAATTTTATTTTGAAAATGTACATTTAGTCGTTTTTTCATGATATCCAGACTCCCAAAGGTCTGTTTATAAAATTTCGCGCGTTCGTTTTCGTCCTAAATCATCATCCATTTCGCTACAAATTTGCAAAACTGCTAATTCGTACGCGGACTAACTTCTTACTGCTCATCACAGCATCTATCTCTTTCGCACGTTTTGTGGGATAAGATAGCATGCATTATAACCCCGCACACAAAATAATCGACTAGGGCAACAACCTTAATAACAAAGCTAAACTATAATTCAGAAATGTTCTATAACCAAAATTTAACCCAGAAAAGTGCACTGTTCCTGTAGAACAGCTCATGGAAACGAAACGGCGTGATAAAGCTAGTAAAAATTAAAATAATGTAACACTTTTAAATGCCTACAAACAAATTATAAGCTTCAAAACCTAGTTTCCACATTTTAAGCACATAATTTTCATTTAGTCCCATAATATCATGCAATATCGCGATACACACGAAACAAACACAAGTTTGTAATCTTCAGCTTTGTTCAAGAGGGTTAATATTTACAAACATAATAGCCACATGTTTACTGCCTAGGCCACTGCTGCTTACTGCTATTTGCGTTGCAATTGGAAAGTAGTTACGTTGTATTTGTCAAATGTGATGGAATTTTATATGTCTAGAGACCGAGTTCTTGAAAACGATATGCAAAAGTGCTATATGCGAAATAACGTCGCAAGGAATTGTGTTCCATGGAGTATAAATCATTTTATGACGTTCTCGTAACAGTGTTAAGCGGCTATTACCCTCTTGCGTTGAAACGATCCCTACTGTCATCATTCTCTCCCGACTTTGTCCCATTTATTCAAACAATAAAAACTGCGAATTAGCAAAATGATAATAAAAAGTTATAGCATACTACGAGCGACTTTGAACATTAAAACAGTTAACACGCATCGCACGCCGCCACTCGTAAGAACTTTGTCTACTAGTTTTAAATTGAAAAGATTCACTCGCCAGTTTGAAGGAATTTAATTAGTGCCTTGGAATGTGGATTAAACTCCATGATGAAGGCAGCCTCGATTATGTTAGGGATGTCAAGAAATTTGCGTTAGGTGCCTTCTCTGCGGGATTAATGTTGCTCAGCCAACTTTCTCGTATGAGATATTTCATTTTGTAAATTCATCTCGTCACGTTTGCGGATTGATGACCCGACAGATTCATATGTATATGGCGGTATGAATTTTAATAAAACGCGGCAGGCGCGTTATTGATTCCGCTCCTGGTTTTATCTAGTTAGCGTGTTATCTGCATACATGTGGTGTCAGCTTGGGAATTGCTTTAGTCTTCCGTGTGCTTCGGAAAAGTTTACTTAAGGCGGGTCCCCGAGCAAAACGCCGCGCAAGCCGTTTTTTGTGCTGTTTTTAGGAGCTATCTACTCGTTATTTAAAAAGAAATATCAATTAATAAAAATACATTAAATTTCTACATAATATTGATTCTAAAATGGTAGATTTAGTTTTTTTTTTTAATGTTGTATATATTTCACTAATCTACTTCCAAAAAAACATAAAAATGAGAAATAATTATTGATATTATGCATCTCCTCGTAAAGTGTTCATTGATTATTTTTTGTACTAACACTAATGGATAGACAATTTAATAACGAACATTTTTGTAGAATTATTTTTTTCAAAAGACCAAAATTCGATTTTATAAAGATTTTATTCTAAAATCTGGGCGTATTCACTACTGTAATTCATGCGCCACCAGTGCCGCTAGACCAATAGGAACGCTCATATCTCATGCCGATTTTTTGGTCAGGGTACCGTCTTAACAAAGTAACAAATTAGTACAGCATTAGGCTGCTTGTTGAGTGTCATGAAGTCTTAAGGTTATGGGTGCGTGATGAATTTTAATTCATTGACTACGAAGAATGCAAACGTATTTAGGAGACCTGTAGCGGCACCGACGCTGCCACTTACGAACTAATGACATGACGTCACACAAATCCTGCATCGCGCAAGCAAAGTTTTCGGCGCGAGATTAGAACACATACAGCAGTCCGACAACAAGCGTTAGGCAGTTGCCCGGACCAGACACAACACCCGTCTGGTCGGAGGATCCTCCCTTTTCTATGGAAGTTTGTGAGACTTTACACCCTGTTCCACGTGCCTCTAAAGACCTATAAAGGTCTAATATTAGAATCATAGATCATAGTTCATGTCGTTGTCTGTATGGAGGGCCTTTACGATGAAGTGGGAAAGCCTGTTATTATCATACCGAATGGTTAGTAAATTCATATTATTATACATTTGATGTTTGACACTAATGCGACACAATGAACTGCTAATGAATTGTCATTAGCGTATTAAGTGGGTACTAATAATGTAGTATAATGTAACGTCATCGCATAGTAGTAACGCATCGCTGCCTTGTAACAACTCACTAATTTGTGTCGGTCGGTAACTCGTTGTATAATAGTTATTGTTTGTTGTTATATTGTTTAGTTAATTTTGAGATCTATTTGGCACACAACTGCTGCTCTAGTAGTAAAAGGCACCTAAAATCTTTTATAGTTACTTTTTGTCAGAAATATCAGTTTTTGTTTTGTCTTTATTATTTTTCTTAATCCTTAGTCGTTCTTATACCAAAACAGTAAAAATGATTTTGTTTATTTATACCTATCTATTAATTTAGGTCTAATTTAACATAACAGTAATACATAAGGCAGAACTTGTGTATATATTCGTGTTTTTAAAAAGGGGACTTATATGTCCCTACATGCGTCAAGGTATACATTTTTCAATGAAATGCATCAAAAATACTAGAACATTTTTATTGCAAAATAAACACAAAATAAGATAGAAAATAAAAATGGTTACAGAAAATTACGATGTCTCGACGACCACATCTGCACAGACTTACCCGCCGCGGATATCCGTTACCTGACCCCCTCTGGGGAGCACCCCCCATCACCTATGCACCAGAACACTTGACGCCGTGACCACCCCAGGGACCAAACCAGCACATAGGTGCCAGATGACCCAGTGTATCATGTCACCCTTGGTCCCCTTGTGACGGGTCAAGGTCAATGGCCCCGCCACCTACTATTTTTCGGCCGCAGGGGATAGGGAGAGCGGCCAACGCTATACCGACACTCCTCATCCCCTGCGGCCCCATCGCGTCCGCCATCAGACGGTGGCGACCCCGTCCATACCACGAATGGTAGAGAGAGGTAGCGAAAAATTACGAGAAGGCCGTCCCCAAATAATGGGGCAAGGCTAGGCCAAGAGAAAGAGACAAGCAGGGATGACGTCAAGTGGATGGGAATATTCCCTTTGGCCATTAACTGAAGTAACCACTTCTTCTTCTTTTCGAGTCGATGAAAGCTCTTTATATATTTTGGGCCCAGTAGGTGGCCACTCCGATTGTGACAGCAGTGGCGAGCATAAGGTCTTCCAAAGAGCAGATGTGTGGGCACTTGGGACACTCCAGCATGTGTGCCATATTCTGCAAAGGGGCACCGCACACACATCATATCAGCCGAAAGACGTCCACTGCTGGACATAGGCCTCCCCCAAGCGTCGCCACATTGACCGGTCCCGTGCGTCTCGCAACCAGCGGATCCCCGCAACCTTCACGAGGTCATCGGTCCACCTGGTGGGAGGCCTTCCAACGCAAAGTCTTCCGGTTCGCGGTCGCCACTCCAGAACCTTTCTGCCCCATCGGCCATCCGTTCTACGAGCAATGTGCCCTGCCCACTGCCACTTATGTTTGGCAATTCTTCAAGCTATGTCGGTAACATTGGTTCTCTTACGGATCTCTACATTTCTGATTCGATCACGCAAGGAAATGCCGAGCATAGCCCTCTCCATAGCCCTTTGAGTGACTGTAAGCTTTCTGATGAGGCCCATTGTAAGCGACCACGTCTCAGAGCCATATGTCATCACTGGCAACACACACTGGTCATAGACTTTTGTCTTGAGACACCGCACACACACTAGGTTAAAATAACCCTATTTGACGGTGGTACCTTATTATTATCAACATAACTATAACAAAAACATTCTACTGGATTTCAAATGGATCCCATTCTGCCAACTGTGCTTGTCGCAATGAACGAGCGATTTACATATTACGAGGTTCAGCCCGTTACTCTTGTTATCAACTTGTCAGTTATCACTTATCCTCGTCATTGTGTTAGCCGGAAAGGGGCCATTGCGAATTTATATGGCTATTCATATCACAATGAAATAAATTGCCACAATCAACGTAGCTAGGAGCGAGATGCACCGGGCGCGGCAAGGCACGGTCATCAGTGTTATTTTTATGTAGATAGGTATTGCTCTGACCTGAGATACTTTAAAATTACACCGATACAATACTATATGGAATAAGGACAGAATTAGAGACTGTGACAAAAAAATTAACGTTCTTACATTTTAAATTTTACTGCCATATGGGCCAAATTAAAACCCATAACGACCGTGTATCCTCCCGTGCCCCTCCGGCCTTTTTAGGGTTCCATACCCAAAGGGTAAAACGGGACCCTATTTCTAAGACTCCGCGGTCCGTCTGTCTGTCTGTCACCAGGCTGTATCTCATGAACCGTGATAGCTAGACAGTTGAAATTTTCACAGGTGATGTATAGCTGTTGCCGCTACAAAAACAAATACTAAAAACAAAATAAAATAAATATTTAAGAGGGGCTCCCATACAACAAACGTGATTTTATTGCCGTTTTTACGAAAATGGTACGGAACCCTTCGAGCGCGAGTCCGACTCGCACTTGGCCGGTTTTTTTTGTTGAAATTTTCACAGATTATGTATTTCTGTTGCCGCTATAACAACTAATACTAAAAACAGAATAAAATAAATATTTAAGTGGGGCTCCCATAACTTGGTGGGGAAAATAACTTTATTTTTGGAAGTCGGTGTCTTTCTTTTCCCCATTATTTTGCGATTGATTTTTTACATTATTCCCTGTGCACGTTTTACCACTATATAGAACAAGCAAGAAAACAAAAACATTAAATAGCACAAATTGTTTGTTTATTGTGTGTTGTTGTCTTCACATTGTTTTCAGTGATATAACACTTTCTGTTCAACACGCACACATTGTACACGTTGCCCTAGATCGTGTTGATGGTGGCCGTGAATAAAGGGCTCATTTGTCTCACAGCCATGACATGGGACTTACACACGTGGTGTGCTATTCTTAGCACAATCCACATGGGGATAATTGATATGCTCGTAAGGGTCATTTTAAACACCGTGACGTAAGGTGACGCGATGCTGCGCGCGCTATTAGTTATATAATATACTAGTTTTTACCCGCGGGTTCGTTCCCGTGGCTCATCCCACAGGACATAAAAAATAGCCTATGTTACTCAAGAATAATATAGCTTTCTACTGGTGAAAGAATTATCTAAATCAGTTATGTAGTTTTTGAGTTATCCATTACAAACTTACAAAACAAATATTTCCTCTTTATAGTATTATTATATATATACTAGCACACGCCTCGCGGTTTCACCCGCTTAGTTCCCGTTCTCGTGGGAATAAAGGGATAAAAAGTAGCCTATGTCACCCGGGGATAGTGTAGCTTCCGAACGGTGAAAGAACTTTTGAAATCGGTCCCGTAGTTTCGGAGCCTATTCGGTACAAACAAACACACAAACAAATGTTTCCTCTTTATAATATTGGTATAGATGGTATAGCCTAGTTTTTGCCCGCGGCTTCGTCCCCGTGGCGCATCCCACATGGCCCGTTTTCGGAATAATAAATTAGCCTTTATTACTCAGGAATAATGTAGCCTTCTACCAGTGAAAGAATTTGCAAAATCGGTTAAGTAGTTTTTGAGTTTATCCATTACAAACAAACTTACTAACAAATATATCCTCTTTATAATATTAGTGTAGATAAATAACTTTATTTACTACACAAAAAGGTACACATTTCTTTAGGGGAAGTAACTTCAATAAACACAATAACATCACCTGTGTTCCCTGTGTGTTCACCTGTATGTATTCTTATCAAATACATTTATTATATTCTATTCCCCAAAAGGTTAGGCAAATGTGCACTTATGGTACACTCACTTTTTGCTGGTTATGTTTAACTCTTCGTGTGTTTAAGACGTGGATCCACGTTCAAAAAATGTCTGCGCTTGTGTGTCTAAATCTGGATCCACGTCCAAACCTAACAAACTTTATAAACGCAATTTTGTGAATTAGACTTTGACTTTTTACCCGACTGCCGAAGGAGGGTAATGTGTTTATCATCAGTCTATATATGTATGTATGTTTGTTCCTATATGGCGTTCTAGAGACCAAACGCGTTGGCCGATTTTGATGATTCTTACGTCAATAGATTTGTCTTAAGCCTGCGAGTGTCACTGGCTACATGAAAATTGCAAAATAGACAAATGGCGGATTTTGGGCGCCATATTGTGGGGGCCCAATTTTTGTTTTCCTGCCAAACCCGTCGTGTGGGGTATCAAAATAAAGGGTTTTAAGAGGTGATTACAAAAATATATTATACTTATATTTTTAAAAATAACTAAAAGTTGTAAATAAAAATAATCCTAAAAAATAACAAAAAACCCGACTGCATAAAAAGCCAACTAAAAAGACGTAAACAAGAAGAAAATCATGCTGTGCAGTCGGAGGATACATCTGGTTTTCGTCAGCCACCTCGCGCATATGTTTCCTCCGACTGCACAACATGATTTGCTTCTTGTTTACGTCTTTTTAGTTGGCTTTTTATGCAGTCGGGTTTTTTGTTATTTTTTTATGTCATTCTGGTGACGCGTGAGCCTTGTGACGTCACATGACTGTAATTATTACGAGACTAAACACACGAAATGTTAAGTCAATCGTCATCAATCGGGAACAAGTCCTGACTCCGGACTGCAACTGTAAAATTACAGATGGAAAACCCAGTAGCAATTTGCTGAATTAGGGATTGAACGCAGGACCTCGTGTTCAGCTGTAGCGCTTGCAACCATGAGAACAACGAGGCAGTCAGAACTAGAATTCATATGCCCCGCGGAATTTGAATTTAAACGAATTCTCTCATTAAAATTGTGTTTCTTTTTACCCGACTGCCGAAGGAGGGTAATGTGTTTATCAGTCTATGTATGTATGTATGTTCCTATATGGCGTTCCAGAGACCAAACGCATTGGCCGATTTTGATGATTCATACGTCAATCGATTCGTCTTAACCCTGCGAGTGTCACTGGCTGACATTAAAGTTGGACAATAGAAAAATGGCGGATTTTGGGCACCAATTATTTTTTTCCTTCCAATCCCATTGGGTGGGGCCATCACAATAAAGGATTTTAAGAGGTGATTTCAAAAAATATAATACTTATATGCGTCGCGGACCGCGGTCTATGCGTTCGGTGAACCTGGCTCTTGTTACACGTGGTGGGCTATTCTTAGCACATGCCATGCGGAGATCACTTATGGGAGCTATTAAAGATATCCATAAAAATAAAAACTTTTTTTACAGTAAAGAAACAGTCGGCAGTCAGTCAAAAACGAAGAAACAAAAACAGGAACACCGACTTCCAAAATTGAAGTTATTTTATACTTTGTAGTGTTTTTATTTGGAAGTCGGCTGTATTTTTTTGTAAAAAAACTTTGAATTTTTTTAGTCTTTAGTTGTAGTACTTAATGAGAAAGTTCTATAGTAAGGTGCTTATAATGCCCAAAGTTATGCCAGAATAGTTTACCCGAATGACATAACATTTGATTCTGTTGTATGTTGTATATATCCGATGTTCATGTTGACCAAATTAAATGGGACTACATGAGAAGCACCAGCTTGCAAATAAAAAAAGAATCATCAAAATCGGTTCACCTAGTAAAAAGTTCTGAGGTGTAACACATTTTATTTTTAACCGACTTACCAAAAAGGAGGAGGTTCTATGTTCGACTTCTTGTATGTTTTTTTTTTTTTTTTTTTTTTTTTTTTTTATGTATGTTCACCGATATCTCCGTCAATTGTGGACCGATTTTGAAAATTCTTTTTTTGTTTGGAAAAGTATGTTTCGAAATTGGTCCCATTTTAATTTGGTGAAGGTCTGATGAAGAACTTCGGAGATACACAACAGAACTCTTCAATAAATAACGGCAAAACTCTCGGGATTGCTGCAATCGCATGTCTGTTTGTTGTTTATACCATTTCATAACATAACATCACGCCAGTACGCTCTAAAGGGGTACGCAGATCTCTCATTTCGCCGGTTATGTTCAAGTTTCATGTTATTCGGTTAATCTATTCTGGAGTTATAGGGACCTTAATAAACAACTTGCTATTAGGTAGATAAAACTAAAAAGGGAAAAATAAAAACTTTTTTGCAAAAAAATACTACCGACTTCCAAATGAAAAACTACAAAGTGAAAAATAACTTAACTTTTGGAAGTCGGTGTCCATATCGCAAAAAAATGGTTCCTACGAAAGACACCGACTTCCAAAAGTTAAGTTATTTTTCACTTTGTAGTTTTTCATTTGGAAGTCGGTAGTATTTTTTTGCAAAAAAGTTTTTATTTAATCTGTCGAAGTGAGTACCGCCTCCTTTTCTCCATAAAACAGTGTTTTAAATGAGAGCTTGTTTTGAAAAAAAAAAACTTTTTTACAAAAAAAGACTACCAAATAAGAAAACTACAAATTGAAAAATAACTTTATTTTTGGAAGTCGGTGTCTTTGGTAGGTTTTTTTTTGCGCTATGGACACCGACTTCCAAAAATAAAGTTATTTTTTGGAAGTCATTTATTGAAGAGTTCTATTGTATATCTCCGAAGTTCTTCATCAGATGTTCACCAAATTAAAATGGGACCAATTTCAAAACATACTCTTTCAAATGAAAAACGAATTTTCGGTTTCGAAAAATCGGTCCAAATTGACGGAGAAATCGGTGAACGAACATAAAAAAAACATACATAAAGTCGAACATAGAACCTCCTCCTTTTTGGTAAGTCGGTTAAAAACTACTAGGTAAGTAGGTACTCAGTTCTATTACCCATTTACCGAATACTTTAAATGTATTACTGTATTGTGGTTACCTAATTCAATTCGATAGCACGTAACACAACATAAAATTAAATTAGGTATATGATAATTACCTATGCTTGTTCAAACATACTCGTATTGCCAATTTCCATTCAAAAAGTAATTTCAATAAACGGGCAAATAAAATCACTTTGTATCGAATTAATGTGAAACTAATTTAAATTGTGTGTTGTAAATTTGTAATGAGTTAATGACATATTTATAATTATTAACCGGCTTCCCAACACGGAGGAGGTTCTCAATTCAATTGGTATTTTTTTTTAAATTAATATTCTTACTAAGACTTCATCTACTCACTTTGTTATATCCTTGAAGTTTTGAGTGATATGAACAGATGTTTCAGTTTATTGCTTCATAATATCAGCCGAAAGACGTCCACTGCTGGACACAGGCCTCCACCAAGCGTCGCCACTTTGACCGGTCCCGTGCGTCCCGCATCCAGCGGATCCCCGCAACCTTTACCAGGTCATCGGTCCACCTGGTGGGAGGCCTTCCAACGCATCGTCTTCCGGTTCGCGGTCGCCACTCCAGAACTTTTCTGCCCCATCGGCCATCTGTTCCGTGAGCAATGTGCCTTGCCCACTGCCACTTAAGTTTGGCAATTCTTCAGGCTATGTCGATAACCCTGGTTCTCTTGCGGATCTCTACATTTCTGATTCGATCACGCAAGGATACTCCGAGCATAACCCTCTCCATTGCCCTTTGTGTGACTGTAAGCTTTCTGATGAGGCCCATTGTGAGCGACCACGTCTCAGAGCCATAGGACATCACTGGTAACACACATTGGTCATAGACCTTCGTCTTGAGATCGTCTTGTTTATTGCTTAATAATAATGAATTTAATATTAATAGCTTTGTGAGACTTGCAATACAGCAAAGTGTACCTATTATTCAAACAAAATAACCTGTAGGTACTGTTGTGAAACAGAATCTTATTCTGTAATCCTACAGTCGCCTTTTCACGGTAGAGTTAAACTATCTCTACCATGTTTTCAGTACTAGATATAGTTATGCAGTATAGGTTCAAGCTCGTCGAAAATTTATTTCAATTAGTGCGCTACTCGTCTTTTGTGCTATAGCGTGCTCCATTGTTATCAGTCGAACAGACTCGGGCAGTCAAACAACGTACTGCCGCCGTTGCTAACCACAATCCCGCATGGCTTTAACACCATAAATTCTGTAGCCTAACCTCCATGCCTCAGTGCTGCCATCTGGGTCGCTTTTCTCGTTTTATAGCGATAACATGCTTTTCTACTTAGCCACTGACATCGCTGGTGGAAGCTGACATGTCCTCTGCTCAAAATGGTAATTTTGTTTGATTGACCGAATATGAAGGTGGAATAGTGTAGTGGGTGTTTAATACCGTATAATGTTCTTAATGGTTTTGTTGTATGGTAAACTAAGGATTCAAGGATTAAGGAAAAATAAGGCATGAGAAGAAGATTTTTTTTTTAACAACGCTTTATTTTTCATACTAATAAGTAACTAGAAAAGGTATAAACTCCGGTTTTGTTTGTTGATATCGGTAATGGGGTCTTGGTAATGAATATTTAATTACTATCCTAAAAACTTAATTTGCATTGTAGTTATTTTATTATTCTGTGTCTGCAATTGAATTTAATGAAACGTAAAAGAATATAAATATACACGAGTACATATTTCAAGAGAAAACATCGAAATATTGGTAACAGTGAACTCGTCGGAACCGAATATTAATTATCATTTAGTACCTTCGTTAACATTTCAGTTCCAGAAGTTAATGAAATGAAAACATATTTGGTTTAAACGAAAATACCGGAAAATTTTGTAGGTTTCTGTAAGTTTATGTATTTTCTTCGTGTAAATTAAACAATTATCAAATTATTTGAGCTCTTACTAGTTTCTGTCAGCCTGTGTCATCCTGTTTATCTGCATACTGGCAAACTACTTTAGGCCAATGATGTGCGACATAAGTTGAGCGTATAACACATCAAAGCAACTAACGTTGATAGTGATTTCATAGCCGTGTTGCTATCCAAACCAAGAGGGAAATAGTCGCCTTCCACCTAAGTAGTGTAATTTACTTTAAAACTTGTTTCTCTCCAACCAACTAACGGTTTATCAGTGTACGAAGTTAACTACGATCCGTACCTGAAATGGTCCTTCGAGTCGGATGTAGTTCGATATCAAAATGTTTAGGACCTTTAATTTTGAAGCTAGTGATTTTAGTTTTTTGACAACGCCCAGTCGACATGTCAACACCATGTTTCTAGCAAATAACTATTCTATTCTATTATATTCATTATGAACGAAAGTGACAGTTAGAAAAGATGACAAGTGCACGCTATGCAAGAAAGGAATTTGTTGAAAATTGATTTACCTTTTTTATTCTCTGCTGTAGCTAAGACTTAAGTAGATATCTTTATCTTCTTAATAAGAGTAGATAGCTACTACATAAATAAAGATAAGTACTGATTTGCCATTGGTTGCCACTGATTTGCCAAGCATTTGACTACAATCTCTTTTGGTTTTTCCGATTAAGGGCCTAAGGGTACGTTCATACGGAACATCTCTATTTACAGTACCGTTTTAACGGATCCGTCGCTATTGAGGGTAATGTTCACACCACATTTAGTCAGTGCAACACCAACTTTCAAACAAAACGGATCAGTATTTTAATACTGTTGTTTGTGTGAACGCACTCATACAACTACCTATGCCATTGCCGAATAAAAACGTAGATATTCGATAAAGCGGACCCGTAAAACGGACTGCTGTATATTTTGTCGGATCGGTATTTTTACTGGATCTGGCATACTGTCATGTGTGGGAACTCGCTCATACATTTACATATGTCAGCACCGAATAAAAATGTATTCAATAAAACTGACCTGTAAAACGGACCTCTGTGTGAACGAGCACTTATTTATAAAAATCTTGACTCTGTTTAGTGATTAAGATTCTAAATTTAAATTTTCTGTTAAGCAGTTGCTAAACAGTATCAAAACTGTCTAAATAAGGGTGAAAAGATTTAGAATATTATTGTTATGATCGTGACATTTTTGCATTCCTTCGTTTCCATAAATTAACCGAAATACCAATAGCTGGTTTAGCTTTTTTTCGTCTTGCGGACAAAAGTTAAGCCCAAAGAGTAATGTTCTAGGTAGGGCGGCATTGGCCGTGGCAGGTAGACATTTCTTAACTAATTGTAGTTTTTGTTTTTGTCATTTGTAAACAGTAGCGCCCCCTAAAACAATAAAAAGACGGTACATACTTTATGATGGCTACGGCAAATCTTATTGGTGACGTTCTACAGAAATTCCAGGTGCGTAGTATTTATAACTCGCATGAGTGTATGACCAGAGATGCATGAACGAAAACGTAGCAAAAAAGAGTATTTAATAAACGTTGCAGGAGGCATTCTGTATTATCCGCCTGCGTCTATTGGAAAAATGTGCTAGGAAAAAGAACATCAATAAAATAGTGATGGCACCAATGTAAACATAGATTACGAAAGACTAATACTAAGTACTACTAGAATATACTAACTCATACTAGAATATAGGCTATGAAAGAATAAATACACTATGAATAGAAACGACTATGAAAACAATTGCCACTATATTTTTACAACAAAATACTGGGTTATAAAGTAAACCAATACGATTGATCCTTTCTTTAAATATACGAATTTTCTACTAACACAAAACGTTGACTACACACGCAATATACGTGTGACGTGTTTCCATTCACATTTTGAATTTAATATTGAAAGCATTCACCTTAGTCTTTCATTCAATGATATATAATTACACACAAGGTCGAATAAATATAATATTACACGCTTGTAATCCCCGATAGGCTAGGGAAGGGGTGTGCCTACAACCGCATTTAGACAGTTATGTTTAAGTATCATGTAATAATGGTCAAGCCCTATAAAGCCCTATAAAGATGGACTACTACTTGTCAGGTTGCTAAACGATAAGTTTGCACTTCTCGTTTCCCGCCCATTCCAAGGTTATAAATAGTGTGGCTCTTGCCATTAAAGTCAGTCTATCTTTGATCGAGGCGTGATAAATAACTATAAGGGTAAGCGCTGCTCTATAAACTATGTTTGTGCAACTGTGTATTTGATATGAGAATAAACCTGGGTGAGTAAACCCTTTTAAGCATTTTAATTTAAATCGTCAACCCCGATGAAATACCCACACAAGGTTTTTGGTCTTTTAAGTAAAATACAACAATAATAAGATATAAGATTTTTCTTATTTCATGAGATACCGGTAAATCTACAATAAAAAAAAACCAGATGAATAAACTAACAACATCCTCCTGAAATGGTCCTTCGAGCCGGATGTTGTTTCGATATGAAAATGTTTAGGACTTTTGAACCTATAAATACTCAGTGTATCAGACATCTAAAATCACTTGCAGTCCGGAACCCAGACCTCGTACACAGCACTAATGCTTGGCACCACTAGACTAACAAGGGAATCTATTAAATATTGAAATACCTAATAGCATGGCTAGAATCCCCTGCGGTATATAAGGCGTATTATTAATTCGTTACGCGAACTGTATCTACTTTTGTGTTTATTATATAGTTATGGCATTACGCGGTAAGGTGGTAATATTTAATACTGTAGGTACTCACATTAATATTCGGTTGTTAATATCTTTATTGATGCAGCTTGATGGTGGTTAATACAAAATGTCATTTAATTTGGGTGAGTCTTAGATTGCTGCACTTGATTAGTGGGTGTTCACACGTTATCTCCATCTGCCTAGCTACGGCGTAGACTTTTCCCAATAATATTAAGGTTTGTTTCCAGTGTAACTGGGTTCTGCTGAGTACCAGCAGTGCTATTATTCTGTAAAAATCTCTCTGTGGTGATTTAGGTGAAGTCAAAGTCAGTTTTTTTTATTTCAATTATGTATGTAAGTGGCACTTCAGAGCATTGAAAATTTAAAAATATTAATTGATTATACTGTCCATTAGCAAAGGTAGATTGTTATGGAGAAGAACGGACAAGACAAGAAACTCTACTTTTTATCAGTTAAAAAAGTGTTTTACAATATTTACCATTACATAGAGAAATAAACTAGCTTTTATTACTTTCAATCCCCAGCATCGGTTAGAATGACAACTTCAAGCTCACGTCCCTAAGTCATCAGCATCACGGTAAGATGTGTACAGAATCAACCGACTGTATTCTACGTGGAGCAACTACTTATTTGACAACAACCATAACCTAGTTACTGAGTACGACGATACGATACTCCTTGGTAAGACTGGTTGTCAGATCATCATGTCAGCTGAAAAACGTCCACTGCTGGACTTAGGCCTCCCCCAAACGTCGTCACACTGATCGGTGCGTTGCATATACTAGTATCAAACAGTGATAAAAATGTGTGACTCAAGCCTGTCAGAGTAGGCCGTGCTCGCCCGGCTGGTCATCAGTCCACCTAGAGGGAGGTCTCTCAACGTTGCGTCTTCCTGTTCAAGATCGCCACTTCAGAACTATTCCACTCCACTTCTAAGTAGATATTACAATGAAAAACCTTAACTATAGATCCACTATGTGGTAACTGGGACACTAATCCAATAGTTGAGCTATTTTTGTCCTAAGAACGTTAATTTAGTGTAAAATCCTGGTCGGTGGACTCGGATACATAACTAACATGATTAACCATATTACCCGGTGGAACGTGAAGGTCTTCTCTCAACGTTCTATCGTTTAACTTACAATGTTATGTTTCGTAAATAAACTAGCAGTCAGTGTATGCAGTATAAACAAAACTAGCCATGTGGGTTATGTTTTTATAATTTAATGTTATACTATTTCCAGCGGCTTCGCCCGCGAAAATTACGGAGATTATCCCATGTGCACTTTTACTAGGGAATTAAGTCTCTTACTTTCAAATCCAGCAGCCTAATTGTGTAAGTGAATTCGGCAAAGAAAACAATCTGTTTCTTTCCCAAAAACAACTTTTCGTATTGCAAAAAGTAGTTTTTGGGAAAGAAACAGTTTGTTTCCTTTGCCGAATTTACTTACACAATTAGGCTGCAGGCCTTGGTATAACCGTGTGTCAATTTGCATCTAAATCCGTTCAGCTGTCAAGACGTAAAAAGCTATCAAACACACAGACAGAGTTACTTTCACATTTATAATGTTAGTAGAGTCAGGCTTTTGTAACTATGCAGAACTCAAAATGTTATTGGTATCTCCAAAATGTTTTGTATGTAGTATGCTTTTAGATCAGTCACCTTCGTTGTACTTGGGCTGTCAGATTGCTTACGCTGTACATTATTTTTCACAAATCTAATTAGAAAAATGGTAAAACCTATTAGGAGTGCGGGAGTTATTATATTACATGTTATGTAAATTTCAAGATTTAAAGGAACAGCACGATTTCGTTCTTAGTCAAAAACGTCAATGTTTACAAGATATGGAAACATTGAAGTATACGACGATCTAATGATTTTGATATATTGCCTTTTCATTTTTGTATATTAGTTTATTTAACTAAGAATATTTTTACAAATAACAAAGAACACCTGTTCATGTTATTTACAAGAAGATCGTGTTGTATTACAACATTATGAACCAAAACAAAAACTTTGTGTTTTGGCGATAATCACACACTGAGGTTTTTTCAGTATGTGATTCTCACTCACAGTGACAAAACTGTATCAAATCCACACTGCATCGTACTTAAGTGACTATTCTTTACCAGGAATGAATCAGAACCCTATTAAAAACTCAAAAAAAAAAAAAAAAAAACCTTTTTCGCAGTACAGACGGTGTTACCTTCGAGTCCGACTCGCACTGCCGGTTTTCAAATTTAGATCTTAAGTTTTCTCCTTACACATGTTTTTTTGAAAAAAAAAGAAAGAAGTTGGTTTAATATAAAATCAGTAATAAATTTACACGCATTTCTTGAGGAAATTCGGTTCTTAAAGGTTCAACAACATACCTTTCTATGAAGCTGAATACCCAGGGCTGCTGCGATGAAAGAGCGCCCTAAAAATGCTCTCGCTTCAATCGATACAGAAGGTATGTCCAAAATTAGGTCGACTACCCTATTTGTAGGTTTCGCTCAGGTGCCCCCGACTGAAGGTGTTGGCATTTGAGATAAGTGTTTTTCTTTTACACCTTGAGGGTTAACGCAGTTAACGAATTTTATGGAAATCTCTACCAAACCAAAATAAAAAGTATTTTGAATTTTGCCTTTTCTTTTTACCGGACTGCTGAAGGAGGGTAATGTGTTTATCAGTCTATGTATGTTTGTTCCTATATGGCGTTCCAGAGAACAAACGCGATCTTAGGTCAATCGATTCGTCTTAACCTTGCGAGTGTCTACATTCATCATCTGCCTAGCCTTTTCCTAATTGTTTGTTGGGGTCGGCTTCCAGTCTTACCGGATTCAGCTGAGTACCAGTGTTTTACAAGGAGCGACTGCCTATCTGACCTCCACAACCCAGTAACTAGGTAACACGGTACCCCTTGGCAAGACTGGTATCAGATCTCAAGCTTCTGACTACTCGAAGATCTTCAAATGACATCCGAGACAAACGGCTTAACGTGCTTTCGAGGCACGGAGGAAACTCGGTATGTTGAAATGGTCACCCATCCACGGACCGACCTCGGCAAGCGTTGCTTAACCTTGAAGATCGACCCGTGCGGCTGTTATTATTTAGCCACGAGCTCCTCCTCTCCAGAGTTACATTGGCATTTTTAATTTTAGTATAGAACAATGGATTTAATAAACAACCTACTTCTTTTGTCCTTCATGTAAGGGAACACACGCAGCTGTTACAACTTTCACCTACAATTTCTTTTCATAAATTATACGACCCGGAAATTAAGTTCATAAAACCAGTATTACAAAGTAATTATACAGGTCTAATAACAATAGAAAAAGCTCATAAAAAAGAGACGAATAAAACATAGATTTTAATTGAAATTCCTCATAGGAAACTGGGTCATGTTTTGTTCATATTGTATCAAGAATCATGAATTAGAGGAACGGTATAACGAGGTGGGTAAAACTGTACGCGCAGTTGCACACACAGGTGCTTTGCACAAAGGCATTCAATGTTAAAAAAGTTACTGGGTCAAGTTTTACAAGTAGATTTATGCCCAGTTTTTTTCTATTGAATTTAAAGATAAATATATATTTATTTGCCCAAACATGTGTATATACATACAACAAATCATTACACTTGCATGCATGATGACAAAAAAAAAACAAAGGTTCAGCCATGTTTCCCATACTATGGCGTGCAAATATTATAAAAATATGATAATAATTAATTACTGTAATGAATTTAAAAAATAAAATAAATCCATATGTCAACAGTAAAAAGAAAACAAATAATTATATAGTAACAATGACAAAAATATCAAGCAAACGACAAATGTATGTAAAAATAATTCCAAATGTCAACAGTAAAAAAAAAAACGAACAATACCAAAAATACCAGGCCCCTCAGAAAGTATTGCGAAAAAAAGTTTTTATATATGGGAGACTGGCCAGTTATAATGTTTTTCGAAAATATGATTATTTATAAGTAAAAATAAGTAAGTTCCAATTTCAAAATTTCCCTCCACATTTTTTGCGAGTTAATTCAAAGTATTGTGTCTCACTGAAATATGGATCTGCGCCGGGAACATTTTAGAGCTATGATTTTATACGATTTCAAGTGTCGCCTGAAACCGGATGAATCGTACGATAGACTTCAAATGGCATTCATGGATGAAGGCCCTTCCAAGGCAACCGTGTATCGTTGGTATAACGAATTCAAGCGCGGTCGACCAACTTTGGGGGATGACGAAAGAAGCGGTCGCCCTTTGACGGCTGTTACCGAAGAAAACGTGCTAGCAGTGAAAAATTTAATCCAAGACAATAGGCGAATTACATATCAGGAGATTCAACACATATTGAAGATTGGATCGGGAAGCGTTCACGAGATTCTACACAGCCATCTTCGCGTGAGGAGGATAGTATCACGCTGGGTGCCGCACAACCTCACCGATGCTCAGAAGCAGGCCCGGGTGGATGGTGCCGTGATATGCTTAACAAATTTGAAGCAGGCTCGTCTCGGCGTGTTTACGACATCGTTACAGGTGATGAGTCCTGGATTTATCAATACGACCCAGAAACCAAGCGCCAGTCGACTGTTTGGGTGTTTCAAAATGAGCCAACGCCTACCAAAGTGAAGCGATCTAGAAGCGGGGGTAAGATTTTGATCGCTAGCTTTTTTAATTTGACTGGCCACTTGGTATCAATTCCCTTACGGGATCAAAGAAGCATTAATGCCGAATGGTATACTACCAAATGTTTGCCAGAAGTTTTCTCTGTTATAAGCAACAAGCGACCAAACACAGGGCTCCGCGGGCTACTGCTCCACCACGACAATGCACCTGCGCACACCGCACTCAAAACGAGGGACTTCCTGGACAGCACGCCAGTCAAACTCCTGGGTCACCCTCCTTACAGCCCTGATCTAGCACCGTGTGACTTCTTTTTATTCCCAAAAATAAAAAATCAGCTCAAAGGGATACAATTTTCGTCGCCGGAAGATGCGCTGGCTGCGTTCGAGCAGGCTGTAAACGAGGTGTCTGCGGCGGACTGGAAAAAGTGTTTTGAAAACTGGTTTAGGCGCATGAATCTTTGTATAGAGGCTGGTGGAAAGTACTTTGAAAAGATTTAATAAAAATATATGTACGTATAGAACAATTTTTTTTAGTTTCGCAAAACTTTCTGAGTGTCCCACGTATTAAGCAAATGTCAAATCCATGTAAATATAATTTCAAATGTCAACAATAAAAAATAAATAATAACAATGTCAAAAAATATATGTCTAGTCTATGTAAAATATCAATGAAATGTCAAATCTATGGCAAAATATCAAATAATTAGAGAAAAATAAAATAAAAAACAATGTATGTCAAATAAAAGATTCTGCCAGAAATTCGCTTATACTAAAGTAAGTAAGCCCTGGTACTTAGAAAGTATATTGGGCAGTTTATTTAATGCACTAGGGTTGCTAATGCTCTAGTTTTTGAAAGAGTTTGATGTAATAGCTTTGTTTATATCAGTCAAACCTTTAAGCACGGTAATAGTCTCTTTGTTCCCGTAAAAAAAAACAGAAAACACACAAAAACCACAAAGTTATTAGTCCTGGCTGGGTGACATTACACTGTTTCAGTTAGGCGCTGTAATATAACTACTTTACCATGTACAGCAGAACGCAGTACGTTTGACGGCATCCTGTTAGCGCGATTAAGGGATGCGGCGTAAACTCATTTAGAACTGCCACCTGAAGTAGTGGGACAAAAATGTGGCCCAACTACACACAGTGTGTGTGTTTTGAGCATATTTGTGGGCAGTGTTGCCATATGTACGGATTTGTCCGTACACGTACGGCATTTGGACCATTACGTGCGGATCAAACTTGCGTACGGATATGTGTTTGGATTTCCAATAATACGTTATAATACGTACTCTTATTAAAATACATTACATAAAATTCACCAAAACATCGATATGTCGATATTTTTTTGGCTCTCGACAAGAAATGTATTAAAAAAATAAAGAATGTACGTGTTTTTCGATGACGGGGAATTACCGTTTCATGTTTCATCTAAGATACTGAATAAGGTTGCATGTTGCACGGTTGACGTTGATTGCAGTAGTGAATGAAAGAGATAAATTACGATTTGTTTTGCTTGTTTTTTTGTTTTTATCAAATACACCTTGTTTTGATTTGAATGTTGACAATGATATGATGGAAAAAATACACATGTTTAAGTAATTTTTGCTTTTAATTTTATGTTTCTTTTGTACGGATTTCGTACGGAGTTTCAGATTTATTTTACGTACGGACTTTGTACGGATTTGGTCAGATGTACTGATGTTTAGTACCTACAGTATGGCAACACTGTGTGGGATATATGTGTCCCAGCTACACACAATGTGTGTGAGTTGTGCACACTTCGCGTTTTAGGCGGTTTACACTGAAACGCTTGATGAATGTATTTGTTCAGCCGTTTGTGCTGTAAAGCTTTGTTGTACATAACGTTGTTACAACCCTACTTTATTTAAGTATCTCCAATTTTGTTTGGGTTATCGTGATTACGCAATCATTAATCTTTGATGTTATTCCGTACTTGATTGTAACAAACAGATTTTGTTACGGTTTGTTACAATGTTTAGTCGTCCATTCCAGTTAAATCAAATCCCCGGGCAAATACGGTCTAAGAATTCCTTAATGTGTTTATAAATTAATCCTATTACACATTTGTGCTAATTCGATTAAAACACACATTGGAAACGTGACCTCTTTACTAATTATACACTAACCTCACAAAATTATACAAAGCCAAACATGTGAACATTGCGGTACATAAACGGGTCCACTTGTATCCGCAAACAATGCACATCATTGCTATTGAACAATGTGTTTCAAATTTCGAATGCAGTCCAAAAATAGGTCATTTGGCTTTTCAGCACTGACAATCAATTTGACACAATCATGTGTATGGAAATCATTTATGGATTTGAATGGTTTAGTCTATTTCTGTGATACTGGCAAATAGGCTTTTATTTACGACAAGGTATGTTTAATGAATTTTCATACAAAGTTTCATTCGTTGTTTAAGCTCTTTAGGACATGAACTTTTATAAAACCTTCTTAAGTCACATTCTTTATAAAATTTTAAATTTGCAAGTGGGTCTCTAGTTTTTGGAGCTCACGTATTGTTGGATAAAAAAAAATCGCAAGAATTTCAAGTACCTACACTACCAGCGGCCAGTAAATCCGTAACTCGGAGTCTCAACACGAAGAAGGAATAAGTTTTTCTATGGCTCAAATTAATAAATAATATTAATTAAATTAATTATATAATAATTAAATTAAAATGTCACTAGATGGCATGATATGCATCGATTTGTTATTGAATTTTGTGAAAAATTAAGTTTTTTAAAATCGTTCATTAAAAATGTTATTTTAAATAATAATCAATAGCACAAAATTATGAAATACTAGCTGTTGTCCGCGACTTCGTCTGCGTAGCATTAGTGCTTCGAAAAGCATTTTCTTTATATAGCGCAATATTATTGTAGGTGTGTGGGCCACCTTACTTGGGAAATTATTAGTTCACCATACAAACTGCCAGCCCCCTTTCCACCCCCTTAAGGATAATTGTCGGGATAAAAACTAGCCCATGTCCTTTCCAGGGTCTCAAACTATCTCCATACAAATTTCATTTAAATCGGTGCAGCGGTTTAAGCGTGAAAAGGTTTAAGGGGGAAAAGGAAAAGACAGACAGACAGACAGATTTACTTTTGCATTTATAATATGACTAGCTTCCGCCAGCGGCATCGCCTGCGTGAAAGTCTGAAGCTGTCCCACGGGAAACTGTTATTTTTATACGGGATGTAAAGTAGTTTATGTGCTATTCCAAACTATAATCTATCTCTGTATTAAATTTCTTCCAGGTCCGTTCAGCCGTCCTGGCGTGTTTGAGTAACTAACATAAATCCATCCAATTTCGCATTTATAATATTCGTAAGATAGTTAGGATTGGGACCTTATATTTCGCATTTCAAAGATTATTTGAATTACTCATTTAATATCCATTCCAATAGATGGCACTGTATTAATTTTTCGAGGTTTTCCACTCGATTTTTTAAATTTGTTTTATAACACGATTTGGTACAAAGAAACTGTGAAAACAGTACTACTACGAAAAATCACGAACTGAGTTAACCCTTTTGCTTGCAAGTGCTTTATACTGTGCCAATCGTTCAATTCATTTACTGGAATGTATTAAAAAAAACATTAATTAGATTATGATCTGGGCAGTATGTGGCCCCGACTACCCTTTTTACAAGCTTATATTTAACTCGCAATGTATGTATGTATGTTTGTATGTATGTAAGTGTGTTCGGGTCAAATCTTGCAACCAAATTTTAAAGCAACTATCCTCCACCGATTACGATGAAATTTTGCATACACGTTTAGTTTGTATGACAATGCATGTGTAGCGAAGTAACGTCATTTTAAATCCAATATGGCGGATGGCCTAAGATGACGGACTAGTTATTTTTGTGCACTGCCATGATATGGGTATCAAATGAAAGGGTTTGCTGAGAAGAATACAAAAAAAAACTTGTTTTAAAAAGATTCTTTAATGAATTACTTATTGCTTGTAGTTTAAAAAAGTAATATACTTACATCCTAATATACTGTCATTACCAAGCCAACATTGTCGGACACTGCGGGCGACAAAAACGATTTATTATGCATTACGAATATTGGATGGCATAGGAAATCGCATTAATGATTAGGAATTTAATGGCCACTATTTATGATGAAAATTATTGTATAAGCTTTCATTCTGTTGTAGCTTAGTTAAAATATTGAGCTTTATCTATCCTCGTAGGTATATTCATACATAAATAACACTAGCTTCTGTCAGCGACTTCGCCCTCGTGATCAATGTCGAAAATTATCCCGGGGGAACATTTTTCCGGGATAATTTTTCTATATTCAAATTATTCTACGTTCTATTCCGAACTATAATCTATCTCTGTGTCAAATTTCATCCAGATCCGTTCAGCCGTTCTGGCGTGGTTGAGTGACAAACATACATCCATCCAAACTTTCACTTTTATAATATTACTAGCTGACCCCGCGGCTTCGCTCCCGTCAAAATTATAGCCTATGTTACTCGGGAATAATATAGCTTACCATAGGTGAAAGAATTTTTAAAATCGGTCCAGTAGTTTTGGAGCCTATTCGGTACAAACAAACAAACAAACATAATTATATATATATATATATACTAGCTGTTCCCCGCGGCTTCGCTCCCGTTGGCCACCCCCGCAGGACCCGTTTCCGGGATTAAAAAATAGCCTATGTCACTCAGGAATAATGTAGCTTTCTATTGGTGAAAGAATTTTTAAAATCGGTCCAGTAATTTTGGAGCGTATTCGGTACAAACAAACAAACAAAAAAATCTTTCCTCTTTATAATATTGGTATAGATATATATAATAAATTGGTACAGATTAGGAAAAGGTAAAATGTATCCTATCCTATATGCCTTTTAATCAGAAAGGGAAGATAAGGTTACCTACTATATCTACCCAGGAGGGGTAGGACCTTCCAGGAAGTAATTCGATCACAAGAATTCGTAGAAAGTTAGATAGGTTTGAACTGATTAAAATCTTTTTACTGAAGAAAACTATCTCTGGCGCCACTCTGCTGCAAAGACGCTACAAAAAGAACCTGTTCGTGACCAACTATGTTGCCCAAAAATAGTACCCAACAGCTTGAGGTTCACTAGAACTAAGTTAAGCACAGTCGAGACTCACCCTTTGTGGTGCTTATACGTTTATTTCTCGGTTGGTAATAACCTACATATCTTTCTGTCTGTCGGTCCCTGAAAATTCCTGAAATTCTGTGCTAAACCTGCTTTCAGGAATCTAGAAATCTTTGAATTGTTAAGTCACGTAATTCCTTATTTTCGTCACCCTGTAAGGCATTTTCTGCTTCTTCAAATTAGTGTTTTCGGGTTCTGGCAATGTCATCATCATCATCATCATATCAGCCGAAAGACGTCCACTGCTGGACATAGGCCTCCCCCAAGCGTCGCCACATTGACCGGTCCCGTGCGTCTCGCAACCAGCGGATCCCCGCAACCTTCACGAGGTCATCGGTCAACCTGGTGGGAGGCCTTCCAACGCATTGCTTCCGGTTCGTGGTCGCCACTCCAGAACCTTTCTGCCCCATCGGCCATCCGTTCTGCGAGCAATGTGCCCTGCCCACTGCTACTTAAGTTTGGCAATTCTTCGTGCTATGTCAGTAACCTTGGTTCTCTTACGGATCTCTACATTTCTGACTCGATCACGCAAGGAAACGCCGAGCATAGCCCTCTCCATTGCCTTTTGAGTGACTGTAAGCAGAACTGGCAATATACAAAAGAAAAAAAACAGAATGCTATTGCTTTTTGTTGCCATAAATCTTTAAGCTTATGATCAAAACACATAAAACGATGTCCTTAAATCAGTACGAAAACTTATGGGAAACCTCATCACGACTGAATGGCAATATTTTGCAGAAGTTTTTCTAATAGCTTTAGTTTGACCCGTTTTGAATTAGACAACTTTGACCTATATTTTCGCTGCTTAGCCGTGTGACAATTTTCCTGTTTCTTTTTCTTGGGTAAACGATTATTGTCGAACTTTTAACTTATTCCGGCGACTTCTTCCTCCCCTCATGTACTTTGTTAATTCTTGTTAGATCTTCGGTTTATACACGCTGATTTTGTAGCTTTATAATTCAACACAATTAAGAGTCATCACATTATCTCAATGAATGAGTGGGTGTTGTAGGGCTATTGTACATACAAATTAAGTAAAAGTTGGGATAATTAGAAGGTAAGGCGAGCAATTGTTGCTTAGCCTAATTAGCGGTCTTGTGTACTAAGTACACAGTTTATACATGCAAGCTATACGTGCCATGATTAATTATATGTTAAGTGATTGCTAGTTTTTCTGCACCAGGTTGGTTTTCCAAGACATCAAGTAGGACATTCAGACTCGATAAGAATTTGAGAAGACCTTGGTATCTTGTTATATAACCATAAACAACAACATGGTTTTGTTTCTGCGAAAACTATGACTAAAAGGCAACATAACTTTGAAAATGAGTTTGAGTTTGAGCTGTGAAAGGCTTCACAGAAATGCTTTATTTCACTTAAAAAACAAAACCTTTCTTTAATACTTACTTAAGCACTCTATGTAATACAGATGTAGAATAAGAAAAATCACTACCCACTGTAACTGCATTTACAGTTCCTTCCCCGTGCTTGTAAGAGAATTTCCTGGAACTGCAGATCAAAGCCCGCCTCAGCCCGCAAAATATTTATGTCCATTAGCGTCACGTCGCCTGCGGTGCTTGCGGGGACAGCTCTGAGCGCTAACTACTACATACTTATGTACTCCTGGTACCATCTGTTGGATAAGATGGATATGAAAATTAATAGAAATTTAATTTTAATCACATATACTCGTATCCAAAAAGAGCTAGTTTATTATTTGTATACAGGGACTAAAATAGCTCATTAATCCCTAGGAATTAAAAATGATTTGAATTTGGAATGTGGTTATTGTTAGTAAACGTTCCAATCAGCAAAGATGAATCACAAAACATTCGGTCCAAAATAGGATTACATCGCTGAAATCGATTACGACGAATGTATGAGGTGAATGGCTAATGAGCGATTGTATTTCTATTTTGGACCGCACGGGAACTTTGTATTGAATAAGTGACTGGCCGGAAAACCGCGCGCGAGTCAAATTTTAAATAAAATCTGCAACTGTAACGGATGGTACTAATACAATTGTTACGATGCACTTCCATAATTGTTCAAATTTAAACATTAGCCTCTAATTATTTCTATGTTATGTCTTATGTTTCCTAATTGTATGTAAATAAATAAATAAAATTCCTGTTCATAAGTTGCACTTACTTAATTTCTCATAAAGGTTGATAAAAAGTAGAGTGTCTACCTCGGGAGCAACACTATTTTAAGCTCGAGTGACGTACTTTTAACTACTAGCTGCGCTCTGGATTAAAAAAAAAACACTTTCGCCTTTAAAATAGTTGTTTGTTCCATAGACTTGAAGAATATTTTAATTTGCAGTTGAATTTCCTTTTCACAAACGGGTAGTAAAGTTTAGAATCAAAATATTTAAATATTTTGATCTTAGCTGGAAAACTACACAGAGAATCCAAATCACATATTCCTTAGTAGGAAGAAAGCATGACATTGTAGTGCAATGTAAAACACAAACGATGCCCATATCCCATTCCAACTAAGAACGACAAGGAATTGTTTAATTTTCCGAAGAACTACTTAACAAATAGTTTGTTTTCCATGATTGGCAAGCCATTAGTGTGTGTTTGTATTGGGTATACCACGTGGCCTACTGTGATGGATAGTGACGCTCCTTTTTTGTCAATATAAGCGCAACAAGGTCATGTAGGCATCTACAGTGGGATAAGAATGTTGAAATTCAAAATTCGTTACACACAGGTAAAGGTTGGTGTACATAAAGTTTTAAGTTAATTAAAGAAATCTAAAAACAAGGCTGCTTAAGAAGCGAACTAAAAAGACGTAAACAAGACGAAAATCCTGCTGTGCAATCGGTACATAATCGCGAGCCGGCTGACCAGTTGTATCCTCCGACTGCACAAAATAATTTTCTACTTGTTTACGTTTTTGATATTTTTAAGTTAGTTTTTATTTATAACTTTTTAATTTGCATTTTTTTCGAATGGCTTTTAAACATATAAATGTCATATATTTTTGAAATCACCTCTTAAAACCCTTTATTTCGATACCCCACACGTATCTTCCTCCGGTTCGCGGTTGCCATTACATAATTTGCCGGCCCCATCGACCATACGTACTGCGAACAATGCGCCCTACCCAGTGCTACTTAAGTTTCGTAATTTTTCGGGATATGTCGGTAACTTTGGTTCTCCTACGGATATCCTCATTTCTGATGCGATCAGGCAAGGAAATTTGGAGCACAGCCCTCTCCATTGCCCTTTGAGTGACTTTAAGCTGTCTGATAAAGCCCATTGTGAGCTACCACGTCTCGGTCCCATAGGTGATCTGGCAACACAGACTGGCCCCCAACAACATGGCGCCCAAAAGTCGCCACTTTTTATTATTTTTTTAAATTTTAATGTAGCCAGTGACACTTTGACGAATCGATTGACGTAAGAATCATCAAAATTGGCCTAAGCGTTTGGTCTCCAGAACGCCACATACGAACAAACATACATACATAGACTGATAAACACATTACCTTGTTTCAGCAGTCGGGATAAAATATTGTTTCACTGTGTTACAAAAGTTGTTTTCAACAAGTAAAATTTAAAAACCCCCGACACATTTATCTTGCGACAACACCCCGATTCAAACAGTAAAACGCCCATAACTTTTGAACGGCTTAACCGATTTTATTCAAACATAGCTAAGAACTCTCTCGACAAAATCACCTTTCAAACAAAAAAGACTAAATCAAAATCGGTTCATCCATTTAGGCGCTATAATGCCACAGACAGACACACAGATACACAGCAACACACGTGAAACTTATAACACCCCTCTTTTTCCGGCGGGGGTTAAAAATATGTAAATTTACACTGTGTACAAATTACTTCTTATTATAAATATAGGTCAGTAATAACATCTTAAGCTATAAAATAAAACATTACAAAACTTAAAAAAATATTATTATTCAAATAAAATATTCATTTATGATTGTTATTTTTAAATTCGTCCTACGTCTACCGTATTTAGCACTCCTTTTTCCATAATCCATGGTTTCAACAGAACATTTATTCCGTCCGTTTATAACATAGTCAATGTCAAATTTCTCATTTCTATTCATAGCGTTTACTAGGATGTTTCTGTATAATGTTCTTAGTTATGTTGGTAATATTTTGTACTAGATATTTATGTTTATTTTGTCTTTTGGGTTTATTATAATTTGATTAGGTCAGACATCTTTAATCTAAGTGACGTCTATCGTCGTAAAATGGATGCCAAATCTATGGTTAGGTCGGTTTCCATCGGGTTGTAATACTTAGGAAGAGGAGGAGGAAGAGAGAACCGGTGACCCAGTGGTAACGGCCGCGACTTACAAGTTGTACGTCGTGGGTTCGAACCCAGGCAGGCGCTTTACTTTGTGTAAATTATTGCATCACCACTGCTCTCAAAACGGTGAAGGAAAACATCGTGAAGAAACCGGCATGTCCTAGAACCAAGAATTCGAAGACATGTGACATCCACCAACACGCACTGGGCCCGCATGAAGGATTACGGCTATTCCCTCTAAAAGAGAGGAGGCCTGCACGCACAATGTACCAATTCTATCCTATCCTAATACTCAAGAATCATCCACTGCTGGATATAGGCATCGTTTCTTTTCGGCCATACTTCCCGTATACAGTAATAAACCTCTTAAATAACGATTATTATAAATTATATAATCCCTACTAATTCCCTACTCTCGGTGTGATTATCCTTAATAAAACTTCTTGAATACTTGAATATTGCAGAAAGCAGAACGAACGTTGCAGTAACCCTTAGTTCGAGATCACGATTATGCATAATAAATGATTCGTTACGTTTCGTTAGGTACGCCTCGGTTGCTGCATTGATCCATTTGCTTCAGTTAAATTTTAGAACCGTATTATGCACCTTTCTGGTATGATAGGGTAACCTATATAGAAGTAATAATGTATTGATAAGGAGCCCGTATTATGTAGCTCGTAATCCTGATCATGATGGTTTTGGATTTAGGTACACATTCTAATTCAATTTAAAGGCTTTGACGGACATTCGTAAACTACATACATACATACATAAACTCAAGCTTTTTCCCATGGGGGTAGACAGAAACTACAGAACGCCACCTGCTACGATCCTTACATACTTCTTTTGCTTCACACACATTCATACATCTAGTCATACACACACGCCGGTTATGAGTACTGCGCACTTGGCCTTTCCGAAGAACATCACCTATAAGGTCTATGTATGTCTTTCTAGGGCGTCCCCTCTCTGCGTTTCCATTCACGTTTGCCTTGTAAATACCTTTCGTTAGTCGCCTTTCATTCATCCTCTCAACATGGCCAAACCATCTTGGCATACTCTAAACTTTCATATAGTTTAAACAAATCTCGTGCTCGACAATGTTAAAATTAAAGGTTTGGCTATTGATGTGGTACAAAAATTTCCCACTGAATTAATATTTGATATCTAGAATTCCAGAATGGCATGTCAATCTAACGCAGAATTTATCCATCATGCTTGACAAATGTATTTTTGAAATGTGCTAGCTGTATAATGGTCACATCTAATGCCTTGTTTGAACATATACCTGTATTATTCGCCTCTGTGTTGCAAACTCGACCCACTAACCATTTATGGTTGCTCGCTGTGTTGCTCGCCGCTGCACCCTGTGACGTTATCCCTAAATTCCTGACTCGGAACGGTAGACCCTAATTGTGTTAGAACAATTAGTGGTTAGCGCAGGCTGTCGCATACACGCGTTTGCACATTATATGCATCAATTTGCTGGGTGTTCGGCCATGGCATTATTAGGTACCTACCGTGCACCTAACATGTGAGAACATAGTATTGTTATAATGCCTGAATTACATGGTTCTCTTTTTTATACTTTGAATTAGACTTTGTTGCTATCACCATGAGTAGAAACTGTTCATCTCTTCGAAACTGATTGACAATGTTAGTAGTCAGTTTATAGTTATGTAGGTACGTTACCTTTTCCGTGGGTTGTCAACCGACTTCCCAAAACGGAGAAGGTTCTATGTTCGACATTATGTATGTTTTTTTTTATATATGTATGTTAACCGATATGTCCGTCAATTGCGGACGGATTTTGAAAATATTTTTTTTGTTTGAAAGACATACTCTTTCTTCCGAAATGGGTCCCAATTTAATCATGTGAAGATCTGATGAAGAACTTCGAAGATATACAACAGAACTCTTCAATAAATAACGGCAAATCTTTCGGGATTGCTGCAATAGCATGTCTGTAAACGACAACGGCTTTCACATGGTAATTTTAGAAATGGACACTTCCCACGCTAAATTCCTTAATTGCCTGTTTTTATAACTGCACGTTTCTTGGGTTCTTACCGGGTCTATGAATGGCGGCCATATAGACCTTCTGTCGGCCTTTTTCAATGTTATAAAATGTAATTTAAAATCAATGCTTAATGTTTCGGGCTCAGCTCGACCCTAATTAAAATTTGTATGGAAGGATGGCCATATGGCGCGAAACGGCGTGAGAAAATAAGACGAACTCCGTCCCTTGTAATGTAGCTACCTCATAGGGCCGGACACAATGTACCGTAAGCATTGTCTCTTAGCTTTCTTGTAACTTAGAAATTAACACGTGAATATTTAAAGTAGGATTGACGTAGGTGCCATGTGAGTAAAGCTATCTACACTTGTAATGATTTAAGAACTAGAGAAAAGGTAGATAGTTAGTTGGGATTGTCTCGCAGTTTTCTTCTTTGTTACAAAAATAAATGAACACGTTATGTCCACGTGTTTGACCACGTGTGTAAAATGACACATGTATGTCCCATGTGAATTTTAGAGTAGGAGTATAATAAAACTTGTAATATACATAAAATTTAGAGAAAAGGTAGCTAATTAGATAAGATTATGTATATTGTCATAGTTTAATACTTTGAGTAAGGAGGAATCTAGATTAAGACTTTTGTGTTGACCTTTGTATACCTTTTATATTTTTCCTATGTAGAATTAAGTATGTAGATTAAGGAAATGTATAACTTGTGTATATTTAAGTAAGATAAGTTTTATAAAATCGGCATTTCTGTGGTGCCATGCTTGAATACAGTTGCAAAGTAGGGGCGCCATTGTTCTCGCCGAGCGGTTTTTGTATAAAAGCCGGCCCGCTTGTAGGCAGAGACACAGTCGGTCTTCCACTCTACAAGGAGTAACAAGTAAGGAATAAATTGAAGATACGAATCACGATAGTATTTTCATTTCCTCAACGAGTCTCCAACCGAACCAACAATACAGTCCACTTCAGTCTGGTCCTTCGAAAGCCGGATACAAGATCCAAGAACCTGCGGCAACCAGTCCACTTCAGTCTGGTCCTTCGAAAGCCGGATACAAGATCGAAGAATCCGCGGCAACCAGTCCACTTCAGTCTGGTTCTACGAGCAACGGATACAAGAAGAATCCGCGGCAACCAGTCCACTTCAGCCTGGTCCAGCGAGCTACGGATTCAAGAACGAAGAACCCGTGGCAACCAGGCCCAATACAGTCTGGTCCATCAAGCAGCAGATACAACAACGAAGAACCCGCTGCAACCAGAACAACCGAGCTGCAGACCAAGTACGAAGATCTGCGGCGAGAGCGAAGAAAGGAACCCGGCTGTCACCGAGCTGCAGACGAAGTAAGAAGATCTGCGGTAAGAACAAAGCTGTACGGAACAGGATCGGTTTCGAACCTAACCGGTCTTGAACCTGACCAGCTTAATCCCAACCGAACCCGACCGGCTCACCGAACCGAGCCGACCGGTTTCACCCATAGTACCTACCGACCCGAAGAGGTACCAACCCGTCGTGCTAAACCGAACGTGCTGAACGACTCAAGATGGTGTTCACAAGGAGCCAGGGAGACGCAACCGAGATGGAAGAACAGCTACGCATCCAAGAACAGGAAGCGCGACGCGTCCAAGAACAGGAGGCGCGCCGCCAGGAAGCGGAGCTGATCGAACGGGAGCGAAGAAGAAGACTCTCACCGGACCCACCAGCATCACCAGTCTCGAGAACAGCACACAACAGCGCAGCGGGGCCTTCCAGTGCACAGACGACAAACACCGCGATCCGACAGCGAATGACGTCACCGACCAGGACAATGAGGTCGCAACGGTCCACGACAAGCGTCACAACAAGGCTACGGATGGCGGAACTGGAGGCTGCAGAGAAGCTAGCAGCTATCCGGACCCAGCAACTGGCACTGGAAGAAGAGCTAGTCAAGAAGAGACTAGCAGTGGAGGTGTCAGCGATCAACGATGAAGAAAGCGTACAAGAGGAACAAGAGCCCTCTCGTCCACGCGAAGAGCCTCATCGAATGGTGGATGAATGGCTGAGGACGAATCCCCTCAACTCACGGGGGGAGGAGGGACCAAGAGAATCCAAACAGCTACGCTTCGCATCTAGAACGAGATCGCCGACCCCCACAAGACCGAAGGACAGCATCGAGCACTTGGCAGCAACGCTAGAGAAGATGGCCCGACCTAGGCCTAGGCACACGGAGCTACCTACATTCTCCGGAGCGGCCAACGAGTGGCTGCCATTCAAGGCGGCTGAACGAGATTCGACAGATATGTACCAGGTTACAGCAGCCGAGAACGTACAAAGGCTGAGAAGCTGCCTCAAAGGAGAAGCAAGAGACGCCGTGGCCGCCCTTCTACATACGGCCACTGATCCAGGCGTCATTATGAAGACCCTTGAGCAGTGCTTCGGACGACCGGAAGTCATCATCGACCGGGCACTGGATGACCTCAAGAAGCTTCCGAAACCTGGTACATCGGCCACAGAACTCAACAGTTTCGCTGTCAAGCTACAAAACATCATTTGCGTGCTGCAAACAATCGATCGAAGAGGTTACTTGTTCAACCCTTTTATGACCCGAGAAGTACTGGACAAGCTCAGCCCGCATCTCCGATCCCGCTGGTGTGACTACGCCTACGATCAAGAAGGGACAGCGGATCCGGAAATCGTCGTGATGTCACGGTTTCTAATGCGAGAGGCGGACCGAGCGTTACGATATACGTACGCTCCGTCTACAAGCGCCGCCGCACCGAGAAAGGAAACTCGACCCATCGTGACACTCAAGAAGAAGGCGAGCGTGTTCACTACAACCGAAGGAAGGGAAGAAGAAAAGGACAAGTGCCCCAAGTGCGAGCAAGACCACGTATTGACGCGGTGTCCGCGGTACAAGGCGCTTACGGTAGAGCAGCGATGGAGCTTCCTGAAATCCAATAGCATTTGCTTCAAATGTGCCCGGAAGCAACACAGGCGCATAAGCTGCAAGGCGCAGCTGTGCGGCGTGGATCAATGTCGCCGCCCGCATCATGCGACACTCCATCAAGCGGTACGCGAAGCGCAGACCGAAGACACGGTGAAGGCTGAACCACCAAAGGAGGAAGCGGTCCTGTCCGTGGATACCCGACCTGCTACTGGGCCACGGGCAGTCTTGCTCAAGATGTGCCCTGTCATCGTGTCTGGACCACGGGGGGAGGTCAAGACCTACGCGCTCCTAGACGAAGGGGCCACGATCACGCTAGTGGACGAAGAACTGGCGGCGAGCATCGGGGCAAAAGGGCCATCACGGCCGCTCCACCTGAGCGGGGTCTACATGTCGCTGCGAGATATGGGCAGCCAAACCGTAAACATCAACGTGAAGGGACTGAAGAGTGACGAGAGCTACAAGGTCAGAGCGAGGACCATGAAGGATCTCCGGCTGCACCAGCAGTCAATTCCCGACACGTTGCTGGACTACGAGCACCTGAGGGACCTGACACCAGAAGAGGTGTGCTACGAACTGGCGCGCCCCGGGCTTCTAGTGGGTACAGACCACTGGGAGTGCATAGTGTCCCGCGAGCTCCGAATCGGCGGCCCTAACCAACCAGCAGCATCAAGAACGCAACTAGGATGGGTGGTGCACGGAACCGCACCACGCAAGACCATCGTTAAAGAAGGGAACGTGCTGCATGTATACGAGCCCGACCGAACAAAGGGTGCATGCAGCCAGGAACTCCACGACCTAGTCGAAGGCCACTTCAGGATCGACGCGCTCGGCATACAAGGCAAGTCGAGAGTCAAGGCGAGCGATCAACGGGCTATCGACAAAGTCGGGAGGACAATCAGGAAGATTGACACCGGGTACGAGGTTGGGCTGCCATGGCGACGAGACGAGGTCACTATGCCGCCTAGCTACAATCAAGCGTTCCGCCGGCTGAAGAAGATCGAGCAGAAGATGGACGCCGACCCACAGTTCGCGGCCGAGTACTCCAAGCAGGTTAACAACCTATTGGACAAGGGGTACGCGACGCCATGCGACGGGTCGGAGCGAGCGAGTGCCATCTGTTGGTATCTGCCACATTTCGCCGTGCAGAACCCGAACAAGCCCGGAAAACATAGGCTAGTGTTCGACGCAGCAGCGAAGAGCAACGGTGTCTGCCTAAACGACGAACTGTTGGAGGGACCCGACCTACTGCTGTCGCTACTAGGAATCCTGTTTAGGTTCCGAGAAAAGGCGGTAGCGATTACAGCAGACGTGCAGGAGATGTTCCTGAGGATCAGGATAAGGCCGGAGGACCAACCAGCGCAACAGTTCCTATGGAGAGGTGACGACCGACAAGAGCCGCCGAGGAAATACAAGATGACCAGTATGATATTCGGCGCCGCGAGCTCCCCGTACATGGCCCATTACGTACGCAACTACAACGCAGACGTACATGGGCAGGAGTACCCGCGGGCGCTGGAGGCCATCAAAGGAAGTCACTATATGGACGATTTGGTGGCCAGCTATGAAGACGCCGAAGAAGCACGGAGAGCAGTCGAGGAAACGAGGGCAGTGCACGCGCACGCAGGGTTCACGCTGCGAGGTTGGAGCTCCAGCAACGAGACGGTGCTATGCGACGTGCCCACCGAGCTACACGCCACCTCTCCTACACAATTGGGAGGTGAGCAGCCTGAGAGCAAGATCCTGGGGCTGCATTGGGACGCGGAGCGCGATGAGCTGGGGTTCAACACATCCATGAACCGAGTCCCGGCTGAAGTAAGAACGAGAACGCGCGCCCCGACTAAGCGTGAAGCCCTCAGCGCCGTGATGTCCATATACGACCCGCTTGGGTTGCTGAGCCATTACACAATACGATCGAAGATCATACTGCAGAGCTTGTGGCGCCTTCAGACGACGTGGGACGAGCAAATCCCCGAGGAAGAGAACGAGCTCTTCGCCTCCTGGCTCGCTCGCCTGACAGAACTCGCTCAGCTGCGACTACCGCGCTGTTACGTGACGCGAAAGTATGAACGCGTCGACTTACACGTACTTTGCGACGCCAGCGAGCAAGCCTACGCAGCCGTGGCCTATTGGCGAATAAGAAACGTCGATGGGAGCCTGAACGTCGTGTTGGTGGCCGCCAAAGCTAAGGTGGCGCCTCGTCGGGCGCAAACTATACCACGCCTGGAGCTACAAGCCGCAGTGATCGGGGCAAGACTCGCCGAGACGATAAGGAGGGAGCACCGCGTCGATATCGGCCAGACGACCTACTGGACCGATTCATCTACCGTGGTGCACTGGATCCATAACGACGTACGACGCTACACGCCATTCGTCGCGCATCGGCTGGGAGAGATCGCAGAGTTGACCCAGAAAGAAGAGTGGCGTTGGCTGCCTACTGCGTGCAACGTAGCGGATGACGCCACTCGACTCGTCGACACGCCCATCTGCGCCACGGATAGATGGTTTCGGGGGCCGGACTTCTTGCTCCTGCCAGAAGAGCAGTGGCCCACGACGTCGACGGATGAACCAGAAAACGAGGAAGTCCTTCACACGAGTGAAGAAACTGAGCGAGACAGCTGGCTACCGAACCCGGCCCGCTTCTCAAAGTATGAGGTATTGGTGAGAGCCATCGCTCAAGCGATCGCTTTCACTGATATCTGCCGACGAAGAGCAACAAGGATGGAGTATCGTCATATCCAGCGCGCCGAGGCTGAACTGATCAAACAGGCACAAGAGGACAGCTTCGGGGAAGATATGAAGAAGATCCGGTCCGCTCGCCCGCTCACGAGGGCGAGTCGATTGTACAGGCTGGATCCAGTGCTGGATGACGGTGTCTTAAGGGTGAGGGGCCGGATCGAGGCCTCTCCCGCACCGACCGAGATGAAGCGGCCTATTATACTCGACGGCCGCCATCAGCTGACTAAGCTCCTCGTGTTGCGGGAGCACTGCGCTGCGGGCCACGCCAATAGGGAGCGTGTGACGAACGACCTACGACAGCGGTACTGGGTCATTCACTTGCAACCCACGGTACGCGCTGTCGAGAGGAGCTGCGCCTTCTGCAAGACGAGGCGGGCGATGCCGCAAACACCAGCTACAGGAGACCTGCCACAAGCCCGCCTTGACCCTTTTCACCGCCCGTTCACTAACTGTGGGGTGGACTATTTTGGGCCAATAATGGTCTAGGTAGGACGCCGCCGAGAGAAGAGGTGGGGCGCACTCTTTACGTGCCTCACTTCCCGCGCCGTGCACATCGAGCTTGTCGCTTCACTCTCCACCGACTCAGCAATCATGGCGCTGAGACGAATGGCCGCGCGCAGGGGCTGGCCGAGGGTGATATACTCCGACAACGCGACTAATTTCCGCGGAGCCGACCAGGAGCTACGCCACGCCTACGCCGAGTGGATGCCTGCCCTGCGAGATGAGGGGCTACTGCATCGCTTGGAGTGGCGCTTCATCCCTCCCGGCGCGCCCAACCAAGGTGGTGCGTGGGAACGTATGGTGCGCTCCGTTTAGACGGCACTCAGCGTGACCCTGCGAGAGAAGGCGCCGGCGGAAGAAGTACTGAGGACTCTGCTCACTGAGGCTGAGTTCTCAATCAATGCGCGACCGCTGACACACGTCAGTGTGGATCCCAGCGACCCCGAGGCCCTAACCCCCAACCACTTCTTGTTGGGGTCGTCCAAGGGGCTGCCGACGACAGGGCCCTGCGAAGAGGATGACCGGAGGACTTGGCGAGCTAGTCAGGCGCTCGCTGACCACTTCTGGCGACGATGGCTACGCGAGTACCTGCCCACGTTGGTTCCTCGCGGCGAGCCACGGAACGACGTGCGACCCATGCAAGCCGGCGACGTGGTCCTCGTGGTCGACAACACGCTGCCTCGGAACACATGGCCGATGGGAATCGTCGAGCGCACGCATCGTGGACCGGATGGCGGCATCAGAGTCGTCGAGGTGCGCACCAGGACCGGCACCTTTCGACGCCCCGTGAGCAAGCTCGTCGTCGTGTCAACGAAGGAGGCTACGCGAGCTGCGCCGGGGGGAGAACTGTAAACGACAACGGCTTTCACATGGTAATTTTAGAAATGGACACTTCCCACGCTAAATTCCTTAATTGCCTGTTTTTATAACTGCACGTTTCTTGGGTTCTTACCGGGTCTATGAATGGCGGCCATATAGACCTTCTGTCGGCCTTTTTCAATGTTATAAAATGTAATTTAAAATCAATGCTTAATGTTTCGGGCTCAGCTCGACCCCAATTAAAATTTGTATGGAAGGATGGCCATATGGCGCGAAACGGCGTGAGAAAATAAGACGAACTCCGTCCCTTGTAATGTAGCTACCTCATAGGGCCGGACACAATGTACCGTAAGCATTGTCTCTTAGCTTTCTTGTAACTTAGAAATTAACACGTGAATATTTAAAGTAGGATTGACGTAGGTGCCATGTGAGTAAAGCTATCTACACTTGTAATGATTTAAGAACTAGAGAAAAGGTAGATAGTTAGTTGGGATTGTCTCGCAGTTTTCTTCTTTGTTACAAAAATAAATGAACACGTTATGTCCACGTGTTTGACCACGTGTGTAAAATGACACATGTATGTCCCATGTGAATTTTAGAGTAGGAGTATAATAAAACTTGTAATATACATAAAATTTAGAGAAAAGGTAGCTAATTAGATAAGATTATGTATATTGTCATAGTTTAATACTTGGAGTAAGGAGGAATCTAGATTAAGACTTTTGTGTTGACCTTTGTATACCTTTTATATTTTTCCTATGTAGAATTAAGTATGTAGATTAAGGAAATGTATAACTTGTGTATATTTAAGTAAGATAAGTTTTATAAAATCGGCATTTCTGTGGTGCCATGCTTGAATACAGTTGCAAAGTAGGGGCGCCATTGTTCTCGCCGAGCGGTTTTTGTATAAAAGCCGGCCCGCTTGTAGGCAGAGACACAGTCGGTCTTCCACTCTACAAGGAGTAACAAGTAAGGAATAAATTGAAGATACGAATCACGATAGTATTTTCATTTCCTCAACGAGTCTCCAACCGAACCAACAATACAGTCCACTTCAATGTCTGTTTATTGTTTATACCATTTCATAACATAACATCACGCCAGTACGCTCTAAAAGGGGACGTAGATCTCTCATTTGACCGGTTATGTTCATATTCGGATAATTTAGTCTGGCGTTATAGATACCTTACTAAACAACTTGCCTATTAGGTAAGTACAACTAAAAAGTGAAAACTAAAAACTTTTTACATAAAAATACTACCGACTTCCAAATAAAAAAACTACAAAGTGAAAAATAACTTTATTTTTGGAAGTCGGTGTATTTCTTTTTTTCTTTTATTGCGTTATGGAAACCGACTTTCAAAAATAAAGTTAGTGTTTCACTTTGTAGTTTTTTTGGGTTCCGTACCCAAAGGGTAAAAATGGGACCCTATTACTGAGATTCCGCGGTCCGTCTGTCTGTCTATCTGTCTGTCTGTCACCAGGCTGTATCTCATGAACCGTGATAGCTAGACAGTTGATATTTTCACAGATGATGTATTTCTGTTGCCGCTATAACAACAAATACTAAAAAAAGAACAAAATAAATATTTATGTGGGCCTCCCATACAACAAACATGATTTTTTTGCAGTTTTTTACGATAATGGCACGGAACCCTTCGTGCGCGAGACCGACTCGCACTTGGCCGGTTTTTTATTTGGAAGTCGATAGTATTTTTCGGTAAAAAGTTTTTTATTTTGTCAATTGATGATTGTAGTAGGAAATTGCTTTTAGCGATAAGATTGCCAGTGGTTCTAATGGTAGCCATTGATGTATGTCTTTTTTAGTATATTTAAAAAAAAAAAAAAAAAAAAACTTTGTCCCCCCCGACACATTTATCTTGCGAAAACACCCCAATTCAAACAGTAAAACGCCCATAACTTTTGAACGGCTGAACCGATTTTATTCAAACATAGCTAAGAACACTCTTGACATAATCACCTTTTAAACACAAAATACTAAATTAAAATCGTTTCATCCGTTTAGGCGCTATTATGCCACAGACAGACACACAGATACACAGCAACACACGTGAAACTTATAACACCCCTCTTTTTCCGGCGGGGGTTAAAACATAATTCAAAATGGCCATCGAGGCACTTAACTTTATTGTTGCCAAGGATAGCCGTTACATGTTCGTGCTTCCTTTCAATTTAAGTACCTAAATAAATAAAATTATGTATGTACAATAGATATCTCTATCTAGCAAATTGCGGTAATTCATTGTACATAGTTTGTAAAATGCACGATGTATGCAATGAATTCAAATCATTCATTAAACGTAAGTTGTGCCAAAAAGCGTTTTATAGCATTAAAGATTGCGTTGAGGATAAAACGGCTTGGGAGTGAACTGCTCCAATTATTTTGTTTTTTTTTTAATATTTTGCACCATGAATTTTGTTATTTTTTATTATTTGTTTTCTTGCAATTGCAAGAATTTTTACTTTTTAAAGTATTATATGTTTTTATTTTAATTTTGTGAATGTAAAGACTATGTGGATCATTATTTTGTTTTTAATTTATCTTAGTTTTTAATCATGGTCTGGCAGTTTGAGTAGTTTATGCGGCCTACCCGAATGTCCTTTTTTTGGTATTGTTCATCGTTGAGCTCCTTAAACTCTGATTTGAGCTGCTCGGTTATTGAAAAATGCGTGCACTGACTGGACAGGTCCACTCAATCTGGCTGTTTCTTTCCTCAAAAGACCATTTCAGACATCAGTCTACATGGTCTTCACATGATAATATAACCAAGATTTTGTCAGGACTTTAAAAGAGACTGTGACCTCTGAGTTTGTTTCGGCCTTTCTTCTCAGAGTAGTCAGATATGAAACGCCGACCTCATCTAGTTTTTAAAAAAATATGTTAGACATGTAAAAGTGTTTGTACAAACCAACTTCCAGAAATTAAATCATTTATCATTATCATGTGACATGAAAACATGTATACGTAGTTACAGTATTAATAAATTGTCCTAAATCCATATCCGTTGTCAGTACCTATTATTATAACGTTATCATTCACATAGCTATGCTGAATCAGATGCCCGACATATTCTGTGAACATTTGTTTGAATTGAAGCTGTTAAACAATTGTTAATTAGCGGATAGGAACATTAGAATGCGTGTTCAATCCTACTGTTTACTGTTGGATGAGGATGTTAATTGTGTACGAAGAGATGACACAAACAGTTAATTAACGGGTTGAGTTAGCCGCACGTTATTTGATGTTGTGTCTTCGCGTCTTGCGGGCTTTGGTAGGTAGGTATGAATGTAACTCACTTGTATTTTATTCATATTTGTGATTATTTGTATGGTTTAGAGGAAATGCGGTTGCAGACTTCCAACAGAATTTCCTAAGTAAAAAGTCATATTTCGAGGTTCGGCTCTCGCCTATTTCCTCCACCAATATTGGACCAATTTAAAAGATATTCCATTACTGAAAAAGAAAGATATATATTGTGCCCCTATGTATTCCTTTTTTCATTTATAGTTGCCAAATTTGTACACTATGCCTCTGTTTTCATGGGGGGTACTCCCTAGAAGAGGGCCTGGCAACGGACAGCCGCGGATTCGCGGTGAGTGCAAACGCGTACCCGTGTGCCCGTCATAAGCGGCACAGGAGGACACCGTGGAGTTTTAGTGGGAAGGAGTCCCACATTACTGCGCCATCTCTCTGTGATGGCGCAGTATGCATGAGAGTTTCTCAACGATAAAAAATATATGGCCTCTGTGACATCGAAATATTTAGCATCTTTTGAGGGTTCTTGTGCTTCTAAATATATTGTATCATTAAAAAGGAAAGCATAGGGGCACAGTATATATCTTTATTTTTTAACCCCCGCCGGAAAAAGACGGGTGTTATAAGTTTCACGTGTGTTGCTGTGTATCTGTGTGTCTGTCTGTGGCATCATAGCGCCTAAATGGATGAACCGATTTTGATTTAGTTTTTTTTGTTTGAAAGGTAATTTTGTCGAGAGTGTTCTTAGCTATGCTTGAATAAAATCGGTTTAGCCGTTCAAAAGTTATGGGTGTTTTTCTGTTTGAATCGCGGTGTTTTCGCAAGATAAATGTGTCGGGGGTTTTGAAATTTTGAAATTTTACTTGTCAGTTTATGGAATATCTTTTAAATTGGTCCAATATTGGAGGAGAAAATAGGCGAGAGCCAAACCTCGAATTATTAATTTTTACTTAGGAATTCAGTCGGTTTTCTGCGAACGCATTTCCTCGTAAGTTAGGATTGGTTTTTCTAAAACCAGGGTGCAAACTGAACGCGGTCAATCGAGAAACTGAATTAATTCTAAATGTATCTTAGTATATATGATATATTATACTAGCTGTGCACCGCTTCGCTCCTGTCAACTGCCTACCTACCCTAACCTACTTACCAAGACTGTGCCAAGACCCATCTATCATGACTATCTACCCTACTTACTTACCTGCCTACCAACTGCTACTTGCATTGCTACCTACCCTACATACCGATGTTTATTTCTTGAACACTTTATATTCATCTATCATTTGATAGAGTGAACCGATTGCGATGAAATAAAAACTGAGTAATACTTCAAGATTTTCCACAATTTGTATGTATATAATAGTTATCTACATAGGTTACGTACATTATATATCAAAAGTAAACAGACAAACAGACAAAAAATCCATAAATGCTGGCAATGAGTTCTGTTGGTTATCTTTTAACACGCTGTCAATTTTTTTTTCATATTTTCGATGTACATAAACTAGTTTTCTACAGATTTATTATATGTATTGAATAGATAACATAGTACTAATGAAACGATACGATGGCGGTTGTCAATAACCCTCGGTGTTAACATATTGATATTGCATATTAGTGTAGAACTAGATCACAGTGGATCGTTGCTTAGACACCGTTTACCTAAATATATTATACTGATCCGGGACTGAATAACCTACAATTGCCACCAGGCAATCAGCTAGCGCGATGAACAATATTCACTTTTTATCACGTTTATTAGAAGGGACCTTTTCCCTTGCGTGGGATAATCGAAGACTGGTATCATAATCTCAATAACCAAAACCGTAGGGACTCGAAAATCGTGAAACTTCTTAGAAGTTTTTCAGTTCGTGAAGTAATTTTCATAAAATCGTCATTGAATATCATCGAAACGACCGGGATGGAACGTAGAGCATATAAATGGACTTCATTTGCGGGACGCGGCAAAGTGTACGAACTTAAGAGTTTAGTTTAAATTCCATTGCTGTTTCCAGCACACGTATTGATAATAAATAAAACCAATAAAAATGTTATACAGTGTTCTGGTAAGAACTTTTTTTTAAATCACATGACACATAAAATTAACGATCTTGTCAGACTACGGTATCAAATGATTGTCGTTACCGGAGTCGGAGTCTTCTCACACGATTTCAATATACATATATCCAGACCGCTAGGAGAGTTCAACACCGTCTATCAGGCGGAATGTGTGGGCATTATACAAGCGGTCCATGCCCTAGAAGATAGGAGGGTTACGGACACTCACATACGGTTACTCTCCGACAGTTCATAAGTACTCCAATCCTTACGAAAAAAATACATTACATCAAGTTTAATACTAGAATGTCACAACGCACTGGAACAAATAACTGTATCTAGTCGTAACACGGTGACACTACAATGGATAAAGGGTCACAGCGGATCGCTGGGCAACGACGCGGCTGATGAGCTTGCGAGACGCGGATCCAGCTCAGCGGTCTATGGGCCTGAACCTGTTGTGCCCATCCCCTTCAACCAAATACGCAGGTGGCTACAGGAATTCACCCAAACACAGGCAGAGAACTGGTGGGCCTCGACACCGGGCTGCAGACAATCCAAAGAAGCTATGCCATCCTTGGACAGTAGGCTTACCAGGCATCTTTTACGCCTGGATAGGAATGGCCTGCGCCTAGTGACGGGGACCATCACGGGACACTGCTCACTTAACAAACACTTCCACACAATAGGCATAACGGACAGTCCTCTGTGCAGGGCATGCATGGAGGCTGAAGAAACCGTTACGCACGTCCTCTTTGAATGCACAGTTGTTACCCAGATAAGAACACGAACCCTTGGGTCACCCAGATCTTACACTGATGTTTTGAGGAAACCAGGAGCTCTAGTCGACTTCTGGAGGGAGGTGGGCTGGTTGGAATGACCACCCAACGGCCGCCATGGCCCACGTACAAAGGTCCATTTGAGGGACTAAGTGCGGAAACCAAACCCCCCTAACATACAACATAGAACATAGATTGTCGTTAGTTAGTTGTTTTAACAAGTTAAATTTCAGAATTTAAATACCCCTGACATATTTTTATTTCATGCTTCATAATTTATCGAGTACATAGTAGACACGCTTCGATCGGCAATCTATTGAACACGTAATTATGTCACGATATCTTGCGAAAACACCCCGATTGAAACAGTAAAACGCCCATAACATTTGAACGGCTAAACCGATTTTATTCAAACATAGCTGAGAACACTCTCGACAAAATTACAAACAAAAAAAACTAAATCAAAATCGGCTCATCCGTTCAGGAGCTATGATGCAAGCAACAAACGTCAAACATATAATACCCTCCTTTTTTCGTCGGGGGTTAAAAATAGGCTTTTGTATAGAAAAGACACACACACACACAACTATTGGGCCTTCCTTTATAAGAAGTGTAACAATTGTGAGATCAGCGACACTGAAATAACGCAGGTGGTATAGCTACAAATATATCCGCAGGGATTTCATGAATTGATTTGAACCTTCGAAACCCATTCATCGAATTTGTAGAGCTTATACACAAAGGCCAATATTGAACAGACGAAAATGTGTTTGTGGGTCAAATAAACAAAGTACGAGGAGGTTTGAGTGACTTATCCCAGTTTCTGCTACAAAATTGATGTGATAAATTGTCAAACGTGGGTTGGTAAGCTGAATAATTATTATCATCATCATCATCTTCCTGCCCTTTGCCTATGTTACTTGGGGTCGACGCAATACGTTATTTTCTTCCGTACCGTCCTGTCCCCCGTCACGCCATCACTGACTCCCTTTTCTTTCATATCACTCCTCCCACAGTCCATCCATCTTTTCTTTGGCCATCCCCTTCCTCTGCATCCATCCACATTTGTATTCATAACTCTTTTAGTAACATGCGTTTCCTCCCTCCTCATCACATGACCATACCAGGACAAACGGTTTGTAGCCTATATTTTACACAGAAAAAATCCACGCAAGTTTACGTAACGAAAACCAAGAAAAACATCGCGAAATAGTCTTGAAAAATTAACCCTCTTACTAATAAACGCGGAATAAAGTTATACCAGGTATAATTAAGGTATACCCATACATTTTCATAGGATTATACCTGGTATAACTTTATTCTGCGTTTATTTGTAAGAGGGTAAGTGTTTTATTGCCTGGACCTCAAGCCTTCACTTAACACCACATAGCAGCCTTTAACCAGCTCCCGGGCTCCAGAATTCTCGATGACAACTGAACTTATAGGTGCAGGGACGTCAACGCGCTTGAGCAGGAGCCTTACAACCTCCAGAATACCTATCTACATCAAGCGATCACGTCCGCCTCGTACATTTGCAACAAAACCTTTCATTTTTTTGTCACTGGCGCCTGTTTCAAACTGGCTCTAATATACTCATTTCTCACTTTATCCATTCTCGTCACTCCGCACATCCATCTCAACATTCTCATCTCTGCTATATGAGTATATAAATGGCTTAAGGGATTTTCAACTACTAATTGCATCACTTGACTTGTGTTTAGTCTGTGACAGTACGATTAATTTCTTTGAAATAAATTACTAAAGAGAGACTATATTTTTAACGAAAATCGTGTGTATTTTATTATATTGACATAAAAATAACAAGGGCAACCAACAGTACACATAGTTAGTACTTATAAACCGTTTATAAAATATTAAATTAAACGAAAAAGGCCAATAAGATTCTCTGTAGTAACTAATCGTACTTAAATAACAAATAGCTAGTCCCTAAGCCAATAAAGACAGTTTAATGACAAAAAATAAAGCAACATTCACTAATAGCATATGAATTGCAAAACGAGACGTAAATAAGTGCAGTTAGACGTCGACGTCGGCGTCGGGCGGCGTCGCGTCTGTCGGATTTGTCGCACGAATAATTTCCCCTTATTTCTTCGACGTTGGAAAATGAAGTGCTTTTTCCATTTCCCGTCGTTCGTCGTGTTGCTCGAAAGCTCGAGGTGTGAGCCGTGTGGAGCGACACTACGGCTCGTGCCCTCATATCCTGTGTGCCTGAATATACCTACTCAAAACGTGAAATTACTTGATCCTTGTGTGAGATTGATTGTTGATGTAGGCACTGATAATGTTTCTTGTAATTGTGTTTTGTGTTTATGTTTCTGTTTGCTTTATGAAATTGTATTTCTCGGGCTTGCGTGACGTTCTGACGTTGTGATGATTGCCGAAACAAGTAATGATTGCATTATAATATTTTTATCTATAAAATTACGTGCGCGGTAATGGTATATTTGGTTCAAATGTAATTATTTATGCTAGCTGAATGTTCTGAAAAGGACTTGATCTGCTGTGTAGATCCATAGTAAACTTAAGAACTCCAAAGGTATGCTTGCTAATATACAAATTGTTTCGTAGATACTCCTATAAAATATGAAGAGCAAAGAATGTTTTAATATTAACGCATCGTTGAAGTTTGGGCAGATTCCTTTACAAACAGGAACGGAAACCATCGTTAGAAGACATCTTGTTAGGTGCATTATCTTATGTATATAGTAAAAGTTGGAAGGAACTAAATGGCATTCAAGCGTCATTTAAAAATGATTCTTTCGCAAAAAGCATATAAGCCCAGAATTTTTATCTGAAAATGTTATTTTGATTGAATTGTTTTTTCCTGATAATAATATTAAATGTATATGAGGAGCTCGTGGCTAAATAATAACAGCCGCACGGGTCGATCTTCAAGGTTAAGCAACGCTTGCCGAGGTTGGTCCGTGGTTGGGAGACCATTTCAGCATGCTGAGATAGGAGCCTTTTTGGTCTCGCACAGGGTTTTTATTTTATTATTGTTTAAGTGTATGCTTATTTTCTCGTGTCTCCTGTGCTGGTCACAAATAAATATTTTTCTTTCTTTCTTTCTTTCTTTCTTTCCGTGCCTCGGAAAGCACGTTAAGCCGTTGGTCCCGGCTATCATTTGAAGATCTTTGACAGTCGTTACGGGTAGTCAGAAGCTTGAGATCTGACACCAGTCTTGCCAAAGGGTATCGTGTTACGCAGTTACTGGGTTGTGGAGGTTAGATAGGCAGTCGCTCCATGTAAAACACTGGTACTCAGCTGAATCCGGTAAGACTGGAAGCCGACCCCAACAATAATTGGGAAAAGGCTAGGCAGATGATGATATGAATATGGAATTTTGAAATTATACTAGAAATACCATATTCATAACACACTCGAAAAGACAAAATTCAAAAAAAAAACGGAATCAAAATCGGTTCATCCGTTTAGGAGCTACGATGCCACAGCAAATACACAAATAAACACCCCGCTTTTTCCGTCGGTGGTTTAAAAGACAAAAAAAAATAAAGATAATGCAATTTCAGTTTAAAATAGGAACAGCACCTGCATTCTACACAATATGTGTATTACTTACAACTGGGAATACTTTATAGCTGTTAACCTCATAAATTTGGCAAAATTCACGTCCACGTGATCGTTTCCATCAATTAGTTTCAAAGCAAAACGGACTCACCGCAAGGCATAGCTTGCAAAGATATGATAATTGCTATCTGCTATGAAATTCCTTGTTATAAACGGAATCACAAATTCACGATCGGAATAGGAATGAAACCGCTCTCTGTAATAAACAAGGCCTATCCAAATGCAAATATTTGTCAATGACCTCCGCTGGTACGAAATTTGCGGCTGCGACGATCAATTATTTATTTAGTACTAGTCAGAGCAGCGATTCTTAGATTCCATCGATCTGTCTGTCGCCAACCGAAACAATTTGTTATCTAGATACTTTCTGTTGCCCGGACGAATACTCCCACCCTTTCGACTCGCACAGGGCTTCGGAGAATCACTGTCAAGTGCTTTTGTGAACTAAGAACCTATATGTCTTCTTTTCCTATCATGATTGTACGAGGGATGAAAATTGCCGAATGTTTCCGAAACTTACCAGGAAAATTTTCAATATTGCCGGCCTATTAAATATGGTTTTTAACCGACTTACCAAAAAGGAGGAGGTTCTATGTTCGACTTCTTGTACGTTTTTTTTTTTTTTTTTTTATATGTATGTTCACCGATATCTCCGTCAATTGTGGACCGATTTTGAAAATTATTTTTTTGTTTGAAAGAGTATGTTTCGAAATTGGTCCCATTTTAATTTGGTGAAGGTCTGATGAAGAACTTCGAAGATATACAACAGAACTCTTCAATAAATGACGGCAAATCATTCGCGATTGCTGCAATCGCATGTGGGTTTATGGTTTATACCATTTCATAACATAACATCACGCCAGTACGCTCGAAAGGGGTACGCAGATTTCTCATTTCACCGGTTATGTATCGTGTTATTCGGGTAATCTATTCTGGCGTTATAGGTGCCTATTACAACCTGGTACAACTAAAAAGGGAAAAATAAAAAAAACATTTTTGCAAAAAAATACTACCGACTTACAAACAAAAAACTACAAAGTGTAAAATAACTTAATTTTGGAAGTCGGTGTCCATATCGCAAAAAAATCGGAAACAAGAAAGACACCGACTGTCAAAATTAAGTTATTTTACACTTTGTAGTTTTTTGTTTGTAAGTCGGTAGTATTTTTTTGCAAAAATGTTTTTTTTTCAAATGCCATTTTCAATGTTTATGCGCTCAAGAGGTTTTATGTAATGGTGTAATTATACGTACTACTAGTAAGCCTGTGTAATTAATTTTTCATTATAATTAATTTATAATTATGCATGCAAATATGTGAAGATATAGTTAAACTTTGACACTGGTAACTTCATGATAGCTGACCCCTTGGTTTTTTAAGGAGAAATCCTTAACCTATCAATTTTATAAAAAAAGAAAGAGGGTATTGATACCGAATGAAATAAATATAAATCATATAACTGTGCGTAGTCACACACAATAAGTCGCACCCCTCAACCGGTGCGAGACCTTAAAAGCCTTCTATTTAATTGTTTTACTATTGTGTCTATTATTACGCCAGTTTAGTGCTTTAAGCACAAATCGCGTCATCAAAAGAATTATCAAAATCGGATCAGTAGTTTTTGAGAAAATCGCGAACATACAAACATACAATGCATACATTCGGATGGAATAAAGAACCTCATTTTTGAAGTCAGTTAAAAATGTCAACTTGTTGTTGCTTATTAAAACGTCTTATCCCTTTTATACATAAAGATATGTATAAATATAGATAGTATATACATTCTTACATTCAAGTAGAAATAAAATACGAGTTTATTTTGTTTAGTTTATTAGTAAGAAAATAAATCTAAAATCTACAATTTTTGGTTACATATTTTAGATAAGCATAAAAACTACCTCCCTGCAGATTTATCTAGACGCAATTTTATCCTACTAAGCAATTATTATATTAGTAAAAGTTATTTTCTATTTATAAGTTTCTTGCCCAATGTGGCCGGCAATTTTCATGGCAACGAGTAGCATGAACAGAAGAAAGTTGTCTTAAGGCGATGACTCTTTTTAACCCCCGCCGGAAAAAAAGGGGTGTTATAAGTTTCACGTGGTTTGCTGTGTATCTGTGTGTCTGTCTATGGCATCATAGCGCCGAAACGAATGAACCGATTTGATTTAGTTTTTTTTTGAAAGGTGATTTTGTCGAGAGTGTTCTTAGCTATGTTTGAATAAAATCGGTTCAACCGTTCAAAAGTTATGGCCATTTTACCGTTTGAATCGAGGTGTTTTCGCAAGATAAATTTGTCGGGGGTTTTTAAAATTTTGAAATTTTACTTGTCTTCTCTTCAAGCTCAGTGGAAGTCAAATTCACCGAAAACAAAAGCTACACTTTTTAACTTATAAAACGCACGGAGAACGGAAACGGAGATTTCCCTATTGAAGTATACACCGATTTAGTACAATACGGAAATTAATTCAATATCGTTCATAAGAGTCTGAAATATTCTTTATTGGCCTTACGTTCGTCTACTTTTCGCTCCAATAAAACGAATGAATAGATGTAAGTACGGCCTTCAAGCAATGCCTCATCGTGATGGATGCAGTACATTTTTACACCTCCATGTAAGGTTATTTCAATAATGTATTCATCACACAAATAGAACTCCGCCTCCGTCTGTATACTTCTTCTTTTATTCATAGATTTGCTCTTATTCGTGTTCTATTTTAGTTACGTGTATGTTTACAAATAAGTTTTTTATTCAAAATTTGTTTTGGTGTTTTCTATCGATATTGGCTTGTCAGCCTCTTAAATAAGTTGGATACATACTTGTTAGTTGCAGCTTCAATATATTTTTTAGCTCACCTTACATAACTTGGTCAGTTGGTCTAATTTTGAAGCGATAATAGCCCATTAGTTTAGGTGCACACAAATTGTTTTACAAATTTATCATTTTCCTATTTAATAGGTGAGCATTACCTTGAAACATGATCCCGCTTATTAGCCTGATAGAAAAACATCATCTTGTTAGGTAAAATTGTTTATTCCATTATGATATTACCACGATACGCAGGTGTATGTAACCCATCCTCGAACTCTCTCTCTCTAACGAAACTTATAATTCACTATTTCATCAAAAGAGCGGCAAAGGTTTAATTTATTTTTAGCTGGCTCGCATTCAGATTTATTTCACTGTTGGTAAAGCAGCCTTGGTCTTCAGACTTATAGCCCTAAATTGTTATAAACTAGGGGTAAATGTAAGCGCCATTAGCAGACTGATTTTAGCTAACATCGACTACACTCAGCTTGCAAATTATCTTTGCCAAAGAAATTACCACTTTTGATCAACCTTCTCCAACCGCATACTATTCATCTCAATTCTCGGTTAGCTCTCATCCAGCTGCTAGAAGACACCCTGCGTAGATTGTAACATGAGGTTAGCTGTCAAATTATCCAATCAAGGTAGAATGAGCTATGCTCGGCATTTCCTTACGTAAATAGCCGGGTCCACACCAGACGATCCACCGCGCTCAGATCGCGCGCGGCAAGACCGCGATCCAAATGTGCGGGCGGTGGAGACGTGCCGCGCGCGATCGGAGCGCGGTGGATCGTCTGGTGTGGACCCGGGATCTACGCTCCACGAGTCTGGATCACGGATCGCGGGATCGGCGATCCATTATGGATCGTCCGGTGTGGACCCGGCTAATGAATCAGAAACGAAGACATAATGCTCGCAGAACAGATGGTCGTTGGGGGTGAAAAGTTCTGGAATAGCGACCGCGTACCGGCAGACGCAGCGTTGGAGGGCCTCCCTTTAGGTGGAGTGACGACTTGGTCAAGGCTGCGGGAGTCTGGTGGATGCGAGACGCTTGGGGGAGGCCTACGCCCAGCAGTGGACATCTTTTGGCTGAAATGATGATGATGTTTACAAAATGTTTGCCGATTTGCAGTCGCCTCTCAAGAAGTCCACGAAAAGAAAAAAGTCAAGTATACTACAATACTCTAGTTAGCAGAAAATAATGCTTGTCGTCAAGCACTGCAGTGCACATATATACCTATATCTATACAGTAGGAGCAGTGATTATTGTGAGCGTTCCCCTCTTCCATTGTTAATTACAAACAAAACTAGCGAGCCCTTCCGGCCGGATATCCCAGTGAGCGCACACAACAAAACACTCACCATATGTTTGTAAATAGGGATGCCACGAAAAAAAAGTACGTTTCTTTTCAGTATTGAAAGAAAGTCAAAGTCAAAGTCAAATGTGTTTATTTCAAGTAGGCCATTATGCGGCACTTTCGAACGTTAAAATTTACAAGTAATAAAAATTGATTCTACCGTGCATTCGGAAAAGAAGCTTGTTATGGAGAAGAACGCACAAGAAACTCCATACATACTCTTTAAAAAAAAAACTCTTTTCAATATTTACATGCGATGTACCCAGCACTACTATATTACATATAGGTATAAAGAATTACAAGCACTAACAGGTAAATTCCTTTACTTTATAAATAGGAACATGGTTCTCACGTACTTACAAATATTGCAAACATAGGTAAGTTATCTATTGACTCGCACACTGTTCCGTTGTTGTTGAATTAACAACAACGGAACAGTGTGCGAGTCAATTTTTTTATACAAAAAGAGAAGAAAGAACACGTCTGATTTAATATAACTTGCGTGTCAGATCGTCGTCCGACCCTTCGCTCACAATTTTCAATGAACTTTTTCGACATTTTGAATTAAATAATTTAATATTTTGCAAGAGACCAGAACAAACATACAGTAGTTTTAGTTATGGAAACTGCAACAGCTTGACATATTTTGCGGTGACACCTTTTTATCCAAGCTTAAATCTAGATTTTGACGAAATTAAAAGATAAGTCTATTTTTTATTGGTATTTAAGTGATAGCCCTACAATTCAGAGAGATTTCTTCCCGCGTAAATTCTGGCTGGGGCTTAGCGTACTATTGTGAACATGTACCAGCAGTAAACATTATGCAGTGTATTAATCGGTCTGTCGCTTCAGAGAAGCGTCTTCAGTAACCTTTGCTAATCTCAGGCTGGCACCAGACAGGCGTCAACCCTCGTAATTTGCGCCCTCCAAGATATTAGAAATGTGCGTACTTAATCTTTTTAATGGATAAGTCAGTTTGTTGACTAATTGTGAACGTTTGCGGCACCAGAACATTAGGTAAGAAAATCTCAGGCACGCATAAACTGCTATGATTGGTTGAATGAATTTTGTCAACAGCCAATCGCTTTAGTAGAATTGTCGTGCGTTGAAAATAATTCTCGTTTCTGAAACCAGGTGTTAGTATTGTTTAATAACTCTTGTTTGGTGCTGCGTTATTTCGGAAACTCCTCTATAAGCTACATTATAATGTTAACGCTTGTCCAAGTCTTTAAGACGACGACTAACGCCAACGAACTTGAGGGAACAAAACGCGCACTCGTTTCACACCCGCGCGACCCAAAATTTAGTAGTTTTTTGTACTTTCTTTATTATGTATTCTATGACTTTAAAAAAAAATCTTCAGATCAAAATGTAGATAATTAAATTGTCTTTGATATGGTGTCGATTTCATTAAAATACGCCCAGCGGTTTTGTTGTGATTGTCGTGTTTTGTCCGTTTTAGACATAACTTTACAAATTAATTACACTATGTTATACGAATAAAACTCAAAATTTGCTCAGATGAAATTATTAAGAAAATGGTCTATTAAAACACATATTTTTTCCAATAAATTACGACTAGCCGTTTAGACGTGATTCTCATTTTAAAATCAGCTACTCAAGGGAATCGGCGCCTTAAGACGGCGACTAACGCCAACGACCTTGAGGGAACAAAACCCGCACTCGTTTCACACCCGCGCGACCCAAAATTTAGTAGTTTTTGTACTTTCCTTATTATTCTATGACTTTAAAAAAAAATCTTCAGATCAAAATGTAGATAATTTAATTCTCTTTGAGATGGTGTCAATTTCATTAAAATACGTCCAGCGGTTTTGGTGCGATTGTTTTGTTTTTGTCCGTTTTAGACATAACTTTACAAATTAATTACACTATGTTATACGAATAAAACTCAAATTCTGCTTAGATGAAATTATTAAAAAAATGCTCTAATATAACATATTTTTTCTAAAAAATTACGACTAGCCGTTTACACGTGATTCTCATTTTAAAATCGGGTACTCAAGGGAATCGGTGCCTTAAATTTAGAATAAAAGCTGTCAGATTTAAACGGTCCGTGTTTGAACATCGTTCTAGACTGGCAGTCTAAAGGTGTTCTCTCAACGAGCTCTTTAGATGCAATGTGCACTCGAAGCTAAGGAGCTCATAAAGCGTTATGGCTACAAATCTTTCTAGAGCTTTCAGGGAAGGGCTTCGAGTAGCTCTTGAGAGACTCGTTGACAGGTGAAAGTTATTCGCCCGTAAAATTCGCCAATGAGCTGATGCGCTTACTTTTGAATAATGTTACTCATTAATAGGCGATTGGGGGAGTCAATGGAAAGACATTTGGGGTAGAAATAGCTTCTGCTTCGGTCATTGAAAATACCTGTTAAGTCAAACGACTTAATATACAATGTGAACATCGTGGTGAGCTGTTTATTAAAGTAGGTGTAGATACAAATTTTAATTCAATCTTTAGGTTCATGAAGAGGTAATAATTTCTTGTATAAATTTTTGTAAAAGGTTCTTTTATTTATAGGTTATCTGAGATATTTTTGTCAACTGTCCTATTACGTATTATAATCTGTTTAACTTGAAACTATACACACTCAGGTTTATTTGACCTGGTATTTGAGACCACTAGACCAGGAGGTACCTGCTCAATATATGGCTGGATCTTTTTGAAAGCAAAATATCCGTAAACAAATTTTTATTGGCAAAAAATGCTTCGTGCTAATAGGATTTTTGTTTTTTACTGATTGAAAAAAATGCACGGTGTTTGTAGTGGCACAGGAAAAAATATTAGTCAATAAGTAAATACAAATATTCAGCAAGATCTACAGTTGGTAGCTGATTTAAAGCCTCCTAAAAATAAAATCTACACGAAAACAAGTAGATTTAACTTCAAGACAAAACACGAAATACGGATCCAGAAATAGAACTAAAGGTAGACAGAAACTACTAGTATTTTGTCGACGGAAGAAATCACAAGGGAGCGTGACTCCGTCAAATTATTTGCAGCTCTACTTTCAGAGGGTTGTAGAGGCTAGAGACAAGATAGAAATAAGTTGAACTACAATATGTCCTGTGATTTTTACAAGCTTTTATTTAAAGATGTACTTAGTGACTACAGATAAATAAAAATAAACGTGATTTAACCTATACGTTAAACAACTGCAAATATATGTGTCGTATTACAATCTTTTATTAAACTTCATATTAATTGACTTACAAATGTCAAAGTTACAAGCAGACGTAAATAAAAAATTAAAAAAAGGACGGACACACCATGGTGGACATCCCACCCATAGTGTGTGTAAACGTTTTGGAAATACTTTCACTATGCGTACAGCTAAGGCGTGGATTTCCCTGCTGAAATCTGTGTTTCCAGATAGCTACAACCTTGGGGTCTTTAAGTCAAGAGTGAATAGGTTACTTCTAGGCAAGCGTGTTACACCGTCAACCACATCATCGCTTACCATCAGATGAGATAGTGGTCAAGAGCGAGCCTATCCGAAAAAAAACATCCGTTGTTTAAAACCTCAACCAAAAAAAACATTGAGAACTAAAAGAATCTATAGTTCCAGTTTCTGGTACCAGCTAAGTCTTCTCCTCTTAAAATAGCCTCCACAAAAGCCTGTGTATTAAACCTGCGAGGTCTTGAACTTCAAACTACGAGTTCTTCAAGAACTTCAATTTATTATATATTTTTTTTGAGAAATTAATTGCGAAATATGAAAAAATCTGTCTTACCTAACGTTCCTCCTGGAAGTTATACGTGCAGATACATATTAAAAGGACATCCACCGTACCCAAAAACACCTAATAGAACCTCAAATCTTTATAAATCCTTCTTATCTTTCCAGGTTTCGTTTCTACGTGTACTCTGCGTACGTGGAGCGGCGGACGGTGGCTGCCGTGCGCATCATCGCGGCCACCAAGACCCGTGGAGCCGACAGCGTGCTCTGCCGCTTATGGCTGCCTGATAACCGCACGCTCACGCTCAAAGCTAAAGTCAAGGTAAGGATACTGTGGTTGCTAGATAAGAAGTAGCGTGTTATGGAAGGACGGTGGCTGCCGTGCGCAACATCGCGGCCACCAAGACCCGCGGAGCCGACAGCGTGCTCTGCCGTTTATGGCTGCCTGATAACCGCACGCTCACGCTCAAAGCTAAAGTCAAGGTAAGGATACTGTTGTTGATAGATAAGAAGAAGCGTGTAAGGACGGTGGCTGCTCTGCGCATCATCGCGGCCACCAAGACCCGCGGAGCCGACAGCGTGCTCTGCCGCTTATGGCTGCCTGATAACCGCACGCTCACGCTCAAAGCTAAAGTCAAGGTAAGGATACTGTGGTTGATAGATAAGAAGTAGCGTGTTATGGAAGGACGGTGGCTGCCGTGCGCAACATCGCGGCCACCAAGACCCGCGGAGCCGACAGCGTGCTCTGCCGTTTATGGCTGCCTGATAACCGCACGCTCACGCTCAAAGCTAAAGTCAAGGTAAGGATACTGTGGTTGATAGATAAGAAGTAGCGTGTTATGGAAGGACGGTGGCTGCCGTGCGCAACATCGCGGCCACCAAGACCCGCGGAGCCGACAGCGTGCTCTGCCGTTTATGGCTGCCTGATAACCGCACGCTCACGCTCAAAGCTAAAGTCAAGGTAAGGATACTGTTGTTGATAGATAAGAAGAAGCGTGTAAGGACGGTGGCTGCTCTGCGCATCATCGCGGCCACCAAGACCCGCGGAGCCGACAGCGTGCTCTGCCGCTTATGGCTGCCTGATAACCGCACGCTCACGCTCAAAGCTAAAGTCAAGGTAAGGATACTGTGGTTGATAGATAAGAAGTAGCGTGTTATAGAAGGACGGTGGCTGCCGTGCGCAACATCGCGGCCACCAAGACCCGCGGAGCCGACAGCGTGCTCTGCCGTTTATGGCTGCCTGATAACCGCACGCTCACGCTCAAAGCTAAAGTCAAGGTAAGGATACTGTTGTTGATAGATAAGAAGAAGCGTGTAAGGACGGTGGCTGCTCTGCGCATCATCGCGGCCACCAAGACCCGCGGAGCCGACAGCGTGCTCTGCCGCTTATGGCTGCCTGATAACCGCACGCTCACGCTCAAAGCTAAAGTCAAGGTAAGGATACTGTGGTTGATAGATAAGAAGTGGCGTGTTATCGAAGGACAGTGGCTGCTCTGCGCATTATCGCGGCCAGACCCGTTGAGTCAACAGCGTGCTCTGCCGCTTATGGCTGCCTGATAACCGCACGCTCACGCTCAAAGCTAAAGTCAAGGTAAGGATACTGTGATTGATAGATAAGAAGTAGCGTGTTATGGAAGGACGGTGACTGCTCTGCGCATCATCGCGGCCACCAAGACCCGCGGAGCCGACAGCGTGCTCTGCCGCTTATGGCTGCCTGATAACCGCACGCTCACGCTCAAAGCTAAAGTCAAGGTAAGGATACTGTGGTTGATAGATAAGAAGTGGCGTGTTATCGAAGGACAGTGGCTGCTCTGCGCATCATCGCGGCCAGACCCGTTGAGTCAACAGCGTGCTCTGCCGCGTATGGCTGCCTGATAACCGCACGCTCACGCTCAAAGCTAAAGTCAAGGTAAGGATACTGTGGTTGATAGATAAGAAGTGGCGTGTTATCGAAGGACAGTGCCTGCTCTGCGCATTATCGCGGCCAGACCCGTTGAGTCAACAGCGTGCTCTGCCACTTATGGCTGCCTGATAACCGCACGCTCACGCTCAAAGCTAAAGTCAAGGTAAGGATACTGTGGTTGGTAGATAAGAAGTAGCGTGTTATGGGAGGACGGTGGCTGCTCTGCGCATCATCGCTGCCACCAAGACCCGTGGAGCCGACAGCGTGCTCTGCCGCTTATGGCTGCCTGATAACCGCACGCTCACGCTCAAAGCTAAAGTCAAGGTAAGGATACTGTGGTTGGTAGATAAGAAGTAGCGTGTTATGGGAGGACGGTGGCTGCTCTGCGCATCATCGCTGCCACCAAGACCCGTGGAGCCGACAGCGTGCTCTGCCGCTTATGGCTGCCTGATAACTGCACGCTCACGCTCAAAGCTAAAGTCAAGGTAAGGATACTGTGGTTGATAGATAGAAATAGCGTGTAAGGACGGTGGCTGCTCTGCGCATCATCGCGGCCAGACCCGTTGAGTCAACAGCGTGCTCTGCCGCGTATGGCTGACGGATAACCGCAAGCTTATTCTCAAAGATAAAGTCAAGGTAATGCTAGATATGGAGGTTGATAGCTCTGAAGCTCGTGTTAAAGGAGAAAGGAATCATAATACACAATAAGTCGATTAGGTAAGAAGTAAAATAAAAAAAAAACACCCGACAAATTTTATTTTCATACTTTTTAAAGTAAATAATTTATGTAGTAACATACACGCTTCGATTAACAACCTATCGAGCACGTAATTATGACACGATATCTTGCGAAAATGCCCCGATTCAAACTGTAAAACGCTCATGACTTTTGAACGGCTAAACCGATTTTCATCGAACATAGAGTTTAAGAAATCTTGATAAAGTTACCATTAAAACAAAACTAAATCAAAATCGGTTCAACCGTTTAGGAGCTATAATACCATAGACAGATACACAGGTACACACGTCAAAATTATAACACCCCTCTTTTTCCGTCGGGGATTAAAAAAATGAAGAAGGCTCAAATGGACAGAGGGATCGAGAGAGATACATGATACAGATTCTAACCAAACTGATTCGTTGATTATTGAAAGTCTTCACTCAACTCGTTTTCGCTTCCCTATGGCTCTGATTACCTCTACTTCACTTCACTCGTCTTTACTCCCTCACACACTCATAATATCAAACATTGAATGTCATTATTACTATCTCCAACTTGTACGAGTATGAGCAATATGACCCTAAAAACTATTCCTGTCTCTAGAAGCTCAATATTCCACTCTCCAAGCCAGTTTCAAGGTAAAATTTCTAAATGTTACCCAGTTTATACAGAGACGCTCTGAATAGCGTAGATCGTTGCGGCTTGGAAAAGGTTATGCGACAAGAATTCAAAAAGGTATGCTTTGAGGGTTCGACCGCGTGGAAGGGATAAATGAGTGTCGATTAGCCAAAAGGTTTCAGCTAAGGAAATGAGATTGTGTTATGTCAGCTTTGGTATTTCCGCAGATTATTTAACTTGGTAAAGGAGATGTTTGATTTTGGGCCATCACTATGTACAGTACATAGATTAATAGCAAAAAAAATTGGAGAATTACATAAAAATACTACCAAATTAATTTGAAGAAGGGTACAGGCGTAAAAAAATTATCATTTGAACAGTTTTTTAATAAGATAACCCTATTTAGGGCAGCCATGACAGTTATAAGAAGTGACGTCTTTGAGTCTTTTTTATCTTTGGCTTGGAATTGGTTATATTTCGGCGTTTTTAGTGATGTTTTTAGTTTTGCAACCCACTTTACTTCTACGGACATTGATTGATTGCTTCTCTGTCATTGAGGTAATAATGTACTACGCACTAGAGAAGTCACCACCCATCACTACTGTGTTCTGTTCAATTGCGGTTATCTAGCCCCAATTCACTTATTTGCTTGCTAGATCTTGGGCGCTTAAGTCATTTTATGTTTTTAAACGAAAAAACGTTCAAACGCATTCAATATGCCGGTCGTGTGTTTTAAGATTGCACTAATAATTCAACCAATACGGTGAAGATCAAAGCAATAACTTTTCATAGGTGGCTAACTAAAAAATAATTTTAAAATTTTTTTTTTTTTTTTTTTTTTTTAAACTTAATTTTTTTTTTAAATTTAAAACAAAATATTTGCTGGACGCCATGTTGTGTCAATTTTCATATAGACTAAAAATTCAGATGTGACAATTTGTATAACAAATGTAGGTAAAATTAGCTGGTTTTTTTTTAAAGCGAAAATAATCATAACTTATATTTAGAAAAGAACTGACTGTGGTTATTCAATGAAAAAAGATGAAAAATAATTATTACATAATGTAATACATAATTTGTTACATTTTGTTTATTTAAGGTTTCCACGTTTGGACCGTAAAAATGGATAAAATTTATCCAAATTAACCGCAGTGAAGATACCAGCAGCCTAATTGTGTAAGTGAATTCGGCAGAGGAAACAATCTGTTTCTTTCCCAAAAACGACTTTTCGTATTGCAAAAAGTAGGTTTTGGGAAAGAAACAGATTGTTTCCTTTGCCGAATTTACTTACATAATTAGGCTGCTGGTTACCATCCAATCATACTTATGTATGTTCGTTGCATTTTCGCGAAGAGGATAAATATACCACAAAAGCGGGCAGGCGTTTTCTGAATCAGTCTCTCTACTTAATATCATTTCAGTTATATTACTGTTAATACTTTGGCATTTTATTCACAAGGAAAAATTTACATATTTGCTTCAACATTCTTTTGATCAACCAAGCACTTTAAGGCGGTACCCCGAGCAAAACGCCGCGCAAGCCGTTTTTTGTGCTGTTTTTAGGAGCTATCTCCTCGTTATTTAAAAAGAAATAACAATTAATAAAAATACATTAAATTTCTACATATTATTGATTCTAAAATGGTAGATTTAGTTTTTTTTTAAATGTTGTATATATTTCACTAATCTACTTCCAAAAAAACATAAAAATGAGAAATAATTTTTGATATTATGCATCTCCTCGTAAAGTGTTCATTGATTATTTTTTGTACTAACACTAATGGATAGACAATTTAATAACGAACATTTTTGTAGAATTATTTTTTTTAAAAGACCAAAATTCGATTTTATAAAGATTTTATTCTAAAATCTGGGCGTATTCATTACTGTAATTCATGCGCCACCAGTGCCGCTAGACCAATAGGAACGCTCATATCTCATGCCGATTTTTTGGTCAGGGTACCGTCTTAAATCACCTAACACATTTGATACGGGCCATCATAAACAAATACATAAGAATTCGCTTGAAGCACGAAGCTAAAATTAATCAGACTAGTAAATATTTTTCGAAGCAAGTTAACTAAACTTATATTGTTAAGGGGTAACTAATTCGATGTTCGATTGATGTTCGATGTTCGATGTTTAAGATTCGTGTTTCAAGCGAATTGTAAAATTCCCTATTCCAATTTGATATGTTTTTAACTTATTGTAAGCGCATTTGATTATATATTAAATAAAGAAATACAAAAGTATCATATACTTTAACAGTCGGTTATTTCAACTAATAATAAATTTTGAAAAAGTGTGAATTCTACTGAAGCTTGTTAGGTATAATGCTATGTCACTTCTGTAGTCAGTCAGCAATTTAGTCTATATGAATGACAAGGTTGAACGAAACGCGTAAGCGCCATGAAAATCACGGCGCTTCCGTCTTTTTGGTCGCGAGAAAACTACACCTTAGAAGCGCTCTAGCGCTGCATGTTTATATTGTTTTGTTAGACGACTAATTATTGTTTCAGCGCTGCAGCGAATTTTTTAGTTTAAACTCTTGTCAAAATTGACAAAATGGAGCATGCATTTTGCTTAGCATAGCTTCTCTTTCTCTGTTGCATTTGAATTCGTGTTTTGTTTTTTTTTAACGCAGATTTTACGATGACACGTCGATCAAATGTCATGGTCAAAATGTCATTTTTCACATATTGCTGTTCTGATCCGCCATGCTTAATTAAACGTTGTGTTGCTCTACTTTAGAAAGGTAATTTGAGTTTACTTTGAAACGAAGTGAAATTAATGAAAATTAACAATTAAAACGGTTACTATATTATATAGCGATTTTTACATAGACTGTCCATAGAGCTGGCCCAGGCTCCATACATTTCTGGAACATCTCCTTTACCTTTTCATTCTGAAGGAACTTCTCGTTGGTCCAGCGGTTGTAAGCGCTACTGTTGAGCTTGAGGTTCATATCACGAGTCGTTGTTGGGTTTTTAACCCCCGACGGAAAAAGAGGGGTGTTGTAAGTTTGACGTGTGTAGTGTACCTGTGTGTTTGGGTATTTGTGTATCTGTCTGTGTGTTGCTCCTAAACGGATGAACCGATTTTGAAATCGTTTTTTTTTTGTAAGGCGCTGGGCCACTAACAAAGAATATTTGGTTCAAATAAATGTCACTAGATGCCGCGATATGCATCGATTTGTTTTAGAATTGTGTGTAAAATTAACATTTTCTAAAACTGATCTTAAAAATTGTATGTATGTGTTTAATCAACTCTTCTCCGCACAAAATTGTAGAATTTAGGGGTCCTTAATTCACATTTCAAAAATTATTTGAACGGATGGTTTAAAATTTATTCCAATAGATGACGCGGTTTTAAATTTCTGAAGCATGTCACTCGAGTTTTTAAATTTGTATTGTAACACATTTTGGTACAATGAAACTGTAAAAACGTGCAAAAAAATACTATGAAACAAATTGTCAGTATATTCAAAGAATAAATTAGTCACAAACCGATAAGACCATTTTATTTGCAAGCTTCGCTGCACACCATATATAGCCGTGGAACGGAACCGAACGCGATAGAAATACTTATAAAAATAATCAGTCTAATCAGACGAAAAACGCATGTTACGTCGGCACGGTTTATTTGTATGAGATAAGGTTATTTTATCTGTGTTGAAAGGTGACTTTATCGAGAGTGTTCTTAGCTATGTTTGTTGAAAATCGGTTCAGCCGTCCAAAATGTATGGGCGTTTTACTGTTTGAATCGGGGTGTTTTCGCAAGATATCGTGTCATAATTACGTGTTCAATAGATTGTCGATCGAAGTGTGTCTACTAATAGATAAATTATGTGGCATGAAATAAAATTTTGTCGGGGTTTTTTACAAGCTTTTATTTAACTTGCAATGTATGTATGCATGTATGTATGTAAAGTGTGCTCGGGTCAAATCTTGCAACTGAATTTTAAAGCAGTTATCCTCCACCGATTAAGATGCAATTTTGCATACACGTTTAGTTTGGATGACAATGCATGGGCAAAGTGACGTCATTCTAAATCCAATATGGCGGACTAGTTATTTTTTGTGCACTGCCATGATATGGGTATCAAATGAAAGAGTTTGCTAAGAAGAATACGAAAAAAGCTTGTTTAAAAAATATTTTTAATGGATTTTGTTTTAAATTTTACTTGTGGAAAGTATGTATCAGCCCGGAGTCTAGATGGATGGTTGATGGCAATAATTTCGCTCTGTATTAGGTACATGGCACTTAAACATAACCGGCGATATGTGGGTGTGCTATTAGTGCACTTCTGCCTAACCCTTGGAGGAATACAGCCGTGATGTTATGCATACGAAAGGAGTGGCAACGAACAAGTATTTCTAATCACAGTAAGGGGGCGGTTACGAACAACATCCGATCCGTGTGTGAAATTTTGGTTCCGAAGTAACCGTAGTACTTCTTGTAGGGAACCCTACGCACTACATCCGAACTCTATCCGTCAAAATCTGTCATAATTCAAAACATTTTGAACTCGGAACATAAATCGCGGACACGGATCACGGACACGGACGTGTAGCGCGTAACCCCCCTTATTGCAAATTTGATTGTAAGCTGTGCTGTATTTTTTTACAGTTGTGAAATAATTTCCGTAGAGATTGTTGGATGAAAATAATGAACTTTATGCTTCGTCCTGTATTTGGTAAATGTTCTTGTTTTTCTAGAGCTCTGTCATTTTTATGGTATTTTTATGGCTTTCATGATCACAGTAGGAAAATAAAAAATTTAAAGCTCACGCCACGGAATAAATAATAGCTCACGCTGTGAAAATGCTTTATTGAAGGTTTATGTTTTTATTTTTATGGTTTTTGCAATGAATGAAATATTTGCAGTGTACCCCCCTCCCCCCCAGTTGGTCGGTTCCCGCATTGTCGAGGCGGGGGGTTCAGTAGCCGTGGTTTGGTCACCCACGGTGAAGCGAAGAGGAATCCGAGGAATTGCCGCTCATCAGAGCTTTTGCCTACAAGCCGATGACGGTGACTTAGAGGCCAACAAGTAGGTTGTGGTACCGCTAGGCAACAAGGGCGATATCGCAACTGAGGCGGGCCGCGAAGCCTCCCATCGCGGCTGAGGGTAGGAGGGCCTGGCAGGAAAGGAGTGCCGGTATTGCGGTGCACCACTCTCCCTACTTTCCAAGGCCTGGACGAAGTCGCTACCGTCTGAAAGCGGAAGCGGTGGGACCACAGGGAGGAGGAGTGTCGGTAAAGCGTTGGCCGCTCTCTTAATCTCCTGCAGCCAAAAATGGTAGGTGATGCGGCCACTGTTCTGACCCGTCACACGGGGACCACGAGTGCCATAAATAGGGTCGTCTGACGCTCATGTGCTGGTTTGATCCCTGGGGTGGTCACAACGTACAATGTGTTCCGGTGCGCCGGTGGTGGATTAAAGTATATAATAAATAAATAAATAAATAAATAACTCACCAGAGGAGGGTCCGGACAGCCGCGGCGGGTTTGCGGTGTTCCCGCCATGAACGGCACAGGAGGACACCGTGGAGTTTGAGTGGGTTGGAGTCTCACCTAACTGCACTATCTACCCGTAGTGCAGTATGCATGAGCATTACTCGAAGCAAAAACATTTGTTATATGTAATAGAAAACGTAGTTCCTTAACTCATAACTGTATTTGTCTCATTGGAGGATGGATCTTTCTTTATTTAGAGAAACTAAATAAATAATCAGCTTTCCTATACGTATAAAAAACGTCGACGACGTTTTATAAAAGCCAACATAAAATTTTTATAAAGTAACAACACTGCTTAAGGGTTGAAAAGTGTCCCAACCAAACATTTAATTAGAATGTTTGACTAACCACTGTAGAAAAAATTAACTAACATTAATATACCTTAATAATCAGTTGAGACCCATCACATTTCGAACGGCTTTTCGCGCTTCCGAATGTCATCAAATCCAATTCGATTCCAACTAAAGTGCCGGTCGATAGAACATCAGAAATCTATTTCGACGAGAAAAGACACACGTGTGCACAATTGGAACGAGCTGGTAGAGAACGGTTGACGAGCTCATCTAAAAAAGGTTTTTTGTCATTTATTACACGCCCGTAGCTGCTACGTAGGTGTGTGGGATTTTTATGTCTTTTCAACGCTTTATGTCTTTATGACCAATCGTACTTTGAACTTGAAACAACTGAGCCAGATGAAGTGTGTCTCTCAAGTCAATTTCACAGATTTTCCTTTCAAGTACAGTAACAAACAGTTTTCTTTTATATCCTTCTGACCGGCAGGCTTATTATGTGAGAAACAGCAATTATCGCGCGATCAAGCTCTAATGTCATAAAAGTCGGTATTACCTACAGTATAGGTATGGTAGGTCCTACACAATCGTATGCTTATCGTTCGCTGTTTGTCAATCATTCTTCATACTGTACTCATGTTTTACAAAAATATATCTTATCTAAAAAAAACACCAAACTCTAAAACTTCTGTATTGAAGAGCAATTATTGTGCAAAAATCGCTATCGTTTTGTTCTCATAAGATACGTTATAAGTCTGCGGGTAGAACCTTGCGTGACACTGTATTATCGAGAGGCTAGATTTACAAGACGAGTAGTGATAAGTACTTAAATGAAAATCTGGTGGACTCTGGTTGTGGCCAGACACTCCTTAACAGCTTGTTGCCTAATCTCATTTATTTTAAAATATTGAAAGAATACCAAACAATAAAAAAGTATAAGGATCCACACGGCACGGAATTGCTGCGATGCCGACAGCTGCTACTAGAGATGTCATCTATGTATATAAAACGAAAGTCGTGTTAGTTACACCACTTATAACTCAAGAACGGCTGGACCAATTTTTATGATTTTTGTGTTTTTGGATTTTTCGTCGTCCGGAATAGGATAATAAAATAACGATAAAAAAAACCCATACATTTTGCGAACACAGCGCCATCTCTGATACATGATTGAAACAAAGCACACACATAGGGCTTTAGATAGGGCCCTACCCTACATACCTACCTACCTACCTACCCAGCAATATTTCTTTGGTCTTGAACCATCTTCGCATTGCCTTTCCAATGAAACCGATTTGGGCATATCGGTTAGATGGTTTCAAAGTCTATAACAGACATAGGTGGTTTTTTTTTTGTTTTGCATAAGGTAGGGTAGGTAGGTATGTAGTATAGGGTAGGGTAGGAAGGTATGTAGGGTAGGTAGGTATGTATGTAGGGTAGGGTGGAGTAGGGTTAGTAGGTAGGTAGGTCGAGTAGGGTGGGTTGATAGGTAGGTCGGGTAGGTAGGAGTGTACGGTAGGGTAGGGTGGGTTGCCCATACAGTTTTTTAAGTGATCTCATATAAATCAATAGTATTCAACACGTGTCACGAGCTCCCGCCAGCAAAAATCATTGTGCTACCTGTATAAACCATTCCATTATTATACGACAGTTAAAAATACTATAGTACAAAGTGCGTTCGTGTTTTAGTATGTCGAAGTCATGTACTGTAGTTGATATTAGTAGTAATACTAATTTACAGGTCAATAACATTAATAACGTTAGCAATTCTGCTATTAATATTTATAATTTAAACTAGTTTGTAGGACAACGGAGGGTACCAATAACGAAATAGTTAGGAGTAAATCCACCAACAAGAAGGTACCTTCTTGCTCTCACATAGTTAATTTAAAAAAAGGGGCTAAGCAGAATTCTTTGAAATTATTCCATCAAAATATTCAAGGTTTTTCTGCAAAGCAATTGGAAATAGAACTGTTTTTAGAAAAGACAATGTTTGAAATTATTTGTTTTACTGAGCATTGGCTGAAAAAATATTCAATGCTTATTAATTTTGAAAATTATACTGTGGGTAGCTGTTGTAACAGAAATGTTATGTTGCGTGGAGGTTCACTTATATTAATCAAAAATGGTATTAAATCAAAACCTCGTAAAGATATTGTAGATCTATCAGTTGAACATAGTGTTGAACTGTCCTGTGTTGAGCTGGATAAGCATGTTATAGTGTGCGTTTACAGACCCCCCAATTATAAAAACTACTGTATATTTGAGTCAGTGATGGAAGATGTTCTGGCAAAACTTGCAACTGGTAATAAACTAGTCATAATCTGTGGTGACTTTAATATAAATATTTTAGAAAATAATTCAGATAGTAGTAGACTATTAAATCTCTTCAAATCATTTAATTTGTCGCATGTGTTTGAGGAACCAACCCGAACAACTGTGACTACTGCTACATGTATTGATAATGTTTTTTGTTGCTGCGAATACTTAAACAAAGCCATTATGAATTGTCTGCCTTCGGATCATAGTGGGCTACTGGTAACATTTGAGTCCAGCATACCAATACAACAAGTGCAGATTCAATCCAGACCAATAACATCCGGTAAATTAAATAAATTTAACAGCACTTTAATTGGTAAGTTAAGTTATCAGGACCTCACAGTGAATGATAGTAATATTTTGTACAAGAATGTTTTCTCAGTTGTTCAAACAGAATTCAATAATACTTTTAAGAAGAAAACTAAAACTATATGCCCTAAGTTTTTATTCAGTGACTGGGCGACAAAAGGAATCAGGAAAAGTAGGGAAAGACTTTACGAGCTGTATGGCCTTAAGCCTTATATTAACACTGAAACTTTTAGTAAATATGTTGCTACTTACTCAAGAATTTTTAAAAATACGTGTAAACTAGCTAAGGCTATATACATTAGCAATAAGGTTAAATTCGCAGAAAATAAAATTAAGACGGTTTGGAAAATTATAAACGATGAAACAAACAGGAACAAAAGAAATAATACTGATTACACGCTTGAGACTACACGTGGACTTATTAGAGATAACAAAGAAGTTGCTCAAGAATTTGTAAATTTCTTTACCAGCATCCCAATTAAAACTACTGAACCCTTAAATTCTTCGCCGTCGCTCGCTTCTGGTTTATTACACGCTAACGTTTCAGCCTGCCCCAATGAATTTCACTTTTCACATATAAACCCAATAACAGTAATAAAGGCTTTTAAGCAAATAAAGGTAAAACTGACCGAAGATCTATGGGGCATGTCCATCAAAGTTTGTACCTCCATTATTCAGACTATAGCGCCGTACTTAGCTTTGATTTATAATTTGTGTGTAGATCAAGGAGTCTTTCCGGATCTAATGAAATATAGTAAGGTTATACCACTTTTTAAATCCGGGGACAGTAAAGACACAAATAATTATAGACCAGTATCCGTGTTGCCGGTTTTCAGCAAGGTATTTGAGAAGATAATGCTAAATCAAATGCTCATTCATTTTAATACGAATAACATCTTACATGATAAACAGTATGGTTTCACCAAAGGACGTTGTACAACTGACGCTGGTGTCACCCTATTAAAACACATATTTAATGCGTGGGAAGAGTCGCAGGATGCCATTGGTATCTTCTGCGACCTGTCGAAGGCGTTTGATTGCGTTAATCATGAAACATTACTTCTGAAACTTGAGCATTACGGGCTAGGTCAATCAGCGTTAAGTTTGATTAAATCTTATTTGAGTGATAGACAACAATTAGTTCAAATAAACGGTGTGAATTCGTCGGGGTTAAATGTGAAAATGGGGGTACCCCAGGGCTCAATTTTAGGTCCTTTCTTATTTTTAATATACATAAACGATTTACCCCATTTATTCGAAGGCAAACTAAATATGGTGTTATTTGCTGATGACACATCTTTAGTTTTTAAAGTAAATAGACGTACTTGTCAGGTTGACGACGTATGCGTAAAATTTTCGTTGCCAAATGTCAAAAGTACTGATTGTGACATTATATTAAACAAGGAGAAGCTCGAATTCGTCGATAAAACGGTTTTCCTGGGGATCACGCTAGACTCAAGGTTACAATGGGGTCCTCATTTAGTATCACTTGCGGGGCGGCTGAGTTCGGCAGCTTATGCTGTCAGAAAGATTCGTCAATTTACTGATGTGGATACCGCTAGGCTAGTCTATTTTAGTTACTTTCATAGTATAATGTCTTACGGTATCTTACTATGGGGAAGGGCTGCAGACATTGAGTCTATTTTTATTCTGCAAAAACGAGCCATCAGAGCGATTTACAATCTTCGCCGCCGTGATTCTCTAAGGGAACTGTTTAAGGACATTAACATCATGACGGTTCCTTGTCAATATATTTATGAAAACATCATGTACGTGAGAAAGAATTTACATCTTTTTAGTAAAAACGGAGACAGACATAATTACATTACTAGAAATAGGGACCAATTAGTTCAACCAGGTTTCAGACTGGCAAAAGTGGCCTCATCATTCATGGGGTACTGTACGAAATGTTACAATAAAATTCCTCCCCATATTCTAGAACTGAATGAGACGAAATTTAAAAATTGTATAAAACGCACACTATGCAGGCAGGCATATTATAAGTTGGGGGATTATATCACTGATAAAAATGCTTGGCTCAATGCTAGTCCTGCTCCACAACCACTAGGGCGCAAAAACAAATGATATGTTTATGCTTGTGTTGTATAGACTCGATTTCTTTTAGTATTGTATAGCTGCACAGCACGTGTGTGGGTACTATGTACCCAACTGTAAATCTACCATTTGCTATACCTATGTGTCGTTCGTTGACTTGTGTGTGCCCTGGCAGTTGAGTGTGTCATGCTCTCTCAAATGTCTCTCTGATGGTGGCGCGTGTGTTGGATCATTCGGTTCCCTTCATGATGGTTGAGCTGGGTGGTGCCGATTCATGCGTCATGTTCGTGAACGGGCGCCGTCAGTTGGGATTGGTCATAACTCAACTGCTTCGGATGTTGATGTTTTTCTAGTACCTATTGTATAACTGCACAGTACATGTGTGAGTACTTTTAATACTTTATACCTTTACATAGTATAGTGTGTAGTGCTATTCTGGGTGCATTGTCCTCACATATGTGAATTTATTAATGTATGTACTCATGTACCTAAATATTGTAAAAATCATTTTTTTTTAAGAGTAAGTATGGAGTTTCTTGTGCATTCTTCTCCATAACAAGCTACTTTCCGAATGCACGGTAGAATCATTTTTTTTTTTAAAAGAGTAAGTATGGAGTTTCTTGTGCATTCTTCTCCATAACAAGCTACTTTCCGAATGCACGGTAGAATCAACTTTTATTCCATGTAAATTCAAAAAGTATGGAGTTTCTTGTGCATTCTTCTCCATAACTAGCTACTTTCCGAATGCACGGTAGAATCAACTTGTATTCCATTTAAATTTAAATTGTGACATTCAAAAGTGCCGCTTGGTGGCCCAGTTGAAATAAATATCTTTTGTCTTTTTGTCTTGTCTTGTTCAAAATTTTTGGGAAACTTCGAAAATAATTTGTAAGACAAAACAACGTTTTCCGGGTCAGCTAGTTACTTATAAATATTTGTACAATTTTCCATCGACTCGATACGAAGAACAGAAGAATTCCAGTTACCAATCTGTGTAGCTTACTTGGTTGTTTTATGTTTCGACAATGCCGTCTCTCTGGTACGACTAATAAGTTTTCTGACTTTCGTCTAAAATCATTATTTAACTAAGTGTTAATTTTCTTTAATTTACAGGCCATCCGTGAGAACTGGAATCTGAAATACAGTGCGACATACGTGCTGTGCCTCCTGCGCGGCTCGGGCGTGAAGCCCCAGGAGACGGTGGGGGCTTCCGTGGCGGTGGTGGCTACCAGCAAGCCCAATAACCCACCCACCAATCTGCTTGTGGTTCTCGATACGGAACCCAAGACTGGGATTGAGGTACTGTGCGACATAGTATTATCATCTTCGACCAACAATAACCGTCTAGATAAAGGATCACGTACAAAATCAATGCTAAATTCTGTCCGCGAAAATTTATACTAACTACAGGTACATTTGTTTAATATCGAACTGAGAAGTTTTAAAACAGTTTTAAGTTCAATCTAATTACAACCATGGCACCTAGTTATAAAGTCACAATTCTTAAAAATATTATCTTGTACTTACGATCATTCGTCACAAAAAAACAAGTACGTTGTTGACCTATGACGTGTAACGTAAATAAATTAATTATCAACACGGGGCCACTTTTACGGATCAAATTAGAAAATATAATGCTAACTATATCGTGCAACATGAAGCCCTTTCGTATAGAAAGAGCTTCTGTGAGAATCTCAAATATATATATATTTAATTTTACGATAAAGAGTTTTGAAATGATTTCAGAAAATAGGTGAAAATTGATAATTCTCGCCTATAACCCCCTTATCTCTGAAAATACAGACCACAATATTAAAAAAAAATACGGGAAATAGCTTTATAGGAAAATCTAAAATTAGTCTAGGGTATTTAAAGTGACATAGGTCATTTCTCAATATTTATGCGTATGAACGTATTTTTTTTTCATTGTTTTCATACATTTTAAATGATAACTAATTATTTTGGTGAATGTAGCTGCTTGTACGGAATCCTAGGTGAGCTAGTTGACTCACACTTGACCGGTTTTTAAGTTTGTATGATGGTGAACCAATAATTTCTCAAGTAACGCGGTCCATATACGTACAATAATATTTCGGATTCAGTGGGACCTTCAGTGTTTGTGCGGCGTCTTCCCGCAGACCATGGTCCACCTTTCGTCTTGCGTGGCCTGCCCTGTCACCTGTGCATATGAAGACCTTAAGGCTGCGTCACCGGCTGGAATTGCCGTGGCAGAATTCTGGCCAAACATAATATTTAGAGACTATTTCTGCTATCGACATGCTAAGAAGAATATTTTGCGAAATAAAAAAATACCTATTCGAAGTACTAATTCTATGCAGATGAAGTCGCGGGCAAAAGCTAGTTATTTATATAGGGAATAAAACGAAGAAATATGTAACGTATCGTGTGGGAAATTACGTAATTTATATTTGAATAGTGGCAGTTCCTTAGTGTTTAAAATGTCCACAGGTATCCTATTGTAAATTTTAGATGCCATCCCGAAAAGACTTTTGCTCAGCAGAGCAGTTCTATGTGGTAAACTAGATATTTTATGTATATATATTTTTGATTTTAGTTCACCGAATAGATTTTTATTTATTCAAAGTTATCCGTCGATAACACTCGTATTGTAAGAAGTACCTACTGTATCCCTACGTTATCTAATGTATGTGGGTGTAAGTAGAGTATTTTAGACTTTGCCCGACGATATAACGGTTAAGGATGTGCTCTATTCTTATCAGTCACCATTTACAACAAAAACGGACATATTTTTTTATTAAAAAAACCGGCCATGTGCGAGTCAGAATAGTCAGTTTACCAACTGCAAATAAGTAAATAATCTTTTTTTTATGTAGGTACAAATTTACGGATTACGGCTTTCTTCGTTCATTCTTGTGCTATAAGACATTGCTTCTTGCCAAATATTTCTAGACTTTAAGTCAACGGGACGTAATTTTTCTTGATTCCCTTGCGATTTGGCAAATTTGTCAATATCTTTTGATTGCGTTGATCTAGAAGTCTGATATTTTCACAGCTTCAATGGGCTGCGGACCAGTATGTGAAATAAATTTCAACTTGAATTCTCCAGGCGTTCCAGAGAAAAAGGTCTTGACATACGGACGGACTGACAGACAGACAGGTTCAATTCATTTTGTATTTTTAGGGTTTTTTAGATATAAAAAGCACAAAGAGCGGAGTTATAGAGGATTGAGAACCGTATTTATTTTCTGACCACCATTTCAATTTCTTTTTTGTCGACACTTTAGAATAGTATTATTATCTTGCCAGCTTTAATTTTTGGTAGGTAACTGACTCGACCTCTGACTCAAATTAGACTCCGTTTACTTACGTTATTACAGGAGACCCTGCACATCTGCGTCAAGCCGTTTCACTACTCGTTCAACCGCGACGAGTGGCTGGTAGAGTGGTTCGAGATCAACCGCCTCTTGGGAGCCAGTCACTTCTATATGTACAATGAGTCGCTGAGCGGCACCGTCTCGTGCCTGCTCGACGACTACCGCAAGCAGGGGCTCGTCACCCTGCTTTCGTGGAAGCTGCCCATCCTGTCCAAAGTGGAGATCAGGTGAGACATCGTGACGTCACTCCTACATGTACAACGAGTCACTAAAAAAATAAATATCAAAAGGTTCAAATAAATATCATTAGATGCCAAACTTAAGTGGCATTGGGCAGGGCACATTGCTCGCAGAACGCATGGCCGATGGGGCAGAAAGGTTCTGGAGTGGCGACCACGAACCGGAAGACGTTGCGTTGGAAGGCCTCCCACCAGGTGGACCGATGACCTGGTGAAGGTTGCGGGGATCTGCTGGTTGCGAGACGCACGGGACCTGTCAATGTGGCGATGCTTGGGGGAGGCCTATGTCCAGCAGTGGGCGTCTTTCGGCTGATATGATGATGAGATGGCGCAATATGCACCGAATTATTTTTGAATTATATGTAAAAAAAAATTTTTCTGGAATTGAACATAAAAATTGTATATTCTTGTTTAATCAAAACCATAAGCTTAATTTACATTACAAAGACTATTTGACATGATCATTTAAAATTGATGCCAATAGATGCGCGTTTTTTAATGTTTGAGGCATGCCACTCGATTATTTAAATTTGTATTGTAACACATTTTTGTGCAATAAAACTGTAAAAACATGCTTTAAAAAAAATAAAACGAAAAAATATATTCACGAACCGAGTAAACCCTGTTTCGTGCAAGTCACTGCTGACTCCGTCTATCAATCGCCGTGGAACGGAACCGAATGCGATCGATGTACAATATAATAATCAGTTTAATCTGGCAAAAAACGCTAGTTACGTCGGCACGGTTTCTTTGTATGGGATGAGGCATCTGTATGCTAGTATTATATTTTCTGTGGTTAACCACAGATAATATAATAAGTAAAGACCGCAATTCATTTGCATTTTTTACCAGTAAACTTAATCAGACCAATGCTTCATTCAAAAAGTTGCTGTAGCGCTTGTTAGAATAGGCAAGTATTGGCCTGACGACTACAACCCTACTTCAACCATGAGTGTATTAGAAGATATAGAATATAGAATGACGAATTAAATCGTAAATTGTTTACGGTTACAGGACAGAGGGCCAGTTCGCAGCGTTCAACGACTGTCTATACCGGTCGATGTCGCGGACAGGCTGGCTGCTGGTCATCGACGTGGACGAGGTGGTGTTCCCGCGCCGGGAGCGCTCCCTGCCCGCCTTGCTGACGTCACTGCGGGCCTCGTTCAACCCGCCGTCCAAGGCACCGTCCGCGTTCCTCTTCCGGAACGCGTTCTTTTATACTAGTTGGGAGGTAAGATCTCTTTAACCTTTTTGGAACACCGCAACATATAACTCGTTGGTGAGTTCGGTGCGCCGTCTAATGAAGACGTGGTGTAGAAAACGTAAATGTTTGTATTTTATAGAAGACCGTGGCTGTCAAAAAGTTTAAACTGCAGAAGTGGTTTTTAAGTACCCCGAGGAAAACGCCTTGCAAGCCGTTTTTCGTGCTGTTTTTAGGAGCTATCTACTCGTTATTTAAAAAGAAATATCAATTAATAAAAATACATTAAATTTCTACATAATATTGGTTCTAAAATGGTAGATTTCGTTTTTTTTAATGTTGTATACATTTCACTAATCTCCTAATATAAGAAATAATTATTGATAGCATGCATCTCCTCGTAAAGTGTTCATTAATTATTATTTTTACTAACACTAATTGATAGACAATTTAATAACGAACATTTTTGTAATAATTTTGTTTTCAAAAGACCAATATTCGATTTTATAAAGATTTAATTCAAAAATCTGGGCGTATTCACTACTGTAATTCATGCGCCACCAGTGCCGCTAGACCAATAGGAATGCTCATATCTCATGGCGATTTTTTGGTCAGGTTACCGTCTTAATGTAATTAAAGATTACGTTGGGGACAAAACGGCTTGGGATTGAGCTGCTCCAATTTAAATTCTGAGTTGAGCTACTGACAAATGCGTGCACTGACTGGACAGGTCCACTCAATCTGTCTGGTTTTCACCTCAAAAGTCCATTTCAGACACCAATCTACATGGTCTTCACACATTCTGAGCAAAATTATGTCTGGGCATTAATAGAGACGGTGACCTCTAAGTTTTTCGGCTTTTTTTCTCAGAATAGTCAGATAGGAAACGCCGACCTCATCTTGTTTAAAAACAATATGATTGAGGTGTAAATGTGTTTGTACAAACCAGCTTACAGAAATAAAATCATTTATCATTAATCAAAGATTCTTCAATATCGGTCAATTTCAGATTGTTTAGAAACTACTGTTGTTTAGTTGCATTCGTTGATTAGATTGGAACTTAACCCCAACATAGGAAAAATCTAGGCAGAGGATGCTAGAGAAGTTATTGATAAACATTATAACACTTTCAAAGAACTAAATCAGTAACTTTACTTTTCAGGATGACCCGGAGGCCAAGGTGCCTTTACTAACAGCGCGCAAGACGCGGAGGTGGACGACACCGCACGCGCTCAAGAACCGCAGCAAGTACGCGCTGCGGCCGCGCGATGCCGTCGAACTCGGCAACCATTTTGTGTGGGAGCTCGCCCCGGGCGCTAGCTCTGTGGGAGTCAATACTGACAGGGCTTTGCTGCATCATTATCGGGTAAGGGCCGTGATCTTATCTTATCTTGTGGAGGGGCCGAGAAATAACTCGGACACTTCGACCCATTGGGATCTATTGTGGTCCCCTAGATAACTTACTCCTTCCCAACGACCACACAGCCCTTATGGGGTGGCTATGCGGTCGATGCTCCTCCCCAATCTCGTTGAAAAATCTTTTCGTGAGTTTTATAACGAGACTAGGAGATATGAGCCTATAGTCTTCTGGTTTTGGATATCCAACCCCTAGGAGACTTATTTGCTTACCAGCCAGTGCATCGCATGTAGACAGAAGGCGCATAGATAGCTGCTCCATGCTTTCTATATGTTCTCCACAGAACCTGCACATGGGTGTCGCGGTTAGACCTATCTTCATGAGCATGTTGTTGGGCCATGATTCTACTGCAGCCTTTTTGTGTCGTGGAAGCGAGAAATTATGTTTTCTCTTAATCCGCCACCTATAAGTTTCATTGCGGGATCCAACTCAGTTGAATCGTTTTTTCAGGACTTCATTTAATAGACTCGGCACTTTTCTGGCAACCGCCACTGTTTCAACAGAATAGGAATATAGTGGCGGGCTATACCCATGTCCTGCACTCAGAATATTTAAGACACAAGTAAAATTTCAAAATTTAGAAAACCCCCGACACATTTATCTTGCGAAAACACCCCGATTCAAACAGTAAAACGCCCATAACTTTTCAACGGCTGAACCGATTTTATTCAACATAGCTAAGAAAACTGTCGACAAAATCACCTTTCAAACACAAAAAACTAAATTAAAATCGGTTCATCCGTTTAGGCCCTGTGATGCCACAGACAGACACACAGATACACAGCAACACACGTGAAACTTATAACACCCCACTTTTTTCGGCGGGGTTTAAAAAAGATTAGCTAAATGTTTTGTGCAGATATTGAAACCGTCACCAAACATCTGGACCAGCACTGGCGTAACAAAGCAAGCCTAATTCTTTCAGTAAAATTTAAAAATTTCACCTAAAATATCCAATCTTAAACTCAATTCCACAGCTCGCATGTGAATTTGGCGGTGTGAACTGCCTTAAAGTGCCCTCAACAATCGACCGGACAGCGCATCGCTGGAAAGATGAACTGCAGCAGCGGGTGACCGCCCAGCGAAAGCGTATCGCCACCGCCTGTCCCACGTAAACACCACAACAATATAAAACATGAAGTAATTGTTACACGAACAAGTGTCACCACCTCTGCAGACTATATGGACGGTACGTTCATAGCAGCCACGGAATATGTGCTAGTCTACGTAGACTTTCGGAACTAAATCAGTACAGTTTAACTGAACTCTGAAAACAGGACCTTTTGTGTTTATGTACGTTTGTCTGTAATTCTCGTGAACTATTTGTGTTGTTCTGAATTCCTTATGTGTTACTTGCCTGAATTAAATGTTGGACGCAAATCTGGATGATGTGACAAAAATCGTGTTAATTTTTAAGTATATCTCAACTAAAATCATTGATGTATTAAAAAGAGGAAGATACGGGACTGCTCACAGCGCTTGGTCCTACTAATCTAAGTGCATGCCCGTAGCGGGTACTCAGTCGCGCACACGGCACATTGTTGATCACACAGCTCATTCATTTCAGTGTGTTTATGTTTTTTGCAATAAATACGCACCAAAATGACATCTTGTGTAGCTGAAAAGTGTTTAAATAATACCAGGAAGACAAATAAGTCACACGGGATCACTTACCACTCGTAAGTACAGTTAAAAAGATTAATTTGTTGAAAATTACAATAATATTTAATGTTTGCTTCGCCATATTTGTGAGAGCGAGATAGATATTACAAACAAGCGTGAGAGACACGATACGCACATATTGCAATGTCATTTCATTCATAATAGTAATCATTCGGCCAACATTCGGCGGCTAACGCGATATCGCTCGCACTACAGCGGCGTCTCCTATCTCTGTCCTTGTCTATCCGTAACTGTAGGGTTGGGACTGGTGATGACACTGAACACAGATGTGTGAGTTTCGGTGCATGTAGTTGTGCGCCGAGCCCAGGTTTTCTGATCGCGATGTTGGTGCGTAACGCATCTTCCTCTTTTAATAATCAATGACTAAAATAGTACATTTCTACAGTGTCTAAGTCAAGACATGCCTGTAGGGTAAATCCTACAGATTAACAGACTCGAAAGTCTTCCTTTTTGGAGCTAGTCACTATACAATACTCAAAGTAATATTACTTCACATTAGTATGGTCTTGTATTATACTATCTGTGGTATTGTATACCAACTGGCAAGGCTTCAGTCGTCACTTACTTTGAGGTTGAGATAATGCTGATCTTATAATTTTCTACTTTTAGCTTTTGTAGTTCCAGCTTGGCAATGTGTGTTTTTTTTAAACTCTTGTATAATACGCCGAATTGTTTATAGATTGTATCATGTATGTTTGTTAACAGTAGTTATGGCAAAAATTTGGATTTTATATAAAGTTCCTTGCTCTGTACTTTGATCACTGAGGTCATAGAGGTAACTTCTCGTACATCTCCTTATATTTAATGTAAGAGGAATCATAAAGAAATCGGTTCTCTCTGTTCTAACTCAGATCCACTGACAGCTTTATGCCAGATAGTCAGTCGCTCCACGTAAAACACTGGTACTTAGCTGAATCCGGTATGACTGGAAGCCGGCCCCAAAAGGCTAGGCAGATTGATAGAGTACAACAAATAAGTTTTCATTAGAGCAGGTAGTATGGACTTGAAAGTATATCAGCCATTTATGAGTCATAGGACTCATAAATGGCTGATATACTTCCTTGCGCAAGTTTACAAAATGACACCAACATACTGATAGTTTTCCATACATCAAGGGACCGACAGAGTCATTATAGCACCCTGAAAAATTACAAATGGATATCATTCGCTATTAAAATATTTCGGTCAGCTTATTCTTGTTAAGATAAGTTCAACTCAACGACAAAGTGAAGAGTTAAGCGCAGGCCACACCGCCAGCTAGCGGGCGGGCGGGCTAGGCGGGTGGGCGAAGCGAACGAAGGAAACTATACAAACTACGCGAAATATTGGCGAGCTAAACTATGGGGTTCACACCGAAAACTACGGACAGACGAGCGACGGGCGGAGCGCGCGGAGCGGGCTAAGCGGGCGAAGGGGGGGGCGCGGATGGGAGAGCGAGAAGTTAGCGTTCTATCCTGAGGTTCTATCTGTCGACTAGTCTACTCGAAACGGGGAGGACGGGCGAACTAACCGGGCGAGCGGGCTGGCGGACGAGCTAAGCTAGCGAAGCGCGGGCGCGCCAACGAGGTGAACGAGTAGCTTCGCTGGAATCGTCGGATATTTCGTTAGCTTAGCTCGTTAGGTTAGTCCGTAGCTCGCGGTGTGAACCGAAGTATGTAAAGAGGTGAAACGATGTTCGCCCGCCTAGCCCACCCGCCCGCTAGCTGGTGGTGTGGCCTGCGCTTAAGATGCAGGCCACATAGAAATGGCGTCGGGCGCGGATATGGCACGGGCGGCTTCCTATTCCATTCTAATTTCAAACAAAATGCATGGAAATAAAGCGCAATTTAGGACACACGATATGTCGTTGCTCGGACGTGGTTATGACGTGTCATTTCGGCGCTAGCGCCTGATCAATTTGCGCTTTATTTCCATGCATTTAGTTTGAAATTAGAATGGGATAGGAAGCCGCCCGTGCCGTGTCCGCGCCCGGCGCCATTTCTGTGTGGCCTGCGCCTTACAAGTTCTAACGTTTGTCTTGCTCCAAAACAAACAGACTGAGTCCGTGATTGGACGCTGGACGATTTCGAAATTTAAAATGAAGATTTGTTATTCTCTAATACCGGCCCCATATACAGATTCCGTTTTGTAATTAATATTTCGTTTTCAAGATGCTACTTTTTGCGAGTGTCAATTTTTTATTGATTTTGCTTTATTATTGTACATTTTTGTAGGAGTTTATGAAATATCGATGTATAGCTTTTTAACCGACTTCAAAAAGGAGGTGGTTATTTTTAAATGTGTTACCTCAGAACTTTTTTCTAGGTAAACCGATTTTGATGATTCTTTTTTTATTTAAAAGCTGGTGAAGATCTGATGATGAACTTAAGTGATATACAACAGAACTTTAATAAAAAACGGCAAAACTCTCGAGATTGCTGCAATCGCATGTCTGTTTATTGTTTCCGCGATTTTATAACATAACATCACGCCGCTACGCTCTAAAGGGGTACCCAGATGTGTGCAGTTAACCCTGGTACACTCTCATTTCACCGGCTATGTTCAAGTTTTATGTTATTCGCAAACATAAAACTTGACACAATTCTGGCACAACTTTGTGAATTATAGTTACCTTAACCCTATAGAACTTGTGCAATATGTACCACAATTAAAAAGTGAAAAATAAAATCTATTTTACAAAAATACAACCGACTTCCAAAAAAAAACACTAACTATAAAGTGAAAATGACTTCAATTTCGGAAGTCGTTATCAAAAACGAAGAAAAAATACAGGAATACCGACTGAGTTCTGAAACTGAAGTTATTTTTCACTTTGTATTTTTTTATTTGAAGTTGGTTGTATTTTTTTGTAAAAAACGATTTTTGTTTGTTTTTTGTCTTAGCTGTTCAACACAAAATGTAAAATTACATGAACTTTTATTGATTGTAGAATGTAATAAATTAATATTGAGAATCTAAAACAAGTACCTATTGTTGTAATTTAACACGATGTAATGTAACTCAAGTAATAAATATTAATTTGATGTACGGCCTCATAGAATTCTATAAAGCCCCAAAAAGGAAGCGATACCATAATAATCATAAAACCCATAATAAATTACAATGGACCACTTAATTTAAGTTACATTCCATTAATTTAAATAAACCAAGTACAATTTGTATAATTTACGTCTATTAAAATGATAATATTAATGTAATAATTTATATAATATTTAGACGAGAGATTGTGCCATTCTGGTTTTGTATTGATTTATTATTAACTTGCTCAATGTTCGATCTACATAATCAGTATTAATGATAAAAGTGTCGCTCATTCTTTGGAAACACGTTCATTTGTAACCCAATCCTAACAAGGCCAAATTGAATAAACCGACGCGAGGTGTATAAATTCATTTTTTCATCATCATTAGAAGTTGAAGTCCATGACGCCTATGAATATTATTTGTTTACGGGGTCAAAATACCCTTTCAACATGAATATTTTTTCTAATCGCTTATTTAATCAAATGATTGAGACAAAGTACGAAATATATAAAACGGCCAGACAATATTTGCAACATTGCCGTTTTCAGTCTGAAACGGCAATGTTGCAAATATTAATGATGATGTAATGCGTCCTTGTAAAACATCTGATTCTTTAAATCATTAGTACCAAATATGATACATATAATATCACATTAAATACCTACTTATAATCCTAAGCTTTGAAGATTTTGTAAATAGTATTTCCTGTAGCATAATCAGACAATCATCTCCAACGCAGATTCTTCCTGTGTTATTTTAGCAGAAGCATTTTTCTTTTGTAAAAACGCAAGATTAATTCATAAATGCAATATGCAAGATGACATTTAATTCATTGGCTATATTTTAGGGGGCGAAAGTATTCATGTCTATCAACATTTTCACTATGGCATAACTCCGAATTATAAAAAGAAGTAGATTTTCTGTTTTTGTATGTGAGCTTAGATGTACATAACAGCAGATTTTCGTGATATCAGAGTTCAAAAGTTATGACAATTAATCATATTCAGACGTACTTTGACCCCTTGAAAAACGGCCAATGAAATAATTTTCACCTTTTATATATTGTAACACGTACCGCAGTTGTAATAAAATTAGTTGAAAAATCCTATCAATTACATTGCTATCTTTGGCAGAGGATTAAAATTTAGTAAATTTATTCAAGTAACTGTACATAATAATATGTAATCGCCATGTAAATATTGTACTTAACCATACAAGTAAGTGCACTCGTCTATGTTAGGTAATTATTTTGTACTATGAAATGTTGTTTAGCTATAATACATCGCGTTATGTTTGCTACTTGTGACTACTCTCATTTTACGGCATTCTTTTACTGTTGCCCTAACTAATTATTTATTTTTGATATGATCATGTAACTACCTACAACTATCTACTTCACTAGTTTTTTAAAACTCGATGCTGTGATCATTCAAATCTTCACTGACAATTAATTAATCAATATTTTCAGATGCTAATTCATATTGTTTATAATTAAGATTTTTTTCTTTAAATATACTCATTTAAAAATAATCGTAAAGTGACCGTTACATATACGTATATTTTATTAAAAAACATTTTGCCGTTAAATATATTTTTGAGTCATGATTATTTCATTTCATAATGTGCGTACTCGTAAGTGAATTCATGTTTAGAAAAGGGCACAAGTTACACGGTAACTTACTAATGTGTAGTGTGCAGAAGTGTTTGTATTCACCGAAAATGTAACCTTTAATTAAAGCGTCAATTTCAAGTAATTAACAGTGAAAAGGACTTGTGCCCCTTTCTAGAAACAAATTTGGCGTTTTCTGAGCTTGGACAGAGGTCTTCTGAATCCATCTTCTTTACAAATCAGACAAACTGTTTGGGCTTTGGACTGTCCTATTCAGGCCATTTACTTCCTTCCAAGTTCACTTGAGTAGAATTCTGCAGAGCTTCACTCATGGAAATTAGTTTAATTTTTCATCCCATTATTCTGAAACATATCAAAGGTGTACATGAAATCAAACTGCTTTATTTGATTATTTTTATTTTATAAACGTATTTTAATAATAATCTACTATGCACAATGTTTATAAATGCTTAAAATTTGTAAATAGAACGGAGCATAATTTTGTATTATGATAAAAAAAAATTGTATTGCTTTTTGTCGCAAATCACGTCTAACTGAAAAATAACAAAATAGATATAGGTAACTTTATTGGTAATGTACCTGCCTGGTTACCACAGCATACCTAATTTTGTAGGTGCGTAATATTTTCATGGTGAAGTTAGGTAGACAAATCAAGAACGTTATGTCTAGAAAGGCTGTAAACGACACAGCGGTAGAAAAGACTTTAGATAGGCAATTTTAAAATATTGTTCTTGTACAGCATATTAATCACCTACGGGTAAAGATGGGCAGTCAACCGGGCATGGTATCATGGGCGTACCCAGCATTTGCTTAGAATTTGGGGCAAAATTAGGAAACTAAATAAAATAGTAGAACTTTCAGACACGGACTAAGCTTGTCCTAGGATGGTAAAATCAACTTGAGCTTCTTGAACCTGCATGGAGAAAAGCAAATCAGTATCAAATGAATGGGCGAAAGAGGCTAGCCCGAAATTGTTTGCACCCATCTTATAGCTTTTTCTCTTGAATCGTAAATTTTGAATTTCGAGTCAGAATTTAGGTTAGCCCATCTGCCCCACTGTGGATACGGCCATGTTGGGTATAAGCCCAGTAATTGGGTTTAAACCTTTTTGCCTATTGTTTGTCCATCTCTACTACGGGTGGGTATCCAGAGTACCCACCCGTACAGTGGGCTTTTTATCGGCGGCGGCACTTCTTATGAAGACTATAATATCTTATTTAGCACTAACATATAATATTAGCGTTTTCAACTTTGCCGCGTGCCAAAATATACTGGGCATTTTATTTCAAGTACATTTTTTTTTCAATACTTATGAACTAAAGCTAAACAGCGTTTGATAGACAACTGGTAACAATTTTAGTGGCAAAAAGATATTTTGTGTCTATATTTTATCTGTGATGTCTATTTTAGAGGTGTGTGGAGCTGTATTTGTTCAAAGGAGAGTGCGATTTAAATTGTTAGTCGAATGTTGAAATGGTCTTTTTTATTAAAATAAAGGAATATTGACATTAATTTGTGTTTTTCTAATATCTATTTTACTATTGAAATGTTGATTTTACGATGTCTGAAACCAGCAATCACTTATTTCGGATATGAATTCAAAATGTAGACTTAGGGCGGTATTACAGATGCTCATGCTCAACTCAAACTGGCAATGGACATGTTATGATGGTTGGCTTGTTTTTTTTACATTAATGTGCTCGAACCCAAGATCCTAGACGCCCCTAACGTTACCGAACTCTTTTAACACAAAATCAGTGGAATTGAGTAGTGTAAGCATGTATTTGGAACTTACTCGTACTTGCTAACTTGGATTTTCATTTCATTCACCTACCACACAAGTGTAGAAAGAATTCAGTAACGTTTGAGGCGTCAGGGCTTTTGCTTTATTGAGTAAACATAGGTATGTCAAGCTGAAGAATCATATGCCAAACTCGAGAGCTGTTAATGGTTGGCAGTTGTGGCCAATTTTGAGTTTGAGTCGAGAATGAGCATCTGGGATACGGGCCATAGAGTCATTTTCCTATACCAGAAATAAAACTGGCCTTAAAAAACCTGATGTCTTAAATTTCTGTAGGTTGGTCTACCGTGTCCGTTTCAACTGCTCGGGCAGGGTCTACCTTGGGGGTACTCAAAGCTTTTCTAATATATATAAAGATATACTATTATTTTTCTCGTTTATTTGTGGCGTCTAAATAAGTTTATTTCGGATGGCAGCCGCTTCATGCAATAATACTCAAATTTTTCGAAACCTTATAAGACTGCGAGTGCCATCTGTCCCTTGTGCAACGCAAACATTTTGAGGCTGAGCAAAGTACTGGGCAAAGTTACAACCCTATGCTTAGTGTGTTCTTGTTCATAAAGATGGCGTGATTTTTGTAATTAAAACTGATGGAAAAGAAGTTCGTGAAGTTTCTTGTGCATTTTAAGGGTTCCGTAGCCAAATGGCAAAATACGGAACCCGTATAGATTCGTCATGTCTGTCTGTTTGTCTGTCCGTCCGTATGTCACAGCCACTTTTTTCCGAAACTGTAAGAACTACGCTGTTGAAACTTGGTAAGTAGATGTATTCTGTGAACCGCAATAAGATTTTCACCCAAAAATAGAAAAAAAACAATAACTTTTTTTTAATTTGACAATGACAATTTAAAAGTACGTAGGGACCACGTACTACGAGGCCACGACCATGACCAGTGGCCGCAACGATCAGATTAATAAAAGAAACCATTTGCGACCAAATGCGCGACGTTCATATCCCAGTATATAATAGTAATCTTTAGTTCATATGGTTTATTTTATTAGCCTGGTGGTTGCGGCCACTGATCGTGGTCGTGGCCGCGTAGTGCGCGTGGTCCCTTTAGGCCCTCCAGTTCTCGGAAACGGTTGCACAATTTTATTTTTGTCAAAGCATCCACCGAATTGTTGCTAAATTTGCAATATTATCAAAATATTTATTAGCGTAAAACTTAAAAAGCGGAACCCTGACTCCTGAGCCAGGTAACAGTATTTGTGTTTCAGGAGCTTGTAAATATACAAACTTTCGATGAAAAATACTGTCATCATCGTTTCAGCCGAAAGACGTCCTCTGTTGTCTGCATCCAAGCTTCGCCACATCACCACTCCTATGCTTCCCGCAGCCTTTGTCAGTCCATCGGTCTATCAGTCTTCCAACGCTGCATCGTCCGTCACGCGGTCATAAGTAACCAGAATCGACAGTGGTGGACAATGGAAAAGTAGGAAAGGGCAGGCTTTCGACCGAAGAAGTGTAAGGAAACCATAGGTTCGACCAAGATTAAAAAACCTATTTAAGTAGGTATATCTTATGCTAATACCGTTCTTCTTCCTTCCTTGGTAACATTATTTGGGATCGGGTTTCCTTACTTTCTTGCGCCATGTTTTTCTACAGAATACTCTGCTCTGGCAATTTGGCTTGCTTCAGGGCTTAATAAATTTATCTGTTAGTGCTTGCTTGTAATACTTTATACCTATACGTGTGGGGATTTTCTTGTCCGTTCTTCTCCATAAGAATCTACCTTTGCGAATTCTATTATTATTAAATTTAAATTTTTGATATTCAATATTGCCGCTTCTAAACGATTTGACTTTGACTTTGGCTCTTTGCTTTTTTTAGGGTTCCGTAACCAAAGGGTAAAAACGGGACCCTATTACTGAGACTCCGCGGTCCGTCTGTCTGTCTGTCTGTCACCAGGCTGTATCTCATGAACCGTGATAGCTAGAGAGTTGAAATTTTCACAGATCATGTATTTCTGTTGCCGCTATAACAACAAATACTAAAAACAGAACAAAATAAATATTTAAGTGGGGCTCCCATACAACAAACGTGATTTTTTTGCCGTTTTTAGGGTTCCGTACCCAAAGGGTAAAAACGGGACCCTATTACTGAGACTCCGCGTTCCGTCTGTCTGTCTGTCTGTCTGTCACCAGGCTGTATCTCATGAACCGTGATAGCTAGACAGTTGAAATTTTCACAGGTGGTGTATATCTGTTGCCGCTACAACAACAAATACTAAAAACAAAATAAAATAAATATTTAAGGGGGGCTCCCATACAAAAAACGTGATTTTTTTGCCGTTTTTTACGAAAATGGTACGGAACACTTCGTGCGCGAGTCCGACTTGCACTTGGCCGGTTTTTTATGATAATGGAACGGAACCTTTCGTGCGCGAGACCGACTCGCACTTTTTCATTTTATTGCCAACTGTAACAAGTTATTAATAAAAAAAAAACTTTATGAAGCACAATACTTTTAAAGTGTGGCAAAAGGTGCGGGCTCAGCGAATATTGAACATCTACAACGCTTTCTTTATTGTTATTTTGTTAAATTATCATCAGCCTTTTAATCTTCCCACTGCTGGGAATCAGGCCTTCTCTTTGTGAGAAAGGGAATGGGCCGTAATCAAGCACGCGGGCACACTGCGGCTTGGTAGATGTCACATGTCTACAAATTTTTGGTTCTAGGATATACCGGTTTCCTCACCGCGATGTTTCCTTCAACGTTTTGAGAGAAGTGCAGATGAAATAATTTACACAAAGTAAAGCGCCTGCCTGGCATTGAACCTACAAAGTTCAGTTCAGCTAACACAACAGCTTCAGTTATGCTAAATATTATGCAGTTAATAAAAAAACCTAATCAGCAAGCAAAGTAAGTTATCAAATGACCGGTTAGGTAAACAAAGCTGAAGTCCTTCGTTAATTTATAATTTAGCTTAGGGCCTATAATTTATACTTCAGCAGCGGCGTTACAAATCATGGGAGATAAGGTGCTAGCTCTGTGCAACGGCCCGACATATGACTAATGACTACAATTAACTCGGAGGAATCGGGTCGCGACCACCACCGATGTTTGTTTTTTTCACCTCTATTTTTAGGATCACATCACATCAGCCTATTAATGTTCCCACTGCTGGGACACAGGCCTCCTCTCTGTGAGAGGGAATGGGCCGTAATCCACCACGCGGGCCCAGTGCGGGTTGGTGGATGTCACATGTCAAAGTCAAATATATTTATTCAAATATATTTGACTTTGACATGTGACATCCACATCACATGTCACATGTCTTCGATTTTTTGGTTCTAGGACATGCCGGTTTCCTCACGATGTTTTCCTTCACCGTTTTGAGAGCAGTGGTGAAGAAATAATTTACACAAAGTAAAGCGCCTGCCTGGGCTCGAACCCACGACCTACAACTTGTAAGTCACGGCCGATACCACTGGGCCACCACTGCTCTCATCTCATTTTTAGGATAATGACACAAATATATTGCTGGTGGCACTTTATGGCGGCAACGATATAAGTCCGATTTGATATTTCAATTTTGAATGCACATATGCAGATTTTCTCTGCTAGCAACCAGAGAATGTCAGATAGTAAAGATTTTTGTTTTCTATACAGTCGTGCTATATACAAACTTAATAAAATTCCATGGTATTTTTGTTATTATCATAGATCTTCTGAATCTTCCCTTCATTTTGATCTCTATTAGTCAAAAGTGTACTGAGATAAATCTAAACTTTAAGGATGCCACCTGCACTTGGCGTTTACCACCTACAAGCTTACATGTCATCAAATTAAAAACGTTTATTTGCCAGAAAAATACATTATTTACAAGGGAATATCTCATTGTATTCTACCAGCAAGCAAGCGTGCAAATTATTTATTTATTTAGACTTCATGCACAAAGGTACAAAGGCGGACTTAATGCCTTAGGCATTCTCTACCAGTCAACCAAGGGTGGTGAAGAGACAACATGGCAGGTGCATAGTTTAATAAAAAAAAACAAGTAGTTATTATGCTAAAATAGGTGAAATACATGTCCATATATATATTGAATATAATATATACCTATATAAATTTATGTATATTTATGAAGTAACAGAAAAGAAGAAAGTGAGATGACTTTGCTTATTTGTGTGAAAATAAATCCGCAATTTCTGCTTAAACGCGTACCGACTGGTGGCCGTCCTGATTTCGGAAGGAAGCGCATATTTACAATAATAGTTTAACAAATTTTCAGACATAGTCCATAAACATAATTGTAAACATCACATTAAAAACAAAAACAAAATACAGATAAAACCAAAAGCACGCATTCCAATAAATTAAATTAAAACTGTATAACTTTAAATTAAATTGTCAATAACTCAGTCAAACACTCAAAAATTACCAAACAGTAAATAGAGAAACAATAAAATAAATACACTTATAAAAAAATAGAATTGAAATGTCAAAAAAGTAAATTGATATGCCAATAAAATAAATTGCATTGTCAAAATTGTAAATTGACATATTATTATAACATATATTAAAATGCTTGTATATAAAAATGATTTTAAAATTAAACTAATATGCTATAAAATTTTATTATTAATTCATTGACTATTATCGATATTTTTAATGATTCTTTCTGTGTTCCAAAAATTCCTTATCGCTATAGGAGCAAATATTTTTAACCACTCTGTCAATTTTGCTTTAAACAAACCCGCAATCATTTTAATTCCTTTGGTATTATTATAAATTAGTATATTTACACATATTAAACACATTTTTCTTGTAAATGTCTTTATGACCAGGTGGTTGATATAATAGGTTGCGAAACCTAGCTCTTTTTGGTACTTTGTACTTGGTAATGCATGTGTTTTTTTGTAAACATGCAGATGTCTCGTATACATCTTATGGACCAAGTGATTTACGGCATTATTCATAAAGCCCGGGCAATTTGAATAATGCCTAATATCAGTAGGTAGACGATATGATAAAAAATATTGAAATATTGATCGGGCTTTCTGAATAAAACTCATCACTTATTGGGCAGTAGGGTAGTAAAAATATGTGTTGTTATTAAATTATTTTAATGTTGATATTGATTTTAATATAGAATATGATTACTATTTAAGCCTATTTATTTTTGCAGGGTCTAAAAGAACCTAACATGCTCGCTCTTGGACTAATTAATTGGGCATATTTATTGAATTGCCCAACCGTTACGTAGCAATATTCATAATGACCAGACAATGTGATAAATATAGAAGTTTAAATCAGTATTCATTACATTGCCCGATTTGACTTGACTAGATTCATAATGCCCGGGCATTATACATAGTGCCCTGATTAATCAATTGGTCCATGACATATACACATACAGGGCAGTGAAAGAATTCTACATTTCTTAATAAGAGGCTTACAATTACAACTATCTAAGAACCATAGCTTGTATATGACCCGGATGCAACGTTTCTGGAGCTTGAACACTCTGTCGGTATCGGTCGAGTTGCCCCGCATGATAAGTCCATAGCGGCAGATGACACTTCGCCATGGTAAGCCGAAAGAGCAGCTTATACAGAAACATTTTGTTGGAGCTTTTTTAATGTAAAAATATGTTTATAAGGTTTCTGACGTATATGTTTCACATGGCATTTCCATTTTAAATTTTTGTCTTTATTAATACCTACCTAAAAAAATTTTTCATCCACTTGCTGTCCCTTTTTACCCGACTGCCGAAGGAGGGTAATGTGTTTATCAGTCTATGTATGTATGTATGTATGTAAGTATGTATGTTTGTTTGTTCCTATGTGGCGTTCCAGAGACCAAACGCGTTGGCCGATTTTGATGATTTGTACATCAATCGATGCGTCTTAACTCTGCGAGTGTCATAGGCTACATTAAAATTGGATAATAGAAAAATGGCGGATTTTGGGTGCCATATTGTGGGGGCCCAAATTTTTTTTTTCTTCCAAACCCATCGTGTGGGGTATCAAAATAAAGGGTTTTAAGAGGTGATTTCAGAAATATATAACACCTATATGTTTAAATGTATCTAATTCGAAAAAACTAACTAAAAAGTTATAAATAAAAAAACTTAATTAAAAAAATCAAAAAACCCGACTGCTTCAAAAGCGAACTAAAAAGTCGTAAACAAGGAAAAAATCATGCTGTGCAGGCGGAGGATACACCAGATTTTGGTCAGCCAGCCGGCGAATATGTATCCTCCGACTGCACAGCATGATTTTTTCCTTGTTTACGACTTTTTAGTTCGCTTTTGAAGCAGTCGGGTTTTTTCAACTTTGTATCTAATCATCGTACTCAGCCGCAGTTCCCACTACTGGGACCTAATAGGTATCTAACGCTGATTGTTTTGTATTATAATATCTATACCAATATTATAAAGAGGAAAGATTTTTTTGTTTGTTTGTAGCGAATAGGCTCTGAAACCACTGGACCAATTTAAAAAATTATTTCACCTATGGAAAGCCATATTATTCCCGAGTAACATAGGCTATTATTTTGACGGGAGCGAAGCCGCGGGGGTCAGCTAGTGAGTTATATTCTATTAAATTAGTCTTGCTAACATTTATATTCAAGTCATTATTTGCCATCCAACTAATTATATCTGACAGGGTCTTTTCGGTAACTGAGTTGTGATTTTTTTATCCTGACACTTTACAATAACTGTCGCATCATCTGCAAAAAGGATACATTTCTCACAACTAAACTACTGCTGAATATTTTGTGTATAGTTCAGAATTGTCCTATGTAGAGCACAGGCAATTTTAACATTATTTACACTTCGCTACTCTTAAGGTTACACTAGTCGATCATTCTTCCATACAAACATAGTCTCGCGATTTCCCCACTGTTTGACGATGTACGTTCAAAATAAAAAAAATATATCAATTTGTCTCATCATTATGTATGGAAACAAAAAAGTAAACAAATAAATATTTGAAAGTTATGTGCGTCGAAAGTTCCATATTTCAACGCTAATTTTAACGCATCATCGGGCGGAAATAAATACCATAAGAAGAAGGAAAATTGCAAAACGGCTTCCATACAGGGATAGATTAGTAATTCAACAATGCAAAAAAAATTATTTTGAAAACATACATTTAGTTGTTTTATCATGATCTCTAGACCCCCAAAGGTCTGTTTATAAACTTTCGCGCGCTCGTTTTCGTCCTAAATCATCATTAATTTTGTTACAAATTTGCAAAACTGCTAATTCGTACGTGAACTAGCTTCTTACTGCTCATCACAGCATCTATATCTTTCGCACGTGTTGTCGGATGAGATAGCATGCATTTTAACCTCGCGCACAAAATAGTTCATGTCATCGACTAGGGGAACCTTAAGCGTACGTTGAGACTGCTAATTTGTGGACTTGGACCAGTTTAATCAAGCTGAGAGATGCCCAGCATCCCAGCTGGCATTGTCAATAATAATTAATTCTTTGTGAACATAACCCAAAATTAAGGGAGCTTGTCTACAGTATGAAAGTGCATACAATACAACAGTTGAAATGAGCTACGTTGACTCCTCTATTTATCATAATACTCGTAATATATTTTCGTTGTTGGACACATTTTCCATTTCGTACCATTATAGTATTATGTCGTTTATGTTACGGTAATAGCTTCACCCAGAAATGTGGACAAAATAATAATATGTTTAGGGAGCGAAACAAGATGTTTGCACGTAGGTAAGGCTGCCTATTTTCGTGGATAACTTGGTAGTAGGCCCTAGCGTATTAGGAGCTTTGGTCATTGTCCTTACCTACATGTATTGAATATTGTTTCATTTCTTCGTAACTAATGTTTTTATTGTATCTTCATATATAATATCTAAGATGGGCGTGAAATGTCTTTTCTATTTCGTTACCTATTTTTCTTCTCGTAGATAGCTGCATTGTTGGTCTAGTGGAGGCAAGAAAATATGTACATTTTATAAGATTAATCCTTAACAGTATAATATATAAGTTGTAGGTATGTGATGTGATGTAAAAGAGCGTCTTTTGCCAAATAACGTAAAAGTTTGGCGAGTTTACAATTAAGTAACACCTCTGTACTAAAATAAGATTAAATAAACAACAACAATTTACAACCTCGGGGTCTTTTAGTCAAGAGTGAATAGGTTACTTCTAGGCAAGCGTGTTACACCGTCGACCACATCATCGCTTACCATCAGATGAGTTATTGGTCAAGCGCAAGCCTATCAATAATATATATATATATATTCGATTCCTAGCTTGGGCAATGTGATATTGGGTTTTTCATTTAGGAATTTCTCAGTAACAGCCCGAAGATTCGATTTGTGTCCATTTGATGGCTATAGACTTGTCACCAATTTCATGAGTCTTATGTAAACACTAGCTTTTGCCAGCGGCTCCGCTCGCGTGGCTTTCGAAAATTATCCCGATATTCTCTGGATAAAAATTATCCCATGTGCTAATCCTGACTATGACCTACCTCTGTGCCAAATTACATCCAGATCCGTTCAGCCGTTCTGGCGTGATTGAGTAGCAAACCTACACACATCCACACATCCTAACTTTCGCATTTATAATAGTAGTAAGATGATAAATGTCGTAACCTGGATGTAGTTTACACCCACGTCTCTGCACTTCTGCCTAACCTGTCGGGGAATAAAGGCTTGATGTTATGTCGATGTCCTACTAGCTATACTCCTGCTTTTGCGTACGTAACTCGTACGTTTTTCCTTAAATTGAATAGTGTCAGATTTGATTTCACGTGTCGGTACATAAATCTGGATAGATAAGATTGGCACGAAATTTCGGAGGCCGTTCAGTTGTCGGTAAATACAGAAAGTGAACATTGATGATATTGGCGTTTTCAGTGGGCAAAAGTACTCATGAATATTAACTATGGGTCAACTCTTGGCTGTTTTTAGGGTTCCGTACCTCGAAAGGAAAAAACGAAACCCATATAAGATCACTTTGTTGTCCATCCGTCCGTCTGTCTTTCAAGAACCTTTTTCTCAGGAACGCGTGGAGGTATCAAGCTGAAATTTAAATCAAATACTCAGGTCTACTATTCCTTAAAGCTGTGAAAAAAGCACTTCTAACCCAACGCAATCAAAAGATACAGCCGTTTATGTCGCAAATTTTCGACACTCGAAAGGGAATCAAAACCTACAGGGTACTTCCAGTGAACTCAGAATCTGGAAATTGGTACGAAGCAACGTTTTATAGCACAGATAAAGGAATAATTGCGAAAACCGTAAATTTTTAGTTAAATCATGTAATAAAAATATTTTTAATAATTTTAAACTTACTGCCCCTGTCCTCATGAAAGCGTGACTTGACTTAAGATCCTATGACCCCTAGCTGGGGCAGAGGGCTGCCACAGTAGTCTTCCATCGAGACCGGTCTTGAGCTTCGCGCTTCACCTCGCTCCACGCCATTCCGATACTCGTCGCTTCAGCCAATATGGTGCGTCACCAGGTTTGACGGAGACGGCCTCGCTTCCTTTTTCCTTGAGGATATCCAAGGCCTGTTTAGGAATGTGATCGGAATCCAACACCATTTACGCCGCTTGATCTGGCGGTCGATCGGTCTCGTGACATCTCGCCAACAGCTCTACATTAGAGATGATCTCGGGCCAGTAAATTCCGAGGATGCGACGAAGACCTGGATTTGGCGTGAGATGTCCTTTGTTACCTTCCACGTTTCGCACCCGTAGAGCAGCACGGATTTGACATTAGACCCGAAGATTTTGAGTTTAACCCTTCGGGTCAGTTTCCGCGATTGCCACACAGGTCTCAGTTGTGCGAAGGTAGCGTAGCATGAAAGCGTAGAGGTATTAAATTAAAATTCATATCAAATACTCAGGTCTATAATACCTTTAAGCTGAGGTTTGTACGGGACGCTCGGCGCGCGAGTCCGACTCGCACATGGCTGTTTTTTTTTTAATTTTGTTTGTTGTTCTGTCTTTTGTGTGCACCAAATAAATTGTTTGTCTATATATATATATGTAAGAGCGGGCGTACTCAGGGTCCTCAAATGATAACGATCAGACATCTTGTATACACTTTTTATTACTCACACCAACAGTAAGTCTCACAACTTAATTTTATAATGAGATGTGCACAGTTCAATACAATTCAATACTGAGTTCTTTCGACTAGAACCAGCCTATTTATACGTTTAAACAAATGACAAGACGTCACACAGCAACAATTCCGGTGAAATTCGTTTATCAATTAATTATAGATTTAGGTATGTAAAAATACAGTAATTGTGTATATTATTTGATTAGTTATTTATAACACTTTTTACAAATATTTTGAACGGATTTAGCTACCAATCATTTTATTTAAATAAACTTACAGTCAGTGATCTACTAAACTCACACTACTAAAATCAAAAATGGAATTTTTGATTTTAAAATATTACTCAAATAAAAATAAATCATTACAATAACAATACATAATTCGTGTTTCCGTTATATCATGTGCCTTTTTGATGTTTGATTTTGTCTGTGGTGCTAGTTTCATTTACCAGCGCTATCATATATATCTACCTACGAAATATAAAAAAAAAAACTACTGTACAGTATAACTCGACCAAATTATAGGGAACATCTGATATTTTAGTGTTTGTCACAGAGCAAAAGTTATTAACAACTAAGTTTTTTTGGATGGGAGCAACATTCCCTGTGTATTTCAATTCAAAACCAGTCCAAAGAAAAAAATAAATTATGTTTAAAGCTTAGCATGCACTGGTGCACAGGTACTTCAATTATGATGCCTAAACATAACATACCTTAAGTATGTGTAAATAAATCTTACTTTACAACCACATTATCTTCTGCTAGACCTATGGAGTATGGTAGGTAACTGATCCCCCCTACGATGACACCATTGCAATGTGAATTCTACAGTCTTGTAAATTTGGTACATTTTATTTTGCCAGGCCAAAATACTTAACGTAGCAGAGTGCAGTGGGTGCTGTTCCTAGAACTACTTCAGCCGGTTAAGAGCTTACTTCCGCTCGCTGAAGTGGCTATAATAAATACAGCCGGCGAATTAAACTTCTGCGTTTTCGAATAAAGACATTTAAATATTGCACTTTGAAATTATTTCTCTTTTCAAATCTAAAGTTTTTTTCTTAAAAAGGTTAATGGCCTGGGTTTTATGTAGGCACTGTATGGAGCATGCCTGTAATACATTCAATTTTTTGTTTGCTCCCGCATCATTTACACAATTATAAAGAAAGAAAGAAAACATTTATTTGTGACCCGCACAGGAGACACGAGAAATATGCATAAAAATAAACAATAATAAAAAATTTAAACCCCATGCGAGACCAAAAAGGCTCCTATCTCAGCATGTGCAGCGATATCCAGAAAAAAAATAACGCTGCGCTGATATTCTGATAGGACACATTGTTGATGCCATGGACACACTTACGGAAACAATTATGTATATACTAGCTCCTTCCCGCGGTTTCGCTCGCGTGAAAAGTGTTTTATCAACCCAAGGGAATACAAACTACCCTATGTCCTTCCCAGGGTCTCGAACTATCTCCATGCCAAATTTCATTAAAATCGGTCTAGCCGTTTCGGAGAGTTTATGGAACATACATACATAGTTTATCTTTTATAAAGATAGATTTACTTAAATCACCGATACATTTAGTTTTAACCCCGAGTTATGAATGGAAACAAGTTAGACAGAAGAGGAAGAAGCGTTTCGACTTCTGTAAGAGTTGCTTTCAAGAAGTAGAAAAATAATACTTTATATTAATTCCGAATACTGTCCGAATCTTGAAGTCTTTAAGTCAAGAGTGACAAAATTTTTTTAGGCAAGCGTGCTTCACCGTCGACTACATCATCGCTTACCATCAGGTGACATAGTGGTCAAGCGCAAGCCTATAGATGATAAAAAAAAAACTGTAAACATCATACTAGTGGAAAATGATAAAGACCAACAATCATAATACTTCTGTTTTTATACGTTTCAAACTAAAATCGAAAACTACAGTTGTTAACGAAAGAGTTCTTAAAAGAACAGCGTCCTTATTTTTATTTTCGTTCCAATTCAAAGTTCCGCACTGCATTTAAGAACAAACATCTCAGGGAGTAAAAACCAAAACTGTTAAGAGGGCGATAACAGGCGGGCGAGCAATAAGCGGGCGAGTTATGGCAATGTGGCCCTGGCAACGGTTTCAAACTTTGACCGTAACAGGGTTCCACGATTAAAGTAATATCCAGCCAAGTCGACTGCACCCTCTCAGCGGTAATGCGTACCCTCAAATCATAGAAATAAGGAGATACTTTTGTTGCTCAGTTTAAGGGGTGAGCATATTCAACACTTCTTGCAACATTTTATATTTATGGTATCTAGAACTTTTAAATTGTATGTAGAATTTGGCTTGATAAACTTTTTAAATGTTACCAGAGCAGAGGTTTAATTTGACGATTTGCACGAAATTAATAAAGTCGTTACAAGTAAAATTTCAATATTTAAAAAACTCCCGACACATTTTTATTTCATGCTTCATAATTTATCTAGTACATAGTACATACGCTTCGATCGGCAATCTATTGAACACGTTATTATGACACGATATCTTGGGAAAACACCCCAATTCAAACAGCAAAACGCCCATAACTTTTGAACGGCTGACCCGATTTTATTCAAACATAGCTAAGAACACTCTCGACAAAATCACCTTTCACACAAAAAAAAAAACTAAATCAAAATCGGTTCATCCGTTTAGGAGCTATGATGCCACAGACAGACACACAAATACACACGTCAAACTTAAAACACCCCTCTTTTTCCGTCGGGGGTTAAAAATCGTCGAATCGAACCGTCAAATTAAATAAAAAAGATAAAACAATTTTAGGCGATGAATACCGATGGATAGACGTCGATTGTAGCAATCAAGATGTAATTTTATAATCTATTCTTAAACGTATGTTTCCCAATATCAATATAATTTTCCTGTTATCACGCACATATTCATTTTTCATATTATTTTATTATTATTATATCCTTTATTCAATTAATGTACATTTTTAAATATTAGCCTAAAAACTAATAAAAAAACATTTAAAATAGTAGCCCACCGGTATTTCAAACAGGGTGCAAGCTACCGGTGGTCAGGGCTCCTGAGAGTGGAACCTCCTAATGATACGCGCCGTGTCCAAGAGTACCACTTATTATTATTATTCTTTTGTTTTCTTGTAAAAGAGATATGTAACTTTTTTTTTGGTGTGGAATAAAGTTTATTCTATTCTATAGAATGTCAATATTGTGCATATCGTGGCAAGATTGCCAAGCTAGCTACTACATTATATTACCGCATCCTTAGATTCTATCATCATCCGTAAAAACAAGCGAACTGTTTGCCCAACGGAACTGCAACATGAAGAATCCATTTTCTACTGTCACTGTAATTTAAGCAAATTTAGGTGACGTCAATGCGGTAACCAACTCTCTCACCTCAGGGAAAAGATAAAGGGTTTTTAGATATACGCAACCTTCAACAAAGAACAACTATTTATAAGTCTTGTGTGTTTTCCAGAAAAGTTCAGGTCGTGTCGGAGATTCAGTAGGCATTTTTGACCTAAATAAAGGATCGGTGTAACGCTTTCTTGTAGGTTTACAAATCATCACGCATCTGTATGCCTAAGGATTGAGCAGAGGAGCACCTGTAGAACACACAAACTTCGCCAGTGGCGTTTAAGTCCCATCTAATGGGGGTTAACCTATAGCCATCAACCGGGAACAAGAACAGATTCCGAGCTTGTTACTGAGAAATTATAGAAGGAAAAACCCGATAAAAAAGCCGACCCAAAAGTCGAATTGTGGACCACTGCTCAGCAGTAGAGCTGTTGATTAGTGATTCACATTTTGTTTGTACAGATTCTTAATCGTGATATCAACATAGTCCGTTTTGCCCCACTGAAGGGTCTCTATTGCCCCACTACATTATCCATCAAAATTCTGATCGGCCATAGTGGACAGATTCCCACTCCATGTCAACAACATTGACCCGAAGTGAAAAACGTAAGCGCCCTCACATCCCAAACCATCACATCGTTACCGCATAATATAGTGCCGACATTCTGCAAACACTCTGTGACAACACACTGCAAATAAGACCCCTATTATGACGTAGGAAAGTAGCACGGCATGTAAATGAAGGTTATACAGGCAGCGCCTAAAATATCAGAGCAATTTGACAACGCAACCCGTTTCAGTCAAACGATTCACAATGCGGAACGAGTGAAATGTTGCCAATAAAAAAGGTCAAACGGATAGCCCGGGGCTCGGTTTTCAATATCTCACGGCGCAGGTAGAGAAGTTTTAGGGGGACCTGTCGGATATATCCTCATTTTGTCTGTCAATCGCATGTTTCTTCGGCGGCGAATCAAATACAATAGGTGAAGCATCTTTGAAAGGCAAAATTGACAGATTTCTTGATTTAACCGTGGTTAAAATAAATAAGTTTCCAACCTTTCTTAAGGCGGTACCCCGAGCAAGCCGTTTTTTGTGCTGTTTTAGGAGCTATCAACTCGTTATTTAAAAAGAAATATCAATTAATAAAAATACATTAAATTTCTACATAATATTGATTCTAAAATGGTAGATTTAGTTTTTTCTTAAATGTTGTATGTATATATTTCACTAATCTCCTTCCAAAAAAACATAAAAATGAGAAATAATTATTGATATTATGCATCTCCTCGTAAAGTGTTCATTAATTATTTTTTGTACTATGACTGATGGATAGACAATTTAATAACGAACATTTTTGTAGTTTTTTTTTCAATTGACAAAATTCGATTTTATAAATATTTTATTCTAAAATCTGGGCGTATTCACTACTGTAATTCATGCGCCACTAGTGCCGCTAGTCCAATAGGAATGCTCATATCTCATGCCGATTTTTTGGTCCGGGTACGGTCTTAAGTGAGGTTGGTGTAGTTTCACAACTAATTGATTGCTGAACTAGGAAGTGAACCTTGAGTCGGAAAAAGGGTCGAGGGGTAAATCAAGGACATTTTGACTCGTGCTGAAATGGTACGAGATGTAAACAATTTACAGTGACAGAGATAAGCTGACACGACACTGAAAAATAATAGTGAAAAATTACTTACCTTAGTTAAAAAGTAATTAACTGAGTGGCAACATGAATTTAAGCAAGATTCAGAACGAATCGAAAAGCAGTGTAAAAATCGTTCCAGTTCTTGTTGGGAAGTTGCCGGCTGAATTGATTCAAAGGTAGTTTGTAAAAAGGATAAAAAGCCATGAGTTTACTAGTAAAGTCGGAGCACACAATTTGGAGTCCCATTTTATAGCGGCGGCGATTCTAGTCCAATGCGGTTTTATTTGCTGGCATTTCAATGACGCGGCAAAAGTAGAACGGTAATAGAAGTGCAGGAAATGTGAAGCGCCGTTTCGACGTACTATAGTCTGTGCTCTGTGGTCTATTTTTTGGAAAAAAAAAACATGGTTTTGAGAAATACATGCTCCAAGATCTCGCTTGGCTTAGGCCCACTAGCGCCACCCTGAGGTATCTTACTTAAGGTTCCCCTAGTCGACGGCACGAACTATTTTGTGCGCGAGGTTAAAATGCATGCTATCTCATCCGACAACACGTGCGAAAGAGATAGATGCAGTGATGCGCAGTAAGAAGCTAGTTCGCGTACGAATATTTGTATCGAATTGTATGATTATTTAGGGTGAAAACGTGCGCGCGGAATTTTATAAACAGACCTTTGGGAGTCTAGATATCATGAATCGTCTAAATATATATTTTCAAAATACAATTATTTGCATTGTTGAATTACTATTTTTAATTTTAATTACTAATCTATCCCTGTATGGAGGCCGCTTTGCAATTTTCCTTCTTCTTCTGGTATGTATTTCCGCCCAAAGATGCGTTAAAATTAGTGTAGAAATATGGAACTTTCGACGCTCTTACCTTTTTTTTTTTTTGTTTTTTTTTTTTGTTTTTTTTTTTTGTTTTTTTTTTTTTTTTTTTTTGTTTCCGTATATGGCTAGATAATTATGAGACAAATTGATATCAATTTTTATTTTGAACGTACTTTGTCAAACAGTGGAGTAATCGGCAGACTACGTTTGTATGAAAGAAAAATCGACTAGTGTAACCTTAATCCAAGTTAGTAGCCAGCCCGGCGAATTATATATGACATATTTGTTATTTAACCTCGTGTTGGAAACTAACTCTGGGTTAAGTTGTTGGTGCAAGTTGGCCTTAGAGTCATGCTTTTCGGTAACAGCAGTTGATTCTTCCCTCTTTACAATATCGAACACATCTTCTTTTCGTGTGAGGATGTGACCTCTGGTGTCAGAGTTAATTAAGCCACCCCTGGGATCCCCACAGCTTTCTGACTTGGCTATATCAGACTTATTTTAACTGTATAAGTCCTCACGATGTTTTCCTTCACCGTTGCCTGTGATCTCCAAGATAAACTTAAAAAGTACATAATTAATTTAAAAAAGTCACATTGGTACTTGCCCAGATTTGAACCTACATCCTCAAGCACGAGAGACGAGGTCTTAGGTACTGGGCCACCACGACATATAACATCGAACACATACTCTGCATTATCACCAAGTGGGTGGTCTCTTCCTTGAGTTTCTATGTGTAAGTTTTACGCTGCATTTTTTCCTCATATATAGATATTATGAGATTACAAATTTAATAAGCTCGAGTGGATATCCTTTAAATTCCGACTAGTGACTTCTTGGTTAGCAGATGATAACGGTATGGAAAACGTTTGATCTTCAGTCAAAAACAAAAAACCCAGCCAAGTGCGAGTCGGACTCGCGCACGAAGGGTACCGTACCATTATCGCATAAAAACGGCAACGTAATCACGTTTGTTGTATGGGGCCCTACTCAAATATTTATTTTATTCTGTTTTTTGTAATTGTTGTTATAGCGGCAACAGGAATACATCATCTGTGAAAATTCCAACTGTCTAGCTATCACGGTTCATGACATACAGCCTGGTGACAGACAGCCAGACAGACGGACTGCGGAGTCTTAGTAATAGGGTCCCGTTTTTACCCTTCGGGTACGGACCTTAAAAACGGAACCCGTATAGGATCACTTTGTTGTCCGTCCGTCTGTCTGTCAAGACCCTTTTTCTATCACGGTTCATGAGATACAGCCTGGTGACAGACGGACAGACAGACAGATAGACGGACCGCGGAGTCTTAGTAGTAGGGTCCCGTTGTTTTACCCTTTGGGTACGGAACCCTATAAATTAGGAATATTGATGACGATGACACGGACGCACGGATTCGGGTGCACGGTTGGCGCAGTGTTTGAGCGATTGACTGCTGCGCTGCGTGTCGCGGGTTCGATTCCCGCTCGGAACAAATATTTGTATGGCCTACAGATATTTGTTCCGGCTCTGGGTGTTGTGTATGTGAGTTTATTTGATTCTAAACGCACCCACGATACAGGAAGAAATTCCTTGTGTGGGGCACAGTTTAAAAAAATAAATAATTTGAACCTTATTCCATAACATCAGATTAATCAAAACATTGTATCAAATTTACAAATTTATTAATTTTCATGATATTTTGCAATTTCGGGTCACCGTCGTATCCAGCAAAAGACTTCTTAAACTAAAACTACTCATAGTTCCTATACTTACACCCGACTCACCAAAACAATGTATCAACACTCTAAAGCAAAACAAAGAAATATGGCAAACAATAATTGTCTAATACAGAGTTGCGATTTGTGCGCATGACTTGATGACTCGATTTCGGCAATAACCGTTTCATTGGCAATCGAACAGTCCTCTTCAGAGGCAGATAACTGTCTGGTGCACTCGACTGTACTACCCAACTACCCTCTAGTTATTAATACGGACTACGTAGTGTCCATGTAGGTACCTTACATGTAGCGACTAATCCTCAAAGGAATTGTCGGTAATAACAACCGACGTAAGCTAACAGTATGAGAATTAAAACGGTTGATTCAATTTCAACAAGGTAAATAACTTAAGACCTTGTTTTTTACCCGACTGCCAAAGGAGGGCATTGTATTTATGATTGTTCCTATGTGGCGTTCTAGAGATCAAACTCGTTGGCCGATTTTGATGATTTTTACGTCAATGGATTCGTCCTAACTCTGCGATTGTCACTGGCTACATTAAAATTGGAAAAGAAAAAATGGCGGATTTTGGGCGCCATTTTGTGGGGATTTTTTTTTCTTCCAAACCCATCGTGCGCGGTATCAAAATAAAGGGCTTTAAAAGGTGATTTAAAAGAAATTAAATCACTTATATGCTTAAATGTACCAAATTCGAAAAAAAAAGGGGTTAAATAAAAAATAGTCAAAAACCCGACTGCTTAAAAAGCGAACTAAAAAGACGTAAACAAGGAAAAAAACATGCTGTGCAGTCGGAGGATACATCTGGTTTTGGTCAGCCAGCTCGCAAATATGTATCCTCCTACTGCACAGCATGTTTTTTTTCTTGTTTACCTCTTTTTAGTTCGCATTTTAAGCGGTCGGGTTTTTTGATTTTTTTAAATATTTTTTTCACGAACTTATTGGTGCATCAGACAAAACAATAACAGTCGAAGTCTTTACGAAAACGAAACACGTTCATTGAAATAGCAAAATTCGTTGCGAAACGCTATTAAGCAAGAAGGTCACCGCTTGAAACCAGAAACCTATTTAAACCCTTCACAAAATCAAATACTTACGGTGTTCAAACTGATTACTGTTATAATCCCGACTTGTTCCATAGCTTGTTTCTTAAACAAATTGATGAAAACCCTGTGCAACACAATAAAGCTTTTGTAAACGACGAGATCTAGATTGGGACAAGCATTCGGGTTATTCGACTCGATTTGCAAAGGCTCTCGACAACTAATCCAGTTTGGACAGTTGCAGATATCGGAATCTGTGTATCCAAGTCCATCAGGCTCGTCGAATGGTCGGTGCCCTGAGAATAGCTTCACCTACAGATTGCAACGTTGTAAGCCCTCGATACCCACGTAAATAATTTGACAAGCTTCTTGCGAAAGAGTTATCGATGGCTGAAAATCAAACGAACATTTTCAATGAAAGGCCAAGGAGTACCTCGCAATAAATTGGAAAGTTAATGCCAGACTATTAATAAGGCAGAAGAAAGGCCTCTATGGCATAAATGTAGATAGCCATCTACACGCATAGGAAACCCCTCTTTACACATATGAATAACACCCTCGTTTACCTGCAAAACGATATTGAAAATCGGGCCAGGCGATCCGTTTTACCTTTTTTTTATTATTGGAGCGTTTCACTTGTTCCGCATTGTTGACTCTCTGCGTTGACTCATTTTTATTTCTCCAAAATTGAATGACGTATTTATCGGAGTGAATTTTTGGAAAAAAAATATTTTGCTATACCGACGCTCGTTATGAACGCTCGATGAGGGTCGAGTTTTGTGAAAGTAACAAAAGGGACGCCACAGAATTATTTATTTGAGCGCCTTTGATTCAATCTGTCTTTCTCGTATGAATGTCGTAGTTAATTTAAATATCATTAATTTGATTGGAACCTGAGGGAGTTTAGGTGGTGAATGAAAGCAAGGGCCGCGCTTTGTCGGCGCATATAAAAGAAGCAGGTGCGTAAGGGTAAATTTCCACAGAACGGAAAAATTCCGTGTGAGTAACGTCAAAGGAAAGGCATTTTCTAATAAACATGGTTTGCCTTTCTCTATCTTCTTCGAATGAAGAATGGTTTGTACAATAATGTAATGAATTGGGTAAGAAGGTACAATCATTTGAATATCAATATTACTCAAATGTTCAAAATACCTAATATATATCAGAATTTAAAACGATATAAATAAGGCCGATGTATTAAGAATGTTGGCAGTGTTGCAGTCAGCGGTACTGGCACAGAAGTAGAGGTAGGTGGTTGTAATTGCGACGGTGCAGTCAAGTGTGACATCAGTAATTGCTCGGCAGGGGACAGTGACAGTCGCCTGATGAATGGAGCCTGTGGAAAATTCACTACGTGGAAAAACTCTAGACATTTCTGTAAATTAAAACTGTAGCACGGGTCTGATCTTGTTATCTACCTAGTCGCCGGGCCTTGTTTCAGTTTCTTTGTTTTCTATGAAGTTGAGACCGAGGCTGTTGTTAATAAATCAAAGTGTTTTTGACGAATTTAATAAAGTAATTTTTGAAATTGTTTTTCCTTTTCCTGTAACGCTGAACATGTTTACACGTCAATTTACAAGAAGCCATGTCCTTGTTTACCAATCGTAACGTGTTGCTTGTAAGTTGGTGAATCATTGGCTTGCCATCCCTATCAGTAAAACACTGATGATTTATAATGGATTTTCGTTGGTCGGTGCTGCAGTCAATACCCCAACTCTAGATAGAGAACCGAGATCTCGAAATAATAATTTAATGGAAATATATAAAAAAAATAGAGAGATACATGATAGATTGAGGAATGAGCTAACAAGACAACGCTGTGGTTTAAAAGAAGATGTAGTGACTTAAATTGAAAATAGTATGCTAAGATGGTTTGGCCATGTTGAGAGGATGAATGAAAGGCCACTAACGAAAGGTATTTACAAGGCAGACGTGAATGGAAACGCCGGGAGGGGACGCCCTAGAAAGACATACATAGACCTTATAGGTGATGTGTTTCAGAAAGGCCAGGTGAAGCAAAATAAGTATGTATATGGATCGTAGCAGGTGGCGTCCTGTAGTTACTGCCTACGGCCATAGGAAAAAGGCGTAAGTTTGTGGATGAATGTATGTGTATATTAATAAATGAACTGAAATGATCTGCGGCTGGGAGCATGAACAGTGAAATGCCAGCGAAATAGAAACCCATGAATTATTTACGACCAAAACCTACTAATAGCAATAACGTAACATTCATGTTCATGTAAACCCGTGTCACAAAATTGCAGCGTGTATGAACAAGAAGTCATTTAGAGCATTTCTAATTTCGCATGAACTGTGTAGAATAATATATTTCTCCGGGGAGCTCGCGAATAGTTCGGGGTGTGGGTGAGGCCAGTATTTTAGTTGTGCAAACCAGATAACAGTCCCGGCTGGCCGCCTGTTGCCGATACATTAACGATACTCCAAACTCAACCGCGAAGGGTCCATGTGTAATAATTTATTACCGGCTTGTTTCATATGGATGTGTTACTTTGGCCCTAAAACAACACTATTTATTGTATATTTTCCACATTAACTACGGCTACTTAACTCTATTTGTGTTTTAGGCCTGCTTAACGATAACGGGTTTCTTTATTTCGCCATTGCGTGAACTGAAATGAGTTCTTTTCTTTGGAAATGTCATTGTGGAAGTAAGTCTCAATTGTTCTGTGGTCTCACTAAAACGTCAAAAGAATAATTGGAGTTTTTGTGGAGTTTACCCAAACATTTTTGTAGTAACAAAAATTTTGTGATTTGCATATAGAGCACTGTCAATATTGCATTTCCTCACGGCAGGTCAGCTACGTGTTTCAGAATTTGAGTGTATCGAAACAGCTGATACCTGTTGTATATTAATAGGTTTCCTCTGTAACCGGGTATATCTTCAGTGGTGTGCTGACTGACGGCTTCCCGCGTGCCGGTTATAAACTAATACTTTAAGTAGCTTCGACATCTTATAGCTAAAATTGACTGGAACTTACCACTAATACTTAATGGTATGTCAATATCTATGCATAACTTCTGTGATCTTTAATAATAATAATAATAAAGCAAGCAAGCAATGTGGTGGTGTACCGAATCGAGAGGCGTGCAATGATTTTTGACATTACCGTCCCGCATGACGGAAACCTCGTGAAGGCCGAGAAAGATAAGCAAATCAAGTATCTTGACTTGGCTCGCGAGGTTGTCGACATGTGGGAAGTGGATACAGCGATCATTGTACCGATAGTCGTGTCAGCCAATGGCTTAATAGCCACGAGCCTCGACCAACATCTTAGGAGGCTCTCGTTAGGCGGCTGGGTCAACGGCCTGATCCAGAAAGCAGTATTGCTGGACACAGCTCGTATTGTTAGGAGGTTCCTCTCTCTGGAGCCCTGACCGCCGGTAGCTTGGACCCTGTTCCCGATACCGGTGGGCCTCTATTTTTTATATTTTTAAATGTTTTTTTTTGTAATTTAATTCATAAAATATTTAAAAATGTAAACAATAAGAAAAGAAATTGAATAAAGGAAATAATAATAAAGCCTTTATTTCTCACTGATTACAAATATACATTTATATCATTAATATTCAATTTAACACAATAAGAGAACATTCATATTTAATTAGCTTATTTTACAAACAGATATTAATTAAATTATTCAAATAAAAATTAGGTAAAATTATATAATACGTAATTATTATATTAATATTGAATTTTAACATATATACGTTATTGAATAAAGTTATTTGAATTATATTGAATTTAATAATACTATAGTATTTAATTTCCAATTTTATTTAATATTAATTATAATTTAATTATCTATTATTAGGTGAGGTACCCGTTTTTGGGTATAGGCCTCCTCCAACCTCTTCCAATTATCTCTATCTTTGGCATGACAGGTCCAAGCTGTTCCAGCTATCTGAGCGAAGTCATCGACCAACCGGCGATAAGGTCATCCGCGTGGTCGCGTCGATTCTCGCGGGTACCAATGCAGGATTCTCTCGGTCCGTCGATTGTCGGTAATTCTAGCCACATGTCTGTGATCTTTAGTTATGAATTAATTTTTTGGCTGTAGCACAGTAAATAGTAGCCAGACTTTTATAAGATAATGCTCTCAATCTTTTCTATGAACCTACCCATATACGCCGAGAGACCTCTGAGTCTTGGCAAGCACGGCAATTGTTGATTCAATACAATTATTGTACCTACTTCAAAATGCAAAGAAGCCTTAATCTCTGGTGTTCTTTTAAAACTATAGATAAATACCCTGCTATATGCAGTACCTACCGCCGTCGTCATCATCTTCCTGTCCTTAAACCACGTTACTTGGGGCCGGTGCAACACGTTTTCTTCTTCCATACCGTCCTGTCCCCAGTCACGCTATCACTGACTCCCTTTTCTTTCATATCACTCCTTACACAATCATTCCATCTTCTCTTTGTCCTGCCTCTCTCTAACAATCCATCTACATTTATATTCATAACTCTTTCAGTAACTTGCGTTTCATCCCTACTCATCACATTCACTATCACTGGTGCCACTTTCAAACTGCCCCTAATACAATCAATCAAATAATCATTTTATAAACTACCGCCGTCGTAAGGGCAAAAATACACATGCCTGTAACTTGCGATTGTGACATTCACCAATCAAAGTGCCATAATAACTTCTCATCCTAAGACCTTCGCTTCTTCGCTTATACTGAAAACCGATAATTTCTACCATTACCGTAATGCTTCGTAACACTAGTTGTAACAAGACTAGAGGTACCTACCAGATACCAGGCAGTAATCTACATACCGTAACTCTGCAGTACTCTGCACACCTTGTAAACAACCGACCCTTGTTTCCAGTACTTGAATATTTATACGACAGACTATTTACACATAGGCCCTAAGGCTAGCAATACAATGACGCTGTCAAGTCGCTTGCCTGGTCCTAGAGGCATAATTAAGTTAGCCGTTTCCTCCTCTTGACACTCATGACTTCCGTGCGATAAGGACGACCCGGCTTGTTTTTCTTTCATTCAACGCTACATTGTGTTTGGGTTAAGTGGTGACCTGCATGTGTACCTCACCTAAATGTTATTATCTGCCCTAATGGTTTTGTGGTCTTCCGTGGCATAATTAATTTATTTAAAAATACAATGAGCTTTTAGTGAGTTTAATTTTCTTATGTGTAATATTAATTAGATTTTTGTTTACATATTTGTAAGCGAGTAAATATCATTACTTATTATTTTCTTATAAATATTTCTAAATCGGTTACAATTCCATCATCTCCAAGACGATTTTAATTTTTTTTTCCTTTAACCATACTGTGTCTCATAATAAGCTCATATTTAATAGTTAAAGTCTCTTCTGTACGCTTGATGACTTCATGAAAAACGTATCAAAACAATACCCATTGTGATAAAAATTAGCATAAAAGCCGTGAACAGCAACTAAGGCCAAATAACTTTATATTCATGAAGGAATAAGCGAATATGCCCATATTACTCCCATGAGGCAGTCGAAAGCCTAAGTTCGCAAACTAAACGCTGCGAACAATTTAATATACCTATAACCGAAGTAAATTACTTGAAAGTGTCGTTAATAAACGTAGTGAAGTACATAGGACGACATTCTAGAAATTCAATACCAGTATAAACTGACCTCTCGTTGTATATATGTTCCGTACAATGAGTACAAGCTTTCCGTACAATTAGAGGTCAGCTTATACTGGCAATTTGCTTGATATTTTGTCGTGAGTACGTATTCTGTGGCCATATATCATAATATGCAGTTCGAGTATTCTGAGCTTGCATTGAATAGCAATGATTTATAGTCGATTGCCACAATTAATTCAAAAATTTAACGTATGAGTTTTATTACGATGATAAATCTGATCGGGGGAATATTGATAGCCTCATTGCTCTAGATACAGTTGCAGGCTATACCTATGAAAGGCTATGTTCATTAGATTGTAAAACTATTAGCAGAGAGAACGTGGCCACCTAACGGGCCAAAAATTATTTAAAGTTTTGCATCGTCTCGAAGGCGCTGGATGCGAGACGCACGGGATCGGTCAATGTGGCGACGCCTGGGGGAGGCTTATGTCCAGCAGTGGACGTCTTTCGGCTGAAATGATGATGATGATGATGATCGTCTCGAAATGGAGAAGAAGCAGAGATAATCAATCTAGGTCCATTAGCAATCAGTCTGTCAACTCTTTACTTAATTTTTCAATGCTATTTCAGGAGGTAGTTTTGTGTTTTAGCAGAAAAATAAAACGCTTTTGTATCAGACTAATACCGTAATAATCTTCAAACAAAACTTGTGGAAATCGTAACAAAAACGACTCATGTATCAACTAAACAAAGAAGAATTACACCTGATAAAACAGATAAAAACCGTCTTTTGTGGCTGAGGACAACAAAAGTTCTATACGAATTCTTTCCCCGAATTAAATGATGACCCTTATTATTTTCATGTATTTGATAGCATTGCTCTGCGACGTTTCTTTTCTCGTATTTGTCTTCGTAATCGTCCGATGGAGGTCATTGGTTCCGAAGCCATTAAGCTTATAGATATTGCTGATATAGATTAACAAACATAAGATTGTGTGCGGAGGTTCCACAATATGTCTGGTTTCTTTATTTGTTTAGGATACATTGATGAATGTTGAAGTTATTTGGAGGTAGATTACAAAGCTAAAACTCATTTAGGATCTTCCAAGAAGAGCTAAAAGCAGGTCTTGTTAATTATTAAGGACCATTTGCTGCCAACCTTTCATTAATAACTTCTTAATTTGTTATTATTAAGCCTGCACTATCCCACTGCTGGTAAAAGGGATCCCCAAATTCTTTAAGGTGGCTTTTTCTAAGCCACCACAAACCAGCCATTAATATTATACGTATTAAAAAAAAACATGTTGAAATCTACACAAATTTCAAATCAATTTGTCCTACATTTGGTTTCATAAAGCCGTAGGCAACGACCGCACTGGTAAAGCAATGGCGACAACAAGACGAAAATAATCCCGCAAGCCGCATTTGCAATGCGACCACCCCATTAATTAAAATACGTTTGTTTTAGTCGTGACGACGGCGCATCGTCTCGGTTTTACCAATGCGGCTGCAGCTTTACAGAGGAAAGATTGGTATTTCTGCCACACCTGTAAATGAAAAAAAATACAATATTTCCCATCATTAAATGTGGCACCACAAAGACCTGAAAAAACACCCTATCTTTATAACATACCTTATAAATACACTATATTTATAACATTAAAAGATGATAGAAATGGCGTATTGCACCAAACCATACTTCCCTAAAAGACTTTAGGGGGCTAGATTCTACAAACACAAAATTAAAACATCCTTACAAAAAACACAAACTACAAATTAAAAACTCACAAAGTAAAAACACTACCGACCAGGGAAACATCCTAAACCTACTCTGAAAATTCGTAAGTCTTTGTATTTTCTTATTAAAGATGTCTTTAGGTCCCGAGGCCCAAGCGCGGAACAAATCCCAAGGGATACCGCAGTTTATCTCTCGACAACAAAGACGAACTTTTTAAACGGAGCCGCTACGTACTCGTATCTGTCTGTCTATGTAACCATCTTTTATTTATAGAGAATCTCTTTTAAAATTAATAGTTTTTGTACTGTTTTGTGCCGTTGTTGGACGCACTAAGAAGGGTATATTGAATTTGACTTGAAGTAGTCTTACTTACTTTGTTTGTTGATTTGTTTTTGTTTAGATTTTTTTAGCTTTTTCTCAACCATGGTGGGATCGGTTTCAGTCTTACCTGATGCAGCTGAGTACCAGTAAGTAGCATTGAGATACAACGACGAGTTTATTTTTTTTGGACCCGTCATTTTGTGTCTTTTCAAAAAAATATTTAGTCTTATACCAAATATATGTATAGTGTTAATACCAATTCTTAGTGATTAATATCATGGTAATCATTCGCGCCACTATTATGGCGCTTTGTAAAATCAATACTAAGAAATAAAAAAAGGTAGTATCCACAAAACAAGATTTCGTAACGAGTAATCAACAATGTGTAATATCAAATGAACATTTAATAACATTCGATTATAACACATAATGGTTGGTACAGACGCTACAGATAGAGTAGATGATGCCACTCATGTACACATAGGTAGGAAGTCTGTTTTTTTATTGTACAAAGCGATCGTCTGTCAGTCCGACCACAAACAGATGCGCTATTGGGTTTATCTATAATGTGTGGTCAATTCGGCAGATGAACTGCGTACCTACGTGGTCTAGCTAGAATATAAATGCTTGTGATTTTGATACAGTTGCACCGTTTGCATCACAAATTATGTTTGATATGTGTGATATTATCACCAATAAAAATAATTTAAATGATGAATTTACGAAATAAGCCATATCACAGTAAAAACCTTCTATTGATGTTACTAAATAACAAGGTATAGCATTCAATTTGATTAAGTTGAGTGGAAGTAATGCCAAGGATATAACCAACACAGGCAGATCCTAATAGAAGCAATGATGATTAGATATAGTGTTATAAAAAGTCTACTCCACTGACTTTTTCATACGACGTATAACATATTTGATGACGGACGGTAATTTGCAGTTATATAAGTTCATTCACGTTATTAATTTATTAAAAATCTCCTTCACCATTATTATCATTACCAGTTTGTTATTTATTTACAGTTCGTTTGTCAGTTATTTCATCATCGGTTTGTTATTCCTTCATACAGGTTGCGCTGGTAGTCCAGTGAATGGTCTAGAAACTGGTTCTACCACATCCATCGTAGGTATCTACATAGCATCAGTGTTAACGTATAGTTTAAACAAGTCACTCGTGTGTGTCATTGATGTATCGGTTTGCAATATAACGCACAAAAGTGATTCATTAGTACTCATATATTTGTACTATCGGTCAAAAATTGGGTGTTAAACCGGAGTAATTGATCGATATATATCTTATTTCTAAAACGGCACTGTTACACCGGGAAACGATAGTGTAGTTCAGTGTATAACTATATGCCATTGATAATGGCCGCGCAAGCTCGCTGGATATTGTTTTTGGCACTCAATCATCTTTTGGTATGGATTCATTTATATTTTTATATTACGCATTGCATGCTGTTTTTACTTTTACTGGCATAATATTGCTTGTGATATAAGTGTGAAAATGTTCCCTGTGATTCTGATTTTGATAAAAATAATTTTAACGCCTTAGTAGGTAAAATTAAATACGAACATGGAAATAAATGCTTATGATGATTTATGCCAAATGTGTTCTTTGCCAAAAAGCAAAGGATTTCCTTGCAAAAAATGCTGCAAATAATTTTTAATCTTGTGTTTAATTTACCCCAAATCCTTTTTTATATATGCGTCCGTATTGATTGAACCGTAATATATTTAATATCCGTATTGTTTGCTGATGATATACAATGGCTAGTGCATAATAGGTAATACCTATTACGCGTATTTGCGCCTGAATAGATATTATTCCATTGAAACTGAAAGCCGTAATGAATGCAGAACCGTCTAACAATACAAACATTGTTAAGACGATCATTATTGTTTAGGCATAATTTGAAAAGATGTTTAAGAGTAAAAAAAGTAAATGTGAACTTACAGGGGTACCTAGCAGTAGCGGAGGGTGAACTTACCCAACAGGTAAGCTGGAGCATACAAAGTAATTAATCTTTTTCTCAAGAACCATTGCGATCCTTCCCTACCCAAGTCAATAAATAATAATTATGTTTATCAAATACTAACGTTTTCACGAAAAGCAATCTAAATCTTCCTAAATATCAGTCTAATAATCAATCTAAATTTAAACATATATCTAAAAATATACAGTCACAATGTCAATGTATTGCACAAATCACACAAATCAACTTTCTAGATTAATCTGCAAATTTAAAAAAAATAAGATTACTTAGAACATTCTTAACAAAATCTAAACTTAATTAATTTTAATTAAAAATAAAAAGATTTTCTTCTAATGAGTTTGAACACTGCCAACAGGTCGACAGCAAGAGCCCGTTGACGTTTAAACTGAACGATGGCAACGAGATTCCTGCAATCGCCCTGGGGACTAGTCTGGGGCATTTCGCCGATGTAAGTACATGACCTTTGCCCAGCTGGACAGTGTAGGTTAAAAACTGTTTGAAAGTGAATACTGATTTTAGGTACGGTCAGCGAAAAAATCGATTGACACTGCTACTTACATGCAGAGGTAGGAGCCTTTTTGTTCTCGCACGGGGTTTTTATTCTATTATTGTTTAATTGTATGCTTATTTCTCGTGTTTCCTGTGCGGGTCACAAATAAATATTTTTCTTTCTTTCTTTACACATAATCTAAATTGACACAAAATAATACGATAATCTGATTTTAACATTTTATAAACAGCTAACAGTTATTATTCTTAAAATTTTACTTCAGTTCCGATTTACTTGTAAATTAAATATTTAGCTCAATAATTAAGATTGACGAAGGTGTTAATCAACTATTGTTACTGATTTAACTGACTGTTCATAAATGTTACATTATTCAGATAATGTTTTGGCTAATTTGATTGGCATATTATTGGTCTATATATCGTGCCTTTTAAGTTTGTTTATAATTTCCTGTAGGCTGGAACTTAGTCGTTATAACTCAAAAATAAGTCGAATTTGACGCAGACGAATTTGCCTGCAGTAATAAAACACAAAAAAACAATAGCATAAAACTATAAAACACATTTGTAAATTTTCCACTTACAGATGCATTTTTTCCTGTAAATAATAAGCCACGGTTAACCCTATCGAAACATTCAAAACATATTAACATATTATGAAAAAAATAAAACTTTTTTGCCAATTATCGGTAATTCACATATTTGTTCTTTACAAGGTCTCACTAATCCTTACTTTCTTCGATTTTAAAATAAAAATAAAAAATATAATAAATCATAACAATAATAATTTGTACGTGTTACCGTACAAAATATTTATGATTATCTATCATCTATTATCAGCGTTCAATGGCGCGGCCATATCGGTTGGTAATCTAGGTTTTACAAAATACAAATTTTCGACTGGTCCATCGACTGAACCATCGACTGGTCTATCGACAGAACCATCGACTGGTCTGTCGACTGGTCTGTCGACTGTTCTACCGACTGGTCTATCGACTGGTCTATCGACTAGTCTGTCGACTGGACTACCGACTGGTCTGTCGACTGGACTACCGACTGGACTTTCGACAGGTCTACCGACTGGTCTACCTACTGGTATACCGACAGGTCTACCTACTTGTCTACCGACTGGTCCACCGACTGGTCTACCGACTGGTCCATCGACAGGGCTATAGACTGGTCTGTCGATAGGTCTACCGACTGGTCTACCGACTGGTCTCGCAACGCTTGTTAGATTTCCGTGGCCGCACGGTTCGCTGCGTTTCAATGGCGCAGCGACGTTCAAACCCTTAAAACTTTTTAACCATAACTTTGACAAATTTGTGGTTATTCTCAAAACCATAAATTTGTTTGTAACTTGTTTAGTTTTATTTATAAAAAAATGCCAACTCAGCTTTGTAACAAGCTTTAAATTATCTTGATTTCGTGTGTCTGTCCGTCAACCAGTAATCTATTTTTCAAGCACTTCCTGGCATTCGATTAAGCTGAAATTTGGTATAGGTAGTTATGTAACTTTGGAAACTTACAATGGAGCTGGTACATGATGGAGCCGGAAGGTGGCTATAACAACTCCTCAACCACAAATGATATCACCATCGTTTTTGGGCTCATTGTATCTGTATTGACAAGTACCTTTTAGTTCATTACGCTTGTTAAAAAAAATACATAATACCTTTGTTCTCTATAAAAATGGAATTGACAAAACCAAGTTCAAGCGTAGGATGGACGCTTGAACTTGGTTTTGTCAATTTCATTTTCTATGACGAACAGTACAAACATTTAATCTTAATAGCATCTGAGGAATAGAGCAGTCACAGCGGGATTTAGAAAAGCTGATTAAGATAGCGTTCTATCCATCCTGTCAAAGCCTTTAGTCAAATGCAGACGGAGCCGGGAACACACGGCGTGCTTCATTATGTATACCGTACCAACGTGTATATTGAAACTTTGAAATAGAGGATTATTTACTAAACTACCGTTTGCTCGTAACTTCGTCCGTGTGGATAAACTGCGTTATGATATGATCCTATCATACTAATTTTATACTTTAGCTTCTGCCAGCGGTTTCGCCCGCGTGAATGTCAGAATTTATTACAAGGGAAAGTACTCTCGGGATAAAAAGTATGCATAAGACCAAAATTCTTTATTTCATCGAGGTCATTATGCGGCACTTTTGAACGTTAAAAATATAAAGTTAATAATAATTGATTCTACCGTCCATTCGGAAAATTCTCTTGTTAAGGAGAAGAACGGACAAGAAATTACATCCTTAAAAAAAAAAATGTTTTACAACATTTAAACAATACAAGCACTAACAGGTAAATTCTTCACTTGATAAATAGGAACATGGTTCTCACATACTTACAAATATTGCAAACATAGGTAAATTACCTAATTCATCAATAACGTAACAGTGTGGAGTCAATTTCCTAAACAAAAAGAAATATTATTTGTATTATGAATATAATACAAATTAACCAGTTTGGTTTTGTCTAAACTAAAGATTGTCCTATGGATCAGGACCAGCATATTTCCAAGCATTCATATCTTGAATATAATCATCTAATTTGTAATATGCTTGTTTACGAAGTGAGCTATAAGTAATAATTTAAAATTTTCTTTCATTTGGTTTTAATTTCTGACAAGGTATATTGTTTTAGAATTTAACACAGTACCCCATGAAAGATGTGTGTACTCTAGCTAATCTATAAGATGGTTGATTTAACCAATATTTATTACTAGTATTACATTTGTGTATATCACTAACTTTACTAAAGAGATTTATGATGATGCTATGTTCTTCTCTAAGGTCCAATTAATTTTGGTACATATAGAGAGAATCGCGCGCGTCGCGTTTATTAACCCCCGCCGAAAAAAAAGATCTGTGTATCTGTGTGTCTCTCTGTGGCATTATAGCTCCTAAACGGATGAACCGATTTTGATTTAGTTTTTTAGGGTTCCGTACCCAAAGGGTAAAAACGGGACCCTATTACTAAGACTCCGCGGTCCGTCTGTCTGTCTGTCTGTCTGTCTGTCACCAGGCTGTATCTCATTAACCGTGATAGCTAGACAGTTGAATTTGTTTTCACAGATGATGTATTTCTGTTGCCGCTATAACAAAAAATACAAAAAATAGAATAAATTAAATATTTAAGTGGGGCTCCCATACAAAAAATAGTTATTTGTTATACAAGAGTGCAAAGTTGCTTTTTAACCGCGTGTTCAATTTTGATGACCGAGCAAGCGAAGGATTCTAAAATTGAATCACGAGCGCAGCGAGTGATTCAAAATTAGAATCCTGAGCGTTAGCGAGGGAATCAAAAGAGCACGAGGTGAAAAATCTTTGCACTCGAGTGCAACACGTAACTTTTCATTCCACCTCAGCGAGGAAATGACTAAATGCAAAAAAAAAAAACGTTTACAATCACAAGATACCATCATATAAGATACCATACCATCTACTAATTATTCTATCCCCGGCTTCGTTTTGATCCGCAATGATAGGACTGGCAAAGGTGGAGGAGGTGTGGCTGTGTACCTGCGGGCTGACTTACCCTACAGGGTGGTTAGTTCATCTCCTTCGCTGTACTCTGAATCGGCTGAATACTTGTTTATTGAAGTATGTGTTCATCACACAAAAGTTTTGCTTGCAGTGCTCTACAGCCCTAATCTTCACATTGACTACTTCAATTCTCTTGAATCTACTCTTAGCGATCTATGCCCCATGTATGAGCACATTATTATAATGGGTGACTTCAATACTTGCTTGATTAAAAATGACTCTCGCTCCCTTAAACTCCTTTCACTCTTGTCTTCGTTCAATCTTCAAGTTTTGCCTCTCTCTGCTACTCACTATTTTCCCAATTGTACGCCTTCTTTACTCGATCTAATGATTGTTTCCTCTCCTAATAATGTTTCTTCCCATGGCCAGCTTACTGCTACTTTCTCTTACCACGATCTTGTTTATCTATCATATCGTATCCGTGTCCCCAAGCGTAAGCCCCAGCTTTTATATCTACGTAACTACAAGGGCATAGACCTGGAAGCATTGAGGCGTGATGCCGGCGAACTTGACTGGTCTCCTCTGGTCGGGACGGATGATATCGATGACAAGGTGCAGTGCCTTAATGTAACCATTCTGAACTTGTATGACCAGCATGCCCCTATTCGACGAGTCAAAGTGCGGCATAATCCTGCACCATGGATTACACCACAAATTAAAGAGTATATGGCCCGTAGGGACAAAGCCAAATGCAGATATAAGCGCAGACCTTCAGACCTGAATCTCGCTTATTACAAATCTCTACGTAATCGCTGCAGTCATCTGTGTCAGGATGCTAAGAGGCGCTACTTCCATGAACAACTCAATAACCGCAGTTCTTCCGATATATGGAGATTCCTTAAGTCTGTAGGCATAGGCAAATCGCCTACCAATCAGTGCAAGGATGTGAACCTTAATGATCTCAACAATCATTTCTCTCGTCTTCCGTTTTCTCTTGATAGGCGTGTTAAGGCAGCAACTTTAGAGCGTCTTTCCAGTTTGCCGTTGCCACAATGCCCGACCTTTAACCTTAGCGATGTTACTGAGGATGACGTTAAGAAGTCTGTTTTGGCAATAACTTCTTCAGCAGTCGGTAATGATAAGTTATGTTCCAGGATGATTACACTTATCCTTCCATCATTGCTTCCTGTTCTAACTCACATCTTCAATCACTCGTTTACCTCTTGCTCTTTTCCGACGGTCTGGAAGCAGGCTCACATCATACCTTTACCTAAAACTAACAATCCTTCTTTATTAACGCACTTTAGACCTATTTCTATTCTTCCATTTCTCTCTAAAGTCTTTGGACACTTAGTTCATAGACAAGTATCATATTTCTTGACGTCAAACTCGTTAATATCTCCCTTTCAATCCGGTTTTCGTACGGGTCACAGCACTGTTTCTGCACTTGTAAAAGTAACTGACGATATCCGCTGGGCTATGGAGAATAAGTCCCTTACTGTACTTGTATTGCTTGACTTTAGCAGTGCCTTCAACTCAGTGGATTTCGACATTTTGCTTGGTGTTCTGGAATCCATCAATTTCTCTTCTTCCGCTGTAGCATGGTTCAATTCTTATCTTCGGGGACGTTCTCAGTGTGTTCGCCTTGATGAGTTCTTCTCTGATTGGTGTAGCCTCACTGAGGGGGTTCCTCAGGGTAGCGTTCTCTCTCCTCTTCTTTTTTCAATCTTCATTAACTTTGTTACCAGAGTAATCTCATCTAGTTTCCATCTTTATGCAGATGACTTGCAGCTGTATCGACATTTTACTTTAAACGACGCTGGTTCTGCTATTGCGGCTATGAACCGGGACCTGGCATGTGTCAGCTCATGGGCTAAGTCATTTGGTCTACAAATTAACCCAAGTAAATCACAGGCCATGGTCATAGGCAGCAAATTCGTTCGCAATGCGGCTAACGTTGCTTCTTTGATGCCTCTTTATCTCGACGGTGTGCGCATAGAATTTACCGAAACCGCAAAGGATCTGGGGGTAATCATTGACTCCAATCTTTCGTGGCATGCACAGGTCAACGAAGTCAGTCGGAAGGTGCATTTTTCATTCCATTCGCTAAAGTGCCTTCAGAGTCTATTGCCCTTAAAGACGAAAATTTCTTTGGCGCAAACACTTATTCAGCCGATTATAGATTATGCCGACGCCTGCTACCTGGATGCCACAGAGGAGCTATTAAACAAGCTTGAGCGCCTGCAAAACTTATGCATTCGCTTTGTTTATGGTCTACGTAAGTATGATCATGTTTCTCACCTTCGCAAGGAACTCAAGTGGCTCCCTATCCGTCTTCGCAGGAACACTCGGATTTTATATCTCCTATTCAACATCTTACACGGTTGTGTAAGATTTTGAAGAGGAGACGTCTTATCCTTCCTACCTGCGTGAGCGATTTTCTTATGCTCGCCCTAGAGATGTATTATGTAGGTCACATCTTAGATCCCTCCTTAAATCCCATCCTCATAAAACTAGCTATTATTCATATTCCTTCTCTGTCCATGCTGTAAGATTGTGGAACTCACTTCCGCCTAGCATTAGAGATCTAGATACTATCTCGCTTTTTAAAAAACGATTAAAAGAGCATTATCTTTCCTCTCAAATCTGATCTTTATAAGCATATGTATATATATTCAGTATCTATATATTTTAGAGTTATGTATTTATTTAAGTATATATCACTCTATATGTGTATGTTTTTATATCTTCTACTCTTCCTGCTCTAACACACTATTTGTCTACATTTCTTCTTCATATCTCCTTTTCGCGGGTCTGCTGGTAGAAATTTCTAAAGATATAAGCAGTACCCTTGTACTCCTATGTCATCATGTGTTTTCTATATCTATTTTCTGTGTGTACATTAATAATAAAATAAATAAATAAATAAATAAATAAGATAGGTACACTTTTATTTCAGTTTAGGTATTAATTACTACATTATGACAGGTAAGTATTACAGAATAATCTTTAAATTATAACAACATAATACTAAGGTATAATTAAGAAAATTTTAAAGTAACATTGCTACAGTTATTTAAATTGAGTGTAATATTTTTGTTTGGTACTGTAATATTGGTGTTAGTCACTTGTGTACTGTTTTTCGGTAAACTATCTGTCATACTTAATAGTTGTACCGATTCATCGGATTCCCTTGGCGTGAATGTTGGAGAGAGAGGGAGATGGTTAGAACCGCGTACAAAGCAAATTGAAAAAAGAACACCAAGAAGGTTCCGAGTCTGAGTTTTTAACAAATTAAAAAAAAGTTGTATGATATATTCGGCACCATAGAGGTAGCAGTAAATAGGTTTAATGTTTTTTTTAATTCACAAACTTAGTGCACACGATGTTCCAATTTCAATTTACTTTATCCTCTAGTGAATAAAAACGGCTTTTCCACTCAGATATTGAAGATTAAAATAGTTATTTGTTATACAAGAGTGCAAAGTTGCTTTTTAACCGCGTGTTCAATTTTGATGACCGAGCAAGCGAAGGATTCTAAAATTGAATCACGAGCGCAGCGAGTGATTCAAAATTAGAATCCTGAGCGTTAGCGAGGGAATCAAAAGAGCACGAGGTGAAAAATCTTTGCACTCGAGTGCAACACGTAACTTTTCATTCCACCTCAGCGAGGAAATGACTAAATGCAAAAAAAAAAACGTTTACAATCACAAGATAGGTACACTTTTATTTCAGTTTAGGTATTAATTACTACATTATGACAGGTAAGTATTACAGAATAATCTTTAAATTATAACAAAATATTACTAAGGTATAATTAAGAAAATTTTAAAGTAATGTTGCTACAGTTATTTAAATTGAGTGTAATATTTTTGTTTGGTACTGTAATATTGGTTTTAGTCACTTGTGTACTGTTTTTCGGTAAACTATCTGTCATACTTAATAGTTGTACCGATTCATCGGATTCCCTTGGCGTGAATGTTGGAGAGAGAGGGAGATGGTTAGAACCGCGTACAAAGCAAATTGAAAAAAGAACACCAAGAAGGTTCCGAGTCTGAGTTTTTAACAAATTAAAAAAAAGTTGTATGATATATTCGGCACCATAGAGGTAGCAGTGAATAGGTTTAATGTTTTTTTTAATTCACAAACTTAGTGCACACGATGTTCTAAATTCAATTTACTTTATCCTCTAGTGAATAAAAACGGCTTTTCCACTCAGATATTGAAGATTAAAAATACTCTTTCCGAGATGGTGGGATGAAAATACTCTTTCCGAGATGGTGGGATGAAAAAGTGTTTTTTTGCCGTTTTTTGCCATAATGGTACGGAACCCTTCGTGTGCGTGTCCGACTCGCACTTGGCCGGTTTTTATTTTATTTAAAGGTGATTGTGATTTTGTTGAGAGTGTTCTTAGCTATGTTTGAATAAAATAGGTTTAGCCGTTCAAAAGTTATGGGCGTTTTACTGTTTGGTGTTTTCGCAAGATAAATGTGTCGGAGAATTTTTAAATTTTACTTGTATGTACTAAAATTTATTATAATTGGTGGAGGCGTAACAAACAATCAAACATTCACTTTTATACTGACAATATGGATGAGAAAATCCGATATTTGATAATCAATTTCATCCAACGGATTATGATGAAATTTGAAACATGCTTGTAGGTAAGCCATGGCCTGGATTAGAACGTGGGATGCGTTTTGTATAGGATTATTTTACGTTGTTAAAAGCTAGTTAGGTATTTTTGATGTTATGGAATTTTATGTTTTTATTTGCTTCCTGAATATATACGGAATTTTTGGTTTCAATAATGATAAAAATATTCCATGTGGTGTGGATCCCGAGAAATAATAGATCAATCCTTTCTTCCGTTACATCACTGCCACCGTCCGTAGGTGACGGCTATATAACTATAGGCCACAGATAATATAATTCTAGCATACAGATGCCTCATCCCATACAAAGAAACCGTGCCGATTTTCATCTGATTACACCGATTATTTTTTGTAAATCGATCGCGTTCGGTTCTGTTCCACGGCGATAGATACATCACCATCTATATCCGTGGAACGGAACCGAACGCGATCGATGTACAAAAAATAATCAGTATAATCAGCACAATACGTCGACACAGTTTCTTTGTATGGGATGAGACACCACTGGCAAAGCTAAGGAAAGGAGTTAGCAGAATGGACAATCGCAACCTTCTTTGTACTAATAAATACAAATTAACTTTTTTTCTCTACGACGGGAAACCTTCAAAAGGCGCCTGAAATTTTGGGAAAAAGTCCAGCGAGTTTGGGATATTTACCTCAATAAAACCACCCCGGTGATCACCATCAGCACGTAGCTCCGTGACCTTTCAAAATACCACCCGGAACCCACTCTCTGCAACGCCGTAGATATCTTTACCGTGGCACAACCCTGGGGAGACTAATAAAAGCGCCTCCCTTGAGCCTCGCTGTACACGGCAGCATGTGATGATTGTGCCACCGTCTGTCCTGTAGTCACTTAGTGGATGAACAGAGTCCCCAATCCGACCGCCCATGACCCCGAACGCCCGCCTGCCTGCCTGCTGCCGACAGGAGTCTTAAAGCAAGCGAAGAGCTTAAAGTTTAGTTTAACTCACATGGCTAAGTTAGTTTTAGCTAAGCTCGCATAGCTAAGTTAATTTAGCTTAACTCTCATAGTTGAGACATTTTTATTAAATTATGTTAAGGCTTAGGGCCGGTATTTCAGCCAGATGCTCATGCTCAATCTCATGATCAACTCAACTCAAGCTGACAATGGACAGTTGTGATTGGTCGGCTTGTTTTTAGGGTTCCGTACCCAAAGGGTAAAAACGGGACCCTAAAAACTACTACTATATATATATACTAGCATACAGATGCCTCATCCCATACAAAGAAACCGTGCCGACGTAACTAGCGATTTTCGTCTGATTAAACCGATTATTTTTTGTATATCGTTCGCGTTCGGTTCTGTTCCATGGCGATAGATAGATGGTGTTAGTAGCGACTTGCAAGTAAAAGGGTTTACTCGGTGCATGAATATTTTTTCTAAAAATACAGTAAATTTTTGTTTTATAGTATTTTTTTGCACGTTTTTAAAGTTTCATTGCACCAAGATGTGTTACAATACAAATTTAAACAATCTAGTGGAATGCCTCAGACATTTAAAACTGCGCCATCTATTGGCATCAATTTTAAATGATTCGTTCAAATAATCTTTGAAATGTGAATTAATCAACTCTACCTAATCCAAAATTATGGCATCATATTGGGGTTTCCATAATTCTGTGATAAGGAGAGTTGATTAAACAAGAACATATCATTTTTATGTTCAATTCCAGAAAATGTTAATTTTACACACAATTCAATAACAACACGGTGCATGTCGCGCCATCTAGTGAGATTTATTTGAACCAAATTTGCTTTCTTAGCGCTGGGCCCCGTGCCTTAGTATTCACGCTTTAACGGATTAGGATGAAACTTGGCCCACAGTATGGCACTTGTCCCTCCGCTGACGATCAGTGAGAAGCGAGTATAGCTAGAAACTAGATATGAGTTGACGAGAGGACGAGTTCTAAAAGTTTTGTCGCTCGGCTATAAGCAAGTGTTCTTGTTTGCCGGGCGTTTACTCGCACCACTCACTCGGGGCGGCCAGCTCTGCGAAATCTTGATCTATCGGCGAGAGTTCTAACCGCCAAGCAAGCATCGAATATTATGTTTGATAGCTCTTGTCGCTGCAACAAACTAGTGGTGAGATATTTCTCGCCGGCAGTGTGAACAGCCAGCGATCAACTATGAATATGTCGCATCAAGGCTGGCCGATAGATGTAAACCATCGGAAAGTCAGGTTGTATGCCCTTAGGTTAAGACATCGTGTGTGGGCAGGTCGGTGGGTACAATCGTGCAAATTAAATCACATAAATTATTCGATACACTGGGTTTGTTCAAATATTCACAGTTACAATCTTGCTTACTAATATTACAGATCGACACTGATTCTACGACGTGTTAGCTCTAAGGCTGTTAGTACTCAACTGCCATATTCTATGTTACACTAGCGCGCTATTCCTAACCACTTGCGTGGTGGGGCCACGCAAGTGGTAAGGAATAGCGCTCTAGTGCGTAGTGGTTCTTGCTTTGCCGCCAAATGGCGTGCTTGCGATTTGTTTTGACGTCCGTACTATTGACTAAACCCGATAAATATATGTGTCTTGTGTCCGTTTCTACAGCGAAAAAATAGTCGATAACTAATCGCTAATCAGCGAGAAGCTAGTAGAACTAGAAACTTGATACGAGTTAGCGAGCAGCGGGAAGCGAGTGTGTAGTACCGATAGTTTTGTCGCTCGCAATAGGTAAACGGGTGTTTTTGTGCGACGGGTGAAACACACTATCACTCATATCCGCACTCTTGGTAGAAATGACCGCTGGTTGGTCTCTCGGCGTGAGTTCTGACCGCAAACATCATCAAAAAGCATCGCTTATCCGACATTCTTTCGAGTGTAGCCGCTGGCAAAAGTTATTACTAAATAACCAAGTAAATATCTCCTGTATTAGTGTTCCATGAGCCAAATCAATTTTGTCCAAAATGCTACAAACTGTTTCGTCTAAATTTCGGCAACTAACATGGTCTGGTCATGTTCGCAGGGTACAAGGAAGTTGCCAGTGAACCACTCTTTAGCCCAGGCGGTAGAATGGGCGCTAGACGCCGGCTACCGACATGTAGACACGGCCTCGCTGTACCGCGTGGAGGACGAAGTTGGCCTCGGCGTTCGAAACTTTGTCAAGAATCACAACAACACCGTTAGACGAGAGGACGTGTACATCACTACTAAGGTAAGTTTGTATTTTGGGCTGTTATTTTTTTGTACTGATATTTTTTGAAATCAGGTAAATTAGCCCAACCGAAGAAATCCAGTTTCAGCTAATTGTAATTCATTTGTCGTGTAATTTAAGTGCAATGAATATCAATTTAGTACGATGAGAATTGGTAATACTTAATTGCCGATAACCATGTTCAAGTGAAAAATTTACCAAGGCCAAAACTAAAGTAAATTTTACACATGTAAAACTGTAACGGCAACCAAAAAAGGCTCTGATAGATCGTGACCAACTACATAACCACAAATTCCTTTTAGCATCATGAAGGTTGTATAGTGGTAAACATACGTGCAAAGTTATTCCATATATTATTACTTCAGTATCTAGTGAAAGGAGCCTAGACGTGTGTCACTACGAAAATGAGTTTTGTACTACATTATTAATGGTAGCGACGTGGTTGAGAATATACTGAGTGCTATTAAAGTCTGCTTTTGTTAGTGATTTCTGACTGCATTAGTGGTTAGGGCCCTCTTAAGTGCATTGTGTGGACAACTCGTGTTAAAAGTTTTAACAACTTTCGTATTTGCAATGTGATATTTGCCTTAAACATTATGTTATTTCCCGACTGCTGAAGGAGGGTAATTTGTTTATCAGTCTATGTATGTATGTTTGTTCCTAAGTGGCGTTCTAGAGATCAAACGCGTTCGCCGATTTTGATGACTCTTACGTCAATCGATATGTCTTATCCTTGCGAGTATAACTGGCTACATTGAAATTGGAGTGGAGGCCCAATTTTTTTTCTGCCAGTCTCATCGTGTGGGGTATCAAAATAAAAGGTTTTAAGAGATGAGTTCAAAAATATATGATAGCGCTGGTAAATGAAACTAGCAGCAGAGACGAAATCAAAACGTCAAAAAGGCAGATGACATAACGGAAACACGAATTATGTATTGTTATTGTAAAGATTTGTTTTTATTTGAGTAATATTTTAAAGTCAAAAATGGAAGGTAGATTCACCGACTGTTAGTTTATTTCAATAAAATAATTGGTAACTATATTCGTTCAAAATATTTGTAAAAAGTATTATTAATTACTAAACAAATAATGTACACAATTACTGTATTTTTACAAACCTAAATCTATAATTAATTGATAAACGAATGTCACCGGATGTTGTTGCTGTGTGACGTCTTGTCATTTGTTTAAACGTATAAATAGGCTGGTTCTAGTCGAAAGAACTCAGTATTGAATTGTATTGAACTGTGCACATATCATTATAAAATTAAGTTGTGAGACTTACTGTTGGTGTGAGTAATAAAAAGTGTATACAAGATGTCTGATCGTTATCATTTGAGAATCCTGAGTACGCCCGCTCTTACATCAGAAGAAAGGGATCAACCCGAGCCTCAACTGGACCCATCAACACAGTCGCCTTGCCTAGCCTACCGACCACTCGACCAGGACATTCGGATGAGCTGAATTTACTTCGTTGCCAGATCAAGTTGCAGAAAAGGATGTTTTTCAAAAACAAAACACCAATACCCACAAGCTAAGTAAAATTTATTTACCTTATTATGATCTTGACCAGCATAAAATAACAATTGAGTGAACAAGTTACCTGTCTATCCACCGTGCGAGGTAGTTCAGTCTATTGCTAGGATGAAGGGATTTTCATGCTTGCTAAGACGCGCCAAGCAATTGGTAGACACTAATGCTCATTCTTTTGCACTCGTAGCACAATATTAAGTAGCTAAACTAGATATTATATTGTGTATTGGAATTGTGTGTGTATTGAATAGACTTCAAATCAAGCTAAATCTTTTTTTGAATATGGTACCAAGTCATAAAGTTTACTTTCAAGTATTTTTCCTAATGCTCCAGTGGCATAAAATCATAGTTTTACCAAGCTGAACCCCTCGGGTCAAGCATCAAGAACACAAAACAAACATGATTTGCGCTAAACTTTGACTTTGGATATCAAAATACTTCATTAGATGCCACTAAGTATGATACACATACAAATAAAACTTTCGGTTATGCCCATTATTTTCATATCCCTTAATAGAGGAGCTCGTGGCTAAATAATAACTTAAGTTAAGCAACGCTTGACGATGTCGGTCCGTGGATGTGTGACCATTTTAACATACCGAGTTTCCTTCGTGCCTCGGAAAGCACGTTAAGCCGTTGGTCCCGGCTGTCATTTGAAGATCTTTGACAGTCTTTACGGGTAGTCCGAAGCTTGAGATCTGACACCAGTCTTGCCAAAGGGTACTGTGTTATCCAGTTACTGAGTTGAGGAGGTCAGATTGGCAGATTGATTGGTTTAGGTTTCTACACCGGTGCACAGGTTAATTTCCATCAAAGCTGTGTATGGTTAAGATAACCGTGTGAACATTATACTCTCGTAATATTTTTCATGTTTCAGATACCATATTGTGTCACAGCCTGAAGCTTTTGCTGAAGGCTAGCGATTCAGATGCTGAGCGCGAAGGTTGACGTGTCAACATCTGAGAGGTTAAGAAGAACAGCATGCAAGCAGTTCGCTGGTCTTAGCCAAACGGTACGAACGTGCGCAAGTTTGGAATGGAATACTCGGTGAGTCGCTTCCATTTTATTTTGATAGTGAAGTCTAATATTCTCTAGTGATGAGATGCTATTTCGAGTTTTAAGTGTTCATGTTGGAACACTGAATTGGTTGGTAGTGGTTATACCTAGCACTATCACTAGGTAATTAAGACACACCTGGTAAAAAGCAAGTAGCTAATAAGTTACCTATTGGGTTGTTAGTACTTTCCTAGTTTCAACATTTGGTTCAGTACGAACTTTAGGATGAGATATCCCATAAGAAGTAGATGAAATATCCAAAATGACTGAATAACTAGTCGTTTTCAGTGGCAAAGCGAGTTAGTAATGTCGTTGGGCTATCGTAATTGTTTCGAGTTAGTAACGGTACTGGTCATTTGCGTGTATTCAGGACGGATCTTGTTGCGTAACGATGTACAACCACCGTCTTCAGATCTGAATTCACTTGCTTACTTTCAAAGTAATATTATGATAACAGTAGATCACGCGATTGTTTTTCTTACATGAAAACTGAGTTAGTGACCGACAGTAAAGGGTTACTGTTGATAATCTGATATTTATGATATTGATCAGAGTTAATTCGTGAAGCTCCTTAATAGTATCAGGGTTAGTTGTTTCCCTTTTATAAGCCATCAGTATGTTCCAAAATCTTTAAGTAGAAAACGCGAATCATGTTGGAAGGATACCCGATCGCCAAGTTCTTTGAGAATTAGACGTCATAGTTGATGACTGTGGTAGTGAAACCGAATCTGATTAACATGTCTACTCATAAGACCAATTCTGGACCGCACCTCATGCGTACCATGTGGCGATGGGTTTTTTTAAAGTGGGTTTATGAGTTGAGTATGCATTGCCTTTACTTTGTTTAGTTTAACTTGTTGATCGTAGGACCTTTTTCTAATGAATAGTGTTGTGTGGGAAACTTTAGTACGAAAACTGAAGAGGCCCGGTATTAAGTCCGCGATAGGTGATTATGACAGGATAGTGATCGTTATACACCGAAAGCTTTAAATAGATACGCTTAAACCTACAAGTATGGACACGGTAGGTTAAGGAAGATGCCAGCGGGTCATGTACCAGTCGATGTTGATGTTAAAAGGATTTTAATGATGATGAGCAAGCTCAAAATGTCGAGTAATTGAGTCTATCAGCCGTATTATGTTTGACCGTACCAGTGGATTCTGGCGGAGGTCGGGGTCTTGAGAGACCGTTGTGTGAGAGCAATATAATTGCTGTTCGGCTACAGAGCCGTGGCGTTAGAGGTTTTACTCGAGGGTTTCTGTAAGCTTGGCAGTTTTCGCTGCAGAAGAAGTTTTAAAGTTTGATTTGAGCGACTGGTGGTACATGGCCCAGGGTAATGATTTAGTTAAAGATCAAAGTTCTAAAATTTCCCTATTGTCACGAACCCAATGATCTAGTTTGGTCAGGAGTAGCCGAGCGTTGTGCGTTGGCCTGTGTGGCAACTGTTGGCCTTTATGGCAACTGTTGGCCTGTGTGGCAACTAAACGCCAGTGTGCCAACTGGAGGCCTTTATGGCAACTGTAGGCCAGTGTGGCAACTGGAGGTCTTTGTAGCAACTGTGGACCTGTAAGTTGGTTTAAAATAAACACGTTTGTGTAAGGAACCTTACAGAGGATTCCTGTAGAGTTATGAGGTTAAAATAAAGTAAACTCGCATAGTCACGCGAGAGGTGAGGTCACCATGTTAATGTTGATGACGTTCGAATCGACAAGCCTTCGTTACGAAAATTTAAATAATTTTGGTTTTCTAATTTTTATTACTATGCGTAGATTGTGTTAGTAAGATATACAAAGCTGAAGTACCAATTGAGATTGTAGATGATGAATAGACGTAACATAGGACAGACTAAATCTCTGTGTGAACAGGTTCTGAGTTCAGAGAGTTGAGTTGACTCGACATCGTAGGGATGTGCGAGTAGAGCAATTGAGAAGAGAGCTATGTGATGGCTAAAGGTCGTGAATAAGGTACCTGGTGTCTTTTTCTTTTGTTTCATTTAATGTGACATTAGTGACTATCAGTGGTACTTGGACTTTGTAATCACGAAGATTAGAAGCTTTTGCGTTCCGAACTTCACCCTTTTGATGATCATTGAATAAGTATAACTTTTCAATTAATCTTTTGGTACCTCATGTAGAATTATTACAAATGGGGAATCCGCTACAATGGCACAGATTACAGCCATTATTATTTTCTTTTTCTTCGTACATCATGCTATTACTCGCGGTACATCTAGAGCTAACAGTCAAACTGAATGGGTTTGGGTTAATAAAATAGGTGAATTGTAATTGGCATTAAAATATACGAAATCAAAGGCTACTGAATGGCCCTTTTGATTAACTAGGTAAAATAGCCCCTCCCCTGCAATTGAAAATACCATATCCGTTTAGACCCTAAGCATAGAATGGCCGAAACGGAAGCAAAAAAAAATAAAAAAAAATAAAAAAGGTTTTGGTTTTAGAAAAAGACTTTGGTCACTCAATGAACTTTGAACGACTAGACCGTGATAGCAAGAATAAATAATTATGAAAAAAAAAGGGTTAAAACTTTTTATAACATTATTAACTAACTAGCTATTAGCTTAACTTATGGATAAAAAAAAGAATGTTTTGTTTGGTTAAATAAAATTTAGTCGAATTAAGTCAAAGACTGGCCTCTGAATCTTTATGATCAAGCAACGAACTACGACCTCTGAGTTTCAGAATTAGTTGGTTAAATAAAATTCTGTCAAAACAAGTCAAAGACGGGGCCTCTGAATCTTTATGATCAAGCAACGATCTGCGACCTCTGAGTTTAATAGTTAAATAAAACTCAGTCAAAACAATTCGTAAGACTAGCCTCTGAATCTTAATGATCAAGCTACGATCTGAGACCTCTGAATTTGATTTGAGTTAGCAAAATGGATGTGTAAAAAGGCCTTGGTCATGGCTATGGTTTAAGTTGGATGATTCAATAAAATTTAAGTCAAAACAAGTCAAAGATGGGCCTCTGAACCTTAATGGACAAGCCACGATCTGCGATCTCTGAGTTTGACAGTTTCACCAGAACAAGCAATAATGTTGCCTCTGAGTCTGGTCTAAAAGGTTATTGCATATTTTAATTTTTTTTATGATTTTCAGAGATTCGCTGGGCCTAGCAAGGCCCGCTCGTCAGTATGGCCGTGATAGCGCTGGTAAATGAAACTAGCAGCAGAGACGAAATCAAAACGTCAAAAAGGCAGATGACATAACGGAAACACGAATTATGTATTGTTATTGTAAAGATTTGTTTTTATTTGAGTAATATTTTAAAGTCAAAAATGGAAGGTAGATTCACCGACTGTTAGTTTATTTCAATAAAATAATTGGTAACTATATTCGTTCAAAATATTTGTAAAAAGTATTATTAATTACTAAACAAATAATGTACACAATTACTGTATTTTTACAAACCTAAATCTATAATTAATTGATAAACGAATGTCACCGGATGTTGTTGCTGTGTGACGTCTTGTCATTTGTTTAAACGTATAAATAGGCTGGTTCTAGTCGAAAGAACTCAGTATTGAATTGTATTGAACTGTGCACATATCATTATAAAATTAAGTTGTGAGACTTACTGTTGGTGTGAGTAATAAAAAGTGTATACAAGATGTCTGATCGTTATCATTTGAGAATCCTGAGTACGCCCGCTCTTACATATATATCACTTATATATTTAAATGTACCTAATTCGAAAAAAAAATGTTAACTCATACGTTTATGTAAATAAAAAAGTTTATTCAAAAAACCCGACTGATTAAGAAGCAAACTAAAAAGACGTCAAGGAGAAGAAAAACATGCTGTACAGTCGGAGGATACATCTGGTTTTTGTCAGCCAGCTCGCGAATATGTATCCTCCGACTGTACAGCATGTTTTTCTTCTTTACTTTATGATAAGAGTCCTTCAACTTTAATAAAATGAAAAGCAATCTTTAAGGTGGACTTTGCCCAATTTCAAAGTTATATTATAGCCCCTTGTTCTAAAGTAATCGTAGCACTTACCACCAAACTAAATATTTATGATTACAAATTTAAATTTCGTTGTTATTTTCATAACCTTTACTTCGGCCGAAATAACTTCAACTATACCAAAATAAACCCTCTTTGATAACAGTATTTGCACAGTACTTCAGAGGCAACAAAACTTTGGTTTTCGTAATTATGAAAATCCTTTTGCTTAGTTATTTGGTGTGGTATATAATAAATTGCTTTGTCGAAAGTTGTGGAACGACGCCCACGAACGGGAGGAGGTGATACCGGCTCTGAAGAATTCTCTGGAGGTACTGGAGATGGACTATGTGGACTTATACTTGGTACACTACCCTATGGCGTATAAGGTAAGCGCAATCTTCATAATTTATTTAGACTTCATTCACAAAAGGTACAAAGGTGAACTTAATGACTTAGGCATTCTCTACCAGTCAACCAAGGGTGGAGAAAAGACGACATGACAGGTGCATTGCAAATACCAGCTTGATGCACTAGTCGATCGAAAAGCGGGCCAAGAGGATCATCGGCGATGAAGCACTGGTTAAGTCAAAGCTCCAGAGCCTTGAACACCGTCGCCGAGTTGCCAGCTTTTCGGTTTTTTATCGGTTACATTTCGGGGAGTGTGCGATGGAATTGCATGATCTAATGCCGGCCAGCCCGTTTCATCATCGGACTACCAGACGTAGGGCGAAGCGCCATCGGTATATGGTAGACATTCCACCCATACGCACTAAACGTTTTGAGAATACTTTTATTATGCGTACAGCTAAGGAGTGGAATTCCCTGCCGGAGTCTGTGTTTCCCGATAGATACAATCAAGGGGTCTTTAAGTCAAGAGTGAATAGGTTACTTTTAGGCAAGCGTGCTACACCGTCGACCACATCATCGCTTACCATCAGGTGAGATAGTGGTCAAGCGCGAGCCTATAACGAAAAAAAAAAAAAATAATTGCAATAGGTTTTATAGCTTCAAGTTTCTTGCCCCATGATATTGTATATTGTTGTCGTTTTATCCTGAGTTGGTTACACTCAGCAAAGTTAGAAGCTCTAACAGGGATGACGGTCCCGGACAGGATGGAAATAATAACCCACTTTGTTTATTCTTGCAACCCAGATTTATGTACTATAGCAGGGCATCAGAATTAGCTTCTACCACAAAGTACGTGAGCGGCGGCGCGCCGCTTCTACTGTGCCCATTCTCGTGATCTTTTATTTAAAACCAAATTCAAAATTAATTCAAGTTCCTTATTGTCAAGAAGCCGTTCTGTTGGATACAGAAATTGGAGCTAGGCTTGTTAAAAAGCATAGAGGTTCATTCTACCACAATTCACACGGTCAACACCCAGAGAAAGTGTGTAGTTGGTCTATCCCAAAACTTAACCACAGCCAAGGTGAGCAATACCTCGTTCACATCCCCGGAAAACTAATTTCGTGTTTGCACAGCTTCGCAACGTAAACAATCCCTTGGAACGCATTAAACTTTACAAGACTCCATTTGAGTACGTTCAAACACGCGCGTTCCTCGGTGGGTAGTTATACAAAATCATTTTAATAATAATATGCTGTGTTTTAGTTAAGACTACACGATATTCGTGTACTGTGAGCTTTTAGTAACGTTGAGGTTTTGGTGTGCTTCATATTTTACGTGCTTTAGGATTTACCATTTCATATCAGATTGTAATGTTTACTGAATATCTAGTTATGTCTGTGTGAGTATTACCGTTTTCACGCTCTTGTTTGTTCTAAAGTAGCTAAATCGAACCTTTTGAAATTATATTTATAGATTTATCGATTCGTTCGGCATCATACTAAACCACTACGAGACGTATGAGGCCAGATCATTTTGATTTTCAGAATTTGTAATTATTTTAAAGCCGTTTGAATAATACGCATTTATATTGCAAAACCAAGTTCATACATGTTTCGTCAGACAAAATAATGAGACACTGTTTAAAATATGCAGACTACAGGGAAAATTGGCAGTCTGCGTCAAAAGAAAATGCTGGGAATTTTGGCAAGGAATACTGAAAATAATAGTTAAGATTCGCTCATAAAACTATTTTGTTTGATTGATGTAATGAATCAAGACAATTTACTCACTCTTCTTTACCTGATTTATTTTTGTACAGTGTTACTGTTTCTCCAATGAAAAGCTTGCTATTATTGGAACGGAGTTCCTTATCACACGTTATAGTTCTGATTTGTTTGCGGGCTGAGGGGCTAGACCGAAAAAAGAGAAACAATAAAAATAAACGACACTTTTTTGCAGTGATTTTTGATGCACTTATCACCTAGGAAACTAAAACTTTTTTCAATAGCTTGCCATCAATTTTCAGAAAATGCAAAATTATTTATAGTTTTAACGTTTAAAAACTTTTTTTATTAATTATTTTTGCGTGATAAATTGTGCGAGGCAGGGTGCAGCATGCAACATAATACAAGCGAAGATCCGCACAAAACGGAGACGCCGAGGAGAGAGCCGGAGGCACACGAAGAAAACCGAAGACGTACGAGCGCGCGCTGACTAAACATATACAGTAGGCGCTAGCAGCCGCTATTGTGTGTTTACACTGAGCATCACCTGTGTTGTTGATTTTAGTTTCGTCATATTTTACAAAACTGAAAGACTGTAAATTTAATGAATCGGATTCCGTTCCAACCGGGTGTCCAAAATACACGTCTCTTTTTTAACATAAAATCTTAAACTCACGCCTTGTTCCTATGGGGGTAGGCAAAAACTACAAAGCACTACGTACTTTGTTGTACTAGTATCCTCATCACATACTCCTTTTCCTCCGTTTACGTCCATACATCTAGTCATATACACAAACCGGTGATAATTACTGTGCACCTGGCCTTTCTGAAGAACATCGCCATAAGACCCGTGTATTCTTGAGCGTCCTCTCGCGGCGTCACTACGCACGTCTGCCCTACTATCAACATAAAAGCAATAACATCTTTTAGCTGTTAAAAGTAACAATATTAATAAAAACTAATTAGCTGAAAATGTGATGAGCTTATCAAAAGTTCGTCTCGCGTTCTGTTGAAATGAGAATGCAATAACAATTTTGTTACTTATCAAACAGAAATGGCAAAACTTGCCTGAGGGAAGGGTCATAAGTTATACCCATAATGAAGTTCCGTGATGGCCTGTAACAACATTTGAGAGTTGATTATTATATTACATAAAATTATATCATGGGGATGGGGTGAAATCCTCCTTTTATGTGATAGCTATATGTTTGTAGATCATAAAATCGATCAATAAACCCATCTGTCCTTTATGCGTGGTGTTACGTGTGGCTTTGGCGATATCTTATCATTAAAATAATGAATAACAATATCGCGTTTTGGAGCTAATGTTGAGTATTTTTTTTCATTGCTTTTGAAAAAATACTATCGATTTGTATTTTTTAATCTTACTGCTACGACAGCGTTAAAATGCGTCCTAATAACGATCAAAAACCGAACACAAACCTTCCTAACTTTAAAACTTTCGCGTTCATTTTTTTTTTTTTTTTTTTGTTCTCTATTTATTACAATCTGTCTTCTTCATAGGACATTCAGCAGTATGTTGGTTGGTGCTATTGCTGGCTCGCTCAGTATGTGACCTGTGTCACATCCTCGTTGTTTAGACAGTAGTTATATTTACTGTGATTTGATTAGGTCTTGAGGTATTTTGCGCTTTAATCGTCGCGCTTTGTTGTGATTCTCCATTAGTGGCCGAGCCAGAGTATTTGGGTGTTGTTGGATTCGTTCTCGAGTCTCTGGAGTCGTTTTGTCGTCATTCTGGAGTCGTTCCATAATATGTTAAAAGTTTTCCATCGACTCGAAACGGATTTTGATGAAACTTGTCACTTGCGTAGACCATATCCTGGAACGGGACATCGGACTTCTATCCCAGTATTATATTCTCTTGCGAAAATTGCCGACTTTCACGCTGGCATAAAGCCGCTGGCTAAAGCTAGAATGTAATATTTATGAATAGTTTGGCGATTGCAGAACGATATTATTAGACCGATCAATGCAGCTGCCTGTATTCCCGATATACTCTAGCCCACAGCCACAGCCGTCTGTCCGGAAAGCCTTGACAAGCCAATCAATGGCCTACTTTAGAAATAGCTTGTTTGATTACTTAAATAAGTCATTATTGTTTGTAATAATAGGTTCTATAATAGTACCTACTAATTACGTTCAGAAATAACCTACTTAAACTACTGGGTATTTTTTAGTGATGGGGCTTTTGGATGAAAAGCTAATCATTTCACCTTCTCGACCGAGTGTTATATTGAAAGAAATATGATATAAAACTAAAAAAAATGTGTCTGTTAAATGTGTGACCATTTAACAGATATGGCTTCTTGACTTAAGGTTACACTAGTCGATCATTCTTCCATGCAAACGTAGTCTGGCGATTTGTTTTGTTGTTGTGTCATCTGTTTGACGATGTACGTTCAAAATAAAAAATTATATCAATTTGTCTCATCATTATCTAGCCCTGTATGGAAACAAAAAAGTAAAAAAATATATTTGAAAGTTATGAGCATAGAAAGTTCCATATATCAACACTAATTTTAACGCATCTTTTGGCGGAAATAAATACCATAAGAAGAAGGAAAACTGCAAAACAGCTACCATACAGGGATAGATGAGTAATTCAACAATGCAAATAATTTTATTTTGAAAATATACATTTTTTTTCATGATATTTAGAATCTCAAAGGTCGGTCGGTTATAAAAATCCGCGCGCTCGTTTTCGTCCTAAATCATCATTCATTTCGATACAAATTTGCTAAAGTGCTAATTCGTACGAAGTGCTCATTCGAAATAGCTTCTTACTGCTCATCACAGCATCTATATCTTTCGCACGTGTTGTCGGATGAGATAGCATGCATTTTAACCTCATGCACAAAATAGTTCATGCCGTCGACTAGGGGAACCTTAATGTCCTAAGTCCCCTGGAGAGGGCACAGAGCGTCCACAATATTCCTCCATTGTGATCGGTCTTGAGATTCACGCTTCCACTTCATACCGATGCTCGTCGCTTCTGCCAACACAATATATAGTATCGGGATCCGGTGGATATGGCCTGTTGGCAAACACGTCAATTGCCTGCGTAGGAACAGCTAAGTATAATGGTCAACTATATCAATCAATATGCCTAGCGGACGGCTTTCAGTCTATTTGGACTGGAAGACTGGTGTTATAGATTTTCTGGCTTCTAACTAGCCATAACGACTATCAAAGATGTACAAATAGTAGCCGAGATCAACTGCTTAACGTGCTTTCCGAGGCACGGCGGAGACTGTAGGGGCATGTGCGTTCGCCACGTGTGCTGGCATGGCGGACAAATCGATATGAGCTGATCTATAGACATGTACACGTACGGATACTCGAGCTGTAGATCAGTATAATTATGTAAGTTTTTTTTTTAATACAAACTGGGCAGCACGAGTATGTGTGCATTTGGGCGTAGCGTACGCCAGTCTGAGTGAGCATACGGCTAAAAATACAAGGCGATGTACTGACCCTTAGATAATAATATATCATAATAAAACTGTGTGTTCCTTTAACTTTTTGATGTTATAATTTTGTTGTAACTAAGAGCTGTATTCACGAGAACACTGCCGACAAACTGTCCTGCAGTTTGGCAGAAGATTTGTATAATAATCACTCATGTACCTTTTGTTTAAATTAAAAATAAAAGTCTATATGTAATGGATTGTCACCTTTCAAGTACTTCAGCAAGCGTTGCTTAACCTTGAATATCGACCCAAGTGGTTGTTATTACTTAGCTAAAGGCTCTTAGATAATAATTCTAACAAAAACATGACCTTTAAAAGTTAGCTACACGCTGAATCCATGTCTAAAGAATTACCAAGAAAAGTGATTCCTGTTAGAAACATTTGACCTAAGTTTACAGGAAGGACTTCTGGGAAACTTGCGAAGTTTTTCCTCATGTTTTCATTTTAAAATGTTCGAAAAGCTTTATCGTTACAACGATCTTTTCCCTGGAAAGTTGTTGAGACAAGACTTGTGTTATTATGGGCGCTTAAAATAACTTTGTTTATTAGACAGGCATAGTAACTTCCATCAAGATTTTATACCTGTTCAAATATTGGCTAGTATTTTTTTTTTAATTTCGGGCGTGTGCTTTAGTAAGGGCCCATGTTTGACATCCGTATGTAAGTACAGGGAGGATGCAGGCGTTGAAAAGTTTCCTTATGATGGTCATGCTTGTTTCACTGTTTTTCATCACTTCTTTTAGACTCCAGTACCTTTTCCAAGCATTGCCTATTCGTCTTTCTATTTCGTTTGAAGTGATGTCAGACGGCGAGATTATTTTGCCTAGATAAACGTATTCATTAACATATTCAATGGTGTTGTTGTTAATAGTGATTGGGTATTTTGTATCGTTTGTCATATCTTATCGTCATTAGAAGTCTGCCAAAACGCTATAGAGAGGAGCATGATAGGGAAAAGATTATCGGACAAAATAAGAACATCAGCAATAAAAAAACAAAGGATGTTTCAGTTACAATAAGGAAATTTAAATGGAAGTGGACGGGGCATACTATAAGAGGACGAGAGAAATGGTGTAAAACTATGATGTACTGGTATCCGAGAGACAAAAAAAGAAACCGAGGTAGACCATTTAGGAGATGGGTGGACGACATTAAAGCAGTCGCGGGCAGCGCATGGACCAGAACAGCTGAAGACAGGAGTCTATGGAGGTAGTTGGAGGAGGCCTATGTCTATAATAGACAAACAGACAAAAATTATAATAATTAAACTAATTCAAAAATTTAATTTATTAAGGAAAATACTGTAATCAAATTCATATTAATACTATTGTTTAAATATATTAAATAATTATTCAAATGAAATAATAATTGTGCACGTAAAAATTTAAGTATTTTGTCTGAATAGAGGCACTTTTTATTTATTTATTTTATTAAATATTTTTTAAACGATTGACTTGTAAGTTTTTAAACTGTCATGGTCACTAACAATTTACCATGTTTACTGTTTGTTGCGAGTTTCCGATATTTCGGTGCTGTTGCAAGCACCATGATCACGGATAAACTGATGTTATTGCGGGTGGGTGTTTATGAGGAGACAGATCGGTCTACCCTCTTACACATCTCCTCTCATCTGTTCGTAAATATGATAAATATCCCGCTTCTAATGTTAATGTTACGCTAGACTTAAATTAAAATTGATCTTAAAATCAAGTACGTAGGTATAATGTAGTCTGATATATTTGATCAAGTGAGGTATTTGGTCTTCTTTATTGTGTCGAATATTCCATTTATGTATTTCTTACGTTTTGACCATAATTAAGCCATTGCGCCGACGTTAGCGTTGGTCTTGTAAAGGTCTTTCTTGGTGCATGTGTTTTTGCACAAAGAGCAGGATAAAAGATGAGGCATAGCTTGTGGTGAGGCTCCAGATTCGCATTGCAACTTATCGGAGTACACCCATCAGACTATGGACCTACTGCAGGCACCACCTGACTGTCTTGGTGAGCCACGTAAATTTATGGACGCTGAAATTGATCTCAACTCAAAATATGAGATGATTAAAGAGTTGCTTATTCTTTATTTTTGAACCCCTCGCCCCGGTCTTCGAAGAGAATACGATACTGAAGCTTCTATGAAAAAAAATCTATTGTTGTTTAAAATTATATGTATAGTATCTTTGTGAGCCTTAACTAATTATAATTTGGCAACATTGTATTTAGGAAAGAGAGAGGGATGGTAACACTGGGGAAAAGCGGGCTTCGCGTGAATTGCTATGCAAAAGAACAAGATGATTGACATTTTGACTGTTCACCGAAATATATGAAGATGCAAAGATTCGGTGGTTTTATTCCTGCAGCTTCGCCCGCGTGAATGTGAGAATCAAGCACAAAGGAACCTTTGATTTCTGCAGGAACAAAAAATTGGCCTATGTGCTATTCCAGACTATGATCTATCTCTATGCCAAATTGCGTCCAGATCCGTTTAGCCGTTCTGGCGTGATTGCATAACAAACATAGATCCATCCAAACTTTCTCATTTATAATATTAGTAAGAAGTAAGATAGGGCCAATAGGTTCTTACCTTGAAGGTTTTTGTGTCGGCGGTTTAAAAAATGTTTAATTTAATATTTTTCATCGATATCGAAGATTACGAAAAAGAAAACATGCATATAATTTTATGAATATAGAAACTCTTTTACTAATAACAATAGTTGGAATACAAGAAAAAAACCGTCCAAGTGCGAGTCGTACTCGCGCATGAAGGGTTCCGTACCATTATCGCAAAAAACGGCACAAAAATCACGCTTGTTGTATGGGAGCCCCACTTAAATATATACTTTATTCTGTTTTTAGTATTTGTTGTCATAGCGGCAACAGAAATACATCATCTGTGAAAATTTCAACTGTCTAGCTATCACGGTTCATGAGATACAGCCTGGTGGCAGACAGACAGACAGACAGACAGACAGACAGACGGACAGACGGACCGTGGAGTCTCAGTAATAGGGTCCCGTTTTTACCCTTTGGGTACGGAACCCTAAAAAATATACCAATATAAGTATTAATATTCATCAAAGATAAGTGCTTATTATCTCTCCACCTGAACTCATCTCAGCTAAGTAAGCAAGGCGCTTTTGGAACCAACACACCGAACTTTGCTAAAGTTTGCGTTCTATATAGTTTGCAATTCAATATGATTCTTGAAGTTTCGTCTGTGTTGCTCGAAATTAACTACCTTTTAAATTAATTAACTGTAGTATGGAGTGTTCTATTGAATGAACATTTAGGTAATTACTTATTTTATGGACTGGTTTACAAGTGAAGAGTAAGCGATCTTCCTGATTGGTCGAGCGATTCGATTTGTATCATACCGATTAGTAATTTTTATTAGACGAAATTGCGAGTTCTGTCACTTAGACGATTCGCACTTGAAATTTACTTGGAAAACTTTTTTACTATAAAATACACAAAAAAAAAAACACAATTTTAAAAATAACTTAAATTTCGGCATTCGTTGTTCCTGTTTTTGTTGGTTTTTTGTAATTTTTTACTTTTCAGTTGTGGTACATAATGAGCATGTTCTATTAGTAAGGTAGGTACATATATAATGCACAAAGGTATGACAGAATAGATTACCCGAATAACAAAAAACTTGAAAATAACCGGTGAACTGAGTGTGTACCAGGGAAAATTGTACACATCTGCGTATCCCTTTAGAGCTTACGGGTGTGATGTTGTGTTATGAAATGGCGTAAACAATAAACGAACATGCGATTGCAGCAATTCCGAGAGATTTCCTTTGTTTATTGAAGAGTTCTGTTGTATTTGTCCGAAGATCTGCATCAGATCTTCATCAAATTTAAATGAGACCACATAAAAAGCACCAGCTTATAAAAAAAGTATCATAAAAACTGGTTCACCTAGTCAAGAGTTTTGAGGTAACATACATAAAAAAAATACAGTCGATTTGAGAACGGCCTCCTTTTTGAAGTCGGTTAAAAATATTTACGCGATATTGCCTAACGACGCAATTTAAAATGCATCGCGCCATCAGTAAGCTCCTTTACTCTCCCTACTCGTAGGGAAATGAAATATAACCCTTTGTACCCAAGGGTAGTTTTTCTACAAACTTTAAAGACCTTCCTAAATGTATAATTATCCTCCAGAGCTATTTTTCCCCTCTTCCGGCCAGTCCTTTGTAAAGATAATTATGGTTGTAATTACGAGAGCGATCCACAAAAAGACATCGGAGCATTTAAATCATGTTTCAAACATGTTTGCCTTTCAACGGTACCAGACAAGGAACGTATACTTACTTATATAAATATTTACTTTTTAAAGTATTATATTATTTTATTTTAATTATTGTGAATGTGAAGACTATGTGGATCATATTTTATTTTTCTCTGTAAATTTTTAATCATGGTCTGGCAGTTGCGGCCTACCCGAATGTCCTTTCTTTGTTACTGTTCGTCGAATCGTTGAACTCCTTAAATTCTGAGTTGAGCTGCACGATTATTGACACATGCGTGCACTGGCTTGTACAGGTCCACTCATCTGGCTGGTTCTTTCCACAAAAGACCATTTCAGACATCAATCTCCATGGTCTTCACATGATCTAACCAAGATTTTGTCAGGACTTTAAAAGAGACTGTGACCTATGAGTTTGTTTCGGCCTTTCTTCTCAGAGCAGTCAGATAGGAAACGCCGTCCTCATCTTGTTTTAAAAATATGATCGAAATGTAAAAGTGTTTGTACAAACCAACTTACAGAAATACAAGTAAAATTTCAAAATTTAAAAACCCCCGACACATTTATCTTGCGAAAACACCCCAATTCAAACAGTAAAAGGCCAATAACTTTTGAACGGCTGAACCGATTATATTCAAACATAGCTAAGAACACTCTTGACAAAATCACCTTTCAAACAAAATAAAAAATCAAAATCGGTTTATTCGTTTAGGCGCTATGATGCCACAGACAGACACACAGATACACAGATACACAGCAACACACGTGAAACTTATAACACCCCTCTTTTTCCGGCGGGGGTTATAAATCATTTCTCATAACAACATATAAATTTTCATTTACTTCATGTTACACAGTCAGATCGTAGCTAGGTTACTAACTTTCAGAGAACCCTTGTTTCTAAGTTTAACTCGCTTTACCTGTATGAACTATGTCATAGGAACATTAAAGTTCTACGTTTTACAGACCCTGCTTTGACCTTACCCAAAGGGCGAGAACTAAGGGCTATAAATGGCTCGAAGTTTTGGAGTAATTAATTAATAAAGTTCTGCCCAATTATTGTAAAAGTTATCTAATAAATATTTTTGGATTCCTGGTAAAATCACTGATTGATCAGGAGAGTTATACCTTCTGGCTGTAGTAGGTATTGGATCACGTGCATTTTATGGGTATACCTGACTTCCGCATTAATTAAAGGAGGGTAGGTACATTTTTCAGTTGATCATGTAGCGATATGTGGTTCGAAAATTTGCGTCGCGCAATTTGGCAACATGCACGTGAGAGAACTCGTGCAGAAACAGTAAAATTATAAATACCGTTATTACGGTCCGCATATCGTAAATGTTTTCCTTCCCTGTACGAAAAAACGCACCTATGTTTGTATCAAAGTTCTTAACAATAATATTCTTCATTTATTCTATTCTATTCTATTCTATTCTATTCTATTCTATTCTATTCTATTCTATTCTATTCTATTCTATTCTATTCTATTCTATTCTATTCTATTCTATTCTATTCTATTCTATTCTATTCTATTCTATTCTATTCTATTCTATTCTATTCTATTCTATTCTATTCTATTCTATTCTATTCTATTCTATTCTATTCTATTCTATTCTATTCTATTCTATTCTATTCTATTCTATTCTATTCTATTCTATTCTATTCTATTCTATTCTATTCTATTCTATTCTATTCTATTCTATTCTATTCTATTCTTTTCCATTCTATTCTATTCTATTATATTCTATTCTATTCTATTCTATTCTGTTCTATTCTGTACTATTCTGTTCTATTCTATTCTATTCTATTCTATTCTATTCTATTCTATTCTATTCTATTCTATTCTATTCTATTCTATTCTATTCTATTCTATTCTATTCTATTCTATTCTATTCTATTCTATTCTATTCTATTCTATTCTATTCTATTCTATTCTATTCTATTCTATTCTATTCTATTCTATTCTTTTCCATTCTATTCTATTCTATTATATTCTATTCTATTCTATTCTATTCTGTTCTATTCTGTTCTATTCTGTTCTATTCTATTCTATTCTATTCTATTCTATTCTATTCTATTCTATTCTACTCTATTCTATTCTATTCTATTCTATTCTATTCTATTCTATTCTATTCTATTCTATTCTATTCTATTCTATTCTATTCTATTCTATTCTATTCTATTCTATTCTATTCTATTCTATTCTATTCTATTCTATTCTATTCTATTCTATTCTATTCTATTCTATTCTATTCTATTCTATTCTATTCTATTCTATTCTATTCTATTCTATTCTATTCTATTCTATTCTATTCTTTTCCATTCTATTCTATTCTATTATATTCTATTCTATTCTATTCTATTCTGTTCTATTCTGTTCTATTCTGTTCTATTCTATTCTATTCTATTCTATTCTATTCTATTCTATTCTATTCTACTCTATTCTATTCTATTCTACTCTATTCTATTCTATTCTATTCTATTCTATTCTATTCTATTCTGTTCTATTCTATACTATTCTATTCTACTCTGTTCTACTCTGTTCTATTCTATTCTATTCTATTCTGTTCTATTCTATTATATTCTATTCTATTATATTCTGTTCTATTCTATTCTATTATATTCTATTCTATTCTATTCTATTATATTATATTCTATTCTATTCTATTCTATTCTTTACTTTTCTAAACATGGGTCTGACATGAGTGTTTTTTTAACTTTGCCTCACACTTAGAATTTCTTCCTGTATCGTGGGTGCATTTACAAAACATTTAAGCTCACATACACAATACAATTATCTGTAGGCCATACAAATATTTGTTCCGTGCGGGAATCGAACCCGCGTCACGCAGCGCAGCAGCCAGCCGCTCAACCACTACGCCAACCGTGTCGTCAAAATAATAATATGGATTGGATTAATTGAATTCTTTTTTCCGTTTTGAGGATTACGAGTCGAGGACGCCATGCGTTGCGGCGCGGCGCAGCAACGGGGTTTTATGCATAAAATGCACTAAATTACAGAATATTTTACTTTTTTCTGGGATAAATGCCAGAAAAAAAAATATACTGTAATATAGTTAAGTTTCATTAAAATCCGTTCCGTAGTTTTTGCGTGAAAGTGTAATAAGCATCCATCTATATTCAAAAACTTCACTTTTTGAACGGTTTTATTTAGCTTGTATAATATTAGTAGATACAATTAAAGATACATACACAGGAAAGTAGTGGGAACATTTAAAGGCTGATGATGATAATGATGAATTATAAGATTAAATCCTACTAAATCATTAACACTTTCTTATATTAAAAATGTGATTTCTCAGAAAGACGGCTCCATCAGTGACACAGACTACCTGACAACTTGGAAGGGCATGGAGGACGCCAAGATGAAGAACCTCACCAGATCTATCGGCGTCTCTAACTTCAACCTCACGCAGATGCAAAGACTCTGGAACAACTCCAATATCAAGCCTGCGGTTCTACAGATTGAGGTCTGTTTATCTTCTAAACTAATTAATTTATTTATTTAAACTTCATGTACAATAGTGGTACTTAGGCGGACTTAATGCCACAAGACATTCTCTACCAGTCAACCTTTGTGTTAAAGAGGACACCGTTGTGAACGGGTACAAAATAATATTAAATAAAAAACTTTCTAGCAAAACAATACTACCGACTTTCAAATAAAAAACTACAAAGTGAAAAGTAAATTTATTTTTGGAAGTCGGTGTCTTTCTTTTCCTCATTTTTTTGCGATATGGAAACCGACTTCCAAAAATAAAGTTATTTTTCACTTAATAGTTTTTTATTTGGAAGTCGGTAGTATTTTTTTGCTAAAAAGTTTTTTATTTTTCCCTTTTTAGTTGTACCAGGTTGTAATAGGCACCTATAACGCCAGAATAGATTACCCGAATAACATGAAACATGAACATAACCGGTGAAATTAGAGATCTGCGTACCCTTTTAGAGCGTACTGGCGTGATGTTATGTTATGAAATGGTATAAACAATAAACAGACATGCGATTCCATCAATACCGAATGATTTGCCGTTAGTTATTGAAGAGTTCTGTTGTATATCTCCGAAGTTCTTCATCAGATTTTCACCAAACAAAAATGGGACCATTTTCGAAACATACTCTTTCAAACAAAAAAGAATTTTTAAATCAGTTCACAATTGACGGAGATATCGGTGAACATACATAAAAAAAATCATACAAGAAGTCGAACATAGAACCTCCTCCTTTTTGGTAAGTCGGTTAAAAACAACTTGCATACGAAAAAGTATATACTTACATATATATTAATAATACACATATACAAATAAAATAGACTTATGTATAAATACTAATAAAAATACAAGAGACCTATTAATTATTATGACTAGACTTCTGTATCTAGATGAGAGCTATTTAGTCCGACTCAAATAGTGTTCACGAACTTTTCTCTTAAAAGTGAATTTGCTTTCTGCCTTTTTAATGCCAAAGGGTATCGCGTTCCCGGGTTTTATTGTTGAGACAGCGTAGTTTAATATAACAATAAGGACCGTTTGTAGCAGAAATCTTGTGCAATGTTCGATCTGATATTGTTCAAAATCCACGAATTCAAAACCTAAATTAAAAAAAATATTAAAAATGTATCTAAACTAACATATTATAGAGATAAATTGTTTATGCTTATGTTTGTTAAAAGTAATCTCTAGAAGTCTTGATCCGGTAACGACAAATTTTGATGATGATAATCTAACCTATTGACGAGTGACTGAAATATGTATCGTTCCTGTGGTGTTCTATGGGAGCGAAGCCGCGAGAAAAAGCTAGTTCTATATAAAATTACTAGCTCCAAATCCATACTGATATTATAAATGCAGAAGTAACTGTTTATGTCTGTCTGTTATCTTTTCACGCTTACACCGTTCAAAGTCAAAGTCAAATATATTTATTCAACTAGGCCAATAAATGGCACTTTTTTTATTTTTTTTTTATTTAAGTAAGGCACACCAACAACATATTTGCAATTTCATTTACAGGGTTAACATTAAATTTGAAAATGGTCCTGTGCAAACAGGTCAGTTACAGGCGTGCACATCGCTCACAGTCTTGTGTTCGTGAATACAAAAATGTCAAATAATAATAATCTACTGGTTAAATTTGGAATTGAATTAAAAATAGTGCAATATTAAAAATAAAATAAAAATTGATTTCTAAATAAAAACTAAGATAAAATATAACATAAAACATATAACAAAGAAAATACCAGTGAGTCAGCGATAAAACAAAATTAAAATGATTACATTGCAAATAAGATAAATCATGTCAAAATTGATTACTTATTAACATTAATAGTGCGAGTACACAACAAATCAGATGGAAACAGTTAAAGAGAAGAGAAAACAGGGCAGTGCGACTACGGATCCATCTGCGTGACTCTTGACTTAAACCGAGACATAGAGTCAAAGAAGATGTCTAAGTCATCGTTGTTAGAGCTGATACCATTATAAGTGCTCATCAACCTATTTAGAGGAGCGGAACGCCCGAGATTGGTACGAGAAGTTATGGTTGCGAATGTTCTGCGAACTCTCGCCGACCTAACAAGGCCCCGTCGTGGAACTTCAAGACTTATTTGTTTGAGGAGTTCGGGGGTGCGTGTCTTGTCGTTTACAATTTTATACAGGAAAATCATGTCTGCTAAGGTCCTACGGTCTTGTAACGAGGATAATTTGAAATGGCACATACGCTGCCCGTAGTCGGCTCTGTTAGGGCAAGTATGATCCTTGAAACGAAGATACCGCGTAAAATTTCGCTGAACCCTTTCGATGCGGCTCGTGTGAACGTTGTACGTTGGGTTCCAGACCGGGGACGCGTATTCCAGGGTGCTTCTCACAAGACAGTTGTAGAGAATTTTCAAGGCAAGCACGTTTTTAAATTCCCTACAAGTTCTCTTAATGAACCCGGTCGTCCTGGCTGCCTTTGCAACGATGTTGTCGATGTGGGAGCTGAACGAGAGGTCACTACTCAGCAGTACGCCGAGGTCGCGGATTGTCTCCACTTTCTGCAGTGTAGTGCCCGCAATTGAGTAGCGTGATGGTATTGTTTGTTTTTTGCGAGTGAAGCAGACATGGTGACATTTTTTCACGTTTAGGACCATTCTATTTTTATCGCACCAGGACTGCAGAGCATTAAGATCGCATTGAAGTAGTTCGGCATCTACGGGGGTGGCAATCCTGCGATAAATTTTTAGATCATCCGCGAATAGAGAACATTGGCTGTGGCGAATGCAGTCCGGTAGGTCATTGACGAAAACAATAAATAAAATTGGACCCGCGTGCGAACCCTGAGGCACCCCAGATGTAGCGGTATATTCCGAGGAGCAGTAGCCTTCCACCACCACCCTCTGCCTCCGTCGATCCAGGTATGACCCGAACCACTCTAAGAGACTTCCGTGTACGCCATGACTTTCAAGTTTTAACAATAACATTTGGTGATCGACTTTGTCGAAGGCGCTACTGAAGTCTGTGTAGAGGGCATCGACCTGCGCGCCAGCGTCCACGGAAGCGGATAGATCATTTACATAGGACACCAGGTTCGTAACAGTGGATTTGTTGTTACAGAATCCATGTTGCTGGGGTACTATTTGTGGTTGTATGTGAGCAGTTAGTACGGGACACACCATGGATTCAAAAACTTTCGAGAATATAGAAAGCATCGAGATGGGTCTATAGTTAGCCGCGTCAGCTCTGTCACCCTTCTTGTACACAGGGACAACATTTGCTATTTTCCATTCGCGGGGGAAAACTGCTGTAGTTAGGGATTTGTTAAATATAATGGCAAGTGGGAGGGCAAGATAGCGAGCACACTTTTTTATGAAGATAGGGGGTAAACCATCGGGACCGGCACCTTTGGTTATATCAAGCTTTTTGAGAGCCCTGAGGACGTCTCTTTCAGTGAGGGAAAGCCTGTTTAATGCATGTTGGGGAAGCACGTGAGAACTTGTAGCAGGTAGGCCACTGTTACGATCACTTAAGGTGAACGACGATGAGAATTGCGAGGCAAAAAGGTTACAAATATCGTCGCCATTGGTGGCAACGATGTTATTCAGCTTTATAACAGAAGGGATTTGTGATGATTGAGAATATTTTGATTTTACAAACGACCAAAATGCCTTAGGGTTATACCGAATGTTGCTTTCCATCCTATTCACGTAATTTTTGTAACATTCTTTGATATGTGCCCGAGCCCTATCATCAAGGATTCTATATTCCATTTCATCACGAGGGTTACCATACTTTCTGAAACGCTTCCTCAACTTTTCTTTGTCGGTCAAAATATTGACTAGGGATCTAGTGTACCATTGCGGATATTTGCTGTTGAGCCGCCTCCTTTTAGGAACCAGCTCATTGATGATGTCGTTCAAATGGTCATAGAAAGATGACACCATAAGGTCAACATGAGACAGCGGCTCAAGCAACAGCCTCCAATCAACATTGCACAATTTTCTATTGATGGATCCGTAGTCAGCACCGCGGAAGTTAAGAGAAATTGTTTGCTTAGGTTTAGGTACTTTTGAACGTCAAATAAATTAAAATTATAATTTAAAAGTAATAAAAGTTAATTCTACCGTGCATTCGGCAAGTAGATTGTCATGGAGAAGAAAGCACAAGAAACTCCATAGTTAATCTTTTTTTAAAAATTGGTGATTTACAATATTTACATAAGTACATACATTAATAAATTCATATATGTGAGGTAAATGCACCCAGAATAGCTCTACACACTATACTACGTACAGGTATAAAGTATTAAAAAGCATTAACAGGAAAATTAATTAATTTGATAAATAGGAACATGGTGCTCACATACTTACAAATATTGCAAAAATACCGAATGAACCGATTAGGATGAAATTTGGTATCATGGAAATCATCCATATGGGAGAGGATTTTTTTATGTTGAATTAATAATTTCTCAAGTAAGGCGGGCCACACACATACAATATTAATGCCTGTTATAAAAAATAGGCTATTCGAAGTACTAATGCTACGCAGACGTAGTCGCGCGTAACAGCTAGTAAGTCTATATATATACCTTCACAAGATCACTCTACACAATCTCCTTACTACTTGAATGGTACATCTAACAACCATTGACAACAAAAATACCAATCACCATGTTTCAATCAACTGGTGAGTGAGCAAACTTTTGATCTAGTGCACACCAAGCATTACGTTTAAAAAAAGTAGGTATTGCTACGTTTTCAAACGTGTGCACTTCGCTTCGACTATGAAAACTGAAATCGTTTGCAATTTTTGAACACTGTGTACAGAAAATAAAAACACTGGATTGTTCTCCAATAATTTAAGGTTTTATATTCAGTCTTTTACGATTTTTATCGTTGCTCTTTTGTATCAGATTGGTTTGTATTTATAGTATTTCATATCGGTTTTTATTTATGAGTAACTAGCTTTTTACCCAACCGCCGAAGGAGGGTAATGTGTTTATCAGTCTATGTATGTATGTATGTATATATGTTTGTTCCTATATGGCGTTCCAGAGACCAAACGCGTTGGCCGATTTTGATGATTCATACGTCAATCGATGCGTCTTAACCCTGCGAGTGTCATAGGCTACATTCAGATTGGACAATAGAAAAATGGCGGATTTTGGGGGCCATATTGTGGGGGCCCAAATTTTTTTTTTCTTCCCAACCCATCGTGTGGGGTATTAAAATAAAGGGTTTTAAGAGGTGATTTCAAAAATATATAACACTTATATGTTTAAATGTATCTAATTCGAAAAAAAACTAACTAAAACGTTATAAATAAAAAACTTACATCAAAAAATCAAAAAACCCGACTGCTTCAAAAGCGAACTTTTCCTTGTTTACGACTTTTTAGTTCGCTTTTGAAGCAGTCGGGTTTTTTGATTTTTTGATGTAAGTTTTTTTTCGTATTTTGTTCCTTGATCTTCTCTATAAGAACAGTAGATATATTCCTGGATAAAACGTACAACATGACACACAGCGTTGATGTAGTTTTCAACAACTTCCAGATAACCAATTTTTTTTTTCTTATAGTATAGTTTTCATTAACTAATCTTCAATATCGGGATTGCTGATGAGCTCATCCTATTGACCAGGTGAACCCAACAATAACCCAAGATGAGCTGGTGAACTGGTGCCAGGAGCACGGCGTGGTAGTGATGGGGTACAGTCCATTTGGTGCTGTACTCGGCAGGAAAGAAGACGCGCCGGGACCCCGCGCCAACGACTCCTTGCTGCAAGAACTGGCAAAGAAATACAACAAGACTGTGCCGCAACTACTGCTCAGATATTTGGTGAGTGTTTTTTATTTCTATTTCTAGAGTATTTTTTTATTCCTGGTGAGCCTGCTCTAGAACTCCATCTTGCTTGATATTAAGCTATGGATATGGTTTAATTGGATAACGACAAAACGAGTGAGCGCATAAGATTCCTGCTTACTCTCGCTTTGAATACTGACGGGACACATGTGTATAAAATCCTATTTTTCAATGAAAAAATCTCAACACAGAGTGGAATTATTGTTAGCATGAAATAAGAAAGCACACAAATCCTGCGTCAACAAACAAAACCAAAATATTCGTCGCCCCCAAACAAGTTATCTCTAACACAAATCAAAATGGCATTGTAACACATTGACAGACCTAAATCCCTCGATTCTTCCCTCCTAATCGGCATACGAAATCCTTTTGGTCGATTTACTTGTACTATCCCTACCTTTGACGAGGTGACAGCTCTAAATACGTGTCAACATCACTTCCAACTTGTTTCATTTAAACCCTAAAGTTTAGGAACACGGGCCCAATTGGGGCCTTTGGCTTTGATTGCGTCTATAAGTGGAAAATCGTTTATATTTATTCAAGCGGTTCCCTTATAAAGTTACACGAGCTTGTGTGAACACGTACGCTTATAAATACGGCGTAGTGTTATGTTAAAGGATCTATGTTACTGTAATAAATCATATTATGATAGCTTATTTGAAAGCTTTATCTCGAGTGCCGTGAGTTTCCCGAGGCGGTGTTTTTCCCTTTTTACGGCAATTTCGTTTCTGTTCACAAACTTTAACCGCTGAATTAAAATTATGAATTTCTACTTATTCAAATTACATGGACTGTTTTTTACTTTGAGTGTAGTTTTAGGACACATGTTATAACTTCATAATATTATTGTTTTAGCTGGATCGTAACATCGTGGCGATACCTCGCTCGACGAATATTCATCGTATCTACATGAACTTTGCCATTCAAGACTTTAACCTAACTCCAGAGGAAGTCAAAAAAGTATCAGGCTTTAATAAAAACTACAGACTCAGAACTCCAGCGAAATGGTACAACCACCCAGAGTTTCCATTCGAGAAGAAAAACCTTACAGAAGAAGAAATTAAATATATTATTAATAACAGCAAGGAAGATTAATTTATATTTTTAGTATTGAGTGAGTATTCACATACAATCTATTATTGTAATAACTTTGGAGTTTTCTTAAAATACTCTTAGGTTGCTACCTACGCAAAGCTAAGCCCACGAAGAAACTAAACAAAAGCAGTCTTAAATTCATGTACAAAATAAAACCACTCGTTATACTTTCTGTTTCTTTTCATTTGATACTCCTCCATGAGAATTACAAGACACCTACTTACTGAACTTACTAGAGCTTCCATAACTGTAGCGACATGGAACGTTATTTACAGAAGTACCTATTAGTAAGAAAACCCATTTTTATTGATACCTAACTGCCACAGATTCGAAATAGTACATTTCGTGTCGAGCATAAAATGTCGAGATTTTAATACGAGCGATGGAACCAATTTCTACGTGAGCCGAAGGCGAACATCGAAAGCTAAATGCGAGTGTTAAAATAAAGCCTTTTTATGCGACACATGAACGATTATTTTTCCACTACCTGATGAGCTTATTTAATTAAATGCAAATAAGTTCCAACAACAATTTATTAGAAACATTTTAGTTTTTCGTTCAGACTAAATACTACAGACTGTATACACACAATCAACGCGCGCTTTTTCGAGAGGTAACAGGTTCAGTATCATTCTGCCGGATGGGGTGGTGGTAAAAGCGCGGGCGTAGACTGCGTCGGACCGTCGTCAGAATGCGTCTACCAACAGTAGCCTATTCAGTTACGCACTTTTTTATCTTTAAATTGCAAATTGTTTCACTCGTACTTGGCCGCCAAAAAGAAAAATAATTACGTTATAGTTACATAATGATATCAAAACCCTATACAAAAGTCATTTCGTAACTGTTATTATGTATTTTTTTTTTTTTTTATAATCTTATGTCTAAAAGTTCATTATTCGTATCGAATTTCTTAGGCAATGTGTTACATAATAGACAAGGTAGTGGAAAAAAACATTACTGTTACAAATTCAAATAAAAAATGATAGGCAAAAAATATGAACGAGTAAATAAAATTTACAACAATTTTCGTAAAAAAGTCTTTTGTACGAAAACGAAATAATAACGGTTACTGTTTTACAAAGTCTTTTATTTAACATTCATATAATTTATTACTCTCCCTTTTATCAGGGAAACCACTTCCGAGCGAAAAGTTGTTCAGTAATAATCTAATTTGATTCATTTCTAATATGAATTTTGACAACTTTTTACGTTTCGTTCTTGATCTTTTTATTTGTTTAGAAGTAGACGAGAACATTGAAAAAAGCTTCTAAAAATGTGATTGAAATTTACTGAAACTGAATTACAAATTTTTCTTCAAGTTTATTTTTTATAAAATGCCATGAAAATCAGATTAAAATACTAATGGAACACTGAAGAAGACTGCAGACAAACTATCCTTTCAGAAAGTAGAGTATGTTCTGATTAGTTTCCCCAAAACACCATTCAAAAGCATCTATCAGAGATTTAGCGATCAAAGAATTTATGAAGTGAAATTAATTCTGCGTCGTCGAATCGGTTTAGCTTCAAACTTAAAATTAACCGGGCGAGCGTTGCGGAACGGAAAACGTTTCCAATAATTAAATAGCTACCCACCTTATCTCATCTCAAAGGAGTTGTGTTAGCCTTTTTAATCTCCTTAGTATTATGTAATTGAATTCTTTTAACCGCGAGTATAAAGGGAATACCGTCGCTTTTATCCAAAGCCGGGCTTTAGGATCACCTAATTGATTCGTGAGCAGCTTTGTTGCTGTTTGAGTAATAATACTAATAATGTTAATTCAATAAACTAATCTGTACCGCGTCAGCAATAGTTTGTTACCCCATTACTGTAATCCAATAACCTGACAAATGTTGTTATATCGGTTACGGGCGATATTAAATTGTTTCGTTTGTGTGTCTGTCTGCTTTGATATTGTTTGAATTGTGATTATTTTAGTTGCTTCATTGCTCTACTTATCAATAAGAAATATATTATTGCGTATTAAAAAAACTTCAATTTCGGAAGTCGGTGTTCCTGTTTTAGTTTATTCGTTTTTTGACACCGACTTCCAAAATTAAGTTATTTTTCACTATGTAGTGTTTTTATTTGGAAGTCGGCTGCATGTTTTGTAAAAACGTTTTTTTATTTTAGTTGTGGTACATAATGGACCTGTTCTATAGGCTTGGTACCTATAATGCCCAAAGTGATCCAAGAATAGATTAACCCAATAATATGAAAATTAAACAAAACCAGTGGAATGAGAGTATACCAGGGTGAACTGTTCACACCTGCGTACCCCTTTAGACGTACGGTCTGTGTGATGTTATGTTATGAAATGGTGTAAACAATAAACAGACATACGATTGCAGCTACCCCGAGTAATTTGCCGTCATTTATTGAAGAGTTCCGATCTATATCTCCGAAGTTCTTCATCAGATCTTGATGAAATTATATACATAATGAAATATACATAAATGGGACCCAGTAAAAAGTTCTGAGGTAACTAACACAAAAAAATAAAATAAAAAATGCAGTCGAATTGATAATCTCCTCCTTATTGGGCAGTCGATTAATAACAGCGCTTGAGGCGTTAATGCTGAAGATGTTGGATAATTTCATAATCGTCAAGGTCGTGAAAATAATTTTCACAGGAGAATGGATATAAGGACCTTAATCACGTATTACGACACTCACAGATAAAAGAGAGATTTATGCGTAGCCGAGGTCCATTCAATGAAATGACCTCCAATACTTTTATTTGACTCTAAACAACATTAGTAAACGACTGTAAGGGAAATTACAACAATAAAGAAAGAAAAAACTTGAAGTCATTACGAAGAAAATGTATTTTTCGTTTCTCATTGTTTTTCTGTGTCAATGGTTTGTTAGTAATTCGAACCATTATAAGCTCTTGGTATTTCCCAAAGTAAGCGCTAAGCGTCGCTACGGCACGTCATTAGAAATCATTAGGGTACGAAGTCTTGGTAGCTGTAAGTGCCATTAAACGAAAATGTCCTAAAATTATGGGCACTTAGTGCAAGGAGCCATTCTGTAGAGGCTATTTCCATTCTACATGTACGTTCGTAGATACTCATTCAGTAAAATACGGAACGGTTGAATTTAACGCGAAGTATTTTATTTCAACACATGGCCGCCGATAGCATCGTTTGCTGTACCCGTATCGTTGTTATCCATTGCAAAATAATCATCAGTTTTGCTAGATATTTCGAGCAGGCCAAACAACTATGTTGACATTATTGCAAAGGACACCGCATGAATGAGCCTTTATAATCAAATGGCCGTGCAATGTTGGCCCAGCTATCAATTCGAAGCTTTATCATTGAATGCATACTGGTTGCTTGTTTTTTGCGAGTGGCTTATTTATGAGAAAAGTTAGGGGTGGTTCGGCCGGTCCTAACATAAATTAGGTGCGGTGACACGGACTAATTGGCGTCATTATGCGCGCGGATGGCCGGCGCGGTGTGCGGCGGTGAGGCGCGCGGCGGGAAGCCACGTCGCGTTAGATAATTTCACTAAAGATTCGGTTTTCTTCCTCTATCGCTCAATTAAACCAAGGTAACTACAATCATTTATCGTGCTTAACTTACAAAGGCGCGTGATTAGCTCGGCATTAGTCAACTTCTCGAATAAACCGCCATGTAACTTATAAATGACCAGTAATTTGCTCGTTATTGAATCGGAAAATACTGTTGGTTTCTTTATGCCGATCAATTAGTAGTTTCTTGTGGAACTAATCGGTGGTGGTGGGATAGGTATTTTCTCGGATAGGTATATAAATGAACGTGAGCATTGGTGAGCCGGACTAATGGTGGGCGGTGATACAAACGAGCACGCTCAGCGGCCATGCTCACTAAGCAGACCAGTGCACTCTACGCACACTAATTACACGCTAAATCAAATAATGTTGAAAAAACTCGCATCAATCAAAGGGGCGACGAAAACAAAATTACTTTTCAAAGTCGTTACGTCGGAGACGACGGACTCCGTTGTTTTAATCACAAAAGAGATAGAGTTACTTTTATTATACCGAAGGTTGTTTCCTGTTCGCCGTTGTCTTTACGTCAACTGCTCAAAATTCAGGAAGCCTTTTGTTGTTGTGGAGGCTTCTATTCAAGATTCGCAAGACAGTGGATCCCGGTGATGTCAGTTGGAATATTAACAAGGGACGCGACGTCGGCTGGCGCCTGTGACAATCCTTTAAGCATCCAAACATAACGGCATGTAGGAGCCCGAGCCCGTGCGTCCCGACGCCGCCGCTTGGACGGTGTCAATACTGATCTTTTGAATACCGATACTGATAATGTCTAGGGACACGTCAAGAACTTAGTAAGTTACAATCTCTGTTATCGAATGTGTTCGCTTGCTTTAAACTTGAAACAATTCCATCTTTGTTGAGTATGACAGTTTGTAAGTTAGTTCATTAGTACACAAAGGACCAACTAATGTTGGTATGTAATTTAGTTTAAACTTCTATTTGTAAAGCAAAGATCTCACTGCTCCATCAAATTTAGCCCATCCATCTTTGTAGTAGCTTTTTAAACGCTATGTGAATTCTACATCAAAGTTTCCAAGAGTTCTTGTAAAACATAAAAAAGTTCCAGCAATAAAAGCTGGTTCGATTTAAATTCCAATAAAACTATAAAAATAGCTATCTCTAATGCCAAACCCTGGAACGTATAAACTTCACCATATTTGTATTCATATCTACTACTGACTAGGTTGTCTAGAGACTCAGTATCTCAACTATCTCATGCAACTTCATGAATTTGTAACATCCATCTTATTTGTTTTCAAAGATACTTGTAAATAAAGTTAGTTCTCTCGAGTCCAAAAGCCAGTATAGTAACATAAATCCATCCTTTTAAGTTGAATCACGTTCTACAAATGTTTGCCGATGGAACACACGACGGGGCCACATAATAGAAAGACAAACGTATCGGAACGTTGACTTTACAATCAATTTTATAACATCCTATAGCGATAAATTTAATACAGGGAAAGATTTATGGCCTTATGCCGCGTGGTATAAGCACTTCTCCTAATATCTTTACAAATTATAGCTATTCAAATTCTCAATAGATTTGAATTAAACAAAAACACATCATTAAGCCTGTATTCCCCGAAGGGTAAGGTAGAAATACACCTCTAGTACACCCACATTTCGGCTCTCAATAGTAAATCTTACTACTGTTATAAAAGTGAAAGTTCGCGAGGACGGATGGATGGATGGTTGTTACACTTTCACGCAAAAACTACTGAACGGATTTTGACGTAACTTTACAGAAATATAGCTTATACATCAGATTATCACGCTATAATTTATAAAGTTAATGGGTGAAGAATTAATACCACGAGGGCTGAGCAGCGGGTGGCAGCTAGTGTTTCTATAAACCTTTGATTACAGGATATTTTTTTTTTATTATAGCTAAAGGAAAAAAAGGGTTATATTTAAACAATTTTCTCAATATTATATCTAAAACAAAATTGAGTTTTATTCGTATAACATATTGTAATTTTTTTTTGTGTGTGTTCAAATTTAATTATATGTTCCTTAAGGTATCGGATGTAAAGAATTTCACCATCCAATAATTATCTTCCCGTGGGTGTCGTAAAAGGCGACTAAGGGAAACTCCAGAGAATGGGCAGCAGCCTTCTCTGTGCACTTTAACAACAAGCTGCGATCGCCAACCCGCCTGCCAATCGTGGAGATTACGGCAAATCCCCCAACTCAAAATTAATAGCACAAGAAAAAACGGCCCCTAGTTCCTGGCTGCACGTCTAACCTCGACTACGGTAGCGGTCGAGGCTTTGGCGTGGCAAAAGATGTGAAGAATCCCCTGAAGATCTGGCAACATATAACACGCGAATACTCAGGACCGATGAGAAGATAGCCGAACTCGAGGAAGAATTGAGCGGGTTACGATGAGTTATAATATATATTATAGGGTTATCCGAAGTCCGAAGTAAGGGGGAGGGAACTCGAGGAAGAATTGAGCGGGTTACGATGAAGTATAATATATATTATAGGGTTATCTGAAGTCCGAAGTAAGGGGGAGGACTCGATAATCTTCAAATCTGGTAACCTGCTCTATTTTCGAAACATTGACCGACAGTCCCAGGTGGTGTCGGGTTTATCGTCCACAAGTCCCTTGTGAACAACGTGTTAAAGATCGAGAGTGTATCGCCCAGGGTGGCTTACCTTAAACTCAGAATATCCTCAAGATATTCGCTGAAGGTCATACAAGTTTACGCCCCGACCTCGGCACACCCCGATGACGAGGTAGAGACCATGTATGAGGATATCTCTAGAGCCATGCATGGTTTCAGAACTCACTTCAACGTTGTCATGGGAGACTTCAACACAAAACTGGGCAAACGAGACGAGGATGAGCTGCAAGTGGGGCAATTTGGAGTTGGACGTCGGAACCATCGGGGTCACCTACTGGCTAGTTTTATGGAGAAAGAGGGCCTCTATATGATGAACTCCTTCTTCAGAAAGCGTGTGCACAGGAAGTGGACCTGGCAGAGCCCCGATTGTGTAACTTTATCATGTCAACCAAGAAGCAAAAAAGTTAAAGTTTACTGTGATTAAGCCTATCTTTAAGAAAGGCGACAAGAATGATATGAGTTGTTATAGACCTATTGCACAAGTACCTATTTTGTCCAAAAATTTTGAAAAAGTATTTCATGAAAATATATATTATTACTTCGAGGCAAATAACTTATTTGCAAAAGAACAAATAGGTTTCAGGAAGGGTTAGAGGATAAATATGGCAATATTTTCATTTTTACAAAGTGTTATGATAGAGATTGATAGGAAAAACTATGCGTGCTCCCTTTATTAATTATGGACCTTACGAAAGCCTTTGATTACGTTGATCACAGTTTATTATTAGATTAGTTCAACACACATCACAAGATTAAATAATTCAACAAAAAATTTTTTTTGTTGAATAAATATAATACAATATACATACGAATCATATTACAAAAATAATAATTTTGGTGTACCACAGGGTAGTGTATTGGGACCATTATTATTTATCATATATATATATGACCTACCCGGAGTAACCTTCAATGATACTGTTCTTTTTGCTGATGACAGTACAGTTATATTTACTAGAAGAAACAAAAGACAAATGCATATAGAGATAAAGAATACCTTAGAAAAAATTATTAAATGGCTCACCTTAATTAATTTAAAAATAAATTTAAGCAAAACAAAATTAATGACGTTTTGAAATAGAGTTTATACATTAAAAGAAATGGATTTACAATACATAGACACAAAAAATTTACAAGTAATTGTAGCAAGGTTCTTGGGTAACATTGATTCTGAGTTAGATTGGAAACCAAATGTTGAAATGTTGTGTAAAAAACTGAATCAATATTCATATGCTATCTACATGGTATCGAAAACTGTTAATAGGACCGCAGTTCTAACAGCATATCATGGTTATGTTACCCCTTTCTAAAGTATGGTGTCATGTTCTGGGGCAACTCTCCGGATAAAGAAATGGTGTTTAGAGCGCAAAAAAGATGCGATAGCGCGATTTTTAGGATGAAACAGACTGAAAGCTGTAGACCAATCAATATTCCCAAAAATTTAAGTGTTAACTCTGCCTTGTTTATATATATTGGACATGATTATGCTTGTCAGATATAAAAGCAGTTCTTTTATTAAATTAAAAAGTCAGAGGCACCGATTTCATATAAGCTTTATTCCTAATAGAACTGCATATTTGAACAATATTGTATTTTGTATGATTCGTAGAGTGAATAATCATTTACCCAATTACATACTCGAAATTTCTAACAATAATATTTTTTTAAACAAACTAAAGAAAATACTGCTAGATAAATCATATTACTCATTAAAAGAGTTTCTTGATGATACATTTTAAAGTAGAAATAATAATTGTTAATCTAATCGTATCGAATTAAGTATATTCTAATTTTGCAGCGTTTGACTTGTATTGATCTTTTTATTTATATTTATTGTAATAATATAAAGTATTGTGCTTGACATTTTCTGATGTAATTCATTGCCTTATTTACTTGGTACTGTATATAATTAATTAATTTGTTAACATGCTTTTTAAATTTGCATGACGTGAGCCTGATTATAGCGATATATATTTTAATTTTTAACACCTGTATACCCAACCCATATTCTGCAAATAAAAGATTTGAATTTGAAATGTTCAATGATGTCTCTGTGATTAATTTGGTGAAAACCGGGAGCGATCACCGCATGGTAAGAGGCACATTGAACATTAATACCAAGCTTCAAAGGTCTCCACTGATGAAATCTACGCTCCGTCCAGCACAGATCTAGACCCAAAACCCCGAGAGCTTTCAGCTCAAACGCCAGACGATGCGTTGAAATAAGAGCTTAATAAACGATCTCAAAGTCCTTGAAAAGCGATAGCCACAGCTTTAATATCAAAAGTACGTGGGACACTCAGAAAGTTTTGCGAAACTAAAAAAAATTGTTCTATACGTACATATATTTTTATTAAATCTTTTCAAAGTACTTTCCACCAGCCTCTATACAAAGATTCATGCGCCTAAACCAGTTTTCAAAACACTTTTTCCAGTCCGCCGCAGACACCTCGTTTACAGCCTGCTCGAACGCAGCCAGCGCATCTTCCGGCGACGAAAATTGTATCCCTTTGAGCTGATTTTTTATTTTTGGGAATAAAAAGAAGTCACACGGTGCTAGATCAGGGCTGTAAGGAGGGTGACCCAGGAGTTTGACTGGCGTGCTGTCCAGGAAGTCCCTCGTTTTGAGTGCGGTGTGCGCAGGTGCATTGTCGTGGTGGAGCAGTAGCCCGCGGAGCCCTGTGTTTGGTCGCTTGTTGCTTATAACAGAGAAAACTTCTGGCAAACATTTGGTAGTATACCATTCGGCATTAATGCTTCTTTGATCCCGTAAGGGAATTGATACCAAGTGGCCAGTCAAATTAAAAAAGCTAGCGATCAAAATCTTACCCCCGCTTCTAGATCGCTTCACTTTGGTAGGCGTTGGCTCATTTTGAAACACCCAAACAGTCGACTGGCGCTTGGTTTCTGGGTCGTATTGATAAATCCAGGACTCATCACCTGTAACGATGTCGTAAACACGCCGAGACGAGCCTGCTTCAAATTTGTTAAGCATATCACGGCACCATTCCACCCGGGCCTGCTTCTGAGCATCGGTGAGGTTGTGCGGCACCCAGCGTGATACTATCCTCCTCACGCGAAGATGGCTGTGTAGAATCTCGTGAACGCTTCCCGATCCAATCTTCAATATGTGTTGAATCTCCTGATATGTAATTCGCCTATTGTCTTGGATTAAATTTTTCACTGCTAGCACGTTTTCTTCGGTAACAGCCGTCAAAGGGCGACCGCTTCTTTCGTCATCCCCCAAAGTTGGTCGACCGCGCTTGAATTCGTTATACCAACGATACACGGTTGCCTTGGAAGGGCCTTCATCCATGAATGCCATTTGAAGTCTATCGTACGATTCATCCGGTTTCAGGCGACACTTGAAATCGTATAAAATCATAGCTCTAAAATGTTCCCGGCGCAGATCCATATTTCAGTGAGACACAATACTTTGAATTAACTCGCAAAAAATGTGGAGGGAAATTTTGAAATTGGAACTTACTTATTTTTACTTATAAATAATCATATTTTCGAAAAACATTATAACTGGCCAGTCTCCCATATATAAAAACTTTTTTTCGCAATACTTTCTGAGGGGCCTGGTATTAAAGACCAAAGTGCCTAAAAGTGCCTTAAGCGAAATAAGGGCTCCAGGGTCTTTGCAAGAGATGTGACTATTGGGCAGAGCCAGCTTATAAAACTGAAGACCGATGATGGCAGGATCGCATGCAAACCGGAGCTTCTGAGGCAGATCGAGAGATTCTATGGGCAGTTGTACCCTCCAAGACGTCAGTCGAAGGGGAAACGTTACAGGCATAGTGCAGGGGTGTGGTGGTACTCTTCTTCAAGTAGCCTGACACTGGCCTGCTAAGGAACTATAGCTGGCCTGCTAAGGAACTATAGGCACTTTGCTCGCAGAACGGATGGCCGATGGGGCCGATAAATTCTGAAGTGGCGATCGCAAACTGGAAGACGTTGCTATGGAAGGCCTCCCACCAGGTGGACCGATGACCTGGTGAAGGTTGCGGGGATCCGCTGGATGCAGGACGCACGGGACCGGTGAATGTGGCAACGCTTGGGAGAGGCTTATGTCCAGCAGTGAACGTCTTTCGGCTGATATGATGATGATGGCAATAAACTCGCCCCCTATTACATGGAACTTAAACACAACTGGAGAAATGTGGGTGTACCCTACACCTCTGCCCAATCCTTCAGAAAATACAGGCGTGATGTTATTTGTGATTGTTGGATGTTAATAATCTTTCCCTAACACTGCATACATACCTCAGTTCACTTTGCTCAAGGAATGTGTGACAGATGTCGTCGTGATGACGGACAAGCCTCCGTCACGTCTAGGATGAAATCCTCTAGAGTTGGACAGCCCCGTTGTCAATCTTTGAGGGGATTTAGTGACGTCACATGCAACATACACAGCTAAAAGATTAACAGCGTGCATATTACAGCCATTCTGCGCCTCAGCACATCACATAAGCATTATAATACAAAAACAGCATGTTGTTTGTTAATCACACTTTTCTTAATTTAAATTTATTGAAAATGATTTTCTACTTTTTAGTTTGGGTTTCTGATAAAGCGTATTTTTTAGTTTTTTTTAAACTATTATTTGTTTTTTAGTGCAATCGCTAATCCTGAAGATCCTGGTAAGGATAATGGGACAAACTATTTAAATTATTGCATTGTCACCGGTCTTTGATAATAAGTGTGCAAAGTTTAAAACTGATCAGATGTTTTGAAGGGGGTGAAAATCACGTTCAAAGATTCCGTTACATAGATTCATAGATACTTACGTACCAAGCGAATAAAAGCGTGTTAAAAAGCCTGTAGTGTGCGATAGGCCATACAAAATATACGAAAGTGGTGACTGCTTGAGTATCCCCTGATATCTTAATTAAGCATTTGAAATTGAGTATTTGTCACACTGTACTTTAAGCTGAAAACCTGTAAAAATTTGGCACTACTGTAGGGTTTGACACGTTCTTAGCACTAAATAAATACTCAATTCAGAAATCGGCCTCAAGACGATTTTTACGTTACGATGAGACCCACCTTTATTTATGAGCGCTGCTATTTTAGGGTTCCGTAGCCAAATGGCAAAAAACGGAACCCTTATGGATTCGTCATGTCTGACTGTCTGTCTTTCCGTCCGTATGTCACAGTCACTTTTTACCGAAACTTTAAGAACTATGCTGTTGAAACTTGGTAAGTAGATGTATTCTGTGAACCGCATTAAGATTTACACACAAAAATAGAAATTAAAACAATGAATTTTGGGGGTTCCCCTTATTTAGAACTGAAACTCATTTTTTTTTTCTTCAAACCCATACGTGGGAGTATCTATGGATAGGTCGTCAAAAATGATATTCAGGTTTCTAATATATATTTTTTTTAAACTGAATAGTTTGCGCGAGAGACACTTCCAAAGTGGTAAAATGTGTGTAACTCTAAAATAAGGGAAAAAAAAATAAAGTACATGTAAAATTCCACCGAAAATTGGTTTGAACAAGATCTAGTAAGTAGTTTTTTTAATACTTCATAAATAGTAAATCTCAATTTACAAAGTACGGAACCCTTCGTGCGCGAGTTCAACTCGCACTTGGCCGTTTTGTTCTGAGATCAACTTTCCATACGAGAGTATGGAAAGCTCTTAGCTGACTTTTTCAGTTGATGATACAATTATTTTAGTCACCGGGCGAACTTTTAGGCCGATTGGTTCGTGGCCGAATAAAATCGATGAAAATTCTGAGTTGATTGGATGACATCCCTGGGGCGAAGCAAATCTAACCGGAGACTAAATTTTTCACAGGTGTAAAACCTTTATACTGTAGTAGAAACTTGGGTAGATATGTAAAACGTTTAAGAAATTCAGATGAATAATTTGATTCAGAAAAGGAGTATCTAGAAGGATTTGGGGGAAGCCTTTGTCCAGCGGTGGTACAGTGTAGATTTAAATTCAATAAAAACCATGTGATTCATTCCGACGTAAAATCAAAGTAAGAACGAAAATTATTACAGCACTGCATGCCTAAACTTATTAAATGGAATAATTTATTACAATTTCTTTTATTTTAATATTCATAAAAGGTAGAAACTATAGAATATTAATAAAGCGTAATTTTTCTAATTTCATTTAGTTTTAAAACTAGTAAGGTAATTACTAAAACTTGTTCATTCTATTTATCATTCCTAAAAATAGGTATCTATCTAAATTGATTCAAAATTTTAATTAGTCCTTATGAATTTTTATTACCTAATTGCAACGTAATTTACATATTGAAAATTCAATTCACTTAATTCTGACAGTTCTTTTTTATATAAATCACAGATTAATAATTTTATTGTAACACTTGTAAATTGATGGTGCAAATCGAAGTGGGAAAATGCTCGAATAAAATCTATAGGTATTCTTATTGCCTTTACATGGAAAAGAAGAAAACTATAGAAAAGTAATGTTGACTTTTAAAAAGAGAAAATACTAAACTTTACACTTAAATTCGTCCCAAACAGAACACTACTTGGCTATAAATAAACAAGGGAACCTGACAATGTCTAATTTAACACTGTAAAGCACTGAACTAAACCGTTGACTTGAAAATAAGAAAATCAACGAGAAAGAACACGGCGCTTTGGGACGCGGACGGGAATCTTGTTTTGTGTAAATACAGTCCCGTAGCACAAGTGCAGAACAAGTCGGGCGGACGGCGCACCAGCGTCAATCGGTGCGGGACTGTGTTGCCATTCAATCGTCGTCAATTTCGGAAACGAATTTTTGAATTTGGAAGCGGAATAGTGACATACAGGTTACTGTTACACAGATGTTAAGCTCTAAACAGCCAACATGTACGAGTGGGGTTTGAAAAAGAGTAATGGATGCCGACTTTGTGACGTCATGTCATGAAGGCCGATGCCGATGCCTATGACTGAATTGAGAGAAGCCGCAATGACTTATGTAGCGGCAATTAATAGCGCTTCTTAATGATCAATTACATTACAGAGATTAATAAAATTATGACAAATACGAGGTAAGTTGGTACTGAAACCTAAATTACATTACTGTGTCAAACGACCTGGATTTGGCAGAAAAAAACAACAAAATAAAAAAAACGCCAAACAAAAAAATACAAGAAGCGCAATAAACAAACAACATTCTTACAACAAATAATACAAGAATACTACTTCAATATTCAGAGTTGACAACCCCGATGCGACGTTTTGCCGGTACGTACTGCGAGAAAGGCGTCTGCCCACGACCCTCCCGTGGGACGCACGGCACAACGGTTCGTCTGAACATGCACTTGTGACACAAAGATGCCACTGACAACTCGATTTGAATGCTGTTGACATGCAACGAACATGGAAATGCTGTATCGACGACAGATGTTTATGTAAAATGGGGACGTATTGTTATGCATTACAATTCATTGCACAACTGCCTGTGGCCTAATAACGATAAAACTATGTTTGCAATCTGGGATATGCTGAGATAGTGTTGAATGGTTTTGATATAAATAATTAGTCTATATTAGTTACAGTTTAAGTTAACTTAACCATGGAATAAATTGTTTATAACCACTGCTCTCTTAAAGGATGACATCGTCATGGAATAAGAACACCCTAGCACCAAAAGTTCAAAGAGGCGTGACACCCACTAATCTGCATTGGACCAACGTGGTGGTTTACTACCTACTCTGTATCACAGGGAGTAGGCCTGTATCCTAGGAACATTATAGACTGATTAATTGATTGTGCTTTAATATTTTAACAAATAAGGATAATCATAACTGCTTTTTTAAATACGTAGTATGTAGGTAAAACAAATGTACTACCTACGTATCTTCGAGTTATCAAAACTAATAAGATTTTCTGGAATTACTTTCGTGAAAATGGTTGATTAAAATTCGTTTTGATCAACCGTTTTCACAAAGTTTAATTTCGTTTCTAAAATTCCACATTCCGTTTTGCTGTTGACTGAAATATGAATTATTTGCCACTAAAACTGGTAATCCTCACCAACACTGATTGTTGCACAACTTTTGTGTGGCACAATTTTTCCAATTTAACTTGTTCTGCAATATATTTATACCTACCAACGAACGCCAAGCAGTACGGCGATAGCAATATAGCATTTTATTGAGGGTCGCTTGCTTCAGTCGCGACAAAGTTCTAAAGTCGAGCATTGTGGAGGATTCCGAACGGCACATGCATTCTTCACTCTTGACCGAACAGTTTGCATCTTGGCGAAAACTCTGTTTATAAGACTTTTGCATATCCACAAGCGTTTGTGCCGCATCAGTTAAAGTGAAATACAGATTTTCTGTGTTGTCAAGTGTTCAAATAAATGTACTCCGTGTCATTTAAATGTGTTATATGAAGATTTTATTTTGCGTTTTAAGTTTCATCAGATTTTTCCTATATTATTTTCTCGAAACATTATTTATTTGTAGTTTGAAATGAAATTTTCTATGCAACTCAATTTCAAATGATTTTCAGATTACATTTTTTATTTTCATTAAAACAAATAAATAAGAGAAATAAATTTTGAGCGTGATACGATAAATCTGTCTCTACGTCGGAAAAAGTATTAGCACAGAATCAAAATGATAAATTTCACTTTTGAAATCTTCAACAAAGTAGAAAATGCTTCATGTCTTGTCAAAAATGAAGGCGCTGGAAGGTAATTGTTGCTGTTTCCCGCGGTTTTACCCCAGCGGCAATTACCCTCCCGTACAGTACACCATTAATTGCTTCTCACAACGGAAACACTGATGGAGGTCGTTTATCCGGCCAGTTTGTTCACTTATCTATCCACTGTTTTTGCTCTGTCGTGTTAGACGCAAAATAAAGTGGTCTGAACTAACTAGCTTAGTTTTTAACGTGGCTCATTTAAATTCGTCGTTCGGATTTCATTACGTAATGAGTAAACATTTTGTTCTAGTTTTTGCCTTGCTTAAATGTTTAAATACCAATTTATTTTATTTGAAACAGAACATTTTTTCAATTATAAGTTCAAAAGTTTAAGGAATTTATGAGGTTAAAATTTGACTGTAAGTAGGTACTCAATTCACCGCTCCTCTCCTTAATTTTGTTTCAAAAGTTCTGCTAAGAAGATTATTAGCATTCAAGTAATTGAAAATGCATTGTTCAAACTTTATTAATAGCATTCGAGAAAAGTGTAAACCGGGTGACTCGGTCCGTGGCCCCTGCTGCTGATACAAACTTATGAAGATATTTTTTTCTTTAAAAATATAAGAACCACAACTTTTTACTAGGGATAGCGTTGTAAAGTTTCCGAGTTAAAAGCCCACAAGAATACCGAAGTCGGCCGTTGCAAGTGTTTTTGCAATCTCGACGTTTTTGTCGGTGCAAAATTTCTATCGATTTTGTCGCAGCATCTGCCGTTGTGGGGAACTTTTATTCTTTGACGAACACATTACCTCGCAGATTATAAATTGTCCCTGAGGAATCTTTGGGTATTATTAACTGTACCACAGCTTCCGTTTAACGGCCGAAGTTGGGCAAAAAATGTGGAAATTTTTATATGTTCCTGTCCCATTATAATTGAAGCAAACATTAATTACACGGAGAGCTGCGGGCGAAGGGAGAGTTTAGTCGCCGCGACAAGCCACGAGCCACCCGTACTGGACGTGTCTACTCTACACACACCTACCTACCTATAATAGATAACGTTTGCCGATAAAAACTTAAGCTCGACGTTTGCGAACCATTACAATGTAAGATTTTTTGCCTATTAAACTTAATATCGCAACGAAACCAACTTTGGTAGTTAGTGAAACGGCTTAGTGACTTTTTGATATTTGAAACTGGTTGTACTGTTTAACTTTAGCGTGCCATTAATTGGACAATAGGTGCCTTAATGTGAAACATTAAACTTTTAATGGTGCTTTAGAGTCATATTGCAACTGTTGCGGGTATGTAGGTACTGAGTTTAGGTGTATGTAATATATTTAATGGCCGCCTCTCAGATTTGAAAAACCTATTTCATTTAATTTGTTAAATAAATTATTGCGTAGAATACGGTCAACAAATTAAAACAGCTGAGGTTGACTGATCAGAGATTTAATAAGGCCTTCGGAAACCGGTGCGGTGGTGAGTGAAATTAAATAAACAACAGATGTTTTTTTTCACGTTAGGGACCTGTAACTTCCTCAAGGGTTATTAACTGAACAAATATTTTCGTGTTGACGATTCACACTGAAACCTCTGTTACAAATTTTAAAAGCACTACACGTATTGCTGGTAAAATATCAGATTCAGTCTTTTGGTAAAATTGAGGTTTCTTCGATCGACCATTTTCGATTTGAAGAGATAAAATCTATCTTACAAATTTAAACACATAAATCCTGTACCCTTAGTAAAGTTTAAAACAAACCTCAAACTATAAGGTCACAAAATAACTTGTCATTACAGCAAGCTTACATCATTCTAGAACAATTTAGAGGTGGAGTAATAGCACAACACAAGCGAGTACTGAGTTAGAATTTTGGAGAGCTTACGTCCACCCCGTTGTCGCGCCATGAATATTGAGTAGTCCCGTCTAAGCCCGCGATAGTTAATCTTCTTTCGGCGGTGTAACAGCCGGTTTAATTATAAAAGGCGTATTATCGTCGAAATTTTGTAATTTTGTGGCGTATCGTGTCTGCAGGCTGTTTGGATTTGTGATTTGTCATGCTGTTATGAGGGGTTTTGGTTCAATATTTTTGATACCACGATTTTAATTTGAAGTACCTACAATCAACGTAAATAACAGTAAGAAAAAAGATTGTCATGGCCGTAAATACATACCATGTCCACCCACAAGATTTTGGACAAATGTAGACTACAGTTGATTTTTCAGGTTTCTTATTATAATTTTCTAACAATTGAAAAAGAAAAACAGTGTAATTGTAAACAGTGTAAATGTCATCAATTTCAGCGGATTAACAGTAAGTTTAATTATAAAAAGCGTATTATCGTTGTAATTTTGTGGCGTATCGTGTCTGCAGGCTATGTGTCAGCGCCTTAAAACAGAATCGTCTCACTAGGTAGGATATCCGAAATAAAACCGAGCAACTCCAAAGGCTCTAAAGTAGCAGCCCTGCTATCAGATTAAGGCACAGTGGGCTAATCACCCGCTTGCCCGACAATAATTGATTCCAGAAACTAAAACAGATAGAAACAGGACCGATCCTTAGAATGAAAAAACCGACACGAATTGCTTATTGGAACGCACGCTTAGCGATCACAGCCGACTAGCCCAAGCAGAAACAGTAATGCTTAAGTTTGCTACAACCTGCAGATACTCGGTCTAAGCGAAGTCAGAAGAAACAGTTTTGGTGAGTTGAGAACGTCCGAGGGCTTGACTTTGCTGTATTCAGGTAAATAAAGTGAAGTAGATGTGCGAGACCTGATGTGAGAGATGTGCCTCTTGGACTGGAAACCGATCTCAGACCGGATCATGTATGCCCGTTTAAACTTAAGAGCCCGGCAGATCTCCATTCACCAGTGCTATACCCCAAGCAATGCATCACCCGAGAATACCACGGACGACTTCTACAATACCTTCAACTCTACCCTTAGGAGCATAGAGAAGCAAGATATCATCATCGTCATGGGGGTCCTGAATGCAAAGGTTGGGAGTGTTAACACTAACCGCGAGCGGCATATGGGTACACAGGGACTTGGAGTTTGCAACGAGAATGGGCAGATATTTATCGAGATTTATCAGAAGCACGACCTTACCATCGTAAAAACATTATTCATCCATGGCGACCACCGTAAGTACCTGTGGAAATCACCCGATGGTGTCACCAAGAACCAAATTGACCACTTCACCATTAGTTCCAAATGGCGGACTTCACTGCTTGATGTCCGCAACCGCAGGGGCGCCGATATTAATAGCTACCATCATCTGGGGCAGCCCACTCTTTGAAGACAGGAAAAGCACCAGGACTTGACCTGATAACTGCGGCAACGCTACAAGCTGCCTTACCCACAGCCGTCACCGTTCTGACGCCGCTTATCCAAAAGATCTGAACCGCCGAAGAACTCCCTGGTGAATAGAACAAAAGTCTTCTTATAACTGTGTGTTATAATAGTCAGTCTGCTACAGAGTATTCACATTAAATATTTCTGTAAGATTACTCATGACGGCCTCGCGACTCACGGACACGCGAGTGTCCGCCAAGGCTGCCTTCTGTCGTCACTCCTTTTCCTAATCGTTCTTGACGGAATTATGTTTCGCATTTCTGATAACATGCGCCACGGCATAGAGTGGAGAAGACTTGAATTACGCCGATGACCTATGCCTGCTAAGTCGTTCCCATATCGATATACAAGCAAACCTGAACGATCTACGTCAAGAAACGGCAAAAACAGGGCATAAAATTAACATCTGGGAGCCCCTGGCAATGAGAACTGGTGTAAAGAACCACTCATCGTTGCTGATTGGCACAGAGGCAGTGGAACGTGTCCACAAATTTATCTATTTCTTCATGTCAGAGACTAGGGTTAGTGAAGAGGAATTCACTTCACGGATCGCCACAGCCCGAGCTATCTTCGCGCATCTGAGACCTGTTTGGCAATTGCGGAAATGGTCCCAAAAGATTAAACTCAAAATCTTCGGGTCCAATATCAAATCCGTGCCGCTCTACGGATGTGAAATGTGTGGGAGGTGACAAAGGACATCTCTAAGGCTTCGTCAATCGCTGTCGTCTTTGCATTCTCGACATTTACTGGCCCTAGACCATCTCCAACATAGAGCTGTTGGACTAATGCCACTAGAGCCCGATCGATCGCCAGATCAAGCGTTGCAAGTGGAGATGGTTTGGCTACAAGCTCCATAGGGGTTCCGATCACATACCCAATCAAGCTTTGGAATGAAATCCTCAAGGGAAAAGAAAGCGTAGTCGTCCCCGTCAAACCTGGCGTCGCACCATGTTGGCAGAAGCGGTGAGCATCGGAATGACACGGAGCGAGATAAAGCGTGAAGCTAAAGACCGATCGCGATGGAGAACATCTGTGGACGCCCTCTGCCCCATCTAGGAGATAAAGAACATTAAGTATTAGAGTTTTCGGTTCGACTTAAATCTACAAATGTCAGAACAAAATATGTTTTGGTCGGAGATAGGTACTCGTACAAACCATGTCCGCCCACAAGATTGTGTACAAATGTAAATTACAGAGGATTTTCCAGGTTTCTTTTTAATATTTTCTAAGAATTGAAAAAGAAAAACACAGTGTGATTATAAAACAGTGATATTTTTTATAATTAATTTCGGCGGTATAAGAGATGGTATAATTATAAAAGTCGTATTATCGTTGAAATTTGGTGACGTATTGTGTCTGCAGACGTGTGTCGTTTTGTGATTATTCATGATGTTGTTATGACGATTTTCTAATAACATCGCTTCGAACGACTTTAATTAAATTTCATTAAAGAGTAATTATATTATGGACGTAGGTGCCAAGTCCACCTACATGTTCTAACTAAAAATATTAGTTATTTATAAATAGATTTTCCAATTTTACTTTTTTATTATTTACTAAAAAGTAAAAGCAAAAACAGTGTGTTTGTGCGTATACCTGTCGGGACTTTGCTGGATACAGAAGCACAGGATCGGTCAGTCTGGTGTTTGGAAGAGGCCTATGTCCAGCAGCGGATATCTTTCGGCTGAAATGATAATGATACCTATAATGTAAGCATATTCATAAGTAAGTTATTATAACAACGAAGGTAAGTACTTTCTCCCCCAATTTAGTGTCTACTCAGTCATTAAACCTTTATATTACACCCATAGGAGCCATAGGGTATGATGGGGTGGTCTAATAAAATAGGACACTCTTGTTTTCAAAACACCATCTCATTTTAAGTAATAATAATAATATAATCTCTATACCTTTGTACTCTTTTGTCTTGATGTATTTTCTGTATGTATTATCATTCTTTTAATGTTCCCACTGCTGGGACACAGGCCTCCTCTCTGTCAGAGGGAACGGGCCGTAATTCACCACGCGGGCTCAGTGAGGTTTGGTGAATGTCATGTCTTCGAATTTTCTGTACTAAGACATGCTGGTTTCCTCCCGATGTTTTCTTTCGCCGTTTTGAGAGCAGTGGTGATGAAATAATTTAAACAAAGTAAAGCGCCTGCCTGGTTTCGAACCCACGACCTACAACTTGTAAGCGCGGCCTTTACCACTGAGTTACCACTGCTCTGTGTGCACATTATTTAGAAAATAAATAAAATATCTTCTCTTATTCATGCATTTGGTATCTAATGATGTAGGATTAAAAACTTCATTAAATGTCTAACTAGTTTATCTATACCATTATTATACAGAGGAAAAATTTTTTGTTTGTTTGTTTGTACCGAATAGGCTCCGAAACTACTGGACCGATTTAAAAAATTCTTACACCAAAAGGAAGCTACATTATTCCCGAGTAACATAAGCTGTAATTTTGACGGGAGCAAAGCCGCGGGGGTCAGCTAGTTTTTATAAATTTGTAATTAAACTTATGCTGTGTGAGTGTAACATTATTCAAAGGGTCTGGAATTCCAACCTTCCATTTTTATCCAAAAGATCTTATATTTTTAATCATTCACGCGTTAAGAGTCAGTTTCTGAATTGAATATCTGAAGTTAAGAACGTTTCAAACTCTACTTTAATGCCGAAGTTGACATGTTTTCAGGTTACACCATCAAATTCTTATTTGAGAAATCAGTCCCCGTACCATGACGTGTCAAAACTATCATAGTTCGGCTGTGAAAAAGGGACAGATGTATACAAGTCATATACATTCAGCCCTTACGCACACTCAAAATAACCTTGCTCTAAGAGCTTATAGTCATCTCATTGAGGTTATTTTTCAAAACACTTTTAGGTACATGTCAGCTAGTTACTTAACCTTATATTACCGCGACCGGATTTCGATTAAATTCTGAACACAAATACTTTATAACCTGAACACAAAGTGTACTTTATATTGCGATAAACTTGGTTAAATGATCACACTTTTCACGCGAGTGGAGCCGCGGCCAGAAACCAGTGTACAATACTACATATTTCCATGCCAGTAACAAGAGCATATGTAGTGTTGTAGCAATAGAAGGACGCTTTGCAAGTTGCCACCGAGGGACGACGGTGCTCCGGAACATTGTTGCCTTAACTTATATTCGATTCCGTAATGGAATCGCGCCAGACGCAAACATCCAGGTCTGAGTCTAGATCTATGCATAGGCAATAAACTTGTAGGTTTACCTCTGTGTTCTAATGTTTTACGTGTATGAATGTGTTTTGTATTGGGGAGTGAATGGCGCGTGTTTTTGGTGGCGGTGTAGTAGGTATATCAATTTACATGACCTTGAAAAACAATCAAATATGAACCTGGCGAAGTATGAGTCTGATTTTTTAGGCCGTTTTATACGCCATAGACCTCGTCTATGCCATTGGCCATTGTCACTGCCGTAGGACATACTCCACTGTAGTTTAGGCAGTGAATTTGAGTCCACGTCTATGTATATGTCCAGAAGATGAATACTAGCACGCGGACTTTACAGGTACTGTCATGACAACACTATTCCTGATAACAGTTGTGCGTGGTGAAGCAGTCATAGCCAGTGACCATACCAACTATGTTCTAATGATAATGTCTAATATATAACTATGACCTAATTTAATCTATCTAATAATGTCTAAGTTTCATATTTTCTGGAAAAGAATACGTAATTCATTATGATATTATAATTTTGAGAATAAAATCTCGCAAGAGAAAATTGGAAATTAAATACACTAGTTTAAAATTCCTAAGATCAAATTCAATCCTTATGCCAGTATTTATAGGGTTCGTTCTGTATAAAACGAGCACTGTGGAAGTTTCCATACCGTCCCACATAGTTCATTGTTAAATCGCGTGGTTGTGTTTTAAGTAATTGACGGCGGCTGTAATTACTCAGTTGCCACTCATATTCGTGTTCACTACAAAATTACGATACACGAGAAAACGTAGGCGTTTTTACTTAACAATCTTTCGCTCTATTTCTGCTTTGTCACTTTGTAATGTGCCAAACTTTTGTAGCTTTCTGAATGGGATGTACGCTGCCAATTCTCCCGGTACGTCGCATAATCGATTGAGTGGAAGTCGAACTAAACTGACTCTCGAAAGTCGGCTACCATTCTTCTGCTGTGCCTTTTAATGCCTGTTGATGGATTGTTTGTGATGATGAGAGTTATGTGTAGCGATCTTCTTTTGTTTTGCGTTTGTGCTGTATGCGAATGGTACTTGTGCATGGCTTCTATCATCAACTTTCGTATTAAAAGATCACCTCATGCAATGTGCCTTGTCATTCAAGAAGATGAATAATTAATAAATGCATAAGTAACTACGTTATGGGGGGGTTGCGAAAGTTGTACGAATAAATATGTTTAAAAACGTTTTCATAAAGATTCTGAAAAAAACAGAGTCTTGTGTTAATCGTTTCAAGAAGGTTTGAGTTCTACAATTACTTCCCATGTATTTTCTCCGCGGCTTCGTCCCCTTCGCCTCACAGGAACCGTGATTTTTCAGTATTAAAAAATACTTTCATTTGCCGATCAGCCTAAATAATTTTGGCTGAAACAGATTAAAATGCGCGATTTTAATAATACTTTTAAAGATTACCTTTTACAAACGATTTTACCTCTTTAGACAAGGTATCATTTTGTTTCTCTTCTTGTCACATATATTGTTGTCTCCCTCATTATTATTTATCAAGTGGATGTACAATAAGTTACGGCAGTCAATAAGCAACAGATGGCGCAGTCGGCGCTTAAGTAATGACTGTTATGAGCAATGCTACACTTTGAATGGGAGCCATACATTATGGTGAAACGGTAATTATGATCTAGCAAAATATTTCATCGTTTTGAGTTAATTGAGTACTTTTAAGATGACAATTTGTTTCCCGAGATCAACATTAATTATTGTTGTATTAATAAACGCAATGGTGAATTTTTAATACAAGACAAATGGCCCAGTCAGTCTCTTTGTTGCAGGCACAGGTTCAAAGAAGAATAACGAAGAAAAGGAGAACATTTGTTTAGCATAATCAGCCTATAATATTCCCACTGCTGGAACACAAGAACAGCTCATGTCCTGGTAGTGCTCGTGCGAGTTGGTAGACTGATATGTATTCAACTGGGAGGTGCGGAAATATAAACACGGGTGCACACATTCACAATATATGGACTACCTTTGTGTGAGCGGCAAGCACATCACATCATAGATGCAATAAGTGATAATTTGGTTATAGTTAAGGTACTCATGGACTTATTATTCAATACAGCTAAGTATGTAAGACTACTACGGTACTAAGAAATAATATTATTTTATAAATAATCAGTCTAAATTCTGGAATGAATGATAGTACTGGGAGCAAAGGCTTCACATTCGGCAACCTTATTACACTTATCAGAGTAGTGGTCGAGCACAACTAAATTAATCTGGAGCGACTGCCCAACACGCAAATTACGTATAATTATAATTATACTGTACTGACTTAATATTAAGTGTCCTAGGTAGGTAGAATAGAATAGATTATACTTTATTGTACACCATAAAAGTTGTACACATTTACAAGAAAAACTTATTTATAACAAATACTTTTACCTTGACTTAAGGCGGTACCCTGACCAAAAAATTGACATGAGATATGAGCATTCCTATTGGTCTAGCGGCACTGTTGGCGCATGAATTACAGTAGTGAATACGCCCAGATTTTAGAATAAAATCTTTATAAAATCGAATCTTGGTCTTTTGAAAAAAAAAAACTACCAAAATGTTCGTTATTAAATTGTCTATCCATTAGTGTTAGTACAAAAAATAATTAATGAACACTTTACGAGGAGATGCATAATATCGATAATTATTTCTCATTTTTATGTTTTTTTGGAAGGAGATTAGTGAAATATATACAACATAAAAAAAAAACTAAATCTACCATTTTAGTAACAATATTATGTAGAAATTTAATGTATTTTTATTAATTGATATTTCTTTTTTAATAACGAGTAGATAGCTCCTAAAAACAGCACAAAAAACGGCTTGCGTGGTGTTTTGCTCGGGGTACCGCCTTTACTACGGAGAATCATGACTTGTTTTATATCCATTGAAGGAACTAAAATCAGCCCTGCGAAGCTAAAGACAAACATCTGTTGGAACATACTTTTTTATACTGGACAGCACCCTAATGGCGAACTTTATATTGAAAGCTGTAAGCACACGTGCACGCTTTCATTTTGTCAATCAAAAACACGCATTCATTGCGTGCCTTATGCTGCCAGTCAAGTGTATGATTTGCTGAATGTTTATAATATTGCGCTAGTGAGTGTATCTTAATAAAAAAATACGCAATTTGCTGAACAAGGAAATTCCGAAAGGAAAAAACAGTTAAACAAAAAAACTTAATTCAAAAAATCAAAAAACCCGACTGCTTCAAAAACGAACTAAAAAGTCGTAAACAAGGAAAAAATCATGCTGTGCAAGCGGAGGATACACCAGATTTTAGTCAGCCAGCCCGTGAATATGTATCCTCCAACTGCACAGCATGATTTTTTCCTTGTTTACGACTTTTTAGTTCACTTTTGAAGCAGTCGGGTTTTTTGATTTTTTGAATTAAGTTTTTTTGTTTATAACTTTTTAGTTAGTTTTTTTTTCGAATTAGATATATTTAAACATATAAGTGTTTTATATTTTTGAAATCACCTTTTAATACCCTTTATTTTGATACCCCACACCATGGGTTTGGAAGAAAAAAAAAATTTGGGCCCTCACAATATGGCACCCAAAATCCGCCATTTTTCTATTGTTCAATTTTAATGTAGCCACTCGCAGGGTTAAGACGCATCGATTAAAGTATTAATCATCAAAATCGGCCAACGCGTTTGGTCTCTGGAACGCCATATAGGAACAAACATACATAGACTGATAAACACATTACCCACCTTCGGCAGTCGGGTAAAAAGCCAATGGTATGGAGTATCGGGTGCCTTGCCTATGTACATAGGCAAGGCACCCGATACTCCATACCATAGTACGCGCGGCATTAACCTACTACTAATACATACATGATAGGTGGAGTAAAGTGGTGACCGAATGGCGTCCAAGGACTGGAAGACGAAGTATTGGTCGTCCAGCGGCGAGATGGGCAGATGAAATTGTTGCCATTGCGGGTAGAACCTGAATGAGGTTGGCACAGGAACGTGGTGATTGGTACGAGAAGAGAGAGGCCTATGCTCAGCAGTGGGCGAAGTTGGGCTGTTGATGATGAATACATACAAAGCATAATGAATGCATAATGTGTGTACACGTGTAAATGTGTGCGTGAACTATTCAGTATACTGCCTGGTTGACGGCCTCGTTGCTGGTGACGACAAATTGGCGGGGCGGAGGGGGGGTGAGTATCGCTTCTTTACGTAGTAATAGTTAGTATAGGTCTACCAGAATCTCATGGCATTTTTTATTTTTTTTAGATTGTGATTTTCATATGGCAATGTCAATTGTCACTTGTCAAATCAAAGTACTTGATGTGTCAACCGCTGCTGATATTTTTTGATATTATCATGAAAATTTGTTATTTTTGATAAAATGTCGAAAAACCCACTTCGATCTCAAGCGAGACATATTGTTTTCAATGTGTATCATAAAATAAGGGAAGAAAAAGGCGTAAATCAAACTCAATCTTTGATTTTAAAGTGCGTCGTAGAGTGGACCGGTAAGTTGGACTGACTTGTTTTGATACTTTTAGTTTATTTTTTATCTTATTTTTATTTCTTTCCATTACTATTATATGGTAAATCGTAGGTCAGGGCACATCGAATGATGGCTGGAAGGAAATGGCAACAGTAATGTAACTGTTACTAATTCTTCGACAAGATATTGATTTTAACGGAGATTGAGAATCTTTGACGTAAGAAAAATATTAAGTAATAATCTGCGCCCTGCAGTGGGACGTGTGTACAAACGGGCGTTTTTGTCGAGTGAAGTTCAGTGGCTGTTAATATTATTTGCAAATTGATTCCTAGTGGATATTGTGATATATTATTGGTGTAGTTTTGTGTCTCAACTGTCTACGCAACTGGACAATTTGTAAAATCATTGACAGAAGCGATCTCGGGATAGTGGAGCGGAGTATTTTATTGTAGTATTGACTGCCTCTGCAAAGCTTACTGGGAAGACTGACTTGCTGCCAAATACTCCAAAAAACATTAGAATCTGTTACATCCGCATTCTAATGCATACTTAAGAATAAATATAAGATTAAAAACTCTTTCCAAAGACGTGGCCAAAAGGTCCTAGCAACCAGGCCATAAAACTTACATAAAAAAAAGTATATATAGACTGATGATGATGAATGACTATAAGTAACATTTTATTTTTTTTACAGACTTTATACATAAAGAGATTGGTTTTGAATATGTTAAATTCCAATGAAAAAGAACCATTTTGATGAGAGAGATGACATAAAATTACAAAGATACAAGTTTTTGAAATGCCAGTGGAGTTCATGGAATCGTATTCTAGTTTTCTAGTTCTGAATGAGGTTTTAAGTTATTAGTATGATTTAAATGATATATAATAAATTAGTACATAAATTAATATTCAATTGATTTATTTTTCCTATGTTAAGAACCCGATGTATAACAACATTATTCATACACATACCTCCTATAATACTCACAGTGGATCTTTGTGTCTCTGAATTGGTTGCAAGACCCCGCGCAGTAGCTATTTTTGTATCAATGTTGAAGGTGAAGATAGCATTGTATAACTGTCTCTTTCATTCGCTTACGTATGTCACATCGTCCTATCTCGCTTACTCTATGCAGTATACTCGATGACAAGCTGTTTCTTACGCAATGGTTGGCAGGGCCAAGTTCAAAGACACAAAGATCCGCTGTGACTACTATAATATAGGTACCTCATGTTCATTAATACTAAAGACATAAATAAAAATTAAACAGTATCAAGATCGTTTAATCCAATTTCCCCAGTATTGCACACAACAAATTTTTATTTCCACATTTGCCATGAGATTCCGGTAGACCTATATTCTTTGATATAGGTATATATATGTAATGTAACATGTTAAGGTTGTAGCTACCTACAACTTTTTCCTCAATTTCCAAGACAAGTTTAAGGATCTACAAGTAATATTTTTTCCATTTGAATCCAATATTTGACTTTGCTTCTAAGACTTCCAACTGCCATTTATCTTAAGCGGTAACTGAAATCTGTCATTAAAAGATTGACTGCAGATCAGAAGGATCAAACTCCGCATTGGGATTGTAAATCGAATTTACTGATTTGATAATGGATGGCTGAGGGATATTGGAATGACGGCCCCTCGGTAAGGAGCTTAAACTAATAATAATCTCTTCAATCTGTTCTATGAAATTTTTGATTTGATTTAATATTAAGCTTTTATCCTCTCCCGTATTGTATGAGGAAGTCAATGCTCAAAGCATATCAAAGGAAATAGGTAATATGAATAGGTAGGTTGATACCTACAGAGTTAAGTTCTCTTATGATATTAATGAATTTAGTGAAGCCGTATACAGAATTGCGGTATACATAGCTTATAGCTATTCTCTAAAAAATATAATTAAAAAAAACAAAAAACCCGACTGCTTAAAAAGCGAACTAAAAAGAAGTAAACAAGAAGAAAATCATGCTGTCGGAGGATATATGCGCGAGCTGGCTGACCAAAACCAGATGTATCCTACAACTGCACAGCATGATTTTGTTCTTGTTTACTTCTTTTTAGTTCTCTTTTTAAGCAGCCGAGTTTTTTTGTTTTTTAATTATTATTTTTATTTATAATTCCAATTTTCTATCCTAATTTCCAATTTTAATGTAGCCAGTGTCACTCCCTGCGAGTATCACTTGCGTTAAGTCGAATCGATTGAAGTAAGAATCATCAAAATCGGCCAATGCGTTTGGTCTCTAGACAGCCACATAGGAACTAACATATATATATACATACATAGATTGATAAACACATTACCCTCCTTCTCCTCTTTTTAAAGAGAGTACGGTACCTAAAACTTTTCAGCAGTAAGTCTGTCAAATGTTTGAGACTTAGCCAGTCCCACTTGAAGCATACAGTTTGATTGCAGACGTAGATGATTCTTCATTCAGACCGAGTAAGAATAATCATGTCTTAATTTTGGTTCCTTTAATAAACTACCCCACATAGGTAACCTATGTGGTAGTAAACGCTTTGGTGGTTACTACAATTTACGTAGTAAGGTCAAGAACAATTAATCTGCCTAGCATTTTTAGGGTTCCGTAGCCAAATGGCAAAAAACGGAACCCTTGTGGATTCTTCATGTCTGTCTGTCTATCCGTCCGTATGTCACAGCCACTTTTTTCCGAAACTAAAAGAACTATGCTGTTGAAACTTGGTAAGTAGATGTATTCAGTGAACCGAACCGCATTTAGTTTTTCACACAAAAATAGAAAAAACAATAAATTTTGGGGGTTCCCCATACTTAGGACAGAAACTCTATTTTTTTTTTATCAAAGCCATACGTGTGGGGTATCTATGGATAGGTCTTCAAAAATGATATTGAGGTTTTTAATATATTTTTTTCTAAACTGAATAGTTTGCGCGAGAGACACTTTCAAAGTGGTAAAATGGGTCCCCCCCCTCTGTAACTTCTAAAATAAGAGAATGATAAAACTAAAAAATATAAATGATGTACATTACCATGCAAACTTCCACCGAAAATTGGTCTGAACGAGATCTAGTACGTAGTTTTTTTTAATACGTCATAAATCGTAAACCGCAATTTAACAAGTACGGAACCCTTCGTGCGCAAGTCCGACTCGCACTTGGCCAGTTTTTTTGTTTGGGTTTGGCTTGCAGACTAACCGAGTGTACCTGAGTACCAGTATTTTACATGGATCAACTGCCTGACCTCCACAACCCAGTAACTGGTTAACGTACGAATCCCCAAGGCAAGACTGGTGTTAGGTTGCCTGGCGTCTGACTACCCGTAACGACTGTCAAATATCTATATAAGAGCCTCTTTAGTGCCGTAAAACGGTTCCATTCTAAAGAATTTTCCTTAGTAACGGCTAGGTAAAAAGATTTGAAAAATATTTATATTTATTATTGATTCATGTAAATTATTTGTGAAACATGTTTTTAACTAATAGATTTGCTTTAAAAAAAATATTAACAACACGATATTTTTGCGCTACTTTTGGATACTCCTCCAAAACGACTTGGATGTTTACAAATATTTTAACACAAATAAATTGATGGCTAGAATTTCTTCATAACTGAAATAGCATATGTAAATCAAAGGATATTTTGCAAACAAAACTGTCCACAAGTAAAATTTAAAAAACCAAAATCAAAATTTCTAAATCTAGTACATATACATACATACATACGCTTCGATCGGCAATCTATTGAACACGTAATTATGACACGAGATCTTGTGAAAACACCCCGATTCAAACAGCAAAACGACCATTACTTTTGAACGGACGAACCGATTTTATTCAAACATAGCTAAGAACACTCTCGATTAAGACACTTTTTAAATAAAAAACTAAATCAAAATCGGTTCACCCGTTTGGACGCTATGATGCCACAGATAGACGCACAGATACACAGCAACACACGTGAAACTTAAAACACCCCTCTTTTTACGGCGGGGGTTAAAAATGAGGTTCAATTTTGATATTTTGGCTCCGAGCGGGTCTGTATCACGTTAACATTGGGAAATATATAGGTACGCCTTAAATGACAACCGGGACCCACAGTTTAACGTGCTTGCACGGAAGAATCTCTGTTAATTAAGGTGGTCAAAACCCATCCACGAACTGACATCGGCAAACGTTGCTTAAGGACGCTGTTACATTTTCGACGAAATCAAATTTAGGTATCTAGTCGCACACAGCAACATTACGCGTACGCACACATTGAAACTACTGAGCGCTAGATTTTATACATCACTGAAATAATCTTGGTCCTTGATATTATTTTTTAATTTTATTGAAGTTGATTCAGGAAGGTTAGTTGGCACTTTGAAAATGCTTTTTATAACTGTTACAAACCGTCGTCGTAAAAAGCAGGTTATTATTTTCAACCGACTAAAGGACAAAAAAAGGAGTTGCTCTATCTATTCGGCCAAACTACTTATCCGATACTTTTCGGGTTTTCATCGATAAATGTTTGTGGTGGTATTTTCATGGAAGGTTTTATTGTATAATATATTAGGATCTCATAAAGATCTTCGGAGATAGACAATGGAACTTTTTAATAACAAACAGCAAATGATCTGCGATTACTGTGATCGTATGTTTATGTTTTGTTTTAACCATACCATAATATATCATCACGCTTGTATAGTTTTAGGGGGTAAACAGATGTATTTAGTATACCCAATAAGGGGTACCTAGAAAAATTTAAAAGAGAAAAATAATAGCTTTCCTGTGACGAAAAACAATAGGTACCGACACCGACTTCCGAAAAGAATTTTATTTTCACTTTGTTGTAGTAAGTAGGTATTTAAAAAAAAAACGCTACGTGAAATAAGTAGATACCTAAAACGAATTAATTTCCGGTCACAAGGATTAAAAAATGACTTGAACATTTTTCATTATATGGAATATATTAAATATTACTATCACATCATCAGTCACTATTAATGTTCCCACTGCTGGGACACAGGCCTCCTCTCTGTGAGAGGGAATGGGCTGTAACCAACAACGCGGGCCCAGTGTTGGTTGGTGGATGCATATATCTTCGAATATTTGGTTCTAGGACATGACGGTTTCCTCACAATGTTTTCCTTCACCGTTTTGAGAGCAGTGGTGAAGAAATAATTTACACAAAGTAAAGCAGGCCTGCCTGGGCTCGAACCCACGACCTACAACTTGCAAGTCAAGCTAATGACATACTACCTAAAAACCATGAAAATGACAACCATGACGAAAAGATGTCAAATATTCGTCGGCGCCAACTTGTATTTTGGTTTTGACCCCATATTCGATATAAGCGACCCCAAAATCCATGAAAATGAGACCCATGTCGAAAAGCGGGCAAATTTTTGCCGGCGCCATCTTGTATTTTGGTTTTGACCCCATATTCGATATAAGCGACCCCAAAAACCATGAAAATGACACCCATGTCGAAAAGCAGACAAAATTTACGTCGGCGCCATCTTGTATTTTGGTTTTGACTCCATATTCGATATAATCGACCCCAAAAACTATGACAATGACACCCATGACGAAAAGACGACAAATTTTAGTCGGCGCCATCTTGTATTTTGGTTTTGACCCCATATTCGATATAAGCGACTCCAAAAACCATGAAAATGACACCCATGTCGAAAAGCAGGCAAAATTTACGTCGGCGCCATCTTGTATTTTGGTTTTGACTCCATATTCAATATAAGCGAACCCAAAAACCATGACAATGACACCGATGACGAAAAGATGTCAAATTTTTGTCGGCGCCATCTTGTATTTTGGTTTTGACCCCATATTCAATATAAGCGACCCCAAAATCCATGAAAATGAGACCCATGTCGAAAAGCGGCCAAATTTTAGTCGGCGCCATCTTGTATTTTGGTTTTGACCCCATATTCGATATAAGCGACCCCAAAAACCATGAAAATGACACCCATGTCGAAAAGCAGACAAAATTTACGTCGGCGCCATCTTGTATTTTGGTTTTGACTCTATATTCGATATAAGCGACCCCAAAAACTATGACAATGAGACCCATGACGAAAAGACGACAAATTTTAGTCGGCGCCATCTTGTATTTTGGTTTTGACCCCATATTCGATATAAGCGACCCCAAAAACCATGAAAATGACACCCATGTCGAAAAGCAGGCAAAATTTACGTCGGCGCCATCTTGTATTTTGGTTTTGACTCCATATTCGATATAAGCGACCCCAAAAACTAGGACAATGACACCCATGACGAAAAGACGACAAATTTTAGTCGGCGCCATCTTGTATTTTGGTTTTGACCCCATATTCGATATAAGCGACCCCAAAAACCATGAAAATAACACCCATGTCGAAAAGCAGGCAAAATTTACATCGGCGCCTTCTTGTATTTTGGTTTTGACTCCATATTCGATATAAGCGAACCCAAAAACCATGACAATGACACCCATGACGAAAAGATGTCAAATTTTTGTCGGCGCCATCTTATATTTTGGTTTTGACCCCATATTCGATATAAGCGACCCCAAAATCCATGAAAATGAGACCCATGTCGAAAAGCGGCCAAATTTTAGTCGGCGCCATCTTGTATTTTGGTTTTGACCCCATATTCGATATAAGCGACCCCAAAAACCATGAAAATGACACCCATGTCGAAAAGATGGCAAAATTTACGTCGGCGCCATCTTGTATTTTGGTTTTGACTCCATATTCGATATAAGCGACCCCAAAAACTATGACAATGACACCCATGACGAAAAGACGACAAATTTTAGTCGGCGCCATCTTGTATTTTGGTTTTGACCCCATATTCGATATAAGCGACCCCAAAAACCATGAAAATGACACCTATGTCGAAAAGCAGGCAAAATTTACGTCGGCGCCATCTTGTATTTTGGTTTTGACTCCATATTCGATATAAGCGAACCCAAAAACCATGACAATGACACCGATGACGAAAAGATGTCAAAGTTTAGTCGGCGCCATCTTGTATTTTGGTTTTGACCCCGTAATCTATATTAAAATCATAAATCTCCTCCCACCCATCCACTTCTAAACTTCCCCGTCGGCAGCTTAACCTTACCCATCCAAATCCTAACCTTACTCAGAGCTGTTTAAACCCACCCACCCATTTCTCAACCTTTCAACAACTGCTTAACACCAAATATTCAAATCCCGATCTTACCCAAAATAATTTCTAAATCACATTCTAATAATAATAGGAAACTCAAAAATACGGCATACGTCCGATAAAATATCAACTCCTTTCGATCACGACGAGGACGGTACTCACACGCATGTACACTACAATCTTTCTATTACTTTTATCGTATTTATTTCCTGCGAGAAAGCGATACGCCCGTCCTTCCACGAGCGCTTCTGAGCGCGGAATGATGAGCCGCGGGTACAAAATGTATGAAGATGTCGGCAAGTGATTTTATTTTAGCTAATAATTAAAAAATATAATTATTTAGGTGAAAAATAATTAGTTGAACCTGTAAAGGACTATATATACCGCATTTTTTTATAATTTTGAAGAAAAAATATGTTGTAAATTTACCTAAACTGGAACCTATTCGGACCCTACTTTTTTTAATTTTTTGCGATTATTGTGATGGGCAAAACGTATTTGTGCGAAAATTTTGTATGATGTCATACAATTTTTCTGATGCCAATCTGGAGCTGAATATATTATCTTTAAATTAAGACCATGATATCTTCACATCGGTGATTGCTTATACATTAAAATGGTACCTCAAAAGTACTGTTATTTGTAGAAAAATGTAATAGCGTCCTTAACCTTGAAGATCGACCCATGCAGCCGTTATTATTTAGCCACGAACTCCTTATCTCAGTAAGATAAAGAACATTCATATTAAATCATTACGAAACATACAATACCGAAACATTGCCCAACCCTTTCTACATTTCCATGATACGAGAAAAGAGCAGATTTAAGCAATTCCTAACGTATTCAATTACAACTGCAACGGGGTAAGCAAATACAGACACCATTACGGCAATGGTTATTTTAATCGTCTAGTTCAATGGTTCGAACGTAGCTGTTACGTGGGGGCCCTGAAAACATCGAATGTTGGGCAAATTAAAGATAATTACTTCCTTGTTAGGAAAATTGTTGAACGAAATAACGTAATTAGCTTTTCAAGGACACGAAGGGCTTCTAATTCTAAACAAAGTGAAAAGTCATTTATTCAAATTAGTCTGTAAATTAGCACTTTTTTAACGTTAACAGGTTCACAGTCACATGACGCACCTAAGGCTTTTGTGATTTTTTTAACTATTGTTTTTAATATGTGGTCAGTGAATCTGTTAAAAATACCTACAAAAGATTCTAGGTACTTACTCCAAAAAGCTCAACCAACACCACCTTCTGGTGGTTTAGCTGAGAAGAAGAAGCCAGTTCTAACTTTCTACGAAAAGAAGCTACTTCTTCAACACTTATGGTAACGGTTACTTAGTAGTTAGTACCTACCAAGTACCAATGCAGAGAATAGACGCAGTAAATCTTCAGTTTCTAGTTACAGGATTATATGTGATTCGAGGATATGACTAACGAAGCTGTGTGTGTCTAGTCTGTATAGGTACTGTGAGGTGTCACCACTTGAGAAGGCAACCTACGTGCCTATTAAAACACTGGCAATATTTATTACTTGAAAGATGTATGAATTTCGAACAGAGAATAGCTGTAGATGTTTTTTGTTAAGTTTGAATGTGAGAGAATTGGATTGAAGCCGCCCAAAGGCGGGCGTATTGTAATATCTTACTAAATATATAAAATATAAAGTTATTTCTATGTTTAACTGTTGCTCACCCTGTCTACCCCCTTACAGTACCTCCCGAAACCTGAGTTGAGAGAAGAGTTGAATATTTTTAATAATTTTTACACCAAATTGCAATAACATCACACCAATTCTGACAGTGTCTCAAAAACTGCCGCAAGTCGACTACAATTTTCCGCTGACTTCATTGCCTAACCGTTTAAGTTGGCTCATGAATATTGAACGAGCAGGCGCGCCTCTAACGCTCACACTTTTCCGCTCTCCGCACACCACATTAACACCACACTATTACCACAAAAAGTCGATTTGTAAACTGAAATCAATGGACTTTATTCCCGACCTGACCTTTCTTTGAACATTTCATTATTCGTTTTGGCTCGGAACTTAAAGTTTTTGATCGTTCGTAGACTATTGGAGCGCCAAGTTGAGGTTTGTTGTTCTATGCTAGGTTGCTTGTTTAAGACGGTACCCTGACCAAAAAATCGGCATGAGATATGAGCGTTCCTATTGGTCTAGCGGCACTGGTGGCGCATGAATTACAGTAGTGAATACGCCCAGATTTTAGAATAAAATCTTTATAAAATCGAATTTTGGTCTTTTGGAAAAAATAATTCTACAAAAATGTTCGTTATTAAATTGTCTATCCATTAGTGGTAGTACAAAAAATAATCAATGCACACTTTACGAGGAGATGCATAATATCAATAATTATTTCTCATTTTTATGTTTTTTTGGAAGTAGATTAGTGAAATATATACAACATTAAAAAAAAAAAAAAAACTACCATATTAGAATCAATATTATGTAGAAATTTAATGTATTTTTGTTAATTGATATTTCTTTTTAAATAAGGAGTAGATAGCTCCTAAAAACAGCACAAAAAACGGCTTGCGCGGCGTTTTGCTCGGGGTACCGCCTTAAGGTCTTTGCTATTTTTGTAAAAACTCTTTTGATCGGTTTGTGATTTGTAGCCAGTTAATCACAAAGTCTGATGTATTTACTTCGTGTGTAAACAATTATTGATATTTTGCCCTGTCCTGTCCTGTGTGTGTTTTCTTATTGGTAGATTTTTGTAATTCACTTCAAAGTTGGTTTGTAAAATAACACTACACACTGTATTATATTCAACACCACGCTGTAGAATGGATTTAATAATATTGTACAGTTCAATATTATTTTTGCCTTGAAACTTGAAGTTTTTGATCGCACTGTTTGAACGCGAAGTCGGGGTTGTTTGTCTATGCTAGATTGTTATTTTATATTAGTGATTGTTTAAAGTCTGTGTTATTTTGGTGGACACAATTTTGATCAATTTATGATCTGTGATAATATATCGTTTCTTTGTCGTTATTTGTTTTGGAGAACATTTGTGAAGTATCTGGCTTATTAGATACGTTGTTACTTAGTTATTTAAAATACAGAAGTCTGTTAAAAACCAGAACTAATATTTTAACAACTTTCAAATACGTACACAACTATTAATTGAAAAGTAAGTTTACTATATACTCCAGTTTTTTGTTTAGAGTAAATATTCCGTAACTGAACTTCAATTAGAAAATTGAAGTATTAGGATTTATTTTCAATGGAAAATGCGAATTTTTGATAAGTGTCGCTGTATTTTACTTGACATGCCCACGAAAATGTTTAAGTAATATCCGTTTTGGCTCTTCAGGGAAATCCTCGAAAAAAGTTCCTTAACGTCATGGACTCATTTATATCGAACAAAAAATAATGTGTCATCTGACAAGTGACACGTGGGGTGGTGGGGGTGGTGAAAGGTTGTAAGAAAATCTGTAGAATAATAAATATTGTTTGCTAATTTAATCAAATCACAAAAGACAGCCCAATATTTTAATTACAGGCAAAAAGTACGTACGCGGTGGCGTGGGCGCGTCGCAGACAGTGGCCACTACGAACAAAGCGCCATTTTGCACGCACACATGGACATTACGATTTACAGGGATTTAGAGGGATTCTCGGGCAATATTTAAAGAAACATTATTTGAGAAAGCGAATTTTCATTATGTAGAAAATTCGCTTTCGCCATTATTCGCCATTATTCGTGTGCTGGCTGACCTAAACCATATATATCCGTCAGATCCAAATATATTTTTGAAATCACTTGTTAAAACCTATTATTTTGATACCTAACACGACGGGACTGGAAGAAAAAATATTTTACCCGGCAATATGGCGCCCGAAAGCCGCCATTTTTATTTTTTCTAATTTTAATGTAGCCAGTGACAGTCGCAAGGTTAAGACGATTGACGATGATTCTTAACTATCAAAATCGGCCAACGCGTTTGGTCTCTAGAACGCCACATAGGAACAAACATAGATACATAGACTGATAAACAGATTACCTTCCTTCGGCAGTCGGGTAAAAACAACTCCTATACAAGTCATAGAGATCTGTATAACACCATTGTTTTTGAGAAGGCAATAAATTGCTTATAAATATTGTCTCAAAGCTCGCTCTTTTTCGAATAATACCACCATAATTTTTTAGGAGAATTCGCAGCCTTATTTGATTATAGATACTGGCAAAATAAAAATAAATCCATTGTTACCTATTGTAAATACAGAATAATTTACTGTTAAATAGTGTTCTAGATTAATTCAATATTAAGTCACCGTGAATCTCTTAGGGAACTATTTAAAATATTAATATTATGAAAGTTTCTTACCAATTCATTTATGAAAATATTATGTATGTAAGGAAAAATATACATCTCTTTAGTAAAGTCAGTCATAGACACAATTTTAATACCAGAAATAAAGATAAGTTAGATCAACCTTCTTACAGACTAGCTAAAGTACAATCATCTTTCATGGGGTAATTTGTTAAATTCTATTACAAAATACCTTGTGATATATTAAAACAAGCATATTACAATTCAAGATAAGAATGCTTGGAAACATGCTGGTCCTGCTCCATAGGGCAATCTTTAGTGTAGACAACATCAAATTTGTTAATTTATATACCTATTCATAGTTATTGTATTCATTGTTTTTTTTTATTATTTAGAAATTGACTCACACACTGTTCCGTTGTTGTTGAATTAGGTATTTTACCTATGTTTGCAATATTTGTAAGTATGTGAGAACCATGTTCCTACTTATGAAATTAATTAATTTTCCTGTTAATGCTTTTTAATACTTTATACCTGTAAGTAGTATAGCGTGTAGAGCTATTCTGGGTGCATCGTCCTCACATATGTTAATTTATTAATGTATGTACTTATGTAAATATTGTAAACCACCTATTTTTTTAAAAAGAGTAAGTATGGAATTTCTTGTGCGTTCTTCTCCATAACAATCTACTTTCCGAATGCACGGTAGAATCAATTTTTATTACTTGTACATTTTAATTTTAATTTATTTGCCGTTCAAAAGTGCTGTTTATTGGCCTAGTTGAATAAATATGCATGATGGCAAAAAAAAAATACGGGTGGATCTAAAACAAGGGATGGTATTGGTGCCGCCTATGTTAGTAAAAGTTTAAGAGTAAATGCGGGTTATAAAATTTTTTGAATGTTAAAATTATGTGCGCCAAGCTATTTGCAGTCTCAGAGGATATATACTTTTTTTTTAGTTTATTTAATATTTAAAAAAGTTGTAATTTTTTCAGACATCAAAAGTGCTTTAGCATAGCTGCATAACTCGCTCCGCCTCTGGTTGCAGAGGAACAGCTTTAGCTTAATGTTATCCTTTATACAATTTATACCAAGCCTTTTGATGTAACTCTGATATTGCAATGGATACCATCACATGTTGGTTTAAGAATCGAGTACGCTGACATTTTGGCTAAAAGATCTTGTACAGACGGAAACAAAGTATTCAGTACAACTGATTAATCAGAATATGTTTCACGTTTCACGAAAATATGGCAACAGAAGTGAAATGCATATTTTGACACCAGATCTCGTGAAAAAGGAATTTGGTAAAAAGTATTCAAAGTAGGCCTCCGCAAATTCCGAGGTTTTCTGACGTTAAATTAGGTAGGCAATTACTTATAATGGCATTTAGGATACGTTCGGGACATATGCCATTAAAGAGCTTTGCTCTAATCGTGATGTCTGCAATAGGCCAGAAGATGTACAACACCTCCTTTTGTGTTGCACTCGTAATAATTTTGAGAGAAAACATTTAAGAAGACGATTAAAAAATATATGTCGCGTTTAGTCAATAGTACGGACGTTAAAACAAATCGCAAGCACGCCATCTGGCGGCAAAGCAAGAACAACTACGCATTGGCGCTATTTCTAACCACTTGCGTGGTGGGGAACATAGAATATGGCAGTTGAGGACTGACAGCCGTAGAGCTAACACGTCGGAGAATCAGTGTCGATCCGTAATATTAGTAAGCAAGATTGTAACTGTGAATATTTGAATAAACCCAGTGTATCGAATAATTTATGTGATTTCATTTGCACGATTGTACCCATCGACCTGCCCACACACGATGTCTTAACTTAAAGGAATTACATCCTGACTTCCCGATGGTTTACATCTATCGGCCAGCCTTGATTCGACATATATAAATTTAGGCAAATTTCAATCTGTGTTAGCAAATGCTGCAAGTAATGTAGTAATGGAATGTAAATATATCAAGAGTAAAAAAATAGGTCGCTATCGACGAAAATATTTTTCAGTTAATAATTTTTAAAACATGTGCCATATTTTTAAATAATAATATTGTCTACCACTATTTTATTTTAAACTAGCTGAACCGGCAAACTTTGTTTTGCCATAAAAAAGACCAAACATTTATCTACCCTACCTACCCTACCTTACACTACCTACCCTACCCTACACTACCCTACCCTATCCTACCCTACCCTACACTACCCTACACTACCCTACCCTACCCTACCCTATCCTACCCTACCCTACCCTACCCTACCCTACCCTACACTACCCTACCCTACCCTACCCGACCCTACACTACCCTACACTACCCTACACTACCCTACCCGACACTACCCTACCCTACACTACCCTACCCTACCCTACCCTTCCGTACCCTACCCTACCCTACCCTACCCTAACCTACCCGACCGTTTGTAGAGCGACAGAAGTGATCCTCGCGCAGCAAGAGGCGAGCTATGGTGTGTACAGCGACTCAATGGCAGCATTGCAGACGCTTGCAAACCATGGCACGCTCCATCCCCTGGCAGTCCGCGCACGCGCCAACCTGGTTCACGCTCTGGGCCAGAGCAAAGTTGTTACTTTGTTCTGGATCAAGGCCCACGCGGGCCTGCCGGGGAATGAGCGAGCAGACGAGCTAGCCAAGGAAGCAGCATTGTCGTCACGGAGGAAGCCGGACTACGACCAGTGTCCGGTTTCATTTATCAAGCGACAGATCTGTTTGGAATCGCTTGATGAATGGAATCGGAGATATGTGTCGGGCGAGACTGCTTCTGTGACGAAAATGTTTCTTCCGGACGCAATAGTGGCTTTCCGTACTGTACAACAGGTGCGGCCAGAAGGCGTCCTCACGCAGGTTTTGACGGGGCACGGTGGGTTCTCTGAATACTTGAATCGCTTCAAGTGTAAGGAGAGCCCATCGTGCGTCTGCGATCCAGGCGTGGCAGAGACTGTCCAGCACATACTTGTAGAATGCCCGTTATTTATCAGGGAGCGCTACCAACTTGAATGTGAGCTGGACAGGAAAATAACGAGGGAGAATCTGCATGACAAAAAGACTAGGGAGAAGTTTTTGGAGTACTGCACTAGAGTAGCCACTGCGGTTATACGTCGGAACAAAACCTGAAGCGCACCGTGCTTCATTAGTATTTTGTATGATATTTAAATGTAAGCACGGAATGCAGCACAGGGACGTGTAACCGGCAGTACTTCATGTTAGTACCTAAGTTGTAAACTGTGTACAAATTTTCTGTGATATTATTTGATAACTGTGCTTGTGTTTTTATCCCTCATTATAATACCATATAGTACCTATTTGTGATACGCAGCACTTTTGCTCAATGTGATATACCGTACTTTGCACAAATTGCGACAAGTATTTATGTGATAATTATATAGCACTATTGCACTATTCTGTGATACTGCACTTTCTGCATTATTGTATTTTTCTAGAACTTCTTGTATAAATTTTGTAATTTTAACTTTTTACTGTGATATACAAATAAATCATGCCTGTAGTTATTTAAATAAACCCACATAGAATGCAAGAAGATGAATGCACGATGAACAATAGTATGAAGAACAAAAGTGCGAGAGGAATGAAAGATTGACCGGAATGGAAGTGTTTGCACTCAATAGGTGCCAATATTGTTGGTGGGGATTAGAGTTAAGGAAAAAAAAAAAAAAAAAAACCTACCCTACCCTACACTACCCTACCCTACACTACCCCACCCTACACTACCCTAACCTACACTACCCTTCCCTACCCTACCCTACCTATCAACCTCACGGAGCCCGAGACCTTTCCAACGAATGCAAAACCGTGGAAATCGGTTCGTGCGTTCTGGAGTTATAGCGTCAGGGAGGAAAACCCGACTTATTTTTATATAGTAGATATATAACAGAGAGGTTCAGTTTTTAATATTATATAAAAAAAACACTTTCTTGTTTTAAAAATAGTAATGACTATTCCAATGAATTTATATTTTGAGTAAAAAGGGCCTCACTCATAATGTATAGGGAAACCTAAATGAAAATCCTAAGTCCTACGGAACACTCGACACGAGGGTCCGACTTGTAATCGGCTGGTCAGGGTTGGTTATACCAGGTCCCTCAGAAAGTATTGCGAAAAAAAGTTTTTATATATGGGAGACTGGCCAGTTATAATGTTTTTCGAAAATATGATTATTTATAAGTAAAAATAAGTAAGTTCCAATTTCAAAATTTCCCTCCACATTTTTTGCGAGTTAATTCAAAGTATTGTGTCTCACTGAAATATGGATCTGCGCCGGGAACATTTTAGAGCTATGATTTTATACGATTTCAAGTGTCGCCTGAAACCGGATGAATCGTACGATAGACTTCAAATGGCATTCATGGATGAAGGCCCTTCCAAGGCAACCGTGTATCGTTGGTATAACGAATTCAAGCGCGGACGACCAACTTTGGGGGATGACGAAAGAAGCGGTCGCCCTTTGACGGCTGTTACCGAAGAAAACGTGCTAGCAGTGAAAAATTTAATCCAAGACAATAGGCGAATTACATATCAGGAGATTCAACACATATTGAAGATTGGATCGGGAAGCGTTCACGAGATTCTACACAGCCATCTTCGCGTGAGGAGGATAGTATCACGCTGGGTGCCGCACAACCTCACCGATGCTCAGAAGCAGGCCCGGGTGGAATGGTGCCGTGATATGCTTAACAAATTTGAAGCAGGCTCGTCTCGGCGTGTTTACGACATCGTTACAGGTGATGAGTCCTGGATTTATCAATACGACCCAGAAACCAAGCGCCAGTCGACTGTTTGGGTGTTTCAAAATGAGCCAACGCCTACCAAAGTGAAGCGATCTAGAAGCGGGGGTAAGATTTTGATCGCTAGCTTTTTTAATTTGACTGGCCACTTGGTATCAATTCCCTTACGGGATCAAAGAAGCATTAATGCCGAATGGTATACTACCAAATGTTTGCCAGAAGTTTTCTCTGTTATAAGCAACAAGCGACCAAACACAGGGCTCCGCGGGCTACTGCTCCACCACGACAATGCACCTGCGCACACCGCACTCAAAACGAGGGACTTCCTGGACAGCACGCCAGTCAAACTCCTGGGTCACCCTCCTTACAGCCCTGATCTAGCACCGTGTGACTTCTTTTTATTCCCAAAAATAAAAAATCTGCTCAAAGGGATACAATTTTCGTCGCCGGAAGATGCGCTGGCTGCGTTCGAGCAGGCTGTAAACGAGGTGTCTGCGGCGGACTGGAAAAAGTGTTTTGAAAACTGGTTTAGGCGCATGAATCTTTGTATAGAGGCTGGTGGAAAGTACTTTGAAAAGATTTAATAAAAATATATGTACGTATAGAACAATTTTTTTTAGTTTCGCAAAACTTTCTGAGTGTCCCACGTATACCTAAGATCATAGATCATAGATATAACATGTTAGTGTAATACCCTCCTTAAGTGTTATTTTTCTGTCGCCAATGGATGGACAGCTTAATCTACACACGTCATTGAGCGTTGTACGGCCAATGTAAGGAAGCTTTCAATTACATACAGATGCTTACTGTAGTGCTTAACTTATAAAGGTTCAATTTTACAAGATGACAATTTTTTTTTTTTTATAATGAAAATAATCAATTATTTTAAGTCCATAGACGAAATTTTACATTGTAGCATTGTTTAAGGAAAGGCTAAGAAATTTCAGCCTTCTAGATTTCAACTTTTCTTAGTCGAACTTGGCGCCTTTTTCACATTTATGTTTTGGTGCCTTTCACATTTTTGGTGGGATCATTATTGCACTATTGTCACGTCTTGTTACCCTCCAATCTTCTTCGTACATGACGTCATGATTTTTAATGAATATTTTATGCTCTGTCTATCTTCTAAAGCATGTAAGCATGATATGATCTATGTTTAAGCAAATCGATGTCCCTATTTATGTTTGTAAACTTTTGCTATAGTTCTCGGCAAACTTCTTGGCCACCCTGAAGTTGGCTACAATGGCTGCGCAGTTGTAAATCTCATACAAAAATAGTACCGTTTCGTGCCTCGCGCATCCGGTAAACCAAATTCAGGGCTGCCAAGAAGTTTGGCGAGGGCTATACCTACTCCTTTTTAATATTCGGAATCAATATAGTATCAACCCTAGTGAGCCCGCCAAGTTTAGGTACCAATTTTCGAGGACGGCGAGTCCTTCTGTAAACTTTCATTTTTGTGTTATAGGTATAAAATCTAATTACACGTTTAGATTAGCACGCGTAAGCCAAATATGCTCGCGCTAAACAATCAACGCATTCTTAAAATTCAAACCGATTCTAAATTTGAATACGACGTGTTCAAATCCTGCTAGAATTGTTTTTCTGCCAGTCTGCATCCTGTTAAGATACCCCCTTCAGCACAAAAAAGGTGATAACAAATTATCGGACGCGGCTGACGGACGCAACTGACGGCCGCGCCTTATAGAGTATCTGTGTTATGAATTTACATTACATTGTGCAAACTATCGGACGTAAGTCGTGGACGTGACCTTGAGCGCTCGGACGTCCGATAGAGATCTGGCTCGCTTGATGTTTGTGTCAGCCGAAAACGTCCGCGGACGGTGGGCAAGGGGTACGGGACGCGTCCGAGCGTCAGAACAACTCAGACTACGCGATATCTTGCACGTGCGTGTGAGGTTTTAAATAAAAAAAACTTTTGCAAAAACAAATCTACCGACTTCCAAATAAAAAACTACAAAGTGAAAAATAACTTTATTTTTGGAAGTCGGTGTGAGGTTTTTTCTATTTTCCCTTTTTAGTTGCACCTACCTAAAATAGGCAAGTTGTTTAGTAAGGAATCTATAAGGCCAGAATAGATTGCCCGAATAACATGAAACTTGAACATAACCGGTGAAATGAGAGATCTGCGTACCCCTTTAAAGCGTACTGGCGTGATTTTATGTTATGAAATGGTATACACAATAAACAGACATGCAATTGCAGCAATCCCGAATGATTTGCCGTTATTTATTAAAGAATAAAAGTGTTCTGTGTTTTAATTTGATCAAATCAGATCAAATTAAAATGGTACCAATTTAAAAAAATCCGCTTTAAACAAAAAAATTATTTTTAAAATCGGACCACAATTAACGGAGATACCGGTGAACATAGAGAAAAAAACATGAAGTCGAGCATAGAACCTCCTACTTTTTGGTAAGTCGGTTAAAAATGGAAGAAAAATTTATCGAGTGTGTTCACAGCAGTGAATTGCGTCCTCATTAACCGACTAACAAAAAAAGGAGGAGGTTCTATGTTCGACTTTATGTTTGTTTGTTTTTTTTTTTTTTTTTTTTTGCCTATGTTCACCGATATCTCTGTCAATTGTGGACCGATTTCGAAAATTCTTTTTTTGTTTGAAAGAATATGTTTCGAAATTGGTCCCATTTTAATTTGGTTAAGGTCTGATGAAGAACTTCGGAGATACACAACAGAACTCTTCAATAAATAACGGCAAAACTCTCGGGATTGCTGCAATCGCATGTCTGTTTGTTGTTTATACCATTTCATAACATAACATCACGCCAGTACGCTCTAAAGGGGTACACAGATCTCTCATTTCACCGGTTATGTTCCAGTTTCATATTATTCGGTTAATCTATTCTGGAGTTATAGGGACCTTAATAAACAACTTGCTATTAGGTAGGTAAAACTAAAAAGGGAAAAATAAAAAAACTTTTTTGCAAAAAAATACTACCGACTTCCAAATGAAAAACTACAAAGTGAAAAATAACTTAACTTTTGGAAGTCGGTGTCCATGTCGCAAAAAAAAATGGTACCTACGAAAGACACCGACTTCCAAAAGTTAAGTTATTTTTCACTTTGTAGTTTTTCATTTGGAAGTCGGTAGTATTTTTTTGCAAAAAAGTTTTTTTTTTTTACTACTCGACATATTTCTAAGTAAACATACTCTTCGTTAAATAAGCTATATTGTCTATGGAATAAACGCTCGGCCGCGTCCTAAACGACTGTGCACACATATCAGTCGCGGCTCTAAGTCGCGTCCGTCAGCCGCGTCCGATAATTTGTCCCCATTTGTGTAATGTAGGCATCGTCTGAAATCTGAAATTTGAAATATTAAATTTAATATAGACTTTACAGGTTCATCTATTGTCAAAACAAATTTCACGCTCAATTTGATCACATTGAGGTGTCAATTATGATTCGATAGAATCTCATTAATTTTATCTGAGCCTTCATATTGCTGCATAAACATAATCAATTTAGTGAAAACTTAATTTTCAGAATTTCTATCATGTAGGTATGGACTAAAAATGAATAATGACGCCGACGGTGAACTCATCAGGTTAGCCTTTTGTCATATGAGGAGTCCTGCTTTGCTGTTCTTTATGAAAACGCTATCGTTTTTTTTTATATTTTGTTAGGTATAGTCAATCAAATTGAGTGATAGCTATAGAAGTCAACATTTTCGATATCTAGTCTAGTTAATACATACATACATACATAAACTCACGCCTTTTTCCCATGGGGGTAGGCAGAAACTACAGAACGCCACCTGCTACGATCCTTACATACTTCTTTTGCTTCACACACATTCATACATCTAGTCATACACACACGCCGGTTATGGGTACTGCGCACATGGCCTTTCTGAAGAACATCACCTATAAGGTCTATATATGTCTTTCTAGGGCGTCCCCTCCTGGCGTTTCCATTCACGTCTGCCTTGTAAATACCTTTCGTTAGTCGCCTCACATTCATCCTCTCAACATGGCCAAACCATCTTAACATACTCTTTTCAATTTTAGTCACTACATCTTCTTTTAAACCACAACGTTGTCTTATTACCTTACTCTAGTTAATATCCTCTGAAAAACGCTTTCCGAAAGAAAACTTTTTTAGAAAACTCCGAATAATTATTTCCTCAGCAAATGATAGGTATTTTACTTACGGCGCTTCGTCTCCCTCTAGCTAGGGAGTCACAACAACATTTGTTAAAAGTTCTTCGTTTTTTGAGGCTTCTCAGAACAATGACCCCACTTTGCAAGGGATTGCTAATAAATAAAAAGCTAAATAATCTGACAGGATAAAGTTTAATGTCGCAACATTTTATCTCTTAATTGAATCTTAATCACACTAATATCTATACCAATATTATAAAGAGGAAATATTTATTTGTTTGTTTGTACTAAATAGGCTCCGAAACTACTGGAACGATTTTAAAATTCTTTCAACAATAGGAAGCTACATTCTTCTTAATTTTCATTAGGAAATTTTTATTAACATATATACAATTGAAAATTCTAAAAACAAAAACAAACCTATATACAAATACAAAAGGGAGACGGAAAAGACCTCATTGTGCATCAAAAAATTCGTCCACATCGATGTCAATGGGAAACGTGCCCAGAACGCTGGCAGCATTGCCACGTTGGATGGCAATGCTGATTCTCTGGCCGAAGAAAAGGCCAGCCCTCTGGTCACGTGAAGAGTCGACGAGCTTTGTACTAATTTCTCGAAAAACTCGATGCGCACTCGGACCCCATGGACCTAATGTTTCAACCCCAAACGGCTCAAACATATAACTCCCAATAAGGTTGTTATATTTGTGCCATTTGAGGTTTTCTGCACCGGCAACAGCCGCCCCAGTACAGCCCGCCGTGCTAAGAAGATGGGATGGCGCAAGGGTGTCGACACATGTTGCATCCCACACCACAGGCCTACCCACTTTCCAAGGCATTATGGTCATCCCGTCTGGTCTCTTCCCATCGTCGCGTGCCAAGCCATTGGGTTCTAAAACATTCTAAACATTCTTCTTGAGTGACATAGGCTACTTTTTAATCCCGAAAACGAGTCCTGTGGGCTAGTCCACAGGAGTGAAGCCGCGGGGAACAGCTAGTAATATTATAAGACCGAAAGTTTGTGATTGTGTGTATGTGTTTGTATGTTTGTTACTTCTTCACACTCAAATGGCTGGACGGATCTAGATGAAATTTGGTTCAGAGTTAGATTATAGTCTAGAATAGCTCATAGAACACTTTTATCCCGGGAATATGTTCCCTTGGGATAATTTTCGACATAAACCCGGGCGAAGCCGCTGAGAGAAAGTAGTAATTAATATTATAAATGCGGAAGTTTGGATGGATGCATGTATGTTTGTTACTCAATCCCGCCAGAACGGCTGGAAGGATCTGGATGAAATTTGGCACAGAGATAGATTATAGTCTGGAATATCACATAGGCTTTTCATCCCGGTATAACATTCCCTTGGGTTAACAAAACAGTTTGCAAGTGGGCGAACTCGCTGGTAGAAGCTAGTACAAGATAAAAGTATTTTCCTGTGTGAATGAAAACCGCGACAAATTAGATCTGTTTAGTTATATAAAAAGTTAACCATCGATTCGGAAAGAAAAACTATAAAATATTATTAATTAAAAGAAAACTTTCATTCAATAATTTAGTTGTATTGTGCATTAACATCCAAATCAAAAGTGTCTGACAAATTTCAGAGTAATCGATAATAGCTGTTTTAAAACGCAGTTGCAAGTTTTGATCCACACATACAAAAACTAACAAGGTAAGTTAAATAAGAAATAACTCTAAATAAAACAAGTACCTTCGCCACCACATCATCATCATCCTTATAATGTACCCACTGCTGGGACACAGGCCTTCTCTGTGTGAGGGAATGGACCTTAATCCACCACGCAGGCCCAGTGTGGGTTCGTGGATGTCACATGTCTTCGAATTTTTGGTTCTAGGACATGTCGGTTTCCTCACGATGTTTGCCTTCACCGTGTTTAGATCAGTGGTGATGAAATAATTTACACAAAGTTAAGTGCCTGCCTGGATTCGAACTCGACACCTAAGTCGGAGCCGTTACCACTGACAGACCCACCACTGCTCTCCACTGAGCCACCACTGCTCTCCACAGGCCCACCACTGCTCGCCACAGGGCTACCACTGCTCTCCACTGGGCCACCACTGCTCTCCACTGGGCCACCACAGTTCTACTCTGCTCTTCGCCACCTGAAACAGGATATTTTCTATCAACATTCTTCGCATAGAAGCATCTCATCTAAATATTCGAAATTCGAATATTTAAAACGAAAAGCTTAAAAATTTCCGAGAAAAAATGTCTACTTAAGGTCAATTCTTCTTTGGTGAATTAACCTGAAGGAAACACGCTTACAATTTGTATTCGACAGTAAGCACAATTCGCAATCAGTAAAGCCTGTTTCTGTACTCCGAGTACGCTTGTTTGTCGAGCCATTAAGCTTATTGTTATAATATTCGATATTTTGTTCGTATGATGTAACAATTCTGTTATTCTGTCGAGATGTTTTAAATTGTACGCGGTGAAGGTGAATATATGCGTTACAGAAATACGTGGCGATTCACAAAAATGTTGGTATATTTTTCGGATGCTACAATGCGAAATCACTTCCTTGTTTGCTTGATGAAGTTACGGAAACGTGAAGCTTTTTAGGGTTCCGTACGTTCGAATAAGAAAACTCTGGAATGGAACTTTTATGGGGTCCCTCGTGTCTGTCGGTCTGTCACAGAAAATCTACAGGTTCGATGTCGTTGTTTAGTACACATGCTTATGAACTTCTATGATCCGAACACGCGGACGCGTAATGTTACTATATCAATTATTAGCATTTGATTTTTTATTTTATTTCTATATTTCTCAAATAAATAGTTTCAAAGTGATTTCTGTAAATTTTACATTCGCCCCACCCTGTTTTCGTAACTACTGAGCCAAAAACCTTGAAAAAATTAAACAAGACTCTTAGTTTCTTAGAGATTCAAGAAAACTTATAAGAAGCCCATGGTTTTAAGTTTTTTTAACAAATTAAAAAAGAATAACGGAACTTTATACACGAGCCTGCCTCATTCTTAGCCAGTTTTTTGTAAATATTAAGGAATGTAAATTAAGTCACGTTGCTACGTTTTCCCGACGGCCGCAGATCCACGAGGAAGAAAGTTATAAGTATGCAAGTCTATGTATTATTGTTTATAAACGTTTTCCTCCAACAACATTTGAATACTTTGCGGCACCCATACAAATTGGCTGTTCTAATTTATGGCTGCTTCGAGGTGAATCGGGAAAAAGATTCGTACTTTAGAGGGACCCTTGCCAGGCACCTAACATTCTCTTAACATCGATAGTCCAACCACTAAAGCTTCGAAGGATTACCTAGGTAGCTTCAAATCAGTCAACAATATAAACGCATTCAATCATAAGTGATTGGGGATGTTTATGCGTTCTGCTTCAGAAGCAAAGTGGTCTATAAACTGTGGTGGAGTGTGCGTGCCGCCGATTAAACGTGGTCACTCAGCTACTGCTGTAGAGCTTACGCGATGAAACAGCGACTCGAACCCGCGACGAATTTGGGTCAAATTCATAGGCAGTGTACGAAACGTGATGGCATGACTTCTCCCGCTCTGGGTGAAGCGGGAGGGCGTGTCAGGCTTTTACTGACTAAAACCCACCCGTGTTCAGTTGCTTGCGCCAGGGCCGCGGTAACTCTCTTTCAAATTTATCCGCGACCCAGGGCGTATGAACCTAGGTGAACACTTTATCTTGAGTAAATTATTTCACCACCACTGCTCTAAAAAATCGAAGATATTGTAACATTCACCAACTGGCACTGGACCGGTGTGGTGAACTATAGTTCACTTCCTGCCACAGATTGAAGACCTGTGTCACAGCAGTGGAAACACTATAAATAGTAGCTAGTGCTTTACGGGCAATTTTGAATACTGCTTTTAGCACTCAAGTGTGAAAGTACTTTACGCCGGAACGGCTGCTCAACTTATATCAAGCGCAAGTTCGATTGTGCATGGAGTACTGTTCTCATCTGTGGGACGGATCTGCCAAATACCAGCTTGATGCACTAGAGTCGATCTAAAAGCTGGCCAAGAGTCTCATCCGCAATGGGGCAATGGTCAAATCAAAGCTCCAGAGCCTTGAACATCGTCGCCGAGTTGCTAGCTTGTCGGTTTTTATCGGTTAAATTTCGGAGAGTGTGCGATGGAATTGCATGATTTTATTCCGCCCAGCCCGTTCCATCATCGGACAACCAGATGCACGGCGATGCGTCATCGGTACATGGTGGACATCCCACAAAAGGTTTTGGGGACACTTTTATTATGCGTACAGCTAAGGAGTGGAATTCCCTGCCAGAGTCTGTGTTTCCCGATAGCTACAATCTAGGGGTCTCTAAGTCAAGAGTGAATGGGTTTTTTCTAGGCAAGCGTGCTTCACCGTCGACCACATCATCGCTTACCATCAGGTGAGATAGTGGTCAAGCGCGAGTCTATTGACAATAAAAAAGGTGGTTTCTGGTGATAGTGGCTCAAGGCGAATAGGCAAGACCAAATAATAATAATAAAACAAGTGTCTACAAAAAAAAAACGCATACGTACACACCAATTTACTGCGAGCTCTAAAACTATTTCACAAAACACTTCCCATTTAAAAACCTGCATCGTTACCCACTGCAGGCTACGACACTAGATCGATTGCTTATTTGCCCGTTCGCAGTACTACGACAATAAAGGTCTGTGTAGGTAAATGTGCTAGTAACATTGATTGATGTTACATCGTTCATCTCCCATCCCGTGGTTCTTATAGACACAACCGCTTTTAACGTACCAAGGTAATTAGCTAACACCTTTACTGAATGATTGATAGTTGTGAACACCCATTATTTATTAAAGTTACGTGTTGACTTGTATGAATATATACCTGTCGATACCTATTCATCATACATGTATGTATTCTGTATATGTAAAAGGAAAGTTCGTTTTATCTGCGATTTATGCGAAAGCGGGTTATGTGATTGATATTGAACGTTCGCGTAGGTCTCGGATAGTTTTCCGTGTTCGAGGTAAGTTTTATATCGTAGATTTTTCTTTTTCTGTATTCTTGAAAAACTGAACACAGAATTTGTTAGAAATTAATTATCACCTATACTTATTATTGGTTACAAGTTAAATTTCACAATTTAAAAAACCCCCGACACATTTATCTTGCGAAAACACCCCGATTCAAACAGTAAAATGCCCATAACTTTTGAACGGCTAAACCGATTTTATTCAAACATAGCTAAGAACACTCTCGACAAAATTACCTTTCAAACAAAAAAAACTAAATCGAAATCGGTTCATCCGTTTAGGCGCTATGATGCCACAGACAGACACACAGATACACAGCAACACACGTGAAACTTATAACACCCCTCTTTTTCCGGCGGGGGTTAAAAAGTTAGAGTATTATCTTACTTTATGTTAATGTTTTTTGTTTGGATGGATTTATGTATGTTTATTACTCAATCACGCCAGAACGGCTCAACAGATCTGGATGAAATTTGGAGCTAAGATAGATTTTAATCTATTGTATCACATTGGCTATAATGGTCCCGTTCTATTGTTCCCCTGGGATAAAAAAAACACTTTTCACTCGGGCAAAACCGCTGGCAGAAGCTAGTTAATTATAAAAAAAACCTATAGGTGACTTATTGTAAAACATCTTGAAGCCTGATTGTATTTTCTGAAGATAAGTAGCAACAGTGTTTATTTATATAAAATACTTAAAAACACGAATATCTCAGCCTATGGAGTTCGGGCAATTTTAAAGGTTTCCTTCAACAAAATAAAAAATAACACAGGCAACAGAAAGAACCCGTAAAAATGTACAGAGAAATATTTTTCACCACCGATTCACGATTTTACTTTGTATTTACTAAAACAAAAAATACACAGTAAAGATACCTGATGTTATTTGGACCACGTCGTGGAACGACATAGACAATCTAACTGTCGTTACCTAAACAAGACCCTAATATTAAGCCTGAGGATAACACAGGTAAAACAGAGTACTCTAAAAGTCAGGCAAGCGAATAAAACAGTGAGAAGTACGGCACTCACCTTGTTACCGTACGTTGTTATTGGGTCTTGCTCCTTTTTGCCCCGCTAGGTGTTAGCTGATGCAGAGTTAGGCTGGAAACAAATTATCGGACGCGGCTGACGGATGCGACTTACAGCCGCGACTGATATGTGTGCACAGTCGTTGGGGACGCGGCTTACGGACGCGTCCGAGCGCTTATTCCATAGATAGATAATATAGCATAATTAACGAAGATTATGTTTGTGTAGAAACATGTCGAGTAGTGAAAGTTAGGACGCAATTCTCTGCTGCTAACAAACTCGTTAAGTTTTCTTCCATATTTATTTGTAACCTTGCACGCACGTGCGAGATATCGCGTAGTCAGTTGTTCTGAGGCCGGGACGCATCCCGCACCCCGTGCACACCGTCCGCGAACGTTTTCGGCTGACACAAACATCCAGCGGGCCAGATCTCTATCGGATGTCCGAACGTCCAAGGTCACGTCCGCGACTTACGTCCGATAATTTGCACAATGTAATGTACATTCATAACACAGATACTCTATAAGTCGCGTCTGTCAGTCGCGTCCGTCAGCCGCGTCCGATAATTTGTTCCCAGCTCTAAGGGTAAATGTACCGACCTACGCTAACATCGGCTTTAAATGGGTAGTGAAGTGTTAAACTTCAGTTTTAAGTTGAGGTAAAATGATTATTTCTTGTGTTTTAAGGGCTACGTGTTAGACATTACACTGTATGTCAGGATAACAACATTCTAACCCGAAATAACGAGAGAATAACTGCTGCATTTCAATGTTTTTTTTTGCCTCAAAGCGTTTTGATAAAAGTACAATCCGAAAACCTACAATTTTGAATTCAATTCCGACTAAATTCGTTTAGTTTTAATTGTTTTTCACTGGCTTTCAGTTCTACATAATATCCGAAACGAACTATTCGCGCTGATCAAATTAGAAACTTATTGTTATTCAAGCTCTATTTTTGTGAAGAAATGAAGCGTTAATTTTCAGATGAATAATTGCAGCCGTCTTTAGTATTAGTACTAATAGTCCTATGCTATATATGGCGGCCGTCAATGGCTTCTAAGGGATTACATCACTTGAATGAGGCAGTGCACTGTCCTGCTGTGTTCGACGGTCGCCAATCCATGCGCTAAGCGAAGTGGCCAATTCCCCTTTGGAAGGCCAATGTACTCAACAATATAGGATATGTTCGAGATTATCAGTAAATACTATACGTGGCAGTCGTATTTCAGTTACAATTAACAAATGCTTGGCTGATCTGGATATTAAACACGATCAGTCGACAGATGATCTAATAGACTTCGACGTCATCAAACTCAAAGTTCAATCTTTCTCAGAAAGGTACGATGCGACAATGTGACAACGATACGGCGATGATTTTTCATAGTAATCCATAAAAAAACCGGCCAAGTGCGTGTCGGACTTTGCACATTTAGTGTTCCGTACCAAATGTAGAATATAAGCCGTCCGACTGGCAGAATATTCATAAGCAGTAGGTGAGTAAAACTTTTTGTGAGGGATATCTGGAGCTTGGTTAGATTTTGGATTTGTTAGTAAAATATACGTATAGTTAGGCCATTTTAATAGGTAACATTTGACGTCTGTCAGTTTAATGTTTAGAATGGTTTATTAGTGAAAACATATCGTAAAATTACTCGTATCGGTCATTATTACAATAGATATGTAATCGTAATTGAAAAAGTTAAGCAATTGTGCAGTTCTTATTTTATGCCCGCCGTTACAAGGTTACGTTGTTGAATTTTGATGAATTGTCAAATGTTACTGACTGTAATAATTACAAGCTCATAGGTCAAGGGAGAGTAATAAAAAATTCTTAACAAAATTTTGTAGTGTAAGCTGACTTTGGTGGCTTCTCATTCCTTAGTTTTCCAATATTTTTAAAATACTACAAATATAATAAAACAAAAATACAGTATTTATCTACTCAACAAGTTCTAAACAACGATACTCCACTTGATGGGGTAGGTCAAAAAAAAATTTCGCATCCCCCTTTTCTGTTTAAACGCTCCAAAAAATAATAAAATGTTTTTGGACAATTTGTATGGCTTTAAGTCAACAAGATGCTTATACTTTGAAAATTATAAGACTGTAGCTCCAACAGATTGGCTGTATAACCTGTGTGACTGATGACTGACAGACGGACATGTCAGTGCCAACAACAGGACTCCGTTTCGGATACGGAACCCTAAAAATGGTTGTCCCACATGTCACCGATGTAACCGATGTAGCCACAGCTAGGCTGGTTTACTATGCTTATTTCCACAGTATTATGTCTTATGGCATTCTGCTGTGGGGATCAGCAGCAGACGTTGACTCAATTTTCATATTACAAAAGAGGGCAATCCGCGCGATCTATAAAATGGGTCCTCGCGAGACCCTCAGAGAAAAATTTAAAGAGATCGATATACTGACTCTACCTTCACTTTATATTTTAGAATGTATTTTGTATGTCCGCAAAAATCGAGGGCTTTTCAAAACTAGAAGCGACTTCCATAATTTAAATACACGCAGTAAACACGAAATTGTATTACCCAAATTCAGATTAACGAAAACTAGCAAGTCTTTTCTTATAAACAGTATACGCTTTTATAACAAGTTGCCAAAGTCAGTTATAGAACTGACCGACGGAAAGTTCAAAAATCACATCAAACGTGTCCTTATTAAAAAAGCATATTATAGAATCAAGGACTACGTTGAAGATAAAAATATTTGGTTTTAGCTCCTTCTGCACATGCGGCTTCCCTGGTAACTCATAAACGGCACAAATATGTGGATGTCTCTAACTATTCTCAATCTAATTTTTCTTCATTTAATAAGACTTTTTACAATGGTTTTCAATTATCTTTATAGCCCTTTGCTAAGAATAGTTACAGCACTGATAACAACATTTGTGCCACATGTTAAATTTAGTCTTGTTTTACTTTGTAAAAAAGAGACATTGGCAACACTGGTAGCCGGTCGTAAAAAAAACGTCTCTATAGATTTTATTTAAAATAAATTATTAAGGAAAAAGAGATTGAGAGTTTGCCGACATTTATCTAGACTCAGTAACCGACGCAATAAATATCAGAAATTGTCTACACCGCACGCCTTTATAATCTACGGAATTTTGAAGATAGGGCTGCTGGCTTTGACAACAGTAGACGGTAATATCGCTGTGTTAACTTGAAATAAAGTGCTGACATATTCGATGCGGTAATAGAACCATTGCCAATATTAGAAGCTGGTTTGTTCTTGAGAAGATCTAAGTGTGTGGAAAAAAAAGAGTGTGTAAACCAACTATTACCTATATTACGACGCGACGCCCGGCCCGTTGCCAAGGCAACGGTTGCGATGGGCGTAGGCCTCCTGAGTCCCACAGCTGACAGTTTTTGTGTGTCAATTTGATATTTTTATTTGTGTTTTTATACTATATATTTTTTGTGAGCTCTAGTGTATATAATATCGTGTGAATAGTTTTATTAGGGTAAGTTTTAGTTTATTAAGTTTTAATGATCAATGTAGACTGTAGTGATGCCGGCAACTGTAGCAGTCAACCTGCCACATCCGTTGAGGTTCAGCTGGTGAGATGTCCCCATTGCTCACAGGCACGCTTTTTTAAAGGCGAACGGGGGCTGAGGATACACTATGGCAAGGTTCACAAACCACATAGCGTACCTCTGTCTCCTTCAGCCACTTCCCAACCTTTTGAACAGACGCTTTGGAAAACATTATCAAAATTAAAAAATTCTACACCGGTATTGAAGCGAGTTCCTCGGGGTGCGAGACGTTCCGTTGCTTTGAGTCTGGCGCAATGCATCCGTCTTGTATCCCAAGAGAACTCAAATAGTGCCTGGGAGCAATTGCTAACCTTCCCCTATAGGATTCTGCACGTTAAAAAAGATTTGGCACTGAAAAAAACACTTACAAATCAAATTAAAGAAAACTGCAACAATTCGACCACAATTTTGGATCAAAATTTACAAAATTTACCATTCAATAAACATTCACAGAAAGACCTATGTTTTCACGTGGAATCTAAGTTAGGTGAAGGTGACATTAGGGGTGCAGCGAGGCTACTATTCAGCAGTGATGTGGTGGCGCCCTACTCTCCAGAAACAATATCTGCCTTGGAGAGTAAACATCCAGCGCCTGCGGATGACCTTACCTTTCCCGACCCTCCCGAAACCTCTCATCCTGATTCAACTCTTTTCAATATTTCAGCCACCCAATTGATCGCTGCCGTGAGCTCCTTCCGAAGCGGTTCCGCCGGCGGTCTCGACGGCCTGACTCCACAACACTTAAAAGATCTTTTAAGTTCAGGCGCCGGGGAAGCTGGTGAGTCGCTTTTGAAGGAGCTTGCGGCACTAGTCAACTTAATGCTCTCCGGCGGCGTGAACGATGCCGTCGTCGATGTCTTGTACGGGGCCAACTTATGTGCCCTGCGCAAGAGGGACGGCGGCATTCGTCCTATTGCCGTCGGATGCACTTACAGGCGTATGGCAGCCAAAATTTGTTGTAAGCTTTACGGTCAAAGGCTTACAAACAGATTCCAGCCCCTACAGCTTGGCTTTGGCTCTAGAGGGGGCTGTGAGGCTGCCGTACATGCCCTTTCTACCTTCCTAAATTCTAACCAGGGTGAGGTCATCCTCAAGGTTGACGTAAAAAACGCCTTCAATTCCGTCAACAGGGACACTTTGTTGGCGGAAGCAAAAAAAGAGCTTCCAGAAATTTTCGGCTTTTTGTGGCAATGCTATAGGCACCCATCTAAATTATTGTACAAAGAAAATGTTTTGCTATCTTCAGTTGGTTGCCAACAAGGTGACCCTCTCGGGCCAGTCATTTTCAGTCTGGCTATTCATCCCATTATTCAGAAACTAAATTCGAAATTTAACTTATGGTATTTGGATGATGGAACACTAGGAGGTGACGTAGAAACCGTTTTAGCAGATTTTCAATTCCTGAAAGAGCAGTTTAAATCCATCGGCCTTGACCTCAACCACTCCAAATGTGAAATTTTTCTTAGTGACAATACCGACAGACAACCAACCCTACAGAAATTCTATGCAATAGCCCCAGAGATCAAAATTTTAGATAAAAGTTCACTGCACCTCCTAGGTTCCCCAATTTTGGAAGACAGTTTTTCTTCATTCATTGATGGCAAAATTAACCATTTTAATAATATTTCGGATAGACTCTCCAAAATTAATCTTCATTCGGCTTTTACTCTTATTAGGTATTGCTGTTTTGGACCAAATTTCATGTATTTTCTCCGCTCTTCCCCTTTATGGAAGCAGCCACATCTCTTGGAAAAAATTGACGAAATTATTCGATGCACTCTGACTACCATCTTAAATGTGGCCTTGGATGATCGAGCCTGGATGCAAGCTACTCTACCCATTCGCTTCGGCGGGCTCGGCATCCGCAAAATTTCTAGTATAAGCCTACCGGCGTTCTTGTCTTCGGTCCACGGCACTGAAAAGTTAACCACAAAAATTCTATCCCTTTCACTGGTTAACTTTGAAGTGCCGTGCTCGACCGACGCAGTGTGCGCCTGGAAAGTGGCTTGCCCGAATACGGCGTTGCCCGAGAACCCATCTTCCCAGAGACAGTGGGATGAGCCGCTCTGCAGGTTGGTACGGAATAAACTTATGAATACGTCCACCAATACTGCTGAGCGTGCCCGCCTGCTGGCTGTGGGAGAGTGGGAGTCGGGCCTCTGGCTACAGGCTCTACCGTCACTCAACATAGGTACTATGTTGAGTGACAATACCTTCCGGATCGCTACATGTCTGCGTTTGGGTGCTCCTAGCGGAGCTCCACATCGATGTCAATGTGGTGAAGCAGTCGACCGCCTCGGTCACCATGGCTTATCCTGCAGTAGGAGCGCTGGCCGGATAGCACGGCACGCCAGCATTAATGACATCATACGTCGGGCTCTTGTCACCGCCGGGGTGCCAGCTGTTTTAGAACCCAATGGCTTGGCACGCGACGATGGGAAGAGACCAGACGGGATGACCATAATGCCTTGGAAGGTGGGTAGGCCTTTGGTGTGGGATGCAACATGTGTCGACACCCTTGCGCCATCCCATCTTCTTAGCACGGCGGGCTGTGCTGGGGCGGCTGCTACCGGTGCAGAAAACCTCAAACGGCGCAAATATAACAACCTTATTGGGAATTATATGTTTGAGCCGTTTGGGGTTGAAACATTAGGTCCATGGGGTCCGAGTGCGCATCGAGTTTTTCGAGAAATTAGTACAAAGCTCGTCGACTCTTCACGTGACCAGAGGGCTGGCCTTTTCTTCGGCCAGAGAATCAGCATTGCCATCCAACGAGGCAATGCTGCCAGCGTTCTGGGCACGTTTCCCATTGACATCGATGTGGACGAATTTTTTGATGCCCAATGAGGTCTTTTCCGTCTCCCTTTTGTATTTGTATATAGGTTTGTTTTTGTTTTTAGAATTTTCAATTGTATATATGTTATGGTATCAATAAAATTTTGACCTTTGTATAGATTATTTTACCGATTGGTTTGTAAATGTGTGAACATTGTAGGCCTTCTAGATTGTTAACATTTTATCTCGTTTTACTTTTTTTTAATCTTTTGTTTATTTATTATATAATCACTTCTTGTTTAAGTTTCTTACGTCTTATTATCGGGCCTGCGTTGTCCCCCCATCTAAGTACTGCTGTAACATGGAAATATTGTAAAACCAAACAATTTTTTAAAAGAGTAACCATGGAGTTTCTTGCCGGTTCTTCTCCATAGGAATCGACCAACCCGAACCGTGCACATTGTCGACGTTTTATAAGTGCCCATGTAGGCCTATGTGAAATAAAAATTATTGATTTTGATTTTGATTTTGTCAGCCAGAACCTTTCAGAGAAAAGGCGTCCCTACAATATGTCTAACAAACATTTCTAGGCAAAAAAATATTCTTAGTTTCACCGCATCCTAATAATTACGTATTGCGCTCAAAGCAGTTCGATTTCACTTTGGTTCAGAATCATTTCGGTCGGGTGGTACATCGCTTTGTTGTTCGCTGGTCAACCAACTATACTCAACGTATTTTGGGCAGCGGAATCTCAATTCTGCATTCAAGTGCGCTACACCGCACGGGGCTGGACGCTGGACTATTGAAGCGAGCTTGGAAATAGATTGTGGCCATAATTAATATTGGTTTGGAATGCTACTTCCCAATTTCTGTGTGTTGAGATTTGTTTATCAAATTACGAGTCAACGGCTGAACGGTTTTAGGTGAAACTTGGCCTACAGATAGATGCTCCGGAACTGGGTGTCTTGTGTATGTTTGTAAACGCACCCACGATACAGAAAGAAATTCAATTTAGTGTGGAATAAATTTAAAAAAGAAAACCTTTAACCCTGTCTGTTTGTCCGTCGGAGCTAAGTCTACAAATTTTCACAGTACAAGTATCTTGTTGACTCAAAGCCATTGCTTACTAAAACTACCCCGGTGATCGGCATCAGTACGTAGAAAGACCCCGGTGAATTCTTAAAAGACCACCCCAGAAACGTCCCCTCTGTACAAATGCCCAAAAAGTCTGAGGAGCCTTCACGGCAGTTTACAGTTTGCACAAGGAAAACGCCGCGCTCAGAACGAGAAACATTTAATTTTTCATATGGGTGACTTGTAATTAGAGCACAACCTTGTAAGGGGATATAGTACAGGTCATTTGCAACAACTTTTGTAGGAACACTCATATGCAAAAGTGCACCAACATTGAGTTATAATTTTTTTCGTGTTATTTTGAAAAACTCTTATGGGGTAACCTTAAAAATTTAATAAATAAAAAACTTGACATAATTTTGTTAATTTTCTTTTTATTATTTAGTCTATAACGTTCCAGTTACATGTCAGCATCATCAAATGTACATTATTGACATTATTTTAGACACAGTGCTCCAAAATCCAAAAAACTTAAACAAATTTTACTGGCATTATTACACAAAACAGCCTGTTTAAAAAAAAAATCACTATGACACTTACTCTGCGTATTATTAAAAAAACATCTACATTTCATAAGCTTTCAAATGAGATATAAAACCCTAACATAGCTAGTCCAATAGGGAAGATATTCGCATAACAAAGGCGCACGGCCAAAAAAAGGTCTGTTTCTACTAAGCAGGTAAAAACAGCGTCCAGTCTCCCGGGCTCGTCGATAAACTCGGGAAAACACGCCTACATCAGGTAAACGGCGATTGGGGTATCTCTGTTGATATTCGCGCTGGGCAGCTAAAGCATTGCCTCTAGCTACGCCGTAAGTGTACAGAATATCGGCATATTCTTCATTCGTAAAATTTGCCCGTTGTCTTTGAGCCATAGTCCTTGATACGCGCCAAAACCACAGATGAGCATAACACACGGAAACCAGTTGAAAAGCCAAGTCATCAGGAGAGCAATCAATCACAAAAACAGTCACAAGCCGGGTCGTCAGAGATAAAACAAAACTGCAGAGCACACACAAAAGCATCCGATCGCAACGAATCACAAGGACGGACTAACCTAAACAACACAAAAGAGATTAAACAATGACCGGCTGTTTTTACCTGCTTAGTAGAAACAGACCTTTTTTTGGCCGTGCGCCTTTGTTATGCGAATATCTTCCCTATTGGACTAGCTATGTTAGGGTTTTATATCTCATTTGAAAGCTTATGAAATGTAGATGTTTTTTTAATAATACGCAGAGTAAGTGTCATAGTGATTTTTTTTTTAAACAGGCTGTTTTGTGTAATAATGCCAGTAAAATTTGTTTAAGTTTTTTGGATTTTGGAGCACTGTGTCTAAAATAATGTCAATAATGTACATTTGATGATGCTGACATGTAACTGGAACGTTATAGACTAAATAATAAAAAGAAAATTAACAAAATTATGTCAAGTTTTTTATTTATTAAATTTTTAAGGTTACCCCATAAGAGTTTTTCAAAATAACACGAAAAAAATTATAACTCAATATTGGTGCACTTTTGCATATGAGTGTTCCTACAAAAGTTGTTGCAAATGACCTGTACTATATCCCCTTACAAGGTTGTGCTCTAATTACAAGTCACCCTGACAAGGGGGGTCATGAAATCCCTGAAAATCTTAACACCGCGATTTAGCGGAGAGCTAAAAATGTACAGCGTCATCTATTGATTTGATGCGAATTTAATAACAAAACAAAAGTGACATTTCTTGATGTTTGAATTTTAACAACCTCTGTGCATCGCCTGTGGAGACTGAAGAAGCTGATGATATTTTATAATAATAATAATAATAATAATAATTTTCTCTGCAATTCCCTCAATATAGCACTCTAACGCTCATATACACGCTGTTTATTTCGCCGAGCTTCATCAAATCATGACCATAGCAATACTGATTTGATTAGTGACAATTTATAATTATTTATCGATATAAGTTAAGTGCAGATAAAAGACTATACCTAAAGGCCAAAAGTTTGAAGAATTTACCTACCTACCTAGCTTTATGTTGTAGTGTAGTGTCTCGTAATAGCTGACTCTGCATAGTTTGTCTTAGTCCTTCTTAAGCCTCTTATAGCCGCAATGTAGTAAGTAGGTTATATACTGCGAGCAGCTGGGTTTATAGCGTGCTAGTGTGACTTAACCGAGAGATTTGACACGTTCACTCATTCATTTCAATGTAATATGGACCATGTACAAACTTGCATTCTGTTAGCTTGTCTGAAAGCGTCATTTTTCCTTCCTCCAACTGGCGCTAATGTGCTTTTGAAGTGATGCAGATATTAGGAATAGAAAAAATATTTCCTCAATAATATATGTCCTCAATTTGGATGTTACATTTTTTTTCTGTGTTTTCGGACATAACTCCGTCATATATGAACAGATTTGCAAAATTCTGTTGTTGTTCGAAAGAAGTTTATTCCGAAATGGACCTATTAAAATTTGGTGAAGATCCGATGAAGAACTTCGGAGATATACAACAGAACTTCTTAATAAATGACGGCAAATCTCTCGGGATATCTGTTTATTTTTTACACCATTTCATAACACTATCACGCCAGTATGCTCTAAACGGGTACGCAGATGTGTACAGTTCACCCTGGTACACTCTCATTCCACTGGTTATATTCAAGTTACAATGTTATTCGTGTAATCTATTCTGGCGTCACTCTGGGTACTTGTCCATTATGTACCACGAAAAAAACGTCAATTTCGGCAGTCAGTGTTCCTGTTTTCGTTTCTTCGTTTTATGACACCGCCTTCCGAAATTGAAGTAATTTTTCACTTTGTAGTATTTTTTTGGAAGTCAGTTGTGTTTTTTTTGTAAAAACTTTTTTTTTTGCTCTTTATTGTAGGCATTCTGCATTGGACGTTCGCGTTGTGCTAACGTGACGATTTTGATGCAGTCAAGCCTATGCGACAACACATATTAATTGTAATAGGTCCGAGTACCTTTCTAATTATCTTATCAATAGTTAAAGGACATACTCTGCTATACAATATCTGTACCAAACTACCGATTCATTTTCAGAAACGTTCAGGGCATTTACCCGTAAGGATTTTATTGATAGAAAAAGCCATTTTATCAAGTCGAGTTAATTAATGCGCCCGCCAGCCAGACAGTTAAAAACCTTTCGTTAAATAAACCTGAATTTGCTATCGAACAGTTTTTTTTAAGAATTAAAATCTTTTTTCACCGTTTTCCAATTATTTGCTATTGTCACGCAAAACATGATTTAGCGCTAAACACCAATCACGTGCGTGTTTGTGTGGAATAACAAAGAGGAAGAAAAAAGGAGGCTTTCAGCTTTCATCCAAACAAACAACATGTCCAATCCAGAGTTATTGTGTGTAGTAAAACCGCGGTAAGCAGTGGTCATACCGTCGTGTGCGCGTAATTACGGAGGCTGCAATCAGCGCCTATCTGCCCGGGGCCTTACGCCGCCAAGCCGGGCGGACCGGGCGGACCGGGCGGAGCCTCCATCGGCTAGAAATTCACACGTGAACGATTCAAGTTAAACGGTGAAAACACCAAACAAAAGTTTTGCTTTTCGCCATTTGAAAAGCTTTTCATGTTAATTTGCATGGGGAGTGGGAATTGGGATTAAATGTTGTTCTGCGAGTTGAAATGTTTCGAATAAACTTTAGGGTGTGTTATTTTTAGTTTGCTGGCGTTTTTGAGGAAATGGATTGAACAATTTGGAAAATTATTAAATGTTACTTTTATAATGTTGTGCTCGGAAATAATCACGTTTTTTACCTTTAGATATATAAAAATTATCGATACTTAACTATAATTTAATGATTACCTATTTTCTGAATATCGGTCGTTATAACATACTAGCGGACACCTCACGGTTTCACCCGCGTAGTTCCCATTCCCGTGGGAATACAGGGATAAAAAGTAGCCTATGTCACCCGGGGGTAGTGTGACTTCCCAACGGTGAAAGAATTTTTGAAATCGGTTCAGCCGTTTCGGAGTCTATTTTTATTTTTATTTATCGATAGGCTCGCGTTTGACCACTATCTCGCTTGATTGTAATCGACGGTAAAGCACGCTTGCCTAGAAGTAACCTATTCACTCTTGACTTAAAGACCCCAGCCCTCAGCTATCAGGACACAAAGACTGGCAAGGAATTCCACTCCTTAGCTATGCGTACAATGAAAGTATTCACAAAATGCTTTGTACGTATGGGATGGATGTACACCATGTACCGGTGGCGCATTGCCGTACGTCTTGTTGTCCGGTGATGGAAAGGGCTAGGCGGAATCAAATTGTGCAGTTCCATCAAACACTCCCCGAAATGTAAGCAATAAAATAATATAAGTCTATAAGGAACATACATACATACTTTCTCTTTAATATATAAAAAAAATTATAACATATTAACAAATATGTAGCCAAAAAGGCCTTCTTGAGACTTCTCGGTGTATTCATTTACCTACATTGCTATACTTTAGGTAGATACGCAACTTTCCCGGAACTTGCATTGTTTCTTTGCGGTTTGCCTCCTTCCTCCTTATTCAATTACCTACTACACATGTTTGTATGTTTATGTACATAGTACGTAGACAGATATACATCTGTATATGCGTAAAGTTTCCCCAAACAAAGCTATACACCAACACAACCAAGACATTTACATTTATTAATCACCTCAACAATTTGTTCTCTCCAATTTTCTCGAACCCAGAACTAAAGCGGCGTAAGTTAATCCCATTAGTGTACCTGATAGGCTCTTATAACAGTAACATTGTTTTCAATTATGATTCGAGCTTACGTTACGAGAATTAATTGCGCCAGTGTTCAAGGTGACAAGGAGACAGTGCCGACACGGAATGTGTTTAAACATTATTGTCCCACTAACAGGTTTCGCAAATTAATCGGATTTAGCACTATATATCATGCCCTTCCGGCAGCCGGAAGCCTTCGGAGCTACTGTATGCGCTCTTGCCACTATTTCCACATAGGTAACTATGCATGTTATAATTCTCCTTCCTATGATGCTGGCATACTGAAAGAAAGAAGGAAAGACTTGATATTAAATATCCCTAGGACATGGACTTTGCTTGCCAGTATGCAATTTAGCAAACGATCTGATGCGCTATATAATAAAATCAATAATTATATCTACATTTACCCCAAAAAATACTAAGACAGTAAATAAAAAAATTAATTAAAAAAAAACTCGACTGCCTAAAAAGCGAACTAAAAAGACGTAAACAAGAAGAAAATCATGCTGTGCAGTCGGCGGCTACATGTTCGCGAGCTGGCTGACCAAAACCAGATGTATCCTCCGATTTCACAGCATGATTTTCTTCTTGTTTACGTCTTTTTAGTTCGCTTTTTAAGCAGTCGGGTTTTTTGTTTTTTTAGTTAACTTTTTTTTTAATACTTTTCAGCTATTTTTAACCAATTAATTATTTCAATGTAGCTTTCAGTTGCAGCATGTTTTTACTAAACGATTTTTATTTTAGTGAATATTTCAAGCGTTTTAAACGAGCAACATTTTAAGTCATAAAAAAATCATAACATTTACTTTGATTTATTCAAATGTTTTATTGGTACATCGTATTTTAAATTCCGAACACGCTCTAAAGGATCTAACGTTGCTACAAATCGTTTTATACGACATGAGTTATATTAAACACCTTTCACGCGAGTAGATAGAATCGAGTGACTAAGCGTTGTCCCTCGCAGTGCGGCCCAATATGTTTCCGAAGACGGACCCCAGATCTATAACAATACAATAAATTGTTTGTATTGGCGCGCGCCAGCTGTGCGTAATGTGCGTGAGACCGCCAACTTTATATCAACACCGCAGAGGTGAAAAACGTCCCTCTCGTAACTCGAGTCTCGAAAGGCAATAAGCAACACGTCGTAAAAACCGGTGTCTCAGCGACGTGTAATCCGCCCCGAGGCTACTCGACGAGTACAACTTTCTCTCCACAACATATTGCTTTGAACATTTACAAGTGCTAATAGAAAAAGATCATCTTTATCCCTTTACGGAGAAAAAATATAATATTATTTTTATGAAAAGGTGCGCCCATAAAAATGGGTGAGAAAGTAGCGAATTGTAGCGTTTATATTGTAAGTAAAAGACTTTGTCTATTGTTATTACAGTTACTGCTCCTCTTATACTGAAACCTATATTATGTACTCATATATTTTTTGAGGCCAGCTCGTATTTACCTTATACATTTTCAAGTTCGGTAACAGCCGTAAGTACAAAGCCCAAGTCTGCATGTCCACTGAATAAATTGACAAATTACATCACTAATGGAAAATTATGTACTCGTATCAACCTTTTAGTGGGACAATGCAATATCTAAAATTCTAAACGTCTGGCATAACAGTGTGGGGGCACAAAAACGCTGCGATAGACCGATATATCACTGAACCACACCTGAACAGTAATAACGGAGAATAATAGCAATTGTTTCGCGCCAGTTTTTATGGGGTCTTCATTTCATTTGGGTTGCCAATATTTGGTATTTGGGCAGGTTATTTACCTTATATCACAGGTATATTGGAGTATTGCGTACGTTTCTCGGTGTAGAGTTCTAATACTGTGAATATTTATTTTATTTGAACCACTACCTAAGCGCTATTGGTCTAGTCGCGTGACAATGGCTAAATAAAATCAAATAATAATAATTAAATCAATATTGAAAATAATTGTTTTTGTATTTTTCCAAGAACAGGGAACAGGTTAGAGAAGTCTGTTTTCTAGATCAGTAATCCAAACATGATAATTCTCCAAGGATTTGCAGAGAATTGCTGTTTCAATCAATCCTGTCTGTTGATAAGCTATGGGAGATTTAAACACAGCGTTATGTCGTAAATGATACGGACAAAACTGTCATCAGTATTGGGTTCTGTGAATAATTGAAACTCAAATCCAATACACGATCGTAATGCTCCGGCGTTGATATTATTCTTTTATTACTTCGGACCTGATAGAGAGTTCGTTCCAGGTTCCGAATAATTTTGCCGATGCCCGGTCCCACAATCTCTCTTTTTAAGGCGCTATATACGCCCCAATGTTAACGCAGTACTGCCCGTGCCCCCGCTCGATGCTAATTATTAAATGCAAAATATCATGTTGTTAATTATTTTTTTAATGCAAAACTATTAGTTACACAAAAAAACCTTGTGTTCAGAATTATGTATATGAATCAATAATAAATATATATTTTTTTCAAACCTTTTAACCTAGCCGTTACTAAGGAGTATGCTTTAGAAAGTTACCGTTTTACGGCACAGAAGGGTATATAGGTCCTTAACTTCAGTTACGTGCATTCATTTATAGGGCCTGAAATGGCCAAACCACAGTACCTACCAATATGACAGGCTCTCCTTGTCGGTGACCTCATGCATGTCCTATTACCGCCGATGTTGATAGTCTGTTAAAATATCAAATGATCTATCACTAAACTAATGAAATATTTTTTGTAAGAAGCCCGTACTAAAATCTTGAGAAACGATAACCATGATGGATAATATTCCACAGACAATAAGATGTTTCCTGCCCATCCTCAAGGGTTATGCTCAAGGGCCACCGGTGACCCTTCGCAGTCGATTAATTTTTACAACAAGCGTGAGAAGATCCAGCTGACAAGGATTGTTATTTTCCTGAAACAATTCGGTACCTATTATATATTATTCTAAGACATTAGTTTGCCTTTTGATTTGTGCCTAAGTTAGGTGTGGTTCTAGGTCCTAGGTTTGTTATTTATAAAGATTTGATGTAGATATAATAAGATTCTCCGCTGCTCTTATGCAAACAAGACCTGAATCTGTTTTTATTTCAGTTTTGGCTAGTACATAATAGGAGAGAAAAAATTTAGAGTGGTCCATAAATTTCATATAAAACATTTTAAGCCAAGACAAAAATTTTGGTCCTTTTAAAAAGCCTTTTCGGAAAGCAAAGCCTTAACTAGCAAGGTCTGTTTAGATTACGTAATATTTGTTCATGAATTTTATTTGAGTATTCCCACAGCCTACTAGAAGTTCCTTTCAGAAGAAACAGATGATAACAGCTTACGCGAGAATTTTTTTCTTCTTCACCAACACAAGAACTAAAATTTACGATTTCTTTTTCACTTTTTTTCAAAATTAGAAACAGATTCTAATCAGAATCTGTTTCTAATTTTGAAAAAAAGTTTCAAGACTACCATTCATCAAAATAATTATAATTATAGCTACTATACTATTAGGGTTCCGTAGCCAAATGGCAAAAAACGGAACCCTTATAGATTCGTCATGTCTGTCTGTCTGTCCGTCCGTATGTCACAGCCCCTTTTTTCCGACACTATAAGAACTATGCTGTTGAAACTTGGTAAGTAGATGTATTCTGTAAACCGCATTAAGATTTTCACACAAAAATAAAAATAAAACAATAAATTTTGGGGGTTCCCATACTTGAAACTAAAACTAAAAATATATTTTTACATCAAACCTATACGTGTGGGGTATCTATGGATAGGTCTTCAAAAATGATATAGAGGTTTCAAATACCATTTTTTCCTAAACTGAATAGTTTGCGCGAGAGACTCTTCCAAAGTGGTAAAATGTGTCCCCCCCCCCCCCCCCCCCCAGTAACTTCTAAAATAAGAGAATGATAAAACTGAAAAAAATATATGATGTACATTACTATGTAAACTGCCAGCGAAAATTGGTTTGAACGAGATCTAGTCAGTAGTTTTTTTTTAATGCGTCATAAATCGTAAACCGCAATTTACCAAGTACGGAACCCTTCGTGCGCGAATCCGACTCGCACTTGGCCGGTTTTTTTTTATTATAGCTACTATAATTATACCCTCATTTATACTCACTACTCACTAATCTATGTAGCCACTACATATTGCTGTCTATCCACACGTTATTAATTTATTGAATAGCGCATTATGATAATCAATCGTACGTTCCTAATTGTGATCAAATAACCGTGAGTAATAATTAGATAACTAGGCTGTATTCTATTGTTTCCTGAGATTAAATAATTTCCCGTATCAGTGATCAGATGATTATAGAAGATATGATAAATTATGATAAATATGCTCACGTTATAAAGTGTTTCTGTCGGAAATTCTTAATTTTTTCAGGCAATTAAGGTAAGCATTCAATGGATTTTGATTATAAAATAACAAAAGTTAAAATAACAGAAGTAAATGAACCTATTTATGAGAAAAAGTGTACACGTGTATCTTTTAAAACCCATTATTTTTACGACAAGGATAATGAATAAATTACCTGACTATAAAACTCGGCATTTTTCTTACAATTAAGATTTGCTGAGAATTTACTCCTTATACGAAAGAAAATCTATTTTCTTTCAAGCTAATACATTTTTTATTATTTATTTATATATTCTCAAAATGGTGAAGGAAAACATAGTGAGGAAACTGGCCTGTCTTAGAACCTAAAATTCGAAGAGTTGTGACATCCACCAAACCGCAATGGGCCCGCTTGGTGGATTGCGGCCCATTCCGTCTCACAGAGAGGAGGCCTGTGTTCGTGGTGTGGTGAAGTGGGAACAATAAAAGGCTGACGATGATGATGATATATACTATATTATATACTTTATACATGGCGGAAAATCTACAAGTCCGTGAGTAGACCGGCCATACTGTATGGATCAGAATTCTGGGCTGTGAAAAAGATGGATGAAAAGAGATTGCATGTAGCAGACATGAGAATGTTGAGATGGATGTGCGGTGTGACGAGAGTGTGGATAAAGCTAGAAATGAGTATATTAGAGGAAGTTTGAAAGTGGCGCCAGTAACAGAAAAGTTGAAAGGAAACAGTTTGTCTTGGTATGATCATGTGACGAGGGATGAAACGCATTTTACTAAAAGAGTTATAAATATAAATGTTGATGGATGGAGAGGGAGGGGACGGACAAAGAAAAGATGGATGGACTTTGTGAGGAGTGATATGAAAGAAAAAGGAGTCAGTGATGGCGTGACGGGGGACAGGAAGGTATGGAAGAAGAAAACGTGTTGCGCCGACCCCAAGTAACATGGGATAGGGGCAGGAAGGTGCTGATATACTTTATACACGAGAAGCTCGTGGCTACATTATAACAGCCACACGGGTCGATCTTCAAGGTTATGCTTACTGACGTCGGTCCATGGATGGGAGACCATCTTTACATACTGATTTTCTTACGTGCCTCGGAAAGCACGTTAAGCCGTTGGTCCCGGCTGTCATTTGAAGATATTTGAGAGTCGTTACGGGTAGTCAGAACCCTGAGATCTAACACTAGTCTTGCAAAGGGGCATCGTCTTACCCAGTTACTGGGTTGTGGAGGTCAGATAGGCAGTCGCTCCACGTAAAATACTGGTACTCATCTGAATCCAGTTAGACTGGAAGCCGACCCCAACATAGTTGGAAAAAGGCTAAGCAGATTTGATATAAATAAATAAATATGAATGTACTTATTGTGTATGAATTAATAATAATCCTGATTCGAAGATAAATAATAAATGAGTAAAAGAATAAGGAGCAAAACATTTGGGTAAATAATGAAAAACAAAAGAGAATCATTTTGTGCAATTAGCAATTCCGTTTTTTCAACTCGCCAGATTTCATGATTAACCACGGCACATTGAAAAGCACTATACATTTTACTTAGTGCACATATATTTCAATAAATATTGCTAAAGAATGATGAAATTCGTTATAAGCCCGCATGTGTATACATTTGCATAGGCCAATACTAAACGATCCCCGATTGACATAGTTTCACGACTGCGCTATTTTCACCGTATTTCAATCAACGTGGAAATTTATAATCGACTGTTGAAAATGTACCTATACGAGTATTCGGAGTGGAGCGTTTTATTTGCAATGTTGTGTAGCTTAATGTTTTACATTCTAGGGACTAACCTGAATAAGTCACAGTAGGTAACCAAAATTTTTTTTAGCTACTGTTATACCTAAGTAGGTACTAGGGTTCCTTTTAACTGCCAATAATACAAATTCAGTAGAAGATAATGTAATTCATAAAAATAATATCATTATTAAAATTATGCCCAGACATATTTACATTCAATTACAAAGAAACGTTCGTGTTTGACTTGCGATTTTCCATCAATTTGGGCTAACAATGTGTTTTAACAGATCAGCACATCGAGAAAGTTCAACAAGCCGGAAAGCATCATCAAGATTCCAGGAAAATTCGATTGTTTGTCAAAATTATTGAAATCATCGCGCTTCTCGATTCAATTACCAATTTGAGAGAAAAGCCAGCCAAGATTTTCACTCCCACTTATCGTTATTCTACGACTAAAGGGGTTTAACAACCGTTTACTTTGTAAATAAAACGCGACAATTGTTATTTACCTTCCGAGTATCGCTAGGAAGTACTCGAGCACATTTGCATAAAAGTGTTGTTTAAAAAATAATAAAAACAAACAACTCTAAATTTCGAATAATGGGATCCCCGAGGATCACACGGGCCTGCATAGCCTTTGATAACGCCAGCCCCGACGTTCACAAATTTTATTCTCCATCTGTACCGCAAAACGCTCATTTAAATTTTTAAATCTTATTATGTTTTCTAACGAGCGCTCACACACAAATCAAGTCAATTTATTCATTTATGTTTCCCAGACATTGCAAGACAAACTGCGGCAATTTAATGGCAATCTCTCGGAAAAGTAGCTGAAATTAATCGTAACATTTATAATGACTTTGTCTGTTCATGTTTGAAGTAAGTTATGGTAATTTCAACTCGATTCCCAGCTGACCGAGTGTTAACGTTTGTGAGTTACGCTCGCATTTAACTTACAAGTTAATACCTACTAATGCTTTCATCGGAGTTACCGGGCTTAGCTTTATAATTATTAAGTGCGCATTAACTTTTATCTCCTTTTCATGGGTCACGCTCTAAATGTAATGAGGTCTTTTAAAAAGCTGCGAGCGGATACTTATTTCACGTTCATATTCTCCAGACATTTTATTTGATTGGGACACTTAATTATAAATAAATATTTTTAAATTACCTGTTCCGTGCCAAGACAAATTAGAAGTGCGGAGGGTTGGGTCCGAGAAAATTCTTAATCGTCTTGTAAAAATATTATCTCTCCAAACGCAGGGTATTTGAACGTCTAATGAAAATCTCGTTTGAACGGAACTGTGTTGCGGTCAGGAAATTGAAAGGGTGGCCGGAAAACTTGATTTACAGCAAAGTGCCTGAGAAAAGGGATGTTTTATTATGAAAATTATCTTTGGCGACCCGAGAGCCGAGACCGAGAGCGAGAGGCCGCTCGTCCACACTGCCCGCTGCTTTGTTATCACACATGAATTATAGTATCGATTAAAATTTGTTTATTTGTGTAGTTAAATGAACTGAGATTAGGAACATTTACTGGGCGCGCTGTTGTGTACACTGGCTGTTAATTACTGCGGTTGCAATGATTAAGAAACAACGTAAAATTTATTATAGAAGCTTTTCAAGTTGATAATTTAGTTTTAATTAAATTTCTGCGTTTTAAAAGTCGAATATTAACTACTTGTGAATACAGTGTAGTCCGGTCTTTATTTGATTCTGTCACACATAGAAGAGATTGTAATAATACTAAAATAATAAAGCTAATAGAACAAAAACTTCTAACAAGTAAAATTTCAAAATTTAAAAAAACCCCTACACATTTATCTTGCGAAAACACCGCGATTCAAACAGTAAAACGCCCATAACTTTCGAACGGCTGAACCGATTTTATTCAAACATAGCTAAGAACACTCTCGACAAAATTACCTTTCAAACAAAAAAAAATCGAAATCGGTTCATCCGTTTAGGCGCTATGATGCCACAGACAGACACACAGATAGGTTCATAGATACACAGTAACACACGTGAAACTTATAACACCCCTCTTTTACCGGCGGGGGTTAAAAATGTAGCATTAAAATAAAAGTGCAGTTATTTATTCACGAAGACATTTGGCTTGGCGTCCCTAACTAACTTCGGCTCCGGCTGGCCCAGTTTATTTCCGCACCAACAAATTGCTAGCGCCACAACTTTCTACACCTGTAATTGGGAATGCCAGGTGTCATAGTTTTTGTAGAGTTCGTGACTGTTAGGTCAAACACCTTTACAACTTTTATTTGCACGCGGAAATATTTATGGCAATGGCGTTTTTTTTAATTGCTTTAGAGACACTAATAAAGGTATGAAATAACACCTAAAGTGATTAAGCATCAACTCGACTGCTTCTCACTATGATATAATTGATAGATGCATTTTGTAACCGTAGCGCAGATTGTATGAATTTTACTATGACGAGGTCCTTCGGATTCGGACAAACGAATAACGTTCTTCGGCAAAATGAACTTCGGTAAATCGTGACGCACTCGACGATGGAAATAATAATACCATTTTTCAAACATTTCATGAACTTACAAAACTCTACATGAAGCCTAAGGTCTGATGAAAAAAATTTACTGTTCATAGTTTTATGATGAAAGTTTTTTTCAAAATTGCTTAAGACGAATCTATGATGTCTTAAGGGACTAAGAACCCATACCGGCTGGTTGTTATGGTATAGCCGTAGATGCAGTGACATAAAGATCACCTCAATACCTACAGTATTGGCGTGTTGCCAGCTTATCGCCTTTGAGCATCGTACTAACCCTGTTCTTACTGTCTTAGAAGCGCTGGGCAGTCTACCAAGACCTGTTTCTTGTAATTTAAATTAAATGAATAGTTTTTGTACCAGATTTCTCAGCTCGTTTATGCTTCGCAGTATCCTAAGCTTATGTTGAATGTATTTTGTGTACATAGGAACAGTCGTCAGTCACTGGATATAAGAAACTCATTACTCGGCGATGTTGCTACCCTAGGGGAACGCCTATGTCCAACTTTTTTTTTGTCTTTAAAAAGACCTGGGATTGAACCCAGAACCTCATTTATTTATTAGTTTATCCTCATACTGGAACACCTTGCAAAATTACACCAATGGAACACAATCTTATAATAAAGCCATTATAAGTCCAGGTTTCCTCAGTCAGCAATGTCCAAGATAAACATAGAAAGTACATATGAATTGAAAAGTTCACATTGGTACTTGCCTGGATTCGAACCCACGACCTCAGGTCGAGGTCTTAGCCATTGGGCTACCACGACACTATGTCTCCTTTCAGCTAAAATGAAGATAGGAAACAGTCATCGAATAATTAATCTTCCACCTTAATGCCCTGTATCTCAAGTATAAGAAGCATACTAAACACTAGAATTTTGAAGATGTGGATAAAACACAATATTCTTTACTTACAGTAATTCATAAAACTATATCGAAAATAGCCCTTAAAGTAAACCAATTTTCAACGACTACCGGTTACTCTCCGTAGGATGGTCCGACAACTATCAGTAATCTGAACGGCAAACTAATCCATCAGCATGATATTCAAATCTCGGGAACGTTCGGTAGCCATCGGCACACAGTCGTGGAGGCTTAGACTACCTGCAACTTTATACTGAGAGGTTCACGGGTCGAGTCCAACAGGTAGGAAACTATACGGGATATTCCTAAAATATAACGTTGGTTTTTATTTCTATATACTTATACCATGCGTGAATACTTTTTTTAATGTTCAAGTTATTATAGGACCAGTTTCGTACTCGTTATGAGTACTACACACTGAACTATTTCTAAAGGACGTCACCAATATGATCTGTATAACGTCCTTCTAAGGTGTCCCCTCCCGGCGTTTCCACTCTCGTCTGCCTTGTAAATCTTTTTACCTTGTACCTTTTGTTAGTCGCCTTTTTCATTCATATTCTCAACTTGACCAACCCATACAAGCATCTTAATTTTTGTCTCTTCATCTTGTATACCACAAAATTGTATATAGCACAGGTTTATTTCTATATACTTATACCATGCATGAATACTTTTTTTAATGTTCAAGTTATTATGGGACCAAATTCTTACTCGTTATGAGTTCTACACACTGAACTTTTCTGAAGAAAATCACTAATATGATCTGTATAACGTCCTTCTAAGGTGTCCCCTCCCGGCGTTTCCACTCTCGTCTGCCTTGTAAATCTTTTTACCTTGTACCTTTTCTTAGTCGCCTTTTTCATTCATCTTCTCAACTTGACCAACCCATACAAGCATCTAAATTTTTGTCTCTTCATCTTGTATACCACAAAATTGTATTGTATTCTTTAATCTAACATTCAAAGTTAAACCACATATACTTCGCAAGGAATGCTCGCAGGAATTCAACATAAAATCAATGCGAGGATGTTATTGAAGACCAATTACAAAAGAGGAGAGAGATGCAAAAGAAAATGTCATTAAAACAATACTAATAAGTCAAGAGACTAATGCCGTTTTGCAATGTTTATCTAGCTCCATAATGTTTATTTGATTCTGTCTTTTTGTTTGTATTTCTTCCTTCAACTTCATCAGCTTTTATTCTATTTCATATCACGATTTTCTTTGCTTGGTTTTCCTCATAGCTGTCCTTAGACGGACCGTAATGATATTTTGTATAAAAGCAGATATTTCTTGCGTTTTTTTTCTAGAAATAAACAGACGTTCCTAGTTGTAAACTTTTTACGGCAACTTAGTCCGATTGTTATAAGTTTCTGACTTTATGAATTTATAATAGTCTCTTAGTTGCATACAAAAGTTTAAAAAAAGATTCTCTTTTGTATCGGCAAAATTGTTACGTTTAGTTTTGTCAGAAAGTTATCGAAGATTTTGCGTTAAATACTTTTGTTTAATAATGTTGACCTTAAACGCCCCCGGCTTCACACTGTAAGTTGATAAAATAATGAGACCGTGTTAATTAAATATTAAAAGCGTAATTGTCTAGACTGGTAAAGAGAATACAGCCTAAAATTTAGTGAGTCTAGATTTATGGAGGTATTTAGATGGTTGTTGATGGATTGATGATTGAGAAGCTCGTGGCTAAATAATAACAGCCGCACGGGTCGATTTTCAAGGTTAAGCAACGCTTGCCGAGGTCGGTCCGTGGATGGGTGACCGTTTGAACATAGCGAGTTTCCTCCGTGCCTCGGAAAGCACGTTAAGCCGTTGGTCCCAGCTGTCAATTGAAGATCTCTGACATTCGTTACAGGTAGTCAGAAGCTTGAGATCTGACACCAGTCTTGCCAAGGGGCATCGTGTTACCCAGTTACTGGGTTGTGGAGGTCAGATAGGCAGTCGCTCCATGTAAAACACTGGTACTCAGCTGAATCCAGTAAGACTGGAAGCCGACCCCAACAACAATTGGGAAAAGGCTAGGCAGATGATGAACATGGCGCAAGAAAGTAAGGAAATCCGATTCCAAATAAAGGTACCAAGGAAGGAAGAAGAACAGTATTAGCATAAGATATACCTACTTAAATAGGTTTGGTGGTGGCCCTTAAGAAGAAAGATGTGCCGGAGAAATATCTACAGTACATTCGATGCAGTACCCAAGTTCGGTCTAAAGTGGGCACTACTGGCCCATGTAAAACACTGGTATTCAGCTGAATCCGGTAAGACTGCAAGCCGATCCCAACAACAATTGGGAAAAGGCTAGGCAGATGATTGTTCTTTTTTCCGAAAATCGCTTGTACATACCCTCGAAAAAATATAGGTAATATAGCATTTAATTAGAAATTTTAAAGTCTCAATCTCAATGCTATCATTATAATTTAGACTATTATTACAATGTCTTCGAATTTGATTATTAGTATAACTATAATTTTAGCGTGACAGAGTGGACCAATTGTACAACGCCTGCGTCACACTTTTTGCACTTACCTATTGTTCGGTTTAAAAGAGGAACTATCCTTGTACGAAAATAATATTAGTTGAAAATCTGAAAGGTTTTCCTTTACGAATGTATGTGATGTCCAAAGTAAACTTAGGAAGTGCATAAATATGAATGATCACATATATATGAATTCACAATCGTACTAGCTCAGATTTAAACTGCTTTTGAAAAAATATTTTATAACGTATCGATACCAGTAGTATGGTCTCAATCGAGCCCAAACCGATTGTCAGTCATTGATGTGAACGCGCGGCCCTCAATCCCCACACAGTGCGTCGTTATTCGGCACTAAGGCAACATATAGCGCAACTTCAGGGCTACACGTTCAGAATTAATTATTAACACTGGGTTTCCTCACTACGTTTCCCTTCACTTTGTGTTAGCTCTATAAGGAATAGAATACATAATGTGTTACGAAGATAACATAATCTGTTACATTGTCAATTTGTTATAATGAGCTTTCGTCACAGTTTAATTAACCGAAGTTGTGATATTATTTTGGACATATATGACGTATCAAACAGATATATATGTTACAGTGGAAGGCAGTTTTTAGATAGAAAGCGTTTTCCCGAGTTAGATCTAGTTTTTATGCCTTTGTTAAAACTCCAATTAACAAATGCTCAAAATTGAATATCAGTTATATGCCCAACGTGATAAAAACTATTATAATGTTAAAATTTTAAGGTTGACATTGGTTTTAATATATAATAGGTAAGTACGATTACTATTTAACCAACAAAGTCGACGGAGCTGAGTTCAAAATAAATCAAATATATCAGTGGTAAATTCTAGTTTTGACTAGGTATTTCTAGTTTTAACAAAGGCATTTGGTAAAACTATTTTTAACTAGCGAAAACGAGTTTTACGAAAAACGGGTTTTAACTGTGACATAATTATATAAATTAAATCAATCTGCCTAGCCTTTTCCCAACTATGTTGGGGTCGGCTTCCAGTCAAACCGGATACAGCTGAGTGCCAGTGTATTACATGGAGCAACTGCCTATCTATCTCCACAACGCAGTAACTGGGTAACACGGTACCCCTTGGCTAGACAGGTGTCAAATCTCAAGCTTCTGAATACTCGTAACGACAGTCAAAGATCTTCAAATGACAGTCGGGACCAACGGCTTACCGTGCTTTCCGAGGCACGGAGGAAACTCGGTATGTTAAAAATGGTCACCCATCCACGGACCGACCTCGTCAAGCATTGCTTAACCTTGGTGATCGACCCGTGCGGCTGTTATTATTTAGCTACGAGCTCCTCTCGACATATATAAATTAACAGATTAAAAATAAGTTTTAGACATATTTCCTTACACAAATGTCGTGGTGTTGTTACTGAAAATTAAAAATTGGTTACCTACATCAAATACTCTAGAATGAGATTGAATGAAACTATTAGCCCGTCTGGTTCAGTCTTTTTCTGATAGCATCACCATTTTATCCGAAAGACGTCTACTGCTTAACATAGCCTCCCCCAAGCGTCGCCACTTTGACCGATATGATCCTGATATAATAAAACTATTTCAAAAAATAACAAACATACCCTTCACATTTATTTTAGGCCAACTAAGCTGTAAGTCCATCCAAAATCTGTTAACACAACACGAACAGTACAAAAAGAATTAGAATATTTTTGCCACCCTCAAAAGCAGCAACAATGTCGTCCAAGTCCAAACAGCATATTTCATACACAACAAGATACACTTAACAGGCAGTGTTGCCATGTTTAGTGACACGGCACCTTAATCTACACTTCAAAGAGATCACAAACTCACTCAGGCCCGTGCGGCGTAACGTGTATTGTATATTTATGGGCCGTCAGATGTGTAGCACTCAAATCGGTAGTGTTATTGCATTCCAAATTATGTGTGAGTTTTTGTCTTGGAAACATGCTGGTCCTGCTCCATAGGGCAGTCTTTGGTTTAGTAAAAATCTATTTTTTTTATTTATATTCCTATTCATAGTTATTGTATTCATTGTTTTTTTTTTATATATATTGACACACACAGTTCCGTTGTTGTTGAATTAGGTATTTTACCTATGTTTGCAATATTTGTAAGTATGCGAGAAACATGTTCCTACTTATCAAATTAATTAATTTTCCTGTTAATGCTTTTTAACCCCCGCCGGAAAAACAGGGGTGTTATAAGTTTCACGTGTGTTGCTGTGTATCTGTGTGTCTGTGTATCTGTGTATCTGTGTATCTGTGTATCTGTGTATCTGTGTATCTGTGTGTCTGTCTGTGGCATCATAGCGCCTAAACGGATGAACCAATTTTGATTTAGTTTTTTTTGTTTGAAAGGTGATTTTGTCGAGAGAGAGATATTAGCTATGTTTGAATAAAATCGGTTCAGCCGTTCAAAAGTTATAGGCGTTTTACTGTTTGAATCGGGTGTTTTCGCAAGATAAATGTGTCGGAGGTTTTTTAAATTTTGAAATTTTACTTGTTAATACTTTATACCTGTACGTAGTATAGTGTGTAGAGCTATTCTGGGTGCATCGTCCTCACATATATTAATTTATTAATGTATGTACTTATGTAAATATTGTAAAACACCTATTTTTTTAAAAAGAGTAAGTATGGAGTTTCTTGTGCGGTGTACGGTAGAATCAATTTATATTATTTGTAAATTTTAATTTGTTTGACGTTCCAAAGTGCCGTTTATTGGCCTAGTTAAATAAATATATTTGACTTTGTTTTTACGTGTTTTAGGCGTTATTAGGTGGACATTTTGGGAGTAATTTTGGGAGAATAGGTTTTAATATGAGTGAATGGTTTTTAGTTCTTTCAAGGTCCCATACGAAAATATTTTTTAAAAGTATTTAAACTAGTACCTACAGCCAGCATAGATTTTTCAAGCTTGATTTTTGTAAGAAATGCTTGACAAGCTAGTAGCTATTGGGTGCTATGAAATCCTGAACTTCAGTGCCCAAAATTTGTTACCCATGTAGCTCATAAACGCTGACCGAACTAACAATTGAGAAAAGTAGCTTAAGAAGCACTAGTTCTTCTTGAAAAGCTTTTTCCGATGGCGTTTATCTTATGATTTTCAAGCTTCGGGACAGATTGCCATAGTTCGATGCCCATTCTCCTTTCGTGCAGACTAGATTTAAATATAAACAATGAATCTCGGTGTAAAGTTTTCCTTGTACCAAACATCTTCTTTACTATAAGTAGTTGACAGGCACGACCTGATCTCACCTGATCTTACCTTATTATAGAACATTAAGGTTCAAGCCCAATCCACTCATTGGTTTCAGGAACTGAGAATTTCGTTACCAATTCCGAGAAGGTATATTGTGTTATCAGAGAGAATAGGATAGGGTGGATTGGTTTACACCTACTGACCCACATCTACTGGGGACACATCTCTCTGAGCAATCTGTAACATCGACAAGTTACATAATAAATAACTCCTGTTGTAACCACTGAGAAGTCAGTTTACCCTTCTGGGAGTAAGACTAGTCCATGAAATTATGTTAGCCATGTTAGTACAAAAACATCTGTTTTAACAGACCGCTTCTTTCATTCACTTTACATTAGGACAAAATAATCGCTTTACGGCAGTGTAAAACACGCTATGATATAAATAAAAGTCATACTTTATCCTTACCACAATATTTGCGATTTATTAAAAAGCCGATAATGTGTATCGGGCTGTAGTGACGTTTTTATTAGGAAGCGTGAAAGGGCCTACGTCGACGGCGACGCGCCATTATGTCCCATTCGCCCCACTGAGTGCTTAATGCAGGATAATGGACTCTCTCACTATTAATTTGCCCCGTTTTTGGTACGAAAATACCATAAACAAGTGCTCCGGTTACCGTAACAACCTATCGATTTTGTTCCCACAGAATTGTTTCTAATGAACTGTAAACTTAACCGCTGAATGAAAACTCCCAAGTTAATCTGTCTGATACAAATAACGCAAAATCGCTCGTGATGTTTATTCAGAAACTAATTTAAGCGCTCAGCAAACCTAAAATATAATTACAACAAATAACGGTTCATATTAATAGCGACGTTTTTAGTTATATTTAAATAACACGGAATTTGATTCTGCGATGGTTAATTTATCACACAGAAATGTGAATTGCTACAGTCAAAATATCCGTTATTTTTATACGAAATCCGAGTTGTGTTTGGATGTTCCCCGCCATAGTCGTAAACCAAATAGCTTTACGAACATGAGCGTACTCAAATATTGGTTGAACGTGGTCTCAGGGACACCAACACAGATTTACTTCGTACTGCATTAGAAATATGGATCATAGCCGAAGTGACGGCGAATTTAAAGTGTCACGTCGTAAAATTTTCGAAGCTTACACTTCGTAAAGTATTGCATAAAAGGAAATTTTAAAATGTCTCAGCCAATAAGAATCTCTCTTGCGGTTACTGGCAGTAAACCGTCTGTAAGCATCTGCTCCAAATATCGTAAAACGTCGGAAAAAAAAACATAATTCACGTTTTGAGGTGGAGTAAAAATTTGGACGGCCACGTTAGAAATAAAAGATTGAAAGCAGTAATTTTCATTATACCGCGAAATCCCAAACCGGCAGTGACGATCGTTCATATCGTGTACGATTAGAGTGTACGCTTGAAGGAGATAAATCGCCGGCAATACACGAGCCGTGGCACGACGGACCAACAAATTATTGTCGCCCAGGGAGCACGAAATATCGGCCGGTGCCGGCACGTCAGCCGCGACCTACCAGAAATATATATCTGCACTCCCATCTGTAGGAAAAGCGGGAGATCCGAACAAATATCCGAACGTATGAGTCGGGCAGCGGCCAGCGAACGCGGTTCTCGTACTAACTGCCTGCATCATGCCAAACTATATCTCCCTGTATTTTAAGTAATGCCTCTGAAATATCTCTAGTTGCTAGCCTAGAATAATAAAAATAAAGATCAATAATAAAATATTTTGTGGCAAATTTTGTGCACAGTGCTGTAAATTTAGGTCACCGGCCATATTTAGATTCATGGAGCGAGAATTCACTTCCCACGTCATGACCGCTGAAAGCCACAGAAGGAAGCATATTGGATGTGTAAATAGCAACTAAAATATAAGTTAGAGAAGCCTTGTAAGTAAATGGCCCGTTTCCATGATGTTTACAAGTTGCGCGGGATAATAGGCGTCAGATTACCATGAAACTCTTGTTTATATTAACGGTTTCCCGTCGTGTTCCGGTTAATGAGCATTAGTTTTCTTTGTTCATGGAAAGGCATCGTTTTCTTTTTCTTAGACTTAAGAATATATATATTTATTGTACGGTGCACGTACATGGGTTTTAAAATTGTTAAGTAAGTAAGGCGTTGTGCAATAAGTAGGCTCGCACCTTTGCACTTACATGTGCAACCTACATTAGATTTTATGACAATCATGCAGCAGCAGCAAGCAAAGCATTGATGATGCATTTGCATCAATATTTAATTTTGTGTTCTAATAGACGCGGTTTGGATCGGACAACTTGCATTTTTATTTCTTGATTCCAGCCCGTTGGCACTCATTGACATTTTACATTACACTGACATTGGCATTGCAATTACAATAATTAATGTTAAGGTGTATTTGGTTACCTTAATCATCAGATAAATCGACACTGGACCCGCGGTGTGGTTTACAGCCCACTACGTCTCGCAAAAAAAGGCTGTTGGGAATATTATAAGCTGATTTTCTATGTTGTGCTCCTCATCAGATCCAGAGGCACCGATACTCAACCTAAAATTAAATAAAATCATATAAATAAAAATCACAAAGAATGTAATTAATAGCCGTAGGTTTTGTGGTTACATTATTTGTAACAAACTGCCGGCGGCTACGACGGCTACGAATCGTAGCTCTCGTAGCAACGTAGGCTACAATCTTGCTACGATGTTTATACATTTTTAAGTACCTAACAGAAATATACGTAGGTACCTACATTCAGTCTTTAGTGGTCGTTGATAAAACTTTGAACACTTACAAATATTATAATGTATCTGTAAAGGCCACCTGGAGGCCAGCAGGCTAATTGCGTAAGTGAATTAGACAAGGCGAAGGCTTTGATCCCATCAAGCGACCAATCACGTGTGAGATGAAAGACGCGTTGTGGATTGCCGTCTATGTGATTGGTCTATTGATGGGGTTAAAACCTTCACCTTGCCAAATTCACATACGCATTTAAGCTGCTGGAGGAGCTCGTGTCTAAATCATACCAGCCACGCTAGTCTATCTTCAAGGTTAAGCAATTCGTAGTTAAGTTGGTCCGTGAATGATTGGCCCTGCATTACATACCAATCTTGCCAAGGGGTATCGTGTTACACAGTTACTGAGTTGTGGTGGTTAGATAATCGTTTCATATAACATACTAGAAACCACCATCCTGACTGATGATAAGCGATGATATGGTCGACGGTGAAGCACGCTTATCTAGAAGTAACCTATTCACTCTTGACTTAAAAAACCCCTAGGTTGTAGTTATAAAAAAAACCGGCTAAGTGCCCATCATCGCAAAAAACGGCAAAAAGATCACGTTTGTTGTATGGAAGCCCCACTTTGATATTTATTTTATTCTGCTTTTAGTATTTGTTGTTATAGCGGCAACAGAAATACATAATATGTGAAAATTTCAACTGTCTAGCTATCACGGTTCATTAGTTACAGCCTGGTGACAGACGGACCGCGGAGTCTTAGTAATAGGGTCATCAGCCACCACCACTAGATAGATTGAACTGTAAAGGCCACCAGCGATGACATGTGCTTAAAGCTGTATTGCTGTTCTAAGCAAATAAAAAATAAAGCTGAATGGCTTGCCCCCGTTCAATTAGTGTCGTTCTCCGTCAAAAGGAATATTGGTGTATAAATGGCGAAGGCAGGCATTGTCACAGACGCGGTATATCATCGGCGCGCGGAAATTCAAAGGGCGCCGGAAGTACTTGATTTATGAGAGGAGGTCGCATGTATGGCCGAGTATTAAAATTTTCATAAAAATATTCTTTATGAATTGCCAGCATTGTGCTGCTAGTTAAATGGCTGATTTAATATTTCACTTTTGTTGTGCTGTTTGGGTATGGACAGGTTTTAGGCGGATTTTAATACGTGTTCGTACTAAATCACTTGTTTTAAAAAAAAAAAAACCCCCGACACATTTATCTTGCGAATTCACCCCGATTCAAATAGTAAAACGCCCATAACTTTTGAACGGCTGAACCGATTTGATTCAAACATAGCTAAGAACACTTTCGATAAAATTACCTTTAAAACAAAAATAATTAAATCAAAATCGGTTCATGCGTTTAGGCGTTATGATGCCACAGACAGACACACAGATACACAGATACCCAGCAGCACACGTAAAACTTATAACACCCTCTTTTTCTGGCGGGGGTTAAAAATAAGGTCACGCACCCGGATTCATTTGCGCACTGTTTTTTTTGGTATGGAGCTAGATCTAGACGAAAATGTCGGTATGGTCGACCTTGACAGACAGGAATAGTCCATATTAGGTCAAGATTCAAAATGGAAAATAAATGGTAGGCCTTTGCTCTGCAACACAATTTTGCTGTTTTATGCCTCAACTTGTTTTAAAACAATAGTGCGTTGGCTTATTTACAACACAACTAAAAGGTTTTCACATAAATTGTAATCTTAAACAATTGGTCTTGTTAAGAGACACATAAGTCAGTATTAGTCTCCGTCCTAGACACGCTACACCCACATTTAATTTTCTAAGAAACCAAATCCAATTATTTTCTTCGTTACACTAGATAATTAAATCTATCTCTCTCTTTATCTATAGTATAAAGTAACTTAAAGTAGACCAATCCCTAATTCTGTGATAACTTCAACATAGTAGATACTAGTTTTATTATTACGATAAAACTTCGATCTTCCCTGGTAGCTGCCTTTAAAGCTTAAACTGTTTGCTGCCATAAAAAAACAAGATCAGAAAGTTACACACAGAGAGAAAATTGATACTTTTTCCATCAGCTTGGAGGAGATCGCTTATAAAATGTAACAAGAGTAGGGTAAGTACAATAAAAGTATTTGCTTTCGGGTCCAGTTTTTAGTGAAGCTCATTTCATTTGTTTTACATTTTGTATATATAGGAGGGTACTCTGGTGGCCAGTTAGGCGTGCGGCCCGCTTTACACGCGTACTTTGTGAATAATTTGCATGAGCGTGGAGGACGCAGCCGCCGCTACGGGGATTTAGAGGAGGGAGTGTGCGGGGCGCGGGGCGGCGGGGGCCCGTCAGGATTTAATGGTGAGCGCGCTGCCTGCCCACTGGAGATATTCTCATCTCGCCGAGGATATCCACCGTTACGATTTAGCGGCTTTGCAAATTGCAACTGTGTCATGAAAACGTCTGATGTCGGATTTACTATAGGCACTTACATTTTACTCTTATAGGTACACGTTTCCACGAAATACTTGTACGTATTCTCACCGAGCAAAGCCCCTCGTTTAGCCAGTGAAAATTTCCATTATTCCTACCTTAACGTCAGCTACAAAAGCGTTTTGAATTCATTTCGCGTTAATTAAGTTTTAAATACGTTTCAACCTTTTGATATCAGTCCTTTAACCACCTTATTTTCATAAATTTCAGCATATTTTAGTGCATAAATTATGCAAAATCGTTGTGACGCCAGTGTCTGCCGCGTTTAGTAGGTACATTGAGAGTGCCTTCCCATAAATATTCAGTTTACGGACACTCGACCACCTTATAGATGCGCTGATTTACACTGAACTAGACTCGCTGAGAGTGTAGCTTAATGAACACTGGGTTTTATAGCTTAATCTTGACGATAAAGTTAACAGGTTCGATATTTCATGTCCGCCCAAATGGCTGAACATCTGCGCTTGTATAGCGCTCTTAACTACGAATAATTACATAAACGACTGTTTACATGAGTCTAGAACTGCTATTTATCTAAAAGCTGTTGGGTAATGTCACTGGGTGGATCTAATCGTAGGAAATAACTATGATTAACTATGTTTCCCTTTGAGTGAGAGTACGATCAAAAGTGACCAAATAAACAACGTCCGTGAGCCAATACCCGGGATATGATTTTCGTATTTACGAAATAGCCAATCAATGCGGAAAACGATTTTTTCTGAAAGCAACTGTAATTGAGTTTCGAATTTGCCGTCACAGTTGCATTAAGAGCGGGAAATGCATTTGTGAAACGTTTGCTAAGATTGTGAAGCAGACTCATTGAGAGGTATTTAAATACTAGAGTGGCTTAAAGTACTGATAGGACTACTTTGAACGTAGTCTGACTTAGCTTCTCGGAGTGCATTCGCGTGGATTGTATTTTTCAGTGCAATTAAGAGCACAAATTGGACATAATATTGTAACTCGTCATCGTCGTCGTAAGATCGTCTTTGCTCCATACGTGGCTAAATAATAACAGCCGCACGGGTCGATCTTCAAGGTTAAGCAACGCTTGACGAGGTCGGTCCGTGGATGGGTGACCATTTCAACATACCGAGTTTCCTCCGTGCCTCGGAAAACACGTTAAGCCGTTGGTCGAAGCTGTCATTTGAAGATGTTTGACAGTCGTTACGAGTCAGAAGCTTGAGATGGACATCAGTCTTGCCAAGGGGTACCCTGTTACCCAGTTACTGGGTTGTGGAGGTCAGACAGGCAACACTGGTACTTAGCTGAATCCGGTTAGAAAGGAAGCCGACCCCAATATAGTTGAGAAAAGGCTAGGCCAGTTGATTATTCCATAGTATGCTTTTAAATAATTTGGAAAGCCATGCCCCAGGTGACGCAACCAACGCGCTGCCCTTGCACCTGACCCGAAGCCTTTCGACGCCCTTCGCCAGGTAGGACAAGTGAAAAATACCCACCTATCTATTTGACTAATATGTAGCTGTCACGCTACACTTAACACTGTAGAGCGAACGAAAATAGATTATTATTGGACTTGATTTTACCAAGTCAATTTTAAGCTTGGTTTTTGAATCGAATTTTTCTAAAAAATAGGAGTAATTTACAACAGTTTGTGTCTTAGAAAAACCATGAGCTTGTACCACGAACCATAGTTGAATTTGTCTTTTCTCAAAGAAAATAATAACAAAAAGGTTTTTGAAGAAAGGTCTGCTCTAAAGCTACAAAGGAAGGTTTTCGGTTCTTTCTACTTAAGGCTCTGATACAGGTGCCCTAAGTTTTACGATTTGGTCGCAGCCTTACACTTCACACGCCTTTCATATCCCAAATATATGTAAATGACAAAGTCACCGTCATAAATATTTATATTGAACACTCTGCAGTATTCGAAAATTTCAAGCCAATACTAGTAAATTCTGTACTGACTAGGGTCACTGAAAATGTCAATATATATTTGTTAGTTTGATACAAGATTCATGTTTCGTGAGCGAAGCTGCGGATTGGGTACCAAATTGGTACATGTCACTAGAGATCTTAAGGGTTAAAGTGCCAATTACGTACGACGTGTGTTTTAGAATATGGAATTACGTGTGACTGAGACGTTTTGGTGATAAAAAAACTGTGTTTAAAAGATAAATCTTTGTTCAAAGACCCATTCACACCTGGTGATTTGAACTTTCTTGCTTTTTACCCGACTGCAAGGAAAGGGTTATGTTTTTCGCGCGTATCTTGTATGTTTGTATATAAGGAATATTCTTTATTACCTCATATCTTGCAAACCGCTAGACGGATTTAGATACGTCTTCACCGCCCGAATGTTCTTAGATAAGTGACGGTATATATATATATATATCTGCCTAGCCTTTTCCCAACTATGTTGGGGTCGGCTTCCAATCTTACCGGATTCAGCTTATTGTCTGTGTTTTACATGGAGCGACTGCCTATCTGACCTCCACAACCCAGTAACTGGGTAACACGGTACCCCTTGGCAAGACTGGTGTCAGATCTCAAGCTTCTGTCTGACTACCCGTAAAGACTGTCAAAGATAATGACAGCCGGGACCAACGGCTTAACGTGCTTTTCGAAGCACGGAGGAAACTCGGTATGTTGAAATGGTCACCCATCTCCGGACCGACCTCGTCAAGCGTTGCTTAACCTTGAAGATCGACCCGTGCGGCTGTTATTATTTAGCCACGAGCTCCAACAAGGTAAAAAAAACAAAATGGTGGATTTTGGGCGCCATATTGTGGGGGTCTCAATTATTTATTATTTTCCAAACCCATCGAGTGCGTTATCAAAATGAAGAGTTTTAAGAGGTGGTTACAAAATGTATACCACTTATATGTTCAAAAATGATTCGAAAAAAAGTTGTAAATAAAAAAAGTTAATTTAAAAATAAAAAACCCGACTGCTTGAGAAGCGAACTAAAAAGAGGTAAACAAGTAGAAAATCATCCTGTGCAGTTAGAGGATCAGGTGGTCAGCCAGCTTGCGAATATGTATCCTGTATAGTTTTTTTTTTTAAAAGAGTACATAGTCTTAGCAAAGTTACTGTTACAATTGAACACTGTTAAAATTATATTGTTCTGAATCAGGAGGCTGCTAGGTGTGTTTTAACCATCTCTATAAAGTACCTACAGAAGTTTTCTTCACTTACCTACTCAAAATAGAAATTTCATCAAAACAAAGTTCTCATAATATCCTACTTTATCAACACACAACAGCCACAAAACTTCTCTTTAATTCTCCAAAAAGCGTTCTCTACGAAGCAGATTTGTATCGTAATTTGCATAGTTAAGTCTGGAACTTACATAGAGGTACACATAACCAAACTTCCGTCATAACTCCGCAGCCGATGTCGGCGAGCAAATAAGTAACTAGCAAGTTTAAGCAAACACTATTAACTCTATAGTAGTTTAAGAAACGGTCTCAATTTACCCTTAACATAATCTAGTTTGTGCTTAATCAAAATTCCGGGCCACACTCAATATGGATACGGGTTAGCGCTGTATAATGGCTCGTACCTTCGCATATATTATTAGGTACTTATGTGATATACATGCTGTACCGTTAATTAGCTTAATCTGAAGTACAAACTGACAATTAACTAGGCGCTAACGATTTGTTGTTGTGGTTGGAGAGGGGAGTGACAGATTGGGTTGGGTTCGAGGGAGTTAGTTCGCTGTCAAGGTTACCCGTGTGTGGGCTTGCCTTGTTAATGTTTTGGCAAACTCTTTACATTACGTAAACAAAAGGGAAATCACTCCAGTTATCTGATAGTTTTCCAAAGCGATTGTTTACGTTATGCTGAATACTTGCCTAGTGATTAGGCAGGTACTTACCACAAAGTATGTAAGCGAGAGTCCACTACGAACAAAGCGTCATTTTGCACGCACACAAAGACATTACGATTTTACATGGATTATCGGGCAATATTGGACAGAGCTTAGTCGCGGCTGTCGCAAGTGCTAGCGCGTTTTTCACGTCATTCACTAATATTTTCCAGTTTATAATTTGTAATCCTGTGCCATTTTGTTTATAATAATATTCATACCCACCACTCTTTTTAGGGTTCCGTACCCAAAGGGTAAAAACTATTTATAAAAAATATTCTATTCCATTAGAATCGTGGTACACAATGTCTGATGTTGCCCAACAACTAAACCAGTCAGTATGGCTGGCATCCATTATAGCAATGTAATAACAAGTTATGAAGCATCTGTGTGCTGTTTTTACTCTAATTCTCTCGTATTTTAATGTAAATTAACAAGCCACTTAGTTGGGTATAAAAAGTAGAATTTGTTAGGTTGAAGCAGACAGTACAGTTACATTTCAAACATTTTTTTTTTGAGAATTTGACTTCTGTTGATTTTCTAATGATTTCATACAAGTTGATCTATGAAATTGAATCTTACAGAACTGTAACTCACTACACTGAGAATTGCAGCTGATATTGGATACGAAAGCATCCATCTGTAGTTTAGTAGGTATGCTTGTTATACCAACGAGAATTAAGCATCAGTAAATATTACACGTGTATGATGTATCCATATGTGAAAGCATTGATTCTGTGAAAAGTCAAGATGTGTAACGTAACGTCAAAAATTCAGCAGTTGCACAGCGGCGGTGGTGTTTAAAATTTCAAGAGCGGAGCGCGGGCGGCCCCGCTGAAGTATCACGAGTTCATAAATTAGTTACTTTACGAGGGAAAGGTCGCGCCCCCATCGCGCCGGGCCCGTGTATAATTTTCATTTAAACACGAGCAGCCACAGGTCCTCGCCGTAAATCAGCTCCGACGGTCGCCCTTTGAGCATGAACGCGCGGACGACCGCTGCCGCGCCGCGCCGCGCCGCCTCCGCGCCGGCCAACCGCCACCGCCGACCGCCGCAACAATGTAAAGACATTTCCATTGTACCGTAATAGGGCATTGTTTGTGACGTAAATTTTACTGCTGAATATGCAAATTTCGTTTTGCCGCGACCTCCAGCGAGAAATATTGCGAAAGTTTTGTCGAAAAATTAAAATCACGAATCGCGAACAAGTTTTTAATAACGATCGTTACTGCTTCGGAAAAAATATCGCTATTTGTACTGCAGAGGTATAAAATATTTTTATCCGCGAGATTAAAAATACTCGACCCCCTTTTACAAAATATATCACTGTTCGTGTACAATATAAAGCCAGAGGGAAATGACAATTCCGCGTTTCAAAAATACGTAAAATTAAACGTTTTATTGAGTGGCGTTTACATATCGAATTATAAATATTCATGGCGAAGGTTGCGCACATCTGCTCGGGAGGGGCGGCGACATGAAAGGAAACAGACGAAATTCGCTCATCATTCCGTAACATGAACACGTACGGTATCATATACATCTCTTCTTTCAAAGTTGCTTAAAGGTAGTATTATCTTAATTAAACGGCTGCAATACACAAGCTGTATTCCGAGATAACGGCATCATAACCATAACTCCATAAATATAAAAATCTCACGCTACAACATTGTGGTTCACCTTTATCACCTGTTAACAGCGCGATAAATAACTATATGAAACTCATTACCAGGAAATAAGAAACTTCATTATACAGTAGAAGCAGTGCGCGATCTCGTTATCCACAAATAAAAAGGCTTTTTCAGTGGGAGGGCTTGGAGGCCCGAGGCGTTAATATTTAAAGCTGCGCCGTCGAGATGGCTGCTCTAATGTGCTATTAGCCCCACAACCGCGTGTTCGACTCGGCGGAAGGCGCGCCGCAGCCGCACCGCGCCGAGCCTGTGTGTAGACGTCTTAAACGCACCACGAGCTCGGCAAACGTCTTGTTATAATATTATGTTATACATTCAGATTGTGTACAAATCAGTACAGTCGTCTGATTTACATTTAAGCAATTCCCTTGTCAGCAGCAAAGATTAACAATTGTTTTGTGTGTCTTGATTTCGATATATTGTACATATTTTAAATCGGACGGAGATTGAATCGTTTCTTATTGCAATATCTAACCTTCGAAGTGCCTTAGCCACATCGGTCAGACGTCCTACGTGGACACTGATATCTGAGAAGGTAGAAACTAATACCGCGTAATACCTAACAACTTCGAGTTACGGTGGGACAGATTAAATTCGCTTCATCGCCTCGAAAATATCAATGTAAATGAGAGAACTTAAATTGTCAAGTCCAAAATAGAATTGAGGACGCAAAATGACTCACAAAGAGCTATTTGCATCACCAGACATACATTAGCTGGCACAGCCCTATAAAAAAACGTTCTTTAATCTAAGGTAGAAAAAGCCACAGGCCAAGGCACGCGGACGCAACGACGACGGACATGCACCTGACATTTATTACCTCTGACAAAACTCGCGTTCACATTAACTTCCATTTGCAACGGTAAAGGTGACCGTATACAAAGATAAGATACAGCGAAGAGCCTTGCAGACCCAAAACTGGCCCAACCATTTCTCCACACGTCGCTGTTCGTTTCTGCCATTGAGGCTAGAAGTCTTCTTCTTGTTCGATAAGAGGGACGTAGTGCTGTGTAATTTACTGAAAGTGATGCAGTTTGTAATAAGTATTTTTTGAAAAAATCCTCATGAACAGACAGAGGGTCTGTCATGATTTTTGGGCCACCATCGACTGGGCAATTGGTTATCCTGGGTTTCTGATGGCAGAAGCCTGCTATAAAATAGCCTTCCACTATTTTCTGAAAGGACTTAAGGACAGAACAAGATATACGGCTAAAAATTTCAATACGAGAAGCCGTACAATTATTCCAGGGATTCAAATGATTATGATTAGCAGTTTTTGAACTTGGAATTTTGAATTTAGAAAAAAGAAGAAAAAGACTAAGGTCGGTAGTTCACCGGCACGGTTCGTGCGGTTCAGGCACCGCACGACATGGTTTGCGGTCACAATTTTTAACACACGACTTACTGCAGACGATCTGTCGTCCGTTAGTTTGTTCACTAGACACGATTCTGCAACGACACTTCAGTGTGTATTGTTATATAAGCGCGTGAGTGATGAACCACGCGTTAGCCGTGTTGTCGTCAACAAGCTGATACTTGTTTTGTACAGCTATAGTTTTATGCTGACATTCTAGAACAAAATTTTTTATTGGATTTTTATCTTTTTTTTTACATTTTTTTTATTAATTTGGGTCAATATGACTATAAATAACTTGTATATTTTAACATAATGATTTAATTTAATATTTTGTTTTTTTTTTTTTTATATTTCCATTTTGACATTCTAGAATGATAATTTTAACATTTAAACTACATTTGAAAATAATTTGTTATTATTAATAATTTATTATTTTGATTTAAATTTATTTATTGTGACTTGTATTCTATTATTAATATTTGCATTCCATTATCTAAGGCAAACATGACGAGCTATATTTTTTTAATTTTTAACATACCTTACATATTGACAATTATTTGTTGTGTGTACTGTACTCTTGTTTGAGCAAATAAATGTTTACTTACTTACTACTTACTTAACTTAAAGCGAGATGATGATGTTTTCGTATCTACTTACTGTATGTAGGTAATCGTTTGTATAACAAATATCGCATATAAGAAAAAATACATTTTACATGTTACACGTCGCTCTGTCTCAACAGAATGTGCGCTAACCTTTACTTCCATTTGCACCGCATTTTTAAATTTTCGCTTCATATTCCATATAAAATTGGATAATGTGAAAGATGCATAGAAAGTTTCCGAAACACGACGCGTTTAGGAGCAAATAGTATAACCGTACGAGAAAATATATCCGAATATTCAGCGTTTGCTGCCTGAAATGAAGAAAATAATAATCTAAAAGTGAAATAGTTTAATATTAGTTTAGCTCTTTCTGGAGGAGCTCGTCTGGGGAATTGCTACCACCAGAACTATTTTCTGCCGTCAAGTAGTGCTGTTATGTTCTGGTTTAAAAGGATATGGATACCGGTGTTATTACTAGCTCATGGAACATTTAAGCTTGGACTGTAGGATAGCAAACTGTCAACCAGTCCACTAGTGGCGGCCGAGACCATTCAACATGAGTGGAGTGTAAAGCAGGGGGCTTTACACTTCACCACGAATCATTTTAAAATATTGCAATAGGCGTGTTAATAGTGCTATTTCGTTGATTGCTCATATCATTATATACCTATCTATAGCAAGCAATTCTTCCCACACAATCCACATGTTTTGATCGAGAAAATTATATTATTATTGTCTATAAAATTAACCCAGGCAAATATTAAAGCTTTTATCAAAACGCCCCCGTGTTAAAAGAATTTTGTCTGAAACATTTGAAGCGCCCACTCGAAAATAAAGTCAGAAAAATGTCTAAGTATTTCCTTTTTTGAGTGGGATCTAATACTCCATTAAAAACTAGCTATTTAAAAGCAAGTATTTTGGGAACCGCTATATTTTAACTGATACAATGTAAAGTTACGGATTAGAACAAGCAATTCTCTGTTACTTGTATCCTAAACCTTGAAGGAGTATTATGAAATACCGGTACAACTAGTACCTCTGGCTAACCAATCAGGAACAGAATACCCGTGATATTGGAAGCTATAATATTTTCCTTATCAAAAGCCATAGGTATACAAACAATAGTTCAACCAAAAATATTCGTTCGAGACAAAGTGTACCAAAAGGTTTATGTTTCTCGTGCGTTCTCCCATCGACCCTGAAACGGCTTACGTCTTTCCCAATTTTTTGTTTGATTCCTGCTGTAAATCTCCTATATAAATAAAAAAAAAAACATACGGACGGACAAGGGGAAATCCTTTTATGTGTCTGTTTTTATCTTTTGATAAACGGGAGCGTTTGTATGTGAAAATGAAAATGCTGCATCAATGTAGCTCCGTTTATGTGCCATGCATCATCATACATCAAACTGAACTTCATTGACACACCATTTAAAATTCACTAACCAACCAATTTTGCCGATGAGTTTACATCGGAAAATATGGTAAATTTACAACAAATCCGACTTTAAATAACAAGAAAACGTGGTCATGAAAAAAAAGAAGGTAGCTACACTTCTGTTAACTGGGGGGTGACCACAAGCTCTTAGAGTAAGGTTATTTTGAGATCGAGTAAGGGACAGATGTATCTGACTTGTATACATCTGTCACTTACTCGATCTCAAAATAACCTTACTCTAAGAGCTTGTGGTTACCCCTCTGGGCTACAAGAGAAGGGTCCATAAATCAGGAAAAAAAAACATCTAACTCGAACAACTTTTACGACTCTTGCGGTCGAAGCAACTGGTTACATTAACAGTTTGGCTGCCAGAGAACGAGACACAATAGAAAATGTATTGTTTGTCAGGCATCTGGCAGTTAAGGTGTTAAAGAAGAACAAAAAGGGACAATTAACGAAATTATGATAAAACTTTGAATGCCGCCGTCATGAAAAAAATTCCTATATAACACACTCAAAAGATTTTATTGAAACCACAAGAGTATTTTGTATTAATCAGCTTTTATCTTGTAAAACCTTTTTCAAGATGACTGAGCTTTGTATGGATTGGTAATACTGCGGTAATACATAGCCTCTTAAACATTTATTACTACAGCTTCCTTTATAAAGTTTATTCAAATAGAACACATTGCAGAAACCTATTGATTGGGGTAACCTTTTTACGTTCTTTGGTATTTTTTTAAGCCTAGCTCTTAACTAAACTTGAAAGGGGGCAGAGTAGACAAAACTGTGCAAGTAACTTGCATACCATTGTGCCACATAAACTTCTCAAGCCACTTGCACACTTTTATTCAAGTAATAGACATGTGTATTTCACTTTAATGGTTTATCTTGGACATTGCTGACCACGGTACAAGGAAAACACTGTGAGAAAACTGGACTTATAGTTAGAATTTTTAAGTTGGTGTTCTATTGGTGTAATTGCTGCAAGGCGTTCCAGTGCGAGGGTAAAACAAATAAATAAATAAATCACAAAACATCTTTACTAAAGTTTCCACAATTCTATTAACAGCGACGTGCATGCCAGAAAAAAAAGTTAATAAAGCCAAGAAATGAAAAACAAAATTATTTATTTACAGCAGTATAAAGCCAGTGTTTAATTAAACCAGGAATATATTTAAACTTTCAGTGACCAGGGGGGTAACCACAAGCTCTTAGAGTAAGGTTATTTTGAGATCGAGTAAGTGACAGATGTATACAAGTCAGATACATCTGTCCCTTACTCGATCTCAAAATAACCTTACTCTAAGAGCTTGTGGTCACCCCCCTGACCTCAGAAACACAACTTGTTTCATAAGTTTGCCTACCTAAAGCAATGTTACTCTACGTGGACAGTTGGCCACTGCTTACAACCATATAAAGCTAGATATTCGTTTGAAGTTTGCGTTTATGCTGGTTGTTTCGGGCACCAACATATTCTAGTCTTGCTTTTGGTATGAATGAAGTAAATAGCCCGGACGGCAAGGAGTCCATTTCCGTGCTTTCGATTTTATGGGCACGAGAACCAGAGGCAAAGGAAGATTTGGTTCTTGATGTAAGACTAAGATTTCTTCTCAATATCTAAGCAAACATTTATTTTTATTGAGCTATAAGCTTCTGAAAATCTACTATCAAATCTTAGGTACAGATAAATAAAAGGTAAGCTGTTTTGTTTGTCATACACATAATCTATATTAGAAATATCTTTAATCTCTTTATTATCTTTGTGTAAAAAAGTGCACGTCTCCTGAGACATGCCTAACAAGCCTTCTGCGAGCTGGCCTCAGCCCCTCGCAGGCCTTTCAAAGGACTGGGTCCCCGAGGTCACGAGATTGTCAAAGTGCAGTAATAAAAATAATAGGACCTACCTAACACCTACATAAGATACTGTGTACCTAAGTATCCAACAAACAAAATGTTTTTTAACTATGAGAACATGATCCTTAGTGAGACTTTTAACACGGCAAACGTTTGACAAATTGACCCAAAAATCTTCGGGAAACCAGGTCATAGTGGCATGCTATGTTCAGGTGACTGCTGCCCATCTACTTGATACGATCCTTTAGTACCCTCCAGGCAGCTCCGCGGGGAGAGGCTATCTATTCTTAGCTCGAGGCTAGCGTGAGCCACCTATTTATAAATGTGAATTTTGAACATTTTGAATTCATGTTTGCTTCTTCGTCTTGTGGTTACGTAAAGATAAATTGGGGTAGTATGAAGTGTTTCTAGATAATAATATTAATAAACTGGGATACTTACCTGACTTTATCTGCCTATAATAATTTATGGTCAGATATGGTCAGGTAGAATCCGTATGCCGACCGTTTGCTCTACAAATTCCATAGACCAATACAAGGCATTGTGTGTACAAAATAAAATAAAAAACTGAAACCTGTCGGCGCGAGCAGAACTGCGTGCAAAGCCAGTAAAAAATAACTGACTGAACTATCCCGAAATATACGGGGCAACAAAAATGGTCGATAAAACCGCGCAATTTCATCGATGTCGGTATAATATATGGGCGCACGGTTGGCGCAGTGGTTGAGCGATTGACTGCTGCGCTGCTTGTCGCGGGTTCGATTCCCGCACGGAACAAATATTTGTATGACCTACAGATAGTTGTTCTGGCTCTGGGTGTTGTGTATGTGAGTTTATATGTTTGTAAACGCACCCACGATACAGGAAGAAATTCCTAGTGTGGGGCAACGTTTTGTTTAAAAAAAAAAAAAAAAAAAAAAACACGGACGATAGAGAACGCGATGCTATTCCAATGGCCGATTTCAATATTATGTCGATCACGTTCCACTAATATTTGACTGTCCAATTGCATAATACGCGAACGACGCCGACGTCTATAATCGTATTTATAGTGGACGTTCAGCATTTTTTAAACTTAAAAGGCGTAGTTTGGGTAAATAATTACATTTTTATTTGGTAAACAAAGTGACGCAACGCGGTGACTATCGACGGCGCGAGTGATGGAACGTTCCGCAGCCTGTAAACACCTGCAACGATCCTACCTGGCCACCTACATGCCAACATGCTCTGCCAATCTTAAAGGAAAAGTTGTAATGTCTTATCAGAAGAGACCGGCAGGCTTATTACGTATTTTTTGCAAGAGCAAAACGATAGCGATCAAACGCTTTATGTGATAAAACTCGGAATTACCTGCAGTGTAGGTATGGTAGGTCCTACACAATCGTTTGCTAATCGCTCGCTGTTTGTCAAGTGCACTTATTTAAAAAAAAAACCGCCGACAACTCTGAAACTTTTGTATTGAAGAGCAATTATTGCGCAAAAATCGCTTTCGTTTTGCTCTTGCAAAAGATACGGAATAAGCCTGTGGATTATATGCATTTGCATATTTGCTTATGAAATTGCATATTTGCATATGAAATTGCATATAAAATTGCCTTGAAATTGCATATATACCCCATTCATAGCGGAAATTGCATATTATATCTAATATCTAGTGATGATGCATATGTTCGCTATATTTATTGTATGTTTCAGTAGTTACCCTATAGATAAGTGTAATAATAAACTCAGTAACCAAAATTTCGCCATGTATACTAACAATTTCCACTTATAAAGATATTCTGATTGATTGAAGACTATACATTTAGAACGGCTACCTACCTGATTGTTTAAGTTTACAAAAATGTTAAATAATTTTTCGTTTTAGTGCATTGTTATCGTTTACAAAGTTGTTACATTTTGGTATTGATAATTTATGATTGAACAATTCACGAATTGTATGCTGATTTAGACGTAAAAAAATTTTAAACCTACCACCAAAAAAATTCAACCTTAATGTTGCATATTTTACAAATATGCATGCATATTTCAAGCTTTTTATTTTGCATATAATCCGGTTTTTACTTGAGCCTGTAATTTTACCGCCACGCATGCCTTCCAATCCAACACACTGCAACCTACTGAATAGCTAAGAAACACGATTAAGCGTAACAAATTTTCCACTAAATTTAGTATTTTAACCAGAGAGGACAGGTGTGATGTTTTGATTGATGAAGGTACTTTATTTTCATAAAATAACATGTTAACGTAATTTTCTTCCTATGAATATTTAGCAACGCAAAATTTTATTAAATTACCTCTGAATGTTTTATATTGCGGATTATTTATTTCACTTTTACACGACTGTTTATGTTGAACATTTTAAATTAATACATGTTATAGTCCATGATCAAAATAAGCAACGGAAACAACTTCCTTGAAAGAGTATTTCAACTTTTCAGAATTTCGATTTGCAGAAACGTTTCTCAGTAAACTTGATAATTCTGTGTAAATGGGTCCAAATCTGTGGCTGGTAGCCAAGTCTCCAAGGGTTCGTACCTAATCCTTTACCTAATTGTGTGATTATTTGCCTAACTTTGTTTACTTATCGTATTTACAGCTAGCGGCGCGCGACGACCGAACTTGCCCGCCGACGATGTTGCCACTTAATATACCTAACTAAATAAGCGAGTTTCGACACAATCCCTAGACATTTTCTGCGAGCCCTAATTTTCTTAAGGTTATATAGGTGTACTACCAAGGGTTGGTGGATTATTAATATCAGCTAAGTAAAAGGAAATTAATACCTACGTATCTATAACCTACCTATTATATTGCATATTGCACTAAACGTTTTGGAAATACTTTCATTTTGCGTACAGCTAAGGAGTGGAATTCCCTGCCAGAGTCTGTGTTTCCCGGTAGCTACAACATCGGGGTATTTAAGTCAGGAGTAAATAGGTTACTTCTAGGCAAGCGTGCTACACCGTTGACCACATCATCGCTTACCATCTGGTGAGATAGTGGTCAAGCGCGAGCCTATCAATAATAAAAGATAAATTTAGAATAGCGCATTTTCGTAGCTTAGATAATTTATTGTTTCATCATTATTATGCTTCATGCAACGCTGATCTTATTTTTTTCTATTTCTTTGGACCAACGTTTTTCAAAAACATGACACTCCTCTCAAAGATTCGCTACTCATTGGCAATTTTAGTAGCCAGCTCAGAGAGTGATCCGCATGTACTAAACATTTTGATGTTGTATAAATTGAAATTCCAACGTACGTTAATCTTGAAAATTACCCATCTACTAGGTACCTAACTAAAAGTCCAGGCGCCTTTTGAAGGTTACCCGTCAACAAAGAAAATGGTACCTAAACTACCTTAGAAAATATCAATAAATAAGTATGAAACCATTTTTATTCTTCTTAGAATATTCCCGGCTTCCAACGTTCAGTATTAAGAAACAAAATCTCTCCGGTTAAAAATAGAGCTTCCCATGGGAGTGGTTAAAGCCAACTAAGAGATTATTTCAGAGCATGCACAGCCTGGGCACTTAGTACAATCCTCGGGTGCTGTAATATTACAAAGATACAGTACTATATGTGGGTTCTGCTACCCAAAGTCCCTTTGCCACACTAGGAATTTTGACCGATAATTGGGGCCACCTATGAGTATCTACTGATAAGCATCATCAAGGGACGTCGTATAATATCGTAAATTATTTCAATTTTCCCTGAGTACTCCCAGAAGACAAGCACCACTTGAAAATAAAAATGATAAACACGAATAATGAGCAATAAAACTGACGATTTCAACTCTCGACACGCTAATGGCTTCCTTCTTGTTCATAATAATAAGAAAAAATAAAAATAAAACGCTCCGCTGAATTGAAATTCTAATGTCTCTTGAATAATTGAAAACGTTTGGGTACCCACTGAAGTTTTTCCTTAAATATTTGAAAAAACAAAAACACATCTCTAATCTGTCGCTTGTTTCGTACGCAGAAACTCATTTCGCAATTTTTTTCAATTTATTTTGTTTGAGTTTTGCCCGCGAGCAGAAATTAGTTTCCTAGTAAGGTTTGTCGCATGTACCTACCTACCTACTAGCAAAATGTAATGTACAAACAATTTCCCTAATTTTCATTTGATTTGTAATTTAAGCTGGGCGTTGGCTAAATTACTAAAACTACGAGTACCTAGAATTTTAATTGCTCATCAACCCGTGTAGAAAGTTGCTGTAAAATTTTACAGCTTTAATAAATTATGAAGGTGAGTTGAATACATTATTTGGGATGTATATCGTGGGTTGTGAATGAAGCTGGATGCTGGAGGTGGCATTTACCCGAGCTCCGTCAGTGCTTGGAGATTAATTAGCGAGTATCGTAAAGAGCAATAACGTGTCTGGTTTAAAGATGGCAGCTGCAGTGTGACATAAAGTTTGAGCACTGGTTGAGAGGGCACGAACGATTGCATAGAGGGCGTGACACTAACGTCATGCAGTCTGTTTACGTTTTTAGAAGCGATTTGTATCGTAGAGCCCGTTTCATAGCATAGCTATATTATAGCATGTATATATTTTTATTTTTTATTTTATTATTATTGTCTATATTCACCTTGATTGTATGCAATGATACAACTGTGGTTTGAAGGTTAGTGAATTGATGAAGAAACAATTGTACAATACAAAAATAACTTTTTACTCCGGTACCATTTTTTGCGTTATGGACACCGACTTCCAAAAAGAAAGTTATTTTCACTTTTTTGTTTTACATTTGTAAGTTGGTAGTATTTTTTGTTGTACCTACCTAATAGGCAAGTTGTTTAGTAAGGTACCAATAATGCCAGAATAGATTACCGGCTTTACATGATACTTGAACATTACCTGTGAAATGAGAGTGTACCAATGTGAACTGTACACATCTGCGTACCCCTTTAGAGCGAACCTTTTTGGTAAGTCGGTTAAAATACAAATGTATCTGGAGGATATTGATAAGCTGAGGCTTGAGAAAATAAGAGGATTGATAAAATGTCAAAATTTTATGTGATCATAACATAAAATCACGCCTATATTCTCCAAAAGGTTAAGCAGAGATGCAACACTATTACAATCCCTCACATTTTCGCATTTCGACAGTCACCATCGCTGACAGAATGACTTTTTGTCTAGAGCCCCTGGATACATGTCATCTGCCATAAGTCAGACGACCAACAGATTAAACTCATGGCAAGCGATATCTCGGCAAGCCTTGCAGGAATGGCTGGATAAGCTACATACCTTCAATTAAGGGTTTTAAATGGAAGAAGTATAGAGTTGAAGAAAGCAGTTTTGTCTTGCAGTGGAATACCACAGGCTTTACGTGATGACCAATCGTATAATACTAATAATAAGCAGATACCGTATCGACGGAATAATATACGAACTTTTCATGAACATCTCGTACCTGGGGGGCACAATTATAAAAAAATCTTATGTATGGCAATGAAAACAAACATCTTTGAAAAATTACAAAACATGTAATTGTGTCCTTGTCCTACCGAAGGTTCGATATGTTAAGCAGAGTAGTAGACCATGTATGTTACTGTCTCGTGATATTTACATCCTCATACGCTCATGTAGTTCGTGCCAAGGCGGGAGAAGAAAATAATCCACAAACAGTTGGTATATTTTAACAATGCACTTTAGGTACTCGCTTATGCGTTACGAGCACCGCAATATACCCCCAGTTTACTTTTTACAACTTGCGCTGCGATAAGCTACCGACATACTTCATGTTGAATTTTATATATCTACCTATCCACCCCATATGCCAAGAAAAATATCAAAAGCATGAAGAAGAGAATATGCTACATAGTAAATTTGAATCAAGAATCTGCTGAACAGAATTTAAACTTAACTTGGGGACTGCTGACGGAAGTGAAAACATAGAACTTAGAAATAAAATACAGTTAGATATTACGCTACACGTCACATTAGCATGTCGATGACACGGCACATAAGTTTTGCCGCTACCAAAAAATCGCCAAACAGGTCTAAAGAAATTTTCAGAAATCCATACAATATTATAATCCATATATTATTGAAAATTCATATTTTTTGGGGAAGAAACGGAGGAAACTGGACTTTGTAGGAATCTTTTTACTGAGGCATCCGATTTGGTTGAAATTTGAAGGATTTTTTTTTATAACAAATGATTGATGTCCGCTTAATAAGAGTTCATGAGTACCAGTCATGTTTATGCAAAATAATGATGCAACCCGATGATTTATTTGGGCGAGGCTTGGTACTACACTATAAGGGTAAAATATAATAGATGCCACTATATTAGCAGATATGTATGTAACAACCAATTTTTCCGATGAGATCACATCGGAGAAGGTGATAATTTTACAACAAATCCGACTTTAAATATCAACTAAACGTGGTCATGAAAAATTTAAGAAGGTAGCTACACTTATGTTAACTGAGATACAAGAGAAGGGTCTATAAATCAGGAAAAAAAACATCAATCTCGACCATCTTTTACGACTCTTGTGGGTGAAGCAACTGGTTACATTAATTAGAGACGAACAAAAAGTGACAATTTACGAAATTATGATAAAACTTTGAATGCCGCCGTCACGAAAAAATTACCTTTAAACACACTCAAAAGATTTTATTGAAACCACAACAGTATTTTGTATTAATCAGCTTTTATCTTGTAAAACCTTTTTCAAGATGACTGAGCTTTGTATGGATTGTTAATACTACGGTAATACATAGCCTCTTAAACATTTATTACTACAGCTTCCTTTATAATGTTTATTCAAATAGAACACATTGCCGAAACCTATCGATTAGGGTAACCTTTTTACGTTCTTTGGTATTTTTTTAAGCCTAGCTCTTAACTAAACTTGAAAGGGGGCAGAGTAGACAAAACTGTGCAAGTAGCTTGCATACCATTGTGCCACATAAACTTCTCAAGCCTTCCACACTTTTATTCAAGCTACAGACATGTGTATTTCGCGTTAATGGTTTATCTTGTTTAACATGGCTGACAAGGAAAAAGGAAAACATCGTGAGGAAACTAGACTTATAGTTAGAATTTGTAAGTTGGTGTTACATTGGTGTAATTGCTGCAAGGCGTTCCAGTGCGAGGGTAATTGTTTTACCCTCGCACTGGAACGCCTAAATATAAATAAATAAATTAATCACAAAACATCTCACTAAAGTTTCCACAATTGTATTAACAGCGACGTGCATGCCAGAAAAAAAAGTTAATAAAGCCAAGAAATGAAAAACAAAATTATTTATTTACAGCAGTATAAAGCCAGTGTTTAATTAAACCAGGAATATATTTAAACTTTCAGTGACCAGACCTCAGAAACACAACTTGTTTCATAAGTTTGCCTACCTAAAGCAATGTTACTCTACGTGGACAGTTGGTCACTGATAACAACCATATAAAGCTAGATATTCGTTTGAAGTTTGCGTTTATGCTGGTTGAAGTAAATAGCCTGGACGGCAAGGAGTCCATTTCCGTGCCACCAATTTTATGGGCCCGAGAACTAGAGGCAAAGGATGATTTGGTTCTTGAAGTAAGTCTAAGATTTCTTCTCAATATCTAAGCAAACATTTACTTTTATTGAGCTATAAGCTCCTAAAAATCTACTATGAAATCTTAGCCACAGATAAATATAAGGAAACCTGTTTTGTTTGTCATACAAATAATCTACATTAGAAATATCTTTAATCTCTTAATTATCTTTGTGTAAAAAAGTGCACATCTCCTGAGACATGCCAAACAAGCTCTCTGCGAGCTGGCCTCAGCCCCTCGCAGGCCTTTCAAAGGACTGGGTCCCCGAGGTCACGAGATTGTCAAAGTACAGAAATAAAAATAATAGGACCTACCGACAACAATAATAATTAATTGTCCATAATAATCTTTCTACCTACATAAGATACTTTGTACCTAATTATCCAACAAACACAATGTTTACTAACTATGAGAACATGATCCTTAGTGCGCCTTTTAACACGGCAAACGTTTGACAAATTGACCCAAAAATCTTCGGGAAACCAGGTCATAGTGGCATGTTATGTTCAGGTGACTGCTGCCCATCTACTTGATCCGATCCTTTAGTACCCTCCAGGCAGCTCCGCGGGGAGAGGCTATCTATTCTTAGCTCGAGGCTAGCGTGAGCCCACTATTTATAAATGAGAATTTTGAACATTTTGAATTCATGTTTGCTTCTTCGCCTCGTGGTTACGTTTAGATAAATTGGGGTAGTATGAAGTATTTTTAGATAATAATATTAATATTCGGGAATGCTTACCTAACCTAATCTGCCTATAATAATTTATGGTCAGATACGGTCGGGTAGAAACCCTATGCCCAATACAAGGCATTGTGTGTACAAAATTAAAAAAAAACTGAAACCTGTCGGCGCGAGCAGAACTGCGTGCAAAGCCAGTAAAAAATAACTGACTGAACTACCCCAAAATATACGGGGCAACAAAAATGGTCGATAAATCCGCGCAATTTCATCGATGTCGGTATAATAAAACACGGACGATAGAGAACGCGATGCTATTCCAATGGCCGATTTCAATATTATGTCGATCACGTTCCACTAATATTTGACTGTCCAATTGCATAATACGCGAACGACGTCTATAATCGTATTTATAGTGGCCGTTCAGCATTTTTTAAACTTTAATGGCGTAGTTTTGGGTAAAATATTTCATTTTTATTTGAAAGGTTGGTAAACAAAATGCCGCGACGCGGCGACTACGTGTATCGACGGCACGAGTGATGGACAGTTCCGCAGCCTGTAAACACCTGCAACGAACCTACCTAGCTACCTATGTGCCAACATGCTTTGCCAATCTTAAAGAAAAAGTTGTAATGTCTTATGAGTAGATACCGGATTATATACATTTGCATATGAAATTGCATATATACCCCATTCATAGCGGAAATTGCATATTATATCTAATATCTAGAGATGATGCATATGTTCGCTATATTTATTGTATGTTTTTGGTATTGTTAATTTATTATTGAATAATTAATTAATTATATGCTGATTAAGAAATAAAAAAATCAAACCTACCACCACTTTTTTCCTTTTTTCGGTTTTCTAAAACTTTAATGTTGCATATTTTACAAATTTTCACGCATATTTCACGTATTTTTCATGCATATTTCAAGCTTTTTATGTTGCATACTAGCTAACCCCCGCGGCATCGCTCCCGTCAAAATTATAGCCTATGTTACTCGGGAATAATGTAGCTTTCCATAGGTGAAAGAATTTTTAAAATCGGTTTAGCCATTTCAGAGATTAGCCGGAACAAACAGACAGACAGACAAAAATTGTAAAAAAAATATTTTGGTGTATGTACCGTATATATATATTCATATACATTTAGTGAAAAACGGTTATTTCAATATTACAAACAGACACTCCAATTTTATTATATGTATGTATAGATAATCCGGTCTTTACTTATGAGCCTGTAATTTTACCGCCACGCATGCCTTCCAATCCAACACACTGCAACCTACTGCTTAGCTAAGAAACACGATTAAGTATAACAAATTTTCCACTAAATTAAGTATTTAACCAGAGAGGACAGGTGTGAGATGTTTCTGATTGATGGAGGTACTTTATTTTCATAAAATAACATGTTAACGTAATTTTCTTCCTATGAATATTTAGCAACGCAAAATTTTATTAAATTATGTTTTATATTGTGGATTATTTATTTCACTTTTACACGACCATTTAAGTTCAACATTTGAAATTAATACATGTCTATTATATTTGTCTATGATCAAAACAAGCAACGGAAACAACTTCCTTGAAAGAGTATTTCAACTTTTCAGAATTTCGATTTGCAGAAACGTTTCTCAGTAAACTTGATAATTCTGTGTAAATGGGCCCAAATCAGTGGCTGGTAGCCAAGTCTCCAAGGGTTCGTACCTAATCCTTTACCTAATTGTGTGATTATTTGCCTAACTTTGTTTACTTATCGTATTTACAGCGAGCGGCGCGCGATGACCGAACTTGCCCGCCGACGATGTTGCCACTTAATATACCTAACTAAATAAGCAAGTTTCGACGCAATCCCTAGACATTTTCTGCGAGCCCTAATTTGCTTGATGTTATAGGTGTACTACCTAGGGTTGGTGGATTATTAATATCTATCAGCTAAGTAAAAGGAAATTAATACCTACCTATCTGTAAGCTACCTACCTATATTTGCAAAAAAAAAATGGAATTGCTTAGGTCATTTATTGTTTCATCATTATCATACTTCATTGCAACGCTGATCTTATTATTTTCCTATTTTTTTGGACCAACGTTTTTCTAAATTATGACACTCCTCACAATATACGGTAGGTACTCATTGCCAATTTTACTAGCTAGCTGAGAGAGCGATCTTGTACTCAAAATTTTGTTGTTGAATAAATTGAAATTGCCTAAGTACGTTGACCTTGGAAATTACCTATCTAGTAGGTACCTTACCAAAAATCCAGGCGCCTTTTGAAGGTTTCCCCCGTCAACAAAAAAAGGTACCTAAACTACCTTAGAAAATATTAAGAAATAAGTATGAAACCATTTTTATTCTTCTTAGAATATTCCCGGCTTCCAACGCTCAGTATAAAGAAACAAAATCTCTCCGGTTAAAAGTAGAGCTTCCGTCCCTTCCCATGGGAGTGGTTAAAGCCAACTAAGAGATTGTTTCAGAGCATGCACAGCCTGGGCACTTAGTACAATCCTCCGGTGCTGTAATATTACAAAGATACAGTACTATATGTGGGTTCTGCTACCCAAAGTCCCTTTGCCACACTAGGAATTTTGACCGATAATTGGGGCCACCTATGAGTATCTAGTGATAAGCATCATCAAGGGACGTCGTATAATGTCGTAAATTATTTCAATTTTCCCTGAGTGCTCCCAGAAGACAAGCACCACTTGAAAATAAAAATGATAATCACGAATAATGAGCAATAAAACTGACGATTTCAACTCTCGACACGCTAATGGCTTCCTTCTTGTTCATAATAATAAGAAAAAATAAAAATAAAACGCTCCGCTGAATTGAAATTCTAATGTCTCTTGAATAATTGAAAACGTTTGGGTACCCACTGAAGTTTTTCCTTAAATATTTGAAAAACAAAAACACATCTCTAATCTGTCGCTTGTTTCGTACGCAGAAACTCATTTCGCATTTTTTTTCAATTTATTTTGTTTGAGTTTTGCCCGCGAGCAGAAATTAGTTTCCTAGTAAGGTTTGTTGCGTGTACCTACCTACCTACTACCAAAATGTACTGTACAAACAATTTCCCTAATTTGCACTTGATTTGTAATTTAAGCCGGGCGTTGGCTAAATTACTGAAACTACGAGTACCTAGAATTTTAATTGCTCATCAACCCGTGTAGAAAGTTGCTGTAAAATTTTACAGCTTTAATAAATTATGAAGTCGAGTTGAATACATTATTTGGGATGTATATCGTGGGTTGTGAATGAAGCTGGATGCTGGAAATTTACCCGAGCTCCGTCAGGGCTTGGAGATCAATTAGCGAGTATCGTAAAGAGCAATAACGTGACTGGTTTAAAGATGGCAGCTGCAGTGTGACATAAAGTTTGAGCACCGGTTGAGAGGGCACGAACGATTGCATAGAGGGCGTGACACTAACGTCATGCAGTCGTTTCACGTTTTTAGAAGCGATTTGTATCGTAGAGCCCGTTTCATAGCATGTCTATATTATAGCATGTATATATATTTTATTTTTTTCGTTTTATTATTATTGTCTATATTCACCTTGATTGTATGCAATGATACAGCTGTGTTTTGAAGGTTAGTGAATTGATGAAGAAACAAATGTACAATACAAAAATAGCTTTTTTACTCCGGTTCCATTTTTTGCGTTATGGACACCGACTTCCAAAAAGAAAGTTATTTTTCACTTTTTTGTTTTACATTTGGAAGTTGGTAGTATTTTTTGTTGTACCTACCTAATAGGCAAGTTGTTTAGTAAGGTACCAATAATGCCAGAATAGATCACCCGAATTTACATGATACTTGAACATAACCGGTGAAATGAGATCGTACCAATGTGAACTGTACACATCTGCGTACCCCTTTAGAGCGAACCTTTTTGTTAAGTCGGTTAAAATACAAATGTATCTGGAGGATATTGAGAAGCTGAGGTTTGTGAAAATAAGAGGATTGATAAAATGTCAAAATGTTATGTGATCATAACATAAAATCACGCCTAAATTCTCCAAAAGGACGAAGATGCAACACTAGTACCCACAAATTTCAATCCTTTACATTTTGGCATCGCTGACAGAATAACTTTTTTGTCTAGAGCCCCTGGGTTCATGTCGTCTGCCAAAAGTCAGACGACCAACAGGCTTAACTCATGGCAAGCGATATCGCGGCAAGCCATGCTTGAACGGCCGGATAAGCTACATTCCTTCAATTAAGGGCTTTAAATGGAAGAAGTAGAGGATTGAAGAAACAGTTTTGTCTTGCAGTAGGATTCCACAGGCTTTTTTTTTTTTTTCGTATAATACAAATAATAAGCAGATACCATATCGACGGAATTATATACGAACTTTTCATGAATATATCGTACCCGGGGGGCACAATTATAAAACAATCTTATGTATGGCAATGAAAACAAACATCTTTGACATGCAATTGTGCCCTTGTCCTACCGAAGGTTCGATATGTTAAGCAGAGTAGTAGACCATGTATGTTACTGTCTCGTGATATTTACCTCATCATACGCTCAAGTAGTTCGTGCCAAGGCGGGAGAAGAAAATAATCCACAAACAGTTGGTATATTTTAACAATGCACTTTAGGTACTCGCTTATCCGTTACGAGCCCCGCAATATATCCCCAGTTTACTTTTACAACTTGCGCTGCGATAAGCTACCGACATACTTCATGTAGAATTTTATATATCTACCTACCTACCCCATATGCCAACAAAAATATCAAAAGCATGATGAAGAAAATATTCTGCTCCATAGTAAATTTGAATCAAGAATCTGCTGAACAGAATTTAAACTTAACTTGGGGAATGCTGACGGAAGTGAAAACATAGAACTTAGAAATAAAAAATAGTTAGATATTACACTACACGTCATATTAGCATGTCAATGACGCGAACTCATAAGTTTTGGCCCTGCCAATAATCACTCAACACGGCTAAAGAAGTTATCAAAAATCCATACTAATATTATAATCCATACTTCCATACTGTATAATAAATATAATAGTAAACGTTAGATAGAAAGGAATTAAGTAAATTTTTGGGGAGGAAACGGAGGAAACTGAACTTTGTAGGAATCTTTTTATTGAGGCATCCGATCTAGTTGAAATTTTGCAGGAATGTTTTTTGATAACAAATGATTGAGGTCCGCATATTAAGAATATGCGTTCATGAGTATCAGTAATGTTTATACAAAATAATGATGCAACCCGATGATTTATTTGGGCGAGGCTTGGTACTACACTATAAGGGTCAAATATAATAGATGCCACTATATTAACAGATATGTATGTAACAACCAATTTTTCCGATGAGATCACATCGGAAAAGGTGATAATTTAACAACAAATCCGACTTTAAATATCAACAAAAAGTGGTCATGAAAAATTGAAGAAGGTAGCTACACTTCTGTTAACTAGGCTACAAGAGAAGGGTCCATAAATCAGGAAAAAAAAACATCTAACTCGACCAACTTTTACGACTCTTGCGGGTGAAGCAAATGGTTACATTGATTAAAGTTAAAGGGAAAATTAACAAAATTATGATAAAACTTAGAATGCCGCCGTCATGAAAAAAATACCTATATAACACACTAAAAAGATTTTATTGAAACGACAAGAGTATTTTGTATTAACCGTATAGTTCGGACGGGGTACACTTTGGGGCGCGACAAGCTTAGTCAGCTTTTATCTTGTAAAACCTTTTTCAAGATGACTGAGCTTTGTAGGGATTGGTAATACTGCGGTAATACATAGCCTCTTAAACATCTATTACTACAGTTCAGTTTTTTTTTTTTTTTTTTTATAATGTTTATTCAAAAGAACACATTGCAGAAACTTATCGATTAAGGTAACATACCTTCTTTGGTATTATTTTTTGCCTAGCTCTTAACTAAACTGTAAAGGTGGCAGAACTGTGCAAGTAGCTTGCATACCATTGTGCCACATAAACTTCTCAAGCCACTGCCACACTTTTATTCAAGTAACAGGCATGTGTATTTCGCTTTAAGGTTGCCCTAGTTGACGGCATGAAATATTTTGTGGGCGAGGTCAAAATGCCTGCTATCTCATCCGACAACACGTGCGAAAGAGATTGATGCTGTGATGAGCAGTAAGAAGCTAGTTCGCGTACGAATACACACTTTTGCAAAATTGTAGAGAAATGGATGATGATTTAGGACAAAAACGAGCACAAAACAGACCTTTGGGAGTCTGGATATTATAAAAAAACTACTAAATGTATCTATTCAAAATAAAATTATTTGCATTGTTGAACTACTAATCTATCGCTGTATGGTCACTGTTTTGCAATTTTACTTATTCTTATGGTATTTATGGCCCGAAGATGCGTTAAAATTAGTGTTAACATATGGAACTTTCGACGCTCATAACTTTCAAATAATTTATTTTTCCTATTTTTTTTCCATACAGGGCTAGATAATGATGAGACTAATTGATATATATTTTTTAACGTACATCGTCAAACAGTGGAGTAATCGCCAGACTACGTTTGTATGGAAGAATTATCGACTAATGTAACCTTTTGGTTTATCTTGGACATTGCTGACCATTGTACAATGAAAACATCGTGAGGAAACTGGACTTATAGTTAGAATTCGTAAGTTGGTGCTCCATTGGTGTAATTGCTGCAAGGCGTTCCAGTGCGAGGGTAAAACAAATAAATCACAAAACATCTCACTAAAGTTTCCACAATTGTATTAACAGCGACGTGCAAGACAGGAAAAAAAAGGTAATAAAGCCGAGAAATGAAAAACAAAAATTATTTATTTACAGCAGTATAAAGCCAGTGTTTAATTAAACCAGGAATATAATTGAAATTTCAGTGACCAGACCTCAGAAACACAACTGGTTTCATAAGTTTGCCTACCTAAAGCAATGTTACTCTACGTGGACAGTTGGCCACTGCTTACAACCATATAAAGCTAGATATTCGTTTGAAGTTTGCGTTTATGCTGGGTGTTTCATAAAACTAATATGCTTTTGGTAGATATGAATGAAGTTAATAGCCTGGACGGCAAGGAGTCCATTTTCGTGCCTCTGATTTTATGGGACCGAGAACCAGAGGCAAAGGATGATTTGGTTATTGATGCAAGAGTAAGATTTCTTCACAATATCTAAGCAAACATTTATTTCTACTGAGCTATAAGCTTCTGAAAATCTACTATCAAATCTTAGCCACAGATAAATTTAAGGTAACCTGTTTTGTTTGTCATACAAATAATCTATATTAGAAATATCTTTAATCTCTTTATTATCTTTGTGTAAAAAAGTGCACATCTCCTGAGACATGCCTAACAAGCCCTCTGCGAGCTGGCCTCAGCCCCTCGCAGGCCTTTCAAAGGACTGGGTCCCCGAGGTCACGAGATTGTCAAAGTACAGTAATAAAAATAATAGGACCTACCTAACACCTACATAAGATACTGTGTACCTAAGTATCCAACAAACAAAATGTTTTTTAACTATGAGAACATGATCCTTAGTGAGTCTTTTAAAACGGCAAACGTTTGACAAATTGACCCAAAAATCTTCGGGAAACCAGGTCATAGTAACATGTTATGTTCAGGTGACTGCTGCCCATCTACTTGATCCGATCCTTTAGTACCCTGCAGGCAGCTCCGCGGGGAGAGGCTATCTATTCTTAGCTCGAGGCTAGCGTGAGCCCACTATTTATAAATGTAAATTTTGAACATTTTGAATTCATGTTTGTTTCTTCGCCTCGTGGTTACGTTTAGATAAATTGGGGTAGTATGAAGTATTTCTATATAATAATATGAATAAACTGGAATACTTAACTGACTTTGTCAGCCTAAAATAATTTATGGTCAGATACGGTCGGGTAGAAACCGTATGCCGACCGTTTGCTCTACAAATTCCATAGCCCAATACAAGGCATTGGGTGTACAAAATTTTAAAAAAAACTGAAACCTGTCGGCGCGAGCAGAACCGCGTGCAAAGCCAGTAAAAAATAACTGACTGAACTATACCAAAATATACGGGGCAACAAAAATGGTCGATAAATCCGCGCAATTTCATCGATGTCTGTATAATAAAACACGGACTAACATCACTGACAGGACTATTGTTGCCAATAAGCTTGACATAGTGGTGATAGACCGACTAGAGCGTCGCGCAATGATTGTTGATATAGCGGTCCCCAATGACGAGAACCTCGTGAAGGCTGAGAGAGATAAGAAAAGCAAGTATCTTGATCTGGCTCGCGAGGTTGTCGACATGTGGGATGTGAATACAGCAGTCATTGTGCCGATAGTCGTGACGGCCAATGGCATAATAGCCAAGAGCCTCGACGAACATCTGAGGAGGCTCTCGTTGGGCAGCTGGATCCAGAAAGATACTGATGATGATGAGATGCGGTACTCCTGGACACGGCACGTAAAGTCAGGAGGTTCCTCTCTCAGGAGCCCTGACCACCGGTAGCTAGGACCCTGTTCCCGATACCGGTGGGCTACTACTTTTGTATTTTTTAAAGTTTTTTTATTCATTTTTTATAGAATAATATCTAAAAATGTAAAAGTATGTACATATAATAGATAAATGGTATAATAATTCTTCAACCAAAATTTCTTCATATATACTTACAATTTCCACTTATAAAAATATTTGATTGATTGAAGACTGTACATTTAGAACACCTACCTACCTGATTGTTTACGCATACAAAAATGTTAAATAATTTTTCGTTTTTGTGCATTGTTACCGTCTACAAAGTTGTTAAATTTTGGTATTGATAATTTATGATTGAACAATTCACTAATTATATGCTGTTTTGGCTTTAAAAAAATTAAGTCCTACCACTTTTTTATTTTTTTCGTTTTCTAAAACTTTTATGTTGCATATTTTACAAATTTTCATGCTTATTTTACAAATTTTATGCATATTTTTATGTTGCATATGACCCGGTCTTTACTTATGAGCCTGTAATTTTACTAATCCAACACATAGCAAACTATTGCTTAGCTAAGAAAAAACAAATTTTCCTCAAATTTCTCCTTTTTAACCAGAGAGGACAGGTGTGATGTTTTTGATTGATGAAGGTACTTTATTTTCATAAAATAACATGTTAACGTAATTTTCTTCCTATGAATATTTAGCAACGCAAAATTTTATTAAATTACCTCTGAATGTTTTATATTGCGGATTAATTATTTCACTTTTACACGACCGTTTATGTTGAACATTTGAAATTAATACATGTCTATTCTATTTGTCTATGATCAAAACAAGCAACGGAAACAACCTTCTTGAAAGAGTATTTCAACTTTTCAGAATTTCGATTTGCAGAAACGTTTCTCAGTAAACTTGATAATTCTGTGTAAATGGGCCCAAATCTGTGGCTGGTAGCCAAGTCTCCAAGGGTTCGTACCTAATCCTTTACCTAATTGTGTGATTATTTGCCTAACTTTGTTTACTTATCGTATTTACAGCGAGCGGCGCGCGACGACCGAACTTGCCCGCCGACGATGTTGCCACTTAATATACTAAATAAGCGAGTTTCAACGCAATCCCTAGACATTTTCTGCGAGCCCTAATTTGCTTGAGGTTATAGGTGTACTACCTAGGGTTGGTGGATTATTAATATCAGCTAAGTAAAAGGAAATTAATACCTACCTATCTATAAGCTACCTACCTATATTTTCAAAAAAAATGGAGTTGCTCTAATTAATTTATTGTTTTATCATTATTATACTTCATTGCGACGCTGATCTTATTTTTTTCCTATTTTTAGGACAACTTTTTTCTAAATTATGACACTTCTCACAAAGATACGCTAGGTACTCATTGTCAATTTTACTAGCTAGCTGAGAGAGCGATCATGTACTCAACATTTTGTTGTTGAATAAATTGAAATTGCCTAAGTACGTTGACCTTGGAAATTACCTATCTAGTAGGTACCTTACCAAAAATCCAGGCGCCTTTTGAAGGTTTCCCCCCGTCAACAGAAAAAGATACCTAAACTACCTTAGAAAATATCAAGAAATAAGTATGAAACCATTTTTATTCTTCTTAGAATATTCCCGGCTTCCAACGCTCAGTATTAAGAAACAAAATCTCGCTGGTTAAAAATAGAGCTTCCGTCCCTTCCCATGGGAGTGGTTAAAGCCAACTAAGAGATTGTTTCACAGCCTGGGCACTTAGTACAATCCTCCGGTGCTGTAATAATACAAAGATACAGTACTATATGTGGGTTCTGCTACCCAAAGTCCCTTTGCCACACTAGGAATTTTGGCCGATAATTGGGGACACATATGAGTATCTACTGATAAGCATCAGCAAGGGACGTCGTATAATATCGTAAATTATTTCAATTTTCCCTGAGTGCTCCCAGAAGACAAGCACCACTTGAAAATAAAAATGATAAACACGAATAATGAGCAATAAAACTGACGATTTCAACTCTCGACACGCTAATGGCTTCCTTCTTGTTCATAATAATAAGAAAAAATAAAAATAAAACGCTCCGCTGAATTGAAATTCTAATGTCTCTTGAATAATTGAAAACGTTTGGGTACCCACTGAAGTTTTTCCTTAAATATTTGAAAAACAAAAACACATCTCTAATCTGTCGCTTGTTTCGTACGCAGAAACTCATTTCGCAATTTTTTTCAATTTATTTTGTTTGAGTTTTGCCCGCGAGCAGAAATTAGTTTCCTAGTAAGGTTGGTCGCGTGTACCCTACCTACTACCAAAATGTAATGTACAAGCAATTTCCCTAATTTTCACTTGATTTGTAATTTAAGCCGGGCGTTGGCTAAATTACTGAAACTACGAGTACCTAGAATTTTAATTGCTCATCAACCCGTGTAGAAAGTTGCTGTAAAATTTTACAGCTTAAATAAATTATGAAGGTGAGTTGAATACATTATTTGGGATGTATATCGTGGGTTGTGAATGAAGCTGGATGCTGGAGGTGGCATTTATCCGAGCTCCGTCAGTGCTTGGAGATTAATTAGCGAGTATCGTAAAGAACAATAACGTGACTGGTTTAAAGATGGCAGCTGCAGTGTGACATAAAGTTTGAGCACCGGTTGAGAGGGCACGAACGATTGCATAGAGGGCGTGACACTAACGTCATGCAGTCGTTTCACGTTTTTAGAAGTGATTTGTATCGTAGAGCCCGTTTTATACCATGTCTATATTTATCTTGATGGTATGCAATGATGCAGCTGTGTTTGGAAGGTTAGTGAATTGATGAAGAAACAAATGTACAATACAAAAATAACTTTTTTACTCAATAATACTACCGACTTCCAAATAAAAAAGCTATAAAGTGGAAAATAACTTTCGTTTTGGAAGTCGGTGTCTTTGATAGGTACCAATATTTGCGTTATGGACACCAACTTCCAAAAAGAAAGTTATTTTTCACTTTTTTGTTTTACATTTGGAAGTTGGTAGTATTTTTGTTGTACCTACCTAATAGGCAAGTTGTTTAGTAAGGTACCAATAATGCCAGAATAGATTACCGGATTTACATGATACTTGAACATAACCGGTGAAATGAGAGTGTACCAAGGTGAACTGTACACATCTGCGTACTCCTTTAGAACGAACCTTTTTGGTAAGTCGGTTAAAATACAAATGTATCTGGAGGATATTGAGAAGCTGAGGCTTGAGAAAATAAGAGGATTGATAAAATGTTATGTGATCATAACATAAAATCACGCCTATATTCTCCAAAAGGACGAAGATGCAACACTATTACCCACACATTTCAATACCTTACATTTTGGCATCGCTGACAGAATAACTTTTTTGTCTACAGCCCCTGGATACATGTCATCTGCCATAAGTCAGACGACAAACAGGCTTAACTCATGGCAAGCGATATCGCGGCAAGCCCTGCATGAATGGCTGGATAAGCTACATTCCTTCAATTAAGGGCTTTAAATGGAAGAAGTAGAGGATTGAAGAAACAGTTTTTTCTTGCAATAGGATTCCACAGGCTTTTAATTACGACCAATCGTATAATACAAATAATAAGCAGATACCGTATCGACGGAATTATATACGAACTTTTCATGAATATATCGTACCTGGGGGGCACAATTATAAAAAAATCTTATGTATGGCAATGAAAACAAACATCTTTGAAAAATTACAAAACATGCAATTGTGCCCTTGTCCTACCGAAGGTTCGATATGTTAAGCAGAGTAGTAGACCATGTGTGTTACTGTGATATTTACATCGTCATACGCTCATGTAGTTCGTGCCAAGGCGGGAGAAGAAAATAATCCACAAACAGTTGGTATATTTTAACAATGCACTTTAGGTACTCGCTTATCCGTTACAAGCCCCGCAATATACCCCCAGTTTACTTTTAAAACTTGCGCTGCGATAAGCTACCGACATACTTCATGTAGAATTTTATATATCTACCTACCCACCCCATATGCCAAGAAAAATATCAAAAGCATGATGAAGAAAATATTCTGCTCCATAGTAAATTTGAATTAAGAATCTGCTGAACAGAATTTAAACTTAACTTGGGGGACTGCTGACGGAAGTGAAAACATAGAACTTAGAAATAAAAACAGTTGGTTATTACGCTACACGTCACATTAGCATGTCGATGACGGGCACCCATAAGTTTGCCCCTGCCAAAAAATCGCTAAACACGTCTAAAGAAATTTTCAAAAATCCATACTAATATTATAATCCATACTTCCATACTATATAATAAATATTATAGTAAACGTTAGCTAGAAATAATTTTTGTAAATTCATATTTTCTGGGGAGGAAACGGAGTAAACTGAACTTTGTAGGAATCTTTTTATTGAGGCATCCGATCTAGTTGAAATTTTGATAACATGAATGTTTTTTGATAACAAATGATTGAGGTCCGCATATTAAGAATATGCGTTCATGAGTACCAGTCATGTTTATGCAAAATATTGATGCACCCCGGTGATTTAATTGGGCGAGGCTTGGTACTACACTATAAGGGTAAAATATAATAGATGCCACTATATTAACAGATATGTATGTAACAACCAATTTTTCCGATGAGATCACATCGGAAAAGGTGATAATTTTACAACAAATCCGACTTTAAATATCAACTAAACGTGGTCATGAAAAATTTAAGAAGGTAGCTACACTTGTGTTAACTGAGATACAAGTGAAGTGTCCATAAATCAGGAAAAAAAAACATCTAACTCGACCAACTTTTACGACTCTTGCGGGTGAAGCAACTGGTTACATTAATTAGAGACGAACAAAAAGGGACAATTAACGAAATTATGATAAAAGTTTGAATGCCGTCATGAAAAAAGTAGCTATATAACACACTCAAAAGATTTTATTGAAACCACAAGAGTATTTTGTATTAATCAGCTTTTATCTTGTACAACCTTTTTCAAGATGACTGAGCTTTGTATGGATTGGTAATACTGCGGTAATACATAGCCTCTTAAACATTTATTACTACAGCTTCCTTTATAATGTTTATTCAAATAGAACACATTGCAGAAACCTATCGATTAGGGTAACATACCTTCTTTGGTATTTTTTTTTTGCTTAGCTCTTAACTAAACTTGAAAGGGGGCAGAACTGTGCAAGTAGCTTGCATATCATTGTGCCACATAAACTTCTCAAGTCACTTCCACACTTTTATTCAAGCTACAGGCATGTGTATTTCACTTTAAGGTTGCCCTAGTCGACGGCACGAACTATTTTGTGGGCGAGATTAAAATGCATGCTATCTCATCCGACAACACGTGCGAAAGAGATTGATGCTGTGATGAGCAGTAAGAAGCTAGTTCGCGTACAAATATACACTATTGCAATTTTTTTGCGAAATTGATGATGATTTAGGACGAAAATGAGCTTGCGAAATTTTATTAACATACCTTTGGAAGTCTGTATATCATGAAAAAACTAGTTAATGTATCTTTTCAATATAAAATTATTTGCATTGTTGAACTACTAATCTATCGCTGTATCGTGACTGTTTTGCAATTTACCTTCTTCTTATGGTATTTATTTCTACCCAAAGATGCTTTAAAATTAGTGATAACATATGGAACTTTTGACGCTCATATCTTTCAAATAATTTATTTTTTTAATTCTTTGTTTCCATACAAGGCTAGATAATGATGAGACATATAAATATATATTTTTTTAAACGTACATCGTCAAATATTGGAGTAATCGCCAGACTACGTTTGTATGGAAGAATTATCGACTTCGACTAGTGTAACCTTAATGGTTTAACTTGGACATTACTGACCACGGTACAAAGAAAACATCGTGAGGAAACTGGACTTAAAGTTAGAATTGTTGTAAGGTTGTGCTCCATTGGTGTAATTGCTGCAAGGCGTTCCAGTGCGAGGGTAAAAATAATAAATCACAAAACATCTCACAAAAGTTTCCAGAATTGTATTAACAGCGACGTGCATCCCAGAAAAAAAGGTGAAATAGCCAAGAAATGAAAAACAAAAATTATTTATTTACAGCAGCATAAAGCCAGTGTTTAATTAAACCAGGAATATATTTAAACTTTCAGTGACCAGACCTCAGAAACACAACTTGTTTCATGAGTTTGCCTACCTAAAGCAATGTTGCTCTACGTGGACAGTTGGCCACAGCTTACAACCTTATAAAGCTAGATATTCGTTTGAAGTTTGCGTTTATGCTGGGTGTTTCGTAAAACTAATATGCTTTTGGTAGATATGAATGAAGTAAATAGCCTGGACGGCAAGGAGTCTATTTTCGTGCCTCTGATTTTATGGGCCCGAGAACCAGAGACTAAGGAAGATTTGGTTCTTGATGCAAGACTAAGATTTCTTCTCAATATCTTCTTCTTCTTCTTCCTAGCCTTCTCCCACTTTAGGTGGGGTCGGCTATCCTTATTTCACGGCGCCAAAACATTCTGTCGCGGGTTGTCGGGTCAGGCAATTTCTCCTTCTTCGTACTGGAGCTTCGTCATACTGGTCCACCATGTCAAAGGAGGTCGTCCTCGGCCTCTTTTGCCCTCAGGTAGGCTTAGAGCCGTTCTCACGACGTGTTCTTCTGTCCTTCTCATGACATGTCATTACCCCCTCAGTCTACTCTCCGTCAAATTGTCCTGTATTGGACATAAGATTTCTTCTCAATATCTAAGCAAATATTTATTTTTTTGAGCTATAAAGCTTCTGAAAATCTACTATCAAATCGTATAGAATAGGCATAGATAAATAAAAGGTAAGCTGTTTTGTTTGTCATACAAATAATCTATATTAGAAATATATTCAATCTCTTTATTTTCTTTGTGTAAATAAGTGCATACAGGGATAATCGTCGGTTGGAGTCACATTTCCTAATACATGCCTAACAAGCCCTCTGCGAGTTGGCTTCGGCCCCTCGCAATCTTCGACGGACCCGAGATTGACATAGTACAGTAATAAAAATAATAGTACCTACCTAACACCTACATAAGATACCGTGTACCTAAGTGTCCAACAAGCAAATTGTAGGTTCATTTTATCACACAATCATGTTACTACAACTATGAGAACATAATCTTTAGTAAGCCTTTTAACACGACAAACGTTTGACAAATTGACCCAAAAATCTTCGGGAAACCAGGTCATAGATACATGTTATGTTCAAGTGACTGCTGCCCATCTACTTGATATGATCCTTTAGTACCCTCCAGGCAGCTCCGCGGGGAGAGGCTATCTATTCTTAGCTCGAGGCTAGCGTGAGCCCACTATTTATAAATGTAAATTTTGAACATTTTGAATTCATGTTTGCTTCTTCGCCTCGTGGTTACGTTTAGATAAATTGGGGTAGTATGAAGTATTTTTAGATAATAATATTAATATTCGGGAATGCTTACCTAACCTAATCTGCCTATAATAATTTATGGTCAGATACGGTCGGATAGAAACCGTATGCCGACCGTTTGCTCTACAAATTCCATAGCCCAATACAAGGCATTGTGTGTACAACATTTAAAAAAAAACTGAAACCTGTCGGCGCGAGCAGAACTGCGTGCAAAGCCAGTAAAAAATAACTGACTGAACTATCCCAAAATAAACGGGGCAACAAAAATGGTCGATAAATCCGCGCAATTTCATCGATGTCGGTATAATAAAACACGGACGATAGAGAACGCGATGCTATTCCAATGGCCGATTTCAATATTATGACGATCACGTTCCACTAATATTTGACTGTCCAATTGCATAATACGTGGACGACGTCTATAAACGTATTTATAGTGGACGTTCAGCATTTTTTAAACTTTAAAGGCGTAGTTTTGGGTAAAATATTACATTTTATTTGAAAGGTTGGTAAACAAAATGACGCGACGCGGCGACAATCGACGGCGCGAGTGATGGAAAGTTCCGCAGCCTGTAAACACCTGCACCTAGCAACCTAGCCACCTATGTACCAACGAGCTCTGCCAATCTTAGAGAAAAAGTTCTGATGTCTTATGAGTAGACTGGATTATACGCATTTGCATATTTGCATATGAAATTGAATATTTACCCCATTCACAGTAGAAATTGCACATTATATCTAGTGGTGATTTATATTTTCGCTATATTTATTTTATGTTTCAATAGTTACCCTATTGATAGGTAATGAAAAAAATGGTAATGACACGTTGTATTGGGATCGGTCTAACATCACTGACAGGACTATTGTTGCCAATAAGCTTGACATAGTGGTGATAGACCGACTAGAGCGTCGCGCAATGATTGTTGATATAGCGGTCCCCAATGACGAGAACCTCGTGAAGGCTGAGAGAGATAAGAAAAGCAAGTATCTTGATCTGGCTCGCGAGGTTGTCGACATGTGGGATGTGAATACAGCAGTCATTGTGCCGATAGTCGTGACGGCCAATGGCATAATAGCCAAGAGCCTCGACGAACATCTGAGGAGGCTCTCGTTGGGCAGCTGGATCCAGAAAGATACTGATGATGATGAGATGCGGTACTCCTGGACACGGCACGTAAAGTCAGGAGGTTCCTCTCTCAGGAGCCCTGACCACCGGTAGCTAGGACCCTGTTCCCGATACCGGTGGGCTACTACTTTTGTATTTTTTAAAGTTTTTTTATTCATTTTTTATAGAATAATATCTAAAAATGTAAAAGTATGTACATATAATAGATAAATGGTATAATAATTCTTCAACCAAAATTTCTTCATATATACTTACAATTTCCACTTATAAAAATATTTGATTGATTGAAGACTGTACATTTAGAACACCTACCTACCTGATTGTTTACGCATACAAAAATGTTAAATAATTTTTCGTTTTTGTGCATTGTTACCGTCTACAAAGTTGTTAAATTTTGGTATTGATAATTTATGATTGAACAATTCACTAATTATATGCTGTTTTGGCTTTAAAAAAATTAAGTCCTACCACTTTTTTATTTTTTTCGTTTTCTAAAACTTTTATGTTGCATATTTTACAAATTTTCATGCTTATTTTACAAATTTTATGCATATTTTTATGTTGCATATAACCCGGTCTTTACTTATGAGCCTGTAATTTTACTAATCCAACACATAGCAAACTATTGCTTAGCTAAGAAACAACGAATTTTCCTCAAATTTCTCCTTTTTAACCAGAGAGGACAGGTGTGATGTTTTTGATTGATGAAGGTACTTAATTTTCATAAAATAACATGTTATCGTAATTTTCTTCCTATGAATATTTAGCAACGCAAAATTTTATTAAAGTACCTCTGAATGTTTTATATTGCGGATTATTTATTTCACTTTTACACGACCGTTTATGTTGAACATTTGAAATTAATACATGTCTATTCTATTTGTCTATGATCAAAACAAGCAACGGAAACAACCTTCTTAAAAGAGTATTTCAACTTTTCAGAATTTCGATTTGCAGAAACGTTTCTCAGTAAACTTGATAATTCTGTGTAAATGGGCCCAAATCTGTGGCTGGTAGCCAAGTCTCCAAGGGTTCGTACCTAATCCTTTACCTAATTGTGTGATTATTTGCCTAACTTTGTTTACTTATCGTATTTACAGCGAGCGGCGCGCGACGACCGAACTTGCCCGCCGACGATGTTGCCACTTAATATACTAAATAAGCGAGTTTCGACGCAATCCCTAGACATTTTATGCGAGCCCTAATTTGCTTGAGGTTATAGGTGTACTACCTAGGGTTGGTGGATTATTAATATCAGCTAAGTAAAAGGAAATTAATACCTACCTATCTATAAGCTACCTACCAATATTTTCAAAAAAAATGGAGTTGCTCTAATTAATTTTTTTTATTTATCATTATTATACTTCATTGCGACGCTGATCTTATTTTTTTCCTATTTTTAGGACCAACGTTTTTCTAAATTATTACACTTCTCACAAAGATACGCTAGGTACTCATTGCCAATTTTACTAGCTAGCTGAGAGAGCGATCATGTACTCAACATTTTGTTGTTGAATAAATTGAAATTGCCTAAGTACGTTGACCTTGGAAATTACCTATCTAGTAGGTACCTTACCAAAGTCCAGGCGCCTTTTGAAGGTTTCCCTCCGTCAACAGAAAAAATGGTACCTAAACTACCTTAGAAAATATCAAGAAATAAGTATGAAACCATTTTTATTCTTCTTAGAATATTCCCGGCTTCCAATGCTCAGTATTATGAAACAAAATCTCTCCGGTTAAAAATAGAGCTTCCGTCCCTTCCCATGGGAGTGGTTAAAGCCAACTAAGAGATTGTTTCAGAGCATGCACAGCCTGGGCACTTAGTACAATCCTCCGGTGCTGTAATATTACAAAGATACAGTACTATATGTGGGTTCTGCTACCCAAAGTCCCTTTGCCACACTAGGAATTTTGACCGATAATTGGGGCCACCTATGAGTATCTAGTGATAAGCATCATCAAGGGACGTCGTATAATGTCGTAAATTATTTCAATTTTCCCTGAGTGCTCCCAGAAGACAAGCACCACTTGAAAATAAAAATGATAAACACGAATAATGAGCAATAAAACTGACGATTTCAACTCTCGACACGCTAATGGCTTCCTTCTTGTTCATAATAATAAGAAAAAATAAAAATAAAACGCTCCGCTGAATTGAAATTCTAATGTCTCTTGAATAATTGAAAACGTTTGGGTACCCACTGAAGTTTTTCCTTAAATATTTGAAAAACAAAAACACATCTCTAATCTGTCGCTTGTTTCGTACGCAGAAACTCATTTCGCAATTTTTTTCAATTTATTTTGTTTGAGTTTTGCCCGCGAGCAGAAATTAGTTTCCTAGTAAAGTTTGTTGCGTGTACCTACCTACCTACTACCAAAATGTAATGTACAAGCAATTTCCCTAATTTTCACTTGATTTGTAATTTAAGCTGGGCGTTGGCTAAATTACTGAAACTACGAGTACCTAGAATTTTAATTGCTCATCAACCCGTGTAGAAAGTTGCTGTAAAATTTTACAGCTTTAATAAATTATGAAGGTGAGTTGAATACATTATTTGGGATGTATATGGTGGGTAGTGAATGAAGCTGGATGCTGGAGGTGGCATTTACCCGAGCTCCGTCAGTGCTTGGAGATTAATTAGCGAGTATCGTAAAGAACAATAACGTGACTGGTTTAAAGATGGCAGCTGCAGTGTGACATAAAGTTTGAGCACTGGTTGAGAGGGCACGAACGATTGCATAGAGGGCGTGACACTAACGTCATGCAGTCGTTTTACGTTTTTAGAAGCGATTTGTATCGTAGAGCCCGTTTTATACCATGTCTATATTTATCTTGATGGTATGCAATGATGCAGCTGTGTTTGGAAGGTTAGTGAATTGATGAAGAAACAAATGTACAATACAAAAATAACTTTTTTACTCAATAATACTACCGACTTCCGGCTATAAAGTGGAAAATAACTTTCGTTTTGGAAGTCGGTGTCTTTGATAGGTACCAATTTTTGCGTTATGGACACCGACTTCCAAAAAGAAAGTTATTTTTCACTTTTTTGTTTTACATTTGGAAGTTGGTAGTATTTTTTGTTGTACCTACCTAATAGGCAAGTTGTTTAGTAAGGTACCAATAATGCCAGAATAGATTACCGGATTTACATGATACTTGAACATAACCGGTGAAATGAGAGTGTAACAATGTGAACTGTACACATCTATGTACCCCTTTAGAGCGAACCTTTTTGGTAAGTCGGTTAAAATACAAATGTATCTGGAGGATATTGAGAAGCTGAGGTTTGAGAAAATAAGAGGATTGATAAAATGTCAAAATGTTATGTGATCATAACATAAAATCACGCCTATATTATCCAAAAGGTTAAGCAGAGATGCAACACTAGTACCCACACATTTTAATCCCTTACATTTTCGCATTTCGGCAGTCACCATCGCTGACAGAATGTCTTTTTTGAGAAGAATGACTTTGGGCAGAGTAGACAAAACTGTGCAAGTAGCTTGCATACCTTTGTGCCACATAAACTTCTCAAGCCTTCCACACTTTTATTCAAGTTACAAACATGTGTATTTCGCTTTAATGGTTTATCTTGGACATTGCTGACCACGGTACAAGGAAACATCGTGAGGAAACTGGACTTATAGTTAGAATTTGTAAGTTGGTGCTCCATTGGTGTAATTGCTGCAAGACGTTCCAGTGTGAGGGTAAAACAAATAAACAAATATATCACAAAACATCTCACTAAAGTTTCCACAATTGTATTAACAGCGACGTGCATGCCAGAAAAAAAAAGTTAATAAAGCCAAGAAATGAAAAACAAAAATTATTTATTTACAGCAGTATAAAGCCAGTGTTTAATTAAACCAGGAATATATTTAAACTTTCAGTGACCAGACCTCAGAAACACAACTTGTTTCATAAGTTTGCCTACCTAAAGCAATGTTACTCTACGTGGACAGTTGGCCACTGCTTACAACCATATAAAGCTAGATATTCGTTTGAAGTTTGCGTTTATGCTGGTTGAAGTAAATAGCCTGGACGGCAAGGAGTCCATTTCCGTGCCACCAATTTTATGGGCCTGAAAACCAGAGGCAAAGGATGATTTGGTTCTTGATGCAAGTCTAAGATTTCTTCGCAATATCTAAGCAAACATTTACTTTTATTGAGCTATAAGCTTCTAAATATCTACTATCAAATCTTAGCCACAGATAAATATAAGGAAACCTGTTTTGTTTGTCATACAAATAATCTATATTAGAAATATCTTTCTTTTCTTTCATTCCTTTCTTTTTTTTTCTTTTTCTTTTTTTCTTTCTTATCTTTGTGTAAAAAGTGCACATCTCCTGAGACATGCCTAACAAGCCCTCTGCGAGCTGGCCTCAGCCCCTCGCAGGCCTTTCAAAGGACTGGGTCCCCGAGGTCACGAGATTGTCAAAGTACAGTAATAAAAATAATAGGACCTACCTAACACCTACATAAGATACTTTGTACCTAAGTATCCAACAAACACAATGTTTACTAACTATGAGAACATGATCCTTAGTGAGCCTTTTAACACGGCAAACGTTTGACAAATTGACCCAAAAATCTTCGGGAAACCAGGTCATAGTGGCATGCTATGTTCAGGTGACTGCTGCCCATCTACTTGATACGATCCTTTAGTACCCTCCAGGCAGCTCCGCGGGGAGAGGCTATCTATTCTTAGCTCGAGGCTAGCGTGAGCCACCTATTTATAAATGTGAATTTTGAACATTTTGGATTCATGTTTGCTTCTTCGTCTTGTGGTTACGTTAAGATAAATTGGGGTAGTATGAAGTGTTTCTAGATAATTATATTAATAAACTGGGATACTTACCTGACTTTATCTGCCTATAATAATTTATTTATATATTTATTTATTTTCAAATTCCATAGCCCAATACAAGGCATTGTGTGTACTACAGAACTGCGTGCAAAGCCAGTAAAAAATAACTGACTAAACTATCCCAAAATGTACGGGGCAACAAAAATGGTCGATAAATCCGCGCAATTTCATCGATGTCGGTATAATAAAACACGGACGATAGAACGGAACGCGATGCTATTCCAATGGCCGATTTCAATATTATGTCGATCACGTTCCACTAATATTTGACTGTCCAATTGCATAATACGCGAACGACGTCTATAATCGTATTTATAGTGGACGTTCAGTATTTTTTAAACTTTAAAGGCGTAGTTTTGGGTAAAATATTACATTTTTATTTGAAAGGTTGGTAAACAAAATGTCGCGACGCGGCGACAATCGACGGCGCGAGTGATGGAAAGTTCCGCAGCCTGTAAACATCTGCAACGATCCTACCTAGCCACCTATGTACCAACGAGCTCTGCCAATCTTAGAGAAAAAGTTCTAATGTCTTATGAGTAGACTGGATTATACGCATTTGCATATTTGCATATGAAATTGAATATTTACCCCATTCACAGTAGAAATTGCACATTATATCTAGTGGTGATTTATATTTTCGCTATATTTATTTTATGTTTCAATAGTTACCCTATTGATAGGTAATGAAAAAAATGGTAATTTTACGTTGTATTGGGATCGGTCTAACATCACTGACAGGACTATTGTTGCCAATAAACTTGACATAGTGGTGATAGACCGACTAGAGCGTCGCGCAATGATTGTTGATATAGCGGTCCCCAATGACGAGAACCTCGTGAAGGCTAAGACAGATAAGAAAAGCAAGTATCTTGATCTGGCTCGCGAGGTTGTTGAAATGTGGGATGTGAATACAGCAGTCATTGTGCCGATAGTCTTGACGGCCAATGGCATAATAGCCAAGAGCCTCGACGAACATCTGAGGTGGCTCTCGTTGGGCAGCTGGATCAAGGGCTTGATCCAGAAAGCGGTACTCCTGGACACGGCACGTATAGTCAGGAGGTTCCTCTCTCAGGAGATTTGTCCACCGGTAGCTTGGACCCTGTTCCCGATACCGGTGGGCTACTACTTTTGTATTTTAAATGTTTTTTATCATTTTTTATAGAATAATATCTAAAAATGTAAAAGTATGTACATATAATAAATGAATGGTATAATAATTCTTTAACCAAAATTTCTTCATATATACTTACAATTTCCACGTATAAAAATATTTGATTGATTGAAGACTGTACATTTAGAACTACTACCTGATTGTTTACGCATACAAAAATGTTAAATAATTTTTCGTTTTTGTGCATTGTTACCGTCTACAAAGTTGTTAAATTTTGGTATTGATGATTGAATAATTCATGAATTATATGCTGTTTTGGAAATAAAAAAATGAAGTCCTACCACTTTTTTTGTTATTTTCGTTTTCTAAAACTTTTATGTTGCATATTTTACAAATTTTCATGCTTATTTTACAATTTTTTGCATATTTTTATGTTGCATATAATCCGGTCTTTACTTATGAGCCTGTAATTTTACTAATCCAACACATAGCAAACTACTGCTTAGCTAAGAAGCAACTAATTTTCCTCAAAATTTCTCCTTTTTACCCGACTGCCGAAGGAGGGTAATGTGTTTATCAGTCTATGTATGTATGTATGTATGTATGTATGTATGTTTGTTCCTATGTGGCGTTCCAGAGACCAAACGCGTTGGCCGATTTTGATGATTCATACGTCAATCGATTCGTCTTAACCCTGCGAGTGTCATAGGCTACGTTAAAATTGGACAATAGAAAAATGGCGGATTTTGGGCGCCATATTGTGGGGTCCCAATTTTTTTTTTTCTTCCAAACCCAGTGTGTGGGGTATCAAAATAAAGGGTTTTAAGAGGTGATTTCAAATATATATAACACTTATATGTTTAAATGTATCTTATTCGAAAAAAACTTAACTAAAAACTTATAAATAAAAAAAGTTAAATCAAAAAATCAAAAAACCCGACTGCTTCAAAAGCGAACTAAAAAGACGTTAACAAGTAAAAAATCATGCTGTGCAGGCGGAGGATACACCAGATTTTGGTCAGCCAGCCCGCGAATATGTATCCTTTCTAGTTCGCTTTTGAAGCAGTCGGGTTTTTTGATTTTTTGATTTAACTTTTTTAACCAGAGAGGACAGGTGTGATGTTTTTGATTGATGAAGGTACTTTATTTTTATAAAATAATATGTTAACGTAATTTTCTTCCTATGAATATTTAGCAACGCAAAATATTATTAAATTACCTCTGAATACTGTATATTGCGGATTATTTATTTAACTTTTACACAACCGTATATGTTGCACATTTTAAATTCATACATGTTATTGTCCATGATCAAAACAAGCAACGCAAACAACTTCCTTGAAAGAGTATTTCAACTTTTCAGAATTTCGATTTGCGGAAACGTTTCTCAGTAAACTTGATAATTCTGTGTAAATGGGCCCAAATCTGTGGCTGGTAGCCAAGTCTCCAAGGGTTCGTACCTAATCCTTTACCTAATTGTGTGATTATTTGCCTAACTTTGTTTACTTATCGTATTTACAGCGAGCGGCGCGCGACGACCGAACTTGCCCGCCGACGATGTTGCCACTTAATATACCTAACTAAATAAGCGAGTTTCGACGCAATCCCTAGACATTTTCTGCGAGCCCTAATTTTCTTGAGGTTATAGGTGTACTACCTAGGGTTGGCGGATTATTAATATCTATAACCATCCTACCTATATTTTCAAAAAAAAATGGAATTGCTCTAAGTAATTTATTGTTTCATCATTATTATACTTAATTGCGACGCTGATCTTATTTTATTCCTATTTTTTTGGACCAACGTTTTTCTAAATTATGACACTTCTCACAAAGATACGCTAGGTACTCATTGCCAATTTTACTAACTAGCTGAGAGAGCGATCTTGTACTCAAAATTATGTTGTTGAATAAATTGAAATTGCCTAAGTACGTTGACCTTGTAAATTACCTATCTAGTAGGTACCTTACCAAAGTCCAGGCGCCTTGTGAAGGTTTCCCTCCGTCAACAGAAAAAATGGTTCCTAAACTACCTTAGAAAATATCAAGAAATAAGCATGAAACCATTTTTATTCTTCTTAGAATATTCCCGGCTTCCAACGCTCAGTATAAAGAAACAAAATCTCTCCGGTTAAAAATAGAGCGTCCGTCCCTTCCCATGGGAGTGGTTAAAGCCAACTAAGAGATTGTTTCAGAGCATGCACAGCCTGGGCACTTAGTACAATCCTCCGGTGCTGTAATATTACAAAGATACAGTACTATACGTGGGTTCTGCTACCCAAAGTCCCTTTGCCACACTAGGAGTTTTGACCGATAATTGGGGCCACCTATGAGTATCTAGTGATAAGCATCATCAAGGGACGTCGTATAATGTCGTAAATTATTTCAATTTTCCCTGAGTGCTCCCAGAAGACAAGCACCACTTGAAAATAAAAATGATAAACACGAATAATGAGCAATAAAACTGACGATTTCAACTCTCGACACGCTAATGGCTTCCTTCTTGTTCATAATAATAAGAAAAAATAAAAATAAAACGCTCCGCTGAATTGAAATTCTAATGTCTCTTGAATAATTGAAAACGTTTGGGTACCCACTGAAGTTTTTCCTTAAATATTTGAAAAACAAAAACACATCTCTAATCTGTCGCTTGTTTCGTACGCAGAAACTCATTTCGCATTTTTTTTCAATTTATTTTGTTTGAGTTTTGCCCGCGAGCAGAAATTAGTTTCCTAGTAAGGTTGGTCGCGTGTACCTACCTACCTACTACCAAAATGTAATGTACAAACAATTTCCCTAATTTTCACTTGATTTGTAATTTAAGCTGGGCGTTGGCTAAATTACTGAAACTACGAGTACCTAGAATTTTAATTGCTCATCAACCCGTGTAGAAAGTTGCTGTAAAATTTTACAGCTTTAATAAATTATGAAGGTGAGTTGAATACATTATTTGTGATGTATATCGTGGGTTGTGAATGAAGCTGGATGCTGGAGGTGGCATTTACCCGAGCTCCGTCAGTGCTTGGAGATTAATTAACGAGTATCGTAAAGAGCAATAACGTGTCTGGTTTAAAGATGGCAGCTGCAGTGTGACATAAAGTTTGAGCACTGGTTGAGAGGGCACGAACGATTGCATAGAGGGCGTGACACTAACGTCATGCAGTCGTTTTACGTTTTTAGAAGCGATTTGTATCGTAGAGCCCGTTTCATAGCATGTCTATGTTCACCTTGATTGTATGCAATGATAAAGCTGTGTTTTGAAGGTTAGTGAATTGATGAAGAAACAAATGTATAACTTTTTTACTCAATAATACTAACGACTTCCAAATAAAAAAGCTATAAAGTGGAAAATAACTTTCGTTTTGGAAGTCGGTGTCTTTGATAGGTACCAAATTTTGCGCTATGGACACCGCCATTCCAAAAAGAAAGTTATTTTTCACTTTTTTGTGTTACATTTTGAAGTTGGTAGTATTTTTTGTTGTACCTACCTAATAGGCAAGTTGTTTAGTAAGGTACCAATAATGCCAGAATAGATTACCGGATTTACATGATACTTGAACACAACCGGTGAAATGAGAGTGTACCAATGTGAACTGTACACATCTGCGTACCCCTTTAGAGCGAACCTTTTGGTAAGTCGGTTAAAATACAAATGTATCTGGAGGATATTGAGAAGCTGAGGTTTGTGAAAATAACAGGATTGATAAAATGTTATGTGATCATAACATAAAATCACGCCTATATTCTCCAAAAGGATGAAGATGCAACACTAGTACCCACAAATTTCAATCCAATACATTTTGGCATCGCTGACAGAATAACTTTTTTGTCTACAGCCCCTGGGTTCATGTCGTCTGCCAAAATTCAGACGACCAACAGGCTTAACTCATGGCAAGCGATATCTCGGCAAGCCATGCTGGAACGGCTGGATAAGCTACATTCCTTCAATGAGGGGCTTTAAATGGAAGAAGTAGAGGATTGAAGAAACAGTTTTGTCTTGCAGTAGAATTCCACAGGCTTTTAGTTACGACCAATCGTATAATACAAATAATAAGCAGATACCATATCGACGGCATAATATACGAACTTTTCATGAACATATCGTACCTGGGGGGCACAATTATAAAACGATCTTATGTATGGCAATGAAAACAAAAATCTTTGAAAAATTACAAAACATGCAATTGTGCCCTTGTCCTACCGAAGGTTCGATATGTTAAGCAGAGTAGTAGACCATGTATGTTACTGTCTCGTGATATTTACATCGTCATACGCTCATGTAGTTCGTGCCAAGGCGGGAGAAGAAACAAAATAATCCACAAACAGTTGGTATATTTTAACAATGCACTTTAGGTACTCGCTTATCCGTTACGAGCCCCGCAATATACCCCCAGTTTACTTTTACAACTTGCGCTGCGATAAGCTACCGACATACTTCATGTTGAATTTTATATATCTACCTACCTACCCCATATGCCAACAAAAATATCAAAAGCATGATGAGGAAAATATTTAGCTCCATCGTAAATCTGAATTAAGAATCTGCTGAACAGAATTTAAACTTAACTTGGGGACTGCTGACGGAAGTGAAAACATAGACCTTAGAAATAAAAAACAGTTAGATATTACGCTACACGTCACATCAGCATGTTGATGACGCGGCCCATAAGTTTTACCCCTACCAAAAATCGCTCAACAAAGCTAAAGAAATTTTCAAAAATCCATACTAATTTTATAATCCATACTTCCATACTATTATAAATATTATAGTAAACGTTAGCTAAACAGGATTTTTGTAAATTCATATTTTGTGGGGGGAAACGGAAGAAGCTAAAATTTGAATGTAACTTTTTACTGAGGCATTCGATCTGGTTGAAATTTTGCAGGAATGTTTTTTGATAACAAATGATTGAGGTCCGCATATTATCTTTTTCTAAAATAACTAAACTACTCATAAAAGGGGGTGAAGTGGGGTAGTATAGTTTATTTGGGGAAATTAAGAGTACCAGTCATGCTTATGCAAAATATTAATGCACCCCGATGATTTAATTGGACGAGCCTTGGTACTACACTATAAGGGCAAAAAATAATAGACGACACTATATTAACAGGTATGGGAAAAGGGGAAAGCGTGTTCTATGTCGAAACCCAATAATCCCCACTGTCCTACCATTTAAATTCAAAATACTTCAGTTTCCAATCAAACTTAGTTTTGCTATTAATATTAACAAAGCTTAAGGGTAGCAGGGGTGCATTTCAAAGCTCAAGGATAGCTGGGGTGCATTTCAAAGTACCATGATAGCAGGGTTGTATTTGGAAAAGCCACGATTTACCCACGGCCAGCTATATGTAGCATGTTCACGTATGTATTAGCTTAAAATGGAATAGAAGGACATACAACATAGTATATAGCAGCGTCCTAAAATGTAGTACCCATAATGAACTGCATAATTAAGAAATGTCAATTAACTGTAGATAAACTTTAAGATAGAGTGGTATCTTCAATTCGCAGCTCAGAACCTATGACTCTGTAGTTTACTTGTTTCCTTTTGTAACTACATATGTAACCTACACCTGTATTGAACAACGTCTTGAATTAAATATAAGTTAATCGTTTTTACGTTAATGCTTCCTATACCCATACAGGCTGAGTTTTCCAAGTGGTCGTGAATGGACAAATCAGTAATTATTGAATAATGCTTTATTTTTATTTTACATAAGTACATTATTATTTACAAACTAATATTAGAAATAAAGTAAGAATAAAATATGTACATTTACGGGGCGTCAAAAAATTCGTCCACATCGCTGTCAACAGGAAAAGTGCCCAGAAGGCTGGCAGCATTGCCACGTTGGATGGCAATGCTAATTCTTGGGCCAAAAAAAAGGCCAGGCCAAACCAGCCCTCTGGTCTCGTGAAGAGTCGACCAACCGTTTGGCGAAATCCCGAAATAATAGGTGTGCACTCGGACCCCATGGCCCTAGTGTTTCAACCCCAAACGGCTCAAACACATAATTACCAATTAAATTGTTGTATTTGCGCCGTTTGAGGTTTTCAGCACCTGCAGCAGCCGCCCCAGCGCAGCCCACCGTGCTAGGAAGATGGGATGGTGCAAGGGTGTCGACGCAAGTTGCATCCCACACAAAAGACCTACCCAACTTCCATGGCATTATGGTCATACCATCTGGTCTCTTCCCATCGACGCGTGCCAGGCCATTGGGTTCTAAGACAGCTGGTGACACCCCGGCGGTGACAAGAGCACGACGGGTGAGATCATTAATGCTAGCGTGCCGCGCAATCCGACCTGCACTCTTACTACAAGATAGGTGTCCGAGGCAGTCGACTGCTTCACCGCATTGACAGTGATGTGGAGCCCCACAAGGAGCGCCCAATCGCAGGCATGTAGCGAGTCGGAAGGTTGTGTCACCTAGCATAGTACCTATGTTAGGCGACGGTAGTGCCTGAAGCCAGAGACCCGACTCCCACTCACCCACAGCCAGCAGGCGGGCACGCTCAGCAGTATTAGTAGACGTATTAATTAGGTTATTCCGTACCAACCTGCAGAGCGGCTCATCCCACTGTCTCTGGGAAAATGGGTTCTCGGGCCGATCCGTATCCGGGCAAGCCACTTTCCAGGCGTCCTCTGCGTCTGTCAAGCACGGCACTTCGGAGTCAACCAGGGAAAGAGCTAATTTTTTTTTATTGTAATAAGCTAAGCTTATCAGTAATTATGAAATGAAAAACACTTAAAGTAGTCACGAGGCCATTAGGGGGTATTTTGATAAAAACTATAACTGCGTCATTGGATTTTTCTCAACCTGTGTGTCGACAAACAGAATTGACTGACAAAATCTATATTGACGCGAGCGATGCCACAGGACACAGCTAGTATATAAATAGTTGCTTTTATAAAGCTTCAGTAAATACAAATACTGATTTTCAGGATACAATTAAACATTTAAAACTTCTAAATCACGTTGTTTTAAAGTTCTGTAACATCTTAAATTCACTAATGTAAGTACTCATAAATATACATTTTCAATACTTATTTACTAAACAGTTACCTCGCATCTATCGAGCAAGTTTAATAAAGTGCCCAATTATTCGCCACATACGGTGTAGGCAAGGTTAATTCTACGACGCACCTACTTGGGCCATTGTGTTTTAATCTAATTTATAAGGAGAGGATTTATGAGGCCGTAGAGAAGGGAAAATAGGCTCACGCAACGTGTCTGTGCCGGTTCTATTGGATACGTGAGCGTGATACATCGAACAGCTCTCCGCAACACGTACGCCGGCGATTTATCTCGGCGACTCTTTGACAAAACCCGCCCGAGGCCACCCTCACCTCACTTGTCTACACACAATAAAATAAATAAAACACATCTCCTCCACGATCCACTACAAGAACGCTTACTTAAACGACAAAACCTATTCTCTCCACCTAAATATTTGTTACAGTTCAAAATTCGACTATAATTAGCCCGGCAAAAATTTCTCATTTTTATTTAGTAGCGGAAATGAAAAATATTAATGACACAAATTTTAAGCTGTAGCCAGCGAGTCGGGGCCGGGCGTACTCAGACCAAATGAAATGTTGATTTTACGACGCGCGTTTTACGTTCTACTGACGGCAGATGAAACAAAATACACGTTCATTAGCGCAGACCGGAAAATTATATTACAGTTGGTACTTGATTATGAAATCACCGGCCCCACACAGCCGGTTCAAGCACCTACTCCCAGCTGTACATACTTCAGCCTCTACTCTGCAATTAGTGCATTTGGTCTCGGCGTCACGGCTAAACTTTATCTTTTCATCCCTTTTACAACTCCTCAAAGGGCCTACTGTGGGTAACAAACCTCGACATTTGATTAAAGAAAAGTCTTAATAAGAGTGAGCAGTCGTATAAAAGCATTTGAAGTCGTAGATTTAATTAGAATAATGGATTCTTTCAGGCTCCGTGAGTCTACGTACAAGGTTACATGTCGTCGGTTCGTAAGAGTTCATATTTTAAAATTAGCATTTGAGCGGGGTTGTGAGTAGCGGATGACATTAGTGCCGGGGCTGGCGACATGAAACAGAATCCACGCGATGCATGCCGACTTAATCCCAGGTAATGGGACGTAATAAAATGTAAGAGGCTAAGGGTAACGACAGACGTGCGCGCGTGACCTGTTATCTTTACCTTTTGGACTACTTAGGAGAACACAAAATCAGATTTTGTTGCTTACGAGCGGAATCTCTTATGGACATAGTTCGAGCATTAAATTAGACATACTTTACAGAGATCCGTCTGGCAGTCGTTTGTCGGGTATGACGAGTTTTATGGAGGTAATCGATTGAACGTTTTCTCTCGAGTCATCACGTGTGAATTTTCTAACTTTTTCTTTATGACGTCGGGTTTTGACAAATTAACACGTCACCGAAGAGATACGGCGCGCTCCCCGGGCTCGCCCATCAATATCGACGCGGCGACCATTACTCAATATCACTCAAGTGGAACTGCCCAATTTACAGCTACATTTAACTGATTTGATTGAATCCACCGAAAGTTATCACCTCGGAAAGCATTGAGGCTCACATTCGGTCAAGTAGATGTGAATACATTATGCTATATATATTAGACATGGATGGGTTACAGCTGATTATAATGCAAGTAGTGTCGAAGCAATGTCAATTGTACGTGTTGTTATAGCAAACATACGTGAGCTAATTGCAGTAGATTAATCCCAAAGGATAACTTGTATCGTATTCCAAAGCATAATAACAGTACAGACGTATTATGAGAAGCTTAATATAATCATTACTGAAGACAAGAGAATCTCATTACTGCAAAGAAAACATACGGGACGGACCCTGTCATCACTAAATTATTCCCAGTGTTGATTCAGTATTCTCCAGGCTAACATGCGGTTATTACTGTCACATACATTTTAGAAAGGTTTCTTCAAAACGGAAAGGAATTGTTCCCCTTCTTTCCGTTCACGTAGTCTGCTCTTGACCCTGAAACATTGGGCTTAACCTTCCTCAACGAATATTGCTTCGTGCCGCGAAAAGTTTATAAGATACTTCAGGGATTTTATATTGACTTGCTTAAGTTAAACACAGCCGTATATTGTGAATCTCCACAAATAATTTGTTGATATTTGCACAGTATTTCATGATAGTTGTATTTACCAACAGGTAGTACTTTAATAAATACCTGTGCTCTGTCCGGTGTGTAAACATATCAAAAGATTTGGCAATTATGAATATCTTTTAAAGCACTGATATCAACACAAGTGTAGTTAAGATACATCACACTATTTCAGTTACTTGATTAGCACAGGTTACCGAAAGGCTCGCATGAATAACGTGGGTTTGAATAACTTAAAATAGATATGAATCTCTCATTCGTGACTAAAACCCCTGACTCCCACGTCAGAAATATGAGTCGTCTCCGCGTGACCCGAGATCATACTCAACTAATAAATGTAGCGGAATCTAGAACAATGTTATCCTGTTCTTATTTAATTTCCGTTTTCTGTTTGTTCTACGTTTTTCATTTGTTTCGGAGTGGCGGCGTCGCAAAGTTAAACATGGCGGTGTTAGGTGGGTTCTGTATGAGACGATGCGACTTTGATGTATCGTGGAGCGTCGGTAGTCGGACCCTGAATATTTACGAGAAGCGAAGGCCCAGGCGCCCGTCGCCTCGCGCTCCGGGAACCGTGTCACATTATTCATGAACCATATTTTATGTTACATCTGCCAAAATACACTCATCGAGCGTCGCATAAGATGAATGCTTCAGCACCTTCATGTTGTCTAGATATTGGTGTCATATTTTTATTTTGTTGAGTACGTGAACCTACCTATGCAATTTTGCAATACGTTGGTTTTTATTTGTAGACTTTTTATTTATATTTGTCGACACAGGCTATGACACAATAGTCTCTTTAAAATTTAATTAGGTGAGGTCCCTGTCGGTAAGTACGTTAATAATTGTTATGAGCACGCACAACATGAATTGGATAATGACAGCTTTCTCTTTTTATGACGACAACTCAGAAACCCTACCTAATTATACAGTATGTACTCTATAAATACATATACATGCATTCTACCAAGCATGACCTACGGATTTCAGACATGGAGTTGTAAAAAGAAAAATATCAAATCACTAGAAACTTGTAAACACCGAATGGAAAGAAGCATAATCAAACATAAAATTAAAAGACGAAAATTAGGTTAAAAACAATCAGAAAACAAATCAAGACAATAGATATAAAAAAAATACCAGATCAAACAACTGAAATGGAAATGGGCAGGACACCTAACAAGAAATAAGACAGAAAAGTGGACGAACGAAGTGACGGAATGGTGCCCTAGATATAAGAGAAGTAAAGGCATGCAGCATCGAAGATAGGAATTATACAGTAACTACCCTATAAATACCAAGATAGTTGTTTCAAGTTAATAGTCATATATAAACATTCCTAAATTCCCTTTTCTAACGAAATAAATCTTTAAAATAGCAACTAACACAGGTTTAACCCACATACAGGCATGATGCAACAATGCCACAAAGCGGTTTCATAGAAAGCATTACACGGATAATATTCCCGTAGAACAATTTCTACGAGAGTTTCCACCAGAGATGTGCGAGGTAGCTGGGTGGTGCGAGGATTCGTATCGAGTAGCGACGCAGTGAAACGGTGCGCAGATGGGCGGTGCGAAGATGTGTAAAGAGATCATTTCAGATGAGGTGTGGTGGGAGCGGAGCGCGCGCGCCTCTGCCATTTGTCTGGCAGTTTTGCCGTCTTAGCGACTTAGTCGCTAGTTCTACCGAATTTCATGAGTAGCTAACAACAAAACAAATGTGTTAGCGACAAAAAATAATTCAACGACTTCTACTTCTAGCGACTTTTGAACCATTCGCTAGATGTCCCTAGACTGTCTGATTATGTCTATCTGTTATTACTGCCTGTATATCTTTTTGTTTAACTAAAAAATCAGCAAAACCGCTAATAATAAAAGAGCAAAAAAATAAAGATAACCAAAACAATTCAATATAAACACATGTAAGCTTTGAATTTATAATCAGTTACAATACAAAAAAAAAACTAGGTACTTATACCTAGTTTTTTTTGTAATTGTAACTGATACTTGTACCTAGTTACCTACATTTCAAAATCAAAGGAAATGTCAACCGGAAATTCATATAAAATATCACTAGCACTGGAAGTGGAAGCCTCTCCAATATCTCCACCAGCTGCTTTTAGCCTTGGTTTGTATGGTTCAAAAGTCGCTAGAAGTCGATCCACTCATAAAATAGTCTCTAGAATTAGCAACAAAGTCGCTAGAATAGCAACACTGGTCCCATCCGTCCCGAGCACACATCCCTCGCAACACATTCCTCGCACACATCCCTCGCAACACATCCCTCGCACACATCCTTCTTTTTTTTTTTTCCTTGTTTTTATGTGAAAAACCTCGTGCGGCTGAGCCATTTCCTCTAGCTGCACTGAGAGAGGCTAAGTAAATGAAGTAATTCTATGGGTTCTTAATAAACATATCCCTCGCTACGCACCCTAGCACATCTCTGGTGAACACGCAGCCTTAATGTTGCAGAGGAATGTCTGCCGTCACTTTCATTTCGTCAATTCGTGACGTTGTTAAAACAAGTAAAATTTCACAATTTAAAAAACCCCCGACACATTTATCTTGCGATATCACCCCGATTCAAACAGTAAAATGCCCATAACTTTTGAACGGCTGAACAGATTTTATTCAAACATAGCTAAGAACACTCTCGACAAAATTACCTTTCAAACAAAACAAACTAAATTGAAATCGGTTCACCCGTTTAGGCGCTATGATGCCACAGACAGACACACAGATACACAGCAACACACGTGAAACTTATAACACCCCTCTTTTGCCGGCGGGGGTTAAAAATACTTGTCACCAGCACATATCGCTTGACATCTCATTAGTGGCATTGTCCATAAATCAATATTTTTGACTTTCAGCCGCATCCATAGACGTAAGTAAAAAGTTAAAGTGAATTATCTTTGAACGTATTTTATTATACAACAACATTCAAATAACGTGATACAGGTAACAGAAGAAGCCGTGCTACCCAAAATATTTTATAACGTCTTTATTTTGAAGATCTTTGTTTATTCTATCAAACATTTTTTTTTGCGTTAAACAACGTGAAAGCGTTCCAAATTACCTTACCCTTATTAACAATATCTTTTATTTATCGTTGGTTATTGACTTCCTGACTGAACATTTCATTCCAGTTAACGAAGCAAAGAGCTATTTTATTGTGAAAGCTTTGTTTACGAATGGCAACGGAAAACAACAAAGTCAACAGTTATTTCAGCAATAAATATCTTAATTTTGAATTCGAACGTGCGTAAAGAATAACTGAACAATACCAGAATTAGGTGTAACTCACCGTTATTACAGGCATTCGGCGACCGACCTAATTTTTTACGCAAAGTGCCTTCAGCTGTATTAAGGCGGTACCCTGACCAAAAATCAGCATGAGATATGAGCATTCCTATTATCCTAGCGGCACTGGTGGCGCATGAATAACAGTAGTGAGTTCGCCCAGATTTTAGAATAAAATCTTTATAAAATCGAATTTTGGTCTTTTGAAAAAAAAAATGACCGTTATTAAATTATCTATCCATTAGTGTAAGCACAAAAAATAATTAATGTTCATTAATTATTTTTTGCTTGCATGCTATCAATATTATTTTTTTTTTGCTTTTATGTTTTTGTTGCAAAAAGATTAGTAAAACATATACTACACTTTAAAAAAAAATTATACGACCATTTTAGAATCAATAATATGTAGAAATTTAAAGTATTTTTATTAGTTGATATTTCTTTTTAAATAACGAGTAGATAGCTCCTAAAAACAGCACGATAAACGGCTAGCGCAGCGTTTTGCCGAGGTACCGCCTTAAATATTTATATTTGCAAATTTTCAGCAGAGTCGCGAAAATTTAAATCTAAAATTCGATTATTTTGGTTGAAATAACCGAACACCTGGGAGTTATTATTATGAAAGATAATAGTGTTCTTAAACGTAAATGAATAGTCAACAAAGGCCGTATAATGGAGTGCGTTTGTATAATGATGTGCCGAAAACTAAATAGCTCAAAGAAAAACATTCAGCCAAAGTAATTGACCGTCTCGTCGTATTAAATTATATTTTTATTCAAAGAAACGAAAAATGTAGAGAAATAAACGAAGAGGTAAATTACGGGCACCGCAATAATTTCTCTTGTGGACATTTTGTTTTCCTTTATTGGTCATATTTATCAGTGCGAACGCCCGCAGTGGCAAATAAATCGCTTGCTCATTTCAAGTGAACCTCTTATTTCTTAGACGGGCGCACTGAACGAGGTTGGGGACGATTATACTATGTGATTTTGTTCCTCTCGAATTTTTAGGATTCCGCAGCCAAATGGCCAAAACCCTTATGGATTCGTCATGGCTGTCTGTCTGTCCGTCCGTATGTCACTTTTTTCCGAAACTATAAGAACTTATGCTTTTGAAACTTGGTAAGTAGATGTAAAAAATAGAAAAAAAAACAATAAATTTTGGGGCTTCCCCATACTTTTTTTTCATCAAACCCATTGGTGTGGGGTATCTATGGATAGGTATTCAAAAATTATATTGAGGTTTCTAATATCATTTTTTTCTAAACTGAATAGATTGCGCGAGAGACACTTCCAAAGTGGTAAAATGTGTCCCCCCTCCCCTGTAACTTCTAAAATAAGAGAATTATAAAACTGTAATTAGGATGACATTATTAAATTATGTAAATTTTCTAACATAGTCGTAAGTGTATTATTACTAACAAATTATGGATCATGGTCCGAAATAAATGATTGAATTGAATTGAATTGAAAATTGGAAACTAAAAAAAAATATGATGTAAACTTCCACCTTAAATTGGTTTGAAGGCGATCTAGTAAGTAGTTTTTTTTTAATACGCCATAAATCATAAACCGTAATTTACAAAGTACGGAAGCCTTCGTACGCGAGTCCGACTCGCACTTGGCCGGTTTTGATATATTCTTCGCACGCCGCGCCATGTTGGCGGATATCCGACATCCACCTTCTTTCCGGTATTTAGCTACTATTATTATTTATACTAAGATTTTTAATTTCGTAGATTAAACTGACATTTGGGGGGGACACTTTGTAATTTCATAAAAATACTGTCGTATTCTAACTATCCTGAGAGATCGAAAGTTCATCGAAAATCGAAGTAGATCGAAAATGGAACTATACCACGGAAAAAAATATTGGTTCAGAAACTAGCGGCCTTTATTTAGTTTCTACTCATTTATGTCAGACTCTATATTATCGATCGCATTTATTTTACCGTTAATTTCATATTTAACACAATAAAATTTTATGTAATATGTGTATGAATACTGTTATATTTAAATATATTTCGTTTATATTTATAAAATATTTATTTACACTAATTAGTGTAATTTATTTGTGGAGTCATGTCACATCGATTCGATAAATCACATATGATTGAGCCTTACCTTACAACACTATGCTCCGCGCTTGCTACATTAAAAAAAAATAAGGTCATTGGCAGATGTCAGTTTAGTCTACGAAATTAAAAATCACAGTATAGATAGGCAATCGGATGTAAATAATTTAAAAAAAAAGGAAACATATGAACGAGAATTACCAAAAAAGAAAATATGTTTATAAAAAAAGCCGGCACTCGCACTTGGCGAGTCATACTTGCGCACCGAGGGTTCCGTACAAACAGCTTAAGAGCAGCCTAGCCGGGCCGTCTATCGCCAACGCGAGCACCGTCCAAAAGCTTGTTGTTTCATCCAGCGCAATGCTTGAAAAAGAGGCAAAGCGAAAAGAGAGAGATAGCGCCTGAACGCTCGGTTGTCATTCGGTAACTTCCGCCGCTCAGTCGCGAGCGCTCGCCGCCGGTCGGCCGGCCGCTGGTGTGAGTGAGTGAGCGACCCATTCATTCATGAATTCATGATAATAATATCGCATCGCATCGCGCGCTACATTTAGTACGGACGTAGCCCTTGGCCCCGGGGATGCGTGTTTGTATTTTTACCAATCTAGGTACCGTACGTGCGCAATTTTTTACTGCATGTAAATAATTTAAAATATATTAGTTTTGTCGTAATTTATGTAGGATATCTACATAAAGTACGAAAAAGTAAAGGTACCTAAATCATTTATTCTGCTTATGGAATAGCACAAGCAGAACACATTATTATTATTTCATCTAACAAGACAGTATTGAGGCAGCTAACATTAGTAGGTACAATTACAATGTACGTAGGTAGTACCTACGACGTACAGGCGGTTGATCAAATAAAGTAGTCTGATTACAGTTTGGCATTTTTATTTATTATACTTATCGAAAAATTCATTACCAAATCGAGAAGATTCCGATTTCCGAAAACAGACATTCAAACATCATTTATTTTTTTATCTTTTGAAGTCCTTATGGATGTCCTTCACCCTGGGACAAACGAAGGGTTTTTTTTTCATCGATGTCGCACTCTATGTAGTTCTTCCTGTATCGTGGGTGCGTTTACAAACATCCCACATACACAACTACACAAGACACCCAGACCCGGAACATCTCATATTAGTTCCTTGCGGTAATCGAACCCGCGACACGCAGCATAGCAGTCGATCGCTCAACCACTACGCCAACCGTGTCGTCAATTCGACACGTATTTATGTAATATTATTGGAACTGCACAATATTCACATAGCATAATTATATATTCTTCTAAAAATGTGTGCCAATTTTCATTGCATATTTGTATGTATGTATGTTTTTCCACGCATTTCTCCGAAACTAATTGTCGGATCGTGATCATTATTTTTATGCTCACTTTTTCCTAATTTGAGAGATACTCTCTCAAATTAGGAAAAAGTGAGCATACAACCGTACTCCTTAGCGACAAACAGCACGAATTTGTAAATTGAGTTATAGGTTTTTTATCAATCCTTTAGGTAAGGCTATAGAACTTACTTATTTTAGTGATGGTGTACTAAAACTATAAAGAGCGAAATAAAAACATTTTCACAAAAAAATAAATCGACTGCGAAAGAAAAAATACTAAAAAGTACAAAAAAACTTTAGTTTCAGCAGTCGTCAGTAATTAGTAGTAGTAGTACCTATAAATTTTAGCTTCCTCAATACCTGTGTCAATACGGACTGAGATAAATAAATAATAATGTGTTCTGCTTGTGCTACTCCATAAGCAGAATAAATTATTCAGGTACGTATACTTTTTCAACTAGACTAGACTTTTTTTTTTGACTAGATGTATTAATGTGTGTGAAGCAAAAGAAGTATGTTAGGATCGTAGCAGGTGGCGTTCTGTAGTTTCTGCCTACCCCCATGGGAAAAAGGCGTGAGTTTATGTATGTATGTATACTTTTTCGTACTTTATGTAGGTATCCCACATAAATTACGACACACATGGTTGTTGTGTCAGTTGGCGTTGTCGTTGAACGATCGGCTGCTACTCTGCGTGTCGCGGGTTCTGTTCCCGCACGGAAAAAATATTTGTATGGCCTATAGATAATTGTTCCGGATCTGGGTGTCATTGACAAAATACCTATAATAACTAAATGTACATTCGTGCTGTTTGTTACTATGGAGTTCGGTTGTATGCTCCATATTTTGAAAACTGATGGACCTATTTTGAATAAACTTGCACTAATCCCTAAGTTGAGAGATACTCAATGCAACACAAAAAGAATGATAACGATCCGATAAGTAGTTTCGGAGAAATGCGTGGACGAACATACAAACATACATACACTTATGATATTTTGCACACGTGTTTAGAAGCCCAGATAGCGTAACTTATTATGTGAATATTGTGCAGTTCCAATAATATTACATCCATACGTGTCAAATTGATTATCTCTTTATTTTTGAAGTCGGTAAATAAATAAATTCTGTTTATTTTTTGTTTGTTTTAGTGATCTGAAACCATCTGTGCTTTATTGTCATAATGAAACCGGTTTGGGCATTGACATATATATTTGGGTTTAGGTCACAACGGTTGGATGGTTTCAAGCTCTGTAACGGACGTAGGAACAAACAATTTTTGTGTTTAAGACAAATTAATTTATTCAATTAGGACAAATGGCTACCAAAAAATATTTTTTATACCTTTGGAAGTTCCCATGGATGTCCTCAGCCCTGGGGCAAGCGAAGGGGTCTGTCAGAGTCTAACTGAATAAAACCACACGGTGTTTTGCAGGTACCTTCGGCCGGGGCGCTGGAGTGTTTGCGCTTTTAGTCACGCTCCCCCGGCCAGTTATTGGCCATGGTTACTTTTTGGTCTGGTTACGTCTGGTTGGCGTAACAAGTTTTCTTCTTCCATACCGCCCCGTCTTCTGACACTATCACTAACTCCCTTTTCTTTCATATCACTCCTCATAAAGTCCATCCATCTTTTCTGTTGCCGTCCCCTCTCTCTCCATATTTGTAATCACACGCACCAGGCTCGGATGGTGTCCTTGGTCGACCATGGGTCAGCAACAGTATAATTGCAGTACATAAGCGAAAAGTGCTAAAATCGATAATTTGAGTATGCAGATGACAGCACAGTTGCATAGAGGTACTTGTCCAACGCAAGGGCGTGATCCGGTCTCTTCGTAAGACTATGGTGAAGCGCTTGAACCAGTCCTTGACGACGGGGAGGTCAACACGCAGGATCACATCGTATGCGAGATCCCACAAGATATTTTGTAAACCCGATCCCTGCAGAACCCCACCGCCAGAGGAGAGCCATAGCCAGAACTCACGCTTGGCCTGGGACTTCATCCGTGCCTGGTGCGTGTGCCGTGTGGTCCGTACGTGAATTTTGTTTTGTAGTGATTGGTGTAAGTCAAGGTGGCTGTTTGTATTTTTACCTAAAAAGGTTTCTTTTTTAGGGTTCCGTACCCATAGGGTAAAAACGGGACCCTATTACTGAGACTCCGCGGTTTGTCTGTCTGTCTGTCTGTCACCAGGCTGTATCTCATGAACCGTGATAGCTAGACAGTTGAAATTTTCACAGATGATGTATTTCTGTTGCCGCTATAACAACAAATACTAAAAACAGAAGAAAATAAATATTTCAGTGGGGCTCCCATACAACAAACGTGATTTTGAGCCGCTTTTTTGCGATAATGGTACGGAACCTTTCGTGCGCGAGTCTCGACTCGCACTTCTGGTGTTTCGAGGGTCCCTACGTACCCTACCTAGGTACATACCTACCCTACTTCTTACCTTACCTACCCGACCTACCTAACTACGCACCCTTTCTACCGGGTAGGTAGAGTGAGTAGGTAGGTAGGACCTACCCACCCTATCTACTTACCTACCCTAACTACCTTACTCCTTACCTAGCTACCCAACCTAGGTACCTAACCTACCTACCTACTTACCTACCCTACCTTCAAAACCTACCATCAAAATAAATTCGGTGTCCGTATTTACTAATGCTAGGTTCATTTCTTATAAAACTACCAAATCTTTTTGAAAGCAAAATCGTTGTAAAAGGTAAAACAGAATTCTCTAAATAAATGAAATAGATACGATGCACACTCACTCACGTACGCGCAGTACTCAACAAATTCATTCATTAGTTCATTACCTACTAGCTAGCCGAGCGAGCGAGCGCCGATCTTCATTGAACTCTCCCGGCTCCCCCCGTCCCGACCCCGCACGACTCGTCTCCCCGCGCCCCGCATACCGCATTGTTGACTGACAAGCAAGTGAGAACGCGATAGCATTGAACGAAAATTTGTGTTTGAAAATTTCATAAAACTTGTTCCAGGAAATACGTGTTTTTGAATAAGTCTTACAAGTTTATGAAATAATTATTGGTCATTTAGAATCTCTATTACATTTGAAAGGTTTCTATCGTGATGATTTCTTTACTTTTACAATTTATGAGTACATAATGAACGGCCAAAGTTCAGGTAAAATTTGTGCAAAAAAGCAGATGTTTGGAGGCTGACACTGAATTGGTTTCTCCAAATTTTTATTTTCTGCTTTGATAGAAACCTAGATATAGTGCACAAGATACCTATTAGTTCAAAAAAATCAAAGATAGATGTGTTACAACGGCATAATCACGTACGAGCGTTTCAAGTATGAAAATTATGTCGGCTTGCCCGCTCTTAAAGGTATTATAGACCTGAGTATTTGATATGAATTTCAATGTAATAACTATACTCGTTCATGAGGAAAGTGGTAGAAAGGTTAAAATTTCAAAAAAAATATCTAACAAAAAATTTACGGTTTTAGCAATTATTCCTTTATCTGTGCTATACGACGTTGCTTCGTATAGACAGACACACGACAGACAGACGGACGGACGGACAATAAATAAAGTGATCCTATAAAGGTTCCATTTTTTCCTTTCGAGGTACGGAACCCTAAAAATGTCTAGTAAATACAACACGGAATGTTTATAAAAATAGTCGTTTTATAAAATGTTTTTCGTATATACTGGCCTCGCGCACTCCAATAAAAACAGCGAACGCAAACAGTGGACAGCTGACACATTCGCCGAAATAAGAACATGAAATATTAACTATATAAATAACTATTTTATCTTCCTAGCGTTTTTGTGCACTTGCAATTTGCCGCGGTGCGATGTCCGCTACGTAAACTTAATTGGCAACCCGGAGAGAAAAGAGAAGAATCGACTTAGTTCGAAGCTGCCGCATCTAGTTTCTTAATGACTCATGAATCTAGATAGTTGCACGACTAGCTGTGTCCCATTTAAACGCTTAGACGAGAATTTAATAGTAAGTCTCGCGTGTGCGACAGCCTTTAATAGTTTAAACGTAGAATTTTCTAAATAGCCAACTTCGATTGTTAGCATTATTGCGTTCCACTCTACAAATTTTAAAGAGTATGGACTTTTATGAGCGGTTTATACAGCTTACTGACTTGAGTGCTTTTCCACCAGAGATGAGCAAAATTCCATCAATGAGGTCACTTAGGTTTCTTAGCCTGGATTAGCGGCGCTTTGACGAAAAATGAAAGGCTGGACTAGGTATTCGTACGTACAAAAAGTGAGATATATGTATGTACGAGAAATTTCGAGCGAAGAATTTGTGCACAGCTGAAAAGCACTCAACGCACAGCTTTGGTGAAAACAATCAGTCATTTTCACAACGCCGCTACCCATCCTCGCACCGCTTAGCTACCTCGCAAATCTCTGGTAGAAAAGCAACAACGGTTCGTCAATGGTTGGCCCAGTCAGAATGTCTAGTTCATACGTTGTTCATGCTTACCAACGGCACTTAGAGCAGTTTGCTTTCATAGTGGTCTGAATGCTAGACACAGGAGCCGTCCCGTGCTTGATCTCTCAAAAATTAAATAGACGGATGCTGACTGCGGCTGTTTTAGCATAGAACATTCCATAATCCCACTACCACGCGCAAACGTGCAAACGTGCAAATGTATTTTATCATCAACAATTTTCAGATATTAGGTAAAAAAAATCTGCAAATATGCAGTATGAGTTCAAGTCGGGATGGTTCTATATAAGTCTGAATCAGGGTATATGAATAGGAATTGAATGAAAATTAGCACACGGGTAGACCATGCCATGACTAACAACATAGGATACTTTTTATTCTGGTAATATGTTCCCGATCTTCTCGTTCAATTTACCGCAGTGTCTCAAAACAAAAGTCTATGACCAGTGTTTTTTGCCAGTGATTACTTATGGGACCGAGACGTGGTCGCTCACAATGGGCCTCTTCGGAAAGCTTAAAGTCACCCAAAGGGCAATGGAGAGGGCTATGCTCGGAGATTCCTTGCGTGATCACGTCCGAAATGAGGATATCCGCAGGAGAACGAAAGTTAACGAATCTTAAGTGGCAGTGGGCAGCGCTCATTGCTCGCAAAACTGATGGCTGATGGGGCAGAAACGTACAGAAATGGCAACCGCGAACCGAAAGACGATGCTTTGGAAGGCTTCCCAGTAGGTGGACCGATGACCTGGTTAAGGTTGCGGGAATACGCTGGATGGGAGACGCACGGGATTGGTCAATGTGGCGAAGCCTGGGGGTGGCCTATGTCCAGCAGTGGACGTCTTTCGGCTGAAAAGTATCAGTCAAAAAATATCCTCATTAGTGATGATGATGATGTTCCCGAGGATAATTTTTGACTTTTACGTGACCGAAGCCGCTGACAAAAGCTCGTAGTACAGACTTTGGTACTTACGATGCGTACAAACAATTTGGCCCTGATCTTAAAAGAATTTCGTGGAATCTCTTCGCTTATTTAAATCACAATGAAAGATTCTTTCATTTTGCAATTCTGCCCACCGCCCACCCACGCAATACCTTCAATATGAGAAACAGTAGCACTAATATCGTTCAAAGTCAAGTACCTAAAATTACAGAAAAACAAAATCATTGGATGTTTCTATAGACAATAGTAACTAGAATGTCTCCTAGGCTTCATTAAAGGAGGATATATATCGAAAAACCGTAGATTTTGCGAACATTATCTAGGGCACCTGGGTATACTTAAGTGTGTCTGAACTAAGCAAGTTTTGCGTTGTTGGTGGGTATACAAGGTACCCACGCGAAACACGCCAAGCTCCTACGAGTAACTACACACCTACATAAATTGAACCAGCTTATAGGGTTACTTACGAAGTCTTAAATTTTACATAAATAATATAAAACACGTTGAGATTGTTTCAAACTCCATTAGCAGAGTAATGTCAATGTTATTACTATTATCCTTCAATTTTATAGTTTATACTGCAAGCAAAGAAGTTTTTATTACCTTGATTACGCTAGTATTATATTTTCTATACCTAGGTTCATGTCGCAGTCTCAGAAGCAAAAAACTAACAAAAAAAATATCGGAATACTAATTTTTTAGATAGATAAATCATTTATTTAGTGCACACAAAAGACACAGCACAACTCACAAAATCTTAATTAAACTATTACAATTTAAATGTAGATATGTTTAAAAAAAAGGTGCCAACATAAAACGAAAAAAAAAAAAAAAAATTACAAAAAATAAAACCGACTTCCAAATAAAAACACTACAAAGTGAAAAATAAATTTAATTTCGGAAGTCGGTGTTCCTGTTTTCGTTTCTTCGTTTTTTGACACCGACTTCCGAAATTAAATTTATTTTTCACTTTGTAGTATTTTTATTTGGAAGTCGGTTTTATTTTATGTAAAAAGTTATTTTTTATTTTTCACTTTTTTGTTGTGGTACATAATGGACCAGTTCTGTTGGTTAGGTACCTATAATGTCCAAAGTGAAGCCATAATTGATTATCACAATAACATGAAACTTTAACAAAACCGGTGGAATGAGAGTATACCAGGGTTAACTGTTCACACCTGCGTACCCTCTTTAGAGCGTACTAGTGTGATGTTATGTTATGTAATGGTAAAAACAATAAACAGAAAATGAATTGCAGTCATTTATTGAAGAGTTCCGATGTATATCTCCAAAGTTCTTCATCAGATCTTGATGAAATTAAATGGAACCACATGACAAGCACCAGCTTTCAAATAAAAAAAGAATGTTCGAAATCCGTCCACCCAGTAAAAAGTTCTGAGGTAACAAAAAATACAGTCGAATTGATAACCTCCTCTTTTTTGGAAAGTCGGTTACAAAGGAAACCATACTTAAAGAAATAAAAGTAAAAGTGACACCAGTAACATTAGGTATGACAAACAAAACACAGTGCGGTGCGTCTCAAGGTTGCACCAAATGGGAGTCCAGCTCAGCACGTGTCAGGCAAATATACCTGACGCTGATATTCTGCTGGATCCCTGCAGTGACCCAATATGTCAATATTATGGTAGCTAAGCAGACGTGATTATGTGGGTGTTGTTGCAGTGTTATGCGGAGAGTATTGCACGTAACCCGCAACTTTAATTTATTACAATATAAAAAAATATAATGTTTTGCAGTTGGACACATTCCAGTTCTCTGATTGTGTTATAAATTCGTAACATAACTCTTCTTTTTCTACAATACATGTAGTTAATCGAAAAACGCCTAGATAAAATATCTATATTCTAGAACAATGTAACATTCTTCACAGTTTCTAGTAAAAGTCTGAAGAGCACATCTCGTTCGATCGAGATCGAATTATGAGTTAAATCGCGGCGCGATGAACGCATCTCAGCCAGTAAATGGGGAATATAAATTTGTCTTAAACAAATTCTCTTCCAGACGGTGATACGTTCTCGGGAAATTGCAGGCGCTACAGTTCTTTGTTCATCTTTGATGTGTGATTAATTTGTCTGGAGTATGATGGATAGGAAGCCTTTGATAACGGTGTCGTCATCATATCAACACCGTTAAAATCCTAAGCTGAGGGAGAAGAGTATACGAAATCAACTCTTCTGAAGACTTCGGCAATAATATACAACATAGCTTTGTTTTCTTTTTACCCGACTTTTTCCCGAAGGAGGGTAAAGTTTTTATCAGTCTATGTATGTATGTTTGTTCCTATGTGGCGTTCTAGAGACCAAACGCGTTGGCCAATTTGGATGGTTCTTACGTCAATCGATTCGGTTTAACCCTGCAAATGTCACTGGTGACATTGAAAAATGGCGGATTTTGGGCGCCATATTGTGGGGGCCCAATTTTTTTAATTCTTTTTCAATGAGAAAAGCATGCTGTGCAGGCGGAGGATATACCAGATTTTGGTCAGCCAGCCCGCGAATATGTGTTCTCCGACTGCACAGCATGATTTTCTCCCTGTTTACGTCTTTTTAGTTCACTTTTTAAGCAGTCGGGGTTTTAGGTTTTTAGATTTAACTTTATTTTTAGAATTTTCAATATATTAAAATGATGTACATACAACATCATTATAATATATTTGTTACATTAAATAAAATAAATCGCTAGCTTAAATAAGTACAAAGTATACAACACTCGTGATTCATCTCTTTCTGTTGACATGAGGCATCGTTAGATGGTATTATAATTTATAATTTGAAGAGTGTAGTCTATATTTGTAACTCTTTCATCTGTAATAACAAAGACAAAGGGTTATGCATAATGAGCGTATTGTAACATTATATCCTGAGTTTACAAACATTAGTACTTGTCAGGGTTTCTAACACAGCAAAACCTGACAGCCGCGAGCTAGAACTTATAAGTAAAATAACTATGAAACTAATTAGACATTCAAAGAAACTTTGTCACAAACGACAGACAAAGTAAAGAATTTGCTTTTGTATGGAAATGCCTGTTAAAAACAAAATTTTCTGTCTGCTAATTAGCTTAACAATGTTAGAACACAATTCGTAAACTGTCAGAAGCTTTCTCAGACGTCAAGATTGTATATTTGAAGACAAAGACAGTGGGCGCACAATAAAAGACTGAGCACGAGTAGGTACCTATTTTCAAAGATCATTTTGGCAATATGCTTTGTTAGTCTAAACAGTGTTATTCTACAGGTTTGACTGTCAAACGATGGCAGAGAGTATTCCGATAGTTAAATTGAAAAATTGAGTTTCCTTTCGAATTTGCTCGAGTACTTCCATGAATTTCAAAGTAAATCTCCGGAATAGCTCTACGCTCACACTAACAGATCATTATATGTATCTTTGTCTATCCAAAAAGACTTTACATCCAGCCAATAGTGTTTCCTTTTAGGGTTCCGTAGTCAACAAGGAACCCTTATAGTTTTGCTATGTCCGTCTCCACAGCTCAGCTCAGAGACTTAGTACTAGAATGCTATAATTTGGCATGCATATATTTCTCGTCAATTCATGGTGTGGGATATCGTTGGATAGGTCATTCAAAAATATTAAGAGTCTGTCAAAACCATATTTGGATTCACGCTTTCGTTTGCGTAAAATTAAGCCTTAAATTGCTAATTTTTGTTAGAGTCAAGGCTCCCTCCTGCCAGCTAAATAGTTGATTTTGGATATGTGAAAAATTTCGCGGCAGTAGTATTTAACCAAATTAAAAGGAAAACAATCACAGCTAAGTAGGCTTTACAAGTTTACGAGTAAGAGTCGACCAAATTATAAAAGGTAAACAAAATAATTAATTGAATGTATAATGTTGTTAGTTGTGTAAAACAGGTAGTAAATATAAGTTAATGAACCACGTAAAAATAAACAAAAATAAAATCATAACATCCTTAATAATAATGATTTCTAAATTAATAATGTTTACGAATAACGCATTGGAGAGGGGGCGGCGGGCGTTTGGCAGCACCAGTCCGTAATTTTTATTACAAATGCTTGCCTCTACACGCGGTGTTACCCAAATAGCTAAAAACAAAACTAACTTCACATGTGAAGTTGGATTTTATAACTCCTTCTTCAGTTACTATCGTACTGTGTCCGTTTTAAGACGCGCTGTGAGCCACCGAAAACAAATATGTTCATGAAACAACAAAAAGCTCTCTTCTTAGTCCGCATTATTGTGCAACTACGGAACCCTATTACTGCGCGTGGCCTGACACGCAATTGGGCGGTTTTTTTTTAAAGATACATAACATCACGCCTGTATTCCCCGAAGAGATAAGCAGTGGTATACCTTTTTTTTTGGTTTGGAATTCATCCAAGACTTCTCCCGCTCTGGGTGAAGCAGGAGGGCGTGCCAGCCTTTTACTGACTAAAACCCACCCGTGTTCCTTCAGTTGCTCGTCTCTCTAGAAAATTGCCTATAGTACCAGTAGTAGTTTGCCAGTAGTGTAGTAGTATTAGAGTGTTGTAGTAGTATTGCCTATATTTCTCCGGGACTTCGTCAAGCTTCATTGCCTCGGCGCTTTTCTGGTGGTCGCCACTGTTGATTCTGGCTTTCAGGAGTTGCAGTGGTTTGGGAATAGTGTGGTGGGATTGATGCCTATAGTACACTCAACAAACCACCTACCTTGACCTATACACCTACTTTATCCATATATACCCAACAAACAACTTTCTATACCATTGTAATTACTGTTTATTAAGTACTAAATAGTTTTTTCCATCGAAATAATCAGAAATATTAATAAGACAATACGGCTACGAAAATAAATGTTAATTGATTGGTTCAAGGACCTATTGTTACTGTGGCAATTCCTTCGACATCATGACTGGATACAATCATAATTAATTTCATGATTTGTACTCAGCGCATACGTAGCTAGACAATATAAGCGCGTAATTGATTACGGAAGCTGCAATGTTGTTGTCGGATGATACAACAGATGTACATATGTACCTATATTGTACAATAAAATATTTGTTGTTTTCGCTTAACCTGGTTTTCTTCAGACATTATTTGCTTGTTCTTCTTAGCGTGTCGATGACAAACACCCTTTTTAGTTAAATGCCTTGCCTGGTCCAGAATTCAGCCACGGCAACGCCCTCCGCTGACGCAATCATAAGGTCCTCACGTGAACAGACAACAGGACATGCGGCACAAGACGACAGGTGGGCCATGGTCTGCGGGGAGACGCCGCACAAGCACCGAGGATCGGAACCATCCGAGAACTCGGGGATCTACGGAGATTGTCTTTGCTGTGGCCGACCAATTTGTTTGTTGTCTGCCTTGTCTCTCTTGTGGTTACAAAATATACTGCTGTTCGATTCCCGGTTTTCGCAATGTGCTATAGGGTTTTTCTTCTGGTATTTCTTAGCATCAGCTCGAGGTCTGATATTGTGTCCGATTGGAAGAGATTCACTACCACACTTGACAATACCAACACCACACTTGACATGTGACTCAAACTTTGTTTTTTAGGGTTTCGTACCCAAAAGGTATAAACGGAAACTTTTTACTAAGACGGCAGACAGACGGACAGTGGATGTCCGTCTGTCTGTCCGTCACTCAGCTGTATTTCATGAACCATGATAGCTAGACAGTTGAAATTTTTACAGATGATGTATTTCTGTTGCCGCTATAGCAACAAATACTAAAACAGAATAAAATATATATTTAAGTGGTGCTCCCATACAACAAACCTGAGTTTTTTTTGCCGTTTTATGCGATAATGGTACGGAATCCTTTGTGCCCGATTCCGACTCGTACTTGGCCGGTTTTTTATTGTATCAAAAAAACGAACGGATACTCCGTGTTCCCGTATTGCCTGAACATAAACATATTGTAACCTACTTAAACAGTGTAATTCTAAGTTTAAACACAAAATTTCCAACAAAAAATTATAAGAATAAAAGAAAGACATAAATCGTATCAGACGCTTATCTTTCACAAGTTGTAGGAATCAAGCGGACCGGGTTAGTACGAGTATATGCTCGTTGGCGCGGAGCCAGCGAGCCAGCCTTACTCAAGCACTATTGTGGTTTTTACGTGCCTTTAAACGATTCTATCGCAACTATTTTTTACACTCTAGAACAAAGTTTGATGTTACGTGTTAGCCCAGTTAAATAGCTAAAATTAGAACGAAATGAAACCCTTGCCATTTAGATTTGAAAATATCTGGGCCTTTTATTGTGACATTTAGATATAGGTAACAAAGGGAATTAATAAAATCTAATTTTATTTTTTTAACCTTCTTTTTTGCGTAGAATTATGAAGTCAGTATCTATAGCCAATCAAACTGCCTAGCCTTTTCCCAATTACATTGGGGTCGGCTTCCAATCTTACCGGATTCAGATGAGTACTAGTGTTTTACATGGTGCGACTGCCTATCTGATCTCCACAACCCAGTAACTGGGTAACACGGTACCCCTTGGCAACTGACTGGTGGACTGGTAACTACTATACCCGCAACTTTAATTTATTACAAAAAAAAATGTTTTGCAGTACGTTCCAGTTCTCAGGTGTATTGATTGTGTTATAAATTCGTACTCTTTTCTTTTTCTACAAAATATGTAGTTACTCGAAAAACGCTTAGATAATATAACTTTATACTAGAACAGTTCTTCACAGTTTCTAATAAAAGTCTGAAGAGCACATCTCGTTCGATTGAGATCGAATTATGATTTAAATCGCGGCGCGATGAACGCATCTTAGCCAGTAAATGGGGAATATAAATTTGTCTTAAACAAATTCTCTTCCAGACGGTGATACGTTCTCGGGAAATTACAGGCGCTAGAGTACTTTGTTCATATTTGATGTGTGATTAATTTGTCGGGAGTATGATGGATAGGAAGCCTTTGATAACGGTGTCGTCATCATATCAACACCGTTCAAAACATAAGCTAAGGGAGAAGAGTATACGAAATGAAGTCTTCTGAAGACTTCGGAAATAATGTACAACATAGGTTTGTTTTCTTTTTACCCGACTGCCGAAGGAGGGTAATGTGTTTATCAGTCTATGTATGTATGTATGTTTGTTCCTATGTGGCGTTCTAGAGACTTACCCTCTTACTAATAAACGCAGAATAAAGTTATACCAGGTATAAAAAAGGTATACCCATACATTTTCATAGGTTTATACTTGGTATAACTTTATTCCGCGTTTATTTGTAAGAGGGTAAATGCGTTGGCCAAATTGGATGGTTCTTACGTCAATCGCTTCGTCTTAACCCTGCGAGTGAAACTGGCTACATTAAAAATGGAAAAGAGAAAAATGGCTGATTCTTGGGCGCCATATTGTGGGGGCCCAATTTTTTTCTTCCAAGCCCATCGTGTGGGATATTAAAATAAAGGGTTTTAAGAGGTGATTTCTAAAATATACAACACTTATATGTTTAAATGTACCTTGTTCGAAAAAAAATAACAAAAAAGTTATAAATAAAAAAGTTAAATCAAAATATCAAAAAAATCATAAACCCCGACTGCTTAAAAAGCGAACTAAAAAGACGTAAACAGCAGGCGCAGGCGCAGGCGGAGGATACACCAGATTTTGGTCAGCCAGCCTGCGAATATGCATCCTCCGACTGCACAGCACGATTTTCTCCTTGTTTACGTCTTTTTAGTTCGCTTTTTAAGCAGTCTGGGTTTTAGATGTTTTGATTTAACTTTTTTTTAGAATATTCAATTGTACATATCATTTTATTATATTTGTTACATTAAACAAAATAAATCGCTATCTTAAATAAGTACAAAGTATACAACACTCGTGATTCATCTCTTTCTGTTGGCATGAGGCATCGTTAGATGGTATTATAATTTGTAATTTGAAGAAGAGTGTAGACTATATTTGTAACTCTTTCATCTGGAATGACAAAGATTATGCATAATGAGCGTATTGTAACATTATATCCTGAGTTTACAAACATTAGTACTTGTCAGGGTTTCTAACACAGCAAAACTTTACAGCCGCGAGCTAGAACTAATAAGTAAAATAACTATGAAAGTAATTAGAGAATCAAAGAAACTTTGTCACAAACGACAGACAAAGTAAAGAATTTGCTTTTGTATGGAAATGCCTGTTAAAAACAAAATTTTCTGTCTGCTAATTAGCTTAACAATGTTAGAACACAATTCGTAAACTGTCAGAAGCTTTCTCAGACGTCAAGATTGTATATTTGAAGACAAAGACAGTGGGCGCACAATAAAAGACTTTGAGCACGAGTAGTTACCTATTTTCAAAGATCATTTTGGCAATATGCTTTGTTAGTCTAAACAGTGTTATTCTACAGGTTTGAATGTCAAACGATGGCAGAGAGTATTCCGATAGTTAAATTGAAAAATTGAGTTTCCTTTCGAATTTGCTCGAGTACTTCTATGAATTTCAAAGTAAATCTCCGGAATAGCTCTACGCTCACACTAACAGATCATTCTATGTATCTTTGTCTATCCAAAAAGACTTTACATCCAGCCAATAGTGTTTCCTTTTAGGGTTCCGTAGTCAACAAGGAATCCTTACAGTTTTGCTATGTCCGTCTCCACAGCTCAGCTCAGAGAGTACTAGAATGCTATAATTTGGCATGCATATATTTCTCGTCTATTGATGGTGTGGGATATCGTTGGATAGTTCATTCAAAAATATTAAGGGTCTATGAAAACCATTTTTCGATTCACGCCTCCGTTTGCGTACAATTAAGCCTTAAATTGCTAATTTTTGTTAGAGTCAAGGCTCCCTCCTGCCAGCTAAATAGTTGCTTTTGGATATGTGAAAAAACTCACGGCAGTAGAATATAACCAAATTAAAAGGAAAACTATCACAGCTTAGTAGGCTTTACAAGTTTACGAGTACGAGTCGACCAAATTATAAAATGAACTTAGAAAAGTAAAAAAAAAAAACAAATTTCATTGAAAAATTACTTATAGGTATGTATAACGTTGTTAGTTGTGTAAAACAGGTAGTAAATATAAGTTTATGAACCATATAAAAATACACAAAAATAAAATCATAACAGCCTTAATAATAATGATTTCCAAATTAATAATGTTTACGCATTGGAGTTGGGGCGGCGGGGGTTTGGCAGTACCGGTCCGTAACCTCTACACGCGGCGTTACCTAAATAGAAAAAAAAAAATCTAACTTCACTTGGGATATTGGATTTTATAACTTCTTCTTCAGTTATCATCGTCCTGGGCCCGTTTTAAGACGCGCTGTGAGCCACCGAAAACAAACATGTTCATGAAACAACAAAAAGCTCTCTTCTTAGTCCGCATTATTGTGCAACTACGGAACCCGACTGCGCGTGGCCCGACACGCACTTGGCCGGTTTTTTTTAAATATACTTAACATCACGCCTGTATTCCCCGAAGAGTTAAGCAGGGGTATACCTTTATCTTTTGTTATGGATTCATCCAATGACTGTGGGTAAAGCAGGAGGGCGTGCCAGTCTTTTACTGACTAAAACCCACCCGTGTTCCTTCAGTTGCTCGTCTCGCTTGCAAATTGCCTATAGTACCAGTAGTGGTTTACACGTAGTGTAGTAGTAGTGTGTTGTAGTAGAATTGCCTATAGTTCTCCGATACTTCGTCAAGCTTCATTGCCTCGGCACTTTTCTGGTGGTCGCCACTGTTGATTCTGGCTTTCAAAAGTTGCAGTGGTTTGGGAATAGTGCGGTGGGATTGTTGCCTATTGTACACACAACAAACCACCTACCTTCACCTATACACCTACTTGATCCATATATACCCAACAAACAACTTTCTAAACCGTTGTAATTACTGTTTATTAACTACTACATAGTTTTTTTTCATGGAAATAATCAGAAATATTAATAAGACAATACGGCTACGAAAATAAATGTTAATTGATCGGTTCAAGGACCTATTGTTACTGTGGCAATTCCCTCGACATCATGACTGGATACAATCATAATTAATTTCATGATTTGTACTCAGCGCATACGTAGCTAGACAATGTAAGCGTTTAATTGATTACGGAAGCTGCAATGTTGTTGTCGGATGATACAACAGATGTACATATGTACCTATATTGTACAATAATATATTTGTTGTTTTCGCTTAACCTGGTTTTCTTCAGACATTATTTGTTTGTTCTTCTTAGCGTGTCGATGACAAACACTCTTTTTAGTTAAATGCCTTGCCTGGCCCAGAATTCAGCCACGGCAACGCCCTCCGCTGACGCAGTCATAAGGTCCTCACGTGAACAGACAACAGGACATGCGGCACAAGACGAAAGGTGGGCCATGGTCTGCGGGGAGACGCCGCACAAGCACCGAGGATCGGAACCATCCGAGTACTCAGGGATCTACGGAGATTGTCTTTGCTGTGGCCGACCAATTTGTTTGTTGTTTGCCTTGTCTCTCTTGTGGTTACAAAATATACTGCTGTTCGATTCCCGGTTTGCGCAATGGGCTATAGGGTTTTTCTTCTGGTATTTTTAGCATCAGCTCGAGGTCTAATATTGTGTCCGATTGGAAGAGATTCACTACCACACTTGACATGTGACTCAAACTTTGTTTTTTAGGGTTTCGTACCCAAAAGGTACGTAGACAGCAGACAGACGGACAGTGGATGTCCGTCTGTCTGTCTGTCACTCGGCTGTTTCTCATGAACCATGATAGCTAGACAGTTGAAATTTTTACAGATGATGTATTTCTGTTGCCGCTATAACAAACAAATACTAAAACAGAATAAAATATATATTTAAGTGGTGCTCCCATTCAGCAAACCTGAGTTTTTTTGCCGTTTTATGCGATAATCGTACGGAACCCTTCGTGCCCGAGTCCGACTCGCACTTGGCCGGTTTTTTATTGTATCAAAAAGACGAACGGATACTCCGTGTTTCCGTATTGCCTGAACATAAACATATTGTAACCTACTTAAACAGTGTCATTCTATGTTTAAACACAAAATTTCCAACAAAAAATGATAAGAATAAAAGAAAGACATAAATCGTATCAGACGCTTATCTTTCACAAGTTGTAGGAATCAAGCGGACCGGGTTAGTACGAGTATATGCTCGTTGGCGCGGAGCCAGCGAGCCAGCCTTACTCAAGCACTATTGTGGTTTTTACGTGCCTTTAAACGATTCTATCGCAACTATTTTTTACACTCTAGAACAAAGTTTGATGTTACGTGTTGGCCCAGTTAAATAGCTAAAATTAGAATGAAGCTAACCCTTGCCATTTAGATTAGAAAATATCTGGGCCTTTTGTTGTGACATTCAGATATAGGTAACAAAGGGAATGAATAAAATCTAATTTTATTTTTTTAACCTTCTTTTTTGCGTAGAATTATGAAGTCAGTATCTATAGCCAATCAATCTGCCTAGCCTTTTCCCAACTACATTGGGGTCGGCTTCCAATCTTACCGGATTCAGATGAGTACTAGTTTTTTACAATATGGTGCGACTGCCTATCTGACCTCCACAACCCAGTAACTGGGCAACACGGTACCCCTTGGCAAGACTGGTGTCAGATCTCAGGCTTCTGACTACCCGTAACGACTGTCAAAGATCTGCAAATGACATCCGGGACCAACGTTTGGAGTTTCTTGTGCGTTCTTCTCCATAACTATCTACTTTCCGAATGCACGGTAGAATAATTTTTTTTTTTTTTTTGTCTGTTTTTTTTTTATTACTTTTAAATTTATTTTTTATTACTTTTAATTTTTAATTTTAATTTATGTGACGTTCAAAAGTGCCGTTTATTGGCCTAATTGAATAAATATATTTGACTTTGACTTTGACTTTGAACGGCTTAAGGTTTTTTCCGTCAGTCAGTATCTATAGTATTTGGAACAAATTCAAATCGTTTAAATGTTAGTTAATTCAAGCGCAATAATCTGCGTAGTGCAATGAAGTTTATTTCTGGCTTGATATCGAGATGTTTTGCTGACTGTGCTTCCCACTTAATTCAACATAAACAGTAAGATACAAACTTAAAATGTTGGATACCACCTGGTATTTGCCAAATAGCAGGGCGACATTTGACTGTCCCCGAAGTTGTAAGTCGCCCTATTCAAATTTCCTTAATACGTTTATGAGGTCCCTTTTAACAAAGGTAAGATGCCTAGTTCCCTATAGAACAGTGAAGGTCTGAGCCAAGTTCACAAGTAGCCGACTCGAATTTCGTAACACGAAAAAGTTTGTGTAACAACAGTGTGCCGGCGGTCTTCCCCGAGGACGCAGCCACAACAAATTACTGGCAAACAACTTCGAAATAAATTAACTCTCAACTTTCAAGCGTTTTACTTTCTTTTTGTTAGACGAAAAACAATTTCCTTTGTGTTTTGTTTACGTTGTAACGTTCTTTGGCGTGGAAACTGTTCGAAAATAAACATATTTTTATGTATCGGCAAGGCATGATATTAATCTAAAAATATATTTTTTTCAACCCAGTTACTGTGTGTGAATAAATATTTGCTATAGGATTTGTCCTAATAGAAGGTATATTCCATATATGCCGTATAATATGCCAACAAGCGGACAAAGAAATATTTTTGTAGCTATTTTATTTGAGGATCACATAGAGATGTTCTGGATCCTTCGGATTATCTAGTAAAAATAAATTCCTTTTATATCCCTGGTTATAGTTGGACACGTTAATATTTAAAATAATATTAGTAAATTTATCAAACCGTTTAGTTTTCAGAATTTTGATGGTTCATTAAAGTCGATTTTGAATGAAAGATAAATTTCAATTTCTGCGTAATATAATAAACTCGATTAAAATACAGCAAATATTTTACAAAACACTCTTTAAATTACTGCAAAAAATCACGAAAGTTATTTCGAATTCTGCGAAATTTTATCTGAAAATACATCTCACTACAGACTCACTCTCACGAGCCTGCCAGATACAAACGAACGAAGGGTCGGAGGGACGGATAGACATGAAATTATAGGGATGCCCACTGGCTACGCAACCTAAAAACATACATGTGCTCATGTAAGGGTTGGCAGATAACATCCTTACGTCATCGTCAAAAAGACAAATGTGTATGTTTCGCTTCAACCCTAGTTGTGAAAGTTGCGGGGTCGCCGAGTGCGAGTGCGAGAAAGATTCCGCATAAATTGCTTTTAATTTCCCGCTTTGTCCATAATACATGATTCCACGTTAATGAGTCCAGAACGTTAATATTCAAGGTCTTCCGTGTAATCATTCGTCTGCACCGCCGCTGCCGTGACTGGTAAAAGAGACCCACTTATTTATATTTACACTCAACTTCAGCCAGATATTGTTGTTTTCACAAGAAAATTTGAATTTGTTTATTCAATTTCGGCTCATTTTGTTGTCAAACAATATGCTAAAGATACAGTAAATTAGATTCAACCTTTGATTTTATGGAGCAAATTAATTTTGGGGTGCTTATTAGCCCCGGGAAGACATCTATATTATGTTTAATAGAAGTTAACAAGCATGTTCGTATCATGCTGACACGAGAAACAAAATTACGTATTAGGTACTTGATCCAAAAGTGTCGTGGATGATAACGATGATACAAACAGAGAGAATCACGACATATTAAACTTACATAGTCTCTCAAATTGTGGCTTTTATTAGGACTATTAATTGTTGTTTAATAATTGGGAATAATTTAGAAACTCAAATTGCCTGTGGTTTTATTTACGACTATCTGCAACCGACAGAGGGTTACTAATAAATGTTAGTACCTGTTCATATTTTACCTTTAACGGTAGGTTAATAATAACCTAATTTCTCAGATAGTGACTGGGAACTACATAAATTTAAACGAACATTAAAAAAGGCTTGAAAGAAACTCTAACGATGTAAAAGGGCTATATTTTTAGTTAAACAATGTTCTTTCAGCAAACTTTCCAAATTAACACGGGCGTTAAGTCTACAAAAACAATTGCCCATCGACAGCCCGTTAAGATAGCCATTTCGTGTTCCACGACAATACAGATTGACACATAAATTGTGGTACAATTTCCCTTTATTCTGGGAAATTAGACATTCAAAACTCAATTCTCGGCCAAGAGCCCAATTTTGAATGCAATTTACGGCTAATTAGACTCTTAAGTACAGAGGCCGGTGGCGCGAGCACGAGCAGGAGGCTGGAGGAAGTTTGCAATGGTCGCGTTAATGCGCGCGAGGCGCTCGCGGCCTCTAATGTGCAATAACTAGCACTGTTTTGTGTCTGTCGCCAACTTAACATTCTACTCGCTGACTCACTACTTGTCTTAGCTCGGCCGAGCTGAGGCCCCGAGTTTAATGTAGCGTGGTGTTACGTATCCGAACTTACAAAATAATATATTATGTATCTATGGTTCACTGTTCCTTCCGTTGTTGCCTTCCACCCGCTCGTCATGAATACACGTATAATTTAACACCAGAATCCAGTCGTCTTATTTCAAGTATAAGCCCGTCCACGCACCATAACATGGTGTCAGAAGTATTCAGCAGTAGTATTCAGAAGTCGATGCCAGAAAGAACACAAAATCCAATAAGTCGCAAAGAAAATTTTCACCTGTAACGTCGCCGCGTGCTCCAGTCCTAAGATGGCCGAAAATGCAAGTACAAATCGTCCCCTGCCGCCGAGTAATTTCTACCTTAATATCAACGCATCGAACATGCCACTGGCTTGGCGAAATTTTAAAACCAGTCTTGGCATTTATATGATCGCTAACAGTTTGGAGAACGAATCCGACAACAGAAAGGTAGCCATTTTATTACAAACAATGGGTCCGGACGCTCTTCAGATATTTCACTCGTTCAATACGGATATGGAGAAGATCACCTATAAGAATCTACTCGCCAAATTTGAAGATTATTTTACGCCATGTGTTAATATTTCCGTCGAAAGGCATAAGCTGTTCAACAGAAAACAAGGTCCAGATGAAGAAATTGAGACGTATGCCACCGATCTCAAGAATTTAAGTATCCAATGCAATTTCGAAGGTCTTGCCGATGACATAGTAAAGGACATATTTGTGACATGGAACTTAAATTTAACTTGCTCGTACATCAGAGAACGTATCCTGATCGAGAAACCAACTTCATTCGATGCCGCCGTCAGTCTCGCTAAAACACTGAGAAACACAAGGTTAGAGGCTAGAGCGATAGCAAGCCACGAAGTAAGTGTTGTCGCCAGTCAATCGCGTCGTAGTCACCAAACAAACAGTCGTCAAAGAAGTCACAGTCGTCCAAGAAGTCATAGTCGTCAAGGAAGTCAAAGTCAGCAGTCTCAAGGAAGTCAAAATCGTCAGTCACAAGAAAGTCAACATCGTCGAACAAACAAAACGTCGTCCAGTCAAGAACCTCAACAGTCAACCAAGATCTGCTCAAGATGCGGTCAAGTTCACCGATCAAAATGTCCAGCCATAGGTGTCATCTGTAACAACTGCCACAAGCCGAACCACTTTGCCAAATGTTGCCGTAGCATGCAAGTGAGATTCGTAGAAGAAGAAAGTAAGGGTAATCCATCTGATACATATTTTTTAAATAGTCTTTTCATGAATGAGATTTCTGTCAGCCAAAGAAACCCATTTAATGCAACTTTATTCATAAATAGTAAGAATGTAGACTTTTTACTTGATACAGGTGCAGACACTAACATTTTATCATTCAATACATACAATAAACTTAATTTGCCATTGAGTAGTATAGTGAAAAGTAGTCACAAACTCTCAACATTCAGTGGTGAAATACTACCTACTGTAGGTCAATGCATTCTGTCAGTCAACCATAACAACATAGCATACAAAGTCAATTTTCATGTTGTAGATTTACCTTGTAGAAATATTATTGGTCGTAACAGTTGTGAGATTTTAAAACTAGTTAAAAGAGTCCATAATGTCCAATTTCATGAGTCAGTCAATGTATCACAGATTGTTGAATACAAAGATCTCTTCACAGGAATAGGTTGTCTTAAAGATTATGAATGTCATTTGTCAATGAAGCCTGATGCTATTCCATCTGTTGATGCCTGCCGTAGAATTCCATTCAGTCTATTAGAACAATTAAAAGAAGAATTAGCTATGTTAGAAAAGGATCAAATTATAGTCAAAGTCGAGGAACCAACAGAATGGGTAAGTTCTTTTGTGATTGCATCAAAGAAAAATGGTAAACTACGCCTGTGTATAGATCCAAGAAAACTTAATAAAGCAATTATGCGTCCTCATTATCAATTTCCAACGATAGATGAAATTAAATGCAGCCTCTCTGGTGCACAGTATTTTACTACCCTTGATGCAAACAAAGGATTTTATATGCTCAAGTTAGATGAAGCTTCTTCAAAGCTATGTACATTTATCACACCTCAAGGTAGATATAGATTCCTAAGACTTCCCTTTGGTATAAATGCAGCCCCAGAACTGTTTCATTCCATTATGACAAAGAAATTCTCTGACATCTCAGGAATTAAAATCATGATGGATGATTTTTTAATTTATGGTAAAACAAAAGAAGAACATGATTTTAGGTTAAAACAAGTCTTAGAAAAAGCTAGGGAAATAGGCATAAAATTTAATAAAGAAAAGTCTAACATATGTAAAAGTGAAGTCAAATATTTAGGACACATCTTTTCTAAAGATGGTGTAAGAGTTGATGAAAACAAAGTCAAAGCCATTTGCAGTATGCCACCCCCTACAAATGTCACAGAATTACAACGTTTCTTAGGTATGGTCACATATTTAGGCCCATACATAGAGAATCTATCAGAAAAAACTTCAAATTTAAGAACACTTCTGTGTAAAGATAATGATTGGTCTTGGCAAGATAGACATAATGTAGAATTTAATACATTAAAGGAATGTATAACTAAAGCCCCTGTCTTGATATATTATGATCAAAATAAACCAATTACACTGTCTGTCGATTCGTCTAAAGATGCCATGGGTGCAGTGATTTGTCATGACAAACACCCCATCGCATATGCTTCAGCTTCATTAAGCTCATGTCAACAGTCATACTCTCAGATTGAGAAAGAGCTCTTAGCTATCTTATTTGGTTGTACAAAGTTTCACCAATATATCTATGGTCGCCACACCTTAGTTGAAACAGACCACAAACCAATAGTTTCACTGTATAAGAAACCAATTTATAACATTCCACCCCGTCTTCAAAGAATAATGCTGAAATTACAACCATATGACCTGAATGTAACTTACAAACCAGGCAAATATCTTTTTGTAGCTGATACTCTGTCTAGAGCAGCGTTACCAGAACAGTCATTACAAGATCTAGATTCAGACCTAGATTTGCATGTCAATTTAGTTATTAAATCGCTGTCAGTTAGTCCAAATAAACTTAAATTAATTGAAGAACAGACTTTCCAAGATAAGGAATTGTCACTTTTAAGTAAATATTGCATATCAGGATGGCCTGAACATAAAAAATTACTTCCAGACATCCTTAGGACATATTTTCCTTTAAAAACAGATATACACATTATTAATGGTATTATCTTTAAAAATAATAGTATTATTATACCAGTAGCTATGAGGAATGACATATTGAAACAGATCCATGAAGGTCACCAGGGTATTCACAGTTGCCAAAGATTAGCTAGAAACCTAGTATACTGGCCCAATATGTACTCTGATATAGAAAGGTATGTTAATAATTGTCATATCTGTCTGACCAACAGACGCAGCAATTCCAAAGAGCCACTACAGCCACATGAAGTAAAACCAATCCCTTGGAATAAAGTCGGTGTTGATCTATTTGATCTCAATTCAGACAAGTACATCATAGTCGTTGATTATTATTCACAATACGTCGAGATTTGTAAGTTAGTAGGTGGATCCACTAGTAAAATTGTCATTAGTCATTTAAAGTCAATTTTTTCCAGACATGGAATTCCCAATACTCTAATTTCAGATAATGGTCCCCCATTTAACTCAAAAGAGTTTCATAATTTTGCTTTAGATTGGCAAATACAACATGTCACATCAAGTCCCTATCTTCCACGGTCTAATGGTCTTGTAGAAAGAACCATAGGCACGGTTAAGAACATATTAAAAAAATGTCTTAGTGATAGTTCAGACCCTCATTTAGCATTATTACAGTACAGGAATACACCTAAAGAAGGCATGTATTCACCTGCACAATTACTTATGTCCAGGGCACTTAGAACTAAACTTCCAGTCTTAGAACAGACTCTGAAACCTAAATTACCTAACTACAGGTCTGTAACAAATAAAATTCAAATAAAAGATAAAAAATCACAGATTTATTATAATCAACATACAAAACCATTGTCTTCGTTAAACATAGGTGATAAAATATACTTTAAGAAACAGCCAGATAGTATATGGACACCAGGTACTATATCAGACATAGGTCCACAGCCCAGATCTTATAGTATAGTTTCCCCAGAAGGTACTTTCCGTCGTAATCGCCAACATATCTTCAAACCAAAACTTTCAGCCACTTTCTCTGCTCCAAATAGTAGTCCACTACAATTCCCATCAGTTCCACTTGATACAAGTTCACCGCCGTCTTCCAGTACACAGCCGTCATCAACATCCAACCGTCAATCCCCTTGTTCAGCTAGTCCCGTCCAACAACCTGAAACAAAAACAAACACATTACATACACAGACACCAAATAGTCATACAAACCGTTCAGCAGTGACATATTCTTCATTCGGCAGAGCTATAATAAAGCCCCGAAGATTCTGTTAGTCATAAGTCTAGATTAAGTTCTTAATGTACTTAAGTTTAGTTTAAAACTATAGTTATTGTGTTAATGTTCAAACAAAGAAAAATCATTGATGATTTCTAACCTCATTTTGTTTGTTATTAGCTGTCAATGTCAAGTTAATTTGTCAGACGTCACTGTCATAGAACTGTCAATTGAAAATGTCAGTCAAGTCAACTTGATAAACGTTCCGTTTCATTCATAATATAAGTTGAAATTTGTTAATTATAAAAAAAAAAAAAAAAAAAAAAGTGTATACTTACAATTTGCGTACATTTTCCGCTTCAAGCAATGTTTTCTTTTAATAAGGGAGATGTTACGTATCCGAACTTACAAAATAATATATTATGTATCTATGGTTCACTGTTCCTTCCGTTGTTGCCTTCCACCCGCTCGTCATGAATACACGTATAATTTAACACCAGAATCCAGTCGTCTTATTTCAAGTATAAGCCCGTCCACGCACCATAACACGTGGGATAGCCTTTTTGTTGAGCCATCATATTGTGGATGCAGCATTTGCTCAGCGGTCGCTTTTCGGGGTCATTTTTAGGGTTCTGTAGCCAAATGGCAAAAAACGGAACCCTTATAGATTCGTCATGTCTGTCTGTCTGTCCGTCCGTATATCACAGCCACTTTTTTCCGAAACTGTAAGAACTATGCTGTTGAAACTTGGTAAGTAGATGTATTCTGTAAACCGCATTAAGATTTTCACTCAAAAATAGAAAAAAAAAACAATAAATTTTGTGACGAAAAAGTATGGGGACCCTCCCACCCCCCATACTTGAAACTGAAACAAAAAATTTTTTTTCCATAAAACCCATACGTGTGGTATCTATGGATAGGTCTTCAAAAATGATAGTGAGGTTTCTAATATATTTTTTTTGTAAACTGAATAGTTTGCGCGAGAGACACTTCCAAAGTGGTAAAATGTGTCCCCCCCTGTAACTTCTAAAATAAGAGAATGATAAAACTAAAAAAAATATATTATGTACATTATCATGTAAACTACCACCGAAAATTGGTTTGAACGAGATCTAGTAAGTAGTTTTTTTTTTTAATACGTCATAAATTGTAAACCGCAATTTACCTAGTACGGAACCCTTCGTGCGCGAGTCCGACTCGCACTTGGCCGGTTTTTTACGTACCAGATGAAAACAAACGAAGTGTCTCAATAAAGTACAATAACATAAAAATAATACAATAACATAATGAAAAAAAAAACTGAAAAGGATATAGCAAAAATGCTTTGGCAAACTCTTACAAAATTAAATGTTCAATTAAAGGCCTTTGAGATTGTTTTAACAATTTCTAAACCACTCTCTTTACTTATTCAAATATCCGCAATGATCAAAACTGAAAGTAATATTTTCGCGAAATATTCCTTGAAATTATTTCTTCCCTCAAAATTCATCTTACATTCACGCTAAAAGCATTCCAGAGCTTCTTAATCAACGGTCTACGAATATTAATTTAATTAGTTAAAAGTTTTTATAACTTTTAAGTAAAAAGGTGAAAGCGAAAAAAGCTTCCGCGCGGGCGCCGGTGTAAAGGAAACTCCGGCTTTTGAATTCGGACAAGCAACATTTATTTACCTTGCCTACTTTGCAAATCAATTAAGTAAATGAATAGGCAACGCCTTCGTAATATACATGGGGAGGTTATTTCTTGTACGTTATCGTGTTCTTTAGAAAATATGAGTGTAAAATGTGTAATGACTAATGTATATTCATGACGTAGCAAGGCAGTGCGCGGCGTGGCGAGGCGAGGCGGTGAGGCAGCGAGCGCCTCAGAAGCAAGATGTATTACAGGCGTGCAGCATCACAGCGTCGGCATCCCGTAACAAATGTATGTACCTATCCTCCGCCCTGCATGCTTCCTCTTTGATACATGACGCGCCGCGCCGTCAATTTTTCAAGCACAAATTGTGGACCGCCCTCAGATAATCGCGCGTTTTGAATTAACAATGTGAGGAATAATTGAAACATTTCATTAAGATTCCGGATGAGTGATTTTTGTTTGTGTTTTGGAATTAAACTCGTTGAATACGAAGGGTTTTATCGCAACATCCGTATGTATCAGCTGTTTGTGCACTTGAGTGCACAAAGTGATGAAATTGAATTGTTTAAAACGACCTACATAAACATATACATATACCTACAAATTTTGTGTGTTATATCCGAAAAAGAGGAGGTTTCTCAATTCGACCGTATAGATATATATTTTTTTATATGTGTTCGCGGATAACTGCAACAGTTTATGAGCCGATTTTGACACCAGTATCATGATAAGGAAACCAGGATCTGATGATGGGATCCTAGATAATTCAAGGCAACTCCTCAAATATTATAGGCATACATATAGCAATTTTGATCAATAATACAATCATTTGCACTCAGAAACATTGAAGTAATAATGTACTACGCACGTACATATTATCTCAATGCTCAGAAAGTATCATTGGGTGAAGTGGAACTGATGAAGAAGACCACAATGGCCACTGGAACTCGGAAATAAAACAATGTAATATACACCTAGTCGTGTTTGGGCTCATTGGAATCGTCATGAGAAGTAGTTTAATTTTCATGTTAATTGGAGGTACCTACCAAAACTAAATAGAGGCAAATAAAAACTTTTTAACAAAAAATCAAACCGGATATCAAAACAAAACACTACAAAGTGAAAATAACTTTTTTTTCCAAATTCGGTGTCGAATAACGGAAAACAATGGGTACAAAAGACATCGACTTCGTAAAAGAACGTTATTTTTCGCTTTGGAGTGTTTTGTTTTGGAAATCGGTTTTTTTTTCTTTATAACTCTCTGAAGTGTACATTGTTCACAGAAGTCGGTTGAGAGCAGTCAAACGGTTTACGGTACCCCAAAAGTTTCTTTCCACAACTGCAATGCTATTTTACATGTCCTTGCAGTGTACTTGAATGAATAAATAAGCAGCTAAATACATTATTAAAAACATTCACCTTAACAATGTATGAATCGAAAGTTTTTTCACTTGTGTTCAACAATTTAATAGAACACGCACGAGACAATAACACTACACAGAAAATATACATAATAATTCGATTCGAACTAAATTCTGATAAGAACTTTTATAAATATTTAAGGAGACAATTTAATACACTGCTGTCGTAGATGTATATAATTGATATAATAGTTTCAAAGCATCATTAATAACTTACTTCAGCTACAATTATTGTCTATAAAAACACTGTGATTTTTATTACAAAAATTTTCATTTGTCTAAAATATTTCAAATAAACCTTAGAGGTACTTTTGAATTGTCAAACAAAAAGGCACTGTAGGTACCTATGTGTCGAACGACACATAGGTACCTACAGTGAATGGTCGATGTACAGTCGGAACATAGTACTCACACATGTGCTGTGCAGTTATATAATACTAAAATAAATTGAGTTTATACAATACAAATATATTCATACAGTCTTGTTGTTGTCTCAACAATGTTTTAAAACTGTTCTGCCCATCACTAATTGTTCTTGCACCCTAGTGGCTGCTGAGCAGGACCAGCATTGAGCCAAGCTTTTTTATCAGCGATGTAATCCACCAACTTATAATATGCTTGCCTGCATAGTGTGCGTTTTATACAAGTTTTAAATTTCGTCTCATTCAGTTCTAGAAATCAGTTATAGAATTTATTTAGTAAACCCGTACTAACGCTAAAACCTAGAATACTTGGTTCGCTTATTTAACCCAAAAATGAGATTTCCCAAGACGAGTTTTAGCTAAACGTTTGAACGTCGTAATCCTCCATATTTCATCATAACGTTTAGGCCCAGTTTTAAGAGAAGGATTTAAAAATAAACGCGTGTGTGAGGCTGCGTAATCTTGGATTAAGAGCGAATGTCATGTTCGTGTGGGGTTGCGAGAAAAACGTTTAGATTCGTTCCTTATCCTCCGCGCGATAGACAGCCCCGTATGGCATCACCGCAGCCTTTGAAATCACGTTGATATGTGGGATGCGGGAAGCCGCCGGGTTCATAATTCCTACGATTTTTGACAAAATCCTGCTTGTAGATATTCAACTGTTCTTTGTTTGAATCGTGACGTGGAGATTTTTATAACATTCACCTAAAAATATAGATAACCAGCTTCTGCTAGCGGCTTCACCCGCGTAAAAGTCGAAAATTATCCCGAGGGAACATAATTATTTCTGTAATATGAAATGTCCTATGTGCTATTCCTATCTATAATCTATTTCTGTGCCAAATTTCATCCAGTTCGGTCCAGCTGTTTGAGCGTGAAGAAGTAACAAGCATACAAACACACTCACATACTTTCACCTTTATAATATTAGTGTGATAAGTAACTTACAGATTGCACCTTGTGGAAAAATTAGAAATCTATTTAGTACCTCATTTCTCTTTTGGCATTAAATCTTCTTCAGACTAAACAAAGATAATCCTTGTATAAATATTTTAGCAATCTAAAACAACGCCTCGTAGATTAAAAAGTTACTTGGCGATAATCTCCCCTATAAAAACTTTTGCCGTAAACTCCTAAAAATACCCCAACATCTGAAAGTCTGTAACAATAAAACTAAAAAAACACTAAAGATTTAGTGGCCCGATACACAGAACTCCACGAAAAAAAGTTTAAAACCCCTACAGAAAGTTTGCGCCTTAAACGACAACGGAGACCGGAGTCACTATCATTGTTACAAACTGGAAAGTCGCATTATCTGATAAGTGCGTACCTCCTTTTTCTGCAAACTTCCGAGTTATCTCGGTCAAGTTAAGGTTTAGTTGGAGATTACGTCGTTTCCGCTAATTCATCTAAGATTCAAGCCGTTTTCAAGCAATTTGCTCCTCCTTTAATTCGTTGATGAACGTGTTTTAGATTTAATATCTATTAAATTGAAATTTCGCGTAGTTTACGTTTGCTTTGTGTGACTTTTGCTGTTAACTACTGTTTCATTGTTACCTGCAATAACTTTTGTTTCTTTATTCAAAGTCAAATATATTTTTCAACTAGGCCATTAAACGGCACTTTTGAACGTCAAATAAATTAAAATTTACAAGTAATAAAATAGATGTTTCCTTAGTTGCAGTTGAAATAAATCAGTGAAATAAAATCATATATGTAATTAATTAGAAAAAACAAAAAATCCGCCTGCTGGATACATGTTCGCGAGCTGGCTGACCAAAACCTGAAGTATCCTCCGACTGCACAGCATGATTTTGTTCTTGTTTACGTATTTTTAGTTCGCATTTTAAGCAGTCGGGTTTTTTGTTTTTTTTTTATAAACTTTTTTATTTATAACTTTTTACTTATTCTTTTTAAAATAAGTACATTTAAACATATAAATATTTTATATTTTTAAAATCACCTCTTAAAGCTCTTTATTTTGATACCCCACACGATGGGTTTGGAAGAAAAAAAAATTGGTTTCCCACAATATGGCGCCCAAAAGCCGCCCATTTTGACAAATTGATTGACGTAAGAATCATCAAAATCGGCCAACGCGTTTGGTCTCTAGAACGCCACATAGGAACAAATATACATACATACATAGACTGATAAACACATTACCCTCCTTCGGCAGTCGGGTAATAACTAAGACAAAACGTTTCGATCTGCCAATATAAGGTACATAAGTACTTTTGTAGTTTTGTAAGACCCTCTATTGTGTTTCTTCTTCATATAACATTTCAAAAGAAACAATGTAAAACACGCTTGAGCTTTACGTCCACGAAGATAGTTTATAACACAAAGTTAGATTCAACTTCTCAATTTATGTTCTATTAGACTAAAATCTAAGTATGATACTAAAAACGTAGTGTCTTAGCTATCTCATGTTTGAATGACAATGTCACACAAATTGTTGTATTTCGAAATGTGAAGGATACTAAATGTTTTTTTTCAGACAAATTACACCTGCGTTCAAACAATACATTCAGGTAAACATGGAACTGCGAACAATACACTGAAATCACATTATGTTGCTCGCAATGTGATGTTACTGTCGACCCTCTTTTCGGCCAGGGTAATAATACCATTGACCCCATCCCCCAATATATGACGCCCACGGGATCCGAGGTGGAGTGGTTTACACCTTTCAGGGGATAAACACGGAACCCAAAATAAAATATTTAGAAAACACAAAAGGTTCACTATAATTCCTCGCTCCAACTTAATGCAGTTTATTTAGTTTCATTTCACAAATAAAACTAAATAAACTTACTAATTCCCCTCGTAAGTTTCCTTGCTTTCAAGTTAGTTTATATGAAGCGCAGCATCCATCTAGCGTCTGTTTTATTAAACAACAATATTATTTAGAGAGTAATTACACTCTTTCATCCAATGATTACGCTTTGCAAAATGAGCTTAGATGGAAAGCAGACGGCTTGGTTGCTTTCTTGTTGTGTCTACTACGAATATTTATATAACTGAGTAAGGTTTGAAAACCATCATCATCTGCCTAGCCTTTTTTCCAGCTATATTGGGATCGGCTTTCAGTCTAACCGGATTCAGCTGAGTACCAGTGTTTTACATGAAGCGACTGACTATCTGACCTAAACAACCCAGTAACTGGGTAACACTGCACCCCTTGGCTAGACTGGTGTCAGATCTCAAGCTTCTGACTACTCGTAACGACAGTCAAAGATCTTCAAATGACAGCCGGGACCAACGGCTTAACGTACTTGCCGAGGCACGGAGGAAACTCGCTATATTGAAATGGTCACCCTCCACGGACCGACATCGTCGGTAAGGTTTAAAAACCAATGCTGATAAATATATCTTAGGAATAAAACAAGTTTAAATACTTAATACTGTTGTTTCTCAAGTCTTCTGAAATAAATTAAAAAGCTAATTCCAATTTACGCAAAACGAGGCTTATTTACAGCAATACGTGTTTTATTGATGAGAAAGACGAAACAAAATCTTTAAAGAGAATGTAGCTTCCAGTGTCTTCAGACGGAAAGTCGGTATTATATATAGTATAATTTTAAGTCTCCTTTGAGCAACATGCTTGACGAGACTTCCAGTCAAAGTCAAGAACCTCAGGGAAGATTTAATTCGGTAATTATTCTTTATTCTTTATTGTACACAAAACACATTTATACAAATACAAAAGGACAGCTTATGTACAAAGGCGAGCTTAACCCATAATTGGGTTCTCTTACAGCAAACCTCATTGTCATAGGGATTTTTTATTGAATGAGGACAGCATACTCAAGTGCACAATAAAATTTAACATTTAAAATTCTTACTAACTATATAAACTAAATAAATACGTGAAAAGCACACAATGCATAAATATAATACACACAATATAACTAAAATCCTTAATTAATAAATATATACATAATCATCTATGCGTCATGTTGAAAGGAAATGCTCCCTTGTTCTTTTCTTGAAAATTCCCAACGAAGGGCTATCCCGTATGGAGTGAGGAAGATTATTCCAGAGGCGGACAGCACGAACAGTAAATGATCCAGCGTAACGACTTGATGAGTGGGAAGGAAAACGAAGGAGAAGAGATGATGAGGAACGGCAAGGTTTTCCTCTCGGAACAAGATACTCAAAGCGTTCCCGAAGATATGAAGGAGAGGTAGGGTTGTGAAGCACAGAAAAGAGTAAAGAGAGAGTGTGTGTATCTCGGCGCTGCCGAATGGGCAGCCACCTCAACCGCCTCCGAAAATCCGACACATGATCATACTTTGTCATTATCATATATTCTTCATTAATTTGTAGTACCTATTAACATTTAATTCATCCCTTTTGATTTTAAATCTCTTACAAAATCGCCTCTCTCAAGCTTGTTACACTTCAAATACTCCAGGTATATAATTACGCTATATTTAGACACCAATGAGCGGCGTTGAAACCTGAAGCTAGCACTAAATGAACCTTTAAATGCCTCTTCAAAAATGAGTATGCAAAGTAGCATCGTGAATTTATTAAGCCGTTTGGCTTTATGAAATCTACATTTCAGATACAAAATTAGACCATTCGAGTAGCGAAGACCGAATTAAATAGTGCGCAGGAAGTGTCGCGGCGGCCATAATCCGGCTTTTAAGTAAATAAAACGCCGGCCATGCTTCACAGACTACCGCGACCTTCCAGCCTTTGAATAAGTAATGAGCGGCCTTTTTGATCATTAAAATGATTGTTTATTTAATCAATCTTAATAAAATAATGGGTTTCCTGTGGTTCGTGAATAAACAGCGTTAATATTTGATAATTTAACAAACTTTAATGGAACGTGATTATTGGCTTCCACGTTACGGTTACGGGTCGCGGGTTTGAACACAAAACTAATATTTGTATTGTATAGATAGTTGTTTGTGTGACTAGAGTATACGCACGTAGCTTTCGGAGAACTGACTGGAAAAACAACAATCCTATTGACTCACCTCAATAGCGTTTCAAAACATGTCTCTGACTACATAAAACATTCTAGAAAAAAAAAACACTTGAACAAATCTAATTTCTACTCCAGAAGAAACTTCATTTCGCAAGATTTATCAGTTTTAAAGTGATCGATCTAAGTACGAAGCCAGCGAAGTCAGTGCACATGAAACTCGTAGCACGTCTACGGCGTAGCGCTCGTAGCTAACCGTGCTACGTGAAATACTACGACTCATTTAAACTTACACCAACACAACAAACCGGTTTATTTTTTTGTATAAATAACATCGCGTGGCTCCGAGCAAAGAATATGTCACCCCTCCTCTTCCGTTGGACGCCGTAAAAGGCAACTTGGGGATTATGTGAACAGGATTCCTGCGGTTTCTTAAAGTTTGCTAATAAAATCGGTAGTCTGTTCGCTAAGTATTGTGAATAGGATAGTAATATTGATTTGTTCTTTGTAGTAGGGAACACACAGAGATTTAGTTCAGTTGATTGGTCTCAAATATAAATTTAGTATGTTTTCGATGGTCTCACAGCAGTAAGTAGGTCAACCATGATTTCTTCATCGCAAGCCAGGTGCGTTGCTACCCAACAATTCAAAATCAAATTGAACAATTATTTGTGTGCCTCAACAAAGACAGACACTCGATTCTATTCAACATTAATGTGTGACACACAAACGTCGTAATTGGACAATTACTGTAAGCCCGCGGTGGCATGTGTACCACTACATTTATACGAAATGTGGTAATTATCGTAGTCACGCAAACGGCTAATTATTATATGTACACGCACAACGTTAGCAAAACCACTGTCATTTGTGCGCCATCTTGATTCCTACTCATATTTTATGCCGTCAAGTGTAATAGGGACATTTTAAATTAGCTTTTGTCCAACTTTAGTGATGTAGCTCTGGGATTTAACAAAAATATTTTTTGTTGTTTTTCCTCTTCACGTTTTCGCTAAATGGCTGTTGTGGCTTTTAAGCTCATTGATTATCGGGGTTTAAGGAATAAAAAGCAAAAGTTCCATCCATTGTGCCGTGCTAATGAGAGCGACAACTTCTTCAGCAAAAACAACGCCAAATCGTTGCTGTAAATACTTCAGTCCGTTAAAAGTTTATTTTAGATTACCCAGGTCTCCCGTATTAGGTCGGTCTCTACGAAAAAAAACAATAATTATTATATTTATACATTTACACAACACATTATTTATATTTTTCTAAGCCTGTAGTGTCCCACTAGAGAATAAAAACCTTATAACTTTTCATGTTTATTCCTCTTTAGGGTCTGACGAGGATTTTCATATTGTTAAAAGAGTATATCTGAACAAAACGGTATCTTGAAACCCGAAAGCGACTTACACTATTTTTATTTCGAACAACTCAGAACTGGACACACAGTAGTATCCTCGGGCGCGGCTAGTTACAAAACGAAACCATCGTACAACGTTATATACCTACATAAGTAGAAACCTATTTCCATAAGATTACGTTCCCAACTCTTCAAACCAGTAATACCTCTTTCGGCATAAAATAAACGAATATAAAGCATAAGGAAACAAGAGCTTGTTTGAAAATTATTAAGACGGTGTAAGCGACCGGGCATCTGTTATTTCTAGAAAGGAATTCAGGATTCTGGAAAGGAATTTCCGAACACAAAAATATTTATTTTGCTGTGAAATAATGAGAGAGGTAGCCAACGGAGATAGCTGTTAGGAACTCGACTTGCTCAGTGGAATTAAGCTGAGGATTGTCTTCCAACATTACGTTTTTAGTTTTTATTTTGTTCAGTAAAATATCCCTCATAAGCTGTGAGATTAAAATAGGGGAAATACTCGTCGCAGTGAAGCTCTTGGGATCAGTAACCAGAAAGACATAATAGCTTTTTGATATGGAACTCGTTTCAGTATGATTACTCATGAGTTCATAGACATATAATACAGAGAGTACATTGGTAGGTCTTCTGTGAACGCACTCGTCGCCTAACTGAATTAAAATGACACTTTATTCACTTACTTAATTTCAATTTAAATGTCGAAAAGAATGATTTTACTTAGAAAACTATCATCCTATTTATTATAATATTATTTCTAAGTGATTTTATAACAGCGTGTTCTTAGAAAAAGTATTAAAATAAAGTAGAACTTAATATCAAAATTATAGAATGGTATAAAATAATGGGATACGTAGGCGTAAAATAAATTAGTATGTAGGTGTAAGATTCCCACTACTATCGCGTTTAAGATCTAATGGCATTATACTAAAAGGTTAAAAGATGATAAAAATGTAGTACATAGAACATACACAGATTACATCTCGACTTGTATAACAATAACCATTCTCATCGGTAAACTTTTACGACAAGCGCAGATTGATAAAAATCTTTGTTTCCCTTTTTCCCTCAAAAAGCTGCCGAGGGCTGCAAAAACGCGTTTCATGTTAGATTTCGTCATAATGATGAGAATACCTCTTCAGTATAACAAATACGATTACCAGTCCTTTAGCTAAGATGGCTCATTATATGAAATTTAAATTTGATTTCTCATTGTATCTTTAGAATTTAAGTAGATGCTTTAATTTCTAGCCGTTTTTCTCAAGCTTCCTTGCCAAGCGTGAAAATATAGAAGCAAATTCCGAAAAAACAATCCAAACAAAAATAATGAGTACAATTTTGTTAAAATCGACTCTATCTGCATAGTAAAATCAATACTTTCACAACTCGTTATTTCTTAAGTAAGCAATTGATTTTGTTCATTCACTTCCACAGTTGAGTTCAGTGCGAACTTATTCTGTGTCGTACAACGAGCTTTGCTACGGAAATGCAGTGCACTTCGAGAGAAGATCGACTTATAAATTATTCAAGTAGTGAGACACTTCAAATATAGCACAGCCGCTGCGCGTTATTTTGAGAACAACGACTGCTCCGCCGACGTAACGTTCGATGCGCCGCCGACGCCGACGCTTGACCTCCTTCTGACCTTACACTGTGACTATACTACGTTCCAATGTGCCCAACATTTACTCCCACTTCGATTACTATTCAAACTATTTATTCAAAAGGGCTGTCACTCAATTCCCTAGACATAGTCTCCCTTCTCGAAGTATTTCAGATCAATTGACTGTTGTGACAACCAATCGCAAGTCCCTACACTGGTATTTCTTTATTTAAGCTTCATGCATAGTAGCGGGCTTAAGCTACAAGGCATTGTATACCAGTCAACCTTTGGGTTAAATAGACTGCCCTCCCACATATCGGACACTTTCGTTTTAAAATATCTAAAATGATGAGTAAGATAATGCGAGAGAAATATATGATCTTACTTTTGTAATTTATCGCTCCATATACCGGTTTATAGCTGAGCAAAGACGTCGCTTTATGGTAATTACCTTCTACACGTTCAAACCTCTCCAAAGAGGTCACGTATGAATTTTTTGATCACGTCAGTGCCCTATGAGAGACAGCAATCATATTCTGATAATATGAGTATCTTTACGTAAGTTCTACAGCGATAGAGGATGATATTTTCAGGTGGCTGTTTCTAATTTATGTAGAAGTGAGTAAACTCACCAAAAATATGTATTGATAAGTCCCACAATAATACAAACAAGGTACACTTTGAATATACAACAAAACAACCCCGAAATCCGTTCAAATTATTTTTTACAAGCTTTCAAACCTTGTTCATTCTTCTATTACATCCCCACCTATAGACAAAATTTCAATAGCCATAGGTACATCGTATATAAAAAGCTTGAAAGGCCGATGAGAGCGGTATGTACCACATGGGGGCCATAGGATGACGCCGCAGGCTAGAACCCGGTATTTGAATAACGTTTGTACTCGTTGCTACGGATACAACTCAATATTTTCAAAGCCAGAAAGGCTTTCATTGCGACACCTTTACAAAGAGTTTTCTTTTTGAAGCCACGTCCTGCCGAATAAAATATGTAACATTTTAATTTTCGAAAGTATTGCCAAATAAAATATTTATTGCGATCCTGATTTTCATAAATAGTTAAGTCCATTCCGTAGATTTCTGTGGAAGGTACTTAAGTATTAATACTAAATTTTTGTTGCTTGAGTAATATTTATTTTAAAATGTTTGGTGGTTTAAATTATATGAAATTTAATGAAGTGAAATTTAATTTAGATATTGGTCCATGTACAGACAATAGCTGGATCACTATTATCATTCAGCATACTTTTACGACTACGCGTAAATTTTAAGCAAACAATAATGGCGTACGCCTACCGTACAGTTTCGAGAATTCATTTCACAAATAGTAAAATCGTTTTTAACTAGAAATTGTTATCAAAGACACTTTAACCCATTTCACACCCATCTAAAATATAGATAGATGTCCCAAATACTTACCCACGTCAGATAACAGTTTGACATTCAAACCTGCCATTAAATATTAAATGCCGTTTTATTATTCTATTGTAATATAATATAACATTGTATCTATTTTATACACGTAAAACGAACAACTTAAACACTAACATAATTTACAAATGTTTACAATAATACGCTTTATTGAATTTTACGACTGTTTTAAATTTGCCAGACGTGAGTGCAATTCCATCGTTAAAAATAGAAAATGCCATTTGATAAATTATAGAGGAGAGCAGATACAATACCTTGGATAGTTCAGTTACTTACACTGCTATAAATGTTTGCGTCCCGTCCATATAGAACTTGACTTTATTCACTTACTATTTTACGCTTTTGTCTAAAAAATTTATGCCTGGTATAATTTTAATTCGTTTCATAAATACAGCGGTATATGTTGCTTATAAAAGCCGTCAATGAAACAGCAAAACGGTGTTACGCTGCCACTGGTTGACAGCACATCATTGGCCTGTTATTTTATTTATATTTTGTGCAGCAATCTTCCTTTTCCAGAATTTTACATAGCATATAACTTTTATTTGTGATTGACTGCCTATAAAATACAGTCAATAAATATTTCTACCTACTATAATGCTCGCCATATTCAGTACCATAATTTGTGGTATTTATTCAAGATCTACTTACGTTTCATAACACTCCACAAACCATCTTCATATCTATTGATATTGTATCAATGTTAGTAACTCTTTCATAAGTATTCTTTGATATTCTTATTACCTGTAAAGCATATTTTTAGTTATTTCTGATTTGTATTCTTTAACTTAATTTCTATTGCTTATTTGCAAAATTATGGAATTTTTTATACTCTGACATTTTCATCTGACATGACATCTGTCTGTCTATTTTATTTTCTTAAAGCCATAGACATACCATAGTTACCATGGACTAACTAGACCTTTCCTTAAGCTAGTTGTATATTATTGTAAGGTCAGAGCAGACTGACCCGCCTTTATAAAGCCGTTTTTATTCGTTCTGGTCTTATTGAAATTTAGAAGAGATGGAGATCGAATGAAAAACGGGCTTCAGCTTGTTTAGTCTTAGGTCTGGGCTGAACGCTAAGAGTCCGTTATACGATACGGAGTGTATTTTTCTAGCTGGAACTCTTATAACTGTGAATTACCAGCTCATGTAAATGAATTACTTTCTGAAGTGCAATGAATAAATATATTGTGTGAGTTTATAAAGAGGATTATTTCTTGGCGCCTTACCCTCAACAGTCATCGCTTCGCATCAAAGGCCTCGCTGTTTGGCTTATTGAGTTATAGCTGGTTCACACTCCTTACTGCCAACTCTACAACCTACCTGCCCGATTGCCTGCCATGACCATCTGCCCGTGGTCCTGTTCACCTGCCTACCTGCCCGATTGCCTGCTTGTCCGTCGTGGTGCCTGCTTACCTGCCTACCTCGGGCATTCCACGCCTTCCTGCCCGACCTGCTCCTGGTTAGCTGCCCATGACGTCTGAAGCCGGCCTATAGTTTTATATTCTTTATCCTTTTTCTTAATTTTAATTTTTAATTATTTATTTTTATTAACGTGGCTTACGTATAGCTCTCCGGCGCTATACGTAACGTTTCAAATTCTATGAAGAGCTCAGAAATACGTGAGCATCTACAAATAAAAACAGTGAAAGAGGAAATAGAACAAAGAATACATCGAATACCAACACATACCAACACCTTATTCATAGCCCTAAGAGAACCATTTACCATGAAAAGGCTCAAACGTCACCACTTGGGACTGGACTGGGGACTTTACTGAGTAAATTTTAAACAATTTTGAAGGGCAGATTCTTCGCTGGAAGATTGGACCTCACAATTCAATGTCTGCATAAAAAATCTGCTAAAGGTTTTCAACCAATTGCAAGAAAAGCAATGAAACAAAAAAGTACAGTAAAATATTCAGAACAAAACAGTCTCTCATAACATAATCTTCACTTACTCTTGTCTATCACGTATTCAGCGCTGATATCGCAATAGTGACGTCACCTTCCCCAGTCGCTTATTTGGATGTGACAGCGCTTAAACTGCTCAATATTGGGGCATATCCGGACGACGACGCCGAAAGATCGCGAGCGCGGCCAGCCGCCGCCAAGCGCGGAACAGTGGCGCATCACACAGAATAATGACACAAAGGCTTTATTTTAAGAACCGCCATTATCTGCCCACTGCACAGCTCTCGCGCCCGCGGGCTAAATTAAAATATCTTGCTAGAAATGAACTTCAAGTAAAGCTTTTCTATGACACTGTTTGTGAAATATTAAATGAAGTTACAAAGATGTATACGATCGTAAAAGTTTTCTGTTTGGTACTTCCGCGAGGGTCATCGAAGATGCCCAACTTTTGTTAAAGCCGAGACTCGTAATTCTGCACTCGACTGTCATCTTTCCCTTGTTATAATAAAGTCTATTGTGTTCTACGATGAATGTGACAGATAGATCACTTGAGCATGAACTTCTGGGTGTGTGCAGAGCAGTGTCATTTACTTTTAAAAGGTTCAAACTTCGCCACTTACGTGTCCATTTACGACCTATAAAATGTCAAAACCCAGTGTGGTTTCGATACAAACAAATTATCCGGCCCACATTTGCAATACGAGTAAAATTAAAATAAGCAATAACAATATTTTTATGTAGCGACGAGTACTTTATAGGCAATTTTTCTCAGCGAATTGTATTTTGATGACACTGTCTAATATACAAATGATGAGTTAGTTCGTGAGTTTAATTTTTACTAGCTACTGATTGCATTACCTCAAAGAAACAATTTCAGCAAAGAAATGTGACGCAAACTCAAATTTACTTTTTCATTTTTTCTAATGTTGCAGTCACTCATACTCAACTCTCATCGCCAGAGTACGGCGAAATGACAAATTAAATTAGTTAGTTATAGGGCGAGTAAACTGATTTTCTCGGAATAACCTTTTTAACTTGCGTTCTGTCCTTGTGGACTCTGTCGTACTTGCACGTAACATAATCTATTGGACGGCTCCTGGAAACGTGTAGCAAAAGATATTAATATGACCATATTCATTTAGAAAAACCACAAATGTGATACCAAATAACAGAACTAAAAGATCTAATTTTTCACATTTTCCCAGGAATAGTTTATACATAAAACTTTTGAATAGAACATGCGGTGTTACTGTACACCGAACTATAACAATAGCTTGCTCGGTAACTGCACAGAACCACACAGAGTTTTAAGAATTTTATGAAGCCGACGGCAGTTTTCCGTCACACAGTTATTGCTTATTGATCGTTTTGTTATTATTAGCTAAAGCAATGACGTTTGAAAAACTGTTAAAACAGAAAGGATACAAAAAACTTTCGAGTTATCTCGGTCAAGTTAAGGTTTAGTTGGAGATTACGACGTTTCCGGTAATTCATCTGAGATTCAAGCCGTCTGCAAGCAATTTGCTCCTCCTTTAATTCGTTGATTGATTGATTGATGAACGTGTTGATTTAATATCATTTAAATTGAAATTTCGCGTAGTTTACGTTTTCTTCGTGTGACTTTTGTTGTTATATACTGTTTTATTGTTACCTGCAATAACTTTTGTTTCTTTATTATTTCTTAGTTGCAGTTGAAATAAATCAGTGCAATAAAATCATATATGACCTCTAAATATATTTACCCGTTGAATGCTGTTAGCAAACACAATAGAAAAACAATTGCTTCTATGTACCTCACATCAGACTGTCATAACACCAACATATTACGACTGCTCAGCGACCGTATGTCACTGCAGGGATCCAGCAGAATATCAGCGTCAGGTATATTTGTCAGACACATGCTGAGCTGGACTCCCATTTGGTGCAACCTTGAGACGCACACCGCACTGTGTTTTAATTGAAGTAGGTATGTGACTTGTGTCACTTTTATTTGTATTATGTTGTTTTTTCTTCTTCTTTTTTTTGTATTTTGGCACCTTTTTTTTTCCAAATACCCACATGTATGTGATTTTGTGTGTTGTGCTGTATCTTTTGTGTGCACTGAATAAATGGTTTATCTGTCTATCTATCTATCTATCATATGTAATTAATTAAAAAAAAAACAAACAGACAATTATTTATTTTCCAATTTTAATGATGTCAGTGACACTCGCAGGGTTAAGACCAATTGATTGACGTAAGAATCATCAAAATCAGTCAACGCGTTTGGTCTTTAGAACGCCACATAGGAACAAACATACATAGACTGAAAACACATTACCCTCCTTCGGCAGTCGGGTAATAACTAAGACAAAACGTTTCGCTCTGCGAATATAAGGTACATAAGTACTTTTGTAGTTTTGTAAGACCTTCCATTGTGTTTCTTCTCCATATAATATTTCAAAAGAAACAATGTAAAACACACTTGAGCTTTACGTCCACGAAGATAGTTAATAACACAAAGTTAGATTCAACTTCTCAATTTATGTTCTATTAGACTAAAATCTAAGTATGATACTAAAATAATTGTGTCTTAGCTATCTCATGTTTGAATGACAATGTCACACACATTGTTCTATTTCGAAATGTGAACAAATTGTGAAATTTGAAGGATACCAAATGTTTTTTTTTCAGACAAAGTACACCTGCGTTCAAACAATACATTCAGGTATACATGGCGTAAGACAGGGGGCCGTAATTTCTCCGAAACTGTTCACTGCTGCGCTGGAGGACGCCAACTGCATTAAAATGACATTTTATGCACTTATTTAATTGCACGTTAAATGTAGAATAATCACTCATTAATTTTCCGCTAAGGCTTCAGTAGTAAATCGATTGTTTCAAGAGAGAATACACGATTTTATTTGGAAAAATATCATTTATTTATTTTATTATTAATGTACACACAGAAAATACATACAGAAAACACATAATAACAAAGGAGTACAAGGGTACTGCTCATTTCTCTAGAAATGTCTACCAGCAGACCCGTGAAAAGGAGAAATGAAGAAGAAATGTAGACAAATAGTGTGTGAGAGCAGGAAGAGAAGAAAAGTGAACGACTAACCTAAGACATAAAAACATACACATATAGTATAAGTGATATATACTTAAATAAATACATAACTCTAAAATATATAGATACTTAATCATCATCGTATCTTTTTCCCATCATCTTATTTATTAAACATTATTTCTAAGTGATTTTATAACAGCGTATTTTTACAAAAAGTATTAAAATAAAGTAGAACTTAATAATAAAATTATAGAATATAGGATACGTAGGCGTAAAATAAATTAGTATGTAGGTGTAAGATTTCCACTACTATCGCGTTTAAGATCTAATGGCCGTATACTAAAAGGTTAAAAGATGATAAAAATGTAGTACATAGAACATACACAGATTACATCTCGACTTGTATAACAATAACCATTCTCATCGGTAAAGTTTTACGACAAGCGTGGATTGATAAAAATCTTTGTTTCCCTTTTTCCCTCAAAAAGCTGCCGAGGGCTGCGATAACGCGTTTCATGTTAGATTTCGTCGGAATGATGAGAATATCCTCCTCTTCGGTATAACAAATACGATTACCAGTCCTTCAACTAAGATGGCTCAAATCAAATTTAAATTTGATTTCTTAATGTATCTATAGAATTTAAGTAGATGCTTTAATTTCTAGCCGTTTTTCTTAAGCTCCCTTGCTTAGCGTGAAAATATAGAAGCAAATTCCAAAAGAGCAATCCAAACAAAAATAATTACCACAGTTTAGATAAAATCCGTATGGTGCCGGACGTTAAGAATTTCACCATCCCATGTCTTCCCGTGGGTGTCGTAAAAGGCGACTAAGGGACAAACCAGAGAATGGGCAGCAGCGTTCTCTGTGCTCCTATAACAACCATACTGCGATCGCCAATCCGCCTGCCAAGCGTGGCGATTATGGCAAAACCCCCCCTATGAATAGCACAAATAAAAAATGGCCCCTAGTGCCCGGCAGCCCGCCTACCCTCGACTACGGTAGCGGTCGAGGTTACGGCATGGCAAGGGGTGCTAAGAATCTCCGGACGAGATCCGGCAACAATCACCGACGACTGGACCTGGCAACGTACAACACGCGCACACTTCGGACCGACGAGAAGATCACCGAGCTCGAAGAGGAATTGAGCAGGTTGCGATGGAGCATTATAGGGTTATCTGAAGTCCGAAGAGAGGGGGAGGACTCGATAATCCTCAAATCCGGTAACCTGCTCTATTTCCGAGAGGGTGACCGGCAGTCCCAAGGTGGTGTCGGGTTTATCGTCCACAGGTCCCTTGTGAACAACGTGGTGAAGATCGAGAGTGTGTCGACCAGGGTGGCGTACCTTATACTCAGAATATCCTCTAGATATTCGCTGAAGGTCATACAGGTCTACGCCCCAACCTCGGCACACCCCGACGACGAGGTAGAGACCATGTATGAGGATATCTCCAGAGCCATGCATGGTTTCAAAACTCACTTCACCGTTGTCATGGGGGACTTCAACGCGAAACTGGGCAAACGAGACGAGGATGAGCTGCAAGTGGGGCAATTTGGAGTTGGACGACGGAACCACCGGGGTCACCTACTGGCCAGTTTTATGGAGAAGGAGGGCCTCTATATGATGAACTCCTTCTTCAAAAAGCGTGAACACAGGAAGTGGACCTGGCAGAGCCCCGATGGTGCAACAAAAAATGAGATCGACTTCATCATGTCAACCAAGAAGCAAATGTTCAATGATGTCTCTGTGATCAATTCGGTAAAAACCGGGAGCGATCACCGCATGGTAAGAGGCACATTGAACATTAATATTAAGCTTGAAAGGTCTCGACTGATGAAGTCCACGCTCCGTCCAGCACAGGTCCAGGTCCAAAACCCCGAGAGCTTTCAGCTCGAACTCCAGAATCGTTTCGAGTGCCTGGGGAGCTCCGTGGACGAATACAGCGACGGGTTCGTGGAAGCTGTCCATACGGTCGGGTCTAAGTTTTGCAAGACCCGTCGTACAGATAGAAACAAAAAGCTCTCTGATTATGAAGTCGATCGATACCCTCAAGCTTATGAAGGAGAGGCGTGAGATGATCCTGCAGTCTTCAGATGAGGCGTGCAAATACCGGCAGATCAATAGACAGATCTCTAAATCCTTGAAAAGAGACCTCCGCCGCTTTAATACCGAGCGTATTAAAGACGCGATTAAGCGAAATAAAGGCTCCAAGGTGTTTTCAAGGGATCTGTCTATTGGGCAGAGCCAGCTCACGAAACTGAAGACCGATGATGGCAGGATTGTATCCGACAAACCGGAGCTTCTGAGGGAGATCGAGAGTTTCTATGGGCAGTTGTACACGTCAACCAGTAAACCCGTTGCGAATCTAGCAAACGACCCAAGAGCTAGATTAACCCGACACTATACCGAAGATATCCCGGACGTCAGCCTGTACGAGATTAGGATGGCTCTGAAACAGCTTAAAAACAACAAGGCGCCGGGTGATGACGGAATCACGAATGAACACCTGAAGGCGGGTGGAAAACCGGTCCTCAAGGCCCTTCAGAAGCTTTTTGATTCCGTCATACTCGAGGGCAAAACGCCACAGGCATGGTGCAGGGGTGTGGTGGTACTCTTCTTCAAGAAGGGCGACAATGCCCGGCTGAAGAACTATAGGCCCATCTCGCTTCTTAGCCATGTTTACAAGTTGTTTGCAAGAGTCATCACGAATCGTCTCGCGCGCAGGTTTGACGATTTCCAGCCTCCCGAACAAGCCGGATATACATACGCTGCGGCAGGTTATACAGAAGACCGAAGAGTATAACTTGCCTCTCTGTTTAGCGTTTGTGGACTACGAGAAAGCCTTCGATTCGATCGAGACTTGGGCTGTACTACAGTCTCTCCAACGGTGCCAGATCGACTACCGGTACATTGAGGTGTTGAAGTGTCTGTACAAAAACGCCACCATGTCAGTCCGTCTTCAGGATCAGACCTCGAAACCTATCCTTCTCCAGCGCGGCGTAAGACAGGGAGACGTAATTTCTCCGAAACTGTTCACTGCTGCGCTGGACGACGTCTTCAAGGTTCTGGACTGGAAGGGGCTTGGCATCAACGTTAATGGCGAGTACATCACTCACCTTCGGTTTGCCGACGACATAGTGATCATGGCTGAGACCATGGAGAGCCTCAGTAAAATGCTCGATGACCTTAGTAGAGCTTCCGAAAGAGTGGGTCTTAAAATGAACATGGACAAAACCAAGGTCATGGTGAACGCCCATGTAACACCCACTCCTATCAAGATCGGAGACTCTACACTTGAAGTTGTAGACGATTATGTTTACCTGGGACAAACGGTCCAGTTGGGTAGGTCCAACTTCGAGAAAGAGGTCAACCGTCGAATCCGACTCGGCTGGGCGGCGTTCGGGAAGTTGCGTGGTATCTTCTCGTCCGCCGTCGTTTACCGCAGAGTCTCAAGACAAAAGTCTATGACCAGTGTGTGTTGCCAGTGATCACCTATGGGACCGAGACGTGGTCGCTCACAATGGGCCTTATCAGAAAGCTTAAAGTCACCCAAAGGGCAATGGAGAGGGCTATGCTCGGAATTTCCTTGCGTGATCACGTCAGAAATGATGATATCCGCAGGAGAACCAAAGTTACCGACATAGCCCGAAGAATTGCCAAACTTAAGTGGCAGTGGGCAGGGCACATTGCTCGCAGAACGGATGGCCGATGGGGCCGAAAAGTTCTGGAGTGGCGACCGCGAACTGGAAGACGATACGTTGGAAGGCCTCCCACTAGGTGGACCGATGACCTGGTTAAGGTTGCGGGCAGGCGCTGGATGCGAGACGCACGGGATCGGTCAATGTGGCGACGCCTGGGGGAGGCCTATGTCCAGCAGTGGACGTCTTTCGGCTAAAATGATAAGAATAAGAATAAGAATAAGAAATTTTATTTGCTCAAACATGTGTATACATACATAATTAAAATAATACATGCATGCAAGATCTTAAATAAGAGTGGCTCACGACATGTCTGCCACTTCTCATGGCTTGCAAATATTTTAGGTACTATTATTATTATTGAATTAATTATTTTAAAATTTTACAACTATACATTAAACATCACTCACACAAACAGATTTCTTATATTATATATTATTTACATTATCCAATGATTCATAAAATTTTTTCCTAGTCCAATATTAAAAATAACAATTATCACAATGAAGATTTACATCACTTTAATAGACATTCAATTATAATGAAATTTATAAAATTATAGGCATTTCTAAGTTCACCACTACTACATGACCATAATTACTACAATATTAGTTATTATGGTCAAATTATTTATAATAATCACCATGAGTCGTTTAAAAATTCTGTTATACTATAATATGCTTTTTGTGCCAAAATCAATTTTATTGTTTGTTTAAATTTTGGTATAGTTTGTTCTTTCCAACTTTTGGGCAATTCATTGTAGATAATTGGTGCCATGCAAAAAACACTCTTGCGCATAAGTGCAGTTTTTGATGTATGTAAACATAGCTTACTATCATCACGCCTATTTCTTGGAAATTTGTCTGCCATACGAGGAAACAAATGTGGATTTGTTTTTACGAACATTGCCATTTCTAATATATAAAGTGAAGGTAATGTTAATATTTTATATTTAATGAAATAATTTTTACAGCTATCGGTAGTTTTGAGATTAAACATAGATCTCAAGCAGTACTTTTGTCTTCTAAAGATGATATCCCTGTCGGTTGAGTTACCCCAGAAGATAACACCATATCTAATGACGGATTCAACTAAACCATAGTAGGCTGTTAATAGCGCCTCTATATTTAGAGTACGTGATAATTTATATAACGCATATGCACCACTGCTTATTCTTTTGGCTAGAGCCTCAATATGCGCTTTCCAATTTAAGCTTCTGTCGATTGTTAGTCCTAAAAATTTTGTACTATTAGCTGTCTGTATATTATTATTATTATATTCGATGTCAAGACTAGAGAATAATGATGATCGTTGGCTAAAGTGCATAATCAAAGTTTTACTTATATTAATTTTCAAATTATTATTATTCAGCCACGTTACTGCTTCAATTAATGTATTTTTTATGTCCGTTTCATATGTATTCTTAGTATGGCATGGTATAGTTATCGTACTGTCATCCGCAAACAGTGTCATGGGATGTTTAATGGATTTAGGGAAGTCATTAATATAGAGTGTAAACAGGGGCGGTCCGAGTACACTGCCTTGCGGAACTCCATGAGGGACGGTACGCTCGCATGACGTGAAAATTTCTTCACGTTTGGAGCTCATATTTATTCTATTAATTTGGGTTACTTGTTTTCTGTCATGTAGGTATGATTTTATAAGATTAAATATGTTTCCTCTTATACCATATGCATCAAGTTTATTGAGTAATATATTATGTTGGACATAATCAAATGCCTGTGTCATGTCGCAGAAAATGGCACAGACTGGTGTATTTTTATCCATGTTTGTCATAACAGTATGCAAGAATTCGTATATGGCCAAGTTAATAGTTTTTTTCTCCCTAAATCCTTTCTGTTCATCACAAAGAATATGATTTTTTTCAAAATAGATATTAAGTTCCCTGTAAATATATTTTTCGATAATTTTTGAAATTATTGGTATTAATGATATTGGCCTATAAAATTCCATTAGCTCCCTATCCTGTTTCTTAAATAGTGGTTTAACAATCGATTTTTTTAGCGCACTGGGAAATATACCTTCACTGATGCTTAAGTTAATAATGTAGCTTAGGGGGCTACAGATTTCATATGCTACAGTCTTAATAATTTTTGTACATATGCCATCGTATCCTACACTGTTTGTGTTTTTTAAGGCCGCGATAATTTTTAATATATCAAGTGCTAGACTTGGGGCCATGAACATCGAGTCTTTTTTGGTTAAAATATGTTTAGTGACTGTGGTTCCCGAGCTAGTCATAGGTTTAATTTTATCTATAAAGTAATCATTAAATATATTTGCAATAATTTTGGGGTCAGTTACAGTTTCATTATTATATCGAATTTTGTCTATAGTATTTTTTGGTATGTTCAGTTTTGTTTGGTTTATTATTTCCCAAGTGGTCTTAGATCTATTACTTGACATTTTAATTTTATGTATATTTTGTGCGCGTTGAGTTAAATAGATAATCTTTTTAAGCAATTTAGAATAACTCTTAAATTTATATTTATTCATTTCGGTAGGTTTTTGTCTATATTGCCATAATAATTGACGTTTTCTTTTGCTACATATTTTAACACCATGAGAGACCCAACTAGGCCTTCTTTTCACATTTACAGAAATAAGAGTTTCAGGAAAGCACTGTGTATATAAGAAAGAAAACATTTCTGTGAAGGCATTGTAAGCAATATTTGGATCCTTAGCTTCGTATACTTCAGCAAACGATAGGCTATTGAGGTAGGATTTAAATTTGTCTATGTTCTCTTTACTATAGTCCCGTCTAATGGTCCGCCAATGATTTCTAGTGCTTGCGGTGCTAATCGGGCAATTGAGTAGTTGTGCCGTATGGTCAGACAAAGCTAGTTCCAAAACCATAGCTTTACGACACCTATCAAAATTATGCGCAAAATTGTCGATGCATGTCTTGCTCTTTAAACGAGTAGGTTGACGTATAGATAATTTTAAATTAAAGTTTAATAATAAATTTTCAAATTCTAGAGTCTGTTTGTTTTTCTTCAATATATCTACATTAAAATCACCCGCGAGTACAACATTTTTAAATTGTTTTTTCATCAGAACACGTAATAGTATCTCTAATCTACTCATAAATTCAACAAAATTACTTGGATTTGGTACTCTATATATACATACAATTACAATTCTATAATTTATAAGTTCTATGGCACAACATTCAAAAATACCCGTTATAGACAAATTAGCGATTTTCGGCAATTCTCTCCACTGATGACCATTTTTTATGAGTATACAAGCACCACCTCTTTTATTTTCCCTGCGACTAAAGCATGCAGCTAAACAGTAGTTAGGTATATTGAGATGGACTTCATAGCCATCCATCATGAAATGCTCCGTAATACATAATAGGTCCACTTGTATACTTTTTTCTAGTAACTCATATAGACACACTGTGAGCATGTCAGATTTTGTAAGGAGTCCTGCAATATTTTGGTGCATAATGTATACATTTTTATTCACGAAAAAAAGTATTCGTAGGTGTTTTTACTTCAGCTGTTTGATTCTTATCGTCTAGTTTATTGACTAGTACATGTTTGTCAGAATCTATGTTAACCTGGACAGATTTGTTTTCAAAGGACTTTTTACATTTATTTTGAATAATTTGTTCATATTGAAAGAGTTGGAAATGATAATTTAAACATAATATTTCTTTTAATAAAGATCTTGCAAGGTTAACTACATAATTTCGTCCACTTGGTGATAATCTAGTGTAGTTCATATCCATGTACAGAACATTTTTATATTTATTACAAATAAACCTGAGTAAATAGTTAAGTTTCGATTCTTGTAAAAACCTGTTTTTGGGTACTTCCGAGATGATCACATTTGTATTCGCAGTTAATGCTAGCCAACGGTGTAGATGTATATCAATATCATAGGGATTTTTGTCACTGCATCCGCCTAATACAATGACGTAGTCGTTTTTTGTCAGGTTGCTGATTATGTTCTTGGGGCACTGCAGAACCTCACTCAATGCCGCACCTGGTTTCAAATAGGAAACTACAGAATACTCAGGCCCTAGGAGATCCTGCAGTGCGTCGCGCAAGCCACGGGCCTGACCATCTCCCAGTATAACCACTCTGTGACAGCTGCTCCGGTGCTCAACCGGTTCACCTTCTGATGACAGGTGCTGAATCCCCTTACCAGTTCCTTTTTTACTGCAATGACGTGGGGTGTCCGTTTGGATCTGGGCATCGCTCTCCGATTGATACTGCTGTGTTATGAGTTTTCTGGGTTGCTCCGATGCACTTTTTGGCAGATTACTTCTGGCTAGACGTAGAGGAGAATGGCGTGAAGTGTTTACTCTCATATTCAAAACTCTTCTTGAGATAGGTGTTAAGTTGCTTTTTTTGAGTTGTGGAGTAGGGTTGGTGATTTCTTTCAGCAATTCTATTTGTCGTTGCTGATCCTGTATCTCCTGTTTCAATTTGGTATTCTCATAACTAAGATTATCGATTTCTTTGTCAGCAATTTTTAGTTTTTCTTTAATTTCCTTAATTTCCTGTCTGAAATCCTCCACAAATGATTGATTGCTAATTTGTGTAGCACTCTGTATGCTCATCATACTAGAATCTAGCATGGTTGAGTTTAATATGTCTTGTCTTGAATGCGATAAGTTAGTTTGTGATTGTGACCTGGCTAGTTTGTTTCTATAAGTAATATTTTCCATCTTATTTTGTATTTTTCGTAACTTTTTCCTATAAAAATTGTTGTAACGAAATTATACAATTTTTGTTTTAAATATTATTATTTGAAATCGCAGTTTTGTTAAATTACAAAAAACATGACACAAAAAGTACGTTTTGTGAAGGGGATTTGATCCCACGACCAGTAGCTCCACAGGTACAGTTGTTGAGTTTCACGCCATGCGAACATTAATAAACGTTGCGAATTGGTACACTGGTTGTTCCGTATTTTATTTTTTTAAATCATTAAAGTTGTTACTATGATTCACGCAGAAAACATTTTTTACCCTCAATCACAAAAACATAAGTCATTTATTTTAGATTTTTACACTTTTTTGCTAATATTCTAGTTGTTCACTGCACTTGATTACTTAGTTATGTTTATTTGATTGGTTTTTGACGAAAGATACACTTATTTTACGCTACACTTATTTGGAGTATGGTGTTACATTATTATTTTATAATCCTTTTTTTTTATTAAGTCCGTCACACAATTCACTAGATAACAATGTCACATAGGTTTTAGATGTTATTTCACAGTTTTAAATAGCAGAAACAGTTTTATCTTCACTTTAACAATTTTTTTAGAATAAATAACACGGACCCGATGTTAACGCGACAACTACCGCCATCTGACTATATGATGATGATGATGATGATGAGATAAAATCGACTCTATCTGCATAGTAAAATCAATACTTTCACAACTCGTTATTTCTTAAAGTAAGCAATTGATTTTGTTCATTCACTTCCCTAGTTGAGTTGAGTGCGAACTTATTCTGTTTCGTACAACGAGCTTTGCTACGGAAATGCAGATGCACTTCGAGAGAAGCTCGACTTATAAATTATTCAAGTAGTGAGACACTTCAAATATAGCACAGCCGCTGCGCGTTATTTTGAGAACAACGACTGCTCCGCCGACGTAACGTTCGATGCGCCGCCGACGCCGACGCTTGACCTCCTTCTGACCTTACACTGTGACAATACTACGTTACAATGTGGCCAACATTCACTCCCACTTCGATTACTATTCAAACTATTTATTCAAAAGGGCTGTCACTCAATTCCCTCGACATAGTCTCCCTTCTCGAAGTATTTCAGATCAATTGACTGTTGTGACAACCAATCGCAACTCCCTACACTGGTAAGTCTTTATTTATTTATTGAAGCTTCATGCATAGTAGCGGGCTTGAAGCTACAAGGCATTGTATACCAGTCAACCTTTGGGTTAAATAGACTACCCTCCCACATAACGGACACTTTCCTTTTAAAATAAATAAAAGGATGAGTTTCGACAGGAAGTAAGATAATACGAGAGAAATATATGATCTTAGTTTTGTAATTTATCGCTCCATATACCGGTTTATAGCTGAGCAAAGACGTCGCTTTATGGTAATTACCTTCTACACGTTCAAACCTCTCCAAAGAGGTCACGTATGAATTTTTTGATCACGTCAGTGCCCTATGAGAGACGGCAATCATATTCTGATTATATGAGTATCTTTACGTAAGTTCTACAGCGATAGAGTATGATATTTTCAGGTGGCCGTTTCTAATTTATGTAGAAGTGAGTAAACTCACCAAAAAATTGTATTGATAAGTCCCACAATAATACAAACAAGGTATACTTTGAATATACAACGAAACAACCGCGAAATCCGTTCAAATTATTTTTACAAGCTTTCAATCCTTCTTCATACTTCTATTACATCTCCACCTATAGACAAAATGTCAATAGCCATAGGTACATCGTATATAAAAAGCTGGAAAGGCCGATGAGAGCGGTATGTACCACATGGGGGCCATGGGATGACGCCGCAGGCTGGAACCCGGTATTTGAATAACGTTTGTACTCGTTGCTACGGATACAACTCAATATTTTTAAAGCTAGAAAGGCTTTCATTGTGACACCTTTACAAAGAGTTTTCTTTTTGAAGCCACGTCCTGCCGAATAAAATATGTAACATTTTAATTTTCGAAAGTATTGCCAAATAAAATATTTATTGCGATCCTGATTTTCATAAATAGTTAAGTCCATTCCGTAGATTTATGTGGAAGGTACTTAAGTATTTATACTTAATTTTTGTTACTTGAGTAATATTTATTTTAAAATGTTTGGTGGTTAAAATTATATGAAATTTTATAAAATGAAATTTAATTTAGATATTGGTCCATCTACAAACAATAGCTGGATCTTTATTATCATTCAGCATACTTTTAAGACTGCGCCAAAATTTTAAGCAAACAATAATGGCGGGCGTATACGCCGTACAGTTTCGAGAATTCATTTCACAAACAGTAATATCGTTTTTAACTAGAAATTGTTATCAAAGACACTTTAATCCATTTCGCACCCATCAAAAATATAGATAGATGTCCCAAAAACTTATCCACGTCAGATAACAGTTTAACATCGTATCTATTTTATACACGTAAAACGTACAATTTAAACACTAACATAATTTACAAATGTTTGCAATAATACGCTTTATTGAATTTTACGATTGTTTTAAATTTGCCAGACGTGAGTGCGATTCCATCTTTAAAAATAGAAAATGCCATTTGATAAATTATATAGGAGAGCAGATACAATACCTTGGGTAGTTCAGTTACTTACACTGCTATAAATGTTTTTGTCCCGTCCATATAGAACCTGACTTTATTCACTTACTATTTATGCTTTTGTCTGAAAATTTTATGCCTGTTATAATTTTAATTCGTTTCATAAATCCAGCGGTATATGTTGCTTATAAAAGCCGTCATTGAAACAGTAAAACGTTAGATATGTTACCCTGCCACTGGTTGACAGCACATCATAGGCCTGTTATTTTATTTATATTTTGTGCAGCAATATTCCGTTTCCAGAATTTTACATAGCATATAACTTTTATTTGTGATTGACTGCTTATAAAATACAGTCAATGAATATTTCAAACCACTATAACGCTCGCCATATTCAGTACCATGGTTCTATGAAAACCTCAGAAATACGTGAGCATCTACAAATCAAAACATAGTGAAAGAGGAAAAAGAACAAAAGATACAGTTATATAAACATCTAATAACGACACATACCAACACCTTAGTCATAGCCCTAAGAGAAACATTAACCCCGAAAAGGCTCAAACGTCACCACTTATGGGCAAACAATTTTGAGAGGAAGATTTTTCGCTGGAAGATTGGACCTCCCAAGTCAATGTCCGCAAAAAAAAACTGCTAAAGGTTATCAACCAATTGCAAGATAAGCAAGGAAAAAAACAGAAGATATTCAGAACAAAACAGTCTCTCATAACATAATCTTCACTTACTCTTGTGTACCACGTATTCAGCGCTGATATCGCAATAGTGACGTCACCTTCCCCAGTCGCTTATTTTAGTGTGACAGCGCTTAAACTGCACAATATTGGGGCATATCCGGACGACGAGGCCGAATGATCGCGAGCGCGGCCAGCCGCCGCCAAGTGCGGAACAGTGGCGCATCACACAGAATAATGACACAAAGGCTTTATTTTAAGAACCGCCATTATCTTCCCACTGCACAGCTCTCGCGCCCCCGGGCTAAATTAAAATATCTTGCTAGAAATGAACTTCAAGTAAAGCTTTACTATGACACTGTTTGTGAAATATTAAATGAAGTTACAAAGATGTATACGATCGTAAAAGTTTTCTGTTTAGTACTTCCGCGAGGGTCGTCGAAGACGCCCAACTTTTGTTAAAGCCGAGACTCGTAATTCTGCACTCGACTGTCATCTTTCCCTTGTTATAATAAAGTCTATTGTGTTCTACGATGAATGTGACAGATAGATCACTTGAGCATGAACTTCTGGGTGTGTGCAGAGCACTGTCATTTACTTTTAAAAGGTTCAAACTTCGACACTTACGTGTCCATTTACGACCTATAAAATGTCAAAACCCAGTGAAGTTTCGATGCAAACAAATTACCCGGCCCACATTTGCAATACGAGCAAAATGAAAATAAGCAATAACAATATTTTTATGTAGCGACGAGTACTTTATAGGCAATTTTTCTCAGTGAATTGTATTTTGATGACACTGTCTGATATTCATAAATGATGAGTTAGTTCGTGAGTTTAAGTTTTACTAGCTACTAATTGCATTACCTCGAAGAAACAATTTCAGCAAAGAAATGTGACGCAAACACAAATTTATTTTTTTATTTTTCTAATGTTGCAGTTGCTCATCATACTCAACTCTCATCGCCAGAGTACGGCGACATTACAAATTAAATTAGTTCATTGGGCGAGTAAACTGATTTTCTCGGAATAACCTTTTTAACCTGCGTTCTGTCCTTGTGGACTCTGCCGTACTTGCACGTGACATAATCCATTAGACGGTTCCTGGAAACGTGTAGAAAAGATATTACCCATATTCATTTATAAAAACCACAAATTTCATACCAAATAACAAAACTAACAGATCTTAATTTTCACATTTTCCCAGGAATAGTTTATACATAAAACTTTTGAATAGAACATGCGGTGTTACTGTACACCTAACTATAACAATAGCTTTCTCAGTAACTGCACAGAACCACACAGCATTTTAGAAATTTTATGAAACCGACGGCAGTTTTCCGTCATACAGTCATTGTTTATTTATTGATCGTTTTGTTATTAGCTAGGGCAATGACGTTTGGAAAATTAATAATACAGAAAGGAAAACAAAAGTTGTTCCAAGGAAATGCTTGCAAGGTTATTGACGTGAAATGTTGATTTGACTGACAAAATTTCTGCACTGTTGCCAAAGTGTACAATGACCAAATAGTTTTTTAAATGCAATCAAATGTAGAGGAGCAGATAGGACGACTTCACTTTCAAGGACCACATAAAAGCCTTTTCGTTTCTAAACGTGGACAAGATGCGGGCGGGTATAAGTCATCATAACGGTCGGCCATGATCCCGAAAGGTTGGATAGTGTACCTATGTCATACCCACCCTTCTCATATATCCACAGTGCGGTATAACGGTATTAGGTTCTGACAGGGGGCGTGCCCATCACCATTTATCAGTCAAAACTTCAAACTTGAAGTACCTTACTAAAATTTTCATTCAACAAAATATAACCTTTCCACTTATATTTTCTCTGTTTAAGTACAGAACTGAAAACCTCGAAGACGGCACCTGTTTTTGTTAGTACTAGAATGTTGAGCTAGATAAGTAGCTTATACCGACCTGCACTATATTTTCCTTTCAATCCCGATCTAGCGAGAAAATAGATCATTGTTGTCAGCAAAATAAGACGCCGAGCATACCTCGAAGATGTTTTCTTTGAGCGTCGGCAAAGCTTTAGCATTCCACATAACTGCTTTGAAATTGCACACAACTCAAAGCATATCATGCAACATCATTTATTTCTATTAACCAGAAAAGGTTCTACACAAATTGCCTAGCGTGTAAATAATTTGAAAACAAATTAAAGGCGAAGTTTGAATAAAAATTCGCGTGCGAGAAAACTAGGAGTATATAATATAAAGGCTTATGAATACGTGCGAGTAGGTAGTTCTTAACACGAGCGGCGTGGATGGAGGCGAGCGCACTTGGCGTGGGCTCAAGATCTCTTCATTCCCCTATGTCTCGCCGGTAAATAATTGCGACTGTACCGCACACCACTCACCTTGACAATTATGTGCACTTTATTTGACGGTGCTTCTACCTGCCTCACCCTTTGTATGAGGCGTATTACAAAACACTTGCGGACAAAAATCCAACCGTGTGAAATGTGAAATTAAATCATCATCATGATACTATTCCGTAAGCGGCTACTTCTGACTGCGGGTGTGAAACCGGAAGGTTTTACCTACGTGAATATTACCATAATTAGCTAGTGTTTAATGAAATTATTGGATACTTTACCTTTTAATTACTAGCTGGGTAATTTTCGCAGGATGGAAGCGAATTACCTAGGTATTCGCTTCGAGGCCGTTAAACAAAACAAAATAAATATGAACATGAGTGTACTGTTCGCCGCAATGTTTAGGTCTCTTTGTAAAAGACAGCTGAGATAAATGGGTCAGCACAGCGCTTGAAGGCAATGTTCTACTAACCTGTCACTGCTTGCTGTATGTTTTAATAGTTTTATTACTTGTTTAGGTAAATATATAAATACTGGATCTCACATTACGTTCACTGGTTGACGACTTAATAGAGCGTCATTTACATATGTTAAAAGAGTTTTGATATTTTGTGTAACTTCGCTATTGTATGTGTGCTTGTGTGCAATTTTATTATAGACTCAATCAATCGGCCTAGCCTTTTCTCAACTATATTGGGAACGGCTTCCAGTCTTACCGGATTCACTTAAGTACCAGTGTTTTGCATGGAACGTCTGCCTATCTGATCTCCACAACCCAGTAACTGAATAATACGGTACCCTTTGGTAAGACTGGTGTCAGGTGAAGCTTCTGACTACCCGTAACGACTGTCAAAGATCTTCAAATAACAGCCGGGACGAACGGCTTAACGTGCTTTCCGAGGCACGGAGGAAACTCGGTATGTTGAAATGGTCACCCATTCACGGACCGACCTCGTCAAGCATTGCTTATCCTTGATGATCGACCTGTGCGGCTGTTATTATTTAGCCACGAGTTCCTCACTTACTATAGACTCTGGTCTGAAAATAAAATGTATCATTATTATATTAATATTAATGACTCTGCCAGCGACTACAGCCGCGTAAAAAATATCCCAAGGGACCAAACGCCAGAGTTAAAAGTATCAGGACTCAGGACAGGATCTACTCGTGTGCCAAATTTCATTTATATCCATTTAGCTGTTAAGACGTGAAAAGGTAACAAACAGGCAGACAGACAGTCACTTTATTAGTAGGGATATAATGAATTTTGTATTTAGTATTTGGTTTTAATATTCCGATACTCTTATCTAATTACAACACAGATAGTAGGCACATAGCTACAAAAGTAAAAAACTCCTATCTTTCGTAGGCGACAAAATGCAAAATTGTTCGCAAAACTGTTTCATTTGCTCCGTAAAAGTGGCTCTGGAAACATAAAATATTATCTTTCAGCAGAGCGTAATGCGAGCAGTTTTCCAAACAATTACATAAGCACATGCAGGTAGGCTGCAGACGCTGTGAAAGCTGCGACGCTGCCAAGGGACGCGAGCCAACGTACAGAATGTAACTACGTACGAAGGCTACACGTCATCACGTTTCCTACCGACGCGGAATACAAATGAAAGGGTAGGCCCAACTGTTTGTATTCAACTTCATCAAAATTGCCCAACTGGGGCCTGTTTAACCTACGACAATTAAATGACGATTGATTAACTTTTGCGTACGTATGTACATAGAATGACAACTTTTCCGTTTATGGTTGTTTTCACAGAACAGAAAAAACGCCTTGTTGTTTTTGTATTGATGAAATGTATCAAGTAACTCAAGACATATACCTACATGTACAGTAACCAATATAATTTTCAGTTTTTCACTTTGTCTTCGTTGATGTATCTGTGTTGAATAAGTGATTTATATTTCCTTATTTTAATTTCTATTTCATAAACACCTTAGAAATAGTAGACATACCCAAAAATCCAAATTTTGAGAAAAGATATATTACACAATATAGTTGGCTTTCTAAAATCCTATATTATTAAACGAGCAATTTTCGTAGTATATATTTGTAATAACGTTCTCAAAAACGACTCTAAAGATTTTGATAAAATTTGCAATATTGCGGTTTTCGGGTGCGAAAAAGCGATCTCGCTAGTTCACACATCTGGGAAAATTCGTTTTCTAGGCAAAATTGTTCTCAATTTGTTCACCCAGATACTACTGTTTAAATAACACCATCATATTTCTATTGCACATTCAAGAGATCTTTTTTTCGAGTGTCTGCAATTTCCATATATTTATTTACTCCCGTGACTGTACCTTATCCTTCCAATTAGTTTTAGTTGTGTAAAAATGAATAATAGGTAAATACCCAATACTTTACTGGCTATAAGCAAAGACGTAAAAAGACTGGGTAATAACTGCGAAGTTAAAACGAGCAAACATAAAATTAAAAGTTATTTTTAAATGGACGTTCAGTTAGGCAGAAAACTAGGTGAAGTAGTTTTCTTGAATGAAATACAGCAGCATGTCCAATTGTAAATAACATAGATTGTGTTATACGAGTTAATTGGGTAACGAAACATATTTCAGAACAACTTAATTGGTACATACTATTTTTAATTCATAGCCTCTATTATTGTTTTGCAAACCGTTAAAGCAATCAAGCCTGAAATTAGATACGTTATTTTATAAACAACTCAAAACATTATACAAAAAAATGAACATCGCCTTCGTCATCATCCGGCCCTTATCCCAATTCATATGGGGTCTGAGCATCAAGTGTTCTCCCAAAGATCTCTATTCGCCGTCATCTGAATACTTTACGTCATTTGTAGCCATATTATCTTTCAAACAAATCATCCATAGTTTTGGTCTTCCTCTATCCCGTATTTATAATTTAGATTCTAAACTATCGCCACTACTTTTCCACTACTTGCCCATACCAGCAGCCTTATTGCGTAATGAATTCGGCAAAGAGTATGAAAAATCGCCCAATCATATTTTTATTATTAGTTAATAGATAGAAGTTTCCACAAAGTCTCTTTTCACAACTGCAATGCTATTTTACCACACAGCCCCAGCACAGCACACACAGCAGCACTATTGTTCATGTCCTCGCACTGTACTTCAATGAATAAATAAACAGCTATATACATTATTAAAAACATTTACCTTAACAATGTATGAATCAAAAGGTTTTTCACTTGTGTTCAACATTTAATAGAACACGCACGAGACAATTACACTACACAGAAAATATACATAATTATTCGACTCAAACTAAATTCTGATAAGAACTTTTATAAATATTTAAGCAGACAATTTAATACAATGCTGTCGTAGATGTATATAACAGATATAATAGTTTCAAAGCATCATTAATAACTTACTTCAGCTACAATTATTTTCTATAAAAGCGCTGATTTTTATTACAAAAATAATTTTTATTTGTCTAAAATATTTCAAAATCAAAATAGTTCATTTCAAATAAACCTTAGAGGTACTTTTGAATCATCATCATCATATCAGCCGAAAGACGTCCACTGCTGGACATAGGCCTCCCCCAAGCGTCGCCACATTGACCGATCCCGTGCATCTCGTAACCAGCGGCTCCCCGCAACCTTCACCAGGTCATCGGTCCACCTGGTGGGAGGCCTTCCAACGCAACGTCTTCCGGTTCGCGGTCGCCATTCCAGAACCTTTCTGCCCCATCGGCCATCCGTTCTGCGAGCAATGTGCCCTGCCCACTGCCAATTAAGTTTGGCAATTCTTCGGGCTATGTCGGTAACCCTGGTTCTCTTGCGGATCTCTACGTTTCTGATTCGATCACGCAAGGAAACTTCGAGCATAGCCCTCTGCATTGCCCTTTGAGTGACTGTAAGCTTTCTGATAAGGCCCATTGTAAGCGACCACGTCTCAGAGCCATATGTCATCACTGGCAACACACACTGGTCATAGACTTTCGTCTTGAGACACTGCGGTAAGTTGGACGAGAAGATACCGCGCAACTTCCCAAACGCTGCCCAGCCGCGTCGGATTCGACGGTTGACCTCTTTCTCGAAGTTGGCCCTACCCAATTGGATCGTTTGTCCCAGGTAGGAATAATCGTCCACAACTTCGAGTGTAGTGTCTCCGACTTTGATAGGAGTGGGTGCAACATGGGCATTCAACATCAACTTAGTTTTGTCCATGTTCATCCTAAGACCCACTCTTTCGGAAGCTCTATTGAGATCATCGAGCATTGTACTGAGGTCCTCCATGGTCTCAGCCATAACCACTATATCGTCGGCAAACCGAAGGTGAGTGATGTACTCGCCATTGACGTTGATGCCTAGCCCTCTCCAGTCCAGAACCTTGAAGACATCCTCCAGTGCAGCGGTAAAGAGCTTCGGAGATAAAAATAAAATAAGCTTTTTTGTTTTTTGCAGTTTTTTAATACTAAAAGAAATTGAGTTTATACAATACAAATATATTCATACAGTCTTCAGCAGGTCCAACAATGTTTTAAAACTTTCCTGCCCAACACTAACTGTTCTTGCACCCTAGTGGCTGCTGAGCAGGACCAGCATTGAGCCAAGCCTTTTTATCAGCGATGTAATCCCCCAACTTATAATATGCTTACCTGCATAGTGTGTATTTTATACAAGTTTTAAATTTCGTCTCATTCAGTTCTAGAAATCAGTTATAGAATTTATTTAGTAAACCCGTTCTAACGTTAAAACCTAGAATACTTCGTTCGCTTACTTAACCCAAAAATGAGATTTCCCAAGACAAGTTTTAGCTAAACGTTTGAACGTCGTAATCTTCCATATTTCATCATAACGTTTAGACCCAGTTTTAAGAGAAGGATTTAAAAACAAACGCGTGTATGAGGCTGCGTAATCTTGGATTAAGAGCAAATGTCATGTTCGTGTGGGGTTGCGAGAAAAACGTTTAGATTCGTTCCTTATCCTCCGCGCGATAGACAGCCCCGTATGGCATCAGCGCAGCCTTTGAAATCACGTTGAGATGTGGGATGCGGGTAGCCGCCGGGTTCATAATTCCTACGATTATACTTTGACAAAAACCTGCTTGTAGATATTCAACTGTTCTTTTTTTTAATCGTGACGTGGAGATTTTTTATATCATTTACCTAAAAATAAAGATAACCAGCTTCTGCTAGCGGCTTCACCCGCGTAAAAGTCGAAAATTAACCCGAGGGAACATATTTCTGGAATATAAAATGTCCTATGTGCTATTCCTAACTATAATCTATCTCTGTGCCAAATTTCATCCAGTTCAGTTCAGCCGTTTGAGCGTGAAGAAGTAACAAACATACAAATACACTCACAGACTTTCACCTTTTCAATATTAGTGTGATATGTAACTTACTGATTGCGAAATTAGGAATCTATTTATTTTCTCATTTCTCTTTTGGCATAAAATCTTCCTCAGACTAAACAAAGAGATATAAATATTTTAGCAATCTAAAACAACGCCTCATAGATTAAAAAGTTACTTGGCGATAATCTCCCCTATAAAAACTTTTGCCGTAAACTCCTAAAAATACCCCAACATCTGAAAGTCTGTTACAATAAAACTACAAAAACACTAAAGATTTAGTGGCCCGATACACACAACTCTACGAAAAAAAGTTTAAAACCCCAACAGAAAGTTTGCGCCTTAAACGACAACGGAGACCGGAGTCACTATCATTGTTACAAACTGGAAAGTCGCATTATCTGATAAGTGCGAACCTCCTTTTTCTGCAAACTTCCGAGTTATCTCGGTCAAGTTAAGGTTTAGTTGGAGATTACGTCGTTTCCGCTAATTCATCTGAGATTCAAGCCGTTTTCAAGCAATTTGCTCCTCCTTTAATTCGTTGATGAACGTGTTTTAGATATAATATTATTTAAATTGAAATTTCGCGTAATTTACGTTTGCATTGTGTGACTTTTGCTGTTATCTACTGTTTCATTGTTACCTGCAATAAATTTTGTTTCTTTATTATGCGACTGCCGAAGGAGGGTAGTGTGTTTATCAGTCTATGTATGTATGTTTGTTCCTATATGGCGTTCCAGAGATCAAACGCGTAGGCCGATTTTGATGATTCATACATCAATCGATTCGTCTTAACCCTGCGAGTGTTAAGAGCCCGCTGGCTACATTAAAATTGGACAATCGAAAAGTTGCGGATTTTGGGCACCATATTTTGGGTGCCCAAATTTTTTTTTGCTTCCAAACCCATCGTGTGGGGTATCAAAATAAAGGGTTTTAAGAGGTGATTTCAAAAATATTTAACTCTTATATGTTTAAATGGATGTATTTCGAAAATAACTTAACTAAAAAGTTATAAATAAAAAAAGTTAAATCAAAAAACCCGACTGCTTCAAAAGCGAACTAAAAAGTCGTAAACAAGGAAAAAATCATGCTGTGCTTGCGGAGGACACTCGCCACATAGGAACAAACATACATACATACATAGACTGAAAACACATTACCCTCCTTCGGCAGTCGGGTAATAACTAAGACAAAACGTTTCGCTCTGCGAATATAAGGTACATAAATAATTTTGTAGTTTTGTAAGACCTTCTTGTGTTTCTTCTTCATATTACATTTCAAAAGAAACAATGTAAAACACGCTTGAGCTTTACGTCCACGAAGATAGTTAATAACACAAAGTTAGATTCAACTTCTCAATTTATGTTCTATTAGACTAAAATCTAAGTATGATACTAAAAACGTAGTGTCTTAGCTATCTCATGTTTGAATGACAATGTCACACACATTGTTGTATTTCGAAATGTGAAGGATACCAAATGTTTCTTTTTTCAGACAAAGTACACCTGCGTTCAAACAATACATTCAGGTATACTTGGAACTGCGAACAATACACTGAAATCACATTATGTTGCTCGCAATGTGATGTTACTGTCTACCTTCTTTTCGGTCAGGGTAATAATACCATTGAACCCATCCCCCAATATATGACGCCCACGGGATCCGAGGTGGAGTGGTTTACACCTTTCAGGGGATAAACACGGAACCCAAAATAAAATATTTAGAAAACACAAAAGGTTCACTTTAATTCCACGCTCCAACTTAATGCAGTTTCATTTCACAAATAAAACTAAATAAACTTACTTATTCCCCTCATAAGTTTCCTTGCTTTCAAGTTAGTTAAAATGAAGCGCAGCATCCATCTAGCGTCTGATTTATTAAACAACAATATTATTTAAAGAGTAATTAGACTCTTTCATCCTATGATTACGCTTTGCAAAATGAGCTTAGATGGAAAGCAGACGGTTCCTTTCTTGTTGTCTACTTCGAATATTTATTTCACCGAGTAACATTTGAAAACCATCATCATCTGCCTAGCCTTATTCCCAACTATATTGAAAATGGCATCCAGTCTAACCGGATTCAGGTGAGTACCTGTGTTTTACATGGAGCGACTGTCTATCTGGCCTCCACAACCCAATAACTGGGTAACACTGCACCCCTTGGCTAAACTTGTGTCAGATCTCAAGCTTCTGACTACTCGTAACGACAGTCAAAGATCTTCAAAGGACAGCCAGAACCAACGGCTGAACGTGCTTTCCGAGGCACGGAGGAAACTCGCTATGTTGAAATGGTCACCCTCTACGGACCGACCTCGTCGGTAAGGTTTAAAAACCAATGCTGACAAATATATTTTAGGAATAAAACAAGTTTAAATTCTTAATACTGTTGTGTCTCAAGTCTTCTTAAATAAATCAAAAAGGTAATTCCAATTTACGCAAAACGAGTCTTACATACATACATAAACTCACGCCTTTTTCCCATGGGGGTAGGCAGAAACTACAGAACGCCACCTGCTACGATCCTTACATACTTCTTTTGCTTCACACACATTCATACATCTAGTCATACACACACGCCGGTTATGGGTACTGCGCACTTGGCCTTTCTGAAGAACATCACCTATAAGGTCTATGTATGTCTTTCTAGGGCGTCCCCTGCCGGCGTTTCCATTCACGTCTGCCTTGTAAATACCTTTCGTAAGTCGACTTTCATTCATCCTCTCAACATGGCAAAACCATCTTAACATACCCTTTTCAATTTTAGTCACTACATCTTCTTTTAAACCACAACGTTGTCTTATTACCTCATTCCTCAATCTATCAGTTAAAGTTACACCACACATACTCCGCAAGGAGCGCATTTCTACTGCATTAATCCTACTTTCATGTCTTTTTTGCCATACCCAGCCTTCACTTCCATACATAAGTGTAGGCACCAGCACGCTGTTGTGAACGGCGAGTCGAGCTTCCGGAGACATCGAATTGCTGGTCACAACTGCATGCATAGCCCCATTCACTTTATTCCCTGCATTCACTCTCCTTTCCACATCCTCTTCAATCTTTCCATGAATTCCAAAACCAATGCTGACAAATATATCTTAGGAATAAAACAAGTTTAAATTCTTAATACTGTTGTGTCTCAAGTCTTCTTAAATAAATCAAAAAGGTAATTCCAATTTACGCAAAACGATCCTTATTTACAGCAATACGTGTTTTATTGATGAGAAAGACGAAACAAAATCTTTAAAGAGAATGTCGCTTCCAGTGTCTTCAGACGAAAAGTCGGTATTATATATAGTAAAATGTTAAGTCTCCTTTGAGCAACATGCTTGACGAGACTTCCAGTTAAAGTCAAGAAACTCAGGGAAGATTTAATTCGGTAATTATTCTTCATTAATTTGCAGTACCTATTAACATTTAATTCATCCCTTTTGATTTAAAATCTCTTACAAAATCGCCTCTCTCAAGCTGGTTACACTTCAAATACTCCAGGTGTATAATTACGCTATTTTTAGACACCAATAAGCGGCGTTGAAACCTGAAGCTAGCACTAAATGAACCTTTAAATGCCTCTTTAAAAATGAGTATGCAAAGTAGCATCGTGAATTTATTAAGCCGTTTGGCTTTATGAAATCTACATTTCAGATACAAAATTAGACCATTCGAGTAGCGAAGACCGAATTAAATAGTGCGCAGGAAGTGTCGCGGCGGCCATAATCCGGCTTTTAAGTAAATAAAACGCCGGCCATGCTTCACAGACTACCGCGACCTTCCAGCCTTTGAATAAGTAATGAGCGGCCTTTTTGATCATTAAAATGATTGTTTATTTAATCAATCTTAATAAAATAATGGGTTTCTTGTGGTTCGTGAATAAACAGCGTTAATATTTGACAATGTAACAAACTTTGATGGAACGTGATTATTGGCTTCCACGTTACGGTTACGGGTCGCGGGTTTGAACACAAAACTAATATTTGTATTGAATAGATAGTTGTTTGTGTGACTAGAGTATACGCACGTAGGTTTCGGAGAACCGAGTGAAAAAACAACAATCCTATTGACTCACCTCAGTAGCGTTTGAAAACATGTCTCTGACTACATTAAACATTCTAGAAAAAAAAAACACTTGAACAAATCTAATTTCTACTCCAGAAGAAACTTCAAATCACAAGATTTATCAGTTTTAAAGTGATCGATCTAACTACGAAGCCAGCGTAGTCAGTGCACATGAAATCGTAGCACGTCTACGGCGTAGCGCTCGTAGCTAACCGTGCTACGTGAAATACTACGACTCATTTAAACTTACACCAACACAACCAACCGGTTTATTTTTTTGTATAAATAACATCGTGTGGCTCCGAGCAAAGAATATGTCACCCCTCCTCCTCCGGTGAATGCCGTAAAAGGCAACTTGGGGATTATGTGAAGAGGATTCCTGCGGTTTCTTAAAGTTTGCTAATAAAATCGGTAGTCTGTTCGCTTAGTATTGTGATAAGGATAGTAATATTGATTTATTCTTTGTAGTACACACACAGAGATTTTGTTCAGTTGATTGGTCTCAAACATAAATTTATTATGTTTTCGATGGTCTCAAAGCAGTAAGTAGGTCAACCATGATTCCTTCATCGCAAGCCAGGTGCGTTGCTACCCAACAATTCAAAATCAAATTGAACAATTATTTGTGTGCCTAAACAAAGACAGACACTCGATTCTATTCAACATTAATGTGTGACACATACACGTCGTAATTGGACAATTACTGTAAGCCCGCGGTGGCATGTGTACCACTACATTTATACGAAATGTGGTAATTATCGTAGTCACGCAAACGGCTTATTATTATATGTACACGCACAACGTTAGCGAAACCACTGTCATTTGTGCGCCATCTTGATTCCTACTCATATTTTATGCCGTCAAGTGTAATAGGGACATTTTAAATTAGCTTTTGTCCAACTTTAGTGATGTTGCCTCTGGGATTTAACAAAAATGTTTATTGTTGTTTTTTCTCTTAACGTTGTCGCTAAATGGCTGTTGTGGCTTTTAAGCTCATTGATTATCGGGGTTTAAGGAATAAAAAGCAAAAGTTCCATCCATTGTGCCGTGCTAATGAGAGCGACAACTTCTTCTAAGTAAAAAGGATCCTGCGAACCGCCGGAGACACTGTTTGTTTCTGTTCTACAAATGAACGAAGCACAAACATAGCCAAATCGTTGTTTTAAATACTTCAGTCCGTTACCTAGTTTATTTTAGATAACCAAGTTCGCCCGTATTGGGGCGGAATCTACTTCAATTAAAACAGTACGTCTCTACGAAAAATAAAACAAATATTATTTATTTTTACATTGTACACAAAACATTATTTATATTTTTTCTAAGCCTGTAGTGTCCCACTAGAGAATAAAAACCTAATAACTTTTCATGTTTATTCCTCTTTAGGGTCTGACGAGGATTTTCATACTGTTAAAAGAGTATATCTGAACAAAGGGGTATCTTGAAACCCGAAAGCGACTTACACTATTTTTATTTCGAAAAACTCAGAACTGGACACACAGTAGTATCCTCGGGCGCGGCTAGTTACAAAACGAAACCATCGTACAACGTTATATACATAAGGAGGAACCTATTTCCATAAGGTTACGTTCCCAACTCTTCAAACCAGTAATACCTCTTTCGGCATAAAATAAACGAATATAAAGCATAAGGAAGCAAGAGCTCGTTTGAAAAATATTAAGACGGTGTAAGCGACCGGGCATCTGTTATTTCTAAAAAGGAATTCAGGATTCTGGAAAGGAATTTCCGAACACAAAAATATTTATTTTGCTGTGAAATAATGAGAGAGGTAGCCAACGGAGATAGCTGTTAGGAACTCGACTTGCTCAGTGGAATTAAGCTGAGGATTGTCTTCCAGCATTACGTTTTTAGTTTTTATTTTGTTCAGTAAAATATCCCGCATAAGCTGTGAGATTAAAATAGGGGAAATACTCGTTGCAGTGAAGCTGTTGGGATCAGTAACCAGAAAGACATAATAGCTTTTTGATATGGAACTCGTTTCAGTATGATTACTCATGAGTTCATAGACATATAATACAGATAGTACATTGGTAGGTCTTCTGTGTACGCACTCGTCGCCTAACTGAATTAAAATGACACTTTATTCACTTACTTAATTTCAATTTAAATGTAGAAAATAATGATTTTACTTAGAAAACTATCATCCTATTTATTATAACATTATTTGTAAGTGATTTTATAACAGCGTATTAGAAAAAGTATTAAAATAAAGTATAACTTAATATCAAAATTATAGAATGGTATAAAATAATGGAATACGTTGCCGTAAAAAAAATAGTATGTAGGTGTAAAATTCCCACTACTATCGCGTTTAAGATCTAATGGCCGTATACTAAAAGGTTAAAAGATGATAAAAATGTAGTACATAGAACATACACAGATTACATCTCGACTTGTATAACAATAACCTTTCTCATCGGTAAACTTTTACGACAAGCGCGGATTGATAAAAATCTTTGTTTCCCTTTTTCCCTCAAAAAGCTGCCGAGGGCTGCAAAAACGCGTTTCATGTTAGATTTCGTCGGAATGATGAGGATATCCTCCTCTTCGGTATAACAAATACGATTACCAGTCCTTCAACTAAGATGGCTCATTATATCAAATTTAAATTTGATTTCTTATTGTATCTAGAGAATTTAAGTAGATGCTTTAATTTCTAGCCGTTTTTTCTTAAGCTCCCTTGCCAAACGTGAAAATATAGAAGCAAATTCCAAAAGAATAATCCAAACAAAAATAATTAGCACAGTTTAGATAAAACCGACTCTATCTGCATAGTAAAATCAATACTTTCACAACTCGTTATTTCTTAAAGTAAGCAATTGATTTTGTTCATTCACTTCCCTAGTTGAGTTGAGTGCGAACTTATTCTGTTTCGTACAACGAGCTTTGCTACGGAAATGCAGTGCACTTCGAGAGAAGCGCGACTTATAAATTATTCAAGTAGTGAGACACTTCAAATATAGCACAGGCACTGCGCGTTATTTTGAGAACAACGACTGTTCCGCCGACGTAACGTTCGATGCGCCGCCGACGCCGACGCTTGACCTCCTTCTGACCTTACACTGTGACAATACTACGTTCCAATGTGCCCAACATTCACTCCCACTTCGATTACTATTCAAACTATTTATTCAAAAGGGCTGTCACTCAATTCCCTCGACATAGTCTCCCTTCTCGAAGTATTTCAGATCAATTGACTGTTGTGACAACCAATCGCAAGTCCCTACACTGGTAAGTCTTTATTTATTTATTGAAGCTTCATGCATAGTAGCAGACTTAAAGCTACAAGGCATTGTATACCAGTCAACCTTTGGGTTAAATAGACTACCTTCCCACATATCGGACGCTTGCCTTTTAAAATATCTCAAAGGATGAGTTTCGTCAGGAAATAAGATAATGCGAGAGAAATATATGATCTTACTTCTGTAATTTATCGCTCCATATACCGGTTTATAGCTGAGCAAAGACGTCGCTTTATGGTAATTACCTTCTACACGTTCAAACCTCTCCAAAGAGGTCACGTATGAATTTTTTGATCACGTTAGTGCCCTATGAGAGACGGAAATCATATTCTGATTATATGAGTATCTTTACGTAAGTTCTACAGCGATAGAGGATGATATTTTCAGGTGGCTGTTTCTAATTTATGTAGAAGTGAGTAAACTTACCAAAAATTTGTATTGATAAGTTCCACAATAATACAAACAAGGTATACTTTGAATATCAAACGAAACCTTCTCGAAGCTTTCAAACTTTCTTCATACTTCTATTACATCTCCATCTATACACAAAATTTCAACAGCCATAGGTACATCGTATATAAAAAGCTTGAAAGGCCGATGAGAGGGGTATGTACCACATGGGGGCCATAGGATGACGCCGCAGGCTGGAACCCGGTATTTGAATAACGTTTGTACTCGTTGCTACGGATACAACTCAATATTTTCAAAGCCAGAAAGGCTTTCATTGCGACACCTATACAAAGAGTTTTCTTTTTGAAGCCACGTCCTGCCGATTAAAATATGTAACATTTTAATTTTCGAAAGTATTGCCAAATAAAATATTTATTGCGATCCTGATTTTCAGAAATACTTAAGTCCATTCTGTAGATTTCTGTGGACGGTAATTAAGTATTAATACTCAATTTTAAATGCTGGAGCAATATTTATTTTAAAATGTAAATGTTTGGTGGTCAAAATTATATGAAATTTTATAAAGTGAAATTAAATTTAGAAATTAGTCCATGTACAGACAATAGCTAGAACTATACACAATACTCGCATACTTTTTCGACTGCGCCAAAATTACAAGCAAACTATAATGGCGTACGCCCGCCGTAAAGTTTCGAGAATTTATTTCACAAATTGTAATATCGTTTTTAACTAGAAATTGTTATCAAAGACACTTTAATCTATTTCACACCCATCTAAAATATAGACCGATGTCCCAAAAACTTACCCACGTCAGATAACAGTTTGACATTCAAACCTGCCATTAAATATTAAATGCCGTTTTATTATTCAATCGTAATATAATATAACATCGTATCTATTTTATACACGTAAAACGAACAATTTAAACACTAACATAATTTACAAATGTTTGCAATAATACGCTTTATTGAATTTTACGACTGTTTTAAATTTGCCAGACGTGAGTGCGATTCCATCTTTAAAAATAGAAAATGCCATTTGATAAATTATATAGGAGAGCTGATACAATACCTTGGGTAGTTCAGTTACTTACACTGCTATAAATGTTTGCGTCCCGTCCATATAGAACCTGACTTTATTCACTTACTATTTATGCTTTTGTCTGAAAATTTTATGCCTGTTATAATTTTAATTCGTTTCATAAATCCAGCGGTATATGTTGCTTATAAAAGCCGTCATTGAAACAGTAAAACGGTAGATATGTTACCCTGCCACTGGTTGACAGCACATCATAGGCCTGTTATTTTATTTATATTTTGTGCAGCAATATTCCGTTTCCAGAATTTTACATAGCATATAACTTTTATTTGTGATTGACTGCCTATAAAATACAGTCAATGAATATTTCAACCCACTACAATGCTCGCCATATTCAGTAACATAATTCTATGAAGACCTCAGAAATACGTGAGCATCTAAAAATCAAAACAGTGAAAGAGGAGATAGAACAAAAGATACAGTCATATAAACATCGAATAACGACACATACCAACACCTTACTCATAGCCCTAAGAGAAACATTAACCCCGAAAAGGCTCAAACGTCACCACTTATGGATAAACAATTTTGAGAGGCAGATTATTCGCTGGAAGATTGGACCTCACAAGTCAATGTCCGCATAAAAAATCTGCTAAAGATTTTCAACCGATTGCAAGACAAGCAAGAAAAACAAAAGAAAATATTCAGTACAAAACTGTCTCTCATAACATAATCTTCACTTACTTTTGTGTACCGCGTATTCAGCGCTGATATTGCAATAGTGATGTCACCTTTCCCAGTCGCTTATTTGGATGTGACAGCGCTTAAACTGCACAATATTGGGGCATATCCGGACGACGAGGCCGAATGATCGCGAGCGCGGTCAACCGCCGCCAAGTGCGGCACAGTGGCGCGTCACACAGAATAATGACACAAAGGCTTTATTTTAAGAACCGCTATTATCTTTCCACTGCACAGCTCTCGCGCCCCCGGGCTAAATTAAAATATCTTGCTAGAAATGAACTTCAAGTAAAGCTTTTCTATGACACTGTTTGTGAAATATTAAATGAAGTTACAAAGATGTATACGATCGTAAAAGTTTTCTGTTTAGTACTTCCGCGAGGGTCGTCGAAGACGCCCAACTTTTGTTAAAGCCGAGACTCGTAATTCTGCACTCGACTGTCATCTTTCCCTTGTTATAATAAAGTCTATTGTGTTCTACGATGAATGTGACAGATAGATCACTTGAGCATGAACTTCTGGGTGTGTGCAGAGCACTGTCATTTACTTTTAAAAGGTTCAAACTTCGCCACTTACGTGTCCATTTACGACCTATAAAATGTCAAAACCCAGTGAAGTTTCGATGCAAACAAATTACCCGGCCCACATTTGCAATACGAGCAAAATGAAAATAAGCAATAACAATATTTTTATGTAGCGACGAGTACTTTATAGGCAATTTTTCTCAGCGAATTGTATTTTGATGACACTGTCTGATATACATAAATGATGAGTTAGTTCGTGAGTTTAAGTTTTACTAGCTACTAATTGCATTAAGTACCTCAAAGTAATAATTTCAGCAAAGAAATGTGACGCAAGCTCACATTTACTTTTGCATTTTTCTAATGTTGCAGTCGCTCATACTCAATTCTCATCGCCAGAGTACGGCGACATGACAAATTAAATTAGTTAATTAGTGGGCGAGTGAACTGATTTTCTTGGAATAACCATTTAAACCAGCGATCTGTCCTTGCGGACTCTGCCGTACTTGCACGTGACATAATCTATTAGACGGCTCCTGGAAACGTGTAGCAAAAGATATTATGACCCATATTCATTTAGAAAAACCACAAATGTGATACCAAATAACAGAACTGAAATATCAAAATTTTCACATTTTCCCAGGAATAGTTTATACATAAAACTTTTGAATAGAACATGCGGTGTTACTGTACACCTAACTATAACAATAGATTGCTCGGTAACTGCACAGAACCACACCGAATTTTAGGAATTTTATGAAACCGACGGCAGTTTTCCGTCATACAGTTATTGCTTATTTATTGATCGTTTTGTTACTATTAGCTTAAGCAATGACGTTAGAAATATTGTTAATACAGAAAGGATAACAAACGTTGTTTCAAGGAAATGCTTGCAAGGTTATTGACATGAAATGATGATTTGACTGACTAAATTTCTGCACTGTGGCGAAGTGTACAGTCAAGAGTCAAAAGTGCAGTCATACTCTCCCAAAACTCAAATGGCTAGTTTTTGTAGAAGAAGTTAAATTATCCACAACTGAATTAATTTTTTGTTTAGAAATTAAAGTATAGATTATTCCTACTAAACGCAAAAAGTTCAAATTTTGCTGCCCACAAAAAATTGTCTTTTGATGTTTTGTGACTGCAATTTTGACCCTTATAGTACCATGACCAAATATTATTTTAAAAGCAATCAAATGTAGAGGAGCAGATAGGACGACTTCACTTTCAAGGACCACATAATAGACTTTTCGTTTCAAAACGTGGACAAGATGCGGGAGGGTATAAGTCATCATAACGGTCGGCCATGATCCCGAAAGGTTAGATAGTGTACCTATGTCATACCCACCCTTCTCATATATCCACAGTGCGGTATAACGGTATTAGGTTCTGACAGGGGGCGTGCCCATCACCATTTATCAGTCAAAACTTCAAACTTGAAGAACCTTACTAAAATTTTCATTCAACTAAATATCCTTTCCACTTATATTTTCTCTGTTTAAGTACAGAACTGAATACCTCGAAGACGGCACCTGTTTTTGTTAGTCCTAGAATGTTGAGCTAGATAAGCAGCTTATTCCGACCTGCACTATATTTTCCTTTCAATACCGATCAAGCGCGAAAATGGATCATTGTTGTCCGCAAAATAAGACGCCGAGCATCATACCTCGAAGATGTTTTCTTTGAGCGTCGGCAAAGCTTTAGCATTCCACATAACTGCTTTGAAATTGCACACAACTCAAAGCATATCATGCAACATCATTTATTTCTATTAACCAGAAAAGGTTCTACACAAATTGCCTAGCGTGTAAATAATTTGAAAACAAATTAAAGGCGAAGTTGGAATAAAAATTCGCGTGCGAGAAAACTAGGAGTATATAATATAAAGGCTTATGAATACGTGCGAGTAGGTAGTTCTTAACACGAGCGGCGTGGATGGAGGCGAGCGCACTTGGCGTGGGCTCAAGATCTCTTCATTCCCCTATGTCTCGCCGGTAAATAATTGCGACTGTACCGCACACCACTCACCTTGACAATTATGTGCACTTTATTTGACGGTGCTCCTACCTGCCTCACCCTTTCTATGAGGCGTATTACAAAACACTTGCGGATAAAAACCCAACTGTGTGAAATGTGAAATTAAATCATCATCATGATACTAGTCCGTAAGCGGCTACTTCTGACTGCGGGTATGAAACTGGTAGGTTTTACTAACGTGAATATTACCATCATTAGCAAGTATGTAATGAAATTATTGAATTTTACTTTAAATTAAACAAGCTGGGGAATTTTCGCAGGATGAAAGCGAATTACCTAGGTATTCGCTTCGAGGCCGTTATACAAAACAAAATAAATATGAACATGAGTGTACTGTTCACTGCAATGTTTAGGTCTCTTTGTAAAAGACAGCTGAGATAAATGGGTCAGCACAGCGCTTGAAGGCACTGTTCTACTAACCTGTCACTGCTTGCCGTAAGTTTTAATTGTTTTATTAATTTTTCGGTAATTACATGTATACTCGCTCTCACATTACGTTCACTGGTTGACGACTTAATAGAGCGTCATTTAAATATGTTAAAAGAGTTTTTAAATTTTGTGTAATTTCGCTATTGTATGTGTGTTATTAAAAAAAAATATCCTTAGGGACCAAATTCCCGAGGTTAAAGTTTCCAAATTGTGCTACTGTATGTGTGCCAAATTGCCAAAATAGCCGTTAAGACGTGAAAAGGTAACAAACAGACAGACAGACAATCACTTTATTAGTAAGGATACAGTAGGCACATACACACAGACAGTAGACACATAGCTACAAAAGTACAAAACTCCTATCATTCGTAGGCGACAAAATGCAAAATTGTTCGCAAAACTGTTTCATTTGCTCCGTAAAAGTTGCTCTGGAAACATAAAATATTATCTTACAGCAGAGCCTAATGCGAGCAATTTGCCAAACAATTACATAAGCACATGCAGGTAGGCTGCAGACGCTGCGAAAGCTGCGACGCTGCCAAGGGACGCGAGCCAACGTACAGAATGTACCTACGTACGAAGGCTACACGTCATCACGTTTCCTACCGACGCGGAATACAAATGAAAGGGTAGGCCCAACTGTTTGTATTCCACTTCATCAAAATTGCCCAACTGGGGCCTGTTTAACCTACGACAATTAAATGACGATTGATTAACTTTTGCGTACGTATGTACATAGACTGACGCCTTTTTCGTTTATGGTTGTTTTCACAGAACAGAAAAAACGCATTGTTGTTTTTGTATTTATGAAATGTATCAAGTAACTCAAGACATATACCTACATGTACAGTCACCAATATAATTTTCAGTTTTTTACTTTGTCTTCGTTGCTGTATCTGTGTTGAATAAGTGATTTATATTTCCTTATTTCTATTTCTATTTCATAAACACCTTAGAAATAGTAGACATACCCAAAAATCCAAATTTTGACAAAAGATCTATTACACAATATAGTTGGCTTTCTAAAATCCTATATTATTAAACGAGCAATTTTCGTAGTATATATTTGTAATAACGTTCTCAAAAACGGCTCTAATGATTTCGATAAAATTTGCAATATAGTGGTTTTCGGGCGCGAAAAAGCGATCTCGCTAGGTCACACATCTGGGAAAATTCGTTTTCACGGCAAAATTGTTCTCAATTTTTTCACCCAGATACTACTGTTTAAATAACACCATCATATTTCTATTGCACATTCAGGAGATCTTTTTTTCGAGTGTCTGCAATTTCCATATATTTATTTACTCCCGTGACTGTACCTTATCCTTCCAATTAGTTTTAGTTGTGTAAAAATGACTACCTATTAGTCATTTTTACACAACTAAAACTAAAATACCCAATACTATACTGGCTATAAGCAAAGACGTAAAAGGACTGGGTAATAACTGCGAAGTTGAAACGAGCAAACATAAAATTAAAAGTTATTTTTAAATCGACGTTCCGTTAGGCAGAAAACTAGGTGAAGTAGTTTTCTTGAATGAAATACAGCAGCATGTTCAATTGTAAATAACATAGATTGCGTTACTCGAGTAAATGGGATAAGTAAACATATTTCAGGACAACTTAATTGGTACATACTATTTTTTATTCATAGCCTCTATGATTGTTTTGCAAACCGTTAAAGCAATCAAGCCTGAAATTAGATACGTTATTTTATAAACAACACAAAATATTTATACAAAAAACTGAACGAATCTAAGTACTGGTGTAGGTAATTATTGCCTTCGTCATCTTCCAGCCCTTATCCCGATTCATATGGTCTGAGCAACAAGTGTTCTTCCAAAGATCTCTATTCGCTATCATATGAATAGTTTACCTCATTTGTAGCCATATCATCTTTGAAATAAATCATCCATAGTTTTGGTCTTCTTCTACCCCATATTTATAATTTAGATTCTAAACTATCGCCACGACTTTTCCACTACATGCCCATACCAGCAGCCTTATTGCGTAATGAATTCGGCAAAGAGTATGAAAAATCGTCCAATCATATTTTTATTATTAGTTAATAGATAGAAGTTTCCACAAAGTCTCTTTTCGCAACTGCAATGCTATGTTACCACACAGCCGTTATTGTTCATGTCCTTGCAGTGTACTTCAATGAATAAATAAGCAGCTATATACATTATTAAAAACATTCACCTTAACAATGTATTAATCGAAAGGTTTGTCACTTGTGTTCAACATTTAATAGAACACGCACGAGACAATTACACTACACAGAAAATATGCATAATTATTCGATTCGAACTAAATTCTGATAAGAACTTTTATAAATATTTAAGCAGACAATTTAATACAATGCTGTCGTAGATGTATATAACTGATATAATAGTTTCAAAGCATCATTAATAACTTACTTCAGCTACAATTATTTTTATAAAAACACTGTGATTTTTATTACAAAACAAATTGTCATTTGTCTAAAACATGTATTTAGTAAACCCGTTCTAACGTTAAAACCTAGAATACTTCGTTCGCTTATTAAGTTTGGGCGCACGGTTGGCGCAGTGGTTGAGCGATTGACTGCTGCGCTGCGTGTCGCGGGTTCGATTCCCGCAAGGAACAAATATTTGTATGACCTACAGGTAGTGGTTCCGGCTCTGGGTGTTGTGTATGTGAGTTTAAATGTTTGTAAACGCACCCACGATACAGGAAGAAATTCCTAGTGTGGGGCAACGTTTTAAAAAAAAAATAAAAAAAAAAAATAACCCAAAGTTGAGATTTCCCAAGACGAGTTTTAGCTAAACGTTTGAACGTCGTAATCCTCCATATTTCATCATAACGTTTAGAACCAGTTTTAAGAGAAGGATTTAAAAACAAACGCGTGTGTGAGGCTGCGTAATCTTGGATTAAGAGCGAATGTCATGTTCGTGTGGGGTTGCGAGAAAAACGTTTAGATTCGTTCCTTATCCTCCGCGCGATAGACAGCCCCGTATGGCATCAGCGCAGCCTTTGAAATCACGTTGATATGTGGGATGCGGGAAGCCGCCGGGTTCATAATTCCTACGATTATACTTTGACAAAATCCTGCATGTAGATATTCGACAGTTCTTTTTTTGAATCGTGACGTGGAGATTTTTTATATCATTCACCTAAAAATATAGAGAAAAAGAGAGCTTCTGCCAGCGGCTTCGACCGCGTAAAAGTCGAAAGTTATCCCGAGGGAACATATTTCTGGAATAAAAATCATCCTAGGTGCTATTCCTATCTATAATCTATCTCTGTGCCAAATTTCATCCTGTTAAGTTCAGTCGTTTGAGCGTGAAGAAGTAACAAACATACAAACACACAGACTTTCACTTTTATAATATTAGTGTGATAAGTAACTTACTGATTACGCCTTGGGAAAAAATAAGGAATCTATTTATTTTCTCATTTCTCTTTTGGCATTAAATCTTCCTCAGATTAAACAAAGAGATATAAATATTTTAGCAATCTAAAACAACGCCTCATACATTAAAAAGTTACTTGGCGATAATCTCCCCTATAACAACTTTTGCCGTAAACTCCTAAAAATACCCCAACATCTGAAAGTCTGTAACAATAAAACTACAAAAACACTAAAGATTTAGTGGCCCGATACACACAACTCCACGAAAAAAAGTTTAAAACCCCAACAGAAAGTTTGCGCCTTAAACGACAACGGAGACCGGAGTCACTATCATTGTTACAAGCTGGAAAGTCGCATTATCTGATAAGTGCGAACCTCCTTTTTCTGCAAACTTCCGAGTTATCTCGGTCAAGTTAAGGTTTAGTTGGAGATTACGTCGTTTCCGCTAATTCATCTGAGATTCAAGCCGCTTTCAAGCAATTTGCTCCTCCTTTAATTCGTTGATGAACGTGTTTTAGATTTAATATCTATTAAATTGAAATTTCGCGTAATTTACGTTGGCTTTGTGTGACTTTTGCTGTTATCTACTGCTTCATTGTTACCTGCAATAACTTTTGTTTCTTTATTCAAAGTCAAAGTCAAATATATTTTTCAACTAGGCCATTAAACGGCACTTTTGAACGTCAAATAAATTAAAATTTACAAGTAATACAATTGATTCTTCCTTAGTTGCAGTTGAAATAAATCAGTGCAATAAAATCATATATGTAATTAATTACAAAAAACAAAAAACCCGACTGCTTAAAAAGCGAACTAAAAATACGTAAACAAGAACAAAATCATGCTGTGCAGTCGGAGGATACTTGTTCGCGAGCTGGCTGACCAAAACTTGATGTATCCTCTGATTTTGTTTTCTGATTAAACCACACGATGGGTTAAAAAGAAAAACAAACATTTGTGTCCCACAATATGGCGCCCAAAATCTGCCGTTTTTTTATTTTCCAATTTTAATGTTGTCAGTGACACTCGCAGGGTTAAGACAAATCGATTGACGTAAGAATCATCCAAATCGGCCAACGCGTTTGGTCTCTAGAACGCCACATAGGAACAAACAAACATACATACATAGACTGAAAACACATTATCCTCCTTCGGCAGTAGGGTAATAACTAAGACAAAACGTTTCGCTCTGCGAATATAAGGCACATAAATACTTTTGTAGTTTTGTAAGACCTTCTATTGTGTTTCTTCTTCATATTACATTTCAAAAGAAACAATGTAAAACACACTTGAGCTTTACGTCCACGAAGATAGTTAATAACACAAAGTTAGATTCAACTTCTCAATTTATGTTATTTTAGACTAGCATCTAAGTATGATACTAAAAACGTAGTGTCTTAGCTATCTCATGTTTGAATGACAATGTCACACACATTGTTGTATTTCGAAATGTGAAGGATACCAAATGTTTTTTTTCAGACAAAGTACACCTGGGTTCAAACAATACATTCAGGTATACATGGAACTGCGAACACACTGAAATTATGTTGCTCGCAATGTGATGTTACTGTCTACCCTCTTTTCGGACAGGGTAATAATACCATTGACCCCATCCCCCAATATATGACGCCCACGGGATCCGAGGTGGAGTGGTTTACACCTTTCAGGGGATAAACACGGAACCCAAAATAAAATATTTAGAAAACACAAAAGGTTCACTTTAATTCCTCGCTCCAACTTAATGCAGTTTATTTAGTTTCATTTCACAAATAAAACTAAATAAACTTACTAATTCCCCTCATAAGTTTCCTTGCTTTCAAGTTAGTTTAAATGAAGCGCAGCATCCATCTAGCGTCTGTTTTATTAAACAATATTATTTAGAGAGTAATTACACTCTTTCATCCTATGATTACGCTTTGCAAAATGAGCTTAGATGGAAAGCAGACGGCTTGGTTGCTTTTTTGTTGTGTCTACTTCGAATATTTATTTCACTGAGTCACATTTGAAAACCATCATCATCTGCCTAGCCTTATTCCCAACTATATTGAAAGTGGCTTCCAGTCTAACCGGATTCAGGTGAGTACCAGTGTTTTACATGGAGCGACTGCCTATCTGACCTCCACTGGGTACTACTAACTGGGTAACACGGCACCCCTTGGCTGGACTGGTGTCAGATCTCAAGCTTCTGACTACTCGTAACGACAGTCAAAGATCTTCAAATGACAGCCGGGACCATCGGCTTAACGTGCTTTCCGAGGCACGGAGGAAACTCGGTATGTTGAAATGGTCACCCTCCACGGACCGACATCGTCGGTAAGGTTTAAAAACCAATGCTGACAAATATATCTTAGGAATAAAACAAGTTTAAATTCTTAATACTGTTGTGTCTCAAGTCTTCTTAAATAAATCAAAAAGGTAATTCCAATTTACGCAAAACGAGCCTTATTTACAGCAATACGTGTTTTATTGATGAGAAAGACGAAACAAAATCTTTACAGAGAATGTCGCTTCCAGTGTCTTCAGATGGAAAGTCGGTATTATATATAGTATAATTTTAAGTCTCCTTTGAGCAACATGCTTGACGAGACTTCCAGTCAAAGTCAAGAACCTCAGGGAAGATTTAATTCGGTAATTATTCTTCATTAATTTGTAGTACCTATTAACATTTAATTCATCCCTTTTGATTTAAAATCTCGTACAAAATCGCCTCTCTCAAGCTTGTTACACTTCAAATACTCCAGGTATATAATTACGCTATATTAAGACACCAATGAGCGACGTTGAAACCTGAAGCTAGCACTAAATGAACCTTTAAATGCCTCTTCAAAAATGAGTATGCAAAGTAGCATCGTGAATTTCTTAAGCCGTTTGACTTTATGAAATCTACATTTCAGATACAAAATTAGACCATTCGAGTAGCGAAGACCGAATTAAATAGTGCGCAGGAAGTGTCGCGGCGGCCATAATCCGTCTTTTACGTAAATAAAACGCCGGCCATGCTTCACAGACTACCGCGACCTTCCAGCCTTTGAATAAGTAATGAGCGGCCTTTTTGATCATTAAAATGATTGTTTATTTAATCAATCTTAATAAAATAATGGGCTTCTTGTGGTTCGTGAATAAACAGCGTTAATATTTGACAATGTAACAAACTTTGATGGAACGTGATTATTGGCTTCCACGTTAAGGTTACGGGTCGCGGGTTTGAACACAAAACTAATATTTGTATTGAATAGATAGTTGTTTGTGTGACTAGAGTATACGCACGTAGGTTTCGGAGAACCGGGTGAAAAACCACAATCCTATTGACTCACCTCAATAGCATTTGAAAACATGTCTCTGACTACATAAAACATTCTAGAAAAAAAAACACTTGAACAAATCTAATTTCTACTCCAGAAGAAACTTCATTTCGCAAGATTTATCAGTTTTAAAGTGATCGATCTAACTACGAAGCCAGCGTAGTCAGTGCACATGAAACTCGTAGCACGTCTACGGCGTAGCGCTCGTAGCTAACCGTGCTACGTGAAATACTACGACTCATTTAAACTTACACCAACACAACCAACCGGTTTATTTTTTTTGCATAAATAACATCGCGTGGCTCCGAGCAAAGAATATGTCACCCCTCTTCTTCCGGTGGACGCCGTAAAAGGCAACTTGGGGATTATGTGAAGAGGTTAGCCGAGGTATCTTAAAGTTTGCTAATAAAATCGGTAGTCTGTTCGCTAAGTATTGTTATTAGGATAGTAATATTGATTTATTCTTTGTAGTAGGGAACACACAGAGATTTAGTTCAGTTGATTGGTCTCAAATATAAATTTAGTATGTTTTCGATCGTCTCAAAGCAGTAAGTAGGTCAACTATGATTTCTTCATCGCAAGCCAGGTGCGTTGCTACCCAACAATTCAAAATCAAATTGAACAATTATTTGTGTGCCTAAACAAAGACAGACACTCGATTCTATTCAACATTAATGTGTGACACACAAACATCGTAATTGGACAATTACTGTAAGCCCGCGGTGGCATGTGTACCACTACATTTATACGAAATGTGGTAATTATCGTAGTCACGCAAACGGCTAATTATTATATGTACACGCACAACGTTAGCAAAACCACTGTCATTTGTGCGCCATCTTGATTCCTACTCATATTTTATGCCGTCAAGTGTAATAGGGACATTTTAAATTAGCTTTTGTCCAACTTTAGTGATGTAGCCTATGGGACTTAACAAAAATGTTTATTGTTGTTTTTTCTCTTAACGTTTTCGCTAAATGGCTGTTGTGGCTTTTAAGCTCATTGATTATCGGGGTTTAAGGAGTAAAAAGCAAAAGTTCCATCCATTGTGCCGTGCTAATGAGAGCGACAACTTCTTCTAAGTAAAAAGGATCCTGCGAACCGCCGGAGACACTGTTTGTTTCTGTTCTACAACTGAACGAAGCACAAACAAAGCCAAATCGTTGTTTTAAATACTTCAGTCCTTTACCTAGTTTATTTTAGATAACCAAGTTCACCCGTATTAGGGCGAAATCTACTTCGATTAAAACAGTTCAATGCGTCTTACTTACGCTGTCTCTACGAAAAATAAACAATTTTATTTTTACATTTTACACCAAATATTATTTAAATTTTTCTAAGAGTAAAAACCTAATAACCTTACGTGTTTATTCCTCTTTAGGGTCTGACGAGGATTTTCTTACTGTTAAAAGAGTATATCTGAACAAAAGGGTATCTTGAAACCCGAAAGCGACTTACACTATTTTTGTTTCGAACAACTCAGAACTGGACACACAGTAGTATCCTCGGGCGCGGCTAGTTACGAAACGAAACCATCGTACAACGTTATATACATAAGTAGGAACCTATTTCCATAAGATTACGTTCCCAACTCTTCAAACCAGTAATACCTCTTTCGGCATAAAATAAACGAATATAAAGCATAAGGAAACAAGACCTCGTTTGAAAATTATTAAGACGGTGTAAGCGACCGGGCATCTGTTATTTCTAGAAAGGAATTCAGGATTCTGGAAAGGAATTTCCGAACACAAAAATATTTATTTTGCTGTGAAATAATGAGAGAGGTAGCCAACGGAGATAGCTGTTAGGAACTCGACTTGCTCAGTGGAATTAAGCTGAGGATTGTCTTCCAGCATTACGTTTTTAGTTTTTATTTTGTTTAGTAAAATAGCCCGCATAAGCTGTGAGATTAAAATAGGGGAAATAGTCGTAGGTAGCAGTGAAGCTCTTGGGATCAGTAACCAGAAAGACGTAATAGCTTTTTGATATGGAACTCGTTTCAGTATGATTACTCATGAGTTCATAGACATATAATACAGAGAGTACATTGGTAGGTCTTCTGTAAACGCACTCGTCGCCTAACTGAATTAAAATTACATTTTATTCACTTATTTGATTTCACAGTAAATATAGTATCAAGACAAAAGTCTATGACCAGTGTGTGTTGCCAGTGATCACCTATGGGACCGAGACGTGGTCGCTCACAATGGGCCTTATCAGAAAGCATAAAGTCACCCAAAGGGCAATGGAGAGGGCTATGCTTGGAATTTCCTTGCGTGATCTCGTCAGAAATGATGATATCCGCAGGAGAACCAAATTTAGCCCGAAGAATTGCCAAACTTAACTGGCAGTGGGCACGGCACATTGCTCGCAGAACGGATGGCTGATGGGGCCGAAAAGTTCTGGAATGGCGACCGCGAACCGGAAGACGATACGTTGGAAGGCCTCCCACTAGGTGGACCGATGACCTGGTTAAGGTTGCGGGAAAGCGCTGGATGCGAGACGCACGGGATCGGTCAATGTGGCGACGCCTGGGGGAGGCCTATGTCCAGCAGTGGACGTCTTTCGGCTGAAATGATGATTATGAATGATGAATCACTCATTAATTTTTCGCTAAAACTTCTGTGGAAAATCGAGTGTTTCAAGAGATTTTTTTTTTTGTTGTAACCTATAGGCTCGCGCTTGACCACTATCTCACCTGATGGTAAGCGATGATGTGATCGACGGTGAAACACGCTTGCCTAGAAATAACCTATTCACTCTTGACTTAAAGACCCCCAGATTGTACAATATAATACAAGATTTTACTTGAAAAACTATCATCCTATTTATTTTAACATTATTTCCAAGTAGATTTTATAACAGCAAATTCTTAGAAAAGTATTAAAATAAAGTAGAACTTAATATTAAAATTATAGAATGGTATAAAATAATGGGATACGTAGGCGTAAAATAAATTAGTATGTATGTGTAAGATTCCCACTACTATCGCGTTTAAGATCTAATGGCCGTATACTTAAAGGTTAAAAGATGATAAAAATGTAGTACATAGTACATACACAGATTACATCTCGACTTGTATAACAATAACCATTCTCATCGGTAAACTTTTACGACAAGCGCGGATTGATAAAAATCTTTGTTTCCCTTTTTCCCTCAAAAGCTGCCGAGGGCTGCAAAAACGCGTTTCATGTTAGATTTCGTCGGAATGATGAGAATATACTCCTCTTCGGTATAACAAATACGATTACCAGTCCTTCAACTAAGATGGCTCATTATATCAAATTTAAATTTGATTTCTCATTGTATCTATAGAATTTAAGTAGATGCTTTGATTTCTAGCCGTTTTTCTCAAGCTTCCTTGCCTAGCGTGAAAATATAGAAGCAAATTCCGAAAAAACAATACAACCAAAAATTATTAGCATAGTTTTGATCAAATCAAATCTATCTACATAGTAAAATCAACACTTTCACTACTCGTTATTTCTTAAAGTAAGCAATTGATTTTGTTCATTCACTTCCCTAGTTGAGTTGAGTGCGAACTTATTCTGTTTCGTACAACGAGCTTTGCTACGGAAATGCAGTGCACTTCGAGAGAAGCTCGACTTATAAATTATTCAAGTAGTGAGACACTTCAAATATAGCACAGGCGCTGCGCGTTATTTTGAGAACAACGACTGCTCCGCCGACGTAACGTTCGATGCGCCGCCGACGCCGACGCTTGACCTCCTTCTGACCTTACACTGTGACAATACTACGTTCCATTGTGCCCAACATTCACTCCCACTTCGATTACTATTCAAACTATTTATTCAAAAGGGCTGTCACTCAATTCCCTCGACATAGTCTCCCTTCTCGAAGTATTTCAGATCAATTCAGTGTTGTGACAACCAATCGCAAGTCCCTACACTGGTAAGTCTTTATTTATTTATTTAAGCTTCATGCATAGTAGCGGGCTTAAAGCTACAAGGCATTGTATACCAGTCAACCTTTGGGTTAAATAGACTATACTCCCACATATCGGACACTTGCCTTTTAAAATATCTAAAAGGATGAGTTTCGTCAGGAAATAAGATAATGCAAGATAAATATATGATCTTACTTTTGTAATTTATCGCTCCATATACCGGTTTATAGCTGAGCAAAGACGTCGCTTTATGGTAATTACCTTCTACACGTTCAAACCTCTCCAAAGAGGTCACGTATGAATTTTTTGATCACGTCAGTGCCCTATGAGAGACGGCAATCATATTCTGATTATATCAGTATCTTTACGTAAGTTCTATAGCGATAGAGGATGATATTTTCAGGTGGCTGTTTCAAATTTATGTAGAAGTGAGTAAACTCACTTAAATATTTGTTTTGATAAGTCCCACAATAATACAAACAAGGTATACTTTGAATATAAATAATATAATATAACCCCGAAATCTGTTCAAATTATTTTTACAAGCTTTCAAACCTTCTTCATACTTCTATTACATCTCCACCTATAGACAAAATTTCAATAGCCATAGGTACATCGTATATAAAAAGCTTGAAAGGCCGATGAGAGCGGTATGTACCACATGGGGGCCATAGGATGACGCCGCAGGCTGGAACCCGGTATTTGAATAACGTTTGTACTCGTTGCTACGGATACAACTCAATATTTTCAAAGCCAGAAAGGCTTTCATTGCGACACCTATACAAAGAGTTTTCTTTTTGACGCCACGTCCTGCCGAATAAAATATGTAACATTTTAATTTTCGAAAGTATTGCCAAATAAAATATTTATTGCGATCCTGATTTTAAATAGTTAAAGTCCATTCTGTAGATTTCTGTGGACGGTACTTAAGTATTAATATTCAATTTTAGTTGCTATAGCAATATTTATTTTAAAATGTAAATGTTTGGTGGTCAAAATTATATGAAATTTTATAGAGTGAAATTAAATTAAGATATTAGTCCATGTACAGACAATAGCTGGATCTATACACTATACTCGCATACTTTTATGACTGCGCCAAAATTTTAAGCAAACAATAATGACGTACGCCCGCCGTAATGTTTCGAGAATTTATTTGACAAATAGTAATATCATTTTTAACTAGAAATTGTTATCAAAGACACTTTAATCTATTTCGCACCCATCTATAATATAAATGGATGTCCCAAAAACTTATCCACGTCAGATAACAGTTTGACATTCAAACCTGCCATTAAATATTAAATGCCGTTTTATTATTCTATCGTAATATAATATAATAATATAATATAATAATAATCGTATCTATTTTGTACACGTAAAACGAACAATTTAAACACTAACATAATTTACAAATGTTTGCAATAATACGCTTTATTGAATTTTACGACTGTTTTAAATTTGCCAGACGTGAGTGCGATTCCATCTTTAAAAATAGAAAATGCCATTTGATAAATTATATAGGAGACCAGATACAATACCTTGGGTAGTTCAGTTACTTACTGTAGAAGAAACTGAATGAAATGTATCAACCACTCACCTGCACTTGGTGATCCGCTTCCTTCTCCTTGGGGTACCCCGGCAGATGATGATAGCTCGCTAGTTGCGTTCCAGGACGTGTTGAATCTCGTGTTGGCCTTGTATTTGTAGATTGTGTCGTTTTATCACGTTATTATAATTAATTCGGGAGCGCCAGCAAAAAGCAGCGTTTCGGTTCGCGGCCGGTTGACTAGAGAGAGATTTTACATAGGGGGCAGCACTTGTCGCTGCTAAAAGTGCGTTCGGAAGTTTTGTGGCTGATACATGATTTATCAAACAATAAAGTGCATTCAAATTATATTTCTGTAGGCTTGTGCTAGCTAACAATATTGAAAATATAACAACTAAAGAATAATACGGAACATGCCGCCGACCTTAAAATAATCCATTTTAAAGAATGAAATTTGAAGCTAATCTAACTTAGGGCTAAAGAGTAAAGAAAGGTTAACGAATCCCTATTCAATAGGTAGGGGACAGACCTTTACCACAGGTCTCTTAGTGAGCGTGTTACCAATGCGTACGGTTACCACGCGAGTAACACCGTCCGCGCCTGGGTGGAGCTGATGCACGCGAGCCAGGCGCCACTGTAGCGGCGGCAGTGTGTTATCAATTAAGACTACGACTGAACCCTCTGAGAGGGTTGATGTGGATTTATCGCGGAACCATTTACCCCTCTGCTGGAGTTGATGAAGGTATTCAACACTCCAGCGTTTCCAGAAATGTTGCACTGCCTGTTGAATGATTTGCCATCGAATGAGGCGATTGGGGTGGTCAGTAGATACATCCATTTCTGGTAATGAAGCCAATGGCTCCCCGATTAAGAAGTGTCCCGGTGTAAGCGGTAGTGGATCGGTAGGATCATTACTTTGTAGGCAGAGTGGTCTGGAGTTAAGAACAGTTTCTATCTGACACAGGAGTGTATTAAATTCATCATGGGATAAAGTGAGTTTCCCCACGACTCGGTAAAGATGGCCTTTCATGCTTTTTACAGCGGCTTCAAATATACCCCCGAAATGGCTTGCATACGGCGGGTTAAAGTGCCAAGTTATAGATAATTCTGACAACCCTTTATTTATATGCATTTGGTTAGCTTCGTTTTGTATAAAAGATTGTAAATCTTTTAAATAATTATCGCAGCCTACAAAGTTACGACCGCAATCCGAATAGATGTCGGTACAAAGTCCGCGGCGGGAAATGAAGCGGCGCAAAGCGTTGAGAAATGAATCCGTCGATAAGTCTGGCACTAACTCAAGATGCATAGCCTTTGTTGACATGCACACAAAGACACATACGTATGCTTTGTAAACCTTCGCGTTACGAAATTTACTAGATTTAAGATAGAAATGCCCTGCGAAATCCACTCCTACGTGTAGGAACGGTCTGAGGGCACGCAGCCTTGCGGCAGGCAGTGAAGCCATGGGCGGCTGTGGAGCAGACGGCCTAGTGCGGAAGCAAGGCACGCAGCGGCGTGTGCGCATGCGGACTGCATCGCGAGCAGACACTATCCAGTACGTTTGTGAAATAAGAAACTGTAATGTCTGAGGACCGACATGTAGATGAAGTCTATGAAAATAGTCTATGAGTAAGCTCGTAAAGAAATGTTTTTTAGGTAGAATAATCTGATGTTTAGCATCGTAGGGAATTTGGGCACGTTGTATCCTGCCGCCGACCCTGAGAAGCCCGGCGCCATCTAAAAAGGGTTTTAGTTTTTGAAGCTTGTTCGAACAAACATCGTTGTCCTTCAGACGATTAATGTCGTCAGCGAATTGATTTTGTTGTACGAGAATGATAACTCGTTGTAACGCAAATTTTGTTTCAGAGACTGTAATTTCAGAGGACAAGTATGATTTTGTCTTACGACATTTATGATAAAAACGGAATATTAATGAAACGACACGTAGTAATCTCGGTAAAGTCGAAAACCGCTCGAGAAATTGTAATTCAGGCGTTTCTTGCTTTGCTATAAGAATGTGCTTACGTCGTTCTTCATTGGTGTGTAAGTCAACGTTTGAAATAGGCCAATCAGATTGCGCATGTTTTAGCCACTTAGGCCCATGGAACCAAAGCTCTTTGTCTAGGTTAGACGGGAGAACACCTCGGGATGCAGGGTCCGCGGGGTTGTCCTCAGAGCGCACGTGGCGCCAGTGTGCAGCGGGCACGCGACAAGTGGTTTCTGTGACGCGGTTGGACACATAAGTGCGCCATTCGTGTGAAGACGATCGTAGCCATGCAAGTGTGACCGCAGAATCACTCCATGCATATACATTGTCGACTGACAGAATGTCATTATAAGTAGAAATGATTTTATGTATCAATTTTGATAATAAAAGAGCTCCACACAGCTCTAAGCGTGGGAGAGTTATACGTTTTAAGGGCGCAACCTTTGTCTTCGCAAAAAGTAGGTAGACATGAACCGTGCTCTGCGCATCCATAACACGTAGGTATACGCATGCAGCGTATGCTTTCTCGGAGGCGTCAGAGAACCCATGAACTTGTATTTCATTATTGTAATGAGGAAGCACGTGACGTGGCAATGTAATTAATTGTAGTGAGGGAAGCTCAGATATAAAGGTTGACCAGAGGTCACAAACACCTTTGGGAGGAGCTTCATCCCAACCAGAACCAGAGATCCATAAAAGCTGAATTAAATGTTTCACAAATAATATAATAGGACTGAGAAAACCTAACGGATCGTATATTTTTGAAATCTCTGACAGCATGATACGTTTCGTGCACTTCTGAGGGCGAGTTTCCACCTGATAAGAAAAACTATCTGACTTTGGGTTCCATTTAAGACCCAAAACCTTAACTGAAGTATCAGTATCGAGTGCTGAAAGAATTAGAGCGTCGTCTGGATTTGAAACGTCACTGCTAATGGATGATAAGAATTCAGGGTAGTTGCTTGTCCATTTGCGGAGTTCGAAAGTTCCCGCTTTGCAAATGGACATGAGCTGCCGCTGCATCTCAAGAGCGACTTCAAGAGTGTCAGCCCCAGTCACTACATCGTCGACAAACACCTCGTTGCGCAGCACTTGCGAAGCTAGTGGGAAATTGGCAGCTTCATCAGTCGCTAACTGACGAAGTGTGCGAAGAGCTAAAAAGGGAGCTGAAGCAACGCCAAATGTGACCGTGCATAAACGATACTCTTGTAAAGGATCGTTGGGAGAGTATCTCCATAGAATGCGTTGAAAGTCACGGTCTTCGGGTCGGGCTCCGATGAAACGGTACATCATTTTGATGTCAGCAGTAAATACTATCTTGTGTAGTCTAAACTTTAAAAGTACGTCGTTTATATCTTGGTGGAGTTTTTGACCAATTAATAAATTATCATTCAGTGAGCGACCACTAGTAGTTTTACAGGAAGCGTCAAAAACGACTCGGACTTTAGTAGTTGCGGAAGATGTTTTTACCACGCAGTGGTGAGGTATATAGTATGGGATCTTATCACAATCCGTAGGTTCTGTGACAGGTTCCATATGCCCTAAGTTCTCGTACTCTTTGAGACACTTAGCGTACTCTGCTTGTAAAGCAGAGTCTCTTGAAAGCCTTTGCTCGAGCTTGTGAAAACGAGAAAGTGCGATTTGACGTGATTCGCCGAGATGCGGCGCGTGTTCTTTGAAAGGAAGAGAAACAATATATTTTCCACTGTTATCTCTTTTGTGAGTGTTTACAAAAATAGACTCACAGAGGACTTCATCTTTAGTTAGTAAGGGTTTGTCATCAGGCATTGACTCAAGTTCCCAAAATCTTTGGAGTTGCACATCAAGCTTATATGTGCTAATATTCATGCAGACTTGCGCTGGCAATGAATGAGAAATTTTACCGTTAAGTAAGTAGCCAAAAATACTATTGATAGCCACAGGTGTACCCTGTGGTCCTATTATGTTATCGTGCAATAGTATATTGTGACTATAGTCTGAACCTAAGAGAAGTTCAACGGGACGCGCAGAACGTAATTCCGGGTCAGCTAGGGACAGGTTTTGAATATGAGCTATTTGCTCGAAAGCACTTGGAATGTTAGGTAAATAACTTGTTATCTTTGGCAAGATAAGAGCTTCGATATGTAGTTTAGGTTCTCGTTTATTGTAAGGCGTGACTTCACACAAAACATATCCGCGAGGCTGCTCATTTTTATCACCTACACCAGTGACGGTCATGCTTGTTTTGGCATGATAACGCCGTAGACCAAGGCGTTGGACGCACGACTCCGTGATGAGTGTGGCTTGCGAGCCCTGATCTACTAGGGCACCTACAAGGTGAGGTATGTCTTGGCCAGAGTTCATAGAACGCACGTTAACCAATGCGGTGGTAAGAAGAACTGTACAATTTTCTTTGTGCCGCGACATTGTAGGCGTAGATGAACCTTCCGCTACTGATGAGTGCTCAGGGGAAGAGACGTTACATTCGCTGGTTAATGTTACTTTAGAATCAACATCTTCATGTATTGAAGAGTGATGACGTTGTGAACATACACGGCAGTTATGTTTCGATTTACAATCCTTCAGATCGTGGCCAGAAAATAAACAATTGTTACAAATTTTATTTTGTTGAATGAATGATTTCCTTTCTAAAATGGTTAATTTATTAAAACTATCGCATTTATTCAAAGGATGAGTATTATCTTTGCAATAAGAACACTTCATATAATGAAAAGTTTCGGTAGAAGTCGTCGCATGAACACTCATCGTGCGCGCGGGCCGCGCAGATGATGCGTCATACGGTCGTGTGAATGGAGCGGCGGGGTAGTGTGCGTCAGAGTGGGAGCGGGACATAGCCGAGCGCGCGGACGCGGCCGCAGCGGCTGCGCTCGGGTAGCGCGAGGCGGCGGCAGAGGGAGCGGACGGCGCGCGGTGAGTCGCGGTGGCGCTGTCGCTTGGGCTGCGGCAGGACCCCGCCCCCGCTATAGCAGAGGACATTACCTCGGAAGCTGATAGCTCCTTCTCTAGGAATTCGAGCAACTCACTCACATGAGGAATCTCACACGGTGACTTCAATGATAATTCGAAACGTTTTCGAATACTTGGAGTAATTTTTCGTAACAAAATATTCAAAAGAATGAAACTCCATTGATCGACCGAAATATTGAATGATTTTAACGCAGTTAAGTTTTCATGATAAACATTCAATATTATGTTACGTAAGCTTTGCTCGACATTTTTGTCATTGACTAATTCGACGTCAAGTATTTTATCTAAATGTTTGGTTGCGATTATTCGATCGTTTTGATAACGTTGAATTAAAATTTGCAAAGCGTTACTATAGTTATCACCTGTAATGGGAAGTGACTTTAATAAATTAAATGGTTCGCCCCGTAAGGACAAAAGTAGATAACGGAAACGTTCAACGTCTGTTATTTGTTCATTGTTATGGATTAAAGACGAAAATAAATCGTAGAATGCATTCCATTCTGTTAAATTACCATAGAAGGTTGGTAATGTAAGTGTCGGCAGCTTAATTTTCGAATGAGTGTGAGAACAACTAGCAGGCTGTATGCTCGCCGCACTTTGTTTACGTTGTATAGTTTTTAAATTATCGAACGTAATTTGAACCTTATAGTACAGATTATCAAATTTATTACGAATTTCTAATTGTTCTTCGGGCTTAAACTCTCCACTTTTTGCTAAAAGTTTTTAACATTATTCAGATCTTTTACACGGACACGGAATTCCGCTTCATCCGAAGAACAATCAGCCATACGTTGGATGCTATTGAGAAAGATATTACGTTCAAATTGTAATTGTTCCAACTCCATACCGACTCAGTTCGTAATGCAGGTGTGTATAAAAATATAAGTTGTTAGGTGTGTAGTACACTAACAGCGAGTAAATAATGTGAAATAGTGAAATTTAACTGTGGTCCTAATAATACCGAAATTTGAAAATACCTACCAGTATGTTAAGTATGCAATTCTAGAAGTGAGTCTAGTACGTAATACGTAGACACTAAGATACGTATATTCAAATAAATGTATGTTGATGTGTAAAATAATAATAGCTGCCGCTCGCTTAGCTTTGCAGTGACGCGCGTGCCCAAGATAAGAGATGCTTGAGAATCTTCGACCCGAATGCAAATGGGCACGAATTACCCTCACAATAAAATATAAAAATAAAAATTGTGATTTTGTTAAATTGGTAATTTTACCTATAAATTCACTCGTAAAATAATAATAATAATAATAATCATTTTAATAAGTTTTTTAAAAATATTTAAAAATATATAAAATAAGAAATTAAATTAAATAAAGGACATAATAATCATTTATTCACCATACACACATGATTTATGACACAATAAATATTTGTACAAAGCAATATTATATCTACATAAATCTGTAACAGTAATGTAACCCTGTCTCCTAAACTAGGTATTCCTGTATCTTAGGAGACAGTGATTAGGCCATACAGGGCGGTAAATTATGTAGCTATAGCTGCAGCCAGAGGGAAGCGCGAAAATAGTGTCTTCATGTTATGTATGTGTAACAGTGTATAAATGTGTTTGTTAGTGATTGTGTTGTGAGTCTGATTGTGTACGAGAGTGATTATGTGTGAGAGAGGTGAGTATGGAAGAAAGTATGTGGGAATGAGTGGATGTATGAATGTATCCAGGTGTGAGAATTACTAGATGAGTGAATGACGTAGAACTGTGATATGGGCTTTGGGATTAACGTAAAAATATGAGAAGAGACTCCGTAAATGAGTAGTCTCTTCGAAGAAGCCATTCAGTCAGTTTGTTTTTCAGATTATGGGAGTTCATGTCCGTTATTTTTAAATTCCTATTAACTGTTTTATACAAATGCAGGCTTAGGATATAATATTGGTGTCGAGCGAAACTGGTTCTGTGCTGGGTCCTGGGAAGTGCTAGGGTTCGTCTATTGCGGTCCGGCGGAGGAAGGGACTTATGTGTCCTTAAAATAGACTTGAGCACAAAGAGCTGCCGTACTGTTAACACTTTACAGTTAGAATAGAGCTCAGTTGTTGGATATCTAAAAGGTTTTTTGGTCATTACCTTTAGTATTGCTCTTTGTGCTCTCTCCACTCGAAGAAGATAGGTTTTAGCCGCTCCACCCCAGACCGCTATACAGTACCCCAGTATAGCTTGGCACAGAGAGAAGTATATCATCATATATATCATTCAAATGAATAAGTACGGTTGGAAAAAACAGTACGCAATGGTATTGTCGAAAAACAAATACGCTAAGCCTAGGTAAAATGCCAATTGAAGGTTCGAACACTGGAGGTAGGTCCAACCAGTAAGAACAAAGAACTGTCGAAAAACAGTTTGTTTTTTAAGGAAATAGAATATTAGTATGCCAGCACAAGACCCAACAATCCCAGAACATAAGGTTCGAAGGACCAAACTTTATGTAGAAGAAACTGAATGAAATGTATCAACCACTCACCTGCACTTGGTGATCCGCTTCCTTCTCCTTGTTCCCTATCATCATCTGCCGGGGTACCCCCCCGGCAGATGATGATAGCTCGCTAGTTGCGTTCCAGGACGTGTTGAATCTCGTGTTGGCCTTGTATTTGTAGATTGTGTCGTTTTATCACGTTATTATAATTAATTCGGGAGCGCCAGCAAAAAGCAGCGTTTCGGTTCGCGGCCGGTTGACTAGAGAGAGATTTTACATAGGGGGCAGCACTTGTCGCTGCTAAAAGTGCGTTCGGAAGTTTTGTGGCTGATACATGATTTATCAAACAATAAAGTGCATTCAAATTATATTTCTGTAGGCTTGTGCTAGCTAACAATATTGAAAATATAACAACTAAAGAATAATACGGAACACTTACACTGCTATAAATGTTTGCGTCCCGTCCATATAGAACCTGACTTTATTCACTTACTATTTTATGCTTTTGTCTGAAAATTTTATGCCTGTTATAATTTTAATTCGTTTCATAAATCCAGCGGTATATGTTGCTTATAAAAGCCGTAATTGAAACAGTAAAACGGTGTGTTACCCTGCCACTGGTTGACAGCACATCATAGGCCTGTTATTTTATTTATATTTTGTGCAGCAATATTCCTTTTCCAGAATTTTACATAGCATATAACTTTTATTTGTGATTGACTGCTTATAAAATACAGTCAATGAATATTTCTACCTACTATAATGCTCGCCATATTCAGTACTATAATTCTATGAAGACCTCAGAAATACGTGAGCATCTACAAATCAAAACAGTAAAAAAAAAACATTTATTTCAGGTCTTAAACCCGAAAAAAACAGTGAAAGAGGAAATAGAACAAAAGATACAGTCATATAAACATCTAATAACGACACATACCAATACCTTAGTCATAGCCCTAAGAGAACCATTAACCATGAAAAGGCTCAAACGTCACCACGGGACTTTACTGAGTAAAGTTTAAAACAATTTTAAGAGGTAGATTCTTCGCTGGAAGATTGGACCTCACAAGTCAATGTCTGCATAAAAAATCTGCTAAAGGTTTTCAGCCAATTGCAAGACAAGCAAGGAAACAAAAATATACAGTAAATTATATTATATTCAGTACAAAAAAAGTCTCTCATAACATAATCTTTACTTACTCTTGTGTACCAGGTATTCGCTTCTTCTTCGTCGTATCCGTACGTCACATCGATGATTCTAAAGTTAAATATATTTTTGACCGGAATTCAGCCACGCCAACAGCGTTGTCATTTGCCACACACAGGTCTTTTAAGGTGCAGGTGTTGTTGCACAGAGAGCACGACAAAAGGTGAGGCATTGTTTGGGACCTGGCTCCGCAATCTCACTGTGGGTCATTAGAGTACCCCAATCTAACTAGGTTGTGTTATGGTGGTTGTCGCCTGCAGCGACACATATTCAGCGCTGATATCGCAATAGTTATGGCAACTTCCCCAGTCACTTATTTTGATGTGACAGCGCTTAAACTGCACAATATTGGGGCATATCTGGTCGACGAGGCTGAATGATCGCGAGCGCGGCCAGCCGCCGACAAGTGCGGCACAGTAGCGCATCACACAGAATAATGACACAAAGGCTTTATTTTAAGAACCGCCATTATCTTCCCACTGCACAGCTCTCGCGCCCCCAGGCTAAATTAAAATGTCTTGCTAGAAATGAACTTCAAGTAAAGCTTTTCTATGACACTGTTTGTGAAATATTAAATGAAGTTACAAAGATGTATACGATCGTAAAAGTTTTCTGTTTAGTACTTCCGCGAGGGTCGTCGAAGACGCCCAACTTTTGTTAAAGCCAAGACTCGTAATTCTGCACTCGACTGTCATCTTTCCCTTGTTATAATAAAGTCTATTGTGTTCTACGATGAATGTGACAGATAGATCACTTGAGCATGAACTTCTGGGTGTGTGCAGAGAACTGTCATTTACTTTTAAAAGGTACAAACTTCGCCACTTACGTGTCCATTTACGACCTATAAAATGTCAAAACCCAGTGAAGTTTCGATTCAAACAAATTATCCGGCCCACATTTGCAATACGAGCAAAATTAAAATAAGCAATAACAATATTTTTATGTAGCGACGAGTACTTTATAGGCAATTTTTCTCAGCGAATTGTATTTTGATGCCACTGTCTGATATACATAAATAATGAGTTAGTTCGTGAGTTTATGTTTTACTAGCTACTAATTGGATTACCTAAAAGAAACAACTTCACAAATTTACTTTTTCATTTTTCTAATGTTGCAGTCCCTCATACTCAACTCTCATCGCCAGAGTACGGCGAAATGACAAATTAAATTAGTTCATTGGGCGAGTAAACTGATTTTCTCGGAATAACCTTTTTAACTTGCGTTCTGTCCTTGTGGACTCTGCTGTACTTGCACGTGACATAATCCATTAGACGGTTCCTGGAAATGTGTAGCAAAAGATATTATGACCCATATTCATTTAGAAAAACCACAAATGTGATACCAAATAACAAAACTAACAGATCTAAATTTTCATGTTTTCCCAGGAATAGTTTATACATAAAACTTTTGAATAGAACATGCGGTGTTACTGTACACCTAACTATAACAATAGCTTGCTCGGTAACTGCACAGAACTACACAGAATTTTAAGAATTTTATGAAACTGACGGCAGTTTTCCGTCATACAGTTATTGCTTATTAATTGATCGTTTTGTTTTTAGCTAAAGCAATGAAGTTTGGAAATTTGTTAATAAAGAAACGATAAAAAAGTTGCTGCAAGGAAATGCTTGCAAGGTTATTGACGTGAAATGATGATTTGACTGACAAAATTTCTTTACTGTGGCGAAGTGTACAGTCAAGGGTCTAAAGTGCAGTCATACTCTCCCAAAACTCAAATAGCTAGTTTTTGTAGAAGAAGTTAAATTATCCAGAACTGATTTAATATTTTGTTTAGAAATTAAAGTATAGATTATTCCTACTAAGCGCAAAAAGTTGAAATTCTGCTGCCTAAAACAATTTGCCTGTTGCTGTTTTGTGACCGCACTTTTGAACTTTACGTGGGACACTCAGAAAGTTTTGCGAAACTAAAAAAAATTGTTCTATACGTACATATATTTTTATTAAATCTTTTCAAAGTACTTTCCACCAGCCTCTATACAAAGATTCATGCGCCTAAACCAGTTTTCAAAACACTTTTTCCAGTCCGCCGCAGACACCTCGTTTACAGCCTGCTCGAACGCAGCCAGCGCATCTTCCGGCGACGAAAATTGTATCCCTTTGAGCTGATTTTTTATTTTTGGGAATAAAAAGAAGTCACACGGTGCTAGATCAGGGCTGTAAGGAGGGTGACCCAGGAGTTTGACTGGCGTGCTGTCCAGGAAGTCCCTCGTTTTGAGTGCGGTGTGCGCAGGTGCATTGTCGTGGTGGAGCAGTAGCCCGCGGAGCCCTGTGTTTGGTCGCTTGTTGCTTATAACAGAGAAAACTTCTGGCAAACATTTGGTAGTATACCATTCGGCATTAATGCTTCTTTGATCCCGTAAGGGAATTGATACCAAGTGGCCAGTCAAATTAAAAAAGCTAGCGATCAAAATCTTACCCCCGCTTCTAGATCGCTTCACTTTGGTAGGCGTTGGCTCATTTTGAAACACCCAAACAGTCGACTGGCGCTTGGTTTCTGGGTCGTATTGATAAATCCAGGACTCATCACCTGTAACGATGTCGTAAACACGCCGAGACGAGCCTGCTTCAAATTTGTTAAGCATATCACGGCACCATTCCACCCGGGCCTGCTTCTGAGCATTGGTGAGGTTGTGCGGCACCCAGCGTGATACTATCCTCCTCACGCGAAGATGGCTGTGTAGAATCTCGTGAACGCTTCCCGATCCAATCTTCAATATGTGTTGAATCTCCTGATATGTAATTCGCCTATTGTCTTGGATTAAATTTTTCACTGCTAGCACGTTTTCTTCGGTAACAGCCGTCAAAGGGCGACCGCTTCTTTCGTCATCCCCCAAAGTTGGTCGACCGCGCTTGAATTCGTTATACCAACGATACACGGTTGCCTTGGAAGGGCCTTCATCCATGAATGCCATTTGAAGTCTATCGTACGATTCATCCGGTTTCAGGCGACACTTGAAATCGTATAAAATCATAGCTCTAAAATGTTCCCGGCGCAGATCCATATTTCAGTGAGACACAATACTTTGAATTAACTCGCAAAAAATGTGGAGGGAAATTTTGAAATTGGAACTTACTTATTTTTACTTATAAATAATCATATTTTCGAAAAACATTATAACTGGCCAGTCTCCCATATATAAAAACTTTTTTTCGCAATACTTTCTGAGGGGCCTGGTATAGTACAATGACCAAATAGTTTTTTAAATTTAATCAAATGTAGAGGAGCAGATAGGACGACTTCACTTTCAAGGACCACATAAAAGCCTTTTCGTTTCTAAACGTGGACAAGATGCGGGAGGGTATAAGTCATCATAACGGTCGGCCATGATCCCGAAAGGTTAGATAGTGTACCTATGTCATACCCACCCTTCTCATATATCCACAGTGCGGTATAACGGTATTAGGTTCTGACAGGGGGCGTGCCCATCACCATTTATCAGTCAAAACTTCAAACTTGAAGTATCTTACTAAAATTTTCATTCAACAAAATATCCTTTCCACTTATATTTTCTCTGTTTAAGTACAGAACTGAATACCTCGAAGACGGCACCTGTTTTTGTTAGCACTAGAATGTTGAGCTAGATAAGTAGCTTATACCGACCTGCACTATATTTTCCTTTCAATCCCGATCTAGCGAGAAAATGGATCATTGTTGTCCGCAAAATAAGACGCCGAGCATACCTCGAAGATGTTTTCTTTGAGCGTCGGCAAAGCTTTAGCATTCCCCATAACTGCTTTGAAATTGCACACAACTCAAAGCATATCATGCAACGTCATTTATTTCTATTAACCAGAAAAGGTTCTACACAAATTGCCTAGCGTGTAAATAATTTGAAAACAAATTAAAGGCGAAGTTTGAATAAAAAATCGCGTGCGAGAAAACTGGGAGTATATAATATAAAGGCTTATGAATACGTGCGAGTAGGTAGTTCTTAACACGAGCGGCGTGGATGGAGGCGAGCGCACTTGGCGTGGGCTCAAGATCTCTTCATTCCCCTATGTCTCGCCGGTAAATAATTGCGACTGTACCGCACACCACTCACCTCGACAATTATGTGCACTTTATTTGACAGTGCTCCTACCTGCCTCAGCCTTTGTATGAGGCGTATTACAAAACACTTGCGGACAAAAACCCAACTGTGTGAAATGTGAAATTAAATCATCATCATGATACTAGCCCGTAAGCGGCTACTTCTGACTGCGGGTATGAAACCGGCAGGTTATACCTACGTGAATATTACCATAATTATCAAGTATGTAATGAAATTATTGAATTTTACTTTAAAATAAACTAGCTGGATAATTTTCGCAGGATGGAAGCGAATTACCTAGGTATTCGCTTCGAGGCCGTTATACAAAACAAAATAAATGTGAACATGAGTGTACTGTTCGCGGCAATGTTTAGGTCTCTTTGATAAAGACAGCTGAGATAAATTGGTCAGCACCGCGCTTGAAGGCAATGTTCTACTAACCTGTCACTGCTTGCTTTACGTTTTAATCGTTTTATTACTTTTTTGTCTAATTACATAAACTGGTACGCACATTTTTTTTCAATGGATGACGACTTAATAGAGCGTCATTTAAATATGTTAAAAGAGTTTTTAAATTTTGTGTAATTTCGCTATTATACATATGTGAGTACTAAAAAAAAAACCAGGGACCAAATTCCCGAGGATAAAGTTTCCTACGTCCTAATCCAGGACATGTTCTGTATGTGTTCCAAATTTCTTTCGAATCTATTTAGCCGTTAAGACATGAAAAGGTTGTAGCGTTGCGTAATAGCTCAGTGGAGCTATACGTAAGCCATGTTAATAAAATTAAGATAAAAACGGTTAAAATTAAATTAAAGCTATGAAAAATAAAAAAAGGATATAGAGTTTAGTACTTTGGACAGCTTCGCACGACGTGGGCAGCTATCCAGGCAGCAGCTCGGGCAGGAAGTCGTGGAATGCCCGAGGTAGGCAAGTGATCAGGCAGCAACGACGGACATGCAGGCAATCGGGCAGGTAGGCAGGTCAGCAACAACACGGGTAGGTGGTCAAGGCAGGAAATCAGGCAGGTAGGCAGTAGAATAGATAGCAGGACGGATAAACAGGCAAACGGGTAAGTACGTAGGCTCCGAGGGGTGTGGAGGCCGGCTATGGCTCAATACGCCAAACAGCGAGGCCTTTGATGTCACGAGATGGCCGTTGAGGGTAAGTCTCAGGAAATAATGCTCTCGGGAACCACACAAAATATATATATATTTAATTGGTGCACTTCAAATAATAATAGTTTTACATAAGCGGATAATTCACCGTTTTTTAAGAGTTTCAGAATAGAAAATACACTTCGTATTCTAGTACACAGTATAACCCACTCCTGACGTTCAGACCTGATCCAAGACTAAAAAAGCTGAAGCCCGTTTCTCATTCGTTCTGCCATCTCTTCTAAATTTCAAATTCAAATCTCATTAAGACCAGAACGAATAAAAACGGCTTTAAAAAGGCGGGTCACTCTGACCTTACAATAATGCACAACTAGCTTAAGGAAAGGTCTAGGTAGTCCATGGTACCTTTGGTATGTCTATGGCTTTAAGAAAATAAAATAGACAGACAGATGTCATGTCAGATGAAAATGTCAGAGTATAAAAAATTCCATAATTTTGCAAATAAGCAACAGAAATTAAGTTAAAGAATACAAATCAATCAAAAATAACTAAAAATATGCTTTACAGGTAATAAGAATATCAAAGAATACTTATAAAAGAGTTACTAAAATTGATACAATATCAAAAGATATGAATATGGTTTGTGGAGTGTTATAAAAATAAAATAAAAATGTTTATTTCTTCACATAACGATATAACTATGTTAGGTTTGGAGTCACCTTTTAAGCAAAGATTTTGCTTGTACATTGTATTAAGTGGTTCCGCTCCTCCAGTTTACAGTCATTCTACAGATGTGTGAGATATAAGCAAACAAGATTAATTTAAGACTATCTAACATTTGATAAATCATATATCAGCAAGGATCGCACTGGGTGTAGAATATGTTTGTGAGTGTGTATGTGTGTACGTTTGTGTGTAAGTGTGTTGTATGTGTTGTGCGATGGTATGTGCGTGTGGTGTGTATATGTGTGCAACTTATATGTATTTCTTAGTTATGTGATCTTGTGTAGGATATCTTCGATTTCTTCGTAACTTTTACTCTTGAGCCATTCAGTTAGTGTTTTTTTGCAGTCGTGGTATGTCATAGAGTAGATGGCACATGTTATGAAACGTAAGTAGATCTTTAATAAATACCACAAGGTAACAAACAGACAGACAGACAATCATTTTATTAGTCAGGATACAGTAGGCACATACACACAGACAGTAGGCAAATAGCTACAAAAGTACAAAACTCCTATCATTCGTAGGCGACAAAATGCAAAATTGTTCGCAAAACTGTTTCATTTGCTCCGTAAAAGTTGCTCTGGAAACATAAAATATTATCTTTCAGCAGAACCTAATGCGAGCAGTTTTCCAAACAATTACATAAGCACATGCAGGTAGGCTGCAGACGCTGCGAAAGCTGCGACGCTGCCAAGGGACGCGAGCCAACGTACAGAATGTACCTACGTACGAAGGCTACACGTCATCACGCACCCTACCGACGCGGAATACAAATGAAAGGGTAGGCCCAACTGTTTGTCTTCAACTTCATCAAAATTGCCCAACTGGGGCCTGTTCAACATACGACAATTAAATGACGATTGATTAACTTTTACGTACGTATGTACATAGAATGAAGCCTTTTCAATTTAATGTTGATTTTTATTGATGAAATGTATCAAGTAACTCAAGACATATATCCACGTCACCAATATAATTATTTTCTTTCTTTCTTCATTTTTTTTTTTATTTTTTCTTTAAAAAAAACGGTATTCTTCTCATTTACTATGTATTCGTCGCTGGTGTGTTGTCTTTCCATATTTTTATTTCTATTTCATAAACACCTTAGACATACACAAAAAATCCAAATTTATTTAAGATAAAATAACGATTATATTCTGCTCAAAGCTCTTGTCTGGACAGACGTGTGTTCGATTTTGTATTTTTGAATCTAATTGTTGTTTTCGCAAACGTAACTCTGTTAATGTGCTATACGGTTGTTAATACACTGTCGAGACATTCATTAAACAATTCAGAATTCTAAATTTTTACTTCCGTCGTGCGGTGAATGTGAAAGTTCGTAATACGTGGAAGCCCTGCTTGGCGATACCGCAGTCAGTTAATCACTGATACCTCCAACTTTTCTCAAGATCTACCTACTTCTTGGATATTGTCTGCAGCGGCATAATGAATGCCCGAAGATCTCCTCCCATGGTAAGCGCGGGATCACAACCAGATCTTTCCAAACTGCGTGATGAATCCATTGGCGTTACATTTAGAAAGAGAAAACATACCGAATGTAACTGCGATCACTCGGAGGTTTTACTTGAATTTCAGAATAAAATTATGCAGACGATCAAATCTACTCTTGAAACTCAAAATCAAAACATAATTACCACTTTGGAAGTATTACGTCAGGATGTAATTGGGTTCAGACATGATTTGGAGACGGTTAATAGCAAAATTGTTATGTTATCTGAAGAACAAGCATGCATTAAAAATGATGTGAGCGATTTAAAGTCAACAAATACTGCCAACAACAGCAAAATACAGACTGTATCACATGATCTTGCAGCGCTTCAGGCGACCGTTGCAGGCTTATCGGATCAGCTGCGTGTCAAAGAACAGCAAGGAAGAATCAATAACCTTGAAGTAGCTGGAATTCCTGTCACAAAGGGTGAAAATTTAGTCAGTATCTTACATAACATAGCTAAAAAGATTAATTTCCCCATTACAATGACGGACATCGATTATATCCACCGAGTTCGACGCTTTAAAGCAAATATCTCTGGTGTCGATTCAGCTTCCAATGTTACACCCATCCCGAATATCATCGTCAAGTTCACTCAAAGGAAACGCAAAAGTGATATGTTGGCTGCTGTCTGCGCGCGACGAGGTATGACAACAGCTGATGCTGGATTGGACGGTCCGGCGAAACCCATTTTCATAAATGATCATTTAACACCACAGAATAAACAGTTATATAAGCAAGCCCGTCTTCTTGCAAAAGAAAATGACTATAAGTATGTATGGTTGTCAGAGTGTAAAATCTTACTACGTAAAAACGATACTTCCAAAATCATGTATGTGGCTAGTGATACGGATTTAGCTAAAATAAAATGACTACCCACTCATACTCATTATATCTGTATGTTTATTTTATTACTTACTATGTACTTGTACTTATTACTTGTAGTACTTTACTGTAAAATACTTTGTTGTTTTGATATTGGGAAGGAATGTAATTTCATTATTGTAACTTATTACCGTTCGTCATTAACACTTAATATCCTTAAATGTAATGTTAGTGGAACTTGTTTACTCATAGCGGTCATAAATATCAAAATTCGATAACAATAACTTGTCCATTTACTACCAAAACGTGAGGGGATTACGCACTAAATCACACGTATTTCTTTCCGAAGTCTTGCGGAACAATTTTGACGTCATAAGTATCACAGAGACCTGGCTTAATGATAACTTTAACAGTAGCGAATATGTTGACAGCCGATATGAATTATACCGCTGTGACCGTAATCAACAAGCGACTGGAAGCGATCGCGGCGGAGGTGTTATGATTGCCGTGCGTCGCGAGCTCTGTCCCTGGCAGCGTAGCGACATGCGTGCGTCGCCGCTGTCGGACGAGGTATGGGTTTCTCTGCCTCTGCGCACACGTTCGTCGGCGGGCCAAAACAATAACGGTTCTTCTAACTACTTACATATTATAGCTACCTATATACCGCACGGTAAAAATCATGAATCAATGCTAGCATCGTTTTACGACAGAGTGGGTGAATTTATTTTACGTAACCATAATGATAAATTTCTTATACTAGGTGACTTTAATGTATCCCACGCTAGTTGGTCTTGCAATTATGACTCAAATTCTATGGATATATACACTAATAATGACAAACTAGCTAGCCTCACCGCCGATTTCATGAATTTCTCATCCTTATTACAATACAATAATCAATTTAACCATAATAATAGAATATTAGATTTAATTTTTAGTAATGAATTGTGCCTTATCTCACTGTGTAAACATCCAATAGTACCACAAGATCTGCATCACAACCCATTAGAAATTGACTTAAAATTAAACTTTTGTCCCGCACTCAAGCTCTCGTCTACAATGAAAAGGCAATATTATAAAGCAAACTATGACTCAATTAAAACTGCCCTTGCTGCCGTAGATTGGGAGAAAAATTTGTCTAGTATGACCCATGTAGACTCAATGATTGATTACTTCTATAGTATCCTCCAAGACATTTTAGACGAATTTGTGCCAACCTGCAATTTAAATTCTACGCAAAAATATCCACCTTGGTACACAAAACCACTCATTAAGTTATCTAACGAAAAATGCAAGTTTCACCAGAAATGGAAAAAATATGGTAACCTTCACGACTACCACACGTTCTCGTTATTACGGAGTAGATTTAAAAAAATGTCTAAAGATTGTTATCAAAATTTTATTGAGTTCTCTGAAAATAATATAAAGAAAGATTCAAATTCTTTTTGGTCATTTGTCAAATCAAAAAATGCTTCTAATACCATCCCTGAAAGGATGTTGTATAACGGTAAAATACTCTCTACTGGCGAGGATATTTGTGATGCTTTTAATCAGTACTTCAACTCAGTTTTTGTTTCGTCTACATCTCAAACCTACCCTTACAGCTGCAATACATATTCTACTGTAGATATAGGCACAATCAACATTACTTCTGAACAAGTATTAAACGAATTAAAAAAGGTTGATATTAAGAAAGGTGCTGGATCCGATGACCTTCATCCAGTTTTCATATCCAGGTGTGCTGAGGTACTTGCTCGATCATCCAGTTTTCATATCCAGGTGTGCTGAGGTACTTGCTCGACCAATAACCTTAATATTTCGCACGTCTCTTGAAACTGGAGTTTTCCCTAGTAGATGGAAAAAATCAATTATAACCCCTATACCCAAAAACAATAGAAAAGATATTGTAACTGAATACAGACCGATCTCTAAATTGTGTGTTCTAGGAAAAATATTAGAAAAAATAGTAACATCTCAAATCTCATTCGCTTTTCGTAATCACATTTCTCAGCAACAGCATGGTTTCTTCAAACATCGCAGCGTAGATAGTAACATGTTAAATTTCTCGGAATTTCTAGTAAACGCTATGGACAAAAATTTACAGGTAGATGTCGTGTACACCGACTTTTCGAAGGCATTCGACAAAATTAACCATGATATGCTTATTGAAAAACTAGGGAAGGCCGGTGTGCATGGCAACTTACTGCGATGGATCGAATCCTATATAAAAAATAGAAGTCAGGCGGTCTGTGTTAAAGGTTACTCATCTCAATTCCTCCCTGTTCCCTCCGGAGTTCCCCAAGGTTCCCATATGGGACCCTTGCTCTTTTGCCTCTACATTAATGACATAGGAACCATATTTAGCCACAGTAATCACTTACTTTACGCTGATGATACGAAAATATTCCGAGTGGTTGAATCCGTTAGTGATTGCACTAAATTACAAAGTGACTTAATAAACTTGCATAATTACTGTACAACAAATCAACTCTATCTCAACATAGATAAATGTTTCATCATGTCATATACGCGGAAAACTCAACCACTAAATTTCAACTACGCCATAAATAGCGTAATCCTTAAAAGAGTTTCCACCATTAGAGACCTAGGTCTCATTATGGACTCCAAATTAACATTCACCCATCATATAGACCACATAGTCAGCTCCGCATTTCGCAGCCTAGGATTTATTTTGCGAATTAGTAAACCTTTTAAAAATGTTATAACTCTAAAAATTCTTTATTTTTCATTCGTCCGCTCTGTTCTAGACTTTTGTAGCACTGTATGGAGCCCATGTTTTAACATACATATAAATAGGATAGAAAAGATACAAAAAAAGTTTTTAAAATCACTTAACTATCGCAATAATATTTACGACGCTTCATATGAAGATGCATTGCGTAGGCATAAACTTACAAGTCTATGTAACAGACGTAATATGTTTGATATTATTCAATTATTCAAAATTTTAAACTCATTGACCGATTCGCCATCATTACTTGGTAAACTATCACTAAAAGCGCACGCTCGCCTACCAGTACGCCCCTCACGTACAACACCACTTTTTGTTCCTCCTCGACTAAATAAAACATACACTCGTAACTCATTTATATACCGTTCCACTAACAACTATAATAGAGAACTTACTGACATAGATCTTTTTAACATTTCTCTTAATAGCCTTAAACAAAAACTTAAAAGTAGATATATTACCTAATTAAAACTTACCTTTTTTTTTTTACTTTGTATACCTTCACTTCACTGTGTAAACTGATAATGATGTTTCATTGAACTTATGTTCTGATACAATAGTGAATATGTATTTCTTGCACGTCTCTCTATGTTAAGAGTTTATTGTAACTTATTTTTACCATTATTTCACATTGTCGGCACTAAAGGTCTTTTGTAAGTAACCAGTTTTCTGAATTATTGTATTGATTGTATATGACTGTTTGATGCCAAAATAAAATAAAATAAAATAAAATAAAATAAATAAATTTGAGAAAAGATCTATGTCACAATATAGTTGGCTTTCTAAAATCCTATATTATTAAACGAGCAATTTTTTTAATATATATTATTTTATAATCACGTTCTCGAAAACGGCTCTAACGATTTCGATAAAATTTGCAATATAGGGTTTTTAAAATATATTTTCTGCGAATTGCCGGACTATAGCAAGTCGCATAGAGAGGGCGAAACTAGAAAACGACTCAAGCCACCCAATGCATAATTACAGCTCAGTGCCCCAGCGCCTAAAAAGTCGGAAAAGTTTTCTAGAATGCGTGGGTCTATGTGATGGCAACTCCTCTTCAGCGAGATGCGACCTTTGGCGAGAGAAACTCACGCCTCCTGAAAATTTCATCGGGCCGTCGGAGAGTCTTCCGCCTGGGCACAATTTGCCGTGGTCGACCTGGAAAACCCTAAATAGACTCCGCACTCAGGTTGGCCGCAGCAGAGACAACTAGTCACTAGTCTTCAATGCTTGTGCAGCATATCTCCGCAGACCACGGCCCACCTCAAGGAGTGCGCAGCATGCCCTGTCACCTGTACTTGCGAAGACCTTATGATTGCGTCACCGAATGGTGTTGCCGTGGCTGAATTCTGTGCCAATCACAATATTTAAATTTTTATATTTGCCATCGACACGCTAAGAAGAAGAATATATTTTCTCGAAATAAATTGTGGTATCCACCCGAGCAATTTTTTTTTTGCATTTATAAATGCTCATGCATAGTGCACTACCACAAGGAGATAGTGCAGTTATGTGGGACTCCAACCCACTAAACTCCACGCATCCTCCTGTGCTGCTTAAGGTGGCAAACACGGGCACGCGTTAGCACTCACCGCGAGCCCGCGGCGACCTTCCTCTGGGGGTACCCCCATCACCGGATACCCCAGGGACCAAACCTGCACATGGGCGCCAGACGACCCCATGTATGGCTTTACCGACACTCCTCCTTCCCTGCGGCCCCACCGCATCCTGGTCCCATCAGCCGGTGGCGACCCTGTCCACCGCAGTGGAAGGTAGGGAGAGCGGCGCACCGCAATACCGGCACTCCTATCCTGCCGAGATATCGTATGGGACCAGGGACGCTCCACAAGATATCGTGGCGCACCTCAGTTGCGATGTCACCTGTTACCAAGCGGCACCGCAATTTACTAGTTAGCCGCTACGTCGTAGGCTTAATCGGCAAAAGCCCTGACGAGCGCCTCCCTCGGGTTCCTCTTCGCTTCACCGTGTGTGTCCAAGCCACGGTTACTGAACCCCCCTGCCTCGTCAACGCGGGCACCCACCGGGGGGGTGCGGGCACCCACCAACTATTATTTTAACAATACCATCACATTTCTATCATCGATCATTCAAGAGTTATTTTTGAGTTTCAGCAATTTCCATACATTTATTAACTCCAGTGACTATACCTTATCCTTCCAATTAGTTTGACCGTAGTTGTGTAAAATAACTAATAGGTAAATAACCAATACTAGACTGACCATAAACCAAGACGTAAAAGGACTGGGTAATAACTGCGAAGTTGAAACGAGCAAACATAAAATTAAAAGTTATTTTTAAATCGACGTTCAGTTAGGCAGAAAACTAGGTGAAGTAGTTTTCTTGACTGAAATACAGCAGCATGTTCAATTGTAAATAACATAGATTGCGTTATACGAGTAAATTGGGTAAGGAAACATATTTCAGGACAACTTAATTGGTACATACTATTTTTTATTCATAGCCTCTATGATTGTTTTGCAAACCATTACAGCAATCAAGCCTGAAATTAGATACGTTATTTTATAAACAACACAAAATATTTATACAAAAAACTGAACGAATCTAAGTACTGGTGTAGGTAATTATTGCCTTCGTCATCTTCCAGCCCTTATCCCAATTCATATGGTCTGAGCATCAAGTGTTCTCCCAAAGATCTCCATTTACCATCATCTGAATATTTTACTTCATTTGTAGCCATATCATCTTTCAAAGAAAGTTTTGGTTTCCTCTACCCCGTATTTATAATTTAAATTCTAAACTATCGCCACGACTTTTCCACTACATGCCCATACCAGCAGCATTATTGCGTAATGAATTCGGCAAAGAGTATGAAAAATCGACCAATCACATATACGGAAATCCACATCGCGTCTATCATCTCGCATGTGATTGGCCCTCTGCCTTGCCGAATTAATTACGCATTAAAGTTGCAGGACAATTGATTTCCATACATCTTTTCGATCATCAATACCACTTTCAGACTTCCTCTCACATACTCATTTATTACTTTTCCAAACAGTACTAATCTAACTACTGGCATAAAAGAAGCACTGTTAGTTTTCATTGATCGTAGTACAAAGAAAAATAACACAGTCGACACCTCTTTCAATGTACGCAACTTGTGATATTTCTGCTAGCTCGCGTCACTATCGCGGAAATATAATCACATGTGCTTTGAGATTCCCCCTCTCACGGCACAATGATGTCTTCACGCATTGTAATACTACAAGTTACATAAAAACATAGAACTAATCTAACTACTGGCATAAAAGAACTACCATCATTGATCGTGTGTACTACAAAGAAAAAATATCACAGTCTACTACAGTACAACTATTTTCTTAATACCCCTCGGAAATCATCGCATTTCCGAATACAAACGAATGCTAATTTCGATGTTAATCAATTAATAGATTTTTCGTGTTTATTAATTTGAATTCAGCACTAAGTACTTTATTGTTGTTTTGTTTTGATTGCCGTGTGAACTATATATAGACCTGCAAAACTACTTTCCTTTGTCAGTTTTCCCTCATTTTTTAAATAAAAATAAATTAAGTTAAAAGAGTATCAACAACTCTATATACTTCCAAGTTGATTGAAAGCGTCCGGTCTGCACGTAGTACAAAGGGTAACTTATAAAAATTCGACGACTGACGAAAAAAAAGTTTTCCGAGGAACATTAAGAAAATAGTTTTACTGTATCTAGATATTCTTCCATTGTACGCAACTTGTGATATTTCTTTTAGCTCGCTTCATTACGGTAGAGATACAATCACGCGTGCTTTGAAGCCCCCTCTCATGGCACAATGATGTCTAGACGCATTCATTCTGCGTTCCGTAACATGCGTTCTTAGAAACGATTACCTTGTGTTTGCACGTTAACTAGTACGGTGTAAACAGCTCGATGCGGACTTACAATGCAGGTCTCTACGTATCGGATAATTAACTGTTTTTTTAATAGTTAAGTTGTTTTTAGGTATACTAAATTTACAAGTTTAATACTTACAGTATTAAAATCGTCATAATTCCACGGAAAACAGTTTGAGATTTTTTGAAAGAAGTATTTTATCAATCCCCGACGGCAAAAGAGGGGCAAATTAGTTTGATGTGTATAGTACCTATGTGTTTGTGTATATGTGTATCTGTCTGTGGCATCATAGCTCCTAATGAGGAACTGATTTTGATTTTGTATTTTTTGTTTAAAGTTGACTTTATTGAAAGTGTTCTTAACTATGTTTGATGAAAATCAGATCAGCCGTGCATAAGTTTTGGGCGTTGTACTGGTTGAATTAAAGTGTTTTAGCAAGATATCCTGTCATAATTAAGTGTTAAATAGATTGTCAATCGAAGCGTGTCTACTACTAAATAAATTATGAAGCATGAAAAAAATATGTCAGGGTATTTAATATTTTTATTGCGTTCTCAGTAAAGCTTTATGTTCCTATTACCGATTCTCATCATTATTTCACCCCAAAAGACTCATCTGGTGAACATTGGCTAAATGAATAGTCCTAAAACGCCACGCATTCAGTGGATTTAGTCGATCTTCACTAGGTCATCCTCATCGGTCCACCTTGACCTCTAGACAAGTCACATTTTGTCAATCAAAACGTCGCCATAGCGATTCAAAAAGTCAAAAATGTACAGTACAACAATTTTCTTAATGTCCCTCGGAAGGGCATGCCCTTTTTCAACGTCTGACGAAACACGAAGTTTGCCGAGGGACATTATGAAAGTTGATGTACTGTATGTTTGTATGTGAAATGTCACGAGATGCATCCCTTACATTTTATTAGCATTTCGATCATACCGTCGCTGATAAAATGACATGTTAGAGCCTCGCTTCCTCCTTCCAACTCGTCTTCTGGTACGCGATCTCCACTTCGGAACCACCAACTACTAATAAGTTAATGTTGTTCTTTTTCAAAGTTTTTTGGGTGAGGTTTTACCCACACTAACGCCTTTTAAATTGGACTACAGGCACTTTAAATCATGACAAGCAGTATTGACTATCCAAACTCGTTGTAATACTGACATGATCCGTACGACTAGGGTTTGCGTCAACCGATACAGATTTCGATACGGCTAGAAATTTGAGCACTATTATAATATTGAGCGTGTAGCGCTCGCTCAGCAGGTACCTGTGTACCTATGTAGGTTTATGATATAGTGCGATATTATGATGAATAGTGCCAACGGATGTGCATTTACTTACCGATGACCATTCGAAGTGTGAACGTTATATGGTGTGTGATTTATGTAACTCTGTATGAGTTTATTATATTATTATGGGACATTATGTTTTAGTTATTCAATATAAGGGTGGATACAAAATCGTGGAATAAACTAAACAGGGTGATAAATGGGGTTATTTGCAGTAGCTTCTAAAGTTCTAATTTTTTTTCCCTCTAATTGCAAATCTTTTGCTCATTTGTAATAAAAACATCTCTGTGGCAGAGATCCCTATCTTGATCTCCTTAAAAGTTTGACAAATTGAATATTTGTTTTAGATGAAAATACCTAAATTTGTAATAAATAGGCAATTAGAGAAGAATATAAAAAAGAAAATTATTTATTACTTACCGTATAGATTAGTAATTATCTATCCTACGGGATACAGCACTGGTGCTATAAATTATTTAAAAACTTAACAAAACATTACGCCTGTTTCCCCTTAAGAGTGAGTCAAACGTACCTAATTAGTACACCCAGATTTTGCCAGTTAGTCCCACCTAGGGTTACCATTTCAAAAATGAAAAAGTCCGGACATTTTAGTTACAAAACCCGACTACAAAAAAACCACGATATCAAAAGTATAAAACAAGAAAATATTCTTGGAGGATGGCCGTGATTGTATGGAAAAAACAAATTTTGCTTCCAACCGAAAAATCCAGACAATTTAAAAGGCCGGACAAAGTCCGGATATGAATCGAAATGTCCGGACATTACCGGGTATTTCCGGACGAATGGTAACCCTAGTCCCACGTAATAGAGAGCAAGCCTATTGCTATCAACCGAAAGACACCAGACACCCGGGTGCTTCTGATTTTTTTTTTTAACTTCCGATCCAGGAATCGATCCCAGTAACATTTGCAAAAATTATTATAAATCATATAATATTTAGGATAGTATATTTTGACTATCATAAGGTATCTACGCTGGACACTGAAAGTACAAAGGCCGTATCATACGAGCTGACGTTGTGAGTTGTGACGGCAATAATTTGCGGCCATTTTCATCACATAAACTGAAAAACAAAAGTAAAATGTGCAAAAAATAGCTTCATAAATACTAATGTAGTCAATAGGCATACTTACGAAGCGAAGTTTTAAAAACCTAGTCATAATTTAACATTTTTGTATTAAAGCTAGCTTTTAATCAACGAATTCTTAGTGCTCGGCTTTTAATTGCTCCAATTCACTATTTTCATTATTAATGGTGCCTTAAGTATGATATAACTAAACCGATCTGGAACAGTTAACCCGCTGAAAATAAACAACTAATTTTCTAGACACACTTAATGTATATATATCAAGTTTCAGTTGTTTCGTCTTGTTCAGAAAAAGTTATAGATACTAACCACAATAAAATAAAAGCAATTTATATTACCTATTAAAAATACTACACTATGTTTCAATCGTCTGTATTTGCAATGATTCAATGATCAAGTATCTTTTAGCAGAAATATTTTTCCATTTTCAGATACTAAAGAAAAGTGGGTTGTAGCAGTAACAGCAACGATCAAATCGAACAAAGAAGTATCGCCAACAATGTACGAAACTCTAACTCCGTTAATATCAAAACTAAGTTATTAATAAAACAAGTTCCTCGAAGATGACCACAGAAACTAAATGATGGTGACTGCTCGTTTACTTCAAAACTGAGTTTCAATTTCAGTCGCCTACCTTCGTCAAAGGAAATTCTATTAATCTCGAATTACGGAAACTGTCTAAGTGAAATTAGGCCAAGTCAAGAGTCTTAATGTTGTCTTCTCTTACCTGCACAAATAAGATGCACGTTTAAAGTTTGTCAAATGAAAATTGAAAATGGAGTCTCTTGAATTAAATTACAATGTAAGGGGAGAACAGTGAACACTAGAACACGTGGAACATTTGATGTGAAGATAGAACTAATAAATGAGTGGGGCACGCACATTAATTAGTTGATGAGATAAGACCTTGAAGGGGAGATAAGGTGGATACCTGAAAGGTATAATTTGAAGCGCCGATGGCGGGCTCTGCACGGCCTAGCGGGCCGGCGCGCTCAGTCCAACGTCGGCAGGCGAGGAGTGCGGTCGCGTCGCCGTCCGTCACGATCCTCTCTCTCTCCCCCTCCGTTGCGATTGCGAAGTGAGCTAACTTTAAAATGTCCCTCAACTCCCGAATGTTGTTACCAGTGAACCGCAAGCTTGAAAGTGACTGATGAAGTTGAACCAAAATTACAGTTTCATTTAAACGATCAAACGGTCATCAAACTTTGGATTTCGATTGAATTGTAGTGTTTTTTGAGATGTGATTAATTAATAAGTAGCTATTCGTAAGTATAAAACGTTTTAACTATATGTTTAATTCATTATTTATTATATGAATGGAATGTATTATTTATTTACAGGGCGTATTTTGAATATTTCATATCGATATTTAAAGCATTTTCTAAGAACGGTTGCTGAGAGTACTTCAATCACTTTAAGTGTAAAATTGATACCCTTAATCTTGTTTAGGGTATAAAGCAGATGTAGGCTTAATGTTTGGGTGTTTAATTGCTTTATTTATTGAACGGCCATAATTAAAATAATCATAATTTCTTATTTTTCACGCAACTCATTTACTTTGTTCATATAAAGACTGAAGTATTATTTACGATTATTTTTGAAGCGTTATGTAGTAATAGAGCAGTCCTACTGTTAAAATATACTTTACAAACCATGCAATGGATATCTGGTTTTATTACCTATAAAAAGCAGTATTCATTTAATTTCAATAGTTCTATTATCTTAGTAGTAAACTAGTATCAAAGGTACTTGTGAAACATCTTATCTAGAAAAGTAGGCAAACTGGAAAACTGCTTGGTAGCATAATAGAGATGGATTTACATTCCTATCTTGCCATCTAGCAGTATTTATTGCAGGTGTTTTATTTTGAAGAGTTGAAAGTCAGCGACGATTCGACAAGGCGTTGCTCTCGGTATTTCAGGTATCATCAGCCAGTGGTAACGTCTTTCCATAAGGACTGTCCATCTAAACATAGAGATTATGTTAAAAAGCGCCGCGTTTCCTTTACCTTTACTATCTAGTATCTGTGTCTAACTAACAAGCGCACATTATCTAGTTCCGACGGCAGCTATATCAAAACCACGACTTACCCACAGCATGCGTATTCTAGGAATCCTTTTTTTATTCATTCATATCTCTGAGTACTACACTGGCCTTCAAAACTTATTACCACACTTTTTAAATTGCAATTTCTCCTAAACTATAGAAGTTAGAGTTTTGAAATTAAAAAAACGTTTTATAAAAAAATTTCATCAACTTCTTTTAAAATTATAGTTTATTATACATTCGTAACGTTTTTAACTTAAATAAAAACCTTAAATACAACCGATTTTCAAATAAAAATACTACAAGGTGAAAAATAATTTCAATTTGAGACGTCGGTGTTCCTGTTTTCGATTCTTCGTTTTTTGACACCGCCTTCCGAAATTGAAGTTTTTTTTTACTTAATAGTGCTTTTATTTGGAAGCTGGTTGTATTTTTTTGTTAAAACGTTTTTCATTATTCATTTTTTTGTGGTACATAATGGACAAGTTCTATAGTAAGGTATCTATAATGCCCACAGTGATGCCAGAATAAATTACCCGAATAACATGTAACTTGAACATAACCGGTGGAATGAGGGTGTATCAGGGTGACCTGAACACATAAACCTGCGTACCCTTTTAAAGCATACTGGCGTGATGGTATGTTATGAAATGGTTTAAACAATAAACAGACATGCGATTGCAGCAATCCCGAGAGATTTTCCGTAATTTTTTAAACAGTTCTGTTGTATATCTCCGAAGTTCTTCATCAGATCTTTACCAAATTTAAATGGGACCATTTCGAAATAAACTTCTTTCGGACAAAAAAAGAATTTTGCAAATCCCTTTATATATGACGGCGTTATGCCCAAACATACATTAATATATATACAAATATATAAACTTCCGAATTGAGAACCTCCTCCTTGTTGGGAAGCCGGTTAAAAATGATAGGAACCGTTCTCTGAATGAATGACGATTTATTGGATATCGAGATTCCTCCGTGCTTCGGCAAGCTCGTTGAGCTGTTGATCATTGGTAGATCTTCGATAGTCGTTACGAGTAGTCACAAACATGAAATTTTTCACCAGTCTTGCCACGGTGGTAACGTGTTACCCAGTTACTGTCGGATATGCAGTAGCTCCTTGTCTTCTTCTTTGTGTGTGAGGATGTGGCCACCTCTGGTGTCACAGTTAATTAAGCCGCCTCTGGGAACCCCACAGGCCTCTGATCTGGCTATTTCAGACATTACATTAACTAAACTGCCAAACAATGAAAAAGTTCCACCCACAAAATGCCGACAAACACCTTAATATCTCCTAAGACATAGAACCTAGCTTCATAAATTAAAAAGTATAATGAAATCTATTCTATGGGTTTGAAAATTTCGGAATACATTTGTTTCGTTTTTTGTTTTGCTTTTGATTTCATTCTTGTTTTCGCCGTTGTGAAAAAATTCTTAAATTGTAAAGTCTTACGGCTCTCGTACACATAAATCATGCCTCTATCACCCGAGGATTGTACGAGAATCATCAGTATGGTGGAATTGGGGACCAGCCAAATAAATACGGCCAGAATAATGGGAGTGAGACATACTACTCTCCGACGAGTGATCCAAAAGTTTAGAGAGACTGGATTAAACCTGAGAAGACCAGGTACTGGCAAGCCAAGGTGCACAACAGTCCGAGAAGATCGTTTCATTGCGGCAGCCATTATAAGAAATCGACATCAGACGGGAGTTGCGATTCAACAACAACTTCTGCAAGTTCGAAGGGAGCCAATAAGCGAGTGGACAGTCAGGAGACGTCTTGCCGAAAGAGGATTGAAACCTTACAGGCCAGCAAATGGCCCAAAACTGAAAGGGCATCATAAAGTTGCTCGATTGCGATACGCCAGCGAGTATACAGAATGGGGTGAGGACGAATGGGGCAGAGTGATGTTCTCTGATGAGTCAAGATTTATGCTGTACCATCATGATGGGAGGAAAAGAGTATACCGACGACCAGGAAAACGTCTTGCACAAGTATGATTTGAAGAAAAAGTGTCACACGGCGGAGGTACCCTTCACGTGTAAACGGAAGCGTTAGTTCCAATCGAGAACGGGAACCTAACTGCTGTGAGATACATCAATGAGATTCTCAATAAACATGCTGGTCCGTTTTTGGATAATATGGGCGACAATGCAGTGTTCATGCACGATAATGCACGGGCCCACACTGCTCAAGTTGTAGATGAGTATCTTCAGGACGTAGGAATCCACAAATGGAGTGGCCAGCAAGGAGCCCCGATTTGAATCCTATTGAGCATGCTTGAGACGAGCTTGACAGACGTGTGAGAAAACGAGTTCCACCTCCAATCACTCTTCGTGACTTGAATTACGCGCTCATCGAAGAATGGGAGAACATTCCTCATCATATGCTGAGGAATCTGGTATTCAGCATGCCCAATCGCGTAGAAGCTGTATTGAGAGCACATGGAAGAAACATCAAGTACTGAGTTATCAAAAACTTCGTTTACACCTAATAAAACCCCTACTTAGAGATTTGGTTTTATTTGCCAAATGGCCCTAATTTTTTAAAACATTTAATTTAATGTTTGAACACAATATTTACTTTTTTAGTTGGTAATATTCTGATGCGCTGTTAAATGAACTTCAGTATTGCAGACGGCGTCATTAAGCTAGCCTTTCCCGTTTAGGAGTAATTTGGTGCTATGTCACTGGAACTTTTTCATTTTCAGTGAATATAAGCATAGGTGTTCACGATGTTTTCCTTCACCGTTGCCTGTGATGTCCAAAATAAACTTAGAAAGTACATATTAATTTAAAAAAGTCACATTTGTACATGCCCGGATTTGAACCCACTACCTTAAGCACGAGAGGCGAGATCTTAGCCACTGGGCTACCACAACATACTCCCTGGCACACTACTTCCTCGCTCCTTGTAAAATACTGTTATCCAGATGCATTCGGTTCGACTCCCATTTAACTGGGGAAAGGCTATTTATTCATACTGACTACTAGCAGGTTCTTATCTCTGAAAACCCTTATAATAGAGCTGATTAAAAAGCAGCTTATTGTTTCTGTTTTAAAAATGGTATTGCGGTGCACTCAAATAGTTTACAAGATCGTCCGGCGCGCATTCGGCATTCATTGAGTCTAATTGGTTGACTGGCTCATTTTTTCATAAGCTATGACGGTGTGAAGTTTCTCGTACAGCTTGTACGTACTGGCACGATATAAGTAGCAGTTTTTACACGTTTACGGTGCAACAGTAAACATTTTACAAGCTTTTATTTAACTTGCAATGCATGTATGTTTGTGAGTGTATTCGGGTCAAATCTTGTAACTGAATTTTAAAACAGTTATCCTCAACCGATTAAGATGAAATTTTGCAAACACGTTTAGTTTGGATGATAAAGCTGATGCTAAGTGACGTCATTCTAAATCCAATATGGCGGACGGCCCAAGATGGTGGACTAGTTATTTTTTATGCACTGCCATGATATGGGTATCAAATGAAAGGGTTTGCTGAGAAGAAAAAGAAAAAAGCTTGTTTTTAAAAAATATTTTTTAATGAATGAATGAATTTTGTTTACATGTTTTGTCTGATAATCTGTAATATTATAAAAGAACATTGACCGTAGTCTGTATGCTTGCCAGGTCAATCTTACAGACCAGGTTCAAAGTACTAATCTTGAGATAAGCCCTCACTTAGTATATGTGTGGTTGTGCCCCATACATAACCATGTTCTATAACCATCTCGTTTCTAAAATTTTAATTATTGAGATGAAAAAAATTTCGCACATAAAGTTTTTCGTGGATTTCAACCGTAACTGCTAAGACTCGTTACCGCTATTCATAAAGTAAAGAAGAAAATGTAACTGTTTCATTAACTATTTCAATTAAAACACATTAATGAACACTTTATGACAGTCTGTTGGATTACTCATACTGACACCGACTTTTAATTTGCTACACTCAATTTTGCGTGTGCTACGCCCATCCCGCGGCTACGGCGTAGCACGGCTCGTAGACTGCTACGAAATTTATTGAAATTCCTTTCGTTTATTAATATCGTTGAAAGTGTGCCCGAATAAGTTATTACCTTTTTGAAAAACTATAAAAATGCCATTATTTTTAAATACTACTTAACAATATTCGTATGGATATATAAATGATACGGATAGAAAAGGCTTTATTCTCTGTCATTATAATCCACAAAGATATTTTTGTAAATTGGCTATTACTGCGGCTTTTCGAATAGTCAACTTATCATTAGGAAAATAAACAACCTCCCTTCCAAGAAGCCCTGAAAAGAAACGATCGTTTGGATTTGGTACAGAAAGCAAACAAAACCTCTAAAAAATATCTTCCTTTTGGTTTTTTTTTTAAACATCAAAGCCATAACTTATCATGTTTAGGCACTTGTGTGGGTACCTTCAAGATATTCAACCTTCGGGATTTAGTCGTGGCTAAACAATAACAGACGAACGGTTGAAGGTTAAGCAATGCTTACCGAGATCGGTCTGTGGATGGGTGGGAGGAATCTCGGTATATTAAGATGACTATCTTAAAATACCGAGATTCCTCCGTAACTCGCAAAGAACATTAAGCTTTTGACACCTGTTGTCATATTTAAATCTTTGTTTTCGGATATTCGGAAACCAGGCAATCTAGCACCAGTCTCTGCACTCAATACAAAGTATAATCAATTGTACGGTGATTGGGTAGTAATTGAATTACTGGTAATTAAAATACGTTAATGGAATAATACAAATACATATTTGGTATTTGTAATTCAATTACTTCTTAAAAATCTAATTGGTAATTGGTATTTCAAATATCTGACGCTGAGTTATATTGTATTTCAAATACTTCAAAATACATTTCAACATGAATACATAATGGATGCGTTCTGCAGAAAATAGCGCTCGGTAGCTTTCGTTAGCAAATTGGCAATCGCTAAATATGTCAATCTTTAAAGTTGGCAACACTGCACCTTACTGTACGTCAAATTGTCAAAAATAGTTAAAAACTGTATTTAGTATTATATATTTCAAAAATATAACTTAAAAATATTTTGAATTTTATATACGTGCGTAATAGTATTTTGTTATTTGTATTTTAATTAAAGCAAAGCATGTATTTTGCACAGCTCTGATTACAATCAGCTCAGATTTTCGCTGATAATAGTTGGTACACCTACCGATGTAAGGCTAACTAGCAGTATTCTAGGTAGAAGAGACCGCATGATATGCAAATAATTATGTAGATCATGTACAAAGTGTGTCACCTTTTACCTGTGAGATAATCCTGAACTTTGGATATTATTATGTGTATTACACTATATATTAACTACTGTTTTAAACCATTTTGTTTCGAAAGGCATGTGAAAAGTTTTAAGAAAATCCAAGGCGAGGTGCTATTTTTTTTAGTCCTTGCTGATGATAAAGTTTCTTTTCACCTTTAAAGTATTTATATTTTGACTTGATTAAATCTAAACAGTTCAACTAGGGCCCCAGTTTCTTTTTGCACCAGAGCCTGTTGCTACCTAGCTACGCCCCTGCACAGGCCTCCTGTGAGAGTGAGAATCTGCCTTAATCCACCACGCGAGCCCAGTGCGGGTTGGTGGATGCCACTTTATTCGAACTTCAGGTTCCAGAACATTATATACATACAGGACAGGTTTCCTCACGATGTTTGATGCCTGTAAATGGTTAATTTAAAAAAAAAATGAGTTTAAGATTGTCACTGGCCGCCAATTTCTATGAAGGGTGACACTTACATATGTGTGATACCGTGGTATTGTAGATCTCCATAGATGGCGGTAACCAATCACCATCAAGTGGGTCTGCATGCTCGTTGGCCACTTTATAGCATTAAAAAATAACTGACATACTCGATTTGTATAAAAATGTATGTCAATACCGGCCCTGGCCGCAGAGGCGTTTCGGTTCTCTGTGAAAGAAGACAATATTTGTCATAAACTTTCTGTATGATACCCATTTCTGTAAACTTAATCTCTGCCAAATGTGCCTCTGTGCACAACAAACAATTTTTGACCTCCAAAGTATTGCAATTATTCTCCTACGGCATAAAAAACATGGTGGTAACAAATCGCTGACCATATTTCACAAGGAGCGCCGTATTATTTGTAAAAGATACAATGGCCTGTCATACCTTTTTGTACAATATTTTCTAACATAGAGGTTCTCGTGGCTCTATAATAACAGCCGCAAGGGTCGATCTTCAAAGTTTAGCAACGCTTGCCGAGTCCGGTCCGTGGATGGGTGACCATTCTTGACATACCAAGACACCTTCGTGCCTGCCTAGGAAGACACGTTAAGCGGTAGGTTCCAGCTGTCATTTGCAGTCGTTAGGGGTATTCAGAACCCGAAAATCATCAATCAACACCAGTCTTACCAAAGGGTTACCAACGTTACTGTGCTGTGAAGGTTAGATAGGCAGTCGGTCAGCGTAAAATACTGGTACTCAACACAATCCGCAAGCTTATTACGCAAGAAACAGCAATCAGCAATCATCGCGCGATCTAATTCTTGACATCCGTCACCTAGGTTCTAGGAACTACATGATAATAGTTTTCATTCAGCAATCCTGAATTTAACACGCGCTCGATGTCGAAAGCTCACACCAGTCTCCTGCTGGGTTAGTCTTAAAATTGTATAATTAGTTTTTTCTTCATTAAATTATTGTATATACCCTCGTTTCGAGAGTTTAATTTACCTGCAAGGCCTTAACCGTTACAGTGGCTTACAGTGTAGGTATGATAAGTCCTACACAATCGTTTGCTAATCGCTCGCTGTTTGTCAAATGTACTTATTTCTAAAAAGACCAAAATTGTATCTGTATTGAAGAGTAATCATTGCGCAAAAATCGCTATCGTTTTGCTCTTGCAAGCTACGTAATAAGCCTGCCGGGTAGACTGTCGACCTCAACATAGCCACTGTCACTCTGTCACTCACGTGTCCGTCTGTCCGTCGTCCGGGTTTTATGGCCAAACGATTGTAGCTACAGTCTTCACATTTTCACAGTATAAGCATCTTGTTGAGAGAATCGCTCCTTATTACATGGGTGTGCTATAAGAGCAGTGGTGGCGGACGGCCACGGCTTACAAGTTGTAGATCGTGAGTTTGAACCCAGGTAGGCGCTTTACTTTGTGTAAATTATTTCACCACCACTGCTCTCAAAACGGTGAAGGAAAACATCGTGAGGAAACTGGCATGTCTTAGAACCTAATATTCGATGACATGTTACATCCACCAACCCGCACTAGGCCTGCGGGGTGGTTTACGGCCCATTGCCTCTCACAGAGAAGAGGCCAGCACCCACAACAGACCAAATGGGAATCTCAGTGCGGAAAAGGGGGTCCATCTATCCGTACCCGAAGGGTCCAAACGGAGTCCTGTATGTCTGTCCGTCTGTCCGTCGTCTGACACACGGGTTTTACGGCCAAACGGTTGGATTTACAGTCTTCAAATTTTCACATTATAAGTAAAGGAGGGTGCGAAAAAAAATAAGACCAAATCTATCGAGTGGGGTATAGTTGTTTAGAGCTCGTTGAGTAGATAAATAATAAGTTTTTTTTAAATATTGGAAAACAAGGGAATGAGAAGCCACCGAAGTCAGCTTTTTTAAAAAAAATTGTTCCGAATAATTTTTTAACTGCCCGACACGCACTTAGCCGGTTTTTTGTATTGTTCTACATTATTCTTTGGGTAGCTTTAAGTTTTTCCTTTAGGGAATAGTAGGTCAAGGTATATTCTAATTATGACACGCCTCTGTAGTGTACAGCAACATTATTGATCCCCACTAATTACTGTTAAGGCTCCAACATTACAAAGAATACTGAACTACAATTACTTAACATCTAATTAATAGGTGGATGTTGAAAAATATTCACTTACAGCAATACTTACTTAAAAATGGAAATACTAGTAAGTACTAGTTTTTTAAAAAGGTTTCGAGGTTTTCGAGGCTAATAAACCTTAGAAAAAAACCCACACACACATTCAGAAAAAAAGGACTCCTGTGAGAGAGGCCTCTCCCATAGGAATCATGTTATTTTTCTCAATTTTATGTAGCCTGTGGCAGCCCAGGCAAATACCTGTAATTAGTGCAAAAATATCCTACTTAAATAATTTCACCGGAATTAGACTGTTAAATGGCGCTCTTGAGCATAAAAACATAAATTACCAAGCCTAACCACACGCACAGATTTAGTACAAAAAAATAAATACAATTTGAAATTATTTAACTAGGATTTTTGTCGCATCAAATGTCTTTATTGCCTGGTCTATTATATACCGAGACTCCACCGTGCCTTGAAGCATGTAAAGCCGTTGGTACCGGCTCGGCCAACATTTGTAGAACTTTGACAGTCGTTACGGATACCAATAACCAATACCTATTATTGGAACCAAATATAACTAGCTCATTATGTTAGGACCCATTATTATTAATCATATGTTTTATCAGTGGTGCTAGGCAATTGGGCGTATCCCAGTTGTAAACGACCCTTTGTTCTGGCCTTGTTTGTTCTGTCTCCTGCTTGGTATGGAGGGCAGTGGCAATCTGTATTTTTCCTACTCCTCCGCTATTCTTTTCTGATTAATTTCGTTGCAGGATCCAAGACAGTTAAATTCATTCTCCGGGACTTCGTCGAGCTTCATTGCCTCGGCGCTTTTCTGGTGGTCGCCACTGCTGATTCTGGCTTTCAGGAGTTGCAGTGGTTTAGGAATAGAGCGGACATAAATCGATCCAATTAAAAATTATGTAAATCGGTTCAGCCGTTCTCGAGTTATGATTGTTGTAAGTAACCCAACTTAGTATTTTAAGGTGTTTTAGACCTAACTCAATCCACAGGGTACGCTTACTCCGAACAGATATTAAAAGGTATTCTTCTTAAATCCCACACAATGACGATTACATTTCATATGATGACCCAGCAAACAAGTTTCACTACGTAACTATAGTAATAGGTATTTTTTCACTCATCCCCTCTTCCGTTCTGTAAAATCGATCCAAATAACCACTGGCAAAAAGCTATTTCACTCCCAACGAAGGAAAAAGGTTAAAAAAAACACTATTCCTTAATCCTGAGAAAGCTGTATCTAGAAGCCGACTGAGAGGTGGTTTTTACTCTGTAGCTGGATCTATACACGTAAAATAGTCGGTTAATAAATGATGCCTTAATGTAACGAGCATTACAAATAAGCTGAACTTTGCTACTGAAATACATGCCAAATTTAGTTCATTTGCAATCCACAAAACCGTACATAAACCAAGTGTAGTTAAATTACGAAATCTAGTTCAACTAATTGGATACAAAAACATAGGTCACAACTTGTTTGCGAAATGCTAATTTGAAGCATACGAACGTGGACAGCAAATGTATTTTGTGTTCAAATGCACACACAAAATGTGACTCTTTTTGAGTTTGTAAAAGACTTATTAATAATATGTTTTCATACTGAATGGGCACTGTTTGTAGTTAAGTGGTTCATTATTAGTTTCGGGGGAAACTTATGAACAATAACTGTAACCGCTATTAAAGCCTATAATGAGTTTTCGTTCTCAGAAGCACAAACAGAATGTTTAATAGCTCTAAACGATTCATTATGTTTTCTTTATGGTCTGATTTTATTTTCTTCAGGGCAAGCTTTACCCGAGGCAAATTTTGAAATTTCGTGTAACAGCTTTCATCGCGGTGACTGACAGTCAATTACTTTGAGCTGGAAGGTTTGCGAGATCACAAATACCTTGCAAAAACATGTGGGTATGAATGCAACTAAGTTGATGTGAACATGGGGACTTTTTAGACCTGCCCACCCGGGCGAGCACTGCCTCTGTAATTAGGCTTGAGTCACGCAATTTATCACGGGGTTTTTGCTCCCAAACTGTGATAAAAATTTGTGACTCAAGCCTGCGATGGGATTGGAAAGAAATAAAAAAAAGTATGGGAATGCCAAGCACAATCAAAATGTCATGTGATCAATCCCTTACTTTCTGACATTTCGACTACCCCGCCTTCGCTCAAAATAGAATGCCACTTTTCTATAGCCTCAGAGGCTCAAAATGTAAGAGATCACGTAGCAATGCTCGCGAAGGAGGAGGCGGAACGTGTGAGGGAAACGCAACGGAAAAGCTCTCACGCCCCTACCCACCGCAGGAGACGCCCTGGGCGTCTCCTGAGCGCCTGTCGGGAGTCGCAAACCGATTCCCGGCCACCGTAGGCGTGGGCGGTGAGTAATGGGTAGCTCACCGTCCGATAAGGACCAGGGCCCTAGTGGGTTTTTAGTCAGTAAAAGGTCTGACACGCCCTGGGTGACAACCAATCCCAAAAAAAAGAAAGGCCTTCTGGTCCTATATAAGTCTCATTTGACGTCAGCGATGGCGATTGTCGAAATTCCAAAACGGGATTAATTACATGATATTACGAGAGCTTTTTCATTCTCATACATTTTTGACGTTTTTCATATGGCTATCGCCACGCTTTCGATGATAGAATGTCCCTTGTCTAAGACCTCTTTTGGCATTTCGTCAATCATCATCACCGTTAGAATGACACTTTGTCTAGATCCTATATAACTACATCCACATCATGTTTCATCATATCTTATCACTCTGCATAATTACCAGTACCTGAGCGACAGAGATCTGTTCGGGTGAAAATAGAGAAAATAACGTTTTCTAAAAATGAAACCTCATCCGCTCAACCGCCCCCGAAACCCCCTGCATACAAAATTTCATGAAAATCGTTGGAACTTTTTCCGAGATTCAGATATATACATACATACATACATAAACTCACGCCTTTTTCCCATGGGGGTAGGCAGAAACTACAGAACGCCACCTGCTACGATCCTTACATACTTCTTTTGCTTCACACACATTCATACATCTAGTCATACACACACGCCGGTTATGGGTACTGCGCACTTGGCCTTTCTGAAGAACATCACCTATAAGGTCTATATATGTCTTTCTAGGGCGTCCCCTCCCGGCGTTTCCATTCACGTCTGCCTTGTAAATACCTTTCGTTAGTCGCCTTTCATTCATCCTCTCAACATGGCCAAACCATCTTAACATACTCTTTTAAATTTTAGTCACTACATCTTCTTTTAAATCACAACGTTGTCTTATTACCTCATTCCTCAATCTATCATTTAAGGTATATACATATCTACATAAATACAAGTATTGCTTGTTTAAAGGTATTAGATTAAGCTGATGGTTAAGCAGCTCATTTGAAATACCGGAGACTTTAGATAAGATATGTTATTGATGTTACCGATGTAGATTGTCGAAATCAGCACGGGATTGATAACGTGGCATTTCGATAGTATTTGACATTTCCATACATTCTTGACGTTTTTCATATCACTATCGCCACTATTTCGATAATATAATGTCAATTGTTTAGAGACTCTGTACGTACTTTTAAAAGCCTGTTATATGTTTAAAACAACTCTTGGTAACTAGCAACTAATCTCTAAACAAAAATTGTGCTAATCTTGTACCATTTCAACCTTAATAGTTCTCTTATCGTGAGAAATCAACGTGTTGCTCTATTTGACACATTTTTTTAGACCTGAAGTAGCTATTAGGTCTAATCTTAATAGTAGTAGTTGTAAAATATAATCTTTTATTCGAATAGTACCTAGTAGGTATTTGAAGAGTGCAGGTGTAATATATTACGTTTCTACTTTTGGTCGCCGTTACGAGCACCATTGCAAGCCATTTCTCTCAATCTACCTTTACGACTTTTGCGGAAAGATTAACAGCTGATATATTTTTCATTCTCAAACTGGTGTACATAGTTGCAAATAACACAAAAAGAACATTGTGTTTTTACCGTACTTACCATTCATCATCTGCCTAGCCTTTTCCCAACTATATTGGGGTCGGCTTCCAGTCTTACCGGATTTAGCTAAGTACCAGTGTTTTACACGAAGCGACTGCCTATCTGACCTCCACAACCCAGTAACTGAGCAACACGGTACCCCTTGGCTAGACTGGTGTCAGATCTCAAGCTTCTGACTACTCGTAACGACTGTCAAAGATCTTCAAACGAGAGCCAGGACCAACGGCTTAACGTGCTTTCCGAGGCACGGAGGAAACTCGGTATGTTGAAAATGGTCACCCATCCACGGACCGACCTCGTCAAGCGTTGCTTAACCTTAATGATCGACCCGTGCGGCTGTTATTATTTAGCCACAAGCTCCGTAAACCGTACTTACCATTAAAGGAATTAATTAAATACCATGCTTAGGTAGGCAGTCCAAAAACAAGATTTTTGTTTGAATAAACTGTTTTCAAAAACAACAATCTGGTTTTTGAAAACAGTTTATTCTAGATTTACTGGAAATCGTACCTATTGTTTCCAGTTAGTAAGTAAAGTAAAAACATTCTGCGTAGCTTTTATGCTTAGAATAATTCCTAGAGATATCTGGTTTCTTTAAAATAAAGCTCAAATTCTTTTGTTTTTGGCGCTTGTTTTCTACCCACGACCAAAAACAAATTATAATTATTATTTTATCACAAAAACTATAAACCCGTTCTTTAAACATTAATTAATCCATCACGAATAAACCTGAAAAGTTTAAAACTATAAAATTTATTATATGCGACTTAAGCCTTTATTTAAAATACTAGCGAGGAACATTTATTACCTTCATGAAATATTGTAATTTATGTTTAAAAGCATTTTATTTTCATTCTTACTCGGAAAGAAAGCATGTTAGTCACTTCTAACCGTTCCATATTCTATTTACTGAAGTTTGGTACGGGACTCTAATTGTAAAAGCCCGACTCGCTCTTGACCGTTTTCTTAACAAAAGTTATTTCGATGAACTAACGAAAACAAAAGATTTTAAGTTTGACTCCTAAAAACCATTCAGCAATTCCGTTTCCTCAGCGTGTTCAAGTTCTTGTGTTTTAAAAACTTGAAAAAATACTCAAGCGTGCTAAAGAAACAAGAAAAGTCAAGTTATATTTTCTTTCGCTACAAAATCGAATTGTAGATTCAATTTCTTAAGTACATACAGACGTAGATAATGGAACACAAAGCGCTAACACTGGTTGGAGCGCAGATACGTCGCACCTAATATATGGGCGCGAAAGCTCTTAAAGAATTCACATATAAAACATTGCCGCAAGATAAAAGTGACAAAACGACTTTTGATAAGACGTACGTATTTTATGAGTGAATAATTTGAAAGATCTCACAAATACATCCGAGGTGACGCCTAATCTGATTACCGTACTCTGAAATTTCGTAGATTACCATTTAACGTGAAAATCTCTGCGAAAACTTTTGTGCCACTTATTACCGCTTCAAGTGCCTTAAAATAATTTCTCACTTTTTTCGTCGTGGCCACTTCGTTACGGACTCTTTCATCTTTTAATTTCTTTCTTTACTTCGTTTATTTTTTTATCTTTTTCACATTCCGCTCCCCAGTGCCTAATGCTTCAATTACTGCTCAAAATGGAAATGCAGTAGATAAAATTGAAATAGAAAACGTTCGTTCTGATGCGGATAATAACTAAGGAAATTCAAATTGTAACTAAAGGCATATTTTTTATGCGAATCATTGCTGTCGTGTTCCGGAAAATCGTTATTGTGAAATCGGATATGTTATATCGTTTCTCTTTGCATTTGTATAAGGCAATATCCGCTTATCTGATAGTGAACGGATAATATCGTGATTCGTGAACGATTAAGGGACCGGTTGAAAAGGAGCGTCAGATGCACGTTAAATCAGATCTTTTCTTGATGAAACTGGAAGACCACGGGTAGTTGGTAGTAATGTTTTAATGCCCACGAAATGTACTATTTCTTCCTTTCAGTTATTACTGCAATATTTTGCTTTATCTGTTAAACAAACCAACATGTTGGTACATAAGACGTATGTTAGTATAAATAGAGGTGGATGGTGTTCCAGATCCGTAGAGCGGATTACTATCCCAAAGAGGTTTCACATTACTCCCAACTTACGCCAGCTATTCGTCTACATTCATTTGATAACAGGGAAACAGAGGGAACCGCAGCAGTCCACAGTTGCAATCTAATTTGAAACCTTACTCGAATGCAGCCAGAATTTTCCCTCAAACCCTTGGCGCTACTCCAATCTTTATTTTCTCTACTACCACGAAGCACCTTCGTAAATCGTAAATAACCTTACTTTTGCTGTCGAACAAATTCCCTTTGAGAGTTCGTGTGTAAAAATCAAATTATTAATTATCTTAGTACTACTTGGAGCTTCACGTCTAAGTTCTAAGTTGCTGAAATGGAACATCTACAAAAGCAGTGTAGTACACTAGTGCCTGTCTGTCTGTCACACTCTTTCATTTCGGTGACCTTTTGACGCAGACAGTTTTAGCAGAGGGAGTAGTGCCCTAATTACTAACATGAACTTTCTTTTTTATTACTCGGCTCGTGTTACTCCAGGGTGTCTGATATTTTTGTTATTGTTATACAAAAAATATAGCTCTTGCAAAATGTATACTTACTATATTGATATACTTAATGTGTATTCTAATTAGTTCATTGTTTTCCGCGTCTTTTCTACGTTAAGAATACGGAATTGAATAAATATGAGAAATGCTAAAGTTGAATGCAAAATGTTTGCATATAGTTCAGCTTTGATCTTATGCCTTTGTTCAGTAGTTAAGTGTGATTGTATGTACCGACAGCTAAAAACTAAAGTTCTTAATAATAGATTACATACATACATAAACTCACGCCTTTTTCCCATGGGGGTAGGCAGAAACTACAGAACGCCACCTGCTACGATCCTTACATACTTATTTTGCTTCACACACATTCATACACACACGCCGGTTATGGGTACTGCGCACTTGGCCTTTCTGAAGAACATCACCTATAAGGTCTATGTATGTCTTTCTAGGGCGTCCCCTCCCGGCGTTTCCATTCACGTCTGCCTTGTAAATACCTTTCGTTAATCGCCTTTCATTCATCCTCTCAACATGGCCAAACCATCTTAGCATACTCTTTTCAATTTTAGTCACTACATCTTCTTTTAAACCACAACGTTGTCTATTACCTCATTCCTCAATCTATCATTTAAAGTTACGCCACACATACTCCGCTAGGAGCGCATTTCTACTGCATTAATCCTACTTTCATGTCTTTTTTGCCATACCCAACCTTCACTTCCATATGTAAGTGTAGGCACCAGCACGCTGTTGTGAACGGCGAGTCAAGAGAATAATAGATTACAATCTAGTCTAAACAGACTAATAAGCAATATAACTCCTTATTATTATATTGTATAATGATATGTCAATTTGAAAACAGCTCTTTTGACAGTAATCATCTTCGTGCCCTTTCCTCATGCCACTTAAGGTCGGCCTATCAATTGTCATGTTATCACTGACTCCTTCACAGCTATTCTGACAGCACCAATAACAACTCAACTCATCGCAGAGAGCTTCTCAATAACCACATAAATTAATCAAACAATGTAACTACCCCGAAAGTATTCATCAAGGCAATTAATCGATGGATTGAGTTTGTACTCTGTGAGGAACAAAGCTTTCGCGTGACCTGTCTGATAAAATTGATTAAATGCAAGCACCAGTCCATAAATAAACCGATGTTTTTCTAAACTCAGCACGAAAGTAGCTCCGAAGACCCTAAGTATTCACGAGCAACCTCGATGAACGGGAAAATAAGACAGACAATATGAAATGACGGAAATTGGATTTATATTCCTTTTAGTTTCTTTTTCGTACACATTGTACAAGAGCTGTCGGTTTTTCCTTATAGAACAAAGCTTTAAGTAGGTCCTATCTTACAGTAGATGTAGGTAGAGAAAATATCTACAGTATTATCCGACACATTTTCGTTTCTTTTTCGTTGTACCAGCAACTCAGACGATGTATTTTAATTAAACGATATTATGCGTTAATAGAGATCTTAGAAACAGTTTATTAAGTATCTACGGTTTCCGAATTGAGTTAGGAAAGTATCAAACTTTACAATTCTACATACTTTTTAGTAATCAAATTGAGTTTGAATGAATCTTAATGTTGTACCTTCAATTCAAAAACTGGGAATGTAACTATGTGCATTTACAATTATCTACAAAAATAAGGGTTCCAGTACAGTTTATGTAAGAAAGTTCGCTTCTTGTGGAGTCGGATTTTTTTGATTTATTGAATTAACTTAATAAAGAGGAGCTCGTGGCTAAATAATAACAGCCGCACGGGTCCATTTTCAAGGTTAAGCAACTTTTGCCGAGATCGGTCCGTGGTTGGGTGACCATTTCAACATAGCGAGTTTCCTCCGTGCCTCGGAAAGCACGTTAAGCTGTTGGTCCCGGCTGTTATTTGAAGATCTTTGACAGTCGTTACGGGTAGTCAGAAGCTTGAGATCTGACACCAGTCTTGCCAAGGGGTATCGTGTTACCCAGTTACTGGGTTGTGGAGGTCAGATAGGCAGTCGCTCGTAAGAATGGAAGCCGACCCCAACAACAATTGGGAAAAGGCTAGGCAGATGATGATGATGAACTAACTTAATAGTTAATTTTCTTTTCGATTTAGGCACCTACATTTAAACATACCTATAAGTGTTACATATTCTTGCAAACCTCTTAAATACCTTTATTTTGATACCCTACAAGATGGGAAAGGAACAAAAAAAAATGAGTCCGCAACAATATGGCGCCCAAAATCCGCCATTTTCTATTTTCCAATTTGAATGTGCTAGTGACACTCGCAAGGTAAAGACGAATCGATTGACGTAAGAATCAACAAAATCGGCCAACCATATTTGGTCTCTAGAGCGCCACATAGGAACAAACATACATAGACTGATGAACACATTACCATCCTTCGGCAGTCGGATAAAAAGGTTATTATACACACAACAGGTAACAAAATCGTTTGAGCCTTCTGGCACATGACATTAGGTGACATATTTAATCATTCATATAACAAGTAAAATTTCACAATTTAAAAAACCCCCGACACATTTATCTTGCGAAAACACCCCGATTCAAACAGTAAAATGCCCATAACTTTGGAACGGCTGAACCGATTTTATTCAAACATAGCTAAGAACACTCTCGACAAAATTACCTTTCAAACAAAAAATAAATAAATTGAAATCGGTTCACCCGTTTAGGCGCTATGATGCCACAGACAGACACACAGATACACAGATACACAGCAACACACGTGAAACTTATAACACCCCTCTTTTTCCGGCGGGGGTTAATTTAGGCGCTATAATGCCACAGACAGACACACAGATACACAGCAACACACGTGAAACTTATAACACCCCTCTTTTTCCGGCGGGGGTTAATTTAGGCGCTATGATGCCACAGACAGACACACAGATACACAGCAACACACGTGAAACTTATAACACCCCTCTTTTTCCGGCGGGGGTTAAAAATATATAAAAGTTTGTCGTTCACAGTTAATTTTAATAGATATTTATCCAATGGCTCTGGCATCACCAATATTTGGAATTTAATAACTGGAAGAGATAACCCAGAATTTTTAACTGCTGTCACAGCCAGTGAGTTTGTACATAAACGAGAAAATATTCCCATGTGAATTTATCTTATTTGCACATTATTACCTATTTGTTGCATGAATGGGGAAATTAATGCACTACGAATGACGATCTCTATGAGAGCGGTTGACGTTTGTTCGTTTATTGTGAAGAAAATGTAGGTAACAGATACCATATGACATTATTTTTTTTGTTGGAATATAATTATGTTTTATTTGTAAAACAAAGTTGTAAATATGTACATGCTTAAACATTAAACAAAAGTAAACTATACATAATTATACTAAACTTAACTACTTACACTATATACAAAAGAAAGGTACACTTAGACGTCGAAGTACTCCTCCACATCGCTGTAATCCAGGAACGTGCCCAGAAGTCTGGCAGCATTGCCACGTTGAATGGCAATGCTGATTCTTTGCGCAAAGAACGAGCCAGACTTCTAGTAACGCACAGGTTTGATCAGTTATTACATTGTTAGATGGACCACAACAGTTGTATAGGTACCACTGGAACTATATTTTATCAAATGGATAGGCTATATTTTTTATAATTTTTATATAGTCACTTCCGCCATCATAACATGACGTTTTTTTTAACTTATTTTACAGCTCATCTCTAAAATTAAGAAATATTTGTTGTGTGTATAGCACACCTAAATGTGTCTACAATTATTTTTTAATTTTATTCATCCATATTCATAGCCATAAAGAATGATGCTAAGTTTTTTATTTTGAGTCTGAATTATAATAATTTAAATCTAAATATGGAGAAACAAATTGCTTATTTATTGTTCTTGAATATAAGAGGCTGATTATTCAAATATTCAACCAGACATTAATTGCATTTGCTCCTTCAAAAAGTCGACAGTCTGAAATCAAAAAGTTAATTCTAACTAAATTGTATTACTAACTTAACCTTATTATCCCAAACTTACTCCTTTTGAGTTCTCTAGCCTGCCCGTGTTAATCAAAAGTCTGTCATAACTAAAATTTAATAATAAAATACTTACACCGAATAGTGATGTTTCTAACAAACTAGGGGAATCATAGCCAAATAATTCTTTTGTACAAGCATTTCTATTGCGACTACAAAAGATTTACAAGCCGATCTGAGTACTGAATAAAGACACAAAGAGAGTATCTAGAATTCTTATCTTGTCTTGCAAATTACAAGTCAGTAGAGAGAAAAGTGGACTTGTAGGTTCAAGATTACAGTGTTCGCAAAAATACAAATAAAGTCTTCAAAAGTGCGTGTCTTCATTGTTTTTAGTAGAGGTCAAAGGCTATTTATTTCAGTCGAATAGTAGCAAATGGACCCAGTTTTTAGGGCTATTAAAGCAAAGTGTCTCATATTGAAATAATATGGGTTTTTTGTCGAGAGTCTATCCGTTTCTATCCAACTTAAGTTGGTGGTGTGGAGTAGGTGTATGATCAGTTTTACCTACTAGACTACTTTTGTTACCTTGAGTTCTACCTGTAAAAATAATTGTTTGTGTAAATGAATAAATAAATGAATTTAAATTTCTGAATATATGAATTCCAAGTTGAGTATTCTTCAAACTCTACTTTAGCCTGAAACCTCGTCAAAATTTTACATTAAGATAGGTTTTGAGAAGTTGTTAACATGATTCTCAATACAGAAATCATAAGCCTAATTTTTGTAAGCACAGTCTTAGAAAAAAGGTATTAAATGAAAAAATATTTTTTCTTATGTACTGTTCTTCCAGTTGTAAGCACCAATTATGAATTATTTTAGTCTATAGAATAGACTAACGTAACGCATTTTTGAAGATCTTCAAAAATACGTTGTTTGGTAAGACGCTTTTTTGCGGCGTTCACAAGAAATTTTCAGTCGAATAGTGACTAATGGAACAATTTTTTTAGGTTTTTAGGGCTAGTATACAGTGCCTCATATTTTAAACAGTGAGACTTTTTGTAGAGTCTTTCTGTGAATGTTCGATGCATTGATATAGGAATTGGGTTTTTAAATGAAATGGTATTCTAACGTAAATTTCTACATAAAGAAGAGCCAAGCGATGCGCAAGGGCAATAGCTACCTTTTCTCAAAGCGCTTCGTCGATTTTTTGTACTTTGGTTTGGATTATACCAGATAAACAAAATTCTTGGGATATGCTGTCAATAGTTGACTTATTAAACATATAAAGTTTCCATTGCATACTTTAGTTTATATTAATTATCTAAAAAACCCGATATCAACACTGAACCACTCTCTGATGATCATCAAATGCTTCGGGTACTTCCTGAAGTCTTAGAAAGCTGAAATTTTGTATGCAAGCTTGTGTTATAAACAACAAAAAAATAAACGAATACTTGGAACTTTTACCCGTTGGGGGTTTAAATTAGGGAATGGCAGTTTGTACGAGACTGCCGCAAATTTCGATGCCAGAGGTCTGAAAATTTATACAGGGACTCCTTGTTAAATAATAAAATAAATATTACAGTATTTTTTGTAAATCACCCCCCATCCTTTGAATTAGGGGATGGAAGTTTGTATGGGTTTTCCCCATACAAACGTATTTTCATGCCAGCGGTCTGAAAATTATACACAGTCTAGTCTAGTATACTCAGTCTATAAGAAGTCTGTGTACAATATAAATATAGTACCCAGACTTCTTATTACAAATAAGAAAGAAAATAAGCAAAATAAAAAAAAAAATTGTCAAAAGCCAGTTCCAAAAAGAAATGTAATCCCATTGAGATAATATGTACTACGTACTAGAGAAGCTATCCTAAGCAAAATGCATGCTCCATTTTGTCAATTTTGACAAGAGTTTAAACTAAAAAAATCGCTGCAGCGCTGAAACAATAATTAGTCGTCTAACAAAACAATATAAACATGCAGCGCTAGAGCGCTTCTAAGGTGTAGTTTTCTCGCGACCAAAAAGACGGAAGCGCCGTGATTTTCATGGCGCTTACGCGTTTCGTTCAACCTTGTTATTCATATAGACTAAATTGCTGACTGACTACAGAAGTGACATAGCATTATACCTAACAAGCTTCATTAGAATACACACTTTTTTTTTTCAAAATTTATTATTAGTTGAAATAACCGACTGTTAAAGTATATGATACTTTTGTATTTCTTTATTTAATATATAATCAAATGCGCTTACAATAAGTTAAAAACATATCAAATTGGAATAGGGAATTTTACAATTCGCTTGAAACACGAATCTTAAACATCGAACATCGAACATCAATCGAACATCGAATTAGTTACCCCTAAACAATATAAGTTTAGTTAACTTTTGACGCTTCGATAAATAATTATTAGTCTGATTAATTTTAGCTTCGTACTTCAAGCGAATTCTTGTGTATTTGTTCGTCGTGTCAATGATTTAAAGTGCTTGGTTGATCAAAAGAATGTTGAAGCAAATATGTAAATTTTTCCTTGTGAATAAAATATTCCAAAGTATTAACAGTAATATAACTGAAATGATATTAAGTAGAGAGACTGATTCAGAAAACGCCTGCCCGCTTTTGTGGTATATTTATCCTCTTCGCGAAAATGCAACGAACATACATAAGTATGATTGGATGGTAACAACTACTTTTTGCAATACGAAAAGTCGTTTTTGGGAAAGAAACAGATTGTTTCCTTTGCCGAATTCACTTACCCAATTAGGCTGCTGGTATCTTCACTGCGGTTAATTTGGATAAATTTTATCCATTTTTCCCTACCTTTACGGTCCAAACGTGGAAACCTTAAATAAACAAAATGTAACAAATTATGTCTTACATTATGTAATAATTATTTTTCATCTTTTATCTTTTTTCATTGAATAACCACAGTCAGTTCTTTTCTAAATATAAGTTATTATTATTTTCCGCTTTAAAAAGAAACATCAGCTTATTTTACCTACACTTGTTATACAAATTGTCACATCTGAATTTTTAGTCTATATGAAAATTGACATAACATGGCGTCCAGCAAATATTTTGTTAAAATTAAATTTTAAAATTATTATCTAGTTAGCCACCCATGAAAAGTTATTCCTTTGCTCTTCGCCGTATTGGTTGAATTATTAGTGCAAAATCTTAAAACACACGACCGGCATATTGAATGCGTTTGAACGTTTTTTCGTTTAAAAACATAAAATGACTTAAGCGCCCAAGATCTAGCAAGCAAATAAGTGAATTGCGGCTAGAAGAGCGCAATTGAACAGAACACAGTAGTGATGGGTGGTGACTTCTCTAGTGCGTAGTACATTATTACCTCAATGTGTAATCCCGCCAAAAACATTTTCATGTAATATGTTTTTGGTTGGATTTTATTTTCTAGGTCTTAAATAATGCGTTGTTCGATAAGTCGCTTTTTCGGGTTCCGTACCCAAAGGGTAAAAACGGGGACCCTATTACTAAGACTCCGCGGTCCGTCTGTCTGTCTGTGTGTCTGTCACCAGGCTGTCTCTTATGAACCGTGATAGCTAGACAGTTGAAATTTTCACAGATGATGTATTTCTGTTGCCGCTATAACAACAAATACTGAAAACAGAATAAAATAAATATTTAAGTGGGGCGCCCACGCAACAAACGTGTTTTTTTTGGCGTTTTTGCGATAATGGTACGGAACCCTACGTACCTCGCACTTGGCCGGTTTTTTTAAATAATTTGATCTGTGTTTGTAGGTTTTTGTAGGTTGTATTTCAATATTGTGACTTTTGAATGAGAGAATTTAAATTATTGTTTGAAGCGCAGTATTAAGAACAGTGTTTTAAAATGAGAAAGTATTGTAATTTTAATTTTCCACTTACCGCATAATTGTCACCAATTATAATTTATGGCCTTCGGATGAAATAACATAATTGTTTCCTTCTGAAATATAAGTTAAATACCAGTGGTATTAGTTGTTGGTATTAGAACGGAATAAATCAAATATAGAACACTGAAATAAAAATGCCATCGTGAATTAAGTGAGTAAGTTTGTTTTTTTTTTATTTGTGTACGAAATATACTCTTTTATTTAATATTTTATGTCGATGCATGCCAAGGGATTGAGTACGAGCAAATAATAACCCTTTGGTATGGTAAGGTATGGATTTCTATATACATAGTAACACCCAATACCTACCTCTGCTATAATAATTACTACTATTCTGCGTAATAGTAGGAATAGGATTTTAAGTGAAAAAGCTCTTTATTGTACTACAATTATAAATTATAATCTATTGTAAGAACTTCAAAAATGCTTTATTTATTTATTTTTATTTATTTATTTATTTTATTTAACAAGTTGTCCTTAGGATTACATAAAGCATAAGACCCCTGGCAGGTCTGGTCTGTCTTAGCATGCCATGGTCTGGAGTTTGATCAACGCACTAATTAAGGTGAAATCTGTTCGATGTAGTGTTGTTTCTGCTTGCGCTTCACATTTTTACTGTTCATTGAGTCTCTAATGTCTAAGGGTATTTGGTTTAATAAATTTGGTATTATGGCAGATGCAGTGCGTCTACCATAAAAATTATTTTTGCGTGGTACTTGTAAAGATTTTGATTTTGCTTGTCGAGTATTCACATCATATCTTACTGGAACTTGAATGTCAGTGTTATCAAAGTGTTCTATGAGGAACAGGTACTGAGCGCGGGCTAGAACAGGTAACACTTTACAATGTTTGAATAGACCTATATAATTGTCGCGGTATTTATTTTTAACGTATTTTGGTACTACCATCTTCAACAACCGCGTTTGCAAATTATGTATTTTATCGAGGTAAGTTTTAAAAGTGCGTCCATAGCTGGTAAGTCCATATGAGATTATCGATTCCGCAAGGGCTGTGTACATTCGAAGGAGGGTACTGTATGGTATATTCCTTAGCTTAGGTTAGTAAAACGTTATTTTTGGAGAATTCAAAGGACTTTTCAGTTGAATGGTGATAAATAGACCCAATTTTTCTAGGTTTTAGGGCTAGTAAACTTTAGTGCGTTGTATTGGAAAAGCGTGAGTTTGGATTGAGAGTATATATTTATATGATTACTCGAAGTGAAGTTTTAAGAATAAGGTTCAACAGTTAGGAATGGTTTTTGAAAAGTATTGTAAACTTTAGTTCCTTGCAATGTTTTGATTGTTTTCATGAATCAAGTCGGTTCTACAGGATCATGACGTAATGAATGCATCCAAAATTGAACAACACTGAAATATAAATGCCATCGTGTAAATTATATTTATTTCTGTACGAAATATACCCATTTTTACCCGACTGTCCGACGCAAAAGAGGCTAATGTGTTTATCAGTCTATGTATGTATGTATGTTTGTTCCAATGTGGCGTTCTAGAGACCAAACGCGAAGGCCGATTTTGATGATACTTACGTCAATCGATTTTTCTTAACCTAGCGAATGTCACTGACTACATTAAAAATGGAATAAGAAAATGGCGGTTTCTGAGCCCCATATTGTGGGTGTCCTATTTTTTTTTCTTCCAAACCCATCGTGTGGGGTATTATATTGAAGGTTTTTAAGAGGTGATTACATTAATACATAAGACTTATATGTTTAAATGTAACTAATTCTAAAAAAAAATTTGGGCCTCCATAATATGGCGCCCAAAATCCGTCATTTTTCTATTTTGCAATTTTAATGTAGCCAGTGACACTCTTTAAGAATTATCAAAATCGGCCAACGCGTTTGGTCTCTAGAACGCCACATAGGAACAAACATACATACAAACATAGACTGATAAACACATTACCCTCCTTCGGCAGTCGGGTAAAAAGCATTAGCGAATTACATTAAGAACATTTTTGTGCAAATTTAATAAAGAGTAAACTTGCACTAGCATAAATTACAGTAATACCAAAACTTTATGAGAATTAAGCAAAAACCATAATTCCGGTGAAAATACTTATTTAGGAATTAAATTTCGCAGATTGGCCAATTACAATTATTATATTTTTTTCCAATTACGGTTATATTTTCCTATTATTATTTCTCACATTTTTTATGTTCGAAGCTGTTTCATTCCTTTAGTAATGTCGATGAAAAACACTGCAAGTTATATATATCTAAGTACCGTTAACTTTTCGTGTTTCCGTATTTTAAGTACCCAAAATAGATAATATCCCTGTCAAAACATGAAAACGAAACAGAAATTGTGAAACGGCTCTCTTTAGCATAAAAATATCATTTAACTACCCTAAATTACTATACGCACAGATTTAGTAAAAAAAAAAAAAACAAAAAGAAATATTATTTTGGCACATATCTCAAAAACTAATGAAAGAAAGAAAAAGTGTTTATTTGTCACAAAACGACATACATGCTAAACCCTTAAAAATAGTATTAGTAGTACTTAAATTAAGTTAGTAAAGACGAGACATAAATCAAACAATAATTACCTACATTTTGTTTATAATATAAAAGAAATAGGGTGAGGAAGATGTCAGGCAGATGCATGTCGTGACTGTGGCAAGAAGGCTTCCACTCAGCATAATGCTGTGCCGTGGGGACCCACAGCACGGCGCTGAGTTTCAGTGGTCGCCTAGGACGTGACGTACAGAAACCAAATCTGTTATGTATATTAAAATAGATACAAAGAACATAAAATAAATACAGTAAGATAAAAATAAACTACCCAAAATTATAATATGACTAAAACCAAAACGAGTATCTAGAATTCTTGACGTAAACATAAAAGTAATAACCGCAAAACACGGCACACCATGTTTTATCTGACTCCCACACCGCACACGCGTGGCGCTCTTTTTGACAATTAGGGACTTATGCAGGCTTTTTTCGTGCACAATTGAAAAAGGAATAAACTTGCTCTGAGCACAAATTGCTGTAAAATCAAAACTTTACTAGAATTAAGCAAAAATCAGATTATTGGGCCCATTGACAGCACATTTTTTTTTTGCTCCTATGGGATTTTATGTACTTTTCAGGCAACATTATTACTAATATAATGAACATAATTCCGGTGAAAGTACATAACTAGTATTTTTTTCGCAGCAGATGTCTTTATTTCCTGGGCTACTATGTTTACCTTTTCAAGTTGCTGAAAGTCAACAACTTAGCATCGTTAGTATGCTGACCAAACACTGCTTCTACGCATTTGAAATGCTAGAATAATGTATGTTAACTCTGGATCTTATATTCCATCAGTTTCGATATATAAGTATATTTTCTACCGTTTAAAGTTTGATGTCTTAAGCGCCTGTAATATTCATTAGTGTCCATGATAGCTTCTGATGATTACAATCAGGTACCTATTGCATTGTCTACAGTGATGGTGTTGGGGCATGGATGCGCGCGCTGGGCGCTGCAGTGGCTGGCGCTGGTGGCATGCGCGCTGGCGGGGGCTCTGGCGCCGGAAAAGGTGGAGCCCTGCGCCAGCAGCCCTCTCTGCTCCTGTCGCATGGCGCACATGTCCTGCATCGCCGTGCCCTTGCACAGGTTCCCAGGTATGTGCAAACTGCCGAGCTATACCGAAGCCAAACAAAGGGCTGCTTGTCAAAACCTACCTACCAAGACTACCTACCTGGGTCAATTTCATCAAAGAAACTTAACGCGAAATGCATATCTCAACCGCGTTCAAGAGCTGTCTGTCAGTGTCACTTATCATTGTAATGGAATATTGATACTGACAGCATTTGAACGCAGTTTATACCTACATAGGTGTATAATGATCGTTTTTAGTTTCTTTGTTGAAATTAGCCCAAAGAAGACCATTTAAATTGAATTCAGAATCTGAGATGATTGTCACGTTTTGACTAAGAAACAAAACTCAATGACGTACAAATCTCATTGCATTTTTAGGACATTTGTATAACAAATAGTCACTATATAATCAATTTAGAATACACAACGCTTAAGTGGCGATAGAATGTCAATTATTTGAGATTTTGAATTAAATTATAATACTTTTTTAATGCAATTCAAATGGCTGATACCGCAGTCAGTCCGCTGTGCTCAAAGGCTACCAAGTTTAACAAAAACCACAGAGCATGGTAAGGACGATTGAAGACCGGTGATACACAGGTTTTTGCACATTATGAAGACTACGTCTATTGTAATAGTGTTAGTATAAGTAGATTGCCAACTCTGGCTAGATAAAAACTTCGTAGCGGCAACCCCGCATTTAAAAAAAAACCTGATGTTCAAAAAGCCCTTGCAATTCTAGACTGAATACCCTAGAGTTCGATCCATAATCAACCCGTGAGGTAAAACTATCTGCATTAATCATTCAAATATGATTACAATATTGAATAATTTTTCAGCTTCCAGTAATCATTATAAACCGCAATATTTAAACGAAATTACACAAATTGCGGCTTGCAAACTGATTAATTTTGTTTTAAATTAATACATTTCATAATATGTAGGTACGGTAATTAGACTGTTATTATATGTTTTATAAATATTAATAATTATTTATTCATTTTGTTAATCATATAAATGTTAATAGTCGACGAAACAATTAAGGCAGCCATTAGGTGCACATTTCCTTTTTCTACACAAAGTTTTATTTAATATCAGACGTTCAACGTAAGGGAGCTTATAAGTTCCAAGTGGGTGCCTTAATTGAAATAGTACGCCATCGTAAGTCCTTAAGTCCGGCTCAAAACTATGTACCCATTTAAACTTCTCTTACAGAATGGCCCCGAATAGAGCTGCAACATCTAGATATAAGCATGTCTGACCTAGAAGTGCTGACAGAGAGCGCGCTGGACGGATTGAGATTGCAAACATTAGTTTTAGTCGCGAACAAGTTACATTACATCGAGATGCACGCATTTAGGTAACTCAAGTTTAATACAACTTTAACAACTATTTGAAGAAGTTTAATTAAAAGTCAAGTAAAGGAACTTTAATAAAACTCATTCGTTTTCAGTTCCATGGCGGGCACACTAGCATCTTTAGACCTCGGTTACAACGAATTCACTGAAATACCGCAGCAGGGCTTAAAAGATTTAAAAGTTTTAAACTGGTTGAATCTGCAGAAGTAAGCACAACTTTTGGAACTAAATTCTATTAAACTTTTGCCCGGAGAGTTGATTAATTTTATTAATATATTTTCGCTTTTATTTTAGCAACAATATAGTGTACATTGGAGCTGACATTAAATGGCATCACATGGAAGAAACGCTGACTAGTTTGTCTCTGAGCAACAACCAGGTGACGCACCTCAAGTCACAGGCTCTGACGTCACTGTACCACCTGCTGCAGCTGGACCTGGAGGGCAACCACCTCCGCACTGTCAGCGCCGACTCCCTGCCCGCCTCCCTCACACTCCTCAAGCTATCCAACAACTTCATCCACGAACTCTCCTGTGATTTACTTTATAATCTCCCTAGGTTACAATCTGTACATTTACGACATAATTTTATTACCTTCGCGGACAATTACGCTTGTCCAGCTAATAAGAGTAAAAAAATAGAAAAATTAGATTTGAGTAATAATAAAATTAACGATACTACCCAAATACTTCTGTTTCGGGAAGTACAAATTAGGCAAATTATATTAGACCTTAATGAATTAACGACTATTCCAAAGTTGGTTTTTGTGAATAATAGGATAGAGCGGTTGTCTGTGTCGTATAACATGTTGAGTTCCATTAGCCGAGATCTATTTTTGTCTGTGAAAAACTCGCTGGAGAATCTGGAGCTAGAGCACAACAGACTGTCCTACCTGCCGGACAGCCTGGCGCAGCTAGTGCGGCTGCGTCATCTGTCTCTAGCGTACAACCAGCTGGAGGAGGCGCCCGCGCTCCCCGGCCGCATCCAGACGCTCTCGCTCGCCGGCAACTTTTTAACTTCAATACCCTCAGCGCTCCAGGCGCTCGAGCCCGGTTCTATTCGTTATCTCGACTTAAGCTACAACAGGATATCTAATTTATTACCAAACGAATTCCTAGACTGGTCCACTTCTCTGGGGAATATCAACTTGAGAGGTAACAGGATTGCGCAGATTTATAAGAACGTTTTCCCCGCCAGCATGTCATTGAAAGAGATACATCTAAGTTTTAACGACTTGTACTACGTGCATCCACAATCTTTCGCGAACGTGACTAGGTCGCTCCGTATCCTAGAATCGTCTTCTACACTCTTTAGTGGCTATTTTCCATTTGAAATCGAAGAAGGCTTAGAGAATATCAGTTGGCTATCGTTTGATAACAACGATTTTCACATCCTCAAGCTGTCCGACGTGGTTGTGTTTCCATTTCTAAAATATTTAAACTTGGATTACAATAGGATTGTAGATATCGTTATAAGCGAAGACTATCGTAATGAATCACTATACCTGAGCAACTTGAGGCTTGCCTATAATTTTTTGCATTCACTGCACAGCAGAAGCTTCATTTACATGCCAGAGATAAGAAACTTGGATTTATCTTATAACAGAATCAACAACTTAACTAAGCACACTTTCTCAAACTTACCAAACTTGAGATATTTATCTCTTGCGGGTAACATAATCGATTCGATGGAAGCCGAGACGTTTGCTAATTTACCAAAACTGCAAATATTGGAACTCCAGGGAAACAACTTTACGTATTTATCACTGAACTCGTTTCATAACGTATCTAATATAGACGTAACGTTCACGTTGAACGTTAGCAGAAACCGCATCAAGTTCGTGGATGGCGAATCCGCAATATCGGTTAACATATTCGACGGTTCATATAATGATCTCTATGAAGTGCCAAATAACTTTTTCATTGCGGTCGCGTCCTCAATACGACAGATTATTTTAGCACATAATAAAATTATTCATGTTCCGAATGAAGCTTTTGGTGATGCAAGATACTTAGAAATACTAGATTTGCATAAAAATAATATCAATAATATTAAGAGAAAGTCATTTACTGATCTGATATCTCTACAAATATTGGATCTCTCATTCAATGTTATTTCTCAATTATCTGTAGAACAATTCTATAATTTGAACAAACTTAGGTATTTGAAACTAGACCATAATAATTTAAGGCTGTTGCCGCGAGACGTGTTTAAGAACACCCTCGTGGAGCACCTGGACCTGAGCTACAACGAGATGTCGCTGTTCCCGGGCACGGCACTGTCGCAGATCGGCTTCACACTGCGCTACCTCGACATGTCGCACAATCGCATCGAGTACTTAGACAGTAATATATTCCGCAGCACACAGTTCCTCTTGAGTCTCAATCTGGGTCACAATCTATTAACAGTGCTATCAGATAACACGTTTTCGAGCCTCGGCGGACTGCGCCAACTGGACCTGAGCTTTAATTCCATAAAAGCAAACTTCAAGGAGCTGTTTCATAACCTTCCTAACTTGAGGCATTTGAATCTTGCAAATGTAAGCTTAAAGTCAGTGCCTTATCTACCTTTGACAAACTTAACTAGCCTCAATTTGACTTCAAATTACATTAACAGTTTTAAGGAGACTGACGTGAAACGACTAGCGAGTCTTCGTCACTTAGATCTTAGTAATAATCGTCTTACCTCTTTAGTGCCAAAGATGTGGTTCCATTTAAATAATTTGAATATCCTCGATCTGTCGTACAACCCTATTGTAAGAATCACGCCAAATAGTTTCAAATGGTTGAGCAATTTGTCTCATTTGAATTTAAATGGACTTAAATACTTAGACTTAGTTGACCAGGATTCCTTCCGTCCCTTGATATCACTTCGGTCCCTGCACATTCAGTCGTGGTCTACCATTAATCATTCTACGTTCCGAATTTCCAACATCACCTCTTCCCTGTTCTCTCTGTACAAACTAGTAATACATTGGACTGACGAAATCATGGATAATCAATTACACGGAATCGATGCGAGAAACATTCGCTACTTAGAAATTCGAGGAGCAAATCTGAAGAAAATATCTGACGATGCTTTTAAGCCGTTCGCCAACAGTCAAGAGATATTTATAAGGATCACAATGACTTCCCTAACGAAATTGCCGACAGCATTTATGAGGCATTTGGGACAAGTTCCGCAGCTCGGGATCGACTTGAGCTACAATCAACTTACGACACTAAATCCAGCTATTTTCTATCCAAACTTCACAAGTTGGAGTCACGTCGCGACCAAGCTACTGTCAGGTACGTCATATTCATTTGTTGTATATTTTAATGCTCAATATCAAAACCGACGCAATAGTTGACCGAGCCAGCTCGGGTCTCCCTTGTTTGACCGAAACGAATTTGACAAATTTTCACTTACCAAAAAAATTTTCGCATAATTTCATTTCCCAAATTATTACTTAGCAAAAAATCTATTCACGAAAATTTTTAACGCAAACATAATGTTTGGGAAATGAACGTTTAAACTATAACTTGTTTACCAACTAGTACTTTTAACATTTTTTATTTATTCAAATATTTCACTTGGAATAACAGTTTTTACGCAAAATCAAATAAGCCAAATATTTATAGTTTTTTATTTCTCTTTTTTTATATATATTTTTTTTAAATTTAATGCAGGTCACAGTTTTAACCTAACCTAACCATTTTTTTTTAAATAACTAATTATCCTAATCTTAATAGTTCAGTTCCGGGTAACCTACTAAAAACAATCTCTTTTTTCTATTAATGCAAGTCGTTTCTGGCACTCGCCGGCCGCTGCCGCGGCACCGCTCGCTTCGCTCGCTCGGCTCGTGCGTAGGAGGTCACAGTTTTAACCTAACCTAACCTAACCATTTTTTTAATAATTAACCTACTCTAACTACTTCCATAAATAAATTAATATCAAGTAACCATAAATTTGACTTGTTTCAGACAAATTGAAAGAATTAATCAAAAAATAAAATTGTATTTTTTATTATATAATTCAAAAAATCTTATGTTTGCCTTAATACTTTTTGTCTTAACAAATCATTTCACCAAACGTTTATTGTCTGAAGATTGTTTGCTGTAATAAATCATTTGATTAAAGACCAAATGCCATAATGACATTATACTTGGTAAAATTTTGCCATGTAAAAATTTGACCAAATAAAAATATGCGTACTAAAATCATTCGAAATATTGCAATGGTATAAAAAAAGATTGCTGAAATTTGTTTGGGTAATGAAATTTTGTCAAAATCTTTTCGGCAAAACGGCAGGATCCCGCCAGCTCCAACGTATAAACAAGATAAAGTTTTAATTTCAGGGTAGGTGATTTTATTTTACCCTACCTATCTGCAGCTCAGCTTAACGAAGTTGAAAACCTGCATTTTTGTACCTCGTTTAAATGTTAAAAAGTGAAACTCGGTTCAGCGCTAGCCTAGTATAGAAAAAAAAACAAGTTTGAGGGATTATCACTTCTAACCTTAAAACTAAACTCGCAAATTACACAATCCACCTGTACCAAGTTGTTAAACTACTAAATCCCTTTTGAAAACAATTTTAATATTTAATAAGCTTATAATTAACGCTGCAATATCTCTAAAACGAGTTAGGTACTTCATTAAAAATGTACAGTGGTGCGAGTGAACCCCAAGCAAATGCTAGTATTTTATTAAAATTTACTGAGCCTCTCACCACGCAGAATGAGGCGGGCAACTCTTCTTAATGAGTTTTAATTCTTAATACACCACTCGAAACTTTTCTAGGCGAGTTAAATCGTCTGGTGGGATGTATTAATATGTTTCGTGAATAATTTGTTAGGAGGACTGATCCTGACGGGCAACCCGCTGCGCTGTGAGTGCGAGCTGGCGTGGGTAGGCGCGTGGCTGCGGCGCTGGCTGCAGGAAAACGATGCCGGCGCCGAGCTGCGGCGCGCCGTGCGCAGCGGTACCTGCAAGGACGCGGCGGCCCGCCGCGTGCCGTTGCTCACCCTGCGCGCTGACGAGGCCGAGTGCCACGCCAGCGCGCTGTCCAGTGACGCGCAGCCACGCTGCACCACGGTGTACACGCTCGCCCTCGCCATGTCCACCATGCTGCTCAGATGATGTCCATCAAACCTGTAAATATACTGCGCTAGGTAATTAATGTAAAAATGTTTCATCACCGTATCTAATGTTTGCAAACAGACTAGAAAATTTTATACACGGTACAATTAATGCATTTTGTAGGTACGTGAACGTGTATGCGGTGAGAATAATTTTAATGCATATTTATAATATGTCAATGTGTAAGGTAGGTAATTCTAAGGTCGATTAGGTTTTATAGGTAATTGTAATCAATATTGTATTGACACAATAGATTGCTCACTAAATGCGACCATTTTGAAACAAAATAAATGTAATGTAGTGGTTCTTTCACGTTCTTTTATTGTCATTAATATAAAAAATCGAAGTATATACGTAACCTAAATACGTTAAACGTACCTATCTACCCTACTGCGGCCACAAATTGTTATTCTTTTGAAAATTTTCTTTATACTCATGTAAATATGTACAAAAGTAAATATTTTTACATAATAACATTGTTTTATTCCATTTCCCAAAGGTTCCACATTTCTTAAGGCAACAACGATCGTAGGTATTCAGCCAAATGTTTTAATAATTCCGCAATGTTTCGCTCATCAAAATCGTAGCTTTGTGATTTCAGCTGTGGGTGCTGGGCAGCTAACCTACTTACATTATAATTTTCATTGTGATTTCGGCACGAGTAACCGAAATATTTTACTAATCTAGAACTAAACTCCGAGCAAATTGCTTACTTAGTACGAGTTGATTGTTGTAGAGATTGAGATTGAGAGAGATTGTTATTATTGGATACACACAAGTGGCTTTTAAAAATAAAAACACACTGTTTGATTGGTAAACTGTTAAAAGTGGTGTAATGTGAATAAATAGAATGGAATAGAATATTCTTTATTGTGTTACAATTTTGACGCAAGTCAGCGGCTTTAATCCCGAGATAAGAAGTATCCTAATCCAAGACATAGTCCACCCATGTGCAAAGTTTCATCTTAATTCGTTCAGCTATTAAGACGTGAAAAGGTAACAAACAGACAGAGAATCGTTCGTATTTGTAGCTTCATATATATTACCAAGAGAACATTATACCGGGATGAAAGAATCCTTGTTCAATTTCCAATCTATCGCCATACAAAAACTCATCAAAATTGGTTCTGTAGTGACGAGTAAAAGTCTATCCACACATATCAGGGCCGTGCCCAAGACGTGACAGGGCCGGGCCCAGGCATTGAAGATTCGTCACTGACCCGTGCACGGACGTGAGAACGAGTTCATATAAAATGTACACACTGATATTTTTTTGAGCCCCTGACGGGGCACGGTCCGTCCATGTCCCTGGCACGGCCCTGATATGTGTGGATAGACCTTAAGACCTCACATTTGCATTTATAATATTATTTAGGATAGTAAAATGCATGAAATAATGTGGATCAACTGTGTATTAGTGAGCCTGTAAATAAAATGGCGAAGGATTAGTGGTGTGATGGGAATAAATCAAAACGTTTGCCAATGAATACATTTAATTTCCGAGCGGCTTTGATTCCGTATCGATTCGCGGCTATTTCGGTTGTTGCTAATGCGCTGGAATTAATTTAATTGGTCTGGATTGCTACGGTTAGTTGTTTGTTTGCATTCAGAATAAGTTGGTTTGTTTTCATAGGTTAAGGAGTTGAACAGACAATTTTGGAAATAACTTTGCATACGAACATGGAAGTCCAAAATCATAACGACACGATTTGAAATTGGCATTGAGTTGTGGTAACGAAAAAAAAAGTCTTTTGTAAAACACGTAATCAGGCACTCCATAACACAACTGTAGGTTCAGTAAGTAACTATATTCCTCTAAAGACCAATCAAGCTAGGTACTGTGAGGGGTAGCTCAGAGAGCTTTAAATTCTTTTATTATGCGTACAGCTAAGGAGTGGAATTCCCTGCCGGAATCTGTGTTTCCCGATAGCTACAATCTAGGGGTCTTTAAGTCAAGAGTGAATGGGTTTTTTCTAGACGCCTGCCTACTGCTTCACCGTCGACCACATCATCGCTTACCATCAGGTGAGATAGTGGTCAAGCGCGAGCCTATTGACAATAAAATAAAAATAAAAGATACACAGAAATTACTTTTTACCCGATTGCCGAAGGAGGGTAATGTGTTTATCAGTCTATGTATGCATGTATGTATGTTTGCTCCTATGTGGCGTTCTAGAGACCAAACGCGTTGGCTGATTTTGATGATTCTTAAGTCAATCGATTCGTCTTCATCCTGCGAGTGTCACTGGCTGCATTAAAATTGGAAAATAAAAAAATGGCTGAATTTGGGCACCATTTTGTGAGACACTATTTTTTTTACTTCCAAACCCATCGTGTGGGGTATCAAAATAAAGGGTTATAAGAGGTGATTTCAGAAATATATAACACTTGTATTTTTAAATGTACCTAATTCTATAAAAAAATAACTAAAAAGTTAACAAAAAAAAACAAAAACCCCGACTGCTTAAAAAGCGAACTAAAAGTAGTAAACAAGAAGAAGATCATGCTGTGCAGTCGGAGGATACATGTTCGCGATGTATCCTCCGACTGCACAGCATGATTTTAGATTTTCTTCTTGTTTACGACTTTTTAGTTCGCTTTTTAAGCAGTCGGTTTTTTGATATTTTTATTAACTTTTTTTTATACTTGAATTGTATCAATACCATGCCAGTCCAAAGGCGGGCGGTACCGAAGTGACAAGCAAAGCTAAGCAATAATATAGATCTTCAATTATTTTACAATGCATGTCCTCGAAAAGAGCGGTTTTCCAAGCAGCCAAACTGTGCGGAAAATGTCACTTTTTTCATTAGTGCTTTTTTCTTTCCTGTATTTTTTTAATTTTTAACTCCAACGTCAGCCCGACGCATAGAGTTTATATTATTTGAGAAAAGTTTTAAAAATTAGTTATGTACAGATTTTCAGTCATATAAAAGGTAAAATAAAATTAATACGTCATTTTAGGCGTTTTTAATCTAGATGTAGATTTTGATCAATAAATTAATTTTAAATATTTATTAAATATATTTGGCAGAACGTATATTTTGCTCGTGCCTTATTGCGTTACGATGTGACTGCTATTTGCACATGCGCAGTAGATATGCCCGAGGAACTATTAGTTAATCTGTGGATATGCTGAACGCGCTTGAATAAGCCCGCCATTTTATTAATTTCATTTTATTAATTTATTTATTTCCTCGCACAATGCATAGTAAAATGTTGTATGATACACGTACGTAAGATGATTTCCGACTCGTGTCGATTTATCCACACACTCGCTTCGCTCGCTCGTGAATAAAAATGCCACTCATCGGAAATCACCTACCTTCCGCACTTGTAGCATAAATAACTATTATATGTGTTCCGTTTTCAATCACCTTCCAAAACTAAATAGTTATCTGTCACCAGTCTTATAATAGGTTGCCTCTAAATAGGTGAGTCCTCACAGTAAGAACCTAAACAGAACTAAAAAAACACACATTTGACACAAACACCTCGTACCGCAGCGCGCCAAAAAGCTATTTCAGCACCAACCAAAATAATACATTCTAGTGTCAATTACAACTGTCCCAGCATTGCCGGGCACAGCATAATTCAATAGAAGCCTCTGTGGAAAGTTACAAAGAATAAATTCGTATCTAAAGACACATATTATTCTGCAGAAAGGCGTCTCGGTACGAACATAAATCTGCCCACTCGACTCTTACGTAGATAATACTGAATAGTGGAGCGAGAGAGCTCAGAGCTGGTACAACGTGAAGATAGATGTACTAAATCATTGTTGCGATGTTTGCAATTAACTTGCTACTCTCCTCTTCACTGGAGGTGAGTAGACACACTACACAGTACACGTGATACTCGCTAACCAGACGGATCGGTACATGTTGCCGCACATTTGGGTACGGGTGTGTGGGACGCAAATCGTTACATAAGTTAAACACGCTGTAAAATACGGTGATGAATTAAAACTTTGAGGTAAGTAAAAGGTACTCTTTAAATGCATATTGTTAAAGCTACTTACAAATCACTCTTCACACTATCACACTCACACTATAATAATATATATAATATATCGCACTAATAATAATATTATAAAGGCTAAAGTTTGTAAGAGTGTGTGCGTGTGTGTTTTTGTATGTTTGTTACTTCTTCAAGCTCAAACGGCTGGTGAAATTTGGCACAGAGATAGAATATAGTCAGGAATAGCACATTAGTACATTTCGTGTCGAGCATAAAAAGTCGTGATTTTAACACGAGCGATGTAGCCAATGTGAGCCGACGGCGAACGTCGAATGCTACATGCGAGTGTTGAAATAAAGCCATTTTATGCGAGACACGAACGATTATTTTTCCACTACCTGAGCTTAGTTACTTAATTATAGGCAAATAAGTACGAAAAACAATTTATAAGAAGCGTTCAGACTAAAAACCACAGACTATATACACACAATCAACGCGCACTTTTTCGAGAGGTAGCAGGTTCAGTATCATTCTGCCAGTTACATAATGATCCATACAAAAGTCATTTCGTAACTGTTATTATGATTTTTTTTAATTTTATAATCTTGGGTGTAAATGTTCATATTTCGAAACGAATTTCTTAGGCAATGTGTTACAAACAATATGACATGGTAGTGGAAAAAATATACTTTTTATCCCAAGAATATGTTCCTTCGGGATAATTTTCGACTTTCACGCGGGCGAAGCCGCTGGCAGAAGCTAGTGATACAATAAAAACGATTAGTCGAATCAAAATGATCCGAAATTATAAATAACTTAACAAAGAAAATTAAATGTAAGTAAGTACAAATATGTAAATACGTATAGTAAAAAATTACTTACTTACGTTTAATTTTTTATGAAAATCTTTTGTAACTAAGGAATTGTTCAAAACTTAAACATTGTTCTCATCTCTCTGCTAACATTGTTCTTCACGTCTACTTTCTGCAAACATGGCAAAAGAATCAATCACAATGAATTTTACTTCAAATCTTGATAGAATTTCTAGTGAATAAAGCACAGGAAGATTGTGGAACGCAATAACACAGCCGTTATTGAACGGGAAAAATCAAATAAAACTTATCAATATTGAAAACGCTGATGAATATTGATGACCAATCTGAAATGGGTGAACGACTTTTTGTTAATGTTGATTCCACTGTTAGTTTTACAATGAAAATACTCAAAACCTATTTGAATACATTAAGGGTAAATGTGCTTGTTAGGGTTCCGTACCTCGGAAGGAAAAAACCGAACCCTTATAGGATAACTTTGTTGTCCGTCCGTCTGTCTGTCAAGACCTTTTTTCTCAGGAACGCGTGGAGGTATCAAGCTGAAATGTATATGGAATACTCAAATCTACTTTCCCTTAAAGCTGTGAAAAAATCAAAGTTCTGAGTTGACGCAATCAAAAGATACAGCCCTTTATGCCGCAAATTGTCGACACTCGCAAGGGAATCAAAACCTACAGGGTACTTCCCGTGAACTCAGAATCATGAAATTTGGTACGAAGCAACGTCTTATAGCACAGAAAACTGCGAAAACTGTAATTTTTTAGTTACATCATATAAAAAAAGAGATCTAAAAACTCCACTTTTACTTATATACCTACAGGTTTGTCCGGAACCCTCGGTGCGCGAATCTAACTCGCACTTGGCCGGTTTTTTTTAAAATCAGATTGTTATTTTTCTGATAAGTAGACACCATTGATGGCCACGTCTAAGTTAGTAGATACGTATGTAGATAGGGGCACGAGAATAAATACCTTATCTACTCTTACGGAATATTTAAAGGCAATTTTCTCGTGCAACGAGTCGCAACTTTATGAAAATACTTTTTTTATAATAGTATGGTTTCGAACACACTGTTCGTAACCGCGTACTATGTCTATCAATACTTTAGAGAAAACGCTGATCTGCTCGCGACCGTACCTATCGTAAAATTTATTTGTAACAAAGAAAGTTGTCAGTAGGTAAATATCTACATTCGGAACACTAAAATCACAATAGCTCCAAAGTAATCCTGCGGCTAAAAATACATAAAAGTTTATATTGGTCCCTGATGAACTCTCTGGAATATTAAACGTATAAATAAAACTTCTAAAGATGTTTACACAAACTCTTATACCACGTCTAGGTACACACTTAGCCAAAGTGCTTTTAAAGACAAGACAAGCCAAAATAACACGAAAAGGCAATTTCTATATTTTATATCATTTAGTTAATTAAAAGCACGTAAGTGTCATCGGGTAACGACACGGGAACATGCTTTCCACATTATCTATACCTATTGGGGGTGATATAGGAGAATACAATTAGGCTGTAGGGACACATTTTATTATGAAAGTAGCATAAACTGTATAGACATGGAAAAATAATCATATTGAAAGCCCGTTGCTTGTTCCACACATAAAGAGACTTGTCTCTCCTAAGCAATTGAAACTGAGGATACAATACTCGATTGGCGTGTCAGGCGCCCTTTTGTTTTTATTTCTTTTTAAAAATAAGTAATTAATTATAATTGTTTATACTCTAAGAAAAGAAAGAAAGAAAACCAGTTTATTTGGCACACACAGATACACACAATGTACAAATAAAAGGAAACGTAATTTAAAAAAAACAATTACATACATAGTGTGCCCCGCGGCTGCGCCAAAAAGGTCCAGTTCAGCAAAATGCCAGACTACTGGGAGTTGCCTGACGCTGGTTTTCAACTGAACCTTACGTTGAAGTGCACGGATGTGACTCTGTTGTAACGAATTTTTTTTTATAGGGTTCCGTACCAAAAACTCCGCGGTCTGTCTGCCTGTCTGTCACCAAGCTGTATCTCATGAACTGTGACAACTAGATAGTTGAAATTTTCACAGATGATGTATTTCTGTTGCCGCTTTAACAACAAATACTAAAAACAGAATAAAATAAATATTTAAGTGGGGCTCCCATACAACAAACGTGATTTTAACGTGGTACGGAACCCTTCATGCGCTATTCCGACTCGCACTTGGCCGGTTTTTTATTATTTAGTAAATGCTTAAATTCTACTTTAAAGTAAATCTTAATCTTAGTAATTACATTAATGAAAACTAACTAACTAATATATGTGTGTACGTACCTATCTTAAAAGTTTGGCGGGTACAAAATCTCAGCAGTGTTTACATAGCAAAAGTATAATTTGTTTATAAACTCAGCTCAAAGGTCTTTAATTTGCTGTCTCTCAAGGGGCCAAATAAGAATATTTGAAGTGTCAAAACACAAAATTTAATTTGTCAAAAGTCTAATTGGTAGAGTACAAACGACGACGTCCCCATCTTTGTGTACAATACAAGCTAAGATATTTATATCAAAGAAATTAGCGTCTCGCAGTTGGCATTCATTAGCTACAGAGATAGGTACATATGTAATATTCGCAATTAGAGGGCATGATATATCTCGCCCCTGACAGCAGCTCAGGAGCCGGCCTCTAATACGCAAGGATTAAATCGGAACACATTCCTACAGAGATTCGGCGAGGCGATCGCATCGCCTCGCCTCGCCGTCGGCCCGCGCCTCGCCTCGCCTCGCCTCGCCGGCCGGCCCGCGCCTCGCCGCCACATCGACATGCCGACACTCCTCACGCTCCCCACAAAGTATGACCCCACTTATAAACGGAACAGCTTCAGAAACCTGCAAAAATAACTTCACCGATCAAACATAATATGCGAAAATAACTTCCAACCAGAAATGCTATTAATATCTAATATGTACAACAAAAAAAGGATTTCGCACAAAATCTATTGAAAAGTACTCAAACTTTGCGGAATACACAAGAATTTGTTAAACATTCAAGAAGCCAAATCAAAGTAAATTCTCCTTTTGACAAAAACGTTTCAGTAGAGACGCGGGCGGTGACCCGAAAATTCGCTCGCACCTCATACAAACACCGCGCTCAAATGTCTTCAATATTTGTTTATTTACTAAGTTATCTCGAATGTAGCGTACTCGATTTTATATGCTGAAGATTTAATTTAATTTACCCACATATTTCAAAGAGTTACTCTTTGTTGATTAAAATAGCTGGAAGTAAGTACGTGGGACACTCAGAAAGTTTTGCGAAACTAAAAAAAATTGTTCTATACGTACATATATTTTTATTAAATCTTTTCAAAGTACTTTCCACCAGCCTCTATACAAAGATTCATGCGCCTAAACCAGTTTTCAAAACACTTTTTCCAGTCCGCCGCAGACACCTCGTTTACAGCCTGCTCGAACGCAGCCAGCGCATCTTCCGGCGACGAAAATTGTATCCCTTTGAGCTGATTTTTTATTTTTGGGAATAAAAAGAAGTCACACGGTGCTAGATCAGGGCTGTAAGGAGGGTGACCCAGGAGTTTGACTGGCGTGCTGTCCAGGAAGTCCCTCGTTTTGAGTGCGGTGTGCGCAGGTGCATTGTCGTGGTGGAGCAGTAGCCCGCGGAGCCCTGTGTTTGGTCGCTTGTTGCTTATAACAGAGAAAACTTCTGGCAAACATTTGGTAGTATACCATTCGGCATTAATGCTTCTTTGATCCCGTAAGGGAATTGATACCAAGTGGCCAGTCAAATTAAAAAAGCTAGCGATCAAAATCTTACCCCCGCTTCTAGATCGCTTCACTTTGGTAGGCGTTGGCTCATTTTGAAACACCCAAACAGTCGACTGGCGCTTGGTTTCTGGGTCGTATTGATAAATCCAGGACTCATCACCTGTAACGATGTCGTAAACACGCCGAGACGAGCCTGCTTCAAATTTGTTAAGCATATCACGGCACCATTCCACCCGGGCCTGCTTCTGAGCATCGGTGAGGTTGTGCGGCACCCAGCGTGATACTATCCTCCTCACGCGAAGATGGCTGTGTAGAATCTCGTGAACGCTTCCCGATCCAATCTTCAATATGTGTTGAATCTCCTGATATGTAATTCGCCTATTGTCTTGGATTAAATTTTTCACTGCTAGCACGTTTTCTTCGGTAACAGCCGTCAAAGGGCGACCGCTTCTTTCGTCATCCCCCAAAGTTGGTCGACCGCGCTTGAATTCGTTATACCAACGATACACGGTTGCCTTGGAAGGGCCTTCATCCATGAATGCCATTTGAAGTCTATCGTACGATTCATCCGGTTTCAGGCGACACTTGAAATCGTATAAAATCATAGCTCTAAAATGTTCCCGGCGCAGATCCATATTTCAGTGAGACACAATACTTTGAATTAACTCGCAAAAAATGTGGAGGGAAATTTTGAAATTGGAACTTACTTATTTTTACTTATAAATAATCATATTTTCGAAAAACATTATAACTGGCCAGTCTCCCATATATAAAAACTTTTTTTCGCAATACTTTCTGAGGGGCCTGGTAATTCCATAGGTTATTTTTGTGTTGACAAATCATAACTAGAAATACCAGCTAGCAAACAGTCAGATTGTTTTCAGCTAATCCGATGTAATTCATTCTATCCTACAAATGTATAATCATAACGCAGCATTTAAATCCGTTCGACGTTAAATTCCGGCCAACATTTACAAGCCAGTGCGTCCAGCATGGAATGGGAAATTAGTACCGGTGCTTTGCGTATTATTTATTGTTGAACGGCTCGCTGCGGTTGGTACTCCATCAATTTTCACATTGTGCCACTGCCATTCAAGGACTCCAGCAATCAAGCTCTAGGTCACTCACTATACCACTCTGATGTATGTAAATTGTTGAGAATTTATAGTTCCAGTATGTTATAATGTAGGTGTGTAAAGGCATTTTGCGCGTGCGTGCGAAGGCACTGAAGTCCCGCAGGAGATGGAACTCGGCTGGCACGCTACAATTACATTCCACATACGCTCCCTGAATCGGCAACAAAGGTAACTCCTACTGAGGAACGACTGTTATTCAATTTAATACCCTTATAACACATTAATATACCAAGCTCGCTTTATTTACTTTGATGACTGGACATTTTTGTAACAAATTGTGTATTCCTAACTAAAGCTCACTAAGCCGGCAAACGAAACAATAAAAATGTCAGTTATGAATAGCAAAAATGAAAATTGTACAAACCATAAGCCGTTATTAAATCCGTTTCAAATTAATTCATTTCAATCCTGATGAATTTTAATCACTGGCGGTATTTGATATTACTTTACAATTTACATACATAGAGAAGAAGAAGATTTAAGAATGTTCAGTTCACCCTTCTCTCAGAACGAGCATACTTTTCACTTAAAACGTAACTTCAAGAAATCCAGAGCAAAATCTCTGCTCTCAAGAAATCCTTTAATTATTTGCATAGCTTATTCAAAAGTCGTCTTAAATTAGTTTTTCTTCTCAAAAATACTGAGGGATAAATTGGAAGAGATCGCAAGTCGTTAAGTAATGTTTCTAGTTACAGCGAATTATGTTATAAACGGCAATATCGAGGGGCGCACTAGTTAAACACTCGGGACCTAATCGTTTCGATTCCAATAAAGAAATTCGAATTGAAACTTGAAAGAAGGATAGTCTCGGGCCCGAATGTAATTGTCCGTGCTCGAAGCAAACGATTTCTTTTGCTTATTGGCGAGGGTTTCTTGCAATTCTCTTAATGTTATTCTCTGACAAGTGAATTTTATGACAGTAGAACAAGGGAAAGGTATTGAATGAATTGAGAAAATGTTTTTCTTGGGACTTTAAAAGCTATTTGAATTGAAATATAGTTTGCAATCATAGGAAATATACACACATTTTTACAAAGCAGTTAGTTATAATGAATGTATCAGAGTTGCACAGTAACAAATAGTGTTATACCCAGCCGTGTGTTGAGTATCGAAAAACGCTCAACACAAATGACAATGTATTCGGAACTGGGTATTTGCTACTATTAATTACTTTGCGCATAGGGGTTTGGTATGTGTTTTGAAATGTTTTGCTATTAGTAGACTTTCAATAGATTCACAGAAACAAATACTTTGTTTGCAAATCGTTGCGTAGTCATAATAATATACATCGCGTTTTTGCAAATGATTTATTTAACAGTCCGTCATCATAATTGTAAATTCTTTCATGAAAAAATAATACATTCGAAAATAATGTAAAGTAAATTAGAGGAAAATCCAAAAAAAACTGTATTCGAAAATTGTACGTCAACAAAAAACCTGGATTAAAAAAAACCGGGCGAGTAATTATTTTTCCTGTTCATATATTTGCGTACCCGATTGCAATATTTTGAGCATAATTAGCGAAGCCATTTCAAAGATAAATCACGGTGAATAATTAAAAAGCGATTTAAAAAAAATACATAATATCGTTTCAATGAAAAATATTAATGTCGATTGGAAATATCTGTGGAAAACAAACTCGAGCATATTCCGTGTAAGCACGGTATCATTTTGCGTGCTTTAAACAAATTAATGGTAAAAGTTAGTTAGAGTTGGCCGCCGAGAGTTCTGGCCCAGCCATGTCTATTTATTTGTGTAATTAATATAATTAAGAGAAGTATAATTGTACGTTCGCTAAACTTTCTACTCCAGTTATATTAAGCAAACGTCTTTAGAATCTGTTTTCGCTCAAAGGCTCAACTGACAGAGTGTTCATTTGAGTCGGGAGGATTGCATTTCAGAGTTTTAACCGTGGAAACGAACAAAAGGTCGTCTAGATGAGTTGCCAAAGTTTTCTTTAGTGTATATGAGTTCAAGAATTTAATTAATTAATATAATAATTCTTACTAAATATTTAAGATGCTTATTCTAGATAATACATATAGTGAAATTGAGTTTATTTATTGAACAATAGGTAAAGATAAAATCTTTAAAGTAAATATAACCCTTGATGTTACTAAAATTTTGATCATATGTGTATTATTGTCACCAGGCTACAGGTACATTTTCGTTTTATTCTTTTTTTTTCTTTGAGCCCGCTCTCGATCATTATCGCGGCCAATGAAAAAGAAAAAAATTAAAAACCCTAGACCCATTTTTATTCCATGCTACATAATTTATTTAGTACATAGTAGATACGCTTCGATCGGCAATCTATTGAACACGTAATTATGACAAGATATCTTGCGAAAACACCCCGATTCAAGCAGTAAAACGCCCATAATTTTTGAACGGCTGAACCGATTTTATTCAAACATAGCTAAGAACACTCTCGACAAAATCACCTTTCAAACAAAAAAAAAACTAAATCAACATCGGTTCATCCGTTTATGCCAAAGACAGACACACAGATACACAGCAACACACGTCAAACTTATAACACCCCTCTTTTTCCGCTGGGGGTTAAAAACGCTAAATGGGTTCTACGGTAGACATGTCGATCAAAAGACGTCTGTTTGCTCTTGCTTTGGGCTGTGATGGGTTATAACTTGATAAGTTACATTTGTTCAATCTACTTTTACACGTAGATCTTTTGTATTTATAGGGCCTTACATCTATTCAAAATTCTACTCTCACAATAGAACTATAATCACCTAACTTACGGACGTTTTAAATGGCTGCATCCCAAAATAAACTGAATATAAACCATAACCAAATAGAAGCCCTTTTGCACATACAGTCGTAAAATTGGGAAATAATTAACAAAACTTAAGCATGCAAGCACCCACGTATATACTCCACACTTACGCCTACATACACCACACTCCACGCATACTCATACACACACCCAAAAGCAGCATCAACTCCATTCAATTATACACATATTACATAATATTCTCTTATTAGGTACATTATACTTAGTTTTATCTAAACTTCCTAGTAAACATGTTTGACTTGCACAGGGAATCCTAGTGTGGAATCTAGGGAATTTGTAAACACACAGCACTTTAGAAACTCTATGAAATGTATTATTGTACTGTGTAAAAATGAACGGAATAAAGCTTTTTAGTAAAAAAAAAAAACTTTTCAAATATTCTATACTACCAGCAAGGCGATCGCGAATCGAAAGACGTTGCGTTGGAAGGCCTCCCACCAGGATGACCGATGACCTGGTGAAGGTAGCGGGGATCCGCTGGATACGAGACGCACGGAACCAATCAATGTGGCGACGCTTGGGGGAGGCCTATGTCCAGCAGTGGACGTCTTTCGGCTGATATGATGATGATGAGTACCAGCAATAAGCACGGCATTGCTTGTTGCAGCCGTGCATATATATTCTTCGGATGCTGTGGCGAAAGGTCGACTACACTATACTGAAGCGGCTGAGTTCGTTATGTGCCTCATATAAAATTACCGAATAGCCTGCGAACCGTGTCTATGTAAAAATAAACCAATTTCAATCCTTATCACTACATATATATACATATATATTATTATAAAAAGTCCCCCCTCCGCGTTTGTACCCGATTAACTCAAAAACTACTGAACGGATTTTCATGCGGTTTTTACCAATAGAAAGAGTGAAAACAATGAAGGTTTTTGTGTATAATTTGTCACAGGCGAAGCCGGGGCGGGTCGCTAGTTATAACAATACAAATGAGAAAGTGAGTGAGAGGTCTGTTTATTACGCCTGCAACCTACTTTGTATCTATACAACACTACTTAGTGTGGGGATGGTACTTACTTTCGATCGCAGTAAATTATGAGCTCTTCACACAGTTTACTTGAAATTTTCCATTGAAGTGAGTACTTAATAATTCACAGTACTTGCTGTCACTTTAAGAGACATGTTTTTCCACTGGATCATACTTCCACGAACGAGGAGCGGACACTGAGTAGGAACGATTTACCGGTAAGCAGCTAAAGAAACGTTTGATTCAGTTTAAGTACAAAGTGTTTATTGAATTCTAAGAATCTTGAAAAACCTGTCAAAGATCAAAGAACAATAAGAAGAACAGTAAAAATATATTAAACAAAACACTTTGTTACCTTTTCTAGTCGAGTCCTTGTATTAGAAAAGCAAGTTTTTGTCTGCATATATAGTAATGTAATAGAAAACCATAATGTTATGCCAAAATAGACAATTAAATTAAGTACAAATGCTACTTAAATATATACGATGTTGGTTTGCTCAAAATAACTCAAAGCAATTACTCATAAGCCAGACCTACCCGCCTACACATCGACCCGAAGTAAAAAACAAAGACAAGAAAGGACCGACAAAGTACGGGAGGCAATTCAATAATAATCTCAAACAACATGTAATCTCTTAAGAAGTCCGCCTATAAAGACAATGATTGTTTCTACTACTTATCAGTAACAAGATATTAAGAAAACAAATTATAAAAGTTGTGGAACAACAAGAGTCGTGCATCGAATTCGATATTGGGAGAAAAGCAAAACTATTGAAACAGACAATTAGGTAGATGTCCGCCTATCAGGTCCGTAATACCCTGCTCTTCGTTCCTCCACTAAAAGCTGATGGCGCAGAACGAAGCAAAATGAACGACCGATGACTTTCGCTTTCTTATAATTCTTTGTATTGTTCCGGGAAATACTGAGCCACTTGACTTGCTACCTGATCTAACGACAACCCTCCTATTTCTTTTATTGTATTAGGATATATATATATACAAGTTGATATTACACAAAAGCGATAGTAAGCGAAAGGGAGGCGGAAGCGACTGTGATTTAAAACGGGACTTTCATTGGTAACGTTTTATTAGAATGCCGTGGGCTCGAGGTGATTGGGTAAGAAAATGGATTAGATTTTAGTACACGACGACATATTTACTGCTGACTTTTTGTAAGTCGACTCCTTTTTTACAAACTTTTAATTAATGAACTTGCAATGTATGTATGTGTGTTCGGATCAAATCTTGCAACTGAATTTTAAAGCAGTTTTCCTCCACCGATTAAGATTAAATTTTGCATACACGTTTAGTTTGGATGACAATGCATGGTTAGATAAGTGACGTCATTCTAAATCCAATATGGCGGACGGCCCAAGATGGTGGACTAGTTATTTTTTGTGCACTGCCATGATATGGGTATCAAATGAAAGGGTTTTGCTGAGAAAATACGACAAAAGCTTGTTTAAAAAACAATATGAAAAAATTAATTTAATTCTGATGACGCTGCCCTTGACTTCGAACTCATCTGATGGTAAGCAACGGAGGAGATCTAAGATGGAGCGAGTGAATCCAGATGAGCCTGTTGCCACACTTGCTTTAAATGGGTATAGGTAGCAGAGAAAAAAGGTAAAAGAAAAATTGTGAAAAATTCTCCGGAAAAGAAAAGTGTGTCATCTGAAACCACAAAAATGTTAAAAACCCTCAAGCCTTGATACGTTAACCACCTGATAACTTTAAATTATTAACTAATGAATATACCTCTATGCGGTGCAGTGTTTTTACCCGACTGCCGAAGGAGGGTTATGTGTTTATCAGTCTATGTATGTATGTATGTTTGTGCCAATGTGGCGTTCTAGAGACAGAAAGAGAGATTTTGATGATTCTTACGTCAATTGATTCGTCTAAACCCTGCGAGTGTCACTGGCTATATTAAAATTGGAAAATAAAAAAAATGGAAATTTTTGGGCGCCATATTATTGTGGGGACCAATATTTTTTCTTCCAAACCCAACGTGTGGGGTATCAAAATAAAGGGTTTTAAGAGGTAATTTCAAAAATATATTACACTTATATGTATAAATGTAGGTACATTTTAACATATAAGTATAATATATTTTTATAATCATAATAATATAATTCTAAAAAAATAACTAAAAATTTGTAAATAAAAAAAAACTAACACAGACATATAAGAGAGTATACGTCTGTGAACCACACACACTTTTAAATACAGAAATAAAAATCCAGCCTCTTCACACAGTTCCTGTAATTACGCAATACAATAAAGCTATTTTATGTTAATTCCAGGAAACGGTCAAACAGACAAACCCTTCAGTGGAATATTAACAATGTTCAGTAGTAAGGCTGTTATCAAGATAACTGATTAAGTGGACCGTTCATTCGCACTGACCCACGGCGGCACTGAATAAAGACAATGGCTGTAACTTTGAAGGCTTTCGCGGTGATTGGTCGATGTCATTACCGTATTGGTTTAGGGCCGACAGGCGGAAGCTCTCGAACAAACAACACCGCCCGACCCAATGGACGGGTATAGATACACAGCGGGTACGCCGCGCCCGCGAGTACTCACCACTGTCGACAATACTCGCCACTGTCGCCAATACTCACCACCAATCAATACTCTTTACTAATATTATAAAGAGATTTGTATTTTTGTTTTTGTATTTTTGTATTTGTACTTTTGTATTTGTATTTTGTATTTGTATTTTTGCATTTGTACTTTTGTATTTGCATTTTTTATTTGTATTTTTGTACGTAACGTAAATTAAAACTACTGGACCGATTTCAATATTTATTTCACCGTTGGGAAGCTACACTATCCCCGGGTAACATAGGCTACTTTTTCATCCTTGTATTCCTACGGGAACGGGAACTACGCGGATGAAACCGCGAGGCATCTGCTAGTAACCTATAATTTGCAAAATATCAAACTCTTTGAGTTTTTCTACCGTAGCGTTCCGTTTGCGTACAATGCCGTACAGAAATAAAGCTATTTAGTTTTACCACTGTTACGTTTTTATCGGAAAAGCTTTAATACAACTATAGTAAATATTTTATCGGTATTTGTATACAGTTAATTCGAGTGGAACTTAAATAAAATATTTGGTTTAAAAGCTTAACTTTAAAAAAAAGCTTTTATGTTGATCCGTTGTTGAAGAGCACAGGATTGCTGACACCAAAATACGCAATATAATGATGAGTCTTCTATCACCTGGGACCTCATTACTAAAGGTAGGTTAACGAGTCAGCACGTCTGTGCCTATCCCGTCGGGGATCATAGGCTTGACGGTTATGACGTAATTGTGTCATATTTAATTAACATTACTGTCGAAGTCCCCTGGCCCCACACAAACACACACGTAACATTATGTTCATTCAATACAAGAGGCACTTCGCCGACAAAGTAATTCATCAATAAACGCTGAAGTGTGGCCAATGGGATCCATCGCGGAAAATTGTAAGTCATCCATCACGATTATTGGTTAAATACGAAAACAACACGCGATAACAATGGTGACGGTTCACTGTTGTAAAATACTTCGTTTTTAAGGCGGTACCCCGAGCAAAACGCCGCGCTAGCCGTTTTTCGTGCTGTTTTAGGAGCTATCTACTCGTTATTAAATAAGAAATATCAACTTATAAAAATAAACTAAATTTCTACAAATTATTGATTCTAAAATGGTCGTATACTTTTTTTTTTAAAGAGGTATATGTTTCACTAATCTCCTTCGAACAAAGCCATAAAAATGAGAAATAATTATTGATAGCATGCATCTCCACGTAAAGTGTTCATTAGTTATTTTTTGTACTAACACTAATAGATAGACAATTTAATAACGAACATTTATGTCGTATTTCTATTTTTCAAAAGACAAATATTCGTTTTTAAAAAGATTTTATTCTAAAATCTGGGCGTATTCACTACTGTTATTCATGTGCCACCAGTGCCGCTAGGCCAATAGGAATGCTCATATCTCATGCTGATTTTTTGGTCAGGGTACCGCCTTAAGCTATTTCTAACATAATTTGTATTGTCCAATTCCAATTTCAATTAAACAAATGTCAAGGGTTCACGTTCGATACAAAAATAGTTACTCTATCTAACAATCAACGGTTATGTTACAGTTCAAAATTAGAATCAAAGGAAAAACAATAAGCGAGTAAAAATATCTCTGTATCTCCCTTCTGTGAGGAAGCTCGTTTGTCGCAATCTGTTCATCGAAATTACTCTAATCCAATTACGAGAGAGCGTCGACAACGAAGGAAAAATAATAAAATTACTCAATTCTCCCGCACTCACTTGTAGATTTACATGTGTAAGGAGTTTACACAAATTCGTAACTTTGGATGATTAAAAAGGGCGCGGTACTCTCGAACGCGTGAGTTTCATATCAAGTAAAGATAATTACAAAATGAATTGTTACGGCGGGCTTACACGTTACTTACTTACCGAGACATTACAATCACATTGAGAATATGTCAAGGTGTTGAAAGTTTCTACAAAGCTGTTTGAATTACTTCGTAACCCCTCATACAGGTGTAGAATTTAGTAGAAATTCGTTTTAAATGATCTCGTTGATTCTGATTTAATTAGACTGAAAGAAGTTTTCCTCAGAACCTCAGCGGGTATGGATTGTAGGTACTTATATGATGGTTTATTAAAGAATGCTCAACATTTCTGCCGTATATATAAAACAAAACGAGGGCACACAAATATAAAAGAAAGCTGGCGAAGCATTTTATCTTCCTCATAGGTACATACCTAAGATAGTAACGTCCATGTATCACCAACATTGTTCGCTATTTATTGACTCGTGTGAAATAATACATGTGCTGCTGAAACATAATGCCTGAAACGTTGGAACCCTATCAGGTGTCATGCTATCATCTCAGACGTTGATAACTACAATTTATAACAATGACAAATTGTTGGACCTCCGTTGATCCCCGCCGCAGGTATTGCGACCTACGCTAATACTTTGTAATTAATAACCTTTTAGTCTACTCAGAACACAGCTGCTATACAACACCCGAATTAATATGAAAACTGTATGATTGTTTCGTTAATGTTCGCACCGCATTATCCAATAATACCTGCGTCATTAAAAATTTTAATCAGAAATACTTCTGTCCCCTGTTAATGACGCTACGTTTTATTGAAAATATTTCATGCCTGAAATATGTTTACTCTTTTATTATCATATGTTTTTGCAATAAACTTTCTGTTGTAAAATATATTATTAAGGTACATAACATAAATATAACTGCACTGGTAGTACTTCTAAAAATCTAGTTCTGCTTATAACTTGAGTGGCTTATGACCTACATATGTGCCATTCTTTCGACGCTACGAGAAAAGACGTGGTTCGAGGAAGGCTTTAAACGAAGCGGACGGAAAAGAATTCATGTAATCAAATCAACTGGCTGCAGAAAAGCTTTTGTAATGTCATATACATATTCGTGATTCGATCAGCGGGGCATACTTTCAATCCGACTGTCGTCAGCGATTGATTGATATCCGCGCACACGCGGCCAGCAGACGCACACGTACAAATAATGGTCATATGTCTCTGCCAAGATAACGCGCTCCCCAGGTACGATGATCGCGAGTTTTTGTTTGGCGTGTGACAAAGAGAAAATTGATAATTCATCAGAAGGCTCCATTGTTGCCGAGTGGTATTTGATGGGGTGATTCAAAAGGAACAATTTATTTTATTGCCCTTTGTTTTTACCTCACTTCACATACATTCTGTGTAATGTGAGTGTATGTGTAATAAGCTCGCAATTTTATGAAAAGGTTTATGTTAAATATAAAAGGTGAGTTAACTTACTCGTTTGCTCGGTATTAAATTCCTGTAGATGTAGGCACTCGTACGGTTTGCCACTGAGGGAGGAAGTTACATGAAATATAACAAGCAGCAGTTCCATTTTTGCAGTTCCTTTGAAAGTAGAAATTTTATTCTCAAAAGAAAATCACAAACGGAATGTCGTTCGACTCGAATGTCGAACATCTATAAAACTGATCGATAAAACTAATATCAAAACTTTGCGACTATCTTTAATATCTTTGACACAGTGGTTGTTTGGAAGCATCAAAGAAAATCAACGCTAGCACACAAAATCGAAGGGCTATTAGGAAGCAGTAAATAAATTTTCTTTTCGTTACTTAAAAAATCCAAGCACTATAATTTAACGGAACTTCTAGATGGATGACTAAGCTATTACTGATTTATCGTTTTACACAAAACAAAGTGAAAAATGCAAAAGTATTACATGTTTTAATGTCGCAGTAAACCGTAGGCTACACCCTGTTTTTAACCGACTTACTAAAAATGAGGAGGTTCTATGTTCGACATTATATTTGTTTTTTTTTTTGTTCATGTTCACTGATATCTCTGTCAATTGTGGACCGATTTTGAAAATTCTTATCTTGTTTGAAAGCGTATGTTTCGAAATTGGTCCCATTTTAATTTGGTGAAGGTCTGATGAAAAACGTCGGAGATATACAACAGAACTCTTCAATAAATAATATCTCTCGGGATTGCTGCAATCGCATGTCTGTTTATTGTTTATACCATTTCATAACATAACATCACGCCAGTAAGCTCTAAATAGGTACGCAGATCTACTATGGTCCGTGTCCATATTGCAAAAAAATGGACCTACGAAAGACACCAACTGCCAAAAATTAAGTAATTTTTCACTTTGTAGTTTTTCATTTGGAAGTCGGTAGTATTTTTTTGCAAAAAAGTTTTTTTATATCTTAAGTTCTTTAGTCCATCCAAAGGTTGTCTGGTAGATATTGCTGTCAGCGATAAGACCGCCTTTGTGCCGATAGTATTAAGTTGCTTTAAAATATATGTGTAATTTCTTAGTTTAATGTACAATAAAGTACATTCTATTCTATTATTTTCTACATGAGACTCGAATTAAACATTTACTATATCAGATAGTTCGACATAATTGCACATAGATTTAAATTCCGGTCGCTACAAAATTTCAGTCACTTGCAATGAAATGTCGAGAGACTAAAGCAAATATAATTTTGATACTATGCTCGTATAATGACAAACTCCCAAGATACGTAAATAGGTAAATACATATCAAAACTTGCACGGTCATGTATAATTGCCGGAAATAGTGGGTTACGTTGTAGAATGTACCTAATCGTTGGTTCATCGTTATCTTAAGACGGCACTACATAAGGCGACGCCGTCAGGGCCGGATTAGACGCGTCGTTTTGTGTGCACCTGCTATACAGAGATGAATTTAGGCGGCTGACGAGAGCGACACCTGTCTCACGCGAAATAATACGCTACTTATTCGCCGGTGAAATATGAAATTCTTCGCGGAGGATTATCCAGCGAAATACCTGCGTTGTCATAAGACATGATATCTACATCACAGTGACGAGATATGTCGCAGTAGGGACTCGTTCCTCGTTCTCCACAATTTCTGGTATTCGTTAATTTTTTCCCAAGTTCATGTTCTTGTTGTTATGTATGGCGACGGTCCATGTAATTTGTACGTCTTTATGTGGCGTTACAGTTTATGTGTGCTTGTGAAGTGTCGTCATCAATCTACATAAAGGTTTTAGAACTTAATGTTGTGTTTTTAATGCGTTGCGGAAAATGAAGTAGAAGTACGTTAGATACGTCACCCTGGTAACAACATTATTATACATATAGTAGGTAGACTTACGATTCTGTTGACGAAGAGTTAACAAGGTATAAGTTTCAAATATGTATAAGTTGCGGCTCGGTAACATGATGTGTCTTTAACTATGTAAGTACGAAACTAATTTTCTTACAAGTAGTTCAATATGTTATGCGGCTCACCCCCCAATTCCCCTGTAATCCGCTAAACGAGCAATATACCAAGATAAGACTTGTGACTCTGTTACTTCTTCTTGAACCTTGTTAAGCCTCGCTCTATTGGCAAATCCGCTCAAAGTGACCCTCTTTGATAACTCGCTTGTTTTATATGTTTGTTATTTTCTTATCAACTTGTGGTACTATAAAGGTTTCTTTGTATTAAAACGTGAAGGTTTGTGAGGATGGACGGATGGATGTTTGTTTCTCTTTCACGCAAAAGCTATTGAAAGGATTTTGATGAAACTTTATGGAAATATAGCTTATACATCAGACTAACCCATAATAATATAAAGACACAATGATCATTGTACCGATAGTCGTGTCAGCCAATCGTTTAATGGCCACGAGCCTCGACCAACTCCTTAGGAGGCTCTCGTTAGGCCGCTGGATCAAGGGCCTGATGCAGAAAGGAGTACTGCTGGACACGGCTCGTATTATTAGGAAGTTCCTCTCTCTAGAGCTCTGACCGCCGGTAGCTTGGACCCTGTTCACTATACCGGTGGGCCTCTATTTTATATTTTTAAATGTTTTTTATGTGTTTTATAAAAATATTCAAAAATATAGTATTTAAGTAAGTTAATGAATAAAGTAAAGATATTGGGCGCAGTGCTAATACCACGTAGGCGGCAGCTAGTCACATATAATGGAAAATATGATCCATACGTGATAAAAAAAGTAAGCAAGCTAAAAATTCCCGTTGACAATCCATGCATCCGACGCTGCACATTGTTCCGTACGTGAGGCATTGTGGACGTGGTCGCTCATGTTATCCATTACGGTAACGAAGTTCGCGCCGGATTCATTAGAAAACCATTCATCTGCCGCCACTGCTGCGCTGTCTACCTACACCTTTATATTTAATTGAAAAATAAATTACTGCTGCAACTCTCGGAAAGGATTGATGTTATTTTCCTTTTTAAGTCCAGCGTGTCTGTTTCAAGGAATTTCATTTATCTTTTAATCTACGAGCATCAGAAGTATTTTTTGCGTCATGGATTGTTTTCAACATTATGTAGTTGCACGTCGTAGGTTGCTTGCAGCTTTCAGTGCATCGTAAAAAGTAATTAAATAGAGAACCGATGAATTAATTATGTTTCAACTTTCACTGCAGTTGAGATATTTAATGAAAACGTAATATATTATATTTAGTAATTACAGTTTCTAGCAAGCTTTAACGGTAAATGCACCAATTGTAATTCAGTGCGCAGATCATTATGCTAACGATATTATAATTATTCTGAACACGATAGCGCGTCGATGTATTGAATTCACGACGTCGGCGTCGAGGTAAGATAAATTTGAGTATAACAGAAGCGCATATTTTAAACTATACACTCGTACATCTCGCAGTGTTCTAGTTAGCGCGACTGAAAGTTTGTAACTTGACAAATGTAAAGTTGAGCGCACAAACGGGACGGCCGTATGCATTTAGTAGAAACTTTTCGCTTTGTAAGGAAAGTGTTCAGTTTAAACCGTGCGCTCGCCTACCCAATATCCGTCGCGAGTGAGCATCGCGCCGCGTGTGTATTCAGGCGCAGCGAGGCGCGGCGCGATTGTGTCGCGGCGCCGACTCGCTCCCGAGGCCCGATAACAAACTGCAGCCGAGCTTATTGTCGCACGCTCTGTTCTCCCAGCCATTGTGCGCTCCTAAGTTATTCAAAGTAAATATTATTTTGTTTTTACCATAAAGTTTTATTGACGACACAGAGTCCCCCGCGCCACGAAATTCCCCGATGAGCCGGAGTTGGCTCGTTAAGTTGTTGTATGTACGCGGGAGGCGGTGTTTGCGCGCGCCCTCAAAACCAGCAAACAGTCTCAAGTTACACCCTCGCAATCTCTGAAATAAACATGCGACGAGGCCACTACTGCTAACAACCTTAGCAACTCAGGCCGCGAGAGCTTTACTAACTCCAGCCAGAGGATTAATCTTAAGCAAGATGCCGCTCATGTGTGTAGCTAACTTAAATCACGATCAAATATTAATGTGAAGTGTTCTCGCGAATAGTACAATGTTGCCGCTTTGTGAATTAATTTTCAGAAAGATCCAGCGGCGAAATTGTTTTCAGTTAACAACCGCATGTGCATGCAGTGTGTTTAAGTACGTGTTCGTATTTAAACATCGGGTAATATTCGTGTAATTAAGCAAGAACTGTAATGCACCGGTGTAAAATGCGTGTTGTTATGCCAACCGTACCGCCGTTTAATGCAATTTTAAGGAAATTGAATTATGTAGCGGGTCTGTTGGCACAGTGAGCGATAGGTTTCTACCCTACGTGTGTTCGATTTCCCCACGGAACAAATATTTGTGTGTAAGTTTTTTTCATGAAATAAGCTTGAGAAAATTGATGAGATAGGAGATTCTTTCAGTAAAACAAATAAAGGGAAACATCCTGAACACGTAGTACAACACAAGTCTAAAACAATTAAAAAAACTTTAACTTTTTGATACTAAACAAGGCCGGAGTGGCAGGAATGCATTCCACAAAAGCAATTAAAATAATCATGTAACCACAATTTAAATTTTAGTGAGTGAAAACGGCGAGGCGAGATAAAGAATTTGTTACAAGTTAGGGGCCGGCAAACTCCTAGGGGCTAATTACATTGTTACATGACAAAACTTTTGGGTCGGCCAAAGTTTCTTTACGTTCCTTGCTCGGCTTAAGCTCTGTTGAGACTAATAAAATCACCTCTGCATCAGAGAACATACAATGTTATTGAACAGCTGATTTAATATTAACCCGAAGCACATTATTCAGCAGCCGGAAACAAGCGAGTTTGGGTGATTTCTACGCGCACTTGTATTGTTTATCGGTTTCCAAATGGCCTGCCTTCTTGTTCCTTCGTTTGGTACGACGAGTACATTTAGTTTGTTTGGTTAAGTTCGAGTGTTCATAAATTATTATTACGAAAACAGCTTTTGCTCTCGACTTTGGTTAACTTTCGCGATTCAACAAATATGTTATTACGCGTTATTCTGATTAATATATCATAAGCACGCTCTTAATGGAAATACAATTTATTGTGGGTAATATGAACGTATATTAAACGAGTGCAATCATATATAATTAAATATTAATTGGATTGCCGCAAATTCAGGCAAATTACTACAAATACTTGATTAGTAGCGTGAGCGATGTATTTGTAATTATAATAATAATTGTTTATATTAATGTAATAGTTTATAATTAAACTGCGCTAACACACAAATTCGACGAAAACAAATATTGAAAATTATTTGATTGTGACAAAATATGCCATATTCAAAGGAACGTGTACACAATAAACCGCAGTGACAATACGACCCGGGTGCTAAACCTAGTATAGCAAGTATAGTTGCTATAGTGTAACAATTCCCTAACTCGTTAATTCAGATCTCGTTGAAATCGACAGGGCGAAACCATTCCGAAATTACTGTTCAATGACTCGTCGTGTTTTCCTCCATGCTTCAAGCATTTTCTTGGAGATTAAAAACTGACTGAGGCAAACTTTATTTTTCGCCCTTTTTCTCCAAAAAAAACATTAGTTACTGAGTGTTTGCAATTGACATGCTAATATTTTGCGGCATCTCGAGAATGATTGAGAATAATTCAAAGTGCTGAAATTAAAGAAAAATGTATGAGTTGGTTTTTGCTCGGAAGTTATAAAGGTCAAATAAGGGTCGTAGGATAAGATGGGTGGGGTCAGACGGGACGTAGGCGGCGACTATCATCGAGTAGCAATAAACGTTGAATTTTGATTTACCTGCAGAACACGGATAGCACGAAGTAAACCAATTTAATGAATCAGTGTTTTTTTTTCCTAAAATATCTGAGGCCTACACAAAATTGATTCTTTCACCAAGCTTTTTATAAAGCAATTTAGTTCACAAAAATATTTATCCAATCGGGTAAATGGTTAATTAATCTTCCCATTCCAGGTCTGGGAAATTGAACACCCGCCACAATTCTTTGTAAAGGCGAACAAATACATAACGGTGGATAACGAGAAAATAACTTGATATAGCTACTTCGTAAAGTATATCTTAGCCATTTAGTTATTGATGATTGGAACGTATATAGCTGAATGGCCCATTTTGAATATGGCTGAATGCATTGGATGTTTGTGCATTTTTTTTATAAAATAACTAACTACTATTGGCAAATGAATTATTGGTCGATAGTATGCTACTATTACAACACAATTCAGGATCAGGAAACAGTAGCTGCCTATGACTACTTGGCATAAAGCGATGATATGTATATACATACATGTACACTTTTAAAATAATACTCTAGCTATTGCTACGAATCGTAGCAGTGCTACGCGAGCTACGGCGTAGCAAGAGCCATTGTTACAAGCCTACGCTGTCTTAGCAGAAAAACTGATCCGCTACGCGCTACGAACCAGGTTTTATTGAACCTGGTTATGCATCCAAACTTGCACATGCATATTTTATCTGTGGGTGCTCAATTTCAATGACAAAAGTAATAAAATAGTAAGTTAAAGAAATTACTCCATTCCATTTTTAACCGACTTTCAAAAATGGAGGCGATTCTATGTTCGACTGTATGTTTATCTTTTTTTGTGTGTATTCACCGATTTCTCGTCGATTGTGGACCTTATCTTGATCTATTTTTTAAGTTTGATTTGATTTGGGTATTTTCGTCAACATGGCAAAAATTTGCAAGCAGAAAGTATAATTTGATGAAGTGGAACCGATGCAGAAGAACACTGGAACTGAAATGGTACCATCGAACTCAGCTCATGATCAAGCTGGAAGGTAGACACCGTGGCCGCGGATAAATTTGAAAGAGAGTTACCGCGGCCCTGGCTTAAGCAACTGAAAGAACACGGGTGGGTTTTAGTCAGTCAAAGTCTGACACGCCCTCCCGCTTCACCCAGAGCGGGAGAAGTCATTGGATGATGAAACAAACCAAAAAAAAAAAAGACAAAAGACAAAGCCAAAAGATATTTATTTCAACTGGGCCACCAAGCGGCACTTTTGTATGTCACAATTTAAATTTCATATCATCATCATCATATCAGCCGAAAGACGTCCACTGCTGGACATAGGCCTCCCCCAAGCGTCGCCACATTGACCGGTCCCGTGCATCTCGTAACCAGCGGATCCCTGCAACCTTCACCAGGTCATCGGTCCACCTGGTGGGAGGCCTTCCAACGCAACGTCTTCCGGTTCGCGGTCGCCATTCCAGAACCTTTCTGCCCCATCGGCCATCCGTTCTGCGAGCAATGTGCCCTGCCTACTGCCACTTAAGTTTGGCAATTCTTCGGGCATGTCGGTAACCCTGGTTCTCTTGCGGATCTCTACATTTCTGATTCGATCACGCAAGGAAACTCCGAGCATAGCCCTCTCCATTGCCCTTTGAGTGACTGTAAGCTTTCTGATAAGGCCCATTGTAAGCGACCACGTCTCAGAGCCATATGTCATCACTGGCAACACACACTGGTCATAGACTTTCGTCTTGAGACACTGCGGTAAGTTGGACGAGAAGATACCGCGCAACTTTCCAAACGCTGCCCAGCCGAGTCGGATTCGACGGGTGACCTCTTTCTCGAAGTTGGCCCTACCTAATTGGATCGTTTGTCCCAGGTACACATAGTCGCCCACAACTTCGAGTGTAGAGTCTCCAATCTTGATAGGAGTGGGTGTAACATGGGCATTCAACATCAACTTAGTTTTGTCCATGTTCATCCTAAGACCCACTCTTTCGGAAGCTCTACTGAGATCATCCAGCATTGTGCTGAGGTCCTCCATGGTCTCAGCCATAACCACTATATCTTCGGCAAACCGAAGGTGAGTGATGTACTCGCCATTGACGTTGATGCCTAGCCCTCTCCAGTCCAGAACCTTGAAGACATCCTCCAGTGCAGCGGTAAAGAGCTTCGGAGATATTACGTCTCCCTGTCTCACACCTCGCTGCAGAAGGACGGGTTCCGAGGTCTGATCCTGAAGTCGAACTGACATTGTGGCGTTTTTGTATAAACACTTCAACACTTCGATGTACCGGTAGTCAATTTGGCACCGTTGGAGAGACTGAGGTACAGCCCAAGTCTCGATCGAATCGAAGGCTTTCTCGTAGTCCACAAACGCTAAACAGAGAGGCAGGTTGTACTCTTCGGTCTTCTGTATAACCTGCCGCAGCGTATGTATGTGGTCTACGGTTCGGGAGGCTGGAAATCGTCAAACCTGCGTGCGAGACGATTCGTGATGACTCTTGAAAACAGCATGTAGACATGGCTAAGGAGTGTGATGGGCCTATAGTTCTTCAGTAGGGCATTGTCAGCCTTCTTGAAGAAGAGTACCACCACACCCCTGCACCATGCCTGTGGCGTTTTCCCCTCGAGTATGACGGAATCAAAAAGCTTCTGAAGGGCCTTAAGTACTGGTTTTCCACCCGCCTTCAGGAGTTCGGCCGTAATTCCGTCATCACCCGGTGCCTTGTTGTTCTTAAGTTGTTTCAGAGCCATCCTAATCTCATACAGGCTGTCGTCCGGAATGTCTTCGGTATAGTGTCGGGTCAATCTAGCTCTTGGGTCATTCGCTAGATTTGCGACGGGTTTACTTTTTGACGTGTACAACTGTCCATAGAATCTCTCGATCTCCCTCAGAAGCTCCGGTTTGGCGGACACGATCCTGCCATCATCGGTCTTCAGTTTCGTGAGCTGGCTCTGCCCAATAGACAGATCTCTTGCAAAGACCTTGGAGCCTTTGTTCCGCTCAATCGCGTCTTTAATACTTTCAGTATTAAAGCGGCGGAGGTCGCTTTTCAAGGACTTTGAGATCCGTCTATTTAGCTGCCGGTATTTCAACGAATCGTCTGAAGACTGCAGGATCATCTCACGCCTCTCCTTCATGAGCTTGAGAGTATGATCAGAGAGCTTTTTGTTTCTATCTGTACGGCGGGTCTTGAAAAACTTAGACCCGACCGTATGGACAGCTTCCACGAACCCCTCGCTGTATTCGTCCACGGAGCTCCCTAGGCACTCGAAACGATTCTGGAGTTCGAGCTGAAAGCTCTCGGGGTTTTGGATCCGGATCTGTGCTGGACGGAGCGTTGACTTCATCAGTAGAGACCTTTCAAGCTTGATATTAATGTTCAATGTGCCTCTTACCATTCGGTGATCGCTCCCGGTTTTCACCGAATTGATCACAGAGACATCATTGAACATTTGCTTCTTGGTTGACATGATGAAGTCGATCTCGTTTTTTGTTGCACCATCGGGGCTTTGCCAGGTCCACTTCCTATGCTCACGCTTTCTGAAGAAGGAGTTCATCATGTAGAGGCCCTCCTTCTCCATAAAACTGGCCAGTAGGTGACCCCGGTGGTTCCGGCGTCCAACTCCAAATTGCCCCACTTGCAGCTCATCCTCGTCTCGTTTGCCCAGTTTCGCGTTGAAGTCCCCCATGACAACGGTGAAGTGAGTTTTGAAACCATGCATGGCTATAGAGATATCCTCATACATGGCCTCTACCTCGTCGTCGGGGTGTGCCGAGGTCGGGGCGTAGACCTGTATGACCTTCAGCGAATATCTTGCGGATATTCTGAGTATAAGGTACGCCACCCTGGTCGACACACTCTCGATCTTCACCACGTTGTTCACAAGAGACTTGTTGACGATAAACCCAACACCACCTTGGGACTGCCGGTCTCCCTCTCGGAAATAGAGCAGGTTACCGGATTTGAGGATTATCGAGTCCTCCCCCTCTCTTCGGACTTCAGATAACCCTATAATACTCCGTCGTAACCTGCTCAATTCTTCCTCAAGTTCGGCTATCTTCTCGTCGGTCCGGAGTGTTCGCGTGTTATATGTTCCCAGGTCCAGTCGTTGGTGTTTGTAGGGGTAGCCGGGTCCACTCCGGAGATTCTTAGCACCCCTTGCCACGCCATCGAGTCGACCGCTACCGTAGCCGAGGGTAGACGGGCTGCTGGGCACTCGGGGCCGTTTTTTCGGTGTGCTGTTCATTAGGTTTGGGGGGGTTTGCCATAATCGCCACGCTTGGCAGGCGGGTTGGCGATCGCAGTTTGTTGTTTAAGTGCACAGAGAACGCTGCTGCCCATTCTCTGGTGTGTCCCTTAGTCGCCTCTTACGACACCCACGGGAAGATATGGGATAGTGAAATTCTTTACGTCCGTCACCATACGGTACAAAAATACACCAACGGTAAATTTACATGGAATAAAAGATGATTCTACCGTGCATTCGGAAAGTAGCTTGTTATGGAGAAGAATCCACAAGAAACTCATGAAAAAAAAACATTATGCTTTTATTTATGCTTTTATTATACTCTTTTATAAAAAAATAATCGGACAACGTATCTTATCTTATCTTGTAGAGGGGCCGAAAAACAACAAGCATCTTTTGTGGTACCCTAGATACCCTTCTCTTCCCCAATCTCGTTGAAAACTTTCTTCATGAGTTTTTTGGTCCTGCACTTCACATTTTTTCTAGTTATCTAGAAAATCGTTTCCAACATGTTGATTTGGGTGAGGTAATAAGCGATAAAGCTAGAATAGAATACGGCGTTCCACAAGGAAGCATTCTAGGCCCAACCTTGTTCCTCATCTACATTAACGATCTGTGTTCCCTTCCTTTAACAAATTGCTCCATATTTACCTAAGCTGATGATACAGCTCTACTCTTTCATGGAAATGATTGGAGTGAAACAGAAAAACATGCTCAGATGGCGCTGGACATTGTCATGAATTGGTTTAACAAAAATTTGGTAAATGCGGAGAAAACGAAACTTGTTTCGTTTTCTTTAAGTAATAAGACTCAGCCGAATATAACGCCTACTATTAAAGCTCATACTTGTTCTGGAAACTCCTGCTGTACCTGTCCCTCTCTGACAGCAACATCTTGTATAAAATACTTGGGCGTGCAAATTGACAAGAATCTGAACTGGTATAGTCATCTAGATAATCTAGTCACTCGAACGCGCAAACTCATTTCCATCTTTAAGAAACTCCGTGGTTCGGCTGACTCAGAAACACTTATGATGGTCTATTACTCACTCTGTCAGTCTCTTCTCCTGTATTGTTTGCCAGCTTGGGGTGGCGCCTGCAAAACATACTTTTTGAATTTAGAGAGAGCTCAGAGAGCTGTTCTCAAAGTTATGTTATGCAAGCCCTATAGATACTCTACATTGGAACTTTTAAGGGAATGCAGGGTTCTGTCTATGAGAGGGTTGTATGTGTTACAATGTGTATTAAGGAAACATCGGCTACCTTTCACAGTAAGTACTAAACGTCGCGCAGATATTGTCCTTCCACCAGTTAGTCACAAAACTACCTTCGCTCAACACCAATTCACCTACCTCAGCTATATTTTATATAATAAAATCAATAAGTTTCTCCATATCCACAGCTTAAATTATCACCAATGCAAAAATTCAGTTAAAAAATGGCTGATTGAGAAATCGTATGACGAAACGGAAAAATTGCTTTTCCCATATGCCTAAGACAGAACTCCCCTCATTTCATTATATAACACAAACACACACATACATACTCCGCAATTTCACATTTACTCACACACACTCCACATACTACACCTACCACAACACACTCACTCTCACTCATGTCTTATTTTTAATTATTTTTCTTATCTTTTTATACACAAGTAGTCATTATATTGTTATGTTACTGGTGAAAACAGATGTTTGACCTTCTATGTACCCTTATGGAATCACTGGTCCCCAAGTCACAGGCTATAAACCTAGTACCACTTGTAACCTTTGTTAATTAATTATTGGAAATAAACATTTATTATTATTTATTTTATTATTTATTATATCCAAAAGCAACCATTTAGTTGACAGGGTGGGAACACTTGACTCTATCAAAAATTTGCAATTTAAAGATTAATTTTACGCAAACGGATCCCTGAATCGAAAAATGGCCTATCCAACGATACCCCACAACATGTAATAGACGAGAAAAAAAAAGATCCCACTTTACGTTTACAGGACGGCCCTAATTTTTTTTTTACATTTTGACGGAACCCTTAAAACTACTTAATGAAAAATCACTTTAATTTCGAAAGATTTTGCTATCGTATTGAGTAGAACTCCAAGTGAAAAAGGAGGAAATGCAGAGTTCAAAAATACAAATTAAAAAGCTACAGTCAATAGTAAAATATTCAAATAAAACAAGCTACAGAAAATCAATTTTACTATATTTCAGAATGATTGAATACTACTAGCGCCAGCTACCGGCAGTTCTTAATATGAATCGATTTTTTTTACTTACGTTATGATACTTCAACTTAATTTGTCAGCAATTTGATGCCGTAAGATTTAATACGCTGCAGCATTTTGACGCAGTCAAAATGCTGCAGCGTATTAAATCTTATTTTCCGTATTTTCTACGTAGCAATTAATTCGCCCTTTCTAAGAGGAAGCGTGAGGTTGCGTCCATTTCCAGATACATTCGATCACAGTATTGTGGTTAAAAAATGAAATTAATTCATAGCTTAGAATCAATGCACAATGCAAACTGTTATATCCTGGTTACAATTACGTAATTATGTTCATAGTTACATTGCTTACAGAGGGTAAAAGAACTCATGAATATGAACACAACTTTTATTGTGGAATTGATCCCACAAACAAGATAAAGTTTATTTTTACTAATGTTTGTCATATATTCACATTTCAGATATAAATCTGAAATATGAAAATATATTGTATACCATTCCCCTCTAAAAACCTTTTTTTTTCACTAAAAAACAGTGACTAAAAAGCACTTTTAATCACTATTTTGGTGTTTGAATTTAGAACACACCAATATAACCAACCTTCATCTCAATGCTATACACCCTCCTTGCGCAAAAAATACTCGATACAAACTCCTTGTGCAAAGAATACTTGACATACAAACTTCTTGTGCTTTTCGCTTAAATCTTTCTTTTTCTCGTAGTCATGGTATAAAGTATAGTATGCAACTCTTGAATAAAACGGATTTATATTTAAGGCCATGAATCATTCGCGTTGCTCAGGATTCTAACACTTGAATCAGTCGCTCTGCTCGTGATTCAATCATTATGAATCCTATCCCTATGGTCGTGATTCAATTGTTAGATTCCTTCACTTTTTTTTTCCTTCACTTGCTCGTGATTCATCTATGGCCCTCGCTTTAAGTCCGTCCATTATTCACTAGTTGCATAAGTACTATTTTCTAGTCAATGTTTTAGTTCATGTCCGTTTTAAATCTCAAGAAAATAAAGCTGCTGATGTCTTTCATTAAGCTGGTCTCGTAGTTAAAGTTGTTCATATTCATGAGTACTTTCACCCTCTGAAAGATTAACAATGAATTAAGTCACCTAATTTCGACAGTATATAGATGTGACTTTATCAGCGATGTGAACTGTATAATAAAATAAAAGGTATGCCGCTTGATCTTCAAAGTTTTAATTGACAATCTCTTCTGAATCTCTCATTTAATTACAGAACGTTCACCAAATGTAACGTTAAATCAAAAGGCCTCCAAACTATTTGGCAATCAAAAGTTTTATTGTGAGGCTGAAAGAAGAGTAGGTACGTGCAGTTTTAAATGTGATTTCTTTTATCTGCCTCATTATTAAGGCGGTACCCCGAGCAAAACGCCGCGCAAGCCGTTTTTCGTGCTGTTTTTAGGAGCTATCTACTCGTTATTCAAAAAGAAATATCAATTAATAAAAATACATTAAATTTCTACATAATGTTGATTCTAAAATGGTCGATTTCGTTTTTTTTTAATGTTTTATATATTTCACTAATCTCCTTCCAAAAGAAACATAAAAATGAGAAATAATTATTGATAAAATGCATCTCCTCGTAAAGTGTTCATTTTTTTTTTGTACTAACACTAATGGATAGACAATTTAATAACGAACATTTGTGTAGTAATTTTTTTTCAAAAGACCAAAATTCGATTTTATAAAGATTTGATTCTAAAATCTGGGCGTATTCACTACTGTAAATCATGCGCCACCAGTTCCGGTAGACCAATAGGAATGCTCATATCGCATGCCGATTTTTTGGTCAGGGTACCGTAAACTTAACATTCACAAACTAATTACTAACTTGCCAGAAATTATCTCAGGTTCCTCCATGATAAATCAGCTATAGAATTCTAGAACAGTTCCATCAACATTTACCAATGCTATTTGTACTCATTTCACTTATGTCTAGCGTCCGGTTCACGACCTCGACTGAAACGATTTGCGACAAGGAACACAAGTGCGCGACTTCATACCATAACACGACTGTGGCAACGATGGCGACTTGTCAAATCGCGGTCGCCAATTGCAGCCAAAACCCGTGGTCACCGTACGCCAAATCTTTGTTCAATCGTTTTCGTTGCGCGAGTAAGACGGGCCAAACCGATTCGTATCACTTGTTTCACTTTCGTTGCACTCGAATCAACTTCTTTTCGTCGCAATTCCCTTTCGCTGTCACAAGACGCGTGTTGCCTGAGCGTGTAAGTCGTGACCAGTACAGGATGATCAGTAATGGGTGACAATATAATTATTTAAATGTGTTTCAGATCCATTGGACCACATCCCAGCCTGCGCTAAACGCATTACCTATAAATTAAACATATCAGGAATATCAATCATGGTGTTATTAGAGGCACAAACTGCATAGTTTATCTCATTGCCAATCATCGGAAATTAACTGGTAGCTCTAAATGGTAAATGTGAACATGTGTAAATTTAATCTGTTAAAGTATCACAAGTTATTGAAGTGTTTGCGATAAAAATGCAATTGCTTTTATTCACCGTGACTTATAATTTTGTGGGAATATGAGACATAAGAACAATCTGAACTAGAATGCAACGTCAATCGTCACTGGCCATTTGGACTTATTTGTAGATATTATGTATGTGTATAGTCAAACTAATTGATTCATGATCCATTCAGCCGATAATTTGTTTCAAAACATTAAAGTTTTTTTTGTTATTCCACTCATATGTGCAACTAAGACCATTGTGTTCATTCGAGTGGATTATTAATTAAATTAAATCATGTACTTTGTTTTTGTTATTATAAGTTTCTTAAATTAGGTAAGTATCGAAATAAAGTGTTGGTCAGAATTGTTTGCTGAAAGCAAGAAGTACAGAACAATATATTATTTCAAAAACATATACGAACTATTAGATTACAGAAGCGCATTTTAAATTAGAAGAAATTGCCAAACAGTGAACGGTCAAGTAGGTATATAGTAAAATGGTTTCATTTCATTGAGATGGCAGCGATATGGCTAAACTATTTGTCACTATTTTATTAAATCGATAACAAGATTTTTGCTAAAGAAAAATATGTTAAAGCAAAATTAGACCTAATTTGCAAATATCTGTAAGACGGGGCAGAAATCAAATAGGCTGATACTTAGTGAAACAAGATCTTAAGGTTCCCTTAGTCAATGGCGCGAACTATGTTGTGCGCGGGGTTAAAATGCATGCTTTCTCATCCGACAACACGTGCGAAAGAGATTGATGCTGTTATGAGCAGTAAGAAGCTAGTTCTCGTACGAATTAGGTCTTTTGCAACTTTGTAGCGAAATGGATGACGGTTTAGGACGAAAACGAGCACGCGAAATTTTATGAACAGACCTTTAGGAGTCTAGATATCATGAAAAAACTACTAAATTTACATTTTCAAAATGAATTATTTGCATTGTTGAATTACTAATCTATCCCTGTATGGAGGCCGTTTTGCTATTTTTCTTATTCTTATGGTATTTATTTCCGCCCAAAAATGCGTTAAAATTAGTTTTGCAATATGGAACTTTCGACGCTCATCTTTTTCAAATATATGTTTTTTTTTACTTTTTGTTTCAATACAGGGCTAGATAATGATGAGACAAATTGATATCATTTTTTATTTTGAACGTACATCGTCAAACAGTGAAGTAATCGCTAGACTACGTTTGTATGGAAGAATTTTCGACTAGTGTAACCTTAATTACACTATGAACCATCATTACAATAAGGCTTTTTAGTTGATTACAATGTTCCAAGAAAAAGTGTATTTTCATAATCTAAAAATTCTACTAAAAGAGGATGTCATCATTTACAAAATATATTAAAACCGTATTTTTCTTTTCTCAAATATAAAGTATTAAGTTAATATTTCGGGGCCAAGTTTGACGCCTCGGAAAAGGCCACTGAATAAAATTAATAACCAAACAACGTTGCCACGTCGGAGGCTGCGGAACTTAATTTGCATTCTTGAATCAAAATGTTATTGTAATTATGTAGGGTCATATAATATTGCCCTGTAGTCGTGCTCGTATCATTCTAAATGTGTACCTTAACTTCACTAGGTTGTAACTTTGTTAGCGATTCTGTGAACTATGTGGCCTCGCCTTTAATATTTTACAAGCAAAATACGAATATGAGGCTCTGACGCTACAACCGAGATATTCGCTGATGCTAAATAAATAAGCGTGATTTATGTTTGATACTAAGAACAGGTTAAGAAGAAGGTTATTATTACTACTATTACTTATTCTATACTAAAAAATTATAATGCACAAAAAAAAATTCAAAATTTCAAAACCCCCGACACATTTATCTTGCGAAAACACCCGATTCAAACAGTAAAACGCCCATAACTTTTGAACGGCTGAACCGATTTTATTCAAACATAGCTAAGAACACTCTCGACAAAATTACCTTTCAAACAAAAAAAACTAAATCGAAATCGGTTCATCCGTTTTGGCGCTATGATGCCACAGACAGACACACAGATACACAGATACACAGCAACACACGTGAAACTTATAACACCCCTCTTTTTCCGGCGAGGGTTAAAAATAGGAACGAATATAGCATAATTTAATTGTTTCTTGCAAGTAGCATCGTTTCGTCTCGTTAAAATAACTATGAAAAGTCACGTAAGATGAAGAAAACCACTTCAAATAGTTTTGTACTGCTTTTATAATGTAATCTTGTTCTTATTATTCATCCCGTGAGAATTTTCAGACGTCTATTTTCTCGAGATAAACTTTGGGCTCAAAGAATATTTCTCCCTATTTAATATTTCGTCAAAGAGACTACATACTATTATAATAATTTCACAGAATCTCAAGACGTAATGAAATACCTAAAATTCTCAAATGTGAGCGTATACGTAACGAGAGCTTTACTTTTAGGAAGATAATTATGCTCATTTAGCAAAGAAAGAATTTACTCTTGAGTCAAAGCTGCCTACCAACCTCTAGCAATGTTAATGTCAGGGTTGAACGACTTTCAGGGGTTATACAATACGACGTTTATCAGCTATCCGATTCGAATACAATAAACAGTAAATACAAAAGCATTAAATTGTAAACTCACTGTTGTTACGTAATAACAACGGACACCCAGTACATTGAAACTCGTTTAGAGCACTATACAGGAATCCGAGTCGTCTTGCAAGGCGGACTCGCCCGGGGGATAACATTACAAAGGCCTCAGTGTCGGGATTGAAAGGAGCCGAGTGACCGGCCCCTTTGCCACCGGCCAGGCCCCCACTAACGCTGTCCACACAACCATTAAGGTATGTTAAACTGCAGCGCTGAAATGTTCAAATGGACCCCGCTGTGCACTTCGAGTACCGTTTGGTGGACATTTCAATTATTTCTACATTATGTAATATTATGTACAATATGTAAACCTTATCCACTATAATTGGAAAAGGTTTTGAAACAACAATTAGAATCATTTCAGTTGAACCAAAATCAACTTAGTTATTCCAATTGTTGTTTCACTTCACAACATTAAAATGAAAAGATTATATTTGATGCCTATCTTTTATCTTAATCCGGCATAAAACGAGCACCTATTTATACTAAACTTATTCAAACATGCGCATAATATAAAAGACATAAGCTTAACGGCTTTCGTAAATATGTATTACAGGCTTCAATTGGTAACCACGGTTAATTTTACATTCTGTTTTTGAAATAATGTAAAATATAGTTTTAACTAGGATACTCCACGCCAACACTCTAATATCACAATTTGTGTTGTATTTCAAATGTAAATTTAGTATTTTAGGAGGTTTAATAAACTAACATCTAATTTAACTTTTCAAATTACGTATAATTATGGTAGAATCAAAATTGCTCTGGTTACCTTTCCGACAGTAAATATTTTATGTTCAATATTAAACTTTACCGTACTGTTTGAAATGAAACCGATTAATTTACAAAATAAACAGTACATGCTTGCATTGACCACTATTATACGTACCTTACCGTACCGTAAAAAAACCTGAAAGCTGAAACTATGTTCAGAAACTCAACAAAAATACATCTCGTTCCCATATCTAACGCTTCAATCCCAGGTGGTCACCGTCGGGACAAATTGGGACCTTATATAACGTTTGTAGAACCAAAACTACATTATATAAAGATGCCTTTCATCTACAATAGGCAAAGTTACATAATAAGATGGCTATCAGGCGGCATCACTCCAGAAATTCCGGGATATATGTTATCCACGCCATTACCGTCGTATACAGGCTGTATTCAACGGACTGGCGTGTATTCATGGCTACACTTAATATTTTATGAAAAAGAAATTATTCTCGTTGAGCGCCATGTATGAACTTGCTAACGATGTGTTGTTTTACAACGTAATGTGTAATGCTAACAGACGAACGAGACATATGTTTTTTGATGCAGACGTTCGCAAACAATACAACAATGTGTTATGTAGGCAATAATTAAGTTCAAAACTGCTCATAGTAAGGCGCTTGGATCACAGTTATACTCGTGAAATTTCTAACGCGTACGTATTGTAACTGGTTTTACATTTTACAGCATTACTAAAATCTGCAAATTATGGTTAAAAAAATTAATGGTTGTACATGCTTATACTACCTACATTACGTATTTCAATAATAGCAGCTTTGGTTTGCGTCACCACTGCCTGAATTTTGTTAAATAATACTTGAACCTTCGTATCGGGCCAATGAACTATTGTTTCGGATACACAAATATTTTTAATTAAACTGGCGGAAATACATTGCAACTAAAATAAAAACTCGACAGCATACATACATATTTAATTACATTATTAATTTTGACAAATAAGGCGTAACCATCGATAGCTATAAATAATGATCGTGTCATATTCAGCCACTGAAGCTTTGTTTAATGTATATTTATCATAATAAATAATACTGGAGTTTATGTGAAGGTCGGGCGTATAATTGGCTATCGCAAATCGAACGATCATTGTTAACTTAACCACTACGCGACCAACTTTTCTTCAAATACGTGATTTCAAGGGATTGATATGAGGTACCTTTATGTGTGACAAGAATATCAAAGAGAGTCGAAGGATCTCTCTGTAGATAATGGCTGCCAGTCTAACGAGTACGCAGAAGTTATCTCATCCATTGTGTAGTAGTTTCTTTATCTTTTATAACAACATTTAGCCATAAATGGCCAGTGAGCTTTTATAATATCTTTGTTACCATTCTTTTTCTCGGATATTCGAAGAGCTATATTCCAATAAAAAGATTGAACGGTCAGCAAAATAGCAAAGTGAAATGTTCATATTCTGCGAACGTGCTTCAGAATTTATACATATTTTATGCGATTGTTAAAGTTAAATAGCAACAAAATAAATCTCATTTCTATTCACAGAGCTACGAGGCTGCGACCTCTAGTCAGATTGGCCCTTTCAAGGAAAGTTTGGGTTATCCCTAAACATATTCTAAAGCATCTTACATATTTTATTAAAATTTTGCCTTTTCTGCAAAATTTTAGACTATAGCAATAAAATGACCTGTCTTTTTGTAACAATACCTTGATTACAATTGAAAATCTGACCTGAGTCAGTCCAATTTTCTAAAGGTTTTATTGTTAGCGCTGTTTCATCGGATCACACAAAGGGGTAGGTTTCTAGAAATGTAGTAATATATTATTTTGCTGCATTGTAATACTTTTAAATGAATGTACAAACTACAGGGGTAATAATAAATCTTGCTTTCTATTTGTAAAAGAGCAAGTAGATTGGATGGGTTTTGAGAAAAAAAAAATACATGATTTGATAAAATGAGATGATAATATCTATGGTACTTAATATTATTTTTATTTAATTTACATCCAAGCTTTTTGTAATGCGATATAGAAACTAGGCATTAGGCTATTAACTCCATTAAACGTTTTTAAACAATATATATTTAAAACACTCTTGTTCTCCAGGCACGTTAGCATTTACAGTATAATAAAGGACTATAATTGCTAATTGTTTTGCAATTGAAAACCCATTGAAAACTACGTTTACCAATTAGCAATAAATGTCTGTCTTAACGTAAGTACATTAGATCGCCTACTAACATTTACTGGTAACACCGTTCGATTCCCACAAAATCACTAGATGATATTGTTATTACATCCTGTATGGACACGAGACTTTGTATTGAATTCTCATTATCGCGGCTTTGCCTATGATTTCAAATTGCTACTTCCGGGAAAAGTATCTACGGCGGGTTTGTGGTAGGTTTACAACGATGTATGCGTTTGAAATATAATCAGAGCTTTTGTTCCAATAAATAGTCTACTAGCATTAATGAAGCTGTTTTCATTAACAGCTAGCTTTATAGGGTCAGATAATATTGTCCTGTAGTCGTGCTCGTAACATTCCAAATGTGTACCTTAACTTCGCTAGGTTGTAACTTTGTTAGCGATTCTGTGAACTATGTTGCCTCGCCTTTAATATTTTACAGGCTAAATACGAATATGTGGCTATGACGGTACACCCGAGATATTCGATGATGCGAAATAAATTAACGTGATTTATGTTTGATACTAAAGAACTGGTTAAGACGAAGATTATTATTACTACTATTACTTCTTCTATACTAAAAAATACAAAACAAAATAGGAACGAATATAGCATAATTTAATTGTTTCTTGGAAGTAGTAGTAGTAAAGTTTATCTTGAGAAAATAGACGTCTGAAAATTCTTACGGTATGAATAATATGAACAAAATTACATTATAAAAGCAGTACAAAAATGTATTGAACTATTTGAATTGGTTATCTTTATCTTACTTGACTTTTCATAGTTATTTTAATGAGACGAAACGATGCTACTTCCAAAAATCAAATAAATTATGCTATATTTGTACTTCTATGTAGGTTTTTTTTACCCTAATAACCTTCTTCTTAACCTGTTCTTAGTATCAAACATAAATCACGCTATAATATTTAGCATCAGCGAATATCTCGGTTGTACCGTCAGAGCCACATATTCATATTTTGATTGTAAAATATTAAAGACGAGGCAACATAGTTCACAGAATCGCTAACAAAGTTACAACCTAGCGAAGTTAAGGTACACATTTAGAATGTTACGAGCACGACTACAGGGCAATATTATCTGACCCTACATAATTACAATAACATTTTGATTCAAGAATGCAAATTAAGTTCCGCAGCCCCCGACGTGGCAACGTTGTTTGGTTATTAATTTTATTCAGTGGCCTTTTCCGAGGCGTCGAACTTGGCCCCGAAATATTAACTTAATACTTTATATTCGAGAAAATAAAAACACGGTTTTAATATATTTTGTAAATGATGACATCCTCTTTTTGAAGAATTTTCATATTATGAAAATACACTTTTTCCTGGAACATTGTAATCAACTATAGCCTTAAAGTAATGATGGTTTAATGTGTATTGGAGTAATTAAAGTTTTGTTTCACTAAGTATCAGCCTATTTGATTTTGACCCGTTTTACAGATATTTGACAATTAGTTCGAATTTTGCTTTAACATATATTTCCTTAACAAAAAGCTTTTTATCGATTTAATAAGATAGTGACAAAAAGTATAGCCATATCGCTGTCATCTCAATGAAATGAAACCATTTTATTATCTACCTACTTGACCGTTCAATATTTGGCAATTTCTTCTAATTTAAAATGCGCTTCTTTAATCCAAATAGTTCGTATATATTTTTGAAATAATATGTTGTTCTGTACTTCTTGCTTTCAGCAAACAATTTCGGACAACACTTTATTTCGATACTTACCTAATTTAAGAAACTTATGATAAAAAAAATAATTATTAAAAAACATGATTTCTTTTAATTAATAATCCACTCGAATGAACACAGTGGTCTTAGTTGCTCATATAAGTGGAATAACAAAAATTACTTTAATGTTTTTAAACAAATTATCGGCTGACTGGGTCATAAGTCAATTAGTTAGACTATACACATATATAATTCCTAAACTATTATAATTATTTCACAGAATCTCAAGACGTAATGAAATACCAAAAATTCTAAAATGTGATCGTAAACGTAACGAGAGCTTTACTTTTAGGAAGATAATTATACTCATTTTTTTGTATTTTAGGAGCTTTAATAAACTAACTACGATCTAATTTAACTTTTCAAATTACGTATAATTATGGTAGAATCAAAATTTCTCTGGTTACCTTTCCGACAGTAAATATTGTATGTTCAATATTAAACTTGACCGTACTGTTTGTAATAAAACCGATTAATTTACAAAATAAACAGTACATACTTGCATTTGACCACTATTATACGTACCTTACCGTACCGTAAAAAAATCCTGAAAGCTGAAACTATGTACAGAAACTCAACAAAAACACATCTCGTTTCCATATGTAACGCTTCAATCCCAGGTGGTCATCGTCGGGACAAATTGGGACCTTATATAACGTTTGCAGAACCAAAACTACATTATATAAAGATGCCTTTCATCTACAATAGGCAAAGTTACATAATAAGATGACTATCAGGCGGCATCACTCCAGAAATGCCGGGATATATGTTATCCACGCCATTACCGTCGTATAAAGGCTGTATTCAACGGACTGGCGTGTATTCATGGCTACACTTAATATTTTATGAAAAAGAAATTATTTTTGTTGAGCGCCATGTATGAACTTGCTAACGATGTGTTGTTTTACAACGTAATGTGTAATGCTAACAGACGAACGAGACATTTGTTTTTTGAAGCAGACGTTAGAAAACAATACAACAATGTGTTATGTAGGAAAAAATTAAGTTTAAAACTGCTCATAGTAAGGCGCTTGTTTTTTTTTTTTTTTTTTAAACGTTGCCCCACACTAGGAATTTCTTCCTGTATCGTGGGTGCGTTTACAAACATATAAACTCACATACACAACACCCAGAGCCGGAACAACTATCTGTAGGTCATACAAATATTTGTTCCGTGCGGGAATCGAACCCGCGACACGCAGCGCAGCAGTCAATCGCTCAACCACTGCGCCAACCGTGCGCCCAATCACAGGATCACAGTTATACTCGTGATACTTCTCGAAAAACAAAAAGTGTAAATTTTCTAACGCGGTACGTAATGTAACTGGTTTTACATTTCACAACATTACTAAGATCTGCAAATTATGGGTAAAAAACTTAATGGTTGTACATGCATATACTACCTATACTACGTATTTCAATAAAAGCAGCTTTGGTTTGCGTCACCACTGCCTGAATTTTGTAAAATAATACTTGAACCTTCGTATCGAGCCAATAAACTATGGTTTCGGATACACATATATTTTTAATTAAACAGAAAGATGGAAATACATTGCAATTAAAATAAAAACTCTACAGCATACATACATATTTAATTACATTATTAATTTTGACAAATGAGGCGTCACTATCGATAGCTATAAATAATGATCGTGTCATATTCAGACACACAGCTTTGTTTAATGCATATTTATCATAAGAAATAATATTGGAGTTTATGTGAAGGTCGTGAGTATAAAAGGCTATCGCAAATCGAACGATCATTGTTAACTTAACCACTACGCGACCAACTTTTCTTCAAATATGTGATTTCAAGGAATTGATATGAGGTACCTTTATGTGAGACAAGAATATCAAAGAGAGTCGAAGGATCTCTCTGTGGATAATGGCTGCCAGTCTAACGAGTACGCAGAAGTTATCTCATCCATTGTGTAGTAGTTTCTTCATATTTTATAACAACATTTAGCCATAAATGGCCAGTGAGCTTTTATAATATCTTTGTTACCATTCTTTTTCTCGGATATTCGAAGAGCTATATTCCAATAAAAAGATTGACTGGTCAGCAAAATAGCAAAGCGAAATATTCATAGTCTGCGAACGTGCTTCAGAATTTATACATATTTTATGCGATTGTTAAAGTTAAATAGCAACAAAATAAATCTCTTTTCTATTCAGAAAGCTACGAGGCTGCGACCTCTAGTCAGATTGGCCCTTTCAAGGAAAGTTCGGGTTATCCCTAAACATATTCTAAAGCACTAACATATTCTATTAAAATTTAGCCTTTTCTGTTAGACTATAGCAGTAAATTGACCTTTCTTTTTGTAACAATACCTTGATTACAATTGAAAATCTGACCTGAGTCAGTACAATTTTCGGAAGGTTTTATTGTTAGCGTTGTTTCATCGGATCACACAAAGGGGTAGGTTTCTAGAAATGTAGTAATATATTATTTTGCTGCATTGTAATACTTTTAAATTAATGTACAAACTACAGGGGTAATAATACATCTTACTTTTTATTTGTAAAAGAGCAAGTAGATTGGATCGGTTTTGAGAATATTTTTACTTACATGATTTGAAAAAATGAGGTGATGATGTTTATTGTGCCTAATATTGTTTTTTATTTAATTTACGTCATAGCTTTTTGTAATGCGATTTAGAAACTAGGCATTAGGCTATTAACTCTATTAAACGTTTTAAAACAATATATATTTAAAACACTCTTGTTTTCCAGGCACGTTAGCATTTTAGAATAATAAAGGACTATAATTGCTAATTGTTTTGCAATTGAAAACCCATTGAAAACTACGTTTACCAATTAGCAATAAATGTCTGGCTTAACGTAAGTACGCTAGATCGCCTACTAACATTTACTGGTAACATCGTTCGATTCCCACAAAATCACTAGATGATATTGTTATTACATCCTGTATGGACACGAGACTTTGTATTTAATTCTCATTATCGCGGCTTTTCCTATGATTTCAAATTGCTGCTTCCGGGAAAAGTATCTACGGCGGGTTTGTGGAAGGACTTTACAAGGATGTATGCGTTTGAAATATAATCAGAGCTTTTGTTCCAATAAATAGTCTACTAGCATTAATGAAGCTGTTTTCATTAACGTAGGACACAAAGTTACTTATTGGAAGACTGACTTTATGCACAATTTATGTTTTAAACGCCCAATAAACAGAGAATTCAAGCTGTCTTCTAGCAAATTATAAAATCAAACATTTATCAGTTAACTAATTTATTGTGGCCGCAACACCAGGAAGGCCTTATCCATTACCGGCGCCTGATTTGTCACGGTAGCTGATTCATTAGAGAGACATTAATCTTGTGTGAGGTGCGAGGAGCGAGGGGGCCGTCAGCCCACTAGCTGGTGATAAGGCGTACTTTGTCCAAGACGCCGTGACGAGCCCAGACATCGGGCCTGAAAGCCCGACACTGGAATTTAATTAACCTAAATTTGTCCTTTTGTCTCAGCTGTATCGGCGCAAGGCCCCCAAAGTGTCTGTCAATATGTGGTTAACAGTGTTCCAAGTTAGAGCAGGATACTCGTACATGCGAGTGCTTCGTGCAATTCAACACCACAGGTCCCAGTAAACCATAATGGCCTAATTTAAAGTAGACAATACCCATCCCTTTGGGATATTATTTTATTGGGCCATTAAAAACACATTTAAAAGCTTTAAGCTTGAGTTCAGTTTCCAGTAAAATTTTAAAATTAAAAGCTATACTTACGGTACTTTGTATCAAAATATCTTCCATTTTATATTTTAATACATAAAGCTTGACAAATAGTTCCCATTTCCAATTTAGACACGACATACGACACAACACAAGAAATGTCGGCGTTTCAAAAAGAGAATTATCTACTGAATACCAACAAACATCCCGGTCCCATTCTCCACATATTTTCATTTTAACGTTAACGTAGATAGAAACTAAGTCACGAACCATTGCAAAGTACTCAAATAAACTCTTAATGCGTAAAAGTGTTTCGGACAGGCAGTGAAGCCACGTCAGAATGTGAGAGCGACATATGAAAGAGAAATTCCGGAAATAGAATAGCGTATACACAGAGCGAAACATCAACTAGCAATGATGGCGACCACTTGAAAAAGTTACCGAACCAACGGACACAAAGTTTGGGCGACATGAGCGGTTTCATCACGATACAAAGTTTCAGAAATATATTTTGTTCTTTGATTTTTTTAGATAGGGTAAAACCAGGATAGTTGCCCCAGGGGTATAGTTGCCTCGATTGTAATTTCTCTAGTTTCGCGGATGAATCGCATGCGATTTTACGAATGTATCGAAAGATTTTCCAACTACCACTAAGTTGACCGTGTCTCATGTCACTGTGTGATTACAGGCAAAAAGCGTTTTTTTTTTTTGAAAAAACATGTTTTTTTTTTCGAAGTACAGTGTTGTCCAGAATTGTTTACTGAAAGCAAGAAGTACAGAACAACAAATTATTTCAAAAATATATACGAACTATTAGATTACTGAAGCGCATTTTAAATTAGAAGAAATTGCCAAATAGTGAACGGTCAAGTAGATAGATAGTAAAATGGTGTCATTTCATTGAGATGACAGCGATATGGCTAAGTTGTCACTATCTTATTAAATAGATAACAAACTTGTTGCTAAAGAAAAATATGTTAAAGCAAAATTACACCTAATTTGCAAATATCTGTAAGACGGGTCAGAAATAAAATAGGCTGATACTTAGTGAACCAAGACCTTAATTACTCCAATAAACTATGAACCATCATTAAAATAAGGCTTTTTAGTTTATTACAATGTTCAAGGAAAAAGTGTTTTTTCATAATCTAAAAATTCTACAATAAGAGGATGTCATCATCTACAAAATATATTAAAACCGTATTTTTCTTTTCTCAAATATAAAGTATTAAGTTAATATTTCGGGGCCAAGTTCGACGCCTCGGAAAAGGCCACTGAATAAAATTAATAACCAAACAACGTTGCCACGTCGGAGGCTGCGGAACTTAATTTGCATTCTTGAATCAAAATGTTATTGTAATTATGTAGGGTCAGATAATATTGCCCTGTAGTCGTGCTCGTAACATTCTAAATTTGTACCTTAACTTCGCTAGGTTGTAACTTTGTTAGCGATTCTGTGAACTATGTTGCCTCGCCTTTAATATTTTACAAGCAAAATACGAAAATGTGGCTCTGACGCTACAACCGAGATATTCGCTGATGCTAAATAAAATAGCGTGATTTATGTTTGATACTAAGAACAGGTTAAGAAGAAGGTTATAATGTTATTATTACTACTATGACTTCTACTATAATAAAAAAATGCAATACAAAATAGGAACGAATATAGCATAATTTAATTGTGTCTTGGAAGTAGCATCGTTTCACTCGTTAAAATAACTATGAAAAGTCACGTAAGATGAAGAAAACCACTTCAAATAGTTTTGTACTGCTTTTATAATGTAATCTTGTTCTTATTATTCATCCCGTGAGAATTTTCAGACGTCTATTTTCTCGAGATAAACTTTGGGCTCAAAGAATATTTCTCCCTATTTAATATTTCGTCAAAGAGACTACATACTATTATAATAATTTCACAGAATCTCAAGACGTAATGAAATACCTAAAATTCTCAAATGTGAGCGTATACGTAACGAGAGCTTTACTTTTAGGAAGATAATTATGCTCATTTAGCCAAGAAAGTATTTACTCTTGAGTCAAAGCTGCCTACCAACCTCTAGCAATGATAATGTCAGGGTTGATCGACTTTCAGGGGTTATACAATACGACGTTTATCAGCTATCCGATTCGAATACAATAAACAGTAAATACAAAAGCATTAAATTGTGAACTTACAGTTGTTACGTAATAACAACGGACACCCAGTACATTGAAACTCGTTAAGAGCACTATACAGGAATCCGAGTCGTCTTGCAAGGCGGACTCGCCCGGGGGATAACATTACAAAGGCTTCAGTGTCGGGATGTAAAGGAGCTGACTGACTGAAGGGGTCCCCCCTTTGCCACCGGCCAGGCCCCCACTAACGCTGGCCACACAACCATTAAGGTATTAAGGAACAATGTTGAACTGGAGCGCTGAAATGTAAACAGTTCGAATGGACCCCGCTGTGCACTTCGAGTACCGTTTTTGGTGGACATTCAATGTTTATAGTGGAAAAGGTTGAAACAAAAACTGGAATAATTTCAGTTGAACCAAAATCAACTTAATTTATTCCAATTGTTGTTTCAACAACATCAAAATGTAAAGATTATATTTGATGCCTATCTTTTAACTTAATCCGGCATAAAACGAGCACTATTTATACTAAACTTATTAAGGCATGCGCATAATATAAAAGACATAAGCTTAACGGCTTTTGTAAATATGTATTCCAGGCTTAAATTGGTAACCACGGTTAATTTAACATTCTGTTTTAGAAATAATGTAAAACCTAGTTTTAACTAGGATACTCCACGCCAACACTCTAATATCACAATTTGTGTTGTATTTCAAATGTAAATTTAGTATTTTAGGAGGTTTAATAAACTAACATCTAATTTAACTTTTCAAATTACGTATAATTATGGTAGAATCAAAATTTCTCTGGTTACCTTTCTGACAGTAAATATTTTATGTTCAATATTAAACTTTACCGTACTGTTTGAAATGAAACCGATTAATTTTCAAAATAAATAGTACATGCTTGCATTTGACCAATATTAAATGTACATTACCGTACCGTAAAACAATACCCGAAAGCTGATTTTATGTCCAGAAACTCAACAAAAACACATCTCGTTCCCATATCTAACGCTTCAATCCCAGGTGGTCATCGTCGGGACAAATTAGGACCTTATTTAACGTTTGCAGAACCAAAACTACATTATATAAAGTTGCCTTTTATCTACAATAGGCAAGTTACATAATAAGATGACTATCAGGCGGCATCACTCCAGAAATGCCGGGATATATGTTATCCACGCCATTAATGTCGTATAAAGGCTGTATTCAACGGACTGGCGTGTATTCATGGCTACACTTAATATTTTATGAAAAAGAAATTATTTTTGTTGAGTACCATGTATGAACTTGCTTACGACGCGCGACGTGTTGTTTTACAACGTAATGTGTAATGCTAACAAACGAACGAGATATTTGTTTTTTGATGCAGACAAATGATTTGATGCAGAAAACAACAATGTGTTATGTAGGAAATAATTAAGTATAAAACTTCTCATAGTAAGGCGCTTGAATCACAATTACACTCGTGCTTCTTCTCGAAAAACAAAAAGTGTCTATTTTCTAACGCGTACGTATTGTAACTGGTTTTACCTTTCAGCTTTTAGCATTACTAAAATCTGCAAATTATGGTTAAAAAACTTAATGGTTGTACATGCATATACTACCTACATTACGAATTTAAATAATAGCAGCTTTGGTTTGCGTCACCACTGCCTGAATTTTGTAAAATAATACTTGAACCTTCGTATCGAGCCAATGAACTATGGTTTCGGATACACATATATTTTTAATTAAACAGGAAGATGGAAAGACATTGCAATTACTAATTAATGCCACTGTAAAAACAGTTAAAATAAAAACTCCACAGCATACATATTTAATTACATTATTAATTTTGACAAATGAGGCGTCACTATCGATAGCTATAAATAATGAACGTGTCATATTCAGCCAATGAAGCTTTGTTTAATGCATATTTATCATAATAAATAATACTGGAGTTTATGTGAAGGTCGGTGTATAAAAGGCTATCGCAAATCGAACGATCATTGTTAACTTAACCACTACGCGACCAACTTTTCTTCAAATACGTGATTTCAAGGGATTGATATGAGGTACCTTTATGTGAGACAAGAATATCAAAGAGAGTCGAAGGATCTCTCTGTGGATAATGGCTGCCAGTCTAACGATTACGCAGAAGTTATCCCATCCATATTGTGTAGTAGTTTCTTCATCTTTTATAACAACATTTAGCCATAAATGGCCAGTGAGCTTTTATAATATCTTTGTTACCATTCTTTTTCTCGGATATTCGAAGAGCTATAGTCCAATAAAAAGATTGACCGGTAAGCAAAATAGCAAAGCGAAATATTCATAGTCTGTGAACGTGCTTCAGAATTTATACATATTTTATGCGATTGTTAAAGTTAAATAGCAACAAAATAAATCTCTTTTCTATTCACAGAGCTACGAGGCTGCGACCTCTAGTCAGATTGGCCCTTTCAAGGAAAGTTCGGGTTATCCCTAAACATATTCTAAAGCGTCTAACATATTCTATTAAAATTTAGCCTTTTCTGCTAGACTATAGCAATAAAATGACCTTTCTTTTTGTAACAATAACTTGATTACAATTGAAAATCTGACCTGAGTCAGTACAATTTTCTAAAGGTTTTATTGCTAGCGCTGTTTCATCGGATCACACAAAAGGGTAGATTTCTAGAAATGTAGTAATATATTATTTTGCTGCATTGTAATACTTTTAAATTAATGTACAAACTACAGGGGTAATAATAAATCTTACTTTTTATTTGTTAAAGAGCAAGTAGATAGGATCGGTTTTGAGAATATTTTTTAATACATGATTTGATAAAATGAGATGATAATATCTATGGTACCAAATTTTGTTTTTTATTTAATTTACGTCAAAGATTTTTGTAATGCGATTTAGAAACTAGGCATTAGGACATTAACTCCATTAAACGTTTTTAAACAATATATATTTAAAACTCTCTTGTATTCCAGGCACGTTAGCATATACAGAATAATAAAGGACTATAATTGCTAATTGTTTTGCAATTGAAAACCAATTGAAAACTACGTTTACCAATTAGCAATAAATGTCTGGCTTAACGTAAGTACGCTAGATCGCCTACTAACATTTACTGGTAACATCGTTCGATTCCCACAAAATCACTAGATGATATTGTTATTACATCCTGTATGGACACGAGACTTTGTATTTAATTCTCATTATCGCGGCTTTTCCTATGATTTCAAATTGCTACTTCCGGGAAAAGTATCTACGGCGGGTTTGTGGAAGGACTTTACAAGGATGTATGCGTTTGAAATATAATCAGAGCTTTTGTTCCAATAAATAGTCTACTAGCATTAATGAAGCTGTTTTCAATAACGTAGGACACAAAGTTACTTATTGGAAGACTGACTTTATGCACAATTTATGTTTTAAACGCCCAATAAACAGAGAATTCAAGCTGTCTTCTAGCAAATTATAAAATCAAACATTTATCAGTTAACTAATTTATTGTGGCCGCAACACCAGGAAGGCCTTATCCATTACCGGCGCCTGATTTGTCACGGTAGCTGATTCATTAGAGAGACATTAATCTTGTGTGAGGTGCGAGGAGCGAGGGGGCCGTCAGCCCACTAGCTGGTGATAAGGCGTACTTTGTCCAAGACGCCATGACGAGCCCAGACATCGGGCCTGAAAGCCCGACACTGGAATTTAATTAACCTAAATTTGTCCTTTTGTCTCAGCTGTATCGGCGCAAGGCCCCCAAAGTGTCTGTCAATATGTGGTTAACAGTGTTCCAAGTTAGAGCAGGATACTCGTACATGCGAGTGCTTCGTGCAATTCAACACCACAGGTCCCAGTAAACCATAATGGCCTAATTTAAAGTAGACAATCCCCATCCCTTTGGGATTGTTTTTTATTGGGCCATTAAAAACACATTTAAAAGCATCAAGCTTGAGTTCAGTTTCCTGTAAAATTTTAAAATTAAAAGCTATACTTACGGTACTTTGTATCAAAATAACTTCCATTTTATATTTTAATACATAAAGCTTGACAAATAGTTCCCATTTCCAATTTAGACACGACATACGACACAACACAAGAAATGTCGGCGTTTCAAAAAGAGAATTATCTACTGAATACCAACAAACATCCCGGTCCCATTCTCCACATATTTTTATTTTAACGTTAACGTAGATAGAAACTAAGTCACGAACCATTGCAAAGTACTCAAATAAACTCTTAATGCGTAAAAGTGTTTCGGACAGGCAGTGAAGCCACGTCAGAATGTGAGAGCGACATATGAAAGAGAAATTCCGGAAATAGAATAGCGTATACACAGAGCGAAACATCAACTAGCAATGATGGCGACCACTTGAAAAAGTTACCGAACCAACGGACACAAAGTTTGGGCGACATGAGCGGTTTCATCACGATACAAAGTTTCAGAAATATATTTTGTTCTTTGATTTTTTTAGATAGGGTAAAACCAGGATAGTTGCCCCAGGGGTATAGTTGCCTCGATTGTAATTTCTCTAGTTTCGCGGATGAATCGCATGCGATTTTACGAATGTATCGAAAGATTTTCCAACTACCACTAAGTTGACCGTGTCTCATGTCACTGTGTGATTACAGGCAAAAAGCGTTTTTTTTTTTTGAAAAAACATGTTTTTTTTTTCGAAGTACAGTGTTGTCCAGAATTGTTTACTGAAAGCAAGAAGTACAGAACAACAAATTATTTCAAAAATATATACGAACTATTAGATTACTGAAGCGCATTTTAAATTAGAAGAAATTGCCAAATAGTGAACGGTCAAGTAGATAGATAGTAAAATGGTGTCATTTCATTGAGATGACAGCGATATGGCTAAGTTGTCACTATCTTATTAAATAGATAACAAACTTGTTGCTAAAGAAAAATATGTTAAAGCAAAATTACACCTAATTTGCAAATATCTGTAAGACGGGTCAGAAATAAAATAGGCTGATACTTAGTGAACCAAGACCTTAATTACTCCAATAAACTATGAACCATCATTAAAATAAGGCTTTTTAGTTTATTACAATGTTCAAGGAAAAAGTGTTTTTTCATAATCTAAAAATTCTACAATAAGAGGATGTCATCATCTACAAAATATATTAAAACCGTATTTTTCTTTTCTCAAATATAAAGTATTAAGTTAATATTTCGGGGCCAAGTTCGACGCCTCGGAAAAGGCCACTGAATAAAATTAATAACCAAACAACGTTGCCACGTCGGAGGCTGCGGAACTTAATTTGCATTCTTGAATCAAAATGTTATTGTAATTATGTAGGGTCAGATAATATTGCCCTGTAGTCGTGCTCGTAACATTCTAAATTTGTACCTTAACTTCGCTAGGTTGTAACTTTGTTAGCGATTCTGTGAACTATGTTGCCTCGCCTTTAATATTTTACAAGCAAAATACGAAAATGTGGCTCTGACGCTACAACCGAGATATTCGCTGATGCTAAATAAAATAGCGTGATTTATGTTTGATACTAAGAACAGGTTAAGAAGAAGGTTATAATGTTATTATTACTACTATGACTTCTACTATAATAAAAAAATGCAATACAAAATAGGAACCAATATAGCATAATTTAATTGTGTCTTGGAAGTAGCATCGTTTCACTCGTTAAAATAACTATGAAAAGTCACGTAAGATGAAGAAAACCACTTCAAATAGTTTTGTACTGCTTTTATAATGTAATCTTGTTCTTATTATTCATCCCGTGAGAATTTTCAGACGTCTATTTTCTCGAGATAAACTTTGGGCTCAAAGAATATTTCTCCCTATTTAATATTTCGTCAAAGAGACTACATACTATTATAATAATTTCACAGAATCTCAAGACGTAATGAAATACCTAAAATTCTCAAATGTGAGCGTATACGTAACGAGAGCTTTACTTTTAGGAAGATAATTATGCTCATTTAGCCAAGAAAGTATTTACTCTTGAGTCAAAGCTGCCTACCAACCTCTAGCAATGTTAATGTCAGGGTTGAACGACTTTCAGGGGTTATACAATACAACGTTTATCAGCTATCCGATTCGAATACAATAAACAGTAAATACAAAAGCATTAAATTGTGAACTTATTGTTGTTACGTAATAACAACGGACACCCAGTACATTGAAACTCGTTTAGAGCACTATACAGGAATCCGAGTCGTCTTGCAAGGCGGACTCGCCCGGGGGATAACATTACAAAGGCTTCAGTGTCGGGATGTAAAGGAGCTGACTGACGGGACCCCTTTGCCACCGGCCAGGCCCCCACTAACGCTGTCCACACAACCATTAAGGTATTAACGAACAATGTTAAACTGGAGCGCTGAAATGTAAACAGTTCGAATAGGCGCTGTGCACTTCGAGTACCGTTTTTGGTGGATATTTAAATTAGTTGTACATTATGTTTATAGAGGAAAAGGTTGAAACAACAACTGGAATAATTTCAGTTGAACCAAAATTAACTTAATTTATTCCAATTTTTGTTTCACTTCGCAACATCAAAATGTAAAGATTATATTTGATGCCTATCTTTTAACTTAATTCGGCATAAAACGAGCACCTATTTATACTAAACTTATTCAGACCTGCGCATAATATTAAAGACATAAGCTTAGCGGCTTTTGTAAATATGTATTCCAGGCTAAAATTGGTAACCACGGTTAATTTAACATTCTGTTTTACAAATAATGTAAAACCTAGTTTTAACTAGGATACTCCATGCCAACAATTAAATACCACAATTTGTGTTGTATTTCAAATTAGTATTTTAGGAGCTTTAATAAACTAACTACCATCTAATTTAACTTTTCAAATTACGTCTAATTATGGTGGAATCAAAATTTCTCTGGTTTCCTTTCCGACAGTAAATAATTTATGTCCAATATTAAACTTTACCGTACTGTTTGTAATGAAACCGATCAATTATAAAATAAATAGTACATGCTTGCATTTGACTACTATTACACATACATTACCGTACCGTAAAAAAATCCTGAAAGCTGAAACAATGTACAGAAACTCAACAAAAACACATCTCGTTCCCATATCTAACGCCTCAATCCCAGGTGGTCATCGTCGGGACAAATTGGGACCTTATATAACGTTTGTAGAACCAAAACTACATTATATAAAGTTGCCTTTCATCTACAATAGGCAAAGTTACATAATAAGATGACTATCAGGCGGCATCACTCCAGAAATGCCGGGATATATGTTATCCACGCCATTACCGTCGTATAAAGGCTGTATTCAACGGACTGGCGTGTATTCATGGCTACACTTAATATTTTATGAAAAAGAAATTATTTTCGTTGAGCGCCATGTATGAACTTGATAACGATGTGTTGTTTTACAACGTAATGTGTAATGCTAACAGACGAACGAGACATTTGTTTTTTGATGCAGACGTTAGCAAGCAGTACAACAATGTGTTATGTAGGCAATAATTAAGTTAAAAACTGCTCATAGTAAGGCGCTTGGATCACAGTTATACTCGTGATTCTTCACGAAAAACATAAAAAAAAAAATTCTAACGCGTACGTATTGTACCAGGCCCCTCAGAAAGTATTGCGAAAAAAAGTTTTTATATATGGGAGACTGGCCAGTTATAATGTTTTTCGAAAATATGATTATTTATAGGGGAATTTTTAACTGCACCTCTATTTAGAAATTTAAGCAAACAAAATATCTCCACTAATAACCTACTGCAAAACAATATTACTCACCGTAAAACAAAAATACTGATTTGCACACAAATTATTCAATTAAATATAAAATAAATGTGAATTAGTCCAAGAGCGAGCGAAGCGAGCTCGGGAGCTTAGGGCACCCCGACACGGATAGGTTAGGTTCGAAGGAGATGACGGGAGCTGAAGTGAGCGAGCAAAGCGAGCGAACTCAGCTCCCGTCATCTCCTTCATGTTAGGTTACTTTAGACCCTGCAGACAGAAATAGGAGCCCTGCGCAGCGGGGCTCCGTCGACTTTGTTTCGTTTCCCCCCCTCCCTTAAAACTTAAATATTTTGTTGCACTCGAAGAATTATTAGATTTACTTTTAGTTAACAGATAGTTATTCAGTAAAACAGTTAAGCTTTAAAGATCTAGCAGTATAGTATAATTCATTTATTTGATGAGCAAATTTAGTGTGCAATTCAGTATTTTTGGTAGTAATTTCGAATATTTTGATTGAAAAAAGGGGAATTACAGTTAAAGTATTAAATACCACCCTTATTTATAAGTAAAAATAAGTAAGTTCCAATTTCAAAATTTCCCTCCACATTTTTTGCGAGTTAATTCAAAGTATTGTGTCTCACTGAAATATGGATCTGCGCCGGGAACATTTTAGAGCTATGATTTTATACGATTTCAAGTGTCGCCTGAAACCGGATGAATCGTACGATAGACTTCAAATGGCATTCATGGATGAAGGCCCTTCCAAGGCAACCGTGTATCGTTGGTATAACGAATTCAAGCGCGGTCGACCAACTTTGGGGGATGACGAAAGAAGCGGTCGCCCTTTGACGGCTGTTACCGAAGAAAACGTGCTAGCAGTGAAAAATTTAATCCAAGACAATAGGCGAATTACATATCAGGAGATTCAACACATATTGAAGATTGGATCGGGAAGCGTTCACGAGATTCTACACAGCCATCTTCGCGTGAGGAGGATAGTATCACGCTGGGTGCCGCACAACCTCACCGATGCTCAGAAGCAGGCCCGGGTGGAATGGTGCCGTGATATGCTTAACAAATTTGAAGCAGGCTCGTCTCGGCGTGTTTACGACATCGTTACAGGTGATGAGTCCTGGATTTATCAATACGACCCAGAAACCAAGCGCCAGTCGACTGTTTGGGTGTTTCAAAATGAGCCAACGCCTACCAAAGTGAAGCGATCTAGAAGCGGGGGTAAGATTTTGATCGCTAGCTTTTTTAATTTGACTGGCCACTTGGTATCAATTCCCTTACGGGATCAAAGAAGCATTAATGCCGAATGGTATACTACCAAATGTTTGCCAGAAGTTTTCTCTGTTATAAGCAACAAGCGACCAAACACAGGGCTCCGCGGGCTACTGCTCCACCACGACAATGCACCTGCGCACACCGCACTCAAAACGAGGGACTTCCTGGACAGCACGCCAGTCAAACTCCTGGGTCACCCTCCTTACAGCCCTGATCTAGCACCGTGTGACTTCTTTTTATTCCCAAAAATAAAAAATCAGCTCAAAGGGATACAATTTTCGTCGCCGGAAGATGCGCTGGCTGCGTTCGAGCAGGCTGTAAACGAGGTGTTTGCGGCGGACTGGAAAAAGTGTTTTGAAAACTGGTTTAGGCGCATGAATCTTTGTATAGAGGCTGGTGGAAAGTACTTTGAAAAGATTTAATAAAAATATATGTACGTATAGAACAATTTTTTTTAGTTTCGCAAAACTTTCTGAGTGTCCCACGTAACTGGTTTTACATTTCACATCATTACTAAAATCTGAAAATTATGGTTAAAGAACTGAATGGTTGTACATGCGTATACTAGGTGGTGATGGGAACTTTGGACCGGAGTCGATGGAGGCAGATTGTCCGCTGAAAGGGGTCCAGTGAACACGATCCTCAGTAATGAGGGACGGACTGAAGAAGAAGAAGAGCATATACTACCTACATTACGTATTTCAATAATAGCAGCTTTGGTTTGCGTCACCACTGCCTGAATCTTGTAAAATAATACTTGAACCTTCGTATCGAGCCAATGAACTATGGTTTCGGATACACATTTATTTTTAATTAAACAGGAAGAAGGAAAGACATTGCAATTACTAATTAATGCCACTTTAAAAACAGTGAAAATAAAAACTCCACAGCATACATATTTAACTACATTATTAATTTTGACAAATGAGGCGTCACTATCGATAGCTATAAATAATGATCGTGTCATATTCAGGCACACAGCTTTGTTTAATGCATATTTATCATAAGAAATAATATTGGAGTTTATGTGAAGGTCGTGAGTATAAAAGGCTATCGCAAATCGAACGATCATTGTTAACTTAACCACTACGCGACCAACTTTTCTTCAAATACGTGATTTCAAGGAATTGATATGAGGTACCTTTATGTGAGACAAGAATATCAAAGAGAGTCGAAGAATCTCTCTGTGGATAATGGCTGCCAATCTAACGAGTACGCAGAAGTTATCTCATCCATTGTGTAGTAGTTTCTTCACTTTTATAACAACATTTAGCCATAAATGGCCAGTGAGCTTTTATAATATCTTTGTTATCATTATTTTTCTCGGATATTCGAAGAGCTATATTCCAACAAAAAGATTGACCGGTCAGCAAAATAGCAAAAGCGAAATATTCATAGTCTGTGAACGTGCTTCAGAATTTATACATATTTTATGCGATTGTTAAAGTTAAATAGCAACAAAATAAATCTCTTTTCTATTCACAGAGCTACGAGGCTGCGACCTCTAGTCAGATTGGCCCTTTCAAGGAAAGTTCGGGTTATCCCTAAACATATTCTAGAGCGTCTAACATATTCTATTAAAATTTAGCCTTTTCTGCTAGACTATAGCAATAAAATGACCTTTCTTTTTGTAACAATACCTTGATTACAATTGAAAATCTGACCTGAGTCTGTCCAATTTTCTAAAGGTTTTATTGTTAGCGCTGTTTCATCGGATCACACAAAGGGGTAGGTTTCTAGAAATGTAGTAATATATTATTTTGCTGCATTGTAATACTTTTAAATTAATGTACAAACTACAGAAGTAATAATAAATCTTACTTTTTATTTGTTAAAGAGCAAGTAGATAGGATCGGTTTTGAGAATATTTTTTAATACATGATTTGATAAAATGAGATGATAATATATATGGTACCTAATATTGTTTTTTATTTAATTTACATCCAAGCTTTTTGTAATGCGTTATAGAAACTAGGCATGGGGCCATTAACTCCATTAAACGTGTTTAAACAATATATTTAAAATTCTCTTTTTTTCCAGGTACTTAAGCATTTACAGATTATTAAAGGACTATCATTGCTAATTGTTTTACAATTGAAAAACCAATGAAAACTACGTTTACCAATTAGCAGTAAATGTCTGGCGTAACGAAAGTACATTAGATCGCCTACTAACATTTACTGGTAACACCGTTCGATTCCCACAAAATCACTAGATGACATTGTTATTACATCCTGTATGGACACGAGACTGTGTATTGAATTCTCATTATCGCGGCTTTTCCTATGATTTCAAATTGCTGCTTCCGGGAAAAGTATCTACGGCGGGTTTATGGTAGGACTATAAAACGATGTATGCGTTTGAAATATAATCAGAGCTTTTGTTCCAATAAATAGTCTACTAGCATTAATGAAGCTGTTTTCAATAACGTAGGACACAAAGTTACTTATTGGAAGACTGACTTTATGCACAATTTATTATTTAAACGGATAAACAGATAATGCAAGCTGTCTTCAAGCAAATTATAAAATCAAACATTTATCAGTTAACTAATTTATTGTGGCCGCAACACCAGGAAGGCCTTATCCATTACCGGCGCCTGATTTGTCACGGTAGCTGATTCATTAGAGAGACATTAATCTTGTGTGAGGTACGAGGAACGAGGGGGCCGGAGGTGGTGATAAGGCGTACTTTGTCCAAGACGCCGTGACGAGCCCAGACATCGGGCCTGAAAGCCCGACACTGGAATTTAATTAACCCAAATTTGTCCTTTTGTCTCAGCTGTATCGGCGCAAGCCCCCAAAGTGTCTGTCAATATGTGGTTAACAGTGTTACAAGTTAGAGCAGGATACTCGTACGTGCGAGTGCTTCGTGCAATTCAACACCACAGGTCCCAGTAAACCATAATGGCCTAATTTAAAGTAGACAATCCCCAACCCTTTGGGATCCTTTTTATTGGGCCATTAAAAACACATTTAAAAGCATCAAGCTTGAGTACAGTTTCCTCTAACATTATAAAATAAAAAGTTATACTTATTTAGTTATTACCACCAAAATAGAATACGAACGGTAAGTTGTATCGAAATATCTCCCATTTTATATTTTAATACATAAAAGCTTGACAAATAGTTCCCATTTCCAATTTAGACACGACATACGACACAACACAAGAAATGTCGGCTTTTCAAAAAGAGAATTATCTACTGAATACCATCCAACATCCCGGTCCCATTCTCCACATATTATCATTTGAACGTTAACGTAGATAGAAACTAAATCACGAACCATTGCAGTGTATTCATATAAACTCTAAATGCGTAAAAGTGTTTCGGACAGTCAGTGAAGCCGCGTCAGTTTGGGCGACATGAGTGGTTTCATCACGATACAAAGTTTCGGAAATATATTTTAGATTTGTTGTCCCAGGGGGTAGGTATAGTTGAATAAATTGTAATTTAGTTTCGCGGATGAATCGAATGCTACTTTATTAATCTATCGAAAGATGCCCCAAATACCACTAAGTTGACCGTGTCTCATGTCTCTGTGCGATTTCACGGACAGGCATAAGCGATCCATTATTTTGAAAAAACATGTTATTTTTAATCTTTAATAATGAAAGTATCGAATTCGAAATAAAGTGTTGTCCAGAACTGTATGCTGAAAGCAAGAAGTACAGAACAACATATTATTTCAAAAATATATTCGAACTATTAGATTCCTGAAGCGCATTTTAATTTAGAAGAAATTGCAAATAGTGAACGGTTAAGTACTACCTACTTAGATAGTAAAATAGTTTCATTTCATTGAGATGACAGCGATATGGCTAACTATTTGTCACTATCTTATTAAATCGATAACAAGCTTGTTGCTAAGGAAATATTTGTTTAAGCTAAATTCGACCTAATTGTCAAATATTACAGCTATTTGACAATTAGGTCGACGGTAGACGGGTTAGAAATCAAATAGCCTTGATACTTAGTGAAACAAAACCTTAATTACCTACTCCAATAAACTTTAAAGCATCATTCCTTTAAGGTTTTAGTTGATTACAATGTGCCAGGAAAAAGTGTATTTTCATAATATGAAAATTCTACAAAAAGAGGATGTCATCATTTACAAAATATATTAAAACCGTATTTTTTTTTCTCAAATATAAAGTATTAAGTTAATATTTCGGGGCCAAGTTTGACGCCTCGGAAAAGGCCACTGAATAAAATTAATAACCAAACAACGATGCCACGTCGGGGGCTGCGGAACTTAATTTGCATTTTTGAATCAAAATGTTATTGTAATTATGTAGGGTCAGATAATATTGCCCTGTAGTCGTGCTCGTATCATTCTAAATGTGTACCTTAACTTCGCTAGGTTGTAACTTTGTTAGCGATTCTGTGAACTATGTTGCCTCGCCTTTAATATTTTACAAGCAAAATACGAATATGTGGCTCTGACGCTACAACCGAGATATTCGCTGATGCTAAATAAAATAGCGTGATTTATGTTTGATACTAAGAACAGCTTAAGAAGAAGGTTATTATTACTACTATTACTTCTACTATAATAAAAAATGCAATACAAAATAGGAACGAAAATAGCATAATTTAATTGTACCTTGCAAGTAGCATCGACTAAGAAAAGTCACGTAAGATGAAGAAAACCACTTCAAATAGTTTTGTACTGCTTTTATAATGTAATCTTGTTCTTATTATTCATCCCGTGAGAATTTTCAGACGTCTATTTTCTCGAGATAAACTTTGGGCTCAAAGAATATTTCTCCCTATTTAATATTTCGTCAAAGAGTCTACATACTATTATAATAATTTCACAGAATCTCAAGACGTAATGAAATACCTAAAATTCTCAAATGTGATCGTATACGTAACGAGAGCTTTACTTTTAGGAAGATAATTATGCTCATTTAGCCAAAAAATTATTTATTCTTGAGTCAAAGCTGCCTACCAACCTCTAGCAATGTTAATGTCAGGGTTGAACGACTTTCAGGGGTTATACAATACGACGTTTATCAGCTATCCGATTCGAATACAATAAACAGTAAATACAAAAGCATTAAATAGTGAACTTACAGTTGTTACGTAATAACAACGGACACCCAGTACATTGAAACTCGTTTAGAGCACTTTACAGGAATCCGAGTCGTCTTGCAAGACGGACTCGCCCGGGGAATACATTACAAAGGCCTCAGTGTCGGGATGTAAAGGAACCGACTGACCGGACCCCTTTGCCACCGGCCAGGCCCCCACTAACGCTGTCCACACAACCGTTAAGGTATTAAGGTTGAACTGGAGCGCTGAAATGTAAACAGTTCGAATAGAACGCTGTGCAATTCGAGTACCGTTTTTGGTGGACATTTCAATTAGTTCTACATTATGTTTATAGTGGAAAAGGTTGAAAAAAAAACTGGAATAATTTCAGTTAAACCAAAATCAACTTAATTTATTCCAATTGTTGTTTCAACAACATCAAAATGTAAAGATTATATTTGATGCCTATCTTTTAACTTAATCCGGCATAAAACGAGCACCTATTTATACTAAACTTATTCAGGCATGCGCATAATATAAAATATATAAGCTTAACGGCTTTTGTAAATATGTATTCCAGGCTTAAATTGGTAACCACGGTTAATTTAACATTCTGTTTTAGAAATAATGTAAAACCTAGTTTTAACTAGGATACTCCACGCCAACACTCGAATATCACAATTTTTGTTGTATTTCAAATGTAAATTTAGTATTTTAGGAGGTTTAATAAACTAACATCTAATTTAACTTTTCAAATTACGTATAATTATGGTAGAATCAAAATAGTACATGCTTGCATTTGACCAATATTATATGTACATTACCGTACCGTAAAAAAATACCCGAAAGCTGATTCTATGTCCAGAAACTCAACAAAAACACATCTCGTTCATATATCTAACGCTTCAATCCCAGGTGGTCATCGTCGGGACAAATTGGGACCTTATATAACGTTTGCAGAACCAAAACTACATTATATAAAGTTGCCTTTTATCTACAATAGGCAAGTTACATAATAAGATGACTATCAGGCGGCATCACTCCAGAAATGCCGGGATATATGTTATCCACGCCATTACCGTAGTATAAAGGCTGTATTCAACGGACTGGCGTGTATTCATGGCTACACTTAATATTTTATGAAAAAGAAATTATTTTCGTTGAGCGCCATGTATGAACTTACTAACGATGTGTTGTTTTACAACGTAATGTGTAATGATAACAGACGAACGAGACATTCGTTTTTTGATGCAGACGTTAGAAAACAATACAACAATGTGTTATGTAGGAAATAATCAAGTTTAAAACTGCTCATAGTAAGGCGCTTGATCACAATTATACTCGTGATGCTTCTCGAAAAACAAAAAGTGACTATTTTCTAACGCGGTACGTATTGTAACTGAGAGGAGCTCGTGGCTACATAATAACAGCCGCACGGGTCGATCTTCCAGGTTAAGCAACGCTTGACGAGGTTGGTCCGTGGATGGGTGACCATTTCAAAATACCGAGTTTCCTCCGTGCCTTGAAAAGCACGTTAAGCCTTTGGTCCCCGCTGTCATTTGAAGATCTTTGACAGTCGTTAAGAGTAGTCAGAAGCTTGAGATCTGACACCAGTCTAGCCAAAGGGTACCGTGTTACCCTGTTACTGGGTTGTGGAGGTCAGATAGGCAGTCGGTCCATGTAAAGCACTGGTTCTCAGCTGAAACCGGTTAGATTAGAAGCAGACCCCAACATAGTTAGGAAAAGGCTAGGCAGATTGGTACGTAGGTATTGTAATTGGTTTTACATTTCTCAGCATTACCATGATCTGCAAATTATGGGTAAAAAACTTAATGGTTGTACATGCATATACTACCTACATTACCTATTTCAATAATAACAGCTTTGGTTTGCGTCACCACTGCCTGAATTTTGTAAAATAATACTTGAACCTTCGTATCGAGCCAATGAACTATGGTTTCGGATACACATATATCTTCAATTAAACAGGAAGATGGAAAGACATTGCAATTAATAATTAATGCCACTTTAAAAACAGTTAAAATAAAAACTCGACAGCATTCATATTTAATTACATTATTAATTTTGACAAATGAGGCGTCACTATCGATAGCTATAAATAATGATCGTGTCATATTCAGGCACATGGCTTTGTTTAATGCATATTTATCAAAATAAATAATATTGGAGTTTATGTGAAGGTCGGGAGTATAAAAGGCTATCGCAAATCGAACGATCATTGTTAACTTAACCACTACGCGACCAACTTTTCTTCAAATACGTGATTTCAAGGGATTGATATGAGGTACCTTTATGTGAGACAAGAATATCAAAGAGAGTCGAAGGATCTATCTGTAGATAATGGCTGCCAGTCTAACGAGTACGCAGAAGTTATCTCATCTATTGTGTAGTAGTTTCTTCATCTTTTATAACAACATTTAGCCATAAATGGCCAGTGAGCTTTTATAATATCTTTGTTACCATTCTTTTTCTCGGATATTCGAAGAGCTATATTCCAATAAAAAGATTGACTGGTCAGCAAAATAGCAAAGTGAAATATTCATAGTCTGCGAACGTGCTTCAGAATTTATACATATTTTATGCGATTGTTAAAGTTAAATAGCAACAAAATAAATCTCTTTTCCATTCACAGAGCTATGAGGCTGCGACCTCTAGTCAGATTGGCCCTTTCAAGGAAAGTTCGGGTTATCCCTAAACATATTCTAAAGCGTCTTACATATTCTATTAAAATTTAGCCTTTTCTGCTAGACTATAGCAATAAAATGACCTTTCTTTTTGTAACAATTCCTTGATTACAATTGAAAATCTGACCTGAGTCAGTACAATTTTCTGAAGGTTTTATTGTTAGCGCTGTTTCATCGGATCACACAAAGGGGTAGGTTTCTAGAAATGTAGTAATATATTATATTTTCTACATTGTAATACTTTTAAATTAATGTACAAACAGGGGTAATAATAAATCTTACTTTTTATTTGTAAAAGAGCACATTGATTGAATCGGTTTTGAGAATATTTTTAAATACATGATTTGATAAAATGAGATGATAATATCTATGGTACCAAATATTGTTTTTTATTTAATTTACATCTAAGCTTTTTGCAATGCGATTTAGATACTAGACATTAGCCTAAATTAAGGCGCGGCTACCCCTGAGAAGCTGATTTTAAAATAAGAATCACGTGTAAACGGCTGGACGATTTTTTTTTGAAAAATATATGTTACTTAAGACGTGAATAAAAAAAATGAAAATAATTCTTTATTTATACAAAAACCTTTATAATGCTTAGATACTAGATCGCATGAATTTCAGTTTGACGAATAGAAGAAAATGTTAAGTTTTATTCGTATAACAAAGTGTAATTAATTTGGAAAGTTATGTATAACATGGACAAAAAAATGACAATTGCACCAAAACCGCCGGCATATTTTAATGAGATTATCACCATCTCAAAGGCCATTTAATTTTCTACATTTCGATCTGAGGCTTTTTTTAAGTCATAGAATAATAATATAGTTTGTAGAAAGGCTAGATGGGCCTACGATGGGGAGGTTTATCAGGCTACATGTTGGCAACAGAGCCTGTTAAATCTTCCTGTGATTGTGGTTTTCTATATTATTTTTGAGTGTTTCTGCATGTTACTAATATAGTTTTTAAGTAAGATGCAATACTAATACCCTATGGACCTTGATGCCTGACATTTAATTTTTATAATAAGGGTAGTACAAAAATCTATGGATTTTGGGTCGTGCGAGGGTGAAACGAGTGCGTGTTTTGTTCCCAAAGGTCGTTTGCGACTGTGATCTTAACACTATTAAACGTTTTTAAACAATATATATTTAAAACACTCTTGTTTTCCAGGCACGTTAGCATTTACAGAATAATAAAGGACTATAATTGCTAATTGTTTTGCAATTGAAAACCCATTGAAAACTACGTTTACCAATTAGCAGTAAATGTCTGGCTTAACGTAAGTACATTAGATCGCCTATTAACATTTACTGGTAACACCGTTCGATTCCCACAAAATCACTAGATGATATTGTTATTACATCCTGTATGGACACGAGACTTTGTATTAAATTCTCATTATCACGGCTTTTCCTATGATTTCAAATTGCTACTTCCGAGAAAAGTTTCTACGGCGGGTTTGTGGTAGGACTTTACAACGAAGTATGCGTTTGAAATATAATCAGAGCTTTTGTTCCAATAAATGATATAATAGCATTAATGAAGCTACGTTTTCATTAACGTAGGACACGAAGTTACTTATTGGAAAACTGACTTTGTGCACAATTTATGCTTTAAACGCCCAATAAACAGAGAATTCAAGCTGTCTTCAAGCAAATTATAAAATCAAACATTTATCAGTTAACTAATTTATTGTGGCCGCAACACCAGGAAGGCCTTATCCATTACCGGTGCCTGATTTGTCAAGGTAGCTGATTCATTAGAGAGACATTAATCTTGTGTGAGGTACGAGACGCGAGGGGGACGGAGCTGGTGATAAGGCGTACTTTGTCCAAGACGCCGTGACGAGCCCAGACATCGGGCCTGAAAGCCCGACACTGGAATGTAATTAACCCAAATTTGTCCTTTTGTCTCAGCTGTATCGGCGCAAGGCCCCAAAGTGTCTGTCAATATGTGGTTAACAGTGTTACAAGTTAGAGCAGGATTCTCGTACATGCGAGTGCTTCGTGCAATTCAACACCACAGGTCCCAGTAAACCATAATGGCCTAATTTAAAGTAGACAATACCCATCCCTTTGGGATTGTTTTTATTGGGCCATTAAAAACACATTTAAAAGCATCAAGCTTGAGTTCAGTTTCCTGTAACATTTTAAAATTAAAAGCTATACTTACGGTACGTTGTATCAAAATATCTTTCATTTTATATTTTAATACATAAAAGCTTGTACAAATAGTTCCCATTTCCAATTTAGACACGACGTACGACACAACACAAGAAATGTCGGTATTTCAAAAAGAGAATTATCTACTGAATACCAACCAACATCCCGGTCCCATTCTCCACATATTTTCATTTGAACGTCAACGTAGATAGAAACTAAATCACGAACCATTGCAGTGTATTCATATAAACTCTAAATGCGTAAAAGTGTTTCGGACAGGCAGTGAAGCCACGTCAGAATGTGAGAGCGACATATGAAAGAGAAATTCCGGGAATAGAATAGCGTATACACAGAGCGAAACATCAACTAGCAATGATGGCGACCACTTGAAAAAGTTACCGAACCAACGGACACAAAGTTTAAAAAGATTTCTATAGAAATAAGCATCACCTATGTACCTATTTTTCTGTTTCTTCTTCTTGTTTGTATATTTTGTGTGTGCATAAATGGTTAAATAAATAAATAAATAAATAAAGTTTGGGAGACATGAGTGGTTTCATCACGATACAAAGTTTCGGAAATATATTTTGTTCTTTGATTTTTTTAGAGAGGGTAAAACCAGGATAGTTGCCCCAGGGCTATATTTGCCCCGATTATAATTTCTCTAGTTTTGCGGATGAATCGCATGCTATTTTATGAATTTATCGAAAGATTCTCCAACTATCACTAAGTTGACCGTGTCTCATATTGTATTTTTTCGAAATAAAGTGTTGTCCAGAATTGTTTGCTGAAAGCAAGAAGTACAGAACAACAAATTATTTCAAAAATATATACGAACTATTAGATTACATAAACGCATTTTAAATTAGAAGAAATTGCCAAATACTGAACGGTCAAGTAGGTTGATAGTATTTTTTTTTAATTTCATTGAGATGACAGCGATATGGCTAAACTATTTGTCACTATCTTATTAAATCGATAACAAGCTTGTTGCTAAGGAAATATATGTTACAGCAAAATTTGACGGTAGAAGGGTCAGAAATCAAATAGGCCTAAAACTTAGTCAAACAAAACCTTAATTACCTGCTCCAATAAACTTTAAACCATCCTTACTCTAAGGCTTTAGTTGATTACAATGTTCCAGGAAAAAGTGTATTTTCATAATATGAAAATTCTACAAAAAGAGGATGTCATCATTTACAAAATATATTAAAACCGTATTTTTCTTTACTCAAATATAAAGTACTAGCTGACCCAGCAAACTTTGTTTTGCCATAAAAAGACCAAACATTTATCTACCCTACCTACCCGACCCTACACTACCCTACCCTACCCTACACTACCCTACCCTACCCTACACTACCCTACCCTACACTACCCTACCCGACCCTACACTACCCTACCCTACCCTACCCTACCCTACCCTACCCTACCCTACCCTACACTACCCTACCCTACCCTACTCTACCCTACCCTACCCTACACTACCCTACCCTACCCTACCCTAACCTACCCGACCCTACACTACCCTACGCTACCCTACACTACCCTACCCTACACTACCCTACCCTACCCGACCCTACACTACCCGACCCTACACTACCCTACACTACCCTACACTACCCTACACTACCCTACCCTACACTACCCTACCCTACACTACACTACCCTACACTACCCTACACTACCCTACCCTACCCTACCCTACCCTACCCTATGTCCTTCTCCTGGTTCTAAGCTACCTCCCTGCCAATTTTCAGCTAAATCGATTCAGCCGTTCTTGAGTTATAAGTGAAGTAACTAACACGACTTTCTTTTATATATATAGATTAATATTTCGGGGCCAAGTTTGACGCCTCGGAAAAGGCCACTGAATAAAATTAATAACCAAACAACGTTGCCACGTCGGAGGCTGCGGAACTTAATTTGCATTCTTGAATCAAAATGTTATTGTAATTATGTAGGGTCAGATAATATTGCCCTGTAGTCGTGCTCGTAACATTCTAAATGTGTACCTTAACTTCGCTAGGTTGTAACTTTGTTAGCGATTCTGTGAACTATGTTGCCTCGCCTTTAATATTTTACAAGCTAAATACGAATATGAGGCTCTGACGCTACAACCGAGATATTCGCTGATGCTAAATAAAATAGCGTGATTTATGTTTGATACTAAGAACAGGTTAAGAAGAAGGTTATTATTACTACTACTACTTATTCTATAATAAAAAATTATAATACAAAATAGGAATGAATATAGCATAATTTAATTGTTTCTTGGATGTAGCATCGTTTCGTCTCGTTAAAATAACTATGAAAAGTCACGTAAGATAAAGAAAACCACTTCAAATAGTTTAATACATTTTTGTACTGCTTTTATAATGTAATCTTGTTCTTATTATTCATCCCGTGAGAATTTTCAGACGTCTATTTTCTCGAGATAAACTTTGGGCTCAAAGAATATTTCTCCCTATTTAATATTTCGTCAAAGAGACCACATACTATTATAATAATTTCACAGAATCTCAAGACGTAATGAAATACCTAAAATTCTCAAATGTGAGCGTATACGTAACGAGAGCTTTACTTTTAGGAAGATAATTATGCTCATTTAGCCAAGAAAGTATTTACTCTTGAGTCAAAACTGCCTACAAACCTCTAGCAATGTTAATGTCAGGGTTGAACGACTTTCAGGGGTTATACAATACGACGTTTATCAGCTATCCGATTCGAATCCAATAAACAGTAAATACAAAAGCATTAAATTGTAAACTCACTGTTGATACGTAATAACAACGGACACCCAGTACATTGAAACTCGTTTAGAGCACTATACAGGAATCCAAGTCGTCTTGCAAGACGGACTCGCCCGGGGGATAACATTACAAAGGCCTCAGTGTCGGGATGTAAAGGAGCCGACTGACCGGACCCCTTTGCCACCGGCCAGGCCCACACTAACGCTGTCCACACAACCATTAAGGTATTAAGGAACAATGTTAAACTGGAGCGCTGAAATGTAACAGTTCGAATAGACCCCGCTGTGCACTTCGAGTACCGTTTCTGGTGGTCATTCAATGTTTATAGTGGAAAAGGTTGAAACAACAACTGGAATAATTTCAGTTGAACCAAAATCAACTTAATTTATTCCAATTTTTGTTTCACTTCGCAACATCAAAATGTAAAGATTATATTTGATGCCTATCTTTTAACTTAATCCGGCATAAAAAGAGCACCTATTTATACTAAACTTATTCAGGCATGCGCATAATTTAAAATATATAAGCTTAACGGCTTTTGTTAATATGTATTAGAGGCTTCAATTGGTAACCACGGTTAATTTAACATTCTGTTTTAGAAATAATATAAAACCTAGTTTTTACTAGGATACTCCACGCCAACACTCTAATGCCACAATTTGTGTTGTATTTCCAATGTAAATTTAGTATTTTAGGAGCTTTAATAAACTAACTACCATCTAATTTAACTTTTCAAATTACGTATAATTATGGTAGAATCTAAATTGCTCTGCTTACCTTTCCGACAGTAAATATTTTATGTTCAATATTAAACTTTACCGTACTGTTTGTAATGAAACCGATTAATTTACAAAATAAACAGTACATGCTTGCATTGACCACTATTATACGTACCTTACCGTACCGTAAAAAAACCCTGAAAGCTGAAACTATGTACAGAAACACAACAAAAACACATCTCGTTCGCATATCTAACGCTTCAATCCCAGGTGGTCATCGTCGAGACAAATTGGGACCTTATATAACGTTTGCAGAACCAAAACTACATTATATAAAGATGCCTTTCATCTACAATAGGCAAAGTAACATAATAAGATGACTATCAGGCGGCATCACTCCAGAAATGCCGGGATATATGTTATCCACGCCATTACCATCGTATAAAGGCTGTATTCAACGGACTGGCGTGTATTCATGGCTACACTTAATACTTTATGAAAAATAAATTATTTTCGTTGAGCGCCATGTATGAACTTGCTAACGATGTGTTGTTTTACAACGTAATGTGTAATGGTAACAGACGAACAAGACATTTGTTTTTTGATGCAGACGTTAGCAAACAATACAACAATGTGTTATGTAGGAAATAATTAAGTTCAAAACTGCTCATAGTAAGGCACTTGGATCACAGTTATACTCGTGATTCTTCTCGAAAAACAAAAAAGTGTATATTTTCTAACGCGTACGTATTGTAACTGGTTTTACATTTCACAGCATTACTAAAATCTGCAAATTATGGTTAAAAAACTTAATGGTTGTACATGCATATACTACCTAACATGAGTGAGCTTTGCACCACTGCTAACAACTGCATCAGGTTCATATTCAACCTGAGGAAATATGACCATGTGTCGAACTGTAGATCTCAGCTCAAATGGATGCCCATTCGGCAGAGGCGAAATTTACGCGCTTTGATAACGTTTTTCTCTCTACTCAACTCTCCCACCCCTCCTTCTTATCTCATCTCTCACTTTCAATATCTGTGTACTTCACACGCTAGGAATCTGCGTTCATCCGACAATCTTCTTTTGCTTGGTCCTTCTCATACTTCTGATTTTATTCATTCTTCCTTTCATATTTCAATCCATTCTTCTCTGGAATGCGCTTCCTTTGGATATCAGGACGGCCACCAGTCAATATGCATTTAAGCGGATATTGCGACATTATTTTCTACACCATTAGCAGAGTCTTCTCAATCACCTTTCTATTAATTTATGTTTATATATAAAGGTATTTATTATAGAAAATATATATGTATGTTTATTTTAACTACAATATATACATTATTATTCAATTTTACTTCAGTATTTTTTTCAATTTTTATGCACCTGCCATGTTATCTCTCCACCACCCTTGGTTGACTGGTAGAGAATGCCTCAGGCATTAATTCCGCCTATGTATCTGTATGTTGCATGAAGTTTTAAATAAATAAATAAATACCTACATTACGTATTTAAATAATAGCAGCTTTGGTTTGCGACACCACTGCCTGAATTTTGTAAAATAATACTTGAACCTTCGTATCGAGCCAATGAACTATGGTTTCGGATACAAATATATTTTTAATTACACAGGAAGATGGAAATACATCGCAATTAAAATAAAAACTCGAAAGCATACATACATATTTAATTATATTATTAATTTTGACAAATGAGGCGTCACTATCGATAGCTATAAATAATAATCGAGTCATATTCAGCCACTGAAGCTTTGTTTAATGCATATTTATCATAATAAATAATATTGGAGTTTATGTGAAGGTCGGTGTATAAAAGGCTATCGTAAATCGAACGATCATTGTTAACTTAACCACTACGCGACCAACTTTTCTTCAAATACGTGATTTCAAGGGATTGATATGAGGTACCTTTATGTGTGACAAGAATATCAAAGAGAGTCGAAGGATCTCTCTGTGGATAATAGCTGCCGGTCTAACGAATACGCAGAAGTTATCTCATCCATTGTGTATTAGTTTCTTCATCTTTTATAACAACATTTAGCCATAAATGGCCAGTGAGCTTTTATAATATCTTTGTTACCATTCTTTTTCTCGGATATTCGAAGAGCTATATTCCAATAAAAAGATTGACCGGTCAGCAAAATAGCAAAGCGAAATATTCATAGTCTGTGAACGTGCTTCAGAATTTATACATATTTTATGCGATTGTTAAAGTTAAATAGCAACAAAATAAATCTCTTTTCTATTCACAGAGCTACGAGGCTGCGACCTCCAGTCAGATTGGCCCTTTCAAGGAAAGTTCGGGTTATCCCTAAACATATTCTAAAGCGTCTAACATATTTTATTAAAATTTAGCCTTTTCTGCTAGACTATAGCAATAAAATGACCTTTCTTTTTGTAACAATACCTTGATTACAATTGAAAATCTGACCTGAGTCTGTCCAATTTTCTGAAGGTTTTATTGTTAGGGCTGTTTCATCGGATCACACAAAGGGGTAGGTTTCTAGAAATGTCGTTATATATTATTTTGCTGCATTGTAATACTTTTAAATTAATGTACAAACTACAGGGGTAATAATAAATCTTACTTTTTATTTGTAAAAGAGCAAGTAGATTCGATCGGTTTTGAGAATATTTTTAAATACATGATTTGAAAAAATGAGGTAATGATGTTTATTGTGCCTAATATTGTTTTTTATTTAATTAACATCCAAGCTGTTTGTAATGCAATTAAGAAATTAGGCATTAGGCTATTAACTCTATTAAACGTTTTTAAATAATATATATTTAAAACACTATTGTTTTCAAAGTCAAATGTGTTTATTTCAAGTAGGCCATTATGTGGCACTTTTGAACGTTAAAATTTATATTTAATAAAAATTGATTCTACCGTGCATTCGGCAATGTAGGTTGTTATGGAGAAGAACGCACAAGAAACTCCATACTTACTCTTTTAAAAAAAAAAATTATACAATATTTATATAGGTACATACATTAATAAATTCGTATACGTGAGGACGATGTACCCAGCACTACTATACTACATATAGGTATGAGAGAATTAAAAGCATTAACAGGTAAATTCTTTTACTTGATAAATAGGAACATGGTCCTCACGTACTTACAAATAGTGCAAACATAGGTACATTACCTAATTAAACAACAACAGAACAGTGTGCGAGTCAATTTTTTTTTTAAAAAAAAAGAAGAAAAAATAAAAATAAAGCGTTACTATAATTATGAATATAATACAAATTAACCATTTTGATTTTGTCCACACCAAAGATAGGCCTATGGAGCAGGACCAGCATGTTTCCAAGCATTCTTATCTTGAATATAATCATCTAATTTGTAATATGCTTGTTTACAAAGTGTGCTTTTAACTATTGTTTTAAATTTTCTTTCATTTAACTTTAATATCTCACAAGGTATTTTGTTATAGAATTTAACACAGTACCCCATGAAAGATGTGTGTACTTTAGCTAATCTATATGATGGTTGATCTAACTTATCTTTATTTCTGGTATTACAATTGTGTCTATCACTAACTTTACTAAAGAGATTTAAATTTTTCCTTAAATACATAATATTTTCATAAATGAATTGGCAAGAAACTGTCATAATATTAATCTTTTTAAATAGCTCCCTAAGAGATTCTCGGTGACTTAACTTATATATGGCTCTGACAGCTCTCTTTTGCAATATAAATATTGATTCAATGTCAGCCGCCCGACCCCACAGTAAAATACCGTATGACATAATGCTGTGAAAGTAACTAAAATACACCAAACGCGCGGTTTCTACATCCGTTAACAGTCTTATCTTTCTAACAGCATAAGCTGCTGAGCTCAGCCGTCCTGCCAGAGATGTTATGTGAGGCCCCCATTGTAATTTGTCATCTAGAGTGATTCCTAGGAAAACTGTTTGATTTACATAGTCCAGCTTGTCTCCATTCAATATGATGTCACATTCGCTACTTCTAACATTCGGCAATGTGAATCTAATACATTTGGTTTTTTTTTCATTTAGTACCAAATTGTTTGCCGTGAACCAAGTTTGGACCTGATGAATAGACTTATTCACATCATCAAGATTTTGTGATCGTCGATCTATTTTAAATATCAAAGATGTGTCATCAGAAAATAACACGATCTTCGGTTGATTTTGTAATAATTGGGGCAAATCGTTAATGTAAACTAAAAAGAGGAATGGACCCAATATAGAGCCTTGAGGAACGCCCATTGTCATTTCAGACCCTAGTGAGTTTACGCCGTTTACCTGAACTTTAAGTTGTCTGGCTTTCAAATATGATCTAAGTAATTCAAGGGCCGTATGCCTAATCCCATAGTGCTCGAGTTTTAACAAAAGTGTCTCATGGTTAACGCAATCGAACGCTTTCGAGAGGTCGCAAAAGATTCCAATGGCGTCTTGTGCTTCTTCCCAGGCATTAAAGATGTTCTTTATTAGGGTGACGCCAGCGTCAGTTGTGCAACGCCCTTTGGTGAAACCGTATTGTTGATCATGAAAGATGGAATGTTTGTTAAAATGACGCAACAATTGGTTGAGCATTAACTTTTCGAAGACTTTACTGAGAACCGGCAGAATTGAAACTGGCCTATAATTATTGGCTTCCTTGCTATCCCCGGATTTAAACAATGGAACTACCTTACTATGTTTCATGAGGTCCGGAAAAATTCCTTGATCGACACTCGTGTTAAAAATGAAAGCTAAATAGGGTGCAATAGTTTCAATGATTGATTTACATACTTTTACAGATAATCCCCAAAGATCTTCTGTTAATTTAATTTTTAGATCTTTAAAAGCTTTTAAAATAGCCTGGGGGTTTGTATGTTGAAACTTAAACTCCGAAGGGCACGCATTTACATTCTTTCTAAGTAAGTCAGAAGAGAGAACGGGTGAGGAGTTTAAAGCAGCTGTAGTTTTAAAAGGAATATTAACAAAAAAGTTTTCAAATTTCTGAGCAACCTCTACATCTGAATGTATGGGACCATGTGCAGTCGCTAAATTAATTTCAGTATTACGCTGTTTTTTTCTACCTGTTTCATTATTTATTATAGGCAGGTTAGCATTTACAGAATAATAAAGGACTATAATTGCTAATTGTTTTGCAATTGAAAACCCATTGAAAACTACGTTTACCAATTAGCAATAAATAAGTAGTGGCTTAAAGTAAGTACGTTAGATCGCCTACTAACATTTACTGGTAACATCGTTCGATTCCCACAAAATCACTAGATGATATTGTTATTACATCCTGTATGGACACGAGACTTTGTATTGAATTCTCATTATCGCGGCTTTTCCTATGATTTCAAATTGCTACTTCGGGTAAAAGTATGGCGGGTTTGTGGTAGGACTTTACAACGATGTATGCGTTTGAAATATAATCAGAGCTTTTGTTCCAATAAATAGTCTACTAGCATTAATGAAGCTGTTTTCATTAACGTAGGACACAAAGTTACTTATTGGAAGACTGACTTTATGCACAGTTTATTATTTAAATGGCCAATAAACAAAGAATTCAAGCTGTCTTCAAGCAAATTATAAAATCAAACATTTATCAGTTAACTAATTTATTGTGGCCGCAACACCAGGAAGGCCTTATCCATTACCGGCGCCTGATTTGTCACGGTAGCTGATTCATTAGAGAGACATTAATCTTGTGTGAGGTGCGTGGAGTGAGGGGACCGTCACCCTACTAGCTGGTGATAAGGCGTACTTTGTCCAAGACGCCGTGACGAGCCCAGACATCGGGCCTGAAAGCCCGACACTGGAATTTAATTAACCGAAATTTGTCCTTTTGTCTCAGCTGTATCGGCGCAAGCCCCCAAAGTGTCTGTCAATATGTGGTTAACAGTGTTACAAGTTAGAGCAGGATACTCGTACATGCAAGTGCTTCGTGCAATTCAACACCACAGGTCCCAGTAAACCATAATAGCCTAATTTAAAGTAGACAATCCCCATCCCTTTGTGATTCTTTTTTATTGGGCCATTAAAAACACATTTAAAAGCATCAAGCTTGAGTACAGTTTCCTGTAACATTATAAAATTAAAAGCTATACTTACTTATTTCTACCAAAATAGAATACGAATGGTTAGTTGTATCAAAATATCTTTCATTTTATATTTTAATACATAAAAGCTTGACAAATAGTTCCCATTTCCAATTTAGACACGACGTACGACACAACACAAGAAATGTCGGCATTTCAAAAAGAGAATTATCTGCTGAATACCATCCAACATCCCGGTCCCATTCTCCACATATTTTCATTTGAACGTCAACGTAGATAGAAACTAAATCACGAACCATTGCAGTGTATTCATATAAACTCTAAATGCGTAAAAGTGTTTCGGACAGGCAGTGAAGCCACGTCAGAATGTGAGAGCGACATATGAAAGAGGAATTCTGGAAATAGAATAGCGTATACACAGAGCGAAAAATCAACTAGCAATGATGGCGACCACTTGAAAAAGTTACCGAACCAACGGACACAAAGTTTGGAAGACATGAGTAGTTTCATCACGATACAAAGTTTCGGAAATATATTTTGTTCTTTGATTTTTTAGATAGGGTAAAACCAGGATAGTTGCCCCAGGGGTATAGTTGACTCGATTGTAATTACTCCATTTTCGCGGATAAAACGCATGCTATTTTATGAATCTATCGAAAGATTCTCCAACTACCACTAAGTTGACGGTGTCTCATGTCTCTGTGCGATTGCATGGGCAGGCAAAAGGTGATCAATTTTTTTGCGGGATATATGCCCTATGTCTTGGCGGGGCATCTATCCTAAACGTGTTTACATGGATTAGGCAGCTATCCCCTATGTAGGATAGTTGTCCCAAAATATAGAAGTACGCAAAAATCGCTAATACTCTGGAAATATTAAAGATAATTAATGATTAAACGAACTTACCTGTACGTGAAGTTCTATCATAATTATACGAGCGCCTCGTCCTCGAGATTAGTAATTTACACATGTAGTTACGCCTAGTTGTCACCACTCATGCACTTAGTTGAGAATAGAATAGAATATATATAATATAACATTTTGCTTATCTATGGCAATTTTGTTTGACATACCCACAAATCTTTTATTTTATTTTTTGTACGTGTGGGTACTCAGTCCAGTTCCGCTCTCAGACGATGTCGCCTATCATTTAGTTTAGAGTAAAAGATCCTGTAGTTCATTGTTGTATTTCCGAGACTATAGATAATTTGGGGTGTGTGTATATGTATAGCACTGGGAGGGTGGGATTACTAATCTCTTCGGACTCGGCGCTCGTATAATTATGATAGAACTTCACGTACAGGTAAGTTCGTTTAATCATTAATTATACTCGCGCCTCGTCCTCGAGATTAGTAATTTACACATGTAGACTTTGAGAGTATTTTTGGAAATATCATCAATTTATAATACTTAATGTTCGTAAATATAAACATAATTTTATTAAGTTATGTTTAATTTGGTACAATAAACATAAATAACAATTTTGTACTTCTAGGATTAACAATATTATGCGGTTTCTTTGAGTATTTACTCAAAGGGTAAAATTAATCACAAACAAATGAATATAATTAAGTAACTGAGGAATAATTATTCTTATAATAGTTATCACAGTTATCTGTATCTAGACAATAATTTATATTCGCACTAAATTAATTATAAATGATGGTTGATTATTGATTCGGCTAAGGCAGTACTATCATCATCAATAATAACTCTCTGATAGAATTTTGCAAAAGTTGTGGAATTCCTACTCCAGCCTGCCGTTTTACGGATAGTATCTAGGCTGACGCCCAGTGAGTGCGCGCGCGATGATGCTGAATGTCTCGTGCTGTGTGCACTAAACACGCTCGTGTCGATCCCACACACTCACTGAGCGTTTGCTTTATCCAGCGGCTAAGCGTTTGCGTTCCCACTGGTTTATGAGGTTGCCTAATTCCAACAAATAAATCGTCTGATGTTCTTAATGATGAGGTGCGTTCTATGTAACACAGCAATGTAGTGGCTGGGCATATGGATGTTTTATCAGTAAAAAAGGGTAAATTAACAATAGGTTGTTGAAAGCCCGGTCTAGAAGTCTTTACAATATCGGAGATTTTAATTGTGATACGCTGAGAAAGGGTTTGAACGTTGCCAACTTTTATATTCGAGAGAGTTTGGACTCTCTGTGCGGTTGACAGAGCCAATAAGGTAATAGTTTTATTTGTAAGTTTATCAAAAGTTAATTCCTCATTAGGATGCCATGAACTTAATTTATCCAATACTAAGTTTGTATCCCAGGTAACCTCATATTTAGGTCTTGGTGGCTTTAGTCTAAAAACCCCTTTGAGGAATCTTTTTATTCTGTCATCACTAATTAGTACAGGGCTCAGAACCAGGGAAAGAGCAGATCTGCATGAATTGAGTGTACCATATTGACAACCGTCATTAAATAGTTTGGTTAAAAAGGATATTACTGTGGGTGCAGAGGCGTCATAAACATTTAACGAATTTGTTTTAAAGAACTCCCACCATTTCTTCAAGTAAACGTCGTATTGTTTCATGGAGTTCGGTGCTAATGATGCTAACATTATTTCTAGTGATGATTCTGGTACGTTTCTCCTTGAAAATGCGTCCCGGATAATATGCCTGCCACCAGGGTAATTGACTCGTGTATCCGACGGGGGCTGGAATGAGACAGTAAGGCATTGGTTTTAGGTGGAAATGTAACAGTTTCCGAAATAAGAAGGGACCTAAACATCGGGTAGTTACCATGGCTGTGATGGCCAAAAAGGTACGACCATGATACCTCGTGCCTTGTCTGTTATTATTTTTCAAGAGTTTTAAGTATGACAGAAAATGGCGGGAATGCATAGAAATCATAATTTGCCCATGAAACCGTAAATGAGTCTATCGCGAATGCGTCTGGGTCGCGGTCCAGGATATATAAGTGGCACATTTGTTATTTATGCGACTAGCAAATAAGTAAATTTTTGGTTGACCGAATGTACGGGTGAGACTGTCAAAGGCTCAATCGGACAGTTCCCATTCTATGTCCGGATGGGTTCTTCGTGATTCGTAATCTGCAATAATATTATCACTAGATTTTATGTACGAGACAAAGACGAAAAGCTTTTTGCTTTCGCACCAGTTCCAAATATCACGAGTTATTTTTGTGAGATGAGGGTACTGTATACCCCCCATTTTATTTATATATGCTACTGCTGTTGAATTGTCGACGCGTAGTAATATTTGACAATTATAAAGGTTTTTAGCAAAAACTTTTAAGGCAATAAATGCGGCAAGCAGTTCTAAATAATTTATGTGTTGTTCTCGTTCGGTATTTGACCACTGCCCACTCGCAGACTTTCCTTCACAGGCGGCCCCCCACCCCGTTGTTGAGGCGTCAGAAAATATCTCAACTTGATAAAAATCAACTTTTATTCGATGGACCGAATGTTCTATTTTTTTTCACCACTCAAAGTCGGGTTTTAGTGTTTCAGGTAAATTCATAGGTTTGTTATAATCATCATGACCCTTTAAGTTGAGATATTTACATCTTTCCATTTCTTTAGTGTGCAGCCATCCGTATTCGATCGCTGGACAAGAAGAAACTAATAAGCCTAATAACTGAGCAAAATTCCTAATTTTACAATGCTTCAATTTTGAAAACATTTCAAGTTGTGATTTTATTCGTAACCATTTTTAATGCCGTTCTTAAATCCTCTAACTTAAAATGATATGTTTTAACGAATTTGTTAAGGTTTTTTAAGTTTAAAATAAGGCGCATCTTGCCATTGGGTTTGGGAATCAAGAAAATACTTGAGATAAATTGATTTTTACATGGATAACATTCTGATATTGCGCCTATTTTGAGTAGGCTATTAACCGCTTATAATGCGGCCTTTCATTAGCCGAGTATTATGGTCTAGCAGGAAGTGTATGTTGTATAACGGGTGATGTAAATGGTATTTTATAACTTTTTATCCACGATAGTATAGTCTGATCGTTAGTAATTGCAGCCCATTGATGATAAAATTTAGATAAGCGGCCTGCGTACTTAACTGTCTCTAGAAGCGGCGACGGGGATACGTCGACTGATGGCCCCGCGCTGACGTCTTCGATGAATGCGCGTGCGGTGGCATGTACTGCGTCTGCGGCGGGGGATATTGCGCGCGCGACACTGCAGGCTCGCGGCTCCTCGGCGCTGGCGCCGGCCCCGCGGGCGGCCTGCGCGCCTGGGGGGGAGCCCTGCGGTTTAAAGCTCTCGATGCTGGTCCTTTATAATAGGTATTCGCAGCATTGCTGCTAGATTCGGCTTTCAGTTCGATTCCTGATTTATTTACAGACTTTGCTGATTTTAATGTCTCTGCTAAATTTTCACCGAACAGATACGTGTCTATCTTGGTGTTTTTAAGGTGTTCCTTCATGTCATCTTTGAGAGCAAATAAAATGAAATTTTTACGTGTGATGGAATCTGCATGTTGTAAATCGCATTACATTCTGCTTATATCCATTTTTTTTTGCAGAATGTCAGTGGTTATTGTTTTGGCATTTAATTGGGTATTTATGATATCGGCCAAACAAGCAATTGCACAAGACATTTGTTTCTGTTTGTTTTCTATGCCTTTGTCTCGTTTGATCGCGGTATCAGGAATTGCCGCCTTAATTTCCAGATTTATTTTAGGGGCATCTAGTTGGATACAATTTTTAGGTAATACATATTTTGACATCAAGTTTATACGATTTTCTTTATTCAAACCGTCTTTCGCAATGTGTAATAAACGATTTGCCACTTCGTTGCGTATTTCAGGCCCGTATTTGTCAGTGTTAGTAGGATCATCGCCTAAGATGTCTAGAATTTCCGTATCCAGATCAGGAATATTAACCTCATGAGCAATAGGCTCTTCGGAGTGTACATTCGTGGTAGTACTAGGGCCTGGCTGAGGTTCACAGGTTTCGTTCGAATTCTGAACTAGTGATGTTTCATTTTCAGGTGGCCATTCTAATAACCAATCATCTGGTCGCAGTGCGGGTGTGTCTGAAAATTATCATAAATATGATAATTTTTAAAACGTAAGTTAAATAACTTACAATCATTAAAAAGTGGACTTAAATAAGTCCATGAGTAGTACTGAAATTTCAGTTTAGTAGGTACATAATTATTGTTTGTAGATTAGTCATAATAGTAATAATTATAAGGTAAGGTTACAATCCCCAGCGGAAGGAACGCCAACCGTATTTTAAATGCGTTGAATCAGCCCCAGTGACTGTTCAGGTTGCATCAATGTAACGTAAATACGTAAATATGGCGGTAAGAAAATAGTTATCACTTTAGAATGAGCTAGTAGGTAAATACCTGCTCCAATATCTTCATCGTGTAGAACAACAGCTTCTTCCAAGTCGGATACACTTTCCGAAGCACGAATTTGTCTATCACGGATCTTGCGTTCTAACTTTTTTATTTTATTTTTGTAATGGTTAATGTCTTCTTCGTGAGACCTAGAACTCTTACGTTTCGGCATTTTATAATAAACTTGTGCGAAGACGCGAAATATATGGTGAGTGGTTGAGCACTAGAATGCGAATGATAGGCGACATCGTCTGAGAGCGGAACTGGACTGAGTACCCACACGTACAAAAAATAAAATAAAAGATTTGTGGGTATGTCAAACAAAATTGCCATAGATAAGCAAAATGTTATATTATATATATTTTTTTTCTCAACTAAGTGCATGAGTGGTGACAACTAGGCGTAACTACATGTGTAAATTACTAATCTCGAGGACGAGGCGCGAGTATAATGTTTTTTACTTTTCATAAATTCGTAGATAAAAACCAAAGTACCAGCCTGTTGTACAAATAAAGTATTTTGCTTTTTGTAGTAAGTAAGAGAAATAGTGATTTCAAAAAAGTTTGCCAACTATACGACGTTTACCCTACGTGTGGGTTCTTTGAATTTACATGTTAGGTATAGGTACCATTACCATTGTGTTGCATTGATTTATTTATTGTACTTTTTTGAAATAAAAATTTATTATTATTATTAGGTAGGTATAGGAAAATCTTCCACATATATTTTTACCGTATTTTTTTATGCTATGGATTTACAGTGTAGATTAATAATTTGTTTATACTTTTCATTTACTAGAACAGTATTTCCTGTTTCCTGTCAAAAACATATTGTTCGAAGCGAAGTCGAACTGAGTTTCCATATAATAAATCTAAGCAATACATCAAACGTATAATAAAACATAAATAATAGTTATCACACTATTTTTTTCTCAATTACTCGACACATTGAAATAAACTCTAAACGTGATGTAACTATAATTAAGAAGTCATGTAAACTTACAACCAATACAAATACACGACAAGTTTCTCAGCTGATAAGATTAACCACTGCAAAATCCGAAGAACAAGTCTTGAAAAATAACCGTTCTTAGTACGAATCTGTCATAAAACAGAGATTCCCATTCGTTTAACAACGGAAAAAGAAAAGGAACAAATAGTTGGAAGAAAGTGTTCCTTAACTCTTGTTTTATAACCTGAATAAAGTGAGATCTCGGCGGTACAAAAAGTGTAGATATTGGAAAGAAATCATAAGTAACAGTTCCTTCCGGGCATTCGAGGTACGCACTCCGAATATAATGCAATTACTTGAGATGGATTGCTTCACTTCGAGCCGCGAGAAGGTCGTATAACTTCCTTATCGCCGCGACGTATCCGCTTTTATGTCGTTTTTATAAAAAAGAGAATAAAAATATTATTTCCATGCTGATTTTCGGATGAAAGAAAAGCGTAAAATGTTAGTAGGGTTTTGTGTACTTTAGCTATTGTTGCGCATATTTCTCAGTTGGAAGACAATTGACGGGGAAGCTCCCAGGGCGCCGGAGTTTTAATCATGTCATTGCTTATTATTGCCATTCTTTAAATTCATGTTCGTTAAATGTTCCTTTAGAATCGCACGCGTACAAACGTTTGAGGAGAAATACCTGACGTTTTCTTGCGAGTAAAACCAAACAAAATAACGAATACAATGAGGAAAACCGTTACACATAATCATTTAGCATAATATTTACCTGTATTTCTCTGTTAGCTCTTACTTCCTTAGTAGGTAACTAAGTGTGAAAAACTCGTAGTCAAAACGTTGCCACAGTGTTTTTATTTTAGCTAGTTTGCCAATTCAACTTAGACTTTCTGAGTGTGTGTGTGCGCTTGTATTGTTGTTACTTCTTCAACCTCAAACGGCTGGACGGATTTGGATAAAATTTGGCACAGAGATAGATTATAGTCAGGTAATAGGATTTATTGCGGGAATATGTTTCCTCGGAATAATTTCCGAATTTCAAGCGGGCGAAGCCGTTAGCAGAAGCTAGTTGCATATAAAGTGCTTTAACGTGTTATAGTTAAAACCAAGCAACTTGTTAGTTTATTCCATCCTGCAACATGTACAACAATCACTCTCGGCAATCCAACAATTAACAAAGCCTGAATAGTAACTCCATTCATTGACGCGCTTATTAAGGTAGTCGAGCACAATGAGATCAATGTAGCGATAGCAGCTACTAGGGCACTCGAGTGAGTGCGGGAGAATTGGAACCCTAGTATTGTGGACAAACTGGGTACCAACTCCAGACTTTACACATTGCGCATAGTATATGCCGCATGGGTATTGTGGAAGTGAGTTAATTTACATGAATAAATAAAAGTAGAATAAATTAGGAGTTGATTGTAAAGTAGCTTTCTGAAGTGTTTTAGGAATAATTCTACTGGCCCACTATTGCAAGGGTTAATAACCTTAATTAGAGCCAAACCTAACATTATATCAATGACGCACTACTGTATTGAAACCGTGTTCTATAAGGTAACGTACGGATTAAAAATCATACCAACACGGCAAACTCACTATTATTATTTACAACAGAATTCAACTGAAATAAGACTAACGTCTGTTAGTCTTTTTGATTATATTTTAATAAATACCGTTCCTATATACAAGCGCGTATATATTTTTTATTATATTTATATGACGATCTACACCGTGACCTTAAAACGGAATCATACAAAAACTTGCTGAAGCCCACGAACACAGACTTTATCGACACGTGAATGTTAAGGCTATCCAGCTGCTAGACAATACAGACTTAGTGCGTAGGCTAAAAAGAACTAAACCTTTTGAATTAGTGTAGTGTACAAAGTGAATGAATAATAGTGACAACGCTGTGCTATGCATATAACACATGAACATAGTGTTTTTATAAATTATATCAGACTCTAAGAAAGTGCTACGGACTTGTGTAAAAGTGCAAATGGACACTATTCTTAGTTTTAACATAATCTATAACGTAACATATTAAGTTAGAGTTAAATTGCTCATTAGTCTTTTAGGCTAGATCGTAATTAATTATTAAGAATTTTGTTGTTACTAAAAAAGAACAAAAATAAATAAAAAATAAGATGTTTATAGTCGTACGGCTAGACGTGAAAGAATCCAATGTGCTAGGTTTGATAAATATTATTATTAGAACTATTATTCTCCAAAACCAGACATTATTGAGTCTCCCTCAAAAGTCGAATCGCCACCGCAAATTATTACAAAAAAGGTCGTTATAGTTACTATTTGTAAAATATTCGATCCTTTAAGATTAATTTGTGCATGCATTTACACTAAAAAAATCTTTTTACAGCAATTATGGGTCATTAAGTTAAATTGGTAATATTACCAAAATCTATTAAACATGTGGTTAAATTCATGTCTAATTTGCACTTCCTTTCTAATATTAAAATTAGCAGAAGTGTTCTTTGTAATTGCCCGATATGCATAGAATTGCTTTGTTTTTTCGATGCGTCACAGAAAGCAAAGAGCAATACGAAACAAACTTAATCTATTGAAAGAAGATTCAGATTAATTCGAGCATATTTCGATGTTTTGACTCGGCGCATCCGCATCTCGAAGCACTTAGCTTTGATCCATTCACCGACGTAGCGTTGCATCGCATTTGCATCGCGGAATCCAAGGATTAGTCGGGTATTATATAACACTATCTGACCGTGTGTCGAAAACAGAATAATTTATGTCGGAATAGTAATGCGGTTTTGATTATAATTCTGTCATACTATTATTGAATTGTTTTTGTAGCGTCAGCAGAAAAAACTAATATCAACTTTTTTTTTAAGTAAGCTTTTTGTACCTCTCAGCAAATTCTTTGATTTTATACCCATATTATTGGGGTGCATAAAAATCTTTGAGATCGGCGCCATATTGGTATAATCTGTGAACATTGCATTGTCATTCAAACCAAACGTATGCAAAAAATTGAGCTTAATCAGTTGGGGATAACTGTTTTAAAATTTCATTTGGTAGATTGGATCCATCGCACGTACTACTAACTAACAAGGTAAATTAAAACATTATAAAAGCTTGTAATGAAAAGGTGAGTTCAATAAAAGCTTTTAAAAAGTGTTGGACTAGTTTTAATAGGTCAATCTCTCGACTGTATACTGTCCCGGCTGACGTCCGGGATATCTTCGGTATAGTGTCGGGTCAATCTAGCTCTTGGGTCGTTTGCTAGATTCGCAACGGGTTTAATGGTTGACGTGTACAACTGCCCATAGAATCTCTCGATCTCCCTCAGAAGCTCCGGTTTGGCGGATACAATCCTGCCATCATCGGTCTTCAGTGTTGTGAGCTGGCTCTGCCCAATAGACAGATCTCTTGCAAAGACCTTGGAGCCCTTATTCCGCTCGATCGCATCTTTAATACTTTCGGTATTAAAGATGCCGAGGTCGCTTTTCAAGGCCTTTGAGATCCGTCTATTTAGCTGCCGGTATTTCACCGCATCGTCTGAAGACTGCAGGATCATCTCCGCCTCTCCTTCATTAGCTTGAGAGTAGGATCAGGGAGCTTTTAATTAGCTATCTGTAAGGCGGGTCTTGAAAAAAACTTAGACCCGACCGTATGGACAGCTTCCACGAACCCATCGCTGTATTCGTCCACGGAGCTCCCTAGGCACTCGAAACGATTCTGGAGTTCGAGCTGAAAAGTTTCGGGGATTTGGGTCTGCAGCCCAACTAAAAGCAACCTATACCTTTTAAATGGGATGGATTTGGGATTTCCTTTCCCACTAAGAATTTCTTAATTGTTACCCTAAGATAGGATTTTAGGTGCCCGGGTACCTCGAACTAAAACATATCTATCTGGTAAAGAAGTGGAAGAGTTAAGTTTTACCATAATATGCTTTTGCCTTTCTTATTTTTTCATAAACCTTAGAAGCATGCACAGATCAAGATTTGTAGCAGGTTTGGCCCATGGTAAACCATATGGGTATAAGTTCTCCCGTGGGTTCCCGTACTATCGAGGTGGGAGAGCTCAGTAGCCGTGGCTTGGACACCCAAGGTAAAGGAAAGAGGAACCCAAGGAGGGGCCGCTCGTCAGGGCTTTTGCCGATATGCAGACGAGCATTGGCCGCTCTCCCTACACCCTGCGGCCGAAAAGTGGCAGGTGGTGGGGCCAGGACCCGTCACAGGGGGACCGAGGGTGCCATATACGGGGTCTGGCTCCCATGTACGGGATTGGTCCCTGGGGTGGTCACGGCCTGCTATTGGTTCTGGTGCGCCGGTGATAGTGGTTACTCCCCAATGGAGGGTCCGGTGACGTACAGCCGTGGTGGGTTCCCGTGGAGTTTTAGTGGGTTGGAGTCCCACATAACTGCGCTATCTCCCCGTGGTAGGGCAGTATGCATGAGCATTTAACAAAGTTAAAAAAAACTGTTTTAATGGAGGTTGCCACTGTTAATTCTGGTATACAGGAATAGCAGTGTGAATAGTGTACAGGAACAGCCAATATATATGCCTTATGGACTTTCTGGTGAACTACGGGCAAAAATAATTTTCCATAGTCACCGCCTAGTTCACTTAGGTGAACTAGGCGGGTGGACCATGGGCAACACAAGCCGGCTTACAGGCAACAGGGAATCAGTATTTACATAGAGGGACTGCCATCTCACCTCCACAATCCAGTGATCGGATAACACGACACTACTTGGCTAGATTGATATCAGAGTTTTTGCCTTCTGATCACCTGTAAAAATACACAAAAAATCAAAGTACTTTAAATCTATATTTCTCAAACACCGTGAGTAACAATCTTGTTTCTAATAAAACATTTAGGTAGGTATACAACTTTAGGGTCTCTAATTGGGTCGGACAAGATTGTCAAATATTTATAATAGGTCCCTAAAGTTTAAAGATATCTTATAACGAAGTCAAAGTTTTCGTAACAAGGCTTAGAATTTTGTTGCTTCACGTGGGTGTACCAAAACCTCTTGAGGCATGGAATCACAACAACAATTATAATAAATATTTATTTTAGACATTTTGCTTTTTATTGTGCACATTTTATGTGCAATTACTTATTATCACTCTTTAACAATTATTCATACATTCAAAATACAATTCGTTGTGCATGGCGATACGACATTATTGATATTGAATGAATACAAAAGAATTTAAAAAAAGACTTTACGGCCCTATATTATATTTATAGTAGAGGATCCGAGTAAGGAGCTACCTTTACCCACCTGTTTAATGGATGAAAAGCATTTTATAACAAACTTAATATGTTAAAAAGAATCCTATCAAAAAAATAATTATATTATATAATTAATATAATTAGTAACCAACAGTAATGAGGTTCATATTAACTGAAAGGACATTTTATGCTAAAAAAGTAATGATCAATTATGTCCTGATTCTGAACTATTGCGGTAAACGTTCACTGTTTTTATTCGAAGAGTTAAGCTAAACCAAGTAATAAACAGCAATGTGGCTCATATATTCTGAAAGGGCTACTTATGTTCGTCAACTGTGTACCAGTTCTGAAATATTAGTGAAAACATACACTGGCAATATTTGATGAGTTAAGACAGACCGTATAACGAACAGCAAATAGGCTAATGTTTTCCGAAAGGCCTTCTTTAGTTCTTTATTTTATACCATAAAAAAATAGAAACTGATTGTATTTTGCGCAGTTAAATTTGCTAAGTAAATCATAATCGTAATACACATTGTTACCATTCATTCCCATTTTTTCCCAGTTCCGAAATATTAAAGTAAACGTACACTGATTTTCAGTTCATTTATGAATTTTTAATTAATTATAGTCTTGACCGGATTTTAAACTCGCGTTTTTTTTTACATATCTATTAAATTTAATATAAAATGCTTTTCATCCATTAAATTGACGGATCGAGGTCGCTCCTTACTTGTATCTTAGACCATCATCACAATTTAATAAACTAAGCAATAATTCAAAACCTGAAAGCAACAGTTGCTAAACGTCAATGTTAATAAAATCAAAACCTGACGCAGAGAAGTGGAATCGGAACTTTTGCAGCGAGGATAAACATTTGATAGAAGCGTCGAGTTAGGTAGTGTTAACTCTTCAACTGGCGAGGGGCTTAGTGCCCGCAGCGATCCACGTGGGATCTCGTTACAAACTCGCGATTGAAATATTTCCGAACCAGTAGACACGTAGCGCGTACCTTTATTTGTATACCCGCGTCAATAGAAGTCACGCCGCTGAAAGAACTGTATTGTATCCCACGAGTGTGCCCGTGCAATGTTTTTTTTTTTTTTTTTATACGTTGCCCCACACTAGGAATTTCTTCCTGTATCGTGGGTGCGTTTACAAACATATAAACTCACATACACAACACCCAGAGCCGGAACAACTATCTGTAGGTCATACAAATATTTGTTCCGTGCGGGAATCGAACCCGCGACACGCTGCGCAGCAGTCAATCGCTCAACCACTGCGCCAACCGTGCGCCCTCAATGTATTCCATGCATGTATATGGAAATTAAATTCTTACTTCCATAATGATACTAGACTGTTATTATCATATGCAAGGCAAAGATCTCTTCTCATACAGAGAAGGAATGAGCATTAATCTCCACGCTTTCTTAAAGGGGGTTATTACAATCATATAAGTCCAGGTTTCACCCGATGTTTTCCTTCTCCGATGACAGATACATCATATAAGACAATCTTGGAAAGTACATATGAATTGAAATAGTCACATTGGTACTTTCCCAGCTTTGAACTTACGTGCTTTACCGTCGCCTCAGTCACCAGAGGCGAGGTCTTAACCAGTGGCCTACCACGACATTTTATACTTCCATAACACAATATACTGGCGTATACCAGAGGTCCAGTTTGCCAATCGGCCGCCAATACTAATTACATCAGTGCACTAACTGCAATTGTGTTGATCACTGTTTAATGTAATATCGCCGTAATTTGCAATAGTTATCTCTTTAACTATTGGGAATTCTATCTGAACTACGGAACTGTTTCATTTCGCTGTTCATCCATGAGTAATAATGCACTAAATGTAATAATGTTATCGCAAACGTCACATCAGACCATGATCATTTATTGCCGTGCAGTGATTGTAACAAATAATCTGTATTTAAGAAACTATTATCATTACGCTTGATGAACGGTTTTCTTTTTAGCATTTTAATTTTTGAAAGTGTGGCACCAGCTGTCCATCTTCCTTATCTTCATTTCAGCCGAAAGACTTTTACTGCTGAACAAAGGTTTCCTCCTAATGTGTATTCACATCGACATCCGGACGATTCCTTCAGCGTTCACCAGGTCATCGGTCCACTTAGTGGAAGGCCTTCCAATGCTGCGTCTACCGGTACGCAGACGCCACTCCAGAACTTTACGTCCCCATCGTTTATCCGTTCTGCGAATAATGTGCCCTGCCAACTGCCACTTAAGTTTGGCAATTCTTCGGGCTATGTCGCTATACCATGATCTATGTTCTTAACTTAAATTAATATATAACGTGTTTATAAGTTTAAACCCAAATATCAACGTGTTTTATGACATTTTCGTAAACGACTCAAGGCGGTCCCGAACGCTTAGTCAGTTCCTTTTAGGGCTTTCGATAATGACTCGGTAAATAACTAGAAAAGCTAGGCTGGATGAAAAACGACGAGTCATACCCAGACGGCAATTAATTACAATTTGTTTATGTACCAAATTCATTTTTGTGCTGAGCATTGTGCCATTTGCTATTATGAAACGAAAACCTTCTATGCAAAACGGAAATTTAGGGATCCATTACTCATAGCACATAATATGCAATATTATATAACAGAACAACTACATAACTTTATGACATGTTTCCATTTTAACAGTTTGCAGTATATATGTTTCTGTTTCCATAAATATAACGTCGTTAATGTATGCTCTCGTGCCCCAGTCCTGTCGAGATTAAGTCCTATAGTGAACTACGTATCTGCTATTTAGTCTTATCGAGACGTAGTCATAACGCTTCTAACCCCCCGGTAGCAGCGGCAGGCACACCTCTGATAAATAAAATAAACGCACTGAATTTCGCCACAAGCGATATCAAACTACAAATTATAAGAATTGAAATTCGATTCACGTTAAAATCCACGTTTTATTGCTATATCCGAGTTGCAAAAAATATATATAAATGATATATTTCGCTACACACGGAAATCTACTTTATTGACGCTCGATACAGATGGAAACACAGTACAATGTTACTTAGTAATTTGATCCACTTGGTAATAATTAATCTCAATTGATCCTTCATATTCGAGTAGCTGAATCAGCGTTGCAGGTAACAATTACCATTCGGAATACCGCGTTCACAAGGATTAATGGTGCAAAGGCATAACTGTAGAATTACAGGGTATTCAAATGTAATCCGGAGAGGATTCTCCAGATAACATTAAACGCGTGCTAATAGAGGCCGGGGAGGGAACAGAGTGCCAGATCGAGCCGCCACGCGCCTGCCCGCGGAACACCTATTACGTTCTCATTAACGTGGTCGTAGTGCGCTTTACCCCTCGTTAACAATGCCCTACCAGCAAATTGTGCCTTCAAAATGAATGTATACGATACGGCGACCTTTTGCCGATTACAATCTCTTACATCTTAATTATATAACATTCTTAACTGAAACGCCAGTAAAGCTGTCCGTTAATGAAATCAGGGGAATTAAAGTAGTAAAGATTTGATTTTGGATCGGCATTCCTTGTTTAATGACTAGTTGAGAAGTACAAAAGGCCGTCGATCTATCTGACCGGAGCACACCTCCTCTTGGCGCGGCAGCGGGCTGACGGGAACAACGCTTTTTAGTTTGTGGACACATCCTGCAGCCTTATGTGTAATTATTCGTTAGTTAATCGGTTCCGAAAGGTAAACAAGGCAGAAGTGAATGAAAACGCCGGGAGGGGACGCCCTAGAAAGACATACATAGACCTTATAGGTGATGTTCTTCAGAAAGGCCAGGTACGCAGTACTCATAACCGGCGTGTGTTTGACTAGATGAATGAATGTGAGTGAAGCAAAAGAAGTATGTAAGGATCTTAGCAGGTGCAGTTCTGTAGTTTCTGCCTACCCCCATGGGAAAAAGGCGTGAGTTTATGTATGTATGTATGTAGGCAGTTGCTCCATGTAAAACACTGGTACTCAGTTGAATCCGGTAAGAATGGAAGCCGACTTAATGTAGTTGGGAAAAGGCTAGGCAGATTGATTGTATGTTACATACATCGGATCAGACTAAATTACGTCATTATTAGCATCTCAAACAGTGCATAAGCAGACCTACTGATGTGCTGATACATTCAGTTGGAATAAACACTACTATTTAAAGTAGAAAAGTAGTGCTCGTGCACTATTTCAGGATAACTACGTCAAGCATAGAAATATTAAATACAGGAGAAGTGGCAAGGGGGCGTGTCGGTGTCTGCGCGACGTGGTCACAGTGCCCATGTCCAAAATCATGTTTCAAAATATCACAGCGACTGTACTATTTTTGCAATAAATACATTGCTCCTTAACCACTAGCTAAGTTCGTCGCTAAGTGACTGGACAAGCAATGTAAAAATCACAAAACGATACTTTATTAAGCGGATGCATCGCGTAGTACGGCCGCTGCTTCTTGCGAGGAGTTAGTGATGTGATTGTGTAGATGTTTTTGTGTGGGTAAGTTGTACGGAGCATGGTAAATACACGCTGTGTTTGATGAGATAAGGTTTATATTTGATTCTGTAGTACGTTGTGATTTAAGAGTTGCGGGTGTGTGCGCGACTGCGTGTCTATTGCTTTTTCTGAACTGCATGTGTAGTAGTTGCCGTGTGGTAGGGGCAAACTGGAGACACAGGTTGCCGATATATTTCGTCCACCGGGCATATCTCCTTGTTTATTATATCTATGACGTCAAGTTAAAAGTTGATAACTGCGCCACGTACTGAAAGTTCGTCAGCCTATCGCATAAATACTACAGCGAAACAATTTTTCCTGGCTCTACTTTTACGACTTGCGCGGGGAGATAAACAAATGAGCGTAAAAGTACTCTCATAAAAGGAATACCTAAATCTGTAAAGCAATTAAAGTAATATTATACGTACGTATACAAGGTTTAGAGTGAAAATGAAAATCTCTTTCGTGGAAAACATATCCACATAACATGATGTCTGTATATTAAAACGTTAGCTGTTTCTTTAAATAACGATTTTGCACATTAAGCATCCATTACGGGAACGAGCAGTCGGTAGTTTTATTTTTTTCTTTGCAACACGTGTCTGCGCGCTGCAGCGATCCAGCGGTTGCTAGGGCCAGGTGCGAACGCACGATACAGCTTTTTGTATCAAATGATTCTATTTTTGCCGCTGCAACTAGACGGTGAAAATGTAAAACTATGAAAACTTATTTTTGAATCGCTCGCCGTAAAAATCCTGTTACCTATGAACGTTCAGAGTGTGGCTTACAAATATGAAATTCCGTTCGGAAAATGAATTAACAATGTGAATGGTTTCGTGTGTATTTCTGCTGCAATGGCTGGATGGATACGTTTAAAATACTTTGGTTTTATCGGCACAAAGCCACCATTCAATCGAGTTCATGGACTAAATAGAGTCACACAGCATTCAGGTCTTGAATACGCAGCGAAATGTCAACAGTATTACTTTTTCAGAGTAGTTTAAAACATGTATCTTAGATATCTACTCCTTATGAATACATTGTGAATCTTGTTTATTTCTAGTAGATAAAAACAGTTCCAATACCTTTATTAAAATTATTGACATCGTAAACAAAGCCACAATTTATTGTTACAACAATATCGTCACATGCGGCCAATTACAATGCAATCTGTTTAAAATCATTCAGCAATTGCAAGCGATTATACAGCAGATATCAAGATAAAACATTATGAAATGTAGTCACACATCGGAATACAGAAACAATTGTGTGCAGAATAAAATGGATGATTGTTAAGCCCGTTATTCCAGTCAGCTTTATAAATAGAGAGCGACAACGCAGACTGCAGAATTGGAACGTTCGCCAGCCGAATATATCACAATATAATATTGAATGAGACGATTCTAAATATGTAATACTAGCCGAGTGGCCCCCGGGATTACCCGTGAAAATACATTTCACCCCTATTTCCCGTTTCGAGGTCGAATTTTAAAAGTTTCCTTCTTAGCCGACATTTGCGTTATGGGTAAAAATGGTAAAATACATTTTCCAAATTTCGTTTTTAGGTTCGCGGGTTCAGCCTGTGCTGGCAGATGAGTAAGTCTGTTCACTCTGCGTTATTACGATTTACAAACTAAGTAAATTCTGCTATCTTTTGCCGAAGTAGGATTTTTAAGTAGGCCTTTTTAGGGTTCCGTAGCCAAATGGCAAAAAACGGAACCCTTATAGATTCGTCATGTCTGTCTGTCCGTCCGTAAGTCACAGCCACTTTTTTCCGAAACTATAAGAACTATGCTGTTGAAACTTGGTAAGTAGATGTATTCTGTGAACCGCATTAAGATTTTTACTCAAAAATAGAAAAAAAACAAAAAAAATATATTATAATACTTGAAACTGAAACTAAAAATTTTTTTTTCCTTCAAATCCATACGTGTGGGGTATCTATGGATAGTTCTTCAAAAATGATATTAAGGTTTCTGATATAATTTTTTTCTAAACTGAATAGTTTGCGTGAGAGACACTTCCGAAGTGGTAAAATGTGTGTTCCCCCCCCCCCTGTAACTTTTAAAATAAGAGAATGATAAAACTAAAAAAAATATATGATGTACATTACCATGAAACTACCACCGAAAATTGGTTTGAACGAGATCTAGTAAGTAGTTTTTTTAATACGTCATAAATCGTAAACCGCAATTTACCAAGTACGGAACCCTTCGTGCGCGAGTCCGACTCGCACTTGGCCGGTTTTTTTGTATGTTTTTAGGTTTAGTTAGTAAGTAGTTTTTGGTTTAGGTGTATTAGTTTGTAGTCTTAGTTAATTAAGTATTTTATACACTGTATATACTTACATCTATGTAAATAAAGTTCAATGTCAGTAGGCCCATAATGTAATAACTTTTTGGCAACCTTTCTTTGTTTTTTGATGTCTGTATTTTTGGAAATTAATTAAATTTAAACGTATTTAGATACCAATACGTTTGCATAAAACTAAAACTGGTTATAAGTACGTTCTTAAACAATAGTAAAATATCAGTGTTACACCACCACCTGGTACAAAACCAACCTGACGAACGCGCAAAAATAAACAAAAACCGCTGTCCCATAAAGCAACAGTTAATTATAGTTGCCAAAAGGCAGTGCTAAGTTCAGCAGTCCAAACATTGGGACTCGATAATGAGGTGGCCGGGTCCCGCAGCAGAGACCTGGAGGACTGCGGAGCCCTGGGACCCGTCACAATTGAACTGGTTACGAGCCCGGATTATTGATTGAATCCACCAGTCCCATGCGAATTGTCGTTATTAGTGACGCGACTATGTTACTGTATAGCTCCGGTGGAGCGCTGAATTTTGTTGCTTCTAATGAAATATTGGCAAGTGCGATTCGGACTCGCGCACGAAGGGTACCGTACCATTATAGCAAAAACGGCAAAAAAGTCACGTTCGTCGTATGGGACCCTACTTAAATATTTATTTTATTCTGTTTTTAGTATTTGTTGTTATAGCGGCAACAGAAAAAAAAAAAAAAAAAAAAAAAAAAAAAAAAAATAGTTTATTTGATAACCATATTTGTACAACAAATTTGAGATTGAAGCCTCCTCTTAAGCAACAGATGCCTGTATTAGGAGACTCCGCTCCTTCATAAACAAAACGTTTCTATTAAACTAAACTAACATGAGTACACAATCTTAATCAAGGTGATTTGAGTGAAAGTGTAAGTGTGAGGGTGTGTGTATGTGAGTGTGTGTGTATGTGCAGTATTTATGTTAGTATATCTGCTGTAGCAGTGATTCAGTATCGCTGTAGGTAAGCTTTTTTATCCATTCCGTGATAATTTTTTTGCAGTCATAACTATTCTTAGGGTAGACGTAAATATATTTATTAATAGCGTTATAAATCTGAGCAGAACGTTTCCAAAGTTGAATACTAGCAAATTGTGTTCTTGTTTGTGGTGTTTTTAATATAATGTCTTTTCTTCTTCTTGCCAATATTCTGGAATCATAGGTCAGTGATTTATGTTTTGTGAGTACAACTTGAATAATGTACAGTTTCCGGACCGTTAGAAGGTTACTAATATGATATAGTTTATCAGTGCTATATCTCCGTTTTTTAAAATACATGCACTTGATAAGAGCCCGTTGTGCTCGCTCCAATACTAAAAATTTTGTTTTAGAAGCACCCCCCCATATAGGGATGCAATATAACAATACTGATTGTACAAGCGCCAAATATATCACATTTAGGAGGTTTTTGTTCTTGCCTGAAGGAGAACATACATTTTTAGGTATTAAATGTCTGAGAGTCTTGAAGATCCAGCTTAGTTTTCTGATTCTGTTAGCAACTTGATCGATGTGGGGATGCCAAGATAATCTCTGGTCGATGATAATACCCAAATATTTGATATGAGCAACTCTGTTAATAGCTGAGCAGTTGCAGTGAGAGTGATTACCAGCATGACATAGGTGAACCCTAAGATTAAAGTCAGTACTGGGTTGTGTACGACTGCTTACACTGAAGCATATGTAGTTGGTTTTAGTTACATTCAGTGTGAGCAAATTCCGCCCCAGCCATCCAGCAATCTCAGACAATCCTAATTCCGCGCCTAGCTGAACGTCTCGCCAAGAGTTACCCGTGAAGACTACTGCTGTGTCGTCAGCGTACGAAAAGATTTTAGCGTTTGCAATATGCATGTTACAGAGTTCGTTCACATAAATAAGGAACAAGGTGGGCCCTAACACGCTCCCTTGGGGGACTCCGTAAGACACCTCCGTGTCCCCACTAATGTACTGACCCACTCTAACCCTCTGCTTTCGATTGCTGAGATAATCTTTAAGAAGATTCAACGGCATCCCGCGAACCCCAATACCTTCCAGCTTATTTGTTAAGAGTGGGACAGAGACGGTGTCGAAGGCCTTTTTTAAGTCTAGGAATACAGTTGCACATTTTTTACCTTGGTCAAGTTGTTCGGTAACAAGCTTACTAAGTGCCGCAACTGCATTCTCAGTAGAGATACCTTGCCGGAAGCCAAATTGAGAGTCCGATAATATATTAAAATCTTTTAAATATTTAAGTAACCTTATGTTAATTAGTTTTTCAATTATTTTAGAAATTGCAGGTAGGATAGATATTGGCCTATAATTGCCTACATCGTCTCCATCTCCAGACTTAAATATTGGAGTAATAATAGCCTGTTTCAATGCTTCCGGAAAGATTCCCTGACCAAAACACAGGTTGGCGAGATGAGTAATGATTGGAACAACATCCTTGCGTATGAATTTCAAAAAACTAGTTGAAACGTTGTCCCATCCAGGTGCACTGCCAGTCTTAAGACTCATGAGGATAAGGTTCACTTCACTTATATCAGTGTCAAGCAGTACAAATGAGTTAGGTTGACCTATTGGATTTAGAGGTCGATCCCGCTGATTTTGACCTATGCCAGGTTGGATTTTCAGTGCAAGGTTCTTACCAATGTTAGCAAAATAATTATTAATAAAGTTTACAGATTCTAGTGGAGATGACTTAATATTTAGTAGTTCTGTGTTGTGGCTTTTACACTTACTAGAGTAGGTAATCGTTTTTATATTCTTCCATAGTAATTTATTATTAGTAGTTGATTTGGTTATTAGTTCTCTTTCGTACTTTCTTTTAATTTTTTTTATTAAAGAATTGCAATAGTTTCTATATCTTGTAAACGTCACTTTTAATATTTCATTGAATGGTTCTTTTTTATAATCTTTTTGCAATTTGTTGCGGTTCCTGATACATCTTAAGATGCCAGGGGTAATCCATGGCTTGATTATGCGCTTACCGTTTGGAATTTTTACAAGGGTAGTGTTTTTATTAATCGATTCGGATAGTTTATTTATAAGAAGGTTAGTTAGGGATTCCGGATCGTTACAGAAAAGTAAATCAGCTAATCTATTTTCAAGTAAATACTTATATGCATTCTCAAAGTCAATTGAAGATTTAATTTTGTTCGCAATTGGGGAGTCTTTACTTTTTGAAAGGGATAGAAAAGTGGTAAAGTGATCTGTTATGCTTGTATGCAAAATGGCAATGAAAGCGGATATCTTTTGCTTGTTTAACTTTATCATAAAATGATCCAAACAGTTATCATTTCTAGTAGGTAATGTATGACCAGGCAGTATACCATACTGGGATAGTGTATTGAGGTAATTAAGTCTGTTTTTTTGGTCGTGAGACGACTCAGTATCCTTTAGTTTAATATTTATATTGATATCACCCGCTATAATTATATTTTTCTGGGGATTTAAAGTATCTAAATGGGTACTTAGAGAATCTATAAAACTCTCCGAGTTTGCGTTAGCTGGAGATCGATAGATGCATAAAATAATGTTACTAAAAATTTCAAGTTGAAGGCAAGACGCATGCGATAGTTTAATTTCTGAAACTTTAGATTTTAGATTATTTTTTATGTATACCACCACGCCGTCGTTCTGATTTAGGTGGTGTGTGGTAGTGTAGGAGGAATAATTATTAAGATGTGGAATAGGTTTATCAGAACTCAATCTGCACTCTGTTAAAATAATGACATCAGTTTCAAAACTAAAAGTCGAGAGAGTAACTACAAAGTTATCAAAATTGCACGAAATGCTTCTTATATTTTGAGAAATGACAGTAAAGTCAGTTTTTGTTATATTTGCTAGTCTAGTCAACTCCATGCAATCACATTCAATACTACGCGCTATTTGTAGATCATCAATATCTTTAAGGGTTTTTAGTTGGTTATTCATTAAATATATTAAGGAAATAATAGAAATGACGTGATATTTGGTAAAGGTTTTGGTGAAAGCGAGTTTTAACTTTAAAAGTCAGCCCCATAATACAGATGTGAGATGAAGGCGAATTTACGGAATATGTCGGAATGAATGAATGGGTAATATACTTGAATGTGTGCGAGTACTTGTTGTGTGAATATAGTGAATTGTAAGTGAGTGTGTTATGTGTAGGTGAGTGCCGGTTTGTTATGTTAAGCATTAGAGAACCAGCGAACAATATAATTACAAACAAAAATAGTTTTAAAGCGATTATAGCAATTATAGTACGATAGCAAAAGGTAACAAAAAAATAACAACAAAATTAACAGATAGAACGAAGGGCAGGCGAGCAAAAGAGAAATCAACATAGTTACGCTTGTTTCCATAATGCTGCTGATACGCAATATAATATAACATGAAGTCTCTAGTCATTTGTTTAATTTAAGTTGATGAATCTGTTGCTCGCTTGTGACAAGTATGGTCGAGGACTGCTCATCCTTTTTAAGTAAAACTTTGCCATATGCGGTCCAACAGAATTTAAACTCTCCTGACTTGGTAAGGTCACGCGCTAAAAAGTGGAGACGGGAACTCTTCGGAGTCAGATGGTCAGATAGAAATATGGGAGTATCTTCATCTGATTTGAGACCTAGGTGTTTACAGCATAACTTGGATTTTGTTTTTAAAGCCAAAGCCTTACCCTTTTTCATGATGTCCGTTTTAAGCAAGGTCAAGCCGGTTTCCACTATTATTGGCGTACTAAGCATCTCACCGTTTCTCCCACGTACTCTATATATGTCCTTTATGTCATGCTTGGGAATGGGACAGTCTAGGTTTTTGGAAAGACACATAACCATTTCAATAAGGTCCTCCTTCGCTTCCCTTGGCTTCCTAGGCACATTCTTTATAGCAAAATTAGTCTTCTGGTTGCTGGTTTGCAAGGATTCCATCTTATCCTCAAGAATTTTTATATAGGTCTTGTCCTCCTTAACCTGATTCTCCAAAACATCATGCTTCTTTTTAAGATCTTCATATTGGCCAGTAAGAAACTCAATTGAACCCACCAACCTGATATTACATTGCTGGATTTCTTTCAACGACGAATCAATTATCCGCTGAAACTCATGCCCTTGTTTTTCAGCAAAACCACTCAGCATCTTTCTCACCTCCACCTTGAACTCCGCAAATTCCTTGACAATTGAGTCTTCCATATCTTCTCTACTTCGCTTGGTCCGTTTGAATACATAGTTGGGGGTTGTATTCGGATCTCCCTGGTTGATGTCAGATTCCGAGTGCGATTTGTTCATATTTGATTCCATTGATTATTATGATAATAAAAAGGTATTAAGGTAATCGCGCGCCAATGACGAAAGCGTAGCAACTTCGTAGCTTGTATCCAGTGACGTATGGCAGACGTAGCGCTTATACCGGCCGTAGCACTCGTAGAGAAAACAACACGGGGCGCTAGCGAGACAGCAATTATCGCACCCGCACTCCTCACACAGGCACTCCGCGTTAAGACCGCGATCAGCGGTGCGAGACGGAGATAGCAATATAGTAAGGATCACCTTATCTTGTCTTCGTGCTCCGCGTTGAAGGTCACGACGTCAGCGGCGCGAAAGCGGGACGACAATTATGTTGGCTGTCTTTTTCCCGCACGTCGTGCGGGCGGCCGGGGGTGCACCTCCGAAAAGCAGTTGAATGCACACAACACTCGCGTCTCACGCGCAGATATATGTACTATTATGGTGTATTAGAGTCAGTCGATATTTGCGGAGCAAAATGTAACACGTCTATCCTCGTTAATGGTTTGGACGAAAGAGGAATGGTTTGGACGAAAGAGGAATACATCATCTGTGAAAATTTCAACTGTTTAGCTATCACGGTTCATTAGATACAGCCTAGTGACAGACAGACATACGGATCGTGGAGTCTTAGTAATAGGGTCCCGTTTTTACCCTTTGGGTACGGAACTCTAAAAAGCGGTGACCATTGTAAGGAAACTATGAAGGGATTGACTAAAGTACTCCGTGTGACTTTTTACATGCTAGTTTTTTTCAATGCATGCATGCATTGGAAACAAAGATAAACAAATGCTAAATCATTCGGGATGCATATTAACATGATAGTACGAGAGCTCATGACCAAAATTTTTGCTTTTATTTACGACCAAGACTGGATAAAATCGATAGATTAGATTATTCTGATACCAAAAATACTAATTTGATAAATTGCCCGCGTCTGACATGACCGCAATTTTAAATATGTAAAACAAAATACCAATGCATCTTTCTGAATTTTTTTAAATGTATTTGAACAATAGATTTTAGATACCGATTACACAATTTTCAGACACCAGTAGCGTCACACGTACCCAGAAGACCATTATTGAGAAATTTAAAAATGAGGCAAAAAAAGGCATATTGTAACAAAACCGTCTGCTTAAATTTTTCGACATAGCAGAAATATCACTGCGACCTTTCTGGCCGGTACTGCCCACCTAGCCGGGGTCAGATTCATCTAGTCTTAAGGTTTTGATCGTAATTGGGACATTGTTTTGGTCGTAGGCACTCGTACTATGTCGTAATTCTGAATTTAATGAGGTATTCTAAATATCTTATATTTTCAAAAACTACTCCCTTAACAAAACAATCATAATCAATTGTTATACGTATAACAAATGACGTGTGTTTACTAATGTTTATAATTCATGTCCCAATTTAGGAACCTTTCACGTCGTTGTTTTTCTGTGAATAAAAGTATTCTAAAAATATCCATTAGTTTAATAACGCACTTTTATAATACGTAAGTGCTCGTAACCTTAGAGAGACACCAACACCCACACTTCAAGCGGTACAAGTAATTTTTAAAAGCATTTCCCAGCTAATTATTGGAGCATGAATAAATATGATAGCGTAGACACCTTAATGGAGGGTGTCTGTTTAAGCCCAAGAAACTCTAAGGTATAAGATTTCGCGCTGTTCGACCTTTACCAAATCGACTTATCTGTCCTTCGAGGAAACTTACATGAATATTATTTTAAAACATCTCAACTCAAACGTTTATTTTCACAGCAGAAATTAACAAGTGAGAGAACAAATCCCGGCCGGCGTCACTTGGCCAGTTGTTTCGTTAATCTACTCTGGATTATCAAGGTTTAATATAGATAAGACCGTAACCTCCTTTGCTCAAAAGACAAAAGATTGTCGAAGATATAATTAAGGCCATTCTCGGCGTATTTACCTTCTGAAATCGTTGGACTGTATGAAAATTAAATGACAGTATTAACACGGGGAGACTTGGGCCTGTGATTGCCTGTCAAACACAGGTATAGCCGTTATCTGACGCATGAGGTAATTATAAGTCGCTTTACAAGTTCAGCTGGGCTGCGGACACTGAATGGGCTGTTTGACGTGAGTGAACGAAACATTATCACATAGAACATAGTTGGGAACGATGTTGTAAACACGTTGTAAATAGTTTCATTTCCGTTTACATTTAGTTCTTGAGCAAAACGTTGTTCCACAAATAAAAGTTTCGAGGACTGCTTTCGCTACACTTATGTCAACCATCGCTTCCAGAATGTTTTCCTATTTCCGTCCAGAAAACCGCTTAAGTTTCTTTTCAGTGAAGTTTAAGTAGGTACACATGTTAAACGGATATTTACTGTTCAGAATACATAACGTGACGTACATGTTGAGGCTATCTGATTACTGTGTTACGTGTACAAACATAATTATCCTCAGGCACTAGACACAATACATCAACACTTCAATCGACAAAGGCATCTAACATCGTAGAACAGTGACAGTACTGGTAACATTAGCCCATCAATGCGACGAGGTGTCGTCTACAAAAGGAGGTGCGGTATCCTTACAAGATAGTTGCAGAATAGCTGGCACATACAAAAGCATCCATTACCGCATACGAACTGATTTGTCACGGCGCTGATTCATTAGCCGAACATTAATCTCGGATCGCGGTTACATGTACATGGTACATGATAAAGCTTTACTTTGTTTACTCCCCTCTACGGCGCCTACGAGACTTCGTAGCGCCGTAGCTAATTCGTAGCGCTGAACTTTGGCGTAGCTGGTTTTCTTTAGAGGGAATCTGCATGTAAGATACGCAATTAAATGCGTGGGTGCTTGTATGTTGTAGAGGTTGTTGTCAGTAGGTGATATGGTTTTATATTTACTATATATATATCTACATACATACATTCTTATTATATATTGGACAATGATGACATAGGTATAGTTCACATACATCGGGACGAAATTTGGACTCATCTTACTAATAATATTAAAAATGTGAATGTTTGGATGGATGTATGTTTGTTTGTTACTCAATCACGCCACAACAGCTGAACAAATCTGGATGAAATTTGGCGCAAAGATAGATTATAGTCTGGAATAGCATATAGGCTACTTTTTATCCGATATAATGTTTCATAAAGCTTTTAATAATATAAGTTTGAAATCTTACTTACTGTTGTCACAAATAAAATAGCTAATGTATATAGCTGTTACGTTTTACTCGAAAGCTCCTAAGTAATATTGCTTTAGAAACTAAGTAACGATACCACTATACTAAATGAGGTAATCAGTCAATTAAAACTTCCATTATCTAATAAAAACAAAACTTACTGTATCCGACGACGGAAACAACGTTTCCACGAAGCGTAAAACAATCACCCAAATTGAATAGTTTCCGATTTACCTCGAACAAGGAAACCTTTCTCCGGTTTCTTATTGCTGAAAAACACATTAATAAATACATTAACGAAGCTGACCCACGGCTCACGTGTAGCTTAGTACTGCGAGATGGCACGGGCGAGTGCTCGCCGTAGAACTTCCTCCATGCGTCATGCAATGCTATCATTAAGGTAGTCTCAGAGTTCCAGTTCTGAGCGATGAAGACAAAACAATATTGATATTGGATAATGGAAAAATAGCGTGTTACAAACGAATTACTAGCGAGGAAAATTGCCATTTCCTTGCTATTCTTCTATCTAGAGGTACTTACTTACCGAAGTTGTGAGATTACACTGCGTTTGATAGCTTTCGCCGCTCCTAACTACTTATTATAGTACTAGCTGCCACCCGCGGCTCCACCCGCGTACAATTAGTACTTCCACCAATATCTTTATACATTATTAGCCTATGTGATATTCTGATATACATAAAGTTTCATCAAAATCCGATCGAATCCGAAACGAGGTGATCCGGCAGAGAAACAAATTTGTCGACATAGCTCACAGAATAAGGAAGCTGAAGTGGCAATGGGCCGGCCATATAAGTCGTAGAACAGATGACCGTTGGGGTAGACGTGTTCTTGAGTGGAGACCGCGAACAGGTAAACGTAAGGTAGGACGCCCTAGGCTAGCTGGAGCGACGACCTTCGCATGGTGGCTGGTAGCAGCTGGATGACAGTTGCCGAAAATCGAAACAAATGGCGTGCAATCGGAGAGGCCTATGTCCAGCAGTGGACTGCTATAAGGCTATAGCAGTCCACTGCTGGACATCAGGCGATGATGATGATGAATCTAATAATGAGGAGAATGGATAAAGTGAGAATGAGGAGGGATGAAGCATGTTACTAAAAGAGATGAGGGGAGGAGATGGAGAGGGAGGTAACGGCCAAAGAAAAGATTGATGGACCAGGACGGTATGTAACATGGGACAAGGGCAGGAAGACGATGATGATATTCTTAAACCGGAGACGTGTTGTTGTGAGCACTTCTGTTATACATCACGCCTGTATCCCCCGAAGAGTAAGACAGAGGTGCACCCATATTTCGCAAATCATGTTTAAGTACCATGTAATATGGGGCTAGGTTATTGCCATCAACGAGGCACCAGTCCAGACTCCAGGCTGCTACTTAGCCCCTCCCGCATTGTCATTAGCTGTGGTTTGGTCACCCACGGTGAAGCGAAGAGGAACCCGAGGAGGGGCCGCTCGTCAGGACTTTTGCCGGTTAAGCCGACGATGCCGACGTAGCGGCCAACAAGTAGGTTGCAATGCCGTTTGGTAACAGAGGTGCCATCGCAACTGAGGCGGGCCGCGATGTCGTGTGGAGTTTCCCAGGGCCTCCCATACGATATCGCGGCTGAGGGTTGCAGGACACCATGATGCAGAGGAGTGCCGGTATTGCGGTGCGCCGCTCTCCCTACCTTTTGCTGGTTGCCACCGTCTGGTGGTGGAAGCGGCGGGGCCGCAAGGAAGAACCCTATCCCCGATAAATGGAAGGCGTCACAGGGGAAACAAGGGTGCCATACACGGGGTCGTCTGGCACCCATGTGCTGGTTTCGACCCAGGGAAGGTCCGCGTAGGTACGCGGTGAGTGCTAACGCGCGCCCGTGTTCCCGTCATAAGTGGCACAGGGGGGCACCGTGAAGTTTTATTGGGTTGGAGTCCCACATAACTGCGCTATCTACTCGTGGTGGAATGAATTAATTCATTCATTGAATGAAATGAATTCGGTTCAGCCGTACAAAACATATTAAAAATTAAGTAAGTAAGTAAGTTTTTTAAATTTACTTGTCATCAATGTTATGAAGTAGTATGCCAAATTATTATGGTTACTGACGCTGTTATAAGCACATAAAACGTTAAATACAAATAAAAACGGTATGGTGAATATCTCACTTTCTGCGTTAATGATAGTTTCATCGTCAGTTATGACTATCTCGTTAGCAAGAGTAGTTTACGAACTAGGTACAGAATTAAGTACATTATAAAATTGTAGATGTTGTAGAGTACCTACTACCTCATTTCATTTTATAAAGTTAGATTATTATATTGAAAAGAAATGAAGTAGATTTACATCGCAAGTAATCATAATTTTTTTTTTTTTTTTAAGGCTCTCTTTTGACCACTATATCGCCTGATGGTAAGCGTTGATGTGGTCAAGATGAAGCACGCTTGCCTAGAAGTAACCTATTCACTCTTGACTTAAAACCCCTAGGTGGTAGCTATCAGTAAACAAAGACTCCGGCAGGGAATGCCACTCCTTAGCTGTACGCACAATGAAAGTATTAGCAAACCGCTTTGTGCGTATGGGTGGTATGTCCACCATATACCAATGGTGCATTGCCGTACGTCTTGTAGTCTGATGGTGCAAAAGGGTTAGGCAGAATCAAATAGTACAGTTCCATCGCACACTTACCGAAAAGTAACAGATGAAAAACCGATAGCCAAGTAACTCGTCGACGATGTTCAAGGCTCTGAAGCTTTAACTCGAGTAAAGGATTTATCCAGAAACCTAAGAAATGTTGTGAAACTGAAAACGAATCATAAAATAGAGAGGGGTGGAAGGAGTAAAGAGCACATTATATAAAAGGGAAAGAATATAAGCATTCCGGCGAAGGCAAATTGGCAATCATTTGAGCTTCACACAGCATTTTGAAACATGGTCATATTTTCGCAAACCGAATATGAAACTTATACAACTATTTTGAGCCGCCCGAGTAGTTATTGAGTAAGGTCAAGATAGCTGGCATCAGCATAAATCAGCATAATCAAGAATGGATAGAAGAAGAGATAGTGCAAACGCAATCCTTGTGGAAGTCGCAAGAAAATTACGAAGTCGCCTCAAAGACGCAGCAGATGCAAATAGCTTACGGCTAACTTCTTGCAGTTGAGCAGTCCACGAGACGTATATAGATATAGTTTTAAGATGTCTAATAAAATAAAATATCACACGCACCACCAACTTCAAATCATAGCTTTACCCAATTAAGGCGCAGACACGATAATTTATTAAAGTAAAACACTAACACACACAAACACAACACAAAGAGAAGATCATTCTGAGAAAACAACTCACATTGTTAACAAAGTATTACTTCTTCAATCTTCAGATTACGTGCGTTTGCGAACGTTTACGTATACGTTTGCGTATCAAATATCATCATTACGTCGCTCTTACGCACTTTGAAAAACTTTCACTCAACACTTTGAGGGACTAAGGGCTCGAGTACATTGTTATTTAATATTTTGTGTTTAATAATACGTGCGCAAGGTCTAGATGAAAGTAGACTCTAACCGCAATATTGATGAAGCTATCCCTTAATTAAACGGTGTAGTTATATTGTATGTACACATTTTGGTTTTGTAAGCCGTACATGGCGTGAAAAGGATTAAAAAATATTTAATTGGAATCTGGTTAAGGTTCAATTTTGAAATTAGATAGAAATCGACTTGTAAACCTATTAACGCCAGTACGGTAAGAATAGCCTAATTTAGATACAAATTATGATAAAATATGCTCGATTGTATGAGTATGTGTATTTTTAAAACATACTTATATTTTTTTCCTACACGCTGGATGCCTCAAGATACACCAGCTCAAGAAGTGGTGGTGAGATGACCTGGACTTGTACCGCAAGGATTAGGTAGAGATAGTTCTGGAAAAGAATACCTGAAGGAAATTGAGAAAGGCCTCTACTTAGCAGTATAACGGGTTCGGCTGAATAGATAAAATAGGTATTTTATTAAACATAAACATATTCATATGTATGTAATCATATCCGTTAGACCTGTGACTTGTCGGACAGCACCGGCCAGCCTTTAATTCAGCTTCAACATTTAACAGTCCATATATTTATTAATCCGTTCCGAAGCCAAGCTCGTATTGGACCACTTCGATTTCCGTTTTATCTACTCTAGGAATATTGTTTTCATCATACAATCACTCTCTCACAACGTTCGCAGCTGCAAGGAAAATTTAAAACACGTGCATCCGCTGCCGACAAGCGCCTACGTACGACCGACAACGCGACTTGTACCGACGCGCGACGTGTAGACAAGCCATTATAACGCAATATGAACCTACACAGAGCTATAAACTTTTACACCCCCGCACGTACACAACGATATACAGATAATAACGTTCTAACTAGGGTTAAGTTAACCTCGCCCGATGTTTATGCGGCATTACTATGTACAAGCAAACTCCTCTATTGCCGATACAATAGATAACAAGTTTCGATAAGGGAACTCAATAAGGATACCACAATATTGCGTACGTATCTGCTTAATTTTAGAGATCCACTTTAAACTTCATTGTTGTGGTAGTGTTTCCTCTGGCAGCAGCGCAGGCAACGAAGTGATTGCATCAGTTCTCTCTAACTTCCAATTAACGAAAAAGACAATTCGGTCAAACTGTCTTGACAAGTTTACTTTCCTAGTTTGTCAGAAAAGTTTGAAATGCCTTTAATTGGTTGCGCTCGAACAGGACGATACGATTTGGGGAACTAAAAAAGAAGCGTATAAAGACAGTAGTAGTACAAACGCTTCTAAAAAATCCTTGACCAAGACTTTTAAGTTGTTAACAACCTATCAACAAGGACAGCTATAGGTACAAAATTATGTTTTAGAATCACATTACCGAATGTTAGAAGTAGCAAATGCGATAACATACTGAATGGAGAAAAGCTGGATTTTATAATTCAAACAGTTTTCTTAAGAATAACTCTAGACGACAAATTACAATGGGGTCCTCACATAACATCTCTTGCGGGTCGGCTAAGCTCAGCCGCTTATGCTGTTAGAAAGATAAGACAGTTAACGGATGTAGAAACATTGCGTTTGGTCTATTTTATTTAGTTACTTTCACAGCATTATGTCAAACGGTATTTTGCTGTGGGGTCGGGCGGCTGACATTGAATCAATATTTATATTGCAAAAGAGAGCTTTCAGAGCCATATATAAGTTAAGTCAGCGAGAATCTCTTACGGCGCTATTTAAAAAGATTAATATTATGACCGTTTCTTGCCAATTTATTTATGAAAATATTATGTATTTAAGGAAGAATATACCATCTTTTTAGTAAATTAGTGATAGACACAATTGTAATACTAGAAATAAAGATAAGTTAGATCAACCATCTTATAGATTAGCTAAAGTACACACTTCATTAATGGGGTACGGTATTAAATTCTATAAATAATTACTTTGTGATATATTAAAACCAAATGAAAACAAATTCAAAACTTTTGTCAAAAGCACACTGTGTAAACAAGCATGTTACAAATTAGATAATTTTATTCAAGATATGAATGCTTGGAAACATGCTGGTCCTGCTCCATAGGGCAATCTTTAGTGTAGACAAAATCAAATTGGTTAATCTATATATTCATAATATTTTCTTCTCGTTTTGTTTAAGAAATTGACGCACACACTGTTCCGTTGTTGAGTTAGATAATTTATCTATTTTTGCAATATTTGTATGTATGTGAGAACCATGTTCCTATTTATCAAATTAATGAATTTATCTGTTAGTTTTTGTAATACTTTATATCTATAAATAGTACAGTATTGTTAGTATGGGTGCATCGTCCTCACGTATGAGAATGAATATATGTATCTAAATATTGTAAAACACTTTTTTTAAAGAGTAAGTCTGGAGTTTCGTGTCCGTTCTTCTCCATAACAAGCAACTTTTCCGAATGGACGGTGGAATCAATTATTATTACTTTCAAAAGTGCCTTTCAGTAATGGCCTAATTGAAATAAAGAAATTTGATTTTGACTTTCAAACACAATGGATTATTGTATGTGTTAGAAATATTATCCCGTGAGATCAATACGTTCGGATTTATTTCTGTAATTTTGAGCAAAATCTATTTTTTCTGCTGTAAATCGATTGGCCATGTTATCAAATATTGTAGTACACATTTAATAACTACAAACAAACATGACAAATATACATTGGTATGTAGATACCAATGTATATTTGTCATAATATTGTATGCCATTTTTTTTTTTTTATTTATGATGGGTTTGCTCTTGACTCTAGTCTAGGTCAGAGGTGACAGAGACAGAGTCGACGATGGAGTGAGCTTACCCAGAAGAAGCCTGTTCACTCTAACTTTGAAGAGATTCGGGTTGAATGCGTTCGGAAACATCTAGCCATCTAGTATTTTGACATCCGAACAGCCACATACGTAGAAATACATGTTGATTGTAATGTCAGTGGTAACTGACGTTAGATTGACGTAATCCTGAACGCCCCGAGAGCTCCGGAAGTCAGTATAATGAAACAGATCGATCATCCACCGGCCAGCTTGGATGTAATTAAATATCAGCAATCAGAAGTTACATAGATCGCATGTAGATGTATGTTTAGATGTGTAACAGTGAATTTTTATGTGTGCCACAAACAAACAAATTCACTGTCAGTGATCAGTAGGTCTGTCAGTAGCAGGATGGATTTGGATAGATTCAATGCTTTTAATTAAATAAATCTGTCTATCTTTGACAACATACTTACACCCTTATTAATAAAAACTGGCTAAGTGCGAGTCGGACTCGCGCACGAAGGGTTCCGTACCACCATCGCAAAAAAAAACGGTAAAAAAGACACCCACTTAAATATTTATTTTATTCTGTTTTTAGTATTTTTTGTTATAGCGGCAACAGAAATACATCATCTGTGAAATTTTAAACTATCTAGCTGACAACGGAAGCTACAGACGGATCGTGGAGTCTTAGTAATAGGGTCCCATTTTTACCCTTTGGGTACGGAACCCTAAAAAATTCGTTTTAAATTAAATTAAATTATCAATTATTTCAGGAAGTTTTTCCCATATAAAGCACTACATACGTTTTAGTATTTGCTTAGATTTTTAAGGAGAATATAAATTTAGAATCTGCTAAGCAGTTACTAAAGAGCGTCGATATTTTTTTTAAATAAGGCTCTTCGGCCGCACCAAAACATAGTAATCGTGAAACTATTAATGCTGATACTCCTTAAAGCTAAGACATGGCCACGTTAAAGGTCAGGTAAATTCTACGCCTAAACTGAGAATAGGCAGTTAACTACCTCTTCGGCAATATACACGTAATCCACAAGGCCGTACAAGGTCCATTATCATGCTATAAGTTACCTACTTAACTTCAAACTAATCTCACGGCTCTATCATAAAATATAACTTAAAAGCTATCGTGAAGAAACCATTACCTGCAATGGTGGATTTTTGATATATATTCTACTATCATCCAATAAATTGTGAACGAGAATATGCGTACTCACCATTAAGTATGATTTAAAGGATCGTAATTCAAACACGACATATAATCGATGTTCGGAAGCTACATGGAAAGGACATTCCACCCTTTTCTTACGAGCGGCAATTAAATTTAATATGTCATTTATTCCTTCTAAGATTGCTTTTTGCGAATAGAAATTCTCTCATGTGCGCTCAGTTACTTTTGTTGATGATCGGAAAGGTTTTTCGTTAAGGTTGAACTAGTCGACGGCACGAAATATTTTGTGCGCGGGGTTAAAATGCTTGCTATATTATCCGACAACACGTGCGAAAGAAATAGATGCTGTGATGAGCAGTAAGAAGATAGTTCGTGTACGAATTAGCACTTTTGCAAGTTTGTAGCAAAATGGACAGATTTAGGACGAAAACGAGCGCGCGATTTTTTATAAATAGACCTTTGGTAGTCTCTAAGATATCATGAAAAAACTACTAAATATATATTTACAAAATAAAAATTACTTGCACTGTTGAGTTACTAATTTATCTCTGTATGGAGATCGTTTTGCAATTTTCTTTATTCTTATGGTATTTATTTCCACCCAAAGATGCGTTAAAATTAGTGTTGAAATATGGAAATTTCGACGCTCGTAACTTTCAAATACTGTATTTTTTTTACTTTTCTGTTTCCATACAGGGCTAGATAATGATGAGACAAATTGATATCATTTTTTATTTTGAACGCACATCGTCAAACAGTGGAGCAAACGCTATACTACGTTTGTATGGAAGAATTTTCGACTAGTGTAACCTTAACGGAGTACTTTGATTGTTTCACACTATTTGCGTTTCAAACATCTGCGAAATAATTACTTCAAACGAGTGCGGAGCGATCCTTGAGCGAAGGTTTGGGTAACACAAAAGAACCCCGTTGACCTACAAAAGAACAGTGAAATATTGAAATATAAAATAATGCAGGTAAAGCATATTAACTCAGCCTTTTAGGTATTTCTTTTGTGTTTTTTTTTCTATTATTCAAACGTCAATTACTGGCTGGTTGTCTTTAAATTCCTAGACGTGGTAATAACAAGACTATCACTTTTTGGTTACTCAATAGTCTACTTATATTGTAACTTTAAGTTACAAGTGACAAGTTCTAATAAACTACATTTTATTGTAACCAAAGAAAAACATGGTTCTTTGATTAACGGTAGAGAAAAACTTTTTCACAAAAATTAAACCGACTTCTAAAGCAAGATACTAAAAAAAAACAAAAATTACTTTCGTTTTGGAAGTCGGTTTCTTTGGTACCTCTTGTTTTTATCGTTTTCAACACCAACTTCCGAAACGAAAGTTATTTTTGCACTTTTTTGTGTTTTGCAGATTTTGCTTTAGAAGTCTGTTTATTTTTTGTGAAAAAGTTTTTATTCCTCTGTTTATATAATAAAGGGAGCAAAAGGTACCTAAAGGATTGACAAAATACCCATAATAACTTTTTTTTTCGTTTTTCGCTAAGGAGTTCGGTTGTATGTTCCATATCTTGAACACTGCTGAACCGATTTTGATGAAACTTGCACTATTCCCTAAATGTTCGTACTTCGCACATTTAGGGTTCCGTACCAAACCGCAAAATCAAGTTGGTTGTAATACGAAAAATTAGGGCAATTCAAAGAAAATATCTGATTTGTCAATATATTGATATTCATTGGTAAAACATACGTAATAATAAACATTATCACCAAACGTGTCAAGTTTATATGTCAATGGGAAGTTAAAAAATTCATCGGATTTTTTTTCTTTTTTAGACTGACTTTGCTGGCAACTCTTTCCTTTATATTCCAATATTTTTTTATATATAAAATACGGTATTTATCAAATAAACAAGTTCTAAACTCGATGTTCACGCCCCTCCTTTGGCTGTATGGGAGCCCCTCCTCCTCTTTAAAAATATTTTTTGATAACTTGAATGTCTTTGGATCAACAAGATGCGTATACTGTAAAATTTTAAGACTGTAGCACCAACACGCTGTAAAACTTGTGTGACAGACTACGCACAGACAGACAGACGGATAGACATACAGACAGATACGTGAGTGCCAGCAATTGGGCTCCGTTTGGATCCTTCGGGTACGGAACCCTAAAAAAAAATGATCACAATCCGATAAGTAGTTTCGGAGAAATGCGTGGAAAAATATACGCATACATACAAACAAACATATATACACTTATTAAATTTGACACACGTGTTTAGAAGCCCATACAGAGTAACACAAATGTGAATATTGTGCAATTCCAAGAATATTACTTATAGACGGTAACAAAAGCCAAAAATATGAAGTTCTGGTTCTGTTTATGCTTAAAACGAACAAAGTTTGACTAACTGGTCATCCCGTTACCTGTAGTAACAAACAAAGGAAGGAAACGTAAACTGAGCTTGTTCTACAATTTTCTCAAAAAAATCCATCGCGAAAATTCCACAAACTTCCTTTCATATTTCTATTTCGACACAAACCAAGTAAATTCCATTTCCTCGAAAATATTTATCCTTCAAACATGATATACCGACTAGCAAACAATGTTATTACAAGAAAAATAAAACATCCGTGTCCCAGTACGCTTCCCTTACCTTCTGATTAAAAACATAGTATGTCTCAACACGCCAATAAATATAGCGTGTCAATATTTGTAGCGCGGTGACGTGCGCACGTAGCGGGCGGGCGGCGGCGTGATAATGTCGTCATGTTCTGCGGATGTGCGACAGCTCCCTAGTTATTGCGTTGTTAAAGTAAATGATCACACCTGCGACACCTCCGTCCTCATGTACTTGCAGACGAAACCACATTGGAATATACTCAAAATAATGGCAAATCGATATTCCCAATTAGAGCTATTCATTCAAGCTCCTACGAGGCTAGGTGAACCAGTGTAAACACAGAAGGCCGCTGTTATTATTCACATTTCCCTTTGACGCACTGTTCTCGTAAGTTCTCCGCCGTGTGAGGGGGATTAAGTGCCGCCCGTCTACAGCTGCGTCCTGTCGGATAAACATAATTTACTAACGACATCTGCCAACACTAACTTAATAATGTTACAAATTACGCCTACCTACATAATGCTATCGCGGTGGATTTAGTTGACGTGAACAAGCAATCTCGGGAGGCATGCGGGAACGGATTGTTTTCGTCGATTATTACAAGAGACAGATACAATGGCGCCCCGCTCGTCGGATTCAGTCGTCTCTAAAAGAACAAGGTAAGCATTGGCCCTCTCGACCGGCGAAGATTTATATCCCTACAATGGACTAATCCGCTGACGATGGGATCGCGAAGAACACCTGCTGCTCACCAAATGGAAACTGTTTTTCGAAGTATTTTTTTTTGACTCGAACTAAGCTCGGTATACACACGTCTGAAGGAAGTTGCTGTTCATTTTATTGCGCCACTACAAGTTTGTATCCCGTGGCAGAAGCACGTACGACACGGTTTAGAACCAGGTGTGGAAATTGCGGAGATATGGAAACAAATTATTTGTTAAAGTTGTAGTAGTTATTGCGTCGTTATAATAAAAATAAGCACTATCAGCAGAACTTGCTAAGGAACGATACAAACAATATAAAGCGTTTTCCTGCGATTGACTTATAATAATAATGTATTTATTTCTTATGCTATGACCGGTTTTAATTAACTTTATGTAACTTTTTATGAATATTTTAAAGATTGGAATATCCCACTGCTACGGCGTAGCCTCAAACACTGGACGGCGTAGTCAACAATGCTCTACGGCGTAGCCTAGTATACGGGACGCCTCCGTAGTCAATGTCAGCATTTTCTAGGGCTATAAATGATTTTTATGGTAATATAAGGTACAAAAACTAAAAAGGGAAAAATTTAACAAGAATATTTAACCGATGCCGCGACGTCTAAAACAAAACACTACAAAGCGACATTGAACTGAATAATGTACTACGCACGTACATATTATCTCAATGCAAAGCGAAAAATTATTTTCTATTCAGAAGTCAGTGTCTTTGGCACCTATTTTTTTCGTTTTTGACACCGACTTCCAAAAAGAAAGTAATTTTCATACATTTGTAGTGTTTTGTTTTGGTAGTCGGTTTAATGTTTTGTTTCAATAATACCAATTTGTTTGGTTATACATAAACAATATTGATATTGTAGTATAACACAGTTAAGAAAATAATAATTTTAACGTTTAAGTTTTAAGGTAATTGGCAACACTGGCAGCCGGTCGTCAAAAAAAAAGACGTCACGGCGCTAGCTTCAAGTACACCGTATATTAAGCTACGGCGTAGCCTACAAAGCCGCAAGGCATAGCCCACAACGCGCTACGGCATAGCCAACAAAGCGGTACGGCGTATCCTACCCGCTAATCTACTACAATTACCAGATCTGCCTTCGTTATCTTTCTTTGTATCATAATTTAAAGCGCATGACGTTATTTTTGGGGCTTGTATTAAACTAATTTGTCACCTGGTGTTAAGAATATTAATTAAACCGCCTGAATGTGGAAGCTACACAACATGTGTTATTTTCACAAACCTTATCTGCTCTACTGCAGGGCAAACCACGTACTTTTAAATATTTGTATGCTAACTTAACCAAAAGCTTGACAAAATGAAGTTGTACTTACCTACCTTTTAATAAAATGGCATACCTTTTAATTGGCTATTCTGTAAAAAGAGCACCATGTTAAAAGCATTTTTATTTTGTATTTATGTAAATTTACTTTTCGTTTCTTTCAATTGTAGGCGCGATCAGAAAATAATAAATTAGGCCATTTCAATAGCATTACTGTAGGAACATTATACAAAGTACATTTAAAATCAATTTGGTCTGATTAATCACTTAGTAATAATTATAAATAACGATGAACAACTCTGTGTTTTTGGATGTCATCAAAAATCGAAGTAATGAATTCTAATTTAAAATAACGCTGCGAATGGTTAATTATTAGAGTGTTTATTTATTTATAAAATTCAAAAGCAAATGTGGGTAATGACACGTTAGTAATCCATAGAGCCCTCGCGGGAAGAAATGCCGGTAAAATTAATAAATTGGAGTATTTCCGCTCGCAGTTAAAGCGAACTTTGAGAGTGCTCTGAATATTAATACACGGGTCAGGTCGAAATTAATTTATACGAACCGACCAACCTCTGTTTTACCGGAATTTTCTATTTCAAAATTCCGTTCTCGTTCGATTCTGAAATCACGATCATTCGGACTTTTTAATTCATCACCAGGAATATCGCACTAACGTTTTTCAATTCTGATAAGCTTATATTTTTTTTTATATATTTCAATTTCCACGCAGCGGTAGACAAGTGAATTAATCCTTAGAATGAAACTGGCCGAAATCGTTCATGTAAACAACTGAAATGAAATATACTGCGTTAAGCATCTTATTTATGGTAAAAGGTAACGTAACTTTAATGCCTAAGTGATTAGCTGTCGAACCTGTCAGGTTTGCGACCGGTTGACCTCCATCGCCGTGGGTGCATGTCGCACATACATTCTGCTCCCCATCACGCTGAGTTAATCTGCGCCTCACCCTCAACGACACCCACGGGAGAGATTGGCTGACCTATTTTTAACCACGTTTACCGGTACACGAAATTACATGTTATTAAAAACGTAGTAATAATACTTAACGTATTCTTATACCTACGGTAATCTAGTTTTAATTAAAATCTTTGAAATTGAGGACGGATTCATTTAAAGCTTACTGACCCGATTTGCACATTTCCTGCTTTTGCTCGATCATGATGCAAATACGACCAAAATTTTGTCATTAATCTGGCTGTTTACACCGTTGTCAGTCACTTGAAACGTTCTAAAGACCAAATCCGAGTAAAATAAGCTGTGATGTCACCAAACGTTTAGTCCTGAATAATTTCACATTGCGCTCAATCTACCTTGAATTCAAATAGCCATATAATTTGATAGCATCTAAATTCGTACATTCATTCCCGAAGCAGTTACTGTTCCAAACTCACACAATTTGCTTAGTAAAGAAACCACGGAACTGTTTTGTCGCACGCAAAGCGAAGATACCAAATTCTATCAGAAATGTAATGTTCTATTTGCTGTACGACAGTTTAAGTTGATTTAAGTTCCACCTGGCCTGGAATAGACTTCTATAATGTAATTGAAGGTGACGTGGACGTGAAGAATATAAATATAGGCTTGTGACATTAGCAACCCTCGACTTATTTTATACATTGTATCTAGACGAACATTAAATCTGAATTTCTAGCATCTCAGTTTATGCAAATACAGCGTTCCGATTGGTTGAGACCGCTGAGAAACTACCAATCAGATCGCAGTATTTGCTTAAACTGAGTTTACTTGAAATAATCGCGATTAGTTTCATTGGTGAAATCGGCTCTTAGTCTTGTAACTTTAAAGGCTATTGATGAAAACCTATAAATAAATAGTACTGTTTCTGATCGTTCTATTTCAATAAGCAACGCACGAAAGAAAAATAGCAACAAGTAAAAATGTAGCATTATTTCTGCCTGTCTACTCGAATACAATAATTGCAAACCCCTGTTCTAATCTGCGGAATTCAGTAACATTAACTTGATATTATATGGCGCACAGCTCCACTTTCTATATTGTGGCTAAAGTAATACCTTCATTCCACATTTTCTTATATGTTACAGGTTTTTCTTGGTACAGTGTTTGGAAACAGACAGTTACCCCTTTATTTTGTTGCGAGAGAATGTAGTGTATTTTTTTATTAAGGAACATAGTTATATTTAGGATTTGGAGTAAAGGCTACGGAATACCGCAATTTGTAATAGAATCCTACTACTACATTTGTATCTTTGTTTAGCTAGATGTTTTTATCTTGACTATGACAAACAATACTATAGTTTATAAGTTCCTCCTCCTCCTCCTCGCGTCGTGTTCCTCATTACTGAGGGTCGTGATTCCTCTGTCGTCGTGGAAGCAACTTTTTCTTCACGTATTTGCGCCTTCTATGCCTGCCTTTTGCGCCATTCAGTTTGTTTTTCAACGATGTGCGGACTTGGTGTGACCATCTTATTGGACTGCGACCTCTAGGACGTTTCTCTTCAATCTTGCCAGTAACCAACAGCTGTTCTAGGTTGTTTCCATCCTTCCTAGCGATGTGACCAAAGAACTCCAATATCCTACGAAAGCAGATCGTGGACAGTCTGATCTTGATGTTCAGTTCGCGGAGGATGGAGTCGTTGGTGCGAAAGGCGGTACAAGGGATTTTCATCATCTTTCTCCAGCACCACATCTCAAACGCATCTATGCGGTCACGGTCAGCTTTCTTTAAAGTCCACGTTTCGGCCCCGTAACTGAAGATTGAGAACACTAGGGAATTGACCAATTTCACTTTCGTCTTACGTGAAATATTTTGGTCTCTCCATATTTTCTGCAATTGGGACATTGCATTTTTAGCCATCCCTATACGCCTCCTTATATCCTTCTCACTGGAATTATAAAAAATGGCATACATTGATGCGAGTATGCATACGACTGAGAGGCAATCCATAAAAAAATCTCCGTGATCGTTCAGCAAAACCAATACCAGCACATAAAACTCTGCAAAACATAATAAGCCTCCACTTTTACACGAATAAAACACATCGCTTTTTATGCCTTTTGAAATTCATTCTCTTACCTCTCTTACCTACCTTTCTTTAATATTTCCCGGAAACCCTATAAAATCAAAAGAACGCTTCAAATATCACAGCTTATAAACATCGGAGCGAAATTTGAAATAGCCGTATAATACGTAGTCGGATTTATTGGGCGGCGTATGAAGTACCTGATATCTTTTATGTAACACGGGGCTTAGGTAATGAGAATACGTATTAGTGTATCATCAATCACACAACGGCTCATGTTGCTATGGATTGTCTGAAGGCGAGACGCGTCGGCCTCATACGCCATTATGTCATCTCACACCTTTGAGATCGTGGATCATATGCTTGGCTGGCATTTTTTTGGTTATTAATATTGGAAAGACCTCTTGCCTTTATATACAGTGCTTTTATTGTGCCATTTTGGCTTTGTGATATTGTGTCGGGTGTTTTGGCACTATTTTCGAGAAAAAAAAATTGTGCGCTAAATCTCTTCTGTATACGTACACTGAATTTTGAAGGATGTACTGTACCGTAGTTACCACCAGCAAGCATATATTTTTACCCGACTGCCAAAGGAGGGTAATGTGTTTATCAGGCTATGTATGTATGTTTGTTCCTATGTGGCGTTCCAGAGTCCAAATGCGTTGGCCCATTTTGATGATTCGTACGTCGATCGATTTGTCTTAACCCTGCGAGTGTTACTGGCTACATTAAAATTGAGAAATAGAAAAATGGCGGCTTTTGGGCGCCATATTTTGGGGGCCCAATTATTTTTTTCTTGCAATCCCGTCGTGTGGGGTATCAAAATAAAGGATTTTAAGAGGCAATTTCAAAAATATAAAATACTTATACCAGGCCCCTCAGAAAGTATTGCGAAAAAAAGTTTTTATATATGGGAGACTGGCCAGTTATAATGTTTTTCGAAAATATGATTATTTATAAGTAAAAATAAGTAAGTTCCAATTTCAAAATTTCCCTCCACATTTTTTGCGAGTTAATTCAAAGTATTGTGTCTCACTGAAATATGGATCTGCGCCGGGAACATTTTAGAGCTATGATTTTATACGATTTCAAGTGTCGCCTGAAACCGGATGAATCGTACGATAGACTTCAAATGGCATTCATGGATGAAGGCCCTTCCAAGGCAACCGTGTATCGTTGGTATAACGAATTCAAGCGCGGTCGACCAACTTTGGGGGATGACGAAAGAAGCGGTCGCCCTTTGACGGCTGTTACCGAAGAAAACGTGCTAGCAGTGAAAAATTTAATCCAAGACAATAGGCGAATTACATATCAGGAGATTCAACACATATTGAAGATTGGATCGGGAAGCGTTCACGAGATTCTACACAGCCATCTTCGCGTGAGGAGGATAGTATCACGCTGGGTGCCGCACAACCTCACCGATGCTCAGAAGCAGGCCCGGGTGGAATGGTGCCGTGATATGCTTAACAAATTTGAAGCAGGCTCGTCTCGGCGTGTTTACGACATCGTTACAGGTGATGAGTCCTGGATTTATCAATACGACCCAGAAACCAAGCGCCAGTCGACTGTTTGGGTGTTTCAAAATGAGCCAACGCCTACCAAAGTGAAGCGATCTAGAAGCGGGGGTAAGATTTTGATCGCTAGCTTTTTTAATTTGACTGGCCACTTGGTATCAATTCCCTTACGGGATCAAAGAAGCATTAATGCCGAATGGTATACTACCAAATGTTTGCCAGAAGTTTTCTCTGTTATAAGCAACAAGCGACCAAACACAGGGCTCCGCGGGCTACTGCTCCACCACGACAATGCACCTGCGCACACCGCACTCAAAACGAGGGACTTCCTGGACAGCATGCCAGTCAAACTCCTGGGTCACCCTCCTTACAGCCCTGATCTAGCACCGTGTGACTTCTTTTTATTCCCAAAAATAAAAAATCAGCTCAAAGGGATACAATTTTCGTCGCCGGAAGATGCGCTGGCTGCGTTCGAGCAGGCTGTAAACGAGGTGTCTGCGGCGGACTGGAAAAAGTGTTTTGAAAACTGGTTTAGGCGCATGAATCTTTGTATAGAGGCTGGTGGAAAGTACTTTGAAAAGATTTAATAAAAATATATGTACGTATAGAACAATTTTTTTTAGTTTCGCAAAACTTTCTGAGTGTCCCACGTATGTTTAAATGAACCTGATTCGAAAAAAAAGTTAACTAAAAAGTGTTAAATAAAAAGAAATCATCATCATCTGCCTAGCCTTTTCCCAACTGTGTTGGGGTCGGCTTCCAGTCTAACCGGATTCAGCTGAGTGTTTTACAAAAAAAATTTAAAGAAATAATTCAAAAAATCAAAAAACCCGACGAGCCATCTGGTTTTGGTCAGTCAGCTAGCGAATATGTATCCTCCGACTGCACAGCATGATTTTTTTCTTGTTTACGTCTTTTAGTTCGCTTTTTAAGCATTCGGGTTTTTTGATATTTTTAATTATTTATTTTTATACCACTTGCCTATATAATCTGAAGTCTACCATTATGCAGAAACTCATTGCCAGGTTCTTGGATAATAACAGGATCAGGCAGGACCATTAGGAAATGCATTTCTACTTACCCGGCACGTCTTATTTAATTTCTTCCTAACAAGTAAATTACCAGGTAATGGCGATTCTAACTGGTTAGAGTCGACATTAATGGCTTCTAGGGCTACCGTTAGCATAATTTTATATAATTCCTACCTACCTTCGCTCAGCGTTTTATAATGAAATGAAATACTTGTTTAAAAAATGTCTGACCCTCTGCATTAGCTGAGCTGCCAATCAGTTCTTACTTTATCTTCGACATTAAAATATATTCAAAGCGTTTATTAAAAATGAGTTCTTCTAAAATTTCCAATTCTTAAATCTTCAGTTATTTAGTTAAAATAAGACGCTGAAATGACGGTCGCTCAACTACGATTATATGCACGTTATTCATAACGCTGGAACTCCAGACTTCCAGAGCAAGTTGTTGCTTCATAAGCTGTGAGGCGGCCTGATGAATGAATGATATCTACAGAAACAAATTTCCAAATCAAAAAGTCGCAAGGGAAGCGGGGGCCGGTAATTGACAGTGGTTGTATCAGCGCTGCAAACTTTTTATGACGTCATAAACACGAGATGAAATTATATCCTAACGACCCAATAAACGGGAAAAACTCCTCTCAGCCACCCGTTATTACATGAACGGAAAGGTTCAGCTCCGTATTTGCCCGGCAGCTATATACGTATTTACATTATTATGTGCCAAAACTAGTTACCTACATATTTGTGGAGTTTTATAAAATCAGCAGTAACCGGAACAGTGATCTGCGCGTTTTGCGAATAATTTAATGGATAGTCGACGGACGTTAAGTTACACAGTATAATTGGATTTGTCTTGCGCATCATTACACCTTATTGCTCAATATCGTTGCGCAAGCGAACGAGCCGATCGAATCCGTTCCCCCTGCCTTCGCTGAATCTCCCAATTAGCATTTAATTTAGTTTTTATCCCTCATTTCATTTCGATGCTGAATAACACCGAGCGACCCTCGTCAAGAAGGCTTTCACGGGAAAATAAAACCTTTGTTTATTTTCTCTATCTTTCCGCGCGAAGTGCAGCTACTAACAACAATTACACTCGGTAAATTAAAACTCAATCTTGGAAAACAAGTTTCTGTGCCCTATCTGTATCACAGCGTTGCAGAACAACACGTCTTCGAGTTCATTTCGCAGGACGGCTGCAGTGGATTTAAGGAATGAGACTGAACGCTGAACCAGGGCATAATAAAAGTGGATGATACCTTTTGCGGTGAAATATTATTACGTGCTTTTGGAAGTAGATACTTTTAACAGAGACGGAGCCGAAAGATATTTTGAAGAAAATAAACGCCATCGGTAAAGTAGGTGTTCTAAGTTAAAACGTTACACCGAGTGCCGCCGCGGCCCGCGCCAAGACAAACTTCACCAGAGCCAGAGAGTTACACAACTCTTTAAATGAACAGCGTCTTGTTGGAGTTGCAACACTCTACTTCGACTCACTATTTACTTACCGATGGTTTATAGATGCTAGTTTTATTATCAAGTTAAAATATTCTGAATTCTAAAGAGAAGCCTTTTTATTATGGAAAGTGCAGCTGAGGATGCGCCATGACTTCGTAAGTAGGATCCGCAGAGAAAACTCATTTATAAAAAGTAATAGCATAAATCAATTCTTGACCAAGGTAAGATATTCTGGACGAATACGAAATCATAAAGGCGAGCTTCTTAAAATTCATCGGAGCCCCGCAATTCAGGTTGTAAAAAAATGTAGTCTTTTGACACCTTATGAATAGCCAATTACGTGCTTGCCTCTCTAGTTTGAAGAGCAGATTACTTTCAAGCATCCCAGAATTCACGCTGTCGATTCCTCCGATGATTGGCAATTGACTGAACAAAGCGATAGACGATGATTTGTGGAGGCATTCATTCATTTCAAAGGAATCATTTAAAACGTATGACTCTTTTCGGGTAGGTCGGTTTTCATCGGGATATATGTTCAGTAATTCAAAAGTACCTGGTTTAATTGAAATAAATGATTTGGGTTTGAGTGTATGAATATAGTTTTGGATTTTAACAAACTCTAAAGAAAGAAGGTTATGCATTCAGCGAGTTTTTTGTTTAGAAACATTCAGCTAGTATTTTTTTCCATTTTCATATCTGTAGTCTCATATAATTTTATTAGCCTTCTTCTATCTTTTTTTTCAAGTTGTTTTCAAAAAAAGTTACAAACAAGTTTATTTTCACTTAATTTATGTTGATGCACCTACATGAATTAGTGTAGGGTAATAAAGATAGAAACTGCAAAAATGTTTGTTTCGGAAAGCAAATGCAAAAAAAAAATAACAATTAACTAAAATAAATAAAGACATTTGCTACGAAAAAAACCTAGTTAAGGACTTTCACCGGAATTATGTTCATTATGATAGTAGTAATTTTGCCTGAAAAGTCCATAAGAATCCCGTAGCAGCAAAAAAATGGACTGTCAAAGGGTCCAAAAATTAGTTTTTTGTGTAATTCGCACAAGGAATAAACTTGTGCTGAGCACAAATTGCAGTAGATCAAAACCTTACGAGAACTAAGCAAATAGTGATTTTTGGACACTTTGACAGCCCATTTTTTTGCTCCTTCGTTATTTTTATGGGCTTTTTAGGCATCATTACTACTATTTTACCGGAATTATTATTTAAATAGGATTATTTTCGTAGATTGGCCTCTAATTGTTTTCAAATTTTCCCGGATTATAACAACAAAGACCGAATGCCGAAACTAAAGTTATTTTCAATTATTTACGTTTTTCTTAAAGTATATTGTTTTTTTTGCGTTCGTTTTTCAAGTCACCATTTAAAAAAAGCAATACATTACTTTTTCAGATGAAATTAAAGCCACAATTAATTGGTTACAGACCACCAATCAGATTAAAATATTTATCGTCACGAAAAGCAATTTACAGAGTTCGCCACAGCACAATACACGTCAGTACCAGCTTGCTGTGCAATATCTGGTTGAGGTGGAACGCTGCACATTTCACCTCGGAAATAATTCCACTGCTATTATTTTCGTTTAAATTGAATTTACTTGCCGTCACTATCATTTTCCTACATTATTAAATATTACGATAATTTCTACTACAATACCTAATTAAATACTTATGTTATTATTTAAATTGGTTTGAAACGTAAAGTGAATTTGTAACAATTTTTATTTTTTATCCAATATAATACTTCTGCCTGCGGCTTCGCCTGCGTTAAAAAGGTTCAAAAAAATGCTCCGATCGGCACCAAAATTACAGGATTATCCACCGGGTCAATCTTAAGATTGTCTGAAAATTTCATTAAAATCGGTCCAGCCGTTTCGGAGTCTATAAGGATCATACATATATACTTTCTGTTTTATATATAGATTTTGTTATGTTTTTATTATTTTTACCGGCTATTTTTGTCGATATTTTTATGAGATATCCACATATTTAGACGAGTCATTTGTCTGAAATAATCTCCCGCTCTTTGTTGTCCACTGATACTCTTTGAAATTAACTAATATTTTAAAACGAGCCGATACTTTAGGTAAAAGGCAAAATACACGATAAACGCAGCAATAAAATGGCGATCAATGAGCAGACATATAAAAAAGAGGTGAAAGAATAAGACATAGTATCCAATAAATAAAATAAATCCGTTATAAATTCAGCGTGACCTATTCCCCCACCCCACAAACAGTACCTTGAAAATAACTTCCAAAGTCGATCGCAAATAAACGAAAAAGTATAAATGGGAAGGATTTATAGCCGTTTTTATATCCTAATACAACTTTCTCGCACTTTTGTTACAAATTGACATCTTAAAACCGACATAAAATAAAACAGTTTTACGTGTTGCAAGATTAAAAAGAATATTTAAGAAGAGAGCTAACCATTTATTCTGATTTACGTAAAAACCTGAACAGAAAAGGTCCAGATAGGTTTATTGGTACTTTTATTTAGCAGTATTGGCTGTCTAGTGCCTAAGTCTAGCCCTTTCTCAATTGCTTTATTTCGGCAACTTGTTAATTGGACGTTTGTTTGCTTTATGATAATAATTAACACAAGTCTGGTGTTTTTAATTTGATAATTTGCCAAATTATAAACACTAATAGGGATATTACATAAAGGGTGTACAGGAAAGATGTGGTCATGATTTAAAAACCGGCCAAGTGCATGTCGGACTTAAGTTTTGGGTTCCGTACCAAACCGCAAAATCAAGTTGGTTGTAAAAGGAAAAATGAGGTAATAACAAAGAAAAATCAGATTTTTCAATATATTGGTATTTGTTTGTAAAATATACGTAATTTCACTATCACCATAATAAACGTTATCAAACATTATCACCAAATTTCAAGTTTATAGGTCAATGGGAAGTTAAAAAATTCTTCTGTTTTTTTTTTTGTAAAAAAGCTGACTTTGGTGGCTTCTCATTCCTTTGTTGTCCAATCTATACCAAAATTATAAAGAGAAAAGATTTTCTATTTGTTTGTTTGTTTGTACCGAATAGGCTCCGAAACTACTGAACCGATTTTAAAAATTCTTTCAACTCTGGAAAGCTACATTATTCCCGAGTAATATAGGCTATAATTTTGACGGGAGCGAAGCCGCGGGGTCAGCTAGTATTTTTATAAATCAAAAATACAGTACTTATCTATACAACGAGTTCTAAACAAGGATACCCCATTCGATGGGAAAGGTCAAATTTTTATCTGTATGGAATGACAATTTGTATGGCTTTGGGTCAAAAAGATGCATAAAATGTGAAAATTTGAAGACTGAGGCTCGAACCGTTTGGCTGTAAAATCTGTGTGACAGACGACGGACAGACAGACAGACAGACACGTGAATGAGAGCAATAGGGCTCCGTTTGGACCCTTCGGGTACGGAACCCTAAAAACTGTTTCTGCTCTGGGCAGGTGCATTTTTTTTTTGAGAATTGTCTATGACTTCCTTGGAGAAAGTTGTTCATTTACAAAAGCTAGTTGGGCAGAAGCAGTTTTTAAAATATGACCACACATTTTCGTTACACCCTGTATCCTTACACAAGATTATACATAGGTACTACAATGCAGAGCGATCGCTTTTGGTTGAACAGCGATCTGGTCCACAACTGTTCGATTGCATCGTTTCGACTAAAGTTGCTCTTTTGACTTCAGAAACTTTCCCGATCGCGCTTCGCTCGGTCCAAGAAGCGCAAAAGCTCATCCACAAGACAGATTCGCAGATAGGAAAAGGAAACTCCAGTGCTTCCCTATATAAATAGCTATTAAGTCTAACATTATGAGTACACAGTACTTGATTATTTTCCCTCACAAAAAGTAATTTTCTTTGTCCTGTTAACAGACGGTAAGATGAATGGTTTGAACACATTTCTTTTAGTTCGTTGTGAAGACGTAATAAATGTAACATAGTAAAAACAAACTGCATAAATTAACGACGATTTTCATATATCTATAGAAATCGTCCTTTGATGTTAATCAAGAAAAAAATCAAAATTTAAAAAAACCCCGACAATTTTTTCTTGTGAAAACACCCCGATTCAAACAGTAAAACGCTCATAACTTTTGAACGGCTAAACCGATTTTATTTAAACATAGCTAAAAACACTCTCGACAAAACCACCTTTCAAAAAAAAAAACAAAATCGGTTCATCCGATTAGGCGTTATGATGGCACAGACAGACACACAGATACACAGCAACACGCGTGAAACTTATAACACCCCTCTTTTTCCGGCGGGGGTTAAAAAGCAAATGATGCATTATAAACTACCTAGGGTAAATGAAATCGTAGGTACTCGTACACTATCACGCTTAAGTATCTACAAATCCCTCTCCCGCAATTGACATTTAGAGATGACAACAAATTACAAAAGTGAAAGCGAGCTCCTTCATTATGTTTATTGCCGCCGATCGTTGGCGAATTGATTCATTTATAAACGAGATTACTCAGGTCTATTCTAACTAACCCTGTTACGAACCGAAGAGATTTTCAAATAGCGCCCAAGTGGGGGTGAATGGCGCGAGAACGCGACGCTCCTATTTATCTCGACTTAGATAATTCCCGCCGAACTGACGTGGGATGAGGGTAAACATCTTGACGTGATTAATAGTAATCCTCAGTAGTTTAATAGTGAAGGATTTACTTGTTTGAATAATATTATCTGAAAGCGGGCACGGTAATTTGCTAAAGGCCGCGCCAGTCAGTGTTTTAATAGCGGTCTTTTACTACTAACCTCTATTTGACAGCTAAACAAAGGGTTTAGGATTTATAAGAACAAAAGAAAAATAATATGAGCCGTACGTTATGTTCAAACAGCTCTCGGCTTTTGTTTCGAAGCTGGAAAATACGTATTATTAGATATCTGCTAACAAAGAGCTAGACGACTGCACCTGAGACATATTCACTATTTGCTCAAAGCATTGCTTATAGAACACAGTATGAATGAAATATTGAAATACAAATATGAAATTCACTCAAAAAAACAGCATTCTACAATATAAAGAAAACAGTCAAAAATATGAACCAATCTATATATATATAAGAGAAAGTATGTATGAATGATCTTTATAGACTCCGAAACGGCTTGTCCGATTTTAATGAAATTTTCAGACAATCTTTAGATTGACCAGCGGATAATCCTGTAAAGTTTGGTGGCGATCAAATCTTTTATTTTTTTAACTTTGAACACGGGCGAAGCCGCGGCCAGGAGTTGATATATTATAAATGGAAAAAAAAACGCATGCCGTTAATTGGTTATTTCGCAGTATTTAACACAAATACCAAAGCGATTAAAAAATGTTATGAATTCCGTAAAAATATCCAAATATATATTTTGCTTGTGAAATATTTGATTGAAAATGATGAAGAAATAAAGCCTTCATTAAGAATTTTAAAGGTCTCAATAGAAACTTAATTTATTATTATTAAATAAGCTCAACACAACGCGAGCTATTTCAACAAAATAAAAAAATAAAAATATTCGAGTATACACAAGTAATATTCGAGTTTTATACATTCTGCTTGTTTCTTTGTTCACTCCATTAAGAGACGCGTCGAGGGCTTCTCGTTACTGTAACATCGATTCGAGCATCGGATACCAAAGCACATCCATTTTTACCCAACTACGGCGATGCCAAAAGGAAGGGTTATGATTATAGCAGTCTTTCTGAGGAACATACGTAATACAAATATACTTATCTTTGTATTTACGTAGGTTCCTCCGTAGTGCCTTAACTATTCATTCGATCTTGATGAATAAATTGTCAATCGATTATTTATTATGGCCCGGGTAACACAGGCAAAAAAAAATACGTAGTCGGGTTACAGTTTTTAATTAACCTGTTTTTCTCCGTTCAACTTGCAAACTCGACGAATAAGAGGATGAATTCTCGTGCTTACTACACCGTGTGCACCCCTTTGTGACACACTTAACATATAGAGCGTGACCAAGTGACGAAACACGCACAATGCGCATTAAAACCTATTTAGAGGTAGATAGATAATGGTAGTCGTTCAACCATAGAAATCAAGCTTTCAACACATCGACATTGTTACCCATTTCAAAGTCAAAGTCAAATTTCTTTATTTCAATTAGGCCATTAAGCGGCACTTTGGAACGTCAAAAATAGATTAACATGTTTGATTTCGTCTACACTAAAGATCGCCCTATGGATCAGCACCAGCATGTTTCCAAGCATTCTTATCATGAATATAATCATCTAAATTGTAATATGCTTGTTTACACAGTGTGCTTTTAACAAAAGTTTTAAGTTGTCTTTCATTTAGTTTTAATATATCACAGATAATTTGTTACAGAATTTAACACCGTACCCCATGAAAGAAGTGTATACTTTAGCTAATCTATAAGAGCGTTTATCTAACTAACCTTTATTTCCAGTATCTATTACAATTGTGTATGTCACTAACTTTACTAAAGACATTTTTCCTTACATACACAGATTTGTCTTCGTCTACTCTACACTCTTTGCGTATTACATACACTCTTGTAGCATGGTGCGGGTGACAGTTTCATTTTTTTTTTTACGCATATACGTATACGCATTTTTTGTAGTTTAACGTCATACCATAGTTATACCATAGTTGAATGTAACAAATATAGAAAGATCTGCTAGAATGTCAAGCGGAAGGACTTAAGGAATAACTTGCTTCGCCTTCTTAAGGTCCGTACACCGCGCAAATCTACGGGACAACATATTGCTCCGGACCGCTAAAGCCTTACGCTCCCTCTCAATGTCCACATCATCCCTGAGGACAGCGACAAGAAAATGCCCCAGGTATTCAAAAGTGGACACCCTATTAATTGGTGACCCGTTCACAAGCAACTCTGGTCCTTCTCCACGGCGTTTGCCACCGACATCAAAGACCATTTATTCACATTTCTTTACATTATATTAGGCATTATAAAAACGATGAACTATTTGCAGTATTTCTGTAGGTATCTGATAAAATATGCCTGATAAGGATATCGAAAACTTTTTAAAGTTAAGTTTAACATGCATAGTAACTTATCTACAGGTTTAACTTACATAATGCTTGCAGCTAATACTTTAACCAGGATCGATAGTTAGTTTTAGTTTAAACTTATCATAATTAAGTATGACATAGTTATCAAAGTACTACTTGTACCCCCGGCTCCGTTTGCTTTAAAAACTTTTCACACCTGGCATGTCAACATCCACCAAAATTATGTTATTTTATTCTTTTGTCGAAACTTATCATTGTATAATCAACAATCTGAAATTCGCAAAACTGTACACCAAACTGCATACAGGTATAATTGTCGGTAATTTAATTAACGAGCTTCTAGCACTACACGTTGTGCCCCATGTGTAAAAGAAATATACGTACAATATATAAAACGTACGTCAGCTGTTTCTTAACCCAAGCACTTCACTGAAACTTTATACCTACTAAAGATTACCTAGTTCTCTACAAAATGCATTGAAACTTTAAAACTAAAGCACTTTTTTAAACTTTTCCCTCTTTTCCCCTCTCTCCGTCTTCTTACAAGTACCCTCTGACACTAATCATAATTTCTGACATCACGACTAATGTATCGTTTAATAAACAACGTTAATAAATCAAAACAAACAAGCCATCAGTCTTATAGTCGTTAGACAAATACCCTGTCCCAACTTCCTCATAGAACCTCGAGTACGCAGGAATTTGCATCAGCCGCTTAAATATAACTGCGCATAACAGGGTTAGTGCACTGAAAAGTCGTAGTACCTAATTGCAATTTGAGAGTATTCAGCGGTGAGTGGGATCATGAATGTGGATGACAACCGCAATGGCTTTGCGGCCGCACAAGCTGGGTGCGGTCCTCATGCAGCCCGAACTACCCGGGTTCTACAGCACAAACTGTCGCGGTAGACCATCCATTCTCGAAAGCTTGAACTAAATGATCCCGGAAATTACCAAAAAGTGTAGAATAAAAAAACGGTGGCGATCACTCATAACATCAACACACCTGTAATCTTTTTGCTCAAATATTCGGATTATATAAAATACTTAAATAACCAAAAATAACCTACGCTTTAATTAAAATTATAATAGATTTAGATAAACACACATGAAAGTGGTAATTTCACCAGGGTCATGTAATATTGAGTTTATTGTTTTTCTTTGGTAGTTGTAGGTTGGCAGTTGATCCCTTCCTGACTAAATATTTTATGGTCGATCTGTCACCATACGTTTAGCACCCCTGTTACCTACCCAACTACCTGACTACCAACGTGCCTTACGTTGCGCAAGTGGGGCAATACACCTTGTATGCGGCCGAACATCGTGTGGGCTTCTCAATACATTCGTAAGGCCTCGGGATTCTGGTAGTACAGGGTAATAGATTGAGGATGAGTCAGCAATACAACTGTTCTTATAACTATTTGTCTCTGTACACTCCTTTTCTCCATGGGAGTAGGCAGAAACTTCAGAGCCAACCACCTGCTATGACTCTTACATATGCCTTTTGCATCGTTTACGTTCGTAAACAACAGAGAGAAACATATAATAAATCTGAAGAAAAGTTGTTTATGTACATCAAATATATTTTCTGTTTGTCTGTTTGGCGGTTTGTCTGTTTGTCTATTTTATGTATAAAGATGAAATTTTGCAGGGAGGTTCCTCAAATGACGTGAGTGCGCACTAAGAAAGGATATTAGGAAATTCATCCTTTAAGGGGGTCAACTAAAAAGTCATCTGTAGGATAAAATATGGATCACACGAATGAAGTCGCAGGCGAAGTGCTAGTCAAAATATGTGTCGCATCAAGGCTGGCTGATTTATGCAAACCATCGGGATATCAGGATGTATTCGCTTAGGTTAAGACATCGTGTGTGGGCAGGTAGTTGGGTAGAATCGTGTAAAATAAAATCACAAAAATTATTCGATACACTGGATTTATTCAAATAGTTACAATCTTGCTTACTAATATTACGGATCGACACTGATTCTACCACGTCTTAGCTCCAAGGCTGTCAGTACTCAACTGCCATATTTTGCTGTCCCCACCACGCAAGTGGTTAGAGAACGCACGACAAACCGTAGTTGTTCTTAATTTGCTGACAGGTGGCGTGCTTGTGATTTGTTTTGACGTCCGTACTATTGATCAAACCCGACATATATGAATATAAAGTGTTCAAGAAGTAAAATATCACAAAACACGTAATACAGATGCTCGGACAGTTGAACTCCATATTCGATAGATGGCGTTGTCCATTTGACGTTATTTTCTGAATGGCGGTGTTAAGATTCGCCGCGGAAGAATGACCCTAGCAAAAAAAAATGGTTCATCCACGATAAAAAAAAAAAAAAGTAGTGTAGGCAGTTGACGGGAGCGAAGCCGCGGGCAAAGCTAGTAAAAGACTAAGTTTCTTTTACTATACTGCATAAAACAAGAAACTCTTTTCAGCCAGCTCTTAGCCTCCGTTGCAGCGGTGTTTTAAGACGTGTATCGATGTGTGGCTCTGTAATAAATCAATATGTAAGCAGGAGAGCGACGCTTTACTAAAGCCACCCCTCTTCCATTTCTCTATGTCTGTCAATGCTAGTTAAACATTGAGGGTATGAACGATCTTTTTAAATAGCCTGATGTCATTTACACAATGGCGAATTTTAATGGCTATTATGGGAAATATCAAAGCCTTTGATTGATATTTCCCATAATATATGTACTTTAGGATATTAGGGTTTATTCGCCGTCTACTATATTATCACTTACCATCAGGCAAGATAATGGTCAAACGCGAGCCTATAAATATTATTTTTTTTTAAACTAGTAGGTAACATACATAGGTAAGTATGCCGCTGTTTCTGGTTGGTCATCCATCACCGAAAACCTCGACTACCAATTATAAAATAATTAAATACGCCATTACTTAACTCTGAATAGTAAATATATAATAACAAATGGGCGCAGGTGTCCCAGAGAACTGGCCCCTTGACCACAACAATGGCGGCGGTAGCGGACTCACCCCTACCTGCTAATTAGGGACGTAACGCATTAACAACAACAAACCTCTTTTTTTCAACTCGTTAAACTTACATTCAACAGCCTGAAATATAGCTCTCATAAATTAATAAAAAGGAAAATTTTACACAACCAAAATCATAGCGAAGTAAGGACTTAAATGCTATCATGAAACCCTTTCAAATTACTCAGACTCGAACAAAAAACGACATGGGCAGAACGTGTTTTAATTAATGTGTATGCTCTAACCAATTTTCCAAGCGTCAATAGTCCGTTCGCTCCATATTTTTCATGACAAAGCTCTCTGCCAGCCTTTGTTTCTAAATAATCGAAAACAAAATCGAGGTACTAAACGTGATCTAGCAGGATTTGCTTATATCTTTCTTATTTCTACTTTTGGCGAAAAAACAGAATACCCTCGTCAAGACGGATTTGTTAAATGAAAAAAAGATGTACAATTTGGTTTTTATGTTTTGTTGCGTCACCTGATCAAGATATGCGGGCTATGTAGAAGGCTTGTTTGCAAGAGACCATTTTAAGGGTAACAGCGGCTTTTGTGGCGGATCTATTGATCTGCTTTCAGATTGGCAAAGGGAACAAAGCCTTTATTTATTTACGAAATCGAAATGAAGACGCCTCTACTCCTACATTTTCTGTTTTATGATCTTAGCCCTCTAGAATAATTGGAGAGTGTTTGCATCACTGTCGCCGTGATTGTTGGCCCATGCAGGCATCTTCCTTAGTCGCCGCAACACCACATCAACAGCACTGCACCACATTTAGTTACCTCCTGCGAAGATAACAAGCTAAGCAGCACAGCATTCAGCATTCTTATAATCACTTGTGGTTATCTATAACTGAATTATTTTTTTTGGGTCTGGTGACCTGTTACATTTATCAGGCACCAGTCTCTTGCAATGATGTATTATAGTTTATGCATTGATTGTAATGTAATTATAAGGCAACCATTTTAATGAAAAAATAAATGAAATATTGATGGATTGAGCTAAACAGTGCTTGTTATACCCTCAGGAAGTAACTTAATACATCAATACGGAATGTTATACAAACATATTATGTAGGACTTAGTTGATGGAGTTAAAAAGAAAGATACCCAATGCTATTTCATTAGCTTTCTGTCATCTTCTTTTTAACTTTCTTCTTGTTCTTAATTACATAAACATAAAATATGCGAGTCGGACTCGCGCACGAAGGGTTCCGTACCATTATCGCAAAAAATTAAAAATTGTATGGGAGCCCCACTTAAATATTTATTTTATTCTATTTTTAGTATTTATAGTGGCAACTGAAATACACCAGCTGTAAAAAATTCAACTGGATAGCTATCACGGTTCATGAGATACAGCCTGGTGACAGACAGACAGACAGACGGATCGTGGAGTCTTAGTAATAGGGTCCCGTTTTATCCTTTGGGTACGGTACCCTAAAAAAATATATAAGTAGAGAACAAAATAATACATAAAGTTTGCTCGCACACATACACTAACTTTTTATATTCCTTTTTAGCAACTAAGTATAACTGGAACAGAAGTTCTCAGCACAGAAGCTCGGTGTCTTCCTCAAGATGACTTGTCAAAACACAAACCCAAATTAGAGGCTTTTTCGTTTACAAATCTCGCATGACAAGGGTTGCCCTTCGGCGCCACTTCAAATCTACATAGCCGTATCCACGACGTATACCCTTCTCTGGGCATGCCATGAAAAATACATAGGTAGCTACGAATACCTTCAGTTGACAAGAGAAACGGACTATTTTAATGATGAAACAGGCTTTGGGCCGGTTTCTGAATTGAGTATTTGGTTGGAGTTATAAATGTGTCTAACACTACTTTCATTGTAAAATTTGACAGGTAAAGCAGAGTTTGACTTATACAAAACTTAAATTTCTGAATTCAGAAACAAGGATTTAATTTTTACATTGTAAGGTTAAAGATTCTTGTAATTAGAACAACATCATTATAATGGCTACGGAATCGAGAGTTGAAAAGTATAAGTAAATAAATATTATGACATTTTTAGTGCTACTCCGAATTCCGTTACCCGTGTTCTGTCTGACACCAACGAAAAGTTGACACTTGACAGCTCGCGGAAGTTGTGCAACATTCAATTCAATCAAAATGAACGAGCCGTAAGATTCAAATCTCTACCCACTTCAAAATAAAGTCGACAAACCCGAATAAAATTCCCTCAAAATTATGTGTACTCCGACTACGAATTTTCTGAATAAGAGAGGAATAATGATTTTAAGTAACTTGAGTATTTTGTCAAATAAGTTGAAACACGTGGTATCCCTCTATCTCAGAGAGGCCTGTATCCCAGCAGTGGGAACATTAAAACGCTGATGATGATGACGAGGTATGATGTATTGATGATGGCCTTAGAATAGCATCTCCTCGATCCTTCAATATATAAAAAATACCAAACGTCGTCTTCTTCAACAAAGCTGAAGTTTACCGCCTTATACGTCACCGCAATTCATCACAATTTCCTATCATATAAGTGGATCCTCACATAAACTACTACGGTACTAAAATTAAGCAGACGATACGAGCTCACAGCACATAATCAGCTGCTCAGCGCCGCGCGCCGCCGCAAAGACGTCGTAAACTTCGTCCAGGGAAAGATAAGAAAGTTGCGAGTGGCCCGTGTCGCTGCCGCCCGCGATAAACTCCGAATATCCATCATACTTAATTACCTTACTCTTTTAACAGAGTCGCAGTGAGCAAGAATTAACGCGCTCTTGTCACGTCGCCGTCGCGTCGCCCGCGTCGTCCGCTGTTTCAGCGTTTCACGACGGCCCTGATAAATCTTTACTTCTACCCTCACAACTTTGCGACAGTGACTCGAGTTTTTAAATTAATTTAATATCTATCTGCATTAATTAATTACATCTCGGCCGAAATTGTTAATGTTTGCAAAGTAGCACAGCAAGTCAGTGACGTCTACCCTCGCTGTCTCAATATTATTTCCAGCTTATCATCGTGCAAACTCAGATGAAACTGCAAAACTGGAAACCATGATATTCTGTAATGTCGCTCCAATTTCATAGAGTAATGAACATCGTTACAAGCTCAAACGTCGGAACATCAATACGCAGTTAATTGACTAAATAATTATCATGTATGAGTGTAGATTACACAGCGCAGTGCAGTTCAATTTTGGAGGAGCTCGTGGCTAAATAATAACAGCCGCACTGGTCGATCATCAAGGTTAAGCAACGCTTGTCGAGGTCGGTCCGTGGATGGGTGACCATTTTCAACATACCGAGTTTCCTCCGTGCCTCGGAAAGCACGTTAAGCCGTTGGTCCCGGCTGTCATTTTAAGATCTTTGAAAGTCGTTACGAGTAGTCAGAAGCTTGAGATCTGACACCAGTCTAGCCAAGGGGTATCGTGTTACCCACTTACTGGGTTGTGGAGGTCAGATAGGCAGTCGCTCCATGTAAAACACTGGTACTTAGCTGAATCCGGTTAGACTGGAAGCCAACCCCAACATAGTTGGGAAAAGGCTAGGCAGATTGATTGAGTGCAGTTCAATTTTGATTCGAGTATGTAATACTGTTGCTAATTTCAGCCGATACGAGCAGCTGGTGCATCAGGCTGATTCAGTTCTATTTAACAAGATTTTTGATTAGAGCGAAATAATAGGTTCTAGTGGCCGTAATAATCCGTAATACGCCATTATACGGTCATCGGTCGGAGCCGTAGCAGACATTTTATACGGGCATGATCGGCTCCGTTAATCACATTCGGTTGATTCGGCGCAGGTAATCCGGGACGGGCGCAAGATGGATCGCATGTCAGGGGGCAGTCTAACGAAACACGTTGACCGCCAATAAAATGTCACCGTCATTTACCACGCTCGAAGAAAACGGCCGCTTTAAATCATGCAGGGGCTTCATTTTTCTTATTCGAGCTGATTTTTAGTGAGAAGGTGTTCGTGTGTGATGTTGACTTTTATGTCGTTACTGTGGATTGAATATAAGTGTCAAACTTGTATTCGCACAAAGTATTAAAAGCAATTTTAACTTCACAGCAATAAAATATTTGATACCTACCTAAATAGGTATCTGCAGGTATTTGTAGAGAGAATAATTAATGTTTTGTTAAAGTTTTTACATTTTCATATTACTTGTAAATTTCAGTTTAACGTCAATTATAGTTTTATTATTAGTAAAACAAGAATAGTTCAAATAGCAAAATTATGAAACTCAGTGAAGTGTATTAAAGAGAAATCTCTAAATCACTGTCGGTTCCATTAGGCTATTCGTCTTAGGCTCGGGCTACAATCCCGCCTTGAGTGCAATGACAAATGCTCACGCGAATCAGACGGCGAATTTCATCACAATTACTCGAAAACTGGTACTTATTGAAACGCATTCAAGTACACAATGTGGATTATTTCACACGTGTGCCATTCTCGGCTGCATTAGGTCCTGGATTAGGCGCACACTTTGAACTAGGGATGCAATCCTACCTCGAATGCAATGACAAACTTCGCGCACTTACGAGTACTTCAAAATGTATTATTAAAAACTGATATAATTTAAATAAAGCTGCCGTTATTTGAACTATTTTCCATTTAACTTTCTTGATACTTTGTAAAGAATTTTAATTTGCGAACAAATATTTTCGATATGAAAATTTCAGGACAGTGCACCGCATTCTCGGCGCTATAACATACTCTTCGAAAGGTATCCTCGCCAAAACGAGAGAATTCTTGCCACAAATTACTTCATATGATTTTCAAATGTGTAATAAACATTCTGCAGCGCTATTCACAGAAATATTATATTTTCGTGTGCTTGCGAAATGTAGTCTGGTAAAAATGTGTCAGGTTTCTGCACCAAATTGAAAACAGTAAATATGTGCGATTCTACTTAACATATGCAAAGCGTTTAAAATGTCTAGACAAGTAAGACCTTTTTAAGTATCTATTTAATCAGGCTCTTCATTTAATTATGTTTTATTACAAAAAGAAATCCCATTCCAACTGCTACTTAGTGACAAATTACCAAAGAGCTCAGAAAAGAAACAAGACGATATTAAAGCAATGGGTCATTTCTGTCCGGAGAACTTCAACAATCCATCATTCGTAATTGCTAGGGTTCCGTTAACGTTCATCTCTTTGATTATTACTCGCTTCTCCACTTACTATCTTCGCTATACGTCATTTTTCACAAATTAATCAGATTTCAAAGTTAAAGCATAGCGTATTCTACACGAACATTGATTTCGTAAGCCATTATTTAAATGAATAAAACCATAACCCCAACTGATTTCAACGCGAAACAAGGACTTGATATTGTGCGAAACCACATTCATAAACAACCAAACAGAGCGCTGGTTCATATAATCCGATTACTGCCAAACATAAAATAAAACGAATGCATTTATGGAGGAAGATTGCAAATTTCGCATACAGAAAATCAGGATGTTGGACATCCGTCAGGCAAGAGTCGAGAGCACACAAACTTTGAAAGGCAACTGTAACCGGATTCACTAACGAGTCGAGCACGGGTGACGGCGCGCGACACGCCACTCTTTTTGGAATAAAAATCATTCATTGTCACCCACCGCGGGGAGCCAATACAAATAAACATGATCACAATTATAACCAAACGAAGTCAGCGAAGATGTACAAATAGAGGCAGGTGCGGCACCCGAACTAACCCAAACGCATGAGTCGTACAACCCTTTGTATATTTAGTTGAATCCTATTGGGGCGTTATCGGGTGCACGCAGCGGTCGCAGTTTAGGACTTAACGAATTATCGGGCGGCTGTCAGAGCCGGTATGGAAGCCAATTGTGAATAATGGAGCGGTGAATTTATAATCGTGTGCCGACTGACCGAGGGGCAGGCGTGTCGCCGCCGCCGCCGCACCGCGCCGCGCCGCGCTCAGCCACGCTCAGTCGCTAGATTGGTTCCATTGTTTGCATGTGGGTTATTATGCAATATATCCTCAACTACTCTTCCGAGAGGCATCGCTTGTCATTTGCGGTCACTATCTCTTAGTGCTAGAAATAAATAAGGATTTTTTTAATCGTGGGTTTAATTGATGTGGCGACATTTTGGGGTTGTGGTGCAGCAGTGGCAGTGGTCGTTTTATCTCTTGTTTCTGCCTATCCCACGGGAAAATGCGTCAGTACGTAGAAAGGACGTACTAATCGCATCTCAAAAATAATTGTTATTTATTTAAATTAGCATATCATACTAAAGTGACCATTATTTTCTAATCCAATTACACAACATAAACTCTGTAAAAATTTCATAAATCTATAAATTCTTTAAACAAAGGCGCAGTTGTTCACTTCTCGATTATGTGTGTGTATATGAAATTCATAATGATATGCCGCAAATGAACGGGGCCTAACATTGTATTGTTGATTTATTCCTTTGTTCCACTGTTATTTCATAGAAATCCGCAGAAAAGGTAGTTTTGATTTCGCTCTAATTACACCCAGAGCCCTCAAGTTAGCATACTAAGTGCCTTAATTAATAGCCTGTCAAATTATTATTTCATTAAATGGTATTTAGTAAACATAGCTACTAACAAAGAGCGGTAATAATAAGCTAATTATCTAAAAGTTAATTATAAAAGCGAGCAGCGTTTGTATTTTGAATTATTAAACCCTTTGAATTTATCTAGAGTATTATATTCGCTTGAGCTTTCAGTATTTTATCTTACAGATGGTTATATAAAAAACCTTTCAAGAGGATTGTTACATCTCATTATTTGTAATTGTCTATTGCTTTCATATTTCGACATCGCAGTTCACATTCCCTCGGCATTATCATTACGTTTAGCAAAATGCCGCGCGTTGCAAGCAAAGTGAGATGTAGTGATGTGCTGAGCAGCAGCTGATTGCACATTCTGAAATTCTAAACAGGTATTTCAACAGATCGCGTTCTACGTTTGAAACTAAACCAGAAGATTGCGGTAACCGCACTCAGCTCTCAGACGACAGATCAGTACCTAAATGCGGTAAAATTCCCAGACTCACATTAAAAATGTAGTCAAAATCTATTCGCTAGTATGTACTTGCTCACCGATGTATGTACATCGGTGAGCCTTAATAATTCCAGCAACAACTTGTCTAGAATTTCAAAGAGATTACGGAGTATTTTTCGTTCACAACGTAGAGCACAAACACCTTAAGTTCTCACCACGGTGACTGTGCAAATACATAGCGCACCAAATGAAAGAGTAAACGACGTAACAGTGGATCGTGCGGAGCTTGCTTATGACGGTGCTGCGTTATCCCCAGTTACCCACACTAACTAGTTTGCCCAAACCAAAACGGAAAAACGGTCAGCTGCTACAAATAGCGCTGCGAAAATAAACTTGGACTTTATTTGGTACTATGCTGCTATTTTTCTAGATTTATTTCTTTTAAACTGCTTGCTATTTTCTTGATATAATAACACCAATTTTCTTTTCGCTGAAACAGCTATTCAGCAGAATATAAAGAAGATTTAGCTATTTTCGACGCTATGAAAAATATATTTTCAATGAAATACCTCGAACCATTTAAAATATTAAAGAACCATTTTTTTACCTGCCGTTCAATCAACTGACTACTTTAGTCTAGAAACAAAAATATTAATTACTTCGGTCTACCACCGAATTAACATTTTTATTATTTGTGTCCAATGTAAAGTATCAAGGTGCTTTTGAATAACTACGAACTTTGCAAAAATGTTGTCAGTATTCTGGAACCATTCAAGCTTAGAGGAATCTTATGAATATGGTTTAGTAAGGAGGACAGATGACAGGGGTCGACGGCAGCCACTCTGCACTAAACCATAAACTCGCTATAATAAGGTCATGCGAATGCCGGGTCCCGGGAACCGATCCCCAGGTAGACAAAAGCATAAATGATCGGGATTTCCTAAATAGACAATCACGGTTTTATCATTTTTCTCGTTTTATGTAAGTACCGCTTGTGTGTATTTGTAATATACGTTTTATTTGAAGATGCCTCAGTGTCTACTTTCTAAGTGGTCTCAATATTAGTACTGAGAGAGTGGGAGTGTAGTTTTTATTGTTCAAGGCTGAGGTACAATATCAAATGTTCAAACGTACTCCCAAATGAAAGAAACCCCCGAGGGGATCGTACCGAGATATACAATTTACAAAATTACGTTTCATTTCAAGTTTGTCATAGCCTATTATCTTGATGAATTTGCTTGTGCCATCTTATACTTACTGCGTACGTTTTTATAAAAGACACACAGAGAATTGGAAAGATGACTCATATCATACGCCAGAGGCTTGAATTTTTTCTATCTTTTTAGGGTTCCGTAGCCAAATGGCAAAAAACGGTACCCTTATAGATTCGTCATGTCTGTCTGTCTGTCTGTCCGTCCGTATGTCACAGCCACTTTTTTCCGAAAGTATAAGAACGTATGCTGTTGAAACTTGGTAAGTAGATGTATTCTGTGAACCGCATTAAGATTTTCACTCTAAAATAGAAAAAGAACAATACATTTTGGGGATCCCCATACTTGAAACTGAAACAATTTTTTTTTCCATCAAACCCATACGTGTGGGATATCTATGGATAGGTCTTCAAAAATGATATTGAGGTTTCTTATTATTTTTTTTCTAAACTGAATAGTTTGCGCGAGAGACACTTCCAAAGTGGTAAAATGTGTGTCTCCCCCCCTAACTTCTAAAATAAGAGAATAAAACTAAAAAAAAATATATGATGTACATTACCATGTTAACTACCACCGAAAATTGGTTTGAACGAAATCTAGTAAGTAGTTTTTTTTTTAATACGTCATAAATCGTAAACCGCAATTTACCAAGTACGGAACCCTTCGTGCGCGAGTCCGACTCGCACTTGGCCGGTTTTGTATTCAGTTAATTACACTAACTTGTTGTTTCATATAAAGTAAATAGAAAACCCGCTCCTGAGCTTAACTTTACTAAGTTTTTTTATTATGCCCCTGGAAAAGGCAATGTTCTTTAACAAACCTATTTTTTGCAGAGTATGGTAATCTTTAAAATTCTTTGGGTCACCCTTGTCTAGTACGAAATACCGGACTTAGGTAAAATGCGTGACCTCGTACAGGACAAATCGATACTTCTCAATGCTTTGAACAACTTTACTGGGGTCTAAAATAACGAGCGCCATTTGTTTTGTAATGCTTATAGAACTCACTTGAACAGAAGTCATGGTAATAATTTATCAAGTTTGGTATCTTGCAAACATTTCTAACGTCATAAAGTACCGTCATGAAGGTCTTACCTTATCTTAGAACGTCGCTGCCTGCGCGATGCTCGCGGACGCTAGTTTGCGAAGCTCGCATTCCGCGTCAAGGAAATAATATTTCGTACGAAATAACTTCCCTTTACTTTTCTCTTTCATCTATATGGTGAGATGGCAACGTAACGAAGGGACGACTGTGCAAAAAATTTTTTTGAAAAAGGCATATTTTCGCAGTAACCAGATTTTTCTCGTCTCTGTGTTGTTACGCACAACCGCTAGAATGTTACATACAATGGAAGTGTACACAGATCTGTGAGGCTTTAATATGGATTTAAGTGTACAATATTTAGGTACACAGATCATATTACGTATTTTGTTCTCTTTTGTTCTCTAGTATATGTTAAAACAAAACAATATACTATGATCCATTTCCAATGCTGGGATAATGCCATCCAAACGTCCTTTACTGGACTCAAGACTTGCCAACCCGACCCGTAAATAAATGTTTCATCAAGGACAGAACATTGCTCATAATACGGACACAGGTTCGAAGGTACAAACGCGCTTGTAGCCGCGGACAAAGGCCATTTCTAAGACAAATTCCTACTCCCATGTGTCCTTTATCAATCAAGATGATTAAAGTCCGCACGGACCACTCGCCAACCATTTCAATGCGCCCGTATTTTCGGAATCAGACAAGACAGGGTTAAGGAATGCGAACAATTTAGCGAAATCAAGCGTCTGACAGGTTGGCGGAAACACACGCAGCGATGGCTGTTTGGCCGGATATTGCTCGGCCAGCAGGAACTGACGGTTCCTTTACAAGACCACACATCGGCAACTTGCTGGAAGTGAGTTAAGATCGTACGTATTCTCTGCATGCTTAAAGAAAAGAAGTGTTTGCTAAAGAATAAAAGTATCTCAGGTAAAAAGGAAAAATATTTTAGTTTAGTTGTTTGTATTTATAACAATTTAATGTTCAACTAACAAAATGTTATACATGTGTTTTAATTTAATCATTTCCATCATTTCTGTAAAAGAAACCTCAAACCTCGGTACCATTTGTCAACCGCCTCATTTAAAAGATAATATCAGGATTAGCGAAGGGATGATCCTTGTGTGCTCGACCCCTGCAAACAAAACGTTAATCTTTGATTAAAGAATAAGTTTAAAATCGTATTAGTTACAACGACCGTATTAATCATTCAGACTGTAATCCTAACTACCATAATCCCAATTGTTTATGACATCTACCGGCACCTGGTGACAAACCGACGCAACAGTAACGCGCGGCGAGAGATGCATCGATCTGCTAGCATCAATCCTCGCTAGTTCCAGACCAACGGGCGAGATGGCGCTGCTCCGCCTGTATAAAACGAAGTCACGCAGCCAAACGCGACTCTTCAACAGAATCTCTCGTTAGCATAAACTCTTAATTAATATAAAATATATTGAATTCATAACGGTTTTCCAATGTAATTAGAAGCATTGTTTTAAAGAATATAATATTGTACACCAGGAAGAATCGCCTTATTTTCACCCTGAAGAACCCACGAACCAAACATTGGACCTTCGTCGCCGAATAGAAGAAGAATCAGCAGAGGTTTGGCAATCCTTATCGTTCCTTTCCTTCTCCTCCTTTTATTTGTGCTAAAACTGTGACTAATTACAGGTAATTCGCCTTAGGTTCGCGTAATCACACCAAGGTGTTTGCAGGAAAACAGTGAGTACCCTTATCTTCATAAATTGCCAAAATGAGTCTAGGTTCGGAAGATATAGGTAAAGTTTCAATACGTAATAAATCTCCTATACCAGTGTTACAAAGTGCTAACGATCAGATTCAAGATTTAAATAAAAAAAGGGGTACAATAAAGGGTAGATTGACACTTTTTACGAGATTTGTAACTTCCCTTGTCAGTGTACCGTTAAACGATAAAAAAATTACGGAATTAAGGTTAAGAACTGATGGTGCTAAATCATTAATGCAAGACTTTAACTATATTCAAAGTTCTATAGAGGAATTAGTTTCAGAAAAAGAATTATCTCAGCAAATAGATATTCGTGAATCCTTTGAAAATTCCTACTATACGGTATTTACAGAAGTTGACTGTTTATTGCAAAGCGTTAGTAATCCTAGTTCTGCTGTTAGTGATAAATCTAAGTGCAACTCAAACCCGTTAGTTAAATTGCCCACTATAACTTTGCCTTCATTTGATGGGTCATACAATGCGTGGCTTGAGTTTAGAGATACCTACCTTTCATTGATCCATAAATCTACACAACTTGATGAAATTCAAAAGTTCCATTATTTAAGATCTGCTCTAACAGGGAATGCCAGTCAGGTGATAAAATCATTAGAGTTTTCATCTGGAAACTACATAATAGCATGGGATTTGCTTAACCATAGATTTAACAACAGTAACTTATTAGTGCATAATCATGTAAAAGCGTTATTTTCTTCGCAATCGATGTCAAAGGAATCACCTCATCTTATTAGAAAATTAATCGATACAGTGCTTAAGAATTTACGTGCGTTAAAGACGCTCGGGGAACCCACAGAGTGGTGGGATACCCTCATTATTTTTACAATTGTTTCTAAATTAGATTTGGCTACGGAGAGAGAATGGGAACAACATAAAAGCATATTAGGTACTGAGAAATCATCAAAGTTGTCCCATTTATTGGATTTTTTAACGGATAAAGCTAATATGTTGGAGATGGTGCAAGTTAACCATTCTCCTTTCCCTTCAGGGAATAGGCCAGTTTCTGATAACAAGTTTAAATCACAAAAAATTAATAGTTTTGCAACCACGCATAACTCCACTCAGAATAATCAGAAGAATAAGCGCACTCGTGATTGTATTGTGTGTACTGGTAATCATTCACTTTATGCGTGCACCCAGTTCTTGAAATTATCGGTGAAGGATAGGTTAGATCTTGTGAGCAAGAATAGTTTGTGTGCAAATTGTTTACGTAAGGGACACACCCCGAATGATTGTTACTTCGGCCCGTGTAAGCGGTGCAATCTCAAACATAACAATTTATTGCATGATGAGGGTAGTAAGGACAGCGCATTAAGATCTGAACCTTCTGACTCATCCGCAGTTCTACATACGCAAGCTTATTTATGTTCCGAACGTGATAACGGGTATCATAGGGTAAAGTCTGAGTTATTAGATAACGCTTTATTGTCAACTGCCATCATTGAAGTCGCGGGCAATGACGACAAGTATCATAAGGCACGCGCTTTAATTGACAGTGGCAGTCAGCATAGTATAATTTCTGAGTCACTACGTAAAAAATTAAATTTAAAGTCGATACAGTCCGCTTATCAAATCGTAGGAGTGGGACAGTCGGTCTCACATTCCGCTCAGTTATGTGAAATCAAACTTAGATCTCTAAACGACAATAACTATCATACAAATATTAAATGTTTGGTCCTACCCACTATAACAAATATGATACCTACTTTTAAAATAAATTCTAACAAATTAAAAATACCTAACGGATTAAATCTAGCAGACCCTACTTACTGCATACCGTCAAATATAGATTTATTGTTAGGAGTTGACCAGTTTTGGGATTTAATAATCGAAGGCAGAATTCGCTTAAGTAACGGACCTTATCTTCAAAATACCAAGTTAGGATGGATAGTCGCTGGCCCCATTTACTTTGAACCTAGGCGCATTATTCCTGTTCAATGTAACTTTACTCAAACTTTAGAAATTGGGGAACAGTTAAGAAAATTTTGGGAGATAGAGGAAGTGTCATGCCAAAATAATAACTTTTATTCACAGGAAGAACAAGCCTGTGAGAAACTATTTATAGATACAACTAAACGTTTAGCCGATGGTCGGTTCTCTGTGCGCATACCGTTTAAAGATTCGATAAATAAGCTTGGTGACAGTTATGAAACCGCTAAAGGACGGTTTCTGTCACTAGAGCGAAAACTCGAACGTAATAGTCAGTACAAAAAAATGTATAATGATTTTATGAAGGAATACCTAAGTCTGGGACACATGACTCGCATTGAACATTACCCACCAAATAATTATTTTCTACCCCACCATGGTGTATTTCGTGAAGACAGTGTCACAACAAAGCTACGTGTGGTGTTTAATGCTAGTCAACCGACATCATCGGGAAAGTCGCTTAACGATATCCAGATGACAGGCCCTCCTTTACAAAATGATTTGTTTGCGATTCTTTTGCGTTTCCGTCAATATAACTACGTTGCGTGTGGTGACATAGAAAAGATGTTCAGGCAAGTGTTAATACAGGAGGATCAAAGACATTTACAGATGATAATCTGGCGTGAGTGCCCTTCTGAACCACTTTCTGTATATAAACTCAACACCGTGACATATGGTACTGCGTCTGCACCCTATCTTAGCATGCGATGCGTTAGACAGTTAGGGCATGAATGCACTGACGCAGATATTTCGCGTACACTCTTAAATGACATGTACGTTGATGACTGTATTTTCGGGAATGATGATAAAACTGAATTAATACGAATTTGTAAAGGTGTTATTGAAGTATGTAAGTCAGGTTGTTTACCGTTAAGAAAGTGGGTATTTAATTCAGACGAAATCGCAAAAGAAATAATTAAAAATGATTACAGTCAGTCGAAACATTTCACACTAAATGAGAATAGTTCTAATAAAACTCTGGGCCTAGGTTGGTTGAACAATGATGATAATTTCCATTTCACTTCAAAAATAAAAGAAATCTCAACTCCGACAACTAAACGCTTAATTTTATCGGTTGTGTCACAAGTATACGATCCTTTAGGATTACTTAGCCCTGTTATAATCAAAGCAAAGATACTACTACAAAAACTGTGGTTGTGCAAACTAGATTGGGACGACGAAGTACCGCTTGACATTAAAGATAAGTGGGAAAAGTTTGTTACTTCATTATCCGCATTACATGATATTCGAGTCCCTCGTCACATAATATGTACAAATTCTGACCGAACAGAGTTACACATATTCACTGATGCCAGTGAAACCGCATACGGCGCGTGTGCATACGCCCGTAGCTTTAGCGAGACCGGGGACGTCACAGTGACACTGATTTGTTCGAAGAGCCGCGTCGCTCCTGTCAAACCAGTTAGCATACCGCGTTTAGAGTTGTGTGGCGCGCTCGTCGGCGCAATAATATTAGAACGAATAACAAAAGCTCTCAAGCTAAACTTTGATAAGATATTTTGTTGGACGGACTCGACTATTGTGTTGGGCTGGTTAAGAATGTCGCCTCAACAGTTAAAGCCCTTTGTTCAAAATCGTGCAGTGCAAATTAGTGAATATAGCAGCAATGCAAAATGGCTGCATGTCGATGGGAAACATAACCCAGCCGATTTAGTTTCTCGAGGTACCAGTCTGAACGACTTAATACAAAATAAAAAGTGGTGGAATGGACCCTCCTTTTTATGGGAAAAGGTAACGGAGTTTCAAACATTCGACACACCACATACCTTTCAAGATAGTTTGCCAGAATTAAGAACAAAACAAACAACAGTCACCATGGTTTGTGATGGTTCTGGTGGAGATTTTAAAAGGTTCTCTTCATTTTGCAAACTACAACGCGCCTATGCATTTGTTTTAAGATTTATTCACAATATTAAACCAGTAAACAAGCTTGATCGTTTGACAGGTCCCTTATCAGTGGAAGAGTTAACTAACTCATTGAATCTCATAATAAAAAGAATTCAATTAGAATCATTTCCAGATGAACATCACGCTTTAGTAAATAAATTACCAATTAAATCAACTCGTAACTTATTAAGTTTAACTTTATTTTTAGATGACAAAGGCATTATCCGAGTGGGAGGTAGATTGTCTAATTCGCCTGACTTCTCATTTAACAAAAAGCATCCCATGTTATTGTGTGGTAAGCATTACGTCACTCAACTTATTTTCAAGCTAGAGCATTTGAGGTTATTACATGCTGGTCCGCAACAGCTGTTAGCCCATTTAAGAGAGACCTGGTGGCCCTTGTGTGGTAGGAACTTAGCTAGGAAAATTATACAACAATGCAAAATGTGCACGCGCATGAAAGGTGAAACAGTGCAACCAATCATGGGAAATCTACCGCAGGAAAGGATCACTATTGACTTCCCTTTCATAAACAGCGGTGTTGATTATGCAGGACCACTTTATATTTTAAACCGGAAAGGCAGAGGCTCTAAACTTGAAAAGTGCTATCTACCAATTATTAATATCGTTAACACTAAAGTTAGCTCGTTTGTCAGCTCGTTCGTAACTTAGCAACCACTTGACCACCCATTTATAACTATGGTAAAACTTATTTATCCGTTTCTATAAAATCTAGCCAATAAAAAAGAAAAAGCACAGATCTTTAGGGAATATGTAGAAAAACATTTTTTTCAATCCAACACATGTCACCAACACGCAGCTAAATATTTAATTTCTAATTCCGTGCGAGTGAAGCCGCGAGCAACAGCTAGTGATACAGTAAATGACCTAAAGGAGGTCTATTCTTGTGATTGTCACTGGATCACCTCCCAGAGGATCAATGAACGACAATGAAACTTTCCGAGCAGGCAACTTGCCTTCGGAACCGACATCCGTTAATTTTCGTCCCTACAGATTTCTTGAGATTGATATCTCTGGGAAAAGATAAAATAACAGTTTTATTTAACAGCGGTACGTCAGCGATTCTATAAGCCTAATTAGGGCCTAAAATTGCAAATAGAGAGGGGAAATTTAAGCGTTGATTTATTGCGCTCTATCTCAAATTGGGCAACTCTTTTTTTTTACTTTTTGTCCCTATCATGAAACCTAACTGAAGGTAGAGCAGAAATTTGTTTAATTTAAGTGCTTGGTAACATTCTAAAGTCTTTCCACCCACACCATATCAACGGACTGCTCATAACCATAAAATATGTATTCGATCAAAAATTCACAAAGGAGTTTTAACTAGAGGATCTACGGAGACGTTCCACTAATTAAGTAACTATTAATAGTTAAGTAGGCTATTTACAGCACTTATATAAATAGAAGTGTCGCAAGATTGAACAGTGGGCCTCGTAGCCTCGTGGGCATACGGTGCGTGGGTACATCGATGGTTATTATAGAATATCTATTTCGATGGCATAATCAAGTTTTCCTGTAAACGCACGGTTTGCAATAAGTTATTTCCGACAACCAACAGTGGGTTGAAAAAGGTATTGAATTTCGATAATATTCTCGTGTTGCCCGTAAAACATTTATGACGGCCACAACACGTGCCAATCAAACTTTTTGTTTTATTTTAATTAAGTCTTAAAATGATAATAAAACACAATATAGGTACCGGATGCAGATAATTGCAAATTGAAAATCAAAAACAATATAATTATGTAGCATTCTGACAACTGGTTCTATTAAAATCCTAGTGAATATGAAACGATACACTTGGTCCATTATAATTACACTAGTAACTGTCATGGACCAAGTGATTAATCGCACTATGTAATAATAATAATAAATAAATTTATTTGTACCAAAAATTTACAGATTTACAGATTACAATTTTCCAGGTATATAAAGTAATAATAATAATTAAATTCATAATTTCAATAACTACTAATAAAAAAAATTACAACTAGATGGTAGAAGAGACTTAGACAGGTGCTGGATGAACAAGATCTGTACACAATTAGTGAACCCTGTCTCTCAAACTTGGGTTACCTGTATCTTAAGAGACAGTGGTCTGTTATTCACTTTATATATTTAAACAAAATTTGTGAACTGAATCGATCTACCATGGATTGGGTAATATATTAATTACAATTAAATATAAATTCAACTTATAATGCCCGAGTATTATGAATCCAGTCTAGTCAAATCGGGCAATGTAGTGAATACTGATTTAAACTTCTATATTTATCACATTTTTTGGTCATTATGAATATTGTTACGTAACGGTTGGGCAATTCGATAATTATGGTCAATCAATTAGTCCAAGAGCGAGCGAAGTCAGGGTTACTTTAGACCCTGCAGACAAAAATAGCGCTGAGCTGCGCGTGGCTCCGTCTACTTTATTGTTAAAATAGAAATCATACTAACCAATATAAAACCAATGTAAACATTAAAATAATTTGATAAAAACTCATCTTTTTATTACCTGGCCCAATAATTGATGGGCATTATTCAGAAAGCCGGTCAATTTCATAATTTCAATAGTTTTTATCATATTGCCGCCTCATATTGGGTATTTTTCAAATTGCCCGAGTATTAATAATAATGCCGTATTAATCATTTGGTCCATAACATTATCGTCAACTGTGGTAACATTTACAAGTGTAATTTAATGCGTGAGATGTACCTCTTTGAATACGGGGTCTGTACATACTCAAAAGTAATAATATAAAACATATTTTTGTTTTACAGTCTGAACGATATCATGGGCATGAACTAGAAGGAAGCCGTACTAATACTTTGAGGTTACTTACTCTGCTTGTGGAATGAGCCGACCGTTGCAGTCCAGGCTGTTGATGATCTTAATATCATCGTTTGTCAAAGAGAAGTCCCAAATGTTGAAGTTCTCTTCTATGCGGTTCTTAGTTATAGACTTCGGTATAACAATAACGCCTCTGTCAATTTGGAACCTAAAACAATACTTTATTTAAACATCAACGAATAAAATACTGCACATTTGCTACGACGTAGTGCAGGCTACGGCGTAGTAGAGGCTACGGCGTAGTGTTAGCTACGATATGTTGTTGTAGATGCGTCGTAGCACATTATAATTTACCCGCTACGCTTATGTGCATCGGACGAGCAATTTGTGTAACAGAGCCTTTGTGTTAAGACAGAGTGTTTGTACGCTAATATTAAGAACAATATTTCAATATTGAGTTTATATAAGGCCTCTGTATTATTGATTATTTAGAGACTGTCGATGTTACTTCTTTCTCATTCTTGACAAAATCGCTCGTTAGATGAAAATTATTCTTTTCCAATCTGTTTTCAAAGTATAATTTATTTGAACAGGTGGGCGCTTTATTTCCTTCCATTTAATGAATGTTAGTAGACCGATATTCGTAAATTAGGTAGCGTTTATTTAATGGTTGTGCGTATCCAAAATAATATCGATCTGAAAGTAGAAATACGACATAATGCTTATAAAGATAATTGATCGATGTTATCAATATCACGTCCAATACCAGTAAAATCTTATTTTATTATTCCTAGTATAGGAATACAAATAAAAACGATAAAATCTGCTAAACGGCTTCATTCCGGTCACTCGGGTTGGTGTCGATCGCATCAAGTGATGCTCCATTGCCTCTCGTCCCCGGTTATATTTATTTTCTGTGCAAAAATTTTGTACATCACTAAATTTGATATATAAAATGCAATATAGAAACATTTTACCATCGTATCTATATCGTCGGTCTATTGAAGCAATAAATTGCGATCTCTTCAAATCGCAATTTCTTAGTTACGCCTTAATACGCTTCTTATTTCGACATTTATAAATAAATCTCCAAGTGAACCTGACCTCTGTGCGTCAATTAAGAGTTCGCTGTTAAATATTCAGGGTGACCTGTGACGTTTTGAAATTTGTGATGTGAAATAATTATTGGTACCTCATAAAATACAAATATATAAAAAAAAAAAAACTGGTCTAACAAATTGCAACTGCAAACAAAATATCCGAAACTATCAGGTATCCTATTACGAATTTTGTTCACGATAGCTGCTGACCTGGCTCGTTTCAAATACCTTACTATCGATCGACAGCTTAGTTTATTTGTAACTGCGTAGGCTCTTCAACGACAATAATAAACTCGTATTGAATAAACACTATCAAGTTGACCATAGAAACAGAATACAATATTTATTTTGTGAGTAAAGACGGACACGAAATCACAGTACAAATTATTTATGACAAATAGCTTTCCCTTGTTGAAAGCTTTCTGTTTTTCCTCTTAGCAGTAAATATACATCGATTCCCGCTATAATGTCGGGGCACTTCTGTATTTACCTTATAAATAAAACTATCATTAATATGATAGACTCCGAATATTCGTGAATATTCAAGTAAACCAAACTTTTACCAAGCTATGACAGCTCCGATCGTGATTGAGCTTCAATTTAATATAGAAATAGTTATTTATATATTAGTTCAGTATTCACAGATTTAGTCAGCTTTTCAACGAATTGAAGCGCAAATTGTGAATTTATAATTTTCATGGAAATCAAGCAAGAGATTGTAATTTTGAAATCCACTGGAATATTGACGTAAATACCCACTCTTAGATCAACCTACACAATCATCTCCAAAGCAAACCTTCAAAGTTACCTTATTAAAATTTGTGCCGGAGTTTTGTTCAGCCTTTTCGCGATGGCCAACACTTTGGGGTCCTCCAAGAGGGAGGGGTCACCGGGCTGGGCCCACGGCCGCTGAGGACTCCCGAGTGGACTGTACGCCGTCAATGTCACCCCACGCTCCTTGCAGAAGTTGAACAGCTTGCTTTGATTCTGGTATGGGTGACATTCCACCTAAAAAAAGGTCAATGACTTATCAATTAGCTCACAAATCAGTCAAAATTACAATTACGTGCGTAACATGTCCCAGCCTGCGGCCACTTTAACAAAACAAGTGATTTCAGGAATATTTGTGTTCGTTGTTGCAATATATGCATGACATGATAAACGGTTTGTTATGGTTTCGGGAGGTTATCACCAAAGTAAATTAAAGATAATAAAGTAAGATTTATTTTGTTTTTCCTTTCTAAAAATAAAAATATTTTAAGAACGATTCACAAAGCGGTGTAATCCTCGCATGTCGCAATACAAGGCTTATTATTTTACTAATAATGTAGTTAGGTGGCCTAGGTTTAATGAAAGATACCTACGATGTGAAACAACATTTCGAGATTTAACGTTCCACAACAAAACCACCGTTGATTGAATCGTTTTCAACACCTCACCTGATTGGTCACTGGCTTAATTGTAGCAGCGTTCAGAATTCGAGTCAGTTGTACTGAATTGAAGTTGCTGACGCCGATGCTCTTAACGAGGCCTTTCTCGACGAGCTTCTCCATCGCTTTCCACGTATCCACGTAGTCTACGTCGGAGTAAATCACTTTGCCATTAGCATCTGAAGGAAACGGATCACTGCCTTCCTAAAATCATTCAAATATTTTATTTCGCTTTGTACATAATAAAGCTAATGTTTCTTGAGTATCGTTTTGCCAAAAGCTTTAGCCCAAATTGGAAACTTTTTTACGTAATTTACATAAGTCTTCTGTGAATTTAAGGAATTCTGCTAACCTAATATAAAACTCAATTTCTGTTCGAGGTTGCGCCAGGCTTCTTAGTTCGCCGTATACAACTTTAAGAATAATAAAAATGGGCTTACCTTGTAAGCCATAGGCCAGTGAATGAGATATAAATCCAAATAATCCAATCCGAGATCAGACAACGAGATTTTTACAGCCTTCTCTACTAAGTCCGGCCTGTGATACGTATTCCATATCTTTGATGTTATAAAAAGGTCCTCTCTGAAAACATTAAAGTAGCATATAAAACATGTTTGTAATAATAACACGCTGAGATAGGTAGGTACCTGCACGGCTTATCTAAGCCAAATAGCGGCACAACCCCTGTAAAGATTGCAATTGGGATAAGGAGCATTTCTGGATATTTATAGAGTTTAAACTAATTTAACTTGATTTCTACTAACTAGCACATTTGAAAATAGAGTACGTAAGTTGGTACCTACACATTTTTCTGGAATGAAGCCTGTGTAGTCTGTAGGTACAAAAATAGACATATATGTATGACTTAGTTAATTTGAAGTTTACCTTACCGTATTTGATACACACACATAGGTAAGCTGATAAAGAAATGAATGAACCCAATTCTATTAAATTTATTTAGTTGATTCCTAAATATATAGGTAAAAGTTCGTCGTTGGTAATAAACCCTAAACATTTACTACGAAACTTTTGTTATTTAATAATAAGAAAACGGCACTTGGATTAGGGATAAGCGGGACCAAAGACAGGTTTGGCTCGGAACGGAGAAAGCATTGGGTACAGGCTAAAGAGACATATATTTTGACCTTTTTACGACGCCCTGCTTAATTTTCCCCTTGATCGCTTCTCCGACCTCCTTCTCGTTAAAGTATAGATGCGCGCAGTCTATATGTCGGTAGCCAATGTCGATGGCATCGCCGACTGCCTGCGTCACCTCGCCGGGGTTTGACTAAAAATAATAATCAAAACAATGTTTTAACGAGACTTTTTATTATAAATAAAGGTACCTCGACATGAGCAGTACTTAAAATTTTAACACAGTTTATATACGAGCAGCCAGAGTTGTGATAACTTTTACTGTGTAATAACTGGTTACGTTTACAGACACACGGCTGTAAAACAAATATAGCTGCTGAATACCATCACAAAGGTTGTCATGTACCGAATGTGAGGCAGACGGTGTCGTGACTGGCGACTTAGTACCTAAATAGGAACTTTTTCTGTCGGTTATCTACTGGGTAACTATCGTCTCGGAGTGTTTTTATGTATAGTGCGTCAACTATCTTATTAAATCCTATGGTCTACTCGGGGCATTTAAACATCATCAGTCTTATAATTTCCCCACTGCTGGTAACACAGGCATCCTCTCTGTTAGAGAGGTAACACTTGGGCCAAGTGCGGGTTGGTGGATGTCACATGTCTTCGAATTTTTGGTTCTAGGACATGCCCGTTTCCTCACGATGTTTTCCTTCACCGTTTTAAGAGCAGTGGTGATGATTATAATTTACACAAAGTAAAGCGCCTGGGTTCGAACTGACTACCTACACGTCAGGGCCGTTACCACTGGGCCACTACTGCTCTCATTTGGCATTATCATGGGGCGTGTAATGGAAATAATATGATAAGTTTTTCCACTCAATGAGTTTTAGCTGATTACTGATAAAACTATACAAATTATTTTGTTGATGATAAGTTTAAAGCTAGTTAGTGCTAGGAACTTGTAGTGACATCAAGTTTGTCAATTGTCACTCACCGCGGGGAGCAAATACAAATAAACATGATCACAATTATAACCAAACGAAGTCAGCGAAGATGTACAAATAGAGGCAGGTGCGGCACCCGAACTAACCCAAACGCATGAGTCGTACAACCCTTTGTATATTTAGTTGAATCCTATTGGGGCGTTATCGGGTGCACGCAGCGGTCGCAGTTTAGGACTTAACGAATTATCGGGCGGCTGTCAGAGCCGGTATGGAAGCCAATTGTGAATAATGGAGCGGTGAATCTATAATCGTGTGCCGACTGACCGAGGGGCAGGCGTGTCGCCGCCGCCGCCGCACCGCGCCGCGCCGCGCTCAGCCACGCTCAGTCGCTAGATTGGTTCCATTGTTTGCATGTGGGTTATTATGCAATATACCCTTAACTACTCTTCCGAGAGGCATCGCTTGTCATTTGCGGTCAATTTCTCTTAGTGCTAGATATAAATAAGGTTCTTTTTAATAGTGGGTTTAATCGATGTGGCGACATTTTGGCGTGGTGGTGCAGCAGTGGCAGTGGTCGTTTTGTCTCTTGTTACTTCCTATCCCACGATAAAATGCGTGAGAACGTAGAAAGGACGTACTAATCGCATCTCAACATAAAAATAATTGTTATTTATTTAAATTAGCATAACATACTAAAGTGATCATTATTTTCTAATCCAATTTCACAACATAAACTCTGTAAAAATTTCATAAATCTATAAATTTTTTAAACAATGGCGCAGTTGTTCACTTCTCGAGTATGTGTGTGTATATGAAATTCATAATGATATGCCGCAAATGAACGGGGCCTACCATTGTATTGTTGATTTATTCCTTTGTTCCACTGTTATTTCATAGAAATCAGCAGAAAAGGTAGTTTTGATTTCGCTCTAATTACACCCAGAGCCCTCAAGTTAGCATACTAAGTGCCTTAATTAATAGCCTGTCAAATTATTATTTCATTAAATGGTATTTAGTAAACATAGCTACTAACAAAGAGAAGCTGTTAAATAAGCTAATTATCTAAAAGTTAATTATAAAAGCGAGCTGCGTTTGTATTTTTAATTATTAAACCCTTTGAATTTATCCAGAGTATTATATTCGTTTGAGCTTTCAGTATTTTATCCTTCAGATGGTTATATAAAAAACCTTTCAAGAGGATTGTTACATCTCATTATTTGTAAGTGTCTATTGCTTTCATGTTTCGACATCGCAGTTCACATTCCCTCGGCATTATTATTACGTTTAGCAAAATTCCGCGCGTTTCACTCGAAGTGAGATGTAGTGATGTGTTGAGCAGCAGCTGATTGCACATTCTGAAATTCTAAACAGGTATTTCGACAGATCGCGTTCTACGTTTGGAACTAAACCAGAAGATTGCGGTAACCGCACTCAGCTCTCAGACGACAGATCAGTACCTAAATGCGGTAAAAATCCCAGACTCTTATTAAAAATGTAGTCAAAATTCGCTAGTATATACTACCTCACCGATGTATGTACAGCCTTAATAATTCCAGCAACAACTTGCCTAGAACTTCAAAGAGATTACGCAGAATTTTTCTTTCACAACGTAGAGCACAAACACCTTAAGTTCTCACCACGGTGACTGTGCAAATTCATAGCGCACCAAATGAAAGAGTAAACGACGTAACAGTGGATCGTGCGGAGCTTGCTTATGACGGTGCTGCGTTATCCCCAGTTACCCACACTAACTAGTTTGCTCAAACCAAAACCGAAAAACGGTCAGCTGCTACAAATAGCGCTGTGAAACTAGACTTGGACATTATTTGGTACTATGCTGCTATTTTTCTAGATTGATTTCTTTTAAACTGTTAAATTTTGCTATTTTCTCGAAATAATAACACCAATTTTCTTTTCGCTGAAACAGCTATTCAGCAGAATATAAAGAAGATTTATATATTTTCAATAAAATACCTCGAACCATTTAAAATATTAAAGAACCATTTTTTTACCTGCCGTTCAATCAACTGACTACTTTAGTCTAGAAACAAAAATATTAATTACTTCGGTCTACCACCGAATTAACATTTTTATTATTTGTGTCCAATGTAAAGTATCAAGGTGCTTTTGAATAACTACGAACTTTGCAAAAAAGTTGTCAGTATTCTGGAACCATTCAAGCTTAAAGGAATCTTATGAATATGGTTTAGTAAGGAGGACAGATGACAGGGGTCGACGGCAGCCACTCTTCACTAAACCATAAACTCGCTATAATAAGGTCATGCGAATGCCGGGTCCCGGGAACCGATCCCCAGGTAGACAAAAGCATAAATGATCGGGATTTCCTAAATAGACAATCACGGTTTTATCATTTTTCTCGTTTAATGTAAGTACCGCTTGTGTGTATTTGTAATATACGTTTTATTTGAAGATGCCTCAGTGGTACTTTCTAAGTGGTCTCAATATTAGTACTGAGAGAGTGGGAGTGTAGTTTTTATCGTTCAAGGCTGAGGTACAATATCAAATGTTCAAACGTACTCCCAAATGAAAGAAACCCCCGAGGGGATCGTACCGAGATATACAATTTACAAAATTACGTTTCATTTCAAGTTTGTCATAGCCTATTATCTTGATGAATTTGCTTGTGCCATCTTATACTTACTGCGTACGTTTTTATAAAAGGCAAACAGAGACTTCGAAAGATAACTCATATAATAAGCCAGAGGCTTGAATTTTTTCTGTCTTTTTATAATCAGTTAATAACACTAACTTGTTGTTTCATATAAAGTAAATAGAAAACTCGATGCTAAGCTTTACTAGGTGGTTTTTATTATGCCCCTGGAAAAGGCAATGTTCTTTAACAAACCAATTTTATGCAGAGTAGGGTAATCTTTAAAATTCTTTGGGTCACCCTTGTCTAGTACGAAATACCGGACTTAGGTAAAATGCGTGACCTCGTACAGGACAAATCGATACTTCTCAATGCTTTGAACAACTTTACTAGGGTCTACAATAACGGGCGCTATTTGTTTTGTAATGCTTATAGAACTCACTTGAACAGAAGGGGCAGTCATGATAATAATTTATCAAGTTTGGTATCTTGCAAACATTTCTAACGTCATAAAGTACCGTCATGAAGGTCTTACCTTATCTTAGAACGTCGCTGCCTGCGCGATGCGGCGGACGCTAGTTTGCGAAGCTCACATTCCGCGTCAAGGAAATAATATTTCGTTCGAAATAACTTCCCTTTACTTTTCTCTTTCATCTATATGGTGAGATGGCAACGTAACGAAGGGAAGACTGTGCAAAAAGTTTTTTTGAAAAAGGCATATTTTCGCAGTTACCAGATTTTTGCCGTCTCTGTGTTGGTACGCACGACCGCTAGAATGTTACATACAATGAAAGTGTACACAGATCTGTGAGGCTTTAATATGTATTTAAGTGTATAATATTTAGGTACACAGATCATATTAAGTATTTTGTTCACTTTTGTTTTGTTTTAACATATACTATGATTCATTTCCAAGGCTGGAATAATGCAATTTAAGTATCCGTCCTGGATTCAAGTCTTGCCAACCCGACCCGTCAAACGGACACAGGTTCGCAGGTACAAACGCGCTTGTAGCCGCGGACAAAGGCCATTTCTAAGACAAATTCCTACTCCCATGTGTCCTTTATCAATCAAGATGATTAAAGTCCGCACGGACCACTCTCCGACCATTTCAATGCGCCCGTATTTTCGGAATCAGACAAGACAGGGTTAAGGAATGCGAACAATTTAGCGAAATCAAGCGTCTGACAGGTTGGCGGAAACACACGCAGCGATGGTTGTTTGGCCGGATATTGCTCGGCCAGCAGGAACTGACGGTTCCTTTACAAGACCACACATTGGCAACTTGCTGGAAGTGAGTTAAGATCGTACGTATTCTCTGCATGCTTAAAGAAAAGAAGTGTTTGCTAAAGAATAAAAGTATCTCAGGTAAAAAGGAAAAATATTTTAGTTTAGTTGTTTGTATTTATAACAATTTGTAGTTAAACATTAACTCACAAAATGTTTTACATGTGTTTTAATATAATCATTTTCATCGCACCATAATCTGTAAAAGAAACCTCAATCCTCGGTACCATTTGTCAACCGCCTCATTTAAAAGATAATATCAGGATTAGCGAAGGGATGATCCTTGTGTGCTCGACCCCTGCAAACAAAACGTTAATCTTTGATTAAAGAATAAGTTTAAAATCGTATTAGTTACAACGACCGTATTAATCATTCAGACTGTAATCCTAACTACCATAATCCCAATTATTAATATCGTTAACACTAAAGTTAGCTCGTTTGTCAGCTCGTTCGTAACTTAGCAACCACTTGACCACCCATTTATAACTACGGTAAAACTTATTTATCCGTTTCGATAAAATCTAGCCAGATAAAAAAGCACAGATCTTAAGGGAATATATAAAAAAAAAAACAATCCAACATGTCACCAACACGTGGCTAAATATTTAATTTCTAATTCCGTGCGAGTGAAGCCGCCAGCAACAGCTAGTGATACAGTAAAGGACCTAAAGGAGGTCTATTCGTGTGATTGTCACTGGATCACCTCCCAGCGGATCAATGAACGACAATGAAACTTTCCGAGCAGGCAACTTGCCTTCGGAACCGACATCCGTTAATTTTTGTCCCTACAGATTTCTTGAGATTGATATCTGAAAAGATAAAATAACAGTTTTATTTAACAGCGGTACGTCAGCGATTCTATAAGCCTAATTAGGGCCTAAAATTGCAAATAGAGAGGGGAAATTTAAGCGTTGATTTATTGCGCTCTATCTCAAATTGGGCAACTCTTTTTTTAACTTTTTGTCCCTATCACGAAACAAACCTGAAGGTAGAGCAGAAATTTGTTTAATTATGTGCTTGGTAACATTCTAAAGTCTTTCAACCCACACCCTATCAACGGACTACTCATAACCATAAAATATGTATTCGATCAAAAAATCATAAAGGAGTTTTAACTAGAGGATCTACGGAGACGTTCCACTAATTAAGTAACTATTAATAGTTAAGTAGGCTATTTACAGCACTTATACAAATAGAAGTGTCGCAAGGTGGATCAGTGGGCCTCGTAGCCTCGTGGGCATACGGTGCGTGGGAAGGGCAATGACTGTTATAGAATATCTATTTCGATGTCATAATCAAGTTTGACTGTAAACGCACGGTTTGCAAAAAGTTATTTCCGACAACCAACAGTGGGCTGAAAAAGTATTGAATTGCGATGATATTCTCGTGTTGCCCGTAAAACATTTATGACGGCCACAACACGTGCCAATCAAACTTTTTGTTTCATTTTGATTAGGTCTTAAAATGATAATAGTAAAGTGAAACACAATATAAGTACCGGATGCAGATAATTGCAAATTGAAAATCAAAAAACAATGTAATTAAAAAGCATTCTGACAACTGGTTCATATTAAAGTCTTAGTGTGTATGTAACGAATCGATGTGAAAATAGGTATTAAAAATAGCCTGTTGAATACAGGCCTGCGGATCACAAAGCCAAGAGCGGAACACTGGGGCCCATAGCAATATTGCGACTCCTGGATCCCACCATGTCTATACCCGCGAAACTGCGATACACAGCAGCGATAGCTAGGGGTATATTTTTTAAGATACTGGTTCCCGTCAACCAGGTGGAAAGTGGTACGATGGTATAACTTACAACTACGCACTTACCCTTGTCGTCGTGGTGGTCTGAACAAAATAACAAAAAAGGAACGAAACGTTTTCGTTCCGAACATGGCCAGATATCGACTAAGATGACATGACACATAAAAAAAATATATGACTGAATTGCATTAAAGAGGACTATAACCTCTATTGCATTATAGAGGTTATAGTCCTCTATAATGCAATTCAGTCATATATTTTTTTTTTAATGTTATTTAGTTATATTTTTAATGATCTTGGTCCATTACCATTACACTAGTAACTGTCATGGACCAAGTGATTAATAGCACTATGTATAATGCCCGGGCATTATCTTAGTTCTTTTTTTTTTCTTAGTTCTTATTTAAAAAAAAACGTTGCCCCACACTAGGAATTGCTTCCTGTATCGTGGGTGCGTTTACAAACATTTAAACTCACATACACAACACCCAGAGCCGGAACAACTACCTGTAGGTCATACAAATATTTGTTCCGTGCGGGAATCGAACCCGCGACACGCAGCGCAGCAGTCAATCGCTGAACCACTGCGCCAACCGTGCGCCGCATAATGAATCTAGTCAAGTCAAATCGGGCAATGTAATGAATACTGATTTAAACTTCTATATTTATCACATTGTCTGGTCATTATGAATATTGCTACGTGACGGTTGGGCAATTCAATAAATATGGTCAATGAATTAGTCCAAGAGCGAGGGAAGTGAGTGTTACTTTAGACCCTGCAAACAAAAATAACAATGCGCTGCGCGTGGCTCCGTCTACTTTGTTGTTTAAATAGTAATCGTACTTGCCTATATTAAAACCAATGTCAACATTAAAATTATTTAAATAAAACATATCTTTTTATTACTTGGCCCAATAATTGATGGACATTATTCAAAAAGCCGGTCATTTTAATTATTTCTATAGTTTTTATCATATTGCCGCCTCATATTGGGCAATTCCAAATTGCCCGGTTATTTTTTTTTTTTATAAATTATAGGCTCGCGCTTGAATATTGCCGTAATTATCACTTGGTCCATAACATGATCATCAACTGGGGTAAACTTTTCTAGTGTAATTTAATACGTGAGATGAACCTTTTTGAATACGGTGTCTGAACATAATCAAAAGTAATAATATAATAGTGGATTATTAACCAAGGGGATAAAGCAGTGTCTTCTGTCGCGGGTGACAATTTAAATCGCGAGCGTAACGAAGTACTCGAGGTTTACTCCCGAGCGTAGCGAGGGTGTTTAAAACTTAAATCACGAGTGTAGCGAGGGATTTAAGTTTACCCAAGACTAAGACAGCTTTATCACCGAGGAAAAAACTCTACTTTTCGTACCATTTGCGAAAAAATAAACACAATAATAATATGAGATAAGCATTTATTAAAAATAATGACAATTAAAAGTAAAATAAACTTAAAGTTTATGTATTTGAAGAAAACAAAAGCGCGGCAAATTCATAGACTAATATTTTTTTGTCGGAAAAGCATTGGCATCAAGCTCATACGGCCTCGTCGGTTTTCGTAATTTTATTTAATAATCATAACTGCATAATAAATGCGTATTCCTTTTTCAAAAAGGTGTATAATGCTTTATATACAAACTCAATGGTGTAAACACAGATGTAGTTCAGTATAAATTTCGGTAAGTATGCCAAATTTAAATCACATTCTCCCCCTAGAGGATGAATTAAATTCAGTACAATTTTCTTTCCCTGTTTTTAACAGATTAAAAATGACTATTGTTATGTTCGCTTTTTGTGGCATAGAATGTCACTTTTTTGAGCAAGTGGTACGAAAAATATATTTTTGTTTTACAGTCTGAACGATATCATGGACATGAACTAGAAGGAAGCCGTACTAATACTTTGAGGTTACTTACTCTGCTTGTGGAATGAGCCGACCGTTGCAATCCAGGCTGTTGATGGTCTTAATATCATCGTTCGTCAAAGAGAGGTCCCAAATGTTGAAGTTCTCTTCTATGCGGTTCTTAGTTATAGACTTCGGTATTACAATAACGCCTCTGTCAATTTGGAACCTAAAACAATACTTTATCTAAACATCAACGAATAAAATACTGCACATTTGCTACGGCGTAGTGCAGGTTACGGCGTAGTAGAGGCTACGGCGTAGTGTAAGCTACGTTTTGTTGTTGTAGATGCGTCGTAGCACATTATAATTTACCCGCTACGCTTATGTGCATCGGACGAGCAATTTGTGTAACAGAGCCTTTGTGTTAAGACAGAGTGTTTGTACGCTAATATTTCAATATTGAGTTTATATAAGGCCTCTTTATTATTGATTATTTAGAGACTGTCGACGTTACTTCTTTCTCATTCTTGACATAATCGCTCGTTAGATGAAAATTATTATTTTCCGATCTGTTTTCAAAGTATAATTTATTTGAACAGGTGGGCGCTTTATTGCCTTCCATTTAATGAATGTTAGTAGACCGATATTCGAAAATTAGGTAGCGTTTAATTAATGCCTTTGCGTATTCAAAATAATTATCAATCTGAAAGTAGAAATACGACATAATGCCAAAGATAATTGATCGATGTTATCAACATCACGTCCATTACCAGTAAAATCTTATTTTATTATTCCTAGCATAGGAATACAAATAAAAACGATACAATCTGCTAAACGGCTTCATTCCGGTCACTCGGGTTGGTGTCGATCGCATCAAATGATGCTCCATTGCCTCGCATCCCCGGTTATATTTATTATCTGTGCAAAAATTTTGCACATCACTAAATTTGATATATAAAATGCAATATAGAAACATTTTATCATCGTATCTATATCAACGGTCTATTGAAGCAATAAATTGCGATCTTTCAAATCGCAATTTCTTATTTACGCCTAAATACGCTTCTTATTTCGACATTTATAAATAAATCTCCAAGTGAACCTGACCTCTGTGCGTCAATTAGGTGTTCGCTTTGTTAAATATTCAGGGTGACCTGTGACGTTTTGAAATTTGTGATGTGAAATAATTATAGGTACCTCATAAAATACAAATATATTCTGGTCTAACAAATTGCAACTGCAAACAAAATATCCGAAACTATCAGGTATCCTATTACGAAATTTGTTCACGATAGCTGCTGACCTGGCTCGTTTCAAATACCTTACTATCGATCGACAGCTTAGTTTATTTGTAACTGCGTCAACAACAATAATAAACTCGTATTGAATAAACACTATCAAGTTGACCATAGAAACAAAATACAATATTCATTTTGTGAGTAAAGACGGACACGAAATCACAGTACAAATTATTTATGACAAATAGCTTTCCCTAGTTGAAAGCTTTCTGTGTTTCCTCTTAGCAGTAAATACACTTCGATTGCCGCTATAATGTCGGGGCACTTCTGTATTTACCTTATAAATAAAACTATCATTAATATGATAGAGTCCTCATTAATATTCAAGTAACTCAAACTTTTACCAAGCTATGACTGCCTCGATCGTGATTGAGCTTAAATTTAATATTGAAATAGTTATTTATATGTTAGTTCAGTATTCACAGATTTCGTCAGCTTTTCAACGAATTGAAGCGCAAATTGTGAATTTATAATTTTCATGGAAATCGAGCCAGAGATTGTAATTTTGAAATCCACTGGAATATTGACGTAACAACCCACTCTTAGATCAACTACACAATCATCTCCAAATCAAACCTTCAAAGTTACCTTATTAAAATTTGTGCTGGAGTTTTGTTCAGCCTTTTCGCGATGGCCAACACTTTGGGGTCCTCCAAGAGAGAGGGGTCACCGGGCTGGGCCCACGGCCGCTGAGGACTCCCGAGTGGACTGTACGCCGTCAATGTCACCCCACGCTCCTTGCAGAAGTTTAACAGCTTGCTTTGATTCAGATATGGGTGACATTCCACCTAAAAAGGTCAATGACTTAACAATTAGCTCACAAATCAGTCAAAATTACAATTACGTGCGTAACATGTCCCAGCCTGCAGCCACTTTAACAAAACAAGTGATTCCAGTCATATTTGTGTTCGTTGTTGCAATATATGCATGACATGATAAACGGTTTGTTATAGTTTCGGGAGGTTATCACAGAAATAAATTATAGATAATAAAGTAAGATTTATTTTGTTTTTCCTTTCTAAAAATAAATATTTTAATAACGATTCACAGAATCAGAATCAGAACTTTATTTGTTAAACATAGGTTACACAGTGTGTGAGATGTTACAAAACACAAATATGATTTGTTTGATTTGCAATTGCAAATATAAATAATTACTGCTGTGTAATCCTCGCATGTCGCAAGACAAGGCTATTTTTTTTAAGTCTTTATCTCTACTAATAATGTTGTTAGGTGGCCTAGGTTTAATGAAAGATACCTACGATGTGAAACAACATTTCGAGATATAACGTTCCACAACAAAATCGCCGTTGATTGAATCGTTTTCAACACCTCACCTGATTGGTCACTGGCTTAATTGTAGCAGCGTTCAGAATTCGAGTCAGTTGTACTGAATTGAAGTTGCTGACGCCGATGCTCTTAACGAGGCCTTTCTCGACGAGCTTCTCCATCGCTTTCCACGTATCCACGTAGTCTACGTCGGAGTAAATCACTTTGCCATTAGCATCTGAAGGAAACGGATCACTGCCTTCCTAAAATCATTCAAACATTTTATTTCGCTTTGTACATAATAAAGCTAATGTTTCTTGAGTATCGTTTTGCCAAAAGCTTTAGCCCAAATTGGAAACTTTTTTACGTTATTTACATAAGTCTTCTGTGGATTTAAAGAATTCAGCTAACCTAATATAAAACTCAATTTCTGTTCGAGGTTGCGCCAGGCTTCTTAGTTCGCCGTATACAACTTTAAGAATAATAAAAATGGGCTTACCTTGTAAGCCATAGGCCAGTGAATGAGATATAAATCCAAATAATCCAATCCGAGATCAGACAACGAGATTTTTACAGCCTTCTCCACTAAGTCCGGCCTGTGATACGTATTCCATATCTTTGATGTTATAAAAAGGTCCTCTCTGAAAACATTAAAGTAGCATATAAAACATGTTTGTAATAATAACACGCTGAGATCGGTAGGTACCTGCACGGCTTATCTAAGCCAAATAGCGGCACAACCCCTGTAAAGATTGCAATTGGGATAAGCAGCATTTCTGGATATTTATAGAGTTTAAACTAATTTAACTTGATTTCTACTAACTAGCACTTTTGAAAATAGAGTACGTAAGTTGGTACCTACACATTTTTTACAGGAATGAAGCCTGTGTAGTCTGTAGCTACAGAAATAGACATACATGACTTTGTTAATTTGAAGTTTACCTTACCGAATTCGATATACATACATAGTTCGATACACATATAGTAGATCAAGAAATGAATGAACCCAATTATATTAAATTTATTTTGTAGGTTCCTAAATATATAGGGATATAGGTAAAAGTTCGTCGTTGGTAATAAACCCTAAACATTTACTACGAAACTTTTGTTATTTAATAATAAGAAAAAGGCTATTGGATTAGAGATAAGCGGGACCAAAGACAGGTCTGACCCGGAACGGAGAAAGCATTGGGTACAGGCTAAACAGACATATATTTTGACCTTTTTACGATGCCCTGCTTAATTTTCCCCTTGATCGCTTCTCCGACTTCCTTCTCGTTAAAGTATAGATGCGCGCAGTCTATATGTCGGTAGCCAATGTCTATGGCATCGCCCATTGCCCGCGTCACCTCGCCGGGGTTTGACTAAAATAATAAACAAAACATTGTTTTAACGATACTTTTTATTATAAATAAAGGTACCGCGACACCAGATGAGCAGTACTTAAAATTTTAACACAGTTTATATACGAGCAGCCAGAGTTGTGATAACTTTTACTGTGTAATAACTGGTTACGTTTACAGACACACGGCTGTAAAACAAATATAGCTGCTGAATACCATCACGAAGGTTTTCAGGTACCGAATGTGAGGCAGACGGTGTCGTGACTGGCGACTTAGTACCTAAATAGGAACTTTATCTGTCGGTTATCTACTGGGTAACTATCGTCTCGGAGTGTTTTTATGTATAGTGCGTCAACTATCTTATCAAGTCCTATGGTCTACCCGGGGCATTTAATCATCATCATCAGCCTTATAATGTTCCCACTGCTGGTAACACAGGCATCCTCTCTGTGAGAGAGGAAACACGTGGGCCCAGTGCGGGTGGATGTCACATGTCTTCGAATTTTTGGTTCTAGGACGGTTTCCTCACGATGTTTTCTTTCACCGTTTTAAGAGCAGTGGTGATGAAATAATTTACACAAAGTAAAGCGCCTGGGTTCGAACTGACGACCTACAACACGAAAGTCCGTTACCATTGGGCCACCACTGTCCTCATTTGGCATTTTCATGGGGAGTGTAATGGAAACATCTTATTGTAGTATAGTTAATAAGTTTTTAATAAAATAATGTGATAAGTTTTTCCTCTTAATGAGTTTTAGCTGATTACTGATAAAACTATACAAATTATTTTGTTGATGATAAGTTTAAAGCTAGTTAGTGCTAGGAACTTGTAGTGACATCAAGTTTGTCAATTGTCACCCACCGCGGAGAGCAATTATAACCAAACGAAGTCAGCGAAGATGTACAAATAGAGGCAGGTGCGGCACCCGAACTAACCCAAACGCATGAGTCGTACAACCCTTTGTATATTTAGTTGAATCCTATTGGGGCGTTATCGGGTGCACGCAGCGGTCGCAGTTTAGGACTTAACGAATTATCGGGCGGCTGTCAGAGCCGGTATGGAAGCCAATTGTGAATAATGGAGCGGTGAATTTATAATCGTGTGCCGACTGACCGAGGGGCAGGCGTGTCGCCGCCGCCGCCGCACCGCGCCGCGCCGCGCTCAGCCACGCTCAGTCGCTAGATTGGTTCCATTGTTTGCATGTGGGTTATTATGCAATATACCCTTAACTACTCTTCCGAGAGGCATCGCTTGTCATTTTCAGTCACTTTCTCTTAGTGCTAGAAATAAATAAGGTTCTTTTAATAGTGGGTTTAATCGATGTGGCGACACTTTGTGGTGGTGGTGCAGCAGTGGCAGTGGTCGTTTTGTCTCTTGTTTCTGCCTATCCCACGGGAAAATGCGTGAGTACGTAGAAAGGACGTACTAATCCCATCTCAACATAAATATAATTGTTATTTATTTAAATTAGCATATCATACTAAATTGATCATTATTTTCTAATCCAATTTCACAACATAAACTCTGTAAAAATTTCATAAATCTATAAATTCTTTAAACAAAGGCGCAGTTGTTCACTTCTCGATTATGTGTGTGTATATGAAATTCATAATGATATGCCGCAAATGAACGGGGCCTACCATTGTATTGTTGATTTATTCCTTTGTTCCACTGTTATTTCATAGAAATCCGCAGAAAAGGTAGTTTTGATTTCGCTCTAATTACACCCAGAGCCCTCAAGTTAGCATACTAAGTGCCTTAATTAATAGCCTGTCAAATTATTATTTCATTAAATGGTATTTAGTAAACATAGCTACTAACAAAGAGCGGTAATAATAAGCTAATTATACAAAAGTTAATTATAAAAGCGAGCTGCGTTTGTATTTTGAATTTATCTAGAGTATTATATTCGCTTGAGCTTTCAGTATTTTATCCTTCAAATGGTTATATAAAAAACCTTTCAAGAGAATTGTTACATCTCATTATTTGTAAGTGTCTATTGCTTTCATGTTTCGACATCGCAGTTCACATTCTCTCGGCATTATTATTACGTTTAGCAAAATGCCGCGCGTTTGAAGCAAAGTGAGATGTAGTGATGTGTTGAGCAGCAGCTGATTGCACATTCTGAAATTCTAAACAGGTATTTCGACAGATCGCGTTCTACGTTTGAAACTAAACCAGAAGATTGCGGTAACCGCACCACGGGGTCTCATTGCTAACAGAGAAAATTTTGTTCAAATAAATCTCACTAGATGGCGCGACATGTACACACAATTCAATAGAATGTGTGTAAAATTAACATTATCTGGAATTGAACTTAAACATTGTATGTTCTTGTTTAATCAACTCTCCTAAGTACAAAATTATGGAATATTGGGCTCTTAATTCACATTTCAAAGATTATTTGAACGGATCATTTAAAATTGATGCCATAGATGGCGCATTTTTAAATTTCTGAGGTATTCAACTCGATTGTTAAAATTTGCATTTTACACATTTTGGTGCAAAAAAAACTGTAACGACTTGCAAAAAATAGTATAAAACGAACCTTCACTGTATTTAAAGAAAAAAATATTCACGAACCTAGTAAACCCTTTTACTTGCAAGGCGCTGCTAACACCATCTATTGCCGTGAAATGGGATCGAACGCGATTGATGTACTCACAAAAATAAGAAGAATAAGCAGATGAAAAACGCTAGTTACGTCGGCACGGTTTTTTTGTATAGGATGAGGCATCTGTATGCTAGTATTATATTATCTGTGACCGCACTCAGCTCTCAGACGACAGATCAGTACCTAAATGCGGTAAAATTCCCAGACTCGCATTAAAAATGTAGTCAAAATCTATTCGCTAGTATGTACTAGCTCACCGATGTATGTACATCGGTGAGCCTTAATAATTCCAGCAACAACTTGCCCAGAATTTCAAAGAGATTACGGAGAATTTTTCTTTCACAACGTAGAGCACAAACACCTTAAGTTCTCACCACGGTGACTGTGCAAATTCATAGCGCACCAAATGAAAGAGTAAACGACGTAACAGTGGATCGTGCGGAGCTTGCTTATGACGGTGCTGCGTTATCCCCAGTTACCCACACTAACTAGTTTGCCCAAACCAAAACGGAAAAACGGTCAGCTGCTACAAATAGCGCTGCGAAACTAGACTTGGACATTATTTGGTACTATGCTGCTATTTTTCTAGATTTATTTCTTTTAAACTGTTAAATTTTGCTATTTTCTCGATATAATAACACCAATTTTCTTTTCACTGGAACAGCTATTCAACCGAATATAAAGAAGATTAAGCTAGTTTCGACGCTATGAAAAATATATTTTCAATGAAATACCTCGAACCATTTAAAATATTGAAGAACCATTTTTTTACCTGCCGTTCAATCAACTGACTACTTTAGTCTAGAAACAAAAATATTAATTACTTCGGTCTACCACTGAATTAACATTTTTATTATTTTTGTTCAATGTATAGTGTCAAGGTGCTTTTGAATAACTACGAACTTTGCAAAAAAGTTGTCAGTATTCTGGAACCATTCAAGCTTAAAGGAATCTTATGAATATGGTTTAGTAAGGAGGACAGATGACAGGGGTCGACGGCAGCCACTCTGCACTAAACCATAAACTCGCTATAATAAGGTCATGCGAATGCCGGATCCCGGGAACCGATCCCCAGGTAGACAAAAGCATAAATGATCGGGATTTCCTAAATAGACAATCACGGTTTTATCATTTTTCTCGTTTTATGTAAGTACCGCTTGTGTGTATTTGTAATATACGTTTTATTTGAAGATGCCTCAGTGATACTTTCTAAGTGGTCCCAATATTAGTACTGAGAGAGTGGGAGTGTAGTTTTTATCGTTCAAGGCTGAGGTACAATATCAAATGTTCAAACGTACTCCCAAATGAAAGAAACCCCCGAGGGGATCGTACCGAGATATACAATTTACAAAATTACGTTTCATTTCAAGTTTGTCACAGCCTATTATCTTGATGAATTTGCTTGTGCCATCTTATACTTACTGCGTACGTTTTTATAAAAGGCAAACAGAGACTTGGAAACATGACTCATATAATAAGCCAGAGGCTTGAATTTTTCTATCTTTTTATATTCAGTTAATTACACTAACTTGTTTTTTCATATAACGTAAATAGAAAACCTACTCCTGAGCTTAACTTTACTAAGTCTTTTTAATATGCCCCTGGAAATGGCAATGTTCTTTCACAAACCAATTTTTTGCAGAGTAGGGCAATCTTTAAAATTCTTTGGGTCGCCCTTGTCTAGTACGAAATACCGGACTTAGGTAAAAATGCGTGACCTCGTACAGGACAAATCGATACTTCTCAATGCTTTGAACAACTTTACTAGGGTCTAAAATAACGGGCGCTATTTGTTTTGTAATGCATAAAGAACTCACTTGAACAGAAGGGGCAGTCATGGTAATAATTTATCAAGTTTGGTATCTTGCAAACATTTCTAACGTCATAAAGTACCGTTATGAAGGTCTTACCTTATCTTAGAACGTCGCTGCCTGCGTGATGCGGCGGACGCTAGTTTGCGAAGCTCGCATTCCGCGTCAATGAAATAATATTTCGTACGAAATAACTTCCCTTTACTTTTCTCTTTCATCTATATGGTGAGATGGCAACGTAACGAAGGGACGACTGTGCAAAAAGTTTTTTTGAAAAAGGCATATTTTCGCAGTAACCAGATTTTTGCCGTCTCTGTGTTGGTACGCACAACCGCTAGAATGTTACATACAATGGAGTGTAAACAGATCTGTGAGGCTTTAATAGAGATTTAAGTGTACAATATTTAGGTACACAGATCATATTACGTATTTATTCTCTTTTGTTTTGTTTTAACATATACTATGATCCATTTCCAATGCTTGAATAATGCAATCTAAGTATCCGTCCTGGACTCAAGTCTTGCCAACCCGACCCGTAAAACGGACACAGGTTCGCAGGTACAAACGCGCTTGTAGCCGCGGACAAAGGCCATTTCTAAGACAAATTCCTACTCCCATGTGTCCTTTATCAATCAAGATGATTAAAGTCCGCACGGACCACTCGCCGACCATTTCAATGCGCCCGTATTTTCGGAATCAGACAAGACAGGGTTAAGGAATGCGAACAATTTAGCGAAATCAAGCGTCTGACAGGTTGGCGGAAACACACGCAGCGATGGCTGTTTGGCCGGATATTGCTCGGCCAGCAGGAACTGACGGTTCCTTTACAAGACCACACATCGGCAACTTGAAGCTGGAAGTGAGTTAAGATCGTACGTAATCACTGCATGCTCAAGCTTAAAGAGTAGAAGTGTTTTTGGTTTTGAGTCGAAATTTTTTTGTATTTATAACAATTTAATGTTTAACTCACAAAATGTTTTACATGTGTTTTAATATAATCATTTTCATCGCACCATATTCTGTAAAAGAAACCTCAAACCTCGGTACCATTTGTCAACCGCCTCATTTAAAAGATAATATCAGGATTAGCGAAGGGATGATCCTTGTGTGCTCGACCCCTGCAAACAAAACGTTAATCTTTGATTAAAGAATAAGTTTAAAATCGTATTAGTTACAACGACCGTATTAATCATTCAGACTGTAATCCTAACTACCATAATCCCAATTATTAATATCGTTAACACTAAAGTTAGCTCGTTTGTCAGCTCGTTCGTAACTTAGCAACCACTTGACCACCCATTTATAACTGCGGTAAAACTTATTTATCCGTTTCGATAAAATCTAGCCAATAAAAAAGAAAAAAGCACAGATCTTTAGGGAATATATAGAAAACATTTTTTTCAATCCAACACATGTCACCAACACGCAGCTAAATATTTAATTTATATTTCCGTGCGAGTGATGCCGCGAGCAACAGCTAGTGATACAGTAAAGCACCTAAAGGAGGTCTATTCGTGTGATTGTCACTAGATCACCTCCCAACGGAACAATGAACGACAATGAAACTTTCCGAGCAGGCAACTTGCCTTCGGAACCGACATCCGTTAATTTTTGTCCCTACAGATTTCTTGAGATTGATATCTCTGGGAAAAGATAAAATAACAGTTTTATTTAACAGCGGTACGTCAGCGATTCTATAAGCCTAATTAGGACCTAAAATTCCAAATAGAGAGGGGAAATTTAAGTGTTGATTTATTGCGCTCTATCTCAAATTGGGCAACTCTTTTTTAACTTTTTGTCCCTATCACGAAACCCAACTGTAGGTAGAGCAAAATTTTGTTTAATTTATGTGCTTGGTAACATTCTAAAGTCTTTCAACCCACACCATATCAACGGACTGCTCATAACCATAAAATATGTATTCAATCAAAAAATCACAAAGGAGTTTTAACTAGAGGATCTATGGAGACGTTACACTAATTAAGTAACTATTAATAGTTAAGTAAGCTATTTACAGCACTTATATAAATAGAAGTGTCGCAAGATTGAACAGTGGGCCTCGTAGCCTCGTGGGCATACGGTGCGTGGGTACATCGATGGTTATTATAGAATATCTATTTCGATGGCATAATCAAATTTTCCTGTAAACGCACGGTTTGCAAAAAGTTATTTCCGACAACCAACAGTGGGCTGAAAAAGTATTGAATTGCGATGATATTCTCGTGTTGCCCGTAAAACATTTATGACGGCCACAACACGTGCCAATCAAACTTTTTGTTTCATTTTGATTAGGTCTTAAAATGATAATAGTAAAGTGAAACACAATATAAGTACCGGATGCAGATAATTGCAAATTGAAAATCAAAAAACAATGTAATTAAAAAGCATTCTGACAACTGGTTCATATTAAAGTCTTAGTGTGTATGTAACGAATCGATGTGCAAATAGGTATTAAAAACAGCCTGTTGAATACAGGCCTGCGGATCACAAAGCCAAGAGCGGAACACTGGGGCCCATAGCAATATTGCGACTCCTGGATCCCACCATGTCTATACCCGCGAAACTGCGATACACAGCAGCGATAGCTAGGGGTATATTTTTTAAGATACTGGTTCCCGTCAACCAGGTGGAAAGTGGTACGATGGTATAACTTACAACTATGCACCTACCCTTGTCCTAGTGGTGGTCTCAACAAAATAACAAAAAAAGGAACGAAACGTTTTCGTTCCGAACATGGCCAGATATCGACTAAGGTGACATGACACATAAAAAAAATATATAACTAAATTGCATTATAGAGGACTATAACCTCTATAATGCAATTGTGTTATATTTTTAATGATCTTGGTCCATTACAATTACACTAGTAACTGTCATGGACCAATTGATTAATCGCACTATGTATACTGCCCGGGCATTATGAATCTAGTCAAGTCAAATCGGGCAATGTAATGAATACTGATTTAAACTTCTATATTTATCACATTGTCTGGTCATTATGAATATCGCTGCATAACGGTTGGGTAATTCGATAATTATGGTCAATGAATTAGTCCAAGAGCGAGCAAAGTGAGGGTTACTTTAGACCCTGCAGACAAAAATAGCGCTGCGCTGCGCGGGGCTCCGTCTACTTTGTTGTTTAAATAGTAATCGTACTTCCTTATATTAAAACCAATGTCAACATTAAAATAATTTATGAAAACACTTATTTTTATTACTTGGCCCAACAATTGATGGGCATTATTCAGAAAGCCGGTCAATCTAATTATTTTAATAGTTTTTATCATATTGCCTTCTCATATTGGCTATTTATCAAATTGCCCGGGTATTATGAATAATGCCGTATTAATCACTTGGTCCATAACATAACCATCAATTGGGGTAACTTTTTCCAGTGTAATTTAATGCGTGCGATGTACCCTTTGAATACGGTGTCTGTACATACTCAAAAGTAATAATATAAAACATATTTTTGTTTTACAGTCTGAACGATATCGGGCGATTCGGTCATGAACTAGAAGGAAGTAAGTACTAATACTTTGAGGTTACTTACTCTGCTTGTGGAATGAGCCGACCGTTGCAGTCCAGGCTGTTGATGACCTTAATATCATCGTTCGTCAAAGAGAAGTCCCAAATGTTGAAGTTCTCTTCTATGCGGTTCTTAGTTATAGACTTCGGTATTACAATAACGCCTCTGTCAATTTGGAACCTAAAACAATACTTTATTTAAACATCAACGAATAAAATACTGCACATTTGCTACGGCGTAGTGCAGGCTACGGCGTAGTGTTAGCTACGATATGTTGTTGTAGATGCGTTGTAGCACATTATAATTTACCGCTACGCTTATGTGCATCGGACGAGCATTTTGTGTAACAGAGCCTTTGTGTTAAGACAGAGTGTTTGTACGCTAATATTTCAATATTGAGTTTATATAAGGCCTCTGTATTATTGATTATTTAGAGACTGTCGATGTTACTTCTTTCTCATTCTTGACATAATCGCTCGTTAGATGAAAATTATTCTTTTCCAATCTGTTTTCAAAGTATAAATTATTTGAACAGGTGGGCGCTTTATTTCCTTCCATTTAATGAATGTTAGTAGACCGATATTCGTAAATTAGGTAGCGTTTAATTAATGGCTTTGCGTATCCAAAATAATTATCAATCTGAAAGTAGAAATACGACATAATGCCAAAAATAATTGATCGATGTTATCAACATCACGTCCAATACCAGTAAAATCTTATTTTATTATTCCTAGTATAGGAATACAAATAAAAACGATAAAATCTGCTAAACGGCTTCATTCCGGTCACTCGGGTTGGTGTCGATCGCATCAAATGATGCTCCATTGCCTCGCGTCCCCGGTTATATTTATTTTCTGTGCAAAAATTTTGTACATTACTAAACTTGATATATAAAATGCAATATAGAAACATTTTATTATCGTATCTATATCGTCGGTCTATTGAAGCAATAAATTGCGATCTCTTCAAATCGCAATTTCTTATTTACGCCTAAATACGCTTCTTATTTCGACATTTATAAATAAATCTCCAAGTGAACCTGACCTCTGTGCGTCAATTAAGAGTTCGCTTCGTTAAATATTCAGGGTGACCTGTGACGTTTTGAAATTTGTGATGTGAAATAATTATTGGTACCTCATAAAATACAAATATATAAAAAAAAATATTCTGGTCTAACAAATTGCAACTGCAAACAAAATATCCGAAACTATCAGGTATCCTATTACGAATTTTGTTCACGATAGCTGCTGACCTGGCTCGTTTCAAATACCTTACTATCGATCGACAGATTAGTTTATTTGTAACTGCGTAGGCTCTTCCACAACAATAATAAACTCGTATTGTATAAACACTATCAAGTTGACCATAGAAACAGAATACAATATTTATTTTGTGGGTAAAGACGGACACGAAATCACAGTACAAATTATTTATGACAAATAGCTTTCCCTTGTTGAAAGCTTTCTGTGTTTCCTCTTAGCAGTAAATACACTTCGATTGCCGCTATAATGTCGGGGCACTTCTGTATTTACCTTATAAATAAAACTATCATTAATATGATAGAATTGATAGACTCCTCATGAATATTCAAGTAACTCAAACTTTTACCAAGCTATGACAGCTCCGATCGTGATTGAGCCTCAATTTAATATAGAAATAGTTATTTATATATTAGTTCAGTATTCACAGATTTAGTCAGCTTTTCGACGAATTGAAGCGCAAATTGTGGATTTATAATTTTCATGGAAATCGAGCAAGAGATTCTAATTTTGAAATCCACTGGAATATTGACGTAACAACCCACTCTTAGATCAACTACACAATCATCTCCAAATCAAACCTTCAAAGTTACCTTATTAAAATTTGTGCCGGAGTTTTGTTCAGCCTTTTCGCGATGGCCAACACTTTGGGGTCCTCCAAGAGAGAGGGGTCACCGGGCTGGGCCCACGGCCGCTGAGGACTCCCGAGTGGACTGTACGCCGTCAATGTCACCCCACGCTCCTTGCAGAAGTTGAACAGCTTGCTTTGATTCAGATATGGGTGACATTCCACCTAAAAAAGGTCAATGACTTATCAATTAGCTCACAAATCAGTCAAAATTACAATTACGTGCGTAACATGTCCCAGCCTGCAGCCACTTTAACAAAACAAGTGATTTCAGTCATATTTGTGTTCGTTGTTGCAATATATGCATGACATGATAAACGGTTTGTTATAGTTTCGGGAGGTTATCACAGAAATAAATTATAGATAATAAAGTAAGATTTATTTTGTTTTTCCTTTCTAAAAATAAATATTTTAATAACGATTCACAGAATCAGAATCAGAACTTTATTTGTTAAACATAGGTTACACAGTGTGTGAGATGTTACAAAACACAAATATGATTTGTTTGATTTGCAATTTCAAATATAAATAATTACTGCTGTGTCCTCGCATGTCGCAAGACAAGGCTATTTTTTTTTTAAAGTCTTTATCTCCACCAATAATGTTGTTAGGTGGCCTAGGTTTAATAAAAGATACCTACGATGTGAAACAACATTTCGAGATATAACGTTCCACAACAAAATAGCCGTTGATTGAATCGTTTTCAACACCTCACCTGATTGGTCACTGGCTTAATTGTAGCAGCGTTCAGAATTCGAGTCAGTTGTACAGAATTGAAGTTGCTGACGCCGATGCTCTTAACGAGGCCTTTCTCGACGAGCTTCTCCATCGCTTTCCACGTATCCACGTAGTCTACGTCGGAGTAAATCACTTTGCCATTAGCATCTGAAGGAAACGGATCACTGCCTTCCTAAAATCATTCAAACATTTTATTTCGCTTTGTACATAATAAAGCTAATGTTTCTTGAGTATCGTTTTGCCAAAAGCTTTAGCCCAAATTGGAAACTTTTTAACGTTATTTACATAAGTCTTCTGTGGATTTAAAGAATTCAGCTAACCTAATATAAAACTCAATTTCTGTTCGAGGTTGCGCCAGGCTTCTTAGTTCGCCGTATACAACTTTAAGAATAATAAAAATGGGCTTACCTTGTAAGCCATAGGCCAGTGAATGAGATATAAATCCAAATAATCCAATCCGAGATCAGACAACGAGATTTTTACAGCCTTCTCTACTAAGTCCGGCCTGTGATACGTATTCCATATCTTTGATGTTATAAAAAGGTCCTCTCTGAAAACATTAAAGTAGCATATAAAACATGTTTGTAATAATAACACGCTGAGATAGGTAGGTACCTGCACGGCTTATCTAAGCCAAATAGCGGCACAACCCCTGTAAAGATTGCAATTGGGATAAGCAGCATTTCTGGATATTTATAGAGTTTAAACTAATTTTACTTCATTTCTACTAACTAGCACTTTTGAAAATAGAGTAGATAAGTTGGTACCTACACATTTTTTTCTGGAATGAAGCCTGTGTAGTCTGTAGGTACAGAAAAAGACATATATGTATGACTTAGTTAATTTGAAGTTTACCTTACCGTATTTGATACACATACATAGGTAAGTAGATAAAGAAATGAATGAACCCAATTATATTAAATTTATTTCGTTGATTCCTAAATATATAGGGATATAGGTAAAAGTTCGTCGTTGGTAATAAACCCTAAACATTTACTACGAAACTTTTGTTATTTAATAATAAGAAAAGGGGAATTTTTAACTGCACCTCTATTTAGAAATTTAAGCAAACAAAATATCTCCACTAATAACCTACTGCAAAACAATATTACTCACCGTAAAACAAAAATACTGATTTGCACACAAATTATTCAATTAAATATAAAATAAATGTGAATTAGTCCAAGAGCGAGCGAAGCGAGCTCGGGAGCTTAGGGCACCCCGACACGGATAGGTTAGGTTCGAAGGAGATGACGGGAGCTGAAGTGAGCGAGCAAAGCGAGCGAACTCAGCTCCCGTCATCTCCTTCATGTTAGGTTACTTTAGACCCTGCAGACAGAAATAGGAGCCCTGCGCAGCGGGGCTCCGTCGACTTTGTTTCGTTTCCCCCCCTCCCTTAAAACTTAAATATTTTGTTGCACTCGAAGAATTATTAGATTTACTTTTAGTTAACAGATAGTTATTCAGTAAAACAGTTAAGCTTTAAAGATCTAGCAGTATAGTATAATTCATTTATTTGATGAGCAAATTTAGTGTGCAATTCAGTATTTTTGGTAGTAATTTCGAATATTTTGATTGAAAAACTTAATTCAAAAAATCAAAAAACCCGACTGCTTCAAAAGCGAACTAAAAAGTCGTAAACAAGGAAAAAATCATGCTGTGCAGTCGGAGGATACATATTCGCAGGCTGGCTGACCAAAATCTGGTGTATCCTCCGCCTGCACAGCATGATTTTTTCCTTGTTTACGACTTTTTAGTTCGCTTTTGAAGCAGTCGGGTTTTTTGATTTTTTGAATTATTTTTTTTTATTTATAACTTTTTAGTTAGTTTTTTTCGAATTAGATACATTAAAACATATAAGTTTTATATATTTTTGAAATCACCTCTTAAAACCCTTTATTTTGATACCCCACACGATGGGTTTGTAAGAAAAAAAAAATTGGGCCCTCACAATATGGCACCCAAAAGCCGCCATTTTTCTATTATCCAATTTTAATGTAGCCTATGACACTCGCAGGATTAAGACGCATCGTTTGACGTATGAATCATCAAAATCGGCCAACGCGTTTGGTCTCTGGAACGCCACATAGGAACAAACATACATACATACATACATACATACATACATACATACTTACATACATACATACATACATACTTACATACATACATACATAGACTGATAAACACATTACCCTCCTTCGGCAGTCGGGTAAAAAAGGGGAATTACAGTTAAAGTATTAAATACCACCCATAAGAAAACGGCACATGGATTAGGGATAAGCGGGACCAAAGACAGGTCTGACCCGGGACGGAGAAAGCATTGGGTACAGGCTAAACAGACATATATTTTGACCTTTTTACGACGCCCTGCTTAATTTTCCCCTTGATCGCTTCTCCGACCTCCTTCTCGTTAAAGTATAGATGCGCGCAGTCTATATGTCGGTAGCCAATGTCGATGGCATCGCCCACTGCCTGCGTCACCTCGCCGGGGTTTGACTAAAAATAATAAACAAAACATTGATTTAACGAGACTTTTTATTATAAATAAAGGTACCTCGACACCAGATGAGCAGTACTTAAAATTTTAACACAGTTTATATACGAGCAGCCAGAGTTGTGATAACTTTTACTGTGTAATAACTGGTTACGTTTACAGACACACGGCTGTAAAACAAATATAGCTGCTGAATACCATCACGAAGGTTGTCAGGTACCGAATGAGAGGCAGACGGTGTCGTGACTGGCGGCTTATTACCTAAATAGGAACTTTATCTGTCGGTTATCTACTGGGTAACTATCGTCTCGGAGTGTTTTTATGTATAGTGCGTCAACTATCTTATCAAGTCCTATGGTCTACTCGGGGCATTTAATCATCATCATCAGCCTTATAATGTTCCCACTGCTGGTAACACAGGCATCCTCTCTGTGAGAGAGGAAACACGTGGGCCCAGTGCGGGTGGATGTCACATGTCTTCGAATTTTTGGTTCTAGGACGGTTTCCTCACGATGTTTTCTTTCACCGTTTTAAGAGCAGTGGTGATGAAATAATTTACACAAAGTAAAGCGCCTGGGTTCGAACTGACGACCTACAACACGAAAGTCCGTTACCATTGGGCCACCACTGTCCTCATTTGGCATTTTAATGGGGAGTGTAATGGAAACATCTTATTGTAGTATAGTTAATAAGTTTTTAATAAAATAATGTGATAAGTTTTTCCTCTTAATGAGTTTTAGCTGATTACTGATAAAACTATACAAATTATTTTGTTGATGATAAGTTTAAAGCTAGTTAGTGCTAGGAACTTGTAGTGACATCAAGTTTGTCAATTGTCACCCACCGCGGAGAGCAATTATAACCAAACGAAGTCAGCGAAGATGTACAAATAGAGGCAGGTGCGGCACCCGAACTAACCCAAACGCATGAGTCGTACAACCCTTTGTATATTTAGTTGAATCCTGTTGGGGCGTTATCGGGTGCACACAGCGGTCGCAGTTTAGGACTTAACGAATTATCGGGCGGCTGTCAGAGCCGGTATGGAAGCCAATTGTGAATAATGGAGCGGTGAATTTATAATCGTGTGCCGACTGACCGAGGGGCAGGCGTGTCGCCGCCGCCGCCGCACCGCGCCGCGCCGCGCTCAGCCACGCTCAGTCGCTAGATTGGTTCCATTGTTTGCATGTGGGTTATTATGCAATATACCCTTAACTACTCTTCCGAGAGGCATCGCTTGTCATTTGCGGTCACTTTCTCTTAGTGCTAGAAATAAATAAGGATTTTTTAAATCGTGGGTTTAATTGATGAGGCGACATTTTGGGGTTGTGGTGCAGCAGTGGCAGTGGTCGTTTTGTCTCTTGTTTCTGCCTATCCCACGGGAAAATGCGTGAGTACGTAGAAAGGACGTACTAATCGCATCCCAAAAATAATTATTATTTATTTAAATAAGCATATCATACTAAAGTGACCATTATTTTCTAATTTAATTTCCAACATAAACTCTGTAAAAATTTCATAAATCTATAAATTCTTTAAACAAAGGCGCAGTTGTTCACTTCTCGAGTATGTGTGTGTATATGAAATTCATAATGATATGCCGCAAATGAACGGGGCCTACCATTGTATTGTTGATTTATTCCTTTGTTCCACTGTTATTTCATAGAAATCCGTAGAAAAGGTAGTTTTGATTTCGCTCTAATTACACCCAGAGCCCTCAAGTTAGCATACTAAGTGCCTTAATTAATAGCCTGTCAAATTATTATTTCATTAAATGCTATTTAGTAAACATAGCTACTAACAAAGCGCGGTAATAATAAGCTAATTATCTAAAAGTTAATTATAAAAGCGACCTGCGTTTGTATTTTGAATTATTAAACCCTTTGAATTTATCTAGAGTATTATATTCGCTTAAGCTTTCAGTATTTTACCCTTCAAATGGTTATATAAAAAACCTTTCAAGAGGATTGTTACATCTCATTATTTGTAAGTGTCTATTGCTTTCATGTTTCGACATCGCAGTTCACATTCCCTCGGCATTATTATTACGTTTAGCAAAATTCCGCGCGTTTCAAGCGAAGTGAGATGTAGTGATGTGTTGAGCAGCAGCTGATTGCACATTCTGAAATTCTAAACAGGTATTTCGACAGAACGCGTTCTACGTTTGAAACTAAACCAGAAGATTGCGGTAACCGCACTCAGCTCTCAGACGACAGATCAGTACCTAAATGCGGTAAAATTCCCAGACTCGCATTAAAAATGTAGTCAAAATCTATTCGCTAGTATGTACTTGCTCACCGATGTATGTACATCGGTGAGCCTTAATAATTCCAGCAACAACTTGCCTAGAATTTCAAAGAGATTACGGAGAATTTTTCTTTCACAACGTAGAGCACAAACACCTTAAGTTCTCACCACGGTGACTGTGCAAATTCATAGCGTACCAAATGAAAGAGTAAACGACGTAACAGTGGATCGTGCGGAGCTTGCTTATGACGGTGCTGCGTTATCCCCAGTTACCCACACTAACTAGTTTGCCCAAACCAAAACGGAAAAACGGTCAGCTGCTACAAATAGCGCTGTGAAACTAAACTTGGACATTATTTGGTACTATGCTGCTTTTTTTCTAGATTTATTTCTATTAAACTGTTAAATTTTGCTATTTTCTCGATATAATAACACCAATTTTCTTTTCGCTGAAACAGCTATTCAGCAGAATATAAAGAAGATTTATATATTTTCAATAAAATAACTCGAACCATTTGAAATATTAAAGAACCATTTTTTAACCTGCCGTTCAATCAACTGACTACTTTAGTCTAGAAACAAAAATATTAATTACTTCGGTCTACCACCGAATTAACATTTTTATTATTTTTGTTCAATGTAAAGTGTCAAGGTGCTTTTGAATAACTACGAACTTTGCAAAAAAGTTGTCAGTATTCTGGAACCATTCAAGCTTAAAGGAATCTTATGAATATGGTTTAGTAAGGAGGACAGATGACAGGGGTCGACGGCAGCCACTCTGCACTAAACCATAAACTCGCTATAATAAGGTCATGCGAATGCCGGGTCCCGGGAACCGATCCCCAGGTAGACAAAAGCATAAATGATCGGGATTTCCTAAATAGACAATCACGGTTTTATCATTTTTCTCGTTTTATGTAAGTACCGCTTGTGTGTATTTGTAATATACGTTTTATTTGAAGATGCCTCAGTGTCTACTTTCTAAGTGGTCCCAATATTAGTACTGAGAGAGTGGGAGTTTAGTTTTTATCGTTCAAGGCTGAGGTACAATATCAAATGTTCAAACGTACTCCCAAATGAAAGAAACCCCCGAGGGGATCGTACCGAGATATACAATTTACAAAATTACGTTTCATTTCAAGTTTGTCATAGCCTATTATCTTGATGAATTTGCTTGTGTCATCTTATACTTACTGCGTACGCTTTTATAAAAGGCAAACAGAGACTTGGAAAGATAACTCATATAATAAGCCAGAGGCTTGAGTTTTTTCTATCTTTTTATATTCAGTTAATTACACTAACTTGTTGTTCCATATAAAGTAAATAGAAAACCTACTCCTGAGCTTAACTTTACTAAGTTTTTTTATTATGCCCCTGGAAAAGGCAATGTTCTTTCACAAACCTATTTTTTGCAGAGTAGGGCTATCTTTAAAATTCTTTGGGTCGCCCTTGTCTAGAACGAAATACCGGACTTAGGTAAAAAGTGCGTGACCTCGTACAGGACAAATCGATACTTCTCAATGCTTTGAACAACTTTACTGGGGTCTAAAATAACGGTTGCCATTTGTTTTGTAATGCATATAGAAGTACTTGAACAGAAGGGGTAGTCATGGTGATAATTTATCAAGTTTGGTATCTTGCAAACATTTCTAACGTCATAAAGTACCGTCATGAAGGTCTTACCTTATCTTAGAACGTCGCTGCCTGCGCGATGCGGCGGACGCTAGTTTGCGAAGCTCGCATTCCGCGTCAAGGAAATAATATTTCGTACGAAATAACTTCCCTTTACTTTTCTCTTTCATCTATATGGTGAGATGGCAACGTAACGAAGGGACGACTGTGCAAAAAGTTTTTTTGAAAAAGGTATATTTTCGCAGTAACCAGATTTTTTCCGTCTCTGTGTTGGTACGCACAACCGCTAAAATGTTACATACAATGAAAGTGTACACAGATCTGTGAGGCTTTAATAGGGATTTAAGTGTACAATATTTAGGTACACAGATCATATTACGTATTTTGTTCTCTTTTGTTTTGTTTTTACTTATACTATGATCCATTTCCAATGCTGGAATAATGCAATCTAAGTATCCGTTCTGGACTCAAGTTTTGCCAACCCGACCCGTCAAACGGACACAGGTTTGCAGGTTCAAACGCGCTTGTAGCCGCGGACAAAGGCCATTTCTAAGACAAATTCCTACTCCCATGTGTCCTTTATCAATCAAGATGATTAAAGTCCGCACGGACCACTCGCCGACCATTTCAATGCGCCCGTATTTTCGGAATCAGACAAGACAGGGTTAAGGAATGCGAACAATTTAGCGAAATCAAGCGTCTGACAGGTTGGCGGAAACACACGCAGCGATGGCTGTTTGGCCGGATATTGCTCGGCCAGCAGGAACTGACGGTTCCTTTACAAGACCACACATCAGCAACTTGCTGGAAGTGAGTTAAGATCGTACGTATTCTCTGCATGCTCATGCTTAAAGAGTAGAAGTGTTTGCTAAAGAATAAATGTGTCTCAGGTAAAAAAGAAAGGTATTTTAGTTTAGTTGTTTGTATTTATAACAATTCAATGTTTAACTCACAAAATGTTTACATGTGTTTTAATATAATCATTTTCATCGCACCATGTTCTGTCAAAGAAACCTCAAACCTCGGTACCATTTGTCAACCGCCTCATTTAAAAGATAATATCAGGATTAGCGAAGGGATGATCCTTGTGTGCTCGACCCCTGCAAACAAAACGTTAATCTTTGATTAAAGAATAAGTTTAAAATCGTATTAGTTACAACGACCGTATTAATCATTCAGACTGTAATCCTAACTACCATAATCCCAATTATTAATATCGTTTACACTAAAGTTAGCTCGTTTGTCAGCTCGTTCGTAACTTAGCAACCACTTGACCACCCATTTATAACTACGGTAAAACTTATTTATCCGTTTCGATAAAATCTAGCCAGATAAAAAAGGACATATCTTTAGGGAATATAAAAAAAAATTCAATCCAACACCTGTCACCGTGCTAAATATTTAATATCTAATTCCGTGCGAGTGAAGCCGCCAGCAACAGCTAGTGATACAGTAAAGGACCTAAAGGAGGTCTATTCGTGTGATTGTCACTGGATCACCTCCCTGCGGAACAATGAACGACAATGAAACTTTCCGAGCAGGCAACTTGCCTTAGGAACCGACATCTGTTAATTTTTGTCCCTACAGATTTGCTGAGATTGATATCTCTGGGAAAAGATAAAATAACAGTTATATTTAACAGCGGTAAGTCAGCGATTCTATAAGCCTAATTAGGGCCTAAAATTGCAAATAGAAAGGGGAAATTTAAGTGTTGATTTATTGCGCTCTATCTCAAATTGGGCAACTCTTTTTTTTTACTTTTTGTCCCTATCACGAAACCGAACTGAAGGTAGAGCAGAAATTTGTTTAATTTAAGTGCTTGGTAACATTCTAAAGTCTTTCAACCCACACCATATCAACGGACTGCTCATAACCATAAAATATGTATTCGATCAAAAATTCACAAAGGAGTTTTAACTAGAGGATCTACGGAGACGTTCCACTAATTAAGTAACTATTAATAGTTAAGTAGGCTATTTACAGCACTTATACAAATAGAAGTGTCGCAAGGCGGATCAGTGGGCCTCGTAGCCTCGTGGGCATACGGTGCGTGGGTAGATCGATGGCTATTATAGAATATCTATTTCGATGGCATAATCAAATTTTCCTGTAAACACACGGTTTGCAAAAAGTTATTTCCGACAACCAACAGAGGGTTGAAAAAGGTATTGAATTGCGATGATATTCTCGTGTTGCCCGTAAAACATTTATGACGGCCACAACACGTGCCAATCAAACTTTTTGTTTCATTTTAATTAGGTCTTAAAATGATAATAGTAAAGTGAAACACAATATAGGTAACGGATGCAGATAATTGCAAATTGAAAATAGAAAACAATATAGGTGATTATGTAGCATTCCGACAACTGGTTCATATTAAAATCCTAGTGAATATGAAACGAATCGATGTCAAAATAGGTATTAAAAATAGCCAGAAATCGACTAAGGTGATATGACACAAAAAAAAAATTGACTTACAATACATATTTTTATTGATCTTGGTCCATTACAATTACACTAGTAACTGTCATGGACCAAGTGTTTAATCAGTGCACTATGTATAATGCCCGGGCATCATGAATCTAGTCAAGTCACATCGGGCAATGTAAGGAATACTGATTTAATCTTCTATGTTTATCACATTGTCTGCTCATTATGCATATTGCTACGTAACGGTTGGGAAATTCGATAATAATGGTCAATGAATTAGTCCAAGAGCGAGGGAAGTGAGGGTTACTTTAGACCCTGAAGACAAAAAAGCGCTGCGCTGCGCGGGGCTCCGTCTACTTTATTGTTTAAATAGTAATCGTACCTATATTAAAACTAATGTCAACATTAAAATAATTTATAAAAACACAACTTTTTATTACTTGGCCCAATAAGTGATGGGCATTATTCAGAAAGCCGGTCAATTTAATTATTTCTTTAGTTTTTATCATATTGCCTCCTTATAATGGGTATTTTTCAAATTGCCCGGGTATTAATAATAATGCTATATTAATCACTTGGTCCATAACATAACCATTAACTGGGGTAACCTTTTCTAGTGTAATTTAATGCGTGAGATGTACCTCTTTGAATACGGGGTCTGTACATACTCAAAAGTAATAATATAAAACATATTTTTGTTTTACAGTCTGAACGATATCATGGGCATGAACTAGAAGGAAGCCGTACTAATACTTTGAGGTTACTTACTCTGCTTGTGGAATGAGCCGACCGTTGCAGTCCAGGCTGTTGATGATCTTAATATCATCGTTCGTCAAAGAGAAGTCCCAAATGTTGAAGTTCTCTTTTATGCGGTTCTTAGTTATAGACTTCGGTATTACAATTACGCCTCTGTCAATTTGGAACCTAAAACAATACTTTATTTAAACATCAACGAAAAAAATACTGCATAATTGCTACGGCGTAGTGCAGGCTACGGCGTAGTGTTAGCTACGATATATTGTTGTAGATGCGTCGTAGCACATTATAATTTAACGCTACGCTTATGTGCATCGGACGAGCAATTTGTGTAACAGAGCCTTTGCGTTAAGACAGAGTGTTAGTACGCTATTATTTCAATATTGAGTTTATATAAGGCCTCTGTATTATTGATTATTTAGAGACTGTCGACGTTACTTCTTTCTCATTCTTGACATAATCGCTCGTTAGATGAAAATTATTCTTTTCTTTACGATCTGTTTTCAAAGTATAATTTATTTGAACAGGTGGGCGCTTTATTTCCTTCCATTTAATGAATGTTAGTAGACCGATATTCGTAAATTAGGTAGCGTTAATTTAATGCCTTTGCGTATCCAAAATAATATCGATCTGAAAGTAGAAATACGACATAATGCTTACAAAAATAATTGATCGATGTTATCAACATCGCGTCCAATACCAGTAAAATCTTATTTTATTATTCCTAGTATAGGAATACAAATAAAAACGATAAAATCTGCTAAACGGCTTCATTCCGGTCACTCGGGCTGGTGTCGATCGCATCAAATGATGCTCCATTGCCTCGCGTCCCCGGTTATATTTATTTTCTGTGCAAAAATTTTGTACATCACTAAACTTGATATATAAAATGCAATATAGAAACATTTTACCATCGTATCTATATCGTCGGTCTATTGAAGCAATAAATTGCGATCTCTTCAAATCGCAATTTCTTATTTACGCCTAAATACGCTTCTTATTTCGACATTTATAAATAAATCTCCAAGTGAACCTGACCTCTGCGCGTCAATTAGGAGTTCGCTTCGTTAAAAAATCAGGGTGACCTGTGACGTTTTGAAATTTGTGATGTGAAATAATCATAGGTACCTCATAAAATACCAATATATTCTGGTCTAACATGGTAAACGAAATATTTAAGCGAAGCGTAATAAAATGCACAATATTGTTTATAAAAATTGAAACTGCAAACAAAATATCCGAAAATATCAGGTATCCTATTAGGAATTTTGGTCACGATAGTTGCTGACCTGGCTCGATTCAAATACCTTACTATCGATCGATAGCTTAGTTTGTTTGTAACTGCGTAGGCTCTTCAACAACAATAATAAACTCGTATTGAATAAACACTATCAAGTTGACCATAGAAACAGAATACAATATTTATTTTGTGAGTAAAGACGGACACGAAATCACAGTACAAATTATTTATGACAAATAGCTTTCCCTAGTTGAAAGCTTTCTGTCTTTCCTCTTAGCAGTAAATACACTTCGATTGCCGCTATAATGTCGGGGCACTTCTGTATTTACCTTATAAATAAAACTATCATTAATATGATAGACTCCTCATGAATATTCAAGTAAACCAAACTTTTACCAAGCTATGACAGCTCCGATCGTGATTGAGCTTCAATTTAATATAGAAATAGTTATTTATATATTAGTTCAGTATTCACAGATTTAGTCAGCTTTTCAACGAATTGAAGCGCAAATTGTGAATTTATAATTTTCATGGAAATCGAGCAAGAGATTGTAATTTTGAAATCCACTGGAATATTGACGTAAACACCCACTCTTAGATCAACCTACACAATCATCTCCAAAGCAAACCTTCAAAGTTACATTATTAAAATTTGTGCCGGAGTTTTGTTCAGCCTTTTCGCGATGGCCAACACTTTGGGGTCCTCCAAGAGAGAAAGGTCACCGGGCTGGGCCCACGGCCGCTGAGGACTCCCGAGTGGACTGTACGCCGTCAATGTCACCCCATGCTCCTTGCAGAAGTTTAACAGCTTGCTTTGATTCAGGTATGGGTGACATTCCACCTAAAAAAGGTCAATGATTATCAATTAGCTCAAAACTTAGTCAAAATTACAATTACGTGCGTAACATGTACCAGCCTGCGGCCACTTTAACAAAACAAGTGATTTCAGGCATATTTGTGTTCGTTTTTGCAATATATGCCTGACATGATAAACGGTTTGTTATCGTTTCGGGAGGTTATCACAAAAATAAATTAAAGATAATAAAGTAAGATTTATTTTGTTTTTCCTTTCTTAAAATAAATATTTTAAGAACGATTCACAGAATCAGAATCAGAACTTTATTTGTTAAACATAGGTTACACAGTGTGTGAGATGTTACAAAACACAAATATGATTTGTTTGATTTGCAATTTCAAATATAAATAATTACTGCTGTGTCTTCGCATGTCGCAAGACAAGGCTAATTTTTTTTAAAGTCTTTATCTCCACTAATAATGTTGTTAGGTGGCCTAGGTTTAATGAAAGATACCTACGATGTGAAACAACATTTCGAGATTTAACGTTCCACAACAAAATCGCCGTTGATTGAATCGTTTTCAACACCTCACCTGATTGGTCACTGGCTTAATTGTAGCAGCGTTCAGAATTCGAGTCAGTTGTACAGAATTGAAGTTGCTGACGCCGATGCTCTTAACGAGGCCTTTCTCGACGAGATTCTCCATCGCCTTTCACGTATCCACGTAGTCTACGTCGGAGTAAATCACTTTGCCATTAGCATCTGAAGGAAACGGATCACTGCCTTCCTAAAATCAGCCAAATATTTTATTTCGCTTTGTACATAATAAAGCTAATGTTTCTTGAGTATCGTTTTGCCAAAAGCTTTAACACAAATTGGAAACTTTTTTACGTTATTTACATAAGTCTTCTGTGGATTTAAGGAATTCTGCTAACCTAATATAAAACTCAATTTCTGTTCGAGGTTGCGCCAGGCTTCTTAGTTCGCCGTATACAACTTTAAGAATAATACAAATGGGCTTACCTTGTAAGCCATAGGCCAGTGAATGAGATATAAATCCAAATAATCCAATCCGAGATCAGACAACGAGATTTTTACAGCCTCCTCCACTAAGTCCGGCCTGTGATACGTATTCCATATCTTTGATGTTATAAAAAGGTCCTCTCTGAAAACATTAAAGTAGCATATAAAACATGTTTGTAATAATAACACGCTGAGATAGGTAGGTGCCTGCACGGCTTATCTAAGCCAAATAGCGGCACAACCCCTGTAAAGATTGCAATTGGGATAAGCAGCATTTCTGGATATTAATAGAGTTTAAACTAATTTTCCTTTATTTCTACTAACTAGCACATTTGAAAATAGACTAGGTAAGTTGGTACCTACACATTTTTTACTGAAGCCTGTGTAGTCTGTAGGTACAGAAATAGACATACATGTATGACTTAGTTAATTTGAAGTTTACCTTACCGTATTTGATACACATACATAGGTAAGTAGGTAAAGAAATGAATGAACCCAATTCTATTAAATTTATTTAGTTGATTCCTAAATATATAGGTAAAAGTTCGTCGTTACTAATAAACCCCAAATATTTACTACGAAACTGTTGTTATTTAATAATAAGAAAACGGCACTTGGATTAGGGATAAGCGGTTGCAAGCATTGTGTACATACTAAACAGACATATATTTTGACCTTTTTACGACGCCCTGCTTAATTTTCCCCTTAATCGCTTCTCCGACCTCCTTCTCGTTAAAGTATAGATGCGCGCAGTCTATATGTCGGTAGCCAATGTCTATGGCATCGCCGACTGCCTGCGTCACCTCGCCGGGGTTTGACTAAAAATAATAAACAAAACATTGTTTTAACGAAACTTTTTATTATAAACTAGCTGACCCGGCAAACTTTGTTTTGCCATAAAAACACCAAACATTTATCTACCCTACCTACCCTACCCTACACTACGCTACCCTACCCGACCCTACATTACCCTACCCTACACTACCCGACACTACCCTACCCTACCCTACACTATATTCCCTACCCTACGCTACACTACCCTACCCTATCCTACACTACCCTACCCTACACTACCCTACACTACCCTACACTACCCTACACTACCCTACACTACCCTACACTACCCAACACTACCCTACTCTACCCTACACTACCCTACACTACCCTACACTACCCTACACTACCCTACACTACCCTACACTACCCTACACTACCCTACACTACCCTACACTACCCTACACTACCCTACACTACCCTACACTACCCTACACTACCCTACACTACCCTACACTACCCTACACTACCCTACACTACCCTCTTCTACCCTACACTACCCTACACTACCCTACACTAACCGACACTACCCTACACTACCCTACACTACCCTACACTACACTACACTACCCTACACTACCCCACACTACCCTACACTACCCTACACTACCCTACACTACCCTACACTACCCTACACTACCCTACACTACCCTACACTACCCTACACTACCCTACACTACCCTACACTACCCTACACTACCCTACACTACCCTTCACTACCCTACACTACCCTACACTACCCTACACTACCCTACACTACCCTACACTACCCTACACTACCCTAGACTACCCTACACTACCCTACACTACCCTACACTACCCTACACTACCCTACACTACCCTACACTACCCTACACTACCCTACACTACCCTACACTACCCTACACTACCCTACACTATCCTACACTACCCTACACTACCCTACACTACCCTACACTACCCTACACTACCCTACACTACCCTACACTACCCTACACTACCCTACACTACCCTACACTACCCAACACTACCCTACACTACCCTACACTACCCTACACTACCCTACACTACCCTACACTACCCTACACTACCCTACACTACCCTACACTACCCTACACTACACTACCCTACCCTACCCTACTCTACACTACCGTACCCTACACTACACTACCCTACCCTACCCTACCCTACACTACCCTACCCTACACTACCCTACCCTACCCTACACTACCCTACCATACACTACCCTACCCTACCCTACACTACCCTACCATACACTACCCTACCCTACACAAAGCAAAAATAGCTTATACAATAGCAATAAAGCTCAAATTGACTCTACGTTTTAGTTAGAAAACTTTTGTATGGGAAAAAGAAAAGGGCTGTTTTTATTTTTTTCCGGCAATAATTAGAATTTTTCTCCCCGTAAAAACCATCTTTGAACTTCAACGAACATAAAAAAAAAGAATTGGCCAAATTGGTCCAGTCGTTGTTGAGTTATGCGCTTACCAACACATTTTGCGATTCATTTTTATATTATAGAGATAAAGGAACCACGACACCAGATGAGCAGTACTTAAAATTTTAACACAGTTTATATACGAGCAGCCAGAGTTGTGATAACTTTTACTGTGTAATAACTGGTTACGTTTACAGACACACGGCTGTAAAACAAATATAGCTGCTGAATACCATCACGAAGGTTGTCAGGTACCGAATGTGAGGCAGACGGTGTCGTGACTGGCGACTTAGTACCTAAATAGGAACTTTATCTGTCGGTTATCTACTGGGTAACTATCGTCTCGCAGTGTTTTTATGTTTAGTGCGTCAACTATCTTATCAAGTCCTATGGTCTACTCGCGGCATTTAATCACCATCAGTCTTATAATTGCCCCACTGCTGGTACACAGGCATCCTCTCTGTGAGAGAGGTAACACGCGGGCCCAATGTGAGATGGTGGATGTCACATGTCTTCGAATTTTTGGTTCTAGGACATGCCGAATTCCTCACGATGTTTTCCTTCACTGTTTTAAGAGCAGTGGTGATGATTATAATTTACACAAAGTAAAGCGCCTGGGTTCGAGCTGACGACCTACAACACGTAAGTCAGGGCCTTTACCACTGGGCCACCACTGCTCTCATTTGGCATTCTCATGGGGAGTGTAATGGAAACATCTTATTGTAGTATAGTTAATAAGTTTTAATAAAATATTATGATAAGTTTTTCCACTTAATGAGTTTTAGCTGATTACTGATAAAACTATACAAATTATTTTGTTGATGATAAGTTTAAAGCTAGTTAGTGCTAGGAACTTGTAGTGATATCAAGTTTGTCAATTGTCACCCACCGCGGAGAACAAATACAAATAAACATGATCACAATTATAACCAAACAAAGTCAGCGAAGATGTACAAACAGAGGCAGGTGCGGCACCCGAACTAACCCAAACGCATGAGTCGTACAACCCTTTGTATATTTAGTTGAATCCTATTGGGGCGTTATCGGGTGCACGCAGCGGTCGCAGTTTAGGACTTAACGAATTATCGGGCGGCTGTCAGAGCCGGTATGGAAGCCAATTGTGAATAATGGAGCGGTGAATTTATAATCGTGTGCCGACTGACCGAGGGGCAGGCGTGTCGCCGCCGCCGCCGCACCGCGCCGCGCCGCGCTCAGCCACGCTCAGTCGCTAGATTGGTTCCATTGTTTGCATGTGGGTTATTATGCAATATACCCTTAACTACTCTTCCAAGAGGCATCGCTTGTCATTTTCAGTCACTTTCTCTTAGTGCTAGAAATAAATAAGGTTCTTTTTAATAGTGGGTTTAATCGATGTGGCGACACTTTGGGATGGTGGTGCAGCAGTGGCATTGGTCGTTTTGTCTCCTGTTTCTGCCTATCCCACGGAAAAATGCGTGAGTACGTAGAAATGACGTACTAATCACATCTCAAAAATAATTGTTATTTATTTAAATAAGCATATCATACTAAAGTGACCATTATTTTCCAATCCAATTTCACAACATAAACTCTGTAAAAATTTCATAAATCTATAAATTCTTTAAACAAAGCCCCAGTCGTTCACTTCTCGAGTATGTGTGTGTATATGAAATTCATAATGATCTGCCGCAAATGAACGGGGCCTACCATTGTATTGTTGATTTATTCCTTTGTTCCACTGTTATTTCATAGAAATCCGCAGAAAAAGTAGTTTTGATTTCGCTCTAATTACACCCAGAGCCCTCAAGTTAGCATACTAAGTGCCTGTCAAATTATTATTACATTAAATGGTATTTAGTAAACATAGCTACTAACAAAGAGCGGTAATAATAAGCTAATTATCTAAAAGTTAATTATAAAAGCGAGCTGCGTTTGTATTTTGAATTATTAAACCCTTTGAATTTATCTAGAGTATTATATTCGCTTGAGCTTTCAGTATTTTACCCTTCAAATGGTTATACAAAAAACCTTTCAAGAGGATTGTTACATCTCATTATTTGTAAGTGTCTATTGCTTTCATGTTTCGACATCGCAGTTCACATTCCCTCGGCATTATTATTACGTTTAGCAAAATTCCGCGCGTTTCAAGCGAAGTGAGATGTAGTGATGTGCTGAGCAGCAGCTGATTGCACATTCTGAAATTCTAAACAGGTATTTCGACAGATCGCGTTCGACGTTTGAAACTAAACCAGAAGATTGCGGTAACCGCACTCAGCTCTCAGACGACAGATCAGTACCTAAATGCGGTAAAAAGCCCAGACTCGCATTAAAAATGTAGTCAAAATCTATTCGCTAGTATATACTACCTCACCGATGTATGTACAGCCTTAATAATTCTGGCAACAACTTGCCTAGAACTTCAAAGAGATTACGGAGAATTTTTCTTTCACTACGTAGAGCACAAACACCTTAAGTTCTCACCACGGTGACTGTGCAAATTCATAGCGTACCAAATGAAAGAGTAAACGACGTAACAGTGGATCGTGCGGAGCTTGCTTATGACGGTGCTGCGTTATCCCCAGTTACCCACACTAACTAGTTTGTCCAAACCAAAACGGAAAAACGGTTAGCTGCTAAAATAGCGCTGTGAAACTAGACTTGGACATTATTTGGTACTATGCTGCTATTTTTCTAGATTTATTTCTTTTAAACTGTTAAATTTTGCTATTTTCTCGAAAGAATAACACCAATTTTCTTTTCGCTGAAACAGCTATTCAGCAGAATATAAAGAAGATTTATATATTTTCAATAAAATACCTCGAACCATTTGAAATACTAAAGAACCATTTTTTTACCTGCCGTTCAATCAACTGACTACTTTAGTCTAGAAACAAAAATATTAATTACTTCGGTCTACCACCGAATTAACATTTTTATTATTTGTGTCCAATGTAAAGTGTCAAGGTGCTTTTGAATAACTACGAACTTTGCAAAAAAGTTGTCAGTATTCTGGAACCATTCAAGCTTAAAGGAATCTTATGAATATGGTTTAGTAAGGAGGACAGATGACAGGGGTCGACGGCAGCCACTCTGCACTAAACCATAAACTCGCTATAATAAGGTCATGCGAATGCCGGGTCCCGGGAACCGATCCCCAGGTAGACAAAAGCATAAATGATCGGGATTTCCAAAATAGACAATCACGGTATTATCATTTTTCTCGTTTTATGTAAATACCGCTTGTGTGAAGATGCCTCAGTGTCTACTTTCTAAGTGGTCTCAATATTAGTACTGAGAGAGTGGGAGTGTAGTTTTTATCGTTCAAGGCTGAGGTACAATATCAAATGTTCAAACGTACTCCCAAATGAAAGAATCCCCCGAGGGGATCGTACCGAGATATACAATTTACAAAATTACGTTTTATTTCAAGTTTGTCATAGCCTATTATCTTGATGAATTTGCTTGTGCCATCTTATACTTACTGCGTACGTTTTTATAAAAGGCAAACACAGACTTGGAAAGATGACTCATATAATAAGCCAGAGGCTTGAATTTTTTCTGTCTTTTTATAATCAGTTAATTACACTAACTTGTGGTTTCATATAAAGTAAATAGAAAACTCGATGCTGAGCTTAACTTTACTAGGTTGTTTTTATTATGCCCCTGGAAAAGGCAATGTTCTTTAACAAACCTATTCTTTGCAGAGTAGGGTATTTTTAAAATTCTTTGGGTCGCCCTTGTCTAGTACGAAATACCGGACTTAGGTAAAATGCGTGACCTCGTACAGGACAAATCGATACTTCTCAATGCTTTGAACAACTTTACTGGGGTCTAAAATAACGGGCGCTATTTGTTTTGTAATGCATAAAGAACTCACTTGAACAGAAGGGGCAGTCATGATAACAATTTATCAAGTTTGGTATCTTGCAAACATTTCTAACGTCATAAAGTACCGTCATGAAGGTCTTACCTTATCTTAAAACGTCGCTGCCTGCGCGATGCTCGCGGACGCTAATTTGCGAAGCTCGCATTCCGCGTCAAGGAAATAATATTTCGTACGAAATAACTTCCTTTTACTTTTCTCTTTCATCTATATGGTGAGATGGCAACGTAACGAAGGGGGTCGCCCCTTCGTTACGTTGCCATCTCACCATATGTGCAAAAAGTTTTTTTTTTAAAAGGCATATTTTCGCAGTAACCACATTTTTGCCGTCTCTGTGTTGGTTCGCACGACCGCTAGAATGTTACATACAATGGAAGTGTACACAGATCTGTGAGGCTTTAATAAGGATTTAAGTGTACAATATTTAGGTTCACAGATCACATTATGTATTTTGTTCTCTTTTGTTTTGTTTGAACATATACTATGATTCATTTCCAATGCTGGGATAATGCCATCCAAACGTCCTTCCTGGACTCAAGTCTTGCCAACCCGACCCGTAAATAAATGTTTCATCAAGGACAGAACATTGCTCATAATACGGACACAGGTTCGCAGGTACAAACGCGCTTGTAGCCGCGGACAAAGGCCATTTCTAAGACAAATTCCTACTCCCATGTGTCCTTTATCAATCAAGATGATTAAAGTCCGCACGGACCACTCGCCGACCATTTCAATGCGCCCGTATTTTCGGAATCAGACAAGACAGGGTTAAGGAATGCGAACAATTTAGCGAAATCAAGCGTCTGACAGGTTGGCGGAAACACACGCAGCGATGGCTGTTTGGCCGGATATTGCTCGGCCAGCAGGAACTGACGGTTCCTTTACAAGACCACACATCGGCAACTTGAAGCTGGAAGTGAGTTAAGATCGTACGTAATCACTGCATGCTCAAGCTTAAAGAGTAGAAGTGTTTGCTAAAGAAAAAAAGTGTCTCAGGTAAAAAAGAAAGTTATTTTAGTTGAGTTGTTTGTATTTATAACAATTTAATGTTTAACTCACAAAATGTTTTACATGTGTTTTAATATAATCATTTTCATCGCACCATATTCTGTAAAAGAAACCTCAAACCTCGGTACCATTTGTCAACCGCCTCATTTAAAAGATAATATCAGGATTAGCGAAGGGATGATCCTTGTGTGCTCGACCCCTGCAAACAAAACGTTAATCTTTGATTAAAGAATAAGTTTAAAATCGTATTAGTTACAACGACCGTATTAATCATTCAGACTGTAATCCTAACTACCATAATCCCAATTATTAATATCGTTAACACTAAAGTTAGCTCGTTTGTCAGCTCGTTCGTAACTTAGCAACCACTTGACCACCCATTTATAACTATGGTAAAACTTATTTATCCGTTTCGATAAAATCTAGCCCGATAAAAAAGGACAGATCTTTAGAGAATATAAAAAAAAAACAATCCAACACCTGTCACCGCGCTAAATATTTAATTTCTAATTCCGTGCGAGTGAAACCGCGAGCAACAGCTAGTGATACAGTAAAGCACCTAAAGGAGGTCTATTCTTGTGATTGTCACTGGATCACCTCCCAGCGGATCAATGAATGACAATGAAACTTTCCGAGCAGGCAACTAGCCTTAGGAACCGACATCCGTTAATTTTTGTCCCTACAGATTTCTTGAGATTGATATCTCTGGGAAAAGATAAAATAACAGTTTTATTTAACAGCGGTACGTCAGCGATTCTATAAGCCTAAATAGGGCTAAAAATTGCAAATAGAGAGCGGAAATTTAAGCGTTGATTTATTGCGCTCTATCTCAAATTGGGCAACTCTTTTTTCCACTTTTTGTCCCTATCACGAAACCGAACTGAAGGTAGAGCAGAATTTTGTTTAATTTAAGTGCTTGGTAACATTCTAAAGTCTTTCAACCCACACCATATCAACGGACTGCTCATAACCATAAAATATGTATTCGATCATAAATTCACAAAGGAGTTTTAACTAGAGGATCTACGGAGACGTTCCACTAATTAAGTAACTATTAATAGTTAAGTAGACTATTTACAGCACATATACACATAGAAGTGTCGCAAGGTGGAACAGTGGGTAGCCTCGTGGGCATTCGGTGCGTGGGAAGGTCAATGACTGTTATAGAATATCTATTTCGATGGGTATTTCAAGTCTGCTAGTTCATTCAAACGCACGGTTTTCCAACTGTGGGTTGAAAAAGTTATTGAATTGCGATGATATTCTCGTGTTGCCCGTAAAACATTTATGACGGCCAAAACACGTGCCAATCAAACTTTTTGCTTCATTTTAATTAAGTCTTAAAATGATAATAGTAAAGTGAAACACAATATAGGTACCGGATGCAGATAATTGCAAATTGAAAATCAAAAAACAATATAATTATGTAGCATTCTGACAACTGGTTCATATTAAAGTCCTAGTGAGTATGAAACGAATCGATGTCAAAATAGGTATTAAAATAGCCTGTCGAATACAGGCCTGCGGATCACAAAGCTTAGAGCCGAAAACTGGGCCCATAGCAATATTGCGACTCCTGGATCCTCTGCGATACACAGCAGCGGTAACTAGGGGTCTGTTCTTTAAGATACTGGTTCCCGAACATGGGCATACGTTTCGTGCCGCACACATAAAAAAAATATATGACTAAATTGCATTACAAAGGACTACCTCTATAATGTAATTTACTCATACGTTTAATGATCTTGGTCCATTACAATTACATTAGTAACTGTCATGGACCAAGTGATTAATCAGGGCACTAGTTATATATAATGCCTGGACATTATGAATCTAGTCAAGTCAAATCGGGCAATGTAATGAACACTGATTTAAACTTCTATATTTATCACATTGTCTGGTCATTATGAATTTTGCTAAGTAACGGTTGGGCAATTCAATAAATATGGTCAATGAATTAGTCCAAGAGCGAGGGAAGTGAGGGTTACTTTAGACGCTGCAAACAAAAATAGCAATGCGCTGCGCGTGGCTCCGTCTACTTTGTTGTTTAAATAGTAATCGTACTTGCCTATATTAAAACCAATGTCAACATTAAAATTATTTAAATAAAACACATCTTTTTATTACTTGGCCCAATAATTGTTGGGCATTATTCAAAAAGCCGGTCAATTTAATTATTTCTATAGTTTTTATCATATTGCCGCCTCATATTGGGCAATTCCAAATTGCCCAGTTATCTTTTTTTTTTTATAAATTATAGGCTCGCGCTTGAATATTGCCGTATTAATCACTTGGTCCATAACATGATCATCAACTGGGGTAACCTTTTCTAGTGTAATTTAATGCGTGAGATGAACCTCTTTGAATACTGTGTCTGAACATAATCAAAAGTAATAATATAATAGTGGATTATTAACCAAGGGGATAAAGCAGTGTCTTCTGTCGCGGGTGACGATTTAAATCGCGAGCGTAACGAAGTACTCGAGGTTTACTCCCGAGCGTAGCGAGGGTGTTAAAAACTTAAATCACGAGCGAAGCGAAGGATTTAAGACGAGTCCTGAGTGTAGCGAGGGATTTAAGTTCACCCAAGACAGCTTTATCACCGAGGAAAATACTCTACTATTCGTACCATTTGCAAAAAAATTAACACAATAATAATATGAGAGAAGCATTTATTAGAAATAATGACAATTAAAAGTAAAATAAACTTAACGTTTATGTATTTGAAGAAAACAAAAACGCGGCAAATTGCTAGACTAATATTTTTTTGTCGGAAAAGCAAAGGCATCAAGCTCATACGGCCTCGTCGGTTTTCATAATTTTATTTAATAATCATAACTGCATAATAAATGCGTATTCTTTTTTCAAAAAGATGTATAATGATTTATATACAAACTCAATGGTGTAAACACAGATGTAGTTCAGTATAAATTTCGGTAAGTATTCCAAATTTAAATCACATTCTCCCCCTAGAGGATGAATGAAATTAATTACAATTTTCTTTCCCTGTTTTTAACAGATAAAAAATGGGGAATTTTTAACTGCACCTCTATTTAGAAATTTAAGCAAACAAAATATCTCCACTAATAACCTACTGCAAAACAATATTACTCACCGTAAAACAAAAATACTGATTTGCACACAAATTATTCAATTAAATATAAAATAAATGTGAATTAGTCCAAGAGCGAGCGAAGCGAGCTCGGGAGCTTAGGGCACCCCGACACGGATAGGTTAGGTTCGAAGGAGATGACGGGAGCTGAAGTGAGCGAGCAAAGCGAGCGAACTCAGCTCCCGTCATCTCCTTCATGATAGGTTACTTTAGACCCTGCAGACAGAAATAGGAGCCCTGCGCAGCGGGGCTCCGTCGACTTTGTTTCGTTTCCCCCCCTCCCTTAAAACTTAAATATTTTGTTGCACTCGAAGAATTATTAGATTTACTTTTAGTTAACAGATAGTTATTCAGTAAAACAGTTAAGCTTTAAAGATCTAGCAGTATAGTATAATTCATTTATTTGATGAGCAAATTTAGTGTGCAATTCAGTATTTTTGGTAGTAATTTCGAATATTTTGATTGAAAAAAGGGGAATTACAGTTAAAGTATTAAATAACACCCATAAAAAATGACTATTGTTATTTTCGCTTTTTGTGGCAAAGAATGTAAATTTTTTGAGCAAGTGGTACGAAAAACATATTTTTGTTTTACAGTCTGAACGATATCATGGGCATGAACTAGAAGGAAGCCGTACTAATACTTTGAGGTTACTTACTCTGCTTGTGGAATGAGCCGACCGTTGCAGTCCAGGCTGTTGATGATCTTAATATCATCATTCGTCAAAGAGAAGTCCCAAATGTTGAAATTCTCTTCTATGCGGTTCTTAGTTATAGACTTCGGTATTACAATAATGCCTCTGTCAATTTGGAACCTAAAACAATACTTTATTTAAACATCAACGACAAAAATACTGCACATTTGCTACGGCGTAGTGCAGGCTACGGCGTAGTGTTAACTACGATATCTATGTTGTTGTGGATGCGTCGTAGCACATTATAATTTACCCATTATGCTTATGTGCATTGGACGACCAATTCGTGTAACAGACAGAGTCTTTGTACGCTAATATTTAGAACAATATTCCAATATTGAGTTTATATATGGCCTCTGTATTATTGATTATTTAGAGACTGTCGATGTAACTTCTTTCTCATTCTTGACATAATCGCTCGTTAGATGAAAATTATTATTTTCCAATCTGTTTTCAAAATATAATTTATTTGAACTGGTGGACGCTTTATTTCCTTCCATTTAATGAATGTTAGTAGACCGATATTCGAAAATTAGGTAGCGTTTAATTAATGGCTTTGCGTATCCAAAATAATTATCAATCTGAAAATAGAAATACGACATAATGCCAAAGATAATTGATCGATGTTATCAACATCACGTCCATTACCAGTAAAATCTTATTTTATTATTCCTAGCATAGGAATACAAATAAAAACGATAAAATCTGCTAAACGGCTTCATTCCGGTCACTCGGGTTGGTGTCGATCGCATCAAATGATGCTCCATTGCCTCGCGTCCCCGGTTATATTTATTTTCTGTGCAAAAATTTTGTACATCACTAAACTTGATATATAAAATGCAATATAGAAACATTTTACCATCGTATCTATATCGTCGGTCTATTGAAGCAATAAATAGCGATTTTCAAATCGCAAAATCTTATTTACGCCTAAATACGCTTCTTATTTCGACATTTATAAATAAATCTCCAAGTGAACTTGACCTCTGGGCGTCAATTAGGAGTTCGCTTTGAATGAATATTCATAGGTTCATGATGTGAAATATTCATAGGTAAAAATAAAAATAAGATACAAATATATTCTTGTCTAACATGGTAAACGAAATATTTAAGCGAAGCGTAATAAAATGCACAATATTGTTTATAAAAATTGAAACTGCAAACAAAATATCCGAAAATATCAGGTATCCTGTTACGAATTTTGTTCACGATAGTTGCTGACCTGGCTCGATTCAAATACTTTACTATCGATCGATAGCTTAGTTTGTTTGTAACTGCGTAGGCTCTTCCACAACAATAATAAACTCGTATTGAATAAACACTATCAAGTTGACCATAGAAACAGAATACAATATTTATTTTGTGAGTAAAGACGGACACGAAATCACAGTTCAAATTATTTATGACAAATAGCTTTCCCTAGTTGAAAGCTTTCTTTGTTTCCTCTTAGCAGTAAATACACTTCGATTGCCGCTATAATGTCGGGGCACTTCTGTATTTACCTTATAAATAAAACTATCATTAATATGATAGAGTCCTCATTAATATTCAAGTAACTCAAACTTTTACCAAGCTATGACTGCCTCGATCGTGATTGAGCTTCAATTTAATATTGAAATAGTTATTTATATATTAGTTCAGTATTCACAGATTTAGTCAGCTTTTCAACAAATTGAAGCGCAAATTGTGAATTTATAATTTTCATGGAAATCGAGCCAGAGATTGTAATTTTGAAATCCACTGGAATATTGACGTAAAAACCCACTATTAGATCAACCTACACAATCTTCTCCAAATCAAACCTTCAAAGTTACCTTATTAAAATTTGTGCTGGAGTTTTGTTCAGCCTTTTCGCGATGGCCAACACTTTGGGGTCCTCCAAGAGAGAGGGGTCACCGGGCTGGGCCCACGGCCGCTGAGGACTCCCGAGTGGACTGTACGCCGTCAATGTCACTCCACGCTCCTTGCAGAAGTTGAACAGCTTGCTTTGATTCAGATATGGGTGACATTCCACCTAAAAAAGGTCAATGACTTATCAATTAGCTCACAAATTAGTCGACATTACAATTACGTGCGTAACATGTACCAGCCTGCGGCCACTTTAACAAAACAAGTGATTTCAGGAATATTTGTGTTCGTTGTTGCAATATATGCATGACATGATAAACGGTTTGTTATGGTTTCGGGAGGTTATCACAAAAATAAATTAAACATAATAAAGTAAGATTGATATTGTTTTCCTTTCAAAAATAAATATTTTAAGAACGATTCAAAAAGCGGTGTTATCCTCGCATGTCGCAAGACATGGCTTATTATTCTACTAAAAATGTTGTTAGGTGGCCTAGGTTTAATGAAAGATACCTACGATGTGAAACAACATTTCGAGATATAACATTCCACAACAAAATCGCCGTTGATTGAAACGTTTTCAACACCTCACCTGATTGGTCACTGGCTTAATTGTAGCAGCGTTCAGAATTCGAGTCAGTTGTACTGAATTGAAGTTGCTGACGCCGATGCTCTTAACGAGGCCTTTCTCGACGAGCTTCTCCATCGCTTTCCACGTATCCACGTAGTCTACGTCGGAGTAAATCACTTTGCCATTAGCATCTGAAGGAAACGGATCACTGCCTTCCTAAAATCATTCAAATTTTTATTTCGCTTTGTACATAATAAAGCTAATGTTTCTTGAGTATCGTTTTGCCAAAAGCTTTAGCCCAAATTGGAAACTTTTTTACATTATTTACATAAGTCTTCTGTGGATTTAAAGAATTCAGCTAACCTAATATAAAACTCAATTTCTGTTCGAGGTTGCGCCAGGCTTCTTAGTTCGCCGTATACAACTTTAAGAATAATAAAAATGGGCTTACCTTGTAAGCCATAGGCCAGTGAATGAGATATAAATCCAAATAATCCAATCCGAGATCAGACAACGAGATTTTTACAGCCTTCTCCACTAAGTCCGGCCTGTGATACGTATTCCATATCTTTGATGTTATAAAAAGGTCCTCTCTGAAAACATTAAAGTAGCATATAAAACATGTTTGTAATAATAACACGCTGAGATAGGTAGGTACCTGCACGGCTTATCTAAGCCAAATAGCGGCACAACCCCTGTAAAGATTGCAATTGGGATAAGCAGCATTTCTGGATATTTATAGAGTTTAAACTAATTTAACTTGATTTCTACTAACTAGCACTTTTGAAAATAGAGTAGGTAAGATGGTACCTACACATTTTTTACTGGAATGAAGCCTGTGTAGTCTGTAGCTACAGAAATAGACATACCTACATGACTTTGTTAATTTGAAGTTTACCTTACCGAATTCGATATACATACATAGTTCGATACACATATAGTAGATAAAGAAATGAATGAACCCAATTATATTAAATTTATTTTGTAGGTTCCTAAATATATAGGGATATAGGTAAAAGTTCGTCGTTGGTAATAAACCCTAAACATTTACTACGAAACTTTTGTTATTTAATAATAAGAAAAAGGCTATGGGATTAGGGATAAGCGGGACCAAAGACAGGTCTGACCCGGAACGGAGAAAGCATTGGGTACAGGCTAAACAGACATATATTTTGACCTTTTTACGACGCCCTGCTTAATTTTCCCCTTGATCGCTTCTCCGACCTCCTTCTCGTTAAAGTATAGATGCGCGCAGTCTATATGTCGGTAGCCAATGTCTATGGCATCGCCCACTGCCTGCGTCACCTCGCCGGGGTTTGACTAAAAATAATAAACAAAACATTGTTTTAACGAAACTTTTTATTATAAATAAAGGTACCTCGACACCAGATGAGCAGTACTTAAAATTTTAACACAGTTTATATACGAGCAGCCAGAGTTGTGATAACTTTTACTGTGTAATAACTGGTTACGTTTACAGACACACGGTTGTAAAACAAATATAGCTGCTGAATACCATCACAAAGGTTGTCAGGTACCGAATGTGAGGCAGACGGTGTCGTGACTGGCGACTTAGTACCTAAATAGGAACTTTATCTGTCGGTTATCTACTGGGTAACTATCGTCTCGGAGTGTTTTTATGTATAGTGCGTAACTTTCGTATCCAGTCCTATGGTCTCTACGGACTCGGGCCATTTAAACATCATCAGTCTTATAATGTTCCCACTGCTGGTAACACAGGTATCCTCTCTGTGAGAGAGGTAACACGTGGGCCCAGTGCGGGTGGATGTCACGTCTTCGAATTTTTGTTTCTAGGACGGTTTCCTCACGATGTTTTCTTTCACCGTTTTAAGAGCAGTGGTGATGAAATAATTTACACAAAGTAAAACGCCTGCCTGGGTTCGAACTGACGACCTACAACACGTCCGTTACCATTGGGCCACCACTGTTCTCATTTGGCATTCTCATGGGGGGTGTAATGGAAACATCTTATTGTAGTATAGTTAATAAGTTGTTTATAAAATAATATGATAAGTTTTGCCACTTAATGAGTTTAAGCTGATTACTGAGTACTCTGTTCAAATTATTTTTTTGATGATAAGTTTAAAGCTAGTGCTAGGAACATGTAGTGACATGACATCAAGTTGGAAAGAGCTATGCTTAGATGGTTTGGTCGTTGAGAGACAGCAACTAACCAAATGTATTTACAAGGCAGATAAGTAAAAAAACCGGTAGGAGACGCCCCGACATAGGTAGGTAAGTACCTATACTGATTTTATTAGTGATATCTTTCAGAAGAGCTGGTGCTTACAACTGATAACCGGGGTACCAAGGCGTGCATGAATTATCGATTTTGGTAAATATGAATATAATGTAAGTATTGTAGCCTGTAGAGCTTTGTTTAACTTCTGCCTGCATCTATGGGAATTAAATCCCACGCGTATTTACCAAAGACGCAGGCCTAAACATTTGGTAAAAAGTAATCAACATCTTACCTGCCATGTCCCAAGCCCAAGTATGGGGCAGGTTAGTCCGTTATTGAACTTAACAGTGGGCACGTTCGCGGCCATGTTCTCAAGACGGCAGTTTGACAACTGACAGATCTTGCGTAAACAACAGGTTTTATATGTATAAATACATAATAATTATCAGCTAGTCATGTAATGTCTTATCACTGTTTCTGTTAAACTATAGAAGGTCATGGTGAAGGCGACAGTTATCATAAAATAAAGAAACAACAAGGCAAGTTTGGTGCCACTTTTGCCGATCGTAGGTAAATAATAAATCTGAATTCGGCAAGGCAAATGGTTTGACCCCATGAAAGAGTATGACAAATGCTCTTAAAAAATTATTAGGTATTGCCAAAAATGATTAGCATCTTTCATTGGTCAAGATACTCTTTTCGAAAGAGCCCAATAATATTTAGTAAAACTGGGGTCAATTTTTTTGGCTTCTGACTACCATCGTCAGATCGTATCTTGAATCTATGTTAGTAGGTTTAACTAGATAGCTACCTAGTTAATTTATTTGCGTGACTGTGTAAACATAGTCAATAAGTACATGCTAACGATCTACATCTGATTCATATTTAAGTACCTACAAGACTCATGTCTGTGATTTGAAAGATTTCATTTAATTTTCAGATACAGCTTTTCAAAGACTCCTAGTGCGTCTCTATACTAAATACCTAGGTATAGTAGGTCTAGGTACCCCCCCCCCGATGACCAAGGGTGCCATACACGGGGTCGTCTGGCACCCATGTGCTAGTTTGGTCCCTGGTGTGGTCACAGCGCACAGTGTGTTCTGGTGCCCTGGTGATGGTGGTACTGCCCAGAGGAGGGTCCGGTGACGAACAGCCGCGGCGGATTCGCGGTGAGTGCTAACGCTTGCCTTTGTTCCCGCCATAAGCGGCACAGGAGGGCACCGTGGAGTTTTAGTGGGTTGTAATCCCACATAACTGCACTATCTTCCCGTGGTAGTGCAGTATGCATGAGTGTTTATCCTCGCAAAAAAAAAAATGGTACCTACCTAGGTTTACCTTCGTGGGTTTAAGTAATACCTACCTAAGTAGATTATCTACGTTTAACACAAAACCATTCACATAATTTTTTTACCAGGGAATACCAAGACAACCCTTAAAGTTCATTGTTAGTATTTTGTATAAAGTTCGAACTGCGACCGCAATTAACTCTCGGCCGGCGCGTAAACAACGCAAGGACGGCACGGTTAATCGCCGATTACTCGCTAACCGGTGTAGTGTGGTCACAACCTTAAGTTCTTAAATCCGATTTGGGTATACGAGACCGGCGTTTTAATGTCAAGGGTCGTCCATATTTTTCGATTCCCGTAAAGATGTCATAAAGTTTCTCTTCAAAGGTAGATAAGAAAGTTATATGGATGGCGCGACCCTTACGGCCGCATCTAAGTCTCACTATCCATCACAAGTAATTGCAGCACTTCCTCCAGTGTTCACAAGAAGCATAAATGGGACGACCTGCACGTGACCAGCCCTATCTAGCTATTTATTACGTCCACGTTTTCTCTTAAGGATAACGCGTAGGTACACTTTAGCAATCGCGCTGCGTAGATACCCCGAACGTGTCTGTGAAACTGCAAAAGGTGCGTTAAAAGATTTGCAAGATCTATAAGCTTGACATATTTTAAACGCAATAGTAGGTCAATACATTTTTGCTAGTATACCTGAAGTAGGTAGTCACAATACTGTAGTTCCAGGTTATGGACTGAATCCCTTTAGGCTTCGGCAAAAATGTATTTTTAAATAGTATCCTGCAGTTCTGCAGGGACATCGAAGACACTAGAGGGTTCACCTGATATAACGAGGATATAAAAATTTTACTCAACTGATTGAATTATGAAGTGTTTGCCCTGTGCCCCTGCAGTTTATCCACTAAATTTAGGCGCGAGGATGCGTAGCGAAGCTGTGTAACGGCGTGGAGCTAAATGGTGTACCCTCTCGCATTATTAAAGTATCTAAAGATCACCTGTATTTACGGCATTATTTAGCGTTGGAAGGTATCGCGAATCCAACCTATCCTATCCTATCCAACCTAAGTCTAATAAGCTTGAGATCTGACACCGGCAGTCTAATTGTCTAAGTAGGTAAATTCGGCAAAGGAATCAATCTGTTTCTTTCCCAAAAACGACTTTTGCGATACGAAAAGTCGTTTTTGGGAAAGAAACAGATCGGATCCTTGGCCGAATTCACTTACACAATTAGGCTGCAGTATTGCCAAGGTGTACCGAGTTACCCAGTTACTGGGTTGTAGAGGTCAGATAGGCAGTCGCTCCATGTAAAACACTGGTACTCAACAAAATCCGGTAAGACTGGAAGCCGACCCCAATATAGTTGAAAAGGCTAGGTAGATTGATTGACCTTGAGAAGGTCCTCAAACATGCCAAATGTTGACTTTACGCAGATGATCTTAAGTTAATATTTGGCTTGGAAAAAGTAGCAGAATCAACTACTCTGCAGGATGACATTGACGAGGTCTATCAGTGGAGCATGGAAGTTACTCTTCAATATTGCTAATTGCAGCGTTATGACCTTCAGTCGCGCGCGTAATCCCTGGCATGAAGAGTACTTTTTAGGCGGTAATCTGATAGCCCACGTTAATTCTGTAAAGGATCTCGGCTTTCTAACCGACAAGAAGCTCACCTTTCATTAGCATATGAGGACACTTGCTGCTGAGTCATATCGAAGACTAGGATGTGCCCTTCGAGATATGCGCGAGTTTACCAATCCACATGCCATTAAACTTGTATACATGGCCTTAGTCAGAAGTAAACCTGAATCAGCAGCAGTGATTTGGAACCCGTATGAGAGTACTTACGCCAAACTTCTTGAAAAATCCAAAAAGCCTTTCTTCGTTTTCCTTATAAAAACCTCTTCGGATATTACCCCTTCCTATATTCTACCGGTGAGCAGTGGTGGCTGGTGAGCAGTGGTGGCTTAGTGGTATCGGCCGCGACTTACAAGTTGTAGGTCGTGGGTTCGAGCCCAGGCAGGCGCTTTACTTTGTGTAAATTATTACATCACCACTGCTCTCAAAACGGTGAAGGAAAACATCGTGAGGAAACCGGCATGTCCTAGAAACAAAAATTCGAAGACATGTGACATCCACCAACCCGCTCTGGGCCCGCGTGGTGGATTACGGCCCATTCCCTCTCACAGAGAGGAGGCCTGTGTCCCAGCAGTGGGAACATTAATAGGCTGATGATGATGTGATATTCTACCAAATTTCTACTTGGTGTTTTAATTATTAACTATCTCGAAGTAAGGCGGAGGTAAGTACTTCTTGCTTATCTCTGCCTGCCGTATTATGCGGGGTGAGTCCGATTGCCAGGAGCTCGTGGCGCAGTTGTTGGGGCTGTTCGTGCCTGTGGTGCCCAAACAACAGCTTAGACCACGAAGCCACCGGCTTTTGGCCGTACCTACCTTCGGCACGTACCTACGGTGTCCCGAGCTAACTCGCCCCTAGTTCGGGCTCTCACAATGCTAAATGCCTTTCTGACAACAACACCGAAGTATCAGGTGACCTGTTTGCTAGGAGATGGATAGATGTGTGTCGTGAATGTTTAAGTTTTTGTGAGAAGATGAATGCAAGTTAGATTAGTGAATAATTGTATATTTATTCTTTGTACATTTTTGCTTCTTTACAACTAAGTTTTTCCTGTTATTTTTACTTTTGTATTTTTTTCTGTTGTTTTTTATTTGTATAAAATAATTTATAATAATTTTGTATCAATTGGGTTGTTGAATTAAAAAAAAATGACGATTTTTTTAATGTATTTCGAAACTTTACATAACTTAAATTATATTGTCGTTTCAAAAAACTCTTAAATATTTTTTTTCAATTTATTATAAGCAATTGAAAATCGATAAAATTTGTAAAAGAACCACGTGACTACAAACGGGCCACAATGAGTCGCCATGTTGGTGACGTCATAACGTTCAAGGAAATCATGATACTATAGTGTCAACTACACGTAGATTGACTTAAATATCCGAAAACTAGTGCAAAAATATTAATAAACAACAAATTATATTTAGTCATGTGTGATAAAGGATTTATAAAGGCTAAAGTCGATAATATACCCACCTGATGTACGAATTGGAAGTTTTGAGCATAAATAAAGTAGTCGTAATGAATAATACGTGAGAGTGGACCGGTGTTAGTTATTTTTGTTTACCAGGTACATTAGAAACCATAATTGTCATAACGTAATCGTTTTTACATATAGGTAGGTGATATTGGTGTAAAATAAAAAGTAAACAAACACGATTGGCGCGAAACTTTGACTTTGGATATCAAAAAACTTCATTAGATACCACTAAATATGATACACATACACATCAAATTTTTGGTAATTCCCATTATTTACATATCCCTTAATAGAGGAGCTCGTGGCTAAATAAAAACAGCCGCGCTGTTCGATCATCAAGGTTAAGCAACGCTTGATGAGGTCGGTCCGTGAATGGGTGACCATTTCAACATACCGTGTTTCCTCCGTGCCCCGGAAAGCACGTTAAGCCGTTGGTCCCGGCTGTCATTTGAAGATCTTTGACAGTCGTTACGGGTAGTCAGAAGCTTGAGATCTGACGCCAGTCTTGCCAAGGGGTACCGTGTTACCCAGTTACTGGGTTAAAGGCTAGGCAGATTGACAATATCCCTTAATAATATTGAATACTAATGTCTATATTTATATTTACAAACGCTAAAAAGTTTGTAGAACAGAAACGTAAAAATATTAACTTGGTAGATTTTCGTTACACTAATTCTTCCGTAAATATCTCTTAAATACGCCGATCGATTCTCACAATTCAAACAGAAATGTTAGTTTTACGCATATATCTGTCATTTAAGTATAAAATAATGAATATATCACCATGAACAAAAAATCATGTTTTCAAGTTACGTAATTATACAACAATGTCAACTTCGCTTAAAAAATTCATATTCTCAGTCTTTAATGATCAAAGTAAGAATTTAATACGAATCTAATACTAAATTAGAACAAGATAACAACAGAATTAACACATTATAATTGGAATCTAGTTAGACATAGAACATTGCTCAAATTTAGTAGATTGCTAGGTACCTACTAGGGGCTATTGCGCGAATCACGTATAATTGGGCTCTTTTTGTAGTATTCGTACATAATGGTACGAAGCAAGCACGATAACTTTTAAGGTTCGATATTTATGATCAATATATTCAATATTCATCAATATATTGACGATAATAACAAGATTGAATCGGTTAAAAGTCAAAACACTGTATCAGCTATGTGCTACAATGAGTAGAAATGAACGTTGTGACGTCACACGGGCTCGGATTTGTTCGGCAAACTATCGGGGTGTTTTCGGTACTGGATTCAAAAAAATATTTTCAAATGCATTTTACTTTGTAATTACAGTGAAAAAAAAAAACTAAAAATTGTTTTGTATGGAAACTTATATATGATCTTTTCATTTTTTACAAAAAAAAAATTGGTTCAACAAACCAATTAAACAAGTAAAATAGATATATTAAATTTTACCTAATTCTTGTATGTTTCGTTTTAGTGTTTTTTTTTCTTAATAAATAACGCCTTAGGTGTGACTGTGAGCTCTAAAGTTATACATGTAAGTATACATTTAAATAAATAAATAAATAAAATTATGTAGACCTTTTCCACCAGAATGAGCTAAACCTGGCTAAGTAAATGAAATGATACCATTGGTGAATATTTTCCTCGCTCACCGTCTCGCTTTAAAGCGCATCTTTAGTGGAATGGAAAGGCACTCTTAGGGCCAGTTTTTTGATCCGTAATTAACTAATGGATAAAATAATTAAAAAAGTTAATTTAAAAATCTAAAAACCCGACTGCTTGGAAAGCGAACTAAAAAGACGTACCTAAACAAGAAAAAAATCACGTTGTGCAGTCTGAGGATACATATTCGCGAGTTGGCTGACCAAAAGCAGATGTATGCTCCGACTGCACAACATGATTTTCTTCTTGTTTACGTCTTTTTAGTTCGCTTTTTAAGCAGTCGGGTTTTTAGATTTTTTTAATTAACTTTTTTAATTAACTACAACTTTTTAGTTTTTTTTTCGATATTTCCCCACACGATGGGTTTAGAACAAAAAAAAATATTCCCGCACAAAATGGCGCCTAAAAGCCGCCATTTTTTCATTTCCAATTTTTATGTAGCCAGTGACACTCGCAGGGTTAAGATGAATCGATTGACGTAAGAATCATCAAAACCAGCCAACGCGTTTGGTCTCTAGAACACCATATAGGAACAAACATACATACATACACACATAGACTGATAAACACATTACCCTCCTTCGGCAGTCGGGTAAATAGTAACCAATAGTTTTAAATTAAATACGGATCAAATAACTGGGCCTTACAGTGACTGACTGGGCCAGACAAGTTTGCTGCATATCGAACGAAACATGGTCTAAATCTACCTCAATGTGGGTCCCGGAAAATGTCCGGTGACATCGTAGTAGACCCAGGCGAAGAACCAGGACGAGCTGGACATCAATAGACAGTACCGCTGCACTTTCCCAAAATCGGGCGAAATTGAAGAAGAAAGGGAGGCCTATGCTGGCAGTGGGACCACACAGGCTAAAAAATTAGGTAATAAAAGAAATGCTTGGAGTGACGTTCGAGTCCATAACACGCTCTGAATCGTCTCGCGTTCTATCTACAGGTATTGTAATCATTACCCGTAACCCAGGAAATCAAAGACATTTGCTGCAATTTTGTTTTTGCAGATTGGCCTCTGATGAGTTATTTTCCTGGGCTACTGGTCAAGAAAAAAACTGATAGACTTTATTGTTACCACAGTAGGCGAATCGTTGAACCGGGCCGATCGAGATCTGCCTGGGCTTGGTTTAAAATTATACACCCTATCTTAACTACTCACGCCATCTATGAGGGACAAGGCGGAATTAGGATACCAGGGTACCACTTAAAAGCACACAACTGTTGGCTGGTAGGATTTTTGTAGCAAAACCAATTTTGTAAGCCAGCTGCTGACTCTTAGTCTTGGCTAAGCTAAATTAACTTAGCTCAGCTCATGTTCTGCAACCTCCTTTATGTGCAATTATGGGTGACAAATTGATTGACAAAAACTTATAGCCAGGATAATAATTTATATGAGGATAATACAGTTAAAATAAAAACAAACAATTACTAAGGGATTGATTTAATAAAACAACATCAAAACAAAACTAACTATTAAATACATTTACAACTTAAATTATTACTAAGTAAACATTGACTTCAGGTGAGAGGAAAGTTCATATTTATGAAACTAGTCTTTCCGCAGCTCCTTCTGCTAAAAGTTCTTTCTCAGCAGCTTCCTTACTTGCTTGTATTTGAGGTTTTACATATTTGAAATACTTATAAAAATGGTCACCTAAGAGCACTGTCCCATACAGTGTGAGGCCGATGCAGACTAACACACCTCCTCTGTGTAGTTTGTCATATAAAACACTGCGAGCATACTTTTTCATATTTTCTGAAATAGAATACAAATCTTGATAACTTGACCGTGAATAAATCTTTTGCTTTGATTGATATATAATTTTTTAGAAATTTATTGATGCAGATTGACAGGATTGGTCCACAATTGTCCTTAACCGAGGAGTATTGGCAGAAATAAAGGAGCCCTTTGCACTGCAGTGGTATAGAATAGGCTGAAAATAAATAAAAAAAGGTAGCAAAAAGAAAGCTAAGAAAATATTGTTATTGTGGCGCAACCTGAGGGCAGCATTTGTGTATCAATAGTCTGACTTAGTAATGATGATTAGAAAGTCAGACTATTGATTATTGATAGTGATCTATTGTAGAAGGTAATAACAGAAATCCTTTTATGTAAACATTGTTTATTGAACAATTATTGGCGATATTGGGCTCTTCTGTATATGGATGGACCTGTATAGGAATATCACAATTACCTGATTTGAATCAATATCTTGCGAAAAATATTTGATTCAGGATAGAAATCCCTTTTCTTTGAAACTGAAACCCTTGGTTAGAGGTTATGTTGTCAACTTGTCTTGTCAGATCAGACAAGACTGTCAAAGTCAAATCACAAACAGACTCAAACTGACAATTGGCATTGAAATGTCAGTCAAACGATACCCACATGGAAGTAGTACGTACTGATAGTGATGATGATGATGCTATCTAGTCGGTTTCTGCCACAGCGTCCGCATTCATTGGCTACTTAAAGCAAAGACCTTATACGTACTTAAAGTGGATGAGAACTCAGATTTGCTGCTCTGTTGACAAGTCAGAATACCGTTGACGACGTGATAAAAAGTATAATGTTGGTGGTCTTGTTTTGAGGTCGTCGCGTTTCTAATCCAATTCCGACCTCCTTCTATCCTCAAAGGCCTGCACCTGCCGCTGCACACGACGTCTTGGGTCGATTTTGTGCCTGATTCGCCAAACTGTGGGGACAATGTCACCTCTATTCATGTGTCTTTTCCGAACATCCTTGAAGTGCAGGAACTGCCCGCCACGTATCAGTTTTCCTTTCTGGAGTTCAGAATAAAATATACGCTTTAGCTAGCCTATGTTCCTGCATCCTGGAGACATGCCCAAACTACCTAAGCTGACGTCTCATCATGTAGGACAAAGGACCTTTGCTCGTCTTAGGACTTTTGGTTTCTTACACGATCTGACCATCTGATGTTCAGTATGCTTTGGAAGCATTTCAGATGGAATTTTTCTAAGGTCCATATACGTGGGACACTCAGAAAGTTTTGCGAAACTAAAAAAAAATGTTCTATACGTACATATATTTTTATTAAATCTTTTCAAAGTACTTTCCACCAGCCTCTATACAAAGATTCATGCGCCTAAACCAGTTTTCAAAACACTTTTTCCAGTCCGCCGCAGACACCTCGTTTACAGCCTGCTCGAACGCAGCCAGCGCATCTTCCGGCGACGAAAATTGTATCCTTTTGAGCTGATTTTTTATTTTTGGGAATAAAAAGAAGTCACACGGTGCTAGATCAGGGCTGTAAGGAGGGTGACCCAGGAGTTTGACTGGCGTGCTGTCCAGGAAGTCCCTCGTTTTGAGTGCGGTGTGCGCAGGTGCATTGTCGTGGTGGAGCAGTAGCCCGCGGAGCCCTGTGTTTGGTCGCTTGTTGCTTATAACAGAGAAAACTTCTGGCAAACATTTGGTAGTATACCATTCGGCATTAATGCTTCTTTGATCCCGTAAGGGAATTGATACCAAGTGGCCAGTCAAATTAAAAAAGCTAGCGATCAAAATCTTACCCCCGCTTCTAGATCGCTTCACTTTGGTAGGCGTTGGCTCATTTTGAAACACCCAAACAGTCGACTGGCGCTTGGTTTCTGGGTCGTATTGATAAATCCAGGACTCATCACCTGTAACGATGTCGTAAACACGCCGAGACGAGCCTGCTTCAAATTTGTTAAGCATATCACGGCACCATTCCACCCGGGCCTGCTTCTGAGCATCGGTGAGGTTGTGCGGCACCCAGCGTGATACTATCCTCCTCACGCGAAGATGGCTGTGTAGAATCTCGTGAACGCTTCCCGATCCAATCTTCAATATGTGTTGAATCTCCTGATATGTAATTCGCCTATTGTCTTGGATTAAATTTTTCACTGCTAGCACGTTTTCTTCGGTAACAGCCGTCAAAGGGCGACCGCTTCTTTCGTCATCCCCCAAAGTTGGTCGACCGCGCTTGAATTCGTTATACCAACGATACACGGTTGCCTTGGAAGGGCCTTCATCCATGAATGCCATTTGAAGTCTATCGTACGATTCATCCGGTTTCAGGCGACACTTGAAATCGTATAAAATCATAGCTCTAAAATGTTCCCGGCGCAGATCCATATTTCAGTGAGACACAATACTTTGAATTAACTCGCAAAAAATGTGGAGGGAAATTTTGAAATTGGAACTTACTTATTTTTACTTATAAATAATCATATTTTCGAAAAACATTATAACTGGCCAGTCTCCCATATATAAAAACTTTTTTTCGCAATACTTTCTGAGGGGCCTGGTATGCTTACGGTAGACACCACGCTTCCGAAGAGTACAAAAGGTTTGGGCGAACTATCGCCATGTACACAGAGCCACCTTTGTAGCCAACCTGCTATCGTGAGAACGGACAATTCTAGAAAAAGACGAACAACATCAATGCTCTGTCTCGCCTCTTTAGGTATTCGGTCGGTACTACTTAGAAACTTAGATTTACTTTATCTGAGCTTAGAAATTACTTAGGGCGGTTAGGGTGCTCGACCGTCAGTGCGTACATTCCGTCCTACTCCTAACCGTACGCTATACATATAAAAGTAATCTTTGCCGTACGCATTAACCGACCGTCAGTTTGTACCATTTAGTGCTTTCCTGACAAACAAACAGACTGGAATAGTACACACTGAACGCATCTGTGCGGTCGGTCCACCGACCGTTGCAGCTGCAGCACCGAACGTGTTCGTTTGTTTTCATCGCTCGTCGGTTGACTGACGCACGCATGCGGACGCGCCCGACCGACGGTCCACGCTATGCAGTGTGTATTCTAGCAATATACGCGTGCGTATGGTCAGTTCAGCACTGTAACGATTTTTAAATTTTCTGGATTGAACTGGATCTACCTTATTCAAGAAAATGATGACAAGGCAGCATGGTCTCAGACCTTAGCCAGCTCCGTCAGGAAAAAAAAACAATGTTGTCAATTTGACATTGACACTTCAAAATACTTGAAAGTTCAAACTTCAATTCACAACATCAAAATTATCTCAGAGAAACTTTTTTTGCGTAAGATCATTTTTAAAACTCAATCAAAAAGACGTCACAAACCCAAAATAAGTATGATATTACAATTAATCAAAAGAACTTCTAGGTCATTGAACTTAGTACAAGTTGCTAGAAACCTTAATTCAAAAATACCAATATCGCCAGTTCCAACGTTGGAAAATGAACATGCTTCCACTGTTAAAGTGGAGCGAAACACCATCGCTCTTTTAGAAAGACTTTCTTTAGTGAGCTACGACACTGAGGAAGGTGTAAAAATTTTGGAAGATTCTATTGTTTTTGCTAATAAGATTCTTCACATCAATACGGACGATGTCGAACCCTTATATACAGTTCTAGAGGATCAGTAAGTACTCTAATGTATTTGCTCATTCACCATTTGGCTTTAACAGATAAATGATATGGCATGACGTTTTTAATATTTCAGACACTTATCCTTACGGGAAGATAAAATAACACAAGGCAATTGCCAGAAGGAGATTCTTAAAAATGCAACAGTAAAAGAAGATGACTATTTTGTGGCACCCATAGGAAATATACCCTTACATGAAGTAGAAGTTGAACAAGAGACAACCAAAATTAAACAAAATGAGAACTGAATTCTTCAATTTGCATAATATGAAACAATTTCTTACTGTCCAACAGTTAAAAGACAGTAAAAATCATGTTAAATTAAATTTTAAGAAACCTAGTATGTTACTAATGAATAACATTCATACTAATTGGCTACAATACAACCTTGCAAAATCTGACAAACATCATATTCCTGTGTACATAAATGAAGAGGCCCACAAATCGAAACAAGTTCCCATAATTTATGGTATAATAAAACAAGAGCTTCAAGAATATAACAAGAATGTAGCTTTAGATGCACTATTAAGTAATTTTTCTCCATTAAAAAAATCTTTACTCCAATTCAATTTGATGATACCAAAGGAAGATACTATGCAATATCTCAATCAATGGCAGAGATATCGAAAATACTGGTGGAGTAGTGTGAGTATTATTTCATTCTCAATCAAATATCACTATTACTGGATTCCTACGCAAAATACGCGCTTGTTCGTGGAGTTGCGGAAACCAGCCCGTTTTAACCTAACCTACTGGATTCCTACATTATAGTTGTTGGCTCGTAACTTGGCAAGGTTTTGGTGTAGTGGGGTAAGTTCTCAAACTGACCAACCACCGTATAGAGCGAACGGAACGTGGACGCGGGGCAACCAACCAATCGCGCGCTCGGAATGGTGATATATGTTTCCCGCTTCTGGCTTGGTAACCAGAGAGAACTAAAAAACGACTCTTGCCAAGTTACGTGCGATGTAGTATGTGTACGTAGTAGTGTATGTAGTACGATGACTATACCATTGTAATATATTGTATTGTCAAGTTCATGTTAGTCAATTCCCTTTTGCAGATATCAACCACACCAAGTTTATTCTCTATCAACGAGTTTAGGCATGAAAACAATTCTGCCAATGTTGACATAGTTGCGCAGTTGCCAAGCGGCCAGCATCCTGTGGAAAACTTATGTTTTAAAACTGACGTGAATGTAAGAAACGCCTGAATAAATTTCATATTATATTAACTCAAACTACTACAACTATATAAAATTAATTTGAATAGATATTTTTAAACTAGGTAGATCAAAATAGAGCAACCAATTGAACCAGTAACTTTAGGAATTAAAATTATATATTTTGCACTACAAATAAAATTTGAAGGCAATAATAATATTTTTTACAAATAAAATTTCAAATAATAATATTTTTTACAAATAAAATTTAAAAAAATATTATTATTGCCTTCAAATGTTTTTGTATGATAAAATTGCAGAAAGGGACTAACCAAATCACCTGTACAATGTGCTTAGAAGATGCACTATTCATACTTTTACTGGATGGGCTACATAGCAGCGCTGAAGAAGATTGTTTGAGGCTTCATAGGAAAATTGCACCATTCAAAATATCTTTTGCTGTGGATTCACAAGGTATAAAAATGGAATTAGTGATGGCATCACTTCATATAGGAATTGTATTGATTTATAACCGACGAAAAAAGACTATTTATATACTACCACCCATAACTTTTTATACAATAGTCTGATTTAACAAATATTTTTTTATTGGAAAGAGCCTTCAAAGTTGGTCCCGAAAAATAAGGGATTTATTCATAATTTGCCCACAGAATTTTCAATTGTGAACTGATTCTATTTGGGCGCACGGTTGGCGCAGTGGTTGAGCGATTGACTGCTTCGCTGCGTGTCGCGGGTTCGATTCCCACACGGAACAAATATTTGTATGATCTGATAGTTAACCCGGCTCTGGGTGTTGTGTATGTGAGTTTATATGTTTGTAAACGCACCCACGATATAGGAAGAAATTCCTAGTGTGGGGCAAGGTTTAAAAAAATATATTTTTGTTAAGTACACTGAAAAGCGAAAACAAAATTTATCAGAAACTTTTAACCGACTAAATACCGAACTGAAAAGCAAAAATTAAAAACTTTTGGTACAGCATTTTGAGTCGGCGGCAATTCGGCAAACAATCAACGACGATCAACCTAGCTACAAACAATCAATCTGCCTATACTCCATTTGAAATAACATTAGACATGTTTCCAAATCTTTTTACAGTCCGTTTAACCGATTTTGAGTTCTATTCCGTAAACATAAGGATGACATAAAAAGCATAAACCTGTTACCACAACCAACTATTTACTACAGCTACCATTGGTCGTATCACCAACGCAATAGAAGTCAAGATCGGTTGAACGGGCTGTAAAATGGGTTAATTTAAACGTCTAATGTTATCGCAAATGGAGTTTAGCCTTTTCCCAACAACTATATTGGGGTCGGCTTCCAGTCAAAATCAAAATCAATAGTTTTTATTTCACATAGGCCTACATGGGCACTTATAAAACGTCGACAACAGGTGCACGGTTCGGGTTGGTCATTTCCTAAGGAGAAGAACTGGCAAGAAACTCCATGGTTGCTCTTTTAAAAAATTGTTTGGTTTTACAATATTTCCATGTTACAGCAGTACTTAGATGGGGGGACAACGCAGGCCCGACAATAAGTCGTAAGAAACTAAAAAAATATATATTATATCTACTATAAATAAAACAAAGACGGGTTTGTTACAACACTTATAACTGATCTACTGGACCAATTTTCATGGTTTTTGATTTGTTGGATTTGTCTCCGCCCCGAATAGCAGAATCTATCTTAAAAACGTAGGCTAGGTAGGGTAGCTAGTCTAGTAGTCTAACCGGATTTAGCTGAGTACCAGAGTTTTACATGGAGACATCCACAACCCAGTAACTGGGTAACACGGTACCCCTTGGCAAGACTGGTGTCAGATCTCAAGCTTCTGACTACTCGTAACGACTGTCAAAGTTCTTCAAATGACCTAACGTGCTTGCCGAGGCACGGAGGAAACTCGGTATGTTGAAATGGTCACCCATCCACGGACCGACCTCATCAAGCGTCAACCTAGCTATAATCATTCTACGTTTGTATTTTTTTGGCATCAACTCAAAATGCTTGAGAAGGAAAGATTTATGAAAATAAAGGTTTATTTTTTGTTTTACAGTTTGTTATTTCGTTGGTATTTTTTATTTATTTATCCAAATGTATTATAAATCTCTGTTACAGATAACACCAACAGGGCCTATTTATGTAGACTGGCAACTCTCCTGTATCATAAACTGGAGTTAAAGAACATATTAGCATGGTTACCAGATTTTGCAGTGCCATTGGATTTGCAGGTGGTAGTTTTTTACTTATAAGATCCCATAATATTTGCTGCACCCCTTACAAACATTAAATTACTTAATTCAATAAATCCTCGACATACTATCTGTAACAAAATACCTATATCCATCAAATATTTTATTTTATTAATGTTGCACTAGTCGATCATTCTTCCATACAAACGTAGTCTGGCGATTACTCCACTGTTTGACGATGTACGTTCAAATTCAAAATACAAAATGATATCAATTTGTTTCAACATTATCTAGAAACATGGAAACAAAAAAGTAAAAAAGCAATATATTTGAAAGTTATGAGCGTCGAAAGTTCCATATTTTCAACACTAATTTTAACACATCTTTGGGCGGAAATTAATACCATAAGGACAATGCAAAACAGCCACCATACAGGCCAGATTAGTAGTCCAACAATGCAAATAGTTTTAATTTGAAAATATACATTTAGTCGTTTTTTCATGATATTTATACTCCCAAAGGTCTGTTTACAAAATTTCAGTCGCTCGTTTTCATCCTAAATCATCATCCATTTCGCTACAAATTTTCAAAAGTGCTAATTCGTACGCGATCTATCTTCTTACTGCTTATCACAGCATCTATCTCTTTCGCACGTGTTGTCGGATGAGATAACATGCATTTTAAACCCGCGCACAAAATAGTTCGTGCCGTCGACTAGGGCAACCTTAAGATGATAAACTATATTCTGACCAGTAGGTTTTTTTATTGTTTCTGTTTCCACTATGAAGTTCCATTTCCTAAATTAGGCCATGTTAGTTAGATATCTTACCAACTAATATTTTAGAAAGTGAGTGAAGCAAAAAGAATCGAAGCAGGTGGTGTTCTGTAGTTTCTGCCTACCCCCATGGGAAAAAGGCGTGAGTTTATGTATGTATGTATGTCATCATGTTTGTTTAATAAAGTATCCAGCACACTGGTACTGTATAATTGAAGCAGGTAAAATCTAATTGTTTTACTTTATAGTAAACAATGCCTTTACTAATTTCAGATAAAAGAAAATTTAAAAATGGGCGTCACTTATACGGGAATCCTGGATGACGAAACACTAAAATTCGGGATTTTTAAATTGATGAACAGTAGCACGAAATTGATGGTAATATTATATTATTTCATTTATATTTACATGTTCTTTTGAGAATTTACTTGACCGTACTAAAAGCCTTTTTCCAACTAAGTAGGTATCCGTTCTTGAACTATACTACAGATTCTTTTGTAATTGGGATTTTTGCTAGGGGGCCTCATCTCTCCAGCCACTCCTTCAACACCAAGAAGCAATAAAGCAGATATTCCTCTAACCCCGTGAGCTTTTCGTCGAAAGTCTTCGGTCATCTTCCTAAACACTTTTATGCGACAGCGATAATTTTTCTGCAAATTAATTATTTTATTCATCTTTCAGGAACAAGTACATGTAGCAGATTTTTGTAAGAATGCAGCATTAATATTCGAAAGTAAGACATAATGATTGTTGAAATTAGTGTAAATAGAAAATAAACTTAGTTGTTAAATAGTTAACTTGAGTTTAATTGTCTCTCTTTAACAAGTAAAATTTAAAAAACCCCCGACACATTTATCTTGCAAAAACAACCCCGATTCGACCAGTAAAACGGCCATAACTTTTGAACCGCTGAACCGATTTTATTCAAACATAGCTAAGAACACTCTCGACAAAATTACCTTTCAAACAAAAAAAAACTAAATCGAAATCGATTCATCCGTTTAGGCGCTATGATGCCACAGACAGACACACAGATACACAGCAACACACGTGAAACTTATAACACCCCTCTTTTTCCGGCGGGGGTTAAAAAATAAGAATCACCTTGTGCTATATTCTGCCGAAGACAAATACAATTTGTTCAGAATGAGCAGCAGCTGCGCGAGCATGCTCGAGCAAAAACCGCCGGCAGCTACGAACGTCTGAACGATTGGTAAACTCGATTTAGAAGCTTTGTATGGTATTTTATTAACTCACTAGCTGACCCAGCAAACTTTGTTTTGCCATAAAAAGACCAAACATTTATCTACCCTACCTACCCGACCCTACACTACCCTACCCTACCCGACCCTACACTACCCTACCCTACCCTACACTACCCTACCCTACACTACCCTACCCGACCCTACACTACCCTACCCTACCCTACCCTACCCTACACTACCCTACCCTACTCTACCCTACCCTACCCTACACTACCCTACCCTACCCTAACCTACCCGACCCTACACTACCCTACACTACCCTACGCTACCCTACACTACCCTACCCTACACTACCCTACCCTACCCTACACTACCCTACACTACCCTACCCTACACTACCCTACCCTACACTACACTACCCTACACTACACTACCCTACACTACCCTACACTACCCTACACTACCCTACACTACCCTACCCTACCCTACCCTACCCTATGTCCTTCTCCTGGTTCTAAGCTACCTCCCTGCCAATTTTCAGCTAAATCGATTCAGCCGTTCTTGAGTTATAAGTGAAGTAACTAACACGACTTTCTTTTATATATATAGATGTGTTACGGCGGCAATTGTTTATCAAGCCTGTACGCTCGAGCGTGTATTCACCTTGCAAACTGCTTTCAATTCTTCATTATCAATAAAAACTGGGCGAGCAACTCCTTGCTCTGCATGCGCTGACCCTTAGGGGCCGTCTCCACGAGCGTGAGAATCGCGGCGATATTATCGTCGTGCAACGTAGTTCTATGATAATATCGCCGCGATTCTCTCGCTCGTGGAGACGGCCCCTTTGAGAATATAGACATACGTGGCACGACAATAATATCGGGTGAGTTGTTATGTGGCGCACATTCACAGCAGATTACGCACTTATTATACGTTCTACTCATATCACTCTAGGAGCCACATTCCTGCAGGAGTAAAGTACACGGAGACGCGGCGTGCTCTAAGGCCCCTCGCCCAATGCGACTTTTTGTAGCGAAGCTGTCGCGCGTTTAAAAAACGCGCGACAGCTTCGCCACAAAAGATCGACCGTGTCAGTGAGAGAACGGAGGGAGGGCGGCGCGTGACTGAAGAACCGAGCATCAGTGCAACACAGACAGGTCGAGAGACCAAGGACAACGTGACTAGTGTTGCCTCAATGGAGTCCATCTTGCAACTGTGGCATTTTTGTGCCGTTAGTGAATCGCGTTTGCATCGCAGCTGAGAACCGTGGTGTGGGCGAGGGCAAACAGCTAGCGACCGCATCGGGACTGTATCGATGCGAACTCGCGATAGTACTGTAGTATTATATGGTCTGTGGCGATAGCATCGCTAAAAAAGTGCTACGTCTTCAACTCTTCAGTCTTCACGCAAGCCCTTCTTCTATCGCATGTAGTGGCTAAGTAAGTACCATGTCCCTGATAGTAGGTAATGCTCAGGGGGGTGACCACAAGCTCTTAGAGTAAGGTTATTTTGAGATCGAGTAAGTGACAGATTTATACACGTCATATACATCTGTCCCTTACACACACTCAAAATAACCTTACTCTAAGAGCTTGTGGTCACCCCCCTGTAGTGACTAGTTGCTCTGTCGTTCTAACCATACTGTCTATTTCACCCACTCCATGCTATTTCTTCTATTAGCCTACAATTTCACTTCTTATAAAACAACACACCTTTTAATAAAAAAGTATAATACTCACAACGGATCTTTGTGGCTCTGAAGTTTGCTCTGTCAACTATTGCGCACGAAACAGATTAACTGCATAGAGTAGGATGATGCGACAAACGTATGCGAGTGAAAGAGACAGTTATACAATGCTATTTTCACTTTCAATATTGACACAAAAATAGCCAGTGCGCAGCCTCTTGCAGCCAATTCAGAGCCACAAAGATCCGTTGTGAGTATTATAGAAAAGAATCCATACTATAAATTATAAATTCGAAAGTAACTCTCTCTGTCTGTCTGTTACCTTTTCACGCCTAAACCACTGAACGGATTTTAATAAAATTTGTCAAAGAGATAGATGTCATCCTGGGGAAGGACATGTGCTACTTTTTGCAAAAAAAAGGTAGGGTATGGTAGGCAGCAGGTAGCCAGTTGACGGGAACGAAGCCTCGAGGGACAGCTAGTAGAATAAAAATAGTTTTTTCTATACAAATACAGAAACATGGCCTTGAGATAAATAGCAGTTGATAAAATGCACGTACTAAGTATAATTCTAGGTACTTAACTATGCCTACTTAACAGCCCATTCATGATTTGATTATTAACGGGTACGCTCGATTAATAACCGCGTTAAACATGTACTTAAGTACATATTTTGCTATGATAAGATGTTTTTCGCTCATTACGAATAACTCATAACAGAAAAGATACCTACGCCATGACAAGCATTTAAAACTCCCAACTCATTTTATATCTTAATATATAAAAATAAGTCGGGTTTTCCTCCCTGACGCTATAACTCGAGAACGGACGAACCGATTTCCATGGTTTTGCTTTCGTTGGAAAGGTCTGGGGCTCCGTGAGGTTTATAGGTAGGGTATGGTAGTGTAGGGTAGGGTAGTGTAGTGTAGGGTCGGGTAGGTTAGGGTAGGGTGGGGTAGTGTAGGGTAGGGTCGGGTAGGGTAGATAAATGTTTGGTTTTTTTTATGGCAAAACAAAGTTTGCCGGGTCAGCTAGTTTATTAATAATTATCTCACCTGCTGGTAAGCGATGATGTGGTCGACGATGAAGCACGTTTGCCTAGAAGAAACCAAACTATTCACTCTTGACTTAAAGACTCCCAGGTTGTAGCAATCAGAAAATACAGACTCCGGCAGGGAATTCCACTCTTGCTGTGCGCATAATAAAAGTATGCCCAAAACATTTGGTGCGCATGGGTGAGATGTCCACCATGAACCGATGACGCATCGCCTTACGTCTTGTAGTCCGATGATGGAACGGGTTAGGAGGAATCAGTTCATGCAATTCCAACGCACACTGTCCGAAATGTAGGTACCTACCCGATAAAAACCGACAGGCTGGCAACTCGGCTCCGATGTTCAAGGCTCTGGAGCCTAGACTCGACCAGTATCTCATTGCCGATGAGCCTCTTGGCCCATGGATTTCATGCTTTTTAAACTGCATAATTTATCTAATATTAGACACGCTTCGATCCACAATCTATCGAAAACATAATTATGACACGATATCTGCCGAAAATACCCCGATTCAAACAGTAAAACGGCTGAGACAATTTTCATCAAACAGCTAAGAACACTCAACAGTCACCTTTCAAATAAAAAACCGGCCAAGTGCGAGTCCGACTCGCGCACGAAGGGTTCCGTACCATTATCGCAAAAAACGGCATTAAAATCACATTTGTTGTATGGGAGCCCCACTTAAATATTAATTTTATCCTGTTTTTAGTATTTGTTGTTATAGCGGCAACAGAAATACATCATCTGTGAAAATTTCAACTGTCTAGCTATCACGGCTCATGAGATACAGCCTGGTGACAGACAGTCAGACAGACGGACCGCGGAGTCTCAGTAATAGGGTCCCGTTTTTACCCTTTGGGTACGGAACCCTAAAAACTAAATAAAAATCGGTTTATCCGTTTAGGAGATATGATGTCACAGACAGAGGTAACACCAACACACAGGTACACATGTCAAACTTATAACACCCTTCTTTTTCCGTCGGGGGTTAATTAAAACTTAAGTTCCTTACTTCATCATCATAGATACTGTAAGTGCGATGACCTTTGATACTCTATGGACATTTATTTCCGTAAGATTCGCGCTGTTAATTCTCTTTTAAGCTATCGCTCTTTGAATCCGTCCTCAGCACTAAAAAGATTTTTAAAAACTTCTCTTCACTTCCAAATTTTATTTATTCATAAATTCTTATAGCAAGACATTACAATAGGATCTTAGGACTAAACTGTATTAAACGCAATGTTTGATCTACATTTATCGAATAACGCCTAAACCTGATTAGAGTTTCGTTTACTAAACACAATCTATAATACCAGGTAGTAGTTAAAAGTCAGTTGTCTGACTGGCTTTAACCCTTTACTGGTCTTATCAACCAGCAACGAGTTACGATAATGGACCTTATTGTCTGGCATAATTTTTTAGCCATACTGACAAGTTTTGATTGTTTAAAAGGGTGAGGAAAACACTATATCAAAGTAAAAAATACCTACAAGAACTAGTAAAAATGGCTAACTTTGACAAATATTAGAACTACATACATCCTTAGGAATTCATTATGGAACTAGACATCAAATGCAGATCCGCCCTTTTCCACCAGTGAAAATAATGCTCAAAGCAAAGATTCAAAGAATGACAAGTGAAAGCAAGAAAAAAATTATTAAGAAGCAATGACATAATGTTAAACAAATAGCATGCCAGACTTCAATGATATTCAATTTATGTATTTAAATAAAGAGAAAAATAAACAATAATGTACACTTAAATACATATTTATTTAATAAGTTGTGTGACAATGTATGGAAGGAGTGTTTAATACATGGAATAATTGACATCCCATACATTGATGTGCCATGCAAAGAAAACCTCGACATGACAGATTGCACACAAGTCCATTATAATACTAATTTTGGTCTAAGTTAACTCATAAAAAGAATTTGAGATAATATAGTGACAGATACATACATCATTTTAATGCAAGTATATAGCTTACCACATGCAAATACGAATTAAAGTAGTTATCCCTTATGATTAAGCTTTGTCTAAAATTCATAATGTCGATAATCTTACCTAATGGGAAGAAATGACAAATTCATTATAAGTAAACAAAGTTCATATAATCTAAGGGTTAGATACAAAATCATATTCTGGGCAATATATTATTGTTAAAAAGTTATTCAACTATTTGCGTCACAATAGGTGGCTATTAAAAATTAAATTGCACTGAAAATATTGTCAATAACTATGTAGGTTAACCATAAGTATTAAAATTAAGTACAGTCACGAACAATAAGGAGTGGTTTATGCCAATATGATATAAGTATACCAAACTATTATAAAAGTTATCATACAAACTGTGCTGTACTAGTTACTACAGAACAGATTGTTACTTGTTTTTTTTTCTTCTTCTTAATTTATGAGAAACCTGTTTTAAAGCAATAACTGAAATAATACAAAATGAGAATTTAAAGCCTCTAGTCATGTAATTTCTTAATTATGTTACTTTTCAAAACAAAATATGTCAGAATTCGCCCTATATAAACATTACAACACTGCATACTATAATTTTATCCTTAGCATTAAAGATTGTAATTTATACCAGTAAGGTACCAAATGTTCATTAAATCTATCAATTAATGGAAGCCAAAAGAATAATATTGCTCTACATAAAACATTGTATTCATTTAGATTTTAATAAATAGACACAAAATGTTCAAGAAAATTAATTTCCGTCCCTAATATAAATGAGAAAACTATAAAATAGCATTTTTTTTTTATTTCAAACAATTATGTACAGAAGCCAATATCATTGTGATGGTAAAAGCACTTGGTTTACAAGATAAGCCTGGTTTTAAATGCAGAAGACCATTTATTATTGCTTGTGGCTGTACAAATTAATGAAGGTACACAATCACACATAATTGCCATTAATTAATCAACATTTTCACAACAGTACAATACCAGTAATGTTTGTACAACTAGATCTTAGGTAATTTATTGGCTCACACAAATATATTCACAGACGTTACTGTCAGGTTGATTTCATGCAATCCTCTTGCTGCCCGACTTAAGCTGGCAGCTGCAATTTCTTTCCTTTCAATACTAGAAATAAAAAATAAATATATTGTTACATATTACATTAACATAATACAAAAGTTTTACTAATTGGATATAATAACATGTAACACTGTAAGGTGTCATTAGTATAAAGTCAAGGAAGTATTTGGACAATCCTAAGCTCATGATTTAATTTCAAAGAAGCAGTACAAAGTAGAATGCATATTGTTACCTTTTGTAATGTAAAGATAGAAGAAGTCACAGTATAATACAGTCTGCACCACTCCAGAGATAATAGCAATGAGCTCATAGTGATCCTCCACAACATAACGGTATACCTGAAAACAGAAGAAAGCGATTTAAGTCAGACTCTTTAAAAAACATGATTGCTGTTCGTACATTGTTTGGGTAAATAGCAAGGCTTATCCTTTCAAGCTACCAAGGACTTATTTTTTAGTTTATCCTCGCACTGGAACGCCTGGCAGCAATTACACCAATGGAGCACAATCTTATAATAAACTAGCTGTTCCCCGCGGCTTCGCTCCCGTTGATCACCCCACAGGACCCGTTTTTGGGATTAAAAAAAAATAATGAAGCTTTTTATTGGCGAAATTTTTTTTAAATCGGTCCAGTATTTTCAGAGCCTATTCGGTACAAACAAACAAACAAAAAATCTTTCCTCTTTATAATATTGGTATAGACTAACTATAAGTCCAGGTTTCCTCACAATGTTTCCCTTCATCGTTGTCAGCGATGTCTAAGATAAACTTAGAAAGACATAATTTATTGCATGTCACCTATATATTTACGCAGTTGTTTTTCTTTATTAAATCTACACTATTAAAATTTACAAATTAAATTATTATTACTTGTTAGTTGTAATTTAAGAAGAGACAGCTTCCTCACTGGAGGAACAGTGAGAGTCTTTACTCACGCGTGACTCACGCTCACTCGTGTTACGTCAACGATCTCTTATGTCAAAATGTATACAAAAAAAGAGGTTTCTCCTTACCGTCCCCAGACGGCGCTTATCCAGTTTCAATACAAATTGACGTTTACGTTAACGCGATTGACCGTGAGTAAAAACTCACACTAAGGCATCAGTTCTTTACTGGCAATAAACTCCTACAACAGATCTATTAAGGGCTTGTGAACCTGATCGCAGGAGGAAAAAGAGAAAAAAAAAAGGAAATAAAAACTTGTTAGTTGTAATTAGTAGAATCAAATAAGATTCTAGTTTGCATTGAAAGTGGCAGTCTAGTTTAACTCACCCAGTTCAAGAGATACAAAGCTCTGTATGATCCAAGGGCAAACAAATAGTGGGATGTAATACTTTCAGCCTCTCCAGTCTTCGAGACCAAGAATAACTGCGGCAAGATAGCCACAGACTCCAAGTAAATTGAGAATGTCCATAGTACCTGAAATGATGACAATTATTTTATAATTACATTATGATAAGATCACCAACTGATATAATTAATAGATATTGATTATGATCTGATTATTTACTCCTTTATTTGAATAAAATGATGTTCAATCCACAACCTACATAACTATTACCTACATGTATTTAGTTTACCAATGAGTAGGTACTTCTTTAATCATTATCAAAATTGAATCATACTAACCTCCATCACAGTGAATTCATGGTTTATCAACAAAGACATAATCAATGTAGGCACCAACAAAAATTCGATCCTAAATGTGTCGTGGTTGTGGTCATAAGTCGCTTTGAACTTGACATACATCAGGTAAACAGTGGCGTATGAGGCCATAATGAATACCATCTTCATGAACGTGTTGTATGCCGAGATGTAATTGGTTAGCAGATCCAAGTAACGCGCCGTGTATACCACGGAGAAAAGTATCTGGGACTTGCCTGATATACCTGAAAATAAAAACCAATTTGATGAAGTTTTGATTGGAAAATACATACATAATGTGCCGGTTGATCGGATCACTTCGAAGTCGATTTAGCTTACCCGCACATGATCTCGTTTTCCAGATTTTGAGTAGTAATATTATAATAGCTAAAAGATGGGATAAATCACCAAGTAAACGGAAAATATTCATTTTTCAAAGAAATGCTTATCTCAGTTACGCCGCGTACACTATCATTCAATTCAAGCAAAAATGACGTGGCTGATTGACATGACACAATTGACACAACTTTTTAATTATTACACCAACTATTATTTGTGTGGCAAGACTAAACCAACTGAAAAAAAAAACTTATCAGCTCCAGCTATTTTAAGTATTAATTCAGGTTTTATTAGACGAACCTACTGAGTTTCAACTTTATATTACGAACCTATCACCATGGTAAATTCAACCAATACATACATCCTTAATAACCAGCACGAGCAAGTTCATAACTAATATTACGTCTAACTGTGTGCACGGTAAAAAAGCGGCAAAGACCGGCCTCTCGCAGTTAATTTTTTTTTTTTTTGCTACTTATTAACCGGTTGATCCTGTGGAGATTAAACTAGAGCCTCCAGCCGACACTCAAGCCAGGCAATAGAGGTGAAAATTGTGACTTTTTAGGGCCTGCCTGGCTGCACGCCTGATCCCGCTGCGCCGTCACGCCGTGATGTCCCCTGCCCTGCCCACAGAACATTTATGGCCCTGCCTGTCCCCTTCACCAGCAGTGTTGCCGAATGCTGATGGCCATGGTCTGGATTACCCAAAAACCTGCCTGACTGCAAATCCCCAATTTTAGGGAAAATAAAATCAATATTCCCTACATCTGCCCCATTTTTTTTTTTATATATTAAACTTTATTAAAGTAATGTTCATCAAGCCATTTTTTTTTTTTTTTTTTGTTTTATTTATTAAATACTCAATAGACGATACATATGTTAAAAAACCGGCCAAGTGCGAGTCGGACTCGCGCACGAAGGGTTCCGTACCATTATCGCAAAAAAAGCAAAAAAGAACACGTTTTTTGTATGCGAGCCCCCTTAAATATTTATTTTATTCGGTTTTTAGTATTTGTTGTTATAGCGGCAACAGAAATACATCATCTGTGAAAATTTCAACTGTCTAGCTATCACGGTTCACGAGATACAGCCTGGTGACAGACAGACAGACAGACAGACAGACAGACGGACCGCAGAGTCTTAGTAATAGGGTTCCGTTTTTACCCTTTGGGTACGGAACCCTAAAAAAAACAATCATCATTTTGCGCCAATATTTTTTGGTTAGATTAACATTAATTGTAGAATCAATTTTAAGCTCCCTCTTTTTCTTAATATCTTATCTAGTGGCCTTAAGCGCTAGTGTCAGTGTGTAGGCGATTACGATGTTCTGTTTTCAAATTTTTAGGACGCAAAATTTTCTTTCAACAGATGCGTTTGAGAAATGTAGAACGAGCAATGGGCTTATTTTTAGCTTTTAATCATGAATTTTGCCATAAAATAAACTCTAAATTCTTCCTTTCAGATAAGTTAAGCTTGAATTAATTATACCTATACGTATTTCTAGTAACTACTACTTTTATTACTTCTAGTTCTGTTAAATTGTAAATGTCTAAATGCCCCGCGTTTTTCCCACATAATCACTTTCCCCACAAATTACCCAATCGTAAATACTATCCCCGCATTTTGGGGAATTCCCCACAGATTGGCAACGCTGTGGCTGCACCAGTCTCTACGACTACTACGAACTACTTAGAGCATTTAACCTAAGCTATGATCAAAAAGCCTAGTATCCGAAATTAAGAAATTTTTATTATCATGTGGCCTGGCTCCTGTGTGACAGATAAATAAAAGTGAGGTTATCTTCTTTCATTTTCTGTCAAGTACCGTGTGGTAAACAGAGGTTAGAACAATGTTAGTACTTTGTAAATTGTGAAGATTTAATTGTGTGCATTTCGTAGTTTGTGTTATTGAAAATCTAAATCATCCAAAATGGTGAGGCATAACAATCAGTTGCCGAATAATCTGACGCAACTTCAAAACTTGATCAAGAGGGACCCCGAATCCTATAAAGAAGAATTCCATCAACAACTTGCTCACTTTGAAACAACACTGGAAATTTTCAACTTGAATCCTACACAGTATAACAAAAAGCTAGATGAACAAGCAATGTTCTTAGCCCAAGTAGCACAGTGCTATCTCAATGAAATGAAGTTATTTCCTCAGAAAATTGTTGATGTTTTGAAAACACACAATACAGTTTTGCATAATGACATGCGGCTTTCTTTGTGTAAATGCCTCATTTTATTAAGAAATAAGAATTTCATCACAGCCTTTGATTTATTGGAGTTGTTTTTCTTACTGCTGAAATGCCAAGACAAACATTTAAGAGAATTCTTAAAAACCCATATCATAACGGATATTAAAAATATGAACATGAAACATAAAGATATGAAGTTTAATTCAACATTACAAAACTTTATGTTCTCAATGTTACAAGATTCTAATCCTAAAGCAGCAAAGTTATCTCTAGATATATTAGTAGAATTGTATCACAAGAACATTTGGAATGATCAGAAGACAGTGAACATCATTGCTGATATTGGTTGCTTCTCCAAAATAACTAAAGTTATGGTTGCCTCATTGAAATTCTTCCTGGGCAGAGATGAGGAAGAAAAAGAAGAAAATTCAGACAGTGAAGAAGAAATTGATCCCAGAGATACAATGATTGCAAATAAATTCAACAAAAAGACTAGGAAAAGGGACAAAATGGTAGAAAAGGTTAAGAAACAGGCAAAGAAAATTAAGAAAAGGAAACAAAAAGCTCCAGTATTTAACTTCTCTGCATTACACCTTATAAACAATCCTCAAGGATTTGCTGAAAAGTTATTCAAGAAATTGGAATCATCCAATGATAGATTTGAAGTCAAATTGATGTTGCTGGATGTTATTTCAAGATTGATAGGCTTACATGACTTATTCTTGTTCAACTACTACCCATTCATTGCAAGATTACTTCTGCCTCATCAACGAGAGGTAACTCGAATCTTGTTATTTGCTGCTCAAGCTTCCCATGAACTTATTCCACCCGAGGTTTTAGAACCAGTCATGAAAGCAATAGCAAATAATTTTATTACTGAGAGGAATTCCACTGATGTCATGGCAGTTGGCTTGAATGCTATCAGAGAAATATGCGCCAGATGTCCACTTGCTGTTGGTGAAGATTTACTTCGAGATTTGGTTCAATACAAAACATACAAAGAGAAATCAGTGATGATGGCTGCAAGATCTTTAATTCAGCTGTACAGACAATCAATGCCAGATATGTTGCATAAAAAAGATAGAGGCAGACCAACAGAAGCATCTGTGGAATTGAAAAACAAAAAGTATGGGGAAACAGAAATCAAGGACTACATACCTGGTTCAGAGGTATTATTGGAAAAAGAAGAAATTAAAGAAAAAGAAAAAAAGAAATCAAATAAAAAGAAAGATGATTCAGATAGTGAAGAATGGATTGATGTTGCTTCCTCTGATTCTGAAATTAACATAACTGATAGCGAAGAAAGTGAGGAAGAAGAAGATGATGCTGAAGAAGAAGGAGAGGAGGAACAAGAGGATGAAGAAGATAATACTGAGGGAGGCGAAGAGGGGACTAATAATGAAGCAGACAATAAAAAAGAACCAAAAAAACTTACAACAGACAGAAAAATTTTGAAGGCTAGGCGTAAATCACTGGAAAAGAAAAATATGGAAGAAAAAGTACAAAATGCTCGAGAAATAGCTATGGAAACTATCTTCACTGATGAAGATTTCAAACGTATTGAAGCAGCACAACTTAAAAAAGCTGTGAGTGGCACAAAACGTAAAAGTAACATAATAGAAGAGGAAGATGAGTCTGGAGAACTTTTACAACTGTCGGCTATAGAAAACATTCATAAGAAGAGGAAACATGATAAGGATGCCAGGTTGGATAGTGTTCTAAAGGGACGAGAAGAGCGAGATAAATATGGTTACAAAGATAGAAGGAAGAATATCCACTGCTCTAAAACTAACAGGGAGAAAAGGAAGACCAAGAACTACCAAATGGTTAAACACAAAGCTAAGGGAAAGATCAAGAGGTCTTTTAAAGATAAACAAATAGCATTCAGAAATTATTTAATCAAACAAAAGAAGATGCGTTGATTAATGTACATATTTGTTTAACAATAAAAACTTCAATTAAAGGTCTTTATTATTTTTGTTTTAAATTGGAATTCTTATTTTAATCATTTATTTTAATAAATATTTTACATTGTTTTCTTTATCCTGGTGGAGCACTGTCGTCTCCATCCTCGAGGTGGGTGTTAATAGCTGCAACACAGTTTTTAACAAAAGGTCAAACGCAAAACTTGCACACATTTCAACTCTGAAAGGGATCGTAACCGTATCGTCATTCGCCTCGCTGTCAAACTTACGTAAACAAAGAGGGTCCGCAGCACCGGTAAGATGCCGCGCTTACGGCTCGCAGACCGCTGATTAACTTGGCTGGCTGGTCTCGAGGCGAGGCGCAGGCGATTACGTTACGATTCCGATTAGTGTGCGTTGCAATAGAGAATTTGATACAAAGAATACTTTATACGTCCTATGGAATGGCGGGACCAATTCTTGTAATTAAAATATTCTTCTACCACGAATATTTAGTAGTTACTATTTTGTACCAGTCTCAAAAAAAAATGGCTCATACGGATAATCGGAATTCCTCGATATCACTGGTTCCGCCATTATGACGCGTCATAATATCGAGAGTGACCACAAGCTCTTAGAGTAAGGTTATTTTGAGATCGAGTAAGGGACAGATGTATCTGACTTGTATACATCTGTCACTTACTCGATCTCAAAATAACCTTGCTCTAAGAGCTTGTGGTTACCCCCCAAAACTACAACGAATTACATCATTCTGATTAAACCAGTAATCAGTGCTGCCAACTTAGCGCTTTCAGCGCCAGATCTAGCGCTTTTTTTGGTCAATAGCGCGTTCTAGCGCCTAGCGCTAAATCTAGCGCTTTTTGAAACTCTGTACTTTCTTTAAAAAAAGAGTTACTGCGCAAACTTTCAACTTCCCAACGACGTGTTGAGGACAATTTCATCCACAGATAAATATAAATTCAAGTCCAAAACTGATCTAGACCAACCTTATTTCAGCCTCAAAAGCAATTGTAGTAGAATCAGACGTTAATGAATTAATTTAATCCCTTTATTTTATAAAATAATTACATTAAAACGTCACTACTTTTTTATTATTACTAAAAAAGTACTATAATCTCTTTTAAATGACATAATTTAATTAAATATTAAAGAAAAACTGCGTTTATACATTTATAGTCTCAAAAAATTGGGAGTTTTGTTTGAATTTGGCGCCGAATTTGACCGATTTTGGGGGCGATTTTTTGACAGCGACCATTTAGCGCGTTTTCAAAGAGCTAACAGCGCGTTTTTGCTTAAACGAGTTGGCAGCACTGCCAGTAATTAGTACCTCCAAAAATCAACAGTGGGTGGCGGCCAGTATAGAATAGTAATCTTTGGTGGCGGAGATCTTGTAGTTTGTTTACAACTTTTTTTAAATTGCCATTTTCTACGCCTGAATAAATATACGAGCAAAGATACTTCAAGTAAAAAGTTGCAGCTTCATTTCTTGCAGGCGCCTTATTATCTATACATATAATAAATCTGTAGAAAAGTCATTTTTGTACATTGAAGAAATTGAAACAAAAAATAGCCAGCGTGTGAAAAGATAAGTAACAGAACCCATTTCCATCATTTTTGAAATTTTTGTCTGTTTGTCTGTTTGTCTGTTTGTCTGTTTGTTTGTGCGCACATCACGTAAAATCTACGAATTCAATGCTGACAATGTTTATATACAAAAATTATACGCAACTTGAGGTTTAACTTAGTTTTTGTTTCATCGAAATCGGTTCACTCTATCAAAAGATATGATTAATTTAGTGAGTTCAAGAAGTAAAATATTACGTTACGCAATTAAGTATAGTACTTGCAACGACATCTTAAGACTAAAAATAGAACTAATGTTGATAGTTGAAATCTAAATCCGATAGATGGCGTTGTGCAAATGACGTCATTTTCTGAATCGCGGTGTTAAGATTTTCCGCGCGAGGATGACGTCCACCGTGTTTACTAGGCAAATTGGGTTTCGTTAGGTGTCTTAAAAGTTCTTGCGTGTGTCGTAAAAGTTCTTTGGTTGCTTGGTTTATCGATTTTCTAAATTGGTCGAAAAAAAAGTATTTGCTTATCTTATTGGTTTCGTTTGGTCAACTTTGGTCATTGGTTTGAAGTACGAAGTTAAGATTGTATTTGATTTACTTCGTAGTTTGAATCCAATAGTGCCAATCGTTATACAGTAAGTTAGTGTTGCCAATTCGTTGAGTCACGACCACGAACAGACGATACGTTGTCACACTAGACTGTTCGACGCACCGTTCTTTTAAGTTTGTAGGCTATTCAGTCATAAGTGTTGTTAGTTTTGTTTATTGCTTTAATTTTCCTTGAAAATGCCTCAAAGAAAAAAAACTAACCTTTCGCTGCGTAGCCGAAATGCGAAAAGGATGAGACTTTGTAGGTCTCAGGAATCGGAAGAAGATCGTGAAGCACGGTTATCTGCTAACCGAGAGCACATCGCTCTTTCACGTGAATCGGAAACGTTCACCGAAAGGGAGTCACGTTTAAGTTCACAAAGAACACGGACCGCGACTTTGCGGTCTCAAGAGAGTATCCAGGAACGCGAAGACCGGCTGTCTGCTGATCGGGAGCGCCACTCTCTCTCACGTGAGTCAGAGACATTCACAGAAAGGGAGTCGCGCTTAAGTTCGCAAAGAACTCGGACCGCGACTTTGCGTTCTCAAGAGAATATCCAGGAACGCGAAGTTCGGCTGTCTGCTGATCGGGAGCGCCACTCTCTCTCACGTGAGTCAGAGACATTCACAGAAAGGGAGTCGCGCTTAAGTTCGCAAAGAACTCGGACCGCGACTTTGCGTTCTCAAGAGAATATCCAGGAACGCGAAGTTCGGCTGTCTGCTGATCGGGAGCGCCAGTCTCTCTCACGCGAGTCAGAGACTTTCACAGAAAGGGAGTCGCGCTTAAGTTCGCAAAGAACTCGGACCGCGACTTTGCGTTCTCAAGAGAGTATCGAGGAACGCCAAGCACGTCTGTCATCTGACCGAGAGCGACACGCTCTCTCGCGCGAGTCTGAATCTCTCTCCCAAAGAGAAGAACGATTAGAAATAGCTAGACATAACTATGTAGGTGTACAAAGAAACAATGAAAGTTATCTTGCATCTGAAAGGGAAAGAATAGATGAACTAAGACGAGCAGAAACAGCAGAACAACGTCAATCTCGCCTAGAAATAGAACGAGCTCGATACCATATGAATAGAGAAACAAATAGCGGAGCTGATGAGTCCATGGAAAATGACGATGCAAATATTTTATTACCTTGGGACAATAGGGAAAAATCAGGGTTCACATATTCGTCTAGAATTAATTATGCTGGCTTTACTTTCGTGGGTGACATGAGAGAAATTTGTAATTTTTGTCATGCTTTGAAATGGAGGAAAGAGACAGATGGAATGTGCTGCTCAAATGGAAAAATTGTTCTTCCAAATTTCCAAGATCCACCACACTTACTTATAAGTCTCCTGAATGGCGATCATCCCCAGTCGAACCGTTTTTTGGATAATATTCGTTTATATAACAGTGCTTTCCAAATGACTTCCTTTGGGGCAAAACAAATAACGGAAGGACCGTTCATGCCAACCTTCAAAGTACAAGGTCAAGTTTATCACCTTATTGGATCTTTGCTGCCAGAAAATGAACCCAAATTTCTCCAAATTTATTTTGTATCCGATTACACGCAACAGCTCAATGTTAGAAATCACAATTTTCCCCAGCTCAATGCTGAGCTTTTGGGTCAACTTCAAGAATTGCTGCATCGCGTTAACCAGTACGTTCGTGAATTCAAAGCTGCATTGGAGTCAATTCCACAAGGCAGCAATGATTTCAAAATTGTTATAAGTGCCGATAGACGTCCTGTGGGTGAACACCGTGGAAGACACAATGCACCCGTCGCAGATGAAGTTGCAGTTGTTTTAGTCGACCAGGAGTGTGAGAGACGTGATATCGTGTTGCGTACACGCGACGATCGCCTTCAACGCATTTTGGAAACCCACCGAGCTTACGACGCCCTGCAATATCCACTAATCTATTGTCATGGTGAAGATGGGTACAATTTTGGGCTGTACCAAGTGAACCCTACTACGAGAGTCACTAATTATCAAAAAAAAATATCTGCTCAACAATACTATTCCTACCTTTTACAAATAAGGCAAAACAGTTTCGTATATTTGCAACGATTTCGTGGTTTGTTCAGCCAATTTATTGTGGACATGTACGCAAAAATAGAAACTGAACGTTTAGTGTATATTCGCACTAACCAGCGACGGTTACGCGCTGAAGAATACGTGCACTTGCGGGACGCCATGCAATCAGATAATAACGTCGAAAACTTGGGTCGATTGGTTATTTTGCCATCCAGTTTCACAGGCGGTCCGCGGTATATGCACGAACGAACGCAAGATGCTTTTTGTTACGTCCGTAAATACGGCCGGCCGGACCTTTTTATAACATTTACAACAAATCCAAAGTGGACGGAGATTTGCCAGGCACTTCTCACAGGACAGGCGTCATACGACAGACATGACATTATTGCTAGGATTTTTCATTTAAAACTCAAAGTCTTGATTAATCTACTTACAAAGGAGAAAGTTTTCGGTTCAACTCTTTGTTTTATGTATAGCGTCGAGTGGCAAAAGCGTGGTTTACCCCACGCGCACATTCTTCTGTGGCTGGAAGAAAAAATTCGTCCCGATGCTATAGACAGTGTCATAAGTGCAGAATTTCCGGACTATAATGCAGATCCGATTTTGCATGACATAGTAAAAACACATATGGTTCACGGGCCATGTGGCCTCTTAAACAGGGAATCACCGTGCATGAAAGATGGTCAATGCTCAAAAAAATACCCCAGAGCACTGAAAGAACTAACTATGGCTGGGGAAAATGGGTATCCGCAATACCGGCGAAGATCACCGTCACAAGGTGGTTTCACAGCTACTGTCAGATTCCGTGGACAAGAAATAATTCTAAATAATAGTTGGGTGGTACCGTATTCTCCAGTTTTGTCAAACGCTTTTCAAGCACACATTAATGTTGAAATTTGTAATAGCGTCGAATCTATAAAATATATATGTAAATATGTTAATAAAGGTAGTGATCAAGCCATGATAGCACTAAGAAATAACAACCAATTTGATGAAGTGACAAGGTATCAATCTGGCCGATACATAAGCTCTTCGGAGGCAGTTTGGCGCATTTTGAGTTTCCCTATTCATGAAAGGTATCCGCCAGTCATCCATCTTGACGTGCACCTGGAAGGCGGGCAGCGAGTTTACTTTCAGCCAGAAAATGTGGCAGAAAGAATGAACAACCCAAGACAAACCACCTTGCTCGCATTCTTTCGCCTTTGCGAAAGAGACAATTTCGCTAAGTCTCTGTTGTACAATGAAGTGCCACATTATTATACTTATAACAAGCAGCAAGGTGTTTTTAATCGCAGGAGACGTGGAACTGCTGTAGAAGGCGAGTCCGGCATTTTTAAAGAACACGTGATTGGAAGAGTATACACGGTGCACCCAAATAATGCAGAGTGTTATTATTTACGCCTTCTTCTTCACACAGTGCGAGGACCTACTTCTTTTGCTGAGCTCCGCAAAGTGGACGATATAGAATATCCCACATTTCAAGCTGCTTGCCGCGCACGGCATTTATTAGATGGCGATCAGCATTGGGATGATGCTTTAGCCGAAGCATGCGTCAGTGATAGTCCACATCGTTTGCGCCATTTATTTGCCATTTTGTTGACATTTTGTGGCCTATCGGACGCTGGGCAGTTGTGGCAAAAATATAAAGACGCGTTTGCCGAAGATTTTTTGAGACAGCAAAATATAAATAGTGAAACTTCTGACCAAGTACGTGAAAGCTGCCATAATAGGGCTTTGCTGGCTATACAAGATATAGTTACAAGTATAGGAGGGAACCCCCTCAGTCAATACGGCTTGCCGACACCGACAGTTGGTGGGGAACGAATTAATAGGGAGTATACATCTGAAATAAATTACAACCCCGAAGAGTTAGCAGAAATATTGCGAAATGGCTGTTCAAATTTGACGTCAGAACAACGTCAAATCTTTGATAGAGTATGCTGTAGTGTAGAACATTCATTAGGAGAAATGCTGTTTTTAGATGCACCTGGTGGAACAGGTAAAACTTTCCTCACTAAAGTTATCTTGGCTCAAATAAGGAGCCAAAACAAAATTGCCCTTGCCGTCGCTTCCTCAGGAATAGCTGCCACTTTATTACCAGGAGGAAAAACTGCACATACAACATTTAAAATACCAATCGACTTGGACCGCACAGAAAACCCTGTTTGCAACGTGTCTCGCAATAGTGATAAAGCAAGGGTTTTACGCGATTGCGCCCTTATCGTTTGGGACGAGTGTACGATGGCAAATCGTAAAGCTGTGGAAGCTGTAGATAGAACGTTGCGAGATATAAGACAAAATGACCGACCGATGGGAGGCTTAACGGTGCTATTCTGTGGAGACTTCAGGCAGACACTCCCTATAATACCCAGAGGAACGAGGGCCGATGAAATAGGTGCCTGTTTAAAGAGCTCTATTTTATGGCGTAGTGTCATATTAACTAATTTGAGCTTTAATATGCGAGCATATTTGGGAGGTGACGCAAACGCGCAGGTTTTCTCAAATTTACTACTTCAAATTGGTAACGGCACATACCCGACTCAAGAAGGAGGTAAAGTAACTTTAGTCGAAAGCCTGTGTTCTTCTGTTGCCTCACAGCAGGAACTCATTTCCTCTGTATACGGAGATCCATCAGAGATCTCGAACCATGACGCTGCTTGGCTATGCCAACGAGCTATTTTGGCACCTCGCAACGACCAAGCAGCAGCAATAAATTCTCAAATATTGGTACATGTTTCTGGAGAAAGTAGGGAATATTTATCTATTAACACGGTTTTAGAAGAAGGAGATGCCACCCACTATCCAGTAGAGTTTTTAGACTCTCTAAATACACCAGGTCTTCCAGCACACAAAATTTATTTAAAAGTCGGAGTACCAATCATTCTACTCAGAAATTTAAGCCCACCAAAACTATGCAATGGAACTCGGTTGAGAGTAACAAATCTCCAACGAAATGTCATCGAAGCCGAAATCTTAACAGGTTGCGGCTCCGGTGATGTTGTTTTCATTCCCAGGATACCCATTATCCCCAATAATTTTCCGTTTACTTTCAAACGTGTGCAATTTCCTGTAAGCCTCTGTTACGCTATGACTATTAATAAAGCCCAAGGCCAGACGTTATCCGTTGCGGGTGTAGACCTTACTTTTGATTGTTTTTCACACGGCCAACTCTATGTTTCTCTATCACGTGTTAGCAACCCAAACAACCTTTTTGTATATGCTCCGGGTAATTCCACCGCTAACATAGTATATAGAGAAGCATTAACGTAATCAACTATACCAAAGTCAGGACTCTTATCTAAATCATCAAAAAGGTGATATACTCTTATCTAAACGACGTTGTTTTGCTCTCGACAACCACGCGAACGAAGTCGCGGGCACAGCTAGTATATAATAATATAACATAACATAAAGGAACGTCCTCACTGAGAGCATTCACGTGTACGATGTAATGAGCATTCGACGTCAAATATTCGAGTGGTGTGGACATTGTGCCGAGCGTTAAAAAGCTTAGACGCAAGCGCGAACTTCGGCCGGTGTGGACGTCGCAACGGTTTTCGCAGTAACGGCTGGCATTCGAATGTTCACGCAAATAAAAGGCTCGAAAGCGAGTACTCAGATAATGAAATCAATGAGTATGTATGTAGGAATATTACTGGCCTCTTGTAAATCAAGGAACAGTTCCTTGATCTTAAGTGTTTGAGACCTTCTTGGTCAATCGTATTATCGAATGATCTCGTTTTAGAATGCTCGAACGTTCATAGTTTTGATCGAACGTGAATGCTGGGCTCGCTGTGAAGCATTTGTTGCTCGACTACGATTGCTTGTTTACAAATGCGCACGAAAGAATGCTCCCAGTGAGGACGCTTCTGTATGTTATTAAATAATAACTAACTTGGTCAGGCCAAGCAGGCAAATTATTACTATATGTTCTTTAACAAATTTTATAAAGGTATTACTATAAATAATCAGTACATCCTACTTTGTAAATATGTATAACTATTTACATATGTGAGGCTCAGTCTGCATCATATGTAAACATGTAATAAAAGGATCATGATTAAGTAGAGCACAGGAAAAGAAAATGTGGTTTAAATCACCCACCTTACCACAATCGCACTGCATGGTCGCTAGAAACGCACTGCAATCGTGCAAGGTGGACTCGGGAAAAGTTATAACCCAACGTCATGCGAATAAGGCAACTGGTAGCAGCCCGAAGTTAAATTTCGAATAGTTACCATGGTTTTTTTGGGAATATATGTCTGAATACGTGAATAATAATTTCCTTTGGTAACGCTGCTATCCGCCCACAACTTGCTCCAAGTTGCCCAAAGAAAGTTCATAGGCAGATTCGCCAAGTCGTGGCTAAAGTTGACGTAGGGAAACAAATAAGCGCAGTCTACAGCTTCATTAGCCAGGTGATGATTGACTTTAACATTTCCCGTGATATTACTATGGCCAGGTATCCAAGTGAAAGAAATTTGAAGACCGAATTTTACGCTAATGGTGTGAAGCAAGGAATGTTTTTTTAATGAGTACATATTGAGATCATTAGAACTCTACCAAACCATTGACTCGTACAGAAATAGAAATAGCTGACTCAAGTACAATCTTTAAAAATCCATTCCGATTCGATGCGATGCGTGCCGTTTGGTGGAAATTGTAGTATTGACGACTTGGCGCACACATAACAACTCGGAAACGTAAAGTCATCGTCTCCCCTTGTCCATCAACCAGGCAGTCGTCACCCCTTTATTTGGTCTTTTCGTGGCGAAATGCTCATGCATATTGCGATACCACGGGGAAATAGCGCAGTTATATGGAACTCCAACCCACTAAAACTCCACAGTGTCCTCCTGTGTCGTTTATCACTTTGTACGCCGTAACCACCTCAGGGACCAAACCAGCACATGGGCGCCAGACGATCCCGTGTATGGCCCTGCCACCTCACTTTTCGGCAGCAGGGGATAGGGAGAGCGGCCAACGCTATACCGACATTCCTCCTCCCCTGCGGCCCACCGCGCCCGCCATCACCGCCTGCCGGTGGCGACCCCGTTCAGGTCGCGGAATGTAGAGAGACCGGCGCACCGCAATACCGGCACTCGTCTCCCGCTGCGGCCTGCAACACAGTTGCAATGTCACTCAGGCGGTACCGCATCCTACTTGTTGCCCGCTACATCGTCGGTTTGTCTGCAAAAGCCCTGACGAGCGGCCCCTCCTCGGGTTCCTCTTCGCCAAGGGTGTCCAAGCCACGGCTATTAAGCCCCCCCGCCTCGACAATGCGGGAACCCACCGGAAGGGGAGATAGTCGTCACCCTAACTTAAGCACGTAACGAAAGCAAATTAGCACCTCCGGCACGTCGCCCGTCGGCTCGGCTACCACTAGTTGACGTCGCGTTTACCACTAGTCCACGTTGCACTTACCGCTAGTCGAAGTCGCGCTTACCGCTAGGAGGTGCGGCGGTGTGCTAGCGGCTAGTCATCACCTGGCGGGCAGGGAACAAGATGTCAGAGTATACTTTCAATCTGTTTAAAGTCGAATTAGAAGGGTAGTGCGCCGAGTGGGATGGAATGTGATGAGTGATGGGGTTCCACAGGGGAGTATTTTGGGCCCCCTGTTATTTTTGGTATGACCTCTGCACAATGTCACTTAAACATACCAAAATTTTTACATATACAGATGCTCCAGCAGCCGGGCAAACACGGTGTCTGTGATAGGCTTGACTCACGCATTTTATCAGTTTTTGCTCCCAAACTGTGACTGAAGCCTGTCACAGTAGGCCGTGCCCACCCACCAAGATATACATGGGGACGGAATTGGCAGGCGGCAAAGGATAGAGCCAGTAATTCGTATTCACTCTCCAAAATAATGTCCTGGCTAAGACTAATCCCCTTACACTAAACCTGAACAAAACACATTTCCTACCCTTTTCTTTGAGACCCAACACTAAAACCTTGCCCGACTTTTCCATTGGGGCACATACACAGACTACTTATAGATAGGGCACATACTTGCAAGTCAGAACCGAAACAAATGTACCTGCCCGGTTATCTCTCAGGTAGAATCGGCAAAATATTTGGGAGTGCTGATGGATGATGGACTGAGGTGGGACACGCAGTTTGCCTCGATCATTGCCAGAACTAGGCGGCTTATAAATGTGTTTAGTGAGGGTCCTCAAGGATTCTGCAACACTAGAAAACCTAAAACGAGTCTACCTGGCCCTATGTCAGTCCATTATCCAATATTGCATACCCGTGTGGTGGAGGTGCAGCCAAGACCTACCTATAACCTGCTCGGATTGGAGCGCGCACAGAGAGCTGTGCTCAAGGTTATGACCAAGAAGCCGTATAGGTTTTCCACGTCACTATTAGTCTCCGAACTTAAGGTCCTCATTGTACGGCAGCTCTATGTGCTCAAATCTAATCACAGAAAACAAGCAAATGTGCTTTTACCCGACCCAAAAATCGTAGCAAATCCTCATATGCCCTGCAATTTGCAAAACACCAATTCAAACAATCTAGCAAATCCACACACACTGTCATGCATTATTACTTTTTCCCGTCCATAACAACATTCAAAGGTGCGTAGGTACCAGACACTCACTCACTCCCATATGCACATACATACACACTTCCAACACAGGCACACTTACACTCATCAACTCACACAATTTCACATACAGATGTACAAAAACTTTTAGATTTATTACTTTCTCTTTATAATTTCAATTCCTACATATGTGCAATAGGCAATTTATTTTACCTATATGTGCTACCAAATGGCAATAACCTTGGCTGTCAACTATGTAGCGACACTCCTCCACAATTTCTAGATTGAAAATAGAACCCATATGGCTGAACGCTAAAAATCTGCTAAAGGTTGATAACCGATTGCAAGATAAAGAAAAAAAAAGGAAACTAAATATGTGTTAGATCAATGTAGCTCATGTAGTTAGCATGTCTCAAATCACCAGTTCACCTTGAGCACACATGTTGATATATGATCAATTGATCACACCTTCTCCGTACAAAGAGGCAGGGTTCTGCAGTAGGAGTTACTGACTGGTGTTATCTCAAAACTCTATGATTGCATGCAAGGAATATGTAAATAAACATATAAAAGTTTAAATGGCTTTTTTAATTTAATTATAAGTTTAATATAAAATTCACATTATGCTAAACATATTCTTATTATATTTAAATCAATAATTATAATAAACTTTATACATAGAAAAACATTTAAGCAGTAATTGATATCTTACAAGAAAATTTCGAAATGTTATGAACTTGCAACTTGTTTTAAAGGACCTTCAAGATATTGAGCTATAGCATTGATTTTTTCTTTTAGGATACCAAATCCAACAGTTTCATTAGCATAAAGGCACAGTAACAGATTAGCAACTTGTGTAATAGCAATTTTTCCATTCGAACAATCAACCAATATCAGATGCAGCTTGTCTTCTTTGAAAACATTCCTTCCGTGTTTTTCGTACGCTGACCATACGTTGCTGGCGATTGCTGCTGTAACTCTTGCGTCTTTGTCATTATAACCCGAGTATGCCAAGAGTGCTCCTTGATGATTTAACAACCTGAAATAGTTCAAGATAAACACCATCATTGGATGATATTGAATAAATGCGACTAAAACACAATGTAAATATTATGACACCCACAATGTGTTTTCAACTCCACCTGTGTTTGCCTGGCTAAGCACTTGAGTTAATGCTTTTGGTTTTAACATAATTCTAACTTTGTAAAATATTTATAATCGTAATACACGAACTTTTCGTTAAAGCTCCAAATTGATACAATACAATGAAATTCAGAGTAAAAAAAAAACCTCAAATGACGATTCACGATTGTATAAATTTACTGTCATAATCATAACTGACATCACAGATAACTATAATTCGCTGTCATATTTGACATCACAGATAACTATAAAATAGTTTTTTTTTATCGGTATCCTACTATAGGTCTACCAGAATCTCATGGCATTTTTTTTTTTTTTATATTGTGATTTTCATATGGCAATGTCAATTGTCACCTGTCAAATCAAAGTACTTGATGTGTCAACCGCTGCTGAAATTTTTTGATATTATCTTGAAAATTTGTTATTTTTGTGAAAATGTCGAAAAACCCACTTCGACCTCAAGCGAGACATATTGTTTTCAATGTGTATCGTAAAATAAGGGAAGAAGAAGGCGTAAATTAAACTCAATCTTTGATTTCAAAGTGCGTCGTAGAGTGGACCGGCAAGTTGGACTGACTTGTTTTGATACTTTTAGTTTATTTTATATTTTTCTTACTTAATTTTTATTTCTTTCCATTACTATTATATGGTAAATCGCAGGTCGGGGCACATCGAATGATGGCCGGAAGGAAATGGCAACAGTAATGTAACTGTTACTAATTCTTCGACAAGATATTGATTTTAATGGAGATTGAGAATCTTTGACGTAAGAAAAATATTAAGTAATAATCTGCGCCCTGCAGTGGGACGTGTATATAGACGGGGGTTTTTGGCAGGATTTTGTCGAGTGAAGTTCAGTGGCTGTTAATATTATTTGCAAATTGATGCCTAGTGGATATTGTGATATATTATTGGTGTAGTTTTGTGTCTCAACTGTCTACGCAACTGGACATTTTGTAAAATCATTGACAGAAGCGATCTCGGGATAGTGGAGCGGAGTATTTTATTGTAGTATTGACTGCTTCTGCAAAGATTACTGGGCAGACTGACTCGATACATTTTGCTGCCAAATACGCCAAAAATCATTAGAATCTGTTACATCCGCATTCTAATGCATACTAAAGAATAAATATAAGATCCAAAACTCTTTCCAAAGACGTGGCTAAAAGGTCCTAGCAACCAGGCCATAAAACTTACATAAAAAAAGTATATATAGACTGATGATGATGAATGACTATAAGTAACACAAAGACCTTATACTTCTTACTACTAGACTGTGCACTATGGCGCAAAAAACGGTCCGAGCGAGAGGGCTCCCGTTGGTAGTGTGTCACTTTCTAATGAGGTGACCATGACCAAACATAACAAGGGACAAATTGATGGTAAAAACAATAGTGTAAGTATCCCGAATGTATATATCCTACCTAACTACGCTACCTAAACTTACCAAATTCAAGGAAAAAAAAAGAAACGTGTGTATATTTTTCGGAATCTACATCACTTACCGTATGGTGTCGGGCATAAAGAATTTCAACAGCCCATGTTTTTCCATTGGTGTCATAAGAGGCGACTAAAGGACAAACCAGAGAATGGGCAGCAGCGTTCTCTGTGCATTTGTAACAACCATACTGGGATCGCCAACCCGCCTGCAAAGCACTCCCCATGAATAGCACAAATAAAACATAGCCCTTAGTGCCCGGCAGCCTGCCTACCCTCGACTACGGTAGCGATCTAGGTTAAGGTATGGCAAGGGGTGCAAAGAATCCCGGACGAGATCCGGCTACCCCAACAAATACCGACGACAGGACCTGGCAACGTACAACACGCGCACACTCCGGACTCCGGACCGACGATATGATCACCGAACTCGAAGAGGAATTGAGCAGTTTACGATGGAGTATTATAGGGTTATCTGAAGTTCGAAGAGAGGGGGGGGACTCGATAACCCTCAAATCCCAAGTCTGGATAAGTCTTGTTCTTCAAGACCCATCGTATAGATAGGAACAAAAAGCTCTCTGATCTTACTCTCAAGCTCATGAAGGAGAGGCGTGAGATGATCCTGCAGTCTTCAGACGATGTTTTGAAATACCCCAAAGGATCTCAATTTTTTCACTTAATGTCCAGTTGCGTAGACAGTTGAGAAACTTAACTTCACCAATTTTTTTCCACTAGGAATCAATTTGCGAATAATATTAACAGCCGCTGAATTTTACTCGAACAAAACCCGCCAAAAACTCCACAAACCTGGTGGTCCTACATTTAGTATTACCAGGCCGAAACATTTAAAAGTACTACTATTACTCAGTATTAATAAATTATTTTTTAAATACAATGAATTGATGAATTAAAGGAACTGTAAAAATATTTAAATACGCGTCAAAAATTTTCTACTATTTCTACCAAACCCAATGATTAGTTGAGCTGGCAAGATGTCAGACAAGGACACACTACCAGCGGGCACCCTCTCGCTCAGGACCGCTTTTGGTTAGCTACCGCTTATAAGTCTCAATCTATTATATTATATTAGTCTATGCTTATAAGGGAATAGCTAACCTAGATGTATGGTAATAGATTTCATTTTAGCTATACAAAAATTTTTGGTACACAGTCTAGTAGTAAGAAATAATTATGTATAAGGTCTTTGAAGTAACATGATACATTTTATTATTTTTTACAGACTTTATACATAAACAGATTGGTTTTGAATATGTTACATGCCAATGAAAAAGAACCATTTTGATGGAGAGAGATGACATAAAACTACAAAGATACAAGTTTTTGAAATGCCAGTGGAGTTCATCGAATCGTATTCTAGTTCTAAATGAGGTTTTAAGTTATTAGTATGATTTTCTCAATAATTATATGTCTAGCTTGTCCCATCGACCACCGGGGTGGCAAACGCCACTAGTTAGTGCCATCCGCCACCCCAGTGGCAGATGGGAATAAAGGAAGGTAGGAAATTTCACTAAATCATTCCCATCGGCCACCGGGGTGGCAACTGGGGGGTGGCCGATGGGAATAAACCCTCCTTGCCCGTCGGAGTGGGGAGCGTGAGGTTTTTTCGTTACGGAATTTCTGGATTCGGTCCCCGCGCTAGAAGCTATGCAATAGCTTTATCTGTCGCATAGTTGGAAATAAATGTAAACTCATCAAAGACTTTCGTATCTTGGCTGCTGCTAATAAACCCTTGCGTGATCAGTAAACTCTGCTGCTCACACGCGTTGACGCAGCACCGCGCGGGCGCGGGGCGGGCGGCGCGCTCTGTCGTTATCTGCGTCCCCGTGCGGGGCGTCAGGCCACGCATTAAGAGCGGAAAAATAAATAAACTATCGTTGGGTCCACTTGCAAAACCGGGACTATGTTGGCTTCACTGGGGACACCGGGGACAGACTGCCTGAAACCGGGGCTGTCCTGCCCAAACCGGCGTATGGTCACGTTAGGCATGACGCTATCAGCGACTTGCCAAAACGTTTAAAAAAAGCTTCACACTGTAATTTTTGTCATTTTCTGACCTGACAGTTGCTATTGAGTTCTGTCAAGTCCGTGTTAATGTCATTACATTTTCATGTTGGCACTTCTGTTGTTAAATTTGTTGTCAAATTGCCGCAAAGTTGTATGTAGTCTATTGAAGATAATTTTATTGTTTTGTTAAAAGATTTTTGTCCAAATATTCTGCGATAAGGCTGCACAATGAATTTATCTGACGATAATACATTTGGAAATGGACTTCTATACGTGGGATTTAATCAAGATCAAGGTAACGGAGTTGGACTAGTTATTGTTAATTTGCCTGCACTTCATGTACAAATCGGTTTACATTTTTGTTTTGCAATCTTCAGGTTGTTTTGCTTGCGGAACAGAGAATGGATTTCGGGTGTTTAATAGCGACCCACTTAAAGAAAAAGAGCGACAGAATTTCGCTGAAGGCGGTCTATCTTACGTAGAGATGTTATTCAGATGCAATTACATGGCCTTAGTAGGCGGTGGTAAAACCCCCGTGTACCCCCCGAACAGAGTCATAATATGGGACGATTTGAAGAAAGATTCTGCAATATCGCTTGACTTCAATAGCCCAGTTAAGGCTGTGAAGCTACGAAGAGACCGCATTGTTGTTGTTTTGGGTAAAGTTTACTGTTATTTATGTTTATTGTCTTATTAGTGTAATCAGCTGTTATTTTTTTACAAAACATGTACAGTTGTTGACATATTTGTGTAAAATGAGTATAATAGTTGTGCTGCTCTATGAAAAGAAAAGTTTATATCGTTAAAAAAATAAATTTTAAAATTTTGGATTTGAAACAAAAGCATGTAATAATATGTCTATATTTCCAGCAATCTAGGTTGTTCTTGATTTGTGCTCAAATATAATTATTTGTCATAAAAAAACAACAATAATTAAATACTAAAGTATCCTTAGTAATGTTAAAAGGATATTGTTAACATTGTGTCCAATCAAATTAATTTATTTTGTGGGTAGTCTCAAAAAATCTTGTTTTCATACTATGTGAAACTACTTCGCTTGAGGATAAAGAGTGTGGTCTGCAGAATAAAAACTTGGCAGGCAAAATAAAAACTGAAATCAATCCATTTTACTCAGTTATCATCACTTATTTTTGTTGCATTGTACTAATGTATGCTAATACTTTTCACAGAGAACTTGATCAAAGTGTACACATTCACCGCTCAGCCACAAATGCTGCATGTGTTTGAGACTTGTCAGAACTCCAGAGGACTGTGCGTTGTGTGTCCCAACAGTAATAATGCTTTGCTGGCATATCCCAGTCGTAAAACTGGACATGTTCAGGTAAATATCTCTCTTTTAATTAAATAATAATTTACTGGTCTACTTAATTATGTTTTATAATTATAATAAGCCTAGCTTATCTCAAAACAGGATTTATGAATTTGAATACATTTTAAATATGCTATAACTATCTGGCCTTGTTTTTTATTAGAGGTCAGTAGACTGACCAAAATATAAAACACTATTGTAATTAGATGATCTTTACAAATAATTACTGTTTTCCTTATTTTTCAAATGTATTGTTCATAATTATGTAGGTATTCTTGTTTGTATAAAATTGTAATAGTTGTTTGCTATAAACTGTTTCAAAATTGTTTCCTACTTTTAATAATAAATGAATATAGGTATGAAAAGTCACGAGAATATCTATACAAAGTACAAAAGAATCAACTTCATTGTCTAAAGTCTATTATAAGAAAGTAAAATTAATTGTTTGTATTTGTAATAGCTAAGAGCAGTGCGACTTACTAGTTGTAGGTGGAGGGTTCGAGCCCAGGCAGGCCCTTTACTTTGTGTAAATTATTTTTTCACCACTGCTCTCAAAACGGTGAAGGAAAACATCGTGAGGAAACCGGCATGTGTGCAACCAAAAATTTAAAGACATGTGACATCCACCAACCTGGACTGGGCCTGCATGGGGGATTACGACCCATTCCTTCTCACAGAGAAGATGCCTGTGTCCCAGCAGTGGGAACATTAATAGGCTGATGATGTGATGTTTAATAGCTAACCTATGGTCTGAATTATGTCAATTTATTCACTTATAGAATTACTGACTATATTGCCGAGTATGATAGGCTACTTATACACCAAAATAAATGCATAGTGCCCGTGGAGCTCCACAAAGCTTGCAGTAAAAGGCTACATAAATTACTCAACTCAAAATGATTAACTAACCAATATGTTTGTTTGTGATCAGTTGGTAGAGTTAAGTAGTCATGCAGGCCCCAGTACAGCACCAGAGGGGCACTTGATAGCTGCACATGAGGCTCCACTCAGCTGCCTGGCACTGAACGTAGGAGGCACCAGGCTGGCTACGGCCTCCACTAAAGGCACTCTCATCAGGGTATTTGATACAGCCACGGGACAGAAGCTTGCTGAACTCAGGAGAGGTGCACATCAGGTAAAATATTTTTTTTCGATAATAATTAAACCTCATATAAATAGGGATTATCGACCAATTTATCTAGCAATGAAGAGGCTCATTTTTACCTGACTGCAAGGAAAGGGATATGTTTTTGGTTGAACGGCCACGTCGATATGCAAAAATGCCGAATTTGGAGTGGAGAAAACCCAGAAGCCTTTATTGAGACGCCCTTACATCCATTAAAAGTCACTGTTTGGTGCGCTTTATGGCCGAGTGGACTCATTGGCCCATATTTTTTTAAGGATGGTGCGGGCCAGAAAGTTGCCGTCAATGGCGAGCGCTATAGAGCCATGATTGCCGACTTCTTTGTTCCTCAGTTGAATGGTATTGATGTGGCAGGGCTTTGGTTTCAACAAGATGGTGCAACACAGCGCGTGACACCATCAATTTATTGCGGGAAACTGTGATTGATGAATTTGATTAGTGCATAATTTCGCGTATTGGACCTGTGAACTGGCCTCCACGATCTCACGGATTACTTTCTTTGAGGATATGTGAAGGCATTAGTCTACGCAGATAAACCACAGACATAACGCTGCTCTATAAAGTGGTCGAAAATTGGACTTCCCGATTAGGCTTCATACGAGCCAACCGTGGCACTCAAATGGCATAAGAATATATTTTAAACATAGCCAATATCATGGAAATTAAATACATTTTTACTTGTTTTATTTCATTTTGAAAACCACGCCTCTGTAAAACCGGCCAAGTGGGTGTCGGACTTCGCACATTTAGTGTTCCGTACCAAACCGCAAAATTAAATTGTTTGTAATAGGAAAACTAAGGGCGATTTCAAAGAAAAATCAGATTTATCATTATATTGGTGTTTGTTAGTAAAATATACGTAATGATAAACATTATCACCAAATTTCTTGTTCATAGGCCAATGGAAAGTTAAAACGATTTTCGGATCAATTTAAAAAAAAAAAAACTGGCTTTGATGTCCAATATTTTTAAAACAAAAAATATAGTATTTTCTACTCAACGAGCTCCCCCTTTAGCTGGATGGGTAGTAGCGCCCTTGAAAAGATAAAAAAAAAAACTATTTTTTGACAATTTTAATGGCTTTGGGTCGACAAGATGCTTATACTGTGAAAATGAACACCAAACGTTTGGCCGTAATAACCGTGTGACAGACAGATGGACGCGTGAGTGACAGCAATTTATGATAGTATGAGGTTTAGTTTAAGGCGGTACCCCGAGCAAAACGCCGCGCAAGCCGTTTTTTGTGCTGTTTTTAGGAGCTATCTACTCGTTATTTAAAAAGAAATATCAATTAATAAAAATACATTAAATTACTTCATAATATTGATTCTAAAATGGTAGATTTAGTTTTTTTTTAAATGTTGTATATATTTCACTAATCTACTTCCAAAAAAAACATGAAAATGAGAAATAATTATTGATATTATGCATATCCTCGTAAAGTGTTCATTGATTATTTTTTGTACTAACACTAATGGATAGACAATTTAATAACGAACATTTTTGTAGAATTTTTTTTTTCAAAAGACCAGAATTCGATTTTATAAAGATTTTATTCTAAAATCTGGGCGTATTCACTACTGTAATTCATGCGCCACCAGTGCCACTAAACCAATAGGAACGCTCATATCTCATGCCGATTTTTTGGTCAGGGTACCGTCTTAAGTTAGTATAGTTTAGTAGAGTGTATAAGTATATAAATGGTGTTTTTAGGGTTCCGTAACCGAAGGGTCCAAACGGAGCAGTCCGGCAGCCTTATTGCGTAAGTGAATTCGGCAAGGCAAAGGTTTTGATCCTATCAAACGACCAATCACGTGCGAGATGAATGATGCGATGTGGATTTTATGTGATTGGTCGATTGATGGGGTCAAATCGTTTGCCTTGCCGAATTCACTTACGCAATAAGGCTGCTGGGCTCTGTTTGAATTACAGAGTTGTTTACAGAGTGTTTACACTCTGTAAACACTAAACTAAACTATACTAAACCTAATACTTTCATAAATACAAAAGAAAGGTACATCTAGGCGTCGACTTACCTACTCCTCCACATCGCTGTCATCCGGGAATGTGCCCAGAACACATGCAAGAATCAATTTGCATTTCCACGTTGAATGGCAATGCTGATTCTTTGCGCAAAGAACGAGTCAGCCCTCTGTTCACGTAGTGTCGATCAGTCGGCAAGAGATCTCCTTAAAAAGGAGGCTCAAAACTGTAATTACCAATTAGGTATATTGGTTGTATTTGCGCCGCTTGAGGGCCTCAGTAGCCGCAGCAGCAGCTCCAGCACTGCCCGCTGTACTAGGAACATAAAAAAAAACATGGGACTAAATAGTTTTTATTTATTTACTAAATTATCCCAAGGGAACATATTCCCGGGATAAAGTGCCAAATTTCAACCAAATCCGTTTAGCCATTTGAGCGTGAAGAAATAACAAAGATACAAATACTCACACACACTCACAAACTTTCGCCTTCATAATATTAGTGTGATTTAACCCGGGAAACATCCCCGTTCCAGCAGGAAAATGCACAACGATTGAGTTGAGACCATTTCACAAACAAATAAAATTCATGATCACAATACAACTGATGATGTAAAATAATTCTATGTACTTATTTTCCTTTTCACTTGTTTTCAGGCTACCATTTACTGCATAAACTTTAATCACTCAAGCACCAACTTATGCGTCACGTCAGACCACGGGACAGTTCATGTGTTCAGTCTCGAAGATGACAAGCTCAACAAGCAATCGAGTTTGGCGACAGTAAATTTCTTGCCGAAATATTTTTCGAGCAATTGGAGTTTTTGCAAATTCACCATCCCAAATGGTCCCCCATGCATCTGTGCATTTGGGGTTGATAAAAGTTCCATTATAGGTGAGTATTTTATTATAATCAAGATTATGTACTGTACTGTACTTATTATTATGACTCACTTACAAAATAATTTGTATTTGTTTGCCTTAAAGGTGACAAGACATGATATCTAATCTCACTTTGTGTTTCAGTTATCTGTGCTGATGGATCTTACTACAAATACAAGTTTAATGAAAAGGGAGAATGTACAAGAGATGTATATGCCCAATTCCTGGAGACATCTGAAGACAGATAAACATATTGCACCTCAGAGAGGATGAGATTATAACGAACTGTCACCTGAAAGTGAATGTATAAGACGTGAGGTTGTCTCCTCTGAGCGCATGTTCGCGATATTTGTTAAATATTTCGTGTGATTTATACAACCAGAAATTTATAGAAATATAATAATATTCAACATAGCTAGTAAAGTAAAGATCATATTATACATACATACATTTATAAATTAAATTTATCTTTTAATTTCTAAAGTCACATTGGCTTTAGCCATGCAACTTAGATGCGAAACTATTGCACATATCATTTAAATCTGCGTTCCATTATGTATGCAGGTATAGTTGACCACACCTCAGTAGTAACAGAACCAGCATAAACTGACATCAAACTCGATTAAATCTTTTTACAGCGCTAGGCCAGCTCAAGTTCAAAGTGTTGCCAGTGACGATAGCGATACCATTTTCATTCTGATTTTGGACGCAGGCTCATTTATAAACAAGTATAGGCAATTAGAACATTAGACTACATTACACAATTCTTTCCACAACAAAACGACATCATAACTGACGCTGAACATCTGACACATAACTTTTAAGTTTATTTAAACACACAAAAAAATAAGATGAGTTGTTTTGGGCAAGAATTGTATGTTCTACTAAAGCTGGTAAATGAGTTCAAGATGAAATATGTGAGGTATTTTAACCATAAAAGATAATAGTTGTAGCCAATTGTCTTTTCCTCGTTGGCACGTAGACTCTGTATTGGTCCAATAAGTACAATATTGCTCATAACACGCGAACGACTGGCATACTAGCAATGAATTACGCACGCCAACATTCACATAATTTACTGCACGCAGTAAATGATTATATCATTAGTAAATTACAAACTAACTTTCATTCCATGTTAGCTTGTTGCTAAAAAGTCGACGTTTATATTATATTTTGTGTTATAAATAAATATACGATATACGTTTTGTAAATTTATAATATGCAAATTAAAGTTAAATATGTCGCCAAAATGAAGTTACATGATACTTTAACATTACCAGGAAATTAAGAAAAAGTATAAAATTGATGTTTATTGCATTGTTGATGTGTTCTTACTTATGATGTTAAATAAATAATATTAACAAACTAGTAAATACAGTTTATGAAAGCTGAAACATTGCATTGAATTGATGTCTCAAGTTTGCAAGTTATGTTGCGCCTAGCTTTTCAGTTGTGAAACCTATTTTACTCATTCAGTTTGAGAGTTATTTTGAGTAATTGGATTGTTCAAAATTAAAGACTGGATCTTTGGTCAATATTTGTTAGTTAGTGAGTACTTCTTCATAGAGATACCATTGTTACAACATCATTTCATAATCTTTATTCACGAAGATATCAACATTGTCAATGTGATTAAATATATATATATATATATTATGTTGTATGATAATTTTGAGTCTTATATGTGCAATAAAAACAATATTGCAATTGTGTAATTTGGGAGAAAAATATCTTCACTCTATATCGTTACAAAGAGAAATAATTTGTAAAAGAATGTGATATGAATTGATAAAGTGGTGCCAGCAAGAGCAACCAAAGAATGTCAAACATACTTTTGTAGCTTGCCTACATGGATAATGAATTTATTGGACAAGATTATTGGACGATTTATTTTTCTATTAAAAATTTGATTATGGTTGCAGTATTCTATGTACAATTAGTGCTACTTCTTCTAATTTTTACATGAACTTTATACTCGGTATATTAATTAATAGGCCAAAGTTATTTTTGTTTCATATCTTTGTGATCTCTTCGACGAATTTTGTGTCTCTTCGTGAGTTGACTTCCAAATGGATATATTAATCGTTTCAATGTACTCTATGATTTATTACAGAAGTTTTTTTTTTTGTATGCGGTAGTTTGACGACGCTGTATGTTAATATATGTAGATAAGTGACGAGGCTCACAACACATTGCTTTAAAAATACTGATTCAAATTTATTGTGTGCAGTACGAAAATTGATAAATTAACTAAGATTCTTCTTTTTGTGATATTTGCTTTCAAGTGCTCGATTTTGTAATAAGTATTTCGTGCAGTGTTCGATTTGCTTTAGCTGCTTTTATGTACGACACTCGGTGATTAGCAGCTGTAGATTATATTTTTTTAAGAATCATATTTTTTTTGTGATGTTTGTTAACCATGCAATGTCCTTTAATTGTAATCAAGTAATTTTTTAAAATAAATTAAGTATATTTTTCTAAATGTATTTTATTTTTCCTTTGATGTACGAAATGAAATACTCATTTATTTCTAATATGTTTTTATTGATTATATCATCTTTTCAATACATCTATGAAGGTATCTCTTGGTATTCTAATGTTGGCTACACTGCGCATTTTCTTCTTTCCATCCGCTTGTTGTTTCAGCAGCTTCTTTTTACGAGTGACGTCACCTCCATACTGAAATAATACATGAATAGTTTGTACGACATAATTATATTTTTCTTAACATTTTGTTTAAATTGGCATCACATCATTTACCAATTTAGCTGTAACATCCTTCCTGTATGCTTTCAGAGTTTCCCTAGCGAAAACTTTTCCCCCAACGACGGCTTGAATTGCGACCTAAATTAAAACAAATTTTCGTTAAAAAAGTATGGTAATTTTATTTAAAAAGCATCGAAAAATTTGTTTATTTTCTAAATTGTTACCTGCACCATCTGCCTTGGTATCTGTTGCTTAAGTTTTTCAGTGAGTCTTCTAGCGTTGTACTCCAAACGACTAGTATGCACTATAGTCGATAACTCGTCGACTAACACACCGTTGATAAGAATGTCCATCTGGAAAGCGGATTTCATTCATAATTATCGTAAATATATCGACAAGACGAAACAAAAAGAAGGGGACGCCCTAGAAAGAAACATAGACCTTATAGGTGATGTTCTTCAGAAAGGCCAGGTGCGCAGTACTCATAACCGGTGTGTGTATTAGGGATGTCGGAAGTGAAAAAATATTGATGTATCGATATTTATTAAAATATAAATTTCGACCTCGATATATTTATCGAGGAACAAAAATCGATATATCGAACCAATTTTAGAGATTTTCGGTTTTAAAATAATAATGTATTTAGTTCAGTCTGGCTCAATAATAGGTAGTAGTAATTTTTATACAAAATGTACATTATTTCTGGTCAAAAGGTATATAATTGAGGAATCATTGATACGACCAAGAAGAAAAAGATTATTTTTATTTATGAGAATCTTAATAAAAACAAAGGTATTTTAATAGTTATTCCTTTATAATAGGCAAAATTTGAAAGTTTCAAAAACTAAATTGCAATCTTCTAAAAATTTTAGAAGATGACACGACCACACACACACAACGCAAAATAACTCGCATTTGAATGTGAGTGAAGGATGATGGCCACCGCGGCCTGCAGGGCCGCAACACAAACACACACACGCGACACAAACAAAATATACTAGTCATAGACAATACAGTATTTTTCCGGTCGTTCCTACCTTTTACGGCTTTAAATTCTGTTAAATAATATGCTAATAATTTAAATTTGAAAAAAATATCGTTTTTGATAGGTTTTTCGATATTGAATATTTTGTATCGATGTATCAGATGAAAATATATCGATATTTTTTCGGCAAGCCTAGTGTGTATGACTAGATGTAAGAAGGTAAGTGAAGCAAAAGTATGTAAGGATTGTAGCAGGTGGCGTTCTGTAGTTTCTGCCTACCCCCATGGGAAAAAGGCGTACGTTTACGTATATCGACACACATCGACGATCTTACTTTTAGCAAGTGTGAAGTTATAGTGTGTAAATATATTTTTTATATCATACCCTCACTAACGAGCTGGGATGAAACCCATAATCCTGGTAATCAAAACTGGCGAATCCTGAGGTAATGCTCTTGAGTGTGTCGTGGAAGTCGATGACGACTTCAGAGAGTGGTAGTATGTACTGCATCATGGTCATTTTGTCGTCTACCGCGTTTGCTGGGAGGGGAGTCCCTCGACGGTCTATGCATAGCGATGTTACTGCTCCGATATATTCTACAGGGGTTATTATTGTTCCTGCAATAGATAGTAAAGCTAAAGTCATTAAACGAATAACGACCTTATTGCCTGGCGTTAAGGTTTTATGAGGAAAAATGGTTCATAAAATGATACTACGTCGTTTATTACTTACCGATTACAAATGGCTCATAGTATTCTTCAATGTTTTGAGCGTCAGGTAGCAGTAAAGGATTCGTAACTATAACTTCTGTACCTTTATATTGTTTTATTGATTTTGTTCCTGTCACCCTGAAATAAATGTTTCATCTATACTAATATTATAATAATCTATACTAATAATATTATAAAGCTGAAGAGTTTGTTTGTTTGTTTGTTTGAACGCGCTAATTTCAGGAACTACTGGTTGGAATTGTATTTTTGTTTTTGTGTTGGATAGTCCATTTATCGAAGAAGGTTATAGGCTATATAACATCACGCTACGACCAATAGGAGCCGAGCATAAATGAAAAATATTGCAAAAACGGGCAAAGATATTCCTTTTTGAGAGCTTCCATTGCGTGCGCTGCGTAAACGGTTTAAGTTACGCAAATATCATGTATGATGGAAATGTTCCTCTTTAAAAGTTCTACAAAAAAGTCCGCGACAGCATATGTCTATCTTTTACGATTGACTCACAATAGCAACTTTTATGTTCTAAATTTTAATTAGATCGCCGCTGCCGGTAGAAACAAAAGTTGGTTACATTCGTATAGTAGTATTTTATTTCTTATTCAAATAAATAGTTCAACGAGTTGGTAGGTAGGTAGGGTAGGGTAGGGTAGGGTAGGGTAGTGTAGGGTCGGGTAGGGTAGGGTAGGGTAGTGTAGGGTCGGGTAGGGTAGGGTAGGTAGTGTAAGGTAGGGTAGGTAGGGTAGATAAATGTTTGGTCTTTTTATGGCAAAACAAAGTTTGCTGGGTCAGCTAGTAATAATATAAAGCTGAAGAGTTTGCTTGTTTGTTTGAACGCGCTAATCTCAGGAACTACTGGTAGGAATTGAAAAATCATTTTGTGTTGGATAGTCCATTTATCGAGGAAGGTTATAGGCTAACATCACGCTACGACCAATAGGAGCGGAGCATAAATGAAAAATGTTGCAGAAACGAGAAAAATATTCCTTTTAGAGAGCTTCCGTTGCGTGCGCTGCGTAAACGGTTTAAGTTACGCAAATATCATGTATGATGGAATTGTTCCTCTCTAAAAGTCCGCGACAGCATATCTCTATCTTTTAAGATTGACTCAATATAACCTTTTTTTATGGTAATCAAATTTGTTCATTTGCGAAGGAGTTTTGTCAACATCTAAACTAATATTATAAAGCTGAAGAGTTTGTTTGTAGGGTAGGTACTGTAGGTAGGATGGGCATGATAGGTAGCGTAGGAAGGGTAGATAAGTAGTGGTAAGTAGATAGATAGCGAAGCCGCGGGGGCAGCTAGTATATAAGTATATAAATTCCTTATATCAGTACATGATGCTGGCAGAATACTCGGCAATGACTCAGTTACCAAAGAGGAAAAATATTTTCAGAATATGACTTAAAGTCATCACTAAACAAAATTAATAATAGCTAAGTAATTTAGTTTAGTTAGCTACCTATATTCACGATTTGCGAAAACTTACTTGATTTTATAAGGTACAGAAGGAGCTGTCAGTATGGCCTCGGCTTCATATTCTTGTAATAGGCGTTGTGTGAACACTTCGAGATGTAAGAGGCCCAGGAAACCAATGCGCCATCCCTGTCCCAAGGCTGGGCTGGAAGATTAAAAATTTATGTTTGAACAGTGTCGAGTAACTAGTGAGACGTGTTCTGGTGGTAGCGGTATCGTGCGTGAAAAACGAGTGAGGAAGAGGGTAGACAGATATGTCAGTTTGTAAATAACACATACCCGCAAAGACTTCAGTTCTCGTGTTCATGGCGCTTGTAACGGTGCCGAAATATCGAGCTCTCAACCAAATTCAAAATATACATGGTAAATATCCCGAAAGAAATATTAATTCTTATGTTTTAAGGGTTCCGTACCCAAAGGGTAAAACGGGACCCTATCACTAAGACTCAACTGTCCGTCTGTGTGGCTGTCTGTCACCAGCCTGTATATAATAACAGGCAACATTTTCACAGATGATGTATTTCTGTTGCCGCTATAACAACAAATACTAAAAACAATAAAATAAATGTTTAAGTGGTGCTCCCTTAAAACAAACGTGCTTTTTTGCGATAATGATACGGAACCCTTCGTGCGGTGGGTTTTTTTTAATACTATGTTCTATAAAAAGAAAAATAACAGGCTGATTAGCATTTATGTATTAAAAAGAGGAAGATACGTTACGCGCTAACATGGCGATCAGAAAACCTGGGCTCGTCGCACGTTTACATGCACCGAAACTCACACGTCTGTGTTCAGTGTTATCACCAGTCCCAAACCTACAGTTACCGATAGACAAGGACAGAGATATGAGACGGCGCTGTAGTGCAAGCGAAATCGCGTATTGGCCGAATCACCGAATGTTTACTATTATGAATGAAATGACATTGCAATATGTGCGTATCGTGTCTCTCACGCATGTTTGTAATATCTATCTCGCTCTCACAAATATGGCGAAGCAAACATTAAATATTATTGTAATTTTCAACAAATTAACCTTTTTAACTGTACTTACGAGTGGTAAGTGATCCCGTGTGACTTATTTTTCTTCCTGGTATTATTTAAACACTGTTTAGTTACACAAGAAGTCATTTTGATGCGTATTTATTGCAAAAAAAAACATAAAAACACTGAAATTAATGAGCTGTGTGATCAACAATGTGCCGTGTACTACTGAGTACCCGCTACGGGCATTCACTTAGATTAGTAGGACCAAGCGCTGTGAGCAGTCCCGTATCTTCCTCTTTTTAATACATCAATGCTGATTAGCGACATTTTGAACACCAACAAATGATTATATTGTAAAGTATGGAAATTAATGCCTGAATTAAAGCATTTTCATGCTATTATAGCTGGATTGAAGTGGCACAACATCCTCAGCAAGATTTATGCTGATAATGTGTTTTAGGTCTTTCTAAAATGTTGCTTTAATTACCTAGAATCAGGCGTAACAGTAACTGCAGAGTCATTTAAAGCCAGCTTCTTGATGGCGTCACTAAGTTGGGGATGCTGCGACTGGTCTGCAGGGAAGATGCCAGCATACACCATGTGTTTGACTGGCGGGACTGTCGACACTGACTCGTTGTCAGCTACTTCTTTAGCCAGTAATGTGTCGCCAACACTGCCGCCGCCTTTTGGGCCGCATCCTGAAAGAAACGACCATGAAGTATAGTTTTAAGATACAAAGGTGCAGTTTGGCAAAGGTCACTTAAATCTTCCCACTAAAATTAAAATTGTGAAATTCTTTATGTTGGGCGATTTGGTAATCAATCATGCCTCAAAGGCTAAATTCTTTCTTTATTTTTTCTTTTCTTCCTTTTTTTAAAAAACGTTGCCCCACACAAGGAAATTCTTCCTGCATCGTGGGTGCGTTTACAATAGTTATTTATGCTACAAGTGCGGAAGGTAGATGATTTCCGATGAGTGGATAAATCGACACGAGTCGGAAATCATCTTACGTATGTGTATCATACAATATTTTACTATGCATTGTGCGAGGAAATAAACAAAATTAATAAAATGGCGGGCTTATTCAAGCGCGTTCAACATATCCACAGATTAACTAATAGTTCCTCGGGCATATTTACTGCGCATGTGCGAATAGCTGTTACATCGTAACGCAATAAGGCACGAGCAAAATATACGTTCTGCCAAACATATTTAATGAATATTTAAAATTAATTTATTGATCAAAATCTAAATCTAGAGTAATTAAAAACGCCTGAAATAAAGTATTAGTTTTATTTTACCTTTTATATGAATGATAATCTGTACATAACTAATTTTTTTAAACTTTTCTCAAATAATAAAAACTCTATGCGTCGGGCTGACGTTGGAGTTAAAAATTAAAAAAGTACAGGAAAGTAAAAAGCACTAGTGAAAAAAAGTGACACTTTCCGCACAGTTTGGCTGCTTGGAAAACCGCTCTTTTCGAGGACATGCATTGTAAACATATAAACACATACATAGACAAACACCCAGAGCCGGAACAACTATCTGTAGGTCATACAAATATTTGTTCCGTGCGGGAATCGAACCCGCGACACGCAGCGCAGCAGTCAATCACTCAACCACTGCGCCAACCGTGCGCCCAAATTAATTTCGAAGTAAATTAATTTCTGCCTATGTTAGAAATTATTGTAACACTAGCTGTCCCCTGCTGCTGCGCTCTCGTCAACTAGCTACCTACCCTACCCTACCCAACTACCTACCCTACCCTACCTACCCTACCCTACCCACCTACCTACCCTACCCTACCCACCTACCTACCCTACCCTACCCACCTACCTACCCTACTCAACCTACCAAATTTTTTTTTACACAATTGCCTTTGTCGTTCTCTAGGATGCCATCTATCTCCTTGCCAAATTTCAATTAAATATGTTCAGTGGTTTAGGCATGAAAGGGGTAACATGCGGACAAACAGAGTTACTGTCTAAATTATAATATTAATATGGAAGGGTAGACCATGGTCTGGATTGCACATGGTGCACATTGTCGACGTTTTATAAGTGCCCATGTAGGCCTATGTGAAATAAAAATTATTGATTTTGATTATGATTTTGATTTTGATTTGGACATTTTATCACCTTGTAGTAATAAGTACTCTTGGAATAATTTTCGACTTTCATGCAGTTGATGCTGCTGGCAAAATGTTTTAGTTTATAGAGCAGTTACTAGGGTCTATTGTTTCAGGGCATACACTTCACTACATACAGCTCATATTTAGTTCTAGTGTTCATAAAAGAAGCTTATTGAATGGAATGGAATCAATATTGAATAACAGTCTGATGACAAGAAAGGTGATAATAGTGTAAATGATATATAACTTACCTACCATAACAACTTGGCCAGCCACAGCTTGTTCAATAGGTTCCTCACTTGGTCTCAGCATAGCAAGGAACTTCACTATATGAGGCTTAGAATCAGACTTCCATTTCACTGCTTGACCAACCTGCACCTTACCAGAGTGAATGTACGCCAAACAAAGTACCCCCCTATATTTATCATGCCAGGTGTCAATGATATGAGCTCTAAAATGGCCTTCAGTATCTACAGTAGGGGGAGGTATCCTTGTTATAACTGCTTCTAACAACTCTTTGACTCCCCAACCTTTTTTGGCAGAAATACTCATTACACTGTCTGGTTCTATTTTGAATAGGGAGTGTAGCTGTGCTTTGACCTTGTCAGGGTCAGCTCTTGGTAGGTCCACCTTGTTCAGGGTTGGGATTATGAGTAGGTCGTTTCTTTTGGCTAGTGAGTGCACAGCTACTGTTTGGGCTTGAACACCTTCGTTTGCATCTACTAACATTATAACTCCTTGGCATGCTGTTATGCTTCTCACAACCTGCAAAAATCTATATATGAATCTGATCTGAAACTAGTATATTACAGTACGCAAAATACGCGCTTGGTCGTGGAGTTGCGGAAACAGCCCGTCGAAACCTAACCTAGTATATTACAGGCGGGCATTATTTATTACATACCTCATTGGAGAAATCAACATGTCCTGGAGTATCTATGAGATTGAGGAGGTAGGTTTCATTGTTGTATGTGTAATTCAAGGATGCAGTCACAGCTTTCACCGTGATGCCTCTTTCCCTTTCAACCTGCAAACAAGTTTGATTTATGTCTGTGGAAAACCAGTAAGCCAACTAAACAAAACTTGTCACATAATTTGTATGCCCTCTCTACATATTGTTATTTATAAACTCATGAACTTACTTGTAGTTGATCCAAAACTTGTGCATGTTCGGCCCCCGGTTTGATCGAGCCAGTTATTTCCAGTAGTCTGTCGGCTAGAGTACTTTTACCATGATCAACATGAGCCACAATACTGAAGTTACGAATCTTCTTCACATCAGTATTCTTCTCTAGTGGATCTGAACTGTTCCAACGGCGTGATATTATTCTGTAAATATATACAATATAAGCACTGTTGCACTGATAAAAAATCACGAAACTGAAAAGTCTTAGCTAGAAAACAAACCTTGGAAATCCTCGATAGTTAATAGAAAATAGACTTCTCACATTATTTATGAGTCTAACCATTGTCAATTATGTTACTTTTATTCATGTATAGTAACAATTATAGTTCTTTTATTTAATAAATCATTAAAATTCGAGTAAACGAAGAAGATTATAGGTTATCTGTCAATCAAATGTAATTTTTTTGACAGTCAGCTGTTTCATTGCGTTCCGATCTACTTAGCCAAAACCAAACCAATTTTGATTCAGTCAGGGAAACTGTCACCTGATCAGTCCAGGCTATGATAAAGATAAGTTGAGACTTAATTTCTAATTATTGTTTAAAAATATGTAGCTGTAGGCACAAAGTACGTAAGCGGCGGCGCGTGTTGTAGGCAAATACACCAAAGTTTTTACCTACTACGTATGAGAATGTATGGAACACGAACGCAACTTTTTTTTAATGTAATCATTATCACGCAGCAGGACCAGATTTACCAGAAAAGCCTTGGTACTTCAGCTTACCTTAACCCCGAGGAATCAGCTACCCACGTCATCCTGGAATGCGAGGCCGTGGCTCTCAACGTGCTGAAATCCTCGAAACAGTTGGGGTGAAGCCTATGAACCCCTCAGTAAGTTTCTGTGCTTTTGGGCGGAGCTAAGCTAAAAAACGTTAGCCACAGACCAAGCCCCCTCGGACAACGGGCCGAATGGGAGTAAGTGCGGTTATAGGAGGTTTATAAAGAGGAAAGATTTGTATGTCTGTATGTAACCACAGATAATATAATACTAGCATACAGATGCCTCATCCCATACAAAGAAACGGTGCCGACGTAACTAGCGTTTTTCATCTGATTAATCTTGTTATTTTTGTGAGTAGATCAATCGCGTTCTATCCCGTTTCACGGCAATAGATGGTGTTAGCAGCGCCTTGCAAGTAAAAGGGTTTACTAGGTTCGTGAATATTTTTTTCTTTAAATATTGTGAAGGTTCGTTTTATAGTATTTTTTTGTACGTTGTTACAGTTTTTTTGCTCCAAAATGTGTTAAAATGCAAATTTTAACAATCGAGTTGAATACCTCAGTAATTTAAAAATGCGCCATCTATGGCATCAATTTTAAATGATCCGTTCAAATATTCTTTGAAATGTGAATTACGAGCCGAATATTCCATAATTTTGTACTTAGGAGAGTTGATTAAACAAGAACATACAATGTTTATGTTCAATTCCAGAAAATGTTAATTTTAAACACAATTTATTGAATTGTGCGCTATCTAGTGAGATTTATTTGAACAAAATTTTGTTTCTTAGCAATGAGACCCCGTGATGTAACGAATAAACTTGAAAACTACTGGACCGATTTCAAAAATTCTTTCATTGTTGGAAAGATAGACTATCCCCGGGTAGGGTTACCATATCTCAGGATTTGTCCTGAGATTTCAGGATTATTCGACTCTTCTCAGGATTCCGGCCGGATTTAGCAAATCTAGTGATAGCTCAGGATTTTTAATAAAAAACAGGTTACATTTTAAAGATCTCTCTTATTAAACTACTAAAAATAATCTTCTTTTGGTAACAATTGCAGTTAAAATCAATACTTATTTATCGAAGTAAAACGAACTAAAAACAATCTTCTTTTGGTAACAATTGCAGCTGCAGTTAAAATCAATCCTTATTTATCAAAGTAAAACAAACTAAAAATAATCATCTTCAATGATTGAGTGACATGACACAGTGAGATGACTGAGTGAGCGAGCGAGCGGCAACCGCGCTGCGGGGCGACGGGCGCATCCCTCCTCCCTCCGCCCCACTGTTTTGAGTGCGATGTACATACAAGCTTGTAACGCGTCGCGTAAAACGCGTGCGCAAGATCCGCAGTGTATACAACGATAATAATACGTTTTTGAGAGAAAATTCTCATCTGTAGAAAATCTCAGGACTTTTCCATGGAAATCAGGCCTTTTCTCCGGACTTTTGATTTTTTCATCTGGTAACCCTATCCCCGGGTGACATAGGCAATTTTTTATCCCTGTATTCCACAGAACTTATATATCCTAAGGCGCTGTATTCCCACAGGAACGGGAACTACGCGGGTGTAACCACGAGGCGTCCGCTAGTTACTATTATATTTAAGTCCACTAGAAAGGGTAAAAAGAGATTACAAGAAATTCGATAATGAATATATTTATTTTTATTAAATAATACTTATTTACTACACAACTTTATAAACACGGACGGATTCATGTCATGGAATGGACGGACTACTATCACATAATTAATAAACACTTTTAAGCTTAATTAAACGACTTCTTCGATACTGTGGTCTGTCGAGTCCGGGCTCAAGCTTTGTTCGTCTGGTTGCTGCTGCAGTGCTTTAAGTTGATTTTCGAATCCTGTAAAAAAATTAAGTATTTCTAAGAATTCAATATTTGTTTAGACGATAACATAATTATGCTAGGCTAGGAGGGTTCGAGCTGTGTCACGTCGTACTGCATTAGAAATATTTAAAAAAAATACGGTCCAGATGTCGAGTACCCAACGCGTTATTTCTGGATCATGTGAAGTGACCTTGGCATCGACAAGTACCTAGTCGGTCTACCATAAATAAGCCTAAAATCAATATGTCATCCTTACGAGGTGCATCAGCGTGATTAGGGGCGTATTGAATAAGTAATCGTAGAACTTTCTCTTCGGAAATCAGTCCAGGGCGACCGGTCACAGCACGAAGAAGCTGCTGGCCAGCTACAACACCTGAGGAATGGATAAAAAATAAAAACTTATAAAAGGTATAAGAAAATAGCTGAAAAAATATAAATAAACTGTCCCTCACGGTTTCGCTCCCGTCTACTGGCTACCTACCTACCTACCACCAACCTACCTACCTACCCCACTTACCCACCTACCTACCCTATCCTACATACCTACCTACCCTATCTACCCAATTTGTTAAACTATTTATTTGAATAAGAATTATAAATACTACAATACGAATGTAACCATCTTTTGTTTCTACCGGCGATCTAATTAAATTTTAGAACATAATAGCTGCTATTGTGACTTAACTATGATAGTTAGATATATTCTCTCGCAGACTTTTTTGTAGATAATAATGAAAACTTTAATCATGTAGTACATATTTTTTATTTATCATCAATAGTTTACTCAGCGCACACTAAATAATTAATTTTAAAGGCAACATTTTCCTACTTTGGGTACATTATTGTAATTTTCATAAATATCTCTAATTTTTTACAAAATAAATTGTAGCCTATGTTACTCCGGCATAATGTAGCTTTCCATAGGTGAAAGAATTTATAAAAACGGTCAAGTAAGTAATTTCGGAGCCTATTCGGTACAAACAAACAAACAAAAAAATCATCTTCTCTCTCTTTATAATATTGGTATAGATAAAGGATGCTTTACCTGGGTTAATTTCTCCAGCATCGAACATTTTCTTAACATCCATGAAGCGTTTGACGATAGCACTTTGCTCTTGAAGTGCCGTAGTTTGAGCACCTGAAATATTTGTTAAATTAATGACTTAAAGAATTAATATTCTTCTAACTATAATACAATATAAATGAAATTTAATGCGTTTAATCACCTGTATCAGTGTCAGAAGATTTCGACAAACATCTGATAGCTTCCTTGAGCGCTTCTAAAGCCTTTTCGTAGTTCTGAAAAGCAGTACAAACATTACATTTCTCAATAGATCTAAGCACATTATGAAAGCATTAAATACATATTTCAAGACCAACTAAAACTAGGAATGCGAGATCAATAGCCAGGAGACCCTTATTTATTTTTTTCTTTTTAATCTTGCGATCAGTCTTTCAGACTATGAGCAGATGAGTTGGTTCGGATGGCGTGTTAGGCGCTACTCCCAATGGAGTCTGGCCCATCTTGACAAAGTCACTCTTCTGGCTGACTGTTCCAGTCGAAGATATCCCGCCGCTTTTTAAGTCGGCGGATGCTTTCAGGTATTGTAAGCTGTCCTGCGAGCTTGTTCGGTTGCGAGGTTGTTTTAACAGTCGGGATTTGTAATGGTCGCCATGTGCATTTATCTCCTCATTGACCATAGGAATATTGAGGATTTCATGAATTTCTATTGTCTTGATAAACCATGGTGCGTTGGATATTTGTTTCAATATATAATTTTGTGCCCGTTGCACTTTCATTATGTTGGAGGCGCTGGCTGATCCCCAAAGTTGAATGCCATATGTCGAGATTGGCTTCAGTATGGTCTTGTATATTAGTAGTTTGTTATCTATCGCCAGTTTTAAGTTTCTTCCAAGTACCCAGAAAAGACCTCTGTATTTCAGGTGCATTTCTTCCCTTTTTGTTTCGACATGTTTCCTCCATGTGAGCCTTCAGTCAAGATGCATGCCCAGATATTTCACAGACTCGTGGAGTGGGAGTTGGCTACCGTTTAGGGTGACCGCAGCCTAATTGTGTAGGTAAATTCAGCTAAGGAAACAATCTGTTTCTTTTCCAAAAACACACACATACATAAAAAGGTTGAATAAAGATTCAACTTTTTTGTGTGTTTTTGGGAAAGAACCAGTTTGTTTCCTTTGCCGAATTCACTTACACAATTAGGCTGCGGGTCACAATCATGTTTGCATAGTGTAAACGTGATATGCACTGAAGTGTAAACGTGATATGCACTGATTTGGATACGCTGGCGGCAATTCTCCATTTGGCTAGCCATTCCTCAGTCTCAATTAGACTGGTTTGCAAGATGCTTGTGTTGGACATTTGTGCGAAGCAAGTAAAGCAGTGTCATCCGCGAAAGTAGCAATTGTGATCTCGGAGCTTTGTGGTAGGTCGGAAGTAAACAGAGTGTACAGTACAGGTCCGAGGACCGAGCCCTGCGGTACTCCTGCGGCAATTTCATGGAGTCCCGAGGTGGATTGGTTTTCTCTTACTTGAAATCTTCTGTTAGTGATGTAGGATTTAAGTAATCCATAGAATGAGTGTGGTAATAAAGATTTTATTTTGAAAAGCGGACCTTTGTGCCAGACTCTGTCGAAGGCCTGTTGTATATCAAGAAAGGCAGCCGAGCAGTACTCCTTTTTCTCAAATGTTTTTCTAACTGTCCTGCACACTCTATGGACTTGTTCTATGGTGATTTCGAAAAGAACATGTTTCGAAATCCGAATTGGTGATCTGGGACTATGTGGGACTGGTGGCTTGTGGTGCAAGGGTCGATTAAAGTTTTTACAGGCTCTCCATAATGAATAGTCAGTTGCTTTTGTAGCTGTTAGACCTTCCAAGTAGGTATCCATAGCGACACCATCTGCTTAAGTTATAAGGGTTTTTAGTTCTTTAATAGCTTTGTTTAGTGCCGTTGCAAGCCAGGATACCCTAAAAAAAATTTGCTTGCCTTGTCATCATCATCATATCAGCTGATATAAGTCCACTGCTGAACATAGGCCTTTCCCAAGCGTCACCAGCACATTCTGTGCGTCTCGAATACAGCGAATTCAGGTCATCGATCGTGTCTTTTATTCTGTGCTAAAGAGGCAAACATTTTCTTTGTCTCTAATTTAAGAACCGCAGTGGTAACGGCCGCGACTAACAAGTTGTAGGTTCGAATCCAGACAGGCAGTTTAATTTGTTTAAATTATTTCATCACTACAGCTATCAAAACGGTGAAGGAAAACGGCATGTCCTAGAACCAAAAAATCGAAGATATGTGACATTCACCAACCCACACTGGGCTGCGTGGTGAATTACGGCCCATTCCGTTTCACAGAGAGGAGGCCTGTGTCCCAGCAGTGGGAACATTAAAAGCATGATGATGATGATGAATTTAAGAACCTAGCTACCTGAAAGTTTTTAAATACTCACATCATACTCATCAACTTCAACTTTAGCGCATTCAGCGTAGAAAGCGGCTAGTTTCCCGTAGGCCTTGGCCCTGGTGTAGAAGTGCAGTATGTGCCTCATGAGATCGGGCCTGGTGCGCCAGTCGGCGCGGCGACGCAGGTAGTCGGCGGCCATCAGCTGAGCGTTGCGGTCGCGGGTGGCGGCCGCGAACGTTGCTATGCGGTCCGCGTCGCCTGAACGCATCAGCCAACGCATTGCACCTGCCTGGGAGGAATAGTAGAATGTTTATCTAGGGAGCAAACAACTATTTTAAAGACGAGAGTGTTTTTTAATCCAGAATGCAGCGAGGGATTAAAAGTACGTCACTCGAGCTTAAAATAGTATACTTTTTATCACCCTCTATGAGAAAATAAGGAAGTGCAACTTATGAACGAGAACGTTACGTTTATCAAAAGATATAATATAGAAATAATTAGAGGCTAATGTTTATATTTGAACAATTATGGAAGTGCATCGTAACAATTTTATTAGTAGGTACCATCCGTTACAGTTCTAGATTTTTTTTTAATTCGTTCGCGCGCGGTTTTCCAGTCAGTCACCTGTTCAATACAATATTCCCATGCGGTCTGAAATAGAATTACAATCGCTCATTCACTATTCATTCACCTCATACATTTGTCGTAATCGATTTAAGCGACATAATCCTATTTTGGACCACATGATTTTTGATTCATCTCTTTGCTGATTGGAACATTTACTATCAATATCCACATTGCAAATTCAAATTACTTTTAGTCCCTAGGGATTAATGAGCTACTTTAGTCCCTGTTTACAAATAATAGCTATAACTACCCCTTTTTGAATAGATGTAATAAAAATGTTTTTTTTCCATGAACGATAGGCTTGCGCTTGACCACTATCTCGCCTGATGGTAAGCGATAATGTGGTCGACGGTGAAGCACGCTTGCCTCGAGGTAGCCTATTCACTCTGGACTTAAATCCCCCTAGGTTGTAACAATCAGGAAACACAGATCGGTTTAATTTTGAAAGGTCAATTTAGCTGGTCTATTCTAGGATACAATACATCTTGCACAATAAGTGCTCGGAGTAGGTATTATGTACTTAAAACATCGAATGTAGCAAATTGTATCAGTGCTGATAAAGCTACTTTCAACGCCGAAAATTTTGCTTTGATATCGTTATGGCCCATTTGCTAAGGTGCAGTACACCACTGGTTTCATTGGTAAACAAATATCAACCTTGCAATGTTTGAAATAAGGATCTAATTAAACTTAGTCAGTCAGAGTATTAACACGGGCGGAGATACACGGCTAATGTTATTTATTTTCGTCTTTATTTTAAGACAAGCAAAGATGATTTTTGTTTGGCAGGAAAAACTGGGCTTTCTGGGATTCCAGAAGTTACCTTGTCGCCAGCATGCGCCAGTCGTTTAGCAGCCTGGTGGTACAGTCCGCGGGCCCCCAACACATCAGCCAGTCGTCTTAGAAGCGCATCCCTGCCTGTCGTACCGGCGGGTGCCGCTAACCTTTCGCTCAACTCTTCCGTTAACGGTGTCGGTATCTGCTCCACTATGTCTAAAGCTTCTTCGTACTGGAAAAAGTTGCAAAAATAGCTTTCTTCAATAAGAGTATTTTGATTGGTTCGTTAGTATTGGGTTAGGTTCTCTTCTATTTAAAAGCCTCTGTGTTAGATGGACATAAGTGATCTTTTAAGGGTTCCAATTTACTTTTAAGGTTGGAATCGTTAAAACCATATTCATTTAGGAGTGCGTAGACATACGACGACTGATTCCTGTATTGGCAAGCGTTAGGGTGAGGCCAAACGAATGTAATTTTGTGAGTTGTGAGTCGAATGAAAATGCGTTGCGGAATTTACACTCATTGGGTTTCATACTCAAGTCCTGTTTGTGCCACACGGCGACGCAAGATGAGTTGTCTGCTGACTCACGCACATTGTTTCAACCGAAATGCGCTAGATGTGAGGGAGAGGAGCGAGGCAAGCGTCAGCACCCCGCACAATCGTAGAATAGCAGCTGAAAATACGTCCGTCATTCTGGCAGCCGCATTTTATTTGAACGTAAATTCTGCGACTCACAACTTTCAAAATTACGTCCGTTTGGCCCTACCATTAAAACCATAATTATTCCGTTGTCAAAAGGATAGTGCTCAATGTCCTGCCTATAGATGATTTCAGTCCTATAAGATCCATCCCTCTATCTCTTACTTGAGCTGAAACAACGATAGCTCAATACGTCATAAAACGTTTTATGTCAGCTATACAACTAGGTATTTCATCCCACATAGAACATCAAATATACTTAGCACTTAGCATGTATGGAGAGACAACCGGGAAGATACCAAGAGACCCACAATAATTTCTGACTGACCTTCCCAGCGGTCGCTAGCAACGCAGCAGCGTGTGAGTGCTGGTTGGCCTGTCTCAGATGGGCAGCTAGCGTATTGGCCAGTTCTGGATCCACCTTGTCGCCAAGTGCTTCCACTGCCGCGATCATTGCGTTTGTGTCGCCGCTGTTAACCGCCAGCTTTAACGCCATGTGGATTTTACCTGAATGGAGGAGAGATAGCAAGGAGGAGCTCGTGGCTAAATAATAACAGCCGCACTGATCGATCATCAAAGTTAAGCACCGCTTGACGAGGTCGGTCCGTGGATAGGTGACCATTTCAACATACCGAGTTTCCTCCGTGCCTCGGAAAGCACGTTAAGCCGTTGGTCCCGGCAGTCATTTGAAGATCTTTGACAGTCGTTACGAGTAGTCAGAACCTTGAGATCTGACACCAGTCTAGCCAAGGGGTACCGTGTTACCCAGTTACTGGGTTGTGGAGGTCAGATAGGCAGTCGCTCCATGTAATACACTGCTACTCAGCTGAATCCGGTTAGTTTGGAAGCCGACCTCAATATAGTTGGGAAAAGGCTAGGTAGATTGATTGGAGAAGAGATAGCAAATTCTTAAGGTGAAATATAATTTATTTCCCTGTTTGAACGTGCCATTTTTGGGGGGGTGTGGTCATCTCAGCGTTACAAACAAGAAAAAAATTTCAACATCCTAAGATATACCTGCTTTCTGATACAGAGCTATGGCTTGTTCAATCTGTCCCGCGTTCTCAAGTATGGACGCGGCATGCAGCGCGTGAGTGGCCGACGTAGATCCGGCGCGCCACACCAAGCTCCACGCGCTCGCCTCCGCGGCCACGCGGATCGCTGATGTAACTGCCCCGCATTTTATATACATCTGGAGATTATAAGCAAATATTACTCAATAGAAACCTCTTCTAATACTCTTGAGTCTTTAGGAAGTTGGGATTTCTTGCGTACCTTTACAGCACTTTCAGTCTTATCTGGCTGCATTTCGAAATAACGCGCCATTTGATACATCGCCGGTCGGCTCTTCTGACAGACTTTCTCAGCTTCGTCTGTTCTATCCATATGGCACAAAAGTCTCGTCTGCTCGCCGAAGTTATTAGCCCGTGCGTAAGCCTCTAATGCACCGTCCAGATCACCAATACTCTCTAAGTAGTGTCCCCACCACGTTATCAGACTGGGATCATTCGAATTAGTCACGTACTGTGCCAGCACAGGTGCCTGACCCTGTGCCACAAGCGTTCTAGGTACATGTGGAACTAATGTACCGGCGCTTTCAAACAATTTCAATGCAGCCCCTGTTTCTCCATTAGACCACATCACCTTAGCTAGCTTGTGCTGTGCACTCTTTATTAGCAGAATATTTTCTCCTTCGTGATTCCCGTTAGTAATTTCGTTCAGTCCGCCTTCCTTTGCTGATATCAGTCGTGTGATCAAATCTGGTCTTTGTGCCTCTTTGAATAAGTTTTCAGCTTCTTCGATCATACCGAGATTGACAGCTAACACTGCGACCCTACAAGTGTCGTCCATATTATTATCGCTCATCACTTTGCGCATCATCAGAGCACCTTTAATATTGCCCATTTTGCCTAAACATACAGCGCCGACATCAGGCCGCTTTCGGGCGACGCAAACCTTCGCTAAGCTGTCCCAAATAACTGAGTTCTTGCCTCCTGACAGCGTAGTTCCGACGACAACAGCCTTTTCTAAATAACCAGTTGTCATGTAGTACAAAAAGTCCAATACTTGTCTAACATTAGCAGCGTCAAGTTCACCAGCGTCTTCAAATTCATGAATCAATATCTTTTTAATGTTCTGCTGCGCTAAAATAACCACATACGGTGTATGTAAAGAACACAACATAAAGTCAGTCATATAATAATCTTCAGAAATGGAACACCAATTTTTATATTCGTAAAGGCTGCCTTCGTGACACAGAAAAAGATGTACGCGATCCAGATCAGCTGACCTCATATGCACTGCAACAATTCTCGGATCATTACAGTCCCATATTATAGCTATGGGAACACTTTGATACGGAGGAGTCGCGTTTTCAGAGATGAGCGTATTCGTGATGACGTCATTTGCTACATCCCAGAGATACAACCTAGGGTCCGGCGCTAAGCCAGCGTTAGCAATACTGAGCGAAATATAACGACCAGTGCAATTCACTGACGCTCTCATGACTTCACCAAAGTCTTCAATCATTTGATAACAATTTTTTGGAGGATAAGGCATTCTCAGTCCTTTCTTTGTGATTTCAGCTAGTTTGAGTGTACCATCCATGGTTGCAATGACTATGAACTTGCTCGTATTTGTGACGCCGATGGGCTCACCCTCGCCTTCAGTACTTGGCAGTATTCCTAGACTAGTACCCGTTATAGAGTAGCACTCTATGTGAGGATTAACCACACCAACTAGAACATCATTATAAATGATAAGTACATCTGTCTTCCATGAGAAACTTCGAATGAGTGAAAATTTCGTATCACTGTCTTTGCTGCACATCCAAATCTGAAATTTATAACAGTTAGTTGTGTTCCATTTTCATATTTAGAATTCATTAGAATATGGTTGTAATAATACTTACTTGAACTTCTTTACCATCACCTAAAGCAATATACTGGTCTTTAAAAGCAAAAGCTCTGATGGTAATTGAGGTATTAATCATTGATGTTATATTGCTTTTGTTTGTGAGAGCAATTTCATTTGCAGATTTTTGTACCATATATACATTAGGTGCATATCCCCAACACACTGGCTGTTCACGCAGAACAAATGCACTTGTTATGCAGTTAACATGTAGCAGTGGATTCATAAGCCCCTCAGAACCCCAGCTGACTTCTTTAACAGTGCCTTTGACAGAAGTGCTACTTATTAGTTTCCAATTATTCCGATGGTCTCTTCTCCAAAGATACAGGTTCCCTTGTGAAGTTCCACAGCATAGCGTATCACTCAAATTGCTGTAACTAATGCTTGTGAAAATGTCTCCTGCAACTATCTCTTCTTTCTCATTTGGCAGTACATCATTGTCACCAGTATCACTGTCCCAAACCCTGATCATATTATCTCCAGTTATGACAGCCACATAAAAGTTGCCAGCAAGGACTATACACTGACCATTTCTTGCAGCCATTCTTACATGAGTGTCTGTCATCAAGGAACCATCATCTGACATAATAAATCTAGTTAAGCTAAGAGCTCCACCAGACTCCCAGGCAACTAGAAGATAGATATTGCTGATTATACCCATAAATATAATGTTGCCAGGAGCATTCAGTACCTCAGAACATGCCCCATTTAGGTCTATGTAAAGTATTACTCCATTATCCTGAGCTGCATAGCATGAATGGTTATCTGGTTGTGTACCTTCCCTCATTCTTGCTGTTGTTCTAGGACGCCACGCAGCCAGGGCATCCAAGGCATTCTCATCTCCAGCAACTGCTGCTCGGGCTAATCCTCTGATGGATGTTTCAGAGCTTGGTTGAGGTGTGCAGAAGGTAATATGGGTGATAACGTCACCAAGTTGGTGGTGAAACGAAGTAAGTGGCGCACCCGCACTAGACTGCCAACCAGACAGTGAACCTGCAGCATCTGAAGCCAAGAGTCTACCACCTCCCAAGCTGAATGACACCGTCGTCAAAGCAGCATTATGGGGTGCCTCTAAGCGAGCCCAAGAGTATTCCAACCAAATGTAAAGCTCTCCTCCATCCCATCCCACAACTAGCAGACGTCTTATCGGGTGCCATGCAAGAGCAGTCACTTGATTTGACAACAAAATAGGCCAGTCACATCCTTCTAAAGGAAAGCCCTGAAATAAAATAACATGTAATAAGAATATCGAAAGAAATAATTAACAAAAAGTCATTATTGTTGAAACTTACATTTTCTTGAAATATAGTCACGAATCCCCCCTTTTCCTGATTATAGGAACCTACAGCCAGAAGAGGTAGAGAAGGGTGCCACGTACCAACCGTGGACACAACATTACCATCAGTAAAACTAAGTTTTGTATCAATGTACAAAGTCATTGCTGAGGTGGGTCAGAAGTTTAAACGGTTTTTTTTTCTCAATAGTCCAAATAGATTTATTCAAAAACACATTTAGAAAGCAATGTGCTTTCTTATTAAAAATAATATAGATTTATACTACATTATTTGTCCTCAAAACAGACCAAAACACAACACAACAAAACAATTGTTTTGATTTTTACGTTATCGTTGCCATGGAAATTAATTTGCCGACCGACTGACCACAGAGTACATTTGTTATATAGCCATATCAGACATGATCAGTGCTGCCAACTCGTGTAAGCAAAAACGCGCTGTTAGCTCTTTGAAAACGCGCTAGAACGCGCTAAATGGTCGCTGTCAAAAAATCGCACCCAAAATCGGTCAAATTCGGCGCCAAATTCAAACAAAACTCCATATTTTTTGAGACTATAAATGTATAAACGCAGTTTTTTATTTATTATTTGATCAAATTATGTCTTAAAAAAGATTAGAGTACTTGTTTAGTTATAATAAAAAAGGAGTGACGTTATAATGTAATTATTTAAAAAAATAAAGGGATTAAATTAATTCATTATCGTCTGATTCTACTACAATTGCTTCTGAGACTGAAATAAGGTTGGTCTTGATCAGTTTTGGACTTGAATTTATTCAACACGTCGTTGGGAAGTTGAAAGTTTGCGCAGTAACTCTTTATTTAAAGAAAGTACAGAGATTCAAAAAGCGCTAGATTTAGCGCTAGGTGCTAGAACGCGCTATTGACCAAAAAAAGCGCTAGATCTGGCGCTGAAAGCGCTAAATTGGCAGCACTTGACATGATATCAGATATGGGGAATGGAATAGTCTGTGGACTGTAGCCACAGAACATATATACCCTAGAGGGACTGTAGCCACAGAACATATATACCCTAGAGGGACTGTAGCTTCATGTTATACCGACTAATAAGGGCCTGTACACACCACGTTTTTTAAACGCGCCGTTGACGCGCGTTTGTAGCGATACAGACGCGATACGCACGCAAGTCAGTCGCAGCCTTTAGACCTTTGCACACCTGTATAAATTCAAATAAGCGTTTGAATCGATACAGACGCGCGTGTGTAGCGATACAGACGCGATGCAAACGCGCGTGTGTATCGATACAAACGCGCAGGCATTTTGCGTTTCCTCGTCAACAGTAGCAAGATGGATTTTGTGTGGTACGTTACGGTACGGCATAGTTAGTGGGCAATTTCTATAGTAATCTTACTTCTTGGATGTATGTTGGTTTCCCAATCACGCCAGAACGGCTAAACGGATCTAGATGAAATTTGCCAGACAGATGGATGGTCAGGCATAGCACATAGAATACTTTTATCCCGGTATAATTTTCCTTTGGGAGCAGAAGCTAGTGTACCAATAAACAGACATGCAATCCCGGGTGATTTGCTGTAATATTTTAAAGAGTTCCGTTGAAAATGTCTAAATTTCTTCATCGGAATTCGAGTAGGTACACAAAGGAACAAAAAAAAAAACGAAACCGGTCATAGGAACGGAGAATACGATGAAATTTATTGCTGTTGGTGATTTGAAGACCCCGGACTGCAAATAAAACGCCGCCCAGATGGACACTAGGGCAAATCTGGGGAAACTTGGACGGATGGCAACCCTGTACTAACGAAGCGTGTTGTAGCATCACGTGGGGTGTTGTATATGTGCAGTGCATGGTACACACGTCGGGTAGCCTGGCGTCGCGTGGGGTTTCAATAGTATGTCTCCACCTTTGTTGTCAGAGAGACAGACTCTGTATAATGGATGGATGGACAAATTTTAATGTTTATTTACAAAAATGTTTTCATTGAATTTATTTTGTATTTTTTTAACTATCGTGATTATTTATAAATGTTAGTTATAAGACTTCAACTATTAATTTTACCTTGCACAACGCATGCGTCTGCGGTATTGTGAAAGTGTGAACTTTCCGTAAAAACATCGAGTTGTGAATTCCATATTTTTCATGGACCCGGAATAATATATATTATAAATGTATGCCTTCATATAATTTAGCACTAGCTTTTCCCGCACTTCATTCATATATGGTTTCAAGTACAGGCAGATGCTGCATGGACTTAGTATATACTATACGAGGAGGAGTATATAACTTGACGTTTTTAATCTGCCGGCGTTTTGGGATCAAATGTCAACATAAGTTCGGTGGTGTTTTACTGTTTTACAATTTACATTACTTTATTTTGATTTTGTTTGGAAGAAATCTACAAATATGTGGTACTTGACATCCGAAAATGATAGTCGAGTTATTTATATTATTTCGCCAGCTGGTCAAATAGTAATAGGAAGAAGTGTTGATAACCAAGTGTGCGACTTTGCTATCCCTGATGATGCTTCTATAAGTAGGAAGCATGCAACGCTGGCCGTGATGGACAATGGTTTGTTTCTGCAAGACTTGGGCTCTAGATACGGAACTTTTATTAACACTAACAAAGCTGAAGTTAATTCAAACATTAAATTGAATGAGAATGACGTTGTTAAGTTTGGCAAAATGAATAGTGTTTGGAAAGTTAATATTATTAATCTGATATCGTGTACATCGACTTTAAAAGGTGAAAATCTTCAGAATTTGAAATTAACCATATCCAAAATTGGTGGTATGTTGAAAGGAGATTGGGATGACACTTGTAATTATCTGACTATGCCTGCAATTACCTTGACAATAAAAGTTGTGCTAGCTTTGGTGCAAGGATCAAACATAGTCACAATAGATTTTTGGAACAAATGCCTTGAAAGTGTTACCAACCTCACAGCATTACCAGATGCACATGAATTCTTACCACAAGTTGTGGAAACTACACTCAACAGAGAAGTTGTATCATTCCTGCCAGATTTACGCCGTAAAACGCTATTTCAAGGAAAGAAGTTTATATTTTTCTCAAGGAGACAATATGAGATGTACAAACCAGTTTTGGTCAAAAGTGGTGCTTCCCCAATGCTCCTAAGTGAGGGCAGGATGACTATTTCAATGCTATGTGCGCAAGATGTAATTGTAATACAGTATATTATAACTGGTGCCAGTCAAGAAACACAATCTCAAAAGAAAACAATCAATGATATTGTTAATCAATTAAAAAACAAAGGTAAACGAGTTGTAGCTGATGCTGAGATTGGCCTTTCAATATTGTACTGTTCAATGGATAAGTATTGCAATCCTGACTTTAGTTTCACATCTGAAGTAGTTAAACAAACATCAGCACCTGTGAAGAGTTCCAAGGTGTTAGCTCAAGAATCACAGGAACCTGAAGCTCAACAGAAACGGGAAAATGTCAACATAAATGAAAGTGTGACATCTCAAGAAAACTACGACAACCATTCCAATAAAAGGAAACTTGGTGCATTTACTAGTGAAGCCCAAGATAATCCTAATAAAAAAATTGCTGCATCTAGTTTTGTTAATGTAAAAACTGAAAGTGCCAAAAGGAGAATTTCTGATAATGATGGCCAGTCTTTGAATCCAGCCAAGAAGGTAGCAATTGATAAAGAGAATAGCAGTGATGTGCTACTGAACCCAACTGAACAGGCGGAAAATGATGATAGTAATGATATGTTTAATTTTGTGAAAACAGCTGCTACTAACAGTGGAGTTGAAAATAAAGCTAAGAAACTTAATTTAGCAAGGCCACAAAAGAGAAAAATAAATGATACTAATGATGATGAAGACTTATTTAATTTTGTTCAAAATAAGGTTCAAACTGTTGATGAAGTTATGAACAACACTAATACATCTAAGCAAAACCTATTCAATATAAATAAAAAGCAAAAAAGTGAAAGTGATGAAAAACCTGAAGTATCACATGTCCCAAAAAGGGAAGGACTGTCTGCAGAAGAAATTTCAGCTATGAGAGGATCAAAATTGAAAGAGTTAATGGAACGTAATTTGACTTGCAATACAGTGAACCCAGTCAAGAAAGAAAAAACTGAGGAATTGGAAGAGCAAATGAACAAACTTGATTTATGCACTACAGTTGTTAAAACCTGTAATAATTTGATTGTTAAACGAGAACCACTTATTGCTACTGAAAATAGTTTTGCTAATAATACCTCAGTTAAGAACTTTAAGACATTCAAGAAGGTATGGCCATTGAAGAGGCAAGTCACTATAATTCAAGCATCGCAAATAAGCTTTGGTGACAATACTGCGGCTTAGTTTTTAAGGATTTAAAAATACTTTATATATTATTCATTATGATTTATTCAATAAGGTAAGATGTTTTTTTACACACTTGTAAAGAAAAGATAATAAAAGCATTGAACTAATCATCATTTGCTTCTGATTCATCTGATTCTTGGTCTTCTTCCTCATCCTCTTGCAGTCCAGCCTTTTTTTGATCACTGTTGAATTAAAAAATTTTTTTTTTTAAACTTTTCAGATTGATAGACTATTAAGTTAACATAGCTGCTAAATAAATGGCTGTGTCAGTATAGTTGAGTATAGCGTCATTTTAGAACAGCTTTAACAAAGCTTATGATGAAGGTTTATCCCAAAATTAAAATTTAAAGCATTTATTGCAAAGCAAATTACCTGGCCTTTGGAGCTAATTTCATCTTCTTCAGTTTCACAGTGCCATCAGGAGCCACCCTCACAATTTTGCCGGGTATTGTTGTCAGCTCATCTTCCAACACAGTGTAGTGCTTAGGCCTCTTCTGTGTTAGTTTTGGTGGTTTAATTGTACTGGATGGTCCTAGAACATTCAAATATTCATTATTTTAGTGTGTATGTTAGCTACTCGTGTATGTTTATTCTACAGACGCACGTACAATGGTTTTAGAGATAAACGATTCTGCAAAACTTTACCCCAGCAGGAAATGCAATATCTCGAAAACCTGATGACGTACCAGTTATATTTTCGGCGCACATTTCAGCACAAATATAAGCTCTCTGCCCATGCACAATATTTCTCATTTCGATCATTCGTTTAGAATTTTCCTGCTGGAACAACGTTACCCCAGCAGGAACCAATTATTCCGTTTTTTTCAAAAGCGACGACACCCACTTATTTTTTATAAGGCGCACATTCACAGCAGATTACGCACGAATTATACGTTCCACTCATATCTCTCTAGGAATCACTTTCCTGTTGGGGTAACGTACAATATTTTTGTGACTTTTTTTTATAATCTGTAGGCTCACGTTTCTCCAATATCTCGCCTGATGTTAAGCGATGATCAGGTGTTTATTATAAAAGAATTGTTTTTAGAGAATTGGTACTTACGCAATGTCAGATATAATGGCAATGACATAGACAATGGCAATTTCAGAGAGATAGACCTAATGTTAGCTTCTCCTCCAGGGAACTTTGTTTTTAGTTGCTCAACAAGGGCCATTACATTTTCTTTCAGCTTCTCCTGAGACATGGCAGTATGTCCTACAGTGATAGTTGAAGTTTCTCCTTCACTGAGACGTAAAACAGCAGTACGTAAACCCAATTCAATACTTTTCTTTAAGTTTTTTTCTTCATTTATTCTTACTGGGATCAACATGTTATGTTTTTTGAAAAACAGCTTTCCTAACAAATGTGATACATGGTTTAGCACTCTGGTGTCCACCATTATAAAGTCATGCTGAGTCAAGAGTCTGCGTTTTAATTCAAACTGGTCATACTCTACTCTAAGCTGTCTAACTGGCAGTACTGTTTTAACCTGAAACAACAATTTGTTAGTATCCAATAAAAAGCCAGTCAATAAATACCTTGATAGGAAATGATTTAAATACATACCCCAGTAACACCTTCTTTTCTCAAAATTTCTTCCCAGCGATCAATAGTAGGCTCATGGTCATGTTTTCTTCCTTTCTTTATATCTGGTGTTACTAAGCAAACTTCTCCAGTAGAAGCAACAGTGCTGTGTGGCAGCAATCTGAAAATTGTAATAGAAATAATTTAAATAATGTTACAAAGTATAGATACTAAACATATTCTATAGTTGATTTATTACTGCTTACTTACAGTTTTATATTGCCACTTGTGTTTTGTATTTTAATACAATGGATTTCAGCAAATATGGGCTTTTCATCTTCGAACATTGTGTTCTTCTTCTTATCATGGGTCACCACGACGTCAAGTAACGCACTTAAACAGGAATTAACGATGTCCTCTGTAACACTCTGTGAAGGCATTACATATCTGACTTTTTTCTTCGGTGCAGCGGGTGCAGGCTCTTTTTTCACTTCCTCAGCAACTAGTTTCACGATTTTTGCCTTTTGTACAGGTGGTGGATTAACCTGTGGTTTAGTTTTTTTATTAAGCTTTTCAACTTTAGCGGATTTTTTGTTTTTATTGTTTTTAACCTTCAGCGGCAACTTAGGTTTTACAGCCACCATTTTTATTAATTTATACCGACTAACAAATCAAAATATATTCACTGTTTATTTCTGTAACAACAACGTTAACCTCAAAGAATATCACACATGTCACTTCTGCATAACCTCACATTGGTCAAGCAAACGTCAAATTGACGGTGACATTGACATTACTTTTTCACTCAGAAATCTATTTATTTGGGTGAGGCAACCCTACGATCACGCTGGCATCTGTGCAATCCATATACTCGTTCAGCCCGTTCAACACCTAGATACGTTCAACACGGTCGCGTTATTGACACATCTTTGATTATTTTTTTATTCGCGGGCAGTCATTCAAGCAAGAGATGGCTTACTGGCATCTCATAGCCTTTCAAAATATCAGAAAAGTAGAGTTACAGTATCTCTTTTATGTGCTAATCAAATTGGTCGTCTAAGGTCCTCCATACTGTAGGTTTGCATTTTATCTAAAGATACTTGCCTCAAAGACTCCGGCCACGAGGCCAGTTTGCGATTCCATTGCCGCTGAATAATTATTATTCTGATTCAAACGTGCTATTATTGCTTAGATAAAGTACTTTATCTAAGTTTATTCAATACTGCAATCTGGTTACAAGGCAAGTTTGAGTCAGTTCAGTTGACAGTTTAGTGACTGGTCTCTTCTATGAATTTTGAAAAGTAACAGAGGCCATCTTATTGGAGGCGAGCGTGTAGAGCTTGACCTCGTGGATGCGCGGATGTTAGTGATGGTGGACGGAAAGGTGAAAAAAATAAATAAAGAAAAAAACTATACCCTGGAACCAATTTCCTGACAAATATTTCCAACAAAAATTTAGAATTCCCCTGGGAATATGCGGAGGCGTATGTGGATGCAGAAGTACGAATTCTTGCGAAGGTTTCGCATCAGAGATGGTGAACGTGGTGTTCCGTTACAACCCTGTATGAATGTAGGTACCTATATTCTGAAGACAGCTCAGTACTGGGTAGCTTCATGTTCTTACGCATCAGCCAGCAGTCCTAGATGAGATGAGAGATGACCTAACTCACTGGCACTGAATTGGTTCGTAAACTGGCCTCGTGTTCGAAGCCTATGACGCGTTATTACTTGGAGTCAGTCCGAAAGATTAATAAAAACAGTCAATAAAATAAAAAATGAAATACAGTTTTTTTTTTTGTTTTTTTTTTTTAATAATTGCCCTCATACTGACTTTACACAATATTTACAAAATAAATTACAAGGTGAACTGGGTAAATCCTTGTGAAATCTGATAGCTTATTTTATAGCGATTCTAACGAAATAACATTCATACATGGTTCCTATACAAAACTTCCGAGAAATCAGCGTTTTTCTGAGATAGCGCAAAATGGCGCCGGGGAACATGGACGGACGGCCATGTTGGTTTCCGTATTTTGGACCGTTGAGGGGATCAGAAGTTTTTTAATTATTTATCTTTGTATTTAGATAGCAAAAATAGCCATTGAAAATGTATTCTATTAAAAATATGCTATTTTAAATCAGATTTGCCCTATGGTTAGATCCGGTCATCTGTCCACCAGACCGAATCGGATTAGAACAATGGTAATTTCTATTGTGTCTGGAAATGGACAGTTGAAGGTTTAAATGAGTCATAATCGTCTTCTGAATCAAAAACAAAAATTAATGTCAAAAAAGTTTTATTCATTAGAAAAATGTGGTGTTTTAAACAATAGTCTGGGGAATAAGTGTTACAATAATGTAATAATTATTTAGAAGAATTACTTATTCATATTCTTTATTGTACACTAAACAGCCTTATCCAAATACAGAAAGACAACCTAATTACAAAGGCTAGCTTAACCCAGGGCCTAGGGCCGTGCCCGGGACGTGGACGGACCGTCAAAAAAATATCGGTGGGTACATTTTATAAGAACTCGTTCACACACGTCCGTGCACTGGCCAGTGACGGAGCGTCAATGCCTGGGCCCGGCCCTGTCACGTCCCGGGCACGGCCCTGATATGTGTGGATAGACCTTAATTGGGTTGTCTTAAAGAAAATCTCATGTCATTATTTGATATTCATGATATTTCTGTGAAGATAAAACTCCTTTTAAAGTGTCCATCACCGGTTGTGTGACGCACCCCTCTCTCCCGTGCGATTATCTTCATTGTCTGTGCCCCCCCGGCCGCGATTCCTCTGCACGTGCACGCACGGTCGAGTTATCCCCGAAAAGCGGGATTGAGCCTGTCTCGCGCGGGACATCCCGCCCGACACAAAAATATCGGGACGTCCCGCCAAAATCGGGACGTCTGGCAACGCTGGTATTTGTGCACATAGCCAGTAGAAGGCTAGACAGACTAACCTCGCAAACTGGTTCCTTCACTGACCACCTATCGAATTACTTAATGCCCACTAGAGAATAAATGATACTGGTCTTAGCCAGATCAGCGGGCACATTTATAACAAGTATTTTATCAGTGCTAGTGTAGGTACAGATCATATCAGATCATCTACATAGCAAGTTTTCAATAATGATTTTCCGTTTGGAATCAGATTTATGTAATACTCGTAAGTCAATTTTGATACTAGATAGGTAGGTACCTTTAAGAGGAAACGGGGGTGGTCTTTTCTCCATACAAAAACTCTCGTCTGTTTTCTCTCTGGTTTATGAATTTAAAGCAATGATTTTTTACAGTAAAATAAATATCAACTTCTTCTATGTCCCTATGTTTTCCTTTTTGGTGATATACCTATTATCCGTATATGAACTAGAACCCTCTCAAAATGCTCAAAATTGTCTGTATTGAGTCGCTGTCTTCAGAGCCCTAGTGTACAAATTTGACAACTATTAATGAAAAAAGGAAAACATAGGGACATAGTAAATATCCTTCTTATTCAGTTTATGAAATATCTTTTAAATCGGTCCAATATTGGAGGAGAAAACAGACGAGAGCCAAACCTCGAATTATGACTTTTTACTTAAGAAAATTTGTCGAATCTGCAGTTGTCCTTATCGCACGAATTTGTGGGCGGGGTGAGACGCAAGGGGTCTGCATAATACGTACACAGACGGAAAGGTGATGCGTAGTAGTTGAAAATAATATCGATATACTAGTGTTGAAAACAGTTATCGATAAACACATTTATATTGTTTACATGTGCTGTTCGTGAGAAATACAAATAGAAGTATTAAAAAGTATTGGATACAAAATAAAATAAAGTGCATGTCTATAAATGTTTATTACAAAAAGTTTTCAATACAAAACAGTAAATTATATATCGGATAGGTATCCGCAATCTCTAGATCGCCTACTAGGTACATCAGCGAAATTAAACTTATTTCAACGTCAGCCGCACGGGTCAATCGATCAGGTTAAGCTTTGCTTGCCGTGGTTGGTCCGTGGATGGGTGACCATATTTCATACCAAGACCCGTCCGTGTCTCGCCAAGCACGTTAAGCCGTTGGTCCCGGCTGTTATTTTCGGCTTTGACAGCCCGAAAGTCTGACCCGTTTTACCAAGGGGTTGCATATTACCCAGTAACTGGTTGTGGAGGTCAGATAGGCAGTCGATCCATCAAAATACTGGTATTCAGCTGCATCCGACTCTAACGTAGATGGGAAAAGGCTAGGCAGATTATGACGACGTGCTTTCTCTCACTGGTTTATTCTTTGGTATCCAACCGTCAATGATTTCTGGTAAAAGGCTAATGCCAGGCTTGCCACTAATGTGGTAGAACTTTTCAAATCAAATCAAATCTATCGAACTTTTCTAATAATGGTTCCATTTTTATGCCATAATGCATCGTCCCTCTTAGTATTTTAAATAATAAAAGCTTTTGGAACTACCTAAATAAAATAACAGAAATCTCGACGAGTTATGTGTAGTTGGCCTTGTACTTGGTAGAAGTAATTGTGATTCTGTTTTAATTGGTTTGTTGAACCAACTTTTTTTTTGTAATAAATAGAAAGATCGTGTTTTAAATAATAGTTTTGCACAATTTTTCGGCTATTTTTAGTCAATTCACGTGTAGTTGACATTGTATCGTAAAATACCTTGAACGTTATGACGTCACCAACATGGCGATCAATCGTGGCCCGTTTGTAGTCACTTGGTTCTTTCTAAAATTTTATCGATTTTCAATTGCTTATAATAAATTGAAAAAAAATATTTAAGAGTTTTTTGAAACGACAATATTATTTATGAAATGTAAAGTTTTGAAATACATAAAAAAAATCGTTAGTTTTTTTAAATTCAACAACCCAATTATAACATTTTGCCTTTAAACATACATAAATCTATTTCATCATCATCATCGTCATCATATCAGCCACTGCTGGACATAGGCCTCCCCCAAGGGTCACCATATTGATCGGTCCCGTGCGCCTCGCATCCAGCGGATCCCCGGAACCTTCACCAAGTCATCGGTCCAACTGGTGGGAGGCCTTCCAATGCAACGTCTTCCGGTTCGCGGTCGCCACTCCAGATCCTTTCTGCCCCATTGGCCATCCGTTCTGCGAGCAATGTGCCCTCCCCACTTAAATGTGGCAATTCTCGGGCTTGCCAAATTCTATTGCTCGGGCTATGTCGGTAACCCTGGTTCTCTAGCGGATTTCTACATTTCTGATTCGACCACGCAAGGAAACTTCATGCATAGCCCTTTCCATTGTCCTTTGGGCGACTGTAAGCTTTCTGCTGAGGCCCATAGAAAGCGACCATGTCTCAGAGCCATATGTCTGGCAACACACACTGATCATAGACTTTCGTCTTGAGACACTGTGGTAAGTTGGACGAGAAAATACTGCAACTTCCCGAACACTGCCCAGCCAAGTCGGATTCGACGGTTGACCTCTTTCTCGAAGTTGGCCCTACCCAACTGGATCGTTTGTCCCAGGTAGACATTGTCACCCACAACTTCGAGTGTAGAGTATCCGACCTTGATGTGAGTGTAACATGGACATTCAACATCACCTTGGTTTTGTGCATGTTCATCCTAAGACCCATTCTTTAGGAAGCTCTACTGAGGTCATCGAGCATTGTACTGAGGTCCTCCATAGTCTCAGCCATGACCACTATATCGTCGGCAAACCGAAAGTGAGTGATGTATTCGCCATTGAACTTTATGCCTAGCCCTTTCCGGTCCAGAACCCTGAAGACATCCTCCAGTGCAGCGGTGAACAGTTTTGGAGATATTACGTCTCCCTGTCTCACACCTCGCTGCATAAGGACGGGTTCCGAGGTCTGATCCTGAAGTCGAACTGACATGGTAGCGTTTTTATACAAACATTTCAACACTTCAATGTACCGGTAGTCAATTTGGTACCGTTGGAGAGACTGCAGTACAGCCCAAGTGTCGATCGAATCGAAGGTTCTCTCGTATTCCACAAACGCTAAACAGAGAGGCAGGTTGTACTCTTCGGTCTTCTGTATAACCTGCCGCGTATGTGTGTGGTCTACGGAGACGATTAGCGATGACCCTTGAAAACAGCTCTAAATCCATTTATTTTTGATGAATTCCGTCTTCAGGTGACATACTTGCAATTTCATATATGAAATTATAAGGACAGTTTACCTCTATTATCGAGTCTTCACCTACCAGACCATCCGGGCTTGCCGCTAAAAAGGGTTTGTTTTCATCGATAAACATTCCACACTCTAATAACTGTAGCCCCGTGTGCTTGATAAATTGATCGATCGCTTTAGATTCCTTTTCCTTGCCATAATTGGTTGCCACGGTTCCTTTAAATTTGTTAGATAATAACGTTTCTCATATTTTGCGAACCGATGTTTTCGGTCGCATCTTACATATTCGCCCAAAATTCGATGCCGTAAGCCTATTTAGTCTTTCAATTTCCCATAAGCTATCAGCGCAATCTTTCAAGAAATTTATTTTTCTTTTAATTTATATAAATCCAAAGGCAGGAAGAAGATATTTCTTCCAACTCTAAGCGACCGTAGTTTTAACAGGTTATGTAGTTCTTTTTATTTTGCTCGTTCCGTCTTTGGGATACGTCAGTTTCCTTTTTCGGTAAATCTCTGTGAATTTTTTCGAACGCTGCTTTTGTTCTAAATTTTTTTTTTGTATATTGGCTCGGACTGCAGCCCTGTATTTTTCTTGAATGCGTGCATGAATAGCCCTTCGCTATTCCATGAAGTTACTACTCCATAACATCTTGTCTGATGTGATATGAGCCACTTCTTGCAAAGTTAATTCTTTTTCCGCCAATAAATTTAGCAATTACATTATTAAATTGCACTACAGTACCTATTATTAGTCTCGTCCAAAAAACGATTTTCTGCGTTTGCTGTTAAGAATAACATATATTGTTAGATATCTGTCCACAATCCACAACAACAAAAGTAACGAGTGACTGGGGCGATTACAAGAAATGCGCGAGCCGCGGCCGAGAGCGTTTTGGAGGCACGCACACACTGTCAACTTACTCACACATGGATAAGGCGGCCGGGCGCCACGCGCTCGTAGTTCGCAGAGCGACAGCGATAGTTTTTTCAAATACCTATTTTTCAAAAGTCTCTCCGCCCGTATTTCCTCTTAAGGTTTGTGTGAAGCTAATGGTGAAGAAAATACTGTAGAGTCCTAGCTTCGAATTAGCCTTAAGGTAAAACCTACCTTCCTAATGTAACTGCCTACCTAGGCGTTGATTATTGTTTACACAGTATTTCACTCCGAAAATCACCTATTCTGTAGCGAAGTCAATTAACTGAAAGTAAGTGAACGTTTTCTGGCCTACCGCCAGACTTCGCAGTGGTTATGTGTTAGTGTGTTCATTAGCAGTGCATTCCTAGATAACATGCAATAAACGCTTGTTATTTTAATTTATGTGAATCTTGGAAGGAATTATCGGCTATTTAGCCAATAGATCGAGCGTCCGTTTCGCCGAAAAGCCATTGCAACGATAGTCCTATCCATCGAATGCTTATTGGCTCGACGTGCCAGTAAATCGAAAGCTATTCAACCTAAAATATTCAAGAAGACTAAAATAAGGAATATAAAATGAGATAAAAATCAAACCAGCAGGGGTCCGATGATGAAACGAGCTTGGCGGAATTAGATCATGCAATCCCATCGCACACGCCCCGAAATGCAACCGATAAAAAACCGATAAGCTGGCAACTCGGCGACGATGTTCAAGGCTCCGGAGCTTTGACTTAACCAGTGCCTCATTGCCGATGAGCCTCTTGGCCCGCTTTTCGATCGACTCTAGTGCATCAAGCTGGTATTTGGCAGATCCGTCCCAGAGATGAGAACAGTGCTCCATGCATGATCGAACTTGCGCTTGATACAAGCTGAGCAGCTGTTCTGGCGTGAAGTACCTTCTAACCTTTGCAAGGATCCCCAGCTTTTTGGCTGCCAGCTGAGCCTTTGCCTCAATGTATGGACCAAAATTGAGAGTTGATGTCAACGTAACGCCAAGAAGCTTAAGATGGTCAGTTATTAGCACGGTCACATCTCGGAAAGTTGGAGCCGGCTGAAATTGGCTCTTTTTACCGAAAAAAAAACACGCCTGGGTTTTAGCAGCATTAAACCTGACCAGATTGGCATCGCCCCATTCGGAGACTGCCTGCAAGGACTGTTTTATAATTAAAGATTAAATACTCTTAGTCAGATACATACACTTTATTAACATTCTTACAGGACATACTTCTAGACACTGTTGCAGCGATAGCATAGATAATCAAACCCACAGATAATCAACTTATTATAGAACACCTCCCCCTATGCTTAATTTATACTCGTCAGCATTAAACCAACTTAACTTCTAATCAACATGGGTCATTTTACAAATCCAAAATCTGTCTGGGCTTTATAATTCTGCCAGATCTAGTCTGATGCAAGCTTGATCTATTATTCTCAACATTGCTAGAACTATTACCATTTGTCGCATCAGGCACACTTTGTGAACGGCTAGGTAAACTCAACTGACAATTATTATCGCTTACATCTATGAACATGTCTCTAGGACCATAACTTACATTAGTTTGAGACTTTCTCATGTGATAAGTATTTCTTCTTACTGGTTTACAATCACCGCTTACTATATAAGATCTAGGTTCATCAGCTTTATTTAATACTATTCCCTTTTTCCAAATATTTTCCTTATCTGTTTTATATACTATTTGTTCCCCTATCTCAAAACTTTGTTCCTTCCTTCTAGCTTTCCTATCATGAAATTTTTTAGTTACAGACTTTCTCATATTCAACAAAATATCGACATTTTTCTCTATCTTTGGTTCTAGAGCTATACTGCTAGTAGGTAAGTTAGTTCTTAGGCGTCTACTATGTAAAATTTGTGATGGTGAAATTTGTAAGCCAGCTAAAGGTGTATTATTATAGTGTAAAATGGAATCTCTGTAATCCCTGTTTTCGTCATTAGATTTCCTTAACAAAGTCTTAGCAATATGTACAGACTTCTCTGCTAACCCATTACTCCTATGGTAATGTGGACTACAAGTTACAATTTGTATATCTTTAGACCTATAATACTGTTTACACTCATGTGACAAAAATGGATTATTATCAGCAACAACAGTCTCTGGGTAACCAAATCTAGTAAATACTTCTTGCATTGCATTAATTACGGATTCAGAATTCTTGTTTAACAAAGGAATTATTTCAAGCCAATGTGACAGGTAATCAACTATCACTAAATATGATTTACCAGCTAACTCCAATATATCTGTCCCTACTTTACTAAATCTTTGCTTAGGTATCTTATGGCACAACATAGGCTCATAATAATTCTTAGGTCTAAATTTTTCACATGTTGTACATTTAACAATATTTTTTTTAATATTCTCAGACATACCAGTCCAATAGAATAGCTGTCTAGCTCTATTAATACTTTTATTAACCCCTGGGTGTCCTTGGTGAACTAAATTTAGCACATAAGATCTCAAAGATTCTGGTACAATTATTTTAGAACCAACAAATACTAATCCTGCCTCAACATAAATATCATCCTTAAATTTATAATATGGTTTACATTCCGAAGAAACCCTAGATTCATCAGGCCATCCACTAAAATAATAATTAGTAATCTCTGTCAAAATTCTGTCTTTACTAGTAGCTAATCGAAATTGAATTTTCCTTTCTGAACTCATAGGTAAATGTACTGAAACTGAATGTACCATTTCCATCATCTCAACATCTTTTTCTATTAATTTCCTACTATTCCTTGAAAGCATATCAGCAAAATGTATAAATTTCCCAGGAACATAAACAAGATTCAAACTGTACTTTAATAATTTTAACCTTAAACGTCTTAATCTAGGTGAACCAATCTTACTGATCTGTTTTGACATAATTGGTAACAAAGGCTTATGATCAGTTTGGACTCTAACAGAATTACAGCCATAAACATACTTATGGAATTTTTGTGTACCATAATAAATGGCTAATAGCTCTTTCTCAGTTTGACTATAATTAATTTCAGCACTATTCATAGTTCTAGAAACACCGGCAACTAATCTTAAAATATTTTTATTATCTTTTTGAAACATACAGCACCCAATACCATTTTTAGAAGCATCACATTGCAAAATTATCTCTTTATCAGTACAAAATGGGCTCAAAGCTGGTGCCTGAGAAATCTTACACTTCAAATTACCCAACATTTTCTCATGATGTGGTAACCACTGAAACTCTACATCTTTTTTCAAAAGTTTACATAATGGTGACATTAATTCTGCCATCTCAGGAACATATCTTCTTACATAATTAAAAGAACCAATCAATCTTTGTAATTCTTCCTTAGAACTAGGTGACTTTAACTGTAATAGAGACTCCACTCTATCACCATCAACTCTCATACCTTCCTTGCTGAATATTTGACCAATATACTTAACTTCTCTTTGCTTGTATTGTAATTTATCTTTGTTAAAAACTGCTCCTATCTCTTTTGCTCTTTCCAACAATTTAGCAACAGATTTATCATGTTCAAATTCGTTTTTCCCCATAACTACAATGTCATCAAACCAACACAAAACATTAGGTATAGAGCCAAAGTAAAATTCCATTTGATCTTGGAAAACTTCAGGTGCATTGGTTACACCATAGGGAAGAACTAAATATCTATACACTCCAAATGGTGTAGCGAAGCAACATTTCCATGAAGCGTCCTCTGAAAGTGGGCAATGATGAAATCCTTCTGACAGATCAAAAACGGAATATACTTCCATATCTCTTAACTTAGAAGCCACTTCATCAACAGTGGACATATGTTTTGGTTTTCTAATAACATACTTATTTAAATCTGTTGGGTCTAGACACAATCTTAACTTTTTATTTTGTTTTTCAATAATGACAATCCTATTAATACAAGCTTCTGAATCAATTTCCTCAACTTTCTTTATGGCACCTCGCTTAACTAACCTGTCTAACTCACACTTCAAGGGTTCAGACAAAGCTAAGGGAACCTTAACTGGTGGATTACAGATAGGTTCATGAGTAATTGTTGGAATATTACATTTATTGGGAAAACTACCATGACCATTAAAAACTTCAAAATTTTCCAATATAAACTTAGACTTCTTTTCCTCTGTATTACATACAGAGACTATTTTTGGGGACTGAGTCACCCACGTCCGTAGGAGTATACCCCATTTGATTCCCTACACGTGGTCCCCGGGTGGTGCAAATCAGGTGACACCAACTGGTGGTAGGCTTCGGCCGAGGGCTTGCGACCACCCACCGGGCAAAGACGTACCGCCAAGCGGCCTAGCCGTGTTCCGGTACGATGCTCGGTGTAGCCAACTAGAGGAGTTGGGTCGAGACAGCTGTTCCACTGCATGCAGACCAGTCTGACGCGTACTGGTATGGATGTGTCGGGAGACTGGTCGCGGAGGGTAGCGGGATCCGAGGCACGGTGCGCCGCTGGCCGACCGCAGGTAGTTGGGGGCCCAAGTAGTGTGCCAGCCACATACGAAAGGCTGCCCCGCCAACTGTCGAAAAATCCCGGAATGCACCATCGAGCTGGTTGGCGACCAGATGGGAGGGCCCGATGGACATTTCGGGGGGGCTCGGGCGTCCCCGCGGTCTCCAGACTAGTGCCCCAATGATGGCGTCCTATCAGTGCGTGTCTGTAGGTTAACAGCGTGGAACCTCGTCTCACTTCCTTCTCCTCATCTCACCCTTCACTCTTATACATACATGACAAGGAAAAATCAAACTAGAGTTCAACAGCGGCTGCACCCCCTCCCAATCAAAGTGCACCTTACAAATATCAGAGGACTGCACTCCAATCTCGTAGCAGTCCATCATCATCTCGAGACTGATAAGCCGGCTCTCTTTTTCCTTTCGGAGACGCAGATCAGATGTCCGTCAGACATATCGTACCTTACATACCCAGGGTTTACCCTGGAGCACAATTTCAAGCTTCGCGCTGGTGTATGCATGTACGCCCGAGACGACATCTGTTATCGGCGTCTCCGAAACCTTGAGGACTCTAGGTTTTCTGTGCTGTGGGCTTTGGTGGACACAGGCCACGATAAAATTATCTACGCCTGTGTCTACCGTTCGCACAACGGTGATCAGGAGACAACCAGGCTCACAGAGTACCTTAGTGAGGCGGCTGATATAGCGCAGCAACGGTATCCTTCCGCCCAATTGGTGTTACTGGGGGACTTCAATGCCCACCATCAGGAGTGGCTCTTCCCGTACCAGAGCACTGATCACGCTGGGCGGGAGATGAGAAAGCTTGCGCTTGCTTTGAATCTCGCCCAGCTGGTCCAGGGGGCAACGAGGGTGCCGGATGTTGATTCGCACACAGCCAATTGCTTGGACCTTCTGCTGACAACAGATCCAGACCGATACTCGGTGTCGGTATCTTCACCTTTGGGTAGTTCCGACCATTGTCTGGTGAAGTCTGTATCCGTCCACTCCCCGCCCGATCCCAGCCCAAGAGGCGCACGGCGGGTTTGGCGGTACAAGTCAGCAGATTGGGATGGGATGCGTTCTTTCTTCGCATCTTATCCTTGGCAGCCCACCTGCTTCGCTTCGGCTGATGCTTCGTCGTGCGCGGACGCCGTGACGGATGTGTTGCGTCAGGGAATGGAGTACTACATTCCGTTCTCTGACGTAGCAATGTCTAGCGCTGACCGGCCATGGTTTGGCGCCGAGTGCAAACGCGCTGACTCGCTTAAACATGAGGCGTACCTGGCATGGGTCGACGCTCGGACGCGCAAAGCAAGCGACGTGAGTCAGCTGAAGAGAGCCTTCAATAGGGCTGCCAAGTCCTGCAAGAAGGTGATGCGAAGAGCCCGGTTTGACCACATAAGCCGTATTGGGACCAAACTTGCCTCACACCCGGCTGGTAGTAAAGCGTTTTGGTCCCTGGCTAAGTCGGTTGAATCGAACTTCTGCCGTCCCTCACTACCACCACTGCTGAAACCCGACGGGTCACTGGCCCACACCGCAGAGGAGAAAGCAAACTTGTTTGCCTCGCTTTTTGCGGAATCTTCACGTCTGGATTCTGGTGATGCGCGGCCCCCTCCTTCTCCTGATGGATGCGAGACGAGTATGTCGGACATTCGCATCCATCAAAAGGACGTTCTTAGGGTACTGCGCAACCTCGACGTGAACAAAGCTAGTGGCCCCGACGGGATTCCAGCAATTGTTCTGAGAACCTGTGCGCCTGAACTGTCTCCGATCCTAACACGCCTGTTTCGCCTTTCGTATGAGACTCGAAAAGTGCCTAATGCTTGGAGGCAAGCTAACGTTCAGCCTGTGCCCAAGAAGGGCAGTCGAGCTGACCCGGCCAACTACAGACCCATTTCGATTACGTCCATCCTCTGCAAGAGTATGGAACGGGTACTCAACTCTAAACTCCTGGCATACCTAGAAGCTAATGACATCCTCAGTGACCGCCAATATGGCTTCCGCCAAAATCGGTCAACTGGGGATCTTCTAGCGTATGCCATTCACATCTGGAGTGAGGCCATCGAGAGGCATGGGGAAGCGCTTGCCGTGTCCCTGGACATCTCGAAGGCTTTTGACAGGGTCTGGCATGAAAGCCTTATTGGTAAGCTTCCTTCATTCGGTCTGCCCAGTGGTCTGTGCGATTGGATTGCAGATTTCCTGAGGGACCGGTCCATCCGAGTGATTATTGATGGCCGCTCGTCTGACCAACTGGATATTAATGCCGGGGTTCCTCAGGGATCGGTGCTCTCAGCAACATTGTTCTTGCTTCACATAAACGATCTGCTAAAACCCGGCACCTTTGGGTATGCGGACGACAGCACTGTTGCTGAGAGATACGTCTCCGACGCGCGCGCTACTGGGCCTCAAGTCCGGTCTCTGCGAGAGGCCATGGTTGGGCGCTTGAATCTTTCCTTGAAGGCAGTCTCCGAATGGGGCGATGCCAACCTGGTCAGTTTCAATGCTGCTAATAATAATATAATAATATCGTTTATTTATAATATAAGGCACATTTTACAATACAATATCTTAAACATATAAAAGAAGACAGTTTCTTATTTGCCTGAACTAGGTTGAACCTGTGTTTCAGGGTATAAAGTGCTTAAAACTTATAGTAAATAATAATAAATTAACAATAGGTATAGTATATGAATACTTAAATTAAAGACACATCAAAATTATTATTTTGTTACAGCCAGGAGATCTTCTGTCTCTCCGTAAGAGATGCCAAGTAGATGTTCAAGGATAGTCTTTTTACAGCTAAAATAATTTAATTTATACATATTTAATTTTCTATTTAATCTATTGTACAGAAATGGACCTAAGAAAGTAAAGAATCTATTTACAAAGACATATTTTGAGGATGCATTAGAATCGCAGACAATGTCATTTCGTCTCTTATTATTTATGTATTCGGCGTTATAGGAAAGCATGGTGTGTTGTTTTAATACTAAGTGCATAATGAAAAGCTGCCGAACAGTCAGCACGTTGCAGGATTTGTAAAGCAGATCAGTGGGGTAGAGAAAAGGGTGGAAATTGGCTACTTTTAAAATTGCTCTCTGAGCCCTTTCAAGAGGCAGTAGATGCGTTTTTGGTGCGCCACCCCATGAGGTGATACAGTATAGGATTACAGATTGACCTAGGGCCAAATAGACTTGTTTGATCAATTTTGTGTCTGCAATCGTTCTCAACTTTTTAAAAACATAAATTAGTTTGCGCACTCTATTAACTAGGCTATCTATATGAGGTCTAAAGGAGAGTGTTTCATCTATAATAACCCCGAGATATTTTATGTTGCCTGTTTTGAGGATGAAAGGACAATTACACATGCTGACTGGGTGGAAACCACATTTATGGGCATACAGATGAGAGTTAGTAATGTTAACTTGAGGCTTGCGCATGGAGAAGTGAATATATTTTGTCTTGTCAGCATTTAGTGTTAGTAAATTGCTTTGTAGCCAATTAGTCACAGTATTGAAACCTTGTTGAGCGAATTCGTACAATTCATTACCGGTTTTCGCGGTAAAGATTAACGCCGTGTCGTCGGCATATGATATGAGTTTGCCTTGTTTAATATCTAAATTACACAGATCGTTAATGTAAATCAGAAATAGGGTTGGGCCCAGTATGCTTCCCTGAGGAACACCATAACCAGTACTCTTTTGCTCATCGCTAGTAATATCGTCTATTTTAACATATTGAGATCGATCGTCTAAGTAGTCAGCAAAAAGTTTCAGCGGTGTTCCCCTAATTCCTAAAGCCTCTAATTTTTTTAGAAGCATGGGAACGGACACCGTATCAAAGGCTTTGGCTAGATCAAGGAAAACTCCCAGGGTCTGGTTTCCTTTGCCAAGTTCTTCTGCGGTATAATCTGTCAGACTATGCACCGCATCGGCTGTGGATAATTTGGCTCTGAACCCAAATTGCGCAGATGATAATAGATTGTTTTTTTCTAGATAATTAACTAGTCTATTGTTTACAATTTTCTCTAGTATTTTAGATATTGAAGGGAGTAAAGATATCGGTCTATAATTATTTACTAAGTTTTTGTTTCCGGTTTTAAAGATAGGGATTACAACTGCTTTTTTCAGATATCTAGGGAAAATACCTTCAGATAAACAAATACGAAATATATGCGTTAAGGGAGGTACTAGGATATGCTTAAAGGTTTTAAGGATCTTATTGCTTATATTATCCCATCCAACTGCACAGTCATCTTTTAGACCAGATATTATTCGGGTTATTTCGTCTTCGTCAGTATCCAGCAAGCCAAAAGATTTTAAAGCACATCTATTATTTTGGGAACATGGAGGAACACAGTAATGTTTTGGAATCTGTTCGGCAAGAGTTTGCCCGACATTTACAAAAAAGTTATTAACGTGGTTGGCTGACAAGAGAGGTGATGGATTAGAAAGCAGCAAGCTCGAATTTGATTCACGCTGTTTTGTCCTGTAGGTGACGTTCTTAATATGTTTCCAAAGTTGCTTACTATTGTTTCCTGCTCTATTTAATTCATTTCTATCGTAATTAATTTTTAAGTTCTTTAGGAGGTTGTTGCAAAAATTTCTGTATCTCTTATAGGTTATTTTAATGATTAGATTATCAGGGTTACTCCTAGATCTCTGATGAAGTTTATCTCTGTGTCTTATACACCGAATTAGGCCAGGAGTCATCCAAGGCTTGATGTTACGAAGTTTTTTGTTTACTATAATAGAAGTCGTATTACGTAATATTGCTAATTGAACATGTTTTATTAAGTACGATAAAGCAAAATTAGCGTCAGCAGTATTGTAAACTGGGTTAAAGTCAAGATTGCATAAATCATATTCGAGTTTGTTTGTGTTTAATTGCGTTTTCGTCTGGGGACGATTTAGCTTAGGCAGCGTTAATTTAAGGGTTAGTAGAACAGCTAAGACCCAGGCGTGTCTTTTTTCCGCTAAAAGGAGCCAGTTCCACCCGGCTCCTTCTTTCCGAGATGTGACCGTGCCGTTAACGGACCGACTTGAGCTTCTTGGCGTTACGTTGACATCGACCCTCAATTTTGGTCCATTCATTGAGGCAAAAGCTCAGCTGGCTGCCAAAAAGTTGGGGATTCTTGCGAAGGTGAGACGGTACTTCACCCCAGAGCAGTTGCTTAACTTGTATCAAGCGCAAGTCAGATCATGCATGGAGTACTGTTCTCATCTCTGGGACGGATCTGCCAAATACCAGCTGGATGCACTCGAGTCGATCGAAAAACGAGCCAAGAGGCTTATCGGCAATGAGATACTGGTCGAGTCTAGGCTCCAGAGCCTTGAACATCGGCGCCGAGTTGCCAGCCTGTCGGTTTTTTATCGGTTACATTTCGGGGAGTGTGCGTTGGAATTGCATGAACTGATTCCTCCTAGCCCGTTCCATCATCGGACTACAAGACGTACGGCGATGCGTCATCGATACATGGTGGACATCACACCCATACGCACCAAACGTTTTGGGAACACTTTTATTATACGAACAGCAAAAGAGTGGAATTCCCTGCCTGAGTCTGTGTTTCCCGATAGCTACAACCTGGGAGTCTTTAAGTCAAGAGTGAATAGGTTACTTCTAGGCAAGCGTGCTCCATCGTCGACCACATCATCGCTTACCATCAGGTGAGATAGTGGTCAAACGCAAGCCTATTACATATAAAAAAAAAAAAAAAAAAAAATACTGACACTTTTTGTACCCTTTTTACCAAATTCAATTTTATGCAACCGGGCAAACCTAATAGCATATTTTGGCTTTCAACAAGCATAAAATTTTCACAACATTCATGATTTTTATACTTACACCTTAAATTAACCATACCTAAAGGTTTAATTCTAGTACCTTGGAATCCTTCTAATTCAGTATGAACCGGAGTTACCTGCAATTTAGTATTAAGACTTTTAAAAACTTTCCATGGCATAACACTAACATCCGCACCAGTATCAAGACGACACTTAACATTGGCATTTTCAATTATTATATTCTCAGTCCACTGACCATTATTGACCATTCCGCAGAATAATGATGACTCTGGCGAAGAATCACCACAATGCTCCTGAATATTGTGTACTTTTCTAACTCTGCATGACACTGCAAAATGATTTAAAGTGCCACATTTGCTACACTTTTTCCCATATGCTGGACATTGTCTTGGACCATGTCGTGTCGTTTGACATCGACTGCAATTAAACTTACTCTCTTCTTTGTAACTTGCATTTTTATTTTGACTTTTAGTTTTTACTCTGTCAATTTCATAACTATTGACTGGATTCATTATTTTCACCTGTTCTTTACTTTGTTCTGCACTTCTGCATAAATCAGCGGCTTTGTTCAGAGTCAAACTTTCTTGTCTGAGTAAACTTTCTTGCAAATTTTTGTCCGTTATACCGTGAACTATTTTGTCTCGCAGGAGCTGATCCTCGATGGTTTCCATTGTGCTCTTATAATTGCATGTCCTGTAAGTCTTTTACAGTCCGTTAAAAAATTATCAAACTTTTCGTCCTGCTGCTGTTTCCTCTCATTAAATTTAAAACGTTCAAAAACTTCGTTCACTCTAGGTCGAACATATTTATCAATCGCATCTAACAGTTTTTCATACTTCACAGTCTTTTCACTTGAGACCGGAAGAGTTGCAATAATTCTGGCGGACTCCATCCCCATCATGTTCCTCATCAGAGCAACTTTAACGTGGTCTGCGGCTTCATCTTTACCAATACCAACTAAATAATCTTGAAAACATTGTTTCCACAATGGCCACTCATCGCCGGCATTACTCGACCGCATATCAAAATTTGGCAAAACTTTCACACAATTCTCCATAATAATAACTTTTGTGATTAGCAAGAATAGTAATATTAGTGATTCGTTTTTACGACTGCGCCATGTTCTTCATCCTACCGGCTGCGCCATGTTTTATAATTAAAGATTAAATACTCTTAGTCAGATACATACACTTTATTAACATTCTTACAGGACATACTTCTAGACACTGTTGCAGCGATAGCATAGATAATCAAACCCACAGATAATCAACTTATTATAGAACAAGGACAGGTTCAAGCGCTCCACCATGGCGTCCCGGAGAGACTGGATCTGTAGCCAGGTAGCTCGAGCGTTGGACATGTATCTCTCAGCAACAGTGCTGTCGTCTGCATACGCAAAAAGTAAAGTGGCTGAGAGTACCGACCCCTGAGAGACCCCGGCATTGATATCCAATTACGAATGTCCAACATACTCGTCTCGCATCCATCAAGAGAAGGAGGAGGCCGCGCGTCACCAGGATTCAGACGTGAAGATTCCGCAAAAAGAGAGGCAAATAAATTTTCCTTCTCCTCAGCGGAGTGGGCCTGCGACCCATCGGGTATCAGCAGTGGTGGTAGTGAGGGACGGCAAAAGTTCGACTCGACCGACTTAGCCAGGGACCAAAACGTTTTACTACCTGCTGGGTAAGAAGCATGTTTGGTCCCTATTCGGCCAATGTGGTCGAACCGAGCTCTTCACAACACCAACTTGCAGGACTTGGCAGCCCTGTTGAAGGCTTTTTTCTTCCGAGCCACGTCGCTCGCCTTGCGCGATCGAGCTCCGACCCAAGCCAGGTACGCCTCATGTTTAAGCGCGTCGGCGCGCTTACATTCGGCGCCAAACCATGGCCGGTTGACGCTGGACATTGTTACGTCAGAGAACGGATTATAGTACTCCATTCCCTGACGCAACACATCGGTCACGGCGTCCGCGCACGACGTTGGATCAGTCAAAGGAAAGCAAGTAGGCTGCCAAGGATAGCATGCGAATAAAGAACACATACCATCACAATCTGCTGACTTGTACCGCCAAACCCGCCGGGTACCTCTTGGACTGGGATCGGGCGGGAAATAGACGGACACAGACTTCACCAGACAGTGGTCGGAACTACCCAAAGGTGAAGCTATCGACACAGAGTATCTGTCCGGATCTGTTGTCAGCAGAAGATCCAAGCAATTCGCTGTGTGCGAATCAACATCCGGTACCCTCGTTGCCCCCTGGACCAGCTGGGTGAGGTTTAGCGCTAGCAAAAGCTTACACTTCTCCTGTCCAGCATGATCAGTGCCCTGGTATGGGAAGAGCCACTCCTGGTGACTTAAGATCCTATGTCCCCTAGCTGGGGCAGAGGGCTTCCACAGTAGTCCTCCATCGAGACCGGTCTTGAGCTTCGCGCTTCACCTCGCTCCACGCCATTCCAATGCTTGTCGCTTCAGCTAATACGGTACGTCGCCAAGATTGACGGGGACGGCCTCGCTTCCTTTTTCCTTGAGGATTCCAATCTAAGGCCTGTTTAGGAATGTGATCGGAATCCCTCCGGAGCGTGTGACCAATCCAACTCCATTTACGCCGCTTGATCTGTCGGTCGATCGGGGTCTCGTTGCATCTCTCCAACAGCTCTACATTAGAGATGATCTCGGGCCAGTAAATTCCGAGGATGCGACGAAGACATCGGTTGACGAAGACCTGGATTTGGCGCGAGATGTCCTTTGTTACCTTCCACGTCTCGCACCCGTAGAGCAGCACGGATTTGACATTGGACCCGAAGACTTTGAGTTTAACCCTTCGGGTCAGTTTCCGCGATTGCCACACAGGTCTCAGCTGCGCGAAGGTAGCTCGCGCTTTGGCAATCCGAGAAGCGATATCCTCTTCAGTTCCTCCAGTTTCTGACACGACGCTCCCGAGGTACGTGAATTTGTGGACGCGTTCCACAACCTCTGTGCCGATTAACATCGGTGTAGAATTCTTCACACCTGTACGCATCTCTTGAGTCTTTCGGATGTTAATTTTGAGCCCAGTTTTCGCCGCCTCCTGGCGCAGGTCGTTCAGTTTCGCTTGCATGTCAGCGTGTGTATGACTCAGCAGGCATAGATCATCGGCATAGTCCAGGTCTTCCAAGACGTTGGTCAATCCCCACTCTATCCCGCGACGCCTGCTATGGTGAGTGCGCAACATGATTCCGTCGAGAACGATTATAAAAAGGAGGGGCGAAAGAAGACAGCCCTGACGGACACCAGCGTGCACTGCGATGTCCTCCGAAATGAGTCCTTCGTGAGTCACCTTGCAGGAATATTTTCTATAAATGCTCTCCAATAGGCGGACTATTTTTGACGGCACTCCAATGACCAAAAGGCGGGACCAGATGCTGGACCACTTCAACGTATCAAAGGCCTTTTCGAAGTCGACAAAAGTAAGATAAATTTCCCTTTGCCATTCTGATGCCTGCTCAAGAATGATACGAAGAGTGTTTGTATAATATTAGGTGTGGACCAAATAACAACGCACATGTTTCAGATAACGTATCAATGTATTTCTGGTCTCTCTGTGTTACAATCAATATCGCGGAACCAAGCGTTCCTGCTCTTGGGTGTTGCCATAGACATATCCTAATATACAACATCCCCCCGGTTTTACTTATAACATATAATCACTTAAATAGGCTGGAGGTCTAACAACTCTTCCTGTTCTGGTAACATTTACAGGAGAGCTACTATTATTTATTGGAGTTGGTACATTACCCTCGGTTGGTACAATTCCCTCGGTTGGTACATTTACATCACACTCTGTTCTTGTTAAATTAGATTTATTATTACAGTAAGTATCAGTAAGACAGAGAAGTTTAGATCTGGTTGCCCGTGATGGAAAAAGAGAGCCTGGTTCGAGGTCGTCGTTCCTATATATAGGCATCGTTCACTGCCCTCTCTCGGCAGGCCGTCGAACTCCGCAGCTGGGCGACGTCGCAAGCGCACGAAGGTGTGGTAGTGGTTCGCGCTTTCAGCTCAGCAACTGCTTGGTGGTTCCTGCCGTTGTTGGTAGATGGCGCTGTCTTCAACATCCTCCGCCGCTTTGAGAGCTTCAGGATAGCTCTCAATGATAACATTGTTGTGGTGATAGTACCATCGCTGGCATGCTTGCAGCATCGGCGTCTTCCCTGGGTACTGGAAGGGGGCAGATCTTGGAGAAGGCCCGCTCAATGACGCCTGTAGCGGTGCGAATGGAGGCCACTCTGGGAACGCCGTCCTTTCCTGGGAACACATTTGTTATTCGTCCTAATCGCCACTTAAGAGGTGGCAAATTGTCCTCCTTCACCAAGACTAGTGAGTTCGGAGTGAGAGTTTCTTTGGTATCCTTCCACTTGGAACGCTTCTGTAGCTCAGAAACGTATTCACTCGCCCATCTTGCCCAGAAATGTTGTCTCAGCTGCTCGATACGGCGATAGCGTGACAGTGAATGCGTGGCTACTGTCATGACGTCTTTCTCTGCAGGCGCCGTCAGCGGTCGACCGATCAAGAAGTGCCCAGCAGTGAGGGGAGTGAAGTCATCAGGATCTGAAGAGATAGGATACAAGGGACGGGAATTCAGGACGGCTTCTATCTGTGCTAAAACCGTGCTGAACTCCTCGTAATTAAGATGTGCATTGCCTATTACGCGAACAATGTGGTGCTTGCAGGATTTTACCCCCGCCTCCCACAAACCGCCAAAATGAGGTGAATACGGAGGAATAAATTTGAAGTCAATATGATTTTCTGAATTAAAGTTTTGTATGTCAGCAGAACATTTATTTAAGAAATGTGTAAATTCCTTAGCTGCACCCACGAAATTCCTACCGTTATCAGAAAAGATTTGTAAAGGTTTACCTCTTCGTGAAATAAATCTTTTTAGTGCCTGAATAAAACCTTCAGATGATAGTGAAGTAACAAGTTCCAAGTGCAAAGCCTTAGTTGAAAAGCAAACAAACAAACACAAATAGCACTTCTCCAATTTGGCACCCCTTCCCTTACGGTTAAGTATGTACATAGGCCCGGCGTAGTCTACTCCACACCGTAGAAAGGGAAACCCAGGCTGCAATCGCTCGTTAGGTAAGTTACCCATAATTGGTTGTGTTGTGATTGTTTTCATACGATAACATATAACGCATCGATGTACTACTTGTTTTGCTAAATTCCTGCCACCTAGCGGCCACCAAGTGTCTCTAATGTGTGATAAGAGCAGCTGGGGTCCCGCATGCAGTAATTTTTTATGTTGATAGTTAAATAACAATAAAGTAAAGTGATGTTTACTACATAATAATATTGGGTGTTTTTTATTGTACATGAAATCTGAATTTCCTAACCTACCACCCACGCGTATTATTTTATTTTTATCTAAAAAAATATTTAAACTTGACAAACTACGTGATGGTTTATTAGGTAAGTTATTTATTAATACCTTCACTTCATTAGGAAACGATTCCCTTTGTACCAACCTTACGAGTAATGTTGATGCATTATTTAACTCGTCAACTGATAAGGAACCCGTATAACGTTTAGTGTGATCTTTTGTTCGTGCATTGTTTAAGAAGCGACACACAAATGCGCAAGCGCGTTGAAGTCTATTGTACGAAGAAAATCTTTTAAATTCAATTACGCGATCTAAACTAGTAATACAGGTTGGTACACTAACAATGTTCGATTTCAGTTCGGGTAATATATCGGTTGGAGTCTGACATAAGTGGTTTTGTTTGTGTGACCAATTTATTGTTTACCTTATCTTGTAAAAATAACGGTCCTTTCCACCACAAGGGTGATGTACTCAGTTCTTCCAATCGTGTACCGCGTGATAACAGGTCTGCCGGGTTATTTATTCCGCTGACATGTAACCAACACACATCACTTGTTAACTCATTTATCTCAACAACACGGTTCTGTACAAAGGTTTTGAGCTGATTAGGAGACATTCTAAGCCAACCTAAAACTATTGTGGAGTCTGTCCATAAAACAATATTATCGAATGTAACGCGGAGTGATTTTTTAATTTTATTTAGTAATTTCGCTCCGACAAGCGCGCCACATAACTCGAGCCGAGGAATACTAACTGGCTTGACCGGAGCTACACGACTTTTAGCGCATAGCAACTTCACTGTGATGTCACCATTCGAATTACGGGTACGAACATATGCGCAAGCACCATACGCAGTTTGACTTGCGTCGGTAAATAGGTGTAACTCTATTAAATTAGGTGAATCACACAAAACAAATCTAGGAATGCGCACTTTATATAGGTTTGATATTGACTCAACGAATTTCTTCCAAAGCAACATTATATCGTGCGGCAGGGCATCGTCCCAACCTACTTTATTAAGCCACAGTTTCTGAAGAAGAACTTTGGCTACTATAACCACCGGACTTAATAACCCCAAAGGATCGTAAATTTGAGAGACAGCGGATAAAATCGACCGTTTAGTCACGTTGGAGAAATCATTGTTTACCTTTGACGTAAAATGAAACTCATCCTTGCTATTGTACCAACCAAGGCCTAATGTTTTGCTCGACACATTTTCACCTAATGACAAATACTTTGTAGTATCAATATTTTGCGCTGTGTTTATAAGAATGTTCGGCGAGTTCGTTACCCATTTTCGTAAAGGAAAACAACCGGATTGACATACCTCATTTACCCCTTTGCATATATACGACAACTGTGTCTCTGAATCAGCCCCGGTAATTAGATCGTCTACATAAAAGTCTTCCAATATAGTTCGAGAAATTAACTCGTCTTTACAGTCCAATCCTAACTGTCTAACACAGCGAATACACAAGTACGGCGCCGACGCCGTTCCGTATGTTACAGTGTTAAGACGGTATACACTAAGAGGATCTGACGATTTCTCTCGCCACAATATCAATTGCAAGTTTCTTTGCTCATCGTGAACTAAAATTTGCCTAAACATTTTCTCAATGTCTGCACACGCAACGTACCTATACTGACGAAAACGCATAATAATAGAAAACAAATCATTTTGCAGTGCAGGGCCGACTAACTGTATGTCATTAAGCGATTTTCCAGTAGATGTTTTTTGACTAGCATCAAACACTACGCGTAATTTAGTTGTTACGCTATCTTCACGTAGAACACCGTGATGTGGTAAAATATAATATGGCATCATGTAATCGTCATCAATACGGGTCATGTGTCCTAGGCTCAAGTACTCCCGCATGAAATCGCTATATATGTGTTTGTATTGTGGATTGCGTTCAAGTTTACGCTCTAATGATAGAAATCTGGTTTTAGCAATTTCATAGCTGTCGCCTAGTACTTCCGCTGATTCCTTTAGTGGAATCTGAACCGAAAACCGACCATTGTCTACCCTCTTAGTAGTTTGTACAAATAGGTTTTCACATGAATTTTCTTCTATGGAAAGATGCCGACCTGAGTAAGGAATTTCTTCAATTTCCCAGAATTTTCTTAATTGCTCATTTAATTGTGTTGTTTGAACAATATGACACTGAACCTTATTTGTGTGTAACTTTTCAGTGTATAAAGGACCCGAAATTATCCACCCTAGTTTGGTATTAACCAAATAAGGTCCAGAAGATAAACGGATTTTACCATTAACAATTAGGTCCCAGAAACAATCTGCACCGATTAATAAATCAATGTGTGAGGGTGTACAGAAATTTGGATCGGCTAACCTAATATCTTTAGGTAAAGAGATATTGTTAATGTCTATACTTGTGGCCGGTATAGTCGACGTAATGCTAGGTAAAACCAGACATTTAATGTGCATATCATGATCGCCGTATATCGATCTAAGATTAATTTCGCAGGAATGGACTGCCTGTGTGACTGAATGTCCTATTCCGCTTATTTGGCAAGTGGACTGTATACGTTGTGTGTTTATTTTCCTACATAAAGAATTTGTGATAAAACAGTGTTGACTGCCGTTATCCAACAATGCACGAGCTTTATAATATTTATTGTCCTTTCCAACGATTTCAACTATAGCGGTCGACAGTAAAACAGATTGTAAAGCGTGTTTACTCAGTAAACTTCTACAATTGTTATTGTGTGAATTTAAGACTGTGTGAAAAGTCTGAACTACTGACGACGAACTATTTCGCGACTCCGTTGTCTTGGACTGATGCGCTTGATCTACAGAGGGCACAGGGCTATCTGTAGTAAACTCATTGTGTAAAAGACTGTTATGTTTGCTATAGCATTGTTTACAAGGACCGGCCCGACAATCACTGACTGAATGCCCTGTCCATAAACAATTAATACAGAGATTCTTGTTCTTAACGAACTGAAGCCATCCTTTGAACTTAAATCCAAAAATTGTTGACATCCATACAAAGAATGTTTTCCGTTACATTTAAGACATGTGCGGGTAGATTTAAAAAACTTTTTGTTGTTTTGAGTAGCAGCAAAACTATGCGTTTGTTTTTTAACAGAACTCTGATTTGCTTGAGAAGACTGAGAAGTAGTAACTTTAACCATTTCCAAAGTATCAGCCTTATTCTTTAAAAACTGTAGGAGCGAATCTAGGTTAAATATTTTATTTGAATTGCTTGCATTGGTATTTTTAAACTGCTCCCATTCTGTTTCAATGGTTACATCTAACTTTGTAGTTATGAGATAAATCAGCAAAGTGTCCCACCATTCAGTAGGCTCACCAAGAGCTTTCAAAGTTCGTAAGTTCTTAAGTACCGTATCTATTAGTTTCCTAATTTGTGCAGGCGATTCTTTAATTACGGCTGACATTGAAAATAACGCTTTGACATGATTGTGTATCAACAACTTATTATTATTATATCTATTCTCAATCAATTCCCACGCAACACTATAACTGTCTGAAGAAAACTCCAAAGACCTAATAACCTGCAACGCATTTCCGGACAGCGATGATCTTAGATAATGAAACTTTTGTATATTATCAAGTTGTTTCGAATTGTGAATCATTGATAAAAATGTATCTCTAAATTCCAACCAATTATCGTAACTACCGTCAAAGCTTGGAAGTGAAATTGCTGGCAATTTTATTAAAGTATTGGAATTCCATGTGTGTTCTGAATCATTGGAATTGCACTTTTGCATATCACTACTATTATTTATTAAACAATTAGCTTCAGCGACTGAACCATAGTAAGAATTATCAAAGGACTCTCTATACTCTAATTGTTCTGACATGTCTTTTTCCGGCACCAAATCCTCGATTAAAGATTGAATTCTACTAAACTCCTGATGCAAACCTTGAGCAGACTTTACGCGTAATTCTAATTCTGTCTTTTGCTTAGGATTAATTTCGTTACCTACTAACAAATTTACACATTTTTCGAACTGGGTGAGCATACCTTTAATGGTACCTCGTTTCTTTTTTAAATCTGCTAGCTTTTTAATATCCTCAGACAAACTCATTGTGGCAATGTGTGTTAGGTGTGGGTACTCACAATTTTCTGCAGCACGAGTGTGGTGAACAAAGCGCGCAGCTGTTTGGCGAACCTGTATACACAAAGCACGATTTTAGCACACACAGAAAGAATAGGTGAGGAGAAAGGATTGCCAGGCACCCCTGAAGTCGTTCGCTGGTAGCGTGGTGATGATGCGGCTTCGAAGGTCCAAATGTTGAGGTGTGTCCTCGTGTATCGGGAATGATAATCAGGGAGGTGCTGGCAGCGAATGACTCGTTTTATTTGTTCTTGTTAAATTAGATTTATTATTACAGTAAGTATCAGTAAGACAGAGAAGTTTAGATCTGGTTGCCCGTGATGGAAAAAGAGAGCCTGGTTCGAGGTCGTCGTTCCTATATATAGGCATCGTTCACTGCCCTCTCTCGGCAGGCCGTCGAACTCCGCAGCTGGGCGACGTCGCAAGCGCACGAAGGTGTGGTAGTGGTTCGCGCTTTCAGCTCAGCAACTGCTTGGTGGTTCCTGCCGTTGTTGGTAGATGGCGCTGTCTTCAACACTCATTATTACTTTTATTAATATGTCTACTGTTTCTTCTTATTATGTTCCCCCTTTCATTCACGACATTGTATGACCTAGGTCCAACTTCAGCTAATATTTTTCCCGGTTCCCATTCTTTATTTGGTTTATTTTGTATTCTAACATTCTCCCCTGATTCAAATTGTGCCTTTATTTTCGAGCTTTTATCATAATTTAATTTTGATTTTTCCTTTGTCAAAAGCATTTTTTCCTTAACATCTGTTGCCACCTTAGGTTCAAGTACACTTTTTGAATGTTGGTTCGAAGCATCCTTGACATCAAAAGCTCTGAAGGACTATACTCTAAATTTGCAACATGACTTGTCCTATAATGAAGTAATGCTAAGTTTAAATCTGTGTTTGTCTCATTACATTTGCGCATTAAATTTTTAACAATGGAAACTGCTTTCTCTGATAAGCCATTTGACTGGGGATATCTCGGACTTGAATGAATGAGTTTAATATCATATTCTTTTGCAAACTTATTAAAGTTGTAACTATTAAAGGGCATATTATCACTTACTATAAATTTAGGTATGCCATGTGTAGCAAATATAATTCTCAGTTTTTCAATAACACAATCTGCAGTTTTATCAGTTAAATTTTTAACCTCTATCCACTTAGAGTAATAATCTACAACTACTAAATAGTCCTTTCTAGCAAATGTACAAATATCCATACCAATTTTTAAAAAAGGTAAGTCAGGTACATCATGTGACATTAATGGTTCCTTAGCATTTGATGGACGATATTTTTCACAAGTTTTACATTTTAAGACATAATTCTCAATGTCTTGTGACATTCCTGACCAAAAAACAATTTTTCTCGCCCTAATCTTACTTTTTACTACACCAGCATGACCTGTATGAATTTTTTCTACAATTTCTTTTCTCAAGCTATATGGTATTACAATTCTGTCCTTATAGTACACTAAGTTATCTTTAACTTGAATAAAATCTCTCAATTTATACAGAATTTTTAACTCCTTATTATTAATACCTTTATTATTTTTTGGCCACTCTGTAAAGTACCACAAAATAACTTGTTGTAATACACTATCACTCTTTGTAGCATTTTGGAATTCTAAAATTTTTGTATCTGAAATAGCTAAATTTTGTTCCAATCCATGTACTATATCTGTTTCCACACTGTGAATTAATTCTTTTAAAGAGTTATCAACCTGAGCATTATCACTAATATAATTCCTAGATAAGTAATCAGCAATAAACATCTTAGGACCAGGTACATACTTAATTTCAAAATCATATTTGATCAGTTTTAGAACCATACGCTGTAATCTAGCTGAAATTTTGTTTATATCTTTATTCATTATAGCAATTAGAGGTTTATGGTCTGTTTCAACTATGATTCTACGTCCATAAACGATTTGGTGATATTTCTCCATAGAGGCACAAATAGCAAACAGCTCTTTTTCAATAGGGGCCCATCTTGTCTGACACTCCGTATAAGATCTGGAATAAAAAGAAACAGGTTTACCATTTTGAAGTAAACATGCACCTAACCCACTTTTGGAACTATCTGTCTGTAAAGTCAAAGTGCCTTCACTTGACAACACAGCTAAAGTAGGTGTACAACTTAATTTTCTTTTTAATTCTAAAAATGCTTGTATTTGAGGAGTACTCCATTGCCACTCAATTTCTTTTTTAAGAAGCTGCCTTAATGGTTCAGTAGTTTTTGAATACTGTGGTATAAACTTACTGAGATAGTTAGTCATTCCCAGAAAGCTTTGCAACTGTTTAATATTCTGTGGGTCTTCAAGCTCCAAAATAGCTCTCACATGGTCTGGGTCTACCTGTACACCATTCTTAGAAATTATGAGTCCTACATATTTGACACTGTCACGTTTATACTGAATCTTATTTTTATTAAATTTTACATTATATTTTCTAGCTCTACTTAAAACCTGATGTAGTATTTTATCATGGTCCCACTCATTTTTTCCTGCAATAATTAAGTCGTCATAATAAATTTCTACCCCTTGTATATCACCAAAAATTTTAACCATTTCTTTTTGCATTACTTCTGGAGCTGAGGATATCCCAAATGGCATTCTTAAAAACCTATACCTACCATTTGGAGTACCAAAAGTACACAACTTATCCCTGTCATCTAAACATAATTGAAAAAACCCATCTTTAAGATCTAAAACTGTAAAAATTTCCTTGCCTGCTAAGCTATTATAAATCTCTTCAGTTGAAGGTATTTGAAAATTTTCTCTTAATATGTTTTTATTAAGTTCTTTTGGATCTATACATAACCTAAGAGTTTTATTTGGCTTTTCCACAATTACAAGGTTATTACACCAAGATGTAGGACCCTCTACTTTTTGTATTATGCCTCTGCGCTCATAGTCATACAAAGTCTCATTTAGTCTACTTTTTATAGCCTGTGGTACACGTCTAATAGGTTTTACAATAGGTTCAGCATCTTCTCTTATTCTAATTTTATATGTCCCCATTTTACCTAAGCCTGAAAATACATCTCTATTTGTTTTTAAAAATAAATCCTTTTCGTTGCTTACCTCTGGCTCCATTACAATGTTATTCTTTATCTCATTCACTCGCTTAATGAATTGTAGACGGATGCAATCTGGCAAACCTATCACAGGTTGCACAGGTAAGTCAATCACTGTAAACTTAATGTTTTGCTTTACACCTTTCACTAAACAATAAAATTCTGCTGTACCTACAGCATTTATTTTTTCCTTATTGTATACAATAAGTACCTTGTTGGTCTTTAATAACTTAGAGTCTTTAATTTTGTTGAACAATGACAACGGCAGAGTATTACAGTCAGCTCCAGAATCTAACTTAAAGTTTATAGTTAAATTATTAATCACAATGTTCTCGCACCACTGGGAACTGAATGTGTTAACTACACCCTCACTTACTATGCTGCCTAATAGAAATTCACTGCTACAGCTGCTTTTATCACTGTCATGGTTTTCTTCTCTTACTTCATGAACCTTTTTATTCTGTTGGAAATTTTTCTTTTTCTTATTCCTACACACCGCTGCAAAATGGTGGTATTTTCCACATTCTATGCACTGTTTCCCATATGCTGGACATTTTTTAGGGTGATGTGTTCTTCCACATTTATGACACCCAGATTCTTTTGCTTTAACATAATTTATTTCACTTTTTTCTTTTTCTAACACTGTTATTTGTTGTTTGCCTGCTTCCGTCGCGCGACAAATTTTTAATGCAGCAGTAAATTTTAGGTCATCTTCTCTCAGCAATCTCTCTTTTAAATTGTAGTCTCTGATACCCATAATCATCATCATAGTCATTAGGCGGTCTTCCAAGTTACCGAATTCACATGTAACACTTTGCGTTTTTAACTTTGTAGCAAAATGATCTACACTTTCGCCCTCTTCTTGTTTCATATTAAGAAACTGGTATGTTGACATTATTAGATTTTTTCTGGGCTCGACATAATCATCAAAAGCTTTTATAACCTCTTCCAACGTTTTCAGTTGATCTTTTTTGGGAAATGTGTTGTATACTTCCAACGCTTCCTCACCAGCACAGTTCAGTAGCAAAGCAATTTTTCGTCCTTCTTCTTTGCTGCCAAGGTCAGTTGCAGTCAAATAAATTTGAAATGCTTGTTTAAACTTTCTCCAATTGGCATTCTCTCCTGAGAGAATTGCGCTTCTTGGTGGTTTTATGCCTTCCATTTTCAGATTTACCACCTGACACCATGTATAATATTAGGTGTGGACCAAATAACAACGCACATGTTTCAGATAACGTATCAATGTATTTCTGGTCTCTCTGTGTTACAATCAATATCGCGGAACCAAGCGTTCCTGCTCTTGGGTGTTGCCATAGACATATCCTAATATACAACAGTGTTGATCTGGTCCGTGCATGAGCGGCTCGAACGGAAACCCGCCTGCTCCCCGCGCAGAAGAGGCTCAACGGCCCTCGACAGCCTATCGAGGATTATTTTACAGAAGACCTTAGAGGGAGTCGACAGCAACGTAATGCCCCTCCAGTTATCGCAACTACTGAGATCACCTTTCTTGGGCACGGTAATTAAAAGTCCTTTGTTCCAGTCGTCCGGGAGTTCTTCAGCGGTCCATATCCTTTCAATTAAAGGCGTCAGCACGTCGACAGCGGAGGCTAAGTCGGCTTGTAACATTTCCGCCGTAATCAGGTCGAGTCCAGGTGCTTTGCCAGCCTTCAAAGACAGGATCGCTTCAGTCACTTCAGAGGCTGACGGTGGTTCCGTATCAATGTCGAGCGGTCGAGGTGGCACAGAACCTATCCGCAGCACGTCAGGTGTCAAAGATGTCGACGATCCGAAGACCTCCTCAAAGTGCTGGCGCTAGCGTTGCAGCCGCCCTTCCGACGTCGCAATAAGCTGCCCCTCCTTGGATTCCTTGGACTCCTGGTGGTGGGCATTAAAGTCCCCCAGTAACGCTAATTGGGCAGAAGGGTACCGCTGCTGTGCCGCATCAGCCGCCTCACTGAGGTACTCTGTGAGCCTGGATGTCTCCTGATCTCCGCTGTGCGAGCGGTAGACACAGGCGTAGATTATTTTAGACAGACCTGTGTCCACCAGAACCCAGAGCGTTGAGAATCTGGAGTCCTCAAGGTTACGGAGACGCCGATGACAAATTTCGTCACAGGCGTACTTACATACGCCCGCCCGTGGTCGAAAACTGTGCTCCAGGGTGAACCCTGGGTAAGACAAGTACGACACGTCTGACGGATTCGCTATCTACGTCTCCGTAAGGAAAAAGAGCGCCAGCCTCCAGGTGATAGTGGACTGCAGTGATATTTGAGTGCAGACCTCGAATATTGGTGAGGTAATTAAAATGAGTTCCAACGTTTCAGAGAGTGAAATGGAGATTGATTGTACTCCACCAGATTTCAGATCAGAAGCCAAATTGGCAATGGAAAACCTGCTTCCAGCGAAGTCAAAAGAAAATACATGAAAGTATATAAAATTTGATGATTTGGAAAAACGGATGGGCAATTATTTCCATGCTGAAATGTACAGTTTACGTTAAAAACGACATTAACTTGAAAAATTATGGTAATTTAACTACTTTTTATTTCCCTGCATTCTTTTAAGAAAAGCACTACTATATATACTCGGCGGAAATGGCAATTGCCTGTCTCGTATTAGTGAAGTCCTCAGCTACTCATACTCGACCTGCAATTGCCTATTTCCCGGCCTTTGCAATAATGTACTATTAAAAGAAAATTTACGTTAACTTATTTCATAAAATATAATTTCATAGGTAAAGACCTAATTTAATCCCGGCGGCATATACTTTATGTTCGGAATAAACATTTAGTGTGGGAATTTAGCCTATCAACGTTTATCGGGCACATTTCGAACTCAACTTTAGAATTCAAACTGAAATCTAGAGAAGCATCCTCCTATAAGCATTTGAAATTGTCTCTGAGCTTTACATTGTGAATCTCTGGATCGAATAGGCCTGCATCATCGCTTACCGTGGGTGTTATGAAAGGTCACCAAAGGGTGCTAAAGGATGTAATTGCGAATTGCGAGGAGGGTGAGCGGCAATATCCATCTGTGAGCGAAAGTATTCATGTCATCTGCAAACAACATTTTCTTTTTCAGGCGTTGTAATTTAGGGGAGTTGCCGAGGTACCCATTCAAGAGGCAACGTCAATAGTAGCGGAGTCAATAGTGGGTAGCTCAATGTTTATTTTATCTTAAATAACTAGGCATCTGGGGTTTGGCATTGGTATGAAAAAAAAGCCGGCCAAGTGCGAGTCGGATTCGCGCAGCGAGGGTTCCGTACAAACCTCAGCTTAAAGTTATTATAGACATGAGCTTTTGATATGCATTTCAATTTAATACCTCGAGGCATTCATGTAGTGAGTAGTTAGTTTTATATTATTAAAAATAGTTTTATTATATGATGTAAAACTAAAAATTTACGGTTTTCGCAATTATTCCTTTATCTGTGCTATAAGACGTTACTTCGTACCAAATTTTTAGTTACATCATATCAAGATTCTGAGTTCACGGGAAGTACCCTGTAGGTTTTGATTCCCTTGCGAGTGTCGAAAATTTGCGGCATAAACGGCTGTATCTTTTGATTGCGTTGGCTTAGAAGTTTGATTTTTTCACAGCTTTAAGGAACAGTAGACCTGAGTATTTGATAATTTCAGCTTTACACCACCACGCGTTCCTGAGAAAAAGGTCTTGATTTGGTCTTGACAGACAGACAGACGGACGGACAACAAAGTAATCCTATAAGTGTTCCGTTTTTTCCTTTCGAGGTACGAAACCCTAAAAAGCAAAAAATAAGTTGGAAGTTTGTGTTTTCGAAGTCAATGAGCCTGATGCGTTTTATTATAGAAGTGCTATTTTAATTTTAAGCCTGTACCTACCAACTGTCCCACTTTTGAGAAAAGGGGTCTCATCATTCCTTCCACTTCTCTCTCTATTGTAATTTTAGTCACAATTCTACCACATAATTCAATAAACAAAGTTTTTACAACACTTACAACAAAATAAATAACTTGACGAAGCGTTGTAAAATTGCGCTTCCTGGTACAATTATAGAGGTGCGATATTGCTTTCAGGCTCTGGCAAGCATCCAAAAAATAACACCTGTGAGGAAGGAAATGCATTTGTGGTCAAATCTTTTGCTGTATTTGCTGGGCATGAGCAAATGTTTTACATATTAATGGGATAAAAAGTCTATTACTGTTAGTCCGTGCTTCTCATCGCTAAATTATCGCAGAGTTAATGTGACAAATTATCAAGCACGTGTTATGGAGGTAAAATTGATTGTTTATGTGGTTATCGAATTAATCTCTGAATGTAATGATTCAAATACAAAAATTATTTCACTGATTGAAAACTACAATATCGCTGAGTATCATAGGTTACCTTGTATCCTGAAAAATGCACAATTCCTTTAGAATGAGCCATATGAGCTCAGCGGCGGGCTAGTATAAAGTATTCAATAATGCTAAAATACATAACAAAACGTCAAACAACGACAAACGCCGAAACTTCACCCAATTAATTATTGATTCACAAACGCTTTCAAACGAGCTCGGCCCAGGCGGTGAGCTCGGTTCCTACTTTGAATTTAGCATGCCAGTGCAGCCTAAAGCACCACTCCTGACAATACGTAAAACGTCACGCGCATACATAATGAACGAAGTGCTATGCACACGCAAACTGTGCACATTTCACGATAACCGCAGCCACACGCGCCTCCATTTTGGTTCTATATAATACCTTTACGAGTGGACGCTTCTGACAAACCAGCTGCATCCAAACGTTATCGCAGTTTTAAAACATGTTCACACCGAAACACGGCAACTCCACACCCACTCTTCATAATAAAAAACCAACATAATAGCTGATGTAGATACTGTCTTTTTCATGTTATATTCTGTCGGACATGAATGTGCCTATGCAAAGTTGAACTGATAAGAACATAACCTGAATATGCAAGCATTTCATTTCAGTATTCACTAAATATGATACATTATGTAACTTACAGCCTTTAATTACAATACATCTGAACCAATTTTCTCTAATGAGAATGAAAAACTTATTTCGATTTCTCGGTATTGGCGTAACACGCGTATAGATAAGAACTTATTCGCACGCAGTGTTCATCAGAATTTAAAATAAGTAAATAAATAAACACAGACTCGAGATGACGCTACCCATTTTAGATGGCTTTAAATTTTTAAATCTCCGTAGCTTGCTTAGCTTTTCTTGTTTTATGCTTACATGGATGTTTTATTCTTTGCATGAATTAAGAATTAACTTGCAAGTAAAAGTAAAATTATATTTTTCTGTTTGAATAGAACAAACTGCAGAGCAATTACAGTTGAAAATAATATTCGTTACGGGGAACGATGAAGACATGAAAACAGATTCACCTTGTTGTACAAAGTGTAGCAATTTACTAAACAAATCCTTGCAGCGGGTCGCGGCGGCGGCGGCGGCGGCGGGCCGGGCGGTCGGCGCCCTGAGCCTCTATCATTACACAAACTCGCATTATCTCGGCCCGCACGCAATATTGACATTCCCTTTTTGTGCTCACGCCAAAAGTATAATAGGACATCGCGCTTCTCATTAGCTACTCTCGTTTTTTGCTCATAAAGTTTTCGGATGGGAGTTTCCTTATGTTCACACGGACAGATAAAATATTAAAGGGATCCGATTCCTTTGTGCTCGTCTGGGACTATATTACCTGTGGGAAGTAAAAAAATCCAGCGGCGCTTAAAATTTTAAATAGGTAAAAGTAAAATGCGGTGGTAGTAGGTGTGCGTTTGTTTAGTGGAGCGGCACTCGGCAGGTACCCACAGTTCCGTTCGACGGAGCTATTCGCTCCGGGCCGACGTGGTGGCTCACGTTTGCATTTTGCATGAGAACCATTGTTTGACCCACTATATTCCCGACACCCCGGGACGTGGTGCGGCGACGTGACGTCCTACAACCCTCTCTAACAGATTAATTTACTTACCCACTACATCTAGAAGGTGACTTTGACTTATGACGTTTTCTTCATGGACGTCTGTACGCCAGCATTTATCGAAACATCTCTACGTGATCTCATTAACTTAACGAGATATTTTAATTTTATTTATAGATACTCTTTTCAGTTCATACTTACACGTACATTAATTCTACTTAAATTGAGTATTACGGCGGCTCAACCGCCCGCTTTCAATCGGCTGATTGAAAATGTAATATGCGTAAGTACAATTAATGAATCGGATTCCATTTCGTATTAAATTGTAGTACGAAGTGGTATTTTAACAAAAATACATATCTCAATTTCTCGGAGTTAACCCGAAAGGGTCCGATGCGGGTACGGAGGCCGGTGGGCAAAAGCCTCTCTCGTCCACATCTATGTACGTAAGTACTGCCGTTAATTACAAAGGAGAGAACTTTATGTTGTCCGTAGGTATTTAAAATGAACTCAGGACTCTTCATATTTTATGAACGACTTACATACCAGATTTAATTTAAATTCTTGTACACTACCTACAGATCTGGCAGTGAAGTAATTTCCTAGGGAGAGTAGGAGAAGCTGATCGCAGGTAAACTACAAAAGTGTCAATCAGAGAGGATTAGCAAAAATGTATGACAGCCTTAACTATACCTAATCTCAGATTTTTTATTTCGTTGACTAAACTGACATTTGTGGGGTTGCAACTTTATCGTTGCGTAAAAATAGTGTCGTATCCTGAGTAATCGAAAATCGAAGTATATCGAAAATGGAACTATTTCACGGCAAATCAAATTAACAAATGTATACATTTGTTCAGAAACTAGCTGCTCTTATTTAACTTCTACTCATTTATTTCAGACTTATTCTATCAATCGCATTTATTTTATTCTTGACTAGCTGTTCCCCGCGGCTTCGCTCCCGTGGGCCACCCCACAGGACCCGTTTTCGGGATAAAAAAAATAGCCTATGTCACTCAGGAATAATGTGGCTTTCTATTGGTGAAACAATTTTTATAATCGGTCCAGTAGTTTCGAAGCCTATTCGGTACAAACGAACAAACAAAAAAATCTTTCCTCTTTATAATATTGGTATAGATTTCTTATTTATTACAATAATAGTTTATGTACTATGTGTGTAAATACTGTTATATTTAAATATATTTCGTTTATAAACATAAAAAACATTTATTTACACCAATTGGTAAAATTAAATTGAGGAGTCATGTCACATAACTCGATGAATCGCTTATAGAATAGAATAGAATATACTTTATTGTACACCATAAAATTATAGACATTTACAAAAAAACTTATATAAATGGGTACAAAGGCGGTCTTATCGCTGACAGCGATATCTACCAGACAACCTTTGGATGGACTGAAAAAAGAAAACTTAGAATAAAAAGGGGGTAGTCGGTGTACTGCTATTAAAATAAAACATAAATATATACAAGATTATAATAAATGCATAAACCTTTATACAAACATACATACATAATATAACATGAAACTAATAGAAAGAGAGAGAAACAAAAAAGAAAAAGGGTTAAATTGACAGAGATAAGATCTAAATAGAAAAGCGTTACAGTGAAAGGAAATGGTTTTTAACCAGGTACAGCAGGCAGGGCGGGCAGGGCTTATGATTGAGCCTCACCCACAATACTAAGCTCCGCGCTTGCAACATTTGAAAATAAAATAAATTCATTGGTAGCTGACAGTTTAGTCTACGAAATTAATAATCCCAATATAGGTAATAGATGTAGGTACATCTATTACCTATATTGGGATTATATGATAGTCTTAAATATAAATAATAAATAATAATAATAACTTTATTTCCAAAAATACAATTTTCACATTTTAAAATTAAATTTACAAGTACAAAAAAAACAAAAACATAATCATTATAAAAATTGCATACATTACAGATACATGACCTCTGGCACCCAAGCTAAGATTTAACTTGTGATATGAGTGCCAGGGCTCTCTCGATTAATTGACTAACAATAAAAATTATGTCACCAAGAATAACGAAAAAAATCATGTAAAGCCTCTCTTAGTATGGATGCGAATGTGAATGTGTAAGTGTTGTGTGTATGGTGTATGGATGGTGTACGGTTGTATTGTATGAAAAATCAGTAAAGCTTGCCTAACATCTTCTCAATCTCCAGGTAATTAAGAGTCATGAGCCATTGACTCACCCTCTTTTTACATTCAAATTTTGTAATGCCAAGTATGTTGCATTTTTTGTTAACTGCATTATAAACTCGACAACCAATGACCTGAAAGTGTCTCTCAGCCAGTTTGGTTCTATAACGAGCTACAGGACAGACATATTTACATCTCCTATAACCCACACTGTGTTCCAGATCCAGTGAACCATGTTTGCGCAAAATAGTGCTGAGAACAAAGAGCTGTCTGACGGTCATTACTTTGCAGTCTTTATATAATAGCATGGTGCTATATCGGAAATGTTTAAAAGTCATAACTTTAAGAACAGCCCTCTGTGCCCTTTCCAAGTGCAGCATGTATGTTTTTGGAGCGCCACCCCAAGCGGTTATCCCAAATGAGAGTACCGACTGGCAGAGTGAAAAGTACACCGTCCGGAGCGTGTTTAAGTCAGCACTATGTCGCAATTAAGTTCTTGAAAATCGCTATGAGTTTTCTCACTCTGCCAGACGTTCCCCCAATATGCACCTTCCAGGACATCAGGTTGTCTATCATGATGCCTAGGTACCTGACTTGATTTGCCCTGACTAGGGGAGGGCAGAGGCAATGATCTATCTGGTCATTGCAGGTATGAGCCCTAAGAACGTACGACTCACCCGGCTGTGTGGAGGATTTTATTGAAAACGGGATGTATTTCGTTTTATCAACATTAAGTGTTAGAATATTGCAATCTAACCAAGACATTACAATACCGAGCGCAAAATTCGCGCGCTCTCGGACCTCCTCCCAGTCAGGACCATGCACGAGTAAAGCCGTATCGTCTGCATAAGTATAGATGCTACAGTGTGGGATGGATAAATTACATAAGCCGTTAACATATACTAAGAATAGGGTAGGTCCCAAAATTGAGCCTTGCGGAACTCCAAATGTCAGTGAGTGTTCATCGCTTATTTCTGATCCAATTTTGACGCATTGTGTCCGCTCAGAGAGGTAGCTCTCAAAAATTTTAAGTGCAGGACCCCTCACGCCTATCCTCTCTAATTTAGTTAGCAATATGGGGACAGAAACAGTATCAAATGCCTTAGATAAGTCCAAGAAAACACCCAAACTGTATTGTCAACAAAGGCAGTAACAGTGTCCTCGCATGATTTTTTTCTACGAAAGCCGTATTGGTTCTCTGACAGAATACCATGTGCCTCCATATAGTTGACCAATCGAGTGTTAAGGACCTTTTCCAAAATCTTTGACAGCGCCGGAAGGACAGATATAGGCCTGTAATTATTGACACTGTCTCTGTCCCCACTTTTGTGTATAGGATGTACTATCGCCTTTTTTAAGGGCCTTGGAAATACTCCCTTGGAGATACACAACTCACATATGTGCGTGATTGGGGGTACGACGAACATCAACCAATCCAATCCATTATCAACCATACGTTGAAGGCTGAAGATACTTAGGTGTAAGATGAAAATTGTGAAATGCTCGATACACTGAACAGAAAAATAGTATGGGTTTCGCATTCTAGTTTACGAGGAGAGTCATATTATTTTTAATACAAACGTAACAGACACAATGTGCTAAACAAAGTTTAAAAATAAAAATATTAGTTATTTATTTATGAGGGAGAAAAATAAATTTAAATAAAATTATGGAAATGTGTATGTAGCAGTCACGCAGAAACAGATAATTTGCAGTATGAAAGAGAATTTTACGTGAATGCTGTTTATGTTCATTTTTGAATGAAAACAAATTTATGCTGGGCTGTCAGTGAGAGGGCGAGGGACTCTAATAAGTTAGCTCGCCCGCCTGTCAGTCACTCCGTCATAATAAACGCCACCAATCACCAACTTGTTCTAGTATATTAAACGAGGAGCCAACCTAAGTAAAGCATTATAAAAATACTGTTAGCTTCTGCAAGTAGCTTCACAAAGTGATAGTAGCAAAAAAAAATGCTTATGTGCTATTTCAGATTATAATCTTTCTTTGCGCCAAATTTCATTCATATCCGTTCAGCCGTCCTGGCGAGAAAGAGTAACAAACATCCATTCACACAAACTTTCGCGTTTATAATAGTAATAATAGGAAAACATCATCGTTTTTCGGATCGTGATCCCTCCAAATGAATGGGATAATTTATCTGTATTAAAATCGCAGCACTCAGTGGTTCGCATGTGTCGCACGTCGTCAAACGTCAGCCGTTCATTGATATTGTTTCAATATCATATTCCAACATTGGCGCTGCATAATGCATTTAAGTGAACGTGACTCGTTTGTGCACTGCTCACTATTGTTCGTTTAGATTTACTATTGTTATGGACTTCGACAATATACATTGAAGAACTAAATGTGAAATGAAACTAAACATTGAAATGTTTTAGTCAGGATTGTACGCCGTAAGAAGCGCCTCATTTTGGTCGTGAACTTATTACGTAGTGATCGCTCAGTCTGATATTTTTTTTTTCTTGCGAATCTTGGTGTGGCGATTTTATTTGCCGATCGCTATACTCCACTCATGCTTGATAGATCTGAAATATTACGTTGTGGTTCGCCACTATAACACGAAGAAACTGCGAGAATTTTCTATTTAGTATTTCCTGCTACGAAGGAGCTATTGACTTTTCCGTTCATATTTTTAAAAAGTTTCCACGTACCCATAGGATCGCTTCGCGCGAGGAACGGCTAAAATGTTGACTTCTCTATAATTCAATAGACACAGGCTACAATTACACTCAGTCTGAGCGGCAGGCGGCCGGGCGAGCTCGAGCGCCGGCGAGGCGGCTCGCTACTCGCTACCGACGCTATATTATATATTGTGCTGTATCGATTCCACATAATCATATCGCTTCAAAACTACCACATTCTAGTAATGTTTATGTAACACAACACAATACTAGAAACGAAGATAAAATGCCTGCCTGCCCAGAAACAGCCTCGGATTGCGCGATAAGCATTCGAAATGGATTTACGCAAAACTTTTATATTCCCAGAACGCCAAAATTACAAACAAAGTCATTTGACTCCAAAGGGAAAAGCTCGCGGTCATGGGCTCTTTTTTAATAGAAAAGAATTAAAAAATATGTTTAGAAAACCGTGTTGAAAAGACTGAGTGTGGCGGTGGAAGAGAAACATGCTAACTCGTTTCCGCTCTGTTGATGGCTGCGAGAGAAGGGGGTCGAGGGTAGTCAGCGCCGACAAACGGAATAATTAATCTGTCATGAGGTGTCCGTGCTTATTGGAGCCGGCGTCAAGAACCAGCCAGCATCACTTATAAACTCCACGCGAATGAAAACACGAATAAATGAAAATGCAATTTTTACATATCTCATTTTCAAAACTCTGGCTAGACTATCTCAGGTTTTCTGTGTGTAATTGGATGAAGTTCTATGACAGCTGGATACAGGGTTTAAATGTGACCTTTGCCCGGCGGCTCTTACTGGTATTTCCCGAAGTAACTTACCTGCAAACTTTAGCATTGTTCGAGATATGGGTAACGCAAGATTCTCATTAATTTGTTCAAACTTACTATACCTACTCGTGCAATCAATTAGATCAAAGTACTTAATTGTTAACTATTACAGACTTTAGTCTATGTTTATCAATTACACCAGATTGTGATAAAAAACCAAGACAGCAAGCAGAGCAGACTTTTATACGAATAGTTACAAGTTAATATGTTTGGGGCTACACAGTACGCCACCACATTATTTTCATAATAAAAAAGAAATTTATAACTCATATAAATGTCTCAAATTGGAGATTAATAGAGGCGTTCCAGAAACTTTCAGGTAATACCAAAGCTTTTTATATGAATTTCGATATTGTCGGTCCCCCACTCATGTGTGTACGTATGTTTTACAAGCTTTTATTTAACTTGCTATGTATGTATGTGCGTTCGGGTCGAATCTTGCAACTGAATTTTAAAGCAGTTATCCTCCACCAATTAAGATGAAATTTTGCATACATGTTTAGTTTGGATGACAATGCATGGTTAAATAAGTGACGTCATTCTAAATCCAATATGGCGGACGGCTGAAGATGGCGATCTAGTTATTTTTGTGCAGTGACATGATATGGGTATCAAATAAAAAAGTTTGCTGAGAAGAATACGAAAAGAGCTTGTTTTATTAGGTAAATATGAATGAGTGAAGTAACTGAAAAAACTAACCACCAAGATATTTTTTTTTATAAAAGGTACAAGAGACAAGGCCTCCGGACATATTTTATTTAAAATCATCTACTTAGGTATTCCTCGAATCGCACTTACGATGAATCATAGAGAAGACCATGAAGAATTCGTAATAAATGATATAGATATACGTTTTAAAGTTCAACTATCCTAATTTTTTATTTATTAAAATTACCAGGAAAGCAGAAATGAACTGGACAGCAGAAAACAACAAATGATTCTATTTCAAAACCAGTTTTCATTATTGAGCTAAGTAGTAATTCGCTTAAGCACCTAGTTCCAGTTCATTTCTGCTTACCTGGTAGTTTTAACAAATAAATAATTAGGACCGATGAATTTTTAAATGTCTATCGATATCATTTATCACGAATCCTTCTTGCTTTTCTCTGTTTCATCGTAGATGCACTTCGAGGAGTATTTTTGGTGCGCTAAAAAGTTGGTGCGCTTCGAGGAATAATAGTCTAGTTAGAGTAAGACTAAAATAACATATAACCGTTACTTTTTTTTTAATTGGAAAATTTTCACCAAGCATGTAATATGCATTCAATCATAAAGACTTGGACTTCGTTTCGAGCCTGTACCTAATAAAATTATTCTCGGAGTCAGCGTCTAGTCAACACAAATCGGATCGGAAGCGACTGTCGCCAGCTGTTTGAGCTTATTCAAGTGTTCAAATAGCAACATACAAATAGCAATTCAATTTGCTGCAGTTTTGCTTACATATAAATGCAACAGACCGCATCAATTGCTTCAGCTTTTCTACAATATTTAACGCTCTTTGTAACTACATGAACAGTTTCACGGAGATTGTTGGGGCTTCGTGGTCAGGGCTTTGTCATCGCTTTGAGCTTGTTCTGAGTCTTGAGGGTAATCAACTACAGCGCACACAATAAAAGCAGCTCAGTTATAACGCACTCGGTGACAGCTACTGCTCCTGTCTCTGTAGCCACAGATACCATTCGTTACCTGCACACTTAGCTCCTTTATTGTGAGCACAACCTTGTCCAGTCTAAAACGCCGTAGTACCTATTAGTTATTTAGGTTCAAAGATTTCCCAAACGGTTTAGAAATAGAAAGACAAACATAGATTCGTAGTGTATTCTCACGCCGCGCCAGTTAACCAAAAACTTTGTCTAAAAATAACAGTTCTAAATATATGAGTTCATGGGCACTTGCATGTTAATTAAAGTTTTCTGCAATGCTAATATCCAAGTCAATTTCGAACTCCACGTACACTGTTACGATACTTTAAATTCGTAAAGTAATGGAACAAAGTAGCAATCTACCTGGTATTAAACATTCAGATGTAGTTTCAGTATTCTAGAAAATTGCAAACACAATTTTAATATGTCGAACCCGCCTTATTTTCTAATAGGCACAAACCGGTCAGGAGGCATGTAATTCCCATCCAGCACACGTAGCAAACTGCTCGTAACATAACACAAGTTTAATTCATAAATAGGTACACACCTAATCCTATGCAGCGTAACGCGTAACGTTGGCTACAAATTCAAATAAAGACACATTAAAATAAATAATGTAGTTTGAGGCGAGTTCAAACAACATTAGTCAGCCAGAAGTGGGTGCGGTCCGTTTTCCTGCTGGGTTTCGTTTGCGCAATCAGGAAATTAAATAAAGTTCGCGACCTCATGTCTGCCCAGACACCTAAATAGGCACTTTATGCAAAAGTCATATAAAAATGGAACTTCAGTTCGGAATTCAGTGATAGTGTCAAAACTAGAGCCACGTGTAACTGATTTCTATATGTAGGTATACCAGCACAGTAATGGCGTTTAACAATGTGTAGCTTGTTACTATAATTAGCGTCAAAGCATCATTTGCCACCGACCACGTCTCCTGTAGATGTGGTTGGTGAAGCTATGATATTTTGACAAGTTGCCAGCTGCCTATGCAGCAGTACAACAAGACCACGTCGTTTTAGTAAGTTACTAATAACTTCAGCACTATTTCAAACAATGCACTTCTGGTTTTGAGAATCCCAGATGCTCCTGAAAGCAAATTTAACAAACGTGGTATGTGATTTATGTAGTAAAAACAGCATTCAATGATGATTTATTTCTTCCCCCATTCGTACTTTTTCCGCTCCATTTCCAAATTTCAACCGCTCCTATTTTTTATTACAAGATTTTTTATTTATTTATTTATTTAACCATTTATGCACACACACATAATATACAAACAAGAAGAAGAAACAGAAAAATAGGTACATAGGTGATGCTTATTTCTATAGAAATCTCTTCCAGCATACCTGCGAAAGGAAAGATGAAGAAAAAAGAGAAGAGAGGTTTTTTGTTTATATGGAAGAACGTAATGTGTTCAGGTTTATAAGTATTCATAGAGATGATCAACAGCTTATCTGCCGCGTAAGTTGCAGCAGTCGACCGGGGTTAACGGGTTCTTAATAGCACTTATACGCTTACAGAGGAGTGCATATTTGCACACTATGCAAATCTTTCTAATAGTGATATCCGACATTATCATACATTTATATTTTGTAACAAGTCATTCATTTTGCTGTCAGCTCGATTTATCTTTCGATAGTAATCAAAACAAATATATCTCATTTTTTTTTTAAAGCATTTTGTTGTGATGAAAAGTCATTCTTCACTAGTTTGTTTACGATTGTACGATCCTGCATGACAAAAATTACAGAAAATCGTTTATATGGAGATATAATAACACGTTTGGAGCACACAATCCATGTTTGCCACGAGCATTCTTACCCACTTCAGGCAATTTTGCAAACTTGAATGGCAGCTGTCAACTGCAAGGTTATATGACTTGCATTTTTGGATTCATTCAGATTTTAAAATTGCTCACTCTAGGAAAGCTTGTCTGTAGTGGTCTAAGAAGCCATCGCTACGTTTCTGTGTACAATTCTACGTTCCCTAGTACTCGTGCCTCTCTTAAGGAGCCATTAAGTGCCAACGTCGCGCTTGCCTAGCGCTGTTGAACTGTGCTCCAGCCTCGACCTTACGGGGAAAAGAACGTAAATATAAGTAGGAAGGTGATATGAACAGTATGAATGTGAATGTACGTTTATAAAATCTGGTTTTTAAATATCATTGGTTTTGATACTATAAGTATTGTATCTTCTTTTCGCATATACCCTTATATTCTATGTCCTATTCGATTTGACATCGATATGCAAGATTTCCTCTGTACCAAATGACAAACGAAAATGAATTCATAAGATTTTAAACATTTTTTTTAACATACTTACTATCATACTAAACTCGGCATTCGGCTCCTAAGTAAAAATCGATGTGGACAGATTCGTATCTTCAATGATGTTACATGAATTTCCTCATCCACATCTTATCTCTTATTCATTACAATGACGTAGGCATAAGAATGGAATATATGACTAAACTTATCGTGGATCCGAATAAGAACTAAAATAGCCCGAAAGCCTTCATATTCGCGGCGTGGCATTACTAACACGCCACAGAATGTATTCAGCGGCACATATTTCTTTTTTTTTTTTGAATAGCCCTACTGACTGGGTGATTCAAATTTTAAAGCTTTCGCAATAGAATGTGAGTGCGGCACTCAGCGTGGAGAAGACTGGTAGTGTTGGGGGCGAGGTAGCCTGGAGCTGTGGTCCGGGCGGCCGGGCCCCGGGCGGGCGTGCGTCCCGCACCTCCGCCGCGGCGTGCCACGCTTCGAGGCTGTTATCGCCCATGTACGCTTCTACAGCCCAACTAGCAGACAGTCTCAAGTGTAAAATTTGTAACAGCGCCCGTTCTTAAGCATGACACTGAGCGCCATGATTGCAGTAACGACCACACATCTCTGCATTAATGACGTCACTCCGCAAGTTACCCACCTCCATGACATTCTGCACTCTTTCATACCCTAGAATGTGTTTAAATAATCCAAAAATATATTTTCCATAGCCACTGAAAGGCATTTTTCATTGTACACAGTATTTTCTTGGCAAACGGAGTGATTACCTTGTCCTTAATAATTTATTTGAGCTTCTACCAAGTAACACAAAGGCCAGTCTTATCTCTTGAATAAAACATTGTTTCTATAGAACTGAGAGCAAATCGCAACGGTAGGTTTTCTTTATACTGTCTTCAAGTTTATAAAAAACCAATTTGAAGCATGTGTGAAACTTATTTAACGTTAGATTTATTATATTTGCTACCTTTCAACAACTCGTTTATCCAAGTCAATGTCTCAATCATTTTATCTGTTATAACCACTTAACCTATGTAAACATTTAACAAACCACAAAACAAAATCTGTATTCTGTGCCATTACAAAGAAAACTACTACACGACGATATTCTTATTTCTAACTTTCTCAATTCTCATTAATTACACTTAATTAAAAGCTATATATTCCACGCAAATAGTTATTTTGTTTTCAAAACACGTTTACAAATCGTTTAACCTTTTATACATAATTTAGTTATACTGAGATCAAAACTAACAATAAAGTTGCCAAAAATTCAGCTATCTGCGTCGAGCAATCTCTTAGAAAAGGCTTTATCACGGTGAAACAAACAGACTAGCAGAGTTGATTTCATGTTTCATTTTTCCAATTCCCGAGCGGAATGTAATATAACTGAACAGAGTTCACACTTTGTTACGAAAATAAAACAATACAACAATTTAATTAAAAACATTGTGTAAAGTAACATGTGCATATTAAATTACAATAAAACAATTTCAAGGTGGCGTTTTATATAAAATTTATTTTCTACAGTTGAACGTAAGTAACCCGTCGCGCCATGCAGCGAGGGCGGTGCGCCGTGGTGCAGTATTGGTAATTTATCCGCTTTCTATCTGCTCGAACTCGAACCACTTTCGGATAAGTCTTTATTTGCTATTCGTCTTGTCTTCTCAAGTAGCATAGTTGCAGTTGCCAACTTGGTTACCCCTTGCATAATTTTTCTTGAGAAATTGTAAAGACGGTCGGCAAAATTGAAACGTGGCCTGTCTCTTCCTTTGTTATTCCGGCGCACTGTAGCACTCTGCTGTCATATTTCTTAAATAATACGAAGACTCATCTAGTTTCCAGTAAAAATAAATTCTTGAATATACAAATTTTAGTGCTTGTAGTAGATTAGATGGCAGATAACATTTAACGTTGTTAAAACACGTTTTATAACTACGTAGTATTGTTTTGCAGATTTATGCAGTACTTACCGAGTCTTAAATGTAGCTCACGTACACTACTCTCTGCTTTTTGATTTATCGCTTCGAGGTCCATTAGGGTTAATGATAACTGTCCGTAATTATTCACAATCGGACACCTGTTCTGTTCAAGTGAGCCTTTAAATTGCTTTCGTAAAAGTTTTGCTTCAGAAAGAGTCGCTGTCTACATTCGTAACTGACAGACCTTTCTTCGGAGAATTAATGTCTGGAGGACACAAAATCGATGGACAGTAGACCTAAATATCACATGAGTCGTTTTACGAGTATCGAAGTATCTACCTCTTACAAAGTAAATACGTCCGTATGAGTTATAAAAAGACAAAAGGTAGGAGCGACGATCACGTATCCAACCCCGTTTATCCCAAACCACCAGCACGTATAAATCTCTTTATGCGAGAACAAGTTTTGTGACCTTACATTGTTTTATCTTGACAGATAACTGTAAGTTTTTGGACATGCATATACAAAACAGATTGTGCAGGCCCCTCCAGACTTTAAAGGAACAAAAGAGGTAGTAGCTTCGTAAAAAATTGGTAAATTTATGCTGCACTTTAGAAATTCAGCGAAAAACGAGGCTTATAGTTTTAAATTCATGTGTAAACATTCTACGTTAAAAAATTCAAACGACGCCTTCAACGTTTTTATGTGTTTAGTTAGCAGGTATCGTGTTTACTCAACATTCTGTTGCCAGAGAGAAAAACATGTGGCAAAAGCCGAAAAAACATTCACTGAATCTCAATAAATATCGGTTCAATGGAACCTCGCCGCAGAGCGTAAGCTAGTCGACTCTCTAGCTAGCGCATAACCCGCTCAACTGATTTTTATGAAATTTGCATTTTTGATGAGCACACAGAATAGAGACTAAATTATTTTAGATTTTTTAACATTACCCTTTTTCCATTTGCATTTGATTTCCACGCCTTTCATGTCCGTAGATTTATAAATTACATTTATTTTATTTTTGTTATGAACTTACACGCAGGGCCAGATCTATCTAAGGGCTATTTGGGCTGCAGCCAGGGCCCCGTGAATATAAAGGGCCTCAGTCGCCATTTAAGGCACTGAACAATAGCAACATTGTCTTTAATGGCGACTGAGGCCTCTTATCTTAAATTATTTAATATTTTACAAGACTTTTGAAAAAAAAATGTACTACTGCTGTATATCTAATCGTAGGGGACAGACTTTTTACACTGCTGCTAAAACAGCATATTAAGGTGCAAAGTGGTTCAATCACCAGGTTACCAGGGCCCCGAGTTTTGGTAGTCACCCATACCGTGTTGGCGGGGTCATCGGGCCCAGAGAGCTCCGGTATTGGGCTTAGGGTTCCAGTCGTTAAGAAGGGTTTACCATAATACTAAATGCACACAACTCTTGCATCCTTGATTCTCGATCTTTTCTGCATAAGTCGACTTATGTAGATATGGGTATCTTTATTTCTGAATATATGGTGAAGAGAAAAGCTATCCTCTTCAAGGTGAGGTCCTAAAATTTACTAACGTGTGTCGATTGATTAAGCATTCATTAATTTTCATCCATTTATGAAATTGTAGACTAGTGCAAGAAATTACAAATTTTATTTACTCGTATTTCTGTAGGTATGAACTGAAAAATAAAAAATAATAAGCTGACTTGCTTTGGAACACAAAAAAATGCAAAATTTACTTTCGATTCGGATGTCGGTGTCTTTGGTACCTCTTGTTTTGATAATCTCATTTTGCGACATCAGAGCCCCGACCAATAAGTTACGCTCCGCCATTGCACTGGTCCTGTGTTGCAAAGTTCGGTCAATCTATATGTTCGAAATCGAGACTAGGTTGACAGTAGTAGGGATTCTCAGACAATGGAACGAAAGGCCTGGTCACACTCTCTCGCCATCTACACCTCTCCTTTGTCGAGAGCGAGAAGGCACACTTTCTGAAAAATACAAAATAGTTTTTTGTCAAAATGTCTGTTAGTTTGATTAATTAGGTAGTTTCGGGATTAGTGGCAGGCCACCAAGTAGTGTTAGCCCAGGGCCCTGAAAATTACGGTCCACCCTTGCTTACACGTGCTAATAAAATAAATGACGTTTTGTTTGTTTATAATTCTCGTCAAAATACATTTTAATTCATCTAACCGTCACGTACAATACGACATGTGCCTACTAAATTACAAACAACCACAGCAACAGCTACAGGTACGGCAATACACTGAAAAACCAATATTATGTGTATAATTACATACCCTGCTCCATTCCACATAAACAACCAACAATTTTCCCTAGTTAGGGTTCTGAATTTAATTTCGAACAGGCAGGTTGACGGGACTCAATAGGTATTACAAATTAATTTAGTGAAAATGTTTCATAACAAATGTTTTCTCATATCAACAAAACAGTAAGGGATACGTAACCTAAATAATAAACACGTGTATGCAAATGTTATTTTTACGGAACGCTTGTACGATGAAGTCGGTGGAACACCGCCAGGTACGGGCTCTCGCCGCTACAAGCGAGAGCGGAGAGCGGTGCGAGGAGCGCTTTTAACAAGGGCATTCCAAAAGTATGAACCATAATGCCACGAAACGCCGCTTGTGAATCTGCGACGGACGACTAGAAGGCATGCGGTATGCCTTCTATTCGCCCGTAGCCGGTGCCGCATGCCTTCTAGGCATGAACAGGCCGCACCGTTCAGCGCGCCGCGAATTATTCACCAAAATTCGTGGCCAGGCTATTAGGCCTTAACCAAAGTGAGGAACTATCGCGGTGGTGACGGCAGGCGCGAAATATGAACTGTCACAATGGTCGCATGTGTCCATAGTGGCAGGAGCGAAGTGCCACGGCGAGAGGCAGCACTCTGGTAAATTGCTAAATTCAAACAGTCCTATCTGCTTGCGATCGCGAGGGCCATACTGCCAGGCCTAGCTAGTGAGTGTCTACCGTGCTGTCGGTAAGGATAACAATTTCAAAAATATCCATCGTTCGAAAAACACATTTCACGGAGGTACTCATATAATTATAGAACTATACTTTTGCGAAACCTTGTATCTGGTTTGGTGATTTTGGATTTGACTTTACCCTCTCAAAATATAGTGTGAAATACATGTGAAAAAATTGCTTGATACATTATGTCTAATTTTCGTATGAATTAAATAGTAAATTGTTTACCTAGGAAGCAAACAACTATTATAAGGCAAGAGTGTTTTTTTTCAATCCTGAGCGGAGCGAAGGATTCTAAAGTAGAATCCTAATCGCAGCGAGCTAGTTCTTAAAATAGTGTTGCTCCCGAGGTGGACACTCTTCTTTCTCTCACCCTCTATGAGAAAATAAGTAAGTGCAACTTATGAACAAGAACGTTACGTTTATTTATTTACATACAGTTAGGAACCATAAGACATAACATAGAAATAATTAAAGGCTAATGTTTATATTTAACCAATTACGTAAGTGCATCGTAACAATTTTATTAGTATCATCCGTTACAGTTGTAGATTTTTTTTTATTTGGCTCGCACGCGGTTTTCCAGCCAGTCACTTGTTCAATACAATGTTCCCGTGCGCTCCGAAATAGAATTACAATCGCTTATTAACCATTCAACTCATACATCGTCATAATCGATTTCAGCGATGTAATCCTACTTTGTACTGCATGGTTTGTGATTCAACTCTTTGCTGATTAGAACTTTACTAACAAATTCAAATCACTTTTAGTCCCTACGGATTAATGAGTCATTTTAGTCTAATAGATGTGACAAAAAAAAACATTATTTACTCCTTCCTCTATTTACCCCTACCCACTATCGCGAATTCGCGACATACCGTGGCCACCTGGCCACCTAGTCGCACCCGCACCCGCCCTAGTCAACGCGCGTCACTCTGGACCAGGTCTTAGGGGAGCGCGAGTGGGACAGTGTTCGCAGTCCGAAGGCAATCACTGCAGTCCGCCGACTGCCCGTGAATATTTTATATTAGTCCACCACCCTTATCCAATACACACCAATGCAATCACTCTGACAAAGCCCTATTGTAGACATTAAACTTTCTAGGTATATTTATTTTTGTAGATTCATTATTTTAATAAAGGAACAAGACATGATTGCGGTTAATCAAACCAAATGCACATAAATTATGAGCTACATAAAATTTACATTCAACAACGCTCACTGACTACATGTTGTAAAGCACCTACTAAAAGTTTCATTGATAATTCTAATCTAACAAATACAATCACCAATAAAACTAGCGGACCATTCACTACCCAAATCAAACCTAAAAGCAATTGCCGTAAATAATCATTGTCAAATAAAATTGTGCTCAAACGGCACGAAAAAGTAAAAAAATACTATTTTAAGTAGTTAGTCTACGAAACCTCTCGATTAAATTTCTCGATGAGAACAGCTGATAGATTTCGCATGGACAGTTCTCATACTCGTATAGTAGATGTAGCAACGTCGCCGGCGCGCCGTAGCGGCCCGGGCTGCGGTCGGAGAGCTCACAACCGCCACATACATCCCCGGGGATTCTCAGCTCTGCCTACAACGTACTAACAAAGTATCGACTACTTCGGCTTTTATTAAAGCAATTACGTTTATTTTAGTCCAATGTTACTGTGTTACAGTCAAACTTATTTCCCTCGATCCTTGTAGAAACTACATTGCAAGTATTGTAATGTCATTTATCAAATGTACTTCGCTATTGTATCAAGGATTCTTTCATCTCAAAACTCAAAGCAAACTAGCCGCAAGCCGCGTGAAATGAATCCTGGCTTAAAAATTGGATTTATGCATTAAGTTGTAAAAGATACCTCGAGCACTCGCCGCCACCGCCACCGCCGGTCGCTGTGGTATCCCATTTGGCTCAATGCGCTTTTAGCACTTGTGTGTCATTATCTCGTGTTGATTGTTTTTTTCTCACTTTTGCTTTTCTAATTGGATTTTCAAGTAACTCTGAATATTAGATATTCTTTCCAGCAAATAACTTCCAAGTAATGTGTAGTCATAAAACTGTTTCATAAAGTTAAGCAATAAATATTCAGTTTCAGTGGCAAGTTCTCTAATTTTCCTTTCTCGAAATAATGCTTGATCTTTCCTCCATAATAAACAAATAATAGTAATTTATCACTGTTCATTCAATTGCAGGTGATAATGGAGTAAAATTGATAATAAAGTAGGCATGCCATCATGAAATACTGCGTAATTGTCGATATCCACCCCGATGATTTATCAATATCGCACGCTCCAGAACAACTACGAAAATCCGATAAGTGCACATGGGACGCTCATTGAGTAGGGGTTCCGCAGCAGCTATAGTGATAATCACTCTAACTGCAAGTAGGTTTAATTAAACGCCTCCGGGACTAATTTACACTATTTAAACAGCCCGTAAATAAATAATCTAATTGAAAGAAATACTTAGTTGCAACACATTGATCAAAGCAGCTTGCTCAAACCTTATTAAACTTTCAGGTTCAAAGTTACAATAGAGCAAGACTAACAGTCTAAATATAAACATCAGTAAAGTTAACGTCCACTCCATTTCAAAGAGTACCGATACTCGATAGGGTTAGTTTTAATATTGTTATTATACTTCTCTTTGTGCGCGGAGACTGTATTTGTATGATCTAAGTAGGATCCTTTATTTTTGATACAATTTAATTGAATAATCGGTCTAGACAGCAGTTAAATAATGCATTAACAAAATTATTAAGGGACCCATTCCTGTCGTCCGCGTCCCGCAGAACCCAAAAATAATGGATGTAGAATCGTAAATAAATTTTCTGTTTATTGGACAGCCATTTACTTTTTAAATGTTCCGAAACACAGCTTCTGATCTGATCCAATAAATGACAAGCTTTTATCTGAAAATATTGAACAAATCGGTCAAACAATATGGCTTCGACTGGCCTGTCCCGCGGGAAATGCCACGGCGCAGATCTCACTACTTTATCTCCTGCCAAATACCTTCTTTCGTGCTTTGTGTAAAGATTCAGGGCAATAAGCCGGGATTAGAGGTGGCAGACGTGCAAACATTATTTCATAGTTGGGACACTTCTCTCAGTTATTGTATGGGCGGAGCAGCGGAGCGTGGAACCTTTTCGCGTATTCAACAATGTAGTGAATAAATGTAGTCAAATAGGTGCTTTACAATACATTTGTATCTATGAATCTTCGTTAGTTACCATTTCTTCCTAAAAACGTGCCGTTACGCTTAACGGTAAGGGACACTATAAGAGAATTATCCATTTTCCCTTCACGTGGATAGGTGGATGTCAAATAAGGTATCTATCATAAATCTACTGATCAGATCACTGTTCGATTTGGGCTGTATGGAATAAATCCATGTCTTATTCTAAAATATATATATGGTGGTAGATGCCGCGCGTGACGAGCGTGCTCCGACAAGTAAAAGGACATTAATTTGCATAAGACTACAAAATTAAAATGACAGTGCTTGTGTTTCCATTTTCAAATATACTAAATACACGAGAACCAAGGTTACCGACATACGGTACATTGCTCGCAAAATGGATGGCCGCTGCGACCGAAAAGTTCTGGAGTGGCGACCGCGTATCGGAAGATGCAGCGTTGGAAAGGCCTCCCTATAAGTGGAGCGACGACCTAGTCAAGGCTGCTGGCAGACGCACATGACCGATCAGTGAGGCAACGTCCAACAGTGGACGTCTTTTGGCCGAAATGATATTGATGATGAAATACTTAATTAACTACAAACATGCTTACAATAAAAGTGCCGAGAAAGCTACCAATATAAACGGAAAACAATTTTCCAGTAATACATGACACGCACACTCTATATAAAAGCACTTCGTAGAGGATATTTGTGTCTATTAATTGGCTACCCAAACACATTTGATCTGAGCCAACAAATATTTAGAGAATCTGTTTAATTAAGGGGAGCATATTATTTTTACTTTTTTGGGTAGTACTTTACTTAGCCCTTTTGGCATCAAATAAATTGAGTAAAGAGAAAAAAAGTGATATTTTATCTCTCAACAGAAGATAAGACCAACCCTATTAGGTATTAATGAAATTACCACTGCACAGCAAACAAATTGATATGTCTAAGTATATACCTAACTGGGTATCCACAGTCATAGCTGAATACGTAGATATCCTAAACGACAAAGTTACACTTGCGTGTAATAACTAAAAGCAGTGTCTAAAATGCAGATGTGAAATTTATAGCATTCAGTAGTCTGTATGTGCAATGTGTGCAGTGATTACGTTGAGAACCATAATTTGAAGCATTCAGCATCAATCATGTAAACCGATTTTAAGCAAAATTAATATTTTGCCGTTTCATAAATACCACCGAACGTAAAACAGAATTTCGTCATGCAAATATTTTTACTGCTCACACAACTAAAAAGGTAAAAGGTACGCTATAATTTACGAATCTTTTACTACGTATTCGTACCACAAACGTTCTTAAATAAATAGTAAGCTCGAACAAGACTGTAACTACGCAATAGCAAACAGAGCCCCGGGATATGGAGTCGAAGGGGCTGGCCCCTGCGAGCGCCCACGGTACGCTCACTACGCAACATTTCCATAAGAAAATCTTTTGTCACCATTTTTACGGGAAAACAATGCTCTTACTGAAGACCTTTCTTTTGTTCTAGAATCGATAATGTGAGAATGTAGGATACGTACACAGAAACAAGTAGATTCTGATGCGGATCTTGACAACACAATTTTTTCAGCTAGATAGATAAAATATAAAATTCATGGCGTGAGGTTTAATTCTTCTCGTAAATCCTTTAAACTTGAATAATTCAAAACATTGGTGACGAAAGCCGCACTGCATTGGGTTCTTGCCGAAGGATCGCGTCCCAAAGGACTCAATAAAACAGATGTTAGCTTGCCTATGACTATACAAACTCTGACACTTTTACGAGCGTAACTTTATATAAAATCTGATGTGTATCATTTATGTACTTGACCTATTTATTTAGGCACGAGCATACATTATGTAGTAAGTAACTAGATACGTGTATTTGTTACGAAATGCTTTAACAGGTTTTATGGATCTTTAGATACTTTTATTCAATGGATGTGATTTTTTTTCAAGGTTTCGAAATAGTCTGATACTTAATTATTTTTAAAGGGAACAATAAAATAAAGTTTCATCTGTCATACAATGTCATCCCTCCTTTTGGGTTTGGCCGCGGTCGGGAAAAAAGCAAACTTCATTTCAGCTTCCGAGTTCTCATAGATAGATCTCATTAATATATTTAGTCGATTTAACTCGGTACCTATCAATCCAGAAACTAATTGACTTTTCCATTTATCTGCTCAGTTTGTTCTGTTAATACTAGGAACTTTATTCCATGCATATAAACTAACACATACACCTTAGGTAGGTATGTCTGTGTATCCATCTAACATTGTTATCTTGTCTTGTTAATGCTCAATCACATAACAACAGCTAAATAGATTCGCATTCAACTAAATCAGTACAAGGTACAGAGATAAACAGTAGAATAATGGCACCTCATATGAAGTACAGTCAACAACTAAATAACTAAATGGACACAATATTCTATACACAGTTTCTCTGCATCATTTCATGGTAATAGTCTCTAGGTTGTGTTCTTTAATTTTACAGCTGCATATTTATTTTGTTCAACTAAAGTCTTAAATAACATTTTTTATTTTTTTTTACTGTCGATAGGCTTGCGTTAGACCACTACCTCGCCTGATGGTAAGCGATGATGAGGCCTACGGCACAGATAATATAATACTAGCCCTACGGTGAAGCACGCTTGCCTAGAAGTGACCTATTCACTGTTGACTTAAAGACCCCTAGGTTGTAGCTACTATCAGGGAACAAAGACTCCGGAAGTATCATTACCAATAAGCCTCTTGGCCCGTCTGTCAATCGACTCAAGTGCATCAAGCTGGTATTTAGCAGATCCGTCCCAGAGGTGAGAGCAGTACTCCGTGCACGACCGAACTTGCGCTTTATACAAGTTGAGCAGCTGTTCAGGTGTGAAGTACCGTCCCACCTTTGTATGAATACCAAACTTTTTTGCAGCCACCTAACGCGTTATGGCAGCTGTACTCTCTCGCGCGGAAGCTCTAGGAAACGCTGTACATGGAGTTTTAAACAAAATACTTCATGATTGAACTCAGTACTGAGAGCAATGTACATCATCCTCGCGGGCTCTCGCAAGAGAGTGTACAGCTGACATTAGGAAATCGACTTTCATTGCTGAATATACCTCTGTGGTACCAATTTCTAGGGTAGATACCAAACCAACTACGGACAAAACTAGCGTACGTAGGACATTCAATCGGGAAAACTAAGCTTTGCCAATGTCGGCGGAACTCTGAGGACTGTGTGTTTTATTTACCTACCCAGACCTACCATTGTATGCATGCTACTGTAACACCTTACGGCCATTCCCATGCAATTCAAAATTGAATGGCTTGTGGAAAATGTTTAAAACATAGGTACATATTATGCCGCGATCTCTTCCAGGCAACCTGGATAAGGCTGCCCGTTGTATGTATTTACTTAGTTTTAAGTTTCTTTTTTAAACTCTGGTGTCCAATAAAGTATATAAATAAATACATATTATTTATTTTAATAGCCTTTTTTCCACCGCAGAATCAAAGTCCCTACTCTCCATCTACTTATCTCTGTCAAGCCTATTTGGGACCAGATTTTATCTAAGGAGTGGCATCCTGCCATCTCTGCTCGGGCCTGCCGCCATGTCGCTTGACGTGTTACGGAACCCAATGGATCGAACGTCTGACATTTGTCATTCGGTAGAGAACCCAATTCTAATAGCAACTAAATTTGTATACGTTACTAAAACGAGTTGCCCTACAAGTACAACTCGTTTTAGTATATATTCACGTGCTGGCTGATCAAAGATCAGATGTATCCTCCGACTGCACAGCATGATCTTCTTCTTGTTTACGTCTTTTTAGTTCGCTTCTTAAGAGCGAACTCTAGTCAACAGGAATTTGAAAAATAGGTATTTGAAGAAACTATTGCCGTCGCGTCACCTCCAACCTCACCCCGTAAAGTGCGAAAGGGACAACTGCAGCTCAGGCTGATTTTACCTACAAAAACTTTGACTAAAAGACGTTTCGTATTCTGCTGTTTTCTTCATGAAAACTGGTTTGATCTAAAAAATTCTTATATCAAAATTTAGAGGAAAAGTATATCTATGCCTCCATCATTTTCTTTTTTCTTAAAAACCTATCAATTTTGTCTGAAAGCCGTCTGAACATGGCGGTAAAAACGGGCATTTTTTTCGGGTTTTTGGATTGTCATATTTATTTTAGTGATTATGTTTTTGAAAAAAGGAAATGATAGGGGCACGTACTAATTAGACCCAGATTTTATGGGAAAAAATCATTGCTATAGAGGCATTATCCACGAAGAAAACAGCAGAATGTTTTTGTATGGAGAAAGTCTCACTAGAGTCCCCTCTTAAGCAGTCGGGTTTTTTGATATTTTAATTAACTTTTTACAACGGAGTCATGATGGCAATGACACGTCATAATAGTTCACCTTCAATCATAGGTAGGGTTATCATCGTGATACATTCTAAATTGCAAATAGGGTATCAAGTATTCATGTTTCACCGTTGTGTATACTTGTATAGTGGACGATCTCAATGGTCGCATCTATTCGGTACAGATATTATAGATTTTGATACTTACTGGCAGAAGTCAGAACAGAAAGACTAGGTATAGTTCTCCCTTCATGGTTTTAATGACCCATGACCTCTTCTATAATTTCATCATCATCATTCATCATTTCAGCCGAAAGACGTCCACTGCTGGACATAGGCCTCCCCCAGGCGTCGCCACATTGACCGATCCCGTGCGTCTCGCATCCAGCGCCTTCCCGCAACCTTAACCAGGTCATCGGTCCACCTAGTGGGAGGCCTTCCAACGTATCGTCTTCCAGTTCGCGGTCGCCATTCCAGAACTTTTCGGCCCCATCGGCCATCCGTTCTGCGAGCAATGTGCCCTGCCCACTGCCACTTAAGTTTGGCAATTCTTCTACAATTTCTTCTTTCTTTTTCTTTCTTCTTCTATAATTTATTCGAAAGTAATTATGTCTGTATGTTTGTTACGCTTTCACGCCTGATTTGATGCTCAATTTTGATGAATGTTAGTATAGAAATCGGTTGAACTTCAGGACACGGTCACTTTTTTGTTCCCTTGGGATAATTGCCGAGTTCCACGCGGGCGAGGCCGCTGGCAGAAGGTAGTTTAAAAAGGCGGTGTCTTTACTTGACCATTCCACCCATGTTGATCATTATGGTGATGACATGTAGGAGACCCCTAATCCCAACGCAGCCTCGTCAGCGCTGGCTGACCGGATTACGGGTCTCGGGTTCAATTCCCTCACGGAAAATCATTTTTTTGGCCGACAGATACCTGAAGCATTAGGAAAGCGAAAGGTTTTATTTGTATAAGATATTCATAAAAAAACACTCCTTCGTGATCAAACTTTACGCGGTCATCGAATTTTCAATATGATTCATAAATTCATGTAGGTGGATCTCCATATAGTTACTAAGTATATCCACCAAAATTATACTTACAAACTGTTGGTTTATATTTGTGTTACTGGTACTTATATACCTACGCGCATAGGTACCTACTATGGTGACTTTTGAGTCCTTTCTGTGACGTAAGCAAAAGACACTTTCTGGTTTTATAATTTCCTTAAACCCGTTTTCCTACGTACAAAGTTGCTAATGATGCTTACGCTGGTCGGGTAAGCCGCAGATAGCAGTTAGGTGTTAGACCGTAACTTTTTAGGATAGCCATTGTGCATAATTACTAACAGGCGGCCGCTTACGGTAATGAACCATTTCATGCAATTGACTCTACTCTAATCTAACCAGTCGCGCGGGATAAGGACCAGCTGTCATGTTTTAAGTTTTATTCATTGAGATAAAGTCTGTTAAAATCTAACTCGAATTCGATTTTTAACAGTCGTTAGATCTACTAGCTAAAGTTTATATTCATAAGTAGGTAATAACAATTTTGATCTGGCGGGTGACCATAAGCTCTTAGGAACGTTATTTTGAGTGTGTGTAAGGGACAGATGTATACGACTTGTATACATCTGTCCCATACACACACTCAAAATAACCTTACTCTAAGAGCTTATGGTTTGGCCTTGAACAAGTATTTTATAAAAATAATGTTGGTTAATGCGAACCGAAGTCGCTCTTTTTGAAAATCAGCAGCCTTATTGCATAAGTGAACTCGGCAAGGCAAAGAATTTGATCACATCAATCGACCAATCACATGCGAGATGAAAGATGCGAAGTGGATTTCCATCTATGTGTTGGCCGATTGATGGGGTCAAAGTAGCATATATGCTATTCTAGATTATAATCTATCCCTGCGCCTAATTTCATCCATATCCGTTTAGCCGTTCTGGGGAGAAAAAGTAAGAAACATCCATCCATCCATCCACACAACATTTCGTAGTAAATAGTAATAATAAAAAACATCATCGTTTTCGGCTCGTCAACCCTACAATTGAATGGGATAATTTATCTATATTAAAATCGCAGCACTCACTGGTTCGCATGTGTCCACAGACTACTTAGAGGTGGGTCTACCTTTTATAGCAGAACTTTTTATGTCATAATATTATTATGCATAACAACGGGTAGCATAAACATCATTTCGCAGAAAATCATTTGGCATACACTCATTTATCATACATTCAAACTCATAATTTTGTAAGTCAGAATCATCTTTAGGCATAAATTACATATCGATAGTCATTAAAAGGCAGAACCATCATATCGCAGAAAGTTCACAGTCAGAATCGTCTTTTGGCATACATTTCATATCTATATTAATTGAAATACTCATCTTTCACATTACAGATAATTCATAGTTAGAGTAATTTTGTATTTTTTACCATAAAAGATTGATTGAAGACATTTTTTTTGTGTTTTAATTCGCTGTATGTAGCATGCAAACAAGCATACACCATGCATGCAGCAAGCATGCAGTATTCAAACAAGCATACACCATGCATGCAGCAAGCATGCAGCATGCAAACAGGCATACACCATGCATGCAGCAAGCATGCAGCATGCAAACAGGCATACACCAAGCATGCAGCAAGCATGCAGCATGCAAACAGGCATACACCATGCATGCAGCAAGCATGCAGCATGCAAACAGGCATACACCATGCATGCAGCAAGCATGCAGCATGCAAACAGGCATACACCATGCATGCAGCAAGCATGCAGCATGCAAACATGCATACACTATGCATGCAGCAAGCATGCAGTATTCAAACAGGCAAACACCATGCATGCAGCAAGCATGCAGCATTCAAACAGGCATACACCATGCATGCAGCAAGCATGCAGCATTCAAACAGGCATACACCATGCATGCAGCAAGCATGCAGCATTCAAACAGGCATACACCATGCATGCAGCAAGCATGCAGCATGCAAACAGGCAAACACCATGCATGCAGCAAGCATGCAGCATGCAAACAGGCATACACCATGCATGCAGCAAGCATGCAGCATTCAAACAGGCATACACCATGCATGCAGCAAGCATGCAGCATTCAAACAGGCATACACCATGCATGCAGCAAGCATGCAGCATGCAAACAGGCATACACCATGCATGCAGCAAGCATGCAGCATGCAAACAGGCATACACCAAGCATGCAGCAAGCATGCAGCATGCAAACAGGCATACACCATGCATGCAGCAAGCATGCAGCATGCAAACAGGCATACACCATGCATGCAGCAAGCATGCAGCATGCAAACAGGCATACACCAAGCATGCAGCAAGCATGCAGCATGCAAACAGGCATACACCATGCATGCAGCAAGCATGCAGCATGCAAACAGGCATACACCATGCATGCAGCAAGCATGCAGCATGCAAACAGGCATACACCAAGCATGCAGCAAGCATGCAGCATGCAAACAGGCATACACCATGCATGCAGCAAGCATGCAGCATTCAAACAGGCATACACCATGCATGCAGCAAGCATGCAGCATTCAAACAGGCATACACCATGCATGCAGCAAGCATGCAGCATGCAAACAGGCATACACCATGCATGCAGCAAGCATGCAGCATGCAAACAAGCATACACCATGCATGCAGCAAGCATGCAGCATTCAAACAAGCATACACCATGCATGCAGCAAGCATGCAGCATGCAAACAGGCATACACCATGCATGCAGCAAGCATGCAGCATGCAAACAAGCATACACCATGCATGCAGCAAGCATGCAGCATTCAAACAAGCATACACCATGCATGCAGCAAGCATGCAGCATGCAAACAGGCATACACCATGCATGCAGCAGGCATGCAGCATTCAAACAGGCATACACCATGCATGCAGCAAGCATGCAGCATGCAAACAGGCATACACCAAGCATGCAGCAAGCATGCAGCATGCAAACAGGCATACACCATGCATGCAGCAAGCATGCAGCATGCAAACAGGCATACACCATGCATGCAGCAAGCATGCAGCATGCAGACAGGCATACACCATGCATGCAGCATTCAAACAGGCATACACCATGCATGCAGCAAGCATGCAGCATGCAAACAGGCATACACCATGCATGCAGCAAGCATGCAGCATTCAAACAGGCATACACCATGCATGCAGCAAGCATGCAGCATGCAAACAGGCATACACCATGCATGCAGCAAGCATGCAGCATGCAAACAGGCATACACCATGCATGCAGCAAGCATGCAGCATTCAAACAGGCATACACCATGCTTGCAGCAAGCATGCAGCATGCAAACAGGCATACACCATGCATGCAGCAAGCATGCAGCATGCAAACAGGCATACACCATGCATGCAGCAAGCATGCAGCATTCAAACAAGCATACACCATGCATGCAGCAAGCATGCAGCATGCAAACAGGCATATACCATGCATGCAGCAAGCATGCAGCATTCAAACAAGCATACACCATGCATGCAGCAAGCATGCAACATCCAAGCAAGCATGCAAGTGAGCATGCAGCAAGCATGCAAGTTAGCATGCAACATGCAAGCGAGAATGCAAGTGAGCATGCAGCATGCAGCAGGCATGGTTTCTGTCACGGCTCCGGCGCTGCGGGGCTCCGGCGGTCCCACGCGAACTTATCGTCGCAGATGGTTTTAACGCTCGCCGCCGCGGCTGAGGCTGGCCGGTGAAGCCGGCCAGCAAGCTGAAGCTGCGGTGAAACTTAAACCACCTGCTCCTCAGCTCGCAGGCCGCCTCGCCCCTACGCGCCTACGCGGGCTTAAATTACACTCTAGGGGTAGGGCAGACAAGACTACGTGGAGTCGGTTTTGCAGCGATTCGTTTCTGTCACTGACTCTTGTAACACAACATATTGTCTTTTAAGACAGTATTTCGATTTTAATTTAAGGTTAAAATGCTTTTTTATAGAAATGCCTAATAAAATTATGCCAAATGAATTTCTGCCATTTTCTTAATATGCCAAGTGAAATTATGCCAAATAAAATTCTGCCATCTTGAAAGTAAGCCATTGTTGTTTAGGGTGTTTACAGTGTCTAAAAACTTAAACATATTATATTATCAGAACGTTCGCGGTCTTAGAACGAAAACTCATGCTTTCTATCGTCAAATGTTAATGAACTCGTATGACATTATAGTACTTACTGAGACATGGTTATTGGATGGAGTTTTAAATTCTGAGTTTTTTGACGAACGGTACATTGTGTGGCGTCGGGATCGGGACTACGCTTTGACCGGGCAATCGCGGGGTGGGGGGGTACTTATTGCTACTCGCAGAGAATTATCAGTTATTTGCCAACCTAAGTTTCATTCTACAGCGGAGGACCTTTGGCTATCCTTACGCCTAAAAAAATCTACTACTCGGAATAATATTAACTTGAATATTTGTGTTATCTACTTATGTCAACAAAACTCAGGTCTTTCTTTTTCTTCGCAACTTTCAAATTTTCTGGCAAAATTAAACCATATAGTTATGAATAATGTTTCTGATACCTTTCTCGTTGTGGGTGACTTCAACATGAGCGGTATTAACTGGGCTCCTCCAGATAACCTTCCGCTTGTCCCATTGAATCCAAACAGTAATGATGAAATTTTATTTTGTGATGAATTAAGCACTCTTGATTTAGGGCAATATAACGTGGTGCCTAATAGGTATGGTCGATTTCTAGACTTAGTCCTTTCCAATCAACTAGTGAATGTAACCGAATGTTCTAGCCCACTGGTGCCCATCGATGCCTATCATCCTGCACTATTAATTAATTTGGATTTGATTGTAACACCTCTGCTTGAGTGTGCACCACGTACTCAATTTATGTTTGATAAAGGTGACTATGAATCTATCAGTAGAGACATTTGTAAGACTGACTGGGTAGCTGAGTTCTCGGCGCGATCAATTGACGACTCAGTGAACTTTTTTAACCAATTTATTTTTGATCTCCAGAATAAATATATTCCACAGAAACTGTCTCGCAATAAAAAGTATCCCACTTGGTATAGTTCGTCACTTATTAAAACAATCAGAGAAAAATATAAATGCTTTAAAAGATTCAAAACCTATGGTAATAAATCGGATGAATTAACTTTCAAGCTTCTTCGTAAAAGGGTAAAAACTTTGGAATCTCAATGCTATCAAAACTATTTGGATCTAACTGAAGAGTCCATTAAAGATAATCCAAAATATTTTTGGACCTTTGTAAACAAACGTTACAACACAAATGCAATCCCAAGTACCCTGAACTACAATAGTGATACTCTGCGGACGGGGGAATCTATATGTCAAGCTTTTTCGGAATATTTTCATTCTACTTTTCTCATTCCCATTGCCAATCAACCGATCTCTTCTCCTTGTCTTTTCACCGAATCCCTGAACACATCATCTGATATCAGCAGTATCATTGTAAATGTTGATGAAGTTGCGAACTTGCTTCGAAAGTTGGACACATCTAAAGGGGCAGGTCCAGATAAAATTCCATCAAAACTTCTTGTAAACTGTGCACCTGCGATAGCGCAACCTATCTCTATGTTATTTAGAAAATCTTTAGCTACTTGTGTTGTCCCGCAAATATGGAAATCAGCGTTTATATCGCCTATACATAAAAAAGGTGTCAAAACGGACATAAAAAATTATAGGCCGATATCTAAACTGTGTATTATAGCCAAGGTCTTCGAAAGAATTATATATAACCAGGTTTATTCTGCACTCAAAAATTCGTTTAGTACGTTCCAACATGGTTTTCTTAAGGGTAGGTCCACTGTCACGAACCTGATTCTTCTAAACGAATTTATTACTGATGCCATGGACAAAGGAAGGCAGGTCGATGTCGTCTATACGGATTATAGCAAGGCGTTTGACCGTATTGACCATAACATCCTCATATCTAAGTTGAATGGCATGGGAATACGCGGTGATCTACTCAGATGGATCTCCTCTTACCTTGAAAACCGGTCCCAAGCAGTAGTTTTAAATAATTATATATCTAGCTGGGTCCATGTCCCTAGTGGAGTCCCGCAGGGTTCATTGCTCGGTCCTTTGTTATTCATAGTCTATGTTAACGACATTGACTCCTGCTTGACTTCATCCAGATTATTATGTTTTGCCGATGATATGAAAATTTATGCCTCGATATCGTCGCAAATGGACGCAATTGCCCTCCAGAACGATCTGCATCGTTTAAATGATTACTGTCATAGAAATAAACTTGATCTCAATCCCGCCAAATGCTCGGTTATTACGTATTCTCGGCAGCGCTCAGTCATTGCTACTTCGTATACCTTAAATAATCAAATTTTACTTAGATCAAATTCCATCCGTGATCTGGGGGTTCACCACGATTCCAAGCTCAGTTTTGAAACACATGTTGATGCAATAGTCACCAAGGCATCAAAATCACTGGGTTTTATAATGCGGTTATCCAAGTGCTTCACTAATGCTAAAACTTTAAAAATCCTATATTGTACTTTTGTTAGAAGCCACTTGGAATATGCGTCTGAAATATGGAACCCATGTTACCACAAGTACATTGACCGTCTAGAAAGCATCCAAAAAAGATTTATAAAATACTTATGTTACCACCAGAAAGTACCATATCAGTCCGAAAATTACCTTACCCTTTGTAGAAAATACCATCTATTGCCTCTATTCATTCGCCGCGAGATTAGTGACTGCGTTTGTTTGTTGAAAATCTTCAACAACAGTATAAACTGCTCCGATATTTTATCCAAATTTAATTTTAACACCCCTAGGAAGTCAAAAAGATTTAATCCACCTTTGCAGGTTCCATCAGCCTCCACAAATTATAGACAGAATTCGTATATTGTGCGGGCAAGTAGACATCTTAATGAGTTGTGTAAGCAGCGCGATATTGATCCATTTCTAACTAGTGTGCCATCAATCAGGAAGTGCTTAAGCCGTAACTTTTTCAATTAGTTCAATGAAAAGTGAGGGTTGTCGTGTGTTGTGAGCAATATGTTGGTTAATTTTATAAGATGTTTAGTGGTCTGTTTGGCGATATTATTATTATATTGTAACAGTCGTCTTCTAGAGTGTCCATAGACATTCAGTTGTAACCAATATTTTATAAGTGAAGACTTTTAATTGGCTGACTGTCAAATTTACTGCTCTTGTTCTGTTTGTTTTTAGCTGTAAGTTTTCCATGTTATCTAAATAAATAAATAAATTCGGACATAGTAACATTCGGCCAAACAATAATTATATTTTTTTTTTTAAATGCCTTAAGAATATTCGTTTAAAGAAGATTATGCCACGTGTGTTATGCCAAATAAATTTCGGAGTATCAAGATTCTGCCAGATAGAGGGAACCCCTTAGAGATACATGTGTCGCACGTCGTCAAACGCCAGCCGTTTATTGATATTGTTTCAATATCATATTCCAACATTGGCGCTGCATAATGCATTTAAGTGAACGTGACTCGCTTGTGCACTGCTCACTATTGTTCGTTTAGATTTACTATTGTTATGGATTTCGACAATATACATTGAAGAACTAAATGTGAAATGAAACTGAACATTGAAACGTTTTGGTCAAGATTGTACGCCGTAAGAAGCGCCTCATTTTGGTCGTGAACTCATTACGTAGTGATCGCTCAGTCCGATCGTTTTTTTTTTCTTGCGAATCTTGGTGTGGCGATTTTATTTGCGGATCGCTATACTCCACTCAAGTATTATACAATGCTTGATAGATAATATTACTTTGTGGTTCGCCACTATAACAAGAAGAAACTGCGAGACTTTTCTATTTAGTATTTCCTGCTACGAAGCAGCTATTGACTTTTCCGTTCATATTTTTAAAAAGTTTCCACGTACCCATAGGATCGCTTCGCGCGAGGAACGGCTAAAATGTTGACTTCTCTATTATTCAATAGACACAGGCTACAATTACACTCAGTCTGAGCGGCAGGCGGCCGGGCGAGCTCGAGCGCCGGCGAGGCGGCTCGCTACTCGCTACCAACGCTATATTATATATTGTGCTGTATCGATTCCACATAATCATATCGCCTCAAAACTACCACATTCTAGTAATGTTTACGTTACACAACACGATACTACAAACGAAGACAAAATTCCTGCCTGTCCAGAAACAGCCTTGGATTGCGCGTTAAGCATTCGAAATGGATTTACGCAAAACTTTTGTATTCCCAGAACGCCAAAATTACAAACAAAGTCCAAAGGGAAAAGCTCGCGGACATGGGCTCTTTTTTTAATAGAAAATAATTAAAAAAATCTGTTAAGAAAACCGTGTTGAAAAGACTGAGTGTGGCGGTAGAAGAGAAACATGCTAACTCGTTGCCGCTCTGTTGATGGCTGCGAGAGAAGGGGGTCGAGGGTAGTCAGCGCCGACAAACGGAATAATTAATCTGTCATGAGGTGTCCGTGCTTATTGGAGCCGGCGTCAAGAACCCGCCAGCACCACTAATAAACTCCACGCGAATGAAAACACGAATAAATGAAAATGCAATTTTTACATATCTCTATTTTAAAACTCTGGCTAGACTATTTCAGTTATTCTGTGTGTAATTGGATGAAGTTTTATGACAGCTGAATACAGGTTTAAATGTGACCTTTGCCCGGCGGCTCTTTCTGGTATTGCCCGTAGGTACTTAGCTGAAAACTTTAGCATTGTTCGAGATATGGGTAACGCAAGATTTTCATTAATTTGTCCAAGCTATACTTATACACGTGCAATCAATTAGATCAAAGTACTTAATTGTTAACTATTACGGACTCTAGTCTATGTTTATCAATTTCCCCAGATTGTGATAAAAAACCAAAACAGACTTTTATAGGAATAGTTACAAGTTAATATGTTTGTGGCAACACAGTACGCCACCACATTATTTTCATAATAAAAAAGAAATTTATAACTCATATAAATGTCTCAGTTTGGAGATTAATAGAGGCGTTCCAAAAACTTTCAGGTAATACCAAAGCTTTATAAATGAATCTCGATATTGTCGGTCCCCCACTCATGTATGTACGTATGTTTTTATAAGCTTTGATTTAACTTGCAATGTATGTATGTATGTATGTAAGTGTGTTCAGGTCAAATCTTGCAACTGAATTTTAAAGCAGTTATCCTCAACCGATTAAGATGAAATTTTGCATACACGTTTAGTTTGGATGACAATGCATGGTTGGATAAGTGACGTCATTCTAAATTAAATATGGCGGAAGGCAGAAAATGGCGTTCTAGTTATTTTTGTGCAGTGCCATGATAAGGGTATCAAATGAAAAAGTTTGCTGAGAAGAATACTGAGAAGCTTGTTTTATTGGGTAAATATGAATGTGTGAAGTAACTGAAAAAACTAACCACCAAGATAAAAAAAAATATAATAATATAATGTACCTAAAAGGTACAAGAGACACGGCCTCCGGACATATTTAATTTAAAATCATCTACTTGGGTATTCCTCGAATCGCACTTACGATGAATCATAGAGAAGACCATGAAGAATTCGTAATAAATGATATCGATAGACGTTTTGAAATTCAACTATCTTAATTTTTTAATTTATTAAAATTACCAGGAAAGCAGAAATTAACTGGAAAGGAGAAAACAACAAATGATGTTTCAAAACCAGTTTTTTTACCATTATTGAGCTAAGTAGTAATTCGCTTAAGCACCTAGTTCCAGTTCATTTCTGCTTCCCTGGTAGTTTGAATAAATAAACAATTAGGACCGATGAATTTTAAAATGTCTATCTATATCATTTATCACGAATCCTTCTTGCTTTTCTCTGTTTCATCGTAGATGCGCTTCGAGGAGTACTTTTGGTGCGCTTTATTTGGTGCGCTAAAAAGTTGGTGCGCTTCGAGGAATAATAGTCTAGTTAGAGTCAGAGTAAAATAACATAGTCAAACCTTTACCTTTTTTTTAATTGGAAAATTTTCACCAAGCATGTAATATGCATTCAACCATAAAGACTTGGACTTCGTTCCGAGACAGTACCTAATAAAATTAATCTCGGAGTCAGCGTCTAGTCAACACAAATCAGATCGGAAGCGACTGTCGCCGGCTGTTTGAGCTTATTTAAGTGTTCCCTTGTTATATAACAAATAGCAATTCAATTTGCTGCAGTTTTGCTTACATATAAATGCAACAGACAGCATGAATTATAACTACATGAACAGTTTCACGAAGATTATTGGGGCTTCGTGGTTAGGGCTTTGTCATCGCTTTGAGCATGTTCTGAGTCTTGAGGGCAATCAATTACAGCGCACACAATAAAAGCAGCTCAGATATCACGCACTCGGTGACAGCTACTGCTCCTGTCTCTGTAGCCACAGATACCATTTGTTACCTGCACACTTAACTCCTTCGTTGTGAGTACAACCTTGTAGAGTCTAAAACGCCGTAGTACTTATTAGTTATTTAGGTTCAAAGATTTTCCAAACGGTTTAGTAATAGAAAGAAAAACATAGATTCGTAGTGTATTCACACGCCGCGCCAGTTAACTAAAAACTTTGTCTAAAAATAACAGTTCTAAATATATGAGTTCATGGGCACTTGCATGTTAATTAAAGTTTTCTGCAATGCTAATATCCAAGTCAATTTCGAACTCCACGTACACTGTTACGATACTATAAATTCGTAAAGTAATGGAAAAAAGTAGCAATCTACCTGGTATTAAACATTCAGATGTAGTTTCAGTATTCTAGAAAATTGCAAACACAATTTTAATATGTCGAACCTGCCTTATTTTCTAGTAGGCACAAAACGGTCAGGAGGCATGTAATTCCCATCCAGCACACGTAGCAAACTGCTCGTAACATAACACAAGTTTAATTCTTAAATAGGTACACACCTAATCCTATGTAGCGTAAATTCAAATAAAAAAAAAAAAAAATAATGTAGTTTGAGGCGAGTTCAAACAACATTAGTCAGCCAGAAGTGGGTGTGGTCCGTTTACCTGCTGGGTTTCGTTTGCGCAATCAGGAAATTAAATAAAGTTCGCGACCTCATGTCTGCCCAGACACCTAAATAGGCACTTTATGCAAAAGTCATTTAAAAATGGAACTTCAGTTCGGAATTCAGTGGTAGTGTGAAAACTAGAGCCACGTGTAACTGATTTCTATATGTATGTATACCAGCACAGTAATGGCGTTTAACAATGTGTAGCTTGTTACTATAATTAGCGTCAAAGCATCATTTGCCACCGACCACGTTTGCTGCAGAAGTGGTTGGTGAAGCTATGATATGTTGACAAGTTGCCAGCTGCCTATGCAGCAGTTCAACAAGACCACGTCGTTTTAGTAAGTTACTAATAACTTCAGCACCATTCCAAACAATGCACTTCTGGTTTTGAGAATCCCAGATGCTCCTGAAAGCATATTTAACAAACGTGGTATCTGATTTATGTAGTAAAAACAGCTTTCAATGATGATTTATTTCTTCCGCCATTCGTACTTTTTCCGCTCCATTTCCAAATTTCAACCGCTTCTATTTTTTGTTACAGATTTTTGTTAATATGGAAGAACGTAATGTGTTCACGTTTATAAGTATTCATAGAGATATTCAACAGCTTATCTGCCGCGTAAGTTGCAGCAGTCGACCGGGGTTAACGGGTTCTTAATGGCACTTATACGCTTACAGAGGAGTGCATATTTGCAGACTATGCCAATCTTTCCCATCGCGATACCCGATATTATCAAACATTTATATTTTGTAACAGGTCATTTATTTTGTTGTCAGCTCGATTTATCTTTCAAAAGTAATCAAAACAAATAAATCTCAACATTTTTTAAAGCATTTTGATGTGATGAAAAGTCATTCTTCACTAGTTTGTATACGATTGTACGATCCTGCATGACAAAAATTACAGAAAATCGTTTATATGGAGATATAATAACACGTTTGGAGCACACAATCCATGTTTGCCACGAGCATTCTTACCCACTTCAGGCAATTTTCGAGTAATTGCAAACTTGAATGGCAGCTGTCAACTGCAAGGTTATATGACTTGCATTTTTGGATTCATTCAGATTTTAAAATTGCTCACTCTAGGAAAGCTTGTCTGTAGTGGTCTAAGAAGCCATCGCTACGTTTCTGTGTACAATTCTACGTTCCCTAGTACTCGTGCCTCTCTTAAGGAGCCATTAAGTGCCAACGTCGCGCTTGCCTAGCGCTGTTGAACTGTGCTCCAGCCTCGACCTTACGGGGAAAAGAACGTAAATATAAGTAGGAAGGTGATATGAACAGTATGAATGTAAATGTACGTTTATAAAAACTGGTTTTTAAACATCATTGGTTTTGATACTATAAGTATTGTATCTTCTTTTCGCATATACCCTTATATTCTATGTCCTATTCGATTTGACATCGATATGCAAGATTTCCTCTGTACCAAATGACAAACGAAAATGAATTCATTCGATTTTAAACATTTTTTTTAACATACTTACTATCATACTAAACTCGGCATTCGGCTCCTAAGTAAAAATCGATGTGGACAGATTCGTATCTTCAATGATGTTACATGAATTTCCTCATCCACATCTTATCTCTTATTCATTACAATGACGTAGGCATAAGAATGGAATATATGACTAAACTTATCGTGGATCCGAATAAGAACTAAAATAGCCCGAAAGCCTTCATATTCGCGGCATGGCATTACTAACACGCCACAGAATGTATTCAGCGGCACATATTTCTTTTTTTTTTTTGAATAGCCCTACTGACTGGGTGATTCAAATTTTAAAGCTTTCGCAATAGAATGTGAGTGCGGCACTCAGCGTGGAGAAGACTGGTAGTGCTGGGGGCGAGGTAGCCTGGAGCTGTGGTCCGGGCGGCCGGGCCCCGGGCGGGCGTGCGTCCCGCACCTCCGCCGCGGCGTGCCACGCTTCGAGGCTGTTATCGCCCATGTACGCTTCTACAGCCCAACTAGCAGACAGTCTCAAGTGTAAAATTTGTAACAGCGCCCGTTCTTAAGCATGACACTGAGCGCCATGATTGCAGTAACGACCACACCTCTCTGCATTAATGACGTCACTCCGCAAGTTACCCACCTCCATGACATTCTGCACTCTTTCATACCCTAGAATGTGTTTAAATAATCCAAAAATATATTTTCCATAGCCACTGAAAGGCATTTTTCATTGTACACAGTATTTTCTTGGCAAACGGAGTGATTACCTTGTCCTTAATAATTTATTTGAGCTACCAAGTAACACAAAGGCCAGTCTTATCTCTTGAATAAAACATTGTTTCTTTAGAACTGAGAGCAAATCGCAACGGTAGGTTTTCTTTATACTGTCTTCAAGTTTATAAAAAACCAATTTGAAGCATGTGTGAAACTTATTTAACGTTAGATTTATTATATTTGCTACCTTTCAACAACTCGTTTATCCAAGTCAATGTCTCAATCATTTTATCTGTTATAACCACTTAACCTATGTAAACATTTAACAAACCACAAAACAAAATCTGTATTCTGTGCCATTACAAAGAAAACTACTACACGACGATATTCTTATTTCTAACTTTCTCAATTCTCATTAATTACACTTAATTGAAAGCTATATATTCCACGCAAATAGTTATTTTGTTTTCAAAACACGTTTACAAATCGTTTAACCTTTTATACATAATTTAGTTATACTGAGATCAAAACTAACAATAAAGTTGCCAAAAATTCAGCTATCTGCGTCGAGCAATCTCTTAGAAAAGGCTTTATCACGGTGAAACAAATACAGTACTTACCGAGTCTTAAATGTAGCTCACGTACACTACTCTCTGCTTTTTGATTTATGGCTTCGAGGTCCATTAGGGTTAATGATAACTGTCCGTAATTATTCACAATCGGACACCTGTTCTGTTCAAGTGAGCCTTTAAATTGCTTTCGTAAAAGTTTTGCTTCAGAAAGAGTCGCTGTCTACATTCGTAACTGACAGACCTTTCTTCGGAGAATTAATGTCTGGAGGACACAAAATCGATGGACAGTAGACCTAAATATCACATGAGTCGTTTTACGAGTATCGAAGTATCTACCTCTTACAAAGTAAATACGTCCGTATGAGTTATAAAAAGACAAAAGGTAGGAGCGACGATCACGTATCCAACCCCGTTTATCCCAAACTACCAGCACGTATAAATCTCTTTATGCGAGAACAAGTTTTGTGACCTTACATTGTTTTATCTTGACAGATAACTGTAAGTTTTTGGACATGCATATACAAAACAGATTGTGCAGGCCCCTCCAGACTTTAAAGGAACAAAAGAGGTAGTAGCTTCGTAAAAAATTGGTAAATTTATGCTGCACTTTAGAAATTCAGCGAAAAACGAGGCTTATAGTTTTAAATTCATGTGTAAACATTCTACGTTAAAAAATTCAAACGACGCCTTCAACGTTTTTATGTGTTTAGTTAGCAGGTATCGTGTTTACTCAACATTCTGTTGCCAGAGAGAAAAACATGTGGCAAAAGCCGAAAAAACATTCACTGAATCTCAATAAATATCGGTTCAATGGAACCTCGCCGCAGAGCGTAAGCTAGTCGACTCTCTAGCTAGCGCATAACCCGCTCAACTGATTTTTATGAAATTTGCATTTTTGATGAGCACACAGAATAGAGACTAAATTATTTTAGATTTTTTAACATTACCCTTTTTCCATTTGCATTTGATTTCCACGCCTTTCATGTCCGTAGATTTATAAATTACATTTATTTTATTTTTGTTATGAACTTACACGCAGGGCCAGATCTATCTAAGGGCTATTTGGGCTGCAGCCAGGGCCCCGTGAATATAAAGGGCCTCAGTCGCCATTTAAGGCACTGAACAATAGCAACATTGTCTTTAATGGCGACTGAGGCCTCTTATCTTAAATTATTTAATATTTTACAAGACTTTTGAAAAAAAAATGTACTACTGCTGTATATCTAATCGTAGGGGACAGACTTTTTACACTGCTGCTAAAACAGCATATTAAGGTGCAAAGTGGTTCAATCACCAGGTTACCAGGGCCCCGAGTTTTGGTAGTCACCCATACCGTGTTGGCGGGGTCATCGGGCCCAGAGAGCTCCGGTATTGGGCTTAGGGTTCCAGTCGTTAAGAAGGGTTTACCATAATACTAAATGCACACAACTCTTGCATCCTTGATTCTCGATCTTTTCTGCATAAGTCGACTTATGTAGATATGGGTATCTTTATTTCTGAATATATGGTGAAGAGAAAAGCTATCCTCTTCAAGGTGAGGTCCTAAAATTTACTAACGTGTGTCGATTGATTAAGCATTCATTAATTTTCATCCATTTATGAAATTGTAGACTAGTGCAAGAAATTACAAATTTTATTTACTCGTATTTCTGTAGGTATGAACTGAAAAATAAAAAATAATAAGCTGACTTGCTTTGGAACACAAAAAAATGCAAAATTTACTTTCGATTCGGATGTCGGTGTCTTTGGTACCTCTTGTTTTGATAATCTCATTTTGCGACATCAGAGCCCCGACCAATAAGTTACGCTCCGCCATTGCACTGGTCCTGTGTTGCAAAGTTCGGTCAATCTATATGTTCGAAATCGAGACTAGGTTGACAGTAGTAGGGATTCTCAGACAATGGAACGAAAGGCCTGGTCACACTCTCTCGCCATCCACACCTCTCCTTTGTCGAGAGCGAGAAGGCACACTTTCTGAAAAATACAAAATAGTTTTTTGTCAAAATGTCTGTTAGTTTGATTAATTAGGTAGTTTCGGGATTAGTGGCAGGCCACCAAGTAGTGTTAGCCCAGGGCCCTGAACATTACGGTCCACCCTTCCTTACACGTGCTAATAAAATAAATGACGTTTTGTTTGTTTATAATTCTCGTCAAAATATATTTTAATTCATTTGCCTAACTTTAACTTTAAACTATCTAGATTTATTTTAAACTTTTATAACTGTAAGCATGATCGGCTCGTTTTTACACATTTAAATACTATATTTCACACAATCCGTTTCAAACAAAATACACAACTAACTCACTCAATACACTCACAAACACACTCACTCTACTTAGTGCCTAATATAGCATATTGTCCTGTTGTGCCAGTTCATACATATTTAACCAAACGAACTAGTACATATACGAAGGCAGACGTCACACGACTATTGTGCTATTATTCAAAATATGGGCAACGTACATTGTTTACTCTAGCTAATAATGGATAGTAACTTGTGTAACTTGCAGGAATTGGATACTGCTGAGATAGCTAACTCTGCCATTCTTGATATTGCACACTTAAACACTTACCTACAACATAATAATTATAACCTAACCGTCCTGACTCAAAATATAAGGAGTATATACAGGAATATTGATGACCTTCAGATAACTTTGTCTCAAATTGGGGTGGAACGCTAATAAACAAATACCTGTGCTAAATAACTATACTTCGTTTAAAACATCTACTCATTTAAACCAAAATGATGGCGTAGTTGCCTATATAAAAAACTGCCATTTATCCCAGGCAACTGAAATTAATTTGACACATGCCTCAGCTTTGCAAATCACTATCCCTAACTTCACCATCATTGGTATTTATCGATCTCCATCGAATGTATCCGCAGATAGTTTCATAGCATCGCTTGATAAACACCTTCAAACTATTGACTCACACGGGGACACTATTATTACAGGAGATATAAATATTAACTTAATAGGGAAACCAGCAGAAACATCACAAGTACGGACTAACAGATTAAATTATTTAAATATGACGGCTTTACATGGTTTCCTCCCAGGACACTGTTTGCCTACCAGGGAAAATAACTGCCTCGATCATATGCTCCTTAAGCTGTATAAATTAAAAAACTCGGCTTTTGTGGCAGTTTTAAACACGTCCGTTACGGATCATGCAACGGTACTATTGAACATATCCTATACGTACCAAACCAAGTCTTATGTCAAATCTAAGACAGTGACTAATTTGGAGAATGCCTACAAACACCTTTTAAATACGGAAACCTCCTTTATTAATACATATAATGACCCAAACATTTTAGTAGACGCAATGATAGATGTAATTAGGTCATCTCTTCTCCAAAACACTAAAGTTGTCTCCCTCCCTAGTTCTAAGCGTACTCTAAAGCCCTGGATATCCATGGGGGTCCTAAAATGTATTAGGCTTAGAAATAAATTGCAACTACAGTCGAGGAGAGACCCTTTTAATGTCATTTTGATCATAACGTATAAGCGTTATCGCACATTCTGCTCTAACCTTATTAAAAAACTCAAAAGACAATATCACAAGAACCAAATTTTAACTTCTGCGAAAAATCCCAAACTGCTTTGGCGTAAAATTAATGACATAACCCATTATAAGAAACCCAAGACATCCAGTGTACACCTGCTTAAAATCTTGCCACATCCTCTAGACTCGTTAAACCGCGTAAACCACTTCTTCGTGACTATTGGGAAAACTCTGGCGGAAGAAATCATGACTCTAACTGGTAAGGAATATAGACCTGTATTTAACACTTCAAATACACCATCTCAAGCCAACTCATTTGTGCTGCTGGAGACAGATGCGGCAGAAGTGGACAGTACAATCATGGCACTTGACTCAGCAAGTGCTTCGGGGTGGGATGGCATACCCGTGAGTTTTCTTAAGTTATCCCGAGACTTTGTGGTTCCTCTCATCTGCAAATTAACCAATCTGTGTTTTGAAACAGGCATATTTTGTAGTGCGTTGAAACGATCTATCGTCACGCCTGTGCACAAGGATGGGGACAAGACCGATGTTAATAATTATCGACCGATTTCTGTCTTGCCGTCATTTTCAAAAATAATAGAAAAAATAATAAATAAAAGGTTAACAAATTACTTGAACAAATATAACATTCTTTCCGACTCACAATTTGGTTTTAGACAGGGACGGTCAACTCAGGACGCGGTTATAGCGTTAACGTCTGAAATTACAGATAAAGTAGACAAAGGATATAAATGCGTTACGGTGTTTCTAGACTTGAAAAAAGCTTTTGACACCGTGTCCGTTCCCATCCTTGTGCAGAGACTTGAGGCTATAGGGATCAGAGGCAAGGCCCTTTCTCTTTTTGACAGTTATCTCCGGGGTAGGAAACAACAGGTTAGGATAGGCAACTCATATAACAGTGAGGAGGATGTTGTTTTTGGAGTACCGCAGGGCTCCGTGCTTGGCCCGCCACTGTTTTTGGTGTACATTAACGAACTATGTAACCTACGGAACAGTGGCGGGAAAATCTTCTCATATGCGGATGATACGGCTATTGTCTACTTTGGTGACACTTGGGAAGCGGTACGTGATAGGGTCGAACAGGGGCTAGATGTTATAAGTAAATGGCTCAAAGAAAATCTGTTAACCCTTAATATTTCTAAAACAAATTATATTTGTTTCTCTCCAAGTGCAAGGTCTAAAGCGGGTGCTAATTTCGACATTCGTCTTCATATGTGTACAAATAGCTTGGACCTAAATTGTGACTGTAAATCCCTCAAACAAGTACCATCTACAAGATATTTGGGCGTTATAGTTGACGAGCGTCTAACATGGCACTCGCATATCGATGTTATTATGTCGCGTGTTAGAAAATTTATATGGCTCTTTAAAAATCTAAGACGTGTGATGCCTGAAAAGACACTCAATGACGTTTATATAGCACTTGCGCAGTCAGTAATAGCATACTGCTTACCAGTTTGGGGAGGAGCCAGTAAAACTAAATTTCTGGAGGTAGAAAGAGCCCAAAGATCACTTTTAAAAGTAATCTATTCTAAACCATATAGATATCCCACAATCGATCTATATAGAATTGGTGGCCAATTATCAGTAAGAAAACTATATCTTTTAAACATAATTCTTTATTTGCACAAATATGTCCCAGTTAACCCAGAAAGTCAGGCTAGGAGGCGGAAAGATATTGTGGCTTATTCGGCTGCGGCTTATACCGGCTACGGGCGAATAGAAGGCATGCCGCATGCCTTCTAGTCGTCCGTCGCAGGTTCACAAGCGGCGTCTCGTGGCATCATGCTTCATACTTTTGGAATGCCCTTGTTTAAAGCGCTGATCGCGTTGCTCGCCGCTCTCTCTTGTAGCGGCGAGAGCCCGCACCTGACTTAATCGTACAAGCGTTCCGTAAAAATAACATTTGCATTCACGTGTTTATTATTTAGGTTACGTATCCCTTACTGTTTTGTTGATATGAGAAAACATTTGTCATGAAACATTTTCACAAAATTAATTTGTAATACCTATTGAGTCCCGTCAAGCTGCCTGTTTGAAATTAAATTCAGAACCCTAACTAGGGAAAATTGTTGTATGTTTATGTGGAATGGAGAAGGGTATGTAATTATACACATAATATTTGTTCTTCAGTGTATTGCCGTACCTGTAGCTGTTGCTGTGGTTTTTATAATTTAGTAGGCAAATGTCGTATTGTACGTGACAGTTAGATGAATTAAAATGTATTTTGTCGAGAATTATAAGCAACCAAAACGTCATTTATTTTATTAGCACGTGTAAGCAAGGGTGGACCGTAATTTTTGGGGCCCTGGGCTAATACTACTTGGTGGCCTGCCACTAATCCCGAAACTACCTAACTAATCAAACTAACAGACATTTTGACAAAAAACTATTTTGTATTTTTCTGAAAGTGTGCCTTCTCTCTCTCGACGAAGGAGAGGTGTAGGTTGTGGCGAGAGAATGTGACCAGGCCTTTCGTTTCATTGTCTGAGAATCCCTACTACTGTCAACCTAGTCTCGATTTCGAACATATAGATTGACCGAACTTTGCAACACAGGACCAGTGCAATGGCGGAGCGTAACTTCGTGGTCGGGGCTCTGATGTCGCAAAATGAGATTATAAAAACAACAGGTACCAAAGACACCGACATCCGAAACCAGAAATACGTGTAACAAAAATTTATAATTACTTGCACTTGTCTACAATTTCATAAATGGGTGAAAATTAATGAATGCTTAATCAATCGACACAAGTTAGTAAATTTTAGGACCTCACCTTGAAGACGATAGCTTTTCTCTTCACCATATATTCAGAAATAAAGATACCCGTATCTACATAAGTCGACTTATGCAGAAAAGATCGAGAATCAAGGATGCAAGAGCGAGCGAAGCGAACGCCTTATTTTAGTATTATGGTAAACCCTTCTTAACGACTGGACCGCACAGCAGCGGTACCCTTCCGCCCAATTAGTGTTACTGGGGGACTTTAATGCCCACCACCAGGAGTGGCTCTTCCCATACCAGTGCACTGACCATGCTAGACGGGAGATGCTTAAGCTTGCGCTTGCGCTTAACCTTACCCAGCTGGTCCAGGGGGCAACGAGGGTGCCGGATGTTGATTCGCACACGGCCAATTGCTTCGACCTTCTGCTGGCAACAGAGCCAGACCGATACTCTGTGTCGATAACTTCACCTTTGGGTAGTTCCGACCATTGTCTGGTGAAGTCTGTGTCCGTCTACTCCCCACCCGATCCCAGCCCAAGAGGCACCCGGCGGGTTTGGTGGTACAGGTCAGCAGATTGGGATGGCATGCGATCTTTCTTCGCATGCTATCCTTGGCAGCCTACTTGCTTTTCTTCGGATGATCCTTCGGCGTGCGCGGGCGTCGTGACGGATGTGTTGCGTCAGGGGATGGAGTACTACATTCCGTTTTCTGACGTAACAATGACCAATGTTGACCGGCCATGGTTTGGCGCCGAATGTCATCGCGCCGACGCGCTTAAACGTGAGGCGTACCTGGCATTGGTTGACGCTCGTTCGCGCAAAGCGAGTGACGTGGGTCAAAGGAAGAAAGCCTACAACAGGGCTGCCAAGTCCTGCAAGAAGGTGTTGAGAAGGGCTCGGTTCGTCCACATTGGCCGAATAGGGGCCAAACTTGCTTCTTACCCAGCAGGTAGTAAAGCGTTTTGGTCCCTGGCTTAGTCAGTCGAGTCGAACTTCAGCCGTCCCTCACTACCACTACTGCTGAAACACGACGGGTCGCTGGCACACTCCGCTGAGGAGAAGGCAAATTTATTTGCCTCTCATTTTGCGGAATCTTCACGTCTGAACCCTGGTGACGCGCGGCCCCCTCCTTATCCTGATGGATGCGAGACGAGTATGTCGGACATTCATATCCATCAAAGGGACGTCCGTAGGGTACTGCGCAACCTCGACATGAACAAGGCTAGCGGTCCTGACGGAATACCAGCAATTGTTCTTAGAACCTGTGCGCCTGAACTGTCTCCGATCTTGACACGCCTATTCTGCCTTTCGTATGAGGCTGGAAAAGTGCCGAATGCTTGGAAGCAAGCTAACGTACAGCCTGTGCCTAAGAAGGGCAGTTGAGCTGAACCGGCCAATTACAGACCCATATCTGTAACCTCCATACTCTGTGAGAGTATGGAACGTGTACTCAATATTAAGCTCCTGGCATACCTAGAAGCAAACGATATCTTTAGTGACCGCCAATATGGCTTCCGCCAAAATCGGTCTACTGGGGATCTTCTAGCGTATGCCATTCACATCTGGAGTGAAGCCATCGATAGGCACGGGGAAGCGCTTGCCGTCTCCCTCGACATCTCGAAGGCTTTTGATAGGGTCTGGCACGAAAGCCTTATTGGTAAGCTTCCTTCATTCGGTATGCCCGGTGGTCTGTGTGATTGGATTGCAGACTTCCTGAGAGATCGGTCCATTCGAGTGGTTATCGATGGCTGCTCGTCGGGCCAATTGGATATCAATGCCGGTGTCCCTCAGGGGTCGGTACTCTCAGCAACTTTATTCTTGCTGCATATTAACGACCTGCTAAAACCCGGCACCTTTGGGTATGCTCAGAGATACTTGTCCAACGCTCGTGCTACCGGGCCTCAGATCCGGTCTCTCCGGGAGGCCATGGTGGAGAGCTTGAACCTGTCCTTGCAGGCAGTCGCCGAATGGGGCGATGCCAATCTGGTCATTTTTAATGCTGCTAAAACCCAGGCGTGTCTTTTTCCCGCTAAAAAGAGCCAATTTTACCTAACTTTCCGAGATGCGAATTTTTTGGGGGCCGAGTCACCCACGTCCGTAGGTATGTACCCCTTTTTTGATTCCCTACACGTGGTCCCCGGGTGGTGCAAATCAGGTGACACTAACTGGTGGCAGGCTTCGGCCGAAGGCTTGTGACCACCCACCGGGCAAAGACGTACCGCCAAGTGGCCTAGCCGTGTTCCGGTACGATGCTCGGTGTAGCCAACTAGAGGAGTTGGGTCGAGATAGCTGTTCCACTGCAGGCTGACCAGTCTGACGCGCGCTGTTAAGGATGTATCGGGAGACTAGTCGCGGAGGGTAGCGGGATCCGAGGCACGGTGTACCGCTGGCCGACCGCAGGTAGTTGGGGGCCCAAGTAGTGTGCCAGCCACACACGAAAGGCTGCCCCGCCAACTGTCGAAAAATCCCGGAATGCACCATCGTGCTGGTTGGCGACCAGACGGGAGGGCCCGATGGACATTCCGGGGGGGCTCGGGTGTCCCCGCAGTCTCCAGACTAGTGCCCCAATGATGCTGTGCTTTCAGCGCGTCTGTAGGTTAGCAGCGTGAAACCTCGTCTCACTTCCTACTCCTCTACTCCATTCGCTCTTTTTTATGATGAAAAGGAAAAGGAATACTGGAGATAAACAGCGGCTGCACCACCTCCCCCACAAAGTGCACCTCACTAATATTCGAGGTCTGCACTCAAATATCACTGCAGTCCACTACCATCTGGAGGCTGAGAAACCAGCGCTCTTTTTCCTTGCGGAGACGCAGATAGCGAATCCGGCAGACGTGTCGTACTTGTCTTACCCAGGGTTCACCCTGGAGCACAATTTTAGACCACGGGCGGGCGTATGTATGTATGCCCGTGACGACATTTGCTATCGGCGTCTCCGTAACCTTGAGGACTCCAGATTCTCAACGCTCTGGGCTCTGGTGGACACAGGTTTGGATAAAGTTATCTACGCCTGTGTCTACCGTTCGCACAGTGGAGATCAGGAGACATCCAGGCTCACAGAGTACCTCAGTGAGGCGCCTGATGCGGCACAGCAGCGGTACCCTTCCGCCCAATTAGTGTTACTGGGGGACTTTAATGCCCACCACCAGGAGTGGCTCTTCCCATACCAGTGCACTGACCATGCTGGACGGGAGATGCGTAAGCTTGCGCTTGCGCTAAACCTCACCCAGCTGGTCCAGGGGGCAACGAGGGTACCGGATGTTGATTCGCACACAGCGAATTGCTTGGACCTTCTGCTGACAACAGATCCGGACAGATACTCTGTGTCGATAGCTTCACCTTTGGGTAGTTCCGACCACTGTCTGGTGAAGTCTGTGTCCGTCTATTCTCCGCCCGATCCCAGCCCAAGAGGCACCCGGCGAGTTTGGCGGTACAAGTCGGCAGATTGGGATGGTATGCGATCATTCTTCGCATGCTATCCTTGGCAGCCTACTTGCTTTTTTTTGACTGACCCATCGTCATGCGCAGACGCCGTGACCGATGTGTTGCGTCAGGGAATGGAGTACTACATTCCGTTCTCTGACGTAACAATGTCCAGCGTTGACCGGCCATGGTTTGGCGCCGAATGTAGGCGCGCTGACGCGCTTAAACATGAGGCGTACCTGGCTTGGGTCGGAGCTCGATCGCGCAAGGTGAGTGACGTGGCTCGGAAGAAGAAGGCCTTCAACAGGGCTGCCAAGTCCTGCAAGCTAGTGTTGCGAAGGGCTCGGTTCGATCACATTGGCCGAATAGGGGCCAAACTTGCTTCTTACCCAGCAGGAAGTAAAGCGTTTTGGTCCCTGGCTAAGTCGGTCGAGTCGAACTTTTGCCGTCCCTCACTACCACCACTGCTGAAACCCGATGGGTCGCTGGCACACTCCGCTGAGGAGAAGGCAAATTTATTTGCCTCTCTTTTTGCGGAATCTTCACGTCTGAATCCTGGTGACGCGCAGCCCCCTCCTTCTCCTGATGGATGCGAGACGAGTATGTCGGACATTCGTATCCACCAAAAGGACGTCCGTAGGATGCTGAGCCACCTCGACGTGAACAAGGCTAGCGGCCCTGATGGCATTCCAGCAATTGTTCTTAGAACCTGTGCGCCTGAACTGTCTCCGATCTTGACATGCCTATTCCGCCTTTCGTATGAGGCTGGAAAAGTGCCGAATGCTTGGAAGCAAGCTAACGTACAGCCCGTGCCCAAGAAGGGCAGTCGAGCTGACCCGGCCAACTACAGACCCATATCTGTAACCTCCATACTCTGTAAGAGTATGGAACGTGTACTTAATATAAAGCTCCTGGCATACCTAGAAGCTAACGATATCCTTAGTGACCGCCAATACGGCTTCCGCCGAAATCGGTCTACTGGGGATCTTCTAGCGTATGCCATTCACATCTGGAGTGAGGCCATCGAGAAGCACGGGGAAGCGCTTGCCGTCTCCCTCGACATCTCGAAGGCTTTTGATAGGGTCTGGCACGAAAGCCTTATTGGTAAGCTTCCTTCATTCGGTTTGCCCGGTGGTCTGTGTGATTGGATTGCAGACTTCCTGAGAGATCGGTTCATTCGAGTGGTTATCGATGGCTGCTCGTCGGACCAATTGGATATCAATGCCAGGGTCCCTCAGGGGTCGGTACTCTCAGCAACTTTATTCTTGCTGCTTATTAACGATCTGCTAAAACCCGGCACCTTTGGGTATGCAGACGACAGCACTGTTGCTGAGAGATACATGTCCAACGCTCGAGCTACCGGACCTCAGATCCAGTCTCTGCGGGAGGCCATGGTGGAACGCTTGAACCTGTCCTTGAAGGCAGTCTCCGAATGGGGCGATGCCAATCTGGTCAGGTTTAATGCTGCTAAAACCCAGGCGTTTTTTTTTTCCGCTAAAAAGAGCCTATTTCAACCGGCTCCAACTTTCCGAGATGTGACCGTGCCAATAACTGACCATCTTGAGCTTCTTGGCGTTACGTTGACATCGACTCTCAATTTTGGCCCATACATTGAGGCAAAGGCCAGTAAAGTATAACTCAGTGCCCATATATTACTCCAAAAGCGCGAAAAACTTGGGCGTCCATATAGACACTAACCTCTCTTGGGAGGTTCATATTGCTGATGTGAGTAAGAAGGTCTTCTACTCCTTTCAGTCTCTTAAACGTCTCCAAAAATTCTTACCATTTCACACTAAGGTCACTCTTGCTCAATCTCTTCTTCTACCGCTCATAGACTATGCGGATGTCTGTTTTCTAGATGCAACGGAGGTACTCCTAAACAAACTCGAGCGATTGCAGAACTTGTGCATCCGCTTTATTTTTGGCCTCCGCAAGTACGACCATGTGTCGGAATTTCGGACCAGATTGAAGTGGCTGCCGATTCGGCGTCGACGAGATACCCATATCCTATCCCTTCTCTATACTATCCTGCATAATCCTAATTCTCCCCAATACCTTCGCGAACGGTTTGAGTACCTCATCCCGAGGGGCAAACCTTGTCGCACGGCCACTTCGCTTCTACTTCGTACTCCGCGTCACACTTCTAGCCGTTATGATGGCTCCTTCTCTGTTACTGCAGTGCACCTCTGGAATTCTCTCCCACACTCCCTACGCGATAGCCCTTTTCTCGATGTTTTCAAGAGGAAAATTAAAGAGCATTTCCTATCAACGCAATGTTAGTAGATATATATATATATATATTTATTTATGTTTATTTTTATGATTATAATTATTTTATTTCAAAATTGTACACTGGATCCTACCCTCTTTTGTCATCATTCTCTGTCATTCTCTAGGGTTTGCTGTAAGAGAACTCAACATTGAGTTAAGCTCGCCTTTGTACATGTACTTTATTATCACATTGTATTGAATATTGTTTTTGGTGTACAATAAAGAATTAAGAATTAAGAAAAGGCTCAGCTGGCTGCCAAAAAGCTGGGGATCCTTGCAAAGGTTAGAAGGTACTTCACGCCAGAACAGCTGCTCAGCTTGTATCAAGCGCAAGTTCGATCATGCATGGAGTACTGTTCTCATCTCTGGGACGGATCCGCCAAATACCAGCTTGATGCACTAGAGTCGATCGAAAAGCGGGCCAAAAGGCTCATCGGCGATGAGGCACTGGTTAAGTCAAAGCTCCAGAGCCTTGAACATCGTCGCCGAGTTGCCAGCTTGTCGGTCTTTTATCGGTTGCATTTCGGGGAGTGTGCAATGGAATTGCATGATCTAATTCCACCAAGCCCGTTTCATCATCGGACTACAAGACGTACGGCGATGCGCCATCGCTACATGGTAGACATACCACCCATACGCACTAAACGTTTTGGAAATACTTTCATTATGCGTACAGCTAAGGAGTGGAATTCCCTGCCGGAGTCTGTGTTTCCTGATAGCTACAATCTAGGAGTCTTCAAGTCAAGAGTGAATAGGTTACTTCTAGGCAAGCGTGCTTCACCGTCGACCACATCATCGCTTACCATCAGGTGAGATAGTGGTCAAGCGCGAGCCTATAACTTATAAAAAAAAAAGAAAAAAAAAATGCGACCGTGCCAATAACCGACCATCTTGAGCTTCTTGGCGTTACGTTGACATCTACTCTCAATTTCGGCCCTTACATTGAGGCAAAGGTTCAGCTGGCTGCCAAAAAGCTGGGGATCCTTGCAAAGGTGAGAAGGTACTTCACGCCGGAACAGCTCCTCAATTTGTATCAAGCACAAGTTTGATCATGCATGGAGTACTGTTCTCAACTCTGGGACGGATCTGCCAAATACCAGCTTGACGTACGAAAGTCGATCGAAAAGCGAGCCAAGAGGCTCATCGGCGATGAGGCGCTGGTCAAGTCAAAGCTCCAGAGTCTTGAACATCGTCGCCGAGTTGCCAGTCTGTCGGTTTTTATCGGTTACATTTCGGGGAGTGTGCGATGGAATTGCACGATATAATTCCACCTAGCCCGTTTCATCATCGGACTACCAGACGTACGGCGATGCGCCAGCGATACATGGTAGACATCCCACCCATACGCACAAAACGTTTTGGGAACACTTTTATTATGCGTACAGCTAAGGAGTGGAATTCCTTGCCGGAGTCTGTGTTTCCCGATAGCTACAATCTAGGGGTCTTTAAGTCAAGAGTGAATAGGTTATTTCTTGGCAAGCGTGTTTCACCGTCGACCACATCATCGTTTACCATCAGGTGAGATTGTGGTCAAGCGCGAGCCTATAGGTTATAAAAAAAAATGGAACCCTAAGCCCAAGACCGGAGCTCTCTGGGCCCGATGACCCCGCCAACACGGTATGGGTGACTACCAAAACTCGGGGCCCTGGTAACCTGGTGATTGAACCACTTTGCACCTTAATATGCTGTTTTTGCAGTAGTGTGAAAAGTCTGTCCCCTACGACTAGATACATACACATACACACATCACACACACACACACACAGTACATTTAGTTTTTTCAAAAAGTCTTGTAATTTTTTAATTTATTAAATAATTTAAGATAAGAGGCCTCAGTCACCATTAAAGACAATATTGATATTGTTCAGTGCCTTAAATGGCGACTGAGGCCCTTTATATTCACGGGGCCCTGGGCTGCAGCCCAAATAGCCCTTAGATAGATCTGGCCCTGCGTGTAAGTTCATAACAAAAATATAATAAATGTAATTTATAAATCTACGGACATGAAAGGCGTGGAAATCAAATGCAAATGCAAAAAGGGTAATGTTAAAAATCTAAAATAATTTAGTCTCTATTCTGTGTGCTCATCAAAAATGCAAATTTCATAAAAATCTGTTGAGCGGGTTATACGTTAGCAAGAGAGTCGGCTAGCTTACGCTCTGCGGCGAAGTTCCATTGAACCGATTTTTATTGATATTCAGTGAATGTTTTTTCGGCTTTTGTCACATATTTTTGTGTAAACACGAAAACTGCTAACCAAACACATAAAAACACTGCGCCTTAAGCGTTTTTATCTTTGAGTTTTTAAACGTAGAATGTTCACACATGAATTTAAAACTATAAGCCTGCTTTTCGCCGAATTCCTAAATTCAACACTTTACCATTTTTTACGAAGCTACTAGCTCTTTTGTTCCGATAAAGTCTGAAGGGGCCTGCACGATATGTTTTGTATGTGCACGTCCAAAAACTTACAGTTATTTGTCAAGATAAACAATGTACCTAAGGTCACAAAACTTGTTCTCGCATAAAGAGATTTATACGTGCTGGTGGTTTGGGATAAACGGGGTTGCATACGTGATGGTCGCTCCTACCTTTTGTCTTTTTATAACTCTTACGGACGTATTTACTTTGTAAGAGGTAGATACTTCGATACTCGTAAAACGACTCATGTGATAGTCTACTGTCCATCGATTTTGTGTCCTCCAGACATTAAGTCTCCGAAGAAAGGTCTGTCAGTTACGAATGTAGACAGCGACTCTTTCTGGAGCAAAACTTTTACGACAGCTATTTAAAGGCTCACTTTTGAACAGAACAGGTGTCCGATAGTGAATAATTACGGACAGTTATCATTAACCCTAATGGACCTCGAAACCATTAATCAAAAAGCAGAGAGAAGTGTATGTGAGCTACATTTAAGTCTAGGTAAGTACTGCTTAAATCTGCAAAACAATACTACGTGGTTATAAAACGTGTTTTAACGACGTTAAATGTTATCTGCAATCTTATCTACTACAAGCACTAAAATTTGTATATTCAAAAAATTATGTTTACTGGAAACTACACGAGTCTTCGTATTATTTAAGAAATATGACAGCAGAGTGCTACAGTGCGCCGGAATAACAAAGGAAGAGACAGGCCACGTTTCAATTTTGCCGACCGTCTTTACAATTTCTCAAGTAAAAATAGGCAAGGGGTAACCTAGTTGGCAACTGCAACTATGCTTCTTGAGAAGACAAGACGAATAGCAAATAAAGACTTATCCGAAAGTGGTTCGAGTTCGAGCAGATAGAAGGCGGATAAATTACCAATACTGCACCACGGCGCACCGCCCTCGCTGCATGGCGCGACGGGTTACTTACGTTCAACTGTAGAAAATAAATTTTATATGAAACGCCACCTTGTAATTGTTTTATTGTAATTTAATATGCACATGTTACTTTACACAATGTTTTTAATTAAATTGTTGTATTGTTTTATTTTCGAAACAAAGTGTTAACTCTGTTCAGTTATATTACATTCCGCTCGGGAATTGGAAAAATGAAACATGAAATCAACTCTGTTAGTCTGTTTGTTTCACCGTGATAAAGCCTTTTCTAAGAGATTGCTCGACGCAGATAGCTGAATTTTTGGCAACTTTATTGTTAGTTTTGACCTCAGTATAACTAAATTATGTATAAAAGGTTAAACGATTTGTAAACGTGTTTTAAAAACAAAATAACTAAGTAAAATTAATACTAACTACTACTAATATTAATACTACTACTAATTATTACTAATAATTAAGTGTAATTCATGAGAATTGAGAAAGTTAGAAATAAGAATATCGTCGTGTAGTAGTTTTCTTTGTAAAGGCACAGAATACAGATTTTGTTTTGTGGTTTGTTAAATATTTACATAGGTTAAGTGGTAAAAACAGATAAAATGATTGTACACATCTAGATTGACTTGGATAAACGAGTTGTTGAAAGGTACCAAATAGAATAAATCTAACGTTAAATGAGTTTCACACATGCTTCAAATTGGTTTTTTATAAACTTGAAGCCAGTATAAAAAAAACCTACCATTGCGATTTGCTCTCAGTTCTAAAGAAACAATGTTTTATTCAAGAGATAAGACTGGCCTTTGTGTTACTTGGTAGAAGATCAAATAAATTATTAAGGACAAGGTAATCACTCCGTTTGCCAAGAAAATACTGTGTACAATGAAAAATGCCTTTCAGAGGCTATGGAGAATATATTTTGGATTATTTAAACACATTCTATGATATGAAAGAGTGCAGAGTGTCATGGAGGTGGGCCACTTGCGGAGAGACGTCATGAATGCAGAGATGTGTGGTCGTTACGGCAAACATGGCGCTAAGTGTCATGCTTAAGAACGGGCGCTGTTACAAATTTGACACTTGAGACTGTCTGCTAGTTGGGCTGTAGGAGCGTACATGGGCGATAACAGCCCCGAAGCGTTACACGCAGCGGCGGCAGCGTGGGGACGCACGCCCGCCCGGGGCCCAACACTACCAGTCTTCTCCACACTGAGTGCCGCACTCACATTCTATTGCGAATGCTTTAAAATTTCAAACACCCAGTCAGCCAGGGCTATTCAAAAAAAAAAAGAAAAATGTGCTGCTGAATACATTCTGTGGCGTGTAAGTAATGCCATGCCGCGCGTAAGAAGGCTTTCGGGCTATTTTAGTTCTTATTCGGATCCACGATAAGTTTAGTCATATATTCCATTCTTATGCCTACGTCATTGTAATGAATAAGAGATAAGATGTGGATGAGGAAATTCATGTAACATCATTGAAGATACGAATCTGTCCACATCGATTTTTACTTAGAAGCCGAATGCCGAGTTTGGTATGATAGTTCGCATCTAGACGTACACTGTAACTTGACAATTTTTATTTTTTGTTAAAGACTGTATAAAATCTGATGAATGCATTTTCGTTTATCATTTGGTTCAGAGTAAATCTTGCATATCATTGTCAATTCGAATAGGGAATAGAATATAAGGGTATATGCGAAAAGAAGATGAAATACTTTTAGTGTCAAAACCAAAGTGATTAAGTAATCTTATTTATATTTACGTTCTTTTCCCCGTAAGGTCGAGGCTGGAGCACAGTTCAACAGCGCTAGGCGCGCGACGTTGGCACTTAATGGCTCCTTAAGAGAGGCACGAGTACTGGAGAACGTAGAATTGTACACAGAAACGTGGCGACGGCTTCTTAGACCACTACAGACAAGCTTTCCTAGAGTGAGCAATTTTAAAATCTGAATGAATCCAAAAATGTAAGTCATATAACCCTGCAGTTGACAGCTGCCATTCCAGTTTGCAATTACTCGCAAATGGCTCTGAAGTGGGTAAGAATGCTCGTGGCAAACATGGGTTGTGTGCTCCAAACGTGTTATTATATCTACATATGTAGTAATCTAATTATAACTGAGCAGTAGTCAAATACCATGCAAACGATTTTCTGTAATTTTTGTCATGCAGGATCGTACAATCGTAAACAAACTAGTGAAGAATGGCTTTTCATCTCAACAAAATGCTTTAAAACATGTTGAGATTTATTTGTTTTGATTATTATCGAAAGATAAATCGAGCTGACAACAAAATAAATGACCTGTTACAAAATATAAATGTTTGATAATATCGGGTATCGCGATGGGAAAGATTGGCATAGTCTGCAAATATGCACTCCTCTGTAAGCGTATAAGTGCCATTAAGAACCCGTTAACCCCGGTCGACTGCTGCAACTTACGCGACAGATAAGCTGTTGATCATCTCTATGAATACTTATAAACCTGAACACATTACGTACTTCCATATAAAAAAATCTGTAACAAAAAATAGGAGCGGTTGAAATTTGGAAATGGAGCGAAAAAAGTACGAATGGGGGCAGAAATAAATCATCATTGAACGCTGTTTTACTACATAAATCACATACCACGTTTGTTAAATATGCTTTCAGGAGCATCAGGGATTTACAAAACCAGAAGTGCATTGTTTGAAATGGTGCTGAAGTTATTAGTAACTTACTAAAACGACGTGGTCTTGTTGTACTGCTGCATAGGCAGTTGGCAACTTGTCAAAATATCATAGCTTCACCAACCACATCTACAGCAAACGTGGTCGGTGGCAAATGATGCTTTGACGCTAATTACAGTAACAAGCTACACATTGTTAAACGCCATTACTGTGCTGGTATACCTACATATAGAAATCAGTTACACGTGGCTCTAGTTTTCACACTATCACTGAATTCCGAACTGAAGTCCCATTTTTAAATGAGTTTTGCATAAAGTGCCTATTTAGGTGTCTGGGCAGACATGAGGTCGCGAACTTTATTTAATTTCCTGATTGCGCAAACGAAACCCACCAGGAAAACGGACCGTACCCACTTCTGGCTGACTAATGCTGTTTGAACTCGCCTCAAACTACATTATTTATTTTAATGTGTCTTTATTTGAATTTGTAGCCAACGTTACGCGTTACGCTGCATAGGATTAGGTGTGTACCTATTTAAGAATTAAACTTGTGTTATGTTACGAGCAGTTTGCTACGTGTGCTGGATGGGAATTACATGCCTCTTGACCGTTTTGTGCCTATTAGAAAATAAGGCGGGTTCGACATATTAAAATTGTGTTTGCAATTTTCTAGAATACTGAAACTACATCTGAATGTTTAATACCAGGTAGATTGCTACTTTGTTCCATTACTTTACGAATTTATAGTATCGTAACAGTGTACGTGGAGTTCGAAATTGACTTGGATATTAGCATCTCAGAAAACTTTAATTAACATGCAAGTGCCCATGAACTCATATATTTAGAACTGTTATTTTTAGTCAAAGTTTTTGGTTAACTGGCGCGGCGTGAGAATACACTACGAACCTATGTTTTTTTTCTATTTCTAAACCGTTTGGGAAATCTTTGAACCTAAATAACTAATAAGTACTACGGCGTTTTGGACTGGACAAGGTTGTACTCACAACAAAGGAGCTAAGTGTGCAGGTAACGAATGGTATCTGTGGCTACACAGACAGAAACAGTAGCTGTCACCGAGTGCGTGATAACTGAGCTGCTTTTATTGTGTGCGCTGTAATGGATTACCCTCAAGACTCAGAACACGCTCAAAGCAATGACAAAGCCCTGACCACGAAGCCCCAGCAATCTCCTTGAAACTGTTCATGTAGTTACAAAGAGCGTAAAATATTGTAGAAAAGCTGAAGCAATTCAAGCTGTCTGTGTTATATGTAAGCAAAACTGCAGCAAATTGAATTGATATTTGTAATATAACAAGGGATAACTTGAATAGGCTTAAACAGCCGGCGACAGTCGCTTCCGATCTGATTTGTGTTGACTAGACGCTGACTCCGAGATTAATTTTATTAGGTACTGTCTCGGAACGAAGTCCAAGTCTTTATGATTGAATGCATATTACATGCTTAGTGAAAATGTTCCAATTAAAAGAAAAGTAAAGGTTTAACTATGTTATTTTACTCTGACTCTAACTAGACTATTATTCCTCGAAGCGCATCAGCTTTTTAGCGCACCAAAAGTACTCCTCGAAGCGCATCTACGATGAAACAGAGAAAAGCATGAAGGATTTGTAATAAATGATATCGATAGAAGTTTTATAATTCAACTGTCCTCATTGTTTATTTATTAAAACTACCAGGGAAGCAGAAATGAACTGGAACTAGGTGATTAAGCGAATTACTACTTAGCTCAATAATGGTAAAAATACTGGTTTTGAAATATAATCATTTGTTGGTTTCTGCTTTCCTGGTAATTTTAATAAATTAACAATTGAGATAGTTGAATTTTAAAACGTCTATTGATATCATTTATTACGAATTCTTTATGGTCTTCTCTATGATCCATCGTAAGTGCGTATCGAGGAATACCCCAGTAGATGATTTTAAATAAAATATGTCCGGCGGCCTTGTCTCTTGTACCTTTTAGGTGCATTATATTATTATATTTTTTTTATCTTGGTGGTTATCTTTTTCAGTTACTTCACACATTCATATTTACCTAATAAAACAAGCTCTTTTCGTATTCTTCTCAGCAAACCTTTTCATTTGATACCCATATCGGCACTGCACAAAAAATAACTAGATCGCCATCTTCAGCCGTCCGCCATATTGGATTTAGAATGACGTCACTTATTTAACCATGCAATGTCATCCAAACTAAACGTGTGTGCAAAATTTCATCTTAATCGGTGGAGGATAACTGCTTTAAAGTTTAGTTGCAAGATTTGACCCAAACACACTTACATACATAGTAAGTTGAATAAAAACATACGTACATACATGAGTGGGGGACCGACAATATCGAGATTCATATATAAAGCTTTGGTATTACCTGAAAGTTTTTGGAACGCCTCTATTAATCTCCAAACTGAGACATTTATATGAGTTATAAATTTCTTTTTTATTATGAAAATAATGTGGTGGCGTACTGTGTCGCCACAAACATATTAACTTGTAACTATTCGTATAAAAGTCTGCTCTGCTTGCTGTCTTGGTTTTTTATCACAATCTGGGGAAATTGATAAACATAGACTAAACTCCGTAATAGTTAACAATTAAGTACTTTGATCTAATTTTTTTTTTTTTTTTTTTTTTTTAAAAAAAACGTTGCTCCACACTAGGAATTTCTTGCAATTGAATTGATTGCACGAGTATAGTAAGCTTGGACAAATTAATGAGAATCTTGCATTACCCATATCTCGAACAATGCTAAAGTTTGCAGGTAAGTTACTACGGGAAATACCAGTAAGAGCCGCCGGGCAAAGGTCACATTTAAACCCTGTATCCAGCTGTCATAGAACTTCATCCAATTACACACAGAATAACTGAGATAGTCTAGCCAGAGTTTTGAAAATGAGATATGTAAAAATTGCATTTTCATTTATTCGTGTTTTCATTCGCGAGGAGTTTATAAGTGATGCTGGCTGGTTCTTGACGCCGGCTCCAATAAGCACGGACACCTCATGACAGATTAATTATTCCGTTTGTCGGCGCTGAGTACCCTCGACCTCCTTCTCTCGCAGCCATCAACAGAGCGGAAACGAGTTAGCATGTTTCTCTTCCACCGCCACAGTCAGTCTTTTCAACACGGTTTTCTAAACAGATTTTGTAATTCTTTTCTATTAAAAAAAGAGCCAAATGTCCGCGAGCTTATTCCTTTGGAGTCAAATGACTTTGTTTGTAATTTTGGCGTTCTGGGAATACAAAAGTTTTGCGTAAATCCATTTCGAATGCTTAACGCGCAATCCGAGGCTGTTTCTGGGCAGGCAGGCATTTTGTCTTCGTTTGTAGTATCGTGTTGTGTAACATATACATTACTAGAATGTTTTTTTATTTTTTATTTATGATGTGTTTGCTCTTGACTCTAGTCTAGGTCAGAGGTGACAGAGACAGAGTCTACGATGGAGTGAGCTTACCCAGAAGAAGCCTGTTCACTCTAACTTTGAATAGATTCGTGTTGAATGCGTTCGGAAAAACAGACGCAGGTAGTGAGTTCCATTCATTCGCTGTGCGCATTATGAAGGATGTTTGGAAGCGCTTGGTGCGAATTGGTGGAATGGCAACAAGGTAAGGATGGTAACTTGCAGTGCGTCTAGATGTCCGATGGTAGAAGGGGGCTGGTGGGATGAGGTCGTGGAGCTCTTGAGCACACTCACCGAAGTACAGTCTGTAGAAGACCGACAAGCAGGCAACCTTGCGGTGATGAGCCAAGCTATTAAGTTTGGCATCCACCAGTTCAACGTCGCCGATGAGCCTCTTGGCTCTGCGTTCCACCGAGTCAAGCGCGGCAAGCTGATACTTTGCTGAGCCATCCCAAAGGTGGCTGCAATACTCCATGCAGGATTGGACTTGCGCTTTGTATAGGGTTAAAAGCTGTCCAGGCGTGAAGTATCGCTTCACTCTATTTAGGATGCCCAGTTTTTTGGCCGCAATTTGGGCTTTGTACTCAATGGATGCGCCGAAGTTGAGACTGGATGTCAACTCCATGCCTAGGAGCTCGAGCCGATCAGTCACAGGAACAGACGCACCCCGGAAAGTAGGAGTAAGATCGAAAAGTCTCCTTTTAGCGGTAAAAAGGCACGCTTGTGTTTTGGTGGCGTTAAAGGAGACCAGATTTTCATCACCCCACTGGGAGACAAGGCTTAAGGTCAAATCTGTCCGCCTCACCATAGCCTCTCTCAAGGAACGAACTTCATCCACGCTGGTTTTTGCGCTGGACAAGTATCTCTCTGAAACAGTACTGTCATCTGCGTACCCAACAATACCAGGCTGAAGTAGGTCATTGATGTGCAGCAGGAAAACGAGTTGCAGAGAGAACAGACCCCTGAGGAACGCCGGCATCGATAGCCATAAGGACAGAGGAGCAGCCGTCAATGACTACTCGGATCGACCGTTCGTTAAGGAAGTCTGATATCCAGCTACAAAAACCAGCGGGGATGCCATAGGCAGGAAGCTTACAGAGTAGACTTGCGTGTCAGACCCTGTCGAAGGCCTTCGATATATCAAGTGAAACAGCAAGAGCTTCGCCGTGTCTCTTGATGGCTTCGCCCCAGCAGTGCGTGACATACACGAGAAGATCGCCAGTTGACCGTCCCCGGCGAAAGCCATATTGACGGTCACTGAGGAGATTATTGTCTTCAAGGTAGGTCAGCAACTTACTGTTCAGTACCCTTTCCATAACTTTTGCACAGTATGGAGGTAATGGCGATCGGACGGTAATGGGCAGGGTCAGAACGGTTGCCTTTTTTGGGCACTGGTTGCACATTTGCAAGCTTCCAGGATTTTGGCACCGTTCCTTTAAGAAGAGAGAGGCGGAACAAGCGTGTCAACACAGGAGACAGTTCAGGCGCACACTGCCTCAGCACTCTCGCTGGAATACCGTCAGGCCCGCTGGCCTTATTCACGTCTAGACTGCACAATACTTTCCAGACCTCTTTAATGTGCACAGCGATCTCCGGCATCGAAGATTCGCAATGAGGTACAGAAGGTGGTTGCTTGGAGCCAGCGTCCAGACGCGAATTGTTAGCGAAGAGAGACGCAAATAAATTTGCTTTCTCACTTGCAGAGTAAGCCAGCGACCCATCAGGTTTCAGCATTGGAGGTAATGTAGGACGACAGAAATTCGTTTCAACCACTTTGGACAGGGACCAAAACTGTTTGCTACCCGGAGGATGCGATGCCAGCTTGGCCCCAATACGTCCAATATGGTCAAAACGCGCCCGACGCAGAACCCACTTGCAGAACTTGGCTGCAGAATTAAAGGCTCTTTTCCTTGCGCGAACCCTACGCGCTCTAACTTTGCGGTCGCGGGCTCCGACCCAGGCTTGGTAAACAGAGTCTTTTCGGGCCTCAGCGTGGGCACATTCTGCATTATACCAAGGTCGGAATTTGTGACCGAGCGGAATGTCGGAGAATGGAATGAAATACTCCATTCCCTGCCGAATCACATCCGCAATCGCGTCCGCACAGCTCGAGGGGTCACCCGAGAAGAAGCACACATGCCGCCAAGGATAAGATGCATAAAAGTGCCGCATCTCGTCCCAGTCTGCTGACTCGTATCTCCATACTCGCCTCGTGCCTCTAGGACTCTCATCTGGAGGAGAGCAAGTCGACACGGATTTCACCAGACAGTGGTCAGTCGTTCCCAGCGGGGCTGAGACCGATACCGAATGACTGTCCGGATCAGTTGTCAACAGAAGGTCTAAGCAATTGGGTGTATGGCCGTCAACATCCGGTACACGCGTTGCCACATTCACCAGCTGGGTTACATCTAGCGATAAAGAAAACTTGCGCGCCTCTAACCCGGCATGGTCAGTTTTCTGGTACGGGTACAACCACTCCTTATGATGGGCATTAAAGTCCCCCAGAAAAATAAGCTTCGCTGTTGGGTACCGTTGCTGGGCCATATCAGCCGACTCCACGAGGCCATTAAAGAGCGCTGTTGTCTCCTGGTCACCAGCGTGCGATCGGTAGACGCCGATGTAAAGAGACTTCTCCACGCCGGTATCCACTAGTAGCCATATGGCAGAAAAACCCGATTTCTCAAAGCAACGGAGACGATGACAACATATGTCATTGCGGACGTACACACAGACCCCAGCCTGCTTCTTGAACTTGTGTTCAAGAGAGTAACCCGGGTAGTTGAGGTACGCCACGTCCGACGGGGTTGTTATCTTCGTCTCCGTTAGGAAAAACAGGTGCGGCTACTCGGTCTCAAGGTGGTGGTGGACCGGATCGAGATTAGAGTGCAACCCCCTGATGTTAGTGAGGTGCACTTTTAGTGGTAGTTTTGAGGCGATATGATTATGTGGAATCGATACAGCACAATATATAATAAAATGTTGGTAGCGAGTAGCGAGCCGCCTCGCCGGCGCTCGAGCTCGCCCGGCCGCCTGCCGCTCAGACTGAGTGTAATTGAAGCCTGTGTCTACTGAATTATAGAGAAGTCAACATTTTAGCCGTTCCTCGCGCGAAGCGATCCTATGGGTACGTGGAAACTTTTTAAAAATATGAACGGAAAAGTCAATAGCTGCTTCGTAGCAGGAAATACTAAATATGTAGAAAATTCTCGCAGTTTCTTCGTGTTATAGTGGCGAACCACAAAGTAATATTATGTATCAAGCATTGTATAATACTTGAGTGGAGTATAGCGATCGGCAAATAAAATCGCCAGACCAAGATTCGCAAGAAAAAAAAATGATCGGACTGAGCGATCACTACGTAATGAGTTCACGACCAAAAATGAGGCGCTTCTTACGGCGTACAATCTTGACCAAAACATTTCAATGTTCAGTTTCATTTCACATTTAGTTCTTCTATGTATATTGTCGAAGTCCATAACAATAGTAAATCTAAACGAACAATAGTGAGCAGTGCACAAACGAGTCTCGTTCACTTAAATGCATTATGCAGCGCCAATGTTGGAATATGATATTGAAACAATATCAATAAACGGCTGACGTTTGACGACGTGCGACACATGCGAACCACTGAGTGCTGCGATTTTAATACAGATAAATTATCCCATTCACTTGGAAGGGTGACGAGCCGAAAAACGATAATGTTTTTTTATTATTACTATTTTAATTATTACTGTTTACTACGAAAGTTTGTGTTGATGGATGGATGGATGTTTGTTAATTTTTCTCGCCAGAACGGCTAAACGGATATGGACGAAATTAGGCGCAGGGATAGATTATAATCTGGAATAGCATATATGATGATGGAAATCCACATCGCATCTTTCATCTCGCATGTGATTGGTTGATTGATATGATCAAATCCTTTGCCTTGCCGAGTTTACTTATGCAATAGGGCTGCTGATTTTCAAAACGAGCGATTACGGTTCGCACTAACCAACATTATTTTTATTAAGTACTTGTTCAGGGGCATAACCATAAGCTCTTACAGTAAGGTTATTTTGAGTGTGTGTAAGGGACAGATATATACAAGTCATATACATCTGTCCCTTACACACACTCTAAATAACGTTACTGTAAGAGCTTATATGCTCTTATCCCAGATCAAAATTGTTATTACCTACTTATGAATGTAAACTTTAGCTAGTAGATCTAACGACTGTTAAAAATCGAATTCGAGTTAGATTTTTAACAGTCTTCATCTCAATTAATAAAACTTAAAACATGTCAGCTGGTCCTTATCCAAGAGTAGAATCAATTGCAGGAAATGGTTCATTACCGTAAGCGGCCGCCTGTCAGTAATTATGCACAATGGCTGTCGACGCCATTGTCGTGTGACGTGTCATTGCCATCATGACTCCGTTGTAAAAAAGGGATAGTGGTATCAGTCCTGTATGGCTCAGTCTCTCTGTCACAACGGAATCATGATGGCATTGGAACGTTATAGTAAGGGAACTCGTTTTAGTAACGTATAGAAATATTAGTTGCTATTAGAATTGGGTTCTCTACCGCATGACAGATGTCAGACGTACGATCCATTGGGTCCCTTTACACGTCAATCGACATTGCGGCAGGCCCGAGCAGAGATGGCACGATGCCACTCCTTAGATATAATCTGGTCCCAAATAGGCTTGACAGAGAGAAGTAGATTTAGTGTAGGGACTTTGATTCTGCAGTGGAAAAAAGGCTATTAAAATTAATAATATGTATTTATTTATATACTTTATTGGACACCAGAGTATAAAAAAGAAACTTAAAACTAAGAAAAATACAAACAACGGCCAGGTTGCCTGGAAGAGATCGCGGCATAATATGCACCTATGTTTTAAACGTTTTCCACAAGCCATTCAATTTTGCATTGCATGGGAATGGCCGTAAGGTGGTACAGTAGCATGCATACAATGGAAGGTCTGGGTATGTAAATAAAAAACACAGTCCTCGGAGTTCCGCCGACATTGGCAAAGCTTAGTTGTCCCGATTGAATGTCCTTCGTACGCTAGTTTTGTCCGTAGTTGGTTTGGTATCTACCCTAGAAATTGGTACCACAGAGGTATATTCCGCAATGAAAGTCGATTTCCTAATGTCAGCTGTACACTCTCTTGCGAGAGCCCGCAAGGATGATGTACATTGCTCTCAGTACTGAGTTCAATCATGAAGTATTTTGTTTAAAATACTTCATGATTGAACTCAGTACTGTAAATACAGCGTTTCCTCGGGCTTCCGCGCGAGAGTGTACAGCCACCCTAACGCGTTAGGTTATATAAGACTTTAATTTAACAAAATATGCAGAAGTAAAATTAAAGAACACAACCTAGAGACTATTACAATGAAAAGATGCAGAGAAACTGTGTATAGAATATTATGTCAATTTAGTTATTTAGTTGTTGACTGTACTTCATATGAGGTGCCATTATTTTACGGTTTATCTCTGTAACTTGTACTGATTTAGTTGAAAACGAATCTATTTAGCTGTTGTTATGTAATTGAGCATTAACAAGACAAGATAACAATGTTAGATGGATACACAGACATACCTACCTATGGTGTATGTGATAGTTTATACGCAGGAACAAAGTTCCTAGTATTAACAGAACAAACTGAGCAGATAAATGGAAAAGTCAATTAGTTTCTGGATTGATAGGTACCGAGTTAAATCGACTAAATATATTAATGAGCTCTGTCTATGAGAACTCGGCAGATGAAATGAGGTTCGCTTTTTTCCCGACCGCGGCCAAACCCAAAGGGATGGTTATGACATTGTATGACATATGAAACTTTATTTTATTGTTCCCTTTAAAAATAATTCAGTATCAGACTATTTCGAAACCTTAAAAAAAATCACATCCATTGAATAAAAGTATCTAAAGATCCATAAAACCTGTTTAAGCATTAACAAATACACGTATCTAGTTACTTACTACATAATGTATGCTCGCACCTAAATAAATAGGTCAAGTACATAAATGATACACATCAGATTTTATATAAAGTTACGCTCGTAAAAGTGTCAGAGTTTGTATAGTCATAGGCAAGCTAACATCTGTTTTATTGAGTCCTTTGGGACGCGATCCTTCGGCAAGAACCCAATGCAGTGCGGCTTTCGTCACCAACGTTTTGTATTATTCAAGTTTAAAGGATTTACGAGAAGAATTAAACCTCACGCCATGAATTTTATATTTTATCTTTCTAACTGAATAAATTGTAGGTATTCTTAAGATCCGCATCTACTTGTTTCTGTGTAGGTATCATACATTCTCACATTATCGATTCTAGAACAAAAGAAAGGTCTTCAGTAAGAGCATTGTTTTCCCGTAAAAATGGTGACAAAAGATTTTCTTATGGAAATGTTGCGTAGTGAGCGTACCGTGGGCGCTCGCAGGGGCCAGCCCCTTCGACTCCATATCCCGGGGCTCTGTTTGCTATTGCGTAGTTACAGTCTTGTTCGAGCTTACTATTTATTTAAGAACGTTTGTGGTACGAATACGTAGTAAAAGATTCGTAAATTATAGCGTACCTTTTACCTTTTTAGGTGTGTGAGCAGTGAAAATATTTGCATGACGAAATTCTGTATTACGTTCGGTGGTATTTATGAAACGGCAAAATATTAATTTTGCTCAAATCGGTTTACATGATTGATGCTGAATGCTTCAAATTGTGGCGCTCAACGTAATCACTGCACACATTGCACAAGACTTCTGAATGCAATAAATTTAACATCTGCATTTTAGGCACGGCTTTTAGTTATTACACGCGAGTGTAACTTTGTCGTTTAGGATATCTTCGTATTCAGCTATGACTGTGGATACCCAGTTAGGTATATACTTAGTCATATCAATTTGTTTGCTGTGCAGTGGTAATTTCATTAATACTTATTAGGGTTAATTAAATCTTCTGCTGAGATAGAAAACATCAGTTTCAGTCTATTATACTAATTTATTTGGGTCCGAAAGGGCTAAGTAAAGTACAACCCCAAATAGTGAAAATAATATGCTCCCCTTAATTAAACAAATTCGCCAAATATTTGTAGGCACAGATCAAATGCGTTGTGGTAGCCAATTAATAGACAGACAAATATTCTCTACGAAGTGCTTATATATAGAATGTACGTGACATGTATTACTGGAAAATTTCTTTCTTTTTATGTTTGTAGCTCTCTCGGCACTTTTATTGTAAGCATGTATGTTCATTATTCACTGCTGGACATAGCCTCCCCAGACTGTTCGGTCCTGTGCTTCTCGCATCCACTGGGCTCCAGCAGCCTTGACTAGGTCGTCGGTCCACTTATAGATAGACCTTCCAACGCTGCGTCTTCCGTTACGCGGTCACCACTCCAGAACTTTTCGGTCCCAACGGCCATCTGTTCTGCGAGCAATGTACCCTGCCCACTGCCACTTAAGTTTGGCAATTCTTCGGGATATGTCGGTAACCTTGGTTTTCGTGTATTTAGGTATGTATATCATATATTTGAAAAAGGAAACACAAGCACTGTCATTTTAATTTTGTAGACTTATGTAAATGAATGAATAAGCTTTTACTTGTCGAAACACGCTCGTCACGCGCGGCACCTACCACCATAGGTATATTTTAGAATAAGACATGGATTTATTCCATACAGCCTAAATCGAACAGTGATCTAATCAGTAGATAATATATATTTTATGATAGTTACCTTATATGACATCCACCTATCCACGTGAAGGGAAAAGGGATAATTCTCTTATAAGTGTCCCTTACCGTTAAGCGTAACGTTTGTAGGCAGAAATGGTAACTAACGAAGATTCTACATTTATTCACTACATTGTTGAATACGCGAAAAGGTTCCACGTTCCGCTGCTCCGCCCATACAATAACTGAGAGAAATGTCCCAACTATGAAATTATGTTTGCACGTCTGCCACCTCTTTGTCATTTGTCACGTTGTTTTAACATTTATCAGAATATAAAGTAACGTATGGCATAATCCCGGCTTATTCCCCTGACTCTTTACACAAAGCACGAAATAAGGTATTTGGCAGGAGATAAAGTACTGAGATCTGCGCCGTGGCATTTCCCGCGGGACAGGCCAGTCGAAGCCATATTGTTTGACCGATTTGTTCAATATTTTCAGATAACAGCTTGTCATTTATTGGATCAGATCAGAAGCTGTGTTTCGAAACATTTAAAAAGTAAATGGCTGTCCAATAAACATAAAATTTATTTACAATTCTACATCCATTATTTTTGGGTTCTGCGGGACACGGACGACAGGACTGGGTCCCTTAATAATTTTGTTAAGGCCTTCTTTAACTGCTGTCTAGACCGATTATTCTATTTAATTGTATCAAAAAAACTAACCCTATCGAGTAACGGTACTCTTTGAAATGGAGTGGACGTTAACTTTACTGATGTTTATATTGAGACTGTTAGTCTTGCTCTGTTGTAACTTTGAATCTAAAAAACTTGCAAGTTTATAAGTTTTGAGCAAGCTGCTTTGATCACTGTGTTGCAACTAAGTATTTCTTTCAATTAGATTACTTATTTACGGACTGTTTAAATTGTGTAAATTAGTCCCGGCGGCGTTTAATTAAACCTATTCGCAGTTAGAGTGATTATCACTATAGCTGCTGCGGAACCCCTACTCAATGAGCGTCCCATCCGCACTTATCGGATTTTCGCAGTTGTTCTGGAGCGTGCGATATTGATAAATCATCGGGGTGGATATCGACAATTACGCAGTATTTCATGATGCCATGCCTACTTTATTATCAATTTTACTCCATTATCGCCTGTAATTGAATGAACAGTGATAAATTACTATTATTTGTCCATTATGGAGGAAAGATCATACTTTATTTCGAAAAGTAGAGAACTTTTGTAGTTGTCATGGGGATGTGGCAAATGGCAAGGATGCCACTGAAACTGAAGATTTATTATTAAACTTTTATGAAACTTTAACTTTTACTACACATTACTTGGAAGTTATTTGCTGGACAGAGTAGGTATCTACTATTCAGATTCACTTGAAAATCCAATTAGAAAAGCAAAAGTGAGAAAGAAAACAATCAACACGAGATAATTACGCACAAGTGCTAAAAGCGCATTGAGCCAAATGGAATACCACAGCGACCGGCGTTGGCGGCGAGTGCCCGAGGTATCTTTTACAACTTAATGAACCAATCCATTCTTAAAACCAGGATTCGTTTCACGCGGCTTGCGGCTAGTTTGCTTTGAGTTTTGAGATGAAAGAATCCTTGATTCAATAGCGAAGAACATTTGATTAATGACGTTACAATACTTGCAATGTAGTTTCTACAAGGATCGAGGGAAATAAGTTTGACTGTAACACAGTAACATTGGACGAAGAATAAACGTAATTGCTTTAATAAAAGCCGAAGTAGTCGATACTTTGTTAGTACGTTTTAGGCAGAGCTGAGAATCCCCGGGGATGTATGTGGCGGTTGTGAGCTCTCCGACCGCAGCCCGGGCCGCTACGGCGCGCCGGCGACGTTGCTACGTCTACTATACGAGTATGAGAACTGTCCATGCGAAATTTATCAGCTGTTCTCATCGAGAAATTCAGCCGAAAGTTTTCATAGACTAACTTTACATTTTTTTTTTTTTTACTTTTGAGCACAATTTGATTTTACAATGATTACGGCTATTGCTTTTAGGTTTGATTTGGGTAGTTGGGTAGTGAATGGTCCGCTACTTTTATTGGTGATTGTATTTGTTAGATTAGAATCATCAATAAAGCTTTTAGTAGGTGCTTTACAAAATGTAGTCAGTGAGCGTTGTTGAATGTAATTAATATTTTATGTAGCTCATAATTTATGTGCATTTGGTTTGATTAACCGCAATCATGTCTTGTTCCTTTATTAAAATAATGAATCTGCAAAAATAAATATACCTAGAAAGTTTAACGTCTACAATAGGGCTTTGTCAGAGTAATTGCATTGGTGTGTATTGGATAAGGGTGGTGGACTAATATAAAATATTCACGGGCAGTCGGCGGACTGCAGTGATTGCCTTCGGACTGCGAACACTGTCCCACTCGCGCTCCCCTAAGACCTGGTCCAGAGTGACGCGCGTTGACTAGGGCGGGTGCGGGTGCGACTAGGTGGCCAGGTGGCCACAGTATGTCGCGAATTCGCTATAGTGGGTAGGGGTAAATAGAGGAAGGAGTAAATAATGTTTTTTTGACACATCTATTCAAATAGAGCTAGTTTATTCTTCATAAAGGGGGACTAACATAGCTTATTAATCCGTAGGGACTAAAAGTGATTTGAATTTGTTAGTAAATGTTCTAATCAGCAAAGAGTTGAATCACAAACCATGCAGTACAAAGTAGGATTACATCGCTAAAATCGATTATGATGAATGTATGAGTTGAATGGTTAATAAGCGATTGTAATTCTATTTCGGAGCGCACGGGATCATTGTATTGAACAAGTGACTGGCTGGAAAACCGCGTGCGAGCCAAAAAAAAAAAAACTACTACTGTAACGGATGATACTAATAAAATTGTTACGATGCACTCACATAATTGTTTAATATAAACATTAGCCTCTAATTATTTCTATGTTATGTCTTATGGTTCCTAATTGTATGTAAATAAATAAACGTAACGTTCTTGTTCATAAGTTGCACTTACTTATTTTCTCATAGAGGGTGAGAGAAAGAAGAGTGTCCACCTCGGGAGCAACACTATTTTAAGAACTAGCTCGCTGCGATTAGGATTCTACTTTAGAATCCTTCGCTCCGCTCTTGATTGAAAAAAAAAACACTCTTGCCTTATAATAGTTGTTTGCTTCGTAGGTAAACAATTTACTATTTAATTCATACGAAAATGAGACATAATGTATCAAGCAATTTTTTTCACATGTATTTCACACTATATTTTGAGAGGGTAAAGTCAAATCCAAAATCACCAAACCAGATACAAGGTTTCGCAAAAGTATAGTTCTATAATTATATGAGTACCTCCGTGAAATGTGTTTTTCGAACGATGGATATTTTTGAAATTGTTATCCTTACCGACAGCACGGTAGACACTCACTAGCTAGGCCTGGCAGTATGGCCCTCGCGATCGCAAGCAGATAGGACTGTTTGAATTTACCAATTTACCAGAGTGCTGCCACTCTGACGCTCGGTGCCGTGGCACTTCGGTCCTGCCACTATGGACGCATGCGACCATTGTGACAGTTCATATTTTGCGCCTGCCGTCACCACCGCGATAGTTCCTCACTTTGGTTAAGGCCTAATAGCCTGGCCACGAATTTTGGTGAATAATTCGCGGCGCGCTGAACGGTGCGGCCTGTTTATGCCTAGAAGGCATGCGGCACCGGCTACGGGCGAATAGAAGGCATGCCGCATGTCTTCTAGTCGTCCGTCGCAGATTCACAAGCGGCGTCTCGTGGCATCATGCTTCATACTTTTGGAATGCCCTTGTTAAAAGCGCTGATCGCGTTGCTCGTCGCTCTCACTTGTAGCGGCGAGAGCCCGTACCTGACGGTGTTCCATCTCTCGTCATCTCTCCTCATCGTTGTTTCATCTCTTTCCTGTTTTGTTGATATGAGAAAACATTTGTTATGAAACATTTTCACTAAATTAATTTGTAATACCTATTGAGTCCCGTCAACCTGCCTGTTCGAAATTAAATTCAGAACCCTAACTAGGGAACATTGTTGTTTGTTTATGTGGAATGGAGAAGGGTATGTAATTAAACACATAATATTGGTTTTTCAGTGTATTGCCGTACCTGTAGCTGTTGCTGTGGTTGTTTATAATTTAGTAGGCACATGTCGTATTGTACGTGACGGTTAGATGAATTAAAATGTATTTTGACGAGAATTATAAACAAACAAAACGTCATTTATTTTATTAGCACGTGTAAGCAGGGGTGGACCGTAATTTTTGGGGCCCTGGGCTAACACTACATGGTGGCCTGCCATTAATCCCGAAACTACCTAACTAATCAAACTAACAGACATTTTGACAAAAAAATTTTTTGTATTTTTCCTTCTCGCTCTCGACAAAGGAGAGGTGTAGGTTGTGGCGAGAGAGTGTGACCAGGCCTTTCGTTCCATTGTCTGAGAATCCCTACTACTGTCAACCTAGTCTCGATTTCGGACATATAGATTGACCGAACTTTGCAACACAGGACCAGTGCAATGGCGGAGCGTAACTTCGTGGTCGGGGCTCTGATGTCGCAAAATGATATTATAAAAGAGGTACCAAAGACACCGACATCCGAAACTAAAGTAATTTTTGCATTTTTTGTGTTCCAAAGCAAGTCGGCTTATTATTTTTTATTTTTCAGTTTATACCTACGGAAATACGAGTAAATAAAATTTATAATTTCTTGCACTTGTCTACAATTTCATGAATGAATGCTTAATCAATCGACACACGTTAGTAAATTTTAGGACCTCACCTTGAAGAGGATAGCTTTTCTCTTCACCATATATTCAGAAATAAAGATACCCGTATCTACATAAGTCGACTTATGCAGAAAAGATGAATAATCAAGGATGCAAGAGCGAGCGAAGCGAACGCCTTATTTTAGTATTATGGTAAACCCTTCTTAACGACTGGACCGCACAGCAGCGGTACCCTTCCGCCCAATTAGTGTTACTGGGGGACTTTAATGCCCACCACCAGGAGTGGCTCTTCCCATACCAGTGCACTGACCATGCTGGACGGGAGATGCTTAAGCTTGCGCTTGCGCTTAACCTTACCCAGCTGGTCCAGGGGGCAACGAGGGTGCCGGATGTTGATTCGCACACGGCCAATTGCTTGGAGCTTCTGCTGACAACAGAGCCAGACCGATACTCTGTGTGATAACTTCACCTTTGGGTAGTTCCGACCAATGTCTCAAGTAGACCAGCCTGAGACTGCTTCCTTTGCATCTAGTGATAGTAATCATGGGTCTCATTCGGTTATGTTTACAGATGGTGTTGGAAGAGGTTTAGGAAAATTATTAAATAGCAAGCAGAATCATTTGACTTTGAATTATTGTATGCCTGGGTCATCTTACAATCATATCATGAAATCTGTAACAAAGAGTGTATATAAATCAGATACCAATTTAACTGTCTTTATAGGTAACAGTTTGGATGTAAAAAAAGATGACATCACTGAGTGTGTAACTGAGTTGATAAAATTGAATTGCAATAAAATCATTTTGTGTGCTTTTCCATATTTGGAAAAATCTACTAGTAGACAAAATAATTATATTCATATGTTGAATAAACATGTTCATTTCCTTGTCAGCCATTACAGTGACAAATTAGTTTTTTTTGACATCAACATTTTTGTTGATAAATTAAAGTCGACAGGCAATACAGTGTATCTGCCTCTTAGGTTAAGACGTCAAATAGCGAGGCTATTATCATTTACTTTAAACTCAGACATAAATAGTATGTCGAAGTCATGTACTGTAGTTGATATTAGTAGTAATACTAATTTACAGGTCAATAACATTAATAACGTTAGCAATTCTGCTATTAATATTTCATTCACCAATAACGAAATAGTTAGGAGTAAATCCACCAACAAGAAGGTACCTTCTTGCTCTCACATAGTTAATTTAAAAAAAGGGGCTAAGCAGAATTCTTTGAAATTATTCCATCAAAATATTCAAGGTTTTTCTGCAAAGCAATTGGAAATAGAACTGTTTTTAGAAAAGACAATGTTTGAAATTATTTGTTTTACTGAGCATTGGCTGAAGGAATATTCAATGCTTATTAATTTTGAAAATTATACTGTGGGTAGCTGTTTTAACAGAAATGTTATGTTGCGTGGAGGTTCACTTATATTAATCAAAAATGGTATTAAATCAAAACCTCGTAAAGATATTGTAGATCTATCAGTTGAACATAGTGTTGAACTGTCCTGTGTTGAGCTGGATAAGCATGTTATAGTGTGCGTTTACAGACCCCCCAATTATAAAAACTACTGTATATTTGAGTCAGTGATGGAAGATGTTCTGGCAAAACTTGCAACTGGTAATAAACTAGTCATAATCTGTGGTGACTTTAATATAAATATTTTAGAAAATAATTCAGATAGTAGTAGACTATTAAATCTCTTCAAATCATTTAATTTGTCGCATGTGTTTGAGGAACCAACCCGAACAACTGTGACTACTGCTACATGTATTGATAATGTTTTTTGTTGCTGCGAATACTTAAACAAAGCCATTATGAGTTGTCTGCCTTCTGATCATAGTGGGCTACTGGTAACATTTGAGTCCAGCATACCAATACAACAAGTGCAGATTCAATCCAGACCAATAACATCCGGTAAATTAAATAAATTTAACAGCACTTTAATTGGTAAGTTAAGTTATCAGGACCTCACAGTGAATGATGGTAATATTTTGTACAAGAATGTTTTCTCAGTTGTTCAAACAGAATTCAATAATACTTTTAAGAAGAAAACTAAAACTATATGCCCTAAGTTTTTATTCAGTGACTGGGCGACAAAAGGAATCAGGAAAAGTAGGGAAAGACTTTACGAGCTGTATGGCCTTAAGCCTTATATTAACACTGAAACTTTTAGTAAATATGTTGCTACTTACTCAAGAATTTTTAAAAATACGTGTAAACTAGCTAAGGCTATATACATTAGCAATAAGGTTAAATTCGCAGAAAATAAAATTAAGACGGTTTGGAAAATTATAAACGATGAAACAAACAGGAACAAAAGAAATAATACTGATTACACGCTTGAGACTACACGTGGACTTATTAGAGATAACAAAGAAGTTGCTCAAGAATTTGTAAATTTCTTTACCAGCATCCCAATTAAAACTACTGAACCCTTAAATTCTTCGCCGTCGCTCGCTTCTGGTTTATTACACGCTAACGTTTCAGCCTGCCCCAATGAATTTCACTTTTCACATATAAACCCAATAACAGTAATAAAGGCTTTTAAGCAAATAAAGGTAAAACTGACCGAAGATCTATGGGGCATGTCCATCAAAGTTTGTACCTCCATTATTCAGACTATAGCGCCGTACTTAGCTTTGATTTTTAATTTGTGTGTAGATCAAGGAGTCTTTCCGGATCTAATGAAATATAGTAAGGTTATACCACTTTTTAAATCCGGGGACAGTAAAGACACAAATAATTATAGACCAGTATCCGTGTTGCCGGTTTTCAGCAAGGTATTTGAGAAGATAATGCTAAATCAAATGCTCATTCATTTTAATACGAATAACATCTTACATGATAAACAGTATGGTTTCACCAAAGGACGTTGTACAACTGACGCTGGTGTCACCCTATTAAAACACATATTTAATGCGTGGGAAGAGTCGCAGGATGCCATAGGTATCTTCTGCGACCTGTCGAAGGCGTTTGATTGCGTTAATCATGAAACATTACTTCTGAAACTTGAGCATTACGGGCTAGGTCAATCAGCGTTAAGTTTGATTAAATCTTATTTGAGTGATAGACAACAATTAGTTCAAATAAACGTTGTGAATTCGTCGGGGTTAAATGTGAAAATGGGGGTACCCCAGGGCTCAATTTTAGGTCCTTTCTTATTTTTAATATACATAAACGATTTACCCCATTTATTCGAAGGCAAACTAAATATGGTGTTATTTGCTGATGACACATCTTTAGTTTTTAAAGTAAATAGACGTACTTGTCAGGTTGACGACGTAAATAACGCGCTACGGCAGGTTCAGGATTGGTTCACTGCCAATAATTTAGTATTAAATGGTAAAAAAACCAAATGCGTAAAATTTTCGTTGCAAATGTCAAAAGTACTGATTGTGAAATTATATTAAACAAGGAGAAGCTCGAATTCGTCGATAAAACGGTTTTCCTGGGGATCACGCTAGACTCAAGGTTACAATGGGGTCCTCATTTAGTATCACTTGCGGGGCGCCTGAGTTCGGCAGCTTATGCTGTCAGAAAGATTCGTCAATTTACTGATGTGGATACCGCTAGGCTAGTCTATTTTAGTTACTTTCATAGTATAATGTCTTACGGTATCTTACTATGGGGAAGGGCTGCAGACATTGAGTCTATTTTTATTCTGCAAAAACGAGCCATCAGAGCGATTTACAATCTTCGCCGCCGTGATTCTCTAAGGGAACTGTTTAAGGACATTAACATCAAGACGGTTCCTTGTCAATATATTTATGAAAACATCATGTACGTGAGAAAGAATTTACATCTTTTTAGTAAAAACGGAGACAGACATAATTACATTACTAGAAATAGGGACCAATTAGTTCAACCAGGTTTCAGACTGGCAAAAGTGGCCTCATCTTTCATGGGGTACTGTACGAAATGTTACAAAAATATTCCTCCCCATATTCTAGAACTGAATGAGACGAAATTTAAAAATTGTATAAAACGCACACTATGCAGGCAGGCATATTATAAGTTGGGGGATTATATCACTGATAAAAATGCTTGGCTCAATGCTAGTCCTGCTCCACAACCACTAGGGCGCAAAAACAAATGATATGTTTATGCTTGTGTTGTATAGACTCGATTTCTTTTAGTATTGTATAGCTGCACAGCACGTGTGTGGGTACTATGTACCCAACTGTAAATCTACCATTTGCTATACCTATGTGTCGTTCGTTGACTTGTGTGTGCCCTGGCAGTTGAGTGTGTCATGCTCTCTCAAATGTCTCTCTGATGGTGGCGCGTGTGTTGGATCATTCGGTTCCCTTCATGATGGTTGAGCTGGGTGGTGCCGATTCATGCGTAATGTTCGTGAACGGGCGCCGTCAGTTGGGATTGGTCATAACTCAACTGCTTCGGATGTTGATGTTTTTCTAGTACCTATTGTATAACTGCACAGTACATGTGTGAGTACTTTTAATACTTTATACCTTTACATAGTATAGTGTGTAGTGCTATTCTGGGTGCATTGTCCTCACATAATTATGTGAATTTATTAATGTATGTACTCATGTACCTAAATATTGTAAAAATCATTTTTTTTAAAAGAGTAAGTATGGAGTTTCTTGTGCATTCTTCTCCATAACAAGCTACTTTCCGAATGCACGGTAGAATCATTTTTTTTTTTAAAAGAGTAAGTATGGAGTTTCTTGTGCATTCTTCTCCATAACAAGCTACTTTCCGAATGCACGGTAGAATCAACTTTTATTCCATGTAAATTTAAAAAGTATGGAGTTTCTTGTGCATTCTTCTCCATAACTAGCTACTTTCCGAATGCACGGTAGAATCAACTTGTATTCCATTTAAATTTAAATTGTGACATTCAAAAGTGCCGCTTGGTGGCCCAGTTGAAATAAATATCTTTTGTCTTTTTTTGTCTTTTAAATGTCTGGTGAAGTCTGTGTCCGTCTACTCCCCGCAGGATCCCAGCCCAAGAGGCACCCGGCGGGTTTGGCGGTACAGGTCAGCAGATTGGGATGGCATGCGATCTTTCTTCGCATGCTATCCTTGGCAGCCTACTTGCTTTTCTTCGGATGATCCTTCGGCGTGCGCGGACGTCGTGACGGATGTGTTGCGTCAGGGAATGGAGTACTACATTCCGTTTTCTGACTTAACAATGACCAATGTTGACCGACCATGGTCTGGCGCCGAATGTCATCGCGCCGACGCGCTTAAACATGAGGCGTACCTGGCATTGGTTGACGCTCGTTCGCGCAAAGCGAGTGACGTGGGTCAAAGGAAGAAAGCCTACAACAGGGCTGCCAAGTCCTGCAAGAAGGTGTTGAGAAGGGCTCGGTTCGTCCACATTGGCCGAATAGGGGCCAAACTTGCTTCGTACCCAGCAGGTAGTAAAGCGTTTTGGTCCCTGGCTTAGTCAGCCGAGTCGAACTTCAGCCGTCCCTCACTACCACAACTGCTGAAACCCGACGGGTCGCTGGCCCACTCCGCTGAGGAGAAGGCAAATTTATTTGCCTCTCTTTTTGCGGAATCTTCACGTCTGAACCCTGGTGACGCGCGGCCTCCTCCTTATCCTGATGGATGCGAGACGAGTATGTCGGACATTCATATCCATCAAAAGGACGTCCGTAGGGTACTGCGCAACCTCGACATGAACAAGGCTAGCGGTCCTGACGGAATACCAGCAATTGTTCTTAGAACCTGTGCGCCTGAACTGTCTCCGATCTTGACACGCCTATTCCGCCTTTCGTATGAGGCTGGAAAAGTGCCGAATGCTTGGAAGCAAGCTAACGTACAGCCCGTGCCCAAGAAGGGCAGTTGCGCTGACCCGGCCAATTACAGACCCGTATCTGCTTAATATTGAGTACACGTTCCATACTCTTACAGAGTATGGAACGTGTACTCAATAAGTAAGTAAGTAAGTAAGCTCCTGGCATACCTAGAAGCAAACGATATCCTTAGTGACCGCCAATATGGCTTCCGCCGAAATCGGTCTACTGGGGATCTTCCAGCGTATGCCATTCACATCTGGAGTGGGGCCATCGAGAGGCACGGGGAAGCGCTTGCCGTCTCCCTCGACATCTCGAAGGCTTTTGATAGGGTCTGGCACGAAAGCCTTATTGGTAAGCTTCCTTCATTCGGTATGCCCGGTGGTCTGTGTGATTGGATTGCAGACTTCCTGAGAGATCGGTCCATTCGAGTGGTTATCGATGGCTGCTCGTCGGACCAATTGGATATCAATGCCGATGTCCCTCAGGGGTCGGTACTCTCAGCAACTTTATTCTTGCTGCATATTAACGATCTGCTAAAACCAAGCAGACGACAGCACTGTTGCTGAGAGATACTTGTCCAACGCTCTTGCTACCGGGCCTCAGATCCGGTCTCTCCGGGAGGCCATGGTGGAGAGCTTGAACCTGTCCTTGCAGGCAGTCGCCGAGTGGTGCGATGCCAATCTGGTCAGGTTTAATGCTGCTAAAACCCAGGCGTGTCTTTTTCCCGCTAAAAAGAGCCAATTTTACCTAACTTTCCGAGATGCGACCGTGCCAAAAACCGGCCATCTTGAGCTTCTTGGCGTTACGTTGACATCTACTCTCAATTTTGGCCCTTACATTGAGGCAAAGGCTCAGCTGGCTGCCAAAAAGCTGGGGATCCTTGCAAAGGTGAGAAGGTAATACTTCACGCCGGAACAGCTCCTCAATTTGTATCAAGCGCAAGTTTGATCATGCATGGAGTACTGTTCTCATCTCTGGGACGGATCTGCCAAATACCAGCTTGACGTACTAGAGTCGATCGAAAAGCAAGCCAAGAGGCTCATCAACGATGAGGCGCTGGTCAAGTCAAAGCTCCAGAGTCTTGAACATCGTCGCCGAGTTGCCAGCCTGTCGGTTTTTATCGGTTACATTTTGGGGAGTGTGCGATGGAATTGCATGATATAATTCCACCTAGCCCGTTTCATCATCGGACTACCAGACGTATGGCGATACGCCAGCGATACATGGTAGACATCCCACCCATACGCACAAAACGTTTTGGGAACACTTTTATTATGCGTACAGCTAAGGAGTGGAATTCCTTGCCGGAGTCTGTGTTTCCCGATAGCTACAATCTAGGGGTCTTTAAGTCAAGAGTGAATAGGTTATTTCTTGGCAAGCGTGTTTCACCGTCGACCACATCATCGTTTACCATCAGGTAAGATTGTGGTCAAGCACGAGCCTATAGGTTATAAAAAAAAATGGAACCCTAAGCCCAAGACCGGAGCTCTCTGGGCCCGATGACCCCGCCAACACGGTATGTGCGACTACCAAAACTCGGGGCCCTGGTAACCTGGTGATTGAACCACTTTGCTCCTTAATATGCTGTTTTTGCAGTAGTGTGAAAAGTCTGTCCCCTACGACTAGATATACAGCAGTACATTTTGTTTTTTCAAAAGTCTTGTAAAATATTAAATAATTTAAGATAAGAGGCCTCAGTCGCCATTAAAAACAATATTGCTATTGTTCAGTGCCTTAAATGGCGACTGAGGCCCTTTATATTCACGGGGCCCTGGGCTGCAGCAAAAATAGCCCTTAGATAGATCTGGCCCTGCGTGTAAGTTCATAACAAAAATATAATAAATTTAATTTATAAATCTACGGACATGAAAGGCGTGGAAATCAAATGCAAATGGAAAAAGAGTAATGTTAAAAAATCTAAAATAATTTAGTCCCTATTCTGTGTACTCATCAAAAATGCAAATTTCATAAAAATCTGTTGAGCGGGTTATGCGCTAGCTAGAGAGTCGACTAGCTTACGCTCTGCGGCGAGGTTCCTTTGAACCGATATTTATTGAGATTCAGTGAATGTTTTTTCGGCTTTTGTCACATGTTTTTCTCTCTGGCAACAGAATGTTGAGTAAACACGATACCTGCTAACTAAACACATAAAAACGTTGAAGGCATCGTTTGAATTTTTAAACGTAGAATGTTTACACATGAATTTAAAACTATAAGCCTCGTTTTTCGTTGAATTTCTAAAGTGCAGCATAAATTTACCATTTTACGAAGCTACTACCTCGTTTGTTCCATTAAAGTGTGCAGGGGCCTGCACGATATGTTTTGTATATGCATGTCCAAAAACTTACAGTTATCTGTCAAGATAAAACAATGTAAACTCACAAAACTTGTTCACGAATAAAGAGATTTATACGTGCTGGTGGTTTGGGATAAACGGGGTTGCATACGTGATGGTCGCTCCTACCTTGTGTCTTTTTATAACTCATACGGACGTATTTACTTTGTAAGAGGTAGATACTTCGATACTCGTAAAACGACTCATGTGATATTTAGGTCTACTGTCCATCGATTTGGTGTCCTCCAGACATTAAGTCTCCGAAAAAAGGTCTGTCAGTTACGAATGTAGACAGCTACTCTTTCTGGAGCAAAACTTTTACGACAGCTATTTAAAGGCTCACTTTTGAACAGAACAGGTGTCCGATAGTGAATAATTACGGACAGTTATCATTAACCCTAATGGACCTCGAAACCATTAATCAAAAAGCAGAGAGAAGTGTATGTGAGCTACATTTAAGTCTAGGTAAGTACTGCTTAAATCTGCAAAACAATACTACGTAGTTATAAAACGTGTTTTAACGACGTTAAATGTTATCTGCCATCTTATCTACTACAAGCACAAAAATTTGTATATTCAAAAATTTATGTTTACTGGAAACTATACGAGTCTTCGTATTATTTAAGAAATATGACAGCAGAGTGCTACAGTGCGCCGGAATAACAAAGGAAGAGACAGGCCACGTTTCAATTTTGCCGACCGTCTTTACAATTTCTCAAGAAAAATTATGCAAAGGGTAACCGAGTTGGCAACTGCAACTATGCTACTTGAGAAGACAAGACGAATAGCAAATAAAGACTTATCCGAAAGTGGTTCGAGTTCGAGCAGATAGAAGGCGGATAAATTACCAATACTGCACCACGGCGCACCGCCCTCGCTGCATGGCGCGACGGGTTACTTACGCTCAAGTGTGGAAAATAAATTTTATATGAAACGCCACCTTGAAATTGTTTTATTGTAATTTAATATGCACATGTTACTTTACACAATGTTTTTAATTAAATTGGTGTATTGTTTTATTTTCGTAACAAAGTGTGAACTCTGTTCAGTTATATTACATTCCGCTCGGGAATTGGAAAAATGAAACATGAAATCAACTCTGCTAGTCTGTTTGTTTCACCGTGATAAAGCCTTTTCTAAGAGATTGCTCGACGCAGATAGCTCAATTTTTCGCAACTTTATTGTTAGTTTTGACCTCAGTATAACTAAATTATGTATAAAAGGTTAAACGATTTGTAAACGTGTTTTGAAAACAAAATAACTATTTGCGTGGAATATATAGCTTTCAATTAAGTGTAATTTATGAGAATTGAGAAAGTTAATAAGAATATCGTCGTGTAGTAGTTTTTTTGTAATGGCACAGAATACAGATTTTGTTTTGTGGTTTGTTAAATATTTACATAGGATAAGTGGTTATAACAGATAAAATGATTGAGACATTGACTTGGATAAACGAGTTGTTGAAAGGTAGCAAATAGAATAAATCTAACGTTAAATGAGTTTCACACATGCTTCAAATTGGTTTTTTATAAACTTGAAGATAGATAAAGAAAACCTACCATTGCGATTTGCTCTCAGTTCTAAAGAAACAATGTTTTATTCAAGAGATAAGACTGGCCTTTGTGTTACTTGGTAGAAGCTCAAATAAATTATTAAGGACAAGGTAATCACTCCGTTTGCCAAGAAAATACTGTGTACAATGAAAAATGCCTTTCAGTGGCTATGGAGAATATATTTTGGATTATTTAAACACTAGGGTAAGAAAGAGTGCAGAATGTCATGGAGGTGGGCAACTTGTGGAGAGACGTCATGAATGCAGAGAGGTGTGGTCGTTACGCAAACATGGCGCTCAGTGTCATGCTTTAGGACGGGCGCTGTTACAAATTTGACACTTGAGACTGTCTGCTAGTTGGGCTGTAGAGGCGAACATGGGCGATAACAGCCCCGAAGCGTGACACGCAGCGGCGGCAGCGTGGGGACGCTCGCCTGCCCGGGGCCGCCCGGGGCACAGCTCCAGGCTACCGCGCGCCCAACACTACCAGTCTTCTCCATGCTGAGAGCCGCACTCACATTCTATTGCGAATGCTTTAAAATTTAAAACACCCAGTCAGCTAGGGGTATTCGAAAAAATATGAAAAATGTGCCGCTGAATACATTCTGTGGCGTGTAAGTAATGCCATGACGCGCGTATGAAGGCTTTCGGGTTATTTCAGTTCTTATTCGGATCCACGATAAGTTTAGTCATATATTCCATTCTTATGCCTACGTCACTGTAATGAATAATAGATAAGATGTGGATGAGGAAATTCATGTAACATCATTGAAGATACGAATCTGTCCACATCGATTTTTACTTAGAAGCCGAATGCCGAGTTTGGTATGATAGTTCGCATCTAGACGTACACTCTACCTTTACAATTTCAATTTTTTAAAGCAAAATGTTAAAAATCTTATGAATGCATTTTCGTTTATCATTTGGTACAGAGGAAATGTTGCATATCATTGTCAATTCGAATAGGGAATAGAATATAAGGGTATATGCGAAAAAAAGATACAATACTTATAGTTTTAAAAATCAAAGTGATTAAATAATCTGCTTTTATAAACGTTCGTACTGTTCATATCACCTTCTTATTTATATTTACGTTCTTTTCCCCGTAAGGTCGAGGCTGGAGCACAGTTCAACAGCGCTAGGCAAGCGCGACGTTGGCACTTAATGGCTCCTTAAGAGAGGCACGAGTACTAGGGAACGTAGAATTGTACACAGAAACGTGGCGACGGCTTCTTAGACCACTACAGACAAGCTTTCCTTGAGTGAGCAATTTTAAAATCTGTATGAATCCAAAAATGTAAGTGATACAACCCTTCAGTTGACAGCTGCCATTCAAATTTGCAATTACACGCAGATTGCTCTGAAGTGGGTTGGTGGTTGGTTGGTGGGTTGTGTGCTCCAAACGTGTTATTATATCTACATATATAGTAATCTAATTATAATTGAGGAGTAGTCAAATACCATGCAATTAACTGAAATTTATGTCATGCAGGATCGTACTATCGTAAACAAACTAGTGAAGAATGACTTTTCATTACAACAAAATGCTTTAAAACATGTTGAGACTTATTTGTTTTGGTTACTTTTGAAAGATAAATCGAGCTGACAGCAAAATGAATGACCTTTACAAAATATAAATGTATGATAATATCGGGTATCACGATGGGAAAGATTTGCATAGTGTGCAAATATGCACTCCTCTATAAGCGTATAAGTGCCATTAAGAACCCGTTAACCCCGGTCGACTGCTGCAACTTACGCGGCAGATAAGCTGTTGATCATCTCTATGAATACTTATGAACCTGAACACATTACGTACTTCCATATTAACAAAAAATCTTGTAATAAAAAATAGGAGCGGTTGAAATTTGGAAATGAAGCGGAAAAAGTACGAATGGCGGAAGAAATAAATCATCATTGAATGCTGTTTTACATACCACGTTTGTAAAATATGCTTTCAGGATCATCTGGATTTTCAAAACCGGAAGTGCATTGTTTGAAATAGTGCTGAAGTTATTATTAACTTACTAAAACGACGTGGTCTTGTTGTACTGCTGCATAGGCAGCTGGCAACTTGTCAAAATATTATAGCTTCACCAACCACATTCACAGCAAACGTGGTCGGTGGCAAATGATGCTTTGACGCTAATTATAGTAACAAGCTACACATTGCTAAACGCCATTACTGTGCTGGTATACCTACATATAGAAATCAGTTACACGTGGCTCTAGTTTTCACACTACCGCTGAATTCCGAACCGAAGTTCCATTTTTAAATGACTTTTGCATAAAGTGCCTATTTAAGTGTCTGGGCAGACATGAGGTCGCGAACTTTATTTAATTTCCTGATTGCGCAAACGAAACCCAGCAGGAAAACGGACCGCACCTACTTCTGGCTGACTAATGTTGTTTGAACTCGCCTCAAACTACATTATTTATTTTAATGTGTCTTTATTTGAATTTGTAGCCAACGTTACGCGTTACGCTGCATAGGATTAGGTGTGTACCTATTTAAGAATTAAACTTGTGTTATGTTACGAGCAGTTTGCTACGTGTGCTGGATGGGAATTACATGCCTCCTGACCGTTTTGTGCCTAGAAAATAAGGCGGGTTCGACATATTAAAATTGTGTTTGCAATTTTCTAGAATACTGAAACTACATCTGAATGTTTAATACCAGGTAGATTGCTACTTTGTTCCATTACTTTACGAATTTATAGTATCGTAACAGTGTACGTGGAGTTCGAAATTGACTTGGATATTAGCATTGCAGAAAACTTTAATTAACATGCAAGTGCCCATGAACTCATATATATATTTCGAACTGTTATTTTTAGACAAAGTTACAATACACTACGAATCTATGTTTTTCTTTCTATTACTAAACCGATTGGGAAATCTTTGAACCTAAATAACTAATAAGTACTACGGCGTTTTAGACTGGACAAGGTTTTTTGCGCTTTTTTGCGCTTTTTCGCAGATTTTTTAATTCTTTTCTATTAAAAAAGAGCCAAATGTCCGCGAGCTTTTCCCTTTGGTCTTTGTTTGTAATTTCGTTCTGGGACACAAAAGTTTTGCGTAAATCCATTTCGGATGCTTATCGCGCAATCCGAGGCTGTTTCTGGACAGGCAGGCATTTTGTCTTCGTTTGTAGTATCGTGTTGTGTAACATTACTAGAATGTGATAGTTTTGAGGCGATATGATTATGTGGAATCGATACAGCACAATATATAATATAGCGTTGGTAGCGAGTAGCGAGCCGCCTCGCCGGCGCTCGAGCTCGCCCGGCCGCCTGCCGCTCAGACTGAGTGTAATTGTAGCCTGTGTCTATTGAATTATAGAGAAGTCAACATTTTAGCCGTTTCTCGAACGATCCGGTACGTGGAAACTTTTTAAAAATATGAACGGCAAAGTAAATAGCTGCTTCGTAGCAGAAAATACTAAATAGAAAATTCTTGCAAAGCTTACAGAGCTTTTAATGATGAACCACAACGTTATATTTCAGATCTATCAAGCAATGTATAAAACTTGAGTGGAGTAAAGCGATCGGCAAATAAAATCGCAAGATCAAGATTCTCAAGAAAAAAAGAAATGATCGGACTGAGCGATCACTACGTAGTGAGATCACGACCAAAATGAGGCGCTTCTTACGGCGTACAATCCTGACCAAAACATTTCAATGTTTAGTTCATTTCACATTAAGTTCTTCTATGTATATTGTCGAAGTCCATAACAATAGTAAATCTAAACGAACAATAGTGAGCAGTGCACAAGCGAGTCACGTTCACTTAAATGCATTATGCAGCGCCAATGTTGGAATATGATATTGAAACAATATCAATGAACGGCTGACGTTTGACGACGTGCGACACATGCGAACCACTGAGTGCTGCGATTTTAATACAGATAAATTATCGCATTCATTTGGAGGGATGACGATCCAAAAAACGATGATGTTTTTTTATTATTACTATTTTAATTATTACTGTTTACTACGAAAGTTTGTGTTGATGGATGGATGGATGTTTGTTACTTTTTCTCGCCAGAACGGCTAAACGGATATGGACGAAATTAGGCGCAGGGATAGATTATAATCTGGAATAGCATATATGCTACTTTGACCCCATCAATCGACCAACACATAGATGGACATTCACTTCGCATCTTTCATCTCGCATGTGATTGGTCGATTGATATGATCAAATCCTTTGCCTTGCCGAGTTTACTTATGCAATAAGGCTGTTGATTTTCAAAACGAGCGATTACGGTTCGCACTTACCAACATTATTTTTATTAAGTACTTGTTCAGGGGCATAACCATAAGCTCTTACAGTAAGGTTATTTTGAGTGTGTGTAAGGGACAGATATATACAAGTCATATACATCTGTCCCTTACACACACTCAAAATAACGTTACTGTAAGAGCTTATATGCTTTTATCCCAGATCAAAATTGTTATTACCTACTTATGAATGTAAACTTTAGCTAGTAGATCTAACGACTGTTAAAAATCGAATTCGAGTTAGATTTTTAACAGTCTTCATCTCAATGAATAAAACTTAAAACATGTCAGCTGGTCCTTATCCAAGAGTAGAGTCAATTGCATGAAATGGTTCATTACCGTAAGCGGCCGCCTGTTAGTAATTATGCACAATGGCTGTCCTAAAAAGTTACGGTCTAACACCTAACTGCTATCTGCGGCTTACCCGACCAGCGTAAGCATCATTAGCAACTTTGTACGTAGGAAAACGGGTTTAAGGAAATTATAAAACCAGAAAGTATCTTTTGACTATGACACAGAGAAAGGACTCAAAAGTTACCATTGTAGGAACCTATGCACGTAGTTATATAAGTACTAGTAACACAGATAAATAAACCAACAGTTTGTAAATATAATTTTGGTGGATATACTTAGTAACTATATGGAGATGAACCTACATGAATTTATGAATCATATTAATAATTCGATGACCGCGTAAAGTTTGATCACAAAGGAGTGTTTGTATGAATATCTTATACAAATAAAACCTTTCGCTTTCCAAATGCTTGAAGTATCTGATTTTTCCGTGAGGGAATTGAACCCGAGACCCGTAATCCGGTCAGCAAGCGCTGACGAGGCTGCGTTGGGATTAGGGGTCTCCTACATGTCATCATGTGTGCGGGTACCTCTGATTGAGCTAGTCACGAAATCTGCTCCTGTTGTTTATCTAATTATTTTACTGATCTTATAACTAGTTTTGTTGTGGAAATCCAAGGACAGTTCGAACAAAGTCAGTGCTTTTATAATTGTTTAACTTCTAACTATCTCAAAGCGTTAGAATATAAATAAAAACAAAATAACGAAAAGTGATAAAAGTGCTAATCATTCGGACTCAAATTTGTGTGCAACGGATACTCGCCTCTATAGTGCAGAACGTAATTACTATCTCGGCGTGCATAACTCACTCGCGGTGCTACCGACACTCCGCGGAGAATTTTGACGTTTGCGTTCCAGTCCAAAAAAATATTATAATAACAAGATTTCTAGCATTATTGTTATTTTAGTAAACATCGTCATCGTCATTTCTATAATGCATCGTACCACGCCTACGTCTCCGATGACCCCTAAAACTGGACAATCACAGTCTGTTCCTGACATAGCTTCAGCCTCCAGTTCCAAGGAGACCAATGACTATGTCACCTACAGAGGGAAGCGGCCGCGGGTTGATGACTCACCCAACCACCTGATGATCCATTCTTCTTGTGCATGCGGGGAACCGAAAAGTGAAGTTATGGAAATGTTGACCTCATGGAAGGCCGACTATGACCTCAGGTTGTCGGCGTGGAAGGATGAGCATGATAAAACGCTATCCGCCCTGGTCAAGGAAGTCACCGAACTCAAGAACCAGTGTGTGGCCATTCAAAAAACCACCACTGACCTTATGGTTAGGATGCGTCCAACTGGTGGTCCAGCGAGGGCGAGGGGTAAGGATTTAGTGAACCGGCAGCGGGAAAATCCTAATCCAAACGGCCAATCGTACTCAGCTGCCGCACAGCTACTTCCGCCAAGTGAAGGTGAGAAAGTCTCCGCACCCAAGCCAATAGCGTCAGAGGGTAAACCGGAACCTGCTACCCGCGATAACCCCAAACCCCGTGTCGTCGTGCCAGTGCCGGCTGAGGTCACGAACATTACGATGGATGTAACGGAAAGGGATGGATGGACGGAAGTACGACACAAGCGCTCCCGACGTTCACTAGGCAATGTTCTACGAGGGACAGCAGCACCAGGTACCACCAAGCTGGAAGCTTCGGAAAGATGGAGATACCTGCATCTCTTCTATGTCAAGCAGGGCACATCGGATAGCCAGGTACGTGATCACCTAAATACCATCTGTGGAACTGATGTGTGCACGGTAGAAGTACTTAAATCTCGAGGCAAATACGCATCCTTCAAGTTGGGTGTGCCCTCAAAACTGGCCGAACTAGTCATAGCTACTGACAACTGGGCAGAGGATATTTGCGTCAAACCCTGGCGCCGTAATTTTCGTGCCCAAAGTAATGAGACCCAGTAAGCCCTTTAACATCCACGCCGCAGACGTCCCTACGGACCGCAATGTCTGTTTGCACCTGCTGTACCAGAATGTACGGGGGCTCAAAACTAAGTTACCCACATGGAGGTCAAGCTTGTTACTCTCCGAACATGATTTAATAGCCGTAACAGAAACGTTTTTGGACAACTCAGTAGAGGACTCGGAATTGTCAAGTGGAGATTGGCGTATTCTACGCAGAGACAGAGTGGCTTTAGGTGGCGGCGTCTTACTGGCATCACGCCCCGGTGTCACCATGAATAGGCGACCTGACCTCGAGACGGCCTGTGGCGAAGATTTGTGGACTACGGTCACAATTTGTGGCCTTATTATATATGTTTGTGCTGTGTACATCAAGCCCACCGCAACTGACCACGATTACATGTCGTGGTTCTGCAAAGTCGAGAGCATCATCTCTAGTTTGAATGGAATTATTATTATTTTGGGCGATCTTAATTTAAAAAGTGCATCTATGAATATTAATAATTATTACTGTTATTTCCTAAGTTTTTGTAGTCTGACTGAGAATAATGAAGTGATGAATATGTGTGGGAGTAAATTAGATGTTGTCTTGGCTCGGGAGGGTGCTGTAGTAAACTGCGAGCATGTGAAAGGTACGGAGCTGGTCCCAATCGATCTGTATCACCCCCCGTTAGATATTGAGGTTTCTATAACAACGCAGAATAAGGTAAAGGAAAAATTAGACCCCAGCAATATTGATCGTGGTATAGATTGGAATTTCTGTAAAGGGGACTACACACTTTTAAACAACCTTGTTCGCTCTGCTCCATGGCAAGATGTTCTTCGTTGCAATGACGCAACCACCGCTGTGGGTAAGTTTTACGAAATAATTTATGACTTATTTGATTCTTCGATACCAAAAAAGAAGAGAAAGTCCTCCAGTAATAGGCGGTATCCAGTCTGGTTTACTCGAGATATCGTGAACGATACTCAGCGTAAAACCGGACTCCATCGTAAATGGAAACATTTGCGGTGTGATCTTTTATATGCTGAGTTCAGTGCCTTGCGATCGGATCTGAAAGTTAGAATCAAGAATGCCTACAGATTATATTGTGCCGCTGTAGAAAATAACATTAGCAAAAATCCTAAGCAATTCTGGCAGCACATATCAAGCCTGCGATCAAAGGGCGGGTTCGAGCCAAACGTGGTACTTGATGGTGTGACTAGTTCGGGTGTCAAAGCGGCCGAGGCGTTTGCACAGTACTTTTCCAGCGTGTTCCTGCCCGACACACCTAAATTGGACCCGAGAATTGTAGATGTGAATAGTGAGAGAGACAATATTCCTCTACCCTCTTTAAACCTTTCGGATGTGGTGAAGGGGATTGCTAAGCTCAAGCCGTGTGGTTCGGTTGGCCCTGACAACATTCCAGCATTTGTACTTAAAGGATGTTGCGATACCTTGGCGGCTCCTCTATGTCATGTCTTTAATTTAACTCTCCAGTCCGGTGTGTACCCTGAACCGTGGAAAACTTCACGTGTCACACCCATCCCTAAAACCAGCGACAAAACATCCGTAGAGGAGCACAGACCCATCGCCATCCTACCAACCGTTGCAAAAGTCTTTGAGCATATTCTCCACGCTGCTATTTACAAACATATAAATATGACGCTCTCTGAAGCCCAGCACGGTTTTCGGCCAGGTCGCTCCGTAAACTCGAATTTGCTTACTCATGTCGACTTCATATCCAGTAGCTTGGACACCGGTGGGCAGGTTGACGCTCTGTATTTCGATTTCCGGAAAGCGTTCGACAAAGTTGATAATGATGTGCTCCTGACAAAGCTGGGTGCCATCGGTTTCTCGTCCGGCTTTCTTAACTTCTTTGCCGACTACTTAAGGGATCGCAAGCAGTTTGTCCGACATGGTTGCTTTGAGTCCAAGCCTTATTATACTCGCTCGGGCGTAAGTCAGGGATCCGTGTTGGGGCCGCCTCTGTTCCTGATTATGATCAATGATCTTCTATCTAAGATCAGGTTTGCTAAATGTTTACTGTATGCCGACGACCTAAAACTGGTTGCGCAAATCAGAACAGAAAAGGATTGCGAACTCCTACAAAGGGATGTTAACGCCATCTACGAGTGGAGCATTACGAACAGGTTATTTTTTAATACTGGCAAGTGCTACGTCATGACGTTCGGTCGGGGGTTGCGACCTATCCACTACGACTACAGATTGGGGAGTGCAGTTATCACTCGTGTCACAACCATAAAGGACTTAGGAGTGACCTTCGACCGCTGTCTGACCTTTAAAGATCACGTCGCTAACCTTGCGAAGGAGTCTTTCAGGCGCCTGGGATTTGTTTTGAGAAACGCTCATGACTTCCGCAATCCCAGTGTCATTAAGCTTTTGTTTACCACTCTGGTTCGAAGTAAACTCGAGTCCAGTGCTTGTGTCTGGCACCCATATACCGCGTCGCAGACGTTGATGCTTGAAAAAGTACAAAAAACCTTCCTTAGATTCCTATACCAAAGGGTATACCATTTCTTCCCTTATATGTACCCCACGAATTACCTTTTAGGAATCTTGGGTTTTAACTCGTTGGAGGTGAGGAGAGGCTACGATCAGCTCGCAGTAGCATGTAAGATCCTAAGCGGACGGATTGACTGCCCTGAACTCCATGGCCTTTTCTGCCGACTGTTTGTACCCAACAAATACGTTGGGCATCGACAGAGTCGCCGTCACGACCTATTCGCACCACCACCATCCAGAACTGTCGCCAGGGCTGAATCCCCAGTGTGTCGTGCTTTGAGGATGCTCAATGCCCTCTTGACTGCCAATCCTGAATGTGATGTGTTTGCGGACGAATGGAAGAAACTAATGCGAGCATGTCTGGTGTTCTGTGAGAGAAAGTATGAGAGGGTGTCCACTGTTGCATGATAATTGTATTTTTATATTTGAATGATTGATTATGTATACTGTCATTCCACTGTGCCATGTTATATATTTGTATTGTTATTTTTTAATTATTATTTGGATTGATTATATTGGCATAACACTGTTCATTGTATTGTTTAGTATATTATTGATTTTATGATTTTATGTGACACAACTGTCAACATTGTTATAATCTATTTCTATGTTAATTATTGTAATTGGTCTTTGTATCGTTTTAATTAACTATAAATAAAATAAATAATAAAAAAATAAATAAATCACCATAATGATTACCATGGGTGGAATGGTCAAGTAAAGACACCGCCTTTTTAAACTACCTTCTGCCAGCGGCCTCGCCCGCGTGGAACTCGGCAATTATCCCAAGGGCACAAAAAAGTGACCGCGATGTCCTGAAGTTCAACCTATTTTTAAACTAGCATCAATCAAAATTGGGCATCAAATCAGGCGTGAAAGCGTAACAAACATACAGACATAATTACTTTCGAATAAATTATAGAAGATATCATGGGTCATTAAGACCATGAACGTAGAACTATACCTAGTCTTTCTGTTCTAACTTCTACCAATAAATATCAAAATCTATAATATCTGTACCGAATAGATGCGACCATTGAGATCGTCCATTATGCATGTAGTGCACTATACAAGTATACACAACGGTGAAACATGAATACTTGATACCATATTTGCAATTTAGAATGTATCATGATGGTAACCCTATCTATGATTGCAGGTGAACTATTATGACGTGACATTGCAATCATGACACCGTTGTAAAAAAGGGATAGTGGTATTCGTTCTGTATGGCTCCGTCTCTCTGTCACAACGGAATCATGATGGCATTGGAACGTTATAGTACGGGAACTCGTTTTAGTAACGTATAGAAATATTAGTGGCTATTGGAATTGGGTTCTCTACCGCATGACAGATGTCAGACGTACGATCCATTGGGTCCCTTTACACGTCAATTGACATGGCGGCAGACCCGAACAGAGATGGCAGGATGCCACTCCTTAGATAAAATCTGGTCCCAAATAGGCGTGACAGAGATAAGTAGATGGAGAGTAGGGACTTTGATTCTGCAGTGTCAAAAAGGCTATTAAAATTAATAATAATGTATTTATTTATATACTTTATTGGACACCAGAGTATAAAAAAGAAACTTAAAACTAAGAAAAATACATACAACGGGCAGCCTTATCCAGGTTGCCTGGAAGAGATCGCGGCATAATATGTACCTATGTTTTAAACGTTTTCCACAAGCCATTCAATTTTGCATTGCATGGGAATGGCCGTAAGGTGGTAAACTGACATTGGCAAAGCTTAGTTGTCCCGATTGAATGACCTACGTACGCTAGTTTTGCCGTAGTTGGTTTGGTATCCACCCTAGATATTGGTACCACAGAGGTAAATTCAGCAATGAAAGTCGATTTCCTAATGCCAGCTGTACACTCTCTCGCGAGAGCTTGCGAGGATGATGTACATTGCTCTCAGTAGTACTGAGTTCAATAATGAAGTATTTTGTTTAAAACTCCATGTACAGCGTTTCATAGAGCTTCCGCGCGAGAATGTACAGCCGCCATAACGCGTTAGGTGGCTGCAAAAAAGTTTGGGATTCATACAAAGGTGGGACGGTACTTCACATCTGAACAGCTGCTCAACTTGTATAAAGCGCAAGTTCGGTCGTGCACGGAGTACTGCTCTCACCTCTGAGACGGATCTGCTAAATACCAGCTTGATGCACTTGAGTCGATTGACAGACGGGCCAAGAGGCTTATTGGCAACGATACTTCCGGAGTCTTTGTTCCCTGATAGTAGCTACAACCTAGGGGTCTTTAAGTCAACAGTGAATAGGTCACTTCTAGGCAAGCGTGCTTCACCGTAGGGCTAGTATTATATTATCTGTGCCGTAGGCCTCATCATCGCTTACCATCAGGCGAGGTAGTGGTCAAACGCGAGCCTATCGACAGTAAAAAAAAAAAAAAATGTTATTTAAGACTTTAATTGAACAAAATAGATATGCAGCTGTAAAATTAAAGAACACAACCTAGAGACTATTACCATGAAATGATGCAGAGAAACTGTGTACAGAATATTGTGTCAATTTAGTTATTTAGTTGTTGACTGTACTCCATATGAGGTGCCATTATTCTACGGTTTATCTCTGTACCTTGTACTGATTTAGTTGAGAGCGAATATATTTAGCTGTTGTTATGTGATTGAGCATTAACAAGACAAGATAACAATGTTAGATGGATACACAGACATACCTACCTATGGTGTATGTGTTAGTTTATACGCAGGAACAAAGTTCCTAGTATTAACAGAACAAACTGAGCAGATAAATGGAAAAGTCAATTAGTTTCTGGATTGATAGGAACCGAGTTAAATCGACTAAATATATTAATGACCTCTATCTATGAGAACTCAGAAGCTGAAATGAGGTTCGCTTTTTCCCGACCGCGGCCAAACCCAAAAGGAGGGTTATGACATTGTATGACAGAAGAAACTTTATTTTATTGTTTCCTTTAAAAATAATTAAGTATCAGACTATTTCGAAACCTTGAAAAAAATTCACATCCATTGAATAAAAGTATCTAAAGATCCATAAAACCTGTTTAAGCATTTCGTAACAAATACACGTATCTAGTTACTTACTACATAATGTATGCTCGCGCCTAAATAAATAGGTCAAGTACATAAATGATACACATCAGATTTTATATAAAGTTACGCTCGTAAAAGTGTCAGACTGTGTATAGTCATAGGCAAGCTAACATCTGTTTTATTGAGTCCTTTGGGACGCGATCCTTCGGCAAGAACCCAATGCAGTGCGGCTTTCGTCACCAACGTTTTGAATTATTTAAGTTTAAAGGATTTACGAGAAGAATTAAACCTCACGCCATGAATTTTATATTTTATCTATCTAGATGAATAAATTGTGTTGTCAAGATCCGCATCAGAATCTACTTGTTTCTGTGTAGGTATCCTACATTCTCACATTATCGATTCTAGAACAAAGGTACAAAGGTCTTCAGTAAGAGCATTGTTTTCCCGTAAAAATGTTGACAAAAGATTTTCTTATGGAAATGTTGCGTAGTGAGCGTACCGTGGGCGCTCGCACGGGCAGCCCCTTCGACTCCATATCCCGGGGCTCTATTTGCTATTGCGTAGTTACAGTCTTGTTCGAGCTTACTATTTATTTAAGAACGTTTGTGGTACGAATACGTAGTAAAATATACGTAAATTATGGCCTACCTTTTACCTTTTTAGGTGTGTGAGCAGTAAAAATATTTGCATGACGAAATTCTGTTTTACGTTCGGTGGTATTTATGAAACGGCAAAATATTAATTTTGCTCAAATCGGTTTACATGATTGATGCTGAATGCTTCAAATTATGGTTCTCAACGTAATCACTGCACACATTGCACATACAGACTTCTGAATGCTATAAATTTCACATCTGCATTTTAGACACTGCTTTTAGATATCTACGTATTCAGCTATGACTGTGGATACCCAGTTAGGTATATACTTAGATATACTTACATATCAATTTGTTTGCTGTGCTGAGGTAATTTCATTAATACCTAATAGAGTTGGTCTTATCTTCTGTTGAGAGATAAAATATCATTGTTTTTCTCTTTTCTCAATTTATTTGATGCCAAAAGGGCTAAGTAAAGTACTACCCAAAATAGTAAAAATAATAAGCTCCCCTTAATTAAACAGATTCTCCAAATATTTGTAGGCTCAGATCAAATGTGTTTCGGTAGCCAATTAATAGACACAAATATCCTCTACGAAGTGCTTTTATATAGAGTGTACGTGACATGTATTACTGGAAAATTGTTTTCCGTTTATATTGGTAGTTCTCTTGGCACTTTTATTGTAAGCATGTTTGTAGTTAATTAAGTATTTCATCATCAATATCATTTCGGCCAAAAGTCGTCCACTGTTGGACGTTGCCTCACTGACCGGTCATGTGCGTCTGCCAGCAGCCTTGACTAGGTCGTCGCTCCACTTATAGGGAGGCCTTCCAACGCTGCGTCTTCCGATACGCGGTCGCCACTCCAGAACTTTTCGGTCGCAACGGCCAACCATTCTGCGAGCAATGTGCCGTATGTCGGTAACCTTGGTTCTCGTGTATTATTTGAAAATGGAAACACAAGCACTGTCATTTTAATTTTGTAGTCTTATGCAAGTTAATGTCCTTTTACTTGGAGCACTCTCGTCACGCGCGGTATCTACCACATGGATTTATTCTATACAGCCCGAATCGAACAGTGATCTGATCAGTAGGTTTTATGATAGATACCTTATATGACATCCACCTATCCACGTGAAGGGAAAAAGAATAATTCTCTTATAGTGTAGTGTACCCTACACTACGTAAAGTGTAACTGCACGTTTGTAGAAGAAATGGTAACTAACGAAGATTCATAGATACAAATGTATTGTAAAACACCTATTTGACTACATTTATTCACTACATTGTTGAATACGCGAAAAGGTTCCACGTTCCGCTGCTCCGCCCATACAATAACTGAGAGAAATGTCCCAACTATGAAATAATGTTTGCACATCTGCCAACTCTTTGTCATTTGTCACGTTGTTTTTACATTTATCAGAATAGAAAGTAACGTATGGCATAATCCCGGCTTATTCCCCTGACTCTTTATACAAAGCACGAAAGAAGATATTTGGCAGGAGATAAAGTAGTGAGATCTGCGCCGTGGCATTTCCCGCGGGACAGGCCAGTCGAAGCCGTATTGTTTGACCGATTTGTTCAATATTTTCAGATAAAATCTTGTCATTTATTGGATCAGATCAGAAGCTGTGTTTCGGAACATTTAAAAAGTAAATGGATGTCCAATAAACATAAAAAATATTTACGATTCTACATCCATTATTTTTGGGTTCTGCGGGACGCGGACGACAGTTAATAATTTTGTTAAGGCATTCTTTAACTCCTGTCAAGGCCGATTATTCAATTTAATTGTATCACAAATAAAGGTTCCTACTTAGATCATACAAATACAGTCTCCGCGCACAAAGGAAAGTATAATAACAATATTAAAACTAACCCCATCGAGTAACGGTACTCTTTGAAATGGAGTGGACGTTAACTTTACACTGATTTTTATATTGAGACTTTAAGTCTTGCTCTGTCGTAACTTTGAATCTAAAAAACTTGTAAGTTTATGAGCTTTGAGCATGCTACTTTGATCAATGTGTTGCAACTAAGTATTTCTTTCAATTAGATTACTTATTTACGGGCTGTTTAAATTGTGTAAATTAGTCCCGGAGGCGTTTAATTAAACCTATTCGCAGTTAGAGTGATTATCACTATAGCTGCTGCGGAACCCCTGCTCAATGAGCGTCCCATCCGCACTTATCGGATTTTCGTAGTTGTTCTGGAGCGTGCGATATTGATAAATCATCGGGGTGGATATCGACAATTACGTAGTATTTCATGATGCCATGCCTACTTTATTATCAATTTTACTCCATTATCGCCTGCAATTGAATGAACAGTGATAAATTACTGTTATTTGTTTATTGTTGAGGAAAGATCAAGCATTATCGAGAAAGGAAAAGTAGAGAACTTTTGTAGTTGTCATGGGGATGTGGCAAGAAGAGAGGATGCCACTGAAACTGAATATTTATTGCTAAACTTTAATGAAACAGTTATGTAACTACCTACACATTATTTGGACCGAATACATAATATTCACAGTTACTTGAAAATCCAATTAGATAAGCAAAAGTGAGAAAGAAAACAATCAACACGAGATAATGACACACAAGTGCTAAAAGCGCATTGAGCCAAATGAGATACCACAGCGACCGGCAGTGGCGGTGGCGGCGAGTGCTCGAGGTGTCTTTTACAACTTAATGCACCAATCCAATCTTTAAAGCAGGACTCATTTCACGCCGTTTGCGGCTAGTTTGCTTTGAGTTTTGAGATGAAAGAATCCTTGATACAATATCGAAGAACATTTGATTAATGTTAAAACGTTACAATACTTGCAATGTAGTTTCTATAAGGATCGAGGGAAATATGTTTGACTGTAACATTGGACGAAAAAGAAACGTAATTGCTTTAATAAAAGCCGAAGTAGTCGATACTTTGTTAGTACGTTGAAGGCAGAGCTGAGAATCCCCGGGGATGTATGTGGCGGTTGTGAGCTCTCCGACCGCAGCCCGGGCCGCTACGGCGCGCCGGCGACGTTGCTACATCTGCTATACGAGTATGAGAACTGTCCATGCGAAATATATCAGCTGTTCTCATCGAGAAATTCAGTCGAGAGATTTCATAGACTTACTATTTTAAATAGTATATTTTTTTACTTTTGAGCACAATTTTATTTTACAATGATTATAATTGCTTTTAGGTTTGATTTGGGTAGTGAATGGCCCGCTAGTTTTATTGGTGATTGTTATTGTTAGATTAGAATTATCAATGAAACTTTTAGTAGGTGCTTTACAACATGTAGTCAGAGAACGTTGTTGAATGTAATTATAATTTTATATTATTATTATTTTTTTTTTTTATTATTTTTTTTTTTTTTTTTTTTTTTTTTTTTTTTTTTTTTTTTTTTTTAGCTCATAATTTATGTGCATATGGTTTGATTTACCACAATCATGTCTTGTTCCTTTATTAAAATAATGAATCTACAAAAATAAATATACCTAGAAAGTTTTACGTCTACAATAGGGCTTTGTCAGAGTGATTGCATTGGTGTGTATTGGATAAGGGTGGTGGACTAATATAAAATATTCACGGGCAGTCGGCAGACTGCAGTGATTGCTTTCGGACTGCGAACACTGTCCCACTCGCGCTCCCCTAAGACCTGGTCCAGAGTGACGCGCGTTGACTAGGGCGGGTGCGGGAGCGACTAGGTGGCCAGGTGGCCACAGTATGTCGCGAATTCGCGATAGTGGGTAGGGGTAAATAGAGGAAGGAGTAAATAATGTTTTTTTTGTCACATCTATTCAAATAGAGCTAGTTTATTCTTCATAAAGAGGGACTAAAATAGCTCATTAATCCGTAGGGACTAAAAGTGATTTGAATTTGTTAGTAAATGTTCTAATCAGCAAAGAGTTGCATCACAAACCATGCAGTACAAAGTAGGATTACATCGCTGAAATCTTATGACGAATGTATGAGTTGAATGGTTAATAAGCGATTGTAATTTTATTTTAGGAGCGCACGGGAACATTGTATTGAATAAGTGACTGGCTGGAAAACCACATGCGAGCCAAATAAAAAAAATCTACAACTGTAACGGATGATACTAATAAAATTAATACGATGCACTTACATAATTGTTCAAATATAAACATTAGCCTCTAATTATTTCTTTGTTATGTCTTATGGTTCCTAATTGTATGTAAATTAATAAACGTAACGTTCTTGTTCATAAGTTGCACTTACTTATTTTCTCATAGAGGGTGAGAGAAAGAAGAGTGTCGACCTCGGGAGTAACACTATTTTAAGAACTAACTCGCTGCGATTAGGATTCTACTTTAGAATCCGTCGTTCCGCTCTGGATTGAAAAAAAAAACACTCTTGCCTTATAATAGTTGTTTGCTTCCTAGGTAAACAATTTACTATTTAATTCATACGAACATGAGACATAATGTATCAAGCAATTTTTTTCACATGTATTTCACACTATATTTTGAGAGGGTAAAGTCAAATCCAAAATCACCAAACCAGATACAAGGTTTCGCAAAAGTATAGTTCTATAATTATATGAGTACCTCCGTGAAATGTGTTTTTCGAACGATGGATATTTTTGAAATTGTTATCCTTACCGACAGCACGGTAGACACTCACTAGCTAGGCCTGGCAGTATGGCCCTCGCGATCGCAAGCAGATAGGACTGTTTGAATTTACCAATTTACCAGAGTGCTGCCACTCTGACGCTCGGTGCCGTGGCACTTCGGTCCTGCCACTATGGACGCATGCGACCATTGTGACAGTTCATATTTTGCGCCTGCCGTCACCACCGCGATAGTTCCTCACTTTGGTTAAGGCCTAATAGCCTGGCCACGAATTTTGGTGAATAATTCGCGGCGCGCTGAACGGTGCGGCCTGTTCATGCCTAGAAGGCATGCGGCACCGGCTACGGGCGAATAGAAGGCATGCCGCATGCCTTCTAGTCGTCCGTCGCAGATTCACAAGCGGCGTCTCGTGGCATCATGCTTCATACTTTTGGAATGCCCTTGTTAAAAGCGCTGATCGCGTTGCTCGCCGCTCTCGCTTGTAGCGGCGAGAGCCCGTACCTGACGGTGTTCCACCGACTTCATCGTACAAGCGTTCCGTAAAAATAACATTTGCATACACGTGTTTATTATTTAGGTTACGTATACCTTACTGTTCTGTTGATATGAGAAAACATTTGTTATGAAACATTTTCACTAAATTAATTTGTAATACCTATTGAGTCCCGTCAACCTGCCTGTTCGAAATTAAATTCAGAACCCTAACTACGGAAAATTGTTGTTTGTTTATGTGGAATGGAGCAGGGTATGTAATTATACACATAATATTGGTTCTTCAGTGTATTGCCGTACCTGTAGCTGTTGCTGTGGTTTTTTATAATTTAGTAGGCACATGTCGTATTGTACGTGACGGTTAGATGAATTAAAACGTATTTTGACGAGAATTATAAACAACCAAAACGTAATTTATTTTATTAGCACGTGTAAGCAAGGGTGGACCGTAATTTTTGGGGCCCTGGGCTAACACTACTTGGTGGCCTGCCACTAATCCCGAAATACCTAACTAATCAAACTAACACACAATTTGAAAAAAAACTATTTTGTATTTTTCTGAAAGTGTGCCTTCTCGCTCTCGGCAATAATCGATCAAAGGAGAGGTGTAGGTTGTGGCGAGAGAGTGTGACCAGGCCTTTCGTTCCAATGTCTGAGAATCCCTACTACTGTCAACCTAGTCTCGATTTCGAACATATAGATTGACCGAACTTTGCAACACAGGACCAGTGCAATGGCGGAGCGTAACTTCGTGGTCGGGGCTCTGATGTCGCAAAATGAGATTATCAAAACAAGAGGTATCAAAGACACCGACATCCGAAACGAAAGTAATTTTTGCATTTTTTTGTGTTCCAAAGCAAGTCGGCTTATTATTTTTTAAATTCAGTTCATACCTACAGAAATACGTGTAAATAAAATTTGTAATTTCTTGCACTAGTCTACAATTTCATAAATGGGTGAAAATGAATGAATGCTTAATCAATCGACATACGTTAGTAAATTTTAGGACCTCACCTTGAAGTCGATAGCTTTTCTCTTCACCATATATTCAGAAATAAAGATACCCGTATCTACATAAGTCGACTTATGCAGAAAAGATCAAGAATCAAGGATGCAAGAGCGAGCGAAGCGAACGCCTTATTTTAGTATTATGGTAAACCCTTCTTAACGACTGGAACCCTAAGCCCAAGACCGGAGCTCTCTGGGCCCGATGACCCCGCCAACACGGTATGTGCGACTACCAAAACTCGGGGCCCTGGTAACCTGGTGATTGAACCACTTTGCTCCTTAATATGCTGTTTTAGCAGCAGTGTAAAAAGTCCGTCCCCTACGATTAGATATACAGCAGTAGTACATTTTGTTTTTTCAAAAGTCTTGTAAAATATTAAGTAATTTAAGATAAGAGGCCTCAGTCGCCATTAAACACAATATTGCTATTGTTCAGTGCCTTAAATGGCGACTGAGGCCTTTTATATTCACGGGGCCCTGGGCTGCAGCCCAAATAGCCCTTAGATAGATCTGGCCCTGCGTGTAAGTTCATAACTAAAATATAATAAATGTAATTTATAAATCTGTGGACATGAAAGGCGTGGAAATCAAATGCAAATAGAAAAAGGGTAATGTTAAAAAATCTAAAATAATTTAGTCTCTATTCTGTGTGCTCATCAAAAATGCAAATTTCATAAAAATCTGTTGAGCGGGTTATACGCTAGCAAGAGAGTCGGCTAGCTTACGCTCTGCGGCGAAGTTCCATTGAACAGATTTTTATTGAGATTCAGTGAATGTTTTTCCGGCTTTTGTCACATGTTTTTTACTTTGGGAACAGAATGTTGAGTAAACACGAAACCTGCTAACTAAACACATAAAAACGCTGAAGGCGTCGTTTGAATTTTATAACGTAGAATGTTCACACATGAATTTAAAACAATAAGCCTCGTTTTTCGCTGAATTTCTAAAGTGCAGCATAAATTTACCATTTTTTTACGAAGCTACTACACCTCTTTTGTTCCTTTAAAGTGTGCAGGGGCCTGCACGATATGTTTTGTATATGCATGTCCAAAAAATTAAAGTTATCTGTCAAGATAAAACAATGTAAGGTCACAAAACTTGTTCTCGCATAAAGAGATTTATACGTGCTGGTGGTTTGGGATAAACAGGGTTGGATACGTGATCGTCGCTCCTACCTTTTGTCTTTTTATAACTCATACGGACGTATTTATTTTGTAAGAGGTAGATACTTCGATACTCGTAAAACGACTCATGAGATATTTAGGTCTACTGTCCATCGATTTTGTGTCCGCCAGACATTAAGTCTCCGAAGAAAGGTCTGTCATTACGAATGTAGAAAGCGACTCTTTCTGGAGCAAATCTTTTACGACTGCTATTTAGAGGCTCACTTTTGAACAGAGCAGGTGTCCGATTGTGAATAATTACGGACAGTTATCATTAACCCTAATGGACCTCGAAACCATAAATCAAAAAGCAGAGAGAAGTGTATGTGAGCTACATTTAAGACTCGGTAAGTACTGCTTAAATCTGCAAAACAATACTACGTGGTTATAAAACGTGTTTTAACGACGTTAAATGTTATCTGCAATCTTATCTACTACAAGCACTAAAATTTGTATATTCAAAAATTTATGTTTACTGGAAACTACACGAGTCTTCGTATTATTTAAGAAATATGACAGCAGAGTGCTACAGTGCGCCGGAATAACAAAGGAAGAGACAGGCCACGTTTCAATTTTGCCGACCGTCTTTACAATTTCTCAAGAAAAATTATGCAAGGGGTAACCAAGTTGGCAGCTGCAACTATGCTACTAGAGAAGACAAGACGAATAGCAAATAAAGACTTATCCGAAAGTGGTTCGAGTTCGAGCAGATAGAAGGCGGATAAATTACCAATACTGCACCACGGCGCACCGCCCTCGCTGCATGGCGCGACGGGTTACTTACGTTCAACTGTAGAAAATAAATTTTATATGAAACGCCACCTTGAAATTGTTTTATTGTAATTTAATATGCACATGTTACTTTACACAATGTTTTTAATTAAATTGTTGTATTGTTTTATTTTCGAAACAAAGTGTTAACTCTGTTCAGTTATATTACATTCCGCTCGGGAATTGGAATAAAAACCGGCCAAGTGCGAGTCAGACTCGCGCACGAAGGGTTCCGTACCATTTTCGTAAAAAACGGCAAAAAAATCACGTTTGTTGTATGGGAGCCCCCCTTGAATATTTATTTTATTTTGTTTTTAGTATTTGTTGTTGTAGCGGCAACAGATATACATCACCTGTGAAAATTTCAACTGTCTAGCTATCACGGTTCATGAGATACAGCCTGGTGACAGACAGACAGACAGACAGACAGACAGACGGACCGCGGAGTCTCAGTAATAGGGTCCCGTTTTTACCCTTTGGGTACGGAACCCTAAAAATGAAACATGAAATCAACTCTGCTAGTCTGTTTGTTTTACAGTGATAAAGCCTTTTCTAAGAGTTTGCTCGACGCAGATAGCTGAATTTTTGGCAACTTTATTGTTAGTTTTGACCTCAGTATAACTAAATTATGTATAAAAGGTTAAACGGTTTGTAAACGTGGTTTTGAAAACAAAATAAATATGCGTGGAAAATATAGCTTTCAATTAAGTGTAATATATGAGAATTGAGAAAGTTAGAAATAAGAATACCGTCGTGTAGTAGTATTCTTTGTAAAGGGACAGAATAAAGGTTTTGTTTTGTAGTTTTTTAAATATTTACTTAGGTTAAGTGGTAAAAACAGATAAAATGATTGTGACAGCTAAATTGACTTGCAATGGTTAAACGAGTTGTTGAAAGGTAGCTGATTGAATAAACCTAACGTTAAATGAGTTTCACACATGCTTCAAATAAGTTTTTTATAAACATGAAAACATTATAAAGAAAACCTTTCGTTGCGATTTGCTCTCAGTTCTACAGAAACAATGTTTAATTCAAGAGATAAGACTGGCCTTTGTGTTACTTGGTAGAAGCTCAAATAAATTATTAAGGACAAGGTAATCACTCCGTTTGCCAAGAAAATACTGTGTACAATGAAAAATGCCTTTCAGAGGCTATGGAGAATATATTTTGGATTATTTAAACACTAGGGTAAGAAAGAGTGCAGAATGTCATGGAGGTGGGCAACTTGCGGAGAGACGTCATGAATGCAGAGAGGTGTGTGTGGTCGTTACTGCAAACATGGCGCTTAGTGTCACGCTTAAGGACGGGCGCTGTTACAAATTTGACACTTGAGACTGTCTGCTAGTTGGGCTGTAGGAGCGTACATGGGCGATAACAGCCCCGAAGCGTGACACGCAGCGGCGGCAGCGTGGGGACGCACGCCCGCCCGGGGCCCAACACTACCAGTCTTCTCCATGCTGAGTGCCGCACTCACATTCTATTGCGAATGCTTTAAAAAATTTAAAACACCCAGTTAGCTAGGGCTATTTGAAAAAATGTGAAAAATTTGACGCTGAATACATTCTGTGGCGTGTAAGTAATGCCATGCCGCGCGTATGAAGGCTTTCGGCCTATTTTAGTTCTTATTCGGATCCACGATAAGTTTAGTCATATATTCCATTCTTATGCCTACGTCATTGTAATGAATAAGAGATAAGATGTGGATGAGGAAATTCATGTAACATCATTGAAGATACGAATCTGTCCACATCAATTTTAACTTAGAAGCCGAATGCCGAGTTTGGTATGAACGTTCGCATCTAAATGTACACTCTATCTTTACAATTTTCAATTTTGTCAAAGACAAATGTTTAAAATCTTATGAATGCATTTTCATTTATAATTTGGTACAGAGGAAATCTTGCATATCGATGTTAAATCGAATAGGAAATAGAATATAAGGGTATATGCGAAAAGAAGATATAATACTTATAGTGTCAAAATCAAAGTAATTAAATAATCAGCTTTTATAAACGTTCATACTGTTCATATCACCTTCCTATTTATATTTACGTTCTTTTCTCCGTAAGGTCGAGGCTGGAGCACAGTTCAACAGCGCTAGGCGCGCGACGTTGGCACTTAATGGCTCCTTAAGAGAGGCACGAGTACTAGGGAACGTAGAATTGTACACAGAAACGTGGCGACGGCTTCTTAGACCACTACACATAAGCTTTCCTAGAGTGAGCAATTTTAAAATCTGAATAAATTCAAAAATGTAAGTGATACAACCCTTCAGTTGACAGCTGCCATTCAAATTTGCAATTACTCGCAAATTGCCCAGAAGTGGGTAAGAATGCTCGTGGCAAACATGGGTTGTGTGCTCCAAACGTGTTATTATATCTACATATATAGTAATCTAATTATGATTGAAGAGTAGTCAAATACCATGCAAACGATTTTCTGTAATTTTTGTCATGCTGGATCGTACAATCGCAAACAAACTAGTGAAGAATGATTTTTCATCACAACAAAATGCTTTAAAAAATGTTGAGATTTATTTGTTTTGATTAATTTTGAAAGATAAATCGAGCTGACAACAAAATAAATGACCTGTTACAAAATATAAATGTTTGATAATATCGGGTATCACGATGGGAAAGATTTGCATAGTGTGCAAATATGCACTCCTCTATAAGCGTATAAGTGCCATTAAGAACCCGTTAACCCCGGTCGACTGCTGCAACTTACGCGGCAGATAAGCTGTTGATCATCTCTATGAATACTTATGAACCTAAACACATTACGTACTTCCATATATAAAAAAAGGAGATGTTGAAATTTGAAAATGGAGCGGAAAAAGTACGAATGGTGGCAGAAATAAATCATCATTGAACGCTGTTTTTACTATATAAATCAGATACCACGTTTGTTAAATATGCTTTCAGGATCATCTGGGATTTTCAAAACCAGAAGTGCATTGTTTGAAATAGTGCTGAAGGTATTACTAACTTACTAAAACGACGTGGTCTTGTTGTACTGCTGCATAGGCAGCTGGCAACTTGTCAACATATCATAGCTTCACCAACCACTTCTACAGCAAACGTGGTCGGTGGCAAATGATGCTTTGACGCTAATTATAGTATCAAGCTCCACATTGCTAAACGCCATTACTGTGCTGGTATACATACATATAGAAATCAGTTACACGTGGCTCTAGTTTTCACACTACCGCTGAATTCTGAACTGAAGTTCCATTTTTAAATGAGTTTTGCATAAAGTGCCTATTTAAGTGTCTGGGCAGACATGAGGTCGCGAACTTTATTTAATTTCCTGATTGCGCAAACGAAACCCAGCAGGAAAACGGACCGCACCCACTTCTGGCTGACTAATGTTGTTTGAACTCGCCTCAAACTACATTATTTATTTTAATGTGTCTTTATTTGAATTTGTAGCCAACGTTACGCGTTACGCTGCATAGGATTAGGTGTGTACCTATTTAAGAATTAAACTTGTGTTATGTTACGAGCAGTTTGCTACGTGTGCTGGATGGGAATTACATGCCTCCTGACCGTTTTGTGCCTAGAAATAAGGCGGGTTCGACATATTAAAATTGTGTTTGCAATTTTCTAGAATACTGAAACTACATCTGAATGTTTAATACCAGGTAGATTGCTATTTTGTTCCATTACTTTACGAATTTATAGTATCGTAACAGTGTACGTGGAGTTTGAAATTGACTTGGATATTAGCATTGCAGAAAACTTTAATTAACATGCTAGTGCCCATGAACTCATATATTTCTAATTGATATTTTTAGACATAGTTTTAAGTTAACTAGCGCGGCGTGAGAATACACTACGAATCTATGTTTTTCTTTCTATTACTAAACCGTTTCGGAAATCTTTGAACCTAAATAACTAATAGGTACTACGGCGTTTTAGACTGGACAAGGTTGTACTCACAACAAAGGAGTTAAGTGTGCAGGTAACGAATGGTATCTGTGGCTACACAGACAGGAGCAGTAGCTGTCACCGAGTGCGTGATAACTGAGCTGCTTTTATTGTGTGCGCTGTAATTGATTGCCCTCAAGACTCAGAACATGCTCAAAGCGATGACAAAGCCCTAACCACGATGCCCCAACAATCTCCGTGAAACTGTTCATGTAGTTATAATTCATGCTGTCTGTTGCATTTATATGTAAGCAAAACTGCAGCAAATTGAATTGCTATTTGTTATATAACAAGGGAACACTTGAATAAGCTCAAACAGCCGGCGACAGTCGCTTCCGATCCGATTTGTGTTGACTAGACGCTGACTCCGAGATTAATTTTATTAGGTACAGTCTCGGAACGAAGTCCAAAACTTTATGGTTGAATGCATATTACATGCTTGGTGAAGATGTTCAAATTAGGAACAAGGTAAAGGTTTGACAATGTTATTTTACCCTGACTCTAACTAGACTTTTATTCCTCGAAGCACACCAACTTTGAAGCGCACCAAAAGTATTCCTCGAAGCGCACTTATGATGAAAAACAGAGATGAGCATGAAGGATTCGTAATAAAAGATATCGATAGAAGTTTTAAAATTCAACTATCCTAATTGATTACTTATTAAAACTACCAGGTAAGCAGAAATTAACTGGAACTAGGTGCTCATGCGAATTACTATTTAGCTCAATAATGGTAAAAATACTGGTTTTGAAATATAATCATTTCTTGTTTTCGGCTATCTAGTTAATTCTGCTTTCCTGGTAATTTTAATAAATAAAAAATTAGGATAGTTGAATTTTAAAACCATGAAGAATTCGTAATAAATGGTATCGATAGATATCATTTATTACGAATTCTTCATGGTCTTCTCTATGATTCATCGTAGGTGCGATTAGAGGAATACCCCAGTAGATGATTTTAAATAAAATATCTCCGGAGGCCTTGTCTCTTCAACCTTTTAGGTACATTATATTATTAGTATTTTTTTATCTTGGTGGTTAGTTTTTTCAGATACTTCACACATTCATATTTACCTAATAAAACAAGCTCTTTTCTTATTCTTCTCAGCAAACCTTTTCATTTGATATCCATATCATGGCACTGCACAAAAAATAACTAGATCGCCATCTTCAGCCGTCCGCCATATTGGATTTAGAATGACGTCACTTATTTAACCATGCATTGTCATCCAAACTAAACGTGTATGCAAAATTATATTTTAATTGGTGGAGGATAACTGCTTTAAAATTCAGTTGCAAGATTAGACCCGAACACACATACATACATAGCAAGTTAAATAAAAGCTTGTAAAACATACGTACATACATGAGTGGGGGACCGACAATATCGAGATTCATATAAAAAGCTTTGGTATTACCTGAAAGTTTCTGGTACGCCTCTATTAATCTCCAAACTGAGACATTTATATGAGTTATAAATTTCTTTTTTATTATGAAAATAATGTGGTGGCGTACTGTGTAGCCACAAACATATTAACTTGTAACTATTCGTATAAAAGTCTGCTCCGCTTGCTGGCTTGGTTTTTTATCACAATCTGGGGAAATTGATAAACATAGACTGAAGTCCGTAATAGTTAACAATTAAGTACTTTGATCTAATTGATTGCACGCGTATAGTAAGCTTGGACAAATTAATGAGAATCTTGCGTTACCCATATCTCGAACAATGCTAAGTAACTACGGGCAATACCAGAAAGAGCCGCCGGGCAAAGGTCACATTTAAACCTGTATCCAGCTGTCATAAAACTTCATCCAATTACACACAGAATAACTGAGATAGTCTAGCCAGAGTTTTAAAATAGAGATATGTAAAAATTGCATTTTCATTTATTCGTGTTTTTATTCGCGTGGAGTTTATTAGTGGTTCTGGCTGGTTCTTGACGCCGGCTCCAATAAGCACGGACACCTCATGACAGATTAATTATTCCGTTTGTCGGCGCTGACTACCCTCGACCCCCTTCTCTCGCAGCCATCAACAGAGCGGAAACGAGTTAGCATGTTTCTCTTCCACCGCCACACTCAGTCTTTTCAACACGGTTTTCTAAACAGATTTTTTAATTATTTTCTATTAAAAAAGAGCCCATGTCCGCGAGCTTTTCCCCTTTGGACTTTGTTTGTAATTTTGGCGTTCTGTGAATACAAAAGTTTTGCGTAAATCCATTTCGGATGCTTATCGCGCAAGCCGAGGCTGTTTCTGGGAAGGCAGGCATTTTGTCTTCGTTTGTAGTATTGTGTTGTGTAACATAAACATTACTAGAATGTGGTAGTTTTGAGGCGATATGATTATGTGGAATCGATACAGCACAATATATAATATAGCGTTGGTAGCGAGTAGCGAGCCGCCTCGCGGGCGCTCGAGCTCTCCCAGCCGCCTGCCGCTCAGACTGAGTGTAATTGTAGCCTGTGTCTATTGAATAATAGAGAAGTCAACATTTTAGCCGTTTCTCGAGCGAAGTGTTCCTATGGGTACGTGGAAACTTTTTAAAAATATGAACGGAAAAGTCAATAGCTGCTTCGTGTCAGGAAATATACTAAATATAAAATTCTTGTAAGTTTCTTCGTGTTGTAGTGATGAACCAGAAAGTAATATTGCAGGTCTATCAAACATTAAGCGATCGGCAAATAAAATCGCCAGACCAAGATTCGCAAGAAAGAAATAAATGATCGGACTGAGCGATCACTACGTAATGAGATCACGACCATAATGAGGCGCTTCTTACGACGTACAATCCTGACCAAAACATTTCAATGTTCAGTTTCATTTCAAATTTGGTTCTTCTATGTATATTGTCGAAGTCCATAATAATAGTAAATCTAAACGAACAATAGTGAGCAGTGCACAAACGAGTCACGTTCACTTAAATGCATTATGCAGCGCCAATGTTGGAATATGATATTGAAACAATATCAATAAACGGCTGACGTTTGACGACGTGCGACACATGCGAACCACTGAGTGCTGCGATTTTAATACAGATAAATTATCCCATTCACTTGGAGGGGTGACGAGCCGAAAAACGATAATGTTTTCCTATTATTAACGCGACAATTTGTGTGATTGGAAGGATGGATGTTTGTTTCTCTTTCTCGCCAGAACGGCTAAACGGATATGAATGAAATTTGGCGCAAAGATAGATTATAATCTGCAATGGCACATAAGCCATTTTTATTTTGCTACCATCACTTTGTGAAGCTACTTGCAGAACCTAACAGTATTTTTATAATGCTTTACTTAGGTTGGCTCCTCGTTTAATATACTAGAACAAGTTGGTGATTGGTGGCGTTTATTATGACGGAGTGACTGACAGGCGGGCGAGCTAACTTATGAGAGTCCCTCGCCCGCTCACTGACAGCCCAGCATAAATTTGTTTTCATTCAAAAATGAACATAAACTGCATTCATGTAAAATTCTCTTTCATACTGCAAATTATCTGCTTCTGCGTGACTGCTGCATACACATTTCCATAATTTTATTTAAATTTATTTTTCGGTCCTTTATAAATAAATAACTAATATTTTTATTTTTAAACTTCGTTTAGCACATTGTGTGTCTGTTACGTTTGTATTAAAAATAATATGACTCCTCGTAAACTAGAAGGCGAATACTATTTTTCTGTTCAGTGGATCGAGCATTTCATAATTTTCATCTAAGTATCTTCAGCCTTCAGCGTATGGTTGATAAAGGATGAATATTTATGACTATCAGGTTCATCTAGTACCTATATTGTGAGTTTTACCCCGTGTTTCTCAGCTCAAAAATATCGCAGAATTAATGTGACAAATTGTCAAGCACGCGTTTTCTGCTGTGATTGGCTGTTGAAAATTCATTCAACTAATCACAGCAGATAACGCTTGCTTGACAATTTTGTACATTAATTCTGCGATATTTTTGAGCTGAGAAACTCGGGTTTAATTTCATAGACTAAACTGACAGCTACCAATGACCTTATTTTATTTTTAAATGTTGCAAGCGCGGCATTTAGTGTTGTAATGCAAAATAATAAGTGATTCATCGAATCGATGTGACATGACTCTTCAATTTAATTTTACTAATTGGTGTTAATAAATGTTTTATGAATATAAACGTAATATATTTAAATATAACAGTATAATACACATAGTACATAAACTATTATTGTAATAAATAAGAAAACAAATATAAAATAAATGCGATTGATAGAATGAAGTCTGAAATAAATGAGTAGAAGTTAAATAATAGCAGCTAGTTTCTTAACAAATGTATTTACTTGCCGTGATATAGTTCCATTTTCGATATGCTTTGATTTTCGATCACTCAGGATGCAACACTATTTTTACGCAACGATAAAGTTGCAACCCCACAAATGTCAGTTTAGTCAACGAAATAAAAAATCTGAGATTAGGTATAATTAATGCCGTCATACATTTTTGCTAATCCTGTCTGATTGACACTTTTGTAGTAAACCTGCGATCAGCTTCTCCTACTCTCCCTAGGAAATTACGTCACTGCGAGATCTGTAGGTAGTGTACAAGAATTTAAATTAAATCTGGTATGTAAGTCGTTCATAAAATATGAAGAGTCCTGAGTTCATTTTAAATACCTACGGACAACATAAAGTTCTCTCCTTTGTAATTAACGGCAGTACTTACGTACATAGATGTGGACGAGAGAGGCTTTTGCCCACCCGCCTCCGTACCCGCATCGGACCCTTTCGGGTTAACTCCGAGAAATTGAGATATGTATTTTTTGTTTAAATACCACTTCGTACTACAATTTAATACGAAATGGAATCCGATTCATTAATTGTACTTACGTATATTACATTTTCAATCAGCCGATTGAAAGCGGGAGGTTGAGCCGCCGTAATACTCAATTTAAGTAGAATTAATGTACGTGTAAGTATGAACTGAAAAAGGTATCTATAAATAAAATTAAAATATCTCGTTAAGTAAATGAGATCACGTAGAGATGTTTCGATAAATGCTGGCGTAGAGACGTCCCTGAAGAAAACGTCATAAGTCAAAGTCACCTTCTAGATGTAGTAGGTAAGTAAATTAATCTGTTAGAGAGGGTTGTAGGACGTCACGTCGCCGCACCACGTCCCGGGGTGTCGGGAATATAGTGGGTCAAACAATGGTTCTCATGCAAAATGCAAACGTGAGCCACCACGTCGGCCCGGAGCGAATAGCTCCGTCGAACGGAACTGTGGGTACCTGCCGAGTGCCGCTCCACTAAACAAACGCACACCTACTACCACCGCATTTTACTTTTACCTATTTAAAATTTTAAGCGCCACTGGATTTTTTTACTTCCCACAGGTAATATAGTCCCAGACGAGCACAAAGGAATCGGATCCCTTTAATATTTTATCTGTCCGTGTGAACATAAGGAAACTCCCATCCGAAAACTTTATGAGCAAAAAACGAGAGTAGCTAATGAGAAGCGCGATGTCCTATTATACTTTTGGCGTGAGCACAAAAAGGGAATGTCAATATTGCGTGCGGGCCGAGATAATGCGAGTTTGTGTAATGATAGAGGCTCAGGGCGCCGACCGCCCGGCCCGCCGCCGCCACTGCCGCCGCCGCCGCGACCCGCTGCAAGGATTTGTTTAGTAAATTGCTACACTTTGTACAACAAGGTGAATTTGTTTTCATGTCTTCATCCTTCCCCGTAACGAATATTATTTTCAACTGTAATTGCTCAGCAGTTTGTTCTATTCAAACAGAAATATATAATTTCACTTTTTACTTGCAAGTTAATTCTTAATTCATGCAAAGAATATCTCCAAGAAATCCTATAAAACAAGAAAAGCTAAGCAAGCTACGGAGATTTAAAAATTTAAAGCCATCTAAAATGGGTAGCGTCATCTCGAGTCTGTGGTTATTTATTTACTTATTTTAAATTCTGATGAACACTGCGTGCGAATAAGTTCTTATCTATACGCAAGCGTGTTACGCCAATACCGAGAAATCGAAATAAGTTTTTCAATCTCATTAGGAAAATTGGTTCAGATGTATTGTAATTATAGGCTGTAAGTTACATAATATATCATATTGAGTGACAACTGAAATAAAACGCTTGCATATTCAGGTTATGTTCTTATCAGTTCCACTTTGCATAGGCACATTTATGTCCGACAGAATATAACATGAAAAAGACAGTATCTACATCAGCTATTATGTTTGTTTTTTATTATGAAGAGTGGGTGTGGAGTTGCCGTGTTTCGGTGTGAACATGTTTTAAAACTGCGATAACGTTTGGATGCAGCAGGTTTGTCAGAAGCGTCCACTCGCAAAGGTATTATATAGAACCAAAATGGAGGCCGCGTGTGGCTGTGGTTATCGTGAAATGTGCACAGTTTGCGTGTGCATAGCACTTCGTTCATTATGTATGCGCGTGACGTTTTACGTATTGTCAGGAGTGGTGCTTTAGGCTGCACTGACGTGCTTAATTCAAAGTAGGAACCGAGCTCACCGCCTGGGCCGTGCTCGTTTGAATGCATTTGTGAATCAATAATTAATTGGGTGAAGTTTCGGCGTTTGTCGTTGTTGAACGTTTTGTTATGTATTTTAGCATTATTGAATACTTTATACTAGCCCGCCGCTGAGCTCACATGGCTTATCCCAAAGCAATTGTGCATTTTTAAGGATACAAGGTAACCTATGATACTTAGCGATATTTTAGTTTTCAATCAGTGAAATCATTTTTGTATTTGAATCATTACTTTCAGAGATTAATTCGATAACCACATAAACAATAAATTTTCCCGCCATATAATAATTATTATTAATTTAGACAGCAATTATATTTTCTTAAAATAACCATAAACAAACGCGGTAGTCTCCTGACACTCCGTGGTTATTCAGTATTTGTTTAAGACTCTTCCGTTTAAAAATGAAACAAATAATGCACTTTATCGTCACACAGTTTTCCTCCTAGATAATCCAAAAAAAAAATGAGGTCCCTAGCACCTATAGCCGTAAACTTTATTTTTGAAAAATGTCGAGACATTTCTGTATGCGAGCGCGAGCGTTGAGCGCGGTGCTGTGAGATTTCCGCTCACACTTGCTGAACAATTTTACTGCTAAGAATATGCTTGAAGAAACTTTTACATTTGTCTAGGTTTCCTGTGTGTTCTTTAATGAGATTGAAAACCTTTAAATCCTGAGAATTATTTTTAGTCACCCTCCTATTAAATAGTCATCGTTGCTATTAATAATACAATTTTGAGACAAGTTTAGACGTTATAAGCAACGCCATACAAATTCCGCAATATAAAATATCCCATTGCATAAAAAATATTAAAATTTTACAGTCTCTTGGCCTCCACAAAAACAAGCTCAACCGCTTCGTACCAACAAAATCCGTCCGCGTAAGTAATAATTTATGTATGTAGTACATTAGCCACTTAAACTTCAGCTAAGAAGTAAGAGAACAAATATTTTTAGCTGAGAACTTGTGAGAGTTCACGTTCAACGTCAGATAAGTTCGGGGTACGATGTGTTCTTATTAGCGGTGCGGCGAGGATTGTAACTACTCGATAAGTACGTGACTGAAGTACGGAGGTGAGGAACAAAGTAAACAAACTTTTATTTGTCTATACAACACGTAGCCTGCCCACTGAAATGTAAGATGCCTGTAAATATCACGTATCCGTTACAAATTAATTATTACGTTTGATATTAAATCGAATGCTGGAAAATTGGCTTGTTAGGTAATTAACATACATACATAAACTCACGCCTTTTTCCCATGGGGGTAGGCAGAAACTACAGAACGCCACCTGCTACGATCCTTACATACTTCTTTTGCTTCACACACATTCATACATCTAGTCATACACACACGCCGGTTATGGTTACTGCGCACTTGGCCTTTCTGAAGAACATCACCTATAAGGTCTATGTATGTCTTTCTAGAGAGTCCCCTCCCGGCGTTAAAATCTCGGTAATTAAAATCTCGGTTTTCTAACATCTAGTATATACTAGCGATCCACCTCGGATTCACACAGCATATATGTCGTAGCCAAATCTTAGAATTCATCACTTCATGATGCCAGCTAAAACTAATCTTATCGTACTCGTATAAATGTCAACGTTTGATGATATGTCAATTCACGTTTGGCCATTAATGTAATGTTCTGAACTCTTAAGTTTTTTTATGTTGCGCTCGTATTTTGAGTGACTTTTTTATTTTTTATTTGTAATGGGTTTGCTCTTGACTTTAGTCTAGGTCAGAGGTGACAGAGACAAATTCGACGATGGAATGAGCTTATCCAGAAGAAGCCATGGAATGAGCTTATCCAGAAGAAGCCTATAGGTTTTGGGTCGAAAACCTATATGCTAGTTGCCGTTGACCTAGAATATCGAAATTTGGCAAAAAGTAAGGTCTTACAGCACATATAAAGGGTAAATTGCAAAAAAAAAAAATGTTGAAAATTAAGGTAAATTTTGGTACCAATTTTATTATGGCGGTATAATGGGTAGGTATGGAACCCTCGGCGCAAGTTTGACTAGCACTCGACCGATTTTTAGGGTTCCGTAGCCAAATGGCAAAATACGGAACCCTTATAGATTCGTCATGTCTGTCTGTCTGTCCGTCCGTATGTCACAGCCACTTTTTTCCGAAACTATAAGAAATATGCTGTTGAAACTTGGTAAGTAGATGTTTTCTGTGAACCGCATTAAGATTTTCACACCAAAATAGAAAAAAAACAATAAATTTTGGGCGTTCCCATACTTGAAACTGAAACTAAACATTTTTTTTTCATCAAACCCATACGTGTGGGGTATCCATGGATAGGTCTTCAAAAATGATATTGAGGTTTCTAATATCATTTTTTTCTAAACTGTTTGCGCGAGAGACACTTCCAAAGTCGTAAAATGTGTGTCCCCCCCTGTAACTTCTAAATTAAGAGAATGATAAAACTAAAAAAAATATATGATGTACATTACCATGTAAACTTCCACCGAATTGGTTTGAACGTGATCTAGTAAGTAGTTTTTTTTTAATACGTCGTACTCGTATACCGCAATTTACCAAGTACGGAACCCTTCGTGCGCGAGTCCGGCTCGCACTTGGCCGGTTTTTAACAGAGTAATGCTCCGCCGCGATGATGCATCACAAAAACAAAACAGTATCAAAGCCTCTAACGGTAGATAAAATAACTATTTTACGATATGATTTGTCCTTGGTTTGAACACATTACGAAGTAGCCGTGCGTTTCGCTTTTCTTGTCAAACGCTGATCTGATTGATCTGGCCAGACCATATCATGGTGTGGGCAACGGATATTTTCCATTTCATGAAATGTTTGTATTTAATAGTCGGCCAAATCCTGTGCCACATACAGTGGTTAATTCTAAGATCTGGCCACGACTTATAGACAAACCTTTGTCATTTATTGCTCTTTCTAATAGTGAAAATCTTATTAAAAGCCGTTGCATGGTTTTGAAGAAGTAAACGGGGAAAGAGTTAGAGGCAGACTGTGACTTTGTTTTATTCGCTGTCAACCTCTTAATAGACATTTATCAACAACGTGTACCCTTAATACTTCATAATTAAATAAAAATATGAATTCACTAAAGTAGCGTAGAAGTTGCTACGACGTAGCAGTCAGCTATGCCGTAGCGCGATCAATTTTTTCACCAGTAGCGGTGTGAAACATTTATATATTTTAGTGAAGTTTTCCTCGTCTGCGGAGCGATCACTTCGGATTTGTAAAGGCCCACGTTAACTTAATTTTTGATGTCCTCTATACGTCCATTGGCTGTCAAGTTATATCCGCTTCTCATTTTTTGGACCACGAATACCCTCTTTCGAAATCACCTACTAAGATGAAACATATTTTTTTACAATTTATTTTCTTCCGTATAGAATATCTAATCTTTTACCTTTAAACGAGCAATTCTTGTATATATATATATAAACTGAATCTCAGAAAAGGCTCCAATGATTTTCATGAAATTTAGTATGCAGAGGGTTTCGGGGGTGACTAATCGATCTAGCCAGGTTTCATTTTTTCAAGAGAAGTTGTGAACAGTGCTGCAGTGTTACTTGCTATAATATCGAGTTAGACACTTTGTTTGCGCTCAGTAAAGAAAGTCGTTATGCTGTAGATGACATTTTTATTTGAGTTCCCGCAAGTGAAAAGATTTTATCACATTTTGCAAGTAAAAGTAAGAAAACTATTACGTATCAAAAACGTTCTCATTTATTCTATCTCTAATTCCATCAGATTATTGCGGGCAAAGTATTGAGCGTGTCTTGATGCATGGTGCTCCCTCACATGCGGCGCTCTAGCTATCTTACGTGCTTCGAGAAACATATCGCTCTGTTACGCCTCGTCATTACCATCGCACGCAGAAGTTACACGAAATTCGGAATGTTGCCCCAACGATAATAACTGATCAGCATGACCTACTTGACGCTGTATCATTAGAGTTGATAAGCACGTAGGTTTATACCGAGTGCATTGAGTGAACTTTTCAAAACTAAAATGGAAACGATAAATTGTTAGATAGTTATCGACGCCCATAATATTTATTAGCATGGCTGCAGTTCATTTGTCACAACTCATTACTCGCAGGTTTCATTAGACGTCTTGGAGGACAAACTCTCCAATTGCGCTAGTTGGCGCACAACTTTCCTGAATTATTAGTTGGCGCCGCAGCTATATTTATCGGTGCTCGTGACGTGACTGAAATATCTCCGCGTTCCTATTTACTTGTACCTGTACCGTGTACGGGTTTACAAGAGTTTTTATACTCACTTTGCTACGGTACAGATATTTCAAGTCATGTTTGTCATTTTTAGAGGGATTTTTATTTGAGTTATGGCAATTTGTGCCATGTTTGTGTATCTCGGCTGTAAATAAATTTTGCAGGTGGGATCCCTCAAAGTTGCCATGAATCAGATGGCCGGCAATATAGGTAATAGCAGCGAGGCTCTCGGTTGCCGCTCGGCTGGCCGATGAGTTACACTCGCAATTTTGCTGAATAATGAATTTTCCAGACCGCGAGCTGCCCCGTCCTTAGCAGGGAAGGCGTTCGCGTCGTCCTTATACAAATTTACAACATTTAAAAGGAAAATCTACTGATTTATTTCAGGCTTTAAATTGCAGAGCTCTGTAGATCCTAAACAAAGAACAAGGAGAGGTTTTGTCAAAGTCGTCTGCAGACTGTACAACGAGTGCAAATTATGTTTCCTCCTATTCTGATTGTAACGTATGCATCTTATGGCTGTAATAAAATAATTTGATCATCTTATTATACAAGAAGACGTCATTTCCATGTTATGAGGCATTATACAAACCAATTCACTGAACAAATGTTTATCATAATATCACAGTAGATATTAATCCTTTATCTCTTTGGTTAATTTGTCTTTGATAGGTATCGTTACACCAAGCAAATTTATCGTCAGCAGCCTTTTCATAAAATTAATTGTTTAAAGATCAAAGTCGATGATGTAAAATTAACTTGGCACAACTTTAGGAAATTCGTAAATCTTTGGAATAATGCTCGTTTAATAAGTTTCGTCACTCGCTTCAAAACAGATTAGACATTCTTTGTAAATTCAATGTTCAGGGTTGGAACTAGCGGCTAGTCGCGGTAGGTACGTAAAATACTTTGTGCTGATTCTGCTACACATTGTGGTTTCTAATCGGGCTGTGAGGGGATATCGCAGAGTGCTATTGATAAACGATTGCTCTTGTAAGCGAGGGACGTCGATGCCGCAGTGCAAATCAACGATGCAATGGAGCTTCACGTCGATCGAGGACGTGTGGTTGTCACACAATACTGCACAGTGCTGTGACTTCAGAGAGTTGGACATATTAATTGGACGGTTTGCGACCAATCCACACGTGTTAAGCCTGGAGTACACGAACAAGCTAGCGTAGTAAGATAGAGGCATTAGCCAGCTTCTGGCTTGACATAAGTGTTGCATAAATGGCATTTTAAAGCTGGTTTGTTCTCATATAATTATAAAGTAACAGTTTAACCGCACCGTTTTTGTAGCGTTTTAATAAAAACATATTAAGAAAGTAAAAAGTGGGAGCAAAGTTTGCAGAAAGAAGAGAGAATTCCAAACTAATATTCTGTCTGTAATTTACTTACCAACGTAAACAGTGAGCTCAGGAATTCCCACTCAACTTATTATCGATGGTTGCATACCAGCCGCATGTACTCGTATCCCGAACATTATTGAACACCTAAGCGGAATGCTGCGAGCGGCTGTTATTTCGTACAAAGGCACGCGATATATTACAGGACACAGGTGGATTGATTGAGAGGCATGCGGAGCGATCGCACAGATTGTTTGTATGCCAATAGCTAATATTGCTACAGTACACGGACGCTTCATTGTATTTTGAAACTTTGGTACATGTGTTCACTCTGTAGTGTGTTCGTCATTGATGAATGGTGTTAGTGTAGTGAGGTGCACACTTTTGTCATGTGTGACATGGAAATTCCACTGCACGGGTGACGTTCCAGTGAACGTTTATACAAAGTTCTCGTCTTGGTCTGCCTAGTGTTTCAGTGTGCAGTTCAATCAATCTGCCTAGCCTTTTCCCAACTACGTCAGAGTCGACTTCCAGTTTAACCGGATTCAGCTGAGTACAAGTGTTTTACATGGAGCGACTGCCTATCTGACTTCTACAACCCAGTAACTGGGTAACACGGTACCGCTAGGCTAGACTGGTGTCAGATCTCAAGATTCTGACTACTCGTAACGACTGTCAAAGATCTTCAAATGACAGCCGGGACCAACGGCTTAACGTGCTTTCCGTGGCACGGAGGAAACTTGGTATGTTGAAAATGGTCACCCATCCACGGACCAACATCGTCAAGCGTTGCTTAACCTTGTTGATCGACCCGTGCGGCTGTTATTATTTAGCCACGAGCAGAGAGACTGAGAGACTATTCGCTACTGAACGAATTCATCTCACTGAGAGACTATTCGCTATTCGGAGCGACTGAATAACTGACCTCCATAACAAAATCACTGGGTAACAGAATAATACCTTTATTACCTTTGGTAAGACAGATGTTACTTTGACTATTTGTCACGACTGTCCAAGATCTGCAAATGACAGTCGCGACCAACATTTTAACGTGGTTTCCGAGGCATGGATGAGTCTTGATATGTGATGGATGGTGGTCTACGGATCGACATTGCGTAACCTCAAATATATTATCCCATCGTAGTATATATGTTTGAATTAGCAGAATGAAGATCGTGCTGTCTTTGTAATTGTTGTGAGGATTAAGAAACCCCAAGCACATCAGCTGCATACTAACTAGGGTGGCACATGGGGAAATGAGCTGAGGATAACTGCCGTAGTTGCTAAATAGTAAAAACAACTATAATTACAATCAGAGGTATAGCAGTGGTTAAGAATAGGTTTTTATCTGTATAATTATTACACTCCAATACTTTCAGAAGCCGCGCTAAAGTTACGACATTGCCTCGAGATTCACCTTAAGATCTCGAAACCCATAAAAACGAAGTAAAACCTACAGCTTTAAATCTGAATGTCGAGAAAATATCGCATAAATTCCACAGAAGCAAATACGTTTACTTTACATAATACTTGTATTAAAGCACGAATTATATTCATCGTTTAATTTTTATAAACGAGCAAGTCGTTAGGGATCCAGTTTTATGTGGCTAAGGAATGACATCGTTATTTTCATTTCATTCCTCACTAGGTACTTGAGGTTCTCCAAGTGAAATGTGTTTAATCACTGCCTTCTTACGTGAAATATCATCGTATGGAACGTCCATAATGTCGCCAAGCGTCATCATTTTTTCAATAAAATATTGTTGCGCAATTATGGATGAGCCGTTAGTAAAACATGGCGAACATTAGAGCTATTGACATTTTTTGTTATTGTTGTAAATATTCAGAACCATAGATTACATCAGCGAACGAAGATTTTTTTAATTTCTTTTGTCCTTCAGTTATAAGCTTAGCAGACTTTCTTTCTGACAGAATCCCGGCCTAGTGCCAGACACCGCTTCTATCTAAGGCTTCAGTTTCTGCACAATCGGCGGTAAGATTTTTGTCTGCAATATCGAGTTTCTGAATGTCGTGCCAGCATGCAGCTTCTGCTGCCTCTCAGGAGAATTTAGTTTAGAGACGCTCGACCAACACGGAGTTTTCTGAATATTTTGAGTTGTTTATTTTATACTGAAAAGCTATTTTTAAGTTATTGCCTTTTTTTTCTCTGATGCCGCATTGCATGTCATCCGGCTGTAATACTATAGTAGGCAAAATCTTAAGAAACTTTACGTGGTTTTAGTATAAAAATAAAACCCACAAATAATGTTAATTTCACCCATTTATTAAAAGCTAGAGGAAGATTTTGAGTAACTAACGTGAACTTATGACGCAATTCTTACCATAGCACTTTTATAAGTTTAAGCGATTGATTTTCTAATTCAATCATACAGTTCAAGTGTATATGAAAATTTAGTCTCGGAGTCTGTTTTTGTTCCCACGTCTCACGTTGTTCGAGAGTTGATGAAATCTTCCTACAATCCGATCCAGAGCCACAACAAAGTCACTGTATGCCTACTTGAGACCTTTATCCTCTTGTTTTGACCCAAAACATATAACGTAGTTTTTGTGAAGGGTCAATGCACGATACTGGGGAGTATTGTGTTCATTCAATTTCAAAAGTTTTTGCTCTACAATAATAATTATTTAGATTTGTGATAATACAAACTAATTAATAATACAGCAATTTGGCAAATTGTTACATTGTAAATGAGCATCTTTTTTTGGATGTCAAAGAACCGCAAAATTTTAGCAGAGATATTCAAGCGAATTTATTCAGCGCTGGCTTGCGTCGCCGGTACAATGAATGTTCTGTCTTTCAGCTAAGAATTCGAACGGGAGGGAAGCTTTGCAGACGGTCGGTCGAAAGAAAAGTTAAATTGTATTGAAGCTCACTAATGTCCTCGGAAAAAGGTGGAGCTATTTATTATCCCAGTTTATTTATAAGCTGAGATATGAAGGGAGTAGGGGAGCGAGGGGCTTTTTGCAACATGGGTAAATAGTAAACGGTTTTTTTAGTATTTCTTTCTTTCTTTCTAACTCAGAAATAGATACTCAGATATAGTGGTCAAGCGCGAGCCTATAATTTATTTAAAAAAAAACATGTCGTCATAACCGGTGTCTAACCAAATAGCGCAGTGAAAAGCATGGGGTCAGTTGTAACTTCGCGCTTTGTTAATAAAAATATGAGTTGTTATAATTATTAATTCCATTCATATTGGTCTGCTTTTACTTGCTTAATAGAACTAGAGTTGAAGTATTAATCAACGTTTAAAAAGCGGTAATTTAATACATAGATCTCAAGATATATTTGTTTTCTGCAAACTGTTTTAACAAGCCCCTCTCTCCCCTAATGTACTTGAGCATGTATCCCAGCGATGGGTGACGGATATAGCCCGTCTATATGGGCCATCGCGTTGATAGCCGGTTCGACCAGAATACTCGACCTTTACTTACAAAGTGTGCATGTACATCGAGCGGGAATCCATTTAAATGTCTAATACTATTTACAAGCGCTCTGACCTTTATAATGCCTACGTGTATTAATATGATTTGTTTCGCAGTATCAGTGCCATTTCAAATTACTCTTTGAGCATGAAACTGGCACTGGCACTGGTTAGATGGAAATTGAATCTTTCATGGGCAATAGTGATATTAACATTATTACTTTCTTAAGAAGTAGACTCTCGGTAAACACTAGTAGTAGTCTCGAAAAGTGCTTCTGCTGGGGTACCGCAGGGTGGCGTTCTATCCCCTTTACTTTTCGCAGTTTTTATAAACTCAATCTCCAGTGAACTAACTTCTTACTACCATCTTTATGCGGAGGATCTACAAATGTATTCTCGAGCTCCTCTCGGACATCTATCTGAGGCTATCGTAACAATAAATCGTGATCTGGCCCGCATATGCGAATGGAGCAAAAGGTATGGACATGCGGATAACCCCACAAAGACGCAAGTTATAGTGGTGGGTAGTTGTAGGATGGGTTTAAAAATCGACTGGACTACGCTTCCCTAGGTTTTATTCGGTAACTCAGTTATTCCGTTCTGCGAGAAAGTTAAAAACTTGGGGAAATTCATTGATAGGAACTTCTCTTGGACTGCCCAACCGCAGGAGATTAGCCGCAAGCTATTTGCATCTGCTGCGTCTTTGAGGAGACTGTACAGTTTTCTTCCGACTGCCTCCAGCATTGCGCTTGCACAATCTCTTCTTTTACCCATACTTGATTATGCTGATGCCAGCTATCTTGACCTTACTCAAGAACAACTCGATAAACTTGAGCGGCTTCAAAATGTTTGTATAAGGTTCATATTCGGGTTGTGCAAATATGACCATGTTTCCGAATTTCGTGTGAAGCTCAAGTGGTTGCCAATGCACCTACGCCTGAATGCTCATATTCTTTCCCTTTTATATAATGTTCTCTTTACTCCTTCCACACCCTTTTACCTAATTCTTAATTCATGCAAATAATCTCCATGTAAGCATAAAACAAGAAAAGCTAAGCAAGCTACGGAGATTTAAAAAATTAAAGCCATCTAAAATGGGTAGCGTCATCTCGAGTCTGTATTTATTTATTTACTTATTTTAAATTCAGATGAACACTGCGTGCGAATAAGTTCTTATCTATACGCCAGCGTGTTACGCCAATACCAAGAAATCGAAATAAGTTTTTCATTCTCATTAGTGAAAATAGGTTCAGATGTATTGTAATTAAACGCTGTAAGTTACATAATGTATCCTATTTAGTGAAAACTGAAATGAAATGCTTGCATATTCAGGTTATGTTCTTATCAGTTCCACTTTGCTTAGGCACATTCATGTCTGACAGTATAACATGTAAAAGACAGTATCTACATCAGCTATTATGTTGTTTTTTTATTATGAAGAGTGGGTGTGGAGTGGCCGGGTTTCGGTGGGGACATGTTTTAAAACTGCGATAACGTTTGGATGCAGCTGGTTTGTCTGAAGCGTCCAAACAGAACCGAAATGGAGGCCGCGTGTGGCTGCGGTTATCGTCAAATGCGCACAGTTTGCGTGTGCATAGCACTTCGTTCATTATGTATGCGCGTGACGTTTTACGTATTGTCAGGAGTTGTGCTTTAGGCTGCACTGACGTGCTTAATTCAAAGTTAGGACCGAGCTCACCGCCTGGGCCGAGCTTGTTTGAATGCGTTTGTGAATCAATAATTAATTGGGTGAAGTTTCGGCGTTTGTCGTTGTTGAACGTTTTGTTATGTATTTTAGCATTATTGCATACTTTATACTAGCCCGCCGCTGAGCCCAAATGGCTTATCCCAAAGCAATTCTGCATTTTCCAGGATACAAATAACCTATGATACTCAGCGATATTGTAGTTTTCAATCAGTGAAATAATTTTTGTATGTGAATCATTACTTTCAGAGATTAATTCGATAACCACATAAACAATAAATTTTCCGTCCATATAATAGTTATTATTAATTTAGACAGCAATTATATTTTCTTAAAATAACCATAAACAAACGCGGTAGTCTCCTGACACTCCGTGGTTATTCAGTATTTGTTTAAGACTCTTCCGTTTAAAACTGAAACAAATAATGCACTTTATCGTCACACAGTTTTCCTCCTTGAGAAGCGACGAAAAATTAGGTCCCTAGCACCAATAGCTGTAAACTTTATTTTTCAAAAATGCCGAGAATCTTCTGTATGCGAGCGCGAGCGTTGAGCGCGGTGCTGTGAGATTTTCGCTCACACTTGCTGAACAAGTTTACTGCTAAGATATGTTTGAGGGAACTTTTAATTTTTTCTAGGTTTCCTGTGTGTTCTTTAGGGAGATTGAAAACCTTTAAATCTTATATAGTCATCGTTGCTAGTAATAATACAATTTTGAGACAAGTTAAGACGTTATAAGCAACGCCATACAAATTCCGCAATATAAAAACCCATTGCATAAAAAATATTAAAATTTTACAGTCTCTTGGAATCCACAAAAACAAGCTCAACCGCTTCGTACCAACAAAATCCGTCCGCGTAAGTAATAATTTATGTATGTTGTACATTAGCCACTTAAACTTCAGCTAAGAAGTAAGAAAACAAATATTTCTAGCTAAGAACTTGTGAGAGTTCACGTTCAACGTCAGATAAGTTCGCGGTACGATGTGTTCTTATTAGCGGTGCGGCGAGGATTGTAACTACTCGATAAGTACGTGACTGAAGTACGGAGGTGAGGAACAAAGTAAACTAACTTTTATTTGTCTATACAACACGTAGCTTGCCCACTGAAATGTAAGATGCCTGTAAATATCACGTATCCGTTACAAATTAATTATTACGTTTGATATTAAATTGAATGTTGGCAAATTGGCTTGTTAGGTAATTAAAATCTCAGTTTTCTAACATGAAGTATATTCTAGTGATCCACCTCGGCTGCACACAGCACAAATTATATATGTTGTAGCCAAATCCTAGAATTCTTCACTTCATTATCCCAGCTAAAACTAATCTTATCGAATAAATGTCAACGTTTGATGATATGTCAATTCACGTTTGGCCATTTCATGTAATGTTCCGAACTCTAAGGATTTTTACGTCGCGCTCGTGTTTTGAGTGACTTTTTTATTTTTTTATTTATGATGGGTTTGCTCTTGACTCTAGTCTAGGTCAGAGGTGACAGAGACAGAGTCGACGATGGAATGAGCTTATCCAGAAGAAACCTATAGGTTTTGGGTCGAAAACCTATATGGTGGTTCCCGTTGACCTAGAATCACGAAATTTTGCAAAAAGTAAGGTTTTGCTCAGCACAAATAAAGGAAAAATTCCAAAAACAAAAAAAAGAAAATTAAGATAAATTTTGGTACCAATTTTATTATGGCGGTATAATGGGTAGGTATGGCACCCTCGGCGCAAGTTTGACTCGCACTTGACCGGTTTATTAACAGAGTAATGGTCCGCCGCCATGATGCACCACAAAAAGAAAATGGTATGTCTAATGCCTCTAACGGTAGATAAAATAACTATTTTACGATATGATCTGTCCTTGGTTTGAACACATTACGAAGTAGCCGTGCGTTTCGCTGTTCATATTGTCAAACGCTGATTATTCATGTGGGCAAGGGATATTTTCCATTTCACGAAATGTTTGTATTTAATAGTCGGCCAAATCCTGTGCCACATACAGTGGTTAATTCTAAGATCTGGCCACGACATATAGACAAACCTTTGTCGTTTATTGCTCTTTCTAATAGTCAAAATCGTATCAAAATCTGTTGCATGGTTTTGAAGGAGTAAACGGAAAAAGAGTCAAGAGGCAGACTGTATCTTTGTTTTATACGCCGTCTACCTCTTAATAGAGATTTATCAACAACGTGTATACCGTTAAAAATGAATTTAACAAAGTAGCGTAGAAGTTGCTACGACGTAGCACAGTCAGCTACGCCGTAGCGCGATCATTTTTCACCAGTAGCGGTGTGAAAACATTTATATATTTTAGTTAGGTTTTCCTCATCTGCGGAGCGATCACGCTGGATTTCGAAACGCCCGCGTTTACTTAATTTTTGATGTCCTCTATACGTCCATTGGCTGTCAAGTTATATCCACTTCTCATTTTTTGGACCAGGAATACCCTCTTTCGAAATCACTAACTAAGATGAAACATATTTTTTTACAATTTATTTTCTTCCGTATAGGATATATAAATAATATATAATAAAAATGACCTGTAGTTGTACCATTTTAGGTTAATTAACTCTGCTCATACTGTAGCGTTACGTATAGCGCCGGAGAGTTATACGTAAGCCACGTTATTAAAATTAAGATAAAAGGTTAAAAATTAAATTAAAGCTATGAAAATAAAAAAAAAAGATATAGAGTATTGTTAACTATGGGCAGCTTCGCACGACGTGGGCAGCTATTCAGGCAGCAGCTCGGACAGGAAGTCGTGGAATGTTGTGATGGGTCGGCAGATGGTGCGCTACCAGCGTGCGCACACAAGCAGCAGGTCGGGCAAGATGACGTGGTATGCCCGAGATAGGCTCATGGATTGATGGTCAAGGCAGGCAATCTGGCAGGTAGGCAGTAGAGTAGGAGCAGGATGGTAGTAGGACGGATTGAACAGGCAATAAGGTAAGTAGACAGCAAGAGGTGTGGAGGCCGGGCTATGGCTTATTACGCCAAACAGTGAGCCCTTTGATACGTCGTGATGACTGAGGAGAATTATGTACCAGTAAAGATGCACACATTTATAAGTACCACACTCAATGATTAATATTTATTGCACTTCAAAGATTTGATACACACACATTTCACAGGCCGCTTATATAGTATAAAGAGTTTTCAGATACAATCGTAAAATTGGTAATCTTAAGTATTCAACCGACTTTCAGCGTTCAGTCTCAGATTCAAGACTGGAAAAAGCTGAAGCCCGTTTTTCATTCGATCTGCCATCTCTTCTCAATTTCAAATTCAAATCTCAATAAGACCAGAACGAATAAAAACGGCTTTACAAAGGCGGGTCACTCTGCACTGACCTTACAATAATGTACAACTAGCTTAAGTAAAGGTCTAGGTAGTCCATGGTACCTATGGTATGTCTATGGCTTTAAGAAAATAAAATAGACAGACAGATGTCATGTCAGATGAAAATGTCACAGTAGAAAAATATTACTAGAATTATAAATTACAAATATAATTTAAGTTTAGATATTTAAAACAGTCAGAGATAACTAAATATGCTTTCCAGATGTAATAATACAAAGAATATATATAAAAATGAGTTACACAAATTGATACAATATCAAAAGATGTGAAGATGGATTGTATAGTGTTATAAAATCGTAAGTAGATCTTGAATAAATACCACAATACTTATGAAAAATAACGGGCTTACACTTGCTGTCAATCACTGTCACTATATATTATAAAATATAGTCCCCCGTCACGTCTGTCAATCTGTCTGTATGCAATAAAATCAAAAACTGCTGAACTGATTTGCATGTAGTTTTCACCAATAGACAGTGTGTGACAGTGACAATTCATGACGAAGTTTTAAGAATATAATTTGTTAAGGTTTTGTGTAAGTTTGTTGAAATATGACGATAATTGTTGAGAATGTCAGAAAAAGTGAAGCCGCCTGGGAGCTTTCATCGATAACGCTGCCTAATCCTTTGAGATATAACAAACCAACAAAATATTATAAAAAAAAACTGTCACGCTTAGTGTTATATATGAAATGATACGCCTCTCGATTCTCTTTGCCCGTGATGTCAAATATCCTAAAATATCTAAAAAAATGAAAAAATCACATGATACACTAGAGTATAATTAATGATCATGATAGCCCTGTTAAAATAATACGTGGATCATAATTTAATTTTTTTATTTATTTTTTTATTTCAATAAGGATTAGCCTAGGTTACATCAGTGTTTACATTACAAAAATGGGCATGGCTATTAGACATAATAAGATCCCTGTCCTTCAAACTAGGAAGACCTGTATCTTGAAGAACAGTTTTCTCCAAATGGATTTTTACATATTTTGTACAAGTATGTATTTATAAATTGAGCACTAGCTCTGATGTTAACATATTACTATACTGATTTTCATTTTTTATTTTTTTTAAATTAGTGGTTAGGTTTTAGTTAATTGTGTGAAGTGTTGATGTATGTGTGTTGGTGTGAGGTTTGTCCTAAGTGTGTTATGTATATATAATAAATAAATTTAATAATTGTGATTATTGACAAATAAAAGTTAGTAGGTATAAGTTTCATATTATTTTTTGATAAATCAAATATAATAATTATAATATCACATTAATAGTAGTTAACAAAAATTATATTTATAAGTAACTTTATTTAATTTAATTTCAATAAATTAAACAATTTAATAACTAATATCTTTAATTCAATTTCATTCAATTCAATTTAATAATTCAATTTAATTTAATTTCATGTAATAACTTACTTAAATAACTAATTTCTATAATTTAATTTCATTCAATTCAATTTGATAATTTAATCTATTTTCATGTAATAACTTATTTTAATGATACAATTCAATTTTTCATTTTATGTAGTTTGATTTAATCATTTAATTTAATGAGGTCCTCGGTATCACCATAATTTAAATTTAAGAGCCACGTTAGTAATTTTTTTTTTAATTCGTATTTATTTAAATTATTTATTAATAATATCCTATGCACTTTATTGTAAATTCGGGAACTCAAGATGAAATATTGGTGGGTAGCAAATGCGGTTCTGTAATGTTCGACTTGGCACACTCGTGCAGCCCTTCTTCGGGTATGGAGTGCGTTACGTGGTGGAACGGAGGCATGTTTGCGGAGCGTTGAGTGATAAACAAATAGCTGTCTGACGGTAAGCAATTTGCAGTCCCGATATAGTTCTTCAGTCGGGTACCTAAACAGTTTGCGTAGCATAACCTTCAGAACAGCTCTTTGGGCTCTCTCCAGCGGTAAAAACGATGTTTTTGACTGGCACAAAGAGTAGTAGACAGTCTTGAGCGTGTCAGTGTCTGCTGAGTTTCTAAGCTGCTTAAAAATATATATAACTTTGCGGATCCTAGATGTTAGTGACGTAATGTGTTTGTGCCAATTTAAACGCTCGTCTATTACCACTCCAAGGTATTTAATAGAAGAAACTTTGGCCAAGCATGGACGGGTACAATCTGGCGTCAACTGGCAGTTGTGAAATTTAATGTTAAAGTCATGTAGGGGCTGACTTTTATTACCTACTTATAGAAAATGGTATAAATTTAGTTTTGTCAAGGTTTAATGTCAAAAGATTAGTGGAAAGCCAATTTGATACCGTGTTAATACATTTCTCAGCGTGACCTCTCGTTTCATTCCAATCTGAGCCATGCACAATGAGTGCTGTGTCATCCGCGTAAGTAAGGATATGACAGTTTGTAAGTTTCAGTGTGCATAACTGGTTAATGTAGATTAGGAAGAGAGTCGGTCCCAAGATACTTCCTTGTGGAACCCCGTAATCACCTAGAGGGTGTTCATTACTTATGTGATTATTTATAATCACACTTTGTGTCCTCTCCGTGAGATAACTTTTAAATAGACTCAAGGGTGTTCCTCTTACGCCAATATTTTCCAGCTTAAGTAGAAGTTTAGAGACAGAGACTGTGTCAAACGCCTTTGATAGGTCTAAAAAGATTCCAATGCATTTCTTACCCTGATCCAAATTGCGGGACAGAAGATCACTCAAACCCGTCACAGCATCCTCCGTGGACCTACCCGACATGAAACCGAATTGATTGGGTGCTATGATGTTATTGGCATCTAGATATTTTATTAACATACGGTTTAAGACTCGCTCCAGTATCTTAGACATCGCCGAGAGCACAGAAATAGGTCTATAATTATTGACACAGTCTCTGTCACCTGACTTGTAAATTGGGTGAATAAGCGCTTTTTTGAAGGCATCTGGAAAAACACCGGTGGTTATCGACAGGTTACATATATGGGTTATTACCGGAACTAGAAATTTTCTTGAAGTTTTAATCATCTGAGTAGATATACTATCCCAGCCTACAGCGGTGTCGCTGCGGAGAGCCATGATGACTTTCTCAATCTCGGCCTCGTCCACCTTTTGCAGGACGAAAGAATTACACTGAGAGTGGACAAGATGTGGAGCCACTGTTGTTTGTGTTTTTTTCGACAGTATTTTTTCCGCTAATTTGGTACCAACTTCGGCAAAATATTGGTTTATGTAATTAAGTGAGTCTTCTGGCTTGTCACAAATTTTGAGAAGTTCGGTACACGGTATTTTGGATGTATGGGTATGGGTTATGTTTTTAATAACATTCCATGTTGCCTTCGGATTATTTTTTGTTTTAGAAAATTCATTTTGCTCGTACGCTATTTTCAATTTCCGCAACAGGGCATTACAAAAATTACGGTATCGGTTATATGTGACTTGTAGAGTAACATTATTTGGGGACTTTTTTAAATTGCAGTGCATTTTGTCGCGATTTTTAATACAGCGCATAAGACCAGGCGTTATCCATGGCTTTATGTTTCTACGTTTTCGGGGGATAATTACGATAGCCGTGTGGTCTCTCACTATTGTTGCAATAATTTCAACGAACCCATTAGCAGCCTCGTTTGCGTTAAGGGTGTTCAAAATTGGAGTAAAGTCTGTTGTTTCGATGACCTTCGTAATGGTCGAGTTATCAATGACAGTTTTTGTACGATTTGCTTGACATTTCTGAGCTTTCAATGGTATAGACAGTAAAACAGCAGAGTGGTCCGTGATAGTACTTTCCACAATTAAGGTCGTTGCGATTTGGTTAGACTTTAGGATTACGTGGTCTAAGCAGTTATCAAGTCTTGTGGGTTTCAGGTGAGCTGGAAGTAGACCATGGGATGATGTGAGGGTAAGGTATGGGTTAGAAAAACGATCCATATTGTTTTGTTTTATATCAATATTGATATCCCCGATTAACGCTATTTTATTAAACGAGGATACCTGTGATAAGATTCTGTCTAGACTACCAATAAATTTGTCTGTCGTCGTAAATGACGGCGACCTATACACAGCCAGTATAACCAGGACCTATCTATAGTGCAAAGTAAACCACTTGCTTCCTCAAGACTGGGATCAGCAACTAAACAGTTCAAGCCGGCTAAACAGTTCAAGCCGATCTGATGTTTGTTTCAGCTACGAGTAGAGTGTAGAGCAAATATCACATCAACTATATCTGCTTTTATATCTCCATTCTCCGCTGGCGTGTTCGCTCTCAAAGAAATGAAAATATTCAATTCGAATATTCCAGTAAACGAAGATCTACGTGATCTGAGTTTTAAGTGTCCATTAACGTAATAATAATTCGTCCAAGGGGAATTAATTACCTATGCAAAACTTTTTCCATTGAGGAGGACCTGCTAGTGTCGACAAAGCTAGCTATTCAGAAGTTAGTCGCTGTATCCAGCTCAAAAACTTAACGTCATTGAGAATTTAAAACAAACTACTTACTTACTTAGCTGATATTCAATGGGAGGATTTGTTATTGACCATTTGTACAAGAGAAGTTGTGAACAGTGCTGCAGTGTTACTTGCTATAATATCGAGTTAGACACTTTGTTTGCGCTCAGTAAAGAAAGTCGTTATGCTGTAGATAATATTTTTATTTGAGTTCCCGCAAGTGAAAAGATTTTATCGCATTTTGCAAGTAAAAGTAAGAAAACTATTACGTATCAAAAACGTTCCCTTTTATTCTATCTCAATTCCATCAGATTATTGCGGGAAAAGTAATGAGCGTGTGTTGATTCATGGTGCTCCCTCACATGCGGCGCTCTAGCTATCTTACGTGCTTCGAGAAACATATCGCTCTGTTACGCCTCGTCATTTCCATCGCACGCAGAAGTTACACGAAATTCGGAATGTTGCACAAACGATAATAACTGATCAGCATGACCTACTTTACGCTGTATCATTAGAGTTCATTAGAACGTAGGTTTGTAACGAGTGCATTAAGTTTATGACTGAACATTTCAAAACTAAAATATAAACTATAAATTGTTAGATAGTTATCGACGTCCATAATATTTATTAGCATGGCTGCAGTTCATTTGTCACAACTGATTACTCGCAGGTTTCATTAGACGTCTTGGAGGACAAACTCTCCAATTGCGCTAGTTGGCGCACAACTTTCCTGAATTATTAGTTGGCGCCGCAGCTATATTTATCGGTGCTCGTGACGTGACTGAAATATCTCCGCGTTCCTATTTACTTGTACCTGTACCGTGTACGGGTTTAGAAGAGTTTTTATACTCACTTTGCTACGGTACAGATATTTCAAGTCATGTTTGACATTTTTAGAGGGATTTTTATTTGAGTTATGGCAATTTGTGCCATGATTGTGTATCTCGGCTGTAAATAAATATTGCAGGTGGGTTCCCTCAAACTTGCCATGAATCAGATGGCCGGCAATATAGGTAATAGCAGCGAAGCTCTCGGTTGCCGCTCGGCTGGCCGATGAGTTACACTCACAATTTTGCTGAATAATGAATTTCCCAGACCGCGAGCTGCCCCGTCTTTAGCAGGGAAGGCGTTCGCGTCGTCCTTATACAAATTTACAACATTTAAAATGAAAATCTACTGATTTATTTCAGGCTTTAAATTGCAGAGCTCTGTAGATCCTAAACAAAGAACAAGGAGAGGTTTTGTCAAAGTCGTCTGCAGACTTTACAACGAGTGCAAATTATGTTTGCTTTTAGATTTCCATTCTGCGTGTTACGTATGCATCTTATGACTGTAATAAAATATTTTGATCATCTTATTATACAAGAAGACGTCATTTCCATGTTATGAGGCATTATACAAACCAATTCACTGAATAAATGTTTATCGTAATATCACAATAGATGTTTATCCTTTATCTCTTTGGTTAATTTGTCTTTGATAGGTATCGTTACACCAAGCAAATTTATCGTCAGCAGCCTTTTCATAAAATTAATTGTTTAAAGATCAAAGTCGATGATGTAAAATTAACTTGGCACAACTTTAGGAAATTCGTAAATCTTTGGAATAATGCTCGTTTAATAAGTTTCGTCACTCGCTTCAAAACAGATTAGACATTCTTTGTAAATTCAATGTTCAGGGTTGGAACTAGCGGCTAGCCGCGGTAGGTACGTAAAATACTTTGTGCTGATTCTGCTTCACATTGTGGTTTCTAATCGGGCTGTGAGGGGATATCACAGAATGCTATTGATAAAAGATTGCTCTTGTAAGCGAGGGACGTCGATGCCGCAGTGCAAATCAACGATGCAATGGAGCTTCACGTCGAACGAGGACGTGTGGTTGTCACACAATACTGCACAGTGCTGTGACTTCAGAGAGTTGGACATATTAATTGGACGGTTTGCGACCAATCCACACGTGTTAAGCCTGGAGTACACGAACAAGCTAGCGTAGTAAGATAGAGGCATTAGCCAGCTTCTGGCTTGACATCAGTGTTGCATAAACGGCATTTTAAAGCTGGTTAGTTGTCATATAATTATAAAGTAACAGTTAAACCGCTCCGTTTTTGTATTGTTTAAATAAAAATATAATAAGAAAGTAAAAAAGTGGGAGCAAAGAAGAGAGAATTCCAAACTAATATTCGGTGTGTAATTTACTTATCAACGTAAACAGTGAGTTCAGGAATTCCCACTCAACTTATGATCGAGGGTTGCATACCAGCCGCATGTACTCGTATCCCGAACATTATTGAACACCTAAGCGGAATGCTGCGAGCGGCTGTTATTTCGTACAAAGGCACGCGATATATTAAAGGACACAGGTGGATTGATTGAGAGGCATGCGGAGCGATCGCGCAGATTGTTTGTATGCCAATAGCTAATATTGCTGCAGTACACGAACGCTTCATTGTATTTTGAAACTTTGATACATGTGTTCACTCTCTAGTATGTTCGTCATTGATGAATGGTGTTAGTGTAGTGAGGTGCACACTTTTGTCATGTCTGACACGGAAATTCCACTGCACGGGTGACGTTCCAGTGAACATTTAAACATATTTCTCGTCGTGGTCTTCCTAGTGTTTCCTCAGCTATTTTTGGGACAGCTTCATGTCCAAACGGATGCAGTTCAATCAATCTGCCTAGCCTTTTCCCAACTACGTCAGAGTCGACTTCCAGTCTAACCGGATTCAGCTGAGTACCAGTGTTTTACATGGAGCGACTGCCTATCTGACTTCTACAACCCAGTAGCTGGGTAACACGGTACCCCTTGGCTAGACTAGTGTCAAATCTCAAGCTTCTGACTACTCGTAACGACTGACGTACGGGACCAACGGCTTAATGTGCTTTGCGATGCACGGAGGAAACTCGGTATGTTGAAAATGGTCACCCATCCACGGACCAATCTCGTCTAGCGTTGCTTAACCTTGTTGATCGACCCGTGCGGCTGTTATTTTTTGGCCACGAGCTCCTCACTGAGAGACTATTGAACGAATACTGAACGAATTCAGCTTACTGAGAGACTATTCGCTATTTGGAGCGACTGAATAACTGACCTCCATAACAAAATCACTGGGTAACAGAATAATACCTTTATTACCTTTGGTAAGACAGATGTCACTTTGACTATTTGTCACGAATGTCCAAGATCTGCAAATGACAGTCGGTACCAACATTTTAACGTGGTTTCCGAGGCACGGATGAGTCTTGATATGTGATGGATGGTGTTCTACGGATCGACATTGCGTAACCTCAAATATATATCCCATCGTAGTATCTATGTTTGAATTAGCAGAATGAAGAACAGTGCTGTCCTTGTAATTGTTGTGGGGATTAAGAAACCCCAAGCACATCAGCTGCATACTAACTAGGGTGGCGCATGGGGAAATGAGCTGAGGATAACTGCCGTAGTTGCTAAATAGTAAAAACAACTAATTTCAATCAGAGGTATAGCAGTGGTTAAGAATAGGTTTTTAGTTGTATAATTATTACACTCCAATACTTTCAGAAGCCGCGCTAAAGTTACGACATTGCCTCGAGATCCACCTTAAGATCTCGAAACCCATAAAAACGAAGTAAAACCTACAGCTTTAAATCTGAATGTCGAGAAAATATCGCATAAATTCCACAGAAGCAAATACGTTTACTTTACATAATACTTGTATTAAAGCACGAATTATATTCATCGTTTAATTTTTATAAACGAGCAAGTCGTTAGGGATCCAGTTTTATGTGGCTAAGGAATGACATCGTTATTTTCATTTCATTCCTCACTAGGTACTTGAGGTTCTCCAAGTGAAATGTGTTTAATCACTGCCTTCTTACGTGAAATATCATCGTATGGAACGTCCATAATGTCGCCAAGCGTGATAATTTTTTCAATAAAATATTGTAGCGCAATTATGGATTAGCCGTTAGTAACAACATGGCGAACATTAGAGCTATTGACATTTTTTGTTATTGTTGTAAATATTCAGAACCATAGATTACATCAGCGAACGCAGATTTTTTTTATTTCTTTTGTCCTTCAGTTATAAGCTTAGCAGACTTTCTTTCTGTCAGAATCCCGGCCTAGTGCCAGACACCGCTTCTATCTAAGGCTTCAGTTTTTGCACAGTCGGCGGTAAGATTTTTGTCTGCAATATCGAGTTTCGGAATGTCGTGCCAGCATGCAGCTTCTGATGTCTCCCAGGAGGATTTAGTTTAGAGACGCTCGACCAACACGGAGTTTTCTAAATATTTTGAGTTGTGTATTTTGTACTTAAAAGTTATTTCTTTATTTTGTTCTCTGATGCTGCAATGCATGTCATTCGGATGTAATGCAAAATATTAAGTAACTGTAAGTGGTTAAAGTATAAAAATAAAACCCACTTATAATGTTTTTTTCACCCATTTAAAAGGTAGAGGAAGATTTTGAGTAACGAACGCTATGACGCTTTTCTTACCATAGCACTTTTATAAGTTTTAGCGATTGATTTTCTAATTGAATCATACAGTTCAAGTGTATATGAGAATTTCGTCTCGGAATCTGTTTTTGTTCCCACGTCTCACGTTGCTCGAGGGTTGATGAAATCTTCGTAAAATCCGATCCAGAGCCACAACAAAGTCACTGTATGCCTACTTGAGACCTTTATCCTCTTGTTTTGACCCAAAACATATAACGTAGTTTTTGTGAAGGGTCAATGCACGATACCGGGGAGTATTGTGTTCATTCCATTTCAAATAGTTTTTGCTGAACAATAATAATTATTTAGAGTTATGATAATAATAATAATAATAATGGTGACCTTTTCGGGGAAACCGAAGGTTTTGTCTTTGCGATTATGGACGAAGTTATGATGACGAACAACTACCGGAAATACATTGTGAAGGACGGCACAGTTGACATCTGTCGGGCATGTCACCGGCCGGGAGAATCTATCCGTCACATTATCTCCGGTTGTTCTAGTCTGGCTAATGGAGACTACTTGCATAGACACAACCTTGTAGCCAGGATTATCCATCAGCAACTTGCTCTTAAATACAATCTTGTGGAATCGGAAGTGCCTTACTATAAGTATGTGCCCGACCCAGTTCTCGAAAATGGCAATGTCACATTGTATTGGGATCGGTCTATCATCACTGACAGGACTATTGTTGCCAATAAGCCTGACATAGTGGTGATAGACCGACTAGAGCGTCGCGCAATGATTGTTGATATAGCGGTCCCCCATGACGAGAACCTCGTGAAGGCTGAGAGAGATAAGAAAAGCAAGTATCTTGATCTGGCTCGCGAGGTTGTCGGCATGTGGGATGTGAATACAGCAGTCATTGTGCCGATAGTCGTGACGGCCAATGGCATAATAGCCAAGAGCCTCGACGAACATCTGAGGAGGCTCTCGTTGGGCAGCTGGATCAAGGGCTTGATCCAGAAAGCGGTACTCCTGGACACGGCGCGTATCGTTAGGAGGTTCCTCTCTCAGGAGCCCTGACCACCGGTAGCTTGGACCCTGTTCCCGATACCGGTGGGCTACTATTTTTGTATTTTTAAATGTTTTTTTATTTTATTTTTTATAAAATAATATTTAAAAATGTAAAGATATGTATATATAAAATGAATAAATGGAATAATAATAATAATAATAATAAAGCCCGTTTATTTCCAATCTTCATTGTTATTACATGCTTTTTTAATATAAATTACAAATATAACATGTAGTGATTAGTTTTAAATATATGTGTATGTATGTATAAATTTGTTTTCTTTTTCTTCTACTCGCTATCATTTCTTTCTTCAGTACCATTGATCGGAACCCCTTCTTGGGTAAAGGCCTCCTCGAGCTTCTTCCAGATCTCTCTATCCATAGCTTTCTCTCTCCATTCACTTCCTGCTATCCTTTCTATATCTTCTATCCACCTCTTTCGAGGGCGCCCTCTTTTCCTTTTTCCTTTCGGTCCCTTCCATATAGTTGACTCCAGTGTCCATCTTTTGTCTGTATATCTTGCTATATGTCCTGCCCATTGCCACTTTTGTTTTAGGGCATATTGTAAGGCGTCTACAACTTTCGTTTTTCGTCTTATTTTTTCGCTTTTTACTTTTTGTATTCTTCTTAATTTCAGTATACTTCTCTCCATTGCTTTCTGGCATATTACAAGTTTAGTTTTTATTTTAGTGTTGTATGTCCACGTTTGGCACCCATATGTAAGAGTAGGTAAGATGCAGGTGTCCAAGACAGTTTTCTTTAGGTAGATAGGATATTTCCCTTTTAAGATTTCTTTCAGGGACCAGAATTTTTTCCAGCTCATGTTAATACGCCGATCTACCTCTAGTTCTTCACTTTTGTCTTCGAATGACAGTTGTTTTCCTAGATATATATAATTGTTCACATATTCAAGCGGCTTCCCATTGAGGTTTATAGCGTTTATGTGGCTGTTTGTAAGTATTTTAGTTTTATCCTCGTTCATCTTGAGGCCCACTTTTTCACTTTCTTCATTTAAAGTGCTTATCATTTTTTCTAATTTGTTACTTGTATCAGCGAATAAGACAATATCGTCCGCGAATCTGAGGTGTGTAAGTCGATCTTGATTAACTCTAATCCCTTCTGCCTGCCAGTTAAGATTGTCAAAAATGTGTTGTAATACCATTATGAACAGTTTGGGAGAAAGGGGGTCTCCTTGTCTCACTCCTCTGCAAATCGGTATATCAGGGCCTCGTGTCTCTAGTTTGACTTGACTTACGCTGCCCTCATAGATGTTTTTGAGTACTTTTATGTAATTTTCTTTTATGTTGTATTTTTTCAGCGCTTCCCAAATAGCGTCATGAGAGATCGTGTCAAAAGCTTTGGTGTAATCTATGAAAGCGATGTATAGTGGCCTGTTGTACTCCTTGTATTTCTCCATTATCTGTTGCAGTACTTGTATATGGTCCGTTGTAGAAAATCCGGAGCGAAACCCTGCTTGTTCGACTGGCTGGTAGTTATCAATCTGCCGGCTCAGCTGGCTTTGTAGAATTGAGGTGAACAGTTTATAAACACTTGAAAGAAGACTAATAGGGCGGTAGTTAGAGATGTCTTGAGGGTCTCCTTTCTTGTATAAAAGGATTATATCAGATCTTTTCCATTGCACCGGTACCTGACCCGTGTTCAGAACCTTGTTGAATAAATATGTAAGTGGGTTAGTTAGCAGGGTAGCACCAGCTTTTAATGCTTCATTTCGTATGCCATCTGGACCAGGGCTTTTTTCTGCTTTGAGTTTTCTGATGTGGTTGATAACTTCCTTCTCATGTACTTGTGGTATATCGTTCATGTTTTGAGAACTTGTTCCTACTATGTCATTTGCAGTGGTGCAGGAAAATGATTTTGCATATAATTCCTTGAGTTGAGCATTTCCGACGTTTGGCTCCCAGACTGGAGCAAGCGGCTGCTGCCCAATCTAGGGGGTCCAAATGCCTCCTGCCGGAGGCTCTACGCGGGGGTCGTGCGGTCCATGGCCCTTTACGGGGCACCGGTATGGGCGCGTTCCCTGAGGCGGCGACCAGCCCGCCGGTTGAGCGCGTCCCAAAGGACCATGGCCATCCAGCTGATCCGGGGATACCGCACGGTCTCCTGTGAGGCGGCGAGCCTCCTTGCCGGATTGCCGCCATGGGATCTGGAAGCAAAAGTCCTCGCGCAAATATGGGAGTGGCGCGAGGAGGCCAAATGCCGGGGTGAAACTCCGTTACCGCGACAAATCGCGGCTCGGCGGACAGAGCTCCGGCAGGATCTCATGGTGACATGGAGTGGGCGATTGTCGCAACCCAGCGCTGGGCACGCCACAATTGCGGCGGTAAGGCCCCTCTTTGAGGAGTGGCTAGAGAGGCGTCACGGCGTCCTCACCTTCCGCCTGACGCAGGTCCTCACCGGACACGGATGTTTTGGGAGGTTCCTGTTCAGGATTAGGCGGGAGGAAACGCCCGGGTGTCACCATTGTGTGGACCGCCCAGAGGACACGGTGGAGCATACGGTGGAGATCTGCCCCGCTTGGGCGGAGCACCGCCGTGTCCTCGTGGAGGCGATCGGTGGTGGCGACCTCTCGCGTCCGGCCCTGGTCCAGGCCATGGTACGGAGCGAGAGGGCATGGGAAGCTGTCTCCTCCTTCTGCGAAGCAGTAATGCTCGCAAAGGAGGAGGCGGAACGCGTGAGGGAGACGCAAAGGAGACGCCCTCACGCCCCTAGCCACCGCAGGAGACGCCCCGGGCGTAGGGAGTCGTAAGCCGATTCCCGGCCACCGTAGGCACGGGCTTGCGGACGGCAAGTTATGGGTAGCTTACCGTCCGATAAGGACCAAGCCCGAGTTTACGGCGCGTAGTGTTCCACGCGCGCCTCAAAGAGATGTCAGCAAAAGTGACGGGGCCTGATAGGACCGATGCCTGTCTGGGTCGCGGATAAATTTGAAAAAGAGTTACCGCGGCCCTGGCGCAAGCAACTGAAGGAACACGGGTGGGTTTTAGTCAGTAAAAGTCTGACACGCCCTCCCGCTTCACCCAGAGCGGGAGAAGTCATTGGATGATTTCCCACCCAAAAAAAAAAAAAAAAAAAAGCTATCTTGACCTTACTCAAGAACAACTCGATAAACTTGAGCGGCTTCAAAATGTTTGTATAAGGTTCATATTCGGGTTGTGCAAATATGACCATGTTTCCGAATTTCGTGTGAAGCTCAAGTGGTTGCCAATGCACCTGCGTCGGAATGCTCATATTCTTTCTCTTTTATATAATGTTCTCTTTACTCCTTCCACCCCCTTTTACCAAATTCTTAATTCATGCAAAAAATCTCCATGTAAGCATAAAACAAGAAAAGCTAATCAAGCTACGGAGATTTAAAAATTTTAAACTATCTAAAATGTGTAGCGTCATCTCGAGTCTGTGTTTATTTATTTACTTATTTTAAATTCTGATGAACACTGCGTGCGAATAAGTTCTTATCTATACGCCAGCGTGTTACGCCAATACCGAGAAATCGAAATAAGTTTTTCATTATCATTAGAGAAAGTTGGTTCAGATGTATTGTAATTAAAGGCTGTAAGTTACATAATGTATCATATTTAGTGACAACTGAAATGAAATGCTTGCATATTCAGGTTATGTTCTTATCAGTTCCACTTTGCATAGGCACATTCATGTCCGACAGAATATAACATGAAAAAGACAGTATCTACATCAGCTATTATGTTGGTTTTTTATTATGAAGAGTGGGTGCGGAGTTCCCGTGTTTCGGTGGGAACATGTTTTAAAACTGCGATAACGTTTGGATGCAGCTGGTTTGTCTGAAGCGTCCACTCGTAAAGGTATTATATAGAACCAAAATGGAGGCCGCGTGTGGCTGCGGTTATCGTGAAATGTGCACAGTTTGCGTGTGCATAGCACTTCGTTCATTATGTATGCGCGTGACGTTTTACGTATTGTCAGGAGTGGTGCTTTAGGCTGCACTGACGTGCTTAATTCAAAGTTAGAACCGAGCTCACCGCCTGGGCCGAGTTCGTTTGAATGCGTTTGTGATTCAATAATTAATTGGGTGAAGTTTCGGCGTTTGTCGTTGTTGGACGTTTTGTTATGTATTTTAGCATTATTGAATACTTTATACTAGCCCGCCGCTGAGCCCAAATGGCTTATCCCAAACCAATTGTGCATTTTTAAGGATACAAGGTAACCTATGATACTCAGCGATATTGTAGTTTTCAATCAGTGAAATCATTTTTGTATTTGAATCATTACTTTCAGAAATTAATTCGATAATCACATAAACAAACAATTTTCCCTCCATATAATAGTTATTTTAAATTTAGACAGCAATTATATTTTCTTTAAATAACAATAAAGAAGCTAAAGCTATGGGGGAGAATAAAGGCTGAAAAAAAATCACAATAAATAACAAATGCGGTAGTCTCCTCATAATCTGCCTAGCCTTTTTCTCAATTGCTGTTTGTGTTTTTTCATGGGGCGACTGCCTATCTGTCCTCTACAACCCAGTAACTAGATAACACGATACTCCTTGGCAAGACTGGTGTCAGATCGCAAGCTTCTGACTACTCGTAACGACTGTCAAAGATCTTCAAATAACAACGGCTTAACGTGCGGACCGACTTCGGCAAGCGTTGCTTAACCTTGAAGATCGACCGGTGCGGCTGTTATTATTTAGCCACGAGCTCCTCGACACTGCAAAATACTTATTCAGAAAAATGAAAGGAATGCACTATATCGTCACACAGTTTTCCTCCTTGATAAGCGAAGAAAAATGAGTTCCCTAGCACCTATAGCCGTAAACTTTATTTTTCTAAAATGCCGAGAATCTTCTGTACGCGAGCGCGAGCGTTGAGCGCGGTGCTGTGAGATTTCCGCTCACACTTGCTGAACAAGTTAACTGCTATGAATATGCTTGAGGGGACTTTTACATTTGTCTAGGTTGCCTGTGTGTTCTTTAGGAAGATTGAAAACCTTTAAATCCTGAAAATTATTATTAGTCACCTTCCTATTAAATAGTCATTGTTGCTATTAATAATACAATTTTGAGACAAGTTAAGACGTTATAAGCAACGCCATACAAATTCCGCAATATAAAAAAAAAACCCATTGCATAAAAAATATTAAAATTTTACAGTCTCTTGGAATCCACAAAAGCAAGCTCAACCGCTTCGTACCAACAAAATCCGTCCGCGTAAGTAATAATTTATGTATGTAGTACATTAGCCACTTAAACTTTAGCTAAGAAGTAAGAAAACAAATATTTTTAGCTGAGAACTTGTGAGAGTTCACGTTCAACGTCAGATAAGTTCGGGGTACGATGTGTTCTTATTAGCGGTGCGGCGAGGATTGTAACTACTCGATAAGTACGTGACTGAAGTACAGAGGTGAGGAACAAAGTAAACAAACTTTTATTTGTCTATACAACACGTAGCCTGCCCACTGAAATGTAAGATGCCTGTAAATATCACGGATCCGTTACAAATTATTTATTACGTTTGATATTAAATCGAATGTTGGAAAATTGGCTTCTTAGGTAATTAAAATCTCGGTTTTTCTAACATTAAGTACATACTAGCGATCCACCTCGGCTGCACACAGCACAAATTATATATGTCGTAGCCAAATCTTAGAAATCTTCACTTCACAGCTAAAACTAATCTTATCGAATAAATGTCAACGTTTGATGATATGTCAATTCACGTTTGGCCATTTCATGTAATGTTCCGAACTCTAAGGATTTTTACGTCGCGCTCGTGTTTTGAGTGACTTTTTTATTTTTTTATTTATGATGGGTTTGCTCTTGACTCTAGTCTAGGTCAGAGGTGACAGAGACAGAGTCGACGATGGAATGAGCTTATCCAGAAGAAACCTATAGGTTTTGGGTCGAAAACCTATATGCTAGTTGCCAAAAAGTAAGGCCTTAATGCACAAATAAAGGAAAAAATCCAAAAATGAAACAGTTGAAAATTAAGGTAAATTTTGGTATTCACAAGTTTTCGCGAAAATCTATATTTGCCCATATCTTTAAAACTTAAACCAATAAAAATGATACCAATTTTATTATGGCGACCCTCGGCACACGAGTTCGACTCGCACTTGACCGGTTTTTAACAGAGTAATGGTCCGCCGCCATGATGCATCGCAAAAACAAAATGATATCAAATCCTCTATCGGAAGATAAAGTAACTATTTTACGATATGATTTGTCCCTGGTTTGACTATATCACGAAGCAGCTGTGCGTTTCACAGTTCATATTGTCAAACACTGATTATTCATTGTTCTGGTCAGACCATATCATGATGTGGGCAAGGGATATTTTCCATTTCATGAAATGTTTGTATTTAATAGTCAGCCAAATCCTGTGCCTGTGCTGTACAGTGGTTAATTCTAAGATCGGGCCACGATATATAGACAAACCTTTGTCATTTATTGCTCTTTCTAATAGTGAAAATCGTATCAAAATCTGTTGCATGGTTTTGAAGAAGTAAACGGAGAAAGTCGACATGTAAAAGTGTATGTACAAACCAACTTACAGAAATAAAATCATTTATCATTAAAGAGTTAGAGGCAGTCTGTGACTTTGTTTTATACGCCGTCTACCTCTTAATAGAGATTTATCAACAATGTGTATACCGTTAAAACTACAAAATTAAATAAATATATGAATTCACTAAAGTAGCGTATAAGTTGCTACGACGTAGCACAGTCAGCTACGCCGTAGCACGATCATTTTTTCACCAGTAGCGGTATGAAAACATTTATATATTTTAGTGAAGTTTTCCTCGTCTGCGGAGCGATCACTTCGGATTTGTAAAGGCCCGCGTTTACTTAATTTTCGATGTCCTCTATACGTCCATTGGCTGTCAAGTTATATCCACTTCTCATTTTTCGGACCACGAATAAATACCCTCTTTCGGAATCACTTACTTAGATGAAACATATTTTTTTACAATTTATTTTCTTCCGTATAGGATATCTAATCTTATACCTTTAAACAAGCAATTCTTGTACATAATCTGAATCTCGGAAACGGCTCCAGCGATTTTCATGAAATTTAGTATGCAGGGGGTTTCGGGGGCGATAAATCGGTCTAGCTAGGTTTTATTTTTAGAAAACATCGTTTTCTCTATTTTCACCCGAGCAGAGCTCGGTCAACCAGGTATTATATTTAACATATAATAAAAATGACCTGTAGTTGTTCCATTTTAGGTTATTTAAGTCTGCTCATACTTATGAAAAATAACGGGATTATACTAGCTGGCAATCACTACACTACATATTCTAAAACAAAGTCCCCCGCCACGTCTGTCTGTCTGTTCGCGATTAAATCAAACATTACTGAACAAATCCGTTCATTTCCGCATGCAGTTTTCACCAATAGCCATAGTGATTCATGACGAAGGTTTAAATGTTTATTTTAGAATTGAATAGTATAGAATATACTTTATTGTACACCAAAAAAAAAAAAATAACACATATATTCTACAGCAACTTAATACTATGGGTACAAAGGTGGTCTTATCGCTGACAGAGATATCTAACGGACAACCTTTGGATGGACTAAAGAACTTAAGATAAAAACAGGGGGTAGGGTGTACAATTATATTAAAAAAAAAAAAAAAAAAACATAAAAATTATATAACTGTATAAAATACTATACGCAAACTTACAAATACTTACTTAAATTGGTTGAAATATGACGATAGTTGTTGAAAATGTGCGAAATTTCAAGCCGCCTGGGAGTTTTCATCTATAACGCTGCCTATACCTTTGAGATAACAAAACAACATATTAAAAAACAAACTCCCACGCCTCGTGTTAGATATAAAACATACACCTCGGATTCCCTTTGTCTGTGATCTCAAATATCTTAAAATATCTATAAAACTGAATAAGTCACATAATACATTAGAGTATACATAATGATCATGATAGCCCTGTTAAAATAATACGTGGATCTGATGATTGTTTCAGCTACGAGTCGAGTGTAGAGCAAATATCACATCAACTACATCTGCTTTTATATCTCCATTCTCCGCTGGAGTGTTCGCTCTCAAAGAAATAATAAAAAAAAAACATTTTTATTTCAGTTCCCGCAAGTGAAAAGATTTTATCGCATTTTGCAAGTAAAAGTAAGAAAACTATTACGTATCAAAAACGTTCCCTTTTATTCTATCCCAATTCTATCAGATTATTGCGGGAAAAGTAATGAGCGTGTCTTGATGCATGGTGCTCCCTCACATGCGGCGCTCTAGCTATCTGACGTGCTTCGAGAAACATATCGCTCTGTTACGCCTCGTCATTTCCATCGCACGCAGAAGTTACACGAAATTCGGAATGTTGCCCCAACGATAATAACTGATCAGCATGACCTACTTGACGCTGTATCATTAGAGTTCATTAGAACGTAGGTTTGTACTGAGTGCATTGAGTTTATGGCTGAAATTTCAAAACTAAAATGGTAACGATAAATTGTTAGATTGTTATCGAAGTCTATAATATTTATTAGCATGGCTGCAGTTCATTTGTCACAACTGATTACTCGCAGGTTTCATTAGACGTCTTGGAGGACAAACTCTCCAATTGCGCTAGTTGGCGCACAACTTTCCTGAATTATTAGTTGGCGCCGCAGCTATATTTATCGGTGCTCGTGACGTGACTGAAATATCTCCGCGTTCCTATTTTACTTGTACCTGTACCGTGTACGGGTTTAGAAGAGTTTTTATACTCACTTTGCTACGGTACAGATATTTCAAGTCATGTTTGACATTTTTAGAGGGAGTTTTATTAGAGTTATGGCAATTTGTGCCATGTTTGTGTATCTCGGCTGTAAATAAATATTGCAGGTGGGTTCCTGTCCCTCAAACTTGCCATGAATCAGATGGCCGGCAATATAGGTAATAGCAGTGAGGCTCTCGGTTGCCGCTCGGCTGGCCGATGAGTTACACTCGCAATTTTGCTGAATAATGAATTGCCCAGACCGCGAGCTGCCCCGTCCTTAGCAGGCAAGGCGTTCGCGTCGTCCTTATACAAATTTACAACATTTAAGGTAGGTACGTAAAATACTATGTGCTGATTCTGCTACACACTGTGGTTTCTAATCGGGCTGTGAGGAGATATCACAGAGTGCCATTGATAAAAGATTGCTCTTGTAAGCGAGGGACGTCGATGCCGCAGTGCAAATCAACGATGCAATTCGAATATCTTTGAAAGCGATTACAGGCCTATCTCTTTGCTGCCAACGCTTTCAAAGATATTCGAAAAAGTTATCAAATCTCGACTCTTACTTCATATTAACTTAAACAAAGTCCTGCATCGAAGACAATTTGGATATCAAAGAAATGTTGGCACACGAGACGCTATATATGCTCTTGTTAATGATGTTGTTGTTAAAATGAATAATAAATTGAAAGTAGCTGGTTTATTTCTGGATTTGAGTTCGGCGTTTGATACTGTTGATCACGATTTACTTATAGCAAAATTAAGTCACTACGGAGTAAGGGGCAAAGCCTCTCAACTTCTGTTATCCTACCTAAAAAACAGAAAAATGTTTGTAGAAATCAGTGAGATACAAGATGGACAACGACAAACATATAAATCATCCTTTTATAATATAAGTGCCGGTGTGCCGCAAGGATCTATACTAGGTCCCATATTGTTTATTTTGTTTACCAACGATTTAATCAATTATATAAATAAAATTCTACCCGACATACAACTTGTGGTTTTTGCGGATGACACGAATGCCATCATTGGGGCAAATGATACAAAAGAACTTGCAAATAAAGTTAATGCCGCGTTATCTTATCTGTATACATGGTTTACTGTAAATAAGTTAAAAATTAATAGTGCAAAAACCAAGGTAATTTTATTCAAAACAACTGCCCGAAATAAAGACACTATGACAATACAACTAAATGATGGCAATATTGAACTCGTGAGAGAAACTAAATTTCTGGGAGTACACATTGATGACTCATTAAATTGGAAAAATGAATTAGCCGCCATTGATGCATCTATATCATCCGCGTGTTATGCTTTAAGAACCCTTAGAGGTGAAATTGACAATAAATATTTAAAAATTGTATACCACGCACTGATTGAATCGAAATTAAGATACAGTGTACAATTCTGGGGAAACAGCTATAATTATAACAGTCAACGAGCTTTTGTCCTTCAGAAAAGAGCTATACGTACCATTGTCCGTATTTCACAAATTGAGAGTTGTCGTCCACATTTCTTAAATTTAAAGATCCTTACAGTTCCCAGTCTCTACGTTCTAGTCCTTCTGACTAATTTAAAAAAGTACATACATGAGTATGAGACGGATGAGGAAAGACGAGTTAGGGAGAGTACACGTAGGAAAGATTTGAAAAATAAGATAAGTCCTCATTTTAACATTGTGAAACATAGTTCACAATATCAAGCAGTGCAATTATTCAATAGGTTACCATTAGAATTAAAAAGCTTAATCTATAAGTCTTCATTTAAAACGAAGCTTCAAGCATTCCTACTGGATAAATGTCTCTACTCCGTTGACGACATGTAATATACCTATATAATTGTGATAATGCGCCGACTGATATTTTTTGTCCGTTTTGTTTGTCAGTTTTTTTAATTTTTAAATGACCTTCGTAGAAAGCTGACATGATTTTTACACCAATTTAATAATTTAATTGTATATTTCATTTTCTTTTATAATGCTTTTTCAATCATGATTTTAATTTGTATTTTATGTGTGATAATATATATTTTTTTTTTTTTTTTTTTTTTTTTTATGACTTATGATTTTATGAATGTGTTTTTTTTTATACTTATGCCATTATTTATTACTTGTTATTATTTTTATGATTTCAAATACAATGTAAATTGTTTGTGAATAAATTGAATTGAATTGAATTGAATTGAATGGAGCTTCACGTCGAACGAGGACGTGTGGTTGTCACACAATACTGCACAGTGCTGTGACTTCAGAGAGTTGGACATATTAATTGGGCGGTTTGCGACCAATCCACACGTGTTAAGCCTGGAGTACACGAACAAGCTAGCGTAGTAAGATAGAGGCATTAGCCAGCTTCTGGCTTGACATCAGTGTTGCATAAACGGCATTTTAAAGCTGGTTAGTTCTCATATAATTATAAAATAACAGTTTAACCGCTCCGTTTTTGTAGCGTTTTAATAAAAATATAATAAGAAAGTAAAAAAGTGGGAGCAAAGTTTGCAGAAAGAAGAGAGAATTCCAAACTAATATTCTGTCTGTAATTTACTTACCAACGTAAACAGTGAGTTCAGGAATTCCCACTCAACTTATTATCGAGGGTTGCATACCAGCCGCATGTATCCCGAACATTATTGAACACCAAAGCGGAATGCTTCGAGCGGCTGTTATTATTTCGTACAAAGGCACGTGATATATTACAGGACACAGGTGGATTGATTGAGAGGCATGCGGAGCGATCGCGCAGATTGTTTGTATGCCAATAGCTAATATTGCTACAGTACACGAACGCTTCATTGTATTTTGAAACTTTGATACATGTGTTCACTCTCTAGTGTGTTCGTCATTGATGAATGGTGTTAGTGTAGTGAGGTGCACACTTTTGTCACGTCTGACACGGAAATTCCACTGCACGGGTGACGTTCTAGAGAAAGTTTATACATATTTCTCGTCGTGGTCTGCATAGTGTTTCCTCAATTTTTTTTTGGGTCAGCTTCATATCCAAACGGATGCAACTCAATGACACACTATTCACTATTTGGAGCGACTGAATAACTGACCTCCACATCCAAATTACTGGGTAACAGAATACCTTTATTACCTTTGGTAAGACTGATTTCACTTTGACTATTTGTCACGACTGTCCAAGATCTGCAAATGACAGTTGAGACCCACGTCTTAACGTGGTGAAGGCACGGATGAGTCTTGATATGTAATGGATGGTGTTGTAGATGAATGTGGCGGATGGTGGTCTACGGGTCGACATTGCGTAACCTCAAATATAAATCCCTTCTTAGTACCTATGTTTAAATTAGCAGAATCAAGAACGGTGCTGTCTTTGTAATTGTTGTGGGGATTAAGAAAGCCCAAGTACATCAGGTGCATACTAACTAGGGTGGCGCACGGGGAAATGAGTGAGCTAGGGATAACTGCCGTAGTTGCTAAGTAGCAAAAACATCTAATTGCAATCAGAGGTAGAGTAGTGGTTAAGAACAGGTTTTTTATCAGTATAATTATTATTATCACACTCCAATACTTTCAGAAACCGCGCTAAAGTTACGACATTGCCTCGAGTTTCACTTTTAGATCTCGAAACCCATAAAAACGAAGTAAAACCTACAGCTTTAAATCTGAATGTCGAGAAAATATCGCATAAATTCCACAGAAGCAAATACGTTTACTTTACATAATACTTGTATTAAAGCACGAATTATATTCATCGTTTAATTTTTATAAACGAGCAAGTCGTTAGGGATCCAGTTTTATGTGGCTAAGGAATGACATCGTTATTTTCATTTCATTCCTCACTAGGTACTTGAGGTTCTCCAAGTGAAATGTGTTTAATCACTGCCTTCTTACGTGAAATATCATCGTATGGAACGTCCATAATGTCGAAAAATTTTGAATGCGCCATTATGAATTAGCCGTTAGTAACACATGGCGAACATTAGAGCTATTGTAATTTTTTGTTATTGTTGTAAATATTCAGAACCATAGATTACATCAGCGAACGCAGATTTTTTGTTTTTTCCTTTGTCTTTCAGTTATAAGCTTAGCAGACTTTATTTCTGTTAGAATCCCGGCCTAGTGCCAGACACCGCTTCAATTCTTCAGTTTCTGCACAATCGGCGGTAAGATTTTTGTCTGCAATATCGAGTTTCGGAATGTCGTGCCAGCATGCAGCTTCTGCTGTCTCCCAGGAGGATTTAGTTTGGAGACACTCGACCAACACCGAGTTTTTTAAATATTTTGAGTTGTTTATTTTATACTGAAAAGCTATTTTTAAGTTATTGCCTTTTTTTTCTCTGATGCCGCATTGCATGTCATCCGGCTGTAATACTATAGTAGGCAAAATCTTAAGAAACTGTAAGTGGTTATAGTATAAAAATAAAACCCACAAATAATGTTAATTTCACCCATTTATTAAAAGCTAGAGGAAGATTTTGAGTAACTGACGTGAACTTATGACGCAATTCTTACCATAGCAATTTTATAAGTTTTAGCGATTGATTTTCTAATTCAATCTTATAGTTCAAGGGTATATGAGAATTTCGTCTCGGAATCTGTTTTTGCCCCACGTCTCACGTTGCTCGAGGGTTGATGAAATCTTCCTAAAATCCGATCCAGAGCCACAACAAAGTCACTGTATGCCTACTTGAGACCTTTATCCTCTTGTTTTGACCCAAAACATATAACGTAGTTTTTGTGAAGGGTCAATGCACGATACCCGGGAGTATTGTGTTCTCAATTCAATTCTCAATTCTCAATTTTTTATTGCGTACCATAATGTATATACATAGTTGGTAGGAAAATAATTATATAAGTCACAATTATGGACCCTGTCGGGCACAGCATATATAAAGTAGGAGAGAGGAGGAAGGACACTGAGTGTTTAATGTTGTAAATTAATTGTATTATTGGTAAGTTTAGGTATAAGTAAGTTATAGGTACTGTTTTATTAATATAGAATTTAAGTTAAGACTTATAATTATTGTTTTATTAATATTCCATTTCAAATAGTTTTTGCTGAACAATAATAATTATTTAGATTTATGATAATACAAACTAATTAATAATACAGCAATTTGGCAAATTGTTAAATTGTAAATGAGCATCTTTTTTTGGATGTAAAAGCACCGCAAAAAATTTGCAGAGATAGTCAAGCGAATTTATTCAGCGCTAGCTCGCGTCGCCGGTACAATGGATGTTCTTTCTTTCAGCTAAGAATTCGAACGGGAGGGAAGCTTTGCAGACGGTCGGTCGCAAGAAAAATTAAATTGTATTGAAGCTCACTAATGTCGTCGGAAAAAGGTGGAGCTATTTATTATCCCAGTTTATTTATAAGCTGAGATATGAAGGGAGTAGGGGAGCGAGGGGCTTTTTGTAACACGGGTGAATAGTAAACGGTTTTTTTAGTATTTCTTTCTTTCTTTCTAACTCAGAAATAGATACTCAGATATAGTGGTCAAGCGCGAGCCTATAATTTATAAAAAAAATCATGTCGTCATAACCGGTGTCTAACCAAATAGCGCAGTGAAAAGCATGGGGTCAGTTGTAACTTCGCGCTTTGTTAATAAAAATATGAATTGTTAAAATTATTAATTCTATTCATATTGGTCTGGTTTTACTTTCTTAATAGAGCTAGAGTTGAAGTATCAATCAACGTTTAAAAAGCGGTAATTTAATACATAGATCTCAAGATATATTCGTATTTCTGAAAAGTGTTTCAACAAGCCCCTCTCTTCCCTAATGTACTTGAGTATCTGTACAGCGATGGGTGACGGATATAGCCCGTCTATATGGGCCATCGCGTTGATAGCCGGTTCGACCAGAATACTCGACCTTTACTTACAAATTGTGCATGTACAACGAGCGGGAATCCATTTAAATGTCTAATACTATTTACAAGCGCTCTGACCTTTATCATGCCTACGTGTTTTAATATGATTTGTTTTGCAATATCAGAGCTATTTTAAATTACTCTTTGAGCATGCAAATGGCACTGGTGAAATGGAAATTGAATCTTTTATGGGCAATAGTGATATTAACATTATTACTTTCTCAATACATAATAAAATAAACATATACAAACATATACTGATGAACAATTCCAAAATAAAGTGCTCAGGGATGCTGTAAATGCACCCTGGTTCATAAGAAATGACGATCTTCACCGTGACCTTAAAACGGAATTCGTCACCACCATTATCCAAAAATTTGCTAAAGCCCATGAACACAGACTTCATTGACACGTGAATGTTGAGGCTATCCAGCTGCTAGACAATACAGACTGACAGAGACAGTGCGTAGGCTAAAAAGAACAAAACCTTTTGAATTAGTGAATTGTACAAAGTGAATGAATAATAGTGACAACGCTGTGCTATACATATAACACATGAACATAGTGTTTTTATAAATTACATCAGACTCTAAGAAATTGCTACGGACTTGTGTAAAAGTGCAAGTGGACACTATTCTTAGTTTTAACATAATCTATAACGTAACATATTAAGTTAGATTTAAATTGCTTATTAGTATTTTAGGCTAGATCGTAATTACTTATTAAGATTTTTGTTTTTATTCTTGAATTTTGTTTAATAAAGTACAAAAAAAACTTTCTTTACTCAATTCGCATAATTATGGAGCAAAAGTTATGGACTTGCGGATAACCCCATAAAGACGCAGGTTATAGTGGTGGGCAGTTCAAGGATGGGTTCAAAAGTCGACTGGACTACTCTTCCCTAGGTATTTTTCGATAACTTAGTTATTCCGTTCTGCGAGAAAGTTAAAAACTTGGGGATATTCATTGATAGGAACTTCTCTTGGAATGCCCAAATGTAGGAGATTAGCCGCAAGCTATTTGCATCTGCTGCATCTTTGAGGAGACTGCGTAATTTTCTTCCGACTGACACCAGGATTGCGCTTGCACAATCTCTTCTTTTACCCATACTGGATCATGCTGATGCCAGATATCTTGACCTTACTCAAGAACAACTCGATAAACTTGAGCGGCTTTAAAATGTTTGTATAAGGTTCATATTCGGTTAGGGAAAATATGACTATGTTTCCGAATTTCGTGTGAAGCTCAAGTGGTTGCCAATGCACCTACGCCGGAATGCTCATATTCTTTCACTTTTATAAAATGTTCTCTTTACTCCTTCCACCCCCTTTTACCTAATTCTTAATTCATGCAAAGAATATCTCCATGTAAGCATAAAACAAGAAAAGCTGAGCAAGCTACGGAGATTTAAAAAATTAAAGCCATCTAAAATGGTTAGCGTCATCTCGAGTCTGTGTTTATTTATTTACTTATTTTAAGTTCTGATGAACACTGCGTGCGAATAAGTTCTTATCTATACGCCAGCGTGTTACGCCAATACCGAGAAATCGAAATAAGTTTTTCAATCTCATTAGAGAAAATTGGTTCAGATGTATTGTAATTAAAGGCTGTAAGTTACATAATGTATCATATTTAGTGACTACTGAAATGAAATGCTTGCATATTTAGGTTATGTTCTTATCAGTTCCACTTTGCATAGGCACATTTGTGTCCGACAGAATATAACATGAAAAAGACAGTATCTACATCAGCTATTGTATAGTGGCCGTGTTTCGGTGTGAACATGTTTTAAAACTGCGATAATGTTTGGATGCAGCTGGTTTGTCAGAAGCGTCCACTCGTAAAGGTATTATATAGAACCAAAATGGCGGCCGCGTGTGGATGCGGTTATCGTGAAATGTACACAGTTTGCGTGTGCATAGCACTTCGTTCATTATGTATGCGCGTGACGTTTTACGTATTGTCAGGAGTGGTGCTTTAGGCTGCACTGACGTGCTTAATACAAAGTAGGAACCGAGCTCACCGCCTGGGCCGAGCTCGTTTGAATGCGTTTGTGAATCAATAATTAATTGGGTGAAGTTTCGGCGTTTGTCGTTGTTGAACGTTTTATTATGTATTTTATCATTATTGAATACTTTATACTAGCCCGCCGCTGAGCCCAAATGGCTTATCCCAAAGCAATTCTGCATTTTCCAGGATACAAGGTAACCTATGATATTCAGCGATATTGTAGTTTTCAATCAGTGAAATAATTTTTGTATGTGAATCATTACTTTCAGAGATTAATTCGATAACCACATAAACAATCAATTTTCCCTGCATATAATAGTTATTATTAATTTAGACAGCAATTATATTTTCTTAAAATAACCATAAACAAACGCGGTAGTCTCCTGACACTGCGTGGTTATTCAGTATTTGTTTAAGACTTTTCCGTTTTTTTTTTTTTTTTTTTTTTTATGTATTATAGGCTCGCGCTTGACCACTATCTCACCTGATGGTAAGCGATGATGTGGTCGACGGTGAAGCACGCTTGCCTAGAAGTAACCTATTCACTCTTGACTTAAAGACTCCTAGATTGTAGCTATCGGGAAACACAGACTCCGGCAGGGAATTCCACTCATTAGCTGTACGCATAATGAAAGTATTTCCAAAACGTTTAGTGCGTATGGGTGGTATGTCTACCATGTAGCGATGGCGCATCGCCGTACGTCTTGTAGTCCGATGATGAAACGGGCTTGGTGGAATTAGATCATGCAATTCCATCGCACACTCCCCGAAATGCAACCGATAAAAGACCGACAAGCTGGCAACTCGGCGACGATGTTCAAGGCTCTGGAGCTTTGACTTAACCAGTGCCTCATCGCCGATGAGCCTTTTGGCCCGCTTTTCGATCGACTCTAGTGCATCAAGCTGGTATTTGGCGGATCCGTCCCAGAGATGAGAACAGTACTCCATGCATGATCGAACTTGCGCTTGATACAAGCTGAGCAGCTGTTCTGGCGTGAAGTACCTTCTAACCTTTGCAAGGATCCCCAGCTTTTTGGCAGCCAGCTGAGCCTTTGCCTCAATGTATGGGCCAAAATTGAGAGTCGATGTCAACGTAACGCCAAGAAGCTCAAGATGGTCAGTTATTGGCACGGTCACATCTCGGAAAGTTGGAGCCGGTTGGAATTGGCTCTTTTTAGCGGAAAAAAGACACGCCTGGGTTTTAGCAGCATTAAACCTGACCAGATTGGCATCGCCCCATTCGGAGACTGCCTGCAAGGACAGGTTCAGGCGCTCCACCATGGCCTCCCGCAGAGACTGGATCTGAGGTCCGGTAGCACGAGCGTTGGACATGTATCTCTCAGCAACAGTGCTGTCGTCTGCATACCCAAAGGTGCCGGGTTTTAGCAGATCGTTAATATGCAGCAAGAATAAAGTTGGTGAGAGTAACGAGTAGAGTAACGTTTAAAAATGAAACAAATAATGCACTTTATCGTCACACAGTTTTCCTCCTAGATAAGCGAAGAAAAATGAGGTCCCTAGCACCTATAGCCGTAAACTTTATTTATCAAAAATGCCGAGAATCTTCTGTATGCGAGCGCGAGCGTTGAGCGCGGTGCTGTGAGATTTCCGCTCACACTTGCTGAACAAGTTTACTGCTAAGATATGTTTGAGGCAACTTTTACATTTGTCTAGGTTGCCTGTGTGTTCTTTAATGAGATTGAAAACCTTTAAATCCTGAAAATTATTATTAGTCACCTTCCTATTATATAGTCATCGTTGCTAGTAATAATACAATGTTGAGACAAGTTAAGACGTTATAAGCAACGCCATACAAATTCCGCAATATAAAAATATCCCATTGCATTAAAATATAAAAAAATTACAGTCTCTTGGCCTCCACAAAAACAAGCTCAACCGCTTCGTACCAACAAAATCCGTCCGCGTTAGTAATAATTTATGTATGTAGTACATTAGCCACTTAAACTTCAGCTAAGAAGTAAGAAAACAAATATTTTTAGCTGAGAACTTGTGAGAGTTCACGTTCAACGTCAGATAAGTTCGGGGTACGATGTGTTCTTATTAGCGGTGCGGCGAGGATTGTAACTACTCGATAAGTCTTGACTGAAGTACAGAGGTGAGGAACAAAGTAAACAAACTTTTATTTGTCTATACAACACGTAGCCTGCCCACTGAAATGTAAGATGCCTGTAAATATCACGTATCCGTTACAAATTAATTATTACGTTTGTTATTTAATCGAATGTTTGGAAAATTGGCTTGTTAGGTAATTAAAATCTCGTTTTTCTAACATTTAGTATATTCTAGCGAGCCGCCTCGGCTTCACACAGCACAAATTATATATGTCGTAGCCAAATCTGATAATTCTTCACTTCATTATCCCAGCTAAAACTAATCTTATCGAATAAATGTCAACGTTTGATGATATGTCAATTCACGTTTGGCCATTTCATGTAATGTTCCGAACTCTAAGGATTTTTTACGTTGCGCTCGTAGTTTGAGTTAATTTTTTATTTGTGATGGATTTGCTCTTGACTTTAGTCTAGGTCAGAGCTGACAGAGACAAAGTTACGATGGAATGAGCTTATCCAGAAGAAGCCGTCAACGGGAACTACCATATAGGTTTTGGGTTGAAAACCTATATGGTAGTTCCCGTTGACCTAGAATCACGAAATTTGGCAAAAAGTAAGGGAAAATTCCAAAAAATAAAAATGTTAAAAATTAGGGTAAATTTGGTACTTACTCGTATAAGTTTTCGCGAAAATCAAGTTTTTTTCTTTAAAACTTAGCCACCAATAAAAACGATACCAATTTTATAATGGCGGTATAATGGGTAGGTATGGAACCCTCAGCGCACGAGTTCGACTCGCACTTGACCGGTTTTTTAACAGAGTAATGGTCCGCCGCCATGATGCACCACAAAAACAAAATGATATCAAATCCTCTAACGGAAGATAAAGTATCTATTTTACGATATGATTTGTCCTTGGTTTGAACACATTACGAAGTAGCCGTGCGTTTCGCTGTTCATATTGTCAAACGCTGATTATTCATTGATCTAGCCAGACCATATCAAGATGTGGGCATCGGATATTTTCCATTTCATGAAATGTTTGTATTTAATAGTCGGCCAAATCCTGTGCCACATACAGTGATTAATTCTAAGATCTGGCCACGACTTATAGACAAACCTTTGTCATTTATTGCTCTTTCTAATAGTGAAAATCGTATCAAACTCTGTTGCATGGTTTTGAAGAAGTAAACGGAGAAAGAGTTAGAGGCAGACTGTATCTTTGTTTTATACGCCGCCTACCTCTTAATAGAGATTTACCAACAACGTGTATACCGTTAAAACTTCAAAATTAAATAAAAATATGAATTCACTAAAGTAGCGTAGAAGTTGCTACGACGTAGTACAGTCAGCTACGCCGTAGCGCGATCATTTTTTCACCAGTAGCGGTGTGAAAACATTTATATATTTTAGTGAAGTTTTCCTCGTCTGCGGAGCGATCACTTCGGATTTGTAAAGGCCCGCGTTTACTTAATTTTCTATGTCTTCTATACGTCCATTGGCTGTCAAGTTATATCCACTTATCATTTTTTTGACCACGAATACCCGCTTTCGGAATCACTTACTAAGATTAAACATATTTTTTTATTATATTTTTTTTCCGTATATATATAAAGTATATAATAAAAATTACCTGTAGTTGTACTATTTTTACCCGACTGCCGAAGGAGGGTAATGTGTTTATCAGTCTATGTATGTATGTATGTATGTATGTATGTATGTATGTATGTATGTAAGTATGTATGTATGTATGTATGTTTGTTCCTATGTGGCGTTCCAGAGACCAAACGCGTTGGCAGATTTTGATGGTTCATACGTCAATCGATGCGTCTTAACCCTGCGAGTGTCATAGGCAACATTAAAATTGGATAATATAAAAATGGCGGATTTTGGGTGCCATATTGTGGTGGCCCAAATTATTTTTTTCTTCCAAACCCATCGTGTGGGGTATCAAAATAAAGGGGTTTCAGAGGTGATTTCAAAAATGTATAACACTTATATGTTTAAATGTATGTAATTCGAAAAAAAACTAACTAAAAAGTTATAAATAAAAAAACTTAATTCAAAAAATCAAAAAACCCGACTGCTTCAAAAGTGAACTAAAAAGTCGTAAACAAGGAAAAAATCATGCTGTGCAGGCGGAGGATACACCAGATTTTGGTCCGCCAGCCCGCGAATATGTATCCTCCGCCTGCACAGCATGATTTTTTCCTTGTTTACGACTTTTTAGTTCACTTTTGAAGCAGTCGGGTTTTTTGATTTTTTGAATTAAGTTTTTTTAGGTTAATTAACTCTGTTCATATGTTATGAAAAATTCATACACTTGCTGGCAATCACTGTCACTATAATATATTAAAACATAGTTCTCTGTCGCGTCTGTCTGTCTGTTCGCGATTAAATCAAAAACTACTGAACGGATTTGTATGCGGTTTTCACCAATAGACATAGTGATTCACGACGAAGGTTTAAGTGTTTAATTTGTTAAGGTTTTGTGTAAATTGGTTGAAATATGACGATAATTGTTGAAAATGTCGGAAAAAGTGAAGCCGCCTGGGAGCTTTCATCTATAACGCTGCCTATACCTTTGAGATAACAAAACAACATATAAAAAACAAACTCCCACGCCTTGTGTTAGATATTAACTGATACGCCTCGGATTCCCTTTGTCCGTGATGTCAAATATCTTAAAATATCTATAAAACTGAATAAGTCACATGATACACTAGAGAATACATAATGATCATGATAGCCCTGTTAAAATAATACGTGGATCTGATGATTGTTTCAGCTACGAGTCGAGTGTAGAGCAAATATCACATCAACTACATCTATTAGAAAATTAGAATTAGAAACATTTTTTATTTATTTTGCGGGGTTCAAGAGATGTAGCGATGTTCTTGAAATGAACCCTTATTACAATGCAATAATGTGCATACAAATGCCCAAGTGAAGGAACCTGATCTATTGTCGTCTGTACATATAAAGTAAAGTACACAGATGGAAAATAACACAAAATGTAAATCCTATTTTTGTATAATTTGAAATCGCAGACACAATACCTCATAAGGGGCCTGTGTATGGGCAATCTCTATTTGGATACAAAAAATACAAAAATACAAAATACAAAATCGTTTATTGTCACAATTAGCTTAATACATTAAGACGTGTTTGGAGCCTCCCTTTAAGCAAAAAATGCCTGTATTAGGAGACTCCGATCTTCCATAGCATTGCCGTGTTTACTTATACTAACTGTGAGTTACTATAAAATAATATACTGTGATGTGACATCTATGATTTTTTAATTTAAATTTTGTTCATTGAGTATTAAAAAATTAATAATTTATTTCTTTAAACATTAAAAAGTAAAATAAGATTAAATTGATAAATGATTTTACTAACATTATATAACACAATTTCTTGTTTTTGTACGTGGAGTGTTATGTGTTATTTGGTGTGTGTGCTGAAGTATAGTGTGTTGTGTGTATTGTAGTGTGTTGTGTGTAGCGTAGTGTGTGTGGTGTAATGTAGTGTGGTGTATTGGATGTGGTGTATTAGATTTAGGTATATTATATGGGATGAGTTTCGACTACTCATCGTGTTCCAGAAGTGCCTCGGTTTCCTCGTAGGTAAGTGGTTTTATCCAGCTTATTATACTTTTTTTACAGTCGCGGTAATTTTTATCGTAAACATACACGTGTTTATTAATTCTGTTGTATAGTTGTGCCGAACGTTTATTAAATTGCCTGCTTGCAAATCTAGTTTTAGTTTGAGGAATTTGGGAAACTAAATCTTTTCTCCTTTTTGATTTTTGGCTATTATTATACGGTGAAGCTTTATGTTTTTTAAGAGCGGTTTGGGTTATATACAGTTTTCTAACAGAGAGTAAATCACTTATTTGGTATAAGCTTTCAGTGGAGAATCTTTTATTTTTAAAATACATAATTTTTATTAGTGTACGTTGTGCTCGTTCCACATTGATAAATCTTGTTTTAGCTGCACCACCCCAAATTGGGATGCAATATAGTAGCACTGACTGGGCCAGTGCTACATATATTTCATTGAGGAGATTTCTGAGACGGTTTTTAGTGCTCACCATTGAACATGGAACAATATGTCTGAGGGTTTTAAAGATCCAACTGAGTTTCCTTATTCTCGCAGAAGTTTGCTCAATATGAGGATACCAGGATAGTGCTTGATCTACCACAACTCCCAAATATTTAGTCTTAGTGACCTTCCCAATACATGGGCAGTTACAACTTGTACTTGTCAAGTCTCCACATGTGTGTATCCTCAAATGTAGGTCATCAATAGGCTGTGTTCTGATAGTGATACTGAAGCATATGTAATTAGTTTTATTAGCGTTAAGTGAAAGTAAGTTGGTATTTAGCCATTCAGCTACCCGAGCCATTCCCGCCTCTGCACTCAGTTTAACCTCGTGCCAGGAAGAACCCGCGAATACAATAGATGTATCATCAGCGTACGAAAATACTTTTGCATTTTTTATTTCCATATTGCAAAGATCGTTTATATATAGGAGAAAGAGGGTAGGCCCTAAGACACTACCCTGATCAGTTATTATCGGTCATGCTGCTCTTATAGCATATGCATCTGCTTTTATATTTCCATTCTCCGCTTGCGTGTTCGCTCTCAAAGAAATGAAAATATTCAATTCGAATATTCCAGTAAACGAAGATCTACGTGATCTGAGTTTTAAGTGTCCATTAACGTAATAATAATTCGTCCAAGGCGAATTAATTACCTATGCAAAACTTTTTCCATTACGGAGGACCTGCTAGTGTCGACAAAGCTAGCTATTCAGAAGTTAGCCGCTGTATCCAGCTCAAAAACTTAATGTCATTGAGAATTTAAAACAAACTACTTACTTGCGTAGCTGATATTCAATGGGAGGATTTGTTATTGACCATTTGTACAAGAGAAGTTGTGAACAGTGCTGCAGTGTTACTTGCAGTATCGAGTTAGACACTTTGTTTGCGCTCAGTAAAGAAAGTCGTTATGCTGTAGATAATATTTTTATTTGAGTTCCCGCAAGTGAAAAGATTTTATCGCATTTTGCAAGTAAAAGTAAGAAAACTATTACGTATCAAAAACGTTCCCTTTTATTCTATCTCAATTCCATCAGATTATTTCGGGAAAAGTAATGAGCGTGTCTTGATGCATGGTCCTCCCTCACATGCGGCGCTCTAGCTATCTTACGTGCTTCGAGAAACATATCGCTCTGTTACGCCTCGTCATTTCCATCGCACGCAGAAGTTACACGAAATTCGGAATGTTGCACAAACGATAATAACTGATCAGCATGACCTACTTTACGCTGTATCATTAGAGTTCATTAGAACGTAGGTTTGTAACGAGTGCATTAAGTTTATGACTGAACATTTCAAAACTAAAATATAAACTATAAATTGTTAGATAGTTATCGACGCCCATTATATTTATTAGCATGGCTGCAGTTCATTTGTCACAACTGATTACTCGCAGGTTTCATTAGACGTCTTGGAGGACAAACTCTCCAATTGCGCTAGTTGGCGCACAACTTTCCTGAATTATTAGTTGGCGCCGCAGCTATATTTATCGGTGCTCGTGACGTGACTGAAATATCTCCGCGTTCCTATTTTTACTGGTACCTGTACCGTGTACGGGTTTAGAAGAGTTTTTATACTCACTTTGCTACGGTACAGATATTTCAAGTCATGTTTGACATTTTTAGAGGGATTTTTATTTGAGTTATGGCAATTTGTGCCATGTTTGTGTATCTCGGCTGTAAATAAATATTGCAGGTGGGTTCCCTCAAACTTGCCATGAATCAGATGGCCGGCAATATAGGTAATAGCAGTGAGGCTCTCGGTTGCCGCTCGGCTGGCCGATGAGTTACACTCGCAATTTTGCTGAATAATGATTTTCTCAGACCGCGAGCTGCCCCGTCCTTAGCAGAGAAGGCGTTCGCGTCGTCCTTATACAAATTTACAACATTTAAAATGAAAATCTACTGATTTATTTCAGGTTTTAAATTGCAGAGCTCTGTAGATCTTAAACAAAGAACAAGGAGAGGTTTTGTCAAAGACTTTACAACGAGTGCATATTATGTTTGCTTTGAGATTCCCATGCTGCTTGTTACGTATGCATCTTATGACTGTAATAAAATACTTTGATCATCTTATTATACAAGAAGACGTCATTTCCATGTTATGAGGCATTATACAAACCAATTCACTGAATAAATGTTTATCATAATATCACAGTAGATGTTAATCCTTTATCTCTTTGGTTAATTTGTCTTTGATAGGTATCGTTACACCAAGCAAATTTATCGTCAGCAGCCTTTTCATAAAATTAATTGTTTAAAGATCAAAGTCGATGATGTAAAATTAACTTGGCACAACTTTAGGAAATTCGTAAATCTTTGGAATAATGCTCGTTTAATAAGTTTCGTCACTCGCTTCAAAACAGATTAGACATTCTTTGTAAATTCAATGTTCAGGGTTGGAACTAGCGGCTAGCCGCGGTAGGTACGTTAAATACTTTGTGCTGATTCCGCTTCATGTCCACACTGTGGTTTCTAATCGGGCTGTGAGGGGATATCGCAGAGTGCTATTGATAAAAGATTGCTCTTGTAAGCGAGGGACGTCGATGCCGCAGTGCAAATCAACGATGCATTGGTGCTTAACGTTGAACGAGGACGTGTGGTTGTCACACAAAACTGCACAGTGCTGTGACTTCAGTGAGTTGGACATATTAATTGGACGGTTTGCGACCAATCCACACGTGTTAAGCCTGGAGTACACGAACAAGCTAGCGTAGTAAGATAGAGGCATTAGCCAGCTTCTGGCTTGACATCAGTGTTGCATAAACGGCATTTTAAAGCTGGTTAGTTCTAAGATACAACGCCATATAATGATTATGTAACAGTTTAACCGCTCCGTTTTTATAGCGTTTTAATAAAAACATAATAAGAAAGTAAAAAAGTGGGAGCAAAGAAGAGAGAATTCCAAACTAATATTCAGACAGAATATTAGTTTGGAATTCTCTCTTCTGTAATTTACTTTTTTTCTCCGCTGTAATTTACTTATCAACGTAAACAGTGAGTTCAGGAATTCTCACTCAACTTATGATCGTGGGTTGCATACCAGCCGCATGTATCCCGAACATTATTGAACACCTAAGCGGAATGCTGCGAGCGGCTGTTATTTCGTACAAAGGCACGTGATATATTACAGGACACAGGTGGATTGATTGAGAGGCATGCGGAGCGATCGCGCAGATTGTTTGTATGCCAATAGCTAATATTGCTACAGTGCACGAACGCTTCATTGTATTTTGAAACTTTGATACATGTGTTCACTCTGTAGTGTGTTCTTCATTGATGAATGGTGTTAGTGTAGTGAGGTGCACTCTTTTTTCATGTGCGACACGGAAATGCCACTGCACGGGTGAACGTTTATACAAATTTCTCGTCATGGTCTGCCTAGTGTTTCCTCAGCTATTCTTGGGTCAGCTTCATGTCCAAACGGATGCAGTTCAATCATTCTGCCTAGCCTTTTCCCAACTACGTCAGAGTAGACTTTCAGTCTAACCGGATTCAGCTGAGTACCAATGTTTTACATGGAGCGACTGCCTATCTGACTTCTACAACCCAGTAACTGGGTAACACGGTACCCCTTGGCTAGACTGGTGTCAGATCTCAAGCTACTGACTACTCGTAACGCCTCTCAAAGATCTTCAAATGACAGCCGGGACCAACGGCTTAACGTGCTTTCCGAGGCACGGAGTAAACTTGGTATGTTGAAAATGGTCACCCATCCACGGACCAACCTCGTCAAGCGTTGCTTAACCTTGTTGATCGACCCGTGCGGCTATAATTATTTAGCCACGAGCTCCTCACTGAGAGACAATTCGCTACTGAACGAATTCAGCTCATTGAGAGACTATTCGCTATTTGGAGTGACTGAATAACTGACCTCCACAACAAAATCACTGGGTAACAGAATACCTTTATTACCTTTGGTAAGACTGATGTCACTTTGACTATTCATCACGACTGTCCAACATCTGCAGATGACAGTTGGGACCAACGTCTTAACGTGGTTTCCAAGGTACGGATGAGTCTTGATATGTGATGGATGGTGGTCTACGGATCGACGTTGCGTAACCTCAAATATATATCCTATCGAGTATCTATGTTTGAATTAGCAGAATCAAGAACGGTGCTGTCTTTGTAATTGTTGTGGGGATTAAGAAACCCGAAGCACATCAGCTGCATACTAACTAGGGTGGCACATGGGGAAATGAGCTGAGGATAACTGCCGTAGTTGCTAAATAGTAAAAACAACTAATTACAATCAGAGGTATAGCAGTGGTTAAGAATAGGTTTTTATCAGTATAATTATTACACTTTCAGAAGCCGCACTAAAGTTACGACATTGCCTCGAGATTCACCTTAAGATCTCGAAACCCATAAAAACGAAGTAAAACCTACAGCTTTAAATCTGAATGTCGAGAAAATATCGCATAAATTCCACAGAAGCAAATACGTTTACTTTACATAATACTTGTATTAAAGCACGAATTATATTCATCGTTTAATTTTTATAAACGAGCAAGTCGTTAGGGATCCAGTTTTATGTGGCTAAGGAATGACATCGTTATTTTCATTTCATTCCTCACTAGGTACTTGAGGTTCTCCAAGTGAAATGTGTTTAATCACTGCCTTCTTACGTGAAATATCATCGTATGGAACGTCCATAATGTCGCCAAGCGTGATAATTTTTTCAATAAAATATTGTTGCGCAATTATGGATTAGCCGTTAGTAACACATGGCGAACATTAGAGCTATTGACATTTTTTGTTATTGTTGTAAATATTCAGAACAATAGATTACATTAGCGAGCGCAGCATTTTTTTATTTCTTTTGTCCTTCAGTTATAAGCTTAGCAGACTTTATTTCTGTCAGAATCCCGGCCTAGTGCCAGACACCGCTTCTATCTAAGGCTTCAGTTTTTGCACAGCGGTAAGATTTTTGTCTGCAATATCGAGTTTCGGAATGTCGTGCCAGCATGCAGCTTCTGCTGTCTCCCAGGAGGATTTAGTTTAGAGACGCTCGACCAACACGGAGTTTTCTAAATATTTTAAGTTGTGTATTTTGTTCTGAAAAGCTATTTCTTCTCTGATGCCGCATTGCATGTCATCCGGCTGTAATGCAAATTCTTAAGAAATACAGTTTCATTCACATTATTTGTGGGTTTTATTTTTATAGTATAAAAATAAAACCCACAAGTAATGTTAATTTCACCCATTTATTAAAAGTATCTAACGTGAACTTATGACGCTATTCTTACCATAGCAATTTTATAAGTTTTAGCGATTGATTTTCTAATTCAATCATATAGTTCAAGAGTATATGAGAATTTCGTCTCGGAATCTGTTTTTGTTCCCACGTCTCACGTTGCTCGAGGGTCGATGAAATCTTCCTAAAATCCGATCCAGAGCCACAACAAAGTCACTGTATGCCTACTTGAGACCTTTATCCTCTTGTTTTGACCCAAAACATATAACGTAGTTTTTGTGAAGGGTCAATGCACGATACCGGGGAGTATTGTGTTCATTCCATTTTAAATAGTTTTTGCTGAACAATAATAATTATTTAGATTTCTGATAATACAAACTAATTAACAATACAGCAATTTGGCAAATTGTTAAATTGTAAATGAGCATCTTTTTTTTGGATGTCAAAGCACCGCAAAATTTTTGCAGAGATAGTCAAGCGAATTTATTCAGCGCTAGCTCGCGTCGCCGGTACACTGGATGTTCTGTCTTTCAGCTAAGAATTCGAACGGGAGGGAAGCTTTGCAGACGATCGGTCGCAAGAAAAGTTAAATTGTATTGAAGCTCACTAATGTCCTCGGAAAAAGGTGCAGCTATTTATTATTCCAGTTTATTTATAAGCTGAGATATGAAGGGCGTAGGGGAGCGAGGGGCTTTTTGTAACACGGGTGAATAGTAAACGGATTTTTAAAGTATTTCTATGACTCAATCTTACCCTTATAACTCAGCACATCATGTCGTCATAACCGGTGTCCAAACAAATGCAGCAGTGAAAAGCATGGGGTCAGTTGTAACATCGCGCTTTGTTAATAAAAATTGTAACTGTAATAATTATTAATTCCATTAGTTTTGGTCTGGTTTTACTTGATTCAATAGAGCTAGAGTTGAAGTATCAATCATCGTTTAAAAAGCGGTAATTTAATACATAGATATCAAGATATATTCGTTTTTCTGAAAACTGTTTCAACAAGCCCCTCTCTCCCCTAATGTACTTGAGCATCTGTACAGCGATGAGTGACGGATATAGCCCGTATATATGGGCCATCGCGTTGATAGCCGGTTCGACCAGAATACTCGACCTTTACTTACAAAGTGTGCATGTACATCGAGCGGGAATCCATTTAAATGTCTAATACTATTTACAAGCGCTCCGACCTTTATCATGCCTACTTGTTTTAATATGATTTGTTTTGCAATATCAGAGCTATTTTAAATTACTCTTTGAGCATGAAAATGGCACTAGTGAAATAGAAATTGAATTTTTCATGGGCAATAGTGATATTAACATTATTTCTTTATTAATATTAACATTACACCTAAAAAATCCAATCCCACATCCTTTGCCGAGTATCGCCCAATATCTGTCTTGCCATTTCTATCCAAAGTCCTTGAACGCTTAATCCACAACCAAATAAGCACCTTCCTCTCCAAAAATAATCTCCTTAACCCCTTCCAGTCCGGCTTCCGTCCTGGTCATAGCACCACTACAGCGCTTCTGAATGTTTCTGACGATATAAGGTCTGCCATGGAACTGGGAAATCTAACGGTTTTGGCTCTACTTGATTTTAGTAATGCCTTTAATACCGTGGATTTCGATGTTTTGCTTGGCATCCTTGGCTCTCTTAACATATCTCCAACGGTAATTGAATGGTTTCGTAGTTACCTGTTCGGCCGCCGGCAACGTATTTGCATCGGAGAGACCTTGTCTTCCTGGTGTAGTACTTGTGCCGGGGTACCACAGGACGGCGTTCTATCTCCCTTACTTTTCGCTGTTTTTATTAACTCAATCTCCAACGAATTAATTTCTTCCTACCACCTTTATGCAGATGATCTGCAAATTTACTCACGAGCTCCTCTTGGAAATCTATCTGAGGCTATCTCGACCATTAATAGTGATCTGGCCCGTATATGCGACTGGAGCAAGAGGTTCGGACTTAAGGTAAATCCCATAAAGACGCAAGTTTTGGTGGTGGGCAGTTCAAGAACGGTCTCAAGGATCGACTGGACGACTCTAACCCAAGTTTCTTTTGACAACACTGTTATCCCTTTTAGCGAGAAAGTTAAGAACTTGGGTATATTCCTTGACAAAAGCTTCTCTTGGACTGCCCAGCTACAGGAAGTTAGCCGCAAGCTATTTGCATCTGCTGGATCTTTGAGAAGACTGCGTAATTTTCTGCCGACTGCAACCAAGATTGCGCTTGCACAATCTCTTCTGCTACCCATCCTTGATTATGCTGATGCCAGCTATCTTGACCTCACTGGCGGCTTCAAAATCTTTGTATAAGGTTCATATTTGGTTTGCGCAAATATGACCATGTTTCTGAATTTCGTGTGAAACTCAAGTGGTTGCCTATTCGACATCGCCGGAATGCTCATATTCTTTCTCTCCTGTATAATATTCTCTTTCTTCCTTCTACCCCTCTTTATCTCAAGAAACGGTTTCAGTTTCTGTGTGACTCGCACGTGAAAGTTCTTAGGTCATCGGATAATATGAAACTGAAAATGCCAATGCACTCCACTATCTTCCTAGACAAATCTTTTACTGTCCAGGCCACTCGTCTTTGGAATGCATTGCCTGTGACTATAAAGCGCGCGCAATCACTGCCTGTTTTTAAGCGACTTGTGAAGGAGCACTACATGTTACTGTGATCATAATCTTATATAAGCTGAATTGTTTTCTTGTCTGTATATTAGTTGTATGTATGTATTTATGTATCTATTATAGTTTTTTTTTTTTTTGTATTTAGTACCTACTTTCTTAATATCTTTTTATTTTAATTTTTAATTTTGCACCAAGTGCAACCCCATATTGTGTCCAGGCTGTCACTTTCCATTCTTGGTTGCCTGGAAGAGATCGCGAATCGCGATAAGGCCGCCTGTTGTATGTTGGTTTTAGATATAAGATGTCTTTTTGAATATTTTTTCTCTTGGTGTACAATAAAGTGTAAATAAATAAATAAATACACCCTGGTTCATAAGAAATGAGGATCTTCACCGTGACCTTAAAACGGAATTCGTCACCACCATTATCCAAAAATTTGCTAAAGCCCATGAACACAGACTTCATTGACACGTGAATGTTGAGGCTATCCAGCTGCTAGACAATACAGACTGACAGAGACAGTGCGTAGGCTAAAAAGAACAAAACCTTTTGAATTGTACAAAGTGAATGAATAATAGTGACAACGCTGTACTATACTTATAACACATGAACATAGTGTTTTTATAAATTACATCAGACTAAGAAATTGCTACGAACTTCTGTCAAAGTGCAAGTGGACACTATTCTTAGTTTTAACATAATCTATAACGTTACATATTAAGTTAGATTTAAATTGCTTATTAGTATTTTAGGCTAGATCGTAATTAATTATTAAGAATTTTGTTCTAATTCTTGAATTTTGTTTAATAAAGTACAAAAAAAAACTTTCTTTGCTCCATTCGCATAATTATGGAGCAAAAGGTATGGACTTGCGGATAACCCCATTAAGACGCAGGTTATAGTGGTGGGCAGTTCAAGGATAGGTTCAAAAATCGACTGGACTACTCTTCCCTAGGTTTCTTTCGATAACTTAGTTATTCCGTTCTGCGAGAAAGTTAAAAACTTGGGGATATTCATTGATAGGAACTTCTCTTGGAATGCCCAAATGTAGGAGATTAGCCGCAAGCTATTTGCATCTGCAGCATCTTTGAGGAGACTGCGTAATTTTCTTCCGACTGTCACCAGAATTGCGATTGCACAATCTCTTCTTTTACCCATACTTGATTATGCTGATGCCAGCTATCTTGACCTTACTCAAGAACAACTCGATAAACTTAAGCGGCTTCAAAATGTTTGTAAAAGGTTCATATTCGGGTTGTGAAAATATGACCATGTTTCCGAATTTCGTGTGAAGCTCAAGTGGTTGCCAATGCACCTACGCCGGAATGCTCATATTCTTTCCCTTTTATATAATGTTCTCTTTACTCATTCCACCCCCTTTTACCTAATTCTTAATTCATGCAAAAAATCTCCATGTAAGCATAAAACAAGAAAAGCTAAGCAAGCTACGGAGATTTAAAAAATTAAAGCCATCTGAAATGGGTAGCGTCATCTCGAGTCTGTGTTTATTTATTTACTTATTTTAAATTCTGATGAACACTACGTGCGAACAAGTTCTTATCTATACGCCAGCGTGTTACGCCAATACCGAGAAATCGAAATAAGTTTTTCATTCTCATTAGTGAAAATTGGTTCAGATGTATTGTAATTAAATGCTGTAAGTTACATAATGTATCCTATTTAGTGACAACTGAAATGAAATGCTTGCATATTCAGGTTATGTTCTTATCAGTTCCACTTTGCATAGGCACATTCATGTCCGACAGAATATAACATGAAAAAGACAGTATCTACATCAGCTATTATGTTGGTTTTTTATTATGAAGAGTCGGTGTGGAGTTGCCGTGTTTCGGTGTGAACATGTTTTAAAACTGCGATAACGTTTGGATGCAGCTGGTTTGTCAGAAGCGTCCACTCGTAAAGGTATTATATAGAACCAAAATGGAGGCTGCGTGTGGCTGTGTTATGGTGAAATGTGCACAGTTTGCGTGTGCATAGCACTTCGTTCATTATGTATGCGCGTGACGTTTTACGTATTGTCAGGAGTGGTGCTTTAGGCTGCACTGACGTGCTTAATTCAAAGTAGGAAACGACCTCACCGCCTGGGCCGAGCTCGTTTGAATGCGTTTGTGATTCAATGATTAATTGGGTGGAGTTTCGGCGTTTGTCGTTGTTGGACGTTTTGTTATGTATTTTAGCATTATTGAATACTTTATACCAGCCCGCCGCTGAGCTCACATGGTTTATCCTAAAGCAATTGTACATTTTTCTGGATACAAGGTAACCTATGATACTCAGCGATATTGTAGTTTTCAATCAGTGAAATAATTTTTGTATTTGAATCATTACTTTCAGAGATTAATTCGATAACCACATAAACAATCAATTTTACCTCCATATAATAGTTATTATTAATTTAGACAGCAATTATATTTTCTTAAAATAACCATAAACAAACGCGGTAGTCTCCTGACACTCCGTGGTTATTCAGTATTTGTTTACGACTCTTCCGTTTAAAAATGAAACAAATAATGCACTTTATCGTCACACAGTTTTCCTCCTAGATAATCCAAAAAAAATGAGGTCCCTAGCACATATAGCTGTAAACTTTATTTTTGAAAATGCCGAGAAATTTCTGTATGCGAGCGCGAGCGTTGAGCGCGGTGCTGTGAGATTTCCGCTCACACTTGCTGAACAAGTTTACTGCTAAAAATATGTTTGAGGCAACTTTTACATTTTTCTACGTTTCCTGTGTTCTTTAGAATGATTGAAAACCTTTAAATTTTGAAAATTATTATTAGTCACCTTCCTATTATATAGTCATCGTTGCTACTAATAATACAATTTTGAGACAAATTAAGACGTTATAAGCAACGTCATACAAATGCCGCAATATAAAAAAAATCCTTTGGTTTAAAAATATTAAAATTTTACTGTCTCTTGGCCTCCACAAAAACAAGCTCAACCGCTTCATACCAACAAAATCCGTCCGCGTACGTAATAATTTATGTATGCAGTACATTAGCCACTTAAACTTCAGCTAAGAAGTAAGAAAACAAATATTTTTAGCTGAGAACTTGTGAGAGTTCACGTCCAACGTCAGATAAGTTCGGGGTACGATGTGTTCTTATTAGCGGTGCGGCGAGGATTGTAACTACTCGATAAGTACGTGACTGAAGTACGGAGGTGAGGAACAAAGTAAGCAAACTTGTATTTGTCTATACAACACGTAGCCTGCCCACTGAAATGTAAGATGCCTGTAAATATCACGTATCCGTTACAAATTAATTATTACGTTTGATATTAAAGCGAATGTTTGGAAAATTGGCTTGTTAGGTAATTTAAAATCTTGGTTTTTTAACATTTAGTATATTCTAGCTATCCGCTTCAGCTGCACACAGCACAAATTATATATGTCGTAGCCAAATCTTAGAATTCTTCACTTCACAGCTAAAACTAATCTTATCGAATAAATGTCAACGTTTGATGATATGTCAATTCACGTTTGGCCATTTCATGTAATGTTCCGAACTCTAAGGATTTTTTACGTTGCGCTCGTATTTTGAGTTACTTTTTTATTTGTGATGGATTTGCTCTTGGCTTTAGTCTAGGTCAGAGCTGACAGAGACAAAGTTACGATGGAGTGAGCTTATCCAGAAGAAGCCGTCAACGGGAACTACCATATAGGTTTTGGGTTGAAAACCTATATGGTAGTTCCCGTTGACCTAGAATCACGAAATTTTGCAAAAAGTAAGGTTTTGCTCAGCACAAATAAAGGGAAAATTCCAAAAACTAAAAAAGTTGAAAATTAAGGTAAATTTTGGTACTTACAAGTTTTCGCGAAAATCTAAATTTGCCCATATCTTTAAAACTTAGCCACCAATAAAAATGATACCAATTTTATTATGGCGACCCTCAGCACACGAGTTCGACTCGCACTTGACCGGTTTTTAACAGAGTAATGGTCCGCCGCCATGATGCATCGCAAAAACAAAATGATATCAAATCCTCTAACGGAAGATAAAGTAACTATTTTACGATATGATTTGTCCCAGGTTTGAACACATTACGAAGTAGCCGTGCGTTTCGCTGTTCATATTGTCAAACGCTGATTATTCATTGATCTGACCAGACAATATCACGATGTGGGCGATGGATATTTTCCATTTCACGAAATGTTTGTATTTAATAGTCGGACAAATCCTGTGCCTGTGCTGTACAGTGGTTAATTCTAAGATCAGGCCACGATATATAGACGAACCTTTGTCATTTATTGCTTTTTCTAATAGTGAAAATCGTATCAAAATCTGTTGCATGGTTCTGAAAAAGTAAACGGAGAAAGTCGACATGTAAAAGTGTTTGTACAAACCAACTTACAGAAATAAAATCATTTACCATTAAAGAGTTAGAGGCAGTCTGTGACTTTGTTTTATACGCCGTCTACCTCTTAATAGAGATTTATCAACAATGTGTATACCGTTAAAACTTCAAAATTAAATAAAAATATGAATTCACTAAAGGAGCGTAGAAGTTGCTACGACGTAGCACAGTCAGCTACGCCGTAGCACGATCATTTTTTCACCAGTAGCGGTGTGAAAACATTTATATATTTTAGTGAAGTTTTCCTTGTCTGCGGAACGATCACTTCGGATTTGTAAAGGCCCGTATTTACTTAATTTTCGATGTCCTCTATACGTCCATTGGCTGTCAAGTTATATCCACTTCTCATTTTTCGGACCACGAATAAATACCCTCTTTCGGAATCACTTACTAAGATGACACATAATTTTTTTCAAATTTATTTTCTTCCGTATAGGATATCTAATCTTATACCTTTAAACAAGCAATTCTTGTATATATGTATCTACATAATCTGAATCTCGGAAACGGCTCCAGCGATTTTCATGAAATTTAGTATGCAGGGGGTTTCGGGGGTGATAAATCGGTCTAGCTAGGTTTTATTTTTAGAAAACGTCGTTTTCTCTATTTTCACCCGAGCAGAGCTCGGTCAACCAGGTATTTAACATATAATAAAAATGACCTGTAGTTGTTCCATTTTAGGTTATTTAAGTCTGCTCATACTTATGAAAAATAACGGGATTATACTAGCTGGCAATCACTATTACTACATATTCTAAAACAAAGTCCCCCGCCACGTCTGTCTGTCTGTTCGCGATTAAATCAAACATTACTGAACAAATCCGTTCATTTCCGCATGCAGTTTTCACCAATAGACATAGTGATTCATGACGAAGGTTTAAATGTTTATTTTAGAATTGAATAGTATAGAATATACTTTATTGTACACCAAAAAAAAGAAATAACACAAATATTCTACAGCAACTTAATACTATGGGTACAAAGGCGGTCTTATCGCTGACAGAGATATCTATCTATCTACAACCTTTGGATGGACTAACTTGCTATAATATCGAGTTAGACACTTTGTTTGCGCTCAGTAAGGAAAGTCGTTATGCTGTAGATCGAAGATTTTATCGCATGTTGCAAGTAAAAGTAAGAAAACTATTACGTATCAAAAACGTTCCCTTTTATTCGATCTCAATTCCATCAGATTATTGCGGACAAAGTAATGAGCGTGTCTTGATGCATGGTGCTCCCTCACATGCGGCGCTCTAGCTATCTTACGTGCTTCGAGAAACATATCGCTCTGTTACGCCTCGTCATTTCCATCGCACGCAGAAGTTACACGAAATTCGGAATGTTTGCCCCAACGATAATAACTGATCAGCATGACCTACTTGACGCTGTATCATTAGAGTTGATTAGTACGTAGGTTTATACCGAGTGCATTGAGTGAACATTGCAAAACTAAAATGGAAACGATAAATTGTTAGATTATCGACGTCCATCATATTTATTAGCATGGCTGCAGTTCATTTGACACAACTGATTACTCGCAGGTTTCATTAGACGGCTTGGAGGACAAACTCTCCAATTGCGCTAGTTGGCGCACAACTTTCCTGAATTATTAGTTGGCGCCGCAGCTATATTTATCGGTGCTCGTAACGTAACTGAAATATCTCCGCGTTCCTATTTTTACTTGTACCTGTACCGTGTACGGGTTTAGAAGAGTTTTTATACTCACTTTGCTACGGTACAGATATTTCAAGTCATGTTTGACATTTTTAGAGGGATGTTTTATTTGAGTTATGGCAATTTGTGCCATGTTAAATATTGCAGGTGGGTTCCCTCAAACTTGTCATGAATCAGATGGTCGGCAATATAGGTAATAGCAGTGAGGCTCTCGGTTGCCGCTCGGCTGGCCGATGAGTTACACTCGCAATTTTGCTGAATAATGAATTTCCCAGACCGCGAGCTGCCCCGTCCTTAGCAGGGAAGGCGTTCGCGTCGTCCTTATACAAATTTACAACATTTAAAAGGAAAATCTACTGATTTATTTCAGGCTTTAAATTGCAGAGCTCTGTAGATCCTAAACAAAGAACAAGGAGAGGTTTTGTCAAAGTCGTCTGCAGACTGTACAACGAGTGCAAATTATGTTTCCTCCTATTCTGCTTGTAACGTATGCATCTTATGGCTGTAATAAAATAATTTGATCATCTTATTATACAAGAAGACGTCATTTCCATGTTATGAGGCATTATACAAACCAATTCACTGAATAAATGTTTATTATAATATCACAGTAGATATTAATCCTTTATCTCTTTGGTTAATTTGTCTTTGATAGGTATCGTTACACCAGGCAAATTTATCGTCAGCAGCCTTTTCATAAAATTAATTGTTTAAAGATCAAAGTCGATGATGTAAAATTAACTTTGCACAACTTTAGGAAATTCGTAAATCTTTGGAATAATGCTCGTTTAATAAGTTTCGTCACTCGCTTCAAAACAGATTAGACATTCTTTGTAAAGTCAATGTTCAGGGTTGGAACTAGCGGCTAGCCGCGGTAGGTACGTAAAATACTTTGTGTTGATTCTGCTACACATTGCGGTTTCTAATCGGGCTGTGAGGGGATATCGCAGAGTGCTATTGATAAAAGATTGCTCTTGTAAGCGAGGGACGTCGATGCCGCAGTGCAAATCAACGATGCAATGGAGCTTAACGTCAAACGAGGACGTGTGGTTGTCACACAATACTGCACAGTGCTGTGACTTCAGAGAGTTGGACATATTAATTGGACGGTTTGCGACCAATCCACACGTGTTAAGCCTGGAGTACACGAACAAGCTAGCGTAGTAAGATAGAGGCATTAGCCAGCTTCTGGCTTGACATCAATGTTGCATAAACGGCATTTTAAAGCTGGTTAGTTGTCATATAATTATAAAGTAACAGGTAAACCGCTCCGTTTTTGTATCGTTTTAATAAAAACATAATAAGAATGTAAAAAAGTCGGAGCAAAGCTCGCAGAAAGAAGAGAGAATTCCAAACTAATATTCTGTCTGTAATTTACTTACCAACGTAAACAGTGAGTTCAGGAATTTCCACTCAACTTATGATCGTGTGTTGCATACCAGCCGCATGTACTCGTATCCCGAACATTATTGAACACCTAAGCGGAATGCTGCGAGCGGCTGTTATTTCGTACAACGGCACGCGATATATTACAGGACACAGGTGGATTGATTGAGAGGCATGCGGAGCGATCGCGCAGATTGTTTGTATGCCAATCGCTAATATTGCTACAGTACACCAACGCTTCATTGTATTTTGAAACTTTGATACTTGTGTTCACTCTGTAGTGTGTTCGTCATTGATGAATGGTGTTAGTGTAGTGAGGTGCACACTTTTGTCATGTTTGACACGGAAATGCCACTGCACGGGTGACGTTCCAGTGAACATTTAAATATATTTCTCGTCGTGGTCTGCCTAGTGTTTCTTTAACTATTTTTGGGTCAGCTTTATGTCTAAACGGATGCAGTTCAAAAAGAATAAGAATAATTAAGAATAATTTATTAAAAAGTAAGTACGTTCACAAAAGTGTACATTAGGTGCAGTAATTTAATTTCTAAAACAATTGTATAAATAGAGCTTATATGTAAACTATTTCTAAAATATTTTATTACAACTACAAGCTTATTAAAAGAAAGAATGTAAATTTTTTGGTAGGGACCTGCCCGATTTAGGTTCTTTCAAACCTGTGTTTCAGGCCATCACTTTACTTAGAGCAATAATTGGGCCAGTTAAATTATTGAATAAAATTAGACTATTAACAAACATAAGAATACATAAATTGGTACAAAACACAAAAAAAACAAATAATAAAAGAACAAAAAAAATAATAACATATAAATTTAAGTATGTAAATCAATCTGCCTAGCCTTTTCCCAACTATGTTAGGGTCAGCTTCCAATCTAACCGGATTCATCTGAGTACCAGTGTTTTACATGGAGCGACTGCCTACCTGACCTCCACAACCCAGTAACTGGATAACACGGTACCCCTTGGCTAGACTGGTGTCAGATCTGCTTCTGACTACTCGTAACGACTGTCAAAGATCTTCAAATGACAGCCGGGACCAACGGCTTAACGTGCTTTCCGAGGCACTGAGGAAACTCAATATGTTCAAAATGGTCACACATCCACGGACCGACCTCGTCAAGCGTTGCTTAACCTTGTTGATCGACCCGTGCGGCTGTTATTATTTAGCCACGAGCTCCTCACTGAGAGACTATTCGCTACTGAACGAATTCAGCTCACTGAGAGACTATTCGCTATTTGGAGCGATTGAATAACTGACCGCCACAACAAAATCACTGGTTAACAGAATACCTTTGGTAAGACAGATGTCACTTTGACTATTCTTCATGACTGTCCAAGATCTGCAACTCCGTAGTAGTATTGATATGTGATGGATGGTGGTCTACGGATCGACATTGCGTAACCTCAAATATATATCTCATCGTAGTATCTATGTTTGAATTAGCAGAATGAAGAACGGTGCGGTCTTTGTAATTGTTGTGGGTATTGTATGTATGTCGTGTTGTGACAAATAAACACTTTTTCTTTTCTTTCTTTCTTTCTTTCTATCAGCTGCATACTAACTAGGGTGGCCCATGGGGAAATGAGCTGAGGATAACTGCCGTAGTTGCTAAATAGCAAAAACAACTTATTACAATCAGAGGTAGAGCAGTAGTTAAGAAAAGGTTTTTATCAGTATAATTATTATCACACTCCAATACTTTCAGAAGCCGCGCTAAAGTTACGACATTGCCTCGAGATTCACCTTAAGATCTCGAAACCCATAAAAACGAAGTAAAACCTACAGCTTTAAATCTGAATGTCGAGAAAATATCGCATAAATTCCACAGAAGCAAATACGTTTACTTTACATAATACTTGTATTAAAGCACGAATTATATTCATCGTTTAATTTTTATAAACGAGCAAGTCGTTAGGGATCCAGTTTTATGTGGCTAAGGAATGACATCGTTATTTTCATTTCATTCCTCACTAGGTACTTGAGGTTCTCCAAGTGAAATGTGTTTAATCACTGCCTTCTTACGTGAAATATCATCGTATGGAACGTCCATAATGTCGCCAAGCGTGATAATTTTCTCAATAAAATATTGTTGCGCAATTATGGATTAGCCGTTAGTAACACATGGCGAACATTAGAGCTATTGACATTTTTTGTTATTGTAGTAAATATTCAGAACAATAGATTACATCAGCGAACGCAGATTTTTTTTATTTCTTTTGTCCTTCAGTTATAAGCTTAGCAGACTTTATTTCTGTCAGAATCCCGGCCTAGTGCCAGACACCGCTTCTATCTAAGGCTTCAGTTTTTGCACAGTCGGCGGTGAGATTTTTGTCTGCAATATCGAGTTTCAGAATGTCGTGCCAGCATGCAGCTTCTGCTGTCTCCCAGGAGGATTTAGTTTAGAAACGCTCGACCAACACGGAGTTTTCTAAATATTTTAAGTTGTGTATTTTGTTCTGAAAAGCTATTTCTTCTCTGATGCCGCATAGCATGTCATCCGGCTGTAATACAAATTCTTAAGAAACTGTAAGTGGTTATAGTATAAAAATAAAACTTAACTTTAAATACATTATTTATACTTTTAATAAATGGGTGAAATTCTTAAGAAACTGTAAGTGGTTATAGTATAAAAATAAAACTTAACTTTAAATACATTATTTAAAGTTAAGTTATATTTTTATACCAAAACCACTTACAGTTTCTTAAGAATTTCACCCATTTATTAAAAGTATCTAACGTGAACTTATGACGCTATTCTTACCATAGCAATTTTATAAGTTTTAGCGATTGATTTTCTAATTCAATCATATAGTTCAAGAGTATATGAGAATTTCGTCTCGGAATCTGTTTTTGTTCCCACGTCTCACGTTGCTCGAGGGTCGATGAAATCTTCCTAAAATCCGATCCAGAGCCACAACAAAGTCACTGTATGCCTACTTGAGACCTTTATCCTCTTGTTTTGATCCAAAACCTACAACGTAGTTTTTGTGAAGGGTCAATGCACGATACCGGGGAGTAGTGTGTTCATTCTATTGCAAATAATTTTTGCTGAACAATAATAATTATTTAGATTTATGATAATACAAACTAATTAATAATACAGCAATTTGGCAAATTGTTACATTGTAAATGAGCATCTTTTTTTGGATGTCAAAGAACCGCAAAATTTTTGCAGAGCATGTCAAGCGAATTTATTCAGCGCTGGCTCGCATCGCCGGTACAATGGATGTTCTTTCTTTCAGCTAAGAATTCGAACGGGAGGGAAGCTTTGCAGACGGTCGGTCGCAAGAAAAGTTAGATTGTATTGAAGCTCACTAATGTCCTCGGAAAAAGGTGGCGCTATTTATTATCCCAGTTTATTTATAAGCTGAGATATGAAGGGAGTAGGGGAGCGAGGGGCTTTTTGTAACACGGGTGAATAGTAAACGGTTTTTTTAGTATTTCTTTCTTTCTTTCTAACTCAGAAATAGATACTCAGATATAGTGGTCAAGCGCGAGCCTATAATTAAAAAAAAAAAAAACATGTCGTCATAACCGGTGTCTAACCAAATAGCGCAGTGAAAAGCATGGGGTCAGTTGTAACTTCGCGCTTTGTTAATAAAAATATGAATTGTTATAATTATTAATGCAATTCATATTGGTCTGGTTTTACTTGCTTAATAGTGCTAGAGTTGAAGTATTAATCAACGTTTAAAAAGCGGTAATTTAATACATAGATCGCAAAATATATTCGTTTTCTGAAAACTGTTTCAACAAGCCCCTCTCTTCCCTAATGTACTTGAGCATCTGTACAGCGATGGGTGACGGATATAGCCCGTCTATATGGGCCATCGCTTTGATAGCCGGTTCGATCAGAATACTCGACCTTTACTTACAAAGTGTGCATGTACATCGAGCGGGAATCCATTTAAATGTCTAATAGTATTAACAAGCGCTCTGACCTTTATCATGCCTACGTGTATTAATATGATTAGTTTCGCAATATCAGTGCCATTTTAAATTACTCTTTGAGCATGAAACTGGCACTGGTTAGATTGAAATTGAATCTTTCATGGGCAATAGTGATATTAACCTTATTACTATCTTACATAATAAAATAACCATATACAAGCATATACTGATGCCAATTTGGACGTATGGTATTCCACTTTGGGGCTGTACTAAACAAAGCAACGTCAAATTAATCCAACAATCCCAAAATAAAGTGTTCAGGGATGCTGTAAATGCACCCTGGTTCATAAGAAATGACGATCTTAACCGTGACCTTAAAACGGAATTCGTCACCACCATCATTAAAAAATTTGCTGAAGCCCACGAACATAGACTTCATTGACAAGTGAATGTTGAGGCTATTCAGCTGCTAGGCAATACAGACTTTGTGCGTAGGCTAAAAATAACTTAACCTTTTGAATAAGTGAAGTGTACAAAGTAAATAAATAATAGTCACATCGCTGTGCTATACATATAATACATGAACATAGTGTTTTTATAAATTACATCAGACTTTAAGAAATTGCTACGGACTTTTGTAAAAGTGCAAATGGACACTATTCTTAGTTTTAACATAATCTATAACGTAACATATTAAGTTAGATTTAAATTGCTTATTAGTATTTTAGGCTAGATCGTAATTAATTATTAATAATTTTGTTATAACTATCTTTAGAAGTAGACTCGCGGTAAAGACTAATACTCTCGAAAAGTGCTTCAGCTGGGGTACCACAGAGTGGCGTTCTATCTCCTTTACTTTTAGCAGTTTTATAAACTCAATCTCCAGTGAACTTACTTCTTCCTATCATCTTTATGCGGAGGATCTACAAATTTATTCTCGAGCTCCTAGTCTGAGGTTATCGTAACAATAAATCGTGATCTGGCCCACCTATGCGAATAGAGCAAAAGGTATGGACTTGCGGCTAACCCCACAAAGAGGCAGCTTATAGTGGTGGACAGTTCTAGTCTGAGGTTATCGTAACAATAAATCGTGATCTGGCCCACCTATGCGAATAGAGCAAAAGGTATGGACTTGCGGCTAACCCCACAAAGAGGCAGCTTATAGTGGTGGACAGTTCTAGTCTGAGGTTATCGTAACAATAAATCGTGATCTGGCCCACCTATGCGAATAGAGCAAAAGGTATGGACTTGCGGCTAACCCCACAAAGAGGCAGCTTATAGTGGTGGACAGTTCTAGTCTGAGGTTATCGTAACAATAAATCGTGATCTGGCCCACCTATGCGAATAGAGCAAAAGGTATGGACTTGCGGCTAACCCCACAAAGAGGCAGCTTATAGTGGTGGACAGTTCTAGTCTGAGGTTATCGTAACAATAAATCGTGATCTGGCCCACCTATGCGAATAGAGCAAAAGGTATGGACTTGCGGCTAACCCCACAAAGAGGCAGCTTATAGTGGTGGACAGTTCTAGTCTGAGGTTATCGTAACAATAAATCGTGATCTGGCCCACCTATGCGAATAGAGCAAAAGGTATGGACTTGCGGCTAACCCCACAAAGAGGCAGCTTATAGTGGTGGGCAGTTCTAGGATGGGTTCAAAAATCGACTGGACTACTCTTCCCTAGGTTTTTTTCGATAACTCAGTTATTCCGTTCTGCGAGAAAGTTAAAACCTTGGGGATATTCATTGATAGTAACTTCTCTTGGACTGCCCAACTGCAGGAGATTAGCCGCAAGCTATTTGCATCTGCTGCATCTTTGAGGAGACTGCGTAATTTTCTTCCGACCGCCACCAGGATTGTGCTTGCACAATCTCTTCTTTTCCCATACTTGATTATGCTGATGCCAGCTATCTTGAACTTACTCTTCTTGAGTAAGGTCAAGATAGCTGGCATCAACTCGACAAACTTGAACGGCTTCAAAATGTTTGTATAAGTGTCATATTCGGGTTGCGCAAATAATGACCATGTTTCCGAATTGCGTGTGAAGCTCAAGTGGTTGCCAATGCACCTAAGCCGGAATGCTCTAATTTTTCTCTTTTATATAATGTTCTCTTTACTCCATCCACCCCCTTTTACCTAATTCTTAATTCATGCAAAGAATATCTCCATGTAAGCATAAAACAAGAAAGCTAAGCAAGCTACGGATATTTAAAAATTTAAAGCCATCTAAAATGGGTAGCGTCATCTCGAGTCTGTGTTTATTTATTTGCTTATTTTAAATTCTGATGAACACTGCGTGCAAATAAGTTCTTATCTATACGCGTGTCACGCCAATACCGAGAAATCGAAATAAGTTTTTCAGTCTCATTAGTGAAAATTGCTTCAGATGTATTGTAATTATAGGCTGTAAGTTATATAATGTATCATATTTAGTGTCAACTGAAATGAAACGCTTGCATATTCAGGTTATGTTCTTATCAGTTCAACTTTGCATAGGCACATTTATGTCCGACAGAATATAACATGAAAAAGACAGTATCTACATCAGCTATTATGTTGGTTTTTTATTATGAAGAGTGGGTGTGGAGTTGCCGTGTTTCGGTGTGAACATGTTTTAAAAATGCGATAACGTTTAGATGCAGCTGGTTTGTCAGAAGCGTCCACTCGTAAAGGTATTATATAGAACCAAAATGGAGGCCGCGTGTGGCTGTGGTTATCGTGAAATGTGCACAGTTTGCGTGTGCATAGCACTTCGTTCATTATGTATGCGTGTGACGTTTTACGTATTGTCAGGAGTGGTGCTTTAGGCTGCACTGACGTGCTTAATTCAAAGTTAGAACCGAGCTCACAGCCAGGGCCGAGTTCGTTTGAATGCGTTTGTGAATCAATAATTAATCGGGTGAAGTTTCGGCGTTTGTCGTTGTTGGACGTTTTGTTATGGATTTAAGCATTATTGAATACTTTATACTAGCCCGCCGCTGAGCCCAAATGGCTTATCCCAAAGCAATTCTGCATTTTCCAGGATACAAGGTAACCTATGATACTCAGCGATATTGTAGTTTTCAATCAGTGAAAGAATTTTTGTATTTGAATCATTACTTTTAGAGATTAATTCGATAATCACATAAACAAACAATTTTTCCTCCATATAATAGTTATTTTAAATTTAGACAGCAATTATATTTTCTTAAAATAACAATAAAGAAGCTAAAGCTATGGGGGAGACCTTTGCCCAGCAGTGGGAGAATATAGGCTGAAAAAAAAATAACAATAAATAACAAATGCGGTAGTCTCCTCATAATCTGCCTAGCCTTTTTCTCAATTGTTGTTGGGGTCGGCTTCCACTCTTACCGGATTCAGCTGAGTACCAGTGTTTTTTCATGGAGCGACTGCCTATCTGTCCTCTACAACCCAGTAACTGGATAACACGGTACTCCTTGGCAAGACTGGTGTCAGATCGCAAGTTTCTGACTACTCGTAACGACTGTCAAAGATCTTCAAATAACAGCCGGGAACAACGGCTTAACGTGCGTTTTGTTAGGCACGGAGGAAACTCGGTATTTTTTATTTTTTTATTTTTTTAATAGGCTCGCGCTTGACCACAGTCTCACCTGATGGTAAGCGATGATGTGGTCGACGGTGAAACACGCTTGCCTAGAAATAACCTATTCACTCTTGACTTAAAGACCCCTAGATTGTAGCTATCGGGAAACACAGACTCCGGCAGGGAATTCCACTCCTTAGCTGTACGCATAATAAAAGTGTTCCCAAAACGTTTTGTGCGTATGGGTGGGATGTGTACCATGTATCGATGGCGCATCGCCGTACGTCTGGTAGTCCGATGATGAAACGGGCTAGGTGGAATTATATCGTGCAATTCCATCGCACACTCCCCGAAATGCAACCAATAAAAAACCGACAGGCTGGCAACTCAGCGACGATGTTCAAGACTCTGGAGCTTTGACTTGGCCAGCGCCTCATCGCCGATGAGCCTCTTGGCTCGCTTTTCGATCGACTCTAGTGCGTCAAGCTGGTATTTGGCTGATCCGTCCCAGAGATGAGAACAGTACTCCATGCATGATCGAACTTGCGCTTGATACAAGTTGAGGAGCTGTTCTGGCGTGAAGTACCTTCTCACCTTTGCAAGGATCCCTAGCTTTTTGGCAGCCAGCTGAGCCTTTGCCTCAATGTAAGGGCCAAAATTGAGAGTAGATGTCAACGTAACGCCAAGAAGCTCAAGATGGTCAGTTATTGGCACGGTATGTTGAAATGGTCACCCATCTACGGACCGACTTCGGCAAGCGTTGCTTAACCTTGAAGATCGACCCGTGGGGCTGTTATTATTTAGCCACGAGCTCCTCGACACTGCTTAATACTTATTCAGAAAAATGAAAGGAATGCACTATATCGTCACACAGTTTTCCTCCTTGATAAGCGAAGAAAAATGAGGTCCCTAGCACCTATAGCCGTAAACTTTATTTTTCAAATATGCCGAGAATCTTCAGTATGCGAGCGCGAGCGTTTAGCGCGGTGCTGTGAGATTTCCGCTCACACTTGCTGAACAAGTTTACTGCTAAGAATATCTTTGAGGAAACTTTTACATTTGTCTAGGTTGCCTGTGTGTTCTTTAATGAGATTGAAAACCTTTAAATCCTGAAAATTATTTTTAGTCACCCTCCTATTAAATAGTCATCGTTGCTATTAATAATACAATTTTGAGACAAGTTAAGAAGTTATAAGCTACGCCATACAAATTCCGCAATATAAAAATATCCCATTGCATTAAAAATATTATAATTTTACAGTCTCTTGGAATCCACTAAAACAAGCTCAACCGCTTCGTACCAACAAAATCCGTCCGCGTAAGTAATAATTTATGTATGTAGTACATTAGCCACTTAAACTTCAGCTAAGAAGTAAGAAAACAAATATTTTTAGCTGAGAACTTGTGAGAGTTCACGTTCAACGTCAGATAAGTTCGGGGTACGATGTGTTCTTATTAGCGGTGCGGCGGGAATTGTAACTACTCGATAAGTACGTGACTGAAGTACGGAGGTGAGGAACAAAGTAAGCAAACTTTTATTTGTCTATACAACACGCAGCCTGCCCACTGAAATGTAAGATGCCTGTAAATATCACGTATCCGTTACAAATTAATTATTACGTTTGATATTAAATCGAATGTTGGAAAATTGGCTTGTTAGGTAATTAAAATCTCGGTTTTCTAACATCTAGTATATCCTAGCGATCCACCTCGGATTCACACAGTATATATGTCGTAGCCAAAACTTAGAATTCATTACTTCATGATGCCAGCTAAAACTAATATTATCGTACTCGTATAAATGTCAACGTTTGATGATATGTCAATTCACGTTTGGCCATTAATGTAATGTTCCGAACTCTTAAGTTTTTTTTATGTTGCGCTCGTATTTTGAGTGACTTTTTTATTTTTTATTTGTAATGGGTTTGCTCTTGACTTTAGTCTAGGTCAGAGGTGACAGAGACAAATTCGACGATGGAATGAGCTTATCCAGAAGAAGCCTATAGGTTTTGGGTCGAAAACCTATATGCTAGTTGCCGTTGACCTAGAATCACGAAATTTGGCAAAAAGTATGGTCTTACAGCACAAATAAAGGGTAAATTCCAAAAACAAAAAAAGTTGAAAATTATAAATAAAGTTAAGTTTTGGTACCAATTTTATTATGGCGGTATAATGGGTAGGTATGGAACCCTCGGCGCAAGTTTGACTCGCACTCGACCGATTTTTAGGGTTCCGTAGCCAAATGGCAAAATACGGAACCCTTATAGATTCGTCATGTCCGTCTGTCTGTCTGTCTGTCCGTCCGTATGTCACAGCTACTTTTTCCGAAACTATAAGAAATATGCTGTTGAAACTTGGTAAGTAGATGTTTTCTGTAAACCGCATTAAGATTTTCACACCAAAATAGAAAAAAAACAATAAATTTTGGGCTTACCCATTCTTGAAACTGAAACTAAACATTTTTTTTTCATCAAACCCATACGTGTGGGGTATCTATGGATAGGTCTTCAAAAATGATATTGTGGTTTTTAATATAATTTTTTTCTAAACTGAATAGTTTGCGCGAGAGACACTTCCAAAGTGGTAAAATGCGTGTGTCCCCCTGTAGCTTCTAAATTAAGAGAATGATAAAACTAAAAAAAAATGTATGATGTACATTACCATGTAAACTTCTACCGAATTGGTTTGTACGCGATCTAGTAAGTAGTTTTTTTTAATACGTCGTAATCGTAAACCGCAATTTACCAAGTACGGAACCCTTCGTGCGCGTGTCCGACTCGCACTTGGCCGGTTTTTAACAGAGTAATGGCCCGCCGCCATGATGCACCACAAAAACAAAACAGTATCAAAGCCTCTAACGGTAGATAAAATAACTATTTTACGATATCATTTGTCCTTGGTTTGAACACATTAAGAAGTAGCCGTGCGTTTCGCTGTTCATGTCAAACGCTGATCTGATTGATCTGGCCAGACCATATCATGATGTGGGCAACGGATATTTTCCATTTCATGAAATGTTTGTATTTAATAGTCGGCCAAATCCTGTGCCACATACAGTGGTTAATTCTAAGATCTGGCCACGACATATAGACAAACCTTTGTCGTTATTGCTCTTTCTAATAGTGAAAATCGTATCAAAAGCCGTTGCATGGTTTTGAAGAAGTAAACGGAAAAAGAGTCAAGAGGCAGACTGTATCTTTGTTTTATACGCCGTCTACCTCTTAATAGAGATTTATCAACAACGTGTATACCGTTAAAAATTAATTTAACAAAGTAGCGTAGAAGTTGCTACGACGTAGCACAGTCAGCTACGCCGTAGCCCGATCATTTTTTCACCAGTAGCGGTGTGAAAACATTTATATATTTTAGTTAAGTTTTCCTCATCTGCGGAGCGATCACGCTGGATTTCGAAACGCCCGCGTTTACTTAATTTTTGATGTCCTCTATACGTCCATTGGCTGTCAAGTTATATCCACTTCTCATTTTTTGGACCAGGAATACCCTCTTTCGAAATCACTTACTAAGATGAAACATATTTTTTTACAATTTATTTTCTTCCGTATAGGATATATAAATAATATATAATAAAAATGACCTGTAGTTGTACCATTTTAGGTTAATTAACTCTGCTCATACTGTAGCGTTACGTATAGCGCCGGAGAGTTATACGTAAGCCACGTTATTAAAATTAAGATAAAAGGTTAAAAATTAAATTAAAGCTATGAAAATTTAAAAAAAAGATATAGAGTATAGTTAACTATGGGCAGCTTCGCACGACGTGGGCTGCTATCCAGGCAGCAGCTCGGACAGGAAGTCGTGGAATGTTGTGATGGGTCGGCAGATGGTGCGCTACCAGCGTGCGCACACAAGCAGCAGGTCGGGCAAGATGACGTGGTATGCCCGAGGTAGGCTCATGGATTGATGGTCAAGGCAGGCAATCTGGCAGGTAGGCAGTGGAGTAGGAGCAGGACGGTAGTAGGACGGATTGATCAGGCAATAAGGTAAGTAGACAGCAAGAGGTGTGGAGGCCGGGCTATGGCTTATTACGCCGCCGCAGTGAGCCCTTTGATACGTCGTGATGACTGAGGAGGATTATGTACCAGTAAAGATGCACACATTTATAAGTACCACACTCAATGATTAATATTTATTGCACTTTAAAGATTTGATACACACACAATTCACAGGCCGCTTATATAGTATAAAGAGTTTTCAGATACAATCGTAAAATTGGTAATCTTAAGTATTCAACCGACTTTCAGCGTTCAGTCCCAGATTCAAGACTGAAAAAAGCTGAAGCCCGTTTTTAATCTGCCATCTCTTCTCAATTTCAAATTCAAATCTCAATAAGACCAGAACGAATAAAAACGGCTTTACAAAGGCGGGTCACTCTGCACTGACCTTACAATAATGTACAACTAGCTTAAGTAAAGGTCTAGGTAGTCCATGGTACCTATGGTATGTCTATGGCTTTAAGAAAATAAAATAGACAGACAGATGTTGTGTCAGATGAAAATGTCACAGTAGAAAAATATTACTAGAATTATAAATTACGAATATAATTTAAGTTTAGATATTTAAAACAGTCAGAGATAACTAAATATGCTTTCCAGATGTAATAATACAAAGAATATATATAAAAATGAGTTACACAAATTGATACAATATCAAAAGATGTGAAGATGGATTGTATAGTGTTATAAAATCGTAAGTAGATCTTGAATAAATACCACAATACTTATGAAAAATAACGGGCTTACACTTGCTGTCAATCACTGTCACTATATATTATAAAACATAGTCCCCCGTCACGTCTGTCAATCTGTCTGTATGCAATAAAATCGAAAACTGCTGAACTGATTTGCATGTAGTTTTCACCAATAGACAGTGTGTGACAGTGACAATTCATGACGAAGTTTTAAGAATATAATTTGTTAAGGTTTTGTGTAAGTTTGTTGAAATATGACGATAATTGTTGAGAATGTCGGAAAAAGTGAAGCCGCCTGGGAGCTTTCATCGATAACGCTGCCTAATCCTTTGAGATATAGCAAACCAACAAAATATTATAAAAAAAAAACTGTCACGCTTCGTGTTATATATGAAATGATACGCCTCTCGATTCTCTTTGCCCGTGATGTCAAATATCCTAAAATATCTAAAAAATGAAAAAATCACATGATACACTAGAGTATAATTAATGATTAGCCCTGTTAAAATAATACGTGGATCTGATGTTTGTTTCAGCTACAAGTCGACTGTAGAGCAAATATCACATCAACTATATCTGCTTTTATATCTCCATTCTCCGCTGGCGTGTTCGCTCTCAAAGAAATTAAAATATTCAATTCGAATATTCCAGTAAACGAAGATCTACGTGATCTGAGTTTTAAGTGTCCATTAACGTAATAATAATTCGTCCAAGGGGAATTAATTACCTATGCAAAACTTTTTCCATTACGGAGGACCTGCTAGTGTCGACAAAGCTAGCTATTCAGAAGTTAGTCGCTGTATCCAGGTCAAAAACTTAACGTCATTGAGAATTTAAAACAAACTACTTACTTACGTAGCTGATATTCAATGGGAGGATTTGTTATTGACCATTTGTACAAGAGAAGTTGTGAACAGTGCTGCAGTGTTACTTGCTATAATATCGAGTTAGACACTTTGTTTGCGCTCAGTAAAGAAAGTCGTTATGCTGTAGATAACATTTTTATTTCAGTTTCCGCAAGTGAAAAGATTTTATCGCATTTTGCAAGTAAAAGTAAGAAAACTATTACGTATCGAAAACGTTCTCTTTTATTCAAAAGACAAAAGACAAAAGACAAAAGATATTTATTTCAACTGGGCCACCAAGCGGCACTTTTGAATGTCACAATTTAAATTTAAATGGAATACAAGTTGATTCTACCGTGCATTCGGAAAGTAGCTAGTTATGGAGAAGAATGCACAAGAAACTCCATACTTTTTAAATTTACATGGAATAAAAGTTGATTCTACCGTGCATTCGGAAAGTAGCTTGTTATGGAGAAGAATGCACAAGAAACTCCATACTTACTCTTTTAAAAAAAAAAAAAAAAAAATGATTCTACCGTGCATTCGGAAAGTAGCTTGTTATGGAGAAGAATGCACAAGAAACTCCATACTTACACTTTAAAAAAAAAAAAGATTTTTACAATATTTAGGTACATGAGTACATATACATTAATAAATTCACATATGTGAGGACAATGCACCCAGAATAGCACTACACACTACACTATGTAAAGGTATAAAGTATTAAAAGTACTCACACATGTCTGTGCAGTTATACAATAGGTACTAGAAAAACATCAACATCCGAAGCAGTTGAGTTATGACCAATCCCAACTGACGGCGCCCGTTCACGAACATGACGCATGAATCGGCACCACCCAGCTCAACCATCATGAAGGGAACCGAATGATCCAACACACGCGCCACCATCAGAGAGACATTTGAGAGAGCATGACACACTCAACTGCCAGGGCACACACAAGTCAACGAACGACACATAGGTATAGCAAATGGTAGATTTACAGTTGGGTACATAGTACCCACACACGTGCTGTGCAGCTATACAATACTAAAAGAAATCGAGTCTATACAACACAAACATAAACATATCATTTGTTTTTGCGCCCTAGTGGTTGTGGAGCAGGACTAGCATTGAGCCAAGCATTTTTATCAGTGATATAATCCCCCAACTTATAATATGCCTGCCTGCATAGTGTGCGTTTTATACAATTTTTAAATTTCGTCTCATTCAGTTCTAGAAATAACTATATATATATTCTATCTCAATTCCATCAGATTATTGCGGGCAAAGTAATGAGCGTGTCTTGATGCATGGTGCTCCCTCACATGCGGCGCTCTAGCTATCTTACGTGCTTCGAGAAACATATCGCTCTGTTACGCCTCGTCATTTCCATCGCACGCAGAAGTTACACGAAATTCGGAATGTTGCCCCAACGATAATAACTGATCAGCATGACCTACTTTACGCTGTATCATTAGAGTTGATAAGCACGTAGGTTTATACCGAGTGCATTGAGTGAACTTTTCAAAACTATAATGGAAACGATAAATTGTTAGATAGTTATCGACGCCCATAATATTTATTAGCATGGCTGCAGTTCATTTATCACAACTGATTACTCGCAGGTTTCATTAGACGGCTTGGAGGACAAACTCTCCAATTGCGCTAGTTGGCGCACAACTTTCCTGAATTATTAGTTGGCGCCGCAGCTATATTTATCGGTGCTCGTGACGTGACTGAAATATCTCCGCGTTCCTATTTTTACTTGTACCTGTACCGTGTACGGGTTTAGAAGAGTTTTTATACTCACTTTGTTACGGTACAGATATTTCAAGTCATGTTTGACATTTTTAGAGGGATTTTTATTTGAGTTATGGCAATTTGTGCCATGTTTGTGAATCTCGGCTGTAAATAAATATTGCAGGTTGGTTCCCTCAAACTTGCCATGAATCGGATGGCCGGCAATATAGGTAATAGCAGCGAGGCTCTCGGTTGCCGCTCGGCTGGCCGATGAGTTACACTCGCAATTTTGCTGAATAATGAATTTCCCAGACCGCGAGCTGCCCCGTCCTTAGCAAGGAAGGCGTTCGCGTCGTCCTTATACAAATTTACAACATTTAACATGAAAAGCTACTGATTTATTTCAGGCTTTCAATTGCAGAGCTCTGTAGATCCTAAACAAAGAACAAGGAGAGGTTTTGTCAAAGTCGTCTGCAGACTTTACAACGAGTGCAAATTATGTTTGCTTTGAGATTTCCATTCTGCGTGTTACGTATGCCTATAATAAAATATTTTGATCATCTTATTATACAAGAAGACGTCATTTCCATGGAATGAGGCATTTTACAAACCTATTCACTGAATAAATGTTTATTGTTATATCACAATAGATGTTTATCCTTTATCTCTTTGGTTAATTTGTCTTTGATAGGTATCGTTACACCAAGCAAATTTATCGTCAGCAGCCTTTTCATAAAATTAATTGTTTAAAGATCAAAGTCGATGATGTAAAATTAACTTGGCACAACTTTAGGAAATTCCTAAATCTTTGGAATAATGCTCGTTTAATGAGTTTCGTCACTCGCTTCAAAACAGATTAGACATTCTTTGTAAATTCAATGTTCAGGGTTGGAACTAGTGGCTAGCTGCGGTAGGTACGTAAAATACTTTGTGCTGATTCTGCTACACATTGTGGTTTCTAATCGGGCTGTGAGGGGATATCGCAGAGTGCTATTGATAAAAGATTGCTCTTGTAAGCGAGGGACGTCGATGCCGCAGTGCAAATCAACGATGCAATGGAGCTTAACGTCGAACGAGGACGTGTGGTTGTCACACAATACTGCACAGTGCTGTGACTTCAGAGAGTTGGACATATTAATTGGACGGTTTGCGACCAATCCACACGTGTTAAGCCTGGAGTACACGAACAAGCTAGCGTAGTAAGATAAAGGCATAAGCCAGCTTCTGGCTTGACATCAGTGTTGCATAAACGGCATTTTAAAGCTGGTTAGTTGTCATATAATTATAAAGTAACAGTTAAACCGCTCCGTTTTTGTAGCGTTTTAATAAAAACATAATAAGAAAGGTAAAAAGTGGGACCAAAGAAGAGATAATTCCAAACTAATATTCGGTGTGTAATTTACTTATCAACGTAAACAGTGAGTTCAGGAATTCCCACTCAACTTATGATCGAGGGTTGCATACCAGCCGCATGTACTCGTATCCCGAACATTATTGAACACCTAAGTGGAATGCTGCGAGCTGCTGTTATTTCGTACAAAGGCACGTGATATATTACAGGACACAGGTGGATTGATTGAGAGGCATGCGGAGCGATCGCGCAGATTGTTTGTACGCCAATAGCTAATATTGCTGCAGTACACGAACGCTTCATTGTATTTTGAAACTTTGATACATGTGTTCACTCTCTAGTGTGTTCGACATTGATGAATGGTGTTAGTGTAATGAAGTGCACACTTTTGTCATGTCTGACACGGAAATTCCACCGCACGGGTGACGTTCCAGTGAACGTTTAAACATATTGCTCGTCGTGGTCTGCCTAGTGTTTCCTCAGCTATTTTTGGGTCAGCTTCATGTCCAAACGGATGCAGTTCAATCAATAGGCCTAGCCTTTTCCCAACTACATCAGAGTCGACTTCCAGTCTAACCGGATTCAGCTGAGTACCAGTGTTTTACATGGAGCGACTGCCTATCTGACTTCTACAACCCAGTAACTGTAACACGGTACTCCTTGGCTAGACTGGTGTCAGATCTCAAGCTTCTGACTACTCGTAACGACTGTCAAAGATCTTCAAATGACAGCCGGGACCAACGGCTTAACGTGTTTTCCGAGGCACGGAGGAAACTCGGTATATTGAAAATGGTCACCCATCCACGGACCAACCTCGTCAAGCGTTGCTTAACCTTGCGTTGTTTATGTACTGTGTTGAGCAATAAATGGATTTGAATTTAATTTGAATTTGACCCGTGCGGCTGTTATTATTTAGCCACGAGCTCCTCACTGAGAGACTATTCGCTACTGAACGAATTCAGCTCACTGAGAGACCATTCGCTACTGAACGAATTCAGCTCACTGAGAGACTATTCGCTATTCGGAGCGACTGAATAACTGACCTCCATAACAAAATCACTGGGTAACAGAATAATACCTTTATTACCTTTGCTTTGGTAAGACAGATGCCACTTTGACTATTTGTCACGAATGTCCAAGATCTGCAAATGACATTCGGGACCAACATTTTAACTTGGTTTCCGAGGCACGGATGAGTCTTGATATGTGATGGATGGTGGTCTACGGATCGACATTGCGTAACCTCAAATATATATCCCATCGTAGTATAAATGTTTGAATTAGCAGAATCAAGAACGGTGCTGTCTTTGTAATTGTTGTGGGGATTAAGAAACCCCAAGCACATCAGCTGCATACTAACTAGGGTGGCGCATGGGGAAATGAGCTGAGGATAACTGCCGTAGTTGCTAAATAGTAAAAACAACTAATTACCATCAGAGGTATAGCAGTGGTTAAGAATAGGTTTTTATCTGTATAATTATTACACTCCAATACTTTCAGAAGCCGCGCTAAAGTTACGACATTGCATCGAGATTCACCTTAAGATCTCGAAACCCATAAAAACGAAGTAAAACCTACAGCTTTAAATCTGAATGTCGAGAAAATATCGCATAAATTCCACAGAAGCAAATACGTTTACTTTACATAATACTTGTTTTAAAGCACGAATTATATTCATCGTTTAATTTTTATAAACGAGCAAGTCGTTAGGGATCCAGTTTTATGTGGCTAAGGAATGACATCGTTATTTTCATTTCATTCCTCACTAGGTACTTGAGGTTCTCCAAGTGAAATGTGTTTAATCACTGCCTTCTTACGTGAAATATCATCGTATGGAACGTCCATAATGTCGCAAAGCGTGATTATTTTCTCAATAAAATATTGTTGCGCAATTATGGATTAGCCGTTAGTAACACATGGCGAACATTAGAGCTATTGACATTTTTTGTTATTGTTGTAAATATTCAGAACCATAGATTACATCAGCGAACGCAGATTTTTTTTATTTTTTTTGTCCTTCTGTTATAAGCTTAGCAGACTTTATTTCTGTCAGAATCCCGGCCTAGTGCCAGACACCGCTTCTATCTAAGGCTAGTTTCTGCACAATCGACGGTAAGATTTTTGTCTGCAATATCAAGTTTCGGAATGTCGTGCCAGCATGCAGCTTCTGCTGCCTCTCAGGAGGATTTAGTTTGGAGACGCTCGACCAACACGGAGTTTCCTAAATATTTTGAGTTTTGTATTTTGTGCTTAAAAGTTATTTCTTTATTTTCTTCTCTTTTCCGCAATGCATGCTATCCGGCTGTAATGCAAAATATTAAGTAACTGTTAGTGGTTAAAGTATAAAAATAAAATACTAATAATGTTTTTTTCACCCATTTAAAAGGTAGAGGATGATTTTGAGTAACTAATGTTATGACGCCGCCGTAGTATATAACGATATAACGATATATCATTCTTACCATAGCACTTTTATAAGTTTTAGCGATTGATTTTCTAATTCAATCATACAGTTCAAGTGTATATGAGAATTTCGTCTCGGAATCTGTTTTTGTTCCCACGTCTCACGTTGCTCGAGGCTTGATGAAATCTTCCTAAAATCCGATTCAGAGCCACAACAAAGTCACTGTATGCCTACTTGAGACCTTTATCCTCTTGTTTTGACCCAAAACCTACAACGTAGTTTTTGTGAAGGGTCAATGCACGATACCGGGGAGTAGTGTGTTCATTCTATTGCAAATAATTGTTGCTGTACAATAATAATTATTTAGATTTATGATAATACAAACTAATTAATAATACAGCAATTTGGCAAATTGTTACATTGTAAGAGCATCTTTTTTTGGATGTCAAAGCACCGAAAAATTTTTGCAGAGATATTCAAGCGAATTTATTCAGCGCTGGCTCGCGTCGCCGGTACAATGGATGTTCTTTCTTTCAGCTAAGAATTCGAACGGGAGGGAAGCTTTGCAGACGGTCGGTCGCAAGAAAAGTTAAATTGTATTGAAGCTCACTAATGTCCTCGGAAAAAGGTGGAGCTATTTATTATCCCAGTTTATTTATAAGCTGAGATATGAAGGGAGTAGGGGAGCGAGGGGCTTTTTGCAACATGGGTAAATAGTAAACGGTTTTTTTAGTATTTCTTTCTTTCTTTCTAACTCAGAAATAGATACTCAGATATAGTGGTCAAGCGCGAGCCTGTAATTTATAAAAAAAAACATGTCGTCATAATCGGTGTCTAACCAAATAGCGCAGTGAAAAGCATGGGGTCAGTTGTAACTTCGCGCTTTGTTAATAAAAATATGAATTGTTATAATTATTAATTCCATTAATATTGGTCTGATTTTACTTGCTTAATAGAGCTAGAGTTGAAGTATTAATCAACGTTTAAAAAGCGGTAATTTAATACATAGATCTCAAGATATATTCGTTTTCTGAAAACTGTTTCAACAAGCTTCTCTCGCCCCTAATGTACTTGAGCATCTGTACAGCGATGGGTGACGGATATAGCCCGTCTATATGGGCCATCGCGTTGATAGCCGGTTCAACCAGAATACTCGACCTTTACTTACAAAGTGTGCATGTACACCGAGCGGGAATCCATTTAAATGTCTAATACTATTTACAAGTGCTCTGACCTTTATCATGCCTACGTGTATTAATTTATTTATTTTATTTATTTATTTTATTATTAATGTACACACAGAAAATACACATAGAAAACACATCATGACAGAGGAGTACAAGGGTACTGCTTATTTCTTTAGAAATTTCTACCAGCAGACCCGCGAAAAGGAGATATGAAGAAGAAATGTAGACAAATAGTGTGTGAGAGCAAGAAGAGTAGAAAAGTGAACGACTAACCTAAGATATAAAAACATACACATATAGTATAAGTGATATATACTTAAATAAATACATAACTCTAAAATAGATAGATACTGAATATATATACATATGCTTATAAAGATCAGATTTGAGAGGAAAGATAATGCTCTTTTAATCGTTTTTTAAAAAGCGAGATAGTATCTAGATCTCTAATGCTAGGCGGAAGTGAGTTCCACAATCTTACAGCATGGACAGAGAAGGAATGTGAATAATAGCTAGTTTTATGAGGATGGGATTTAAGGAGGGATCTAAGATGTGACCTACATAATACATCTCTAGGGCGAGCATAAGAAAATCGCTCACGGAGGTAGGAAGGATAAGACGGGTTGTGTAAGATGTTGAAGAGGAGACATAAAATCCGAGTGTTCCTGCGAAGACGGATAGGGAGCCACTTGAGTTCCTTGCGAAGGTGAGAAACATGATCATACTTACGTAGACCATAAACAAAGCGAATGCATAAGTTTTGCAGGCGCTCAAGCTTGTTTAATAGCTCCTCTGTGGCATCCAGGTAGCAGGCGTCGGCATAATCTATAATCGGCTGAATAAGTGTTTGCGCCAAAGAAATTTTCGTCTTTAAGGGCAATAGACTCTGAAGGCACTTTAGCGAATGGAATGAAAAATGCACCTTCCGACTGACTTCGTTGACCTGTGCATGCCACGAAAGATTGGAGTCAATGATTACCCCCAGATCCTTTGCGGTTTCGGTAAATTCTATGCGCACACCGTCGAGATATAGAGGCATCAAAGAAGCAACGTTAGCCGCATTGCGAACGAATTTGCTGCCTATGACCATGGCCTGTGATTTACTTGGGTTAATTTGTAGACCAAATGACTTAGCCCATGAGCTGATACATGCCAGGTCCCGGTTCATAGCCGCAATAGCAGAACCAGCGTCGTTTAAAGTAAAATGTCGATACAGCTGCAAGTCATCTGCATAAAGATGGAAACTAGATGAGATTACTCTGGTAACAAAGTTAATGAAGATTGAAAAAAGAAGAGGAGAGAGAACGCTACCCTGTGGAACCCCCTCAGTGAGGCTACACCAATCAGAGAAGAACTCATCAAGGCGAACACACTGAGAACGTCCCCGAAGATAAGAATTGAACCATGCTACAGCGGAAGAAGAGAAATTGATGGATTCCAGAACACCAAGCAAAATGTCGAAATCCACTGAGTTGAAGGCACTGCTAAAGTCAAGCAATACAAGTACAGTAAGGGACTTATTCTCCATAGCCCAGCGGATATCGTCAGTTACTTTTAAAAGTGCAGAAACAGTGCTGTGACCCGTGCGAAAACCGGATTGAAAGGGAGATATTAATGAGTTTGACGTCAAGAAATATGATACTTGTCTATGAACTAAGTGTTCAAAGACTTTAGAGAGAAATGGAAGAATAGAAATAGGTCTAAAGTGCGTTAATAAAGAAGGATTGTTAGTTTTAGGTAAAGGTATGATGTGAGCCTGCTTCCAGACCGTCGGAAAAGAGCAAGAGGTAAACGAGTGATTGAAGATGTGAGTTAGAACAGGAAGCAATGATGGAAGGATAAGATTAATCATCCTGGAACATAACTTATCATTACCGACTGCTGAAGAAGTTATTGCCAAAACAGACTTCTTAACGTCATCCTCAGTAACATCGCTAAGGTTAAAAGTCGGGCATTGTGGCAACGGCAAACTGGAAAGACGCTCTAAAGTTGCTGCCTTAACACGCTTATCAAGAGAAAACGGAAGACGAGAGAAATGATTGTTGAGATCATTAAGGTTCACATCCTTGCACTGATTGGTAGGCGATTTGCCTATGCCTACAGACTTAAGGAATCTCCATATATCGGAAGAACTGCGGTTATTGAGTTGTTCATGGAAGTAGCGCCTCTTAGCATCCTGACACAGATGACTGCAGCGATTACGTAAAGATTTGTAATAAGCGAGATTCAGGTCTGAAGGTCTGCGCTTAAACCTGCCTTTGGCTTTGTCCCTACGGGCCATATACTCCTTAATTTGTGGTGTAATCCATGGTGCAGGATTATGCCGCACTTTGACTCGTCGAATAGGGGCATGCTGGTCATACAAGTTCAGAATGGTTACATTAAGGCACTCCACCTTGTCATCGATATCATCCGTCCCGACCAGAGGAGACCAGTCAAGTTCGCCGGCATCATGCCTCAATGCTTCCATGTCTATGCCCTTGTAGTTACGTAGATATAAAAGCTGGGGCTTACGCTTGGGGACACGGATACGATAGGATAGATAAACAAGATCGTGGTAAGAGAAAGTAGCAGTAAGCTGGCCATGGGAAGAAACATTATTAGGAGAGGAAACAATCATTAGATCGAGTAAAGAAGGCGTACAATTGGGAAAATAGTGAGTAGCAGAGAGAGGCAGAACTTGAAGATTGAACGAAGACAAGAGTGAAAGGAGTTTAAGGGAGCGAGAGTCATTTTTAATCAAGCAAGTATTGAAGTCACCCATTATAATAATGTGCTCATACATGGGGCATAGATCGCTAAGAGTAGTTTCAAGAGAATTGAAGTAGTCAATGTGAAGATTAGGGCTGTAGAGCACTGCAAGCAAAACTTTTGTGTGATGTACACATACTTCAATAAACAAGTATTCAGCCGATTCAGAGTACAGCGAAGGAGATGAACTAACCACCCTGTAGGGTAAGTCAGCCCGCAGGTACACAGCCACACCTCCTCCACCTTTGCCAGTCCTATCATTGCGGATCAAAACGAAGCCGGGGATTGTATAATTCGTAGATGGGAGAGAAGGCTTCAAAAATGATTCCGATATCAATATTGCATCCAGGTTAGCACTGCTGAAGGATGCCAGAAGTTCAGAATAGTGACCAGGAACACTCTGGGCGTTTATGTGCACAATATGCAGATTTTTAGGATTATTAGAGAAAAGAGAAGAGATTTTATCGTGTAACGTGAGTGGCAAGTGGCAAGTTAATATGATTTGTTTCGCAGTATCAGTGCCATTTTAAATTACTCTTTGAGCATGATACTGACACTAGCACTGGTTAGATGGAAATTGAATCTTTTATGGGCAATAGTGATATTAACATTATTACTTTCTTAAGAAGTAGACTCTCGGTAAACACTAGTACTCTCGAAAAGTGCTTCTGCTGGGGTACCGCAGGGTGGCGTTCTATCCCCTTTACTTTTCGCAGTTTTTATAAACTCAATCTCCAGTGAACTAACTTCTTACTACCATCTTTATGCGGAGGATCTACAAATTTATTCTCGAGCTCCTCTCGGAGTCTGAGGCTATCGTAACAATAAATCGTGATAGCCCGCATATGCGAATGGAGCAAAAGGTATGGACTTGCGGTTAATTCCACAAAGACGCAAGTTATAGTGGTGGGCAGTTCTAGGATCGGTTTAAAAATCGACTGGACTACGCTTTACTAGGTTTTTTTCAATAACTCAGTTATTCCGTTCTGCGAGAAAGTTAATAACTTGGGGTAATTCATTGATAGGAACTTCTCTTGGACTGCCCAACTGCAGGCGATTAGCCGTAAGCTATTTGCATCTGCTGCGTCTTTGAGGAGACTGCGTAATTTTCTTCCCATTTCCACCAGGATTGCGAATTCACAATCTCTTCTTTTACCCATACTTGATTATGCTGATGCCAGCTATCTTGACCTTACTCAAGAACAACTCGATAAACTTGAGCGGCTTTAAAATGTTTGTATAAGGGTCATATTCGGGCAGCTCAAGTAGTTGCCAATGCACCTACGCCGGAATGCTCATATTCTTGCCCTTTTATATAATGTTCTCTTTACTCCTTCCACCCCCTTTTACCTCATTCTTAATTCATGCAAAAAATCTCCATGTAAGCATAAAACAAGAAAAGCTAAGCAAGCTACGGAGATTAAAAAAATTAAAACCATCTAAAATGGGTAGCGTCATCTCGAGTCTGTGTTTATTTATTTACTTATTTTAAATTCTGATGAACACTGCGTGCGAATAAGTTCTTATCTAAACGACAGCGTGTTACGCCAATACCGAGAAATCGAAATAAGTTTTTAAGGTTCAGATGTATTGTAATTAAAGGTTGTTAAGTTACATAATGTATCATATTTAGTGAAAACTGAAATAAAATGCTTGCATATTCAGGTTATGTTCTTATCAGTTTGCATAGGCTAGCTATCAGCTATTATGTTGGATTTTTATTATGAAGAGTGGGTGCAGAGTTGCCGTGTTTCGGTGGGAACACGTTTTAAATCTGCGATAACGTTTGGATGCAGCTGGTTTGTCTGAAGCGTCCACTCGTAAAGGTATTATATAGAACCAAAATGGAGGCCGCGTGTGGCTGTGGTTATCGTGAAATGTGCACAGTTTGCGTGTGCATAGCACTTCGTTCATTATGTATGCGCGTGACGTTTTATGTATTGTCAGGAGTGGTGCTTTAAGCTGCACTGACGTGCTTAATTCAAAGTTAGAACCGAGCTCACCGCCTGGGCCGAGCTCGTTTGAATGCGTTTGTGAATCAATAATTAATTGGGTGAAGTTTCGGCGTTTGTCGTTGTTGAACGTTTTGTTATGTATTTTAGCATTATTGAATACATTATACTAGGCCGCCGCTGAGCTCACTTGGCTTATCCTTAAGGAATTGTGCATTTTCCAGGATACAAGGTAACCTATGATACTCAGCGATATTGTAGTTTTCAATCAGTGAAATAATTTTTGTATGTGAATCATTACTTTCAGAGATTAATTCGATAACCACATAAACAATCAATTTTACCTCCATATAATAGTTATTATTATTTTAAACAGCAATTATATTTTCTTAAAATAACCATTAAAAAACGCGGTAGTCTCCTGACACTGCGTGGTTATTCAGTATTCTATGTTCTATGTTATGGGGGTTTGGTTTCCCCACTTAGTCCTTCAGCTGGACCATTGTGCGTGGGCCATGGCGGCCGTTGGGTGGATTATTCCAGCCAGCCCACCTCCCTCCAGAAGCTGATTAGGGCTCCTAGTTTCTTTAGAACGTCCGTGTAAGTTCTGGGCGACCCGAGGGTTTGTGTTCTTATCTTGGTGACCCCTGTGCATTCGAAGAGAACGTGCGCAACGGTTTCCTCAGTCTCCATGCATGCCCTGCACAGAGGACTGTCCGTTATGCCTATTGTGTGGAAGTGTTTGTTAAGTGAGCAGTGTCCCGTGATGGTCCCCGTCATCAGGCGCAGGCCATTCCTGTCCAGGCGTAGCAAACGTCTGGTAAGCCTACTGTCCAAAGAGGGCAGAGCTTCTTTGGACTGGCTACAGCCTGGTGCCGAGGTCCACCAGTTTTCTGCCTGTGTCTGGGTGAATTCCTGTAACCACCTGCGTATTTGGTTGAAGGGGATGGGTACAACAGGCTCGGGTCCATAGACCGCTGTGCTAGATCCGCGTCTCGCAAGCTCGTCAGCCGCGTCATTACCCAGCGATCCACTGTGTCCCTTTATCCATTGCAGTGTTACCGTGTTACGACTAGATACAGTTATTTGTTCTAGTGCGTTGTGGCATTCTAGTATTAGTTTCGATGTGATATATTTTTTCCGTAAAGATTGGAGGACTGAAGCGCTGTCGGAGAGTATGCGTATGCGAGTGTCCGTAACCCTCCTGGCTTCTAAGGCATGGACTGCTAGTATGATGCCCACACACTCCGCCTGATAGACGGTGTTGAAACCTCCTAGCGGTCTGGATATATTTATATGTATTTAGGTCGTGTGAGAAGACTCCGACTCCAGTACCGGAGTTCGTCTTCGATCCGTCGGTGTATACTCTCATCTCTTTCGAGCCTGAGTAGTCACATCGTTCTTCTGTAAGTATTATGTTGAGTGCCTATGAAAGTGGTGTGTTTTTGGGGCTTTGTCGCATGGTGACGCTAACATAGGTTTTCGCTTGATCGCGTCCTCCTTAATGCGTGTGTGTTTAACTCTGGAGTCTTTATTTAGGGTACCTGATAGATGGAGTCTAAAAGCAGCCAGGGCTGCCTCCTCCCGCACGATAAGATGCAGGGGTGGCAGTCCCAGCATTGCCTGTAGGGCGGCCGTGGGTGTAGTTCTCATACTGCTAGTTATTGCAATGCAAGCAAACCGCTGCAGTTTTTCGAGATCTCTTTGTGCTGTACTGAGGTCTGTCCTGGGCCACCAGACCAACGAGCCGTATGTAATGATTGGTCGGATGACCGTGGTGTATAGCCAGTGGGTGACCATGGGGCTGATCCCCCAATTTCTGCCCAGCAGTCTCTTACACTGCCACAGGGATATGCTGGCTTTTGTGGTGATATAGTTCATGTGTTTCGCCCAGTTCAATTGTTTGTCCAAATAAATTCCCAGGTACTTGGTTTCAGTTGAAAGGCTTAGGGTTGTTCCAAAGAATTTTGGTAGTTGCATTGTCATTGGTTTCCTCTTTTTCGTGAAGAATTAGTTCCGTTTTTGTGGGGTTCACTGAGAGTTGGTGCTCACTGCACCATTCCTCTACTAGTTTTAGGGCTTGACGCATGAGATTGCATAGGGTGTTTTCGTGGGTTCCATTTATTATTATTGTTATATCATCCGCGTAGCCGACAGTGAAATAACCTTTGCCGTTGAGTGTTTTGATGAGGCTGTCCGCTACCAGGTTCCACAAGAGTGGCGAAAGGACGCCCCCCTGTGGACAGCCCTTCGCGACGACGGCCCTTGTGGGGTTGTTAACCGTGACTTGGACCGCTCGCAGTTTGAGCATGTTGGTGATCCAGCCTCCTAGGGTCGGGTCTATGCTATGTCTGTCGAGGGCCGTGTTTATGCTGTTCAACGTGGTCTTATCGAAAGCGCCCTCAATATCAATGAAGGCAGCCAGTGCTGAGCATTTATGGTCCACTGCGCATTCAATTTTGGAGACCACGTTGTGCAACGCGGATTCTGTTGATTTGCCTGTGGAGTACGCATGCTGTTGTTTGTGAAGTGGTTTTACCCGGAGAGGCCCATCGCGGATGTGCCTATCGCAAAGTCTTTCGAGGGTCTTCAGTAAAAAGGATGTGAGGCTTATAGGTCTATATGCCTTGGGTTGTGTGTAATCAGTTTTTCCAGGTTTGGGTATGAAGGTGACTTTTACCTCTCGCCATGCAAGAGGTATATGCCTAAGTGCTATGCTGGCCCGATAAATCTCCAACAGCCATGGTGTAAGATGATATACCCCCCACTGCAGCAGGGCTGGGAAGATGCCATCCAGATGCCGACTTGAAAGGTTGAAATGTGTTGATAGCCCATTTTATCCTGTCTACCACTAATTCTTCCTTAACTACTTTACAGCACAAAGCATTATTCCTCAAGAAATTACTTTTTATTGCCGATATCGACGCACCCGTATCGACTAACCATTCCGAATCCACATTATTTGCTAGAAAATTCACCCAGTTAACACTATTGCAAGCTAAAATATGCTTAGCCTCGAAAAAACTGCGTTTCATTCAATCGTCTGCCTTCGCTACTTCGTGACATTGACACTGCACTTGAGTCAGCATCGCCCCGCACGTGCTCTAGACACGCTACGCGCTGTCGACCTTGCTGAGTCTGCCGTCCACGATGAGTACTATTGCTACGACCGCGCATTCCACTACTATACCTTACGTTTCCATTTTGGTACGTACGCCCAACAGCTGTTTTTTGCTGCGCGTATCCATTACCTACAGCGTGCCGCCTATAGTTATTTCCACGACCCCTATTTCCCGTAGAAAAACTACCACCCGCGGGCCACCGCTGGAACGTCATGACTTGACCCGACGAAGCACAATTTTCGTCTTCCGCTACCCTGATAGCATCTTTCAAACAAGTCAAGTTCCGTGCCGTGATAATTGTACCAAGACGCTGATTACGAAGTCCGTCAGCAAACTTTTTAACCGCATACTTCTCATTTAAAGGCCGCAAAATTTTATAAGCTTCCGAATTTTCCCCGGCTTGAGAAATAGTCAAATCTACCATTAACTTCTCTATCTCTGACCCGAAATCCGTGACCGACCTATCATTTTGCCTAGCGCGAGCAAATTTGGCTTGCACTGCAACGTCTGACTTAACCGTCAACAAATGCTTCTTCATGTCCGTTAAAAGACTGTCTACAGTCGTATAAGTAGAGGACAATCGCATCTTAGCCCCCTGGGTAAGTCGTGTAGTTAGCACGAATCTAATTAAATGAGCACTATCAGCCGCTTCTAACATAGAGCTGTATAAATCTATAGCATCAATCAAATCTTGGGTTACCTGCTCATCCCCATTCATTTTCGGGAGTAAGCTAACCGCCGTTTTCAATGAAAACCTTTCCAACGCCATCTCTGTATCGGTTCCGGTACCGTTTTCAAACTTAATAGTGTCTACATACAAATTTTCTATTTTACTCACTAGCTGTGCTAATTCCTCCGAAAATTTGCTTCACTTAGAAACTACACACTTAAATTTACAATACAGGGCTTTTACCTCGCTTATCTTTCCATCAAAATTTTTGCCTTTCCGCCTACTGGGACCTAACTTGACAATTGATTCCCTCAATAACTTAAGCTGTACAAACAGTGACGTTAACTCCACTTCCATTTAAAATTAATGTCTCTAACTGATAGATGACCGAAAATACTCGTCACTACACTTAAGTTCAAATCACATCACTTACTCCTCCTGTCGCTCCGCCAGCTCCCGGTCAGGCCATCTGCACAGCTCGCTGCACCTCACGCTGATTGATCTTCTCTTCGATCCAATTCTGATGACACCTCCTGTACAGCCGGACTGCCACGCCAATGATGACAATCGCCAAACACACGGCGATAAACAACAGCATCGCGTTGATGGTGGATATCTGCTCTTGTGTTGCTGTCGCGGTATTTGAACCACCCGCTGCTGTCTGGGCTATAATAACCTCTTCCTTGGATGACGTGCTCCCCATGGCCTGTGACTAACCAACTGTCGAGAAACTGACTGAAGCCGACTGAAGTGACTCCGACGAGATCCCGGTCGGGCAACTATAACGCCGTCCAGTCGACTGGCAGGGTCGCCATGCGATGTGGAGGGAAGGAGGGGTTAAGTAAATACCATGTCGTGTACTTGTCCATGAGTCAACTGGAGACTGAAGACCCCAGACTCCCTTTATTAGTGTAATATATACCTAGTCCGTGCGTGACATATATCATAATATAACTATGGACATAGCTTATCTACCTTAACTTAAACTAAGATCTAAACGTGACGTACGTGACACACCACATTACTATATTTTGGGCTCTTGACCAATCTTGGTCCGTTGGAGTCCATTCGGTGTCAGTTTCCCACGTCCTGTCCTCCAGGATTTGGCAGTCCGGGAAATGAGTTTCGCGGAGGACCTTGCTGGTCTCGTGATCATTTTGTGTGTATGAGTTGTCGGGTTTTTTCAGCGTGCCGAGGGTTCGGTCCTGATCGGTTGATAGTATCTTCCGTACCCTGGCGGCTTCGTTATTAGTCTCAATGGATTCACAGAATTTCCGCCATGCCATCCTCCTGGCGGTTCTTATCTGTTTTTTGTATGCATATTGTGTGTCTTTGTATAACTCCCAGTCCGCCGGGAGTCTCGTGTTTTTTGCTCTGTTAAATTGCTTACGTAGCGTTTCTCTGAGTTTACCAAGTTCAGCGTTCCACCAGGGGTTCCTTTCGTTCCTGCTCTGTGGCGCTCTTGATTTACAGCATGCGTGGTAAGCTTCGATTAGATATTTGGATAATTGTGTTACGGTGTATTCTAATTGTGCTTGGTCCCTTATGGTTACCAGTGCTAGGTGTCCAGCTAAAAGCGAGGCCAGAAGGTTTTTATACCCGGGCACTTTGGTGCGCCTCGGGTTTCGCCTCGGTGCGGGTTTTTTGGTGCTTGTAGTTAGTGTAAAGCGGATTCTTCTGTGGTCTGAGCAGGAAGGCTCGTCCGATACGTGCCAGTTTGTGATGAGGCTTGTCGCGTTTTCTGTAGCGAGTGTTAGGTCTATGATTGTTTGTCCACGGACCGTGACCCAGGTGGGTTCTGAGCCGCGATTAACAATGTTAAGATTAGTGGAGACTAAAAAGGTGGATAGTACCTCTCCTCTGGAGTTCGATGTGTCGCTGCCCCAGAGTGGGTGATGGGCGTTAGAGTCGGTGCAGATGATCAGGTCCAAACTGGCGCGCTCACAGTGCTGCACCAGGTCGGCCAGCTCCTTTGGCGGGCAATCTGTGTCCTCGCCTGGCATGTATGCCGAGGTTAGTACAACATCCGGAACGCTACCTTCAGTTTGGAGCCTGACAGCTGTCAGGTCTCTGGAACAGAATTGGGTCAGTGGCGTAAAGGGGATTTATTTGGGTATGTAGATGCAGGTTCTTGGCTTCAGTATTTCTTTAAGACTCTTCCGTTTAAAAATGAAACAAATAATGCACTTTATCGTCACACAGTTTTCCTCCTAGATAAGGGAAAAAATGAGGTCCCTAGCACCTATAGCCGTAAACTTTATTTTTAAAAAATGCCGAGAATCTTCTGTATGCGAGCGTTGAGCGTGGTGCTGTGAGATTTCCGCTCACACTTGCTGAACAAGTTTACTGCTAAGAATATGCTTGAAGAAACTTTTACATTTGTCTAGGTTTCCTGTGTGTTCTTTAGGAAGATTGAAAACCTTTAAATCCTGAAAATTATTATTAGTCACCTTCCTATTAAATAGTCATCGTTTCTAGTAATAATACAATTTTGAGACAAGTTAAGACGTTATAAGCAACGCCACACAAATTCTGCAATATAAAAAAAATCCGATTGCATAAAAAAATATTAAAATTTTACAGTCTCTTGGCCTCCACAAAAACAAGCTCAACCGCTTCGTACCAACAAAATCCGTCCGCGTAAGTAATAATTTATGTATGTAGTACATTAGCCACTTAAACTTTAGCTAAGAAGTAAGAAAACAAATATTTTTAGCTGAGAACTTGTGAGAGTTCACGTTCATCGTCAGATAAGATCTTATTAGCGGTGCGGCGAGGATTGTAACTACTCGATAAGTACGTGACTGAAGTACGGAGGTGAGGAACAAAGTAAACAAACTTTTATTTGTCTATACAACACGTAGCCTGCCCACTGAAATGTAAGATGCCTGTAAATATCACGTATCCGTTAAAAATTAATTATTACGTTTGATATTAAATCGAATGTTGGAAAATAAGGTTGTTAGGTTATTAAAAATCTTGGTTTTCAAACATTTAGTATATTCTAGCGATCCGCCTCGGCTTCACACAGCACAAATTATATATGTCGTAGCCAAATCTGAGAATTCTTCACTTCATTATCCCAGCTGAAACTAATCTTATCATATAAATGTCAACGTTTGATGATATGTCAATTCACGTTTGGCCATTTCAAGTAATGTGCCGAACTCTAAGGATTTTTTACGTTGCGCTCGTATTTTGAGTTACTTTTTTATTTGTGATGGATTTGCTCTTGACTTTAGTCTAGGTCAGAGCTGACAGAGACAAAGTTACGATGGAATGAGCTTATCAAGAAGAAGCCGTCAACGGGAACTACCATATAGGTTTTGGGTTGAAAACCTATATATGGTGGTTCCCGCTGACCTAGTATCATGAAATTTGGCAAAAAGTAAGGTCTTACAGCACCAATATAGGAAACATACCAAAAATAAAAAGTGTAGAAAATTAAGGTAAATTTTGGTACTTACAAGTTTTCGCGAAATTCTAAATTTGCCCATATCTTTAAAACTTAAACCAATAAAAATGATACCAATTTTATTATGGCGACCCACGGCACACGAGTTCGACTCGCACTGGACCGATTTTTAACAGAGTAATGGTCCGCCGCCATGATGCATCGCAAAAACAAAATGATATCAAATCCTCTAACGGAAGATAAAGTAACTATTTTACGATATGATTTGTCCCTGGTTTGACTATATTGCGAAGCAGCCGTATGTTTCACTGTTCATATTGTCAAACGCTGATTATTCATTGTTCTGGTCAGACTATATCATGATGTGGGCGATGGATATTTTCCATTTCATGAAATGTTTGTATTTAATAGTCGGCCAAATCCTGTGCTGTACTATGGTTAATTCTAAGATCCTTTATTGCTCTTTCTAATAGTGAAAATCGTATCATAATCCGTTGCATGGTTTTGAAGAAGTAAATGGAGAAAGAGTTAAAGGCAGACTGTGACTTTGTTTTATACACCGTCTACCTCTTAATAGATTATCAACAACGTGTATACCATTAAAACTTCAAAATTAAATAAAAATATGAATTCACTAAAGTAGCGTAGAAGTTGCTACGCGTAGCACAGTCAGCTACGCCGTAGCGCGATAAGTTTGTCACCAGTAGCGGTGTGAAAACGTTAATATATTTTAGTGAAGTTTTCCTCGTCTGCGGAGCGATCACTTCGGATTTGTAAAGGCCCACGTTTACTTAATTTTTGATGTCCTCTATACGTCCATTGGCTGTCAAGTTATATCCACTTCTCATTTTTCGGACCACGACCACCCTCTTTCGGAATCACTTACTAAGATGAAACATATTTTTTTACAATTTATTTTCTTCCGTATAGGATATCTAATCTTATGCCTTTAAACAAGCAATTCTTGTATATACGTATATACATAATCTGAATCTCGGAAACGGCTCCAGCGATTTTCATGAAATTTAGTATGCAGGGGGTTTCGGGGGCGATAAATCGGTCTAGCTAGGTTTAATTTTTAGAAAACGACGTTTTCTCTATTTTCATCCGAGCAGGTACTATATTTAACATATAATAAAAATGACCTGTAGTTGTTCCATTTTAGGTTAAATAACTCTGCTCATACTTATGAAAAATAACGGGCTTACACTTGCTGTCAATCACTGTCACTATATATTATAAAACATAGTCCCCCGTCACGTCTGTCAATCTGTCTGTATGCAATAAAATCAAAAACTGCTGAACTGATTTGCATGTAGTTTTCACCAATAGACAGTGTGTGACAGTGACAATTCATGACAAAGTTTTAAGAGTATAATTTGTTAAGGTTTTGTGTAAGTTTGTTGAAATATGACGATAATTGTTGAAAATGTCGGAAAAAGTGAAGCCGCCTGGGACCTTTCATCGATAACGCTGCCTAATCTTTTGAGATATAACAAACCAACAAAATATTATAAAAAAAACTGTCACGCTTCGTGTTATATGTCAAATATCTTAAAATATCTATAAAACTGAATAAGTCACATGATACACTAGAGTATACTTAATGGTCATGATAGCCCTGTTAAAATAATACGTGGATCTGATGATTGTTTCAGTTGCGAGTCGAGTGTAGAGCAAATACTCGTATCACATCAACTACATCTGCTTTAATATTTCCATTCTCCGCTGGCGTGTTCGCTCTCAAAGAAATGAAAATATTCAATTCGAATATTCCAGTAAACGAAGATATACGTGATCTGAGTTTTAAGTGTCCATTAACGTAATAATAATTCGTCCAAGGGGAATTAATTACCCATGCAAAACTTTTTCCATTACGGAGGACCTGCTAGTGTCGACAAAGCTAGCTATTCAGAAGTTAGTCGCTGTATCCAGCTCAAAAACTTAACGTCATTGAGAATTTAAAACAAACTACTTACTTACGTAGCTGATATTCAATGGTAGGATTTGTTATTGACCATTTGTACAATAGAAGTTGTGAACAGTGCTGCAGTGTTACTTGCTATAATATCGAGTTAGACACTTTGTTTGCGCTCAGTAAGTAAAGTCGTTATGCTGTAGATAACATTTTTATTTCAGTTCCCGCAAGTGAAAAGATTTTATCGCATTTTGCAAGTAAAAGTAAGAAAACTATTACGTATCAAAAAAATATTTAAACATTACAAAAAACCCGACTGCTTAGGAAGCCAACTAAAAAGACGTAAACAAGAAGAAAATCATGCTGTGCAGTCGGAGAATACATATGCGCGAGTTGGCTGACCAAAACCATATGTATCCTCCGACTGCAAAGCATGATTTTCTTCTTGTTTACGTCTTTTTAATTGGCTTTCGAAGCAGTCGGTTTTTCTTGTAATTTTTTTTTTTACAAGTTTTAGTTATTTTTTTTTAGAATTAGGTACATTTAAACATTTAAGGATTATATATTTTTGTAATCACCTCTTAAAATCCTTAATTTTGATATAACCCACACGAAGGGTTTGGAAGAAAAAAAATTTCGCCCACTACAATATGGCGCAGAAAAATTGGCCGACGCGTTCTGTCTATAGAACGCCATATAGGAACAAACATACATACATACATAATTACGTACATACATAGACTGACAATACCCTCCTTCGGCAGTCGGGAAAAACGTTCCCTTTTATTCTTTCTAAAATTCCATCAGATTGTTGCGGGCAAAGTAATGAGCGTGTCTTGATGCATGGTGCTCCCTCACATGCGGCGCTCTAGCTATCTTACGTGCTTCGAGAAACATATCGCTCTGTAACGCCTCGTCATTTCCATCGCACGCAGAAGTTACACAAAATTCGGAATGTTGCCCAAACGATAATACCTGATCAGCATGACCTACTTGACGCTGTATCATTAGAGTTGATAAGCACGTAGGTTTATACCGAGTGCATTGAGTGAACATTTCAAAACTAAAATGGAAACGATAAATTGTTAGATAGTTATCGACGTTCATAATATTTATTAGCATGGCTGCAGTTCATTTGTCACAACTGATTACTCACAGGTTTCATTAGACGTCTTGGAGGACAAACTCTCCAATTGCGCTAGTTGGCGCACAACTTTCCTGAATTATTAGTTGGCGCCGCAGCTATATTTATCGGTGCTCGTGACGTGACTGAAATATCTCCGCGTTCCTATTTTTACTTGTACCTGTACCGTGTACGGGTTTAGAAGAGTTTTTATACTCACTTTGCTACGGTACAGATATTTCAAGTCATGTTTGACATTTTTAGAGGGATTTTTATTTGAGTTATGGCAATTTGTGCCATGTTTGTGTGTCTCGGCTGTAAATAAATATTGCAGGTGGGTTCCCTCAAACTTGCCATGAATCAGATGGCCGGCAATATAGGTAATAGCAGCGAGGCTCTCGGTTGCCGCTCGGCTGGCCGATGAGTTACACTCGCAATTTTGCTGAATAATGAATTTCCCAGACCGCGAGCTGCCCCGTCCTTAGCAAGGAAGGCGTTCGCGTCGTCCTTAGACAAATTTACAACATTTAACATGAAAAGCTACTGATTTATTTCAGGCTTTCAATTGCAGAGCTCTGTAGATCCTAAACAAAGAACAAGGAGAGGTTTTTTCAAAGTCGTCTGCAGACTTTACAACAAGTGCAAATTATGTTTGCTTTGAGATTTCCATTCTGCGTGTTACGTATGCCTATAATAAAATATTTTGATCATCTTATTATACAAGAAGATGTCATTTCCATGTTATGAGGCATTATACAAACCAATTCACTGAATAAATATTTATTATAATATCACAGTAGATATTAATCCTTTATCTCTTTGGTTAATTTGTCTTTGATAGGTATCGTTACACCAAGCAAATTTATCGTCAGCAGCCTTTTCATAAAATTAATTGTTTAAAGATCAAAGTCGATGATGAAAAATTAACTTGGCACAACTTTAGGAAATTCGTAAATCTTTGGAATAATGCTCGTTTAATAAGTTTCGTCACTCGCTTCAAAACAGATTAGACATTCTTTGTAAATTCAATGTTCAGGGTTGGAACTAGCGGCTAGCCGCGGTAGGTACCTACGTTAAATACTTTGTGCTGATTCCGCTTCATGTCCACACTGTGGTTTGTAATCGGGCGGTGAGAGGATATCGCAGAGTGGTATTGATAAAAGATTGCTCTTGTAAGCGAGGGACGTCGATGCCGCAGTGCAAATCAACGATGCAATGGAGCTTCACGTCGAACGAGGACGTGTGGTTGTCACACAATACTGCACAGTGCTGTGACTTCAGAGAGTTGGACATATTAATTGGACGGTTTGCGACCAATCCACACGTGTTAAGCCTGGAGTACACGAACAAGCTAGCGTAGTAAGATAAAGGCATAAGCCAGCTTCTGGCTTGACATCAGTGTTGCATAAACGGCATTTTAAAGCTGGTTAGTTGTCATATAATTATAAAGTAACAGTTAAACCGCTCCGTTTTTGTAGCGTTTTAATAAAAACATAATAAGAAAGGTAAAAAGTGGGACCAAAGAAGAGATAATTCCAAACTAATATTCGGTGTGTAATTTACTTATCAACGTAAACAGTGAGTTCAGGAATTCCCACTCAACTTATGATCGAGGGTTGCATACCAGCCGCATGTACTCGTATCCGGAACATTATTGAACACCTAAGCGGAATGCTGCGAGCGGCTGTTATTTCGTACAAAGGCACGTGATATATTACAGGACACAGGTGGATTGATTGAGAGGCATGCGGAGCGATCGCGCAGATTGTTTGTATGCCAATAGCTAATATTGCTGCAGTACACGAACGCTTCATTGATTTTGAAACTTTGATACATGTGTTCACTCTGTAGTGTGTTCGTCATTGATGAATGGTGTTAGTGTAGTAAAGTGCACACTTTTGTCATGTGTGACACGGAAATGCCACCGCACGGGTGACGTTCCAGTGAACATTTAAATATATTTCTCGTCGTGGTCTGCCTAGTGTTTCTTTAACTATTTTTGGGTCAGCTTCATGTCTAAACGGATGCAGTTCAATAAGAATAAGAATAATTAAGAATAATTTATTAAAAAGTAAGTACGTTCACAAAAGTGTACATTAGGTGCAGTAATTTAATTTCTAAAACAATTGTATAAATAGAGCTTATATGTAAACTATTTCTAAAATATTTTATTACAACTACAAGTTTATTAAAAAAAAAAATGACGTTTTTGGTAGGGACCTGCCCGATTTAGGTTCTTTCAAACCTGTGTTTCAGGCCATCACTTTACTTAGAGCAATAATTGGGCCAGTTAAATTATTGAATAAAATTAGACTATTAACAAACATAAGAATACATAAATTGGTACAAAACACAAAAAAAACAAATAATAAAAGAACAAAAAAAATAATAACATATAAATTTAAGTATGTCAATCAATCTGCCTAGCCTTTTCCCAACTATGTTAGGGTCAGCTTCCAATCTAACCGGATTCAGCTGAGTACCAGTGTTTTACATGGAGCGACTGCCTACCTGACCTCCACAACCCAGTAACTGGGTAACACGGTACCCCTTGGCTAGACTGGTGTCAGATCTGCTTCTGACTACTCGTAACGACTTTCCGAGGCACTGAGGAAACTCAATATGTTCAAAATGGTCACACATCCACGGACCGACCTCGTCAAGCGTTGCTTAACCTTGTTGATCGACCCGTGCGGCTGTTATTATTTAGCCACGAGCTCCTCATTGAGAGACTATTCGCTACTGAACGAATTCAGCTCACTGAGAGACTATTCGCTATTTGGAGCGATTGAATAACTGACCGCCACAACAAAATCACTGGTTAACAGAATACCTTTGGTAAGACCGATGTCACTTTGACTATTCGTCACGGCTGTCAAAGATCTGCAGATGACAGCCGGGACTAACGTCTTAACGTGCTTTTCGAGGCACGGATGAGTCTTGATATGTAATGGATGGTGTTGTAGATGTATGTGGTGGATGGTGGTCTACGGATCGACATTGCGTAACCTCAAATATATATCTCATCGTAGTATCTATGTTTGAATTAGCAGAATGAAGAACGGTGCTGTCTTTGTAATTGTTGTGGGGATTAAGAAACCCCATACATCAGCTGCATACTAACTAGGGTGGCGCATGGGGAAATGAGCTGAGGATAACTGCCGTAGTTGCTAAGTAGCAAAAACAACTAATTACAATCAGAGGTAGAGCAGTGGTTAAGAAAAGGTTTTTATCAGTATAATTATTATCACACTCCAATACTCTCAGAAGCCGCGCTAAAGTTACGACATTGCCTCGAGATTCACCTTAAGATCTCGAAACCCATAAAAACGAAGTAAAAACTACAGCTTTCAATCTGAATGTCGAGAAAATAGCGCATAAATTCCACAGAAGCAAATACGTTTACTTTACATAATACTTGTATTAAAGCACGAATTATATTCATCGTTTAATTTTTATAAACGAGCAAGTCGTTAGGGCGTTCTTTTGACTGATAATCCTATAGACCTGCAATATATGATATCCACCTTGCATAGAGCTAGCAAGAAAGTCGGCTTGGAAATTAATTTAAGTAAAACGAAAGCAATGACAAACAAAAGCCACGACACCATAAAACTTGGAGATGTCCAACTAGAGTATGTGAGTAACTATATTTATTTAGGCAAACAAATATCATTCAGCACACTAAACAACCAACAAGAAGTAGACAGAAGAGTTCAAAAGACCTGGAACAAGTTTTGGAGTTATAAGGAAGTGCTGAAAGGAAAGTTTCCCATAAAATTAAAGAGAAAAATAATGAACTCATACCTCTTACCCTCCTTGACTTATGCATGTCAGACGTGGAAGTTCACTCATAAAATAAAAAACAAAATAAAAACCAGTCAAAGAAGTATGGAAAGGAGCATGCTGAAGATAAGCAAATTGCAAAAAATACCACATAGCATAATCCGTAAAAAGACAGATATTATTGATGCCTTAAGTTACTCACAGATACTGAAATGGAGATGGGCGGGCCATTTAGCCAGAATGAAGGATGATAGATGGACCATACGAGCCACGGCGTGGCCAGGGCCAGCAGGCCACAGAAAGAGAGGCAGGCCGCAAACACGATGGGCAGACGACATAATTCACATAGCCGGCCGGGACTGGGCAAGAATAGCAGACAATAGGGACGCATGGCAATCTCTGGAGGAGGCCTTCACCTGAGAGGGGTTCTTGCACTTATGATGTTTTTATATTTATTACATAAATGGAAATTTATTGAATAATTTACAATTTAAATATATTGATTCAGTATAAATAAAATTGATCTGTATAATTTTTTAATTGATTTTAAATTTGTAATTTGAATTGAATTTCAATGGTAAGAGATTTTTAATGTTGTTTATATTTTTATTTTATAATTTTCAGATTTTATTTCAATTTATATTTTTCTGATTTTATTTCAATTTTATTTTTAGTTTAATACTTTTATTTTTCTATTTGTCAATTTTTTGTAATGCATGTGCAAGAAATAAAAGGCTTTTTTATTTTATTTATTTATTTTTATAAGTCGTTAGGGATCCAGTTTTATGTGGCTAAGGAATGACATCGTTATTTTCATTTCATTCCTCACTAGGTACTTGAGGTTCTCCAAGTGAAATGTGTTTAATCACTGCCTTCTTACGTGAAATATCATCGTATGGAACGTCCATAATGTCGCCAAGCGTCATCATTTTTCAATAAAATATTGTTGCGCAATTATGGATTAGCCGTTAGTATCAACATGGCGAACATTAGAGCTATTGACATTTTTGTTATTGTTGTAAATATTCAGAACCATAGATTACATCAGCGAACGCAGATTTTTTTTTATTTCCTTTGTCCTTCAGTTATAAGCTTAGCAGACTTTATTTCTGTCAAAATCCCGGCCTAGTGTCACACCGCTTCTATCTAAGGCTTCAGTTTCTGCACAGTCGGCGGTAAGATTTTTGTCTGCAATATCGAGTTTCGGAATGTCGTGCCAGCATGCAGCTTCTGCTGTCTCCCAGGAGGATTTAGTTTGGAGACGCTCGACCAACACGGAGTTTTCTAAATATTTTGAGTTGTGTATTTTGTTCTGAAAAGCTATTTCTTCTCTGATGCCGCATAGCAAGTCATCCGGCTGTAATGCAAAATCTTAAGAAACTGTAAGTGGTTATAGTATAAAAATAAAACCCACAAATAATGTTAATTTCACCCATTTATTAAAAGCTAGAGGAAGATTTTGAGTAACTAACGTGAACTTATGACGCTATTCTTACCATAGTACTTTTATAAGTTTTAGCGATTGATTTTCTAATTCAATCATACAGTTCAAGTGTATATGAGAATTTCGTCTCGGAATCTGTTTTTGTTTCCACGTCTCACGTTGCTCGAGGGTTGATGAAATCTTCCTAAAATCCGATCCAGAGCCACAACAAAGTCACTGTATGCCTACTTGAGACCTTTATCCTCTTGTTTTGACCCAAAACATATAACGTAGTTTTTGTGAAGGGTCAATGCACGATACCGGAGTAGTGTGTTCATTCCATTTCGAATATTTTTTGCTGAACAATAATAATTATTTAGATTTATGATAATACAAACTAATTAATAATACAGCAATTTGGCAAATTGTTAAATTGTAAATGAGCATCTTTTTTTGGATGTCAAAGCACCGCAAATTTTTTGCAGAGATAGTCAAGCGAATTTATTCAGCGCTGGCTCGCGTCGCCAGTACAATGGATGTTCTGTCTTTCAGCTAAGAAATCGAACGGGAGGGAAGCTTTGCAGACGGTCGGTCGCAAGAAAAGTTAAATTTTATTGAAGCTCACTAATGTCCTCGGAAAAAGGTGGCGCTATTTATTATCCCAGTTTATTTATAAGCTGAGATATGAAGGGAGTAGGGGAGCGAGGGGCTTTTTGTAACACGGGTGAATAGTAAACGGATTTTTTAAAGTATTTCTATGACTCGATCTTACCCATATAACTCAGCACATCATGTCGTCATAACCGGTGTCCAACCAAATGGAACAGTGAAAAGCATGGGGTCAGTTGTAACATCGCGCTTTGTTAATAAAAATTGTAACTGTAATAATTATTAATTCCATTAGTTTTGGTCTGGTTTTACTTGATTCAATAGAGCTAGAGTTGAAGTATCAATCATCGTTTAAAAAGCGGTAATTTAATACATAGATCTCAAGATATATTCATTTTCTGAAAACTGTTTCAACAAGCCCCTCTCTCCCCTAATGTACTTGAGCATCTGTACAGCGATGGGTGACGGATATAGCCCGTCTATATGGGCCATCGCGTTGATAGCCGGTTCGACCAGAATACTCGACGTTTACTTACAAAGTGTGCATGTACATCGAGCGGGAATCCATTTAAATGTCTAATACTATTTACAAGCACTCTGACCTTTATCATGCCTACGTGTATTAATATGATTATTTATTTTAAATTACTCGTTGAGCATGAAAATGTCACTGGTGAAATGGAAATTGAATATTTCATGGAAAAAAGTAATATTAAGATTATGATAATATGACTCTCGGCAAAGACTCAAAAATGGCTGGGTATGTAAAAAAAATTGGAGGCTGCAGAAACAAAAATGTTATTCTTGCCTATATTTTTGAGAACTTGGTTGTGTCCGAAACAAAAATTTCTCAATAGAAATGAACGACAAAATTACTCTGTGACCTTAAAAAATGTATTTGTGTTCCTAACCAACGCACGTCGGTAAAATTAATAACAATAATGGATGTGATATTAATGCAGGACTTGCTTGTTTTTAAATTATTGAGTAAATCGATAAAGCACATCATATTTTTCGGTAAAGTGTAAGCTTTGTATTGTTATCGCGCATGTTTTTTTTCTGTCCAGTCAGACAGTGAGAGTGCTTTTGGTCAAGCCACCGTCATGTTTCTTACTACGGGACTGCTTGTGCGTTTTTGTACGATATTACGACTTCATAGGGAATTAAACTTGTGACTTCTTCATAAGAGTTTCTTTAACTAGATATGTAACGCAAAATACGTGAAAAATCTCTATTAAATAAAAAAATTGTTTCATAAACAACATCATTTCACCTATTTTCTATTCATACAGTTTCCTTTCTTCACGAACCAAACGATAGATAAAATTAAGTCAAAATTATTTGTCACCCAAACTTTGTGAATATATTTTACAGTTCTCTCTTGAACTACTCAGCTTAAGTCAACGGAGTGTGAGCTTAGTATGAAGACTTTGGTGGATGCAACCTAGTTGGTAAACTAGATCCTCTTTTTTGCAAATCAATACAAAGTCAGACACAGTTCTTGAATCGAATTTACCAATTCGCTTACTGTTATATCAACATAGTTACAAATCTGGTAGGCATTAATCTAATTGAAAATTATTTATTATCCTTTTTATGTTTTGCAAAACTCACGTAGTAACTTAAAAGAGAAATATAAAAGTTATTGCTGTACACTTATAAGCAACATAAAACGCTACGCGCTACGATCCGTGCTACGCCGTAGCGCTACGATTCGCTACGTGATTGCTACGCTAAGTCAATTGCTACGACGCTTTGCTGGATACTGTATCTGGTTGAACGGCAACTCTAGAAAAAAAGGAATAAAACTAACTCGTTGAAATGTAAACAACTTCTCCATCGAGGAATAATGTTAACTGTTTCGTCGATACAAGAACATACTGTTAACATAAAATTTAAAAAACATTTTAAGTAACGATTCACTGTATTTATACACGAATTCAATTAAAGCAATGATTCACTGTAAACAAATAAATTCGGAAAGATTTCAGCTTTTTCGTTAATGCGAGATGGAAAATATGTATCATGTCATTACATACATATTGCATACATTTATTGAGTTGTCATAAGCTCTTTGGTTATTATCAGACTTACAGATCGGCCTGATTGCCGTAGGTTCTTTTGGGTTCATACTTTTTACTATACAACTTCTATTGTTTTTTTTTGTTTTTGTAGAAACACTATGAAACAGTTTACATTTTTTATAAATTTATCTCCAGAGCCTTGAACATCGTCGCCGAGTTACCAGTTTGTTGTTTTTTGAGGGTTCCGTACCTCGAAAGGATTAAACGGAACCCTTATAGGATCACTTTGTTGTCCGTCCGTCCGTCTGTCTGTCTGTCAACACCCTTTTTCTCAGGAACGCGTGGAGGTATCAAACTGAAATTTATATCATATAGTCAGGTCTACTGTCTCTTAAAGCTGAAACTTCTAAGCCAACGCAATCAAAAGATACAGCCCCAAATTTCCGCAAATTTTCGACACTCGCAAGTGAATCAAAACCTAGGGTGCTTACAGTGAACTCAGAATCTTGAAATTTGATACGAAGCAACGTCTTATAGCACAAATAAAGGAAAAATTGCGAAATCCGTAAATTTTTAGTTACATCATATAATAAAAATATTTTTAATAATTTTAAACTTACTACCCCTTCCCTCATGAACGCGTATAGGTGTTAAATTGAAATTCATATCAAATAATCAGGTCTATAATACCTTTAAGCTGAGGTATGTACGAAACCCTCGGTGCACGAGTTTGACTCGCACTTGGCCAGTTTTTTTATCGGTTACATTTCGGGAGTGAGCGATGGAATTGCATGATTTAATTCCGCCCAGCCCGTTTCATCATCGGACTACCAGACGTACGGCGATGCGCCATTGGTACATGGTAGACATCCCACCCATACGCACTAAACGTTTCGAGAATACTTTTATTATGCGTACAGCTAAGGAGTGGAATTCCCTGCCGGAGTCTGTGTTTCCCGATAGCTACAATCTAGGGGTCTCTAAGTCAAGAGTGAATAGGTAACTTCTAGGCAAGCGTGCTTCACCGTCAACCACATCATCGCTTACCATCAGGTGAGATAGTGGTCAAGCGCGAACCCACACTAAATTTAAAAAAAATATAGGATAGAAAAACATATGTACACTGTTTCATAGTGTTTTAAAATTAACGCTGTTTCAATTAAATGTACCTCATAGTCATATGTACTAAACTAAACATAATGTAGAAAACTATTCACAGCGACAAAGGCAGGCGTCGTAAGTTCAAATGTCGTCGGCGACACCGTATTACGTTTTAGGTTACAGACGTTACAGTTTGCAGCAGCTGTGCTCGTATTAGTTTCAGACTCGTATTGCAGCCGGCTTAGAAAGAGACGCACAACTTTATGCCAATTATCAAGAGTTTGTTGTTAGAACGATCTTTGCTGCAACATAACGTTGGCATCGCACTCACGACGTGTAACTCCCGGGGGCTGCCGACGTGAACGCACATTAATAAAGCCCCTCGTGTGACTTTATTAATGTGCGCACCAAAACCAAGAGAGCAATTACGAAACTGCGAAGTTCCTAATAGAAAAACTCAATTACACTTTTATCTATAGTAGTCGAACCTTTGACCTCAACCGCACTTAAGTCTGGCAACCCAATCAGATTTGTAGTACACTTAGCAGACTAACTTTTTGTTGTGGGAAAAATATTCGGAGTATTTGGATAAAGAATATAACAGTTGCTCGTTTAGGCGACAGTGTTTCCTATTTAACAAGCCTCTTCCGTTTAGAGCAATCGACTCGAGACTCTTCACTGGAAACAGAAGCCATAATAAGCCAGTTGGACGGTAAAATGTTGCAGATAACTGCTAAATGGTACACGTTAAAACTTCATTAGACTTGCTAACGCGCTAATATGTAACTTTAATTATTCATACTATACTATATAATCACAGTTATAGTAATACTGGAAAAGTTTTGATTAAATTTGTTGGTATAAAGCGTTGGATTGCCGGGTTTATTCCTATTTACACTTATAAGAACCGGATATATATTTTAAACAAGCTTTTATATTAACAACTCAGCTCAATAGAACACCGGGAAATGGTTCAAAAACTTGAACGACATGATTAAAAACACACATACACGGGGATAGATGAAGCTAAATAATAGTAGATTAGTAGCCAAAGGCTGTTAGGCATCAATTGCACCCCGAGATATTTAGGCGCCCGCCTATAGTTCGAGGGTACAATTGGTGCTTAAACCCGAGCTAACTATTCTGCTTTACATCTCGATTGTGAGGTAAGTAGAAGAAAACAAGAATGAAACATTTTAAAATTTAACGAAATTGAGCTTCACCGTTTGATATTTAAAATTGATGACTATTATACTCACACGAAGACAAGGCTGAATAGCAAAGCGACCGCTTTGGTCATTGGGCTGAATGTATGATGTCTATTGCCAGTAGATGGTTGTACGCAAACTTTTTGAAAGAAAGAAGTGTTTTTTTTTAATTACTTACCGCCCTAGGGCTTTTCTAGCTACATTATTACCCTAGAGCGGTAAGTAGTCACCTACAAGCCCCATTTGGAGTTAATAAGAACCTACTTACCGAACATGAGAGATGTAAAAACCTTTTAATAAAAAGTAATTGTAGTAATTTTCAACACATCCTTGACCGAACGTCCAACGCGTTGATTAACATCAAGAGTTTTACTTTCTGAAACTGGACCTGTCTGAAAGTTGAAGTAAAACATTAATTAAAAAGAGTTACCTGAACCTGATTAACCTTTCCCCAATTGACCCTTGTTGATAATGGGCAGGGTCACTCTTGTATTCATAGGTATCAATTAGACGAACAATTAAGTATATTAGTAATTTCATTTTAGATTGAATTGCTTCGGACTATTGTTCTGTAATTGAAGCTTTAGCATGAATCGAATAACTCGTCGAATATTAAGATTTCAATTTGATTCCAGATATCAAAGCCTTAACATTGTAAAGCGATATAAAAGATTGAGGAATCCGATATCATGAATGACCTTAGGAAGTTCTTTAATAACGCAGATGAGTATAGCGCACTACCTAGATGGTATAGGTAGGGAGTCAAGCGAGAAAGCCTTTCTGTGTCACCCCTCGCAGCGCGGAAAGCGCCATGCCCTATATTTTCTATGAAAACTGTTTGCGTGCTAAAAGTCCCTTTTACGAACGTTTTCTTCTGACTATCATGCTGCAGTTTCTTAAAGCAAACGAGGCGGACTTGTGTTCGCATACACTCATACAGTAACACACCACTCCGCATTATTACCTCTGGAACGAGCTCGGAATGAAACACTCTTCTGATTAAGTTATTACATTTATTTTAATTTATTCGTGACAAATAATGACAATACCTACATCAATTATTATTTGTAATTACTAAGTATTGAGCGTATGAGTTCTCTCAATTCCTAAATCAGCCAAGCCAACCAGAGCTCCCCCGTGACCGAACGATCGCGTATGATTCGTCGAATATTTACAATATTCACATAAAACGTGACTTATGTATCAGATGTAAGTATACAGTAATAACGCCATGTACTTAGTCATACACATACATATATATGTCGTTATAAAATACACTGTGTTCCTATACTTTGAACTGGTAAAAGGGATTGCAGTTTTTTTATTGGTGGTATTATATTGTGTACTGCAGACTGAGGTTTTTGACGGCTGATGTCCTCAAAATTTATATTTTATTGAAATTACAAGATTTTTGTACTCAAAAATGTATCTAGTAATTGATAAACATAATGATTATTATTGTATGCAGATATCGGTCACGCTTAGTTTTACAGAGAATATTGTTTGCTGAGTATAAATTGCAAAAGTATAATCTTATGCCTGGTTTAAGAGTTTAATAGTCCAGAGTGTAAACATATATGTAAGTTATTATTTCTCTAATTGAGACAAATTCCTGTTGAACTACCTCAAAAACCAGGCATTATTATACTTATTAATTGGCATTGAAAGACAGAAAAATATTTACATAAGAAAAACACGAATAGAACCCTTCAACCTCAGTCTACAGGTACATTGTTTATTAAAAATGGTTTACAGTACTGTGGGTCATTAATTGTCATTATTGTAAATTACTAATCTAATCGACTTCTTTTATTACATTTTTTAAACGGTTTCTATTTATATACCACTGAGAGGTCATTGGATCAATATTACCCGTTCAATAATCAGTAAACATTATGAATTAATATATACCTCAAAAATATTATTGATCTATTACTTCTGATCGTAATGGAATTTAAAATTCTATGCATTTATTAATTAATTAATTATTAAAAATGTATAAATTTCATAAAAAAATGTTTACATTTGGCAAATTATAATATGATTGTGGTAATACTTAATAATAATCCAATATAAAAAACTATGGTACATTTAAATGTTTAATTAGCAAAATGACACGGACATTTAACTAGACAAAATATATGAAAATAACTGTCTGTCAAATTGTAGCTTTTATAAAATGCAAATATCTCAAATTGACACCACCCCGGACATACTGTGTTGTTCAACTATGGTAGAATAGTAAACGATTGCACCAACTCGGTTTGTATAAACTTACTACGTACAATTTGACAGATAGTTTGTTTAAGTGTAATGCCATTTGTGCGTGGAAATGTCTTAATGATATATAATGTGAATGAAGTGAATACAAACGTTTCTGGCCAACAGTAAATCAAGTTCTTCATTCAGTATTAAATCCTCGGTTCGCAACTGCTGAACTATTCGAGTAATATGTTATCTATAACCGACTACCGCCTAACTACAATTTACATAATGCTTAAAAATTTTGACTATTCAGTCGGGTTCCTTAACTCTACGACAAATATTAATTGTTAATGGGTATACTAAACACACAACTTATACATAATGTGTCTTACAAGTACAAGTATCACTACGAAGAGTATGCAACGGAAACAATAACTACACGACGACAAGATATTTTATTTTAGTGTTGACATAACTATGTGTGTTCTACTACATAGTATTGGACTAGCCGGCTATATGAACAACTGAACGAGGCAAAGAATATTACAAGTTCACAGAGACTCCTCCGAAACTGAGTTACTGTGTTTTGCTAAGCAAGTATGGCATCCTTTGTCAATAGTATTTACATAATTTATCTGTGCTTACAACGAAAAGTACACACATTCAATTCAACATTAAGACAGTACATATTTTGTGCTCGATTTATGTAAAGAGAAAACCTATTTAATTGTGAACGTTTAATGTACATTGCTTACTTCTTACGTAGCTAGCTTTGCATCCTGAGCGATGAAAACATTACAATATAAAAAGCAGTAGTATCACCTTCATTTACAAGAATTATAAACTGAGTACCTATTCGTTCAATTTTATAAAACGTGGCTGATCATTGTTGTGTCTATACGTTAGTGCTTAAATATTTACAGTAACTGTATTGCAGTGATGTAGTACACAAAAGCCGCTAAGGTTCTCCTACCGGTTTTTATTCGACATTTACTAATCTAAGTCCGACCTAACAATATACATGCTGTACAAGACGTATAGTAGGTTCTTTATAGAAAGGGTAACTACGCAACACAAGAACAGATGAAACGAATGAAGATAAGTAATATTTCGTAATATAAAAGTTTGCGCCACGCTTGTGCTAAACAAAACTGAGAGCTCACTCCGGAATAACTTCACATGTACAAAGAATTACTGCGTTGTCTTTGCACAATGGTCGTGTCTTGTGATGAGTTCTGTTGTGATGCTCCATTCTCTATGCCCAACGTAACACAGAATACACCAACTTTATTTGCTATTTTAAGATGGTTTTATTATTCTCGTACTCGTTGTGGTTTTATTATCTCGTATTTATTAAAGTAGTTTTATTTTACTGGTTACACACGTTTGTATAAATGCTTGACACTAGACTAACTTCACATTAATAATTCATGAGAAAGGTATGGATGAGACAAAGTAGGCATAGAACATTGGCAGGTATTCATGACCAGTTCTGCGGTTTATATCAACAATAATGCAAACATTGCGAAATAAATATCAAAATTCTACTTTTAGTCAAATACCCATGTCGTTGTCTCTCAAATTTGTATCTTATCCTATTGCGATGGTAATTCCGAATAGATTATTAAGTAATATTCAATTGACGCGCGTTTATTAAGACTTCTTGGTCCTAAGTCACTTTCCTCTATACTAGTAACTGCGTCTTAATTACCACAAAACAATAAAACAAGCTGGATATTTTACAAAAATACAAAAGTAATCGTTGGTAGGTGATCCTCCATCGAGGAAAGCGTATTTTTAAAACCTATTGTTAATTACGTCCCTCTCAAAGTCTATAGAACGGTAAAGGCACGGTCATGATGTGTATTGCACTTATGGGATTACTTGTCCGTACAGACAGAGAGAAGAAATTTCTTCTAAATGGTTCAAAACACGCTCTAATCTACGAGTCAAGTCGAGGAAAGCGTTTCAAGGCACATACTTTTAGAAACAATAGGAGGGTGGTGCAGATGGAAAACGTAGCTGCACCACCGTCAGGTAAGGTTACGTCAGATGAGTTGAAATCAGAGCGACCGCTAGAAGCGTAGCCTACGATAAGATTCAGTAATACACAATGAACCTCCTAGTAAGTAACTAATCCCGAGCGCTCGGCTACCGATACAAAGTACACCGACAAGTACCATCATTGAAATTACCCTATAATGTCTTTACACCGTAACTATGGTAGTAATATTACATAAAATTGAAATAAAAGCTCTTAGAGTTCATTAAAAGTTTTACCTGCACTGTATCACCATTTTCGCGAGTAGTCAAGAACACTTTCCACTTACACAACCCAATTTATACGAAAAGGAGCGACCGTCAGAAAATGTTCAGTTGAGCGTATCACGAGTTAATTATCGCACACTCCGCCGTTTGCAATAGTGGGAATATGATACCCATTAGTCTTTTCGTGCAGCCGACAGGAGTGGTGCGAAGACTCCTGTCAGAAAACGTTCGGCTGGTTGGTGTCGCAGGCGGAGGCGAGGCAGCCGCCGGCGTCGCGGCAGAGGTGCGTCGCGGCGTGCAGTAGCGCCGGCGCACGCGGCGGCGCGGGCGCGGGCAGCACGGGCGACAGCGAGCCCGCGCGCGACGCGCTGTCGGCCGCGGACGGCGGGCGCTACACGTGCGTGCACGCGCCCGCCGCCACGGGTCAGCCGCCCGCCAGCACGTCCTCCGGCTCCGGCGACCAACAGTTGTCGGACAGCCAGCACCCCACCACCACTGTCACGAAGCCAATCAACAGCGCTAGGATTATGTATACCTCCGCGTTTCCTACGGAACACACGACTCATATTAGATCACGTTATAACCAGTATTGAAGCACAGAACATCTTTGAACGGTATGTGTGTGAATCTAACCGAGCTGCTTGCGGATGCCCAGCGGCTGCCGGCTGCGCCAGAGCGAGTTGATGAGCGTGGGGTCGCCGCGCGTGCGCCAGTCGCGGTATCCTCGCCCTCTGGAATATTGATTGAATCTGCGAAACGTTAAATTTTAATTAATTTTGTTCCACACCACAAACAATTTATACTACCTACATATATAGCTATAATGCCTTAATTAAAACATTACTTAGATATAAAATGCTAAGTATGTCTACATTAATAAAACAATGTCACACCACTGCTTGTAATGAGACAGCAAAACTGCCGAAGATGCTTTGATCGCAAAACTGGCGTAAAGCCAAGCCTTCAATGCTGAAGCTTACTGCTCGTACAAATTGTACTTTGATACTGACTGTAGCAAAAAAGCGAAATTGAATTGTTACCATTTTCCGTCCATAGGATATTTACGTTGCGGTTCGTGCACATATGCCTAGTGTAAATAAGTGGTTCATGCGAATGCAGTTGTAACTACCGTGATAAATAGGTACACATTATGAAACTATAGTTACTAAAGCGAATAAAATTTTGTATCATAAATTCATAAATCAAAGCTGATTGTCATGGAAACGGGTGTGGAGCTGGTAGATGATGCAGTCGATTCTGAATTGCCGAAAAATATTTTGCTTTTATCTTCGGATGATAGTTTAAAACAATTCAATTTCGCAGCATTTAGGATTCAGTGTTACTTTATTGGATTATCAGGAATAAATAATAGTTACATGTTTACAGGAAATATATGTAGGTTTGGATTCTACTAAATTCTTGTTGTTCTTTACTTTTAGGATTTAATAAAATCGAATATAATATTATCCTACTTCTTCAAGGCTAACATCATCATTTTTGTGAGTTCTGATCAATCGTCCCTGCTTCAGTTACCCTACGAACTACAAGTGAGTCAAACGTGCAAAATGTCAACCATGTAATATTATCATCATGCAGCGGGACAGTTCACTCATCGGACACAAGTGATGGCTTACAAAAATGATCTCTGCCTTTGGCCCCTAATTTAATATAAAGAAAAATTTGTCAAAACACTCTAAATAACAAATGACTTACATTATCTCGTCGCACCGGTATTGTAGCGGATAATAAAATATGAAATAAATATTTATATTTGGATTTTATAGCACATTAAATAAATAAAAACAAAATTGTAATAGTCACAAGTTATTATTCATTGATAAATCAGTGTAAAGATTCGACAGTAATATAGTGTTTGGGTTTTGTATATGAAAAGTGATGTTACATCATACAAACGTCTTGCTCGCGTACGTGAGCGTTCACAACATGTGTCGACAACCTCTTCGATTATCATCTATCTGTGAGCACATACTTCAGCTCAATTCCACTTACGGCCCCAGCATCCCTGTTATCTACATATTTTTATCTTTCCACTTACTTATATTACAAGGTATTTATAATAAAGTTGATGTTAAGACACTCAGTAACTGAGAAAAGGGGCTAGAATCATAAAAGCACTTTTATGACGTACCTACCGACCTTACGTAAACTACAATGTTCTTATATGATAGATATCCTTTCACTGAACGCGCGTCGAAGTATTTAACCTCATAAGGCTGTTCGAGAATATGTGAAAATCTTGAAAAAATATCTGTCGTACTAAACATTATTCTATTTGGCTGGGTTTATAGTCATAATCGTTTCACAAGACAGCTTTTGTAAACAACATTAAATGCAATGGTGGATAAATAAATAAACAGGATAAGCAGGCAGAGCGGTGCGTCTCCTGGGTCACACTACCTCCGTTTATTAAGTTTTTCTTTTTAATAACTAATTTAATTTGCAACCGCCTAAATTTTGTACCAAGGGGCAGATTTGCTTATTCATGGAGCTTCTGTTCTATCTACCGCTCCTATCTACAGATCTGAACCCGACGCTGACTGAATGTATTTCTCAAGCGGAGTGGAATTTAAAGTTGTTCGATAAATGCGTCACGAATTCGCTGCTTTACTTGCTGGAGGAAACAAACTCGGGTATTAGATGAGTACTGGAAGCAGAGCACTGGCGCGCACCTGCGGTCCACATAACCGTCAACCTCACTTTCGTACGTAAAACTTGTAATAATAAAAAATCTCCAATATCCTATCTATGACTAAGTCTTACCTAACAAGGTACTTACTACAATGGCCATACATATAACCTTACTTGAGAAGTTGGTTACATAAATAGGGTTTAGCGCAGTGGCATCAGTTGTACGGTAGATTCATGTTACGGGGTTATTTTATAGGATCCCGAGAGAGCTTTTAAACTATCGATAGCAGCCCCTGTCACTAGTTTTAAGTTATTGGTGCATCGGTCTTAACTTGATACCTACCTACATTGGTAACAGTAACTCAAGGATACTATGAATATGAACTCGTATATTTACTACGCCACTGGTTCCGAAGTAGTAGCTTTAAGTGTCAGAATCGTCTTCGGTTGCATGAAGACTAGACAAGTTAACTTCGTTAAGTATTCATGCATGTTCTTGATGTGTTAAATTTCATGAAGCGTCATAAGTTTTAGTACGGCTTATTCATTGGGTTGTGAATTCATAAATTAATTAGCTCGGTCTGTTAAAATTACAATATTTTTGTGGAGCTGGCATTCATTTAACATTTCTCATTACGATTATCCTTTGCATAATACAGTGAAGGATTACTCTGTTTCAATGGAATTGCAATTTTAATCGTGCTATTTGATTGCTCTAATTATTTTGCAAGCCATTTAGAATTTAACGCTCAGTAGGTTTAACGGTTTCATTAAGATTTGATGCGCAGTCGTGGTTGTAGGGCTTTGTGTTTATCTTTTGTTTTCAAAAAGGATCGGATTAGTGCTAATATTAATTTAATATGCTTCACTAATAACATATTGCTTACTGGAATACATTTTACCGTGATTGAAGGTTTACAGGGTTTGTGAATTTGCATTATTACCTATTCTATGACTGAGTTTCTAACAAAAGATTGCTAATGTGCCCAATTAACATTGCAGCAGACTGCCCACTCACTTATTAACGATATGATACTGTGCTGATTAATGAATCACAATGATGTGTGTGTTCGTTGTTAAATCTTTCTAAGATCATAGTTTATACCAGCTACAGTGGACATGAACACAGATAAGGGAGACCACAAGCGACTGATAGCAATCGCTGCTCAATCTTTTGTTGGCAACCATATTATCGACGATCTAGTACTTTATCCTGGGCTACATCCCCAAACTAGAGCCCGCCTTTGATTAGAATCTGCGAAAGAATGTAACATTTCCATGGGTCATCGGAGAAACCTACAAAAAGGAATTTCGCGAAGTTGGTTAGTAAAATTCTGGCTATAAAAAGCGTGTCGTCTGCGGTCTCCCTAAAGCTTTCCCCGTGCATGTGATTGTGTTTTATTACCTCCAGCCTAAATGGGGTAATCGATTAGCAGAAAGGGTATTACAATGGGGCAATAAATAGTTGGATTCGTTTTAGTATCCACAACGTCATTAGTTAGCGGGGCCGCTCCACCAATACGGAATGGCGAATGCTGATCTAAAGTACCGACCAGAGATAAATCCCTGTTATCGTATTCACATTTCACACCTGCTACATTTCAGCCGTTCTTCAAGATATTGAACGTAAAGTACGTAATAATGTAACAAGAAAACCACTTTCTTCGTTTTAACTCTAGAGCTATTTTATGAGAACTGAGAAAGTAAAAAGTGGGTAAACTTTGCTTGCTTAAAAATATGTGCCCAAAAGTTTTATATTAGGTAATAATTGCGACAAAGAGAAGGTTGTTACATGTGTGACGTATACGTTTCTACGAGTACTTTCCCGAAAGTATTAGGTATATACCTATAGTATTAGGTATATTACTCGTTACCCAAACTGATTTCAATTACACTGAACTTTGTACCGGTCGACCTCCTCTGTGACAAATGAAGGTCGTAATTGCTTTTACAGGTATAACTATGCCATAAACCTACTTGGGATATGAAAGTTGGGTTAAATGACAATAGCTTAACTGCGGAGGCGTCGAACTGGCGATCAAATTCGTGAGTTCGTACCCCCTGCTTATAGATTATGGTAAACCCACTCTTAGCTTTAAATTTAGTTTAGTTGTTTAATTTACGTGGAATTTTAGTGTGGAACTTATTGCACAGATAACGTACTATACAGAACCAAAGATTGTATATGTGCACACATACGCGTCGTTGGGCTGCTATGGGCGTATGGGGTGATTGCTACGTGTGAGGGTTATATCTTTCTGAATCCAATCTTATATTTAAATAATAGTCGAGGCTTTGAGTATGATATTTATTGATGTCTAGCGCATTTGTGAGACAAAAATCGATTAAGTACCCACAGTATCGATAGTATCGATATTCGCGCTTAAACCTATGTCTCAGGGCCAATATTTAATACTCAGATAAATGTTACCTAAATAATATAAATGGGTATTTGACATATTGTCTGTATAAAAGCTGTCAAACCACCATTTTTATTCTTAAGGAAAAAGTTATATGACTATTAGAAAATCGGCCCTATGAGAAAAATCGCGCAGTCTAACGCAGGTATGAGCGAACCTCGTCTGTATAACCAAGCGTTACGTATGTGCGCATGTAACGGGCGAGAGCAATGTTCTGTATACTACGTTACCTGTGGAGCTTATTTTAAAAAAAGAAAGGAAGGGATTAGTAATTGATTGTTGTGGTACCTTCGAATGCCGCCGACTCCTGCCGGCGGCGCGGTGGAGTGCGGCACCCCTGGCGGGACCTGCGCGCCTCCTTGCACGCCGCCCTGCACACTGCCTTGCGGGGCGCACACACAACACCCTGTGCATACAATGTTACACTTAAACTGTAGCCAAAGACATTCTATCAAACACTCTAATTACTTAGTTTACTTTGTGCCGAATCTCATTTTCATATCTTTAGAGCAATATAAATGTATTATGTTTTGTTCGGCCTCGTTGGTTTGCTGTTTGCAAGCGCTAAAGAATGAAAAAGAAAGAAAGAAAAACGTTTATTTGCGCCAGACACGACGAATACAAAAAAAAACAGAAACAAAAATTTTAATTTTAAATTAAATACAAAGTGAGCGTCACAACCACGCAAAATAATTGTATGGCCTAGAGATAGTTGTTCCGGTGTCTTAGTTTAAATGTTTGTATACGCACCTACGTTACAGGAAGAAATTCCTAGTGTGGAGCAAAGCTTAAAACAAACACGATCATCGCTCAGCATAATGCTGGGAAGCGAAACAAAGCCTCAGCGCTAGTTTTCAGCGATTCAGCGATAAGCGCTATCGCTAAGCTTGAGGTCCTGGGGTCATTGGGTTAACTTCTCAATAGCAACGCGGGGTCTGGACTAGCGTGCGGTCAATGGCAATATGGCTCATCCTCTATTTCATGGGACTTGAAGATAACTGTCAAAATGTGGGCGTACTGTAGGTGCATCTCTGCATAACCCTTCAGGGAATACGGCCGTTATGTTCTGTTATTTGTTCTGATAAATATTTTAATAGTATGACACATATTGGCTGTTATACCGTGACGTATCATGCATACATTTCCAAAAAATAAACGGGTAATAACATAAACATTTTCGAATATTGTATCGCATATTCACGTATCCGAAAACTAAACGGAATCGTGGTAACGTAATCGTTTTTTCATGTTCAGTGTACCAATGTGTTAAAAAAATAAAAACTTTTTCACAAAAAATAAACCGACTTCTAAAGCAAAACACTAAAAAGTGCAAAAATAACATTCGTTTCGGAAGTCGGTGTCTTTGGTACCTCTTGTTTTTATCATTTTTCAACACCAACTTCCGAAACGAAAGTTATTTTTGCACTTTTTAGTGTTTTGCTTTAGAAGTTTGTTTAATTTTTGTGAAAATGTTTTTATTTCTATCTTTTTAGTTTTAGTATCCTATCACTAAAAAGTGCAAGGTACCTAAAGGATTGACAAAATACCCATAATAACTTAATTTACACATTCGTCCTTTTTGCCGCTAAGGAATTCGCTTGTATGTTCCATATCTTTAAACCTGCTTAACCGATTTTGATGCAACTTGTACTGTTCCCTAAGTTGAGAGAAACCTAATCTATTAAAAACAGAATGATCACGATCCGATTACTAACTTCAGAGATATGCGTGGACAAATATACATGCATACACTTATGAAACTTGGCACACGTGTTTAGAAGCCTATACAGAGTAGCTTAGGTGAATATTGTGCAATTCCAACAAAATTACACACATGCGTGTCGAATTGATTACCTCCATTTTATGAAGACGGTGAATGTCTTTAATACCTCTAAACCACAGCACACATTTATGAAATACTTTTACAAAGAGTAAATGCAGTTTGACAGGTGGGTCATCTGCATTGAAAGTGCAAATAGCGAGGTTAAGTAAACAAGTCGGTTGGTCAGGGTTGTTATAGTGTGGTGCGAAGTATAAATATTTACATGGCTTGAATAATGTTTGTTCTAAAACCACATGTACCAATTAGTATATATAACTAACTTATTTTCAAATAACAGTGTCTTAACTTTGAGTAACTGATGGCACAAAATCGTATCAGGTAAGAATAATGGCTTTAGTGAAGAATAGAAACCGAATTTGAAGCCAAAACTCATGTTCAATTCAATTCACAAAATTTTGGTCTGCAATCCTTTGGCCACTAGCTTAAATAGCTAGTCGGTCAGCTGCGGGTATAACGTTATAATTTTTTTTTAACAAAAAATAGTTTATTTCTTTTACGGGTTTTTTCTATTAATCAGTGGCTGGAACTACCCAGGAAGCATGTAGTCATGCTTGTATTGGGTGGTTCCGCTCCTCCCTAGGATCAATGTACATAATTTTAGGTAACTAGTTAACTAAACTATTTTAAATAGATTTTACAAAAAAGAAAAAAATAATGTAAAGGCAAAGATAGTGGTACGATTCTTTGTTTATGAATGTGTGTGTGTTTATATCTATAAAAAACGTTTTTTTTTGGTGGTCCAATTATTTATATTAATATCAGATACGTAGTACTTTTTTTCGATGCCTAAAGATCTACAAGATCTACATAGAGATCTAGATATACATTTTATCCAGTATAAGAATGACTTACTCCTTCTTTGTTTACAAAGCCAGTAAGTCCCGCAACAGTTGCCTTTCTCGTGAAGCACTAAAGTAACTTTGTCGAAAACAATCATCAATCACGGATTACAAGACTTTCTGACAGCGATGCGATATTGTCGCAGTCTTGCCAAATAACACTGTTACAGCACAACTTTAAAATTGATGTTTATAAGGTTGCCCAAAAGTTTTATACAGATAACAGTATATAACGGGAAAGTTAAGAGCATTATTGTTTGCAGATGTCAATCGGGTTTTGGCAAATTATCGAGCGGCACCAATTTCTTCCACTCAATTATTTATAAGGCTGACCCGTAACATATCACTTAAGTATATGTGTGCTATATTTTCTGTGAATTTCTTTATAAAATAAGCCAATATTTTCAGACTTTGTACTACGAGAAGTTGTTTTATTCGATTTTGCTTCAGAGTCGAAGTTTTGCGCAGAAAACATTTTAAGTACGAAGTCCGAGCATTGTTTTGTGTTGAAGTAGAGACCGGCCGTCCCGAGGAGTGTATTATGTACAGCGGTTCCTTCATTGAGTTGTTAAGGTTACACTAGTCGAAAATTCTTCCTTACAAACGTAGTATTGCGATTACTCCACTGTGACGATGTACGTCCAAAATAAAAAAATATAACAATTTGTTCCATCATTATCTAGCCCTGTATGGAAACAAAAAAGAAAAAAAAATAATAATTTGAAAGTTATGAGCGTCGAAAGTTCCATATTTCAACACTAATTTTAACGCATCTTTGGGCGGAAATAAATACCATAAGAAGAAAAAAAATTGAAAAACGGCCTCCATACAGGGATAGATTAGTAATTCAACACAGTAAATAATTTTATTTTGAAAATATACATTTAGGCCTTTTTCCATGAAATCTAGACTGCCAAAAGGTCTGTTTATAAAATTTCGCGCGCTCGTTTTCGTCCTAAATCATCATCCATTTCGATACAAATTTGGAAAAGTGCTAATTCGTACGCAAACTAGCTTCTTACTGCTCATCACAGCATCTATCTCTTCCGCATGTGTTGTTGAATGAGATAGCATGCATTTTAACGTCGCGCACAAAATAGTTCGTGACGTCGACTAGGGGAACCTATGACGACGCAGCCCTGCCCAGCCCTGTGTGATTGGTATCAGAAGGCAGTTACTGCAATTGACGTAATGGGCTGTAAAATTAGAATAATGCATGTCGATACAGCTTGTTATAGTGGTTTCCGACCACCGGCGGCCACTAAGTAGACATCAATTTAATTTTACAGCGCGAATAAACAGAGAGGAGGACGTTTTATGTGCATGCACGTAAAGCCTGATCTATTCTACGTGCTCTTTCTGAAGTAACTAAGTCACAGTGCACGGTATTTTCCTAACTATAGAGAGATATTTACGGGACATCTAAGCACAACAATGTCCGGTGTTATTTGAAACTAAGCGCTTAAGCACGAGACCTATTCTGGCCATTTTACAGCGGCCGCAGTATAGCTACTTGGTATCCTATTATTAAATGAGATTTATGTTAATTACTAGCTGACCCGGAAAACTTTGTTTTGCCATAAAAACACCATAACATTCATCTACCCTACCTACCCTACCCTACCTACCCTATCCTACCCTACCTACCCTACCTTACCTACCCTAACTACCTTACCCTACCCTACCTACCCTACCCTACCCTACCTACCCTACCCTACCCTACCCTACCTACCCTACCCTACCCTACCTACCCTACCCTACCCCACCTACCATACCTATTAAAAAATAAATAGAGCCGATTCTCAGACCTACTGAATATGCATTTAAAATTTCATAAAAATCGGTCAAGCCGTTTTGGAGGAGTATGGTAACTAACATTGTGACACGAGAATTTTATATATAATATAAGATATTATCTGCTCTCAAATATAAACAATGTTGCAGTTATACGCGATCTGATTTCGAGTCTTGTGTGAGATAACTCCGGCAGTGAGTTACTGGTACGAATATTATGACAATGAACAATATAATTATCGGCTTATCTGAACAATGTTAATCTTATCTATATTGTATTTAATTATGCCCGTTAAATTCTCCAAAATTTTAATGACAATTATGAGATTTCACGTCTTTTGAGTTTAAATTAATTTATCGAAATATAACTACTATATTACAAAATACATTAACAAAACAAACGGCTGTGTGGCAAAAAATGTCGAATCATGTGATGCGACATAGCCAAGGAAGCCGTTTGAACATGTGCTAAATATTTAGATTTTGCTCGGATTTAATAAAAAAAAACCGACCAAGTGCGAGTCCGACTCGCGCACGAAGGATTTCGTACCATTATCGCAAAAAACTGAAAAAAAAGTCATTTGTTGTATGGAAACCCCACTTAATTATATGTTTTATTCTGTTTTTAACCCCCGCCGGAAAAAGAAGGGGTGTTATAAGTTTCACGTGTGTTGCTGTGTATCTGTGTATCTGTATGTCTGTCTGTGGCATCATAGCGCCTAAACGGATGAACCGATTTCAATTTAGTTTTTTTGTTTGAAAGGTAATTTTGTCGAAAGTGTTCTTAGCTATGTTTGAATAAAATCGGTTCAGCCGTTCAAAAGTTATAGGCATTTTACTGTTTGAATCGGGGTGTTTTCGCAAGATCGCGTATACGTATGCGTCGGGGGTTTTTTAAATTGTGAAATTTTACTTCTTAGTATTTGTTGTTATAGCGGCAACAGAAATACATCATCTGTGAAAATTTGAACTGTCTAGCTATCACGGTTCATGAGATACAGTCTCGTAACAGACTGACAGACAGACAGACGGGCCGCGGAGTCTTAGTAATAGGGTCTCGTATTTACCCTTTGTGTACGGAACCCTAAAAAAACACCGAGCTTCGTGACAAACGACAAATATGTGTTACCATAGTAATATATGGGGAGTAAAAATCAGTGAAGCCCTTTTATTATATCGACACTATTATTCAGTGAAATAAAAAAAATATTTCTCGTAAACACCCAAGACAAATAATGACTGAGCACAAACAGCGAAAGAACCGACTCGTTTGTAGATCAACTTCGTAGTCCACATAAAAGGAAATGTACTTTTATGTCATGATACTATTGACATGGTTTTATTGTACAACAGTGCGCTAAAATGTTTACGACCTCTGAAATGCCTGATGCCATAGAAAAACGTTTAATGATGACGGTAAAATTAAGATGTGAAGCATCGGATTCGTTTAGAAAGAATTTCTTATTTCTATACGTATATTTATGTATAAGGTGACTTTTAATTCAAAGGCAAATAGTTCAGGGGTTAAAACACCCATGAATATACGCATTTGCATGCTTTCACAATGGGGCTGTCCCAGACATGGTGAAATAAAAATCGGCTGTGTGTGGGATTTTGACAAATTTTGTGAACATAAATGTACCGAAAAAATGCTCTTTTTTCTTTTTTCGGAGTTGATCTCATAGCAATATTTGGTGTATAATCTGAGTATTCCCATGAAAGATTTTTAACAAATTAAAAGTCATCCTGTATTCAGTGAACGAATTATCTCCTTTACAGCTGTCATCCTGAACCCCACTAAACGGCGGACGACAAGGTAGATATCAGCAAGGCCTACGGCGTAGTAGCGGCTCCTAGCAATGACGTGCGCCTAGCGATGACGCGTATCGTAGCAGATAAGTGCGTCGTAGCACTCGTAGCCCTGACGTACTACGCCGTAGCTAATTTAATCAAGCACAATTTATATTTTATAATTCTACAGCAATGTTTACAGTGACATTATACAGATTTTTTGTGTTAGTATAAATTGATTGAACAGTCACGGCCACGGCCGAGCCATCCAACCGGTAAATAGATATTGAATCATGAACATGATGTTAACGTTAAATAATAAATGGCGGCGCATTTTAATAATAATTAAACCCGGTTGGTATTCCTTTGTGCATTTCAGTTGTACTATAAAAAACCTGCGACAACACTTTTCGCTCGGCTGCGAAAATCGAAAATGGGCTTGTGAAACGAGAAAGGGATTTCATTAGAGAATGGGATGCAACAGACGTTTATAGATGCGTTTTAGGTGTTTGTCAAGGACACACTACGATACTATTGTTTATGACTCCATTTGGAGCTAGTTGATAAATAATAACAGCCGCACGTGTCGATCTTCAAGTTTAAGCAACGCTTGCGAGGTTGATCCATGGATGGGCGATCATCTTTACAAAGCGAGCTTCCTCTGTGCCTCGGAAAGAACGTTAAGCCATTGTTCCCAGCTGTCAATTGAGGATCTTTTACAGCCTTTACGGGTAGTCAGAAATCTTGGCTTTCCTAGCCTTGCCTAGGGGTATCGTGTTACCCAGTTACTGGGTTGTGAAGGTCAGATAGGCAGTCGCTCCATGTAAAACACTGGTATTCAGCTGAATCCGGTTAGACTGGAAGCCGAGCCCAACATAGACGGGAAAAGGCTAGGCAGAATGACTCCAGTTGTTAGTCAATGCATGTTTATTCAGTAGAAATGGTTGCAGTTTATAATTCGTGAGCGTTGTGTGCGTGTAAAGCATTTAATGGCGTTGAAGATCAATCGCAAAAACCATCATACTCGATGGAAATATTCTCTGCAGCAAAGTACTTTGTATACAAGTAATCAACTGCAATAAAGTATCAATTTCTATGTGGACTCCCTTTTCAACACCCACAGGATAAGACGCGACACAATCACAATTTTTAGTCCCAATCTCATTGCAATTCAATAGCATTGTTTCTATCTCAATAATACAATGGGCTGCTGAAGCACAGCCAGAGATAAGTGAGCTCTATGTTACCACTTTAATACAGGCTATTGAGCTAAAAAGAGACGAGAGCTCTGAGACGTGGTTGGTCACAATGGGCCTCATCAGAAAGCTTACAATCACCCAAAAGGCGAGAGGGCTATGCTTGGAGATTCCTTGCGTGATCGAATTAGAAATGTAGAGATCCGCAAGAGAACCAGGGTTATCGACAAAGTCAGAATAATTGCCCAACTTAAGTGGCAGTGGGCAGGGCACATTGCTAGCAGAACGGGTGGTCGATGGTGCCGAAAAGTTCTGGAGTGGCGACCACGATCCGGAAGACACTGCGTGGAAGGCCTCCACGTGGACAGATGACCTGGTGAGGGTGGTAGGAGTCCGCTGGATGCGAGACGCACGGTACTGGTCAATGTGGCGACGCTTGGGGAAGGCCTATGTCCAGCAATGGACTTCTTTCAGCTGATATGATGAGCTAAATGGTCCCAATGATAGAGCTAACCATCCAAAAAAATATATCAGTTATAAAGACTTATTTTTCCCAGTAACAGAGATATTTCCTATGTTCACATAAATTCTATTCTCAACACCCACAAAAAAAGACGCGTCATAAATCCTAGCCCCCAATCTCATTGCAATTCAATAGCATTGTTTTTATCACAGTACAATGGTACGCTGAAGCGAGTCCAGAGTTAGCCAGAGATAGGCGAACACTGTTATACGGTCGTCAGTATTGGCTGATTTACGACGCACGACTTGTCTTAGCGCAGAATAATGGACAGATTACCAGACATCTTATTATAATTATCTGCTCACGACCCAAGTAACCGCAATGCATGCACAGCCGGTTAAGTTAAGGCTCACTCTGAGCAGAATGGGTCTGGTGATACTGGCGCTGTGACACTGGAATTTGCGCCGTCGAATATACTCGTACGTCACTTACGCGTGCGAGACGAACCACTCCGTACTGCGATCGAATTGGTTTGATTTGACTGGAACGTGTCAGTGACACGTATTAGATGGCACATAAGACCTTCTTTCCGTGAATCTTCAGTGTCGCATCAAAAGCATTAATCATTCTGCCTAGCTTTGTCCCTACTATATTGGGGTTAGCTCCAGTCTAACCGACTGCAGCCGAATACCAGCATTTTACATGGAGCGACTGCTTATCTGAATTCCACAATCCAGTGGGTGTCACTGGGTGACTGAAAAACTGACACCAGTCATTCCTTGGCTTGACTGGTGTCAGTCATGCCACGGAGTCCTTTTGCTAACAAAGAAAATTTGTTTCAAATAAATGTCACTAGATGGCGCGATACGCATTGATTCGTTATTGAATTGTATGTAAAATTAAAATTTTCTAGTTTTAATATTTTTTTATTAATTAACTCGTTAATTATTATAAAAACTTTACAGAGACCATCAAGGCGACGTTATAACTTACATATAAAAAGTTACAATACGATACATCAATCGTTACAAGACATTCCAATACATAAATCATAATTTTAAGATCTAAATTAATCATAAAAATTATATGTTCTCGTTTAATCAACTCTCCAAAGCACAAACTTATGGAATATTGGGCTCTTAATTCACATTTCAAAGATTATTTGAACGGATCATTTAAAATTGATACCAATAGATGGCGCGCTTTTAAATTTCTGATCCATGCCACTCGATTTTTCATATTTGTACTCTAACACATTTTGATACAATGAAACTGTAAAATCGTGCAAAAAAATAGTATAAAACAAATCGTCACTGTATTTAAAGACAAAAATTTTCACTAACTGAGAAAACCCTTGTACTTGCAAGTCGCTGCTAACACCATCTGCCGTGGAACGTTATCGAACGCGATCGAGTCTACTAAACTACGTCGGCACGGTTTCTTTGTGTGGGATGAGGCATCTGTATGCTAGTGTTAGGTACGTATATTATCTATGGTCATGCCAAAGAATGTCCCTTACATGGTTTTTCATTTCATTTAAAGGATTTTCATATTACTGACTTTCAAATAATTAGGTTTAGAATGATGTTACCACATTTACGGAGGGCCCCGCTGCACGCTGATAGAAACGTACGACAAGTTACTCCATATCAATATTTAAAATGGTAATATTATTAATTGTCTTACTTATACAGACTATTGAGCTCAAAAGGCCGAATTATGAAGAAAAACATCTAAAAAACTAAATGATAGTTACATTAAGTATATTATTCCTAGTAACGGACAAACTTCAAGATGAATGTGTCTGGATCTCATGGTAATTTTACCAATGAAGAGGTTTCTTACATATACAGGGCCCACTTAACCAGGTTTTACTGTATGTGTGGCTCACCGTGACAGTCTCGGATCTATAAGTGAATACATTACCCGGCCTAATAGAATATGATAATACAATTTCATTAGCCTTGTTGTCCTCGGCTTAAAGAGGCGCCAACAGGATTATAGCAGGTTTATGGTAACCAGCTTCAATAATGTTTTGTATCTTGGTAATGCTTCATCCATTTGTTTGTACTTTGTAGGAAGATTTTTATCTTCAAGAAATCTTTGGAACCGTCTTTAGGCTTGCCTAAAGAGAGAGTCATACGGTATTGTTGGTGATAAGACTTGTCTTATCACCAACAATACCGTATGACTTTGAAAATTGCTTTGCCCATATCTTTCTATTTTTACCCGACTGCCGAAGGAGGGTAATGTGTTTATCAGTCTATGTATGTATGTAAGTATGTATGTATGTTTGTTCCTATATGGCGTTCCAGAGACCAAACGCGTTGGCCGATTTTGATGATTCATACGTCAATCGATGCGTCTTAACCCTGCAAGTGTCATAGGCTACATTAAAATTGGATAATAGAAAAATGGCGGATTTTGGGTGCCATATTGTGGGGGCCCAATTTTTTTTTCTGCCTAACCCATCGTGTGGGGTATCAAAATAAAGGGTTTTAAGAGGTGATTTTAAAAATATATAACACTTATATGTTTAAATGTATCTAATTCGAAAAAAACTAACTAAAAAGTTATAAATAAAAAAACTTAATTCAAAAAACCCGACTGCTTCAAAAGCGAACTAAAGAGTCGTAAACAAGGAAAAAATCATGCTGTGCAGGCGGAGGATACACCAGATTTTGGTCAGCCAGCCCGCGAATATGTATCCTCCGACTGCACAGCATGATTTTTTCCTTGTTTACGACTTTTTAGTTCGCTTTTGAAGCAGTCGGGTTTTTTGATTTTTTGAATTATTTCGTTTATTAAAATCATGATGCAATATAAGTTATCCAGCCTCGCGTGCACACAATGAGTGCGGACGACATGACAACAGGAACAAGGGACTGGGAGGCACGATGACAGTGCTTTTCAAGATGCGCTATTGCACTACATTCACTCCATTGTCTTCGTTCAAAAGCAATTCAATAGACGCCATTTATCTCGCCAGCACAAATACACCTCTAATGTTTCTATTTGCTCATAGAGAGGCGGCGAGAACGACTCTTGAATTATTCATTTGAGTTATTCGTTGCTAGAGGTGAGCAGCAAATCATAATCCTCATAATCTGAGTGTGCTGCTTTGGGAAGGTTTAGTGACACAAATTATGAGCGCACAAAACAAAGCTGAGGCCCGGTTCAGTAATACGTTACAATGTACCCATTTAATTTATTATTTTCGAGGCTGAAACACGAATTTATGGAACACATTCGAAATGGACAACAACAAAAAATATGTCGATAGTGCCACACGAGCTTATGTTTTTCTTTTTTGCAGTCTTTATCCAAAGAATTCGAGGCGAGGTTAGATTTTTCGATAGGACGTTTCAATGAGTCTTGTGTGACCCCTAAAAGAACTGTAGTTTGGTGACATAATACTACATTGTGTACTTATTACAGCTCAATAAAGTGCGGCTATGAAGCTATGTATGGCTCACACGAACGACGCCTTTTGTTCGAGAATGCGGGCCTTATCACATGACGCTAAAAAATGTTGTACCTTCAAGCCACCAACATATTGTTATGAATGTATCATGTTCGGGATGCGTAATGGATTATGGTCATTGTTCTGATTAATTAAATTTAGTTAGTCAAGTTTGGCGTGTTTATAAGCAAATTACATTGTTGATTTGTAAGTGAAAACAGAAGTTCCAACTGTTACAATAATTTATCGTCAATGGAATAACGCCAAATAACTTTATTAGAACGTCGTTGGCTATGAATACTGGCTCGCTTTCTAAAACTGCATAAAATGACGATTGTAATCCAATAAAAGCAGCTACAAAAAAATACACATCATTGCAGGTGTCCGTTGATTTAAAACGACACCAACATGCGTCGTTTCAACTGCGACTCACACAACGTATCTAACAGTAATAGCCATAATACCCGTGTTTTTTCGACGCAATCGGCCACATTTTAAACCGCTACCCTCAATAAACTTCCAGTGTAGACCAAGCAGTTAACTATTATTGACATTTTGCAATAGTGCGTGGTGATGTTTTCCTACTACATGTTTGCGAACTTTCTCTTATCTCAGAATATATTATTCAAGTCATTGAACATGAATCATGCTGTCGCTTCAGTGACGTAAAAGAAAAAGTTGATGTAGGTTTGTTAGTATGTATATGAAGTTATAAAGATGAATAAGATATGCAAATTAAAGAGAATGTATGCAACTAGAATCCATTATTCTGTAAATTAAAACTAGATAAAGAATAAATTTTCATCCAATATTATTATACAAATGTCCAATTCTCTTGTCTAGTCGAGTTCGGTTTGCAAGCTGTAACGGAGCCAAATGTCATACTATTATAATATTTTGGAACAAGCATGCCATGCCGCGTCGCGCTCTTCTGTGCGACGTCGGAGAATTTTCTCCGAAATTCCTCGACAAATACGTACATCATTTTTGCGAGGATTATTTATAAAACAGTGGCTATGGTCGAGTTTTTGTTGAAGGAAAGTGATCTTATTATTTCACAATAGAAGATACTTACAATCAGGGGTCAAAAGTGCAGTCGCACTCTAAAAAGATTGGAGTGCTTTAAATTTATCTTTATAGACCCTCTGTCAATGTTTCACGACTGATTTAATATATAAGATAGTATTTAAAGTATAGATTAGACTAGTTGTGGATCATTAACCTTCTTCTAAAAAAAAGCTAGTAAGTAGAGTGCGACTGCACAATTGACTCTTGACTGCACTTCTTCTTGTTATGAAATATTTCTTGAGCTATGAATCTAGTTGAGTAGCAGTATATTTCAAAAAGAATCGAATTGTATGGCTCCTTCGCTAGTGGCTACTAGGATCGTATAAGGGCACAAGCATATTACCGGCGAGTGCTGCGATAGCTGCCAGCGTAAGGAGGGCGGAGCGGCTGCGCGCCATGTCAGCAGGGCATGCCGCGCCGCGTCATCGCCGCGACATGCTCCGCGACGCGCCCGCACTGCTCTGAGCTTGCTGGACCTCTCCGAGCACTACCTGCAACAAAAGAACATCAGCTTAAGCACTCATACGCAAAACATAACTAAACAGCCTGTGAATGTTCCCACTACTGGGACTCATGCCTTCTCTAAGAGATCTCTCTTAGAGAAGGCATGAGTCTAGAGTGGGCTAGCACGCGGGCCCAGTGTGGATTGGTAGATGTCACATGTATTTGAATTTTTGGTACTAGAACATGGTTCCGTCACGATGTTTTCCTTCCCCGTTTTGAGAGATAAATTACACAAAGTAAAGCACCTGCTTGGGTTCGAATGCACGACCTACAATTCGTGAAACGGGGCCGTAACCACTGGGCCACCACTGCTACAAGAACTTACTTCGATAGAATCTAAAGAAAAAGAGAAGAGAGAAAAAAGGAAAAGAGAGGCTATTTCTAAAGTTTTAAAAGTATTGTGCACATAATTGGTTGGATTAGCGAACAATAAATAAATAAATAGCGTTCCGGTCCACACCACACAGAGGAAGCCTGTGTCCCAGCAATGGGAACATTATAGGCTGATTTATTATGCTTTTAGGTATTACCAACTAGCTTATGCCCACGGTAACACCCGCGTGGAAAGTGTTTTTTTTATCCCAAGGGCGCAATTACCCAATTATACCGGGGTGAATAATAAAATAATATGTGTTAATTCAGGTTATAAACTATCTGTGTGCCAAATTTTATCCAAATCCGTACAGCCTTTTAATGTGATTAAAATACAAACATACTAAGTATCACATTTATAATACTATTAGGATAGATTACATCTGCCCCAAGATTTCCCCAAAGTAACGACCACATCAAAGATTGCGCTACAAATTACATGTTTAAATGCTGAAACGTTTAAAATGGATTCTCTGGTACGCCTGCCGCGTTCTCGGAAGATAAGTTCCCGCCACAACAGGTGGTCAATATTTAATGGTTACTGCTTTGGCTACAATTAATTTGTCAGGGTTGGCCAGCGAGTTCATTTCGGAGGCGAAATAGTGGAAAGTACGCCTTTAGACAGCTGAGAGTACGCCACGCGGCCGTTGTCTGCGTATCGACGAGCTAGAGCCGGCTGCCGGCCGCTCAACGCCGGGCGGGGCGGCGGCGGCCCTGACAAGGGTCATGCTTGCCAAAACATCCGTCCGAATGATATCCGGGGAATTTCTCTATTGGAGATTTATTCACTCCGCTAACAGTGCTTTATTTTGTCGTGATGCGGAAACGCCATGCTTTTATATGCAAATATTTACCGCGTGGTTATTACATCTGGAATTTCTCAGTAGCGGCCCGGAGCCTTGATTTGTGCTTTCATCATCAGCCTTATAATGTTCCCACTGCTGGGACACAGGAAACCACCTCTCTGTGAGAGAGTGCAGTGCAGTGCGGGTTAGAGAATGTCACATGTCTTCGAATTTTTGGTTCTAGGATATGCCGGTTTCCTCACGATGTTTTTTTCACCGTTTTAAGAGCAGTAGTGATGAAAAATTTACACAAATTAAAGCGCCTGCCTAGGTTCGAATCGAACTCACGAACTACGACACGTAAGTCGGAGCCGTTACCATGGGCCACTAATGCTCTCTTTTTTGTGCCTAGTTGAAGGCAATAGGCTCGAACCCTATTATATGAGACTTAAACCTAACTAGCACATATTGGTGAACTATAGGCCCCTTTAGAGAATATGGGCGTAACGGTATATTTACCGCGCGTATATTTTTTCTATTTTCAGACGCAAGATTATTTACGCCCGCCGTCTTGTAGATCGGTTAAAAGATTAAACCCTAATAACAAAAACAACGTGTTGCCTTCCACTTCAAGATTACGATAACACACCCGGAAAACCAAGACGAAACATAAAAGATTGAACCTTCAGACCCGAAGATTGTAAAAGAAATTCGTAAAACCAATATATATTTACTACTTTATACATCAGTGCATGCCTTATCTTCGTATAGGTGGCATCTCCTAGAACTTTGTGCACGATAAGTTTCTAATATCAATTCAATTTGCAAGCCATTAAGATATGTATATCGGTAAAGTTTCTGACGGCAATATTTTATAAACTTGACGGTAGGTGTTTATAAATAAATCAGATAATGACGCCGTCGCCCCTATAAGTAGGTAACGCTGGGAACTTTTATAAATAACACGGATGGTGTCGATAACTTTAGCAGTGGGCTATTTACAGCTGGCGACTTCTGAAGTGTTCGGAATATCCACTTTACTGGCAACGCTATAAGGTATACAAGCGTAGAGGTAGCATTTTCAGCTAAGCTTTGTTGCGTCACATTGATCAAAATTTGAGAAAATGTGGCACATGTTAAATGTAAATGATGAAAACTTGTTTATTATTATTTTATAACCCGAGAGCAAAGCGTCGGATTAATCAAGGCTTAGCGGATGCGAGACGGGTAACAACGCCAAAAAAGATCATCTTGCGAATTATGCTTTTAAACGCAGCGCAACATTTTTAGCGAAAAACGGTAAAATGCCAAGAGAACGAGAAGATATTCTTAATAATGTTTTTTGTAAATGCTGTGTAACATGCCAGTAGAAAAGAAAATATGATGCTGCAATAAAATAGGCGACAGTGTGATGAATGAGGGGAGCGCTCGGGAAACAACAATAGATGTCACGTACTTACGAACTCATAACCATCGATTCCAATTTATGGCACACGTATTATTCCTCCGGGGTGAAAAAGAACACACCTCTTGTATTGACATGCATGGCTGTTTGTTTCTAACTAACATTGCTTTGTTGAGACAACTTTGTATAGGTGTTGTAAATAATACACAAAATACCCATATTACCCGGCTACTAGGAAAGGGTTATGTTTTTCGCGCGTATCTTGTATGTATGTTTGTATGCATGTAATATTCTTTATTACCTCGTATCTTTCAAACCACTTGACGGATTTTTATAATAAAGACATCGTTAGATAGGTCTTGGCCGCCCAAATGTTCTTAGATAAGTGCCGTTAAAAAAAAAGAAACAAGGCGGATTTTGGGCGCCATATTGTAGAGGTTGGAATTTTTTTTCTTCGCCACCCATCGAGAGGGGTATCAAAATTAAGGGTTTTTAAAGGTGATTAGAAAAATATATACCACTTATATGTTTGATTATATGATTATAAAAATATATTCACTAGAAAGTTGTAAATAAAAAAGCTAATTTAAAAATCAAAAACCCGACTGCTTAAGAAGCGAACTAAAAAGCTGTAAACAAAAAACATGCTGTGCAGTCGGAGGATATATATTCGCGAACTGCCTAATCCTCCGGCTGCCTTCTTGTTTACAGCTTTTTAGTTTGCTTCTTAAGCAGTCGGGTTTTTGATTTCTAAATTAGCTTTTTTTTATAAAAATCTCTGAACTTTTTATCCACTGATTATAATGTTTAACTCGATTCTTGTATAGTTTGAATATATAATTAGAATTAAGAATCCACTAATCAGCTCTTAAATAGCACATATATTTTCATAAACAATGCCCTTAATGCTGAAGCATCGCAAAGAAGCATCAGCGACATCCGTAGCTTCGTTCTGCCAAACGATACAAAATTCAATGATTGTACCTAAGTAAGTTTCTCCATTAAATTGCACCTATTTATTTTATTACTATATAGAAATGACGCTATAACAGTTCCGTTTTGCAAAAGGTCACATTGTACACTCGGGATCCTATAGCCAATTTATTTGCGTATTAAAAAGCAATTATGTATCGGGAAACAAGTGATAAAAGAAAGGTCGTAGGTACCTTAGGTATAGGATGGAGCTGGGATCGATATTAGGCGATGATGTCGAACAAAAAGCATTGAACTTCGAATAAGAATAGTGCTTTTCCCTTTGGAATCGTGATAATAATGCGAAGAAGGAATTGGATCCGATTGATTAGACAAAATCTATCGTGTTAAACTTTGCTTTTATTGAAAACACCGTTGCTCTGCAATGACTTAAATCCTCTACCATCTTTTGAATATAACATTAACATAAAATTGCATTTTCATAACTGCCTGACTGATCGTCAAAAGACAGCTACTGACTATTAATTGGAGTTCCGTTAAGCAGGTGTTAAGGACGTCTTAAACAGGGTTAACAACTTATCTACACTTTTTTATTAAGTGTTTATTTTTAAACGAAATTTTAAAAAGGAGAGGTTCTATTTTCGACTGTATATGTTTTTTTTTATGCGATTACTCCGTCAATTATGGACCGATTTTGAAAATGTATTTTTTTGTTTGAAAGGGTATACTCTTGAGGTGTTTTTTACCGAATTTAAAAAAAAACGGAGGTACGACACGTATGTAATATTGTTGGAACTACACAGTATTCACATATGTTATTCTAAGTGGGCTTCTAAACACGTGTGCCAAATTTCATAAGTGTAGATATTATCACCAAGTCAGGATCTGATTCGGGGATCCAATGGACATTGAGAGAACTCCTCCTTTTATAGGCGTACATATAGGTAGGTTTTTTTAGGCGATTTAAGTATTTTCATCAACACTTCACAATTACCGTTGTGTATTTTATCTGTGTTACTAGCTAGTTTTAAATACTTTAAATTGTAATCTGTGGAGAACGTGGTGGGTAGCATAATTGGATAAATGTAATATTTAAGATATTATGACTATTTCTTATTGTGCTACTTTTTGTTTTTCCTTAGATAAAAAAATAATAAAAAACATGGCAAACGTTCCATTCAGAAAGTATCATTTGGTGAATTGGAACTGATGAAAAAGACAACAGATGGCCACTGGAACTTCTCAATGATAAGTTTTTTTTTTGAGTAAGAGTTATCTTCAATAGTGAAATTACTGTGATGATTGTGATGAACCAAATTTAAATAAAGTGGTTTTGAATGAAAATGGTACCATCAAACTGATCTGGTGATGAAGGCAGAAGGCAGGCACCGGAACTCCGTAATAAAACAATGTACCCCAGTCGTGTTAAGGCTTGTTGGAATTGTTATGAGAAGGCCTCTGGCTATAAATGATGTTCATAGTAATATAAGTTCATATAGCAAAACTGGAGGATTAAATCTCTCTCTGGAAATTACTTTCTTTTCGGCAGTCAGTGTCAAAAATGGGATGGAAACATGTAATTTTCTCCATAGACCAATTGGTCAAATTTCATATTTTACCCGTCGGTCCATGGAGCACCGACGGGTAAAATATAGGTACCAAAGACACCGGTTTCCGAAAAGAAATTTATTTTTCGCTTTTTAGTGTTTTGTTTTGGAAGTCGGTATTGACTTTAAAATTTCCTATATACCGGATAACCGCTTCTAGATTCAAAACAAGAACAAACGATGATCTTTAGTATTAATTATAATCTTATGTAGTATTCATTTGCAATCTAGAAGATGTTTCATTCACTGACTATTTTCGTAGTCTCGAAATCCCTTTGCTTTACGATACCCAAGGGAAACTATCTGATAGATGATTCGAAATACGGCACGTGTTAGTGGCGTTTTCCTTTTCAGCTATTCCGTTTCTAAAGAACCTTCATAATGAATTATCGTGACGCCGACGAAAAATAATTCCGTAAAAGAAACAAGTTTCGAGTCTTAAAGATCAAAACTGAAGAAACATCTTGAATCAGACAAAGAAAGAGACATTGTTATGTATCTGAAGAACTTTATATAAAGATATTTGTGCGGTAATACATTCAGATGAATATAACTTGAAAGGACAGAAACACTCACGCCACGGACATATTCCATTGCGCCTTTGCATGCATCCATTACTATTCATAGACTTTGAAATTGTCTGAACTTCTTACTCGCTATAACCTATGAATTGAATAGGAGAGTTTGTTACGTGAACTGAAGATGTTATCTGTTTTAATTGAGCTACATTTGCATTGAACGATGATGCTATTAGTCCAGAATAAAGGAGAATTCGAGGCTCAATAAACTAATACAATAGGGTAGTTGACAAAAAAAATATATTTAGTCTGTCAGTTAGATAACCTAAAAATATTGGACAGGTATTTTTTTCTTTTGCCACGTAAACAAAAATTTACGACGATACAGTTCGTTGAAATATCGTGTGACGTCACGGTGTACACTTTATACTGTCAAAATGACGTTACAAGCTCCTCAACTTTGATGGGCTTTATCTTTGTGTATTTATTCGATAAAGCAAAAAATACGGATCCAATATTATTTGATAATCTCACTGACGGACTAAATAGAGTTAACATTTTTCTACCCTGGAAACAACCCTATTGTTATGGAAGACATATATTTATTTCTATCTATATTTTCTATCTTGGGGGTGCTTGAGACTTTCTAGTAATAGCCACACGGGTCGATCTGTCAGGTTAAGCAATGCTTGCCGAGATCTATACGTAGATGGGTGGTCCGATCTTAACATATCGAGATTCTTCCGAGCCTCGGCAAACTCGTTAAGCTGTTGGTCCCGGCGGTCATTTGTAGTCGTTACGGATATTCAGAATCCAGGAAATCTAACCCCAGTGTTACCCAGTTACTGGGTTGGGGAGATCAGAAAGGTGGTCGCTCTATGTAAAATACTGGTACTCAGCTTAATCGGGCTAAACTGGAAGCCGACCCCAATATTATATTAACCCAATATTTTATTTGTTTTATCCAAAGTAGATAATAATATATAATGTTATGTTGCTGTTATGTGTATGGTGTTAGTGGTTGTTAAACTCGATCGCTATTAACTGACGTCAGCAGAAGCTAAGAGGCTTAATATTCGAAGCAGATTGGCGATCGTAAATCAAAACGAACGCGTCAGTTGCTTCTACTCTGATTGTAAATTTGTTATGTGAAATATATCATTAAACAGACTGAAACCGTCAAAACATCCTACCAAATAACAATGAAACAAAGCGCAATGGAATTCTCTTTGTATAAAATGTCGTGTAAAATTCAATGACGAAATTGAGCTATTCAATACTAGTGGCAGCTCGAAATGTTTCTGCGAATGTGCGATGCTCAATCTATGCCAAGCTTTAATCTCACACGAGCGGCTTTCGATTCTCAACGATAACTGGCTTTCAGATAACAAGCGAGAAGGTAAAGTTCAAAGGTTATAAGGAATTACACTTTGACTTAAATATTCCTTTTAATTCTCCATGGTACACGGCTCGAACTTACAAGTAAGAGTAATTCTTAGCTCAATGAAAATTTTTGAAGTTTGAAGTAGATTTTCATGTTTCACGTTCCAATTTACGATTGGAGGGACAGACAGGCGACGGCTCGCGCATATTTGCGTAGGCAGATATAAGTAGGAGGTTTTATACATGTATAATCTGGGCCAGGATACAAAAGTACTCATACAATCGCATTCAAAATGTGCCTACTCTACTTTAACTAATTAATTACTGTGTACCAAGTAGCCCCCGACCTTGATCGAAGGGTCAAATAACAGTAACTTAGATCACCCAATAATTGACGACTTTTATGCTTAAGTTTACAATTAGCATAAAATTAAGTCAATTTTCTAGTTAAGTAATAAAGCCTTCCTTCTAATCTCACTGTTGAGCTACTAGACACAATCAGAGCTCATGTTTCAAAGAACCGAAATTACAAACTCTATCTAAGGGTTGAAAATTAAAATGTAAGCAAATACAACCCTATATTTAACGAATCTTAAAAGTAAATCCTGCTCATTACACGGCAAAACTGTGGAAAACGTTAAAGATTTTCGTTGACATAAAGCGTTTCTCGCTCAGTTTGTGGACTCATTTATCATTTTACCTCATATACTCATACTTTTACGTATTCATATAAGAATCTCATAAAAACTGTTAATTTATGACAAACTGGTCACACATATATATAAAAACACTACCCATATCCTTTTAATTCTTCTAAACTTTCAAGATCATTTAAATAAAATACTTACAGTTCGCAGACTGTTTCTTAAAAATCAATTTTAACGGTCACTTGTTAACATTGCGAATCTTTCACACTCATACTTACAATGTTTCACGTAGTATAGTATTTTCAAAACCGGGTAAAGTTCCTTAGCATTTTTATATATCATCAGCACACAACCACCTAGATATTATCATTTTCGTTTATAATATAAATTAGCACTGCACAGTGATTTATTGCGAAGCTTAATATTTAAGTTTGATGTGGAAGCCGGCCGCGTGAACAGTGGCGAGGCGGCGAGCGGTCGGGGCGAGCGGAGCGCGCAGGCGGCGGGCGTCGGCGCCACCTGTCGCTGTCGGCGGCGGCGCGCGTCGGCCGGGCGGCTACAGGCGGCCGCGGCTGCTCTCGAGCGACTGAGCGCCGAGCGGCTGAGCGCCCGGGCACGTGGGGCCGCGCCGGGCGCCGGCCGCCGCCCAGGTGCACCTGCACCCTCGCGCCCCCCGCCCCCGCACACCTCCCCGACCCCACGCACTCCAGCCAGTCTGCATCCACTTGCACCCTGTCTGCACGCGCACCTCCTAATACACTACTTCTAATTATTATATGGATGTGCCCAAACATCTCGGCCACAGCACTGATGCGAGCAGCGAGCTCGCGACCGGCATGCGTCCACGGTAAGTACTCATAAAATATGCACGCCTCTGAAGATAGAGGAAATTGGAACGTGGAAGTATGTGTCTGCGTGTCTATAGAGCTCGCGAGATACACCGCGTGAGATGTAAATGAATTAATTATAACGACTTGTACTTTTCAGCAGGGTCTACGGCGTAGCGCTATCGTAGCGCTCTCGTAGCGGCTGCGGCGGCGTAGTCAATGTTTATCAATTCAAACAGTGGTTCGTAAATAGGAGTTTCTACAACGTAGGGAAATGACATTTACATAGTATGGTAGCGGTTACGATGCTGGCTCGATTAGAGTGAGATATGCTATGCGATTTAAAAGGAAATTGCTAAGTAATGAAAACAGCATTGTCCGTATTTTGTCCATTTTCCTTTTTTATGTAAAAGTTGGAGACAGGAAGTATGTATCTTATTATTTATAACAATACAGATACCAAATCAAAATAACCGGCAAGAATAGAATAGAATATACTTTATTGTACACCAAAATAGTGCAAAGCTGCTAGCCGTAAGTAAGTGGACCGGACATGTCTACCGCAAGCCAACAGCAACTGACCAACCAAACCAAGACGCAGATGGAGGGACGAACTTGACATTTACCAGAAGAACTAGCACGCAATGGTGGAGGACAGACATAAGTGGAAAAGAGAGAAGTCCTCCCTCTTTGCCCAACAATGGGACATAAAAGGCTAGTTGATCAGATAATCTAAAGATCTCTTAGTTTGTCTTTTTCTGTCTCTTTTCTTAACCATCTATATGTTATACTGCTCGAGTAGCTTGTGATTTTTATTTTTGTCAAGCCTAGTGACAAATAATGTTGCTGCCACATTATCTTTGATGCTGACATGATCATTTGGAAGGTATACTCCCAAATGAGTATATGGTGTAAGTGTTTTGGCAAAATATAAAGCGAGTCCTCCAACTGACTTAATTTCCGGACAATCCAAAGTCGTTACGAACAGGGTGTGTTTAAAGCTTTTGTTCCCATTATCAGAGAAAATTCGAATTTCCTTTTGCCAAATGTAATCAGGAACATATTTTCGAGTTTCAATAGGTTTGGAAATTCATATGTACATGTATGTACAGTCAAGGGTCAAAAGTGCAGTCACACTCTACCAAAACAGAAAAGGCAATTTTCTTGTAGGCAGCAGAATTTCAACTTTTCGCGGTTAGTAGGCATAATCTATACTGTAATTTCTATACAAAATATTAAACCAGCTGTGGATAACTTAACTTCTTCTACAAAAACTAGCCATTTGAGTTTTGGGAGAGCAAGACTGCACTTTTGACCCTTGACTGTACACAACGTGGTGAGTAAGAGATTTTAGAGTAAATAAATAAAGGGCCCCAAAATGAAGATAATATTATTTTTATTAAAGAATACGAACTAGACAACTTTCTAACTATATATATTGATCTGCCAAGTTACGTAACCTCAAGTCATGAATGAATGACCGCTTTTTCTAAACAGTGAATTTATTTCGTGTCTCGGGGAACACGATAAACCGGCGGCGGCGGTCTGAAAGACATCGCTCCAGCTGTCATGCGCATATTTATGATACAATAATGGAATATCAATAGGTAAATGTGGTATTACTTTGCTCAGTAACTCAACGTTTACCAAAATATAGAACATTTACTTTTAATAGTCGAATTCCTGAAATATTTTGCTTGTACTTTAACAGAAGATTGCACTAATCACAAAGGTTTGGGGATTTCATTTTATTTATTTATTTAGTAACAGCGGTTTGGCAACAATTACAGGAATTATAATTTAAAAACCGGCCAAGTGCGAGTCGGACTCGCGCACGAAGGGTTCCGTACCATTATCGCAAAAAACGGCAAACAAAATTACGTTTGTTGTATGGGAGCCCCACTTAAATATTAATTTTATTCTATTTTCAGTATTTGTTGTTATAGCGGCAACAGAAATACATCATCTGTTAAAATTTCAACTGTCTAGCTATTACGGTTCATGAGATACAGCCTGGTGACAGACAGACAGACAGACAGACAGACGGACCGCGGAGTCTTAGTAATAGGGTCCCGTTTGGGTACGGAATCCTAAAAAGGGACAATTCATGCCCAGCCTTTTCCCAACTATATTGGGGTCGGCTTCCAGTCTTACAGGATTCAGGTAAGTACCAGTGTTTTACATGAAGCGACTTCCTACCTGACCTCCACAACCCAGTAACTGGGTAACACTATACCACTTGGCAAGACGGGTGACAGATCTCATGCTTCTGACTACCCGTAACGACTGTCAAAGATCTTCAAATGACAGCCGGGACCAAAGGCTTAACGTGCTTTCCGAGGCACGGAAAGCAAGTTAAATAAAAAAGAAACAAAAAAGTAAAATTTAAGCAAAGGTTAAGTTCAGGGAATGCTTCGCTTGAATTCCTTGGGCTTCAACACCTTACAGATGAAGACCCATTTATATCGGGTGTCCCAAAAAGGACGCAAGATTTCAATTTGCCGCCAGTTTTGTATTTTAGTGCTGGCAACCCTGAAAAAAAAAAACATTTGACAGCTGAATGTTTAGGATTTGTAAAAATGGCGGGTTATACGAAAGATCAACGCGTTTTTATTATTGAACAATATTTGAAAAGTAATGAAAGTTTGGCGGGTACGGTTCGAAAATTCCGTGCAAAATATGGTCGGAATATTGGCTTGAGTTCATCAACTGTGAAGAGACTGGTTGCAAAATTCAGGGAGAGTGGATCAATTAATGATGTTCATTCCACTGGTCGTCCAAAAACAAGCCGTTCAAATGGCAATATTGAATCTGTGCGTCAGAATGTCCGTGAACATCCAGGAACATCCATTAGGCATCGTGGACAAGAATTGCAAATTTCAAGAAGCTCTCTCCAGCGTATTCTCACTAAAGATCTGCATCTCCATGCTTACAAAGTTCAAATAACACAAGAACTGAAGCCCCGTGATCATGGACAGCGAAGAGAGTTCGTTGAATGGATTATCGACCGCCAAAACAGGGATGCAGATTTTTCAAACAAAATCATCTTTAGCGACGAAGCACATTTTCATCTCGATGGCTTTGTTAATCGTCAGAATTGCCGCATTTGGGGCTCAGAGAACCCACATGTGATTGTTCAAAAACAAATGCATCCACAACGTGTCACTGTTTGGTGCGGGTTTTGGGCTGAAGGCATTATTGGACCATATTTTTTTCAAAATGAGGCCGGTCAAGCGGTTACTGTTAATGGGGCTCGATATCGCAACATGATAACAAGGTTTTTTTTAGCCGAATTAGAGGATATCGATGTGGAAGCAATGTGGTTTCAACAAGACGGGGCCACTTGCCACACAGCCGGAGAAACGATGCAATTACTGCATGAAACTTTTCCTAGTCGTGTGATCTCTCGATTCGGTGATCAGAATTGGCCCCCTAGATCTTGCGATTTAACGCCTTTAGATTTCTTTTTATGGGGTTATTTAAAGTTTAAAGTCTATGCCAATAAGCCTACAACTATTCACGCTTTAAAACAGGAAATTCGACGCTGCATCGGGGAAATTCAGCCGCATCTATGCAAAATGGTCATAGAAAACTTTGACAAAAGAGTGCGTATGTGCCAGCAAAGCCTAGGAGGACATTTGCCTGACGTGTTATTCCACAAATAACCCTATTTTATGTACTTCAAGATTTTATATACAAATATATTATAACGAAAAAATAAAAGTGCTTTTCTTCAATTTCAAATCTTGCGTCCTTTTTGGGACACCCAGGCCGGGACTCCACCAAAGCGGAGATGTGCGGAAAGTCCAGCTGAGCGGAGACGAGATGTGTGAATAACGAAATATCTCGCCACAAATGCGATTAGATCATTCAGGGCATCACTACACTGTTGGATCCATATAAATAAAAACATAGCAAAGCGACATCCAGTGTTAACCCCAGATTTACCAAAAAAAGAAGGTATAAGGTTTGGCATATTAACTTTGCTACGCGTTATAAAGGGAATTAAAATTAATTTCGCAAACATACAACTCTTCTATTAATTCTTCTATTTCTCTATTGTAAGCGTTTTAGTGTAGCAGAACGTATCAATCCGGCGATGTGATTCTGCGGAGGCACTAGTTATCCGTGACATACACCATTTGTATTGTAAGCACAGGCTCGCAACGGAGATCCGCTTACATGAGTGGTCCTCTACTGTAAGATACTTTCAGTATGGAGTTTAGTTAAAATCTAGTATGTAGTAAGTTATTTAAACGAATTATGTGTTGCTGTGAACTAACAATAAGTATCGATTAAAACCATTTTGTTAGGTTTTTTTTATGTTTTATTTGTTACTAGAGTTGAATCTAAGAAGTTGGATTAGACAGCTATAAACATATGATAAATAACTTAAACTTGATGCTTACGAATGATACTCGTTGTTCTAGTGTACGGTTAACCGGTTAACATTGTAATTAGTTTGGATCCAAAGTTCTCGCGGCATGTAAAATGAGTAACCTCATCGAAATTCTTAGATTGTCACGAATATAGCTAAACAACCATTTGTCAGCGGCTTCGGCCGCGTTAATCTTGTAAAAAATGGCAATCCTATGTCCTAATTCTGTGATCTATTTGTGTGCCAAGTTATATCCAAATCCGTTCAGCTGTCTGTAAAAGCTGAACGGATTTGTATAAAACTTGGCGCACAGGGAAACAACAAACAGACTGGGTTACTTTTGCATTTATGATATTAAGTATTAGTATGGATTTTATTGATCAATTGATCGACTTGTCATAGCGGTGGAAGCTCTTCATCAGATCACAGGGATTATCTGAATCGGAGGACGTGAACGGGAACTTAAAAGTTTCTCAGCTTAAAGATGATGGTGAGATAGGAGCGTTTTGGTCACGCACGGGTATTTTTATATTATTTTTGTTTTTTTTTTGTTTTTGCTTATCTCTCGTGTCTCCTTTGCGGGTAACAAATTATATTCTGCCTTTCTTAAACTGGTGCTTTCGTCAAATGCAGTGGCAAACGAAAGTTTACTCAATTTTCTAAATATGACTGGCTGGTATCAAATGTATTTCATGCCTTTATTTTAGAAGCCAACGAGATTAGATAATTCGAACATGTTAACATACTGAAGCTCATAAAAAACGTATATGAATATAACGTTAATCTAGAGGGGATTCGCAGTTCCGCTGAAGCAAAGAGTACTTCTACTTAAGTGCCGGGAGGTGAGAGCGGAACCTATTGATCTAGCTCATATGTCCGTCTGTTACAGACTAACTTCTGACGCGTTTACTGTTTCAAGTTTAACAAAGTAAGGAGTGTTAGGTATACCTTCCTAATTATTAGGTATGGGCTTAAAATACTATACCAAGCTTGTATTAAACAACATGAAACTTAGACGTGAGATTAATTTAAGTTAGAACTAGATAGACTCAGCCTTACATGTGCAGTCGCCTCGTTTGTAATACATAATGTGCTGTGCTTACTATAAGTAATTACCCTTACTAATCAAGCTCTACAGTCTGAACTCTGAGGTCACCCCTGTAAGGCACGAAGAAGGTTCCTTGATGACTGAAATCGGAATGTCCGCTCGTTCCAAAGGATGGGTCACAGCACTTTACCCGTGATAGTTTTATTTTCGGTGTCACACTGTGTAGACAATCGCTCTGATTCCTTGCCGAGAAAAAGGTTTATTTTTCCGTTTGGATTTAAAGGCTGTGAATCTAGTCCTCGATTGTAAATTATTCTAACAATTTGTTTCCTCGGCCGCCTGTCACAAGCTTTTCTTAGAATTCGAATAAAAATGCTCTTTGTAATTTATTTTTTGTATGTTTCGTGATTCTAAGTATTTCTAAACATCGAAGGAAACTGTGGAAGTTGTCTCTTATTTCGTGTTAATATAAGGTATAATAGATGTCTGATTTTTAGGAATTGAAATGTTCCTACCCGGTCGGCTAAAAAGCAAAACATTCTAAAGTATCGATTGGAATTGAAATTGATTAGAAATAAAAAAGTATAGCGAAATAATGTATGTATCCGCGAAACACTCTCAAATCTGTTATATTTTAGAGGTAAATAAGAAAATCGATTCTGATTTTCGTATCCTGTATTGTGATCGTATTTGCATGTTATTATGTTTGTTTCTATGACGTCAAAGCCACCAACGAGCGTCAAGTAAGATGTAAACACATTATACTAACAAGTTATGAGCACTTTGCAATCTGATGTGTTATATCGTTTACATTTTTGTACAAAAATGCTTAACGCGTTAAAATTCCATCTTCGCATAACTCACAATGTCTCATTAAGTTGTATGGGCTACGAATAATAAAAGCGTTTATGCGAAGGAAGCTGAAACGTGCCCGAGGAAATTATTAAAACAAAGTTCATTCATGAAGTCCTTTTTCTGCGAGCAAAACCGTAACGAGCAGATAGTATAGACAAGAATTGGGTATTGTATGATAACAATGCGCAGTTATAACTTTTAATTTTTGCTCATGTTGTTCCGCTGTCTATCGGAGCGGAGTTGTAGATTGGATAAAATTGCTCAAAGACTGCGATGCACGCTCGCCGAAGCGTATGCAAGCGCCCGGAGTGCCCCTTACTTACTGTATTCACTCACGGAAATAAGCCAGGAACACATCGCATTTCTTTACGACTATTATATTTTTTGTAACTCCCTAAGCAACGGTTTCAATTTAATTTTGTAAGACTTATTTTATTTCAACTTCGGTTCATGTTGTGGAATTAGGTTTTATAAGAAGAAACTGCTGCAAATTACGATGATTATGTGAAACTGATTCTATACGCTATAAGCCGATATTGGTAGAGCAAATCCAAATAATTATAACGAACTCATATTTTATTTCACAATTATGAATATTTTCATTTGCAATGTTGGTGTTTCGGGTAAAATTGTACAATTTTTTATTTTTATTTGGCACGTATATCTGGAATAATGTTTCTTCAAAAAAGTTGTAATTGTAAATCTGTTAAGGACCTCATAACATCCAGGCAGAAGTGATAATTTAAGTGACGTTTTAAATTAAAACGTCTCAAGATGTTTAAACTTTAAAAGTTTAAGTTTAAACATCTTGAGACGTTTTAAATCGTAGCAAAGTGTAATTAGCGGAACAGAAATCTCTTGGAGGTCAAATTATTCATCGTTTTATGACAATGGTAACACGAAACGTGTTTCTGGGACCAGGCACGGTGGGTAGACAGCGGCAGCGGACGGCACACGGCGGTACAAGTTATAAAATAAGCCACTGGAAGCGTGTAGACGAACCGCTAGCCAGTGCCGATGCCGACAGCGATGTTCGACCCGGCGAACTGGAGCCACGCCAAGCCTTTCAACCACTTGCAATATAAATACGTGCTACGCGTGGTTGGACTATTAAATTGCTGCCTAGCTTTGTGTGCGATCATAAGCCTCGATTTATTGTTTATTATCGGACGATAAGCAACTGTTTCTACTATTTTAAAAGTTCCAAATACTCTAAATATTTATTTACGTTATTGCTTGGCTAATTATCGGCAGAAATTGAAAAGCTATGAACATTGTTTCGCTGTTCTGTAAAATATACATATTCCATTAGTTTTGAGTTGCTAGTTGGATAATGAGTACCTACAACAAATCCGATAGCATCAAAATTAACATAACGGCGTTAATTTAGACAGTATCAGCTATGCGAATAAACATTTAACACGTCTAAATCATTTAGGAAAACAGTAATGATTTGCATAATAACCAATTACGTTGAATTGTATCACAATGTTTATCGGAAATCACAAGTTTACAGGCACGTATGCTGGGATAGAACGCCGCGCACCTCCGGTCACAGGTATCTGTTATTGACGGCGTTCATAGTTAACATACTCGAAGTACACGCGATACGAGAGAGCCCCATTAATATTCGGAATAGATTCACGCTTAAAAGCCGCCCAGGGCATCTTACTCTTCTTATAATAGCTAAATGTTTTATGGTTCCGTAATGTGTAAGTCCTGTTAACATTTTAACGTTTAACTTCAGAGTGAGGCCTCGCCATGTACAGTAATTTGAATAGAGGTTACGTACCTTTTTTAGAAGTCTATTTTAATCAGTTTTTTTGCTTTTCTCTCGACTATGTCACTTAAATTTCAAATCTTGAGCTAAATATTTCACACACCTTGCTCGTTTTCTGAATAGATTGTAAACATTTAGAATACATGTGTAAGGGATTATGTTTTCATTTACCTAGCTTTTTTTTTTATTTATGATGGGTTAGCTCTTGACTCTAGTCTAGGTCAGAGGTGACAGAGACAGAGTCTACCGATGGAGTGAGCTTACCCAGAAGAAGCCTGTTCACTCTAACTTTGAAGAGATTCGGGTTGAATGCGTTCGGAAAAACAGACGCAGGTAGTGAGTTCCATTCATTCGCTGTGCGCATTATGAAGGATGTTTGGAAGCGCTTGGTGCGAATTGGTGGAATGGCAACAAGGTAAGGATGGTAACTTCCAGTGCGTCTAGATGTCCGATGGTAGAAGGGGGCTGGTGGGATGAGGTCGTGGAGCTCTTGAGCACACTCACCGAAGTACAGTCTGTAGAAGACCGACAAGCAGGCAACCTTGCGGCGATGAGCCAAGCTATTAAGCATGGCATCTACCAGTTCAACGTCGCCGATGAGCCTCTTGGCTCTGCGTTCCACCGAGTCAAGCGCGGCAAGCTGATACTTTGCTGAGCCATCCCAAAGGTGGCTGCAATACTCCATGCAGGATCGGACTTGCGCTTTGTATAGGGTTAAAAGCTGAACGTATACCTACATTTATTTATATTTAATGTTTCGGTTACAATTGATTACCTGAGTAAGCTTTGTTAATCACGCCTGCCAATATAAAGGAATGCCCCAACTACTAACTTTTCTCTTTTACATCATTAAATTTCAAATCATGTTTCAATTTCAACGAAACAAACTCAGAGCTTATAACGATTGTATGGTGTTATTTGACAGAAACTAGAGCACTTCGCAAAGAAAGTAAACACCGAACAAACTACTTAATAGAAATAGACGAACTTCATTAATTAACAAGAGAATGAGACAAAACTAATTGCCGGCGAGGCTTCGTGGATATCACGTTAAATCAAAATTTATTTTTCGGGAAATCATAATTTGCGGATACAAAATTAGTGAAATATTATTATTAGAGAAAAATGGACCTCACCAATGTGTTTTAATCTATTAAAAATGTTTTGAGCTTGTACAAGACGGCAAGCTCGTAGATAAAGCTTGGTAAAGAAGCGCTTAATTAAAAGTATACAATATAAAGGAGCGCTGAAAGGCGGCCGCCGCTCACGCTTTACATTCAATGCCAATGTAGATCCGATTACCGGTAAATAACACGCGATTACCTCAGTATTAGTTAATATTGATACATAAAACAGCCAGTAAATAACCGAATCAAGATGGAAATACGCAAACGGACTTCTTTTTATTTATTTATTCGGATGAAATAGCGAACTTTTTAATAAAATCACGAGTTACTAATGTGAAAGCGCTGAAAAATATGTGTAATATTAAAATCATAAATCATTATCATTTATTTGCTAATATGGGTAATTACATGAAGTTGTTAAAAAATATAGCACAGTCCAACCATATTACACCTTGAGGCATGCAAATCACAAGCAAGTTCACACATTTACTTGCAAAAAATACTTTATAATTAAACACAATTTCAATTTATTTCGTTTTGTTAATTTCACTGCGTGGCAACAATGAAACATAACAAATGTTAAGCTTTCAATAAAATCAAAATCAATATTTTTTATTTCACATAGGCCTACATGGGCACTTATAAAACGTCGACAATGTGCACGGTTCGGGTTGGTCGATTCCTATGGAGAAGAACCGGCAAGAAACTCCATGGTTACTCTTTTAAAAAAATTGTTTGGTTTTACAATATTTCCATGTTACAGCAGTACTTAGATGGGGGGACAACGCAGGCCCGATAATAATTCGTAAGAAACTTAAACAAGAAGTGATTATATAATAAATAAACAAAAGATTAAGAAAAAAGTAAAACGAGATAAAATGTTAACAATCTAGAAGGCCTACAAAGTTCACACATTTACAAACCAATCGGTAAAATAATCTATACAAAGTATAACAAGACTAAATTTAACATGTGGCACAAATGTTGTTATCAGTGCTGTTCTATAACTATTCTTAGCAAAGGGCTATAAAGATAATTGAAAACCATTGTAAAAAGTCTTATTAAATGAAGAAAAATTAGATTGAGAATAGTTAGAGACATCCACATATTTGTGCCGTTTATGAGTTACCAGGGAAGCCGCATGTGCAGAAGGAGCTAAAACCAAATATTTTTATCTTCAACGTAGTCCTTGACTTTATAATATGCTTTTTTAATAAGGACACGTTTGATGTGATTTTTGAACTTTCCGTCGGTCAGTTCTATAACTGACTTTGGCAACTTGTTATAAAAGCGTATACTGTTTATAAGAAAAGACTTGCTAGTTTTCGTTAATCTGAATTTGGGTAATACAATTTCGTGTTTACTGCGTGTATTTAAATTATGGAAGTCGCTTCTAGTTTTGAAAAGCCCTCGATTTTTGCGGACATACAAAATACATTCTAAAATATAAAGTGAAGGTAGAGTCAGTATATCGATCTCTTTAAATTTTTCTCTGAGGGTCTCGCGAGGACCCATTTTATAGATCGCGCGGATTGCCCTCTTTTGTAATATGAAAATTGAGTCAACGTCTGCTGCTGATCCCCACAGCAGAATGCCATAAGACATAATACTGTGGAAATAAGCATAGTAAACCAGCCTAGCTGTGGCTACATCGGTTAACTGCCTTATTTTCCTTACTGCATATGCAGCTGAACTTAACCTACCCGAAAGAGTTCTAATGTGCGCGCCCCACTGCAGTTTTGAGTCGATAGTAATCCCTAAGAATACAGTTTCAGCTACAACTTCAAGATTTTTGCCGTCAAGATTTAAATTTAGGTCACGTTGTGGTACATTTGGTAAAGAGAACTTAAGACATTTAGTTTTTTTCGCATTCAGTAAAAGATTATTAGCTGCGAACCATTTTGAGAGAATAATTAGACTTTCGTTGACCTGTAAGACATCCGTATCTTTCCTATCTATTTAAAAAATAAGCGAAGTATCATCAGCAAATAGAAATATATCCGATAATTTGGCCATCATAAAAGGGAGGTCATTAATGTAAACAAGGAAGAGGAATGGGCCGAGAATTGAACCTTGAGGCACGCCCATCTTGACTAGAGACCCGGAGGACGTCGCCCTATTAACATTTACTTTTTGCTGTCTGTTTGATAAATAGGAAAGCACAAGATCAGCAGCTTGTCCTCGAATTCCGTAGTGGTGTAATTTACAGATCAGTGTGTTATGGTCGACGCAGTCGAACGCTTTTGAGAGATCACAGAAAATGCCAATGGCATCCTGGGACTTCTCCCAAGATTCCAAAATGTGACTGATGAGTTTTACTCCCGCATCCGTTGTCGACCTACCTTTCGTGAAACCAAACTGCTGACTATGCAGGATCCCATTTGAATTGAAGTGAGACAACATCTGATCCAGCATGATTTTTTCATAGATTTTACTCAATGCTGGAAGCACGGATATATGTCTATAATTAGAGGGATCACTCTTACAACCAGGGGGGTGACCACAAGCTCTTAGAGTAAGGTTATTTTGAGATCAAGTAAGGGACAGATGTATCTGACTTGTATACATCTGTCACTTACTCGATCTCAAAATAACCTTACTCTAAGAGCTTGTGGTTACCCCCCTGATTTGAAAATTGGTACTACTTTACTGTGTTTCATTAAGTCAGGAAACGTGCCGCTGTCCAAACATTGATTGAATATGCCTGTTAGGACAGGAGCAAGGAGAATAATGTCACTAGATGAATTAAATTAAAAATGTCATTGATTCAATGAGGATGTCAAGATAAATTTGTAAATAAATGTTAAAGTAAATGTAAAAGTAATAATATTAATAATTAAATTATTAATTAAATTTGCGCACTAGTCACATCAACAATATGTCCTAACATCCTCTCTTAAGTAATCCTGAATACTATAATAGCATTTACATAGCAAGAATCTTTTTAATTTCTTTTTGAAATCGTCGATGGATTTTCTTGGAGTTTCTAGTATGGACTTAGGCAAGTGATTGTATATACGCGGCGCCATACTGAAAATACTTTTGGAATATAAGGCTGTCTTGTAAGATTTGCAACAAATTTTATCACTATGCCTCATACTTCTGTACCTATCAAAAAGATGTTTGTTAGTTCTTCCAAAGCTAGCAATCTCATAAATGTAGACAGACGGCAATGTTAATATATTATGCTTGATAAAATATGGTTTGCAGCTATCAGTCTGGTTTATATTAAACATACCCCTAATGCACCGCTTTTGCGCCTTGAATGCCATATCCTTATTGGTGGAATGACCCCAGAATATAACACCATAATTTATCAAGGATCCCACGTAGCCATGGTATGCTGCAAGTACAGCAGAGGTGTTTACCGTTTTTGCCAGCATATGTAGAGCGTATGTATAGCGTGCGTATTATCAGTTTATCATCGGAACGTTCCATATGTTGCCGCGGAAACTCCTTCGGGAGGACAGCAACAGGAATCTAGCGGCAATAATAATATATTCAAGCCGCATTCTTAATATTTTTATGTTTATAACATGTCGGATATTTTAGTTTCGGCGCAATACTTTCACTTGAACAGTACATGACAGAGTATTTATGGAAAGAATACGAAAAGAGCAATTTCAGAGGAAGGCGAGTCGAACTGTTTCCTTTTACTGTTTTGAACAGTGAATTCCAACTGCAAAGTTGTGTGCGATGAATGAGGATATATCTCGAAGTTGTTCTTGTTTATGGGAAGTTCTCGTACAAATTCGTTTCCCGAGCATTCAGATCTGTAATAAACCGTTTACTTGAACTTAAACTCGCACTTATTTAGCCCGTTTTTATAGATTGAAACTTTGAGCATCAAGACTGTCCTTATTTCTGTGTATCCGACTTTTGGGACGAAGATACGTGTCACGTCATGCCGATAATAACCGAAGAGGAAGGCAGTGAAGTAATGTCACACACGCTACCCGGCCTAGGGTGTAGCTTGTGTTTGGGGGCTTATCGCAATCTCGGGATGCTACTGAAAAACCCCAGTAACCCTTTTCCTGGTCAGGTAATCGAACCCACGTCATCGTGAGTCCGAGTTGGAAAGTATTGCGTGTTTACACTTGAACCGGACCCAAACAATGCTGTGTGTTTACTGATGTAGGTCAGTTGGTATTGCTTCCCCGGGATAACTCTTCCCCAAGGATACTATAGTAAAGGAAACTATAATACGTTTAAACTCTCTTGTGACTTTTACGAAATAAAAACATTCAGTAGAATTAAGAGCCTCCACCTTTTTTGGACACGGTTAAAGAGGGGGCACACTCATGCTATAACAGTACCTAAAAATAAAACCGACTGCCAAATGAAAACACTACAAAGTGAAAAATAACTTCAATTTCGAAAATCGGTGTTCTTGTTTCTTTGTTTTTCGACACCAACTTGCGATGTAAAAATGTTTTATTTTTTCTCTTTTCAATTGTGGTACATATCTATATTGCCCACAGTTATGTCAGAATAGATTACTGGAATAACATGAAACTTGAACACAACCGGTGAAATTACAGTGTATCAGGATGAACTTTACACAACTGCGTACCCCTTTAGAGCGTACCGGCGTAATATTATGTTATGAAATGGTGTAAACAATAAACAGATATGCGATTGCAGCAATCCCGAGAAATTTGCTGTGATTTATTGAAGAGTACTGTTGCTTATCTCTGAAGTTCATCATCAGATCTTAATCAAATTTAATAAAGACCACATCAAAATTCTGAACAAACATAAAAAACAGTCGAATTGAGAACCTCCTCCTTTTTGAAGTTGGTTAAAAATTGAGAGCAATCAATAACAGATTCCGATTAATAAACCCTGGGGAAGAAGGTATCACCATAGCACGTAGTTATCACGTGTTCCGTGTTCGATGAGGGTATTGGGATTCATGATTTAGTTTCTCCCAAGATTAGCATTGGAGAGGCCACCTGTGTAAACCTAAAAAAGACTAAGAAGGATCTAAGATTTACGAAAATGCCGAAGCTGTTCACCATCTAGATTTATCCCCTTCTTCTTCCCTTCTTGCAAAAGAGTTGCCTTTTCTCGGATTGGCTCCAGAGAAAAAGGAAATGTCCACAAGAGAAATTCGGTACGGTACAACTCGCAAGCTCTTAATTAGAGTCCTTTATTAATACGAACGTAAGAACAAATTGTGTTACCGCCAGTGATAAGTGATCACCTCTTACCTCAATTACAGACGCAAGTGAAGCTCGCCGAGATGATCCAATGATCTCGATCCAATAACGAGACTGAGCTTCACTATAACTGTGTTACCCTCATGCCGAAGGGCTACGAGAATTGTGTTCATCTTCATCCATGAAAACGTTTATATGCATGCACGAGAAACTAATACTAATTCACAAAAGAAAACTTTTTAAAATGCTTTATACTTTTTCTGTGAAAATCTCATTCGGTATATAATTATAGACAAATTATTAATATATTTTTTGGATACAAACAACCATCTTTTCAACGCCTACGTCGGTCACAGCAAAAAAAAGAGCCTATTTTTATCCGTTTTATTCCAGGTGTGACTGTTCCTAAACGACCTACCTGATAAAAATTTCGTTTTTCCTAAAATGTCCTAGATTTGGTGTTAAAGTCGGCTCTTTTGATAACAGAGGTGCAGCGCTCCGCCAGTTCCGCGCTGCACAATGAATTTCGTCACCTGGCTTGGTCAATTCTCTTCCGACAAGTTAATTCCAAATTATGATTTTGTTTTGTTTTGGAATTCACAGTTATAAAATTATAACTTGGAAGTGGTTTAGAAGGATAAAATATAACTAAAGGGATATAAACTAAATTGTTATAATTAACTAACGCTTGTGTGAGAAACTCTATACACTAATGTATAGAGTATTTAAATCGAAGACCGAATAATGGTCGCGGATAATGAATTTACATTCATGAATTACTACAAATAACTAAATTAGCAGAGAGCTTAACTCAGGAAGTAACTGGAGTTGATAATATCAACTCACCTACAGACAGCCCAAAAGCGCCCATCCCGCCATCATTTCGTAGTGTAATAGCTGGTAAGAAGAAATGATGAAAACAAACTTCCAGCACACATTTCTGTCTGATAGCCTTAAGGGCTAAATAAGTAAAACAATAGTGAAGTATGAAGTTAATTAGACAAAAGGATTGCAAAGTGCATTATTTACCTAACGAAAGGGAGTTGGTAGGATCGCTACGCTTGCATTGATAAATACGTTTATTTGAATTACGTTAATGAGTTAATTGGCAATAGTCTAGATTCCCATCCAAGTGACGTGAGACCGCTTTTCAGCAGCAAGTCCGTCGTAACGTGTACTACTCAGCCTAGACTGCATTTTCTAGTGAGAATCTGCTGCGGCTCCAAGAGTACAGGCTCCCTAAGCTCTAGCATGCCTTGTCCAGTCCTAAGACAGTGGTCAGTTTTGTGCCTATTTGCCTCTGCCATTTGAGCGAGACATGCTACCAGATACACTGGACGCGGGCTATAATAAGTAGCACTCTCTTCGCCTATTCACCCTTACTAAGACAATACAAAAATAACGCAAACGTACCGTAGACTCGGTCTGTAGCAGAACTCAATGCGAAGGATACTTGCCGTACGTCGGAGCGGATGTATTCGTCGCTTCTCAACTCCTTAAACTGCCCATTGCGTGGCTTTTGGGGCCGTTCTGAATGGCAGTCATCCAATATCGTGTCTCGCTAAATAGTGACGATTTAGTAATTGCCTACAAAACGGCTTGGTGTGGTTTTAACGAGACACGTTCCCTAAGCGTCATTAGACGATGTAATTTGGGGTTCTTTGTGAAGCCTACCGGCTGAAGCCTACCCCCACTCCCTGGAATCTGAGCGACAGCAAGTATTTCGCGAAGTGTTCTGAGCTAGACCTTCTTAGGAAACAGTATATTTTAACAACTAACATTTGGTTCTCCTACGTGCTCAATCAAGAGCGGCCATATTTAGCCTATTTTATACAGAAATGAGTATTAGCGGTTCCGCCTTCCATGTATGTAATGTCAGTTAACTCTCAATAAAGGTCCTTAATAAAATGTGTAATTGTTTAGTGTATAAATGGTGAATTAGGGTATGAAAGTGTGAAAGAAGACTTCACCGCGTTCCTAGCCCAAATATTAGCCACAAATATCTGCCAAAGGGTGGAATTAGGAAGTAAATACAAGGTTCGCCACGCTAGAATAAACAGTACATTAGTCAATTATCCCTACCTATGTAATACAAAGATTAAAAACTTACCACATTCATACTGGCACTCACTCACACCATATTAATACGAGATAAGACTAAATTATAATTAACTTAATAATTAACTTTGTCACACGATAACTACTACGACTCGACTTTAGATTATTCGTTTCCAAAGCTAAACCCTATGTGTCCCTTACGTATCCCGTACGTATTCGACCAGTACGGACTTCTTTCGATCTCTCCAACTCAGTCCGTCCTCTCTGCCCGCCTCAAGTCAAGTGCCCCACTCTCGCCTCTACAAGCCCGTCGCCAATCTCACAATCTGCTTTGGGCAATTGTTTTGGGTCTGGTTCGTGTTAGAAATCAGATATTCCAAGACTCTTTAGAATATTACTTTTGTCTTGACAGCTTTTACTTTAAAAAAGGCAATTTATGAGTATCTTTAGAAGGTTGGGTTCGTGTTCCATAGTTTATGACATAGCCTGTCAAACCCAAAGGTCCGCGTCTCAATGTGTTCAACACATCTGGCCGGCCATGCGTAGTTTTTAAATATTAAAATATGGAGATAAATGACGTGAAGTCACATTAGGCTAACACATAATGATATACCATGTTATCCCAAAATAAGGTTTATTTTAGGCTCCACGGTACTTCTACATGATTACTCTTAATATACAAAATAAACAATATGATAAGCAACCATGCACCCCTTATTACCATTTCATTACGCAAATCGATTTTTGTTATCAGCTACGGAGCGTAGCATTTGTATCGCTACGGCGTAGCGCTACGGAGTCACGCCGCTACGGTGCTACGAGCGAAGCGCGGAGCTACGTGCACTAAATGAAGTAGCAATTACGTACGGTTCCCGAGCTTGTTATCAATAAAAGAGGGATCATTTGTTTCTATTAATGAGCCCGGGCTTGATTTATGTTAGTTGGGCCAACTAGCAGAATGAAATACAGCTGTAAATTATATGTATTGCAGTACGTCTACGAGAGATTACTTGCTTGTTTTTTTAGTAAAAGCCCGAGCACAGTTCCAATCACGGCGATTTTTGTCAATGGGACCCTAATTACATACGCACGGCCGAATTACTGTGGCTTTGTTATCGTTGGATTGCAGTTGTGTTTTTTTGTACGATCCAATCAAAACGGCTAATTTAAAAATACACTGCATTGTGCCAAGATTATTGCAAATCAATTTGTAGACCCAAATCGTTCAATAAAGCAGATCCCATTAGCGGGTTCGTTAACCTTTCATGATTTTTATATAAAAAGCGATACCATTATGCGACATAATTGCGCGGGAGATTAATCGTTCGAAAAATGTTAGTCGCTTGATTTACCTGTGCCATCTGTCAGTATTAGGTGGCGTTCACACCGGCAGCCGCAGCCCCCCCCCCCTGCGAGTAATGCCCGGCTGCCCGTCTTGGCAAGCGAACGGCTTTGCGGAATTTAAATATTTCCACGCTGTACTTACCCAAAGTGGCCGGAGTATTAGCTTACATTTTTGTTAGTTTAATAATAATATGTGCTTCATACATGCTCGCGTTTTTAATGCAATTTGTTGAGTAAATTATTAGACATCCCAATTTAAATAAAACGGTTTCTTGCCATAAAAGAGATTATACGCTTTATAAAAGGCGATTCTATTATCTATTCTATAGAAAAGATTCTATTATCAGGGATTCTATGGGTTTTTTGAAGCATTGGAATAAATATTTTCCCGGTCTACACATTTATATTCTGGTCAAGTCTATCATAAGTTTCGAATATGGAATTCTCTTTCGCTCCCATGATTGCTGACACTGCGTTTTCTCCTAAAATATACATAATAACATGAACCAGTAGGGTAATATAAACCTGAACCTGCACATCTACCTATTTGAGATGCAAAATTTAGCCTCGGGTTTGTCCGATATTCGGCAATGTAATCAAAATGAATTAATATGTCAGCAAACAGAAACTCGCTCGAACAGCTTATCCTTCGGCTTTATGTATCATAATATTTATTTTAGTACAGTACCTACTCAGTGTGAAAAACCGGGGATATTTTATCATCGCCAGTCAATATACTATATTACCTCAGATTCCGGCTCGGGATGGTAATGCATTGGGTATGTTTAGAGTTTACTGGCAGATTTCGTTTTTGTGCTGATCGGTAAGTGAGGGGAAAACCGAGCATTTTACCTCGTAACAGTGAATAATGTATACCTACTGGGTGGAGCTCGTGAGGATTCTTTCATGCTAGGTGTGCTGGAGCGTTTTCACCCAATTTCAGACATACAGCGATCTCCTATCTCAAGTAACTACTCAAACATAGATGAGATAATTTTAAATTTTTATTAGCTAGTTACCATCATATTTATAACTCTTGTTCTAAATAAAGAAAGAAAGAAAGGAAAACATTTACTTGTGGCCCTCACAGGAGACACGAGATACAATAAAAACAAGTCTAAGTAGTTAAGTAAGTAGTGGGTAAGTAGTAGTAGTAGTCTGTTCTAAGTAGTATGAAACAAAGTCGCTGTTTGCCTGTGGATATATTTCTCCGTTTATTCTTCTAAACCACGCGGCTGATTTTATACAATACGGTCACTAATATAAAGTGGCATAAACTAAAAAGGTTAGTGGTTTTTAATATGTCCCGAAGGACAAGCTTCTAGGCAAGCGTGCTCCACCTTCGTCACCACATCATCACTTAACATCAGGCGAGATACGCAGCCAAACGGCGGTCAAACGCAAGCCTAAACAAAATAAAAAAAAGCTAGGGGTCGCTAATTTATACTGATTTCAAAATGTTTATGTCAGTGACTGTTCCTTAAAAATAATAGTACAGTAACACAGAGACGTTAACTAGAATAAACTTACAGAACCACAATGCATATGCAACCTTCTCCAGATTTAAATCTCGGAGATGGCTTACATTTACTCTGTGGTTAGTTCCATTCTCTTTTATCCTTCAACGTTAGTAGCACAAGCTGTTGCGTCACAAATAACCTGCCGTATATAATGGAATATTTTAACAAAATTATTTATTGCTTTTGAAATTGGAAAATATGAAAACAGGCCGCAAATATTTGTCAAACAAAATTATACGCAGTACAATGTTGTCCAATACAACCTTGATAAGTTGTTGAAAATTCAACCCTGTCTATGACTCCACTGTGAGGGCATACGATGCCATAAGTGATAAAAAGTCTGGGTGCTCTGCTCTAACATATTTGTAATAATAACAAGACTCGTAATGACCTCCTAACTTAACACATACTGGTTATTTACAGATATTTTTATAACAAACAAAACATGCAAAGTTTTATAAAAACAGTCTGAGAAATTATTATGAATGTATTATATATTACTTTATCAGCATATCGAAAGGATCGCTCCTTCTTGCAGTATTGTACAGTTTACAAGCTTGAATTCCTAGCTTTATTTGTTGGTAGCGATCTCAGACACATCGTTGCGGGCACTAAAAGTTACAGGTAAGCCTGTGCACTGACCCGCCCTGTAACCGACATATAAGGGCCGTCGTTCACCTGTCACCTTTGCTTCCAAAGCCGGGTAAGTCAATTCGGCCGCGACTCCCCACGCAAGCAACATGTGGCCCTCAACATACATATATGGGGAAAGTGGGGAGCGAACGGCGAAGGGACTGAGTAGTTAACACGGAAACGGGAAACGTACGCGTTGAAATGGGGAGCCGCACCCGCGAGGTGAAGCGTGAGTCCGGCGATTTACGTCACAAGATACTCGACAAAACGATACAATAGTGTGTATACAACGGAGTGGCTTCCGGTGAAGAACACCCACTTTCCTGCTTCTTATCTTATCTATATAGAATGGCATGAACCGATTATTTCAAATAGCAGAATGATATTACAAATCATCGTTAAAGCGTTTACGATTTTGGCAATACTATCTTCCAATAGTAACAAACCAAGTTCAGAAATGCACGTTAGTAGACTAATATGACGATACAAATTGGATGTTCTGGAATGGCGACCGCAACATTCGATCCTGTGGCTAGGGGATATGTAGTAAGTGAGTGATAACCGCAAGGTTGGCGCAGCTAATGCACGCACTGAATATGTATCGAGCGAGACGTTAATGTGAGACGAAACCCTCAGCTGATCCCCGCCGCGACGGCGACAACCAGCTTGCATACAAACTTTGCACTTAATTACTTTAAATACGCTCGAATACCTGTTTAGCTTGGTAACTAAGATAAATAATTTAGCCAAAGACACAAGGTAAGCCCCGGACAATACACTCAACCATCCGACCTGGTTAATTTGGTTGTCATACCAGTACTGCAGAAGGTCAACTAGCTCATCAGCTAAACCCTGCTCCCACTTTGACCACAGGATGTCGTAATTAACCAGATCAATAGCCTTGAATAGATCCATGAAAGCAGCGTACTCGTGCTTCTGTCAGTGTAGTATTGAATTTTTATAAGAACTATGATTTTGTATAGAGTAGAAATCGACACGGATGAGTCCGCAGGAGGTCATTTCTCAACTACACTCCTTCTCTACCGCCAGCCACTTTTGCACTTGGTGGTAGGTGCGAAACGCATAGAAATCTTGGCAATCTTCGAAGTACCATTGCTTGGTCTCTACAGCGTTTATAGAGATGTGATTGGGTTTAAATTTTTGCAAATTTATTGAATTTAAAAAAGTTTGCATCTTTGTTTACCGACAAACGTATTGTTTATGACTTTAAGAGCAAAAAGTGAAAAATGTCCCATAATTTTGCTGTTTTTCGCGTATTTCGCAGCGAGCCCATGTTTTTTGAAGTTGCAAATTTGGATTCACACTATCCTAACTGGTCCATACAACATACTAAAAATCCAGAACTACATCAAGATTTGCGATTTTAATATCGATTTCTACAGTATTATTATTGATTGGATCGCTTGTGACCACTATTATACCTGAAGATGAGGTCGGCGATGGAATACGATCTCCCAGAAGTAACACATTTGACTTGACCCCTAGGTCAACGCTATCAGGAAATATTCCACTTCTAAGCTAAAAAAGCAGTTCTGTAAAAAAATACTGTTAGCTATAAGTTGGAATTCTAGGAGATTGCCGCTTTACAGATATAAGCTATGTTGGTGATGTACATCGACACAATGCTGAAGTACCTGCATACAAAGGCATTTGACACGCTATGAGTCCTCTTAGCTCGTGTTTTATAATTTTAGAAAATATTTCTTCATCTAGAATATTTGGATTAATACCAAAACCTAGTCTCATAGATACCTTAAATTTGTTGAAAGTTACAAGGACTAACCGAGAATATCTAGTTTAGTGTTCCATTTGTATATTGTTATGTCCTAACAAATATATCATTCTAAATCCAAAAAAAAAATAGATGTCTTCGCTTTGTCTTTCAATACCGATGAATTAACATTCTGTAGATTTATATGAGAATTGACTTTACTGTAGAAGGTTGTGACTTTATGACCTTCTCTAATAAATTTTATTATAATTATTAGAGATTACCATACAATTGGCAAATAACAACTGAAAGAACAAGAACGTTATTCTTATCAAACTGAATGAAATAATTAAGTATCTTCATCCAACTTGGAGAATAAAGTTAGAAATGAATGCCCTTGCCCGTTCCCCGGACTTATTTTGTAGAAGAACAGCTTAGTCACGAACAAGTAATGATCTTATTTCTACCTTTCATTTACTAAAGAAACAATTTTATAATTGAAATATTTGGATAGAACCATTGTAATTAGTTTTCTCTTTTTGTTTCATATACAATTTAGAATGCGAAGTCTATAATCACTTTGATCTTGAAAAATAAATGTTATACTAGTAATATTATTTTATTTCACACTCCACTGTTTTACATTTTATTTTAACAAAGCAATTTTCGCCCAACAACACTTGGCGAAACTATCGTGATGACAATACCAGCCTCTAGTTTTTCTGTTTTTATCCTGCTAAATCTCGTGTTATTATAGTTGACATGAATAGTATGCGGTGGGTATGGGGCTATGGAGGCACGGATGTCGCTAAAACAAACATTGACGAACATTCACATTCACGTTTTCCGTCGATGCGAGCCGACGTCGAATATCGCAACAATATAAGTCCTGTGGGAAATTTTTCAGTGTTAACAATAAGCTCGTGTTTTATTTCAGGCAAGATTCCGGCACTTCGTTGTTGAGGCAATCCGTGTTAATATTAAAATAATGAGAACGTTTTGGAACCTGGTTGGCTAAGTGTTATCTAAGAGCAGACAAAACGAACATACATATATTAAGATTAGTACCTGGGCCACCGAGATTTGTTCGGGTGAAAATAGAGAAAACGACGTTTTCTAAAATTAAACGTAGCTAGATCGATTTATCGCCCCCGAAAGCCCCCGCGTACTAAATTTCATGAAAATCGTTGGAGCCATTTCCGAGATTCAGATTATATATAAGTTGTACACTATCACGTTTTCCCATTTTTTGCATTCGCGGGTATAAATGTAACACACGCAGCCAAACGATCTAAACATTTCTGTGAACGCATGAATACATAAACAACAAGGCTTGTATTTTTCAAACGAAAACCACTTTTGCAGATTGACTATCCATGCTTTCTGAATGCTCGCATCTCGTGAACATCCACATTTTATATGTATAGTAAAGTTTACAGCACCTTGAGACCTTTTAGAAATATTCACATACGACTGAGGGGCGGACTTACGACCGAGCCACGCCACGAAATTAGGTTTATGCCTTTCGGCGTAAATATCTAATTAAGCATGTACCTATTCGCCTTCTCGTGTACATCATGTACTTGTAGCTGTACGTATACGACGCTAATCCATCCAGAAATTAATGTTAATGAATGAGGCACAGTGTGCACCTCCTGTGTGTATTGTAACGCTGTACCCACTCGTGTAACGTGGCAGCCGGAACGTTACAGCTCGTGACACGAGAACAATTACTTCTAATTTGACTTTGATCACCCGCAGTTCATTAAAGTATCATTCATAATAAACAATGAATCCAACCTTCTTACAAAGCGACCCCAATGTACACTTATTAAGGAAAATAAACGAAATAATTACAACAATGGAGTATTGTGCGCCATAGATTAATTTTGAAAACGTTTGGGCCTTTCACAGCGTACGTATAACGATTTGTTTTTAGCCGAGCATTGCCCAGTTTTTCGGGCAAATATCCGGCTGCCAGGCTTGTCAATTTTGTTTGAAAAACATTGTTAAAAGTTACTATCGATCCAAACTAAATACCTATTCTAACAACTATGATACTGTTATAGTTACAATTGGTTATAGTTACCTTGTCAAAAGTATGGTTTAGGAATTTAATGTTTTTTGACGATCTCATCATCATCATCATCAGCCTCTTAATGATGCCACTGCTGGGACACAGGCCGCCTCTCTGTGAGAGGGAAAGTGCCGTAATCCACCACGCGGGCCCAGTGTGGGTTGGTGGATGTCACATGACTTCGAATGTTTGGTTCTAGGACATGCCGGTTTCCTCACGATGTTTTCATTCGCCGTATGCTTATGTCAATCTGCTAAGAAACAATTAATATCACCAGAAAACTATTTATGTAGATAGGACTAGACACTATCGATGCCCACAAATAAGACACTTTGCCTAGCAAATATCGCGGACTCTATTGACAAAATATAAACTGTCCTTTACATTTGTGCTTTTGTCATAGACCCATGTACCGTTATCATATCGAGCAGTTATGATGCGGACTGTACTGAATGGTCGTCAGCTTAGCGTAAGGATTCCATTTTGAAAGGCTCGTAAATCCGGCCAGTGCCGAATTTATATTCCTGGCTTCATGCACATATTCAATTCTACGATACTCGGTCCGAACCGATCGACATCTGAATAATCACATGTCAGGGTAAATTGGCGGCAAGCCGGACGCAAAGGGTAATCCTCGGGTTTTGGCATACATAACAACCGGCGCAATTAGTATTCATTACGAAATTATATTTATCATTTTATGAACGATCGCAGCTTTTTCGATGACAAAAAACACACGTTTTACCGAAGTGTCGAAAGATATGGAAATGGGTCGACCAAATTTATTCGGGGATCATAATTGTTGAAAGATTTCGAGTTTAACCCGAGCTGTGCCCAATGTGCCTTTAAACATGTGTACACAATTTATTAGGCTGGATGAGATTATGAGAAAACGATTAATAATTAGGCACATTAAAATGTGAAATAAGCACTACACTGGTGGTTCCTTCTATGATGCCCTTTTGGAAAGAGAATAAAAACAAAATGCAGGTTAATTTTTATTCACAAATTAGCAGCTTAAGTTCTTAGTTACTTTAAAAAGGTGTTCGCACGATAAAACTAACAATTAAAGAGGACTAGTAAACTCATAAGTGCCTTTTTGCTCCGCTGCCGCTGTCGTCACGCAATTAGCAATTTATGCAAAAGGTCCAGTTTTTCTGTTTAAACAAAGAAATGTGCAAACTAAGTTTTACAGTTCGTTGGCCACATCATTACAGGGTGCAAAACTCTTCATTTGTTGTACTTTTTTGTCATGCTTTCATTTATTTTGCCGGTGGCCAATTAAATATACAGCAGACGGCGTGAAGTTATTTTTTCATCAGTCAAAGGGTCAGGGGTGCGGCTGCCCTGAGAAGATAAGGCTGGGAATGACTCATTTACTGCTGTTACAATATTAACCAGAATTATTATGAAACATCTTAATAAACTTAATTTATGCGATGCTGAAATTTTAATAAAGACTTAATTAAATTAGGATGGGGGTTCGGCAGGATGTCAGAAAAGTTCCTCAGAATACTGCGAAATTGCATTCCTTTTTATATTCGTTGTTTGGGCACAAAACATTCGTTAATAAATAATTCATCGTTGCAAGTCTGGCATGAAGATATAAAATAAAAAAAATAATAGAATGGTAAAAAGGCAAGAAAGCCATTGACGCAAAATTACATTCCAATTTAATTTTGTAGTTTACTAGCAGCGTTAAATTAGGCAGAAATAAAATCGCATTTGTAAAAATCAAGCAAAACCTAGACACATTTCTCTCGTCGTCGGGGAGAGGGCGCTGTGGGCGTGAACTCGCGACGCTCGCAAGATCTCTTAGCTCACTGGCTGCGACGGTGCCAATAACTCACTCAGATAAGCATTTTAAGAAATTTCATAAATTCCGAGGATTTGTTTTTTTTTGCTTTATATTTTCCGTTTGCCATCGATTGTGGGCTGAACGTTTTGTCCTTCTTCTTTAGGATTGTGTTATTAGAAAATTTATGCATTCACTGTCGGCTTTTTCCTTAGCAACAGATTAACCCAGACTCATAAAAAATACTGTGAGTGGAATTCCCTGCCAGAGTCTTTGTTTCCTGATAGCGAAGTCAAGAGTGAATAGGTCACTTCTAGCAAGCGTGCTTCACCATAGATCATCATCGCTTACCATCAGGCGAGATAGTGGTCAAACGCGAGCCTATATAAAAAAAACGACTGACTACCTCAGTTTTTTACCATCGACTGTCAGTCGATAATGATTCCTAAATATAGCAGACTAGCTTTTGCCCGCGACATCGCCCTCGTAATAAGTGTTTTATCATCCCAAGGGAGTACAAACTATCCTATGTCCTTCCCAGGGTCTCAAACTACATCCATGCCAAATTTCATCAAAATCATTTCAGTAGATCCAGAGATTACCCACCACAACCTCACAAACTGACAAACTTTACCTCTTTATAATATTATTAGTATAGATAGAGCAATCTACTTTACTTAATTATTCCTCGTCTACGTCCGGACATTTTTCGACCAATTACTGAGGTTCGTTTTGCGTAAATTGAACTTCGCTCATAAGCAAGCGCACTAGACACTACTAAGTAATTCATTCATTTTCTAATAGGTAGGACGCAACGTTATATTAATCATATAATAGCAAAGGCAGCATCCCATTTTGTTAGTTTGTACTGTAATGTTGGGGTTTCGCAAAGCAGACAACCAGTAGGTCTAAGTAGGATTTATTGAATGTCTCATTAAAACATACAGTACAGTTACAATAATGCGCGTTACGTAAAGTACATATTAAGCATTAATATGATACCGTTTTGTTAAGGGTAATACTAAGTAGATTTACTTAAGGCTAATACACTTCACCTCCCGCGAAAGTGAACACTTCACCTCCCGCGAAAGTGAAAAAAATAAAAAAAATCATACATAGTTTTTTTTTTTTTTTTTCGTTTACTAACAATATACCATAAACCGAAGTTAACATCTTAAGTAAAATAATAACTATTTCTAATCTAGCTCACAAATTTCTCATTTAGTTACAGTTCAGTTTTTTTTTTTTTTTTTTTTTTTTTTTATTCATAATAGGGTCTAATCCTATTCTTATGCACTAATTCTATTTTATTATTCTTACTTATTCTAACATTACAACCTAAATCTTCTATTACTATATAAGGACCTTCTAATACGTGGGACACTCAGAAAGTTTTGCGAAACTAAAAAAAATTGTTCTATACGTACATATATTTTTATTAAATCTTTTCAAAGTACTTTCCACCAGCCTCTATACAAAGATTCATGCGCCTAAACCAGTTTTCAAAACACTTTTTCCAGTCCGCCGCAGACACCTCGTTTACAGCCTGCTCGAACGCAGCCAGCGCATCTTCCGGCGACGAAAATTGTATCCCTTTGAGCTGATTTTTTATTTTTGGGAATAAAAAGAAGTCACACGGTGCTAGATCAGGGCTGTAAGGAGGGTGACCCAGGAGTTTGACTGGCGTGCTGTCCAGGAAGTCCCTCGTTTTGAGTGCGGTGTGCGCAGGTGCATTGTCGTGGTGGAGCAGTAGCCCGCGGAGCCCTGTGTTTGGTCGCTTGTTGCTTATAACAGAGAAAACTTCTGGCAAACATTTGGTAGTATACCATTCGGCATTAATGCTTCTTTGATCCCGTAAGGGAATTGATACCAAGTGGCCAGTCAAATTAAAAAAGCTAGCGATCAAAATCTTACCCCCGCTTCTAGATCGCTTCACTTTGGTAGGCGTTGGCTCATTTTGAAACACCCAAACAGTCGACTGGCGCTTGGTTTCTGGGTCGTATTGATAAATCCAGGACTCATCACCTGTAACGATGTCGTAAACACGCCGAGACGAGCCTGCTTCAAATTTGTTAAGCGTATCACGGCACCATTCCACCCGGGCCTGCTTCTGAGCATCGGTGAGGTTGTGCGGCACCCAGCGTGATACTATCCTCCTCACGCGAAGATGGCTGTGTAGAATCTCGTGAACGCTTCCCGATCCAATCTTCAATATGTGTTGAATCTCCTGATATGTAATTCGCCTATTGTCTTGGATTAAATTTTTCACTGCTAGCACGTTTTCTTCGGTAACAGCCGTCAAAGGGCGACCGCTTCTTTCGTCATCCCCCAAAGTTGGTCGACCGCGCTTGAATTCGTTATACCAACGATACACGGTTGCCTTGGAAGGGCCTTCATCCATGAATGCCATTTGAAGTCTATCGTACGATTCATCCGGTTTCAGGCGACACTTGAAATCGTATAAAATCATAGCTCTAAAATGTTCCCGGCGCAGATCCATATTTCAGTGAGACACAATACTTTGAATTAACTCGCAAAAAATGTGGAGGGAAATTTTGAAATTGGAACTTACTTATTTTTACTTATAAATAATCATATTTTCGAAAAACATTATAACTGGCCAGTCTCCCATATATAAAAACTTTTTTTCGCAATACTTTCTGAGGGGCCTGGTATCGCATCTAATTTCCGACCTGTCTCATTTTTCAACAAAATTAAATCATCTTTGTCATATATGAATGGATTCATGGATTTGTCATACAAACATTTTCTTCTTAATTTACTATTAAACAAATTTTTCTTTGCATCGGCATGAGCTAACTGTAATCTATACTTTAACTGTAAAGGATAGTTGTCAATATTGTACAATGGTTCTAACGTATCAGTAATTCTACTGGGTATTCTACAAAGTTTGCCAAAAACAAGCTCATGTGGAGTGTAATTTGTTTCGCTATGGACTGTGTTGTTGAAACTAAAACACCAGAACGGTAACCAATAACTCCAACCGTCTGTGTGGTTTTCACACTGAATCCTTAAAAATGAACCCAGGGTTTTGTGCGCATTTTCAAGAGCTCCAATGGACTGGTGATGGTAAGCTGTTGAGGATAACTTTTCAATATTAAGAAGTTTACATACCTGTTCCATAGTTGCTGATATGAACTCTGCTCCACGGTCAGTCGCTATGATCTCAGGAATGCCAAAATTTAAAATAAAATATCTTACAAATGCATCTGCAATGGACACAGTTTCCTTATTTTTTATGGGAACAGCTTGCACATATTTAGTTAATTCACATTGCATAGTCAATATATAGCAATTACCGTCAATGTCTCTATCCAAAGGTCCCACTAAATCTAAATAAATTTTCTGAAATGCCGAGGAAGCCGTTGTGGTTAGTTCCATCGGCTGTTTAATATATCGAAAATATTTCGATTTCTGACATTTCGTGCATTTTTTGACATAATTATGGACGTCCTTATCGATACTTGGCCAGTAGTATCGTTTTTTAATCGTATTTACCATTCTACGGACTCCAGCATGACCACTGGATGGTAGCAAATGGAAATCGTTCATAATAATTGCCTTTTCCTTGTCGTCATTTATTTTCTTAACTCCTCGCAATATACATACTCGTGGTCCGGACCAATGCGTGAGTGAAGATATCTCATCGCATATACTCTTTATAAAATCAATATTCTCTTCGTTTTTAATTATACAAACTTAATCGATACGTATCTTTTTACAAATATCATTTAATTTCTGTACAAATTCGGCTCGCGAGAAATGTACCTTGAAATCAAGATTTATAAACAATTCCTTTTTATTTGCAATAAACGCAAAACATTCAATTTCCTCTGATATCTGGTTTTTTACTCTCAGCTTTTTTAATTCATTACCTTTAAGTAAGCACATTTCTACGGAGTCTATCGGTTTTCTTAATATATCCACAACTCTTGGTTGATCAGACCTATTGTTAGTGAATTTACTAGGATCCGTTGCCCCAGTTTCATCCTTATTATCATCACACAGATCGTTCATTCTCTTCTTCTGAGCTCTAGTCATCACAGCTACAACTTGTTCATGCATACTCTTTAGTTCATCTGATGTCATATACATTCTAGACAAAGCATCCGCTATTACGTTATTTTTTCCTTTTACATAAACAATTTTAAAATTATATTCTTCCATAGTTAATCGAAATTTGAGTAATCTACTAGAAGGATCTTTCAAACTAAAAAGGTAAACCAAAGGTTTGTGATCCGTCATTATGGTAAATTTTCTTGCATATAAATACGGCCTAAAATACTTTAAGGACCATACTATCGCTAGAAGCTCTTTTTGAATAGTAGGATGATTCTTTTCTGCTTTATTTAGCGGTCTACTTGCATAAGCAACTGGTCGAAGATCTTTATTACACAGCACTGCACCAATACCTGTGCCTGATGCATCTGTTTGTAGCACAAATTCATTGTTATCAGAAAAATCTGGATATTGCAAAATAGGTGAAGAGATTAACGCATTTCTCAAAAACTCAAAAGCACTTTGACACTCATTACTCCAAACGAATGGTACATTTTTCCTACATAATTTATTCAATGGCATTGCTATATCTGAAAATGACCTTATAAATTTCCGATAATAGTTACAAAAAGCTACAAAGCGTTTAACTTCGTCTGAACTTTTAGGTGTTGGATAATTAACTAATACTTTAGTTTTGTCTGGATCAGGCAAAACTCCTTTTTCAGATACAACATGGCCTAAATACAAAATCTCTTTCTTTAAAAATTGACACTTTTGAGGATTCAATTTTAAATTGACTTTTCTTAATCTCTCCATGACATTAACTAAATTTTGATTGTGATTATATAGATTTCTTCCAAATATTATCAAATCGTCTTGATAAACTAAACATTTCTCATTGGTTAGACCAGACATTGCTACAGACATCATACGGCTGAAAGCACTAGGGCTTGTCTTAAGGCCCATAGGTAGGCGTTTCATCTGATATTGACCTGAATTCGTAGTAAATGCTGTAATTTTACGACTCTCGGGTTCCAAGGTCACTTGATAATAACCTTGGTGAAGGTCAAGATGACTGAAGTAAATAGCACCAGATAGGGAATCTAAAATTTCTGTTATATTGGGTAACGGGAATTTATCATCACAAATAGTTTCATTTAATTTTCTGTAATCTATCACTAACCTCCATTTCTTTTCACTTCCTTCGCTACTTCTTTTTGGTACTAATAAAATTGGACTTGACCATTCACTATTCGACTCTTCTATAATATCATTTTCTATCATTTTACTAATTTGCTTATCTATTTCTGGTTTCAATGCATGTGGCAACCTATAAGGTTTAACATAAACAGGTGTTGAATTTGGCTTTAAAATTATAGATTGTTCATAAATGTTTGTTGTAGTTAATTTATCTCCATTTACATAGAATTCATCCGCATATTTCGTACATATCGCCTCTATAGATTCTTTTTCTTCTCCATTTAAATGACTTAAATTCAATTCCGATAATAACGATTGAACTCTAGGAACATTAATGTTGTTATGACTAAATTCACAAACGTCATACTCACTCAAAGATTTTAAATCAGGAGTAAAGAATGGTAAGGTAATGTCTTCCTCACATACGTTTAGTATTTTAACAGGCATTCTATTATTTATTACTTTTGCTATCGTATTTGCTAAAAATACATTGTTCGTTAACTCTCTTCCGCAAACAATCACATCTTCATTCATAATCTGATCCACAAAAATAAAATGTATTGACTCTGACCTAGCTGGTATAGTTAAAGTATTCCTTATCCTATCACTTTCATCCACTAAACTAAAATGATATAATTTCTCATTCTTAACCAATGATAAAATATTCGAATTTAAATTAATATTTGCTTGAAACTTTTTTAGAAAATCTAATCCTATGATTCCATCAGCTTTTAATGGTAAGGAATCAAAAATAAAAAAATTGTGTGAAAACGTTTCGTTGCCATTTCTCAGAATTAAATCTACTGAACCTTTAGATCTACGCTGTCCTCCTATTCCATTTATTAAAGTGTTGTCTCCATGAGTAATACAATTTTTCGGTACTGTTTCATATTTTATAATAGACAATGTAGCGCCAGTATCTATTAGCCAATAATATTTAACATTATTAATATTAAACGCTACGTATTTAGCATTGCCATTACAAGATAGAATTAAATTTTTAAAATCGAAAAAACTGATTTGGATTTTCTAAATCTGGCTTGGGTTTATTATCACCTTGTGATTGTGCCTGTGGTATATTATTGTCAATATGAACACGTTGGCGTTCAGGGTCATGTTCAACAGAATATACACTTGGACCTTGTCTTTGATTTCTAAAATATCTTGGACCTCTATTACCTCTTTGACCGTTTGGTGACCCACGGTAGTAACCTCTAAAATTACCACGAAATGCTTGTGGGTAAGCACCACTATATTGGTGACGAGAACCACGGTTATAATAGCTATATTGACCACGCATTCTACCTCTTTGATTTGGGTTACGGGAACCATGACCTTGACCATTTGGTCGTCTAATATTTTGATAACCATGTCCATTTTTAAACACATGCATGACGTTACCTGATGAAGACTGGCAGGATGTAGCCTCCTCATCTTTTGCAGCTTGGATGGCGTCTTTCAGGCTAGTGTAGTTTCGGGCGGAGATAATTGTGCCTAATTTGGAACTTCGCAGACCACCTGAAAAACGTTGTAGGGCAAGTTTTTCATTCAATGGCTTTAAAACTTTGAACGTTTCCGAATTTCCGTCTGCTTGGGAAATTGTTAATTCGGTGAATAATTTTTCCACTTCGGAGCCATATACTTCGACAGACCTTGAACCTTGTTGCACATTCTGCAATTGAGTCTGTACGGCAACAAAAGATTTTTTGGGCAATAGATGTTGTCTCAAATCGGTAATTAATTCTTTAACTGATGTATATGATGTAGAAATTCTCAATTTAGCACTTTCAGAGAGTCTATTTTTTAAAACAAATATAATTAATAAAACCTCACCTGATTTATCTAGCATGTCCGCGTACATCTCTACTGAGTCTATCAACCGTTTAGTGGTGTCCTCAACACCGTCCATAACTGGAATTAAACTACAAGCCACTCTTAGGTCAAACTCCATTTTTTCTAAATTTACCTGAATAGGGATAACACACAATTTATTTATCTCTTCATATAATTTCTTAATATCGTTAAAAATCTCTACCGCCGATGACAACTTATCATTCTTACTACTCTTTAACAATAAAATTATTTGAGTACTTTCACAAAGTACGTAAGCGGCGGCGCGCCGCAGACAGAGGGGCCACTCTCACTTTGACATTTCGGTTTTACAGGGAATATTGGGCAATATTGGACCGAGCTCAGTCGCGGCTGTCATGATTGCTTTGTGCAGGCGTTTGTCACGTCATTCATACATTAAGGCGGTACCCCGAGCAAAACGCCGCGCAAGCCGTTTTTTGTGCTGTTTTTAGGAGCTATCTACTCGTTATTTAAAAAGAAATATCAATTAATAAAAATACATTAAATTTCTACATAATATTGATTCTAAAATGGTAGATTTAGTTTTTTTTAAATGTTGTATGTATTTCACTAATCTCCTTCCAAAAAAACATAAAAATGAGAAATAATTATTGATTTTATGCATCTCCTCGTAAAGTGTTCATTAATTATTTTTTGTACTAACACTAATGGATAGACAATTTAATAACGAACATTTTTGTATATTTTTTTTTTCAAAAGTCCAAAATTCGATTTTATAAAGATTTTATTCTAAAATCTGGGCGTATTCACTACTGTAATTCATGCGCCACCAGTGCCGCTAGACCAATAGGAATGCTCGTATCTCATGTCGATTTTTTGGTCAGGGTACCGTCTTAAGTACTGTAACGAGGTTGGTTGCATTGGATGGGTTACCTGTTATTTGTTACAGTCCGAATTTACTTTTTTGTTTTTAAATCTTTTTTAAGTTATAAAGGTCATTAATCTTTCAAGATGACAAATTATAAATTATTTATATAGGATTATAATAAATTATTTTAAGCCCATAGATTAAATTGGGAACTTGTCATAATAATAAGGTTCAAGTCATACAGCTTACAAATATGTTTCCTCCAACTGTACAGCATAATTTTCTTCTTGTTTAAGATCATCTTTGGTTTTTTGATTTTATTAGGTACCTGTTTTTTTCACATTTATATTTTTGTCGAGCTTGGAGCTTTTTACAATTTAATTTTTTAAGTGGGATCATTATTACACTATTACTACGTCTTTTTACTCTCCAATATTTATCGTATGTGGCGTAATATTAAATGCATATTTGATGCCCTGTCTTGGCATGTAAGCATGATATGATGTATGTTTAGACGAATCGATGTATTTATGTTTGTAACTTATACAACATACTCTTTTTTTTAATTCGGAATCAATATAGTAGCAACCCTAGTGAATCTATCAAGTTTAGCTGTCAATTTCTAAACGGCGGGAGTGGCCCTTCTGTATACTTACTATTTTGTGGTACTTTTATCGAAAATATTTTTAGCTTCCGTTAACTTTATCTCAATTACGTTACCTTTATACCTACTTTGTCCCTTTTTAATCAAATATTTCCGAATAGTTAACAATGTTTGACAATTATTTATTAAACTATCAGTCATATTCTAAAAATAGCATATCTCCGTAAGTAGTTACACACGTAAGTCACAAACAAAGAATCAAGTTCAACATTATAAGGAAACGACACACAGGTTATCATGACGTTGCAGTTTTGCGCGCGGAGTATCAAGTTCACGTATAATCACTGCACTATCGAAGCTCGTTTAAGTTATTGCGTTATGAAATGCGACACTTGTCTATAAAATAATGAAACGCTTTCTTTATCTCACGATGACGCTGAAATGTGATGTGGGCGGGCCAATTTCAATTGGCAGGTGAAGATTCGTTGACTCGTCCTCGTATGGATGCTCTAATCCTCTGCATCGTGCTGAGCCCAATTTCCTCCTGCATCCATCTGCGATGGCACTTCTTGTACACACGTATCCAGATGTAGATGGCCAGTACCAGTATACCAGCAAGAATGATGTAGGTCACGATGCTTAAGTGCTCAAGGTTGCTTCCCATGGTCTTCAATGTACCGTCATTTTGTCCTCCAGCAGCATTCTGGTTAAGGAAAACCTCTTCTTTCTCCACATTTGATCGACACATCGTAAAAATTTACTTGAGAAGAACTGTCCGAAAATAACGCCGATAACTTTTAAATGAAAACGCGACAGTCTAAAAAATTTAGAGCCCCTTGGCAGGCCTTGATGGCAGGGTCGCCATGTAATGTTGGGGTTTCGCAAAGCAGACAACCAGTAGGTCTAAGTAGGATTTATTGAATGTCTCATTAAAACATACAGTACAGTTACAATAATGCGCGTTACGTAAAGTACATATTAAGCATTAATATGATACCGTTTTGTTAAGGGTAATACTAAGTAGATTTACTTAAGGCTAATACACTTCACCTCCCGCGAAAGTGAACACTTCAGTACCTCTTAATGCAGTAAGGTAATGTTCCGTCTTTTTTTACCCGACTGCCGAAGGAGGGTAATGTGTTTATCAGTCTATGTATGTATGTATGTATGTATGTATGTATGTATGTATGTATGTATGTATGTATGTATGTATGTATGTATGTATGTATGTATGTATGTATGTTTGTTCCTATGTGGCGTTCCAGAGACCAAACGCGTTGGCCGATTTTGATGATTCATACGTCAATCGATTCGTCTTAATCCTGTGAGTGTCATAGGCTACATTCAAATTGGTTAATAGAAAAATGGCGGATTTTGGGCGCCATATTGTAGGGGCCCAAATTTTTTTTTTCTTTCAAACCCATCGTGTGGGGTATCAAAATAAAGGGTTTTAAGAGGTGATTTCAAAAATATAATACTTATATGTTTAAATGTATCTAATTCGAAAAAAACTTAACTAAAAAGTTATAAATAAAAAAAGTTAAATCAAAAAATCAAAAAACCCGACTGCTTCAAAAGCGAACTAAAAAGTCGTAAACAAGGAAAAAATCATGCTGTGCAGGAGGAGGATACATCTGGTTTTGGTCAGCCAGCTCGCGCGTATGTATCCTCCGACTGCACAGCATGATTTTTTCCTTGTTTACGACTTTTTAGTTCGCTTTTGAAGCAGTCGGGTTTTTTGATTTTTTGTTTCTTTTTGAGTGAATATTAAAACAATAATAATCCTATACTCAACAACAGCAACATCCCATACTATTTGTAAGTATGCAACCTTCATGCAAGACAAAATAAAAAGTCGTCTACCGCTTCTACAGTATAAGGATGATGTTAACTTTTCTTTTATATGACTTATATCATAAAGTATGACGTTTGAACCCAAGAAAACATATTTTCCAATGTAATCAAGGTCCTACAGGCGTATTTCACTGCTCACCTACCTGATTTAATCTCTTAATCGCATCTTACGACGCCCACGAGACAAGATGGGTCCGATCTTGGCCGGGACATATGAGGACACCTACGTCATTGTTATATTTCGTACTGAAACATTCAATACGTTATGTTATATACAAAAACTAGCTTTTGCTCGCGACTTCGTCCGCGTAGAAGTCCAGAATATATAAGTAGAATGGTTCTTATAGGATAAAATTAGTTTTTAACGTGATTAATTTTGTTATATCAGTGGTGTCTCATCCCATACAAAGAAACTGTCCTGACGTACTGTACTGATTATTCTGATTGATTACCTGATTTGCCTATTGATATCGATTGATTATTAGATGGTGATCTATCTATCGCCATGGAACGGAACCGAACGCGATCGATTTACAAAAAATAATCGGTATGATCAGATGAAAAACGCTAGTTCCGTGGCACGGTTTCTTTGATTGGGATGAGGCATCTGTATGCTAGTATTATATTATCTGTAGTTATACCATATAAATTATAATAGTTTACCATATCTTTATTATAATGTAGGGATTTAAGGGATAAATTAAAATTAAAATTAATTATATTTTATGAACACAAAGCTCGGCCTTTGATCTGGTGAAAATTACACGGGAGTATTATCTTTTTACAACGAAATACTACATCTACCGCAGTATTTCTTTGTAAACAATATTTTTGTTTTTCCTTCGGGTGCTGGCATCACCAGGCTACTCTGTGCTCTTACACTGGAACATGCCACATAAAACAGGCCGTGGAAAGAAGCAGCTTTCCCTCAAGTCTACTCCCACTACCTTACTTACCTGTCTACGTCATAGAAAGAACACACCCTCCAAGTTTCAGATCTCCACGATCAGTGGTTTAGGCTGTGCGTTGATCATTCAGGACAAAGCATTTTATATATATAGAAGATAGATGTTCCAGCAATTTCTATATTCTTTGTTATGGAAACCTCAGAGCTAGATTTAACTCAGCAAGTGTCAATTTCAACGTACTTACTTGTAGCTATAGATAAGCCCGTCTCAGGATGCGATAAGTGCTCCAATGAGTGGTTCAATGTATCACAGTGTCACCGCAGTCTGCTTGCTCCGTACACAGCACCCTCGTACACTCGCACACAATGTGTGACGCGGTGCAGCTATGCAGCGACACTGAAAATAATTGATCTCGGCACTCGGGTTGTCGCTGCACAGTCTACCACTCAGTCAGGATTACCACAAATTCAGACTGGAAATTTTAAACAATGTTATTACTGTAATTCGCAATACGATATTATTATTATTATTCACTGGCCGAACTGACAAACTTTGTCGTGCCCAAACTGAAAATCCTGTAGAAAAAAACCAGTTTTTCTCGAATTTTTTGGATAACTTTTCCAATCTTTCTCTATCTAAGAACCTACATCATATCAGTTGAAATACGTCCATTGCTGGACATAGGCCACCACACCACCACAACCGTCGCCACATTGACCGGACCCGTGCGTCTTGCATCCGTCGGATCCCCGCAACCTTCACTAGGTCATCGGTTTAACTAGGGATTATTTTTAAAACTGTTTTTTTCAAATTGGTCCATTTCTCATGTGATACGCTTACTAACGAACAACATTTTATTTCAATATTTTATGTAGACTTGGTAGGTACGTTCATATATACAGGTCTTTACTTAAAATCAATTAATTTGTAGCTTTACATAAACATCTGTAAAAATTCTGTTTGAAAACTTAATTAGATCTCACAGTTATTTAGCCATGAATCATTGCGTACATTAATCAAGGGATGACGGAAACATAATAAGGCCGCTTCCTTTCACGTCATTATAAGAATTAACTGAAAGAAAACAAGTTCCTCTGGCGCCTCGATAACGCGCACACTGACAGGCTATTACGAACAGTTATAAATATATTGAAACTGCTGCTACATCTTCTATATCAATACATCTATATCTATACAAATAGTATATACTGTACTTATAAAATACTCTTTTTTTTCTGTCTCTTTGTTCCGGATAATCTTCGAAACGGCAGGACCGATTTTGACGGGCTTTCACTGGCAGATAGCTAATGTTTTAAGGAGTAACTATGCTTATTTTGGAAAAAGAATTAGGGTTTCGCATAGCAAATATAAAATATTTAATTTTTGGGGCGGACGAAGTCACGGGCATAACAAGCACCTTATACATAGATATGCAGCAGTTAATGTAGGGACGCTGTTTGGTTTGGAGTCCTTGGAGAGTTTTCCATCCTGAAAAATAAAAGGGTACGACGTTATATTACAGTTAAAACATGTTGACTTTTTAATGATCTTACAAACGATATTTGCTGAGTTAGCAAAATTGGATTAATAATGAGAGTAGGTACTTTACTGTAAGGTTTAAAATCCAAGAAAGAAAACCCTAAACAGGGGTACCTAGAGCTGCAAAATGTCTTTATTAATTTGGGTTTAAGCTCGTAGTTCATCGTATCCACTATGCTGCCTATGTTCAATGGACTACCTAGTCTTATATTATATAATCTTTGTATAATCTTAAATCAAGAGATAAATACTTTAATTTTTGCGACTGTAAACAACTAATTCATCGTCCAGACGTCGTTCGTAGTGTAAACGAACCAGTGGCCCCCTAATTGTTCTCTTGAATGTGATGGAGAAGTCTTATGATGTACTTACTCGTATACATGTGTGTGTATGTGCGGGGAGAGCGGGGACTCACAAATATACTTAATGTAACGGCTGGGTAAGTCGCGACTCGGGCTCGGGTAATTATATCAGCTGTGCACAAAGTGTTCATTAGCACCTCTACTTACTAGATTTTACAGTTGAATAGCAAATGATGTTTACGTTACGACGTAATGACGTTTATGTCATTAACAGAATCATGTGAGAGCGAAACGTCTCCTTTGTGAGTCTCACGTCGATAATGTTATTTAGCTTTGTTGATGTTGATACCTTTGCGAATTGTTTCAGTCGACAATTCTATGTTCCCATAAGGAAATATGTATGATAATATAGTACGTAGGGTAGCTTAAATAGGTAATTTTTTGAATACAAATAGTTTTTTCAAACAATCAAAGAAAACAATAAACATTCCGTTACCATTTTCCTGTTTCACAATACTAAAACAAATAATGGTATCTATCACGGATCTTTTTCCTATTTAAATAATAAATAATAATACATCAAATGTGTCGGAATCTATGAAAGCATATAACACGTTAAAAAAGCACAAACGTCGAGAGTTATCTCCGCCATGTAGCATGGGGTCCGTTTGTAACGGATATTAGGGACAGGTTATGATGACCGGTTTCCGGACTGACGTCATGTCCGCCTGTCGGATTATATGTGCTTTCTGAATGTCGAAATTATGGGACATTTATAGGGATATAAGGGAATGTTTTATGCGTTACGCTCAGTTATTGATTCGTCTAGAAAACCTACTTCCACAATTTCTTAGAAGTTACTTAACAATAAATTGGTACGTTTTGTACCCAAGTTTAGGATATATGGCAAGTTAGGGATCGACACAAAATCGGGTTATTAGATTGATATGAAAACTTTGGCGTAACTTGGCTTGGATACTGGCGAAGGCCGCACAAGTTACACACCTATGTAAATTATTCACGCGGACGAAGCAGCTAGCTTTACTCGTTTTTCAACTTAGATAACTGTGTGTAATACAATGTACGTTAACGTATAGTTGTTTAAAGTTCAAAGCCGCGAATCACAAGTAGTTAGTAGGCGTTTGAAGTAGTTGTTAGTTCACGAACATCCGAGGATCCGTGACGTTGAATGTCTCGCAAACACGATGTTAATTAGGAACAGCAAGACGGATAACATTATACATACTAATACACAGCCGCGTCAAAGGATATCCACTTATTCAAAATTTCAAACACAATATTAACACTGATACGGAAAATTTCCACTAAGTACTTATGTAAATATGAGGAGCTCGTGGCTAAATAATAACAGCTGCGCGGGTCGATCTTCAAGGTTAATCAACGCTTGACGAGGTCGGTCCGTGGAAGGGTGGCCATTTTAACATACCGAGTTTCCTCCGTGCCTTGGAAAGCACGTTAAACCGTTGGTCCCGGCTGTCATTTGAAGATCTTTGACAGTCGTTACGAGTTGTCAGAAGCTTGAGATCTGACACCAGTCTTACCAAGGGGTATCGTGTTACCCAGTTACTGGGTTGTGGAGGTCAGATAGGTAGTCGCTCCATGTAGAACACTGGTACTCAGCTGAATTCGGTAAGACTGGAAGCCGACCCCAACATAATTGGAAATAAGGCTAGATGTTTTATGTTGAAATGAATTCTGCTTATTTTTTATTTATATTACAGCTAAGTCATCTGATTGATAGAGATGTCGTGGGAGGCGACATTACGCTTAGACCATTGACCTTTGCGGGTTCTGTGACATCTAATTCTCTCGAATTTTTACTTAAGTTGGTTTTACAGACTGTACGAATGATTTTAACACTAAATAATGTATTATTTTGTATCTATCTATGTAGCGTATTGTGTCCCCCTTCTGGGTAAATGCCTCCCTCTCCCTTTTTCTTAAAAAAATCCTGTAGTTTCCTATTGCGGTCTGCCGCGATGTTGTCTGGCGTTTAATGGGACCCATTCTTAGGTTCACCCATCTCAATATTTTACTCAAATTAAATCAAAACATCCACCAGTTTATACAACCGACCAAATGTAATTCTAATTCTTCTTAATTCTAATTCCACGACTGTGGATGTTACAATTACATTTGGTCTAATCTATGTAAGTGCCCTCAACATAACAATTCATTTTTGGCAGCTCAACTATGAGAAAAATACTCCGTCGCTCCGCAAATGCACTGCGAGACAACTGTTCTATCGTATTTAAGTCAATTTCTGCAGCATGAATTTGGTGATTACACGAACTAAATGCGGTAGATTTTAACGAACAACTTTGACCGCAAATTATATTTCGGAGACAAACTATTTCCACAATAAGTATTTAGTCTTGGCCGCGTGTTTAATTAAATTTCCTTTTCTACACGTTCTGGTGTTGCTAATAAATTAAAAGGTCACATTCGCTATCTGTCTGTGTAAAGACGAGTACGTGGATATTGTGTTGTGCCGCCGGGTTTTAAGTTGTTATTAATTATAGCAATATAAATGTTTCCTGGGTATAAAATTATAATTCTATTTAGTCCGTCAGTGAGGTTATCAAATTATATTGGACACGTATTTTTTGCTGTACCAAATCAATAAAAAATTACAAAGATAAAGCGCATCAAAGTTCAGGAGTGGTGGTTTGTGACGTCACTAAAGCAGTATTAATTGTACTGGCGGCGTGACGTTTCACGATATTTCCATGCACTATATCGTCGTCACTTTATGTTTACGTGTCAATAGAAAAATTACGTGTCCAATATTTTTTATTAATCTACCTGAAGGACAATCAATAAATTATCAGTAAACTACCCAATTAGAAAGCCCTTCTGAATTTAAAGAAAGAACTGTATGTAACTAATACTAAAATTACCTTTCTATCAAGCATATAGAATGGTAAAAGACCAAGCATTACACGTGTTTTCGTTCTGGCTAGTAGATACGTGGGCAACAACTAACAATCTTCGTAACAAAAAACAGATTATTCAAATAAATACAGCCGAATCCCAGCACGAAACCAAAAGTTTAAATCACATATAGAGTAATAAGTAGCTACAGAGCTAAATGTTACTTCAAGCAGGCTGCCGTGGTTTCTATGATATTATGTTTAAACTTCCACTTAGAGCAGCCGTAGCCTGGACTTAATTAAATACAAATTCGAGAGAGTTATTCGTTTACGAGAAGGAATAAAGGAGGCTATCGTGCAGCGTGCTGCTACACTACATGCCCATCATAGTTCACGTTCGGACACCATGAGAGATAATTTACATACGAATGCAGCGAAAGACATTACACGCCAACATCATGTTTGAATATCAGACAGAAGGCTGACACCGAAGTTATTTCCATATTTTCAAAATTTCGCTGTTCTTGGTGTTTCCGGACAGAAAAAACCGAACAAAACAAAATTTATTCACGCTACTCAACTACCAGCGAATACAGTACCGATTCTGTGGTGTTTTTTAGGCCGACTAATGTTATTCGTTTTCTCCATGTAGCATGACAAACAAAACGATTATATGATTATTGTGGAGAAACTGCTTTGTGGTAACTTTTTGTTTTTACTCGACTCCGAATACGAGTTGGTATTTGTCGGCAGAAAGGGACAGATGAAAATCTTTAGGTATTACCAGTAGAACTGTAAATATAGCTAGGTGCTTACCAACCAATTATACCTATATATAAAAATAATAATATCAATGAGAAAAGTTTTATGATTGCTCATTTGTCATTGATTTAGAATCTGTTTGATGAAGAAGCTAGCATGGCTATTGTTAGCCGTTATTATTCTGGTCAATCAAAGAACGCTGACCTAGCTAATACCTCACCTATTAATAAGCGACTCGTTTTGTAATGTTCTCTTTGCTCACCAGTTATCACGTAGAGCGTCGTGCGTCACAAAGTCAAGTCTATTTCGTTTTAAAGTCTATCGTTCAAACGATATGAAATTCTACAGGAAATTGCATTTTGCGCAAGCGTAAAATTAATTTATTAGCACTGTCTAGAAGGGAAGATAGCAGGTACAATCTCTTGTTTTATATGAGCACGTCTGCAAATACTGCGCTGGTCTGATTTAAGTGAAGCAGCAAAATACCTATAAACGAAGTCATGAAAACAAAACAACATCAAATTGGTCAGCGAAATGGGTTTGATCATATTTAGAAAGATACGGAAACAATGCAATTACCAGATAATATCAGGATTGAAGGTAACATATATTATATTGGACTGAGCAGGGTCGGAGAAATTTCGAACAAAACTCAGGTAGATAAGGTATTTGGATTGTATCTGAAATCAAAATACCTAGCTACTTAAGTGTTTTATAGGGTAAAAGATTCGGATTATGTTTTGCAAAAGAGGTAGATTCCTTCGGTGGTTCGACGAGCTTCGTTTGAGGGGAATACTTACAAGGCTCGCTTCACAAATAGGCCTGGGTTAAGCCGAGATTAACTTTCTAAATCATTCTTTTGCACAAAAAATTACCGACAAATTCGCAACAAAATATCGCATTTTAATGTCAGTGTTTATTTTCTTACATGCGAATTATAGCTTCTTTTAGTTTAGGTTGCTTTAATATAAAGCATTAGGTTTGAACCCACATACATAGCTAAAAAGGTATGTAATTACGTTTTATGTATGTTAAAACTGCACTTAAAGAATATATCATATTTAACAAATTTATTTTTATTTATTTAGATAACATGGAAAACTTACAGCTAAAAATAAACAGTACAAGAGCAGTAAATTTGACAGTCAGCCAATTAAAAGTATTCACTTATAAAATATTGGATATAACTGAATATCTTGGACACTTCAGAAGACGACTGTAACAATAGATCGCCAAGCAAGATCACTAAACAACTTATAAAATTAACACCAACATATTGCTCACAGCACACGACAACCTTTACTTTGCATTGAACTGATTGAAAAAGTTTCAGCTTAAGCACTTTCTGAATGGCCACTTAAAACGGATAATCTTATGAAAAGATAGAGTTGTGACTGCATTCAAGCTGGCAGCCCGCCCACTAGGAAAATATTGAAAAGTTTTCACCTAATGCCAATATTGACTCTTCCTATAAGTAGATAGGTACTCAAAACAGTTTTACGTACCTTATCGTATTATTTATTCCAAATCTGCTCATTCTTAAGGCGCAGATACCCTTCAGCAGCTGATTTTAAAAAGAGAATCGCGTGTAGTCGTAATTTTTTGGGAAAATGTTAAGTTGTTAAAAATATATTACATTAGACCATTTTCTTAATAATTTGATGTCAGAAATTTTTTAGTTTTATTCGTATAACGTAGTGTAAAAAAAAATAAAGTTATGTACAAACAGACAAAGAAACGTCAATCGCACCAATACTGGCTGTTGTATTTTAATGAAATTGTGACCATCTCAAAGGCAATTTAAGTATGCATCTATATTTTGATCTGAGGCAATTTTTTTAAGTTATAGAATAATAAGAAAAGTACAAAAACATACTGAATTTTGAATCGCCCGGGTGTGAAAAGAGTGCGCGTTTTGTCTCTTCAAGATCGTTGGCGACTGTCGTCCTCTTAATGGAAATTAAGGAAAAACCCCATTAATTACGAGGCTTAAAAACTTTTCAACAAAATTTTGCAGACATTAAAAGACTCTAATTGCCGGCTGCAGATCCTTTGGCCTCATTCCAAAGCGATGCACCGGCCGCTCTGTGAAAGATGAAATCAATGGAGTTATTAACAAAAAGTATGAACAAAAATAAATAACGCTTTGAAAAATGTTCCACATAGCTACAGACAGACAACGCCGCGTACAATGAACTGAAAGTATTTTAACCGACTTCCCAAAAAGGACGATGTTCTATGTTCGACTGTATCTCTCCGTCAATTGTGGACCGATTTTGAAAATTATTTTTGTGGTTGGGAAGGTATAGGTACTCTCGAGGTGGACCCATTGTCAAGTAATCAAAATATGATGTTGGGAACCCATAAAAATCGAGGGAACTCTTCAAATATTATAGGCATACATATAGCGATTTTGGTATTTTAATCAACAACATAATCATTTGTACTCAGAAAGTATCATTTAGTATCATTTTATTAGAGAATGGGACACGGTTGCAGAAAGAAAATACTTATTTAAAGTGCAACAGAAAAATATATTAATTTTCCGACTTTTATTACCACGGTTGCTAGGACACGTTAAGCAGTAGACAAGATATAGTTTATAATAAACTAATAGGTTTGCAACCTCTAACAGTGGAGCTGATGAAGCATACCACAGATGACCACTGAAACTCCTTAATGATAAATATATCACGAGTATAACATATTTCGAATAGTTAACCGACTATGATGAAGCAATACTTATAAATTAATGCTACTGGTGAAAATAGTATTGATAACTGATCTGATGATGTAGCCGGAAGGTAGGCACTGGAACTCCGAAATAAAACAATGTATCCTAGTCGTGTTTGGGCTTATTAGAATCATCATGAGAAGCACTTAGGTTATAAATCATTTTCAGGGTAATTTGAGGTACCAAAATTAAAAAAAAAAAAAAAAAGCTTTCTGACAAAAAATTAAACCGACCAAAACAATACACTACAAAGCGAAAAATAATTTTCTTTACCGAAGTCGGTGTAGAAAAAAATAATAATAAGTATAAACCAAAAACTGTACGCCGTGTAACACTAACAGCACCAGTGTTTATTGGGACCACTTTCATTGGGACCTTTTTATCAATGGAGACGTATGTTATGTAGTGAAGAATAGAAAATATAGCGTTAAATTGCAAGTTTAAATAATTCTTGTGCATATTGGTTACAAATATACAACATACCCTCAAATTGTATGATTGCAAAACTTCGTTCAACGCCATCTGTTACAAGACGAGTATACTACATCAAACTTCAGCTAATAAGATCCAACTTCGGTCATAGATAACTACGCATACGAAGTATTACACAGAGGGCACCACAATTACCAAAACAAGTTGTCATAACAATTTTTATATCATGGAGGAAGTTATGACCGCTCTTAGAAACATTCAAAGGGAACTAGATGAACAAAAAATACAAATTCGGAAAAGCGGAGAAAAAATAGCGGAACAAGTGTCACTAAATTTCAACAAAATGTTGGAAGAAAAGTTGCTAATTTGGGAAGAAAAGCATGAAAAGCTGAAAGAGATAGTTGTTAGCCAAGAGAGAAAAATCTACTTTTTGGAAAAACAGGCGAGACAGAGAAATATAGTTTTATTCGGATTTGAGGAAAATGAAGATAGTTATGACAACTTACAAAATAACATAATCAATTTTATAAAAGAACGCTTTACCACTAAAATAGAACTCAGAGACATCCAAGAGGTAAAAAGAATAGCGAAAAAGGGAGACAGACCGCGCCCATTAATTGTAACGTTTTCGACCCTTGGCATTAAGATCAATATTTTCAAGCAGAAAGGGGTTTTAAAGGACACTGAATACTATTTGAAAGAAGATTATCCACTGCAAGTATTGGAGAAGCGGAGACAACTGCAAGAACAAGTGAAATTGGAGAAAGAGAAGGGTAACAGAGTGAAAATAAAATATGATAAACTGGTCGTACTACAACCCATAAGTAAAAAGTCACTTTCCACTTCACTGGCAAATAACTCCCATACACAAGGCGATACTAGCACAGAAACAAAAAGACAGAACAAAAAACTCAAATCACACATCTCTGTACAGAGGTCAAACAGCGTTTCAGATGGAGTTCTAAAACCGAGCATGTTAAACTTTCTTGTTCAGAAAAAAAAAACATTACAAAACATTGAAATTCTTTGGAGGAGGCCTACACCTGTAGAAGGGTTCTTGTAGATTAATTATTTTTATTCAACGGTTTTATAACAGTATTCATATTTACATGTAAAACAAATCATTTTTATATACCTTATAATTTTATACATAAATTTAAGTATCTTAGCTCATAACCATAAGTTAAAAAATAAATAAAGTAGGTACCTACTTAAATAAAAAAGAAAACGTGTCAGTTTACTGACAGATGAATCATTTTTATATACCTTATAATTTTATACATAATTTTAAGTATCTTAGCTCATAACCATAAGTTAAAAAATAAATAAAGTAGGTACCTACTTAAATAAAAAAGAAAACGTGTCAGTTTACTGACACGTTTTCTTTGAGAGATGAAAATATTTAAAACCTTGAAATTTAAATTTAAAAAAAGCATAAACACCTAAAATTGCGTAGTTTAAGTATTTGTTGCAAGAAATAAATAATTAAGCATATATTATTATTAAAAAAATACTAATAAAACTAAAATAAGAATACTAATATTAGAATTAAGAAACTGTTTTATATAAAGGGTAACAGAAAAAGACAAAAAGACAAAAGACAAAAGACAAAAGACAAAAGATATTTATTTCAACTGGGCCACCAAGCGGCACTTTTGAATGTCACAATTTAAATTTAAATGGAATACAAGTTGATTCTACCGTGCATTCGGAAAGTAGCTAGTTATGGAGAAGAATGCACAAGAAACTCCATACTTTTTAAATTTACATGGAATAAAAGTTGATTCTACCGTGCATTCGGAAAGTAGCTTGTTATGGAGAAGAATGCACAAGAAACTCCATACTTACTCTTTTATTAAAAAAAATGATTCTACCGTGCATTCGGAAAGTAGCTTGTTATGGAGAAGAATGCACAAGAAACTCCATATTTACTCTTTTAAAAAAAAAAAAGATTTTTACAATATTTAGGTACATGAGTACATACATTAATAAATTCACATATGTGAGGACAATGCACCCAGAATAGCACTACACACTATACTATGTAAAGGTATAAAGTATTAAAAGTACTCACACATGTCTGTGCAGTTATACAATAGGTACTAGAAAAACATCAACATCCGAAGCAGTTGAGTTATGACCAATCCCAACTGACGGCGCCCGTTCACGAACATGACGCATGAATCGGCACCACCCAGCTCAACCATCATGAAGGGAACCGAATGATCCAACACACGCGCCACCATCAGAGAGACATTTGAGAGAGCATGACACACTCAACTGCCAGGGCACACACAAGTCAACGAACGACACATAGGTATAGCAAATGGTAGATTTACAGTTGGGTACATAGTACCCACACACGTGCTGTGCAGCTATACAATACTAAAAGAAATCGAGTCTATACAACACAAACATAAACATATCATTTGTTTTTGCGCCCTAGTGGTTGTGGAGCAGGACTAGCATTGAGCCAAGCATTTTTATCAGTGATATAATCCCCCAACTTATAATATGCCTGCCTGCATAGTGTGCGTTTTATACAATTTTTAAATTTCGTCTCATTCAGTTCTAGAATATGGGGAGGAATTTTATTGTAACATTTTGTACAGTACCCCATGAAAGATGAGGCCACTTTTGCCAGTCTGAAACCTGGTTGAACTAATTGGTCCCTATTTCTAGTAATGTAATTATGTCTGTCTCCGTTTTTACTAAAAAGATGTAAATTCTTTCTCACGTACATGATGTTTTCATAAATATATTGACAAGGAACCGTCATGATGTTAATGTCCTTAAACAGTTCCCTTAGAGAATCACGGCGGCGAAGATTGTAAATCGCTCTGATGGCTCGTTTTTGCAGAATAAAAATAGACTCAATGTCTGCAGCCCTTCCCCATAGTAAGATACCGTAAGACATTATACTATGAAAGTAACTAAAATAGACTAGCCTAGCGGTATCCACATCAGTAAATTGACGAATCTTTCTGACAGCATAAGCTGCCGAACTCAGCCGCCCCGCAAGTGATACTAAATGAGGACCCCATTGTAACCTTGAGTCTAGCGTGATCCCCAGGAAAACCGTTTTATCGACGAATTCGAGCTTCTCCTTGTTTAATATAATGTCACAATCAGTACTTTTGACATTTGGCAACGAAAATTTTACGCATTTGGTTTTTTTACCATTTAATACTAAATTATTGGCAGTGAACCAATCCTGAACCTGCCGTAGCGCGTTATTTACGTCGTCAACCTGACAAGTACGTCTATTTACTTTAAAAACTAAAGATGTGTCATCAGCAAATAACACCATATTTAGTTTGCCTTCGAATAAATGGGGTAAATCGTTTATGTATATTAAAAATAAGAAAGGACCTAAAATTGAGCCCTGGGGTACCCCCATTTTCACATTTAACCCCGACGAATTCACACCGTTTATTTGAACTAATTGTTGTCTATCACTCAAATAAGATTTAATCAAACTTAACGCTGATTGACCTAGCCCGTAATGCTCAAGTTTCAGAAGTAATGTTTCATGATTAACGCAATCAAACGCCTTCGACAGGTCGCAGAAGATACCTATGGCATCCTGCGACTCTTCCCACGCATTAAATATGTGTTTTAATAGGGTGACACCAGCGTCAGTTGTACAACGTCCTTTGGTGAAACCATACTGTTTATCATGTAAGATGTTATTCGTATTAAAATGAATGAGCATTTGATTTAGCATTATCTTCTCAAATACCTTGCTGAAAACCGGCAACACGGATACTGGTCTATAATTATTTGTGTCTTTACTGTCCCCGGATTTAAAAAGTGGTATAACCTTACTATATTTCATTAGATCCGGAAAGACTCCTTGATCCACACACAAATTGAAAATCAAAGCTAAGTACGGCGCTATAGTCTGAATAATGGAGGAACAAGCTTTGATGGACATTCCCCATAGATCTTCGGTCGGTTTTATCTTGATTTGCTTAAAAGCTTTTATTACTGTTAAGGGGTTTATATGTGAAAAGTTAAATTCATTGGGGCAGGCTGAAACGTTCGCGTTTAATAATCCAAAAGCTAGCGAGGGCGAAGAATTTAAGGTTTCAGTAGTTTTAATTGGGATGTTGGTAAAGAAATTTACAAACTCTTGAGCAACTGTTTTGTTATCTCTAATAAGTCCGTGTGTGGTCTCAAGTGTGTAATCATTATTATTTCTTTTATTCCTGTTCGTTTCATTGTTTATAATTTGCCAAACCGTCTTGATTTTATTTTCTGCTAATTTAACCTTATTGCTAATGTACAAGGCCTTAGCTGCCTTACATGTATTTTTAAAAATTCTTGAGTAAGTAGCAACATACTTATTAAACGTTTCAGTATTAATAAAAGGCTTAAGGCCGTAAAGTTCGTAAAGTCTTTCCCTACTTTTTCTAAGTCCTGTAGTCGCCCAGTCACTGAATAAAAACTTAGGGCATATAGTTTTAGTTTGCTTCTTAAAAATTGAATTGAAATCTTTTTGAACCACTGAAAAAACTTCATCATACAAAATATTACCATCATTCACTGTGAGGTCCTGATCTCTTAACTTATTGATTAAAGTGCTGTTAAATTTATTTAATTTACCGGATGTTATTGGTCTGGATTGAATCTGCACTTGTTGTTTTAGCATAATGGACTCAAAGGCCACCAGTAGCCCACTATGATCCGAAGGCAAATAATTAATAATGGCCTTGTCAAAGTAGTTGCAGCAACAAAAAACATTATCAATACATGTAGCAGAAGTCAATGTAGTTCGTGTTGGTTCCATAAATACATGTGACAAATTAAATGATTTAAAGAGATTTAATAACCTACTGCTATCTGAATTTTCTTCTAGAATATTAATATTAAAGTCACCACAGACAATTACTTGTTTATTACCAATTGCAAGTTTAGCCAAAACATCTTCCATTACTGACTCGAATATAGAGTAGTTTTTATAATCAGGGGGTCTGTAAACGCACACTATGACATGCTTATCCAACTCAACACAGGACAGTTCAACACTATGTTCAACTGATAGGTCTACTATATCTTTACGGGGTTTTGATTTAATACCATTTTTAATTAATATAAGTGAACCCCCATGCAACATAATATTTCTGTTAAAACAGCTGCCCACAGTATAATTTTCATAATTGATTAGCATTGCATAATCTTTCAGCCAATGCTCAGTAAAACAAACAATTTCGAACCTTGTTTTTTCCAAAAACAGTTCGATTTCTAATTGCTTCGAAGAAAAGCCCTGAATATTCTGATGGAATAATTTCAGAGAATTCTGCTCAGACCTTTTCTTGAAATTAAATTTTTGCGAGCAAGAAGGTACCTTTTTGATGGTGGATATACTCTTATTTATTCTGTTATTGGTACCCTCCCTTGAAACAAGATAGAATATAACTTATAGTAATTAGATATATTAGAATATAGTTAACTTGGAATATGTTTAAAGATAGATACTATAATTTCTACAAGAAATAAAGGCTTTTTAATTTTAATTAATAATATACCAAAGACACCGACTTCGGAAAAGAAAATTATTTTCGCTTTCTATTTTATTTTTTGCTTGTCGGTTTAATTGCGTTAAAAAGTTGATTTTAAATATATGTATTTATAATACTTTTTCTAGAATTTGAGGACTAGGTAGGTACGTACGACCCACTTCAATTTATCCATAGCTTTGTTCACATAGCCAATGGGATTGTTGAAAAATATTTACTGTTTACTTTCCGCCATGCTTTCACCGGGAGCAGGGTAGGAAACTTTGAAGAGTTTTAAAGAGTGAGAAGAAAAATGCACCTTACGACTAACTTCATTTACTTGAGCTCGCCAAGAAAGGTTGCTGCCAATTAAGACACCGAGACTCTTAGCCGTTTCGGTGTAAGCAATTGTCGAGCCGTTAAGGGACAATTCAAGCGCAGCGCGATAACATCGACTACCTATAATCATGGACTGGGATTTGGAAGGATTAATCTGTAAGCCATAAGACTTAGGCTATTAACTAATTCTCTCCAGGTCACGATTCATGTCATTGATTGCTTCATCTACGTCCGCAAGCAAGAAATGTCGATAGAGCTGCAAATCGTCTGCATAAAGATGGAAGTTGGAACGGATAACCTTGGTAACACTATTTATGAAGATAGAGAAAAGAAGAGGAGAGAGAACGCCACCCTGAGGTACTGTTTACGTTATTTTTGTTTATGTTGATGGGTGATGAGAGATGTTATGTTGATGAGGTTATAGAGATGAGGATTACGTTGATTTACTGTTTACGTTCCGCCATTCTTTCACCGGGAGCATTAAGGATTGCAACGTTAGATCTTATCAATATCCATGTTACAAAACAATTGTATGTGTAAATGAATAAATAAATAAATAATAGTATATTATGCAACTAGTGAATAAAATAAGGATTTAAAGCGAGGGCCATAGATGAATCCCGAGCAAGTGAAGGATTCTAACGACTGAATCACGACCGTAGGGAGTGATTCATGATGATTGAATCACGAGCATAGCGAGTGATTCATGGCCCTCGATATAAATCCGTTTTATTCAAGAGTTGCATACTATATTTTATACCATGACTACGAGAAAAAGAAAGATATAAGCGAAAAGCACAAGGAATATTACGAGTAATAAATAAATAAATAGTTTATGATCTTCAAAATTCACAAAAAATGTGAAACCCTGACCACTGAGCTAGGTAACAGCACCTGTGTTTCAGGGTCGGGTGATCACCTCCGTTACGTAACATAATTATAATTAATTAAACACCATTGCAATTAATATTAGAATTACAATCCAAATAAGTATTCAATAAATATCCTAGACCTAAATCAAAATCAATATTAAAATCCTAAATATAAAAAAACTCAAAATTAAAATCAAAAAAGTAGTTTGAAAGTCGAGTATTCTCTGCACAAGAAATTTGTATCGATTTTTTTTTGACGCAAAGAGGTTATGTAACATTGAGATGGAGTTCGAATACATTGCATGGTGTGTTCCAAATTCAAACACCAAAACAGTGAGTAAAAGTGCTTTTTATTCACTGTTTTCAGTGAATAAAATAAGCTTTTTAGAGGGGGAATGGTATAAAATAAATAAATAAATGTTAACGTTTGTAGAATCAATTGTGTTCTTTCTATATTTTTTTCTACCTACCTTCTTTTTACCAGACTGCCGAAGGAGATTTATGTGTTTATCAGTCTATGTATGTATGCATGTAAGTATGTATGTATGAATTTTTGTTCCTATATGACGTTCTAGAAACCAAACGAGTTGGCCGATTTTGATGAGTCTCACGTCAATCGATTCGTCTTAACCCTGCGAGTGTCACTGGCTACATTAAAATTGCAAAATAGAAAAATGCCGTATTTTGGGCGCCATAATGTGGGGGCCCAATTTTTTTTTACTTTATATTATATACATCTGGTTTTGGTCAGCCAGCTCGCGCATATGTATCCTCCGACTGCACAGCATGATTTCTTCTTGTTTACGTCTTTTTAGTTGGCTTTTTAAGCAGTCGGGTTTTTAGTTATTTTTAAATATTTTTTTCCTATGAAGATAGTTAGCAGACAGATGTAGTACCAATACATACAGTGAATAAATAGTCACTTCAAAATGTCCAGCATTTCCGCTATAATTAAAACAAGCTAAAACTTTAAGGTCTGACCAAGTGGGCACTCACTTACAACTTGTATTATGGGTAGGTAACCTATACCCTTAACTGAACTGCCAAAAACTCATCAATTTAGATGCTAGTGTTCGGCTTCCATACCGAACTCAATATTCAATCACAAAGTTTTGCGGTTCCTAGTTAACTTTAATTCAGTTGATTTCTCGAAGTAAGAACAGATTGGTCCGACAGCCGAGCGATTCAGCAAATGGACTTGTAAATAATTAGATGGACACCTTGTAGGCAAGAAAGGAATGATTGAGGTATTTGCTGAGATGGCGAATGAAGGCGTTAGACGCACTATTATGTTCACGAGCGTAGGAGTCTCGAATTCCCTCACTAGGGCTGCTCAATCGGCGAATGAAATTGTGGAAAAAAAGTACCTACACATACCTATCACTGTAAGTGGACTATTCCGGTGATTGCTTTAACGAATTAAGTTACATACGAGTTTAGAGAGAAAGGTTGCTGCAAAAAGTCGCAATGGGCGACCTTTCTACAAACCTTGATCTATGGATTATACAATACTTTCTAACTATGTAGCTGCCGCACGTGATTCCACCCGCGTAGCATAACTCTTGTAACTTTAATCTTTAAAAATTTTACCCGCAGCCGTATTGCGTAAGTGAATACGGCAACGCAAAGAGTTTGACTGTTATCTAATCGACTAAATCGACAAATCACACGCGAAATGAAAGACGCAATGTGGATTTCCGTCTGTGTGATAGGTTGATTTGGTCGATTGGATAGCGGTCAAACGCTTTGCGTTGCCGTATTCATTTACGCAATACGGCTGTTGATCTATTTAATTCTGATATGTAAACTATATTAGCTTCTGCCTGCGGCTTCGCCCGCGTGTAAAGTGTTTTCGTTTAGTTTCAGGTACCACTGACGTGTGGTCGACTGTACCGGGCTACCAGAAAACTCAGCTCGTGCCTTCTTCAAATGCAGTGGCAAAAGAAAGTTTACTTAATTTTCTAAATATGACTGTTAGGTATCAAATGTAGTCACGCATTTATTTTAGAAGTCAACATGATTAGATAATTCTGAACATCTTAACATACTGAAGCTCATAAAAAAACCTATGTGAATATCACATTAATCTAAAGGGGATTCGCAGTTCCACTGAAGCAAAGAGTACTTCTACTTAAGTGCCGGGAGGTGAGAGCGAACCTATTGATCTAGAGGGGATTCGCAGTTCCGCTGAAGCAAAGAGTACTTCTACTTAAGTGCCGGGAGGTGAGAGCGAACCTATTGATCTAGAGGGGATTGGCAGTTCCGCTGAAGCAAAGAGTACTTCTACTTAAGTGCCGGGAGGTGAGAGCAAACCTATTGATCTAGAGGGGATTCGCAGTTCCACTGAAGCAAAGAGTACTTCTACTTAAGTGCCGGGAGGTGAGAGCGAACCTATTGATCTAGAGGGGATTCGCAGTTCCGCTGAAGCAAAGAGTACTTCTACTTAAGTGCCGGGAGGTGAGAGCGAACCTATTAATCTAGAGGGGATTCGCAGTTCCGCTGAAGCAAAGAGTACTTCTACTTAAGTGCCGGGAGGTGAGAGCGAACCTATTGATCTAGCTCATATGTCCGTCTGTTTGTCAGAACATTGGCTTAAAAGCCACCAGTTTTTGTTCAATTTTAATAATCACCAGGTTGGTAGTTCATTTAGCAGAGTTAATGCTATACATGGTGGCTCTTTGATTTTAGTAAGTAACCAGCTTAAATTTAAGGACCGTAAGGATATTGTGAGCCTATCTGTTGAGCGGACAGTTGAAATAGCTTGTATAGAATTGGAGCAGTTTATTGTATTAAGTGTATAAATCACTTGTGGTGATTTTAATGTTAATTTATTAGAAAACTCAGGTTCATGTAGTAAAATAATAAGTCTGTTTCAGTCCTACAATCTTGTAAACCTATTTTTGGAGCCCACAAGAATAACCCCTACTAGTGCCACATGCTTAGATAATATTTACACTAATGTTATACCTGTCCACAAAGAAATTATAAATTTACTAGATTCTGATCATTGTGGGCAGAGGATTACTATACAAAACCTAAACAACAAAGTGGCTAAAAAGGATATCACTGTTAACCCCAAAACTGTAAGTCGTTTGGCAGCTTTTAAGGCTAAACTCATTAATAAATTACCAATTTTGTCAATTCATGCTGATCCTAATCACCTATATGATGATTTTTTTAGTATATACTGTAAACAATTTAATTCGACCTTTATTCCCAAGAATATCTCCGTTAATAGTAACGCATCATTCGGTGATTGGGCGACCATTGGTATTCATAAAAGTAGAACACGGCTTTATGAGCTGTACAGTGAAAGGCCTTATGTAAACACTGCTGAATTTAATTTATATGTTAGAAATTATTCAAAATTATTTAAAAAAGTTTGTAGTTTGGCCAAGTCGCATTATTTGAGTTCAAAGATTAAAAACAGTAGTTATGTTATTAAAACGACTTGGAATATTATTAATAGTGAAACGGGAAGATCTGGTAACCGAAATACTGACTACAGCCTGTCTATTAATGACAACATCATAAAATCAGACTCACAAGTCGCAGTGGCCTTTGAAAATTACTTTTCGGATATTCCCATTTCAACTACTAAATCCCTAAACTCATCACCTTCTGTTGCTGAGTCTTTGCTAAAAGAAAATGTTAATGTCTGCGATACGGAATTTCTTTTTGAACATATTACTTGTAGAGACATAATTAAAACCTTTCACACTTTAAATGTTAAAAAGACTGCAGATCTGTGGGGTCATTCTGTAGAAGTTGCTAAGTCTATTATTGATGTTGTCGCACCTAGTTTAGCTATTATCTTTAATAATTGTATCGACTGTGGGGAGTTTCCTGACCTAATGAAGAATAGTAAAATAATACCTTTGTTTAAATCAGGTAGTACATCAGACCCAACAAATTATAGACCTATTTCAGTACTACCTACTTTTAGTAAGATATTTGAGAAATTAATTTTAGAGCAATTGCAAAGATTTTTTAATAAGCATAAATTATTACATAGCAAACAGTTCGGTTTTACAAGGGGTCGTTCAACTACTGATGCCGGTGTTGAGCTTTTAGGACATATTTATAATGCATGGGAAGATAAGTGCGATGCCCTGGGAATCTTTTGTGATTTGTCCAAGGCATTTGATTGTGTTCTTCATGAAACGCTAATCAGGAAACTTCGCCACTACGGGATCCGGAACAGCGCTCTGGATCTTCTTACTTCTTACTTGAGTAATAGGATTCAGACTGTTGACGTTAATGGAAAAAGATCACCCGGATCTATAGTAAAAATGGGAGTCCCGCAGGGCTCGATTCTTGGTCCTTTCTTGTTTCTTATTTATATTAATGACTTGCCTTACCTCATAAAGGATAACCATGACATAGTGCTGTTTGCAGATGATACTTCACTTTTGTTTAAACTTAAACGGCAGCAGCTGGTTACTGACGAAGTAAATAGCGCGATCTCAAAAGTAGTTCACTGGTTCAATGTTAACAATTTACTCCTTAATGAAAAAAAAACCAAATGCATTAAGTTTACCCTACCTCACGTTAGGCAGGTGAAAACTGATGTGTTGATAAAGGGCGAAGAATTGAATCCTGAGAATAGCACAGTATTTTTAGGCTTAACTTTGGATGCTAAGCTTCAGTGGGGCCCACATATAGATAAATTGTCAAAGAAGCTAAGCTCCGCAGCATATGCTGTTAGAAAAATTCGTAATTTAACTGTCATAGAGACAGCCCGTTTAGTATACTTTAGCTATTTTCATAGTGTAATGTCGTACGGTATTCTCTTGTGGGGAAATGCCGCCGACATCCAGAATATCTTTGTTTTGCAGAAAAGAGCTGTTCGATCAATATATAAATTAAGCCCGAGGCACTCTCTCAGAGAGAAATTTAAGGAGATTAATGTAATGACTGTGCCCTCTCAGTATATTTATGAAAATCTTTTATATGCTCATAAAAATATAAAATTGTTTAAAAAATACAGTGATATCCATAACATAAATACTAGGAACAAACACAAATTTGTAGTACCTACAACAAGGGTCAAGAAGATAGGTGGCTCGTTTAGATGTCAATGTGTACGCTTTTATAATAAGCTTCCAAGCCACGTAATTATATAATTAAACGTAAGTTGTGTCAGAAAGCGTTTTATACTATTAAAGATTACGTTGAGGACAAAAAGGCTTGGGATTGAGCTGCTCCAATTAATTTTGATTTTTTATATTTTGCACCGTGAATTTTGTTTTTAATTTTTGATATTTTTTTTGTTTTCTTGCAATGACAAGAATATTTACTTTTAAAAGTATTATATTATTTTATTTTTATTATTGTGAATGTAAATACTATGTGGATTTTTGTTTTTTATTATAACTTAGTTAGTTTTTACTCATGGTCTGGCAGTTTGAGTAGTTTATGCGGCCTACCCGAATGTCCTTTCTTTGGTATTGTTCGTCGAATCGTTGAGCTCCGTAAATTCTGAGTTGAGCTGCTCGGTTATTGACAAATGCGTGCACTGACTGGACAGGTCCACTCAATCTGGCTGGTTCTTTCCTCAAAAGACCATTTCAGACATATGTCTACATGGTCTTCACATGATATAACCAAGTTTTTGTCAAGACTTTAAAAGAGACTGTGACCTCTGAGTTTGTTTCGGCCTTTCTTCTCAGAGTAGTCAGATAGGAAACGCCACCTCATCTAGTTTTAAAAAATATGATCGACATGTAAAAGTGTTTGTACAAACCAACTTACAGAAATAAAATCATTTATCATTTATTTATCATTTACAGACTAACTTCTGACGCGTTTACTGTTTCCAGTTTAACAAAGTAAGGAGTGTTAGGTATAGCTTCCTAATGATTACGTATGGGCTTAAAATACTATAACAAGCTTGAATTAATACTACATGAAACTTAGACGTGAGATTAATTTAAGTTTGAACTAGTTAGATTCAGCCTTACATCTGCAGTCACCTCATTTGTAATACACAATGTGCTGTGCTTCATCATCATCATCAGCCTGTAGCAGTCCACTGCTGGACATAGGCCTCTCCAATTGCACGCCATTTGGTTCGATTTTCGGCAATTGTCATCCAGCTGCTACCAGCCACCCTGTGTAGGTCGTCGCTCCACCTAGCCTGAGGGCGTCTTGCCTTACGTTTACCAGTTCGCGGTCTCCACTCAAGAACACGTTTACACCAACGGTCATCTGTTCTACGACTTATATGGCCGGCCCATTGCCACTTCAGCTTACTTATTCTGTGAGCTAAGTCGACAACTTTGTGCTGTGCTTACTTTAAGTAATTACCCTTACTAATCAAGCTCTTTACTCCGGGCTCTGAGGCACTGTAAGGCACGAAGAAGGTTCCTTGATCACTGAAATCTGAATGTCCGCTCGTTCCAAAGGATGGGTCACAGTACTTTATCCGTGATAGTTTTATTTTCGGTGTCACACTGTGTAGACAATCGCTCTGATTCCTTTCCGAGAGAAAGGTTTATTTCTCCGTTAGGATTTATAGGCTGTGAATCTAGTCCTCGATAGTAAATTATTCTAACAATTTGTTTCCTCGGCCGCCTGTCACAAGCTTTTCTTAGAATTCGAATAACAATGCTCTTTGTAAAAAGTATTTCTACACTAACATCGAGGGAAACTGTGGAAGTTGTCCCTTATTTCGTTGTCATATAATAGATGTCTGATTTTTAGGTAGATTAATTGAAATGTTCCTACCCGGTCGGCTAAAAAGCGAAACATTCTAAAGTATCGATTGGAATTGAAATTCATTACAAATAAAAAAAAAAGTATAGCGAAACAATGTATGTATCCGCGAAATACTCTCAAATCTGTTATATTTTAGAGATAAATAAGAAAATCGATTCTGATTTTCGTATCGTGTATCGTGATCTTATTTAAATGTTATTATGAATGTTTCTATGACGTCAAAGCCACCAACGAGCATCAAGTAGAATGTAAACACATTATACTAACAAGTTATGAGCACTGCAATCTGATGTGTCATATCGTTTACATTTTTGTACAAAAGTGCTTAACGCGTTAAAATTCCATCTTCGCATAACTCACAATATCTCATTAAGTTGTATGGACTTCGTAGTCCATACAACTTAATGAGATATTGTGAGTAATAAAAGCATTTATGCGAAGGAAGCTGAAACGTGCCCGAGGAAATTATTAAAACAAAGTTCATTCTAGAAGTCTTTTTTCTGCGAGCAAAACTGTAACGAGCAGATAGTATAGGCAAGAATTGGGTATTTTATGATAACAATGCGCAGTTATAACTTTTAATTTCTGCTCATGTTGTTCCGCTGTCTATCGGAGCGGAGTTGTAGACTGAATAAAATTGCTCAAAGACTGCGATGCACGCTCGCCGAAGCGTATGCAAGCGCCCGGAGTGCCCCTTACTTACTGTATTCACTCAAGGAAATAAGCCAGGAACACATCGCATTTCTTTACGACTATCATATTTTTTGTAACTCCTTAAGCGACGGTTTCAATTTAATTTTGTAAGACTTATTTTATTTCAACTTCGGTTCATGTTGTGGAATTAGGTTTTATAAGAAGAAAATACTGCAATTTATGATGTAAACTGATTCTATACGCTATTAGCAGATATTGGTAGAGAAATTCCAAATAATTAATTAACGAACTCAGATTTAATTTCACAATTATAAATATTTTCATTTGCAATGTTGGTGTTTCGGGTAACATTTTACAGATTTTTTAAATTTTCGTTGTCACCTATATCTGAAATGATCAACATTCAAAAAAGTTGTAATTGTAAATCTGTTGAGGACCTTATAATATCCAGACGGAAGTTATAATTCATTTTAAATTAAAACGTCCCAAGATGTTTAAATTTAAACTTTTAGGTAGCAAAGTGTAATTAGCGGAACAGAAATCTCTTGGAGGTCAAATTATTCATCGTTTTATGACAATGGTAACACGAAACGTGTTTCTGGGACCAGGCACGGTGGGTAGACAGCGGCAGCGGACGGCACACGGCGGTACAAGTTATAAAATAAGCCGCTGGAAGTGTGTAGACGAACCGCTAGCCGGTGCCGATGCCGACAGCGATGTTCGACCCGGCGAACTGGAGCCACGCCAAGCCTTTCAACCACTTGCAATATAAATACGTGCTACGCGTGGTTGAACTATTCAATTGCTGCCTAGCTTTGTATGCGATCATAAGCCACAATTTATTGTTTATTATCGGACGATAAGCAACTGTTTCTACTATTTTAAAAGTTGCAAATACTCTAAATATTTATTTACGTTATTGCAAGGCTAATTATCGGCAGAAATTGAAAAGCTTGAAAAGCGAAAATTGTTTCGCTGTTCTATAAAATATCCATATTCCATTAGTTTTGCGTTGCTAGTTGGATAATGAGTACCTACAACAAATCCGATAGCATCAAAATTAACATAACGGCGTTAATTTAGACAGTATCAGCTATGCGAATAAACATTTAACACGTCTAAATCATTTAGGAAAACAGTAACCATTTGCATAATAACCAATTACGTTGAATTGTATCACAATGTTTATCGGAAATGATAATTAGATAACGGGACAACGCAAAGAAATTTTATTCATTCCACTGTTCAAATATAACAATAACACAGTGTAATGAAAGATGAAGTCATAGAAACAGCTCTTATTCAAGACGTTCCGCGCCAGGGAGGTTCATTATAGTATCGTGTGTATTTGACAATGGTAGTTTTAGTAGATACACTCAGTATATCGCTGGAAAGATACTTGTACAATATATGAACCACACACACGCACCACTCACTCCTAAGTGCTTGATCCCTACCGAAGGCCCAGCTTTTATTATGACATAATTGTTAGAGGTTGCAAACCTATAAGTTTATTATAAACTATATCTTGTCTACTGCTTAACGTGTCCTAGCAACCGTGGTAATAAAAGTCGGAAAATTAATATATTTTTCTGTTGCACTTTAAATAAGTATTTTCTTTCTGCAACCGTGTCCCATTCTCTAATATGGTAGCAGAGCGTGAGGAAGCAGAACGCGTATGATATAAATAATTATATTATCAAGTAAAAATTACGAAATCGCGAAAATGAGTAACCAGTCCGTCGCAATTGAAAAACTCTCCGGGGTAAATAATTACACCACCTGGAAATTTCAAATGAAGATGTTGCTTATTCATGAAGACTTGTTTGAATGTGTCAACGAGGTTGATAAGAAAAATAAACCGGAATGCGAAGACAAGAAGAAACAGGAAAAAGCGCTAGCACGAATCTGCCTCAGTGTTCAGCCATCTGTTTACTCCGTTGTCAGGAATTGCAATACTGCGTTTGATGCCTGGAAGAATATACAGAAATCGTTCGAGGATAAAGGTCTGTGTAGACGATTAGGTCTCCTCAGAATGCTATTTAGCTTAAAATTGGAGCAGTTTGAGAGTATGGAGGCGTATGTTACAAAAATTATAGATACTGCCCAACAACTGCAAGACATAAATGCTTCTCTGGAAGACGAGTTCGTTGCTATAATAATGCTCAGTGGGCTTCCCAAGCAGTTTGACCCACTCATTATGACGTTAGAGCATAGTAGCCTTTCTCTCTCAAGTGAACTGGTGAAAAGTAAATTACTCCAGGAGGCACAGAGACGAGGTGATGCAGAAGGTAAGGAACAGAATGCCCTAACGACTTCGACTTCGATCTCGAAGCGTCCCAAGTGCTTTCGATGCAAAAAATTAGGTCATTACGCTAGAGATTGCAGACAGAAAGCACCGCATAAGGATAAGTCATCTAGTTCCAGTTGTCAAGAGGAGGAGAAGGTTCAGAAAACTCCTGGTAGGACGACTATGTTGTCGGCTCTGACGGTGAAGCTGGATCGAGATGTGTGGTACGTTGACAGTGGTGCAACTTGCCACATGTCCAATAATAGAGACATTTTTCATGATTTTGTGTGTGATACGCCAAAGGAAATAAGCGTTGCGAACGGTGAAAAACTTTTTACATCGGGTAGTGGAAATGTGAAACTCTTTTTACAAAGACAATGGGTAACTGTCAGTAATGTAGTTTTTATACCGAACTTGTCATGTAATTTGTTATCTGTCAGTATTTTGACACAAAAATGTTTTGAAGTAAAATTTACATCGATTTTTTGTAAAATTTACAAAAACGGAAAGGTAGTAGCTGTAGCAAAACGGGATGTATGCGGTCTTTATAAATTAGAAACCGGGGATGCGTATATAAATTCCGTTTCGCGCGTACACAATATGCCAGTAAGGGTCTCCTTGAGAACCCAGGTAGATCTTCCATCGCAGGGTTTATGGCATCGTCGGCTTGGACATCTGAATAGTCGCAGCATGAACCTACTCAAGAGTGGTATGGCGGCTGGTATCGACTATGATGTATCCACATACGAGCAATGTATCGCCTGTATTGAAGGTAAGGTTACTAATTTACCTTTCCCTAAGAAATCCTTTTCACGTGCAAGTGAGGTGTTAGGACTGGTTCACACGGACGTGTGCGGCCCTATGCCAGTGAAATCTATAGGCGGTGCGAGATATTTGCTAACATTTATTGACGATTTTTCTAGAAAGACGTTTTGTTATTTAATAGAATCGAAAGACAAAGTTTTTGATTGTTTTTTGATTTTTAAAGCTCTTGTAGAGAACGAGACTAATAAAAAAATTAAAATCTTGAGAAGCGATAATGGTGGCGAGTACATCAATACGAGATTTAAGCAGTATTTGAGTAAGTGTGGAATCCGGCATCATACTACTGTTCCTCACTGTCCACAGCAAAATGGAGTTGCCGAACGTGCGAACCGAACGATTATTGAGGCGGTGCGCTGTATGCTTCTGGAAGCAGGTTTGGATCAACGATTCTGGGCTGAGGCTGCGAACACTGCCGTGTACATAAAAAATCGTTCACCTACAAAGGCAGTTAGAGGTGCAACTCCAGAAGAGATTTATACTGGACATAAGGTAAACTTAGATAACTTACGTGTATTTGGTTGTTTAGCATATGCTGTGCAATATAATCGTAAAAAACTGGATCGCAAATCTAAACCTTACATATTTGCGGGTTATTGTGAGAACACAAAGGGATACCGGCTCTTGGATCTTGAGAGCTATAAGCTAACAATAGCGAAAAATGTTAAGTTCATTGAGAATCAATTCCTCAAGCATCTGAATTTCACTAAAGTGGAATCAGATGTGAATATAGAACTTAAGACTTCTTATGTCTCCGAGAATAGAACAGAGTCAGAACAAACTTCTGTGACTACTGATGATGCTAACGATAGCGAGGCTTCGACCAGTAGCTTGGTCACAGATCATCACTCAGATGGTACTTATGTTCCAGATGTTTCATTTGAGATAGATGACTCGAGAGCAGAATACGTGGAAGCTGATGAGAACTCCTTCCTGTGTGGTTTTTTGACGGGGGAAGCGTGTGGCAGTGATGATCCAAGAACAGTTGAAGAAGCTTTGAATAGTTCTGAAGCCAGGCAGTGGCGAGCTGCTATGAAAGACGAATATCAGTCCTTTTTGGACAATAAGTGCTTTACCTTAACCGATTTGCCGAAAGGTGCAAAGCCAATAAAGACCAAATGGATATTTAAGAAGAAAAGAGGGCTTAACGGTGAACTATTACAATACAAAGCACGTCTAGTGGCAAAAGGATTTACACAAAAGTATGGAGTGGATTATTTTGAAACTTTTTCACCTGTAGTGAGATACGAAACCATAAGAATGTTATTAGCTTTGGCTGTGGAGTACGATATGGAGATTGACCACATGGACGTAAAAACAGCCTTTCTAAACGGTGATTTAAAAGAAACCATTTTCATGGAAATACCAGAAGGTTTTGAAAAAGGTAGAGGCAATAACAAGGTGTATCGACTACACAAAGCTGTGTATGGTCTAAAACAAGCGCCTAAATCATGGAATGAAAAGATCAATCATGTTCTTGTCAACAAACTCAAGTTCAAGAGATTGGTCTCTGAACCATGTGTATACATAAAGCAAAATGGCGACAAGCTTGTAATTATTGCGTTGTATGTTGATGATTTAGTAATTTTCAGCAATTGTAATGCGGAAAAAACTAAAACTAAATCATTGCTGATGAAAGAATTTGTGATGAAAGATCTTGGTCCTGTAGAAAGAGTTCTAGGATTAAGAATCAGGAAAGATCATGGCATGATCACTCTAGATCAAAGTGCCTATATTAAAAAGATATTAGAGAAATACAACATGCAAGACTGCAAATCTGTTGAAACTCCAATGCAGTGCCAAAAACTGAACAAAGCTGATAAAAAGGATGACAGTTTGGAGTATCGAGAATTGATCGGTTGTCTTATGTATGTAGCGGTCTGTTCGCGTCCTGATATATGTCACGCTGTAAGCGTATTAAGCCAATTCAATAACTGTTTTTCCGATGTCCACTGGAAAGCAGCTAAACGCGTGTTGCGTTATCTTAAAGGTACTGTAGATTACTGCATTACCTATAAGAAAACTGGCTTGTCTGTGACGGGTTTTGCTGATGCAGACTGGGCTTCTAATGAAATTGATAGACGTTCTTATACGGGATATGTTTTCAAAATTGGGAATTCTATTACATGTTGGGAAAGTAGGAAACAGCGTACCGTTGCGTTATCGAGTACTGAGGCGGAGTATATGTCACTCTCCGATGCTTGTAAAGAAGCACTGTTTATAAAAACTTTCTTGCACGAATGTATAGGTAGTAACATTGAAATAACAATTTTCAATGATAAGCAGTCGGCCTTGAAATTGACTGAAAGTAGTATGTTTCATGGTAGGTCAAAACATATAGACATACGTCATCATTTCGTCCGGGAGGCGGTCAGCAATGGTGCAGTAAAAATAAATTACTTGCCAACGTCCAAAATGACGGCGGATGTCTTGACTAAACCTTTGTCGGTAGAGAAACATAAGTATTTTGTAAACGAGTTAGGTTTGGCTACTGATGTATGTTAACAAGATAAGTTTAAGGGGCGGTGTTAGAGGTTGCAAACCTATAAGTTTATTATAAACTATATCTTGTCTACTGCTTAACGTGTCCTAGCAACCGTGGTAATAAAAGTCGGAAAATTAATATATTTTTCTGTTGCACTTTAAATAAGTATTTTCTTTCTGCAACCGTGTCCCATTCTCTAAAAATATGATTATGGTTTTATATGATTTTATTACAAGGTTTACACACACTTTGTATGCAGTATACCTTGTTGGGGAACGAAAGTTGAGAGCAAGTTTAGAGGCACGTATGCTGGGATAGAACGCCGCGCACCTCCGGTCACAGGTATCTGTTATTGACGGCGTTCATAGTTAACATACACGAAGTACACGCGATACGAGAGAGCCCCATTAATATTCGCCCAGGACATCTTACTCTTCTTATAATAGCTAAATGTTTTATGGTTCCGTAATGTGTAAGTCCTGTTAACATTTTAACGTGTAACTTCTGAGTAAGGCCTCGCCGTGTACGGTAATTTGAATAGAGGTTACGTACCTTTTTTAGAAGTCTTTTTTAATCAGTTTTTTTTTGCTTTTCTCTCGACTTTGTCACTGAAATTTCGAATCTTGAGTCAAATATTTCACACACCTCACTCGTTTTCTAAATAGATTGTAAACATTAAGAATACATGTGTTAGGGATTATGTTTTCATTTACCTAGCTGAACGTATACCTACAATTGTTCCTATTGAACTTTCGGTAACAATTGATTACCTGGGTAAGCTTTGTTAATCACACCTGCCAGTATCAAGGAAAGCCCCTACTTCTAACTTTTCTCTTTAACATCATTAAATTTCAAATCATTGTTCAATTTCGATGAAACAAACTTAGAATAAATAACGATTGTATGGTGTTATTTGACAGAAACTAGAGCACTTCGCAAAGAAAGTAAACACCGAACTTACTACTTAATAGAAACAGACGAACTTCATTAATTAACAAGAGAATGAGCCAAAACTAATTGCCGGCGAGGCTTCGTGGATATCACGTTAAATCAAAATTTATTTTTCGGGAAATCATAATTTGCGGGTTCAAAATGAGTGAAATATTATTATTACAGAAAAATGGACCACACCAATGTGTTTTAATGTATTAAAAATGTTTTGAGCTTGTACAAGACGGCAAGCTCGTAGATAAAGCTTGGTAAATAAGCACTTAATTAAAAGTATACAATATAAAGGAGCGCTGAAAGGCGGCCGCCGCTCGCGCTTTACATTCAATGCCAATGTAGATCCGATTAGCGGTAAATAACACGCGATTCCCTCAGTATTAGTTAATATTGATACATAAAACAGCCAGTAAATAACCGAAACAAGATGGAAATACGCAAACGGACTTCTTTTTATTTATTTATTCGGATGACACAGCGAACTTTTTAATAAAATCACGGGTTACTAGTGCGAAAGCGCTGAAAAATATGTGTAATATTATCAGTTTATCATCGGAACGTTCCATAATTATGTTGTCGCGGAAACTCCTTCGGGAGGACAGCAACAGGAAACTAGCGGCAATAATAATATATTCAAGCCGCATTCTTAATATTTTTATGTTTATAACATGTCGGATATTTTAGTTTCGGTGCAATACTTTCACTTGAACAGTACATGGTAGAGTATTTATGGAAAGAATACAAAAAGAGCAATTTCAGAGGAAGGTGGGTCGAACTGTTTCCTTTTACTGTTTTGAACAGAGAATTCCAACTGCAAAGTTGTGTGCGATGAATGAGGATATATCTCGAAGTTATTCTTGTTTATGAGAAGTTCTCGTACAGATTTGTTTCCCGAGCATTCGGTTAAGTAATAAACCGTTTACTTGAACTTAAACTCGCACTTATTTTGCCCGTCTTTATAGATTGAAACTTTGAGCATCAAGACTGTCCTTATTTCTGTGTTTCCGACTTTTGGGACGAAGATACGTGTCACGTCACGCCGATTATACCCGAAGAGGTAGGCAGTGAAGTAATGTCACACACGCTACCCGGACTAGGGTGTAGCTTGTGTTTGGGGGCGATTGTAATAGGAGAAGAGCTTATCGCGATGTGGGTCAGTTGGTATTGCTTCCCCGGGAGAACTCTTCCCCAAGGATACTATAATAAAGGAAACTATATTACTTCTAAATTCTCTTGTGACTTTTACGAAATAAAAACATTCAGTAGAATTAAGAGGCTTCACCTTTTTTGGACTCAGTTATATAGGGGACACACAGAACTATACCTAAAAATACAACCGACTGCCAAATGAAAACACTACAAAGTGAAAAATAACTTCAATTTCGAAAATCGGTGTTCTAGTTTTTGTTTCTTTGTTTTTCGACACCAACTTCCGATGTAAAAATGTTTTATTTTTCTCTTTTCAGTTGTGGTACATATCTATATTGCCCATAGTTATGTCAGAATAAATTACTGGAATAACATGAAACTTGAACACAACCGGTGAAATTAAAGTATATCAGGGTGAACTGTACACATCTGCGTACCCCTTTAGAGCGTACCGGCGTGATATTATGTTTTGAAATGGCGTAAACAATAAACAGACATGCGATTGCAGCAATCCTGAGAAATTTGCTGTGATTTATTGCAGAGTTCTGTTGTTTATCTCCGAATTTCATCATCAGATCTTGATCTAATTTAATAAAGACCACATCGAAATTCTGATTATTGAAATTCTGAACAAACATAAAAAACAGTCGAATTGATAACCTCCTCCTTTTTGATGTTGGTTAAAAATGGAGAGCAATTGCTAATAGAGTCCGATTAATAAACCCTGGGGAGGAAGGTCTCACCATAGCACGCAGTGATCACGTACTCCGTGTTCGATGAGGGTGTTGGGATCATGATTTAGTTTCTCCTGGGACTAGGCAAAAGAAGCATTGGAGAGGCCCCCTGTGCAAACCTAAAAAACCGGCCATGTGCGAATTGGACTCGCGCACGAAGGGTTCCGTACCATTATCGCAAAAAAACGGCAGAAAAACACGTTTGTTTTATGGGAGCCCCACTTAAATATTTATTTTATTCTAGTTTTAGTATTTGTTGTTATAGCGGCAACAGAAATACATCATCTGTGAAAATTTCAACTGTCTAGCTATCACGGTTCATGAGATACAGCATGGTGTCAGACAGACAGACAGACAGACAGACAGACGGACCGCGGAGTATTAGTAATAGGGTCCCGTTTTTACCCTTTGGGTACGAAACCCTAAAAAGACTAAAAAGGATGTCAGATTTTCGAAAATTACGAGGCTATTAACCATCTAGATTTATCCCCTTCTTCTTCCCTTCTTGCAAAAGAGGTGCTTTTTCTCGGATTGGCTCCAGAGAAAAAGGAAATGTCCACAAGAGAAATTCCGCACGGTAAAACTCGCAAGCTCTTAATTAGAGTCCTTTATTAATACGGACGTAAGAACAAATTGTGTTACCGCCAGTGATAAGTGACCACATCTTACCTCAATTACAGACGCAAGTGAAGCTCGCCGAGATAATCTCGATCCAATAACGAGACTGAGCTTCACTATAACTGTGTTACCCTCATGCCGAAGGGCTACGGGAATTGTGTTCATCTTCATCCATGAAAGCGTTTATATGCATGCACGAGAAACTAATACTAATTCACAAAAGAAAACTTTTTAAAATGCTTCATACGTTTTCTGTGAAAATCTTATTCGGTATATAATTATAGACAAATTATTAATATATTTTTTGGATACAAACAACCATCTTTTCAACGCCTACGTCAGTCACAGCAAAAAATAGGGCCTTTTTTTATCCGTTTTATTCCAGGCTAACACATAATGATATACCATTTCATCCCAAAATAAGGTCTATTATAGGCTCCATGGTACTTCTACATAATTACTCTTAAAATACAAAGTAAGCAATATGATAAGCAACCATGCACCCCTTATTACCATTTCATTACGCAAATCGATTTTTGTTATCAGCTACGGAGCGTAGCATTTGTATCGCTACGGCGTAGCGCTACGGAGTCACGCCGCTACGGTGCTACGAGCGAAGCGCGGAGCTACGTGCACTAAATGAAGTAGCAATTACGTACGGTTCCCGAGCTTGTTATCAATAAAAGAGGGATCATTTGTTTCTATTAATGAGCCCGGGCTTGATTTATGTTAGTTGGGCCAACTAGCAGAATGAAATACAGCTGTAAATTATATGTATTGCATTACGTCTACGCGAGATTACTTGCTTGTTTTTCTAGTAAAACGTATCATTAATAAGTTTTTTATTTTACGATATTTATTTTCATGGTACTTTTTTTTGCCTTAACATAAAACTTTACCTATTTTTCCTTACCTTTGCAGGAAAACAGACACATGTCCGGGTCTATAAAAAGAAAATGGTCTCTTAAGGTACATTTTATATTGTAGGTGGATCAATTACTATCAAAGTTCCGTAACTATAAAAGAGACCAAGTTTTAATAGTATGAAGTTATCAGTGTACCAGTGGGCTTTACTGAACCAACTGATGTAATCTGGGGTACGATATAGTGCTGCCGGCGAAATACGCCCACCTTCTTCGGTAGGGAATTTTATACTTTATTTTTATAATGTGGGCGGTTTTCGCCAAAAGCATAGAACAAACATTGATCTAAAACGGCTTAAATATACAATTGCCATAGCTATTAGCACCGAGTGGAACGTGAACTGTAGGCGTATGACTGTAGAGTGTAGGTGTATCTCCATCGAGTACCTACACCCACAATCACGGACACAGTTCCAATCACGGAGATTTTTGTCAATGGAACCTAATTACATACGCATGGCCAAATTACTGTGGCTTTGTTATCGGTCGATTGAAGTTGTGTTTTTTTGTAGGATCCAATCAACCAACTGATTTAAAAATACACTGCATTGTGCCAAGATTATTTCAAATCAATTTGTAGACCCCAAATCATTCAATAAAGCAGATCCCATTAGCGGGTTCATTAACCTTTCATGATTTTTATATAAAAAGCGATACCATTATGCGACATAATTGCGCGGCAGATTAATCGTTCGAAAAATGTTATTCGCTTGATTTACCTGTGCCATCTGTCAGTATTAGGTGGCGTTCACACCGGCGGCCGCAACCCCCCCCCCCCCCCTGCGAGTTATGCCCGGCTGCCCGTCTTGGCAAGCGAACGGCTTTGCGGCATTTAAATATTTCCTCGCTGTACTTACCCTAAGTGGCCGGAGTATTAGTTTACATTTTTGTTAATTTAATATATATGTGCTTCATACATGCTCGCGTTTTTAATGCAATTCGTTGAGTAAATTATAAGATATCCCAATTTAAATAAATAGGGTTCTTGAGATACAAGAGAATAAAAGCTAAATAAACGGATTTGTCAGCGAGAGCATTTAGATTCTATTATCAGGGATTCTTTGGGTTTTTTGAAGCAATGGAAGAAATATTTGCCCAGTCTACCCATTTATATTCTGGTCAAGTCTATCATAAGTTTCGATTATGTAATTCTCTTTCACTCCCATGATTGCTGACACTGCGTTTTCTCCTAAAATATACATAATACCATGAACCAGTAGGGTAATATAAACCTGAAACTGCACATCTATTTGAGATGCAAAATTTAGCCTCGGGTTTGTCCGATATTCGGCAATGTAATCAAAATGAATTAAAATATCAGCAAACAGAAACTCGCTCGAACAGCTTATCCTTCGGCTTTATGTACCATAAAATTTATTTTAGTACAGTACCTACTCAGTGTCCAAAGCCGGGGATATTTTATCATCGCCAGTCAATATACTATATTACCTCAGATTCCGGCTCGGGATGGTAATGCATTGGGTATGTTTAGAGTTTATTGGCAGATTTCATTTTTGTGCTGATCGGTAAGTAAGGGGAAACCGAGGAATTTACCTTCCAACAGTGAATAATGTATACCTACTGAGTGAAGCTCGCGAGGATTCTTTCATGCTAGGTGTACTTGGAGCGTATTCACCCAATTTCAAACCTACAGCGATCTCTTATCTCAAGTAACTACTCAAACATAGATGAGATAATTTTAAACATTCATTACCTAGTTACCATCATATTCATAACTCTTCTTCTAAGTAGTATGAAACAAAGTCGCTGTTTGCCTGTGGATGTATTTCTCCGTATATTCTTCTAAACCACGCAGCGGATATTATACAATACGGTCACTAATGTAAAGAGCCATACACAAGAAAGGTTAGTGGTTTGTAATATGTCCCGTGCGAAGCTAGGGGTCGCTAATTTATAATGATTCTAAAATGTTATGCCAGTGACTGTTCCATAAAAATAATAGTACAGAGACGATAACTAGAATAAACCTAAAGACCCACAATGCATATGCAACCTTTTCCAGATTTATATCTCGTAGATGGCTGACATTTACTCTGAGGTTAGTTCCATTCTCTTTTATCCTTCAACGTTAGTAGCACAAGCTGTTGCATCACAAATAACCTGCCGTATATAATGGAATATTTTAACAAAGTTATTTATTGCTTTTGAAATTAGAAAATATGAAAACAGGCCGCAAATATTTGTCAAACAATGATAAACAATCATACGCAGTACAATGTTGTCCAATATAACCTTGATAAGTTGTTGAAAATTTAACCCTGGCAAATGTCTATGACTCTTCTGTGAGGGCATACGATGCCATAAGTGATAAAAAGTCTGGGTGCTCTGCTCTAACATATTTGTAATAATAACAAGACGCGTAATGACCTCCTAACTTAACACAAGATGGTTATTTACGAGTACATTTATAACAAACAAAACATGCAAAGTTTTTTAATTCAGTCTGAGAAATTATCATGAAAGTATTACATATTATTTTTGCAGCATATCGAAAGGACCGCTCCTTCTTGCAGTATTGTACAGTTTACAAGCTAACATTTATAGCTTTATTTGTTGGTTGCGATCTCAGACACACCGTTGCGGGCACTAAAAGTTACAGGTAAGCCTGTGCACTGACCCGCCCTGTAACCGACATATAAGGGCCGTCGTTCACCTGTCACCTTTGCTTCCTAAGCCGGGTAAGTCAATTTGTCCGCGTCTCCCCACGCAAGCAACACGTGGCCCTCAACATACATATATGGGGAAAGTGGGTAAGCGAACGGCGAAGGGACTGAGTAGTTAACACGGAAACGGGAAACGTACGCGTTGAAATGGGGAGCCGCACACGCGAGGTGAAGTGTGAGTCCGGCGATTTACGTCACAAGATACTCAACAATACGATACAATAGTGTGTATACAACTCCGGAATGGGTTCCGGTGAAGAACACCCACTTTGCTGCTTCTTATCTTATGTATATAGAATGGCGTGAACCGATCACTTCAAATAGCAGAATGATATTACAAATCATAGTTAAAGCGTTTACGATTTTGTCAATACTATCTTCCAATAGTAACAAACCAAGTTCAGAAATGCACGTTAGCAGACTAATATGACGATACAAATTGGATGTTCTGGAATGGCGACCGCAACATTCGATCCTGTGGCTAGGGAATGTGTAGTAAGTGAGTGATAACCGCAAGGTCGGCGCAGCTAATGCACGCACTGAATATGTATCGAGCGAGACGTTAATGTGAGACGAAAACCTCAGCTGATCTCCGCCGCGACGGTGACAACCAGCTTGCATACAAACTTTGCATTTAATTACTTTATATACGCTCGAATACCTGTTTAGCTTAATAACTTAGATAAATAATTTAGCCAAAGACCCAAGGTAAAATGTTATTTAAATATTTAGACTTCATGCACACGTACACAGCCGGACTGTAATGCCTTACAGTAGGGTTGATAATATGAATTCAATAAAGTAATTTCAAACCTTAGAATTAATATTTGTTTCGGGATATTTACCATGTATATTTTGATTTTGGTTGAGAGCTCGATATTTCGCCACCGTTACAAGCGCCATGATCACGAGAACTGAGAGCGCAGAGTTCTCGTGATCATGGCTTAATTCTAATGATTGTGACCATGTCAGCTTAAAAACTTATATAATTTCAAACCGACTGAAAATTACAAGAATAGTAGCTTTTCCTAAATAATTAAGAACTCTCAAAGTCTGCCGCTCCAGTAGCGATATAGTACGTGAAAGTCGGATTTAAATGTGATATGAGTGAATTCATACGGCGTCAAACTTCATGGCATGGTTCTTTAGATCGTTTTGAGCTAAAAAAAAATTGTCAGTTGCGTTGAACCCGGCGCCGAAACTTATGCATCCGTCACATAATTGAGAACATACATAAGTAATACAACTGACTATGTTAGTAAATTTACATAATTTAATAATGTCATGCGAATAAAAACAGTAATCCAATTAAATAAATAACAAATAATCAATTCAATTCACCTATATCCCGTTGCACTGGAGCCGCCGCTGTGCAAGCGGGTCCAGTAACCCTGGAAAGACAGTCTGCTTTATCCGCAATAACCTTTAGGATACCATTCGCACTCCCCCGCATCCTGTGCATCAGGGATGCTGTTCCGAATTATCGCCTGAAAACTATCTGTTTTTGCTTCTGCAAACATCCCCGATGCATTACAGAAACGTGGCAGCCCCAACAGTACCCTGAAAGCGTTATTATACCCGGAGAATGGCATGGGCTCAGCAGCACCATGTCATCGGCATTACTTATGCTATTTACCATCTATCCAACAATGGAGCACCCAAGACCTGTAACGCCGAGCTCCTCAATCAACTGATTGACGATTAGGCTGAAGAGTGCTGAGAAGGTTAAACCTTCCTTCCTGACCCTACACTCCAGACCTTAAACCCCGGAGAATACACTCAACCATCTGACCTGGTTAATTTGGTGGTCATACAAGTAGTGCATAAGGTCAACTAGCTCATCAGCAAGACCCTGCTCCCACTTTGACCACAGGATGTCGTAATTAACCAGATCAAAAGCCTTGAATAGATCCATGAAAGCAGCGTACTCGTGCTTCTGTCAGTGTAGTATTGAATTTTTATAAGAACTATGATTTTGTATAGAGTAGAAATCGACACGGATGAGTCCGCAGGAGGTCATTTCTCAACTACACTTCTTCTCTACCACCAGCCACTTTTGCACTTGGTGGTAGGTGCGAAACGCATAGAAATCTTGGCAATCTTCGAAGTACCATTGCTTGTTCTCTACAGCGTTTATAGAGCTGTGATTGGGTTTAAATTTTTGCAAATTTATTGAATTTAAAAAAGTTTGCATCTTTGTTTGCCGACAAACGTATTGTTTATGACTTTTAGAGAAAAAGTGAAAAATGTCCCATAATTTTGCTGTTTATCGCGTATTTCGCAGCGAGCCCATGTTTTTCGAAGTTGCAAATTTGGATTCACACTATCCTAACTGGTCCATATAACATACTAAAAATCCAGAACTACATCAAGATTTGCGATTTTAATATCGATTTCTACAGTATTATTATTTACAGGATCGCTTGTGACCACTATTATACCTGAAGATGCGGTCGACGATGGAATACGCTCTCCCAGAAGTAACCTATTCACTTTTGACTTGACCTCTAGGTTAACGCTATCAAGAAATATGCCACTCCTAAGCTGAAAAAGCAGTTCTGTAAAAAAATACTGTAAGCTATAAGTTGGAATTCTAGGAGATTGCCGCTTTACAGATATAAGCTATGTTGGTGATGTACATCGACACAATGCTGAAGTACCTGCATACAAAGGCGTTTGACACGCTATGAGTCCTCTTAGCCCGTGTTTTATAATTTTAGAACATATTTCTTTATCTAGAATATTTGGATTAATACCAAAACTCAGTCTCATAGATACCTAAAATTTGTTGAAAGTTAGAAGGACGAACCGAGAATATCTTGTTTAGTGTTCCATTTGTATATTGTTATGTCCTAACAAATATATCATTCTAAATACAAAAAAAATGAGTTGTCTTCACTTTGTCTCTCAATACCGATGAATTAACATTCTGTAGATTTGTATGAGAATTGACTTTACTGTAGAAGGTTGTGACTTTATGACCTTCTCTAATAAATTCTATAATAATTATTCACCATACAATTGGCAAATAACGACTGAAAGAACAAGAACGTTATTCTTATCAAACTGAATTAAATAATTAAGTGTCTTCTTCCAACTTGGAGAATAAAGTTAGAAATGAATGCCCTTGCCCGTTCCCCGGACTTATTTTGTAGAAGAACAGCTTAGTCACGAACAAATAATGATCTTATTTCTACCTTTCATTTATTAAAGAAACAATTTTATAATTGAAATATTTAGATACAACCATTCTAATTAGTTTTCTGTTTTTGTTTCATATACAATTTAGAATGCGAAGTCTATAATGACTTTGATCTTGAAAGGGAAATTTTATACTCGTAATATTATTTTAATTCACACTCCACTATTTGTTGAGTTGTGTGGGTAGTTGTAAGGTACGGTGGAAAATAAAATTGCTCCCAATTCAAATTTTAATTAAAAATATAATTATAGTTTTATTAAGCTATTAAATGTATGCATTCACATGCTAACATATAGTACCCACCAGTTTAGTGTTATCTCCATTATCTATTAATCCTAAAAAAAAAAAAAACACACTCAGAAGCACATCATGGAAGCACTGAAAGTCTCATTGTCCAATATGATGACATTGTTCCAAAACAGGATGTCCAATTTTGAGGCAGAGCTAAAGGGAAACCCTGCAAGCACAACATCTGGCAACTCGGACGGGCTGGTTGCAGACTACACTTTGTTCAAGAATTTCAACCTGGATGCGTTGAGCTGTCTTCAGCGTCAGTTGGAGGCACTGGAGCAAGGGCTGGACAACCTTGAGATGCGGAGTCGGCGGAAGATGGTTCTACTGCATGGTGTAACAGAACTGGCTAAAGAGGATACTGCTCAGGTAGTTGCCGAAGTTGTGCGTTGCCACCTCAAGCTGCCAGATTTTACAGTTGCTGACATCAGACGCTGCCATCGGATGGGTAGAGCGACAGGTACCAGCAAGCCCAGGCCTATTCTTTGCAAGCTGCAGGACATCAACAACCGGGATAGTATCTGGTTTGCAAAGACAAAATTGAAAGGCACTGGTATTACACTATCAGAGTTCCTGACAAGATCCCGGCATCAGCTCTTCATGTCGGCGAGGGAAAAGCTCGGTGAGACAAATTGCTGGACCAAGCACGGCCTCATCTATGTTCTTGGTTCAGACGGCAACCGGCATAGGATAAATTCCATTGTTGACCTAACTGGAATCGAGCCAGCCAGGAAGAAGCCCGAATCCTCCGTCGCATCGCCGAATCCGTTGTCGTCACTATCACCAACTCCGGCACCGAAGAAGGCCCGGCGTGCTGCGAAGAAGTAATTCGTGGTTTTGCTCCAATTTTTTTGCTTTTCAATAATTGTATCGGTATACCGGGTGGCAGTCATTTCTCTTGTTGTGAGTACCGCTCTCCAATATTATTTCATCTTGATTTCTTCTACCCTTCACCTTTTCTAATTCTTTAACTAAATGTAGCTAACCCGCAATCTAATTCTCTTTTTTTTTTCCTTAAATTTCTCAATGTTTACTTAATGCACTGGCAGCTGTCAACTTGACATTTCTTAGTTTCTTGTCACTGTCATTAGAATGATTTACGTTTAGAAACAGGTTGACAGTGCGCCCAGTATATTAGTTTTGTATAGTAGTTTTGGCTATTTATTATTTTCCTTTATTGTTCGCTTTATTTCTTTTATATTTTTATAGTATGTTGCTGCTTACCCGGGCGATGAGATTATTGTGCTTGTTGCTTGTTTGTGTTGTAAAGCTTTTTTTTTTTTTTTTTATATGTTTTAACACACGACTGGCGGGTGGATTTAAATTACCTTACTTTTTAATATTTTTTTTTTTTTTTTGTATTTCTAGTTTTCATATTTTTGCTATTCTATCATATATATTATATTTTATTTATTTATACGTTTTCGATGTCAAGCAATAATGACAGCAGCGACGTCGAAAGCTTTGTTACTGCAAGTAGTGATGACAGTTTTGTTAGCATTCCGACCCTTGCTGACACACTTGAAGCCCAATTTTCCGATGTTCCGAAGAATTTTAATGTAGTCCATATAAATGCCCAAAGTATTCCGGCACACCACTCTGACATGCTAGCCTCCCTTGACTGTAAGAACATCCACGCCATCCTTATCTCCGAGTCTTGGCTAAAACCATGTCTCCCATCCACATCCTATTCCTTGCCGGGGTTTCAACTGATAAGAAATGATCGTGCGCGTGGCGGTGGAGGTGGTGTTGCTATTTACCTTCGCCCACACATTCCTTTTTCAATTATTGATATGTCAGCACAGCCTCCCCCGTCAAACGCGGGCGAGCATCTCTTTGTAGAAGTCACTCTGAACCTTACAAAAATCCTTCTAGGTGTTTATTACAGCCCTTCATCTCGAATAAATTTCTTCTCTTCTTTTGAAACCATCCTAGAAAACCTGTTGCCTTCTTACAGTCATACAATCATTATGGGGGACTTCAACACTTGCTTATTGAAGAATGATTCCCGCTCCTCTTCTCTTCAATCAGTCCTTCAATCTTTGAACCTATCCTTGCTTCCTTTAAGTGCCACACACCATTTTCCGAATTGTAACCCGTCACTCTTAGACCTTGTTATTGTTTCCTCTTTACAACATGTCGGCAAGCACGGCCAGTTCCCTGCTGACATGTTTTCCTATCATGACCTCATTTTCCTCTCATACAAAGTTCGACCTCCTAAGCCAAAACCTAAGATTCTCCTGCAGCGCAATTTTAGTGGAATGAATACAGATGATCTCCGAAGGGATGCCAGTAAAATTGACTGGGAACCCCTGGTCAGCCTTGAGTCAATTGATGACAAAGTGAACGTGTTGACGGACAACCTTTTGCAGCTGTATGATGTTCACGCTCCCATACGTGCAATAAAAATTAAACATCTTCCGGCGCCATGGCTAACAGCCGACATTAAAGAATTAATCCACAGAAAAGCTGTTACCAAAACTAAATTTAAATGTCGTCCCTCGTCACCGAACCGGGAGAAACTTTTGGACTCACGAAATCGCTGCAATAAGGCGTGTAGAGACGCCCAACGACGCCATATCCACACCTCAGTTGAAAATGGAGACCCAGCTAAAGTCTGGAAATTTCTTAAATCCATAGGAGTTGGAAAATCTCGCCAAGAATCGATTCCTAAAGACCTTGATCTTGATCAACTGAATCAGCACTTCTCGTCTTCGTCCTCATGTAATAGGACCTTGAAAGCAACTACTTTGAACTATCTTTCAAACCTTCCAACTCCGGATCATTCCCCATTTATTTTTAGTCAATTCTCTGATTGTGATGTTAAGAAGAGCATAGTGTCAATTACCTCTAACGCAGTTGGCAGTGATTGTGTCAGTCGAAAAATGATACTCCCTGTCCTCGACGAAATCCTTCCTGTCCTATGCTATATCCTGAACTACTCAATATCACATGGGGTCTTTCCATCAGCTTGGAAAGAGGCCAAAATCACTCCTTTACCCAAAAAAGCTAATCCTACTTCCTTTTGCGAATACCGTCCTATCTCCATCTTGCCTTTCCTCTCAAAAGTCCTTGAACGCCTTGTCCACAATCAGCTTAGTGCTTTTCTTTGTAAGAATAGTCTGCTGAATCCCTTTCAATCCGGATTTCGTCCTGGTCACAGCACAGCTATTGCCTTAGTGAACGTTACGGACGACATACGGCTAGGCATGGAGCGAGGACAACTGACGGTTCTTTGCTTGCTAGATTTTAGTAATGCATTTAATACTGTCGATTTCGATATCCTGCTTGGCATACTTCGCTCGCTTAACATATCTCCAACGGCGATTGACTGGTTTTGTAGTTACCTGTATGGCCGCCGGCAACGTATATGCATAGAAGAATCTAACTCTTCTTGGTGTTATACAACTGCCGGTGTACCTCAGGGTGGCGTTTTATCTCCTTTACTCTTCGCAATATTTATAAATGCTATCTCCAAAAAACTTCTCTCCTCTTACCACCTTTATGCAGACGATTTACAAATCTACAAACAAGCTGCCCTTGCAGAGTTAGCTGAAGCAATTAATGCAATAAATAAGGATTTGACTACAATATGTGAATGGAGTGAGGCAAATGGGCTTCAGGTAAATCCGTCGAAGACCCAGGTCATAGTTGTTGGCAGCTCTAGGATGATTCCAAAAGTAAATTGGACACAACTTCCTCTGGTACAATTTAACGGAACTACAATTCCAATATGTGAGAAGGTTAAGAACCTTGGGGTTTGGATCGACAGATATCTGTCTTGGGGTCCGCAGCTTCAGGACGTAAGCCGCAAAATTTTTGCATCTGCCAGGTCCCTTAGACGATTGCGAAACTTTCTTCCCACTGCCACTAAAATTGCGCTTTCACAGTCCCTTCTGCTTCCTATCCTTGACTATGCTGATGTCAGTTATCTCGATCTCACCCAGGCACAACTTGATAAACTTGAGCGTCTTCAAAACCTTTGCATAAGATTTATATTTGGCCTGCGCAAATATGATCACATTTCTGAATTTCGGACAAAGCTCAAGTGGCTTCCCATACGTCTTCGCCGGGATTCTCATATTTTATTTCTGCTTTACAGTATTCTATACAATCCTACAACCCCCTCTTATCTCAAAGAACGTTTCAAGTTCCTTCATGACACACATAATAGATATCTTAGGTCATCGGAAAACTTGGGACTAGAGATGCCGATGCATTCCACCAGCTTTTACGACAAATCTTTTACGGTTCAAGCGGTGCGGTTGTGGAATGCTTTGCCCGTGTCAATAAGGCGTGCTCAATCTCTGCCCATTTTTAAAACTATGGTGAAGAATCACTACCTCTCTCTTTAATAGTTGTTTTTCTTGATTTCTTAGTTTTGTTCCATACTTGTTACTGTTTATATTTGTCTATATAGTATGTATATATATATGTATTTATTTTCTATATAAATAGTACACCAAACTTACCTACAGTACTGTCTTTCCTTTCATTTTTAAAATCCATCCAAAGGTTGTCTTGAAAAGATCGCTTTTAGCGATAAGGCCGCCCATTGTGTCACCCAGTGTAATGTTTTTTTTTCGTCTATATTTTCTGTAACTTATATGGTGTACATAATAAAGAGTATTCTATTCTATTCTATTCTATTTTACATTTTAATTTAACAAAGCAATTTTCGCCCAACAACACATGGCGAAACTATTGTGACGGCAATACCACCCTTCGGTTTTTCACTTTTTATCCTGCCAAATCTCGTGTAATTATGGTTGACATGAATATTATGCGGTGGGTATGGGGCTATGCGCTAAAACAAACATCGACGAACATTCACATTCACGTTTTCCCGTCGATGCGAGCTGACGTCAAATATCGCAACAATATAAGTCCTGTGGGAAATTTTTCAGTGTTAACAATAAGCTCGTGTTTTATTTCAGGCAAGATTCTGGCACTTCGTTGTTGAGGCAATCCGTGTTAATATTAAAACAATGAGAACGTTTTGGAACCTGGTTGGCTAAGTGTTATCTAAGAGCAGACACAACGAACATACTTGTATTATGATTAGTACCTGGGCGACCGAGATCTGTTCGGGTGAAAATAGAGAAAACGACGTTTTCTAAAAATGAAACCTAGCTTGATCGATTTATCGCCCCCGGAAGCCCCCGCATACTATATGTCATGAAAATCGTATACATACATATATACAAGAATTACAAGTTTAAAGGTATTAGATGTACACTATCACGTTTTCCCATTTTTTGCATTCGCGGGTATAAATGTAACACACGCAGCCAAGCGATTTAAACATTTCTTTGAACGCATGAATACATAAACAAAAAGGCTTGTATTTTTCAAACGAAAACCACTTTTGCAGATTGACTATCCATGCTTTCTGAATGCTCGTATCTCGTGAACATCCACATTTTATATGTATAGTAAAGTTTACAGCACCTTGAGACCTTTTAGAAATATTCACATACGACTGAGGGGCGGACTTACGACCGAGCCACGCCACGAAATTCCGTTTTTGCCTTTCGGCGTGAATATCTAATTAAGCATGTACCTATTCGCCTTCTCGTGTACATCATGTACTTGTAGCTATACGTATACGACGCTCATCCATCCAGAGATTAATGTTAATGAATGAGGCACAGTGTGCACCTCCTGTGTGTATTGTAACGCTGTACCCACTCGTGTAACGTGGCAGCCGGAACGTTACAGCTCGTGACACGAGAACAATTACTTCTAATTTGACTTTGATCACCCGCAGTTCATTAAAGTATCATTCATAATAAACAATGAATCCAACCTTCTTTCAAAGCGACCCCAATGTACACTTATTAAGGAAAATAAACGAAATAATTACAACAATGGAGTATTGTGCGCCATAGATTAATTTTGAAAACGTTTGGGCGAGTCACAGCGTACGTATAACGATTTGTTTTTAGCCGAGCATTGTCCAGTTTTTCGGGCAAATATCCGGCTGCCAGGCTTGTCAATTTTGTTTGATAAAACATTGTTAAAAGTTAATATCGATCCAAAATAAATACCTATTCTAACAACTATAAAACTGTTATAGTTACAATTGGTTCTGCCTTGTCAAAAGTATGGTTTAGGAATTTAATGTTTTTTGTCGATCTCATCATCATCATCATCATCAGCCTCTTAATGATGCCACTGCTGGGACACAGGCCGCCTCTCTGTGAGAGGGAAAGTGCCGTAATCCACCACGCGGGCCCAGTGCGGGTTGGTGGATGTCACATGACTTCGAATGTTTGGTTCTAGGACATGCCGGTTTCCTCACGATGTTTTCCTTCGCCGTATGCTTATGTCAATCTGCTAAGAAACAATTAATATCACCAGAAAACTATTTACGTAGATAGAACTAGACACTATCGATTCCCACAAATAAGACACTTTGCCTAGCAAATATCGCGGACTCTATTGACAAAATATAAACTGTCCTTTACTTTTGTGATTTTGTCATAGACCCATGTACCGTTATCATATCGAGCAGTTATGATGTGGACTGTACTGAATGGTCGTCAGCTTAGCGTAAGGATTTCATTTTGAAAGGCTCGTAAATCCGGCCAGTGCCGAATTTATATTCCTGGCTTCATGCACATATTCAATTCTACGATACTCGGTCCGAACCGATCGACATCTGAATAATCACATGTCAGGGTAAATTGGCGGCAAGCCGGACGCAAAGGGTGATCCTCGGGGTTTGGCATACATAACAACCGCGCAATTAGTATTCATTACGAAATTATATTTATCATTTTATGAACGTTCGCAGCTTTTTCGATGACAAAAAACACACGTTTTACCGCAGTGTCGAAAGATATGGAAATGGGTCGACCAAATTTATTCGGGGATCATAATTGTTGAAAGATTTCGAGTTTAACCCGGGCTGTGCCCAATGTGCCTTTAATCATGTGTACACAATTTATTAGGCTGGATGAGATTGTAAGAAAACGGTTAATAATAAGGCACATTAAAATGTGAAATAAGCACTACACTGGTGGTTCCTTCTATGATGCCCGTTTGGAAAGAGAATAAAAACAAAATGCAGTTTAATTTTTATTCACAAATTAGCAGCTTCGTTCTTAGTTACTTTAAAAAGGTGTTCGCACGATAAAACTAACAACTAAAGAGGACTAGTAAACTCATAAGTGCCTTTTTGTCCCGCTGCCGCTGTCGTCATGCAATTAGCAATTTGCAAAAGGTCCAGTTTTTCTGTTTAAACAAAGAAATGTGCAAACAAAGTTTCACAGTTCGTTGGCCACATCATTACAGGGTGCAAAACTCTTCATTTGTTGTACTTTTTTGTCACGCTTTCATTTATTTTGCCGGTGGCCAAATAAATATACAGCAGACGGCGTGAAGTTATTTTTCATCAGTCAAAGGGTCAGGGGTGCGGCTGCCCTGAGAAGATAAGACTAGGAATGACTCATTTACTGCTGTTACAATATTAACCAGAATTATTATGAAACATCTTAATAAACTTAATTTATGCGATGCTGAAATTTTAATAAAGACTTAATTAAATTAGGAAGGGGGTTCGTCAGGATGTCAGAAAAGTTCCTCAGAATACCGCGGAATTGCATTCATTTTTATGTTCATTGTTTGGGCACAAAACATTCGTTACTAAATAATTCATCGTTGCAGGTCTGGCATGAAGATATAAAATATAAAAAAATAATAGAATGGTAAAAAGGCACGAAAGCCATTGACGCAATATGACATTCCAAATTAATTTTGTAGTTTACTAGCAGCTTTAAATTGGGCAGAAACAAAATCGCATTTGTAAAAAGCAAGCAAAACCTAGACACATTTCTCTCGTCGTCGGGGAGAGGGCGCTGTGGGCGTGAACTCGCGACGCTCGCAAGATCTCTTAGCTCACTGGCTGCGACGGTGCCAATAACTCACTCAGATAAGCATTTTAAGAAATTTCATAAATTCCGAGGATTTGTATTTTTTTGCTTTTTCTTTCCCGTTTGCCATCGATTGTGTGCTTAACGTTTTGTCCTTCTTCTTTAGGATTGTGTTATTAAAAAATTTATGGATTCACTGTCGGCTGTACCCAGATTTATTAAAAATATACTGTGAGTGGAATTCCCTGCCGGAGTCTTTGTTTTCTGATAGCTACAACCTAATGGTCTTTTATTCACGAGTGAATAGGTTACTTCTATGGAAGCGTGCTTCACCGTCGATCACATCATCGCTTGCCATCAGGCGAGATAGTGGTCAAATACGAGCCTATAACAAAAAAAAAACCCGTGGTCAAAATAATGGTCATCGATAATGAATCCTAAATATAGCAGACTGGCTTATGGCCGCGGCTTCACCCGCGTAAAAAGTGGTTTATCATCCAAAAGGAAATACAAAGTTACAAACTATCCTATGTCCTTCCCAGGGTCTCAAACTAACTCCCTGCATCCAATTTCATCAAAATCGGTTCAGTAGATCCAGAGATTATCCCCTACAACCTCACAAACTGTACCTCTTTATAATATTACTAGCTGACCCAGCAAACTTTGTTTTGCCATAAAAAGACCAAACATTTATCTACCCTACCTACCCTACCTTACACTACCTACCCTACCCTACACTACCCTACCCAACCCTACCCTACCCTACCCGACCCTACACTACCCTACACTACCCTACCCGATCCTACACTACCCTACCCTACCCTACCCTACCCTACCCTACCCTACACTACCCTACCCTACCTTACCCTACCCTACCCTACCCGACCCTACACTACCCTACACTACCCTACCCTACACTACCCTACCCTACACTACCCTTTTCTACACTACCCTACCCTACCTTACACTACCCTACCCTACCTACCCTACCCTATCTACCTACCAACTTGTTGAACTATTTATTTGAATAAGAAATAATATACTACTATACGAATACAACCAACTTTTGTTTCTACCGGCAGCGTTGATCTAATTATAGTATAGTGATGTTATATAGCCTATAACCTTCCTCCAACACAAAAAGAATTTTTCAATTCCAACCAGTAGTTCCTGAGATTAGCGCGTTCAAACAAACAAACAAACAAACTCTTCAGCTTTATAATATTATAGTATAGATTAGTATAGATAGAGCAATCTACTTTACTACATTATTCCTCGTCTATGTCCGGACATTTTCCGACCAATTACTGAGGTTCGTTTTGCGTTAATTGAACTTCACTCATTAGCAAGCGCACTAGTCACTACTAAGTAATTCATTCATTTTCTAATAGGTAGAACGCAACGGTAGATTAATCATAATAATTTAAAAGCAAAGGCAGCATCCCATTTTGTACCTCTTAACGCAGTAAGGTAATGTTCCGTCTTTTTTTCTCTTTTTGACCGATTATTAAAACAATAATAATCGTATACTCAACAACAGCAACATCCCATACTATTTGTAAGTATGCAACCTTCATGCAAGACAAAATAAAAAGTCGTCTACCGCTTCTACAGTATAAGGATGATGTTAACTTTTCTTTTATATGACTTATATCATAAAGTATGACGTTCGAACCCAAGAAAATATATTTTACAATATAATCAGGGTCCTACTGGCGTATTTCACTGCTCACCTACCTGATTTAATCCCTTAATCGCATCTTACGACACCCACGAGACAAGATGGGTCCGATCTTGGCCGGGACATATGAGGACACCTATGTCATTATTATATTCCGTACTGAAACATTCAATACGTTTAGTTATATACAAATACTAGCTTTTGCTCGCGACTTCGTCCGCGTAGAAGTCGAAAATGGTTCTAATAGGATTTTTAATCGGTTTTTTACGTTATTAATTTTGTTCTAACCAATCACCAATCCCAAACAAACCAACCAATCTAATAGCTTTAAACGAGCAATTCTTGTATATATGTATATTTACATATATCATAAAAATTTCGGCAACGGCTTCAACGATTTTCATGAAATTTAGTATCCGGGTTTTTCGGGGGCGATAAATCGATCTAGCTAGGTTTCATTATTAGAAAATATCATTTTCTCTATTTTCACCCGAGCAGAGCTCGGTCGCCTAGTTACTAAATTATTATGTTAAAATGATGATATGATACATATAAAATATAGCCATTTATTCAGATCTAGCAGCTTAACCTAATAACAAAATTCTAAAACACTTAAGCTTAAAACTATTCTATTATTTATTGTTTTTAGGGTTCCGTATCCAAAGGATAAAAACGGGACCCTATTACTAAGACTCCGCGGTCCGTCTGTCTGTCTGTCTATATGTCTGTCACCAGGCTGTATCTCATGAACCATGATAGCTAGACAGTTGAAATTTTCACAGATGATGTATTTCTATTGCCGCTATAACAACAAATACTAAAAACATAATAAAATAAATATTTAAGTGGGGATCCCATACAACAAACGTGATTTTTTTGTCGTTTTTTGCGATAATGGTACGGAACCCTTCGTGCGCGAGTTTGACTCGCAATTGGCCGGTTTTTTTTCTGTAGATCAGCAGCCTAATTGTGTAAGTAAATTCGGCAACGGAAACAATCTGTTTCTTTCCCAAAAACGACGTTTCGCCGTAAGAAAAGTCGTTTTTGGGAAAGAAACAGATTGTTTCCTTTGCCGAATTCACTTACACAATTAGGCTGCTGGTTGCCAATCGGCAAAGGCCTCTTCTAACTTTTTCCATTCTGACATTCCTGAGCTACTTTATTACACGTTGTTCCTGCCACTTCTCTGATATCATCATCCCATCTTTTCTGTGGTCTGCCCCTTTTCCTTTTTCCATCCCTGGGATCCAACTACAACTCACCTCTTGTTATTTGACCTGCCCATCTCCATTTAGTCTTTTAATTTTCTGTACTACTTCTATGGTTTTTGTTTTACTCCTGATGACTCGATTTTTCAATCTGTCTGATCTCTCAACATTCAGCATATTCCTCTCCATAGTGTATTGGCATAGCGTATACTTTCTTATAAAATATAACAATCTTTATCATAGTACAGGGATTTAAGGGTCAAACCGGCTTATTGTGCATCATGATTTTTTTGATGCACAATGATGTATTTGATTTGTAATTGTATTTGTATATAGGTTTGTTTTTTTTATATGTAATGTTAATACATTTATTACCTTAATAAAGGAAAAAAGGGTTAAATAAAAAGAAAATAAAATAAAATTTTGTTATATTTTATGAACACGAAGCTCGGCCTTTGATCTGGTGAAAGTTACACGGGGGTATTATCTTTTTAAACGAAATCGAAATACCACACCTACCCTGGTATTTCTCTGTAAACAATATTTTTTGTCCTTCGGGTGCTAGAATCACCCGGCTACTCTGTGCGCTTACTCTGCATGCCACATATAACTGGCCGTGGGAAGAAGCAACTTTCCCTCAAGTCTACTCCCGCTACCTTACTTACCTGTCTCTACTATCAGTGGTTTAGGCTGTGCGTTGATACATCAGTCAGTCATTCAGGACAAAGCATTTTATGTATATAGAAGATAGATCTTCCAGCAATTTCTATATTCTTTGTTATGGAAACCTCAGAGCTAGATTTAACTCGGCAAGTGTCAATTTCAACGTACTTACTCGTAGCTATAGATAAGCCCGTCTCAGGATGCGATAAGTGCTCCAATGAGTGGATCAATTTATCACAGTGTCACCGCAGTCTGCTTGCTCCGTACACAGCACCCTCGTACACTCGCACACAATGTGTGACGCGGTGCAGCTATGCAGCGACAATGAAAATAATTGATCTCGGCACTCGGGTTGTCGCTGCACAGTCTACCACTCAGTCAGGATTACCACAAATTCGGACTGGAAATTTTAAACAATGTCATTACTGTAATTTGAAATACGATATTATTATTATTATTCACTGGCCGAACTGACAAACGTTGTCGTGCCCAAACTGAAAATCCTGTAAAAAAAACAGTTTTTCTCGAATTTTTGGATAACTTTCCCAATCTTTCTCTATCTAAGAACCTTCATCATATCAGTTGAAAGACGTCCATTGATGGACATAGGCCTCCCTCAAGCGTCGTCACATTGACCGGTCCCGTGCGTCTTGCATCCATCGGATCCCCGCAACCTTCACCAGGTCATCGGTCCAACAAGGGATTGTTTCAAAAATATTTTTTTTTCAAATCGGTCCATCTTTTCTCATGTGATACGCTTACTAACGAACAACATTTCATTTCATTTATTTATATAGACTTAGTAGGTGCGTTCATATATACAGGTCCTTACTTAAAAATCAATTAATTCGTAGCCATAATAAAACAAAACAAATAAAATAATAATAATAAAACCAGTCAAGCCCATGCACGCTAACACATACACATCCACACATACACACAAACACAACACACCACACACCAGAATACCACACACACACTATCTTCATACTCACATGCACACTACTACTACTTACTTTAACACCGCACCACACTTGTAATGGCAGCTCGAACACGGTGGTGACGGAAGTAACTGGTGCTTATAGCACAGGAATCCTCCTAGTTTAAGCCCAGTTGCACACATTTTGTATCTTGCCACTAACTTAATGATTCTAATTTAAGGTACAATCATTGTAATTAGGTTTAAGCCTTGAACAAATAAATATTGTTTATTGTTTGTTTATTATTGTTTAATATAAACATTCTGTAAATATTCTGTTTGAAAACTTAATTAGCTCTCACAGTTATTTAGCCATGAATCATTGCGTACATTAATCAAGAGATGGCGGAAACATAATGAGGCCGCTTCCTTTCACGTCATTATAAGAATTAACTGAAAAAAAACAAGTTCCTCTGGCGCCTCGATAACGCGCACACTGACAGGCTATTACGAACAGTTATAAATATATTGAAACTGCTACTACATCTTCCATAACAATATATCTATACAAATAAATAAAATTGAAGTGTCTGTTTATATGAAAGTATACTGTACTTATAACAAAACTCTTTTTTTCTGTCTCTCTATTCCGGATAATCTTCGAAACGGCAGGACGGATTTTGACGGGCTTTCACTGGCAGATAGCTAATGTTCTAAGGAGTAACATATGCTTTTATTTTGGAAAAAGAATTAGGGTTTCGCATAACAAATATAAAATCCTTAATTTTTTGGGGCAGACGAAGTCACGAGCATAACAAGCACCTTATACATAGATATGCAGCAGTTGATGTAGGGACACTGTTTGGTTTGAAGTCCTTGGAGAGTTTTCCACCCTGAAAAAAAAAGGGTACGACGTTATATTACAGGTAAAACATGTTGACTTTTTAATGATCTTACAAACGATATTTGCTGAGTCTGCAAAATTGGATTAATGATCAGAGTACTTTACTGTAAAGTTTAAAATCCAAGAAAGAAAATGCTAAATAGGGGTACCTAAAGTAGCAAAATGTCTTCATTCATTTAGGTTTAAGCTCGTAGGTCATCGTATCCACTATGCTGCCTATGTTCAATGGACTAATCTTTTTTTGTATAATCTTAAATCAAGAGATAAATACTTAAATTTTTGCGACTGTAAACAACTAATTCGCCGTCCAGACGTCGTTCGTAGTGTAAACGAACGAGTGGCCCCCTAATTGCTCTCTTGAATGTGATGGAGAAGTCTTATGAAGTACTTGCTCGTATACACGTGTGTGTATGTGCGGGGAGAGCGGGGACTCACAAATATACTTACTGTAACGGCTGGGTAAGTCGCGACTCGGGCTCGGGTAATTATATCAGCTGTGCACAAAGTGTTCATTTGCACCTCTACTTACTAGATTTTACAGTTGAATAGCAAATGATGTTTACGTTACGACGTAATGACGCTTATGTCATTAACAGAATCGTGTGGGAGCGAAACGTCTCCTTTATGAGTCTCACGTCGATAATGTTATTTCGCTTTGTTGATTTTGACACCTTCGCGAATTGTTTATGGAATTATAAGGAAATATGCATAAAATATAGTACGTAGGGTAGCTTAAATAGGTTAGTTTTTGAATACAAATAGTTTTTTCAAATAATCAAAGAAAACAATAAACATTCCGTTACCGTTTTCCTGTTTCACAATACTAAAACAAATAATGGTACCTATCATGGATCATTTCCTATTTATTACCAAAAATAATAATACATCAAGTGTGCGGAATCTATGGAAGCATACAACACGTTTAAAAAACACAAACGTCGAGAGTTATCTCCGCCATAAAGCATGGGGTCCGTTTGTAACGGATATTAGGGACAGGTTATGATGACCGGTTTCCGGACTGACGTCATGTCCGCCTGTCGGATTATATGTGTTTTCTGAATGGCAAAATTATGGGACATTTATGGATATAAGGGAATGTTTTATGGGACCTTTAAAAAAACTGTAAGCAGGTTATCGTTCAGCTATTGATTCGTTTAGAAAACCTACTTCTACAATTTCTTAGAAGTTACTAAACAATAAATTGGTACGTTTTGTCCCCAAGTTTAGGATATATGGCAAGTAAGGGATCGACACAAAATCGGGTTATTAGATTGATATGAAAACTTTGGCGTAACTTGGCTTGGATACTGGCGAAGGCCGCACAAGTTACACACCTATGTAAATTATTCACGCGGACGAAGCAGCTAGCTTTACTCGTTTTTCAACTTAGATAACTGTGTGTAATACAATGTACGTTAACGTATAGTTGTTTAAAGTTCAAAGCTGCGAATCACAAGTAGTTAGTCGGCGTTTGAAGTAGTTGTTAGTTTACGAATATCCGAGTATCCGTGACGTCGAATGTCGCGCGAACACGATGTTAATTAGGAACAGCAAGACAGATAACATTATACATACTAATACACAGCCGCGTCAAAGGATATCCACTTATTCAAAATTTCAAACACAATATTAACACTGATACGGAAAATTTCCACTAAGTACTTATGTAAATATGAGGAGCTCGTGGCTAAATAATAACAGCTGCGCAGGTCAAACTTCAAGGTTAATCAACGCTTGACGAGGTCGGTCCGTGGAAGGGTGACCATTTTAACATACCGAGTTTCCTCCGTGCCTTGGAAAGCACGTTAAGCCGTTGGTCCCGGCTGTCATTTGAAGATCTTTGACAGGCGTTACGAGTTGTCAGAAGCTTGAGATCTGACTCCAGTCTTACCAAGGGGTATCGTGTTACCCAGTTACTGGGTTGTGGAGGTCAGATAGGTAGTCGCTCCATGTAAAACACTGGTACTCAGCTGAATTCGGTAAGACTGGAAGGCGATCCGAACATAATTGGAAATAAGGCTAGATGTTTTATGTATAAATGAATTCTGATTATTTTTTATTTATATATATATACAGCTAATACAGCTAAGTCATCTGATTGATAGAGATGTCGTGGGAGGCGACATTACGCTTAGACCATTGACCTTTGCGGGTTCTGTGACATCTACTTCTCTCGAATTTTTACTTAAGTTGGTTTTACAGACTGTTCGAATGATTTTAACACTAAATAATGTATTATTTTGTGTCTATCTATGTAGCGTATTATGTCCCCCTTCTGGGTAAATGCCTCCCTCTCCCTTTTTCTCAAAGAAATCCTGTAGTTTCCTATTGCGGTCTGCCGCGATGTTGTCTGGCGTTTAATGGGACCCATTATTAGGTTCACCCATCTCAATATTTTAGTCAAATTAAATCAAAACATCCACCAGTTTATACAACCGACCAAATGTAATTGTAACATCCACGACTGTCTTAATTTATGTAAGTGCCCTCATCATAACACTTCATTTTTGGCAGCTCAACTATGAGAAAAATACTCCGTCGCTCCGCAAATGCACTGCGAGACAACTGTTCTATCGTATTTAAGTCAATTTCTGCAGCAAGAATTTGGTAATTACACGAACTAAGTGCGGTAGATTATAACGGACAACTTTGACCGCAAATTATATTTCGGAGACAAACTATTTCCACAATAAGTATTTAGTCTGGGCCGCGTGTTTAATTAAATTTCCTTTTCTACACGTTCCGGTGTTGCTAATAAATTAAAAGGACACATTCGCTAGCTGTCTGGGTAAAGACGAGCATGTGAATATTGTGTGCTGCCGTGTTTTAAGTTGTTATTTCTTATAGCAACTAGAAAGCTATAAGCCAAATGCTAAAATTACCTTCGTGTCAAGCATATAGAATAGAAAAAGACCAAGCATTACATGTGTTTTCTTTCTGGCTAGTAGATACGTGGGCAACAACTAACAATCTTCGTAACAAAAAACAGATTATTTGAATAAATACAGCCGAATCCTCGCACGCAACCAAAAGTTTGAATCACATAGAGAGTAATAAGTAGCTACAGAGCTAAATGTAACTTCAAGCAGGCTGCCGTGGTTTCTATGATATTATGTTTAAACTTCCACTTAGAGCAGCCGTAGCCTGGCCTTAATTAAATACCAAATTTGAGAGAGTTATTCGCTTACGAGACGGAATAAAGGAGGCTATCGTGCAGCGTGCTGCTACACTACATTCCCATCATAGTTCACGTTCGGACACCATCAGAGATAATTTACACATGAATGTAGCGGCAGACATTGCACGCCAGCATCATGTCTGAATTTCAGACAGAAAGCTGACACCGAGCTTATTTCTATATTTTCAAAATTTCGCTGTTCTTGGCGTTTCCGGACAGAGAAAAACCGAACAAAAAAAAATGTATTCACGCTACTCAACTACCAGCGAATACAGTACAGATTCTATAGTGTTTTTTAGGCCGAATAATGTTATTCGTTTTCTCCATGTAGCCTGACAAACAAAACGATTATATGATTATTGTGGAGAAACTGCTTTGTGGTAACTTTTTGTTTTTACTCGACTCCGAATACGAGTTGGTTTTTGTCGGCAGAAAGGGACAGATGAAAAACTTTAGGTATTACCAGTAGAACTATAAACGTCGCTAGGTGCTTACCAACCAACTATACCTATTAGAATCATAATAAAATAAATGAGAAAAGTTTTAGAATTGCTCATTTGTCATTGATTTAGAATATGTTTGACGAAGAATTTAGCAAGGCTATTGTTAGCCGTTATTATTCTGGTCAATCAAAGAACGCTGACCTAGCTAATACCTTACCTATTAAAAGCGACTCGTTTTGTAATGTTCTCTTTGCTCACCAGTTATCACGTAGAGCGTCGTGCGTCACAAAGTCAAGTCAATTTCGTTTTAAAGTCTATCGATCGAACGATATGAAATTCTACAGGAAATTTTAATTTATAATTAATTTATTAGCACTGTCTAGCAAGAGAAGATAGCAGGTACAATCTCTTGCTTTATATGAGCACGTCTGCAAATACCGGGCTGGTCTGATTTAAGTGAAGCAGCAAAATACCTATAATTATACAAAGTCATGAAAACAAAACAACATCAAATTGGTCAGCGAAATGAGTTTGATCATATTTACAAAGATACGGAAACAATGCAATTACCAGATGATATCAGGATTGAAGGTAACATATATTATATTGGACTGAGCGGGGTCGGAGTAATTTCGATCAAAACTCAGGTAGATAGGTATTTGGATTGTATCTGAAATCAAAATACCTAGCTACTTAAGTATTTTGTAGGGAAAAATATTGACATTATGTTTTGCAAAAGAGATTTTAGAGATTCCTTCGGTGGTTCGACGAGCTTCGTTTGAGGGGATTACTTACAAGGCTCGCTTCACAAATAGGCCTCGGTTAAGCCGAGATTAACTTTCTAAATCATTCTTTTGCATAAAAAATTACCAACAAATTCTCTTCAAAATGTCGCATTTTAATGTCAGTGTTTATTTTCTTACATGCGAATTATAGCTTCTTTTAGTTTAGGTTGCTTTAATAAAAAGCATTAGGTTTGAACCCACATAAATAGCTAATAAGGTATGTTATTACGTTCTACGTATGTTAAAACTGCAATGTACACACTTTATGAATATATCATATTTAACAAAGACCACCTGGAACGGATAATCTTATGAAAAGATAGAGTTGTGACTTCATTCAAGCTGGCAGCCCGCCCACTAGGAAAATATTGAAAAGTTTTCACCAAATGACAATATTGACTCTTCCTATAAGTAGATAGGTAGGTCAATGCTGTTTTACGTACCATAACGTATTATTTATTCAAAATCTGCTAATTCTTAAGGCGCAGATACCCCTCAGCAGCTAATTTTGAAATGAAAATCACGTCTAAACGGCTAGTCGTATTTTTTTTGGGAAAACTGTTGTTATTAAAAATATGTTACCTTTGACCACTATCTTAATAATTTGATCTAAGAAAATTTTAAGTTTTATTCGTGTACCATAGTGTAATTAATTTGTAAAGTTATGTCTAACAAAAAAACCGGCCAAGTGCGAGTCGGACTCGCGCACGAAGGGTTCCGTACTTGGTAAATTGCGGTTTACGATTTATGACGTATAAAAAAAAAACTACTGACTAGATCTCGTTCAAAACAATTTTCGCTGGCAGTTTACATAGTAATGTACATCATATATTTTTTTTAGTTTTATCATTCTCTTATTTTAGAAGTTACAGGGGGGGGACACATTTTACCACTTTGGAAGAGTCTCTTGTGCAAACTATTCACTTTAGAAAAAAATGATATTAGAAACCACAATATAATTTTTGAAGACCTATCTATAAATACCCCACACGTATGGGTTTGATGAAAAAAAATATTTTTAGTTTTAGTTTCAAGTATGAGAACCCCCAAAATTTATTGTTTTATTTTTATTTTTGTGTGAAAATCTTAATGCGGTTCACAGAATACATCTACTTACCAAGTTTCAACAGCATAATTCTTATAGTTTCGGAAAAAAGTGGCTGTGACATACGGACGGACAGACAAACAGACAGACAGACATGACGAATCTATAAGGGTTCCGTTTTTTGCCATTTGGCTACGGAACCCTAAAAACGACAATCACACCAAAACCGCCGAGCGTATTCTAATGAAATGGTACCCATTTCAAAGGCAATTTAAGTATGTATCTGAGGCTTTTTTTAGGGTTCCGTAGCCAAATGGCAAAATACGGAACCCTTATAGATTCGTCATGTCTGTCTGTCTGTCCGTGATCCTACAAACGTTAGTTTGTAGGATCAATTGTGTTCTTTCAATATTTTTTTCTACCTACCTTCTTTTTACCAGACTGCCGAAGGAGGTTAATTTGTTTATCAGTCTATGTATGTATGTTTGTTCCTATATGACGTTCTAGAAACCAAACGCGTTGGCCGATTTTGATGAGTCTCACGTCAATCGATTCGTCTTAACCCTGCGAGTGTCACTGGCTACATTAAAATAGCAAAATAGAAAAATGGCGTATTTTGGGCGCCATAATGTGGGGGCCCAATTTTTTTTTACTATATACATCTGGTTTTGGTCAGCCAGCTCACGCATATGTATCCTCCGACTGCACAGCATGATTTCTTCTTGTTTACGTCTTTTTAGTTGGCTTTTTAAGCAGTCGGGTTTTTAGTTATTTTTAAATATTTTTTTCCTATGAAGATAGTTAGCAGACAGATGTAGTACCAATACATACAGTGAATAAATAGTCACTTCAAAATGTCCAGCATTTCCGCTATAATTAAAACAAGCTAAAACTTTAAGGTCTGACCAAGTGGGCACTCACTTACAACTTGTATTATAGGTAGGTAACCTATACCCTTAACTGAACTGCCAAAAACTCATCAATTTCGATGCTAGTGTTCGGCTTCCACACCGAACTCAATATTCAATCACAAAGTTTTGCGGTTCCTAGTTAACTTTAATTCAGTTGATTTCCCGAAGTAAGAACAGATTGGTCCGACAGCAGAGCGATTCAGCAAATGGACTTGTAAATAATTAGATGGACACCTTGTAGGCAAGAAAGGAATGATTGAGGTATTTGCTGAGATGGCGAATGAAGGCGTTAGACGCATTATTATGTTCACGAGCGTTGGAGTCTCGAATTCCCTAACTAGGGCTGCTCAATCGGCGAATGAAATTGTGGAAAAAAAGTACCTACACATACCTATCACTGTAAGTGGACTAGTCTGGTGATTGCTTTACCGAATTAAGTTACATACGAGTTTAGAGAGAAAGGTTGCTGCAAAAAGTCGCAATGGGCGACCTTTCAACAAACCTTGATCTACCGATTATTCAATACTTTCTAACCATGTAGCTGCCGCCCGTGACTCCAAAGTGAATACGGCAACGCAAAGAGTTTGACCGCTATCCAATCGACCAAATCGACCAATCACATGCGAGATGATAGACGTGATGTGGATTTCCGTCTGTGTGATTGGTTGATTTGGTCGATTGGATAGCAGTCAAACTCTTTGCGTTGCAGTATTCATTTACGCAATACTGCTGCTGATCTATTTTATTCTGATATATAAACTATATTAGCTTCTGCCTGCGGCTTCGCCCGCGTGAAAAGTGTCATATATAAGGGAACATTATACCGGGTTTAAAGTATCCTATGTGCTATTTCTGACTATAATCTATCTCTGTGCCAAAGTTCATCCAGATCCGTCCAGCCGTTTGAGCATGAAGAAGTAACACACACAAACACTCACAAACTTTCGCCTTTATAATATTAGTGTGATTACTGTAAATGTAAAGATTCATCAAAATCCCTTACTTCAGTAGGTAGTTGTCGCGTGATAGATAGGCATGTATCCCTCCTCACAACGTTCGCATTTATAATAGTAGTAGAATAATGAAAAAAAAGTAGGTTTTCTATTGAAACTCCGTACCTTCTAGGTACGCTTGGCCAGTTCAAGGTCAAAGTTTCAGGTACCACTGACGTGTGGTCGACTGTACCGGGCTACCAGAAAACTTCAGCTCGTGCCTTCTTCAAATGCAGTGGCAAAAGAAAGTTTACTCAATTTTCTAAATATAACTGTTAGGTATCAAATGTAGTCACACATTTATTTTAGAAGCCAACGAGATTAGATAATCGTGAACATGTTAACATACTGAAGCTCATACAAAAACCTATATAAATCTAGAGGGGATTCGCAGTTCCGCTGAAGCAAAGAGTACTTCTACTTAAGTGCCGGGAGGTGAGAGCGGAACCTATTGATCTAGCTCATATGTGCGTCTGTTACAGACTAACTTCTGACGCGTTGACTGTTTCCAGTTTAACAAAGTAAGGAGTGTTAGGTATAGCTTCCTAATGATTACGTATGGGCTAAAAATACTATAACAAGCTTGACTAAATACTAAGTCAATTCATGAAGCTTAGACGAGAGATTAATTTAAGTTAGAACTAGGTAGATTCAGCCTTACATCTGCAGTCGCCTCATTTGTAATACACAATGTGCTGTGCTTACATTAAGTAATTACCCTTACTAATCAAGCTCTATACTCCGGGCTCTGAGGTAACCCCTGTAAGGCACAAAGAAGGTTCCTCGATCACTGAAATCTGAATGTCCGCTCATTCCAAAGGATGGGTCACAGTACTTTACCCGTGATAGTTTTATTTTCGGTGTCACACTGTGTAGACAATCGCTCTGATTCCTTTCCGAGAGAAAGGTTTATTTTTCCGTTTGGATGTATAGGCTGTGAATCTAGTCCTCGATAGTAAATTATTCTTACAATTTGTTTCCTCGGCCGCCTGTCACAAGCTTTTCTTAGAATTCGAATAACAATGCTCTTTGTAATAAAAAACTTTTTTGCAAAAAAATACGACTTCCAAATGAAAAACTACAAAGTGAAAAATAACTTTATTTTTGGAAATCGGTGTCTTTCGTAGATACCAATTATTTGCGATATGGACACCGACTTCCAAAAATAAAGTTATTTTTCACTTTGTAGTTTTTCATTTGGAAGTCGGTAGTATTTTTTTGCAAAAAAGTTTTTTATTTCTCCCTTTTTAGTTTTACCTACCTAATAGGCAAGTTGTTTAGTAAGTACCTATTACGCCAGAACAGATTACCCGAAAAACATGAAACTTGAACATAACCGGTGAAATTAGAGTTCTGCGTACCCCTTTCAGTATACTGGCGTGATGTTATGTTATGAAATGGTATAAACAATAAACAGACATGCGATTGAAGCAATCCCGAATGATTTGCCGTTATTTATTGAAGAGTTCTGTTGTATATCTCCGAAGTTCTTCATCAGATCTTTAACAAATTAAAATGGGACCAATTTCGGAACATGTTATTTCAAACAAAAAAAGAATTTTCAAAATCGGTCCACAATTGGCGGAGATATCGGTGAACATACATAAAAAAAAAAAAACATACAAGAAGTCGAACATAGAACCTCCTCCTTTTTGGTAAGTCGGTTAAAAAGTATTTCTACACTAACATCGAGGGAAACTGTGGAAGTTGTCTCTTATTTCGTTGTAATATAGTAGATGTCTGATTTTTAGGTAGATTAATTGAAATGTCCCTAACCGGTCGGCTAAAAAGCGAAACATTCTAAAGTATCGATTGGATTTGAAATTGATTACAAATAAAAAAATAGTATAGCGAAACAATGTATGTATCCGCGAAATACTCTCGAATCTGTTATATTTTAGAGTTAAATAAGAAAATCGATTCTGATTTTCGTATCGTGTATTGTGATCTTATTTACATGTTATAATGTTTGTTTCTAAGACGTCAAAGCCACCAACGAGCATCAAGTAGAATGTAAACACATTATACTAACAAGTTGTGAACACTTTGCAATCTGATGTGTCATATCGTTTACATTTTTGTACAAAAATGCTTAACGCGTTAAAATTCCATCTTCGCATAACTCACAATGTCTCATTAAGTTGTATTGGCTACAAATAATAAAAGCATTTATGCGAAGGAAGCTGAAACGTGCCCGAGGAAATTATTAAAACAAAGTTCATTCTAGAAGTCTTTTTTCTGCGAGCAAAACTGTAACGAGCAGATAGTATAGACAAGAATTGGGTATTGTATGATAACAATGCGCAGTTATAACTTTTAATTTCTGCTCATGTTGTTCCGCTGTCTATCGGAGCGGAGTTGTAGACTGAATAAAATTGCTCAAAGACTGCGATGCACGCTCGCCGAAGCGTATGCAAGCGCCCGGAGTGCCCCTTACTTACTGTATTCACTCAAGGAAATAAGCCAGGAACACATCGCATTTCTTTACGACTATCATATTTTTTGTTACTCCTTAAGCGACGGTTTATTTTTAATTTTGTAAGACTTATTTTATTTCAACTTCGGTTAGTGTTGTGAAATTAGGTTTTATAAGAAGAAAATGCTGCAATTTACGATGTAAACTGATGCTATACGCTATTAGCAGATATTGGTAGATAAATTCCAAATAAGTAATTAACAAACTCAGATTTAATTTCACAATTATAAATATTTTCATTTGCAATGTTGGTGTTTCGGGTAACATTTTACTGATTTTTTTAAATTTTCGTTGTCACCTATATCTGAAATGATCTACATTCAAAAAAGTTGTAATTGTAAATCTGTTGAGGACCTTATAATAACCAGACGGAAGTGATAATTCATTATAAATTAAAACGTCCCAAGATGTTTAAACTCAAACTTTTATGTAGCAAAGTGTAATTAGCGGAACAGAAATCTCTTGGAGGTCAAATTATTCATCGTTTTATGACAATGGTAACACGAAACTTGTTTCTGGGACCAGGCACGGTGGGTAGACAGCGGCAGCGGACGGCACACGGCGGTACAAGTTATAAAATAAGCCACTGGAAGCGTGTAGACGAAGCGCTAGCCGGTGCCGATGCCGACAGCGATGTTCGACCCGGCGAACTGGAGCCACGCCAAGCCTTTCAACAACTTGCAATATAAATACGTACTACGCATGGTTGAACTATTCAATTGCTTCCTAGCTTTGTGTGCGATCATAAGCCACAATTTATTGTTTATTATCGGACGATACGCAACTGTTTCTACTTGTTTAAAAAAAAACAAAACACTCTAAATGTTTATTTACGTAATTGCTAGGCTAATTAGCGGCAGAAATTGAAAAGCTATGAACATTGTTTCGCTGTTCTGTAAAATATCCATATTCCATTAGTTTTGCGTTGCTAGTTGGATAATGAGTACCTACAACAAATCCGATAGCATCAAAATTAACATAACGGCGTTAATTTAGACAGTATCAGCTATGCGAATAAACATTTAACACGTCTAAATCATTTAGGAAAACAGTAATGATTTGCATAATAACCAATTACGTTGAATTGTATCACAATGTTTATCGGAAATGATGATTAGATAACGGAACAACGCAACGGAATTTAATTCATTCCACTGTGAAAATAGAACAATAACACAGTGTAATGAAAGATGATGTCATAGAAACAGCTCTTGTTCAAGACGTTCCGCGCCAGGGAGGTTCATTATAGTATCGTGTGTATTTGACAATGGTAGTTTTAGTAGATACTCTCAGTATATCGCTGCAAAGATACTTGTACAATATACGAACCACACACAAGCACCACTCACTCCTAAGTGCTTGATCCCTACCGAAGGCCCAGCTTTTATTATGACATAATAAAATATGATTATGGTTTTATATGATTTTATTACAAGGTTTACACACACTTTGTATGCAGTATACCTTGTTGGGGAACGAAAGTTGAGAGCAAGTTTAGAGGCACGTATGCTGGGATAGAACGCCGCGCACCTCCGGTCACAGATATCTGTTATTGACGGCGTTCATAGTTAACATACACGAAGTACACGCGATACGAGAGAGCCCCATTAATATTCGCAATGGATTCACGCTTAAAAGCCGCCCAGGGCATCTTACTCTTCTTATAATAGCTAAATGTTTTATGGTTCCGTAATGTGTAAGTCCTGTTAACATTTTAACGTGTAACTTCTGAATAAGGCCTCGTGTACGGTAATTTGAATAGGGGTTACGTACCTTTTTTAGGAGTCTTTTTTTAATCAGTTTTTTGCTTTTCTCTCGACTATGTCACTTAAATTTCGAATCTTGAGTTAAATATTTCACACACCTCGCTCGTTTTCTAAATAGATTATAAACATGTAGAATACATGTGTTAGGGATTATGTTTTCATTTACCTAGCTGAACGTATACCTACAATTGTTCCTATTGAACTTTCGGTAACAATTGATTACCTGGGTAAGCTTTGTTAATCACACCTGCCAGTATCAAGGAAAGCCCCTACTTCTAACTTTTCTCTTTTACATCATTAAATTTCAAATCATGTTTCAATTTCGACGAAACAAACTCAGAGCAAATGACGATTGTATGGTGTTATTTGACAGAAACTAGAGCACTTCGCAAAGAAAGTGACACCAAACTTACTAAATAAATACAGACGAACTTCATTAATTAACAAGAGAATGAGACAAAACTAATTGCCGGCGAGGCTTCGTGGATATCACGTTAAATCAAAATTTATTTTTCGGGGAATCATAATTTGCAGGTTCAAAATGAGTGAAATATATTTATTAGAGAAAATGGACCTCACCAATGTGTTTTAATCTATTAAAAATGTTTTGAGCTTGTACAAGACGGCAAGCTCGTAGATAAAGCTTGGTAAAGAAGCGCTTAATTAAAAGTATACAATAATAAAGGAGCGCTGAAAGGCGGCTGCCGCTCGCGCTTTACATTCAATGCCAATGTAGATCCGATAACCGGTAAATAACGCGCGATTCCCTCAGTATTAGTTAATATTGATACATAAAACAGCCAGTAAATAACCGAAACAAGATAGAAATACGCAAACGGACTTCTTTTTATTTATTTATTCGGATGAAATAGCGAACTTTTTAATAAAATCACGAGTTACTAGTGCGAAAGCGCTGAAAAATATGTGTTATATTATCAGTTTATCATCGGAACGTTCCATATGTTGCCGCGGAAACTCCTTCGGGAGGACAGCAACAGGAAACTAGCAATAATAATATATTCAAGTCGCATTCTTAATATTTTTATGTTTATGACATGTCGGATATTTTAGTTTCGGTGCAATACTTTCACTTGAACAGTACATGGCAGAGTATTTATGGAAAGAAAACGAAAAGAGCAATTTCAGAGGAAGATGGGTCGAACTGTTTCCTTTTACTGTTTTGAACAGAGAATTCCAACTGCAAAGTTTTGTGCGATGTATGAGGATATATCTCGAAGCTATTCTTGTTTATGGGAAGTTCTCGTACAGATTCGTTTCCCGAGCATTCAGATCTGTAATAAACCGTTTACTTGAACTTAAACTCGCACTTATTTTGCCCTTCTTTATAGATTGAAACTTTGAGCATCAAGACTGTCCTTATTTGTGTGTTTCCGACTTTTGGGACGAATATACGTGTCACGTCACGCCGATAATACCCGAAGAGGTAGGCAGTGAAGTAATGTCACACATGCTACCCGGACTAGGGTGTAGCTTGTGTTTGGGGCGATTGTAATAGGTGAAGAACTTATCGCAATGTCGGGATACTACTGAAAAACCCCAGTAACCCTTTTCCTGGTCAGGTAATCGAACCCACGTCATCGTGAGTCCGAGTCGGAAAGTATTGCGTGTTTACACTTGAACCGGACCCAAACAATGCTGTGTGTTTACTGATGTAGGTCAGTTGGTATTGCTTCCCCGGGAGAACTCTTCCCCAAGGATACTATAATAAAGGAAACTATATTACTTCTAAATTCTCTTGTGACTTTTACGAAATAAAAACATTAAATATAAATAAGAACCTCTACCTTTTTTGGACTCGGTTAAAAACGGGATACTGAAATGTGAAAAATAACTTCAATTTTTAAAATCGGTGTTCTAGTTTTTGTTTCTTTGTTTTTCGACACCAACTTCCGATGTAAAAATGTTTTATTTTTCTCTTTTCAGTTGTGGTATCTTATTACATATCTTTATTGCCCATAGTTATGTCAGAATAAATTACTGGAATAACATGAAACTTGAACACAACCGGAGAAATTAAAGTATATCAGGGTGACTGTACACACATGCGTACCCCTTTAGAGCGTACCGGCGTGATGCTATGTTATGAAATGGCGTAAACAATAAACAGACATGTGATTGCAGCAATCCCGAGAGATTTGCTGGCATTTATTGAAGAGTTCTGTTGTTTATATCTGAAGTTCATCATTAGATCTTGATCAAATTTAATAAAGACCACATCAAAATTCTGAGGTAACAAACATAAACAAATTCTGTCGAATTGAGAAGCCAGAAGATTCTCAATACTTTTTGAAGTCGGTTAAAAATTGAGAGCTATCGCTAATAGATTCCGATTAATAAACCCTGGGGAGGACGGTATCACCATAGCACGTAGTGATCACGTCTCCGTGTTCGATGAGCGTGTTGGGATTCATGATTTAGTTTCTCCTGGGACTAGGCAAGAGTAGCATTGGAGAGGCCACCTGTGCATACCTAAAAAAGACTATGAAGGATCTCGAATTTGCAAAAATGCCGAGGCTGTTCACCATCTAGATTTATACCCTTCTTCTTTCCTTCTTGCACAATGGAAATATCCACAAGAGAAATTCCGCACGGTCAAACTCGCAAGCTCTTAATTAGTCCTTTATAAATACGGACGTAAGAACAAATTGTGTTACCGCCAGTGATAAGTGATCACTTCTTAGCTCAATTACAGACGCAAGTGAAGCTCGCCGAGATGATCCAGTGATCTAGATCCGATAACGAGACTGAGCTTCACTATAACTGTGTTACCCTCATGCCGAAGTGCTGCGGTAATTGTGTTAATCTTCATCCATGAAAGCGTTTATATGCATGCACGAGAAACTAATACTAATTCACAAATAAAAACTTTTTAAAATACTTTATACGTTTTCTGTGAAAATCTTATTCGGTATATAATTATAGACAAATTATTAATATATTTTTTGGATTAAAACAACCATCTTTTCAACGCCTACGTCAGTCACAGCAAAAATAGGGCCTATTTTTATCCGTTTTATTCCAGGCTAACACATAATGATATATCATGTTATCCCAAAATATCGTGTATTATAGGCTCCGTGTTACTTCTACATGATTACTCTTAATATACAAAATAAGCAATATGATAAGCAACCATGCACCCCTTATTACCATTTCATTACGCAAATCGATTTTTGTTATCAGCTACGGAGCGTAGCATTTGTATCGCTACGGCGTAGCGCTACGGAGTCACGCCGCTACGGTGCTACGAGCGAAGCGCGGAGCTACGTGCACTAAATGAAGTAGCAATTACGTACGGTTCCCGAGCTTGTTATCAATAAAAGAGGGATCATTTGTTTCTATTAATGAGCCCGGGCTTGATTTATGTTAGTTGGGCCAACTAGCAGAATGAAATACAGCTGTAAATTATATGTATTGTATTACGTCTACGAGAGATTACTTGCTTGTTTTTCTAGTAACGTATTATTAATGAGTTTTTATTTCACGATATTTATTTTTCATGGTTCTTTTTTGCTTTAACATAAAACTTTACCTATTTTCCTTACCTTTGCAGGAAAACAGACACATGTCCGGGTCTGTAAAAAGAAAATGGTCTCTTAAGGTACATTTTATATTGTAGGTGGATCAATTACCATCAAAGTTCCGTAACTATAAAAGATACCAAGTTTTAATAGTATGAAGTTATCAGTGTACCAGTGGGCTTTACTGTACCAACTGATGTAATCTGGGATACGCTATAGTGCTGCCGGCGAAATACGCCCACCTTCTTCGGTAGGGAATTTTATACTTTATTTTTATAATGTGGGCGGTTTTCGCCAGAAGCATAGAACAATCATTGATCTAAAACGGCTTAAATATACAATTGCCATAGCTGTCAGCCCCGATTGGAACGTGAACTGTAGGTGTATGATGTAGAGTGTAGGTGTATCTCCACCGAGTACCTACACCCACAATCACGGGCACAGATGGAGTTTCTTGTGCGTTCTTCTCCATAACAAGCTACATTTCCGAATGCACGGTAGAATAAATTTTTATTACTTGTTAATTTTAACGTTCAAAAGTGCCGCATAATGGCCTACTTGAAATAAACTACACTACAATACACATACATATACAACTACAGCGATCTCTTATCTCAAATTACTACTCAAACATAGATGAGATAATTTTAAATATTCATTACCTGGTTACCATGATATTCATAACTTTTCTTCTAAAATAAAGAAAGAAAGAAAGGAAAATATTTATTTGTGACCCGCACAGGAGAAACGAGATACAAAAAAAAAACAAGTCTAAGTAGTTAAGTAAGTAGTGGGTAAGTAGTAGTAGTAGTCTGTTCTAAGTAGTAAGAAACAATTTCGCTGTTTGCCTCTGGATATATTTCTCCGTTTATTATTCTAAACCACGCGGCGGATTTTATACAATACGGTCACTAATATAAAGTGGCCACATCATCACTTAACATCAGGCGAAATACGCGGCCAAACGGCGGTCAAACGCGAGCATAAACAAAAAAAAAAAGGTAGGGGTCGCTAATTTATAATGATTCCAAAATATTTATGCCAGTGACTGTTCCTTAAAAATAATAGTACAGTAAAACATAGAGACGTTAACTAGAATATACTTACAGAACCACATGCATTTGCAACCTTCTCTAGGTTTAAATCTCTTAAATGGCTCACCTTTACTCTGCGGTTAGTTCCATTCTCTTTTATCCTTCAACGTTAGTAGCACAAGCTGTTGCATCACAAATTACCTGCCGTATATGATGCAATATTTTAACAAAGTTATTTATTGCTTTTGAAATTGGAAAATATGAAAACAGGCCGCAAATATTTGTCAAACAAAATTATACGCAGTACAATGTTGTCCAATATAACCTTGATAAGTTGTTGAAAATTCAACCCTGGCAAATGTCTATGACTCTTCTGTGAGGGCATACGATGCCATTAGTGATAAAAAGTCTGGGTACTCTGCGCTAACATAGGTGTAATAATAACAAGACTCGTAATGACCTCCTAACTTAACACATAATGGTTATTTACAGATATTTTTATAACAAACAAAACATGCAAAGTTTTATAAAAACAGTCTGAGAAATTATTATGAATGTATTACACATTACTTTATCAGCATATCGAAAGGACCGCTCCTTCTTGCAGTATTGTACAGTTTACAAGCTTGAATTCCTAGCTTTATTTGTTGGTAGCGATCTCAGACACACCGTTGCGGGCACTTTAAGCACACAAGTTACAGGTAAGCCTATGCACTGACCCGCCCTGTAACCGACATATAAGGGCCGTCGTTCACCTGTCACCTTTGCTTCCAAAGCCGGGTAAGTCAATTCGGCCGCGTCTCCCCACGCAAGCAACATGTGGCCCTCAATATACATAAATGGGTAAAGTGGGGAGCGAACGGCGAAGGGACTAAGTCGTTAACATGGAAACGGGAAACGTACCCGTTGAAATGGGGAGCCGCACACGCGAGGTGAAGTGTGAGTCCGGCGATTTACGTCACAAGATACTCGACAATACGATACAATAGTGTGTATACAACTCCGGAGTGGTTTCCGGTGAAGAACACCCACTTTGCTGCTTCTTATCTTATCTATATAAAATGGCATGAACCGATCATTTCAAGCAGATGAATTGCCTGTGCTACTAAGCACACAGATATTACAAATCATAGTTAAAATGTTTACGATTTTGGCAATACTATCTTCCAATAGTAACAAACCAAGTTCAGAAATGCACGTTAGCAGACTAATATGACGATACAAATTGGATGTTCCGGAATGGCGACCGCAACATTCGATCCTGTGGCTAGGGGATGTGTAGTAAGTGAGTGATAACCGCAAGGTCGGCGAAGCTAATGCACGCACTGTATATGTATCGAGCGAGACGTTAATGTAAGACCCTCAGCTGATCCCCGCCGCGACGGTGACAACCAGCTTGCATACAAACTTTGCACTTAATTACTTTATATGCGCTCGAATACTTGTTTAGCTTGATAACTAAGACAAATAATTTAGCCAAAGACACAAGGTAAGCCCCGGACAATACACTCAACCATCTGACCTGGTTAATTTGGTTGTCATACCAGTACTGCAGAAGGTCAACTAGCTCATCAGCTAGACCCTGCTCCCACTTTGACCACAGGATGTCGTAATTAACCAGATCAAAGGCCTTAGCAGCGTACTGAATTGTTATAATCACTTTGATTTTGTATAGAGTACAAATTTACAAGTATGAGTCGGCAGGACGACATTTCTGAGCCCGACTCGGTAGGGTCCTTCTCTACCCCCAGCCACTTTTGCACTTGGTGGTAGGTGCGAACGCATATAAATCTTGGCAATCTTTGAAGTACCATTGCTTGGTCTCTACATCGTTTAAAGAGCTGTGATTGGGTTTAAATTTTTGCAAATTTATTGTATTTAATTTTATAAAAATAGATCTTTGTTTGCCGACAAACGCCTTTTAGAGTGTTTGACTTTTAGAGTGTATGACTTTTAGAGCGAAAAGTGAAAAATTTCCCATAATTTTGCTGTATTTCGCGTATTTCGCAGCGAGCCCACGATTTTCGAAGTAACACTATCCTAACTGGTCCATAAAAGATACTAAAAATCCAGAACTACATCAAGCTTATAATATTGATTTCTACAGTATTATTGTTGTCAACAGCTGTTTTAGTAAACTCCGCAATAAAAAAGTAAATAAAAATTGTTAATTGTGCTAATAGGACTTTAAAACATTAACAACCATACAGAAGTGTGCCAGAAGCTATTGTGAATATATTGTAACGAGCGAAATTCAAGTAATAATTGGCAAAAAACAACAAAAACAAAGAGCTTAAAACGTACAGTTTGACAGTGACAGACCAGTGAAAAATAACAAAAATATAAGAACAGTGAGAACTATACAAGAAAAACACCAAAGTGAATACGAATTAGCAAGAAAAGAAGAAATTAGTGCCGATAATATCAAAATTTCCATCCAACAAAGTCACTTTTACGATATTAGAGTCAGCGCCATCTAGTATCGAGTGGCAACAACATACAACCAAGACTCAAACCATCAATAATCTATACCGGATCGCGGAAGTAGCGACATCTATCGGTAAATAGCAAACAAAATGGAAGACTTAGCAAACATTTTAAAATCAATAAAATTTGATATATCCGAGCAAAAGAGAGAAATGAAGGAAATGGAAGTTAATATTACAAATAGTATAAACAATAATATCAGCGAAAGTTTCAAGCTAATTGAACAGAAATATGGTAAATTAAACGAACAAGTTCAAAATCAACAAAACATTTTGGATCGTATGGAGAGACACATCAGGAAGAAAAACTTGGTATTTTTCGGCATTGAGGAAGGAGAAAAATCATATCAGGAGTTGGAAAGTAAAATTCTGTCATTCATTGGCAAAATTAATATGCATTGTGAGCGAAGCGAAATCGAATCAGTAAACCGACTAGGAAAAAAACAGGAGAAGCCTAGACCGATTGTAGTTACTTTCACAACTGTGGGGAAAAAGATAGCATTACTGCAAAACAAGAAAAATATTAAAAATAGTGCTATATACTACAAAGAAGATTATCCACCCAAAATTATAGAAAAAAGAAAACAACTACAAACGGAATTATTAAAATATAAAGCAGAAGGCATAAAAGCGATATTAAAGTACGACAAACTAATAATTTTGAACGAACATAAACCTAACAAAAACCAGATCAATGAACAACATTCTAAGAAACGAAACCTACATATTTCTCCAAACCAAGATAGCTTTGAAAGCCAAGCTTTAAAGAAAAACAAAATCACAGATTTTATGAGACAAAGAAAAGACTCCGAACATACCACAAAGAATGGAACTCCAAAATCCAACATCTAGCAACTAACGGAGACCCCTCTACCACCACAAAACCCAACACGGCTGGTCACCGCGGGGGAGAAAAATGAAATCAGTTTTTCTCTTGACTACAACCCTCCAAGAAAACAGAAAACCTCAACAAACATTAAGAAAAATAAATACAACCTCTACATTGGAACATATAACGTGAGAACGCTGGCAAGCCCCGGCAAACTCATTGAACTTATGCACGCGCTTAGCCATATTAAATTTGATATTATCGGGCTGTCAGAAATGAGAAGACTAGGCTACGGTATAGACGAATACGACGATTTTATTCTGTGTTACAACGGAGAAACAAAGGGAAGATATGGAGTCGGCTTTATTATAAAAAAACATCTTAAAACCTGCATCAAAAGCTTTAGAGGGTTGTCCGATCGAGTAGCACTTTTAGATGTCGACATAAATGACTTACCAATCACTATTATTCAAATATACGCACCTACTGAAGAATCTGAAGAATCGGAGATCGAGACATTCTACAATACCTTACATAAAGCCCATGAAATCTCAAGGAAATACGTAATAACTATGGGTGATTTTAACGCGAAAGTAGGGAAGGGGAAATTCGAAGAAAACAAACACCTTGGAAAGTTTGGGTATGGAAAAAGAAGCCCCAGAGGACAACGATTAATACATCACGCCCAGGAATACAATTTATCCATTATGAACACTTTTTTTAAGAAAAAGTTTAGTCGAAAATGGACGTGGAAGTCTCCTGACCAGACAACCATGAATGAAATAGATTATATACTAACGAATTTTCCAAACCGATTCCAAGATGTGCAAGTTTTAAATAATATCATGTTTACAACCGACCACAGAATGGTTAGATCAAAAATATCATTTACACGAATGAAACAAAGTCGTCTAAAATATAAAAACCCTATCTACACGCTAAAAAACCCTAATGAAGCAAGTCTTTACCTTGAAAAACTAAAAGAAAATATACAATTTGTAAAAAAGGAAGAAATATATACGGGTCAAGTCTTATACAATAAACTAGAAAATTGTTTACTAGAAAGTATGAAAACAGATAGTCAAAAAGAAAAACCCAAATCATACAAAATTCTCACCGAGGAAACCTTAAACTTAATTAAACAACGCCACCTACTACAAAATCTCAAGCCTAAAAGCCGCGAAGATAAGATGAAACTCAGCAGAATCTATAAACTAACAAATAAAAACATTAGAAGAGACTACCAGAACCATAGATCAAAAACAATAGAAAAACATTTAATAACTAGTGGAAGCTGCAAACGCGCGTTTAAAGAACTTCAAACACATAAAACCTGGATACCAAGCCTACAAGAAAACTCTATTTCATCTACCAACAGAGAAAACATCCTCAAAATAGCGACTAATTTCTACGCAAACCTCTACGACCAGAAAGATCTTGGGAACTGTGAAACCACAACTTTTGACACTCAAAATACAAACACCATAGACTGGAATGAAGAAGAAATAGATCAAGAAATAAAAAGGCTAAAACCAGACAAGAGCCCAGGACCAGACGGTATCCAAAATGAGGCACTGAAATTGGCAAGAACCCTCCTAACTCCTATAATAACCTGTTTATTTAACATTATAAATAAAGAGCGAAAAGTCCCCGAACAGTGGACCAAATCAAATATTATCTTACTGTATAAGAAAGGAGATCCAAAAGATATAGGCAACTACCGACCTATCAGCCTATTACCTAGCCTCTACAAACTATTCTCACAATGTATCCTAAGCCGAATATCTGAGAAAATTGAAGAAAACCAACCGGTGGAACAAGCAGGTTTTCGCAGAGGATACTCGACCGTCGACCACATTCAAACCTTGGAGAGCATAATAGAGAAATATAAAGAATTCCAAAGGCCTCTCTACCTGGCCTTCATAGATTACCAAAAAGCATTCGACTCTATCTCACACATCTCAATATGGGAGGCACTGAAGATGAACAACATAGACGAAACCTATTGTAACATAATAAAAGACATTTACGATAGAAGCACTAGTAGAGTTAGCTTGGAAACAAAGGGCCCGGCAATAAGAATTAAAAGAGGCGTAAAGCAAGGTGACCCCTTATCACCCAAGCTCTTTATCGCCGTACTGGAGGCGATATTCAAAAAACTCGACTGGAGGAATCTTGGTATTATAGTAAACAAGAAATATCTCAGTCATTTACGATTTGCTGATGATATAATATTGTTCTCAGAACATAGCTCGCAACTAGAACGCATGATACAAGATCTACAGACAGAAAGCGCACGTGTGGGATTGGAAATGAACCTGACAAAAACGAAACTAATGACAAATTCTTCAAAAAAAGCAATCAAAATAGGAAACGATAAATTAGAATATGTGGAGACTTATGTATACCTCGGAAAACAAGTATCTTTCCACCAAAACAACAACTTTGAAGAAATAACTAGGAGAATAAATATATCATGGCAAAAATACTGGGCTCACAGAGAAGTAATGAAAGGAGACATGCCGCTGTCTGTGAAAAAGAAAGTAATGGATAGTGGTATCCTCCCCTGTCTAACGTATGGCTCACAAACCTGGACGTACACAAAAAAGGTGAGAGAAAAAATAAGAATATGTCAAGCAGCCATGGAACGATCCATTCTAGGACTCCGAAAGAGAGATAAGGTACGCCACACCAAGATAAGAGAGAGAACAAAACATATCGATTTCTTACTACACTCTTTGAAATTGAAGTGGAAATGGGCAGGACACCTAGCTAGACTGGAAGATGCCCGGTGGACGAGACGTGTCGTAGTATGGAAAGGACCAATGGGAAAAAGAAAACGAGGAAGACCATCTAGAAGATGGATTGATGACATTAGAGATATAGCAGGCGTCGAATGGCAAGCAAAGGCGAGAGATAGAAAGAAATGGATAAAAATGGAGGAGGCCTTTACCCTACAGAGGGGTTCTCATTCAAATATTTTTTTTTTTTTTTTACGCTATAATAAATTTATTTAAATAATAATAGTATAAAATAAATATGTAACTTATGATTAATACCAAACCAAAATATTAAATAATTACGCAAAAACTGATTAAAATCAACGAAATCAACGGTACTTAAATTATATGAAATGCTGCAATATAAGAATTATGGCTAAAATAATGATTATAGTAATTAATGTAAATTCTTTTGTTTTAAGTTTATTGCATGTAAATAATATTATTGTAAAAAGTGCATGTAAATGAGAACCAATAAAAGGCTAATTTATTATTTATTATTATTATTATTGACATAATCGCTTGTGACCACTATTATACTTGAAGATGAGGTCGACGTTGGAATACGCTCTCCCAGAAGTAACCTATTCACTTTTGACTTGACCCCTAGGTTAACGCTATCAGGAAATATGCCACTCCTAAGCCGAAAAAGCAGTTCTGTAAAAAAATACTGTTAGCTATAAGTTGGAATTCTAGGAGCCGCTTTACAGATATAAGCTATGTTGGTGATGTACATCGACACAATGCTGAAGTACCTGCATACAAAGGCGTTTGACACGCTATGAGTCCTCTTAGCCCGTGTTTTAATTTTTTAGAACATATTTCTTTATCTAGAATATTTGGATTAATACCAAAACTCAGTCTCATAGATACCTAAAATTTGTTGTAAGTTACAAGGACGAACCGAAAATATCTAGTTTAGTGTTCCATTTGTATATTGTTATGTCCTAACAAATATCATTCTAAATCCAAAAAAAAATGAGATGTCTTCGCTTTGTCTCACAATACCGATGAATTAACATTCTGTAGATTTATATGAGAATTGACTTTACTGTAGAAGGTTGTGACTTTATAACCTTCTCTAATAAATTCTATAATAATTATTCACCATACAATTGGCAAATAACAACTGAAAGAACAAGAACGTTATTTTTATCACACTTAATGAAATAATTAAGTGTCTTCTTCCAACTTGGAGAATAAACTTAGAAATGAATGCCCTTGCCCGTTCCCCGGACTTATTTTGTAGAAGAACAGCTTAGTCACCAAAAAATAATGATCTTATTTCTACCTTTCATTTACTAAAGAAACAATTTTATAATTGAAATATTTGGATTGAAATTAGTTTTCTGTTTTTGTTTCATATACAATTTAGAATGTGAAGTCTATAATGACTTTGATCTTGAAAGGAAAATTTTATGCAAGTCATTTTATTTTATTTCACACTCCACTATTTTACATTTTATTTTAACAAATAAATTTTCGCCCAACAACATGGCGAAACTATTGTGACGACTGACGACAATAACAACTTTCGGTTTTTCTGTTTTTATCCTGCCAAATCTCGTGTAATTATGGTTGACATGAATATTATGAGGTGGGTATGGGGGCTATGCATTAAAACAAACATCGACGAACATTCACATTCACGTTTTCCCGTCGATGCGAGCTGACGTCGAATATCGCAACAATATAAGTCCTGTGGGAAATTTTTCAGTGTTAACAATAAGCTCGTGTTTTATTTCAGGCAAGATTCTGGCACTTCGTTGTTGAGGCAATCTGTGTTAATATTAAAACAATGAGAACGTTTTGGACCCTGATTGGCTAAGTGTTATCTAAGAGCAGACAAAACGAACATACATATATTATGATTAGTACCTGGGCGACCGAGATCTGTTCGGGTGAAAATAGAGAAAACGACGTTTTCTAAAAATGAAACGTAGCTGGATCGATTTATCGTCCCCGAAAGCCCCTGCATACTAAATTTCATGAAAATCGTTGGAGCCGTTTCCGATATTCAGATTATATATATATACACATACATATATAAAAGAATTGCTCGTTTAAAGGTATTAGATGTACACTATCACGTTTTCCCATTTTTTGCATTCGCGGGTACTTGTATAAATGTAACACACGCAACCAAGCGATTTAAACATTTCTTTGAACGCATGAATACATAAACAACCAGGTTTGTATTTTTCAAACGAAAACCACTTTTGCAGATTGACTATCCATGCTTTCTGAATGCTTGCATCTCGTGAACATCCACATTTTATATGTATAGTAAAGTTTACAGCACCTTGAGACCTTTTAGAAATATTCACATACGACTGAGGGGCGGACTTACGACTGAGCCACGCCACGAAATTCCGTTTTTGCCTTTCGGCGTGAATATCTAATTAAGCATGTACCTATTCGCCTTCTCGTGTACATCATGTACTTGTAGCTGTACGTATACGACGCTCATCCATCCAGAGATTAATGTTAATGAATGAGGCACAGTGTGCACCTCCTGTGTGTATTGTAACGCTGTACCCACTCGTGTAACGTGGCAGCCGGAACGTTACAGCTCGTGACACGAGAACAATTACTTCTAATTTGACTTTGATCACCCGCAGTTCATTAAAGTATCATTCATAATAAACAATGAATCCAACCTTCTTACAAAGCGACCCCAATATACACTTATTAAGGAAAATAAACGAAATAATTACAACAATGGAGTATTGTGCGCCATAGATTAATTTTGAAAACGTTTGGGCCTTTCACAGCGTACGTATAACGATTTGTTTTAAGCCGAGCATTGTCCAGTTTTTCGGGCAAATATCCGGCTGCCAGGCTTGTCAATTTTGTTTGATAAACATTGTTAAAAGTTAATATCGATCCAAAATAAATACCTATTCTAACAACTATGCCGCTGGTTCTGCCTTGTCAAAAGTACTAAACCATACTTTTGACAAGGCAGAACCAGAGCATTTAATATTTTATGTTGATCATCATTATCATCATCAGCCTATTAATGATGCCACTGCTGGGACACAGGCCGCCTCTCAGGCCTCTCAGGCCCAGTGCGGGTTGGTGGATGTCACATGACTTCGAATGTTTGGTTCTAGGACATGCCGGTTTCCTCACGATATTTCCTTCACCGTTTTGAGAGCTGTGGTTATGTCGATCTGCTAAAAAACAATCAATGTCATAAGAAAACTACTTATGTAGATAGAACTAGACACTATCGATTCTCACAAATAAGACACTTTGCCTAGCAAATATCGCGGACTCTTTTGACAAAATATAAACTGTCCTTTACATTTGTGATATTGACATAGACCCATGTACCGTTGTCATATAGAGCAGTTATGATGCGGACTGTACTGAATGGACGTCAGCTTAGCGTAAAGATTCCATTTTGAAAGGCTCGTAAATCCGGCCAGTGCTGAATTTATATTCCTGGCTTCATGCACATATTCAATTCTACGATACTCGGTCCGAACCGATCGACATCTGAATAATCACATGTCAGGGTAAATTGGCGGCAAGCCGGACGCAAAGGGTAATCCTCGGGTTTTGGCATACATAACAACCCCGCAATTAGTATTCATTACGAAATTATATTAATCAATTTTATGAACGTTCGCAGCTTTTTCGATGACAAAAAACACACGTTTTACCGAAGTGTCTAAAGATATGGAAATGGGTCGACCAAATTTATTCGGGGCTCATAATTGTTGAAAGATTTCGTGTTTAACCCGGGCTGTGCCCAATGTGCCTTTAAACATGTGTACACAATTTATTAGGCTGGATGAGATTGTGAGAAAACGGTTAATAATAAGGCACATTAAAATGTAAAATAAGCACTACACTGGTGATTCCTTCCATGATGCCCGTTTGGAAAGAGAATAAAAACAAAATGCAGTTTAATTTTTATTCACAAATTAGCAGCTAAGTTCTTAGTTACTTTAAAAAGGAGTTCGCACGATAAAACTAACAATTAAAGAGGACTAGTAAACTCATAAGTGCCTTTTTGCCCGCTGCCGCTGTCGTCACGCAATTAGCAATTTATGCAAAAGGTCCAGTTTTTCTGTTTAAACAAAGAAATGTGCAAACAAAGTTTCACAGTTCGTTGGCCACATCATTACAGGGTGCAAAACTCTTCATTTGTTGTACTTTTTTGTCACGCTTTCATTTATTTTGCCGGTGGCCAATTAAATATACAGCAGACGGCGTGAAGTTATTTTTTCATCAGTCAAAGGGTCAAGGGTGCGGCTGCCCTGAGAAGATAAGGCTAGGAATGACTCATTTACTGCTGTTACAATATTAACCAGAATTATTAATAAACTTAATTTATGCGATGCTGAAATTTTAATAAAGACTTAATTAAAGTAGGATGGGGGTTCGGCAGGATGTCAGAAGAGTTCCTCAGAATACTCCGAAATTGCATTCCTTTTTATGTTCGTTGTTTGGGCACAAAACATTCGTTAATAAATAATTCATCGTTGCAAGTCTGGCATGAAGATTAAAAAAATAATAGAATGGTAAAAAGGCACGAAAGCCATTGACGCAATATGACATTCCAAATTAATTTTGTAGTTTACTAGCAGCGTTAAATTGTGCAGAAATAAAATCGCATTTGTAAAAAGCAAGCCAAACCTAGACACATTTCTCTCGTCGTCGGGGAGAGGGCGCTGTGGGCGTGAACTCGCGACGCTCGCAAGATCTCTTAGCTCACTGGCTGCGACGGTGCCAATAACTCACTCAGATAAGCATTTTAAGAAATTTCATAAATTCCGAGGATTTGTTTTTTTTTGCTTTATCTTTTCCGTTTGCCATCGATTGTGGGCTTAACGTTTTGTCCTTCTTCTTTTCTTTAGGATTGTGTTATTAGAAAATTTATGCATTCACTGTCGGCTTTTTCCTTAGCAACAGATTAACCCAGATTTATAAAAAAAATACTGTGAGTGGAATTCCCCGCCGGAGTCTTTGTTTCCTGATAGCTAAGTCAAGAGTGAATAGGTCACTTCTAGCAAGCGTGCTTCACCATAGATCATCATCGCTTACCATCAGGTGAGATAGTGGTCAAACGCGAGCCTATGTAAAAAAAAACGACTGACAGCCTCAGTTTTTTATTGACTGTCAGTCGATAATGATTCCTAAATATAGCAGACTAGCTTCTGCCAGCGACATCGCCCTCGTAATAAGTGTTTTATCATCGCAAGGGAATACAAACTATCCTATGTCCTTCCCAGGGTCTCAAACTACATCCATGCCAAATTTCATCTAAATCATTTCAGTAGATCCAGAGATTACCCCCACAACCTCACAAACTGACAAACTTTACCTCTTTATAATATCATTAGTATAGATAGAGCAATCTAATTTACTACATTATTCCTCGTCTACGTCCGGACATTTTCCGACCAATTACTGAGGTTCGTTTTGCGTTAATTGAACTTCACTCATTAGCAAGCGCACTAGTCACTACTAAGTAATTCAATTATTTTCTAATAGGTAGGACGTAACTTTATATTAATCATATAAAAGCAAAGGCAGCATCTCATTTTGTTAGTTTGTACCTCTTTATGCAGTAAGGTAATGTTCCGTCTTTTTTCTCTTTTTGACCGAATATTAAAACAAAATAGTAATCCTATACTCAACAACAGCAACATTCCATACTATTTGTAAGTATGCAACCTTCATGCAAGACAAAATAAAAAGTTGTCTACCGCTTCTACAGTATAAGGATGATGTTAACTTTTCTTTCATATGACTTATATCATAAAATATGACGTTCGAACCCAAGAAAACATATTTTCCAATGTAATCAGGGTCCTACAGGCGTATTTCACTGCTCACCTACCTGATTTAATCCCTTAATCGCATCTTACGACACCCACGAGACAAGATGGGTCCGATCGGACACCTATGTCATTATTATATTCTGTACTGAAACATTCAATACGTTTAGTTATAAACAAAAACTAGCGGACGCGGTTTCACCCGCGTAGTTCCCGTTCCCGTGGGAATACAGGGATAAAAAGTAGCCTATGCCAACGGAAAAAGACTTTTCGAAATCGGCCCAGTAGATTTGGAGCCTATTCGGTACAAACAAACAAACAAAAAAATCTTTGCTCTTTATAATATTGGTATAGACTAGCTTTTGCTTTCGACTTCGTACGCGTAGAAGTCAAAAATGGTTCTAATAGGACAAAATTAGTTTTTAACGTTATTAATTTTGTTATACCAGTGGTGTCTCATCCCATACAAAGAAACTATCCCGACGTTAGTACTGATTATTCTGATTATTTGATTTATCTATTGATATCGATTGATTATTAGATGGTGATCAATCTATCACCATGGAACGGAACCGAACGCGATAGATTTACAAAAAATAATCGGTATAATCAGATGAAAAACGCTAGTTATGTGGCACGGTTTCTTTGTTTGGGATGAGGCATCGATATGTTGGTATTATATTATCTGTGGTTATACCATATCAATTATTGTAGTGTACCATATCTTTATTATTGTGTAGGGATTTAAGGGTTAAATAAAAATAAAAGATTATGTTATATTTTATGCACACGAAGTTCGGCCTTTGATCTGGTGAAAGATACACGGGGGTATTATGTTTTTACAACGAAATCGAAATACTACACCTACCGCAGTATTTCTTTGTAAACAATATTTTTTGTTTTTCTTTCGGGTGCTAGAATCACAAGGCTACTCTTTGCGCTTAATCTGGACTATGCCACATAGAACAGGCCGTGGGAAGAAGCAACTTTCCCTCAAGTCTACTCCCGCTACCTTACTTACCTGCCTACGTCATAGAAAGAACACACCCTCCAAGTTTCAGGTCTCTACGATCAGCGGTTCAGGCTGTGCATTGATCCGTCAGTCAGTCATTCAGGACAAAGCATTTTATATATATAGAAGATAGATGTTCCAGCAATTTCTATATTCTTTGTTATGGAAACCTCAGAGCTAGATTTAACTCAGCAAGTGTCAATTTCAACGAACTTGCTCGTAGCTATAGATAAGCCCGTCTCAGGATGCGATAAGTGCTCCAATGAGTGGTTCAATTTATCACAGTGTCACCGCAGTCTGCTTGCTCCGTACACAGCACCCTCGTTCACTCGCACACAATGTGTGGAGCGGTGCAGCCATGCAGCGACAATGAAAATAATTGATCACGGAACTGCTGGACATAGGCCTACCAGCGTCGCCACATTGACCGGTCCCGTGCGTCTTGCATCCAGTGGATCCCCGCAATCTTCACTAGGTCATCGGTTCAACTAGGGATTATTTTTAAAACATTTTTTTTCAATTCGGTCCATTTCTCATGTGATACGCTTAGGGCCGGTTTCTAAAGTCGACGTCACATCTCAAATCCGCTGACAATTTGTCACAAATTAACGAGCCGTCAGTTGTCAGTGGGTTTCTCAACACTTCATCATCGAGAAATTAACTAATCGTTTGTTACATTGAATGAATGGATCAAATCAGTATTTTTTTATTTTGTCTGGCTACCCTTGGAGAATTAGTTCAGTTCATTCTTTCGATACAGCGAAACTTTAACGTAACGTTAAGCATTTTATATTTTTTATTTCTGTCTAACGCATACCATTATCTCGTTGTCTTTTTCGTTTGACAGCAAACCTGGAATGCCATATTTTGTGAAGAAAAAAAACGATAATAAATATTATTTTAGGTGATTTAGTGAAAGTATTGCTAAAACATTGATCATTGGAAAATGTCTAGAAAAAATTACACAGAGTGAGAGAAAAGGGAGCTTCTGGCGTTAGTAGAAAAGTGAGTACCTACTACTAGCTGTTTAAATAATAACTTTTCTATCATCAATCAGGTTTCAAGAAGACGATAAATAATGATGTATTGATACATTTTTGTTTTAGATACAAGACAATTATCGAGAATATGAATGAGCACAAACGGCGTTTTTTTGGAACAGAACAACCAAACATGGCAAGAGATTTCTGTACAATCTAATGGGGGCTCAGAATTCCCTAGAACTGGAACTGGGACAATTTAAACCTGTTCTCAGTGATGTTGGCGCACTAATGGGAGACCAAATAAAGCCACTGCCGAACAGTTGTGACAGTGCCACTGATTATAATAGGTTGGTAATATTCATTTAGGTGTGTTTTCATACACAAATGCAGTATTTATTGATTTTGAGTGTAAATAATGAATAAACTGAATACTGAAACTTTAGACAACAAAGGAGAATTCCTTGAAACATTGACACTATATTTTATTTTTACAGATGAAGAGAACAATAATGGCGATGATGAGTCTGTGGTCATAGTTAAAATTATAGATGATCCACAACAACATATTTTGGGTGAGTTTACAAGTATTTTCATAGATATATCTTTTTGCATAATTGTTAGAGGAGCTTGTGCCTGAATAGCCTAAAGATCGACTTTCAAGGTTAAGCATCGCTTGCTGAGCTCGGTTCGTGAATGGTTGACTGACCATCTTTACATAGCTAGCTTATAGCTTACATTTTGACAGTCTATACGGGTGGTCAGAAGCCTGAAATCCAACACCAGTCTGGCCAAGGGGTAATGTGTTACCCAGTTACCTAACCCTTAAATTCACAGCAGGTACTTTACCTTGACTGCTAATTGTGCTAATGCATGTTAAATCTTTATTATACACCAATCAATTTGGTGTTGGTCACAAAGGTTGCCAATGGGACCCTGATATTTAGACTGTTTTGTCCATAAGTCCATATGTATGTCACAGGGTTTTATATCTTAAGTTCTTAACCAACATTATTGGTTACAAGTTGCTGTTTCACCAGAATCCCCATTAAAATAATAAATAAAGATAAACTGTAACACTTTTATTTTTTTTCTAGATGACCATGAAGAAGTTATCGAAGAACCAGCACCATCTCCAAAAGATACAGCAAAGCGCAGAATGATGAAAACGATTAAACCCAAACATTCAAGTCAGATTAAAAAAATGAATGCAGAAGCAATTAAAACCGACTATTATAATAAAAAATTACTATGTGCAATTAAAGAAAAAAAAACGAACATATTGAATTATAAAATAGCTTTTAATAAAAATAAACTTGTAAATTTAAAAATTAAAAAACAAGAAGCTCAATTAGAAGATTTAACAAATAAAATTTAAAAAATTAAAGGATGACAACGATTAAAGACTGATTATTGATTGAATTTTTTCTTAATGTAAAGAATTATATACCTACTGTTGTTTAAAAATATGTAAGGATAATAAAGACAGATTAATGATTAGTAATGTGAAAAGCATTTTTTTTTCTTAATACCTGTTATGTTAAAATGATTTGTAGACACCGAAGACATAGTACACTGATACAAATTATACACACAATATCATAGCTATTTTTTTTATTGCAAACAATAAAGTAATAATCATTACACACAATAACATTAACATGCTCTAGCTAAAATGGGTGACCAGCAAGGCAGACCGAACTGTAAAATTTTCGTTTGATTCTCCTATGGTTTGGGAAAGTATAGGTGGGTCTACTGGTTCTGCAGGTCCTGCCATCATTTCATGGAAATCTGCTGTATCATTGTGGTTCAGTGCAATATTGTGCAAGACAGCACAAGCCACAATTATATGCATGGCCGTATTCAACTTGACCCTTAAGCCCATTGATAAGCAGGGAAATCGCCTTTTTAATACCCCAAAACATCTTTCAATGGGGTTTCTTGTGGCAATTTGTGCGTTGTTGTACCGTTGTTCACTGTCTGTGTTGGGCTGAATAAATGGTGTCAGCAGGTATTTGCGACAAGGGTATCCACTGTCTCCCAAGAGGACATTTCTGCCATATTGCCCCATTTCAATATTGTGGTGTCGTGCACTGATCCAGGCCATCTACATATGATGTCTAAGATGCGCAATTCTGCATCACACACTGCCTGCACATTTAAAGAAAAATAACCTTTTCTATTTCTAAAAAGTTATGCATTCAGACCACCTGGCGATTGTATTTTAATATGGGTGCAATCAATTGCTCCAATGACTTTGGGAAATCCTCTGATGGCATAAAACCGGTTTCTGACCGTAGCCTGTTCCATGTCCGTCTCTGGCATCTTCACAAATATTGGTCTCAATTTTGCAATTTCTTTTGAAACCCTCTTAATTATGCGGCATGCTGTTGTTTTATGCACTCGGATATGGTCTGCAACGGTTATTTGAAAACCTCCTGAAGCATAAAAATTCAAGGCCAGCAACACTTGTTCCACGGCGCTGATAGATGCGATGCGACGGGTCATGGGTCTTTTTAAATGCGGCTCCAACAGACCCATGAGAAAATGTAGAGTCAATTTCGATATTCTGTACCGATCCCTTTACTGCTGTTCATTGTAGTGCTCCAGGGGTTGCATACGCGTCCGATAAACGCGTGAAGGCCCGCCGTCACAGAGTACGTTGTCTTCCTCCTCGCTGGATAACTCAACAGCGGATAAATCTGATAGCGACATATTTGCTGATCTGCGTCCGAAAAACAATAGGAAAAGTCGTCGGATAGTAAGCACGGAGTCCGTAAGCCGACGTCTTCAGTGTAATATCAATATCAATCACAGAGAAACTTATGTATAGACACAGATAACAATCAAATCCAAGTCAAATCGAAACTTCAGAAGCAAACTAATAAAAGTTAAACAACCAAATGTCAAACGGATAAACACCGACTAATTTTAAAAACGCATTACGCAATGGTTACTTTTTATTTACTCTATAATTTATTATCGTAATGCCGAACTCCAGGCGATATAATATTGAACGTGAGGTCCTGAGTTCGATTCCCAGGCCAGACACTGTTTTTGTTTTTTTTATTTACCTACAAAATATATATTTTTTTTTATCTGTGTGAAATTTTTGTAAAATATTTACATTATAAAAACTTGTTTAAATATACAATGATATTCTAATAAAATAGAATATTTTTTATTTATTTAATTAAATAAAAAAATAATAATTAAATAATTTACTAGAACATCATTGTTTAAATATAATGTAATTATTTTAAAAGTTCGTAATAACCTATTTTTTTTTTAAATCTTGGTAATCAACTATTGATCTAATATTTTTATCATGTAAATATTTTTCAACTATTTTACACAATTATAGAAAATAAATATTTTAAAGGTACAAAAATACCCCATGTAAATATTTCACAACAATTTTACACATCTATAAAAAAAATATATTTAATAGGTAAAAAAATACCCCAAAAAAAAAATAGAACCCACACCATAGTTTTTGCCGACCCCTTTCATCTTTTTATCGTAATAAATCGTATATAAAATCATAATATTAATTTTAATCTGCGAATAATTGACCTCTATCCAACAATTATAAAATAGGCTCGATGACAAGAGATTAACATTGAAACAGGTGCTGAGAAACCCAAAAATGCTATAACATGTGGTTAATTCGTGATTTTAGTCAATTGTGACAAATTGTTAAACGCTTGTCACATTTGGATGTTGAGAAACTGAAAGTAGAATTAACAGGCGATTAATCGTCGATTACGTTAACAGCCCGATAATTGGCACCTGGGAAACCGGGTGTTACTAACGAACAACATTTCATGTCATTTATTTATAAAGACTTAGTAGGTACGTCCAAATATACGGGTTCCCTCTATCTGGTAGAATCTTAATACCCCGAAATTTATTTGGCATAACACACTTGGCATAATCTTCTTTAAACGAATATTCTTAAGGCATATTTTTTTTTTAATATACTTTGGTTTGGCCGAATGTTTCTATGTCCAAATTTACAATAGCTTACTTTTAACATGGCAGAATTTCACTTGGCATATTACGAAGATGGCAGAAATTCATTTAGAATATATTTTTTAGGCATTTCTATAAAATAGTATTTTTAACCTTAAAGTAAAATTGAAATACTGTCTTAAAAAGTCAATATGTTGTGTTAGTGACAGAAACGAATCGCTGCAAAACCGACTCCACGTAGTCTTGTCTGCCCTACCCCTAGAGTGTAATTTAAACCCGCGTAGGCGCGTAGGGGCGAGGCGGCCTGCGTGCTGAGGAGCAGGTGGTTTAATAACGGTCGCCGCCGCGGCTGAGGCTGGCCGGTGAAGCCGGCCAGCAAGCTGAAGCTGCGGTGGTGAGCGTTAAAACCATCTGCGACGATAAGCTCGCGTGGGACCGCCGGAGCCCCGCAGCGCCGGAGCCGTGACAGAAACCATGCCTGCTGCATGCTGCATGCTCACTTGCATTTGTGCTTGCATGTTGCATGCTTGCTTGCATGCTTGCTGCATGCATGGTGTATGCTTGTTTGAATGCTACATCCTTGCTTCATGCATGGTGTATGCTTGTTTGCATGCTGCATGCATGGTGTATGCTTGCTACATGCATGGTGTATGCTTGTTTGCATGCTGCATGCTTGCTGCATGAATAGCGTTTGCTTGTTTGCAGGTTTGCATGCTTCATACAGCGAATTATCACAAAAAAAATGTGAGCAATCAAACTTTTATTATGGTAAAAATACAAAATTACTCTAACTATGCATTATCTGTAATGTGATAGATTTGGGCGCACGGTTGGCGCAGTGGTTGAGCGATTGACTGCTGCGCTGAGTGTCGCGGGTTCGATTCCCGCACGGAACAAATATTTGTATGACCTACAGATAGTTGTTCCGGCTCTGGGTGTTGTGTATGTGAGTTTATATGTTTGTAAACGCACCCACGATACATGAAAAAATTCCTAGTGTGGGGCAACGTATTTTTTTTTTTTTTTTTTGAAGAGAAAAAAAAAAGAGATAGATGAGTATTTCAATTAATATATGAAATTTATGCCAAAAGACGATTCTGACTGTGAATTTTCTGCGATATGATGGTTCTGCCTTTTAATGACTATCGATATGAAATTTATGCCTAAAGATGATTCTGACTTACAAAATTATGAGTTTGAATTTATGATAAATGAGTGTATGCCAAACGATTTTCTGCGAAATGATGTTTATGCTATCCGTTGTTATGCATAATAATATTATGACATAAAAAGTTCTGCTTTAAAAGGTAGACCCCAAATATACAGATCCTTACCTAAAATCATTTAATTTGTAGCTACGAGTATACATAAACATTTGTAAACATTATGTTTGAAAACTTAATTAGCTCTCACAGTTATTTAGCCATGAATCATTGCGTACATTAATCAAGCGATGACGGAAACATAATGAGGCCGCTTCCTTTCACGTCATTACAAGAATTAACTGAAAGAAAACAAGTTCCTCTGGCGCCTCGATAACGGGCACACTGACAGGCTATTACGAACAGTTATAAATATATTGAAACTGCTACTACATCTTCTATGTTAAGAAATCTATATCTATACAAATAGTATATACTGTACTTATAAAATACTCTTTTTTTCCTGTCTCTTTGTTCCGGATAATCTTCGAAACGGCAGGACCGATTTTGACGGGATTTCACTGGCAGATAGCTAATGTTTTTAGGAGTAACTATGCTTATTTTGGAAAAAGAATTAGGATTTCGCATAACAAATTTTTTTTTTTTTTTTTTTGGGACGTACTATGTCACGGGCATAACAAGCACCTTATACATAGATATGCAGCAGTTGATGTAGGGTCACTGTTTGGTTTGGAGTCCTTGGAGAGTTTTCCATCCTGAAAAAAAAGGGTACGACGTTATATTACAGTTAAAACATGTTGACTTTTTAATGATCTTACAAACAATATTTGCTGAGTCTGCAAAATTGGATTAATGATCAGAGTACTTTACTGTAAAGTTTAAAATCCAAGAAAGTAAACCCTAAATAGGGGTACCTAGAGCAGCAAAATGTCTTTATTCATTTAGGTTTAAGCTAGGTTCATCGTATCCACTATGCTACCTATGTTCAATGGACTACCTAGTCTTATATTATATAATCGTTGTATAATCTTAAATCTAGAAATTAATTACTTTAATTTTTGCGACTGTAAACAACCAATTCACCGTCCAGACGTCGTTCGCAGTGTAAACGAACGAGTGGCCCCCTAATTGCTCTCTTGAATGTGATGGAGAAGTCTTATGATGTACTTACTCGTATACACGTGTGTGTATGTGCGCGGAGAGCGGGGACTCACAAATATACTTAATGTAACGGCTGGGTAAGTCGCGACTCGGGCTCGGGTAATTATATCAGCTGTGCACAAAGTGTTCATTAGCACCTCTACTTACTAGATTTTACAGTTGAATAGCAAATGATGTTTACGTTACGACGTAATGACGTTTATGCCATTAACAGAATCGTGTGAGAGCGAAACGTCTCCTTTGTGAGTCTCACGTCGATAATGTTATTCGCTTTGTTGATTTTGACACCTTCGCGAATTGTTTATGGAATTATAAGGAAATATGCATAAAATATAGTACGTAGGGTAGCTTAAATAGGTAATTTTTTGAATACAAATAGTTTTTTCAAACAATCAAAGAAAACAATAAACATTCCGTTACCATTTTCCTGTTTCACAATACTAAAACAAATAATGGTATCTATCACGGATCTTTTTCAATTCGGATAATACATCAAATGTGTCGGAAAATATGGAACCATATAACACGTTAAAAAAGCACAAACGTCGAGAGTTATGTCCGCCATGTAGCATGGGGTCCGTTTGTAACGGATATTAGGGACAGGTTATGATGACCGGTTTCCGGACTGACGTCATGTCCGCCTGTCGGATTATATGTGCTTTCTGAATGTCGAAATTATGGGATATTTATGGGGATATAAAGTAATGTTTTATGGAAGTACCAACCTTTAAAAAAACTGGAAGTAGGTAACCGCTCAGCTATTGATTCGTCTAGAAAACCTACTTCTACAATTTCTTAGAAGTTACTAAACCATAAATTGGTACGTTTTGTCCCCAAGTTTAGGATATATAGCAAGTAAGGGATCGACACAAAATCGGGTTATTAGATTGATATGAAAACTTTGGCGTAACTTGGCTTGGATACTGGCGAAGGCCGCACAAGTTACACACCTATGTAAATTATTCACGCGGACGAAGCAGCTAGCTTTACTCGTTTTTCAACTTAGATAACTGTGTGTAATACAATGTACGTTAACGTATAGTTGTTTAAAGTTCTAAGCCGCGAATCACAAGTAGTTAGTCGGCGTTTAAGGTAGTTGTTAGTTTACGAACATCCGAGGATCCGTGACGTCGAATGTCGCGCGAACAAGATGTTAATTAGGAACAGCAAGACAGATAACATTATACATACTAATACACAGCCGCGTCAAAGGATATCCACTTATACAAAATTTCAAACACAATATTAACACTGATACGGAAAATTTCCACTAAGTACTTATGTAAATATGAGGAGCTTGTGGCTAAATAATAACAGCCGCGCGGCTCGATCTTCAAGGTTAAACAACGCTTGACGAGGTCGGTCCGTGGAACGGTGACCATTACAACATAGCGAGTTTCCTCCGTGCCTCGGAAAGCACGTTAAGCCGTTGGTCCCGGCTGTCCTTTGAAGATCTTTGACAGTCATTACGAGTTGTCAGAAGCTTGAGATCTGACACCAGTCTTACCAAGGGGTATCATGTTACTCAGTTACTAGGTTGTCGAGGTCAGATAGGTAGTCGCTCCATGTAAAACACTGGTATTTAGCTGAATCCGGTAAGACTGGAAGCCAACCCCAAAATAATTGGGAAAAAGGCTAGGCAGATAATGAGATGACTTATGTAGAAATGAATTCTGCTCATTTTTTATTTATATTACAGCTAACTCATCTGATTGATAGAGATGTCGTGGGAGGCGAAATTACGCTTAGACCATTGACCTTTGCGGGTTTTGTGACATCTAATTCTCTCGAAATACCTACTTAAGTTGGTTTTACAGACTATTCAAATGATTTTAATACTAAATATTGTAATATTTTGTATCTAACTATGTAGCTTATTATGTCGCTCTGCTAGGTAAATGCCTCCCTCTCCCTTTTACCCCAAAAAATCTGTCGTTTGCTATTGCGGTCTTCTTTTGGTAGGCGTCGATCTCTGCCGCCATCATCGCCTTGGTCTGCCGCGATGTTGTCTGGCATTTAATGGAACCCATTCTTAGGTTCTTTTCGCCCATTCTTATTTAAATACTAAAATAAGATCGAAACATCCACCAGTTCATACAGCCGATCATATGTGATTGTAAAATCCACGACTGTCATAATCTATGTAAGTGCCCTCAACATAACAATTCATTTTTGGCAGCTCAACTATGAGAAAAATGCTCTGGCAAATGCACTGCGAGACAACTGTTCTATCGTATTTAAGTCAATTTCTACAGCATGAATTTGGTGATTACACGAACTAAATGCGTTAGATTATAACGAACAACTTTGACCACAAATTATATTTCGGAGACAAACTATTTCCACAATAAGTATTTAGTCTGGGCCGCATGTTTAATTAAATTTTCTTTTCTACACGTTCCGGTGTTGCTAATAAATTAAAAGGTCACATTCGCTAGCTGTCTGGGTAAAGACGAGTATGTAGATATTGTGTTGTGCTGCCGTGTTTTAAGTTGATATTTATCATAGCAATATAAATGTTTCCAGGGTAGAAAAATGATAATTCTATTTAGGCCGTCAGTGAGATTATCAAATAATATTGGACACGTATTTTTTGCTGTACCAAATCAATAAATCAAAGCATCAAAGTTCAGGTGTGGTGGTTTGTGACGTCACTAAGGCAGTATAAATTGCACTGGCGGCGTGACGTTTCACGATATTTCCATGCATTATATCCGTCACTTTATGTTTACGTTTCAATAGAAAAATACGTGTCCAATGTCTTTTAAGGGACAAAAAATAAATTTTCAGTAAACTATCCAATTAGAAAGCCCTTCTGAATATAAGGAGAGAACTGTATGTTACTAATGCTAAAATTACCTTTATATCAAGCATATAGAATAGACAAAGACCAAGCATTACATGTGGTTTCGTTCTGGCTAGTAGATACGTGGGCAACAACTAACAATCTTCGTAACAAAAAACAGATTATTTGAATAAATACAGCCGAATCCTCGCACGCAACCAAAAATTTAAATCACATAGAGAGTAATAAGCAGCTACAGAGCTAAATGTAACTTCAAGCAGGCTGCCGTGGTTTCTATGATATTATGTTTAAACTTCCACTTAGAGCAGCCGTAGCCTGGGCTTAATTAAATACCAAATTCGAGAGAGTTATTCGTTTACGAGACGGAATAAAAGAGGCTATCGTGCAGCGTGCTGCTACACTACATGCACATCATAGTTCACGTTCGGACACCATGAGAGATAATTTACATACGAATGCAGCGGCAGACATTACACGCCAACATCATGTTTGAATTTCACACAGAAGGCTGGCACCGAGCTTATTTCTATATTATCAAATTTTCGCTGTTCTTGGCGTTTCCGGACAGAGAAAACCGAACAAAACAAAATGTATTCACGCTACTCAACTACCAGCAAAAACAGTACAGATTCTATAGTGTTTTTTAGACCGAATAATGTTATTCGTTATACTCCATGTAGCCTGACAAACAAAACGATTATATGATTATTGTGGAGAAACTGCTTTGTGGTAACTTTTTGTTTTTACTCGACTTCGAATACTAGTTGGTATTTGTCGGCAGAAAGGGACATATGAAAAACTTTAGGTATTACCAGTAGAACTGTAAATGTAGCCTAGGTGCTTACCAACCAACTACACCTATTATATGTATAATCATAATAACATCAATGAGAAAAAGTTTTAGGATTGCTCATTTGTCATTGATTTAGAATATGTTAGATGAAGAAGTTAGCATGGCTATCATGTTAGCCGTTAGTATTCTGGTGAGTCAAAGAACGTTGACCTAGCTAATACCTTACCTATTATTAAGCGACTCGTTTTGTAATGTTCTCTTTGCCCACCAGTTATCACGTAGAGCGTCGTGCGTCACAAAGTCAAGTCTATTTCGTTTTAAAGTCTATCGATCGAACGATATGAAATTCTACAGGAAATTGCATTTTGCGCAAGCGTAAAATTAATTTATTAGCACTGTCTAGCAAGGGAAGACAGCAGGTACAATCTCTTGCTTTATATGAGCACGTCTGCAAATACTGGGCTGGTCTGATTTAAGTGAAGCAGCAAAATACCTATAAACAAAGTCATGAAAGCAAAACAGCATCAAATTGGTCAGCGAAATGGGTTTGATCATATTTACAAAGATACGGAAACACTGCAATTACCACATAATATCAGGATTGAAGGTAACATATTATATTATACTGGACTGAGCGGGGTCGGAGTAATTTCGAGCAAAACACAGGTAGATAGGTATTTGGATTGAATCTATAATCAAAATACCAACCAACTTAGTGTTTTGTAGGGAAAAAGATTAGCATTATGTTTTGCAAAAGACGTAGATTCCTTCGGTGGTTCGACGAGCTTCGTTTGAGGGGATTACTTACAAGGCTCGCTTCACAAATAGGCCTCGGTTAAGCCGAGATTAACATTCTGAATCATTCTTTTGCATAAAAAATTACCAACAAATTTGCAACAAAATGTCGCATTTTAATGTCAGTGTTTATTTTCTTACATGCGAATTATAGCTTCTTTTAGTTTAGGTTGCTTTAATATAAAGCATTAGGTTTAAACCCACATAAATAGCTAAAAAGGTATGTAATTACGTTCTATGTATGTTAAAACTGATATGTACACACTTTAAGAATATATCATATTTAACAAATGACCAGTTCTAGACTGGTAATCTTATGAAAATAGAGTTGTGACTGCATTCAAGCTGGAAAATATTTAAAAGTTTGCACCAAATGCCAATATTGACTCTTCCTATAAGTAGATAGGTACTCAAAGCAGGTTTACGTACCATATCGTATTATTTTATTCCAAATCTGCTTATTCTTAAGGCGCAGATACCTTTCAGCAGCTGATTTTTAAATAAGAATCACGTCTAGTCATATTTTTTTGGGAAAAATGTTAAGTTGTTAAAAATATATTACATTAGACCGTTTTCTTAGTAATTTGATCTAAGAAAATTTTAAGTTTTATTCGTATAACATAGTATAATTAATTTGTAAAGTTATGTCTAACAAAAAAACGACAATCGCACCAAAACCGCCGGGCGTATTCTAATGAAATTGTGCCCATTTCAAAGGCAATTTAAGTATGTATCTGAGGCTTTTTTTTAAGTTATAGAATAATAAGGAAAATACAAAAAACTACTGAATTTTGGTTGGCACGGGTGTGAAACGAGTGCGCGTTTTGTTCGCTCAAGATCGTTGGCGGCTGTCCTCGTCTTAATAGAAATTAAGAAGAAACCCCATTAATTACGAGGCTTAAAAACTTTTCAACAAAATTTTGCAGACATTAAAAGACTCTAATTGCCGGCTGCAGATCCTTTGGCCTCATTCCAAAGCGATGCAGCGGTCGCTTTGTGAAAGATGAAATCAATGGAGTATTAACAAAAACTATGATCAAGAATAAATAAAGCTGAGAAAAATGTTACACATAGCTACAGACAAACAACGCCGCGTTTGTGTTTGAAAGGGGTCCCGAGGTGGACCCTTTGTCACCAAGTCAAAATCAGTTGATGGGTTGGAAATCGAGGGCAATCCTCAAATATCCATTTGGCGATTTCGGTATTTTCATCAATAACGTAATCATTTGCACTCAGAAAGTATCATTTGGTGAAGTGGAGCTGATGAAGAAGACCACAGATGGCAACTGGAACTCCTTAATGATAAGTATATCATGGGTATAAGATATCTCGAATAATTACCCGACTATGTATAGATTGACCCCTTTTGCCGCACTTAGACTCCCATTTGGTCCGTTGTGCGCGCAGGCCTCCTCTCTGTGAGAGGGAATGGGCCGTAATCCACCACGCGGGCCCAGGGCGGCTGTCTTCGAATTTTTGGTTCTAGGATATGCCGGTTTCCTCACGATGTTTTCCTTCACCGTTTTGAGAGCAGTGGTGATGAAATAATTTACACAAAGTAAAGAGCCTCGAATATGATGAAGAAATACTTATAAATTAATGCTACTTTACTTTACTTTTTTAATACTGCTAAATGATGATGAAGCCGGATGGTAGGCATTGGAACTCCGAAACAAAACAATGTATCCTAGTCGTGATAGGGCTTATTAGAATCATCATGAGATGAACTTAGGGGGTCTACCTTTTATAGCAGAACTTTTTATGTCATAATATTACTATGCATAACAACGGGTAGCATAAACATCATTTCGCAGAAAATCGTTTGGCATACACTCATTTATCATACATTCAAGCTCATAATTTTGTAAGTCAGAATCATCTTTAGGCATAAATTACATATCGATAGTCATTAAAAGGCATAACCATCATATCGCAGAAAGTTCACAGTCGGAATCATCTTTTGGCATACATTTCATATCTATATTATTTGAAATACTTATCTATCACATTACAGATAATTCATAGTTAGAGTAATTTTTACCATAAAAGATTGATTGAACACATTTTTTTGTGTTTTAATTCTTTAATCATGTATGTAGCATGCAAACCTACAAACAAGCGTACACCATGCATGCAGCAAGCATGCAGCAAGCATGCAGCAAGGATGCAGCATTCAAACAAGCATACACCATGCATGCAGCAATCATGCAACATCCAAGCAAGCATGCAAGTGAGCATGCAGCAAGCATGCAATTCACCATGCAGCAAGCATGCAACATGCAAGCAAGAATGCAAGTGAGCATGCAACATGCAGCAGGCATGGTTTCTATCACGGCTCCGGCGCTGCGGGGCTCCGGCGGTCCCACGCGAGCTTATCGTCGCAGATGATTTTAACGGTCGCCGCCGCGGCTGAGGCTGGCCGGTGAAACCGGCCAGCAAGCCGAAGCTGCGGCAATAAACCACCTGCTCCTCAGCTCGCAGGCCGCCTCGCCCCTACGCGCCTACGCGGGCTTAAATTACACTCTAGGGGTAGGGCAGAAAAGACTACGTGGAGTCGGTTTTGCAGCGATTCGTTTCTGTCACTTACTTTTGTAACACAACATATTGTCTTTTAAGACAGTATTTCAATTTTAATTTAAGGTTAAAAATGCTATTTTATAGAAATGCCTAATAAAATTATGCCAAATGAATTTCTGCCATCGTCATAATATGCCAAGTGAAATTATGCCAAATAAAATTCTGCCTTCTTAAAAGTAAGCCATTGTAAATTCGGACATAGTAACATTCGGCCAAACAATAATTATATTTTTTTTTTAAATATGCCTTAAGAATATTCGTTTAAAGAAGATTATGCCAAGTGTGTTATGCCAAATAAATTTCGGAGTATCAAGATTCTGCCAGATAGAGGGAACCCGAACTTAGGTTATAAATACTACAACAAAGGTATCAATAAAGTTAAAGTTAAAATTAAATTATTTTCAGGGTAATTTGAGGTACCAAAACTAAAAAAATAAAAACCTCTCTAAAAAATAAAACTCAAAACAAAACACTACAAAGCGAAAAATAATTTTCTTTTCGAAATCGGTGTAGAAAATTATTTTCGATTTTTAGTTTATTAGTTGGATGTCGGCTAAATTGTGTTAAAAAGTTGTTTTTAAGTATATGTATTTATAATACTTTTTCTAGAATTTGAACCGGGAGCATTAAGGATTGCAACGTTAGATCTCATCAATATCCATGTTAACGTTTGAAGGATCAACTGTGTTCTTTCAATATTTTTTTCTACCTACCTTCTTTTTTCTTATATATACCTATGAAGATTAGTTAACAGACAGATATAGTAGTGAATTAGTTACTTCAAAATCATGTCCAGCATTTCCGCTATAATTAGAACAAGTTAAAACTTTGCGTTCTGACCAAGTGGGCACTCACTTACAACTTGTATTATGGGTAGGTAACCTATACCCTTAACTGAACTGCCAAAAACTCATCAATTTCGATGCTAGTGTTCGGCTTCCACACCGAACTCAATATTCAATCACAAAGTTTTGCGGTTCCTAGTTAACTTTAATTCAGTTGATTTCCCGAAGTAAGAACAGATTGGTCCGACAGCCGAGCGATTCAGCAAATGGACTTGTAAATAATTAGATGGACACCTTGTAGGCAAGAAAGGAATGATTGAGGTATTTGCTGAGATGGCGAATAAAGAAAGAAAAAAGAAAGAAAACTTAAGAATGAAGGCGTTAGAGGCACTATTATGTTCACGAGCGTAGGAGTCTCGAATTCCCTCACTAGGGCTGCGCAATCGGCGAGTGAAATTGGGGAAAAAGTACCTACACATACCTATCACTGTTAGTTCACTATTCTGGTGATTGCTTTAACGAATTAAGTTACATACGAGTATTAGAGAGAAAAGTTGCTGCAAAAGGTCAACGTGGGTCACCTTTCAACAAACCTTGATCTACCGATCATTCAATACTTTCTAACTATGTAGCTGTCGCCCTTGACGTCAAACGTGACTCCATCCGCGTGGCTTTACTCTGCATAAGCACTTGTGCACAATATCTTTATAAATTATTCCCACAGCCGTATTGCGTAAGTGAATATGGTAACGCAAAGAGTTTGACCGCTATCCAAGCGACCAAATCGACCAATCACATGCGCGATGAAAGACGCGATGTGGATTTCCGTCTGTGTGATTGGTCGATTTGGTCGATTGGATAGCGGTCAAACTCTTTTCGTTGCCGTATTCCTTTACGCAATACAGCTGCTGATCTACTTTATTCTGATATATAAACTATACTAGCTTCTGAAAAGTGAAAAGTGTTTTATCATATATAAGGGATCAATATACCGGGTTTATAGCATCCTATGTGCTATTTCTGACTATAATCTATCTCTGTGCCAAAGTTCATCCAGATCCGTCCAGCCGTTTGAGCGTGAAGAAGTAACACACACACACACGCACACACACAAACTTTCGCCTTTATAATATTAGTGTGATAACTGTAAATGTAAAGATTCATCAAAATCCCTTACTTCAGTAGGTAGTTGTCGCGTGATAGATAGGTATTTATCCCTCCTCATAAACGTTCACGTTTATAATAGTAGTAGAATAATGAAAAATAAATAATTTTTCTATTGAAACTCCGTACATTCTAGGTACGCTTGGCCAGTTCAAGGTCAAAGTTTCAGGTACCACTGACGTAGGGTCGACTGTACCGGGCTATCAGAAAACTTCAGCTCGTGCCTTCTTCAAATGCAGTGGCAAAAGAAAGTTTACTCAATTTTCTAAATATGACTGTTAGGTAGCAAATGTAGTCACGCATTTATTTTAAAAGTCAACGAGATTAGATAATTCTGAACATGTTAACATACTAAAGCTCATAAAAAAACCTATATGAATATAACATTAATCAAAAGGGGATTCACTGTTCCGCTGAAGCAAAGAGTACTTCTACTTAAGTGCCGGGAGGTGAGAGCGGAACCTATTGATCTAGCTCATATGTCCGTCTGTTACAGACTAACTTCTGACGCGTTTACTGTTTCAAATTTAACAAAGTAAGGAATGTTAGGTATACCTTCCTAATGAATACGTATGGGTTTAAAGTACTATTACAAGCTTGTATTAAACAACATGAAACTTAGACGTGAGATTAATTTAAGTAAGAATTAGATAGACTCAGCCTTACATGTGCAGTCGCCTCATTTGTAATAGGTACACAATGTGCTGTGCTTACTTTAAGTAAGTACCCTTACTAATCAAGCTCTATACTCCGGGCTCTGAGGTCACCCCTGTAAGGCACGAAGAAGGTTCCTTGATCACTGAAATCAGAATGTTCGCTCGTTCCAAAGGATGGGTCACAGCACTTTACCCGTGATAGTTTTATTTTCGGTGTCACACTGTGTAGACAATCGCTCTGATTCCTTTCCGAGAGAAAGTTTTATTTTTCCGTTTGGATTTATAGGCTGTGAATCTAGTCGTCGATAGTAAATTATTCTTACAATTTGTTTCCTCGGCCGCCTGTCACAAGCTTTTCTTAGAATTCAAATAAAAATGCTCTTTGTAATTTTTTTTTTGTATGTTTCGTGATTCTAAGTATTTCTAAACGTCGAAGGAAACTGTGGAAGTTGTCTCTTATTTCGTGTTAATATAAGGTATAATAGATGTCTGATTTTTAGGAATTGAAATGTTCCTACCCGGTCGGCTAAAAAGCGAAACATTCTAAAGTATCGATTGGATTTGAAATTGATTACAAATAAAAAAAAAAGTATAGCGAAACAATGTATGTATCCGCGAAATACTCTCAAATCTGTTATATTTTAGAGGTAAATAAGAAAATCGATTCTGATTTTCGTATCGTGTATTGTAATCTTATTTACATGTTATTATGTTTGTGTCTATGACGTCAAAGCCACCAACGAGCATCAAGTAGAATGTAAACACATTATACTAACAAGAGTGAATAGGTTTTTTCTAGGCAAGCGTGCTTCACCGTCGACCACATCATCGCTTACCATCAGGTGAGATAGTGGTCAAGCGCAAGCCTATTGACGATAAAAAAAAAAAAAAAAAAAAAATCTGATGTGTCATATCGTTTACATTTTTGTACAAAAGTGCTTAACGCGTTAAAATTCCATCTTCGCATAACTCACAATTTCTCATTAAGTTGTATGGGCTACGAATAATAAAAGCATTTATGCGAAGGAAGCTGAAACGTGCCCGAGGAAATTATTAAAACAAAGTTCATTCATAAAGTCTTTTTTCTGCGAGCAAAACCGTAACGAGCAGATAGTATAGACAAGAATTGGTTATTTTATGATAACAATGCGCAGTTATAACTTTTAATTTTTGCTCATGTTGTTCCGCTGTCTATTGGAGCGGAGTTGTAGATTGGATAAAATTGCTCAAAGACTGCGATGCACGCTCGCCGAAGCGTATGCAAGCGCCCGGAGTGCCCCTTACTTACTGTATTCACTCACGGAAATAAGCCAGGAACACATCGCATTTCTATTGTAACTCCCTAAGCAACGGTTTCAATTTAATTTTGTAAGACTTATTTTATTTCAACTTCGGTTCATGTTGTGGAATTAGGTTTTATAAGAAGAAACTGCTGCAAATTACGATGATTATGTGAAACTGATTCTATACGCTATAAGCCGATATTGGTAGAGCAATTCCAAATAATTATAACGAACTCATATTTTATTTCACAATTATGAATATTTTCATTTGCAATGTTGGTGTTTCGGGTAAAATTGTAATTTTTTTTATTTTTATTTGGCACGTATATCTGGAATAAAGTTCCTTCAAAAAAGTTGTAATTGTAAATCTGTTAAGGACCTCATAACATCCAGGCAGAAGTGATAATTTAAGTGACGTTTTAAATTAAAACGTCTCAAGATGTTTAAACTTTAAAAGTTTAAGTTTAAACATCTTGAGACGTTTTAAATCGTAGCAAAGTGTAATTAGCGGACAGAAATCTCTTGGAGGTCAAATTATTCATCGTTTTATGACAATGGTAACACGAAACGTGTTTCTGGGACCAGGCACGGTGGGTAGACAGCGGCAGCGGACGCACATGGCAGTACAAGTTATAAAATAAGCCGCTGGAAGCGTGTAGACGAACCGCTAGCCGGTGCCGATGCCGACAGCGATGTTCGACCCGGCGAACTGGAGCCACGCCAAGCCTTTCAACCACTTGCAATATAAAAACGTGCTACGCGTGGTTGAACTATTCAATTGCTGCCTAGCTTTGTGTGCGATCATAAGCCTCGATTTATTGTTTATTATCGAACGATACGCAACTGTTTCTACTATTTTAAAAGTTCCAAATACTCTAAATATTTATTTACGTTATTGCTTGGCTTATTATCGGCAGAAATTGAAAAGCTATGAACATTGTTTCGCTGTTCTGTAAAATATACATATTCCATTAGTTTTGAGTTGCTAGTTGGATAATGAGTACCTACAACAAATCCGATAGCATCAAAATTAACATAACGGCGTTAATTTAGACAGTATCAGCTATGCGAATAAACATTTAACACGTCTAAATCATTTAGGAAAATAGTAATGATTTGCATAATAACCAATTACGTTGAATTGTATCACAATGTTTATCGGAAATGATAATTAGAGAAGGGACAACGCAAAGGAATTTAATTCATTCCACTGTGAAAATAGAACAATAACACAGTGTAATGAAAGATGATGTCATAGAAACAGCTCTTGTTCAAGACGTTCCACGCCAGGGAGGTTCATTATAGTATCGTGTGTATTTGACAATGGTAGTTTTTAACCCCCGCCGGAAAAAGAGGGGTGTTATAAGTTTTTAACCCCCGCCGGAAAAAGAGGGGTGTTATAAGTTTCACGTGTGTTGCTTGTGTTGTGTTGTATCTGTGTGTCTGTCTGTGGCATCATAGCGCCTAAACGGATGAACCGATTTCGATTTCGTTTTTTTTTGTTTGAAAGGTAGGTCGAGAGTGTTCTTAGCTATGTTTGAATAAAATCGGTTCAGCCGTTCAAAAGTTAGGGGCGTTTTACTGTTCGAAACGGGGTGTTTTCGCAAGATAAATGTGTCGGGGGTTTTTTAAATTTTGAAATTTTACTTGTCGCAAGATAAATGGGTCGGGGGTTTTTAAATTTTGAAATTTTACTTGTAGTAGATACTCTCAGTATATCGCTGGAAAGATACTTGTACAATATATGAACCACACACACGCACCACTCACTCCTAAGTGCTTGATCCCTACCGAAGGCCCAGCTTTTATTATGACATAATAAAATATGATTATGGTTTTATATGATTTTATTACAAGGTTTACACACACTTTGTATGCAGTATACCTTGTTGGGGAACGAAAGTTGATAGCAAGTTTAGAGGCACGTATGCTGGGATAGAACGCCGCGCACCTCCGGTCACAGGTATCTGTTATTGACGGCGTTCATAGTTAACATACACGAAGTACACGCGATACGAGAGAGCCCCATTAATATTCGTCCAGGGCATCTTACTCTTCTTATAATAGCTAAATGTTTTATGGTTCCGTAATGTGTAAGTCCTGTTAACATTTTAACGTTTAACTTCAGAGTGAGGCCTGGCCATGTACGGTAATTTGAATAGAGGTTACGTACATTTTTTAGAAGTTTTTTTTTTTTTAATCAGTTTTTTGCTTTTCTCTCGACTATGTAACCTTAACTTCGAATCTTGTATTAAATATTTCTCGCGTTTTCTGAATAGGTTGCAAAAATTTAGAATACATGGGTTAGGGATTATGTTTTCATTTACCTAACTGAACGTATACCTACAATTGTTCCTATTGAACTTTCGGTAACAATTGATTACCTGGGTAAGCTATGTTAATCACACCTGCCAGTATCAAGGAAAGCCCCTACTTCTAACTTTTCTCTTTAACATCATTCAATTTCAAATCATGTTTCAATTTCGATGAAACAAACTCAGAGGAAATAACGATTGTATGGTGTTATTTGACAGAAACTAGAGCACTTCGCAAAGAAAGTAAACACCGAACTAACTACTTAATAGAAACAGACGAACTTCATTAATTAACAAGAGAATGAGACAAAACTAATTGCCGGCGAGGCTTCGTGGATATCACGTTAAATCAAAATTTATTTTTCGGGAAATCATAATTTGCGGGTTCAAAATGAGTGAAATATTTTTATTAGAGAAAAATGGACCTCACCAATGTGTTTTAATCTATTAAAAATGTTTTGAGCTTGTACACGACGGCAAGCTCGTAGATAAAGCTTGGTAAAGAAGCGCTTAATTAAAAGTATACAATAATAAAGGAGCGCTGAAAGGCGGCCGCCGCTCGCGCTTTACATTCAATGCCAATGTAGATCCGATAACCGGTAAATAACACGCGATTCCCTCAGTATTAGTTAATATTGATACATAAAACAGCCAGTAAATAACCGAAACAAGATAGAAATACGCAAACGGACTTCTTTTTATTTATTTATTCGAATGAAACAGCGAACTTTTTAATAAAATCACGAGTTACTAGTGCGAAAGCGCTGAAAAATATGTTTAATATTATCAGTTTATAATCGGAACGTTCCATATGTTGCCGCGGAAACTACTTCGGGAGGACAGCAACAGGAAACTATCGGCAATAATAATGTATTCAAGCCACATTCTTAACATTTTTATGTTTATAACATGTCGGATATTTTAGTTTCGGTGCAATACTTTCACTTGAACTGTACATGGCAGAGTATTTATGGAAAGAATACGAAAAGAGCAATTTCAGAGGAAGGTGGTCGTTTCCTTTTACTGTTTTGAACAGAGAATTCCAACTGCAAAGTTGTGTGCGATGAATGAGGATATATCTCGAAGTTATTCTTGTTTATGAGAAGTTCTCGTACAGATTCGTTTCCCGAGCATTCAGATCTGTAATAAACCGTTTACTTGAACTTAAACTCGCACTTATTTTGCCCGTCTTTATATATTGAAACTTTGAGCATCAAAACTGTCCTTATTTCTGTGTTTCCGACTTTTGGGACGAAGATACGTGTCACGTCACGCCGATAATACCCGAAGAGGTAGACAGTGAAGTAATGTCACACACGCTACCCGGACTAGGGTCTAGCTTGTGTTTGGGGGCGATTGTAATAGGAGAGCTTATTGCAATGTCGGGATACTACTGAAAAACCCCAGTAACCCTTTTCCTGGTCAGGTAATCGAACCCACGTCATCGTGAGTCCGAGTCGGAAAGTATTGCGTGTTTACACTTGAACCGGACCCAAACAATGCTGTGTGTTTACTGATGTAGGTCAGTTGGTATTGCTTCCCCGGGAGAACTCTTCCCCAAGGATACTATAATAAAGGAAACTATATTACTTCTAAACTCTCTTGTGACTTTTACGAAATAAAAACATTCAGTATAAATAAGAACCTCGAGCCACCTTTTTTGGGACTCGGTTAAAGAGGGGACACACACATGCTATAACAGTTCCTAAAAATACAACCGACTGCCAAATGAAAACACTACAAAGTGAAAAATAACTTCAATTTCGAAAATCGGTGTTCTAGTTTCTTCATTTTTGACTCCAACTTCCGAAATAAAAGTAATTTTTAATTTTGTAGTTTCTATTTGGCAGTCGGTTGTATTTTATGTAGAAATGTTTTTATTTTTCTCTTTTCAGTTGTGGTATATATCTGTATTAACCACAGTTATGTCAGAATAGATTTCCGAAATAACGTGAAACTTGAACACAAACGTTGTAATAAGAGTGTATCAGGGTGAGCTGTACACATCTGCGTACCCCTTTAGAGCGTACCGGCGTGATGTTATGGTATGAAATGGCGTAAAAAATAAACAGACATGCGATTTCAGCAATCTCGTGAAATTTGCTGTGATTTGTTGAAGAGTTCTGTTGTTTATCACTGAAGTTCATCATCAGATCTTGATGAAATTTAATAAAGACCAAATCGAAATTCTAATAAAAATCAGTCAAATTGAGAACCGAGTAGGTTCTCAATACTTTTTGAAGTAGGTTAAAATTTGAGAACAATCGCTGATAGATTCTGATTAATAAACCCTGGGGAAGAAGGTATCACCATAGCACGTAGTGATCACGTGCTCCGTGTTCGATGAGCGTGTTGGGATCATGATTTAGTTTCTCCTGGGACTAGGCAAGAGTAGCATTGGAGAGGCTACCTGTGCAAACCTAAAAAAGACTATGAAGGATCTCGAATTTGCAAAAATGCCGAGGCTGTTCACCCTGTTCCCTTCTTCTTACCTTCTTACACAATGGAAATGTCCACAAGAGAAATTCCGCACGGTAAAACTCGCAAGCTCTTAATTAGTCCTTTATTAATACGGACGTAAGAATAAATTGTGTTACCGCCAGTGATAAGTGATCACCTCTTACCTTAATTACAGACGCAAGTGAAGCTCGCCGAGATGATCCAGTGATCTCGATCCGATAACGAGACTGAGCTTAACTATAACTGTGTTACCCTTATGCCGAAGGGCTGCGGGAATTGTGTTCATCTTCATCCTTGATAGCGTTTATATGCATACACTAAACTAAAACTAATTCACAAAAGAAAACTTTTTAAAATGCTTTATACGTTTTCTGTAAAAATCTTATTCAGAATATTATTATAGACCAGTTATTAATATATTTTTTGGATACAAACAACCATCTTTTCAACGCCTACGTCAGCTCAAAAACGTGGCCTATTTTTATCCGTTTTATTCCAGGCTAACCCATAATGATATACCATGTTATCCCAAAATAAGGTGTATTATAGGCTCCATGGTACTTCTACATGATTACTCTTAATATACAAAGTAAGCAATATGATAAGCAACCATGCACCCCTTATTACCATTTCATTACGCAAATCACACAGTCACACAATCACAGCTGCTCAGCTTGTATCAAGCGCAAGTTCGATCATGCATGGAGTACTGTTCTCATCTCTGGGACGGATCCGCCAAATACCAGCTTGATGCACTAGAGTCGATCGAAAAGCGGGCCAAAAGGCTCATCGGCGATGAGGCACTGGTTAAGTCAAAGCTCCAGAGCCTTGAACATCGTCGCCGAGTTGCCAGTTTGTCGGTCTTTTATCGGTTGCATTTCGGGGAGTGTGCGATGGAATTGCATGATCTAATTCCACCAAGCCCGTTTCATCATCGGACTACAAGACGTACGGCGATGCGCCATCGCTACATGGTAGACAAACCACCCATACGCACTAAACGTTTTGGAAATACTTTCATTATGCGTACAGCTAAGGAGTGGAATTCCCTGCCGGAGTCTGTGTTTCCCGATAGCTACAATCTAGGAGTCTTTAAGTCAAGAGTGAATAGGTTACTTCTAGGCAAGCGTGCTTCACCGTCGACCACATCATCGCTTACCATCAGGTGAGATAGTAGTCAAGCGCGAGCCTATAATATATAAAAAAAAAAAAAACGATTTTTGTTATCAGCTACGGAGCGTAGCATTTGTATCGCTACGGCGTAGCGCTACGGAGTCACGCCGCTACGGTGCTACGAGCGAAGCGCGGAGCTACGTGCACTAAATGAAGTAGCAATTACGTACGGTTCCCGAGCTTGTTATCAATAAAAGAGGGATCATTTGTTTCTATTAATGAGCCCGGGCTTGATTTATGTTAGTTGGGCCAACTAGCAGAATGAAATACAGCTGTAAATTTTATGTATTGCTTTACGTCTACGAGACATAACTTGCTTGTTTTTCTAGTAAATTAATGAGTTTTTATTTCACGATATTTATTTTTCATGGTCCTTTTTTAGCCTTAACATAAAACTTTACCTGTTTTTCCTTACCTTTGCAGGAAAACAGACACATGTCCGGGTCTGTAAAAAGAAAATGATCTCTTAAGGTACATTTTATATTGTCAATTACCATCAAAGTGCCGTAACTATCAAAGAGACCAAGTTTTAATAGTATGTAGTTATCAGTGTACCAGTGGGCTTTACTGTACCAACTGATGTAATCTGGGATACGCTATAGTGCTGCCGGCGAAATACGCCCACCTTCTTCGGTAGGGAATTTTATACTTTATTTTTATAATGTGGGCGGTTTTCGCCAGAAGCATAGAACAAACATTGATCTTAAACGGCTTAAATATACAATTGCCATAGCTGTCAGCCCCGAGTGGAACGTGAACTGTAGGTGTATGTAGAGTGTAGGTGTATCTCCACCGAGTACCTACACCCACAATCACGGACACAGTTCCAATTACGGCGATTTTTGTCAATGGAACCCAATTACATACGCATGTTCGAATTATGTAGCTTTGTTATCTTTGGATTGAAGTTGTGTTTTTTTGTAGGATCCAATCAAAACAGCTGATTTAAAAAACTTAATTCAAAAAATCAAAAAACCCGACTGCTTCAAAAACGATTTAAAAAGTAGTAAACAAGGAAAAAATCATGCTGTGCAGGCGGAGGATACACCAGATTTTGGTCAGCCAGCCCGCGAATATGTATCCCCCGACTGCACAGCATGATTTTTTCCTTGTTTACTACTTTTTAGTTCGTTTTTGAAGCAGTCGGGTTTTTTGATTTTTTGAATTAAGTTTTTTAAATCAGCTGTTTTGATTGGATCCTACAAAAAAACACAACTTCAGTAAAGTTTTTTTATGTATAACTTTTTAGTTATTTTTTTTTCGAATTAGATACGTTTAAACATATAAGTGTTATATATTTTTGAAATCACCTCTTAAAAACCTATATTTTGATACCCCACACGATTGGTTTGGAAGAAAAAAAATATTTGGGGCCCCACAATATGTCACCCAAAATCCGCCATTTTTCTATTGTCCAATTTAAATGTAGCCTATGACATTCGCAGGGTTAAGACGCATCGATTGACGTATGAATCATCAAAATCGGCCAACGCGTTTGGTCTCTGGAACGCCATATAGGAACAAACATACATACATACATACATACTTACATACATACATACATAGACTGATAAACACATTACCCTCCTCGGCAGTCGGGTAAAAATACACTGCCTTGTGCCAAGATTATTGCAAATCAATTTGTAGACCCCAATACGTTCAATAAAGCAGATCCCATTAGCGGGTTCGTTAACCTTTCATGATTTTTATATAAAAAGCGATACCATTATGCGACATAATTGCGCGGGAGATTAATCGTTCGAAAAATGTTAGTCGCTTGATTTACCTGTGCCATCTGTCAGTATTAGGTGGCGTTCACACCGGCGGCCGCAGCCCCCCCCCCCTGCGAGTTATGCCCGGCTGCCCGTCTTGGCAAGCGAACGGTTTTGCGGAACTTAAATATTTCCACGCTGTACTTACTCTAAGTGGCTGGAGTATTAGCTTACATTTTTGTTAATTTATAATATGTGCTTCATAAATGCTTGCCTTTTTAATGCAATTCGTTGAGTAAATTATAAGACATCCCAATTTAAATAAAAGGGATTCTGGCCATACAAGAGAATAAACGTTAAATAAACGGCTTTGTCAGCAACAGCATTTAGATTCTATTTTCAGGGATTCTTTGAATTTTTTAAAGTAAATATTTTCCCGGTCTACCCATTTATATTCTGGTCAAGTCTTACATAAGTTTCAAATATGGAATTCTCTTTCACTCCCATGATTGCTGACACTGCGTTTTCTCCTAAAATATACATAATAACATGAACCAGTAGGGTAATATAAACCTGAACCTGCACATCTACCTATTTGAGATGCAAAATTTAGCCTCGGGTTTGTCCGATATTCGGCAATGCAATCAAAATGAATTAATATGTCAGCAAACAGAAACTCGCTCGAACAGCTTATCCTTCGGCTTTATGTATCATAATATTTATTTTAGTACAGTACCTACTCAGTGTGAAAAACCGGGGATATTTTATCATCGCCAGTCAATATACTATATTACCTCAGATTCCGGCTCGGGATGGTAATGCATTGGGTATGTTTAGAGTTTACTGGCAGATTTCGTTTTTGTGCTGATCGGTAAGTGAGGGGAAAACCGAGCATTTTACCTCGTAACAGTGAATAATGTATACCTACTGGGTGGAGCTCGTGAGGATTCTTTCATGCTAGGTGTGCTGGAGCGTTTTCACCCAATTTCAGACATACAGCGATCTCCTATCTCAAGTAACTACTCAAACATAGATGAGATAATTTTAAATTTTTATTAGCTAGTTACCATCATATTTATAACTCTTGTTCTAAAATAAAGAAAGAAAGAAAGGAAAACATTTACTTGTGGCCCTCACAGGAGACACGAGATACAATAAAAACAAGTCTAAGTAGTTAAGTAAGTAGTGGGTAAGTAGTAGTAGTAGTCTGTTCTAAGTAGTATGAAACAAAGTCGCTGTTTGCCTGTGGATATATTTCTCCGTTTATTCTTCTAAACCACGCGGCTGATTTTATACAATACGGTCACTAATATAAAGTGGCATAAACTAAAAAGGTTAGTGGTTTTTAATATGTCCCGAAGGACAAGCTTCTAGGCAAGCGTGCTCCACCTTCGTCACCACATCATCACTTAACATCAGGCGAGATACGCAGCCAAACGGCGGTCAAACGCAAGCCTAAACAAAATAAAAAAAAGCTAGGGGTCGCTAATTTATACTGATTTCAAAATGTTTATGTCAGTGACTGTTCCTTAAAAATAATAGTACAGTAACACAGAGACGTTAACTAGAATAAACTTACAGAACCACAATGCATATGCAACCTTCTCCAGATTTAAATCTCGGAGATGGCTTACATTTACTCTGTGGTTAGTTCCATTCTCTTTTATCCTTCAACGTTAGTAGCACAAGCTGTTGCGTCACAAATAACCTGCCGTATATAATGGAATATTTTAACAAAATTATTTATTGCTTTTGAAATTGGAAAATATGAAAACAGGCCGCAAATATTTGTCAAACAAAATTATACGCAGTACAATGTTGTCCAATATAACCTTGATAAGTTGTTGTAAATTTGACCCTGGCAAATGTCTATGACTCCACTGTGAGGGCATACGATGCCATAAGTGATAAAAAGTCTGGGTGCTCTACTCTAACATATTTTTAATACTAACAAGACTCGTAATGACCTCCTAACTTAACACATGATGGTTATTTACGGATATATTTATAACAAACAAAACATGCAAAGTTTTATAAGAACAGTCTAAGAAATTATCATGAAAGTATTTCATATTACTTTGGCAGCATATCGAAAGGACCGCTCCTTCTTGCAGTATTGTACAGTTTACAAGCTAACATTTATAGCTTTATTTGTTGGTTCCGATCTCAGACACACCGTTGCGAGCACTAAAAGTTACAGGTAAGCCTGTGCACTGACCCACCCTGTAACCGACATATAAGGGCCGTCGTTCACCTGTCACCTTTGCTTCCAAAGCCGGGTAAGTCAATTCGGCCGCGACTCCCCACGCAAGCAACATGTGGCCCTCAACATACATATATGGGGAAAGTGGGGAGCGAACGGCGAAGGGACTGAGTAGTTAACACGGAAACGGGAAACGTACGCGTTGAAATGGGGAGCCGCACCCGCGAGGTAAAGCGTGAGTCCGGCGATTTACGTCACAAGATACTCGACAAAACGATACAATAGTGTGTATACAACGGAGTGGCTTCCGGTGAAGAACACCCACTTGCCTGCTTCTTATCTTATCTAAATATAATGGCATGAACCGATCATTTCAAATAGCAGAATGATATAACAAATCATTGTTAAAGCGTTTACAATTTTGGCAATACTATTTTCCAATAGTAACAAACCAAGTTCAGAAATGCACGTTAGCAGACTAATATGACGATACAAATTGGATGTTCCGGAATGGCGACCGCAACATTCGATCCTGTGGCTAGGGGATATGTAGTAAGTGAGTGATAACCGCAAGGTCGGCGCAGCTAATGCACGCACTGAATATGTATCGAGCGAGACGTTAATGCGAGATAAAACCCTCAGCTGATCCCCGCCGCGACGGCGACAACCAGCTTGCATACAAACTTTGCACTTAATTACTTTATATACGCTCGAATACCTGTTTAGCTTGGTAACTAAGATAAATAATTTAGCCAAAGACACAAAGTAAGCCCCGGACAATACACTCAACTATCTGACCTGGTTAATTTGGTTGTCATACCAGTACTGCAGAAGGTCAACTAGCTCATCAGCTAAACCCTGCTCCCACTTTGACCACAGGATGTCGTAATTAACCAGATCAATAGCCTTGAATAGATCCATGCAATAGCAGCGTACTCGTGCTTCTGTCAGTGTAGTATCGAATTTTTATAAGAACTATGATTTTGTATAGAGTAGAAATCGACACGGATGAGTCCGCAGGAGGTCATTTCTCAACTACACTCCTTCTCTACCGCCAGCCACTTTTGCACTTGGTGGTAGGTGCGAAACGCATAGAAATCTTGGCAATCTTCGAAGTACCATTGCTTGGTCTCTACAGCATTTATAGAGCTGTGATTGGGTTTAAATTTTTGCAAATTTATTGAATTTAAAAAAGTGTGCATCTTTGTTTACCGACAAACGTATTGTTTATGACTTTTAGAGCAAAAAGTGAAATGTCCCATAATTTTGCAGTTTTTCGCGTATTTCGCAGCGAGCCCACGTTTTTCGAAGTTGCAAATTTGGATTCATACTATCCTAACTGGTCCATACAACATACTAAAAATCCAGAACTACATCAAGATTTGCGATTTTAATATCAATTTCTACAGTATTATTATTGATAGGATCACTTGTGACCACTATTATACCTGAAGATGCGGTCGACGATGGAATACGCTCTCCCAGAAGTAACCTATTCACATTTGACTTGAACCCTAGGTTAACGCTATCAGGAAATATTCCACTCCTAAGCTAAAAAAGCAGTTCTGTAAAAAAATACTGTTGGCTATATGTTGGAATTCTAGGAGATTGCCGCTTTACAGATATAAGCTATGTTGGTGATGTACATCGACACAATGCTGAAGTACTTGCATACAAAGGCGTTTGACACGCTATGAGTCCTCTTAGCCCGTGTTTTATATTTTTAGAACATATTTCTTTATCTAGAATATTTGGATTAATACCAAAACTCAGTCTCATAGATACCTAAAATTTGTTGAAAGTTACAAGGACGAACCGAGAATATCTAGTTTAGTGTTCCATTTGTATATTGTTATGTCCTAACAAATATATCATTCTAAATCCAAAAAAAATGTTTTGTCTTCGCTTAGTCTCTCAATACCGATGAATTAGCATTCTGTAGATTTATATGAGAATTGACTTTACTGTAGAAGGTTGTGACTTTATGACCTTCTCTAATAAATTCTAAAATAATTATTCACCATACAATTGGCAAATAACAACTGAAAGAACAAGAACGTTATTCTTATCAAACTGAATGAAATAATTAAGTGTCTTCTTCCAACTTGGAGAATAAAGTTAGAAATGAATGCCCTTGCCCGTTCCCCGGACTTATTTTGTAGAGGAACAGCTTAGTCACGAACAAATAATGATCTTATTTCTACCTTTCATTTACTAAAGAAACAATTTTATAATTGTAATATTTGGATACAACCATTGTAATTAGTTTTCTGTTTTTGTTTCATTTACAATTTAGAATGCGAAGTCTATAATGACTTTCATCTTGAAAGAGAAATTTTATTATTTTATTTTAACAAAGCAATTTTCGCCCAACAACACATGGCGAAACTATTGTGACGACAATACCAGCCTTCAGTTTTTCTGTATTTATCCTGCTAAATCTCGTGTTATTATGGTTGACATGAATATTATGCGGTGGGTATGATGGCTATGGAGGCACGGGCGTCGCTAAAAAAACCATCGACGAACATTCACATTCACGTTTTCCCGTCGATGCGAGCTGACGTCGAATATCGCAACAATATAAGTCCTGTGGGCAATTTTTCAGTGTTAACAATAAGCTCGTGTTTTATTTCAGGCAAGATTCCGGCATTTCGTTGTTGAAGCAATCCGTGTTAATATTAAAATAATGAGAACGATTTGGAACCTGGTTGGCTAAGTGTTATCTAAGAGCAGACAAAACGAACATACATATATTAAGATTAGTACCTGGGCGACCGAGATCTGTTCGGGTGAAAATAGAGAAAACGACGTTTTCTGAAAATGAAACCTAGCTGGATCGATTTATCGCCCCCGGAAGCCCCCGCATACTATATTTCATGAAAATCTTATACATACATATATACAAGAATTACACGTTTAAAGGTATTAGATGTACACTATCACGTTTTCCCATTTTTTGCTTCGCGGGTATAAATGTAACACACGCAGCCAAGTGATTTAAACATTTCTTTGAACGCATGAATACATAAACAACCAGGTTTGTATTTTTCAAATAAAAACTACTTTTGCAGATTGACTATCCATGCTTTCTGAATGCTCGTATTTCGTGAACATCCACATTTTATATGTATAGTAAAGTTTACAGCACCTTGAGACCTTTTAGAAATATTCACATACGACTGAGAAGCGGACTTACGACCGAGGCACGCCACGAAATTCCGTTTTTGCCTTTCGGCGTGAATATCTAATTAAGCATGTACCTATTCGCCTTCTCGTGTACATCATGTACTTGTAGCTGTACGTATACGACGCTCATCCATCCAGAGATTAATGTTAATGAATGAGGCACAGTGTGCACCTCCTGTGTGTATTGTAACGCTGTACCTACTCGTGTAACGTGGCAGCCGGAACGTTACAGCTCGTGACACGAGAACAATTACTTCTAATTTGACTTTGATCACCCGCAGTTCATTAAAGTATCATTCATAATAAACAATGAATCCAACCTTCTTACAAAGCGACCCCAATGTACACTTATTAAGGAAAATAAACGAAATAATTACAACAATGGAGTATTGTGCGCCATAGATTAATTTTGATAACGTTTGGGCGAGTCACAGCGTACTATCAGCCAACTATACATCTGATCATTTTGAAAACAAAATCCCGTGCACAAGACCACAACATCTGCGTCCGCCCTTTTTGCGTTGACCAATAGCCATATGCCAATATGCATAGCAGTGTTAAACAAAAAAGGATCCGAAAAAAAGAAAAATAGTTTTTTGGCTGACCAATAGTAATAGAAAAAAAACAGGACCAATGAAGAGAAAGTTTTAATGCTTAACATTTTGTTTCAAATAATTCTCGCCCTCGGGTATATCCTCCCTATAGCGGGCGAGCCCTGCAAGCAAAAATAGTCTTTACGGTGATCAAATGTATAGTTGGCTGATAGTACGTATAACGATTTGTTTTTAGCCGAGCATTGTCCAGTTTTTCGGGCAAATATCCGGCTGCCAGGCTTGTCAATTTTGTTTTATAAAACATTTTTTAAAGTTAATATCGATCCAAACTAAATACCTATTCTAACAACTATGCCGTTGGTTCTGCCTTGTCAAAAGTATGGTTTAAGAATTTAATGTTTTATGTTGATCATTATCATCATCAGCCTATTAATGATGCCACTGCTAGGACACAGGCCTCCTCTCTGTGAGAGGGAATGGGCCGTAATCCACCACGCGGGCCCAGTGCGGGTTGGTGGATGTCACATGACTTCGAATGTTTGGTTCTAGGACATGCCGGTTTACTCACGATGTTTCCTTCACCGTTTTGAGAGCTGTGGTTATGTCGATCTGCTAAAAAACAATCAATGTTATAAGAAAACTACTTATGTAGATAGAACTAGACACTATCGATTCCCACAAATAAGAAACTTTGCCTAGCAAATATCGCGGACTCTATTGACAAAATATAAACTGTCCTTTACATTTGTGATTTTGTCATAGACCCATGTACCGTTATCATATCGAGCAGTTATGATGCGGACTGTACTGAATGGTCGTCAGCTTAGCGTAAGGATTCCATTTTGAAAGGCTCTTAAATCCGGCCAGTGCCGAATTTATATTCCTGGCTTCATGCACATATTCAATTCTACGATACTCGGTCCGAACCGATCGACATCTGAATAATCACTTGTCAGGGTAAATTGGCGGCAAGCCGGACGCAAAGGGTGATCCTCGGGTTTTGGCATACATAACAACCGGCGCAATTAGTATTCATTACGAAATTATATTTATCATTTTATGAACGTTCGCAGCTTTTTCGATGACAAAAAACACACGCTTTACCGAAGTGTCGAAAGATATGGAAATGGGTCGACCAAATTTATTCGGGGATCATAATTGTTGAAAGATTTCGAGTTTAACCCGAGCTGTGCCCAATGTGCCTTTAAACATGTGTACACAATTTATTAGGCTGGATGAGATTGTGAGAAAACGGTTAATAATAAGGCACATTAAAATGTAAAATAAGCGCTACACTGGTGATTCCTTCCATGATGCCCGTTTGGAAAGAGAATAAAAACAAAATGCAGTTTAATTTTTATTCACAAATTAGCAGCTTAAGTTTTTAGTTACTTTAAAAGGGTGTTCGCACGATAAAACTAACAACTAAAGAGGACTAGTAAACTCATAAGTGCCTTTTTGCCCCGCTGCCGCTGTCGTCACGCAATTAGCAATTTATGCAAAAGGTCCAGTTTTTCTGTTTAAACAAAGAAATGTGCAAACAAAGTTTCACAGTTCGTTGGCCACATCATTACAGGGTGCAAAACTCTTCATTTGTTGTACTTTTTTGTCACGCTTTCATTTATTTTGCCGGTGGCCAATTAAATATACAGCAGACGGCGTGAAGTTATTTTTTCATCAGTCAAAGGGTCAGGGGTGCGGCTGCCCTGAGAAGATACGGCTAGGAATGACTCATTTACTGCTGTTACAATATTAACCAGAATTATTAATAAACTTAATTTATGCGATGCTGAAATTTTAATAAAGACTTAATTAAAGTAGGATGGGGGTTCGGCAGGATGTTAGAAGAGTTCCTCAGAATACTCCGAAATTGCATTCCTTTTTATGTTCGTTGTTTGGGCACAAACATTCGTTAGTAAATAATTCATCGTTGCAAGTCTGGCATGAAGATAAAAAAAAAAATAGAATGGTAAAAAGGCACGAAAGCCATTGACGCAATATGACATTCCAAATTAATTTTGTAGTTTACTAGCAGCGTTAAATTGTGCAGAAATAAAATCTCATTTGTAAAAAGCAAGCAAAACCTAGACACATTTCTCTCGTCGTCGGGGAGAGGGCGCTGTGGGCGTGAACTCGCGACGCTCGCAAGATCTCTTAGCTCACTGGCTGCGACGGTGTACTGTACTCATTATTTAATTTATCTATTGATATCGATTGGTTATTAGATGGTGATCTATCTATCACCATCACGGAACGGAACCGAACGCGATCGATTTACAAAAAATAATCGGTATAATCAGATGAAAAACGCTAGTTCCGTGGCACGGTTTCTTTCATTGGGATGAGGCATCTGTATGCTAGTATTATATTATCTGTAGTTATACCATATAAATTATTGTAGTGTACCATATCTTTATTAGTGTGTAGGGATTTAAGGGTTTAATAAAAATAAAAGTTTTTGTTGTATTTTATGTACACGAAGTTCGGCCTTTGAGCTGGTGATTTGATACACGGGGGTATTATCTTTTTACAACAAAATCGAAATACTACACCTACCGCAGTCTTTATTTGTAAACAATATTTTTTGTTTTTCTTCCTTCGGGTGCTAGAATCACAAGGCTACTCTGTGCGCTTACTCTGTAGCATGCCACATACAACTGGCCGCATGAAGAAGCAGCTTTCCGTCAAGTCTACTCCCGCTACCTTACTTACCTGCCTACGTCATAGAAAGAACACATCCTCCAAGTTTCAGGTCTCTGCGATCAGCGGTTTAGGCTGTGCGTTGATATTTCAGTCAGTCATTCAGGACAAAGCATTTTATATATATAGAAGATAGATGTTCCAGCAATTTCTATATTCTTTGATTAGGAAACCTCAGAGCTAGATTTAACTCAGCAAGTGTCAATTTCAACGTACTTACTCGTAGCTATAGATAAGCCCGTCTCAGGATGCGATAAGTGCTCCAATGAGTGGTTCAATTTATCACAGTGTCACCGCAGTCTGCTTGCTCCGTACATAGCACCCTCGTACACTCGCACACAATGTGTGGAGCGGTGCAGCCATGCAGCGACACTGAAAATAATTGATCTTGGCACTTGGTTCTCGCTGCACAGTCTACCACTCAGTCAGGATTACCACAAATTCAGACTGGAAATTTCAAACAACGTTATTTCTGTAATTCGCAATACGATATTATTATTATTATTCACTGGCCGAAATGACAAACTTTGTCGTGCCCAAACTGAAAAATCTGTAGAAAAATCTGTTTGTTTTGGATTTTTATGTCAACTTTTCCGATCTTTCTTTACCTAAGAACCTTCATCATATCAGTTGAAAGACGTCCACTGCTGGACATAGGACTCCCCCAAGCGTCGCCACATTGACCATTTCCGTGCTTTTCGCACCTTCACAAGTACATCGGTCCACATAGTGGGAGGCCTTCCAACGCAACGTCTTCCGGTACGCGGTCGCCACTCCAGAACTTTTCTGCCACATCGGACATCCGTGTTGCGAGCAATGGGCGCTGCCCACTAACACCTAAGAACCTTACACGAACTAATCATAAACATTTAAAATATGTTTTTTTTTTCAAATCGGTCCATATTTTCTCATGTGATACGCTTACTAACGAACAACATTTAATATCATTTATTTATATAGACTTAGAAGGTACGCTCAAATATACAGGTCCTTACCTAAAATCAATTAATTTGTAGCCATAAAATAAACATTCTGTTTGAAAACTTAATTAGCTCTCACAGTTATTTAGCCATGAATCATTGCGTACATTAATCAAGGGATGACGGAAACATAATCAGGCCGCTTCCTTTCACGTCATTAAAAGAATTAACTGAAAGAAAACAAGTTCCTCTGGCGCCTCGATAACGCGCACACTGACAGGCTATTACGAACAGTTATAAATATATTGAAACTGCTACTACATCTTCTATAACAATATATCTATACAAATAAATAAAATTGAAGTGTCTGTTTATATGAGAGTATATACTGTACTTATAACAAAACTCTTTTTTTCTGTCTCTCTATTCCGGATAATCTTCGAAACGGCAGGAACGATTTTGACGGGATTTCACTGGCAGATAGCTAATGTTTTAAGGAGTAACATATGCTTTTATTTTGGAAAAAGAACTAGTGTTTCGCATAACAAATATAAAATCCATTTTTTTTTGAGGCTGACGAAGTCACGGGCATAACAAGCACCTTATACATAGATATGCAGCAGTTGATGTAGGGGCATTGTGTGGTTTCAAGTCCTTGGAGAGTTTTCCATCCTGAAAGGAAAAAGGGTACGACGTTATATTACAGTTAAATCATGTTGACTTTTAATGGTCTTACAAACGATATTTGTTGAGTCTGCAAAATTGGATTAATGATCAGAGTACTTTACTGTAAGGTTTAAAATCCAAGAAAGAAAATGCTAAATAGGGGTACCTAGAGTAGCAAAATGTCTTCATTAATTTAGGTTTAAGCTCGTAGGTCATCGTATCCACTATACTGCCTATGTTCAATGGACTAATCTTCTTTTTGTATAATCTTAAATCAAGAGATAAATACTTAAATTTTTGCGACTGTAAACAACTAATTCGCCGTCCAGACGTCGTTCGTAGTGTAAACGAACGAGTGGCCCTCTAATTGCTCTCTTGAATGTGATGGAGAAGTCTTATGAAGTACTTACTCGTATACACGTGTGTGTATGTGCGGGGAGAGCGGGGACTCACAAATATACTTAATGTAACGCCTGGGTAAGTCGCGACTCGGGCTCGGGTAATTATATCAGCTGTGCACAAAGTGTTCATTAGCACCTCTACTTACTAGATTTTACAGTTGAATAGCAAATGATGTTTACGTTACGACGTAATGACGTTTATGTCATCAACAGAATCGTGTGAGAGCGAAACGTCTCCTTTGTGAGTCTCACGTCGATAATGTTATTTCGCTTTGTTGATGTTGACACCTTCGCGAATTCTTTCAGTCGACAATTCCAAATGCCCATAAGGATGTTTAAAAATACAGTACGTAGGGTAGTTTTTTTCGAACAATCAATGAAAACAATAAACATTCCGTTACCTTTTTCCTGTTTCACAATACTAAAACAAATAATGGTACCTATCATGGATCATTTCCTATTTATTAAAAATAATAATACATCAAATGTGTCGGCATCTATGGAAGCATATAACACGTTAAAAAAGAACAAGCGCCGAGAGTTATCTCCGCCATGTAGCATGGGGTCCGTTTGTAACGGATATTAGGGACAGGTTATGATGACCGGTTTCCGGACTGACGTCATGTCCGCCTGTCGGATTATATGTGTTTTCTGAATGTCAAAAATATGGGACATTTATGGATATAAGGGAATGCATTATGGTATACCTACCTTTAAAAAAACTGGCAGTAAGTAATCACCCAGTTATTGATTCGTCTAGAAAACCTACTTCTACAATTTCATAGAAGTTACTAAACCATAAATTGGTACGTTTTGTCCCCAAGTTTAGGATACATAGCAAGTAAGGGATCGACACAAAATCGGGTTATTAGATTGATATGAAAACTTTGGCGCAACTTGGCTTGGATACTGGCGAAGGCCGCACAAGTTACACACCTATGTAAATTATTCACGCGGACGAAGCAGCTAGCTTTACTCGTTTTTCAACTTAGATAACTGTATGTAATACAATATACGTTAACGTATAGTTGTTTAAAGTTCAAAGCCGCGAATCACAAGTAGTTAGTATGCGTTTGAAGTAGTTGTTAGTTTACGAACATTCGAGGATCTGTGACGTCGAATGTCGCGTGAACACGATGTTAATTAGGAACAGCAAGACAGATAACATTATACATACTAATACACATCCGCGTCAAAGGATATCCACTTATTCAAAATTTCAAACACAATATTAACACTGATACGGAAAATTGCCACTAAGTACTTATCTAAATACGAGGAGCTCGTGGCTAAATAATAACAGCCGCGCGGGTCGATCTTCAAGGTTAAGCAACGCTTGACGAGGTCGTTCCGTAGATGGGTGACCATTTCAACATACCGAGATGCCTCCGTGCCTCGGAAAGCACGTTAAGCCATTGGTCCCGGCTGTCAGTTGAAGATCTTTGACAGTCGTTACGCTTGTTGTGGAGGTAAGATAGGTTGTCGCTCATCTGAAACACTGGTACTTAGCTGAATCTGGTAAGACTGGAAGCCAACCCCAAAATAATTGGGAAAAAGGCTAGGCAGATAATGAGATGACTTCTATGACTTATGTAGATATGAATTATGCTTATTTTTTATTTATATTGCTGCTAAGTCATGTGATTGATAGAGATGTCGTGGGAGGCGAAATTACGCTTAGACCATTGACCTTTGCGGGTTTTGTGACATCTAATTCTCTCGAATTTTTATTAAAGTTGGTTTTACAGACTGTTATAATAACGTTAATACTAAATATTGTATTATTTTGTATCATGTAGCCTATTATGTCCCTCTGCTGTGTAAATGCCTCCCTCTCCCTTTTTCCCCAAAAGAATCTGTCGTTTGGTAGTGCGGTCTTCTTTTGGTGGGTGTCAATCTCTGCCGCCATCATCGCCTTGGTCTGCTCCGATGTTGTCTGGCGTTTAATGGGACCCATTTTGAGGTTCTTTTCGCCCATTATAATTTTTTTACGAAAATAAAATCGAAACATCTACCAGTTCATATGGGCCGATCAATTGTAATCGTAACATCCACGACGGTTGAATTTGTGTAAGTGCCGTCAACATAACACTTCATTTTTGGCAGCTCATCTATGAGAAAAATGCTCCGTCACTCCGCAAATGCAATGTGAGACAATTGATCTATCGTATATAAGTCAATTTCTGCATCATGAATTTGCTAATTACATGAACTAAATGCGGTAGATTGTAACGAACAACTTTGACCGCAAATTATATTTCGGAGACAAACTATTTCCACAATAAGTATTTAGTCTGGGCCGCGTGTTTAATTAAATTTCCTTTTCTACACGTTCCGGTGTTGCTAATAAATTAAAAAGTCACATTCGCTAGCTGTCTGGGTAAAGACGAGTATGTGAATATTGTGTTGTGCTGCCGTGTTTTAAGTTGATATTTATTATAGCAATATAAATGTTTCCAGGGTAGAAAAATGATAATTCTATTTAGTACGTCGGTGAGATTATCAAATAATATTCGACACGTATTTTTTGCTGTACCAAATCAGTAAAAAATTACAAAGATAAAGCGCATCAAAGTTCAGGAGTGGTGCTTCGTTTCGTCACTAAGGCAGTATAACTTGTACTGGCGGTGTGACGTTTCACGATATTTCCATGCATTATATCGACGTGACTTTATGTTTACGTGTCAATAGAAAAATACGTGTCCAATATTTTTTAACGGACAAAAAATTAATTTTCAGTAAACTATCGAATTCGAAAGCCCTTCTGAATATAAGGGGAGAACTGTATGTTACTAATGCTAAAATTACCTTTATATCAAGCATATAGAATAGACAAAGACCAAGCATTACATGTGGTTTCGTTCTGGTAAGTAGATACGTGATCAACAACTAACAATCTACGTAACAAAAACAGATTATTCAAATAAATACAGCCGAATCCCAGCACGAAACCAAAAGTTTAAATCACATAGAGAGTAATAAGTAGCTACAGAGCTAAATGTAACTTCAAGCAGGCTGCCGTGGTTTCTATGATATTATGTTTAAACTTCCACTTAGAGTAGCCGTAGTCTGGCCTTAATTAAATACCAAATTCGAGAGAGTTATTCGCTTACGAGACGGAATAAAGGAGGCTATCGTGCAGCGTGCTGCTACACTATGTGACTGTTCCTAAATGACCCTAGGCTAATAAAAATTTAGTTTTTCCTAAAATGTCCTAGATTTGGTGTTAAAGTCGGCTCTTTTGATAACAGAGGTGCAGCGCCCCGCCATTTCCGCTCTGCACAATGAATATCGTCACCTGGCTTGGTCAATTCTCTTCCGACAAGTGAATTCCAAATTATGTTTTTGTTTTGTTTTGGAATTCACAGTTATAAAATTATAACTTGGAAGTGGTTTAGAAGGATAAAATATAACTAAGGGGATATAAACTAAATTGTTACAATTAACTAAAGCTTGTGTGGGAAACTAATGTATAGAGTATTTATCAAAGACCGAATAATGGTCGCGGATAATGAATTTACATTCATGAATTACTACAAATAAAAGTAATTAATATGGCAGAGAGTTTTAACTCCAGAAGTAATTGAAATTGATTAGATCAATATCCCTACAGACAGCCCAAAAGCGCCCATCCTTCCATCATTTCGTAGTGTAATAGCTGGTAAGAAGAAATGATGAAACAATCTTTCCAGCAAACATTTCTGTCTGATAGCCTTAAGGGCTAAATAAGTAAAACAATAGTGAAGTATGAAGTTAATTAGACAAAGGGATTGCAAAGTGCATTATTTACCTAACGAAAAGGAGTTGGAAGGATCGCTACGCTTGCATTGATAAATAAGTTTATTTGAATTACGTTAATGAGTACTTTGACAAAAGTCTAGACTTTCCACACAAGTGACGTGAGACCGCTTTTCAGCAGCAGGTCCGTCGTAACTTGTACTACTTGGCCTAGACTGCATTTTCTAGTGAGAATCTGCTGCGGCTCAAAGAGTACAGGCTCCCTAAGCTCTAGCATGCCTGGCCCAGTCCTAAGACAGTGGTCAGTTTTGTGCCTATTTGCCTCTGCCATTTGAGCGAGACATGCTACCAGATACACAGGACGCGGGCTATAATAAGTAGCACTCTCTCGGCCTATTCACCCTTTACTAAGACAATACAAAAATAACGCAAGCGTACCGTAGACTCAGTCTGTAGCAGAACTCAATGCGAAAGATATTTGCCGTACGTCGGAGCGGATTTATTCGTCGCTTCTCATCTCCTTAAACTGCCCATTGCGTGGATTTTGGGGCCGTTCGGAACGGCAGCCATCCAATAATCGTGTCTCGCTAAATAGTGACGATTTAGTAATTGCCTACAAAACGGCTTGGTGTGGTTTTAACGAGACACGTTCCCTAAGCGTCATTACACGATGTAATTTAGGGTTCTTTGTGAAGCCTACCGGCTGGAGCCTACCCCCACTCCCTGGAATCTGAGCGACAGCAAGTATTTCGCGAAGTGTTCTGAGCTAGACCTTCTTAGGAAACAGTATATTTTAACAACTAACATTTGGTTCTCCTACGTGCTCAATTAAGAGCGGCTATATTTAGCCTATTTTATACAGAAAAGAGTATTAGCGGTTCCGCCTTTCATGTATGTAATGTCAGTTAACTCTCAATAAAGGTCCTTAATCAAATGTGTAATTGTTTAGTGTATAAATGGTGAATTAGGGTATGCAAGTGTGAAAGAAGACTTCACCGCGTCCCTAACCCAAATATTAGACACAAATATCTGCCAAAGGGTGGAATTAGGAAGTAAATACAAGGGTTCGCCACGCTAGAATAAATAGTTCATTAGTCAATTATCCCTACCTATGTAATACAAAGATTAAAACTTACCTCATTCATACTGGCACTCACTCACACCATATTAATACGAGATTAGACTAAATTAAAATTGACTTAATAATTAACTGTGTCACACGATAACTACTACGACTCGACTTTAGATTATTCGTTTCCAAAGCTAAACCCTATGTCTCTAACACTCTGGTATCATCACTCGTACGTCTTCTTCCGCTCCTCCGAATCAGACCGTCCTCTCTCCCTGCCTTAAGTCAAGTGTCCCTACCTCTCGCCTCTACAAGCCCGTCTCCAACCTTCTTTCATCCGCAAACCATCTGCTTTCTCTTCAGTTCAGTTTTTTTTGTGCAACGCTTAATTTCTTTGGGGCTGGTTCGTGTTAGAAATCAGATATTCCAAGACTCTTTAGAATATTACTTTTGTCTTGACAGCTTTTACTTTAAAAGGCAATTTATGAGCATCTTTAAAAGGTTGGGTATTGTTTTATCTTGTTAAAACGTTCGTGTTCCATAGTTTATGACATAGCCTATAAAACCCAAAGGTCCGCGTCTCAATGTGATCAACACATCTGGCCGGCCATGCGTAGTTTTTAAATATTAAAATATAGAGATAAATGACGTGTAGTCACAACTACATTCCCATCATAGTTCACGTTCGGACACCATGAGAGATAATTTACATACGAATGCAGCGGCAGACATTACACGCCAGCATCATGTTTGAATTTCAGAAAGAAAGCTGACACCGAGCTTATTTCTATATTTTCAAAATTTCGCTGTTCTTGGCGTTTCCGGACAGAGAAAAACCGAACAAAACAAAATTAATTCACGCTACTTAACTACCAGCGAATACAGCACAGATTCTATAGTGTTTTTTAGGCCGAATAATGTTATCCGTTTTCTCCATGTAGCCTGACAAACAAAACGATTATAATATGATTATTGTGGCGAAACTGCTTTGTGGTAACTTTTTGTTTTTACTCGACTCCGAATACGAGTTGGTATTTGTCGGCAGAAAGGGACAGATGAAAAACTTCAGATATTACCAGAAGAACTATAAATGTAGCTAGGTGCTTACCAATCAACTATACCTATATTTAAACATAATAATATCAATGAGAAAAAGTTTTATGATTGTTCATTTGTCATTGATTTAGAATATGTTTGATGAAGAATTTAGCATGGCTATTGTTAGCCGTTATTATTCTGGTCAATCAAAGAACGCTGACCTAGCTAATACCTTACCTATTAAAAGCGACTCGTTTTGTAATGTTCTCTTTGCTCACCAGTTATCACGTAGAGCACCGTGCGTCACAAAGTCAAGTCTATTTCGTTTTAAAGTCTATCGATCGAACGATATGAAATTCTACAGGAAATTGCATTTTGCGCAAGCGTAAAATTAATTTATTAGCACTGTCTAGCAAGGGAAGATAGCAGGTACAATCTCTTGCTTTATATGAGCACGTCTGCAAATACTGGGCTGGTCTGATTTAAGTGAAGCAGCAAAATAGCTATTAACAAAGTTCTGAACAAAGTCATGAAAGCAAAACCTCATCAAATTGGTCATCGAAATGAGTTTGATCATATTTACAAAGATACGGAAACAAGGCAATTACCAGATAATATCAGGATTAAAGGTAACATATATTATATTGGACTGAGCAGGGTCGGTCAAATTTCGAACAAAACTCAGGTAGATAAGGTATTTGGATTGTATCTGAAATCAAAATACCTAGCTACTTAAGTGTTTTATAGGGTAAAAGATTCGGATTATGTTTTGCAAAAGAGGTAGATTCCTTCGGTGGTTCGACGAGCTTCGTTTGAGGGGATTACTTACAAGGCTCGCTTCACAAATAGGCCTCGGTTAAGCCGAGATTAACTTTCTAAATCATTCTTTTGCATAAAAAATTTCCAACAAATTCTCAACAAAATGTCGCATTTTAATGTCAGTGTTTATTTTCATACATGCGAATTATAAGCTTCTTTTAGTTTAGGTTGATTTAATAAAAAGTATTAGGTTTGAACCCACATACATAGCTAAAAAGGTAAGTAATTACGTTAAATTTATGTTAAAACTGCTGTGCACACACTTAAAGAATAAATAATATTTAACAAATGACCACCTAAAACGGATAATCTTATGAAATGACAATATTGACTCTTCCTATAAGTAGATAGGCAAGTCAAAGCTGTTTTATGTACCATATCGTATTATTTTATTCAAATCTATTCATTCTTAAGGCGCAGATACCCTTCAGCAGCTGATTTTAAAATGAGAATCACGTCTAGTCGTTTTTTTTTGGGAATAATGTTGTTGTTAAAAAAATATGTTACATCAGACCACTTTCATAATAATTTGATCTAAGAAAATTTTAAGTTTTGTTCGTATAACATAGTATAATTAAAATGTAAAGTTATGTCTAACAAAAAAACGACAATCGCACCAAAACCGCCGGACGTATTCTAATGAAATTGTGCCCATTTCAAAGGCAATTTATGTATCTGAGGTTTTTTTTTAAGTTATAGAATGATAAGGAAAGTACAAAAACCTACTGAATTTTGGTTAGCGCGGGTGTGAAACGAGTGCGCGTTTTGTTCGCACAAGATCGTTGGCGGCTGTCGTCGTCTTAATGGAAATTAAGAATAAACCCCATTAATTACGAGGCTTAAAAACTAAATTTTGCAGACATTAAAAGACTCTAATTGCCGGCTGCAGATTATTTGGCCTCATTCCAAAGCGATGCAGCGGTCGCTTTGTGAAAGATGAAATCAATGGAGTTATTAACAAAAAGTATGATCAAAAATAAATAACGCTTTGAAAAATGTTACACATAGCTACAAACAGACAACGACGCGTACAGTGAACTGAAAGTATTTTAACCGACTTCCCAAAAAGGAGGTTGTTCTATGTTCGACTGTATCTCTCCGTCATTGTGGACCGATTTTGAATATTATTTTTGTGGTTGGGAAGGTATAGGTACTCTCGAGGTGGACCTATTGTCAAGAAATCAAAATATGATGTTGGGAACCAATAAAAATCGAGGGAACTCTTCAAATATTATAGGCATACATATAGCGATTTCAGTATTTTAATCAACAACGTAATCATTTATACTTAGAAAGTATCATTCAGTAAAGTGGAGCTGATGAAGAAGACCACAGATGGCCACTGGAACTCCTTAATGATAAATATATCACGGGTATAAGATATTTCAAATAGCTAACCGACTATGATGAAGCAATACTTATGATTTACGACATTAGCAGTATATAAATATGTTCAACAAGCTCTTAAAACGTTTTACCCGTATTATTTGCAGACGATATTTCTTTATTAATTAAGTGTGAAAATATAAATAACCCTAGTCTACAAATACAAGACACCCTCCAAACTTTAGATACCTGGCTCCAGATCCACAACTTGGAAATTAATAACAATAAAACTAAAATAATACAATTCAGATCATACAAAAAACCACCACTCAATCTAATAACAACATTTAGAAACACTAAACTTCTTCTATTTTAGTGTTTCTAAATGCCTACTTGGTATAAATATTGACACACATATTAACTGGAAATCACACATCGAACATATAAAAACAAAGCTATCAAGATTCTCCTTCGCTCTTCTTCAAATTAAACAAATCACTAACACACAAACAGCTATGGCTGCTTACTACGCATGCGCAAACTCATGGCTGCGATATGGCATCATGCTATGGGGAAATAGTGTTAACGTTAATTATCTATTCATAATGCAAGAGAAGTGTATAAGAATTCTAGCCCAAATAGATAGCACGGAGAGCTGCAAACCATATTTTATAAAATATCTGATCCTAACTCTGCCGTCAATATACATACTTGACATTTGCGTGTTTGTTTTTAAAAATATCGACAAGTTCACTAAAGTAGAAGATACGCACAACGTCAACAAACGCTATAAAAAGAGGTTATGCGCTCCATCCTCAAGAATTAAAATGTTAAGTGATAGCCCATATTATATGACAATAAAAATATATAATAAGTTGCCCAACACGTTTAAAACTGAAAAATCAGTAACAATATTCCAAAAAAGGCTAAAATTATACCTTACCCAAAAATGTTTCTACTCAGTAAAAGAATATTTAGAGTCCAGCTTAAAATAAAGATTTTATCTTTAGTGGCGATCTGACCTATACAAACAATGAAATTTACTCAATCCTATTTAACTTCATACGTAGTAGTTAGGTTTAGTTTTTTTTTGTATAGTTTTGTTTAGAGTTTGTTTAGTGTTTAAGTATGTACATATTTACACCTTTGTTTTTACAAATAAATCTACTTCATACGAAATTATAATTATAATTTGTACTACCTGAAAAGGATGACATTGATATTGCTTTATAATTGTATTTAATTCATTATTATTGATATTAAATTTTGACATAACTATATTTTAATCAATTTAATTATATTAATGTAAAATATAATAATTCTGTAATGATAATGTTGATAATGTTTAATGCATGCTAATTTAGAATGATAAGCACAGAAGAATGATAATTGCAATGCTTGTAAAAGGCTGCTAAGTCATAAGTACTAACATTACATAACACCAATATTATACACTTAGTTCGCAATAAACGTTTTGACTTTGACTTTGAATAAATGGTACTCATGAAAATAGTATTGGTAACTGATCTGATGATAAAGCTGGAAGGTGAAAAAAGTGGAACTCCTAAATAAAACAATGTATCCTAGTCGTGTTTGGGCTTATTAGAATCATCATGAGATGCACTTAGGTTATAAATGAATTTCAGGGTAATTTGAGGTACCAAAACTAAAAAAAAAAAATCTTTCTAACGAAAAATTAAACCGACCAAAACAATACACTACAAAGCAAAAAATAATTTTCTTTACCGAAGTCGGTGTAGAAAAACAAAATAAAATAAGTATATACCAAAGACACCGACTTCAGAAAAGAAAATTATTTTCGCTTTCTAATTTATTTTTGCATGTCGGTTTATTTGTGTTAAAAAGTTGTTTTTAAAAATATAAATTTACAATACTTTTTCTAGAATTTGATGTAGATGGGTACCTATCTACTTCAATTTGTCCATAGCTTTGTTCACATAGCCAATGGGATTGTTAAAAAATATTTACTGTTTACTTTCCGCCATATGCTTTCACCGGGAGCATTAAGGATTGCAACGTTAGACCTCATCAATATCCATGTTAACGCTTGTAGGATCAATTGTGTTCTTTCAAATTTTTTTTCTACCTACCTTCTTTTTTCTTATATATACCTATGAAGATTAGTTAACAGACAGATATAGTACGTAAACAACACATACAGTGAATTAGTCACTTCAAAATCATGTCCAGCATTTCCGCTATAATTTAAATTAGAACAAGCTAAAACTTTGCGTTCTGATCAAGTGGGCACTCACTTACAACTTGTATTATGGGTAGGTAACCTATACCCTTAACTGAACTGCCAAAAACTCATCAATTTCGATGCTAGTGTTCGGCTTCCACACCGAACTCAATATTCAATCACAAAGTTTTGCGGTTCCTAGATAACTTTAATTCAGTTCAGATTTCCCGAAGTTAGAACAGATTGGTCCGACAGCCGAGCGATCAGCAAATGGACTTGTAAATAATTAGATGGACACCTTGTAGGCAAGAAAGGAATGATTGAGGTATTTGCTGAGATGGCGAATGAAGGCGTTAGAGGTACTATTATGTTCACGAGCGTAGGAGTCTCGAATTGCCTCACTAGGGCTGCTCAATCAGAGAGTGAAATTGGGGAAAAAAGTACCTACATATACCTATCCCTGTAAGTGGACTATTCTGGTGATTGCTTTAACGAATTAAGTTACATACGAGTTTAGAGAGAAAGGTTGCTGCAATATTATTATTATTAAAACTTGATCTACGATTATTCAATACTTTCTAACTATGTAGCTGCCGCCCGTGACTCCAAAGTGAATACGGCAACGCAAAGAGTTTGACCGCTATACAATCGACCAATCACATGCGAGATGATAGACGCGATGTGGATTTCCGTCTGTGTGATTGGTTGATTTGGTCGATTGGATAGCGGTCAAACTCTTTGCGTTGCCGTATTCATTTACGCAATACTGCTGCTGATCTATTTTATTCTGAAATATAAACTATACTAGCTTCTGCCTGCGGCTTCGCCCGCGGGAATCAGATTCTTCCATACAAACTGCAACATCCCCTAAATCATGATTTGGGGGAAGTTTCGAAAAAACTATTAATGATGACCTTTATTGTTTACTTAGGCTGGTATTTATGTCAACTTTAAAGTTTATTAACCCTAGAAATCCACAGATCATGGTAGAAACCCTCTAGCTAGTGTCAAGGTGGGACTAGAAATGACCGTTACGAAGACTAAGACAATGACAAATAGCTTGGTAAGACCAATAATAGTCAATAGCAAACCATTGGAATACGTTGAGAAATATATATATCTGGCAAAAACTATTAATTTCGATGGGCAAACAGTACTCGTATAGTGCAAAAAATAACTTTTGTTTAGAAAGTCGATGTCGCAAAACGATAAAAACAAGAGGTACCAAAGACACCGACTTCCGAAACAAAAGTTATTTTTTGCACTTTTTAGTGTTTTGCTTTGAATATCGGTTTATTTTTTGTGTAAAAGTTTTTGGTCTTTTGAATTGTAATAAGGAGGCGGCAAAATATTCCTCGGCCCCGAGCGGCTGGAACCCACGCTACGCCACTGACTCATCTCAAGAAAATATCGAAGGTTGGTAGGAGCGGCTTGCGACGCCCCTCTCTAAATGCAGCCCCGTGCCAAGGTCCTCTTGGCCTAAGGGTAAATACGCCACCTACCTGCTATTAGACCAGCAACATCCGTTAATCTCGCGAAGATAAATGTTCTTTATATCATTGTTAATGATTTACTTCACAACAAAGTTCGCGACCTCGTTACGAATCCATCACTATTAGTTAATACGTCTTGATCATTAATAACACTATCGACAAGCGCGCCCTTTCCCGCAAAGAGTTTATGCTTAATTAAATAACAACAGTCCCCTCTGGGACCAACTTTCGGGATGCTTTACAGTTCGCCAATGGGCCAATAGTGAGTATATATATTATACAAGTATACAACTAGCTTCTGCTTGCGGCTTTGCCCGCGTGAATGTTGAAACTTATCCCAAAGGAACACATTCCCGGGTTAAAAAGTATCCTATATTCAATTCCAGGCTATAATCAATCTCTGTGGCAAATTTCTTCCAAATCCGTTCAGTAGTTTTTGCGTAAGAGTAACAAACATACAAACACATTCACAAACTTTCGTCTTTATAATATTATATTATTAGTGTTATTAGCTATATTATATGTTACTGACACTGTTACTACATGCGTAGTTTGTTTTTTTTTTAATAAAATGTTTTCATAATATGTTAAGTAGATTACATTCAAGACTAAAGAGACTTTTAAGATTAAAGAAAACAGAGAGTAATGACATATTCATTGCACTTTTATTTTTAATAAGATCTACAACTATTCGTCTTAAGAGAATCAGTGTTATCTTTAGGTACTTATATTTTTTAAAAGGAACATTACAATTTAAAAAAAAAATGTCTATCTCAATTTGTATACCTCTGGGCACTGGATTTGTCCATGCATTTATAATATTACTAGCTGCCGACCGCGGCACCGCCCGCGTGGAATTAGTACTTCGCCCACTGTGTTATTCTGATGTTTAAGCTATATTTCTGTATGGTTTCATCAAAATCCGTTTAGTAGTTATTGCGTGAAAGAATAACAAACATCCATCCAGCCTCACAAACTTGACATTGTTCCGTAAAGTCATACTAAGCAAATTAATTAACAAGTAAAATTTCACAATTTAAAAAACCCCCGACACATTTATCTTGCGAAAACACCCCGATTCAAACAGTAAAATGCCCATTACTTTTGAACGGCTGAACCGATTTCAGTAAAACATAGCTAAGAACACTCGCGACAAAATTACCTTTAAAAAAAGAAACTAAATCAAAATCGGTTCATCCGTTTAGGCGCTACAATGCCACAGACAGACACACAGATACACAGCAACACACGTCAAACTTATAACACCCCTCTTTTTCCGGCGGGGGTTAAAAATGGGACACCTTTTAAACAAAATTTGCGGCATATATAAACTGGCCATCTCTAACTGTTTAAACCTTACGTACTAAGGTATATGTAAGTACTAGCTGACCCGGCAAACTTTGTTTTGCCATAAAAACTACCCTACCCTACCCTACACTACCCTACCCTACCCTACCCTACCCTAAACTACCCTACCGTACCCTACCCTACCCTACCCTACCCTACTCTACCCTACCCTACCCTACCCTACCCGACCCTACACTACCCTACCATACCCTACCCTACCATACCCTACCCTACCCTACCCTACCCTAACCTACCCGACCCCAGGGCCATACTTGGACCAGGTGACCCGGATACAATCGGAAGTGGCCACCGGTAGATTGTTGATAGGTGGCGACGCGAACGCGAAAAGTGCCTGGTGGGGCAGCATCAAGGACGACCCCAGGGGGGACGAAATGTCCGCTACCCTGGAAGAGTTGGAGCTCCAGGTACTAAACACTGGTGACGCTCCCACATTTGACACAGTCAGAGGTGGTCGAGTGTACAAAAGCCATGTGGACGTCACGGCCTGCTCGCTCGACCTTTTTGACCGGGTGGACGGCTGGCGGGTGGACACAGGAGTAACGTCCTCGGACCACAATACCATTTTATTTAATGTAAATTTAAAAAGGGATAAAGGTATCCACATACAAAGGACGACTAGAAGGTATAACACCAGGAAAGCCGACTGGGATAAATTTAAAGTTAAATTGGGGGATTTAAAAAGGGAAAATAATATTAGCTTGGAAAGATTAAAGGAAATTAATAATAAAAAAGGTTTAGAAGAGCTAATAGTAGACTATAATACAGTGATCTCAGAGGCATGCGAAATATCAATTCCTAAGGTGAGCAATAGAATCAAACTTACCTGTCCGTGGTGGTCCGAGGAGCTCGCTGTGAAGAAGAAGGAGGTGGCTCGTAGGAAGCACTGCATCCGCAATGCCGCGCCGGTCCGGCGAGCGATGGTCGTCGACGCGTACCTGGAAGCAAAAGAAGACTATGAGATGCAGGCTAAGAAAGCCCAAGTCGCCAGTTGGAAGGAGTTCTGCCGGAAACAGGATCGGGAGGGGGTCTGGGAGGGTATCTACAGGATCATCGGTAGGACCGCCAGAAGACAGGAAGAACTGACCCTATGCTGCGATGGTGCATTTCTCAATCCGAGTGAATCGGCCGCCCTACTTGCAGATACGTTCTACCCCAAAGACAGAGTAGACCAGGACAACGCTGACCACAGGCGAATAAGAGAAGCAGCCAGCCGAGTAAATGAATGGGTTCATGATGAAAATCATGATCCATTATTTACGACGCTGGAGCTGAAGACCGCCGTGGCAGGTTTCAATCCCAAAAAGGCACCAGGAGGGGACGGACTGACGTCTGACATCTGCAGTCAAGCGATCCACCAGGACCCGGAGTTGTTCCTTGCCCTTTACAACAAGTGCCTCGATCTGGCGCACTTTCCAGAGATCTGGAAGGAGGCTACGGTCGTGGTTCTTCGGAAGCCGGGCAAGGACAACTATCTGACCCCCAAGGCATACCGACCAATCGGTCTGTTGCCTGTTCTGGGGAAGGTCCTGGAGAGGATGGTCGTAGCGCGTCTAAAGTGGCAGCTTGTACCGCGGTTTAGTACCCGCCAGTTTGGCTTTATGCCCCAGAGGAGCACCGAGGACGCCCTCTATACGCTAGTGAAGCACGTACAGGACAAGTTAAGGCTGAAGAAGCTAATTGTCCTGGTGTCATTGGATATAGAGGGGGCCTTCGATAGCGCCTGGTGGCCAGCTATAAAAGTCAGGCTGGCTGAGGAAAAGTGTCCGGTCAACATCAGGCGGCTGATAGACAGCTATCTTGACAGTAGGAAGGTCAGGGTTCGGTATGCCGGGCATGAATGCACGAGAGAGACTGACAAGGGCTGCGTTCAAGGGTCAATCGGCGGTCCAATCCTGTGGAACCTCCTCCTAGACCAACTATTGCAGGAGTTAGAGCGGCGCGGGATCTTCGTGCAGGCGTTCGCGGATGACATCGTTTTGGTCGTAGATGGGGACTCAGCGACTGAAGTCTCGAAATCTGCCAATGCAGCTCTCGCCCTTGCTCAGAGTTGGGGTGTCAGAAATAAGTTGAGGTTCGCACCGCACAAGACCTGTGCGATGGTGGTAACCAACAAACTTAAGTACGACACCCCAAGGCTGAGCATGGCCGGAGTCGGCATCGGTATGGTCAAGAGTATGAAGTTGTTGGGTCTGACCATTGACGAGAAGCTCACTTTCAGTGAGCATACCGCGAGCGTCTGCAGGAGGGCAGCTGATATCTACAAACAGCTGTCCCGCGCTGCTAAGGTTAGCTGGGGACTAAGTACAGACATCATACACACCATCTACACAGCCACAATTGAGCCCATAGTTACATACGCGGCCGCTGCCTGGGCACCCGCCACGAAAAAGGTTGGGATACGGAAAAAACTAAGCTCTGTCCAACGAGGATTCGCTCAGAAGCTCTGCAAATCTTACCGCACTGTCTCTCTGAACTCGGCACTGGCACTGTCTGGGATACTGCCTCTAGACCTGCGCATACAGGAGGCAGCCGCCCTGTATGAAGCAAGGAGAGGGTCATCCCGGTTTTTGCCAGGAGACAGGGAGATCGAGAGTGCGGTGAGGTTTGCTAAAGCCCCTCACCCAGCTACACAAATGCCCCTCGAGTTCATGTGCCTGGCAGATCGAGTGTTGCTAGCCAGCAACAATACGCAGACGGTGCGTATCTTCACCGACGGCAGCAAGATTGAGGGGAAGGTCGGAGCCGCATTATCCATTTGGGATAATGATGGTGAAGTCCGGAGCCTCAAGCTTTGCCTTGCCGCGTACTGCACCGTCTACCAGGCGGAACTCCTGGCCATTTGGAAAGCGACCGAGATAATCCTCGCGCGGCAAGAAGCGAGCTATGGCTTGCACAGCGACTCAATGGCAGCATTGCAGACGCTTGCAAGCCATAGCTCTCTCCATCCCCTGGCATTCCACGCGCGCGCCAATTTGGCTCAGGCCCTGGCCCAGAACAAAGCTGTGTCTTTGTTCTGGGTCAAAGCCCACGCGGGCCTGCCGGGGAATGAGCGAGCGGACGAGCTAGCCAAGGAGGCAGCATTGTCGTCACGGAGGAAGCCGGACTACGACCAGTGTCCGGTTTCATTTATCAAGCGACAGATCCGTTCGGAATCGCTTGATGAATGGAATCGGAGATATGTGTTGGGCGAGACAGCTTCCGTGACGAAAATGTTTCTTCCGGACGCAATAGTGGCCTTCCGTATTGTGAAACAGGTACGGCCCTCAGGTGTTCTCACGCAGGTTTTGACGGGGCACGGTGGGTTCTCTGAATACTTGAATCGCTTCAAGTGTAAGGAGAGCCCATCGTGCGTCTGCGATCCAGGCGTGGCAGAAAGTGTCCAGCACATAATCGTAGAATGCCCGTTATTTATCAGGGAGCGCTACCAACTTGAATGTGAGCTGGACATGAAACTGACGAACGAAAGTATCAATGGGTTCATGACAAAGCAAAAAAGGGAAAGGTTCCTAGCATACTGCCATAAAGTAGCCACTGTGGTTATTAACAGAAATAAGACTTGATGCGCACTGTGCTTCATTAATATGTAACAATATTCAAATGCAGGCACAGAATGCGGCACAGTTATGTATAACCAGTAGTATGTTAAGTTAGTACCTAATTAGTTGTGTAAGATGATCTGTGATACATTATTTACTGTGATGACTGCACTTTTTATGTTTTTTATTATCCCTAATGTTTATATTTTACTGCACCTATTTTATGTTCTTATGTTTTTACCCTAATGTTAATATAAAATCTGTAATAACACCACCGACTGTATAAACTCTGTGATAAACAGCACCACTATTGTAAGAAAATCAGCATTATTGTATATTTTATTTTCGTAAACCTGTGATAAATAAATAAATTATGCCATTAGATAATATTAAATAAAGTGGGATTCCCACCCACAGTATGAAAGACGAAGAATGCAAGAAAGATATAGGATGAGGAAAGAAAGTACGAGAGGCATACAAGATTGAACGGAATGTTAGAGGTTGAGCACAGAATAGGCGCCAAATTCTGTGGCGGGGATTAGTGTATAAGTATAAAAAAAAAAAAAAAAAAAAAAAAAAAAAAAAAAAAAACCTACCCGACCCAGGAAATATTTCAGACTCTAAAAGTGCGATTTTGACCGGGTTTTTTGCATAGTAATTACTAAACAGGCTAGCTCCTGTGTTCCAGACGATAAAAACTGACATTTTGAATACCATATTTTCGAATTCAGGACATAGCAAAATTTTTCAAATTCTTTATTTTTAAAAACTTCTCTCTTCAAAATTCTATCTGACAAATAATTTTGGTTTTAGTCATAACAGATACCTGCGACCCCTACCTGTGTCCCGGCGAGTGTTTAGCGCGTCCGAGTCCTGGTTTTGGTTCGCAAAAACAAAAATTTTCAAATCTTTCTATAAAAATCGTGTTTTTTGCCCACAGTACAAAATTTTGTCGATCAAAAGTTTTTATTTCAGCACAGTCGGTTAGCTCGCACGGAGACGCATCTTTTGACACCCCGCACGTGAGCCTAGCTCTCGGGAAACGTCAAAAAATTGCCCGCCCACCCACCCGTTTTTCACTGGGCAGGTAAACTTTACAGCTAAGCGAAAATTTTTAAACTTCGTTTTGACCCTACAGCCTGACCCGGTCGCCATTTTAGTACATGTATTTGAATTAGGCGTCAGCCTATAGTTGACATAAATTGGCTACAATATAATTTTGACAATTACTGTAACTTACGAATTACTGACAGGACTAAAGTTTTAGTCAATATTTTACTCAATCATAATTACTATTTGTATTGTTGGCTGTTCCCCCCTTTACAGGGATTCAGTCAATAACCGACGTTTGTGTCCTCTGACAGGTTACAAAGCTTTTCTGACGTTGCCATGTTTCACACACCGGCCGGGAAGGTTGCGGCGCCGCAGGAGTCTGGGGGCTCGCCGAGGTCGGAGGAAAAGGCTGCAACTTCGCAGCCGAGCGTGAGACGCAGCATAGGGGAATGGGAGGCTGGGAGTGCGCAACCTAAGGCAAAGTCCCAAGCCAACCCAAAACTATCAATCACACAGAAAATCCCCAGTTCTCTTGTGGCACGCCGCCTCTCTGCGGAAACAGCGGACCGTCTTTCAAAAAAGCCGGAGGTAAAGTTTCCCAGTCTCACAGCGGAAGCGAGAGCTTGCCTGAGTAAGGCAAAGCTTCAATTAGGAAACGCCCGCAACCTAAAGACAGAGATAAAGACGGAGGTTCTGGGAGCAATAAACCGGCTCTACGAAATCGTGAAGGAGTCGGAAAAGTCGAAAACACCAGTCACTGCTGCGCCCACCCCGACTACCGACCGGCCCAGCCTGTCCACCCCCAGCGTGACAACCGACATTAACAGGGATCTCGTGCAGCAGCTCGAGGCTAATAGCGCTCTGTTAAGAGAAAACCTAAGCAAAATGGAGTTGCTGCAAGACGCCTTGGCAACAAAGACCATTGTTGAGGAGAGAACATACGCGTCTGTAGCTGCCGCAAACAACAGCCAAACCTGGGCTCAGGCTCTGGGGCGAGCGACACTGCACTCCGTAGTTGTCTCCTCAACAGAAGAAAAGGACACAGGAGACGAGGTTCTGGAGAGAGTTAGAAGGGCGGTCGACGCAAAGGAGGGTTGGGTGCAGGTGGAGAAAATTAGAAAGGCAAAGGACAGGAAAGTGATAATGGGGTGTCGAACAAAAGAAGAGAGGAGCAAAATTAAACAAAGACTGGAAGAAGTAGGCGGGAGCCTCGTCGTCGAGGAAGTGAAAAATCGGGACCCGCTACTTATCCTCAGGGATGTAATGGTTATCCACAGTGATGAAGACGTATTGAGGGCCCTTAGGAACCAGAATCCGGAGCTTTTTCACGGCCTCGAAGGCGAGGACCAAAGGATTGAAATAAAATTTAGAAGGAAGGCTCGCAACCCCCACACGAACCACGTTGTGTGCAGTGTATCCCCATTAATCTGGAGGAGGGCCATCGAAGCTGTCAAGGTCCGAATTGACCTAATGAAAGTGCGCGTCGAAGATCAGACGCCACTGGTGCAGTGTACCCGCTGCCTAGGGTATGGGCACAGCAAGCGTTTCTGCAAACTGCCAGCCGACCTGTGCAGCCACTGTGGAGGCCCGCATCTCAGAGTGGACTGCCCGGACAAGCTGATCGGCGAGGCAGCGGCGTGCGTGAACTGCGCCAGAGCGAAGATGGGGAACACTGAGCACAACGCTTTCAGTACCGAGTGCCCAGTGCGAAAAAGGTGGGACGCACTCGCTCGAGCCTCTATAGCTTATTGCTAAGGGCGCCCCTGTTACCCACCACCAGTATAAAGTGGTCGAGGCCAACCTGCAGCGGAGTCAGCTGGCCACGAACGAGCTGTTGCTGGAAGCTGAAAAGCGGCAACTTGCGGTAGCGTTGCTCCAGGAGCCCTACGTGGGTAGTGCGAGAAGGATGAAGGGCTACAGGGGCGTAAGGGTCTTCCAGAGCTCTGAGGGAGGAGAAGGGACAGTAAAGGCAGCAATTGCTGTCTTCGACCACGACCTGGATATTATCCAGTACCCGCAACTCACCACAAATAATATCGTCGTGGTGGGAGTCCGAACCAGAGCCTGGACGATCACGCTGGTGTCCTTCTACTTCGAGCCCGACAAACCCATAGAGCCATACCTGGAGCACCTCAAACGAGTGGAGCAAGACGTGGGCCCTAGCAGGTTGGTCATTGGAGGAGACGCTAACGCCAAAAGTACTTGGTGGGGCGGTGGTAACGAGGACTCGAGGGGAGAGAAGATGAGTGGAGCACTGGGCGAAATGGGGCTGCAGATCCTAAATGCGGGGGACATCCCAACCTTCGACACCATAAGAGGAGGCATTAGGTACAGCAGCCACGTGGACGTGACGGCCTGTTCGGAGGACCTGCTGGACCTGGTGGACGACTGGCGAATCGCGGAGGGACTCACGAGTTCCGACCACAACGGCATCATCTTTGGTATTCAACTAAATAAATCCAAAGGAATGAAAATAGAACGCACAACGAGGATATATAACACCAAGAAAGCTAATTGGAGGCAGTTTCGTGAGAAACTGTCTCAAATTATGTCAGAAAATAAACTAACAGTCAACGATACCTCAAAAATTAACACCATAGATCAACTAGAACAGGCAATAAACACATACACACAAGCCGTAACTGAAACATGCACACACACAATACCAAAGAGAAGCATAAAAGAAACACTCACCTTGCCGTGGTGGTCCGAGGAGCTCGCGAAGATGAAGAAGCTGGTCGCCACACGTAAGCGCAGAGTCAGGAACGCAGCGCCGGTCCGGAGAGAGATGGTGGTCAGGCTGTACCTAGAAGAAAAAGAAAAATATGAGGAAGCGGTAAAGAAGGCAACTGAAGAAAGTTGGAAGCAATTTTGCGGAAAGCAGGACAGAGAGGGGGTCTGGGAAGGGATTTATAGAGTCATGGGAAGGGTCGCGAAAAGAGAGGAGGATCTGCCGCTGCGGTTGGGAGATGAGACACTAGATGCGAAGGGATCGGTGAGGCTGTTAGCCGAGACATTTTATCCCGAGGACCGTGAGGAGGATGACAGCGTGGACCATCGCAAGACCCGGCAACTTGCAGAAATGGTAAACGAGTGGAGCCATGATGAACGGCATGACCCACCGTTTACCCAAAGTGAGCTCGATAGGTCCATGGGATCATTTAACCCAAAAAAGGCCCCGGGAGCTGACGGCTTCACTGCCGACATCTGCTCTCAGGCCATTGAGTGCAACCGTGAGTTCTTCCTGTCGCTGTTGAACAAATGCCTGGCGCTCCATCACTTTCCGAAGTCCTGGAAGGAAGCAACGGTGGTTGTGCTCAGGAAGCCGGGCAAAGACTCGTACACCGTCCCGAAGTCCTACAGGCCAATTGGGCTTTTGCCTGTGTTTGGAAAGGTATACGAGAAGATGTTGGTTGCTCGTCTCAAATTCTATTTGCTCCCCAGGATAAGTACTCGCCAATACGGCTTTATGCCCCAAAAGGGCACCGAAGACTCCCTCTATAATCTCGTCCAGCACATACGTTCAAAGCTGGCACAGAAAAAGATCGTCACACTTGTGTCGCTGGATATAGAGGGAGCATTCGACAGTGCGTGGTGGCCCACTTTAAAAGTGCGGTTGGCTGAGGAAAAGTGTCCTGTAAATCTGAGACGAGTAGTCGGCAGCTACCTAAGCGACAGGGTGGTCCGTGTTAGGTACGCCGGAGAGGAGAGCAGGAGGATGACCAGCAAGGGGTGCGTTCAGGGGTCTATCGGAGGCCCCATCTTCTGGAACGTACTTCTCGACCCTCTCCTGAAACAGCTGGAGGACAGGGGTGACTACTGTCAGGCGTTCGCCGACGACATCGTCATGGTGTTTGACGGCGAAACAGCAGCGGAAATCGAGGGACGGGCCAATGCCGCTCTTGAACATGTTCGAGCGTGGGGTGTAAGAAACAAGCTCAAATTCGCGCCGCATAAAACTTGTGCTATGGTTCTTACGCGGAGGCTAAAGTACGACACTCCACGCTTGAGCATGGGGGGGATCGACATTGGCACGTCTCAAGATGTGAAGATCTTGGGCCTCATAGTCGACGCAAAGCTCACCTTCAACAAGCACATAGCTGTCGCCTGTAAGAAGGCGATTGCTATCTACAGGCAGCTGGCCAGGGCGGCCGGGGTTAGTTGGGGTCTGCACCCAGAGGTCATCCGGGTCATCTACACCGCTGCGGTTGAACCAACGCTGCTGTACGCCGCGAGTGTGTGGGCACCAGCCGCCAACAAACTTGGTGTCCAGAAGCAGCTGAACGTGGTCCAGAGAGGGTTCGCACAAAAGCTTTGCAGAGCCTACCGCACCGTCTCGTTGAACTCGGCTCTGCTGCTGGCCGGGATACTCCCACTCGACCTGCGCATCCGCGAGGTTGCAGACCTTTATGAGGCAAAAAGGGGGGTGTCCCGGCCCGAGCTGGGAGACAGGGAAGTCGAGCGGATGGCTCCAGCGATCGAGGCCCCGCACCCGGCAGAGCAAGGCAACCTGGACTTCGGCAGCCTGGTAGACGAGGATCATTATAACAACCACAGCAATTTTGCTGTGCGTATATTCACAGACGGCAGCAAGATCGGGGGCAGGGTCGGAGCGGCGCTGTCCTTGTGGGATAGCGCCACCGAAGTAAAGGCCCTGAAACTTGCCTTGCCGTCTTACTGTACCGTCTACCAGGCTGAGCTCTTGGCCCTACAAAGGGCGGCTAATGAAGCCCTGAAACGCAGGGAATACACTTTCGGCATATTCAGCGACTCCATGGCGGCTCTCCAGTCGGTGATCAACGTCGGCTCCCCCCACCCCCTGGCAGTGGAAACAAGAGACACCCTCCGCCGCTGCAAGCTCCAGAACAAGAGTGTCTCCTTGTTCTGGATCAAGGCCCACGCGGGGCTGGAGGGAAACGAGCGAGCCGACCAACTCGCTAAAGAAGACGCCCTGGGGTCGAAGAAAAGGCCGGACTACGATCTTTGCCCCGTCTCATTCGTCAGGCGGCAGATCCGTATGAGGTCGCTTGACGAATGGAACGGGAGGTACAAGTCGGGGGCAACAGCCTCTGGCACAAAATTGTTTTTCCCCGATGCGGTTGCGGCGTACAGCGTGGTGCGAAAATTTGAGCCAACTAGCCTGACTACCCAGATCCTCACGGGGCACGGTGGGTTCTCCTCATACCTGAAACGCTTCAAGTGCAAGGAGAACGCATCGTGCGCCTGTGAGCCCGGAACAGAAGAGACGGTACTTCACGTCTTGCTGGAGTGCCCGATCACCGCCAGAGAGCGATACGAAGCAGAGCAAAACCTGGGGGAAAAGCTAGAAGCTGACAGTTTACCAAATCTAATTAGTAGTAAGAATAGAAATAAGTTCTTGGAATATTGCATAAAAATAAGTAAATTAGTTGTAAATAGGAATAAATTAGTTTAAGCAATAAAGATACCTACCTATATCGTAAGCATATAGAACAGGTATCATTAACATAAGAAAAAAAAAAAAAAAAAAAAAAAAAAAAAAATATAGATATATAGTAGATAGCTAGTGTTTGGTCTGTCCAAGCAAGCCCAAGGCACTATGGCATAATGTCGTCTTGCAAAAAAAAAAAAAAAAAAAAACCGCTTTAGTTTTAAGTTTGATGAATTTAACAGTAGATAGGCATATGGCCTTTACCTTTGCCTGTCAAGTCCGAAGTACCAAAGCACCGGACACACGATGTCCTGCAAAAAAAAAAAAAAAAAAAAAGAAACTAAAATTTCATCCTGCAAACAATGTCTCAGATCATGTTTGAGGACACAACGTTTATTTAAAAAAAAAAAAAAAAAAAAAAAAAACCTACCCGACCCTACACTACCCTACAATACTCTACCCTACACTACCATACCCTACCCTACCCTACCCTACCCTACCTATATAGCCTATGTCCTTTCCCAGGTCTCAAACTATCTTCATACCAACTTTCATCTAAATCGGTGCAGCGGTTTAAGCGTGAAAAGGTAACAGACAGACAGACAGAGTTACTTTCACATTTATAATATTAGTATGGATTAAGCTAGTAGGTACATTAGTTATTTTATTTTGATTAGGTAGGTACCTACTTAGTTCTGTTATTTTCGAAGCTATAGTTTTTGCTTCAATAATTTATCCATATCTATCGGACATTAAATGTTGGCATAGAAAAAAACCAGGCCATGGCCGCAATGCGGTAGACAAGACGACATAACTCTTTCATACAAAGTAGCACCCCATCGTCAATCGTTCCACAGTTCGTCCAGACCATTTAATCCTAAAAGCCGGCCATATCATAAGTGATAAAGAGATGCCTTCACAAAAACGATAATACATACCCATTACCCAACAGTTAACTCAATTTGAAGTTATTATTGCAATCATTGATAAGGTGTTGTGTTTTCCGAACATTTTGTGTGTGTCAATTATTAACTAATCTTTAGGCAGCTCCACACGTTCATCGGCGTACCTATCTATCAAACGCTCATCCATGAATAAAATAAATGACTCCTTAGGGGGGCATCGCCCCAGAACCATGTCTTTTCTTTTCACCTACGTAAATCCTCGACCAATTTATTATTTACAAAGATTTACCACTGCGAACAAGCATGTTACTGGCTCTACATAGTTACGACTACGGCCTGCAGCCGTATTGCGTAAGTGCACAAAGAGTTTGACCGCTATCCAACTGACCAAATCGACCAATCACACAAGACGGAAATCCACCACGCGTCATTCATCTCGCATTTGATTGGTCGATTTGGTCGGTTGGATAGCTATCAAACTCTTTGCGCACTTACGCAATACGGCTGCCGGTCTTATCTATCGGTCATAGCAAAACGTTATTTTCCGCTTACATGGGTTCAATCTTGACGTAAAATGGAAATCTAGCATTTCCATGTTGTTATGTAGGTAAATAAAAAAGAGAGCTTTAAGGTAGAGTTGGCAGAGCGGTGCGTCAGTTCATCGTTTGCTCACGACTAGTCACAAGCATACGTCGCTCACTTGGCCCCGTAACCCCCTTCCAACCTCATCATCATCATCATTTCAGCCGAAACAAATCCACTGCTGGACTTAACCTCAATCAAGCGTCGCCATAATAACGTTCTTCTGCACTTCGCACCCACTGGATTCCCACAGCATTGACCTGCAGGCTTATTAAGTATGTTTTGCAAAAGCAAAACGATAGCGATTTTTTGCGCAATAATTGGTACTCAATACAGAAGTTTTAGAGCTGTTGGCGGTTTTTTTCTTAAATAAGTGCATTTGACAAACTGCGAGCGATTAGCAAACGATTGTGTACGACCTACACTGCAGGTAATTCCGACTTTTATGACATAATGCGCGCGCTATCGCTATTGTTTTGCTCTTTCAAAAGATACGTAATAAGCCTGCAGGTCATCGTTCCACCTAGAGGGAGGTCCTCCGGTACGCGGTCGGCACTCCAGAACTTTTGACCAACCGTTTTGCGAGCAATGTGTTCTGTCCTGCCTACTGCCACTTAAGTTTGGCAATTCTTTGGGCTCTGTCGTTACCCCTGATTCTCTTGCGGATGTTTTCATATCTGATTTGATCAAGCAAGCAAACTCCGAGCATAACTCTCTCCATTGCCCTATAAGTGATTTTAAGCCTACTGATGAGAGCCATTGTGAGCGACCACGTCTCTGTCCCAACCTAACCCAGCCTTTTTGGGATGCCTTGAATTCATAGTTTCGAGCTAGCGTTCATTAGGGATAGAGTGACTGGGGTTAGCGTTACTCTGGGCTGAAGTTACAAAGGAGGGTCATTTAGGAGTAGGTACACTTTTTCGAACCTTTATTTTAGAGCAGGCACCTTTTAAGGCCAATATCTCTATTGTGTCTCACGGGAGAAGCCTCAAAATACGCGAAAATAGAAAGAGTTGATATGATGAATGCCTAAATCGTACAATTTGGTTAAACTCGTTTACCATTAGCTTCCCTTAGGCCAAGATGGCCCGGGGAGGCAGACTGCGAGGGGGGGCGGCGCAATCCATCTCAGATAAGCACTACAGCTACTATGTTCTTTTAACCCGTGATTTCATGTCTATCAAACGCAAAACTTACTAAACCGAATTGTATTTTTGAGCTATTGGCGAGGATCCGAGACGCAAAACGAGCGAAGCTATCACAATTATTTTGCACCACATTTTTATTATGTTTTTCAATTGAACGGTTACCAGTTGTCGATTAATAGTGGAAATTGTAGCCCCCGGCACCCGCCTCGGATAATTCTTATCGACAGTTAAAGGAGTTTTTTTTTTGCTATCGGTGTGAAACCTCCAATTGCGCCTGGGCTTTTGGAGGAAAGACTAAGGAGTGTGTGATTTCTACCTCACTAAAACCACACCGGTGGTCACCTTTGGCTCGTGGAAGGGGCCCCGTGACCTCTTAAAAGACCACCCCGGAACCTCTACTGTGCAACGCCTGTTAGGGCACGTCCCTGGGGAGACTGAGAAGCATCTCCCCTGAGCCTCGCTTTGCACGGTAGCACGTGACCACTGTGCCACTGTACCTAGAGTCACATGCTGGGCGGACAGAGTCCCCAATTTGAACGCCTGTGACCCCGCAGTCCCGCCTGCCTAATTATTTATTTATTTATTAAAACTTTATACATCATACAGGTACACCCAAGTTTGGGGGCCCTATATGATCCCAAGGGCGGACCGACCCTGCAAAAAATTCGTCAGTGCATAAAACTTTCAATCTTTCTCTGACGGCCACACACTAAACAGATATGAGATAAAATAGGCATTTAGTAGTGTAGTGAAGTGGACTTAGCCCGCGAGTAGACATCATCATCATTTCAGCCGACAGGCGTTCGCTGCTGAACATAGGCCCTTCTCAAGTGTCACCACATAGTCTGGTTCTGCCCGCGAGTATTTTCTTCGAAAATGCCACCACTAAGCAGCCATCATCACTTGATCAGCAGGAATCACAAGTTGAGGGGACTCGCTCTCTGAATCAGGGTTGTACCGATACAATACACCCTGATTCATGAGGTAACCTCGTTCAGTCCATCTCCGAGCAGCAACCTCATCAGTACCTTCAAGTTCTTTGGCGATCTTCGCCACTTCGGGGTCGGAGAGCTGTTCTTGGCGTATGTTATCAGGAGACTTAGTAGGTAGATCGCAAATAATGGAGCAAATGCCGCAACTGTCGCGGGTGTCGTTGGAGCAAATAGGCCTGCTCAAAGTATCCGCTAAGACGTTTGCCTTCCCCGGGGTGTACTCGAACTTAATATCGAAGGACTGCAATTTAAGAGCCCATCGGACTAACCTACCTGTTGGCGATTTTAGAGACAGCAGCCAACGTAGAGGTTGGTCATCACTCCCGATAATGACAGGGTGTCCATCAAGGTACGACCGAAAGCGTTCGACTCCCCAAACTACTGCGAGTGCCTCCCTTTCCGTGGTTGAGTAATTGCGCTCAGCATCATTTAGGAGACGACTGGCATACTCTATCGGCCTTTCTTGCTTACCTTCTCCCTGTAATAAAACTGCGCCTAAGGCGTAGTTACTTGCGTCGGTACGCAGAACAAAGGGACTGTTGAAGTCAGGCTGAACCAATATTGGTGCAGAGGTGAGTAATCCTTTTAAATAATTGAAAGCATGGGACTGCTCTGCTGAACATAGGCCCTTCTCAAGTGTCACCACATAGTCTGGTTCTGCCCGCGAGTATTTTCTTCGAAAATGCCACCACTAAGCAGCCATCATCATCATCGTCCACAGCCCGACTTGGCCCACTGCTGAGCATAGGCCTCTCTTTTCTTGAGCCAATCGGCATATTCCTGGGCCAGTCTCATCCAGGTTCTAACCGCAATGGTTGGACAGTGGTCGACCAATCACATAATGGGAAAGCATATCGCTTCTTTCGTCTCGCATGTGATTGGTCGATTTTTCATACTCTTTGCTCTTCTCTCTCTTGGTCGGTCCCTCGTGTCTGAGAATCGTGGTCAGCATCAGATTTACATCTGGAGCGGATGGTCTGCCTCCACCGGTTTCTGTCCAGCGCGTCGCTTACGACCGTGTATAAATTGAAGGACGACGAGTCTTTCACTTGATCGGTCCATCTTGTTGTGAACGACCGCGCGATCTCTTGCTTTCGGTGTTCCCAACCACAATCAGTCTTTATAAATTCTCGTCGCCTCTGCGCATTGTGTGGCCGAAATATGTGAGAATGCGTTGCTGGCATATGATGGACAAGCGAATTTTACTCGGAGTTGGGTCTAGATCGATGTATTGGTGCGTTTCGTAGTCCAGGGAACTATTAGCAAACGTCTCCAGCACCACATCTCGAATGCATCAATCTTTTGCCTTTCTCGGGACAGGATTGTCCAGGTTTCCACACCATACAGGAAGATAGGGAATACCAGGGCACGTATCAATCTGATCTTTTGATACCAATACCACTTTTCTGCCAGATGTTGTTTAAACGGGTCATAGCATCTTTTGCCATCCCGATTCACCTCTTTACCTCGGGGGGGGGGGGGGGGGGGGGGGAATAAGGCTGCGGGACGCGCGGCGATCCCTTTCATTTACTTTTATAACTTACTTAATTATTTTTTTGTTTATAAAAATAAATAAATAAATAAATTTGTTCAATTAACTTTACAAACTTCCACAAAATATAATCTTACATAGAGGCCTCCTTTTAAGTAGATATAATAAATACCTGTGCTAGGAGACCCCGCTCCTCTAAAACTAGAAACAATAATAATGTAGGAGTGTACATACAAAACAAATTCAACTTAAATCTAGATATGTGTGTGTGAGGTGTGGTGTGTGTGTATGTGTGATGTGTGTGTGTGTGTCGCATATCGATGTTCACATGCAACTTTGTAAAAGAGTTTCAATTGCATCATAACCTTTGCATATTAGCCTGCAGTCCATTAAAGATTTTTTTTAAATTCTCGATAACTCATAGGATAAATATTTAAAAGTGTATTTAATCATTACATCTGATTACATCATTGTGTCATTGGCTGCTTTATCACTTGCGGGATGTACAGTTAGATGGACCGTGAAAGAGGCGATTTACTGTAAATAGAGAGTACATTAGAGTTTAGGTAAATACAGACAGGGTTAATGTATTTTTTTTATTTCATGCCTCTCCTGTTTAAACCCCGACCAACTCCCTCCAAATTCCCCAACCTTCCAAAGTACGTGTCGTAGATCTATTTTGTTTATGGTTGGTAGTTACCATAGATTAACACCATTTACTTTTGGTATTCGAGCGAGAAGTGTGCACTGGTGTGCACATTAACAAAATAAATAAAATAAAAAAGATGTGGTTCTAAATAAGTCTATAATGTCTCTGAGTCTTTGGATGACAAAATCCATGGTTTTATCACATTTTCAATCAACTAAGATTTGCGTTTTTTTTTCCTAGTGCTTACAAGTCCGGCCGATATTGGGTAAGCGTGTAAACCGCGCATTAGAACATACAAAAACTTGTAAAAATCTCAAAATAAGTTGAATGGAATGAACAAGCATGGACAATATTCAATCTGAGTAAATTATTTTTGTTTACAACTATAGCTTAAAAGACGTGGTATCCAAACAAGAAAAAAAAAACTTTCATAAAAAAATTAAATCATACAAATCATGGGTATGGCGTAAATTGGTGTATGTGAAATAGAAATAGAAGAAAAACAGATTGTTCTAGAAATTAAATGATGGCTGCACGAGGAGACAGAGGAGTTTCAAGAGTCCTTGATAAATTAGAAGCATCAGTAGACTCTGGACATTACTATGAAGCACATCAAATGTATAGAACCCTTTATTTCAGGTACCAATCACAAATGTACTCTTCATGATATTCGGGGAAGTATTAACATGAATTATTAATACTTTGTTATGATTTTTCAGATATCTAAGTCAAAAAAAATATGCGGATTTACTAAATCTACTGTACAAAGGTTCAACGTTGTTGCTTCAGCGCGATCAGCAAGAGAGTGGTGCAGACTTGGCTATATTACTCATAGACGTGTTGAATAAATCTGCAACAGTTCCATGCCACGAATGGATCGACAAATCAGCAAAATTATTCGAATTGATGAGTGCTAGTATACCTGAGAGGGAATCTTTCCTCACCAATGCTGTCAAATGGTCTATGGACAATAACAAAAAAGGACATCCTTTTCTTCATCAGGTAATTTATTCCCGACTTTGTTACGATTTTCTTCTGTATTATTCTGGACACCTACCTACATGAAATTGATTTACCTTCTAATTGTTTTTTGACAACACTGTTTAGGACTAACCTATATTATAATAATATACTCTGCTGCTATGTTAAGGTTTATTTACATGGGGGAAATTGTTTGTATTTGTAAAGCAGAGTATGTAAACAGCTACTTGAGGTATTTAAAGGATTATCAAAAACACCTCAACAACATTATTTATCTACCCTACTTATTCATCGGTAGCAGTATACTAAGATTCCAGGTAGATTGGTTTATTGTCTAGTTAGAATCTAGTTAGATTTGGTTAGTATTGTTTTTTTTTAAGTTGTGACCTGTATAAGCTACTTGATTTTATCACTTCATGCAAGGATTACTTTAATTATTATCATTGTGATTATTTTAGAGAATTGCTGAAGTTTATTGGAAAGAGAAGAAATATGCCGCAGCACACAGACATTTTCTGCACTCATGTGATGGAAAAGCATATGCCAGTATGCTTGTAGAACTCCATACAACGAAAGGACAAAAATCTGAAATCGATTTGTTCATTGCCCAGCCAGTATTGCAGATTCTTTGTCTGCGTAATATACAAATGGCTACAGAAACTTTTAATAAATATACAGGCCTACATCCCACAATAAACAATAACAAAGGACCTCCATATATATTTCCATTATTAAATTTCCTGTGGTTTCTATTACGTGCTATTGAACAGTAAGTAAAATACATTAATTTGCAGTAAAACTCACTATAAGCAGATAATCTCAATTTGTAATAATAACATTTAAAATATCATTTCAGGAGACACTCTACTCAATTCAAAATACTTAGAAGTTGGTATGCAATAAGTATTAAAAGGGATCCCAATTATTCAGTTTATTTAGATAACATTGGTCGCATTTGGTTTGGCATAGAAATACCACCTGACAACAAGAATCCTAATTCAGTATTTGGAGGACTTTTGAAATCTATAATAGGTGAAGCGGAAAGTTCTGATGAAGATGGAGACTATGTAGGAAGAAATGCTGCTGCACCAGACTTAGACTAAATCAGTTGTAGTAAATCAAGTTACACGGCATTTGTTTTTATTGACACATCTGATTTTTGACGCCAATTGACCTATTTTACATACTCCTCTAAATAATGAAGTTAATTGATATTGTTTTACATGTTGATTGTGGTTTACCTCAATACATACCAATACTACTACTTGTGCAATATTCTTGTCCAATGTCATGATCTTCATAATATTTTATATTTTTGTTTATTGGCATTCTGTTTCTGTATTAATATAATTTTAAGTTGTGTTGAGTATATAAAATTTAATGTTTTCCTAAATTGATTAGTTTTCCATGATCAAATGATGCAATTTTTTTTTTAAGTGGGCCTCTCATTGTTCTACAGTATATAACCCACACAAAGGCATAGTTTTCAGACATTTAAATGATTGTGGTCAATGTACTAGATACCCGCTATTGCTCATTGTTGACACATTCACTTGATCATTGATCTTTGTACATGAAATCCTCATTACTATGTGATTTAAAGTTTTAAAACTCAAGACAAGATAGCAATAAAATCAACAATGAACCACAGTTTTAGAAATGGATGATGTAAGAGGTCAATTTATTGAACTTGCTATGTAAATATACTTTGCTTCTGCTTTGTCATTTTAAACCATTTGTTAGGAAGTTATTATTATATTAGGTGGCAAGATTAATTTGTAAAAATTGTTTAACTTTTAATTTATTTATAACAAATTTATAGTCATAAAATCATTATAGGTACATTTTTATTATAGTAGGTAGGTAATTCAGTTGACAATTCGTAGACTGGAAACTTGATGTTGTACATAAATTATAAAATAAAATTATACACTTGAATTCCATACCATTATGAGCTAACCAATTGTAACTGAATTATGTAACAAAATAATCATAAATACATGGTAAAGATTTGAATTGAATTTATTATTGATTTAACTATCTACCCTATTTTGTACTGTCAATTATATTAAAAAAAGGAAAATTGCTTCTAACTCATTGTTAGGCCAACAGCAATCACTGATGTATCATTTATAAATGTAAAAATATCACATTTTGTAAATTGGTGGATACACATACATACATAGTATAAAATGTGTCATTCTTCAAATTAATATATATATTATAAAAAATAACATTTTTAAGAGTATGACATTTTGTTACGTAGGTTCTTAGTAGATGGAAGTTTATTATAATGTGACATGTACTGTATAAATTATCCAGCTCCTTATTGTTATCATTTACATATTAAGATATAAATTTATCACTGTAACAACTTTGCTATTATCACTTGACCCTGAACATTGCCACTAAACTTATTTATCTAGATCTTCTATTACCAGAGCTGTCATTTCTTTGGAAAAGTTTTTCATTTTGAGTGTTTCTCTACGCAGATCCAATTTCAAGTTTCTAGCCTTTAAATCTAAAGCTTGTCTAGCAATCAATCGGTTAAATTCATGAACATCGGGATGATTCATATATTCTTCAATAGGCATCCACTTGCATGCTTTTATTTCTATGTCAGATTTGGTAATTGTTTCTGATGTAGCTTTTAACAATACAATTACATAAATATCAGAGTTCTCAAACATCATGTTGTGTGAATGTCTCAGTGTTACCATTGATTCATAAGTGGCGTCAATCCCTGTCTCTTCTTTAACTTCTCTCACAGCTGCATTCTTTATATCTTCTCCTGCAATTATGTAAAAGGCAAACTTACTGTTGTGTATTGTTATATAGTAATATTTTAAGTTCCCAACTTACCCCTTTCCACATATCCCCCAGGGAGTTTCCAATGTGGGGCTTTAATGTAGTTTTCAGCTACTACTAATATTTCATTTTTATCATTAAAAACCATCCCACCCACACCAAGATTTGTATGACATGCTGGTGGCAGGTTAGACGAACTTTTGGGAAGCCATTTGTACATTGCGACAAAATCTTCTCGGGAATGGTGAAAATTGAAGCCTTCCTAAATGAGAAATATACTATATATTAAACAGATAGTTCTGATTTATTAGTCATAATATCTATTCAAATAACACTACCAAACCATACATTTGCTAGAATTGGTACCCAAGCTGCATCTTTGATGTTAATTTTGAACCAGATACACCGTTTATTCTGTTCAGACCACAATTTTAGCGAATCTGGAAATTGAATTAAAAATAAATTAATTTATCACGTTAAGTGGTTAGGCAATCACTACATATTTTTTTTGAAAATTTATACAAAATGTGACAACAAAAAAATAATTATTATCTTACCATTCAACTGGTTTAAAAGCTGACTAATCTCACAAGGTTCTTTTTGAGAATCCACTGTGATTCCATTATATCTGTCTAAAACTCCTTCGAACGTTTTAGATCCCATTTTAATTTTGTGAATCTAGAACACTCATTTAAATATAATATGGCAAAATTGTTATTCCCGATCCCGCTTTTAATTTTGAAAGTCTGGTTCTACTACTTTCAGGAAACAATCTGTTAGGCTCGTACCTACTGCTGTAGGTACACTTGGCACTTGCTATCACTATCACTGTTACGTGCTATTGATTGATGTTTAGATGTCATCACATTCACATGATACTGACACAAGTAATCTTTGGACTGACACTGACAGTGACATTTCGCAGTGGTTTTTTTACAGTACCGCCCCCTAACTATTGCCACAAAATAGTAAGCGCGCCGCCGCTTACGTACTTTGTGCGCATGCGTTTGCGTCCAGTATTTCAGTATTCCAGTCAACTAGGAGGATCCCTAAAAAACGTGGCAAAATCGCTGACGGCAATGAATTTTCTCTTCACACTACCACAGTTCTGCGTACCTACACACCACCGAACCTACTAACACACTAAAGGTTAATCCCATTACCCCAGCCTTAGCTAACATTATTTTTAAACTACTTGGTGCTTGTGTTGCTTTTGACTACAATTTACTACTGTTCATCCTCTCGATCAAATGGCATGACTTTCTCAGAGGGACCTGTAAAGTTCACCATAACATTAGTTACCAACGTTCAAGGGTTTCAGTAAACTTTTGCACATTGAATTTCTCTTACCTGCGTTCGTTTGTGAAGCCATTGTGTCTGTCCTTTGCGCCGCAAAATACTTTTCTGACAGTATCTGTGGAATATGCACAAATGCGATGTCTTCTGAAATCAAATGGAAACAAACTCTATGTAGCTAAAAACCCTGTGTATAGTCCTCCCCAAACTTATTGGCCACACTGAAGTTGGTTTACCGGATGTGCGAGGCACAAAACGGTGCTGTATTTGTATGAGATTTATTACTGCGCAGCCAATGTAGCCAACTTCAGGGCGGCCAAGAAGTTTGGTGAGAACTAAACTAGCAAACCTAATTGTAGTTGCAATATATTTGCTGTCAAAGCTTGAAATAAGCAAATAAAAGTACAATGTATTAATGCGCACTCAGTTCGTTTGGGCGCAATACGTACAATTCGCAAAATATCCAGCGGGTTCAAAATGTCCAATTCGCAAATTGTCCAATTCGCAATTGCAATTCGCAAATAGTCTAAATCGCAAATTGTCAAATTATCAAATGGTCCATTATGCAATAGACCAATTCAAATTATAGTTGCTAATAGATATCCTTATAAGATATTTTTCACCTCAGCACCTCAAACAAGCAGGTTTTGCTGCTTAAAGACAGTGAGCAGAATTCGATTTTGCTGCGAGCGTGAGACAAAGTAACTTTTTAATTATTTTTTTTAAATGCCGAGTCAGTGCTGGGTCTACTCACAACATTCGAAAGATTTGAACTTCACTTTCACTTCGATACGAAAAGAGCGAGAGATAGAAACAAGTCGATTCGAAGTTCGATTTTCAAATTCCATATATAATAGGCTCAAAAAAGAAACCAACAATAAAACGTTCGGAAACACGTCATCTATAAAATTTCAAATCAAGGTTTTATAGTATATTATGCAACTAGTGAATAAAGGACGGATTTAAAGCGAGGGCCATAGATGAATCACGAGCAAGTGAAGGATTCTAACGACTTGAATCACGACCGTAGGGAGTGATTCATGAAGATTGAATCACGAGCATAGCGAGTGATTCAAGTGTTAGAATCATGAGCGACGCGAGTGATTCATGGCCCTCGATATAAATCCGTTTTATTCAAGAGTTGCATACTATATTTTATACCATGACTTCGAGAAAAAGAAAGATTTCAGCGAAAAGCACAAGGAATATTACGAGTAATAAATAAATAAATGGTTTATTACCTTCATACATAAAATGTGAAACCCTGACCCCTGAGCTAGGTAACAGCACCTGTGTTTCAGGGGCCAGTGACCACCTCCGTTACGTTACATCATTATAATTAATTAAATATCATTGCAATTAATATTAGAAATACAATCCAAACAAGTATTCAATAAATATCTTAGACTAAAATCAAAATCATTATTAAAACCCTAAATAACAAACTCAAAATTAAAATCGAAGAAGGAGATCGTGTATCGAGTATTTTTTGCACAAGGAGGCGCAAGGAGGTTACATAGCATTGAGATGGACGTCTAATACATTGGTGTGTCCAAATTCAAACACCAAAACAGTGATTAAAAGTGCTTTTTATTCACTGTTTTCAGTGAATAAAATAAGCTTTTTAGAGGGGGAATGGTATAAATGTAATTATTATACTTTTCTCTTAATAATCGAATTATATTTTTTTATAATCAAATAAAGAGATGTTGAAGTAAAAAATACAAAAAACAAACAAATACAAATCTACATAATTATTTAAAGTTTTAACAATCTTTATTGTGACAGAATAATTTAGTAATAGTGCAATTTCCGAACGCATCTTTAAAAAATAGCGGGCTTTAAATTTTTATTGTTTTCTTCTTCTGTTCGCTAGCTACAAAGTGCGATACACGTTGGATATTATTAAAATAATAATAAATAAATATGAGTGAATCCAGTGATGATGTCTGCAATTTAACACCGGAAGAATTGAAGCAGTATGTAAAAAGCGAATCAGTGAATACTCAAACTGAAGTCGCTAAAACAACAATATCGGTTCCATTGGTTCCAAACAAAACTGGTAGGTACTTTTAATTTGCAAAACTGCAATAATTTTACTTTTAACTTTTAATTTTTACAAATATACATGTGGTTTAAATATTACCAAGTTGTATTTTTTACCTTTAGATTATTTGTTCTCGCTGCTGAAGTGGAAAGTTGTATGTGCTACACGAGACCAAAGTTATTTGCATCTCGTGTCTTTGAATCCCTCGCTGCACTCAGGATTCTAACCTAGAATCACTCGCTACGCTCGTGATTCAAATATAGAATCCTTCGCTTACTCGGGATTCAAAATCAACACTCGCGGCAAAAACCAACTTTGCTCTCTTGTTGCACAAATAACTATTAATTCTCCTAAATCTCTTTCATACACAGATTATTGAGCTTTATTATTATTTTATTACATTTAAGAAGTGTAATTACAATTAAATAGATAACTACAACACATTAACAAGTTGCTAATAGTTAGAGAACCACTAGCCGGTGCATTATTCACAAAAAATGATTTGGCTAAGAGCGTCCTTGCTGTGCATATCCTAGTGCAAAATAAGTCAACATCGTGCTCAGAAGATACATCACTGAAACTTCGAGCGCCTCTTACCCCGGTCACTCACATCCGTCAGCCATTCATTCGCAAACATAGCAGATAAGCAAATGGGTTCGCATACTCTATTTGCGAACCCGCTTGCGCTTCCTCCTACACATGTTTACGAATGTCTCAGTCTTGCTTGCTTTTGGGATATTTTTGAGGATCCCTTAAGGTCGATTCTTTCTGCAGGAGTTCAATGAACTCCAGCACCTTGGGGTTGCATCATGAAGTTAGTTTAAGTCCCTACGGTTCACAGTAGAATTCATGGACTATGAAAATGGCGAAACGTCCGTTGCCACACGTATACGTTACGACGAGAATTTTAGAATTCTGACGCGTGAAGGTCATTTGAAAACATTTAGAGACATTCAATTGGAGCAAATTATGTTTGCAATATTCTTCAAACCTATTCAGATCAGCTTGTAACTTGTGAGTATCCGAGATATCACGTATAATCTTGTGAACCTTCATGCCATCAGCTTAATGAAATGCGGGTCGTGCGGCCGTACGGCGTGGATAGGTGCACGCACAGATTACTGGTATGTAGCTAGCTAGGTGCGCGGCTTAGCACGCACTGCGATTTTTTTGGCCCATTCTACTACTACTGCGAATGTATGTGTTGAGTTTTTATTTTGTCAAAGGCATTGTTTCTGGTATAAAGAAGAATATGTTCTGTCAGTGTGTGAAAATTTTACTAGAATATGTCAAGTATTGAAAAATGACTTAAAATAAATAACTAAGTTTATTAAAGATTATGTGCCTTGTTATTGAAAGCCAAACTTTAAGATGGTAGCAGAGCGTAAAAGCTTGTAATTTGGAGAAGATACTGGGTTGCGATCCACGTACGTACATAAATTATTTAAGTTATATTTGATTATAACGAACAAAAATGGCGAGCGCTGCGGTGTCGTCACTACCGTGTCTAACTGACGAAAAAAATTTTAGCACGTGGAAATTCCGAGTGAAATTAATTTTAGAAGAAAGACAAGTAGTATATGTTTTGACATCAAAAGATGTCGAGAAACCACAATGGAAGAAAGATGACGCGAAAGCAAGGTCGATTATCGCACAAAGCCTGTCGGACAAATATGTAGAATTGGTAAAGGATGGGGAAACTGCCGCAGATATGATAAAGCTACTTGAAAGTATCTTTGAAAGAAAGAGTGTATACAATCGTTTCCACCTTAAGAGAAAGTTGATATCCATGAAATGTGAAGAGCCGTTACAGTCATATTTGATTAAATTTAGCTCTATTATCAGTCAACTGCAGGCTATAGATGTAAAAGTGGAAGATGAAGACCAGATTTGCTATCTGTTATCCTCACTACCTAAAGAGTATGATCATGTCATCACTTCGATTGAAACAATGGCTGCGGAGAAAAAGTTGACCTTCGATTTTGTTAAGGCAAGGTTGTTAGATGCTGAAACTAAGATAAAAATAGAAGGAATACAGTACAGCGAAGAGAATGCTTTCAATATTACCTGCTATAGATGTGGAAAGAATGGCCATAAGTCATACGAGTGTCAAATAAACAGTAGTTATGCAAATGACAGAGGAAAATCAAAGGCAAGAGGCCAAGGACGAGTTTATAGTCAGATTCGCCGAGGACGTGGTCGCGGACTTCGTGGAAGAGGTTTTCAAGGACAAGGATATAGAGGACGAGGATTCCAGGAACAAGGATCAACATCAATGATGACGGATGTTGAAATTGGATTTATTGCAAGTGATAATGTTTTAAGTGTAAGGAGTGAAAAGGACAGAGACTATGATATTTCTTTTATAGTGGATTCTGGCTGTACTCAACATATTGTAAGTAATAAGTTTGAAAAATACATGACTAATGTAACAATATTAGACAAAAGTGTCAAAATACTGGTTGCTAATGGTCAATATCTCTTAACAAACAAAAAAGGTAATTTAAAAATAAAATGTGACAATTTAAAGATAAACATTGAGGCATTAATTGTTAAAGATATATCGTATAACTTACTATCGGTACACAAAATTACTGAGGCTGGACATAATGTACAATTTAATAATAATAAAGTAACCATTAAAAGTAACAATTCTTATCTTGAGGGAACATCGGAGAACAAGTTGTATAAATTGTATGCTAATATTTGTAATGAGTCTTGTAATATTAGTAAAGTTCAATGTGATGATGATCTTTGGCACAAGAGGTTAGGACATTTAAATAGAAAATGTTTAGGAATGATGAATTTACCAATGTCTAACAAAGTTTGCAGTGCATGCAATGAAGGGAAAGCTACAAGAGGACCCTTTAAGCTGACACCAAGACCGAAATCAAGGCAAGTGGCAGAAATGTTACATACAGATATTGCTGGGCCAATCAAGGATTGTGGATTAAATGGTGAGAAGTATTTTATGACAATACTAGATGATTATTCTCATTTTTGTGTAGTATATCCACTAGTTAGTAAATCACAGGCAACAGAGAAGCTTATCAACTATATAGTACAACTTGAAAATGAAACTGGAAATAAAGTAAAAAGGATTCGCTGTGATAATGGCGCCGAGTATACCGCCAATAAAGTTAAAGATTTTTGCAGAAGGAAAGGGATACGTTTAGAGTATTCTTTACCTTATAGTCCTCAAGAAAATGGATGTGCAGAGAGATTAAACCGAACGTTGTGTGATAAAACGAGGACTCTATTCGCAGAAACTAAGCTCCCTAAGTTTCTGTGGTGTGAAGCTATTCAATGTGCAGCTTTTCAATTAAATAGATCTCCTTCATGGGCAATTAATTTCGAGACACCCTGCTATATGAGATTTGGACAGACAGATTTGTCAAGATTGAGAATTTTTGGTTCCAAAGCATGGGCCACTATTATACCAAGACAGGATAAATTGAGCAACAGAGGCAAAGCAACAAGAATGGTTGGATATGGAGTAGTAGGTTACAGATTGTGGAATCCAGAAGACAATTCCATTATAAAATCACGAGATGTGAGATTTGATGAGACTGATATACAATATAAAGAAGAAGTAGAAGAGAAAAGTAGTGAAATGAAATATATTGAAGAAGAAGAGGAAAATAAAGAAAGAAAACATTCTGAGATGGAAAAAGAAAATGAAAAAGAAGAAGAAGAGAGAAACAATTGCGAAATTCAAGCCACTGAAGATATATTAGAACAAGAAAATCGTACTAGATCAGGAAGAAATGTCAAACGTCCCATATATCTCGATGAATATGAAACTTATAACACAGTTGTTTGCTTGAGTGCAAACGTACCAAGCTCATTCGAAGACGCTGTAAGTCAAACAGATTGGAAGGAAGCTATTGATAAAGAACTACAAGCACTTGAAAAATTAGAAACATGGGAAGAAAAAGAATTACCAAAAGGAAAAAAAGCAATAGACACTAAATGGATTTTCAAAGTAAAAGAGGAAGGAACAAAAAAAGCGAGATTAGTAGCTAGAGGATTCCAACAAAAGAAGGATGATTTCTTTGAAAACAATTATTCACCGGTTGCTAGACATTCAACAGTAAGAATGTTCTTATCCAAGGCAATTAACGAAGATATGAAAATTGCACAACTTGACATACCAACAGCATTTCTAAATGGCAAACTGAAATCTGAAGTATACATTAAAGTACCTAAAGGATATAAGACAAAGAATCCAAACACAGTTTTAAAGTTAAGAAGAGCACTATATGGATTAACAGAATCTCCTAGATGCTGGAATGAAACTATTGATATGTTTATTAAAAGTAAAGGATTTCAAAGATCGGAATATGATTTTTGCATGTATCACAAGCAAGACACTTGGATACTGGTATATGTCGATGACATTCTGATTATTGGTAATGAAGCAGATGATACTATTAAAGGACTAAAAAAGCAGTTTAATGCAAAGGACCTGGGAGAAATACAAAGATTTTTAGGTATGGAGATAGAAAGAAACGAAAATAGTTTTATATTGAAACAAACTACATTGATAGAGAAAATTTTGAAGAAATTTAACATGACCGAATGTAAAGGAGCGAAAACACCTATGGAAATTAACTATAATATACAGATGAATAATGAGCAAATATTAGACGTACCTTATCGAGAGTTAGTTGGAAGTTTGATTTATCTAACAATGACTTCAAGACCTGACTTGACGTTTGTTGTGTCTTACCTTAGTCGATTTTTGGATAAGCCAAACGAACAGCTCTGGAAAGCTAGTAAGAGGGTGATTCGCTATCTCAAAGAAACAAAAGATAAAGGACTTATATTTAAAAAAACCAATGACTCTAAATTATATGGATATTCTGACGCAGATTGGGCTGGAGATAAAAATGATAGGAAAAGTGTGAGTGGAGGTATTATCTTACATGGAGTAAACCCTATTTTCTGGTTCTCAAAGAAACAGTCTTGTGTAGCTTTGTCAACAGCTGAGTCAGAGTACATAGCAGCTGCTGCCACAGCACGCGAGCTAGTAAATATAAAAGGGTTATGCGAACATCTAAGAATTAACAGTGATACAATATTATTTGTTGATAATGTAAGTGCCATCTCCATGTCAAAGAGTTACGAAAATTCAAAACGAAGTAAGCATATTGACATTAGAGCACATTATTTAAAAGATCTTGTTGAAAAGAACATCATTAGCATTGAGTATGTAAATTCAAATGATAATTTGGCAGATTTGATGACAAAGAGTTTATGTAAAGAGAAATTTAACAATTTTGTTAGCCAATTCTTGTGTTAACGTGAATACTTTATAGTGATTCAGGAGGACTTTTGTTATTGTTATATTTTATTGTGTATTAAGGAATAATGTTATTTGATAATCATTTTGAAACATTGTCTTTGTTTATGTTAATGAGAAGTTATAATTAGCAAATATCAATTTTAAGTTTGATTCTTAAAGTTAAATTTGAGGAGGACTGTTGAGTTTTTATTTTGTCAAAGGCATTGTTTCTGGTATAAAGAAGAATATGTTCTGTCAGTGTGTGAAAATTTTACTAGAATATGTCAAGTATATGTATTGAAAAATGACTTAAAATAAATAACTAAGTTTATTAAAGATTATGTGCCTTGTTATTGAAAGCCAAACTTTAAGAGTATGAAGCTGCTCGCAATGCGGTATAAAAACCGCGCGAATAAAAATCGCAATTCGTGTTGCTATAACGAAGCGTGAATATAGCAATGTGCAATCTGGGTGCAAAGATGTAAATATCATTTTTGACTTTGACAAATAATGTATTCGTATTAAATAGTTTCAAACAAATGTTAGGCGGAACCACACTTACGTGGGGTGGCGTGGCGTGACGCCTTCTAACGCCGTTGATTGGCTACAAAACTTTCGTGTTATAATGTAGGCTAAAACAGAGTCGCTTGATTGATAGAACTCGCGCCACACCACGCCACGACACGTAAGTGTGGTTCCGCCTTAATACCAAGTTACATGAAGTTTCATACAATACTTTTAAAGCGGAACCACACTTACGTGTCATGGCGTGGCGTGGCGCCTTTTGACGCAGTTGATTGGCTACAAAACTTGTCGTGTTATAACGTAGGCTAAAACAGAGTCGTTAGATTGGTAGATCTCGCGTCTCGCGCCACACCACGCCACGACACGTAAGTGTGGTTCCGTCTTTAGTTTCATTTTGTCATCATTATGTATATAGCATCTCTACGTAGTCTGTGAGTCAACTGTCAATGCATTTATGTGATTCATTGTTTGACAAGGATGAAACTGAAGACGAGGCTTTGGCCTTATTTTTAGTCAAGAAGGTTATTATGCACTGAAGACGAGGCGGTATGGTCCAAGATCTTAGCATGGCCGAGTACGGCGAAGGAAAGAAAAAAAACATTGTTTGACACTTGACAGTTTGACAACTTTGACAGGGCAGGGCTTCTGACTAACGAGGAGTCGAGGACTTTGATATTTGAATTTAAATTTATACGGATTTTCTTTAGAATAATGCAGTTATAGTCAATAATTATTATGATTATGAATAAATTATTAGTCTTTTGTACACGTTTTAACCCGAAAAGTGTTTTCCTGGGGTAGGTTGCCTTAAACTCACAACAAGTTGAGTTGACTTAAACGAGTGCGCATTATTACATATAATGACACGACAATTATGTTTGCTAGTACACAGGGTTTTAAGCTACATCGAGTTTGTTTCCATTTGATTTCAGAAGACATCCCATTTGTGCATATTCCACAGACACTGTCAGAAAAGTATTTAGAGGCGCCAAAGACAGATACAATGGCATCACAATCGACTCCAGACAAGAGAAATTCAATGTGCAAAAGTTTACTGAAAACCTTGAAGGTTGGTAACTATGGTGAACTTCACAGGTCCTGCTAAGAATATAAATACCCTTTATTGTTTACCATATTTAAAATTGGTTGCTCAACCCTGTTTTAATAGTTATTGAAAATCAGACATTTGTAATCTGTAAATGTAGAACACTTTATTTAGTATGGCTGAGTGCTAGTTATGTACAGTAAGATGTTTCAAATATCTCAACTGTATAAACCAGTTATATAAAAATTGTGTTTCAGAATCATTGTCTAGCTGGGCATCACAAGGACATAGATGTGTATGGTTCAAGGTTGACATAAATGATGCTTTCTGCATTCCTATTTTAGCACAGGTATATATTCATTTTTTTTAATTGTCCATATGAGGGTGTGAAAAGCAAAACCTCCACTGTCCAGTTTTGCTCAAATTGAACAAAGAAAGCCATCTGATAGTCGTCATGACACTTTTGTAATAGCGGTGGATGATTTTTGTGAGCAAAATCACAACTGTCCAAGCGTTTGGATGCAAATCTTACACTTTCCAAAGCTGAGAATGCTCAGATGCAAAAATAATGATGTCTGTCTAAAATTTATATTTTTCTATAAAAACACGCTTGTTGCCATGGTTTGAGTGTCTTTAATAGCTTTTAAAAAGATCTATGATCTCAGAGAAATCAGTTATCTGCTAATTTTTAAGTCCCTGTAAGTGGTGATAAACAGTTTTCCCTACTTTTCATCAAACATAAATCTTGGAAAGTGGCACTTTTGCTTTCAGCCCCCTCATATATTCATACAGTTTTTGACTGAAGTTGTTTACCCATCTATTATTGTTTTTAATTAAGGCTTGCTGTTCTTAGAAAGGCTTTAATTTCCATCATGCAAGAGATGGGTTTGTGATGATGTACAAGTGGTTACCCTTGGACTCGGAGCCCAATCTTCCTCCTGCTTGCCATACAAACCTTGGAGTTGGGGCCATGGTGTTCAACGATAAGAACCACCTCCTGGCGATATCAGAGAAACATTATGAGTATCCTCACTGGAAGCTTCCTGGAGGCTATGTTGAAAGAGGTATGCAATTTTAACTCATACTTGACAAAAAAGCAGTCTTCTGCTCAACTTAATGGCCTCCTACACACAAAGCCAAGTGGCATGTCCAGCAGATGTGCCGCACATAGTATTATAAAGCCGATCGATAGTGCAGTGGCGGCCCAGTTGTAACGGCTGCGACTTACAAGTTGCAGGTTATGGGTTAGAACCCAGGCAGGCAATTTACTTTGCGTAAATTATTTCATCACCACTGCCACACCTTTTTAAGAAAATGTTAAAGGAAAACACGGCGAGGAAACCGGCATGTCTTAGAACCAAAAATTCGAAAACGTGACATCCACCAAACCGCTTCGGAGCCCGCGTCCCGCACCCCCACGGATTACGGCCCATTCCCTCTCACAGATAGGAGGTCTGCCGGGCGAGCACGGCCTCTGTGATAGGCTTGAGTCACGCATTTTATCACGATTTTTGCTCCCAAACTATGATGTGAGACTTAAGCCTGTCACAGTAGGCCTTGCTCGCCCGCCTGCAGGCACAAGGAACCACATGAGAGTCTAAGTTCGGAAAAGGGGGTCTATCTATTCTATCCTAAGCTCATCGATACCGCCGGAGTGTAGGAGCGTATAAACTGGAAAGTTTTGAAAGCAGTCTAAAGTCCACTATTATGTTCAATCCTATCTTCTTAAAGCTTCACTTCCGAGCGATAGTTGAATCAAATCGATTGCAGCAGCCGCGGCAGTGTCGAAGTATTTTGACGCGCGCAAACGGTGCTTAAGACCTACTTTATGCGAATTTCAGTGTCGCCGGAGCCACGTTGCTCGTATTTGAGCATTTAAACCAGTGTGCAAAAGAAAGTCGAAACAGAATTTAATGTTAATTAAAAGAACTGCCACTAATGGTTCTTTCTTCTTGTTTGAAAGTTAGTTGTATTTTGATTCTATCAACTTTATCCTTCACAATTGCAGGTGAAGACATTGCTGATGCTGCTGTAAGAGAGGTGAAAGAAGAAACCGGAGTTGACGCTGTATTTGAATCCCTTGTCACGTTTCGACACACACACAACATGATGTTTGAAAATTCTGACATTTACATAATACTCTTGATGAAGGCTTTGTCAGATAAAATTGTACCATCACAAAGAGAAGTTAACAGATGCAAGTGGATGGAAGTAGAGGAGTATGTTAACCATCCGCATGTACATAATTTCAATAGATATATAGTAAGAACAGCCTTAGAGTACAAGAAACGAAATATAAAACTTGACATACAGAAGGAGATAGTACAATGGGCGACCTACCAGAGGGACATGAACTTTTTGGTTGTTGGAGATAATTATTTTATAGACAAATGAAATATACATAAATCAATGATGTACATAGTTGTGAATATGTAAAATATAAAACAAATATTTTCCATTAAAAAAGTTGTTAAGTTTAATTAAATCTTTATTTTGAAAGATATAATTAGTCAGAGAAATAGGAAAAGCGCAAAACATTTTTTCTTTATATCCATCACAGTTAGGTTTCAGAATGTATTTATTATCTTAAGATGTGTTTTCTTCATGATTTACAAGGGACGTCTTTGGTGTTTGTGTTGGGACAGTACATCGATTTGGGTAGGATCTTGCGTGGGATTTCCTTCCACGAGATGAGCATGGACTTGTTTTTCGCCTTAGTCTGGGTGTTTGTCTGTAAGAGAAAGTTGAATTAGTCATTTATTAAAAGTATTGTATTGAGATTTAAAGGAACACATTTTTATTGATTACACAAATCTCCTGCGAAAATACAAGATATATTTTTCTGTGTGGGAATCGAACCCGTGACTCGGAAAAGAGCTAACTGGTCTCCTGAGGTCCTGCGGCCGACCTTCAGAGGCTTTTGGTGTTGTTTAGACAATTCTTAGCGTAATGTAGACTTAGGACATTTTCACTTATGAGAAATCATTGGCATTGTAATTGCTTTTTGTTGATATCTGTTTTAATCATTTTAAAATTTTCTGATAATTGGCAATCGATAAAGAGAACTCTGTAGAAGTCGTCATTATTAATATTGTTATTTTTCAACGCGGCAAGTTTTTGACCACGGTTGACACCAAGGTATTCCAGTTTCAATGTTCTTACATTTTCCTCATGTAATCAAGGTGAGACAAAGGATTAATTATCTAGATAGGAACTATTATCGACTCGAGTCATCATACAGTTGTTACATTCTCATAATATGTAGATAGATGCGAAGCCCATCATGAACTTTTTCTTATGCAGGTACACGCGGGACTTCGGGGAGAAACGATCAAAGGAAATGCGGTTTTTCTTGGCTAAAGCATCCATAAGAAGTTAAGTTTTGTGTTCCAAATAGTATTGATTCCGTAATCACAAACATAAGAAGAGTAGGTACCTAACAAAACAGATAAATGACGATTATTCCAGCATCTTGTTGACGTATGACGTCGACGTACTCTGACGTAGGCGCCCAAGTAACACCAACCGATATGAACTATAGGGTGCTTCACTTTCGATGGCTTTGTAACTAGCTAGTTAGTTTTATTAGTATCAAGTTTCTTTTTTTTTTCTTGTATATTATGGTGTACACTAAAGTGTATATATATAAATAAATAGTTCGTAGACCAATTTTAAAATGCCCTTGGGTATAGGGAATAGTTAAACATGATCTTTATGAACAAATGGTTTATGGTCTCTAGGAATTGTATTAAAAATTGAGATAAACATTATTTTCCGCTATAAAGTAAATACTGCTGGGTGAAATTTTAGGTAGATAGGTCCCTATTTTTGGCAAAAAAATCATTAAATTTCTTTTTTACCCAAGCAAGTGCCTGTTGAGCTCTTGCCTTTATTCCACACGTCATTAAAATGTGTCATATTAAATTAGCTAGCCGAACACCGCAAGATGGAGATGTGATCGTTAGCAATAGATCTCTAACAGCGATAAAACAAAAAATCTAAACTTCTATTCAAATCCTTTTTCTCCACTCCGCGCCAAGTGGACAGGCAGACTAAAGCTGAAAAATATACACCTTTTAGTGCCATCTGATAAGCATCCTGTATAATAGGTATTGTCTCCTTGTGTTACTCTACTGATAGTCACTCGTACCTAAGTCTTCGTGTTAATAACGAGCTGATAAACAGACAAACAGCTCTGATATTGGTAAAAACAGATAAAAAAACATGTATGAGCTTGATAAGGAGAATCAATTTTGAATTATTTAAGATACCTATCTCTTTAAAAATAGGGTTGGCACCAATAATATTATATCATTGGTTGGCACACATTGTTTCATCGGTGTGGCTACGGTTTTTTTTTAGCTTGGTGGAATGCTCATGCATACTGCGCTACCACGGGGAGATATCGCAGTTATGTGGGACTCGAACCCACTAAAACTCCACGGTGTCCTCCTGTGCCGCTTATGGCGAGAACACGGGCACGCGTTAGCACTCACCGCGAACCCGCCGCGGCTGTCCGTCTCCGGACCCTCCTCTGGGGTGTACCCCAGGCTTTAGGTAGGTACTCATCTATGTTGGGGTCGACTTCCAGTCTGACCGGATTCATCAGAGTACCAGTATTTTACATGGAGAGACTGCTATCTGACCTCCGCAACCCAGGAACTGGGTAAAACAGTAGGTACCAACCCCAAGGCAAGACTGATGTCAGATTTTCTGGATTCCATCTGGACATCCGACGGGTTAGGGGCCCTTGTATGGTTCTGCAGCCCCAGACATAGTCAACCACCGATCCTTCATTAAGTCCTGAGACAAATAGACATAGTCAACCACCGATCTCATTCAGTCCTGAGACAAATGAGAAGTAGTAGGGCGCTTCAAAAATCTCGCGCAAGGCCAGGGTAGTTATTGCGAAAACCAGCACTGATTATGCTAGAACCTAACGTGGACACAGATCCGCATTATAAATATTTACATTATGATTATTTATTTACGAAATTTACATAAGAAAGTTGCATCGACTTATGAGACCGGAAAAGGGGCCTCATTTAGTTTTCCCGACCCGGGCCTCCGACAGGCTTAGTCCGCCACTGATGACCTAATATACAATATGTATATATGTAGGTAGTGTTAGGTAGTTAGCATAGTACTTCTAATGTCGGGCGCGCGTTGTCTGCTGTGATTGGTTGAATGAATTTTCAACAGCCAATCGCAGCGGATAGCGCTTGCTTTGGCGGTTTGTCGCATTGGTTCGCCGATGATTTTGAGCTGGGAAACTGGAGGTTAGTATTAGATTCAATTTTTTTTTTTTTTTGACGTTCGAAAGTGCCGCTTAATGGCCTAATTGAATAAATACATTTTGATTTGAATAGTTATTTGTTTTTACATTTATAGAAGCGGATTTTACAGTTCCGTGACCTGAAATAAAATTGTAACTTCAATTCTTCAAACGCTCAGATACCTTACAGTTAGATATGATGGTTCAGTTTCCTTTCCACGGTTGAATCAGAAAATCACAATTTTATGGTGTAGGTACAATAAAGCATATACTAAATAAATAAATCACTGACCAACTCATTTATGTAACCAACTAGACTTAATAAAAAAAAACAAAAGACCCGACTGCTTAAGAGGGGACTCTAGTGAGACTTTCTCCATACAGACACATTCTGCTGTTTTCTTCGTGGATAATGCCTCTAGAGCAATGATTTTTTTCCATAAAATCTAGGTCTAATTAATACGTACCTGTATCATTTCCTTTTTTCCAAAACATAATCACAAAAAGAAATACATATGAATATCCAAAAATCTCCAATAATCCAAAAAAAATGCCTGTTTTTACCGCCATGTTCAGAAGACTTTCAGACAAAATTTATAAGTTTTTAACAAAAAAGGAAATGATAGGAGCATAGATATACTTTTCCTCTAAATTTTGATATAAGAATTTTTTAGATCAGACCAGATTTCATGAAGAAAACAGCAGAATACGAAACGTCTTTTAGTCAAAGTTTTTGTAGGTAAAATCAGCCTGAGCTGCAGTTGGCCCTTTCGCACTTTACGGGGTGAGGTTGGAGGTGACGCGACGGCAATAGTTTCTTCAAATACCTATTTTTCAAATTCCTGTTGACTAGAGTCCGCTCTTAAGAAGCGAACTAAAAATATGTAAACAAGAAGAACATCATGCTGTGCCGTCGGAGGATACATAATATCGAGCTGGCTGACCAAACCCAGATGTATCCTCCGTCTGCACAGCATGATTTTCTTCTTGTTTACATATTTTTAGTTCGCTTCTTAAGCAGTCAGGTATTTTGATTTTTAGGGTTCCGTACCCAAAGGGTAAAAATGGGACCCTATTGCTAAGACTCCACTGTCCGTCTGTCTGTCACCAGGCTGTATCTCATGAATATATAGCTAGACACTTGAAATTTTCACAGATGATGTATTTCTGTTGCCGCTATAACAACAAATATATCGCTATATCTCCTAAAAACAGAATAATATAAATATTAAAGTGTGGCTCCCATACAACAAACGTAATTGTTTTGTCGTTTCTTGCGATAATGATACGGAAACCTTCGTGCGCCAGTCCGACTCGCACTTGGCCGGTATTTGAATTAACTTGTTTTTATTTCTAACTTATGACGATTTAGGTTCAATTTTCTCCTTTATTAGTTAAGTGATGTTGTTCCACGGGAAATAAAACCATGGTTGATTAGAAAATGGCATTCTGACCCGTCTTATAGAGGTGGCCAGTGCAGATAACTTTTAAAAAAGCCTTTTTAAAATATTTTGCTGGTTTTTTCAAAAAAAACTCTTAAGATACGAGTATCCATGAATATTTGTAGAAAATTTCATGATTCGTTGGTCTGGTTACTACATAGTAGCGCTTTCTAGTGGTACCTAGCAAGTGCTAGGTTCTGTTGAGCATGAGGTCCTAGGTTGGATAATTTAATTCCCGGGACCGACCCGGGAATCGAACTCGGGACAGTGGGCGAAACTGTTATTGGGTTTTCAGGAGACTGACCTTGTGCCTGGTTGATAGAAATAGTTAAGTATTTATGTAAAACTGCCGAAATACGGGTGTACTTTAGGTGCAAGTCTGTTTATACATTTGCGGAATGCAGGCTTGATGATACATAAGTACATATAAATAAAAATACTTTTGTTTCTACAACTTATATACATAAATAACAATACAAGCAAAAAATTGCTTGTATTAGGTATTTCCGCTCTTCTGGTTTACATTAGCAATACTTGTGAGAAATTTAAACAAATAATTCAATTAAAATGACGATCAAATTCAAAATCAATTCATACATGTTTGTAAAAATGAATAGCCCCGAGTTGAAAATTCATTCTAGCAATCACAGCAGATATAACATGCTTGACAATTTGTCACAATAGTTCTGCGATAATTTAGAGCTGAGAATTTTGGGGTAAGGCATTTGGTAGGTTGATTAATTCGAGGAAGGGTTATGATTTTAGCAGTCTATTATGAATGTATGTTTGTATTATTTACGTATGTACCTCCGTAGCGCCTAAAATATTAATCCAATTTTGATGAATAAGGTGTCAATCGATTCGTTATTATAGTCCGGGTTACATAAGGTAAAAAAACGTAGTCGGGTTACAGTTTTATTAATTACTAGCTGTCCCACGCGGCTTCGCTCCCGTCAAGAGGCTACATACCTACCCTACCCTACCTACCCTACCTACCCTACCTACCCTACCTACCCTACCTACCCTACCTACCCTACCTACCCTACCTACCCTACCTACCCTACCTACCCTACCTACCCTACCTACCCTACCTACCCTACCTACCCTACCTACCCTACCTACCCTACCTACCCTACCTACCCTACCTACCCTACCTACCCTACCTACCCTACCTACCCTACCTACCCTATCTACCCTACCTACCCTACCTACCCTACCTACCCTACCTACCCTACCTACCCTACCTACCCTACCTACCCTACCTACCCTACCTACCCTACCTACCCTACCTACCCTACCTACCCTACCTACCCTACCTACCCTACCTACCCTACCTACCCTACCTACCCTACCTACCCTACCTACCCTACCTACCCTACCTACCCTACCTACCCTACCTACCCTACCTACCCTACCTACCCTACCTACCCTACCTACCCTACCTACCCTACCTACCCTACCTACCCTACCTACCCTACCTACCCTACCTACCCTACCTACCCTACCTACCCTACCTACCCTACCTACCCTACCTACCCTACCTACCCTACCTACCCTACCTACCCTACCTACCCTACCTACCCTACCTACCCTACCTACCCTACCTACCCTACCTACCCTACCTACCCTACCTACCCTACCTACCCTACCTACCCTACCTACCCTACCTACCCTACCTACCCTACCTACCCTACCTACCCTACCTACCCTACCTACCCTACCTACCCTACCTACCCTACCTACCCTACCTACCCTACCTACCCTACCTACCCTACCTACCCTACCTACCCTACCTACCCTACCTACCCTACCTACCCTACCTACCCTACCTACCCTACCTACCCTACCTACCCTACCTACCCTACCTACCCTACCTACCCTACCTACCCTACCTACCCTACCTACCCTACCTACCCTACCTACCCTACCTACCCTACCTACCCTACCTACCCTACCTACCCTACCTACCCTACCTACCCTACCTACCCTACCTACCCTACCTACCCTACCTACCCTACCTACCCTACCTACCCTACCTACCCTACCTACCCTACCTACCCTACCTACCCTACCTACCCTACCTACCCTACCTACCCTACCTACCCTACCTACCCTACCTACCCTACCTACCCTACCTACCCTACCTACCCTACCTACCCTACCTACCCTACCTACCCTACCTACCCTACCTACCCTACCTACCCTACCTACCCTACCTACCCTACCTACCCTACCTACCCTACCTACCCTACCTACCCTACCTACCCTACCTACCCTACCTACCCTACCTACCCTACCTACCCTACCTACCCTACCTACCCTACCTACCCTACCTACCCTACCTACCCTACCTACCCTACCTACCCTACCTACCCTACCTACCCTACCTACCCTACCTACCCTACCTACCCTACCTACCCTACCTACCCTACCTACCCTACCTACCCTACCTACCCTACCTACCCTACCTACCCTACCTACCCTACCTACCCTACCTACCCTACCTACCCTACCTACCCTACCTACCCTACCTACCCTACCTACCCTACCTACCCTACCTACCCTACCTACCCTACCTACCCTACCTACCCTACCTACCCTACCTACCCTACCTACCCTACCTACCCTACCTACCCTACCTACCCTACCTACCCTACCTACCCTACCTACCCTACACTACCTACCCTACCCTACCTACCCTACCCTACCTACCCTACCCTACCTACTCTACCCTACCTACCCTACCCTACCTACCCTACCCTACCTACCCTACCCTACCTACCCTACCCTAGCTACCCTACCCTAGCTACCCTACCCTACCTACCCTACCCTACCTACCCTACCTACCCTATCCTACCTACCCTACTCTATCTACCTACCAACTTGTTGAACTATTTATTTGAATAAGAAATAATATACTACTATACGAATGCAACCAACTTTTGTTTCTACCGGCAGCGTTGATCTAATTAAAATTTAGAACATAAAAGTTGCTATTGTGAGTCAACCTTAAAAGATAAACATATGGTGTCACGGACTTTTTTTTAGAACTTTTAAAGAGAAACAACTCCATCATACATGATATTTATATTCATATTCATATTCTTTATTGTACACAAAACAAACTTAAACAAATATAGAAGGAACTTAAACCATTTACGCAGCGCACGCAATGGAAGCTATGCTAGAATATCTTTGCCCGTTTTTGCAATATTTTTCATTTATGCTCTGCTCCTATTGGTTGTAGCGTGATGTTATATAGCCTATAACTTCCTCGATAAATGGACTATCCAACACAAAAAGAATTTTTCAATTCCAACCAGTAGTTCCTGAGATTAGCGCGTTCAAACAAACAAACTCTTCAGCTTTATAATATTAATATAGATGGACACACCTTTCCGTTACAACCTGATCAGTCATTAAAAAATCACTACTTACAGGTAGGTAGGTACCTACATTCTTTGGACATGTACATAACACGAAATAATAATATTATGTAAACAACTGCAGTTGTGGCACGTTCAGCGTCCAGCTCATACACCCACACGTATGCAATCGAAAGACATTGCGTAAGAAAATTACTTTTACACAAACAAACGGTACTTAGTAATTTTATTACCTATTTTGCTACATTTAAATTGCTATTTAGCACCACACCGTTAAATACTAACTAGATATAGATATTTATCTACCTAACTCTGTTAACTTCTTGGCAACCCTGAAGTTAGCTTTCCGATGCGCAGGCACGAAACGGTGCTGTTTTTGTATGAGTTTTCCCACTGCGCAGCCATTGTAGCCAACTTCAGGGCGGCCAAGAAGTTTGGCAAGAACATTATATCATTATACTTCTAAATTGGACTGTCACCACTCATAAATTCGAGGACGTAAGTAGGTACATACCAGCTACCACAAACATTGGGATTCGACCTTGCGTTTCAAATTAAATGTTAAGTACATTATTTCGATAAGCATTATAATGTTAACAATAACTATTTATAGGTGAAGGTAGCGAAAAGTAACTGCTTCACACACATAACTAAGTTAGTTACCTTCACCTAAAACAACTATACTTACATTCAAAATAAAGTGAATCTATTAGGACATGCTTCAAGTTATTTTGTTTACATTAGTATTTAAAACGTGCCAACTTTGATAACGTTTAGTGACGGCAAACAGGTTACCAAACTCACTTTTAGATTCAAACATACAAGGTTCAAAGACTCAAGAACGACGTCCGTACGATGGTTTCTAAATTGATCAAGCGACACTCACCTCAGTTAATTCAGCTTCTTTGTTATACTTTATGGTGAAGTACATAGATATACTCAAAAATATTAACTTCACTGTAATTGCTACAGACACCACTATTAAGAACGCGTAACTCATGATTATTTTTCGTCGTCAAAAGTCTAAATTGAAATTGCACACGGTCGTGAGTCGCCGCACGGTGTTCAACCAAAACTGCACGAGAACTTCTTACGACATCTGAGCGTTTGTGTTGTTGATTTTTTTATCGAAGGCAACCTCAACGCTGCCGTGCGGTGACGGTGACTCACAAGTTAGCAGAAGCGTCTTTAGTTTTCAACAGTGTCCGCATACTATCCAAAACATTAAACAAGTAACGTGATCTTGCAAGATAAGTAGTTGTCGCCAGTTTGTTGTAGCAAGCGAGTTTGGCGTAATGTTCCATGGGTACGTCAATATGGTTAAACAGAATTATTTTCCGATAAAACCCTAATCTATTGATTAAAATTAAACACAATAAGGCTTGATTAGAAGAAAAACGATTCGAGATGTTGATAGCGTTTTCAATTTTTAAATCACTCGCTATTAATCCGTAAAATTTTGCAGTCAGAAAAGGATTTTCTTGCTACCTACGAGTTTTTTTAATTGGTAGTTGGTATTTTGGTTCATTGAGGCCTTGACCCTTGCCAAGAAAAATTGTGGCACTTACTTAGTACAAATCCTCTTGCAAAAGATCGAACGTTTTTGTAGATAGAAAACCAACATCATTTCTTGTGGGATAGCGTGTCGTAGCCCCGTAGCACCGTGGCATTAGTCCATTGTCCATATCAATAATTATATTATTAGTCTATGTCTCGCAATGGGCACTACATCGACAGTTACGCTTAAACAGCTGTATTACTCAGCTATTGTTATTGCAAAACTCTGTCGTCACGCATCGGCATACGTACCTCGCTATTTTTGCGATTGTAAAACGATTATTATATTACCATCCAATAGAAAGGAAAATTGTAGTTGACCGACCATTTGAAGCAATCAGAATCATTTCATGTTCATTTTAGGATTACAAAACCAATAGCGCAGCAAGTGTGGTGATCAATATTCGTGCCTTTGCACTGCAATAGGTTTTTTGTTGTATTAGCATATACTGTCCCACTACTGGACAAAGGCTCTCCCAGATCCTTTCAAATATTCTTTTCCTAAGCCACCGCGAACCAGCCCTTGCAGTACCTAGGCGTCTAGGTAGTGTCACCACTCGTTACCTGATGCAAGGCCGGCCTCACACTGTGCACTGACTTGACCCACCAAGTCAGTGTATAGCCTGGCAGCCATTTTGCTTTCGTCTACGATCCCCGTTTTAGAGCGCAATTAATTATTAATCTTCTACACACTGTTTTAAACAGCGTGAAGCCAGACTACCGGGTTACAATCTTGACCTAATATTCACGATCTCTTCAAGATTCAATGACAAGAGTAGTGACTAAAGAATATCCTCATAGCGGCCATTAACATTCCGGGTTACGGGTTGTCGCGCCGTGAAGGTTGACGGAAACAACAACGATAAACTCGGAAATTAATGAATAAATTCGACGACAGTTTTTTATAACACTGTTAAGAAATATAGGAAAACACCAAGACTAAGAGAAAAAGGCTCGCTGTATTAAATGCACGTTGCCCAAATAATGCAGCCCTTGATGCTGTAAACCAAACTAGTTAAGATTGACACATATAGACATACGAGTATTACTTCAAAACTAGCGGTAAACGCGAATTTTCCTTAAAATCAAATCATTTATTTGCATAATATCTACGAGGTTTCGAATAATTTTCGATGTTTTTATCACTGGAACTTAAAATAACAATGTTAGCAGGCTGGTTGACTACAGATACTTACCAAGTTTATTTTTTGTTCGGACAGTCCCATCGCACTATTCCCAAACCTCTGCAACTCCTGAATTTAACTGTCTTGCATCCCGCAACGAAACTTAATTTCCAATTCCCTCAAAATCAAGCAGCAGACGAACAAACAAGCCCAATAGGCACAAAGGGTCATTTACAACTGGGATAAGACCAGTTGGCTACTACTTATTGCTATACTTACCTACTGTACAATCTAAGTGGTATTGTTTTTGTGAAATGTAATTTAACTTAACGACCTGTTGATGTACCTAAACAAGGCACCGGAAGAAATTGAAGATATATTTTTAATTGTTCGAGAAATTGTAGGCTTCACCATTCCCATAAGAAGGAGTAAATACTGTAAGTGTATGGATTATATGGATATCGCTAAATGTGTTAAAACTAATTCATAATTTATTGCTTCGTTGTTTCAGTGGTCAGTACAAATAGCTTGACGTCCTGGGTTTAGTTCCCGGGTGCGGCAACGTTATTCGGTTTTTCCATCTCGAATTTCTCAGTAGCAGTAGCACCCCGGAGTATAAGCCACTATCTCCCCTGATGGTAATCGATGATGTGGTCGACGGTGAAACACGCTTGCCTAGAATTAACCTATTCGCTCTTGACTTAAAGACCCCTAGGTTGTGATGGCAATCGGCTCGCCCACTATTTTATAGGACTTAAACATAAAGGCGAAATGTGGGTGTACTATATAGGTGCTCCTCTGTCCAAGCCTATGGGGAATACAGGATTCCTCAATTGCGCCGCCGCTTACGTATTTGGTGATATTACCTTGCTTTCGTATGCGTGTCTGGCAAAAGGGTAGTTTACTGAAAATTAGTTTTTGTCCGTCACTTATATTAACAAAAAATATTGGACACGTAATTTTTCTTTTGACACGTAAACATAAAGTGACGACACTATAATGTGTTGAAATATCGTGAAACGTCACGCCACTAGTACCCACACTTTATACTGCCTTAGTGACGTCACAAGACCACTCCTGAACTTTGATGCGCTTTAACGGCTTTAACTTTGTAACTTTTTATTGATTTGGTAAAGCAAAAAATAGGCCAAGTGCGAGTCGGACTCGCGCACGAAGGGTTCCGTACTCGGTTTACGATTTATGACGTATTAAAAAAAACTACTTACTAGATCTCGTTCAAACCAATTTTCGGTGGAAGTTTACATGGTAATGTACATCATATATTTTTTTAGTTGTATTATTCTCTTCATTTAAAAGTTACAGGGGGGGACACACATTTTACTATTTTGGAAGTGTTTCTCGCGCAAAGTATTAGGTTTAGAAAAAAATTATATTAGAAACTTCAATATCATTTTTGAAGACCTATCCATAGATACCCCACACGTATGGGTTTGATGAAAAAAAAGTTTTTTTAGTTTCAGTTTCAAGTATGTAAACCCCCAAAATGTATTGTTTTTTTTCTATTTTTGTGTGAAAGTCTTAATGCGGTTCACAGAATACATCTACTTACCAAGTTTCAACAGCATAGTTCTTATAGTTTCGGAAAAAAGTGGCTATGACATACGGACGGACAGACAGACAGACATGACGAATCTATAAGGGTTCCGTTTTCGCCATTTGGCTACGGACCCTAAAAAATACGTATCCAATATTATTTGATAATCTCACTGACGGACTAAATAGAATTATCATTTTCCTACCAAGAAAACATACCTATTAGTAATCGATTTTTCAAACCCTTTTTGGCGGCCGATTAAATTGAAACTTAGAATATAATAGAATAGAATACTTAGCATACTTAAGTAACTTTGGAATCATTAAAATATTATGGTTCTACAATAGCTGGTCTCATAACTTCGGAGATATACATCAGAACTCTTCAATAAATGACGGCAAATCACTCGGGATAGCTGCAATCGCATGTCTGTTTATTGTTTACACCATTTCATAACATAACATCACACTGGTACGCTCTAAAGGGGTACGCAGGTGTGAACAGTTCACCCTGGTATACTCACATTCCACAGTTTTGTTTAAGTTTCATGTTATGTACCACAACTAAAAAGTGAAACATAAAAAACATTTTTACAAAAATTACAACCGTCTTCCAAACAAAAACACTACAAAGTGAAAAATAACTTCAATTTCGGCAGTCGGGGTCAAAAATCGAAGAAACGAAAACAGGAACACCGACTTCCGAAATATAAATTATTTTTCACTTTGTAGTGTTTTTGTTTGGAAGTCGATTGAAATGTTTGTTAAAATATTTTTTCTAAAAAAATTACAATATTTCCATGCAAGTTTGAGAAAAAAGATTTTTACTATGAATTATTTTTATTCTAGGTATAGCTGATTATCTGAATGATGTCAGTCATATCAGAACAGGAACGTATTGTAAAATAGTTATTTATGCTACAAGTGCGGCAGGTAGGTGATTGCCGATGAGTGGATAAATCGACACGAGTCGGAAATCATCTTACGTACGTGTATCATACAACATTTTACTATGCATTGTGCGAGGAAATAAATAAATTAATACAATGAAATTAATAAAATGGCGGGCTTATTCAAGCGCGTTCAGCATATCCTCAGATTAACTTATAGTTCCTCGGGCATATCTACTGCGCATGTGCGAATAGCTGTCACATCGTAACGCAATAAGGCACGAGCAAAATATACGTTCTTCCAAACATATTTAATGAATATTTAAAATTAATTTATTGATCAAAATCTAAATCTAGAGTAATTAAAAACGCCTAAAATGAAGTATTTGTTTTATTTTACCTTTTATATGAATGATAATCTGTACATAACTAATTTTTAAAACTTTTCTCAAACAATAAAAACTCTATGCGTCGGGCTGACGTTGGAGTTAATAATTTAAAAAATACAGGAAAGTAAAAAGCACTAGTGAAAAAAAGTGACACTTTCTGCACAGTTTGGCTGCTTGGAAAACTGCTCTTTTCGAGGACATGCATTGTAAAGTATTATTTATTAGTTACTACAAGACCTTTATGTTTTGACTGGTGTTATACATTTTGGGACGCAACAATTTGCTATTCAAATTTTTAGCGAACTTGACATTTTAGGAATTCAACATTGTGGGTCCGGATAATTCAAATATATACGAATTCAAAATTTTGGGATTTCACATTTTGTGAATTCAACATTTTGGTCAGTGGTGTCCATGGAGCACACAACCAGCGGAGAGAGCGTACGGGGGTATCGCGGGCGCCAAGCGTATGCAATATCAAGCTCATGCGGCGAAATTTTGGTCAGTCGCAGCATCAGTAAGCTAAACGTACGAACGTCACGCGCTTCCGTCTTTAAAACAAATAAAACGAAAAGTAATGCCTATTTGTGCAATTAATGGGGTGGGAAGTGTACTACTACTTCAAGTTACGCAAAATTATGGGTCAACATTTCACAGTTTTTTGGTTTTCTACTCCATTTAATCAATTTCATTAAGTAAAATCAAATATATTTATTTCTGGATGGATCCCTTTGCTGTCTCTTTCTGTTACACTGATTTGCACATTAGCAGTTGACTCTTTTTTTCTCGATAGTGCTGTTCGCAGCATCACGAGTTCACGACGATTATATCGATATGTAAGTAAGGCTCCAAGACTGAAACTCTCGTCGAGCGCAAAAAATACTAAGTGACTTCTTGAAAACGGCCATAACGCCATTATTAAGCATTATACAATACTTTCTAAGTTGCTGAAATTAATAAGAACTGCAGCTGTGTATGTTCTTTTGTTTGTTGCGAAGATTCTATGAAATTCGTTCTTTTGTTTGTCTGTATCCCAAAGAAATCCTGATACTATTAATAAGTTAAACAATTACCGATATCGATATTATTTTTTATTACTTGTTTGGAATCCCTAGAGAATCAGTTGTCATTTGGTTGTCAAACTATCACCCAATCACAGCGAGGGAAGTTACCTCTGCCCCATGGTGGTGTCTCATCCCATACAAAGAAACCGTGCCGACGTTCTATACTGATTATTTTTTGTACATCGATCGCTTTCGGTCCCGATCCGTTCCCTTCCACGGATGTAGATGGTGATCTATCTATCGCCGTGGAACGGAACCGAACGCGATCGATTTACAAAAAATAATCGGTATAATCAGATGAAAAACGCTAGTTACGTCGGCCCGGTTTCTTTGTATGGGATGAGGTATCTGTATGCTAGTATTATATTATCTGTGACATGGTGGAACAGATCAGCAGTATGGAAAAAATATCATTTCGATAATGACATTTGACTGAGGTGTATCATAATATCTGCATAGAACAAAGCCGGAGTCAACAGAGAAGCAATCAATCAATGTACGTAGTAGAAAACTGGGTCGCAAAATAAAAACAATCACTAAAAACCTCCGAAACACATCCAATTCAAAGGCAAAGCAAACAAAGACTCAAAGACGGCATTTGTCAAAACTGTCAAACGTCATGTCAAACACAACTGTCATGGCTGCCCTTCTTCTTCTTTTCGTTTGAGGATGTGGCCACCTCTGGTGTCAGAGTTAATTAAGCCGCCTCTGGGAACCCGACAGGCCTCTGGTTTGGCTATTTCAGACTTGCATTAACTATATAAGTCCAGGTTTCCTCACGATGTTTTCCTTCACCGTTGCCTGTGATATCCAAGATAAACTTAGAAAGTACATATGAATTTGAAAAAGTCACATTGGTACTTGCACGGATTTGAACCCACGACCTCAAGCACGAGAGGCGAGGTATTAGCCATGGTATAATAACATACTCCGTATACTTCGCCTGGTAAGTTCTTCCCAGGATGGCCTAAGCCTACGTCACGATAAGTGTTACCATTGATTGTCCGTTTTAGAAAATTTTGGTACTTTCTCACGTAGTTAATGAAAATAAAATAAATTACTAACTAGCTTATCTATTTAGTAACTCATTTGATTCATCTATGTTCATCTATGTCATGTATATTTAGTGTTAAATTAATTTATATTTTGAATTATTAGTTCATAATTGCTTTGTTAAGATAAAAAATGCATTTTGCTCGGGTATTTCAATAACACACAGTGGCAACACATCGAATTGACAAGTGTCATACTGACAACTAGCCATTTCATCGCTATTGTCGTGTCACTCACACCTATAGCGTTGTTTCGCTCGGTGAGAAAAATACTGTGGCTCCCAAACATTTGTGATGAACCCGTGAACTTTGAAAGATACACAAGAAAAATTGTTAATTGTTCCGTAAACTGTAAAAACAGTATTATAAAAGGCGGTGTAATATTTATTTTCTTTTTCCAATGAAGAGACGCTATCATAAGCGTGGCTTCAATATTGTAACTAACTTCACCTAAAATAACTGGTATGTGCCTTTCATTAATTTATTATTTAATTTATATACGCGTTGTAAATTACATAATTTAAGGCATAGTTGTGTCAATACGTCTTTACGCCCGAACTTAACCTAACCTAATTAGTTTTGGACTTATTTTTTTAGTCAAGTCAAGTTTTGTGAGTTTTCGTTCCGAACTAAATAAAAATACTAAAATGCAATCAATTAAAAGAAAGCAAAGTAAATAAAAACAAAAAGTATCAAATATGACGATTTATTAAGAATTATAAAACATTTGTACTTATTGTATTATTTTTATCTTTTTCCCCACAAAAAAAGTTTGAGAACCGCAACGCAATTGATGACGTAGTCTTAGGCCAATCACGTGACCCAGCTGTCACGGGAAGAGATTACCATGTCTTGTTCTACCATGGTATTAGCTACTTGGCCACTACGACGTATGGCTGCCCTAAAATAGGGTTATCGTATTAAAAAACTTTTCAAATGATCATTTATGTACGCCTGTACCCTTCTTCACATTAATTTGCTAGTATTTTTATGAAATTCCCCTATTTTTTCCCTATCTATCTATGTAGTGTACATAGTGGTAGCCCAAAATCAAACATCTCCACAATGTCAAGTAATTGTGTTCATTTGTGTAACATTTGCTAATTATTAGTATCTTATTTTTCAATGTTTTAATAATTGCATGCCAATTTATGCCAAAATGTGTCACCTTTACCGCATTCAACTCTTCAATTGCCTGTGTCTCCTCTAGGTGAATACAAATAAATGGATTTGACTGTGACTTTCATGAGAAATACAAAAAAAAGGATAAAACTTTTGGAGCCGTGATTGGTTTGAGATAGATAAGGATATCGGAACATTTACTTATTCGTAATCTTTTGCCAACTCAAATCCCTAATGTGCGTACTAATCTAAGATTTAATTCCTACTTATTTTTGATAAGATACCTACCGTTATTTATCATAGATTTAGTTAGCTCATTATAAATAAAAATCAATGTTTTCAAAAGACGTAATACTCTTATCTATCACGCTTAGTGCGTTTGACTTTCGCTGGCACGTGACCAATGCACTTATTATTGCCAACTTATTTGAAATTAAAAAAAAAAAACAAAAAAAAATTGTCGGTATTGCATTTCAATGATTTCTCGAGGCAGCGATAGGCATTTTTGTTAAATCAACTAACGCTATTACATTTTACGATGTCCACTAACCTAATAAATTTTGTACGTCGTGTAAATTACATGAATATGCTCTTGAAGACAGATCGCCTACTCGACCCGCTGACATGGTACCGCTGTGCCTCTGACGCGGACGCGACGCCGACGTCTCGAATTTTCAAACAATGTAATCAACATTCACAACCAAATATTCTTGAAGGTCATTCTCGCAATTTACAGTAGCAAAAAGTGATTATTCGCTAAGTATGCTACGTTTATTTTGGGATTTGGTATTGTTATTTCTATGAAACCACTTATTTGCTATTAAAGATATCAGGGATGCCTTCCTAACCGAGTTTCCACTGGACATAATTGATATGCGCAGTAGGAATCAAATCCTAATAACTAATTAATTATGCAAAGTAGTGCTTAATACTGGCGCGTAGAGGGATGCTACGCACTCGTAGCAGGAGCGCTACGCCGTGCTACGCCATGCTACGCCGTGCTACGAAACTATTCCCGAGGGTGTCAAACGAGAACTAATAGGCAACCCATGTTATATCACTAATTAGTATTTTCCTGTTATGTTTAAATTACTATAATAACAAATGATTTAACTTCATAGAAACAGTAGCGATGCGTGATGAAATATTTCTGTATTGTCTTCCTTTGTTCAGAAGCAATAACTCGTTTTGTTTACCTACAGGATTGTCATACAACACATCTGCCCACCCACTAAATATCATCGTTGAAAGTTTATACATAAACAAGGCCCATATATAAAAAAAAATGTAGTTACTTATCGTCTTTTCAGCCAAAATACGGCTACAGCTGGGTATAGGCCTGGAGGCTGGCTGGAGGTTGGCCCTGTCCTGGTTTCTGCTGCTTGTGCTTCTTGCGGCCTATGTTACGCAATATCACACTAATATTATAAAGGTGATAGTTTGTTTGTTTTGTGAAGAGGAGCTCGTGACTAAATAATAACAGCCGCACGGGTCGATCATCAAGGTTAAGCAACGCTTGACGAGGTCGGTTCGTGGATGGGTGACCATTTTCAACATACCGAGTTTCCTCCGTGCCTCGGAAAGCACGTTCAGCCGTTGGTCCCGGCCGTCATTTAAATATCTTTGCCAGTCGTTACGAGTAGTCAGAAGCTTGAGATCTGACACCAGTCTAGCCAAGGGGTACCGTGTTACCCGTTACTGGGTTGTGGAGGTCAGATAGGCAGTCGCTCCATGTAAAACACTGGTACTCAGCTGAATCTGGTAAGACTGGAAGCCGACCCCAACATAGTTGGGAAAAGGCTAGGCAGATGGATTATAAAGGCGAAAGTTTGTGAGTGCGTGTGTGTGTGTTTGTTACTTCTTCACGCTCAAACGGCTGGACGGATTTGGATGAAATTTGGCACAGAGATAGATTATAGTCAGGAATAACACATAGGATACTTTTTATCCCGGTAATATGTTCCCTCGGGATAAGTTTTCAACTTTAGCGCGGGCGATGCCGCTGGCAGAAGCTAGTGAAACAATAAATGTCCCAAAAGAGAAAAAGATGATTTTATCAAACAAGAATTTAGGCATAAGTTATTTATAGACATCATGAACAAAGGTACAAATGCGCATGCAAATGTGCATTCTTTATTCAAACAAGGGTGGTTATCAAGAAATAACATAACAGGTGCGTTGTTTAATCTGTTGAAGGTCGATCAAATTTAAAATCTATTCGTTATGAAATAGTTATTTAATTTAATAGAGTCTTACATTATTATGAGTAAATATCAGTTTCTTAGTACTAGGCGGTCTATGTGGTTTATTTCTCCGACTTCAGTGAACCTCGTTGTTGGCTGAGCGAGGGGTCACCGCTCAGGCGCACGATGGCGTCGTACAGCGCCACTTGTGGCTGCAAGCTCATGCGGTTGTCCAGGACCGAGCCCAGCGTTGATAGACGAGGATCACTCTGGAATACAACAACGGTAATTAGGGCATCGTTGGTCCTAGTGGTCGTAATAAGCGCTAAGATTTGGGTTGGGGCACAGATAATATAATACTAGCATACAGATGCGTCATCCCATACAAAGAAACCATGCCGACGTAACTAGCGTTTTTCATATGATTAATCTTGTTATTTTTGTAAGTACATCAATCGCGTTCGATCCCGTTTCACGGCAATAGATGGTCTTAGCAGCGACTTGCAAGTAAAAGGGTTTACTAGGTTCGTGAATATTTTTGTCTTTAATTACAGTGAAGGTTCGTTTTATAGTATTTTTTTGCACGTTTTTACAGGTTTTTTTGCACCAAAATGTGTTACAATGCAATTTTTTACAATCGAGTGGAATGCTTCAGAAATTTAAAAATGCGCCATCTATTGGCATCAATTTTAAATGATCCGTTCAAATAATCTTTGAAATTTTGAATTAGGAGCCCAATATTGCATAATTTTGTATTAAGGAGAGTTGATTAAACAAGAACATACAATTTTTATGATCAATTCCAGAAAATGTTATTTTACATGTCATGTTTTATTTTGTTTAATTTACATGTCACGCCATCTAGTGAGATTTATTTGAACCAAATTTTCATTCTTAGCAATGAGACCCTGGTTGGGGTTTGGGGTTCCGGGGTAGGGCAAAGTGTTATTCATATCTGAAATAAATCAGTAGCAGCCTGGAGTCTGATATGCTGCCGGATTATGGAAACTGGTTCGCCATCTTGCCCTCTACATGGGCGCCTTTTACTTAGCTTAATGTAGTGTAGTTACTCCTTTGGCTTACATTTCGATATTTGAGTTGTGTTTATAAAACCTGAGTAGATTTATGAATCTGAAGTGGCATAAAATCTGCTATCTGCCTACAGTGTGTAAAAACAAAACACATTTATTGAATAGCGCCTGTAACTCTTTACTTTATTTCGATTTATGAAACAATGCTATCATTATTTTACATCTATTCGATACACGAAACAGAGACTGTTGATTAGATACCGCACATTATTTTAAAATGTGCGATTCTTATATTTATAGAAGTTAAGATTTTGGATGGCAAACTCAAACTCTTCATAGAAAGATATTAACACCGTGACTTAATTGAATGGAACTGCACCTTGCAATTTTCCTTAATACTGTTTTGATTTTAGACGCAATGCTATTATATTAACGCAGGCATTGCTTTTTAGCTTATCATAAATAATATTTGATTAGGTCATAGTTTGGGTAATCAAGATGAGTCTACCATATTAAATTATAACTGTTGGAACTTCGAGCACAGGGGTCTTGGAACAGAGACTGCCAAATATGAAGTAGTGTATTAAACTTTAGTAATATGCCGTACGAAATTGTTATATGACCGGGAATCAAATCCAACATCATTTTGAAAAGTACCGAACATCAATAATTCAATACCGTCGTGTAACAGGAATGCTACGCGTGATTGTAGTGATACACGTACTCGTAGCAGGAATGCTACGCGTAGTAGTAGTGACACGGTCACTCACGCGTAGAATGTAGTATATTTATGAAAATCTTTTATATGCTCATAAAAATATAAAATTGTTTAAAAAATACAGTGATATCAATAACATAAATACTAGGAACAAACACAAATTTGTAGTACCTACAACAAGGCTCAAGAAGATAGGTGGCTCGTTTAGATGTCAATGTGTGCGCTTTTATAATAAGCTTCCAAGCCACGTACAAGATCTAAGTCTTAATAAATTCAAATCATTCATTAAACATAAGTTGTGCCAGAAAGCGTTTTATACTATTAAAGATTACGTTGAGGACAAAAAGGCTTGGGATTGAGCTGCTCCAATTAATTTTGATTTTTTATATTTTGCACCGTGAATTTTATTTTTAGTTTTGATATTTTTTTTTGTTTTCTTGCAATGACAAGAATATTTAATTTTTAAAGTATTATATTATTTTATTTTTATTATTGTGAATGTGAAGACTATGTGGATTTTTTTATTTTACCTTAGTTAGTTTTTACTCATGGTCTGGCAGTTTGAGTAGTTTATGCGGCCTACCCGAATGTCCTTTCTTTGGTATTGTTCGTCGAATCGTTGAGCTCCTTAAATTCTGAGTTGAGCTGCTCGGTTATTGACAAATGCGTGCACTGACTGGACAGGTCCAATCAATCTGGCTGGTTCTTTCCTCAAAAGACCATTTCAGACATCTGTCTACATGGTCTTCACATGATATAACCAAGATTTTGTCAGGACTTTAAAAGAGACTGTGACCTCTGAGTTTGTTTCGGCCTTTCTTCTCAGAGTAGTCAGTTAGGAAACGCCGACCTCATCTAGTTTTAAAAAATACGATCGACATGTAAAAGAGTTTGTACAAACCAACTTACAGAAATAAAATCATTTATCATTTAATGATTGCCACGCGTCGTTTGCTACGATGTACAATGCTACGCAACCAAGTTATAGAAATGCTACGCGTATTTAAAGTGTTATAAGAATGCAATGTTTAGGAGATGTGCTACGATTATGCCTAGCTTGAGGGAATGCTACGCGTATTTGGAGTGCTACGTGTTCTCGTAGCAGAAATGCTATACTTTGCGTAGTTTGAGTGCTATGCAAACGCGTAGGAGGAAGGCTAAGCGTAGTTGGAGTGCTACGCTGTCATGTAAAAGGAATGCTACGTGTAGCAAAATCTCTATACCGTGCTACGAGTCTATACCCAAAGCTGTTGTAGTCATAATAATCTATACTAATATTATAAAGAGGAAATATTTCTATTTTTGTATGTAACGAATAAACTAAAAAACCACTGGACCGATTTCAAAAATTAATTCACCATTGGGAAGCTACATTATCCCCGAGTAATATAGGCAACTTTTTATCCCTGTATTCCCACGGGAACTACGCGGGTGAAACCGCGAGACGTCCGCTAGTTTACAATATAAATAAAGGAAATTAATTCTAGGTATAAAGCGTCCCCAGGCTAGGTCTAATCATTCATTATACCAGACTTGTATTAAGTCGCAGCAGGTGTTCTGTAGACAGTTTATTGTTACTGTCCTTTAATTGACGCTCAATATCGATTTAATTAATTTTAATCAATCTTGCTGTTTTATGTTTTGTAGCTGGGCCCGATTTTTTAAATATTAGGTATGTGTGTTGTGTGACATTCTTAATGAATATATTTAATACCTTAGGTATTCCGTTAGTGGGTACATAAGCACGTATTCCTACTTTAAATACTTTAAAGAAATTGAGCATAGATATCGAATTTCGAAGCTTTTCTATTAAATATGAAACTCACAGAGTGGGTCGTATATAGAATCTCTGTAATTACTGACTATTGACTATCATAGGCTGAATCAGAAATTAAGACTATAGATCGAATCAAACTGAAAATGAAGACATCCGCAAGAGAACTAGGGTTACCGACATCATCATCGTCATTTCAACCGAAAGACGTCCACTGCTGGACATAAGCCTCCCCCAGGCGTAGCCACACTGATCCATCCACCAGACGCCCGCAGCCGACATAGCCCGAAGAATTGCCAAACTTAAGTGGCAGTGGGCAGGACACATTACTCGCAGAACGGATGGTCGTTAGGGCCGAAAAGTTCTGGCTAGGTGAAGCGACGACCAGGTCAAGGCTGCGGGAGTCCGGTGTATGCAAGACGCACAGGGCCGATCGGTGTGGTAACGCTTGGTGGAGGCCTGTCTGTCCAGCATTGGACATCGTTTGGCTGAAATGATGACTATAGACCTAAGTTAAATAAGTACAATTTCTTGGTTGTGAAATATCACAAGAAGGACACCATTTTTAGGGTTCCGTACCCAAAGGGTAAAAACGGGACCCTATTACTGAGACTCCGCGGTCCGTCTGTCTGTCTGTCTGTCTGTCTGTCACCAGCCTGTATCTCATGAACCGTGATAGCTAGATAGTTGAAATTTTCACAGATGAGGTATTTCTGTAGCCGCGATAACAACAAATACTAAAAACAGAATAAAATAAATATTTAAGTGGGGCTCCCATACAACAAACGTGATTTTTGTGCCGTTTTTTTACGATAATGGTACGGAACCCTTCGTGCGCGAGTCCGACTCGCACTTGGTCGGTTTTTTCGTATTTTTATCGCATAAATCTATTAAATTATATTAGAGATGCGCATTGACAATAATCATAAAACAAGGTGACGTTGAATGCCCATGTTACACCCACTTATATCAGGGTTGAAGACTCTACACTCGAAGTTGTGGACGACTATGTCTACCTGGGACAAACGATCTAGTTGGGTAGGGCCAACTTCGAGAAAGTGGTCAACCGTCGAATCCGACTCGGCTGGGCAGCGTTCGGGCAGTTGCGCGGTGTCTTCTCGTCCAACTTACCACAGTGTCTCAAGACAAAAGTCTATGACTAGTGTTTGTTGCCAGTGATGACATATGGCTCTGAGACGTGGTAGCTTTCAATGGGCCTCATCAGAAAGCTTACAGTCACTCAAAGGGCAATGGAGAGGGCTATGCTCGGCGTTTCCTTGCGTGAACGAATCAGAAATGTAGAGATCCGTAAGAGAACCGGGGTTACCGACATAGCCCGAAGAATTGCCAAACTTAAGTGGCAGTGGGCAGGGCACATTGCTCGCAGAACGGATGGCCGATGGGGCAGAAAGGTTCTCGAGTGGCGACCGCGAATCGGAAGACGTTGCGTTGGAAAGCCTTCCACCAGGTGGACCGAAGACCTGGTGAAGGTTGCGGAGATCCGCTGGTTTTCAAGTAGCACGTCACCGGTCAATGTGGCCACGCTTGGGGGAGTCCTATGTCCAGCAGTGGACGTCTTTCGGCTGATATGATGATTGACAATAATATGCTTTGTTTTCGTGGTTAGATGAGTTCACTAACACAGCATCTGCTTCCTAGCTTCTACTAATGTATAAGTAATATTAGATGAGGCTAGGCGTTTTCGGGACTGTTTTCTATATGATTAAAATTTTTGATAGAATATCAGGTAAATCAAAACTAATGTCGTAGGTAGTAAGCCATCATCAACTAATCACTTGATAACTTCAGGGTTATACAAGCAGATATACACATTCCATTATATCCGTTTCACAAGTTTAGGTAGATGTTATGTTAGATAAGGGTGGAACGTTGTTTTTTTCTGTGCAGAAACATTCTCTTTGATACACCATCGGTGTATAGTGGACATCCCACGCTTACGCATAGGATTGCCATCTCTATTATTTGCCAACCAGGACAAGGAGCGAGAAATCCCCGTATTTTAGTGCTTACAACCAGGACATTTTAACAGATTTTATTTTCATAACTTTTTAAACTTACTGTAGATTTAAAATGTTTTTTTTTTTACAAAAAAATACAACCGACTTACCAATTAAAAACACTACAATGTGAAAAATTATTTCAATTTCGAAAGTTGGTGTTTATGGTTTCGGTTCTTCGTTTTTTGACACCGATTTACAAAATCTGAAGTTATTTTGAAACGATTGAAATTATTTTCACTTTGAAGTGTTTTTAATTGGAAGTCGGTTGTGTTTTTTGTAAAACTATTTATTTTCAATTTTTCGTTGTGGCACCTAGTAAGTGTCAATTTCTAAAGTATTCTTACTTTTTACTAATATTATAAACGCGCAAGTTTGGATGTATGTTAGTTACTCAATCACGCCAGAACGGCTAAGCGAATCTAGATAACATTTGGCAGACAGATGGATTATAGTCAGCAATAGCACATAGGCTTTTTATCCCGGTATAATGTTCCCTTGGGGTGATAAAACACATTTGATGCGGGTGAAGCCACTGGCAGAAACTAGTGCACAATAAACAGACATGCAATCCCGGGTGATTTGGCGTAATTTTTGAAGAGTTCCGATGAATATCTCCGAATTTCTTCATCAGATCTTCAGAAAATTTAAATGGGCCCAATTCGGGATCATAACCTTCCAAACAAAAAAAAAAATCGAAATCGGTCTACGATTGACGGAAAAATCGGTGAAGTATGCCGTTGGTGATTTGAAGACCCGGACCCGGACTACAAATAAAACCCCGCCCAGACCCCTTCTAAACTACGCCTTCAAATCTGGGGAAACCCGGACGGATGGCAACCCTACTTACGCACCACAAAGAAAATATCTTCATTGTGCGTACAGCTAAGTGGAATTACCTGATAGCTATGATCTGAGTGGGGGTATATTGTTCAAAATACACAGTCCAGGCAATTGTTGCTGTAAAAACAAAATCAGGTTGACATTGCGTTACGTAAATGCTCAGAAATATTTTACCGTGTTTAACTTTTACTTACATCTCTAAAATTTAAATTTTCCCGAACTTCAGTTTATTTATAAACTCTCAGCTAAAGTTATGAACTTGCAATATAAACGTGGGCTGAACGTGGGCGGGTTGGGAGCTTGTTGACGCTAACTCCGATCCAGGGCTAATAATAAACTCTATATCATTGGCAGGGAAGCATGTAATCCAATCTTCGTTTTTGCATATTTTTTTAAATTATAAAATACTGGGTGATCTTTGAGTATAGAGAGAGAATTTTTAAGGGCCCGATTATGATGAAAACTAAAACTGTATAATTGGATTTTCAAATTTTCGAAAAAATCTTATGGCATGCAGGCGTCGAAACTATTTATTTTGGAAGCACTATTGGATAGTATCGCTAATAAGAATCAAATTCTGAGAAATAATGACGCATGGCATAGTTACTAAAAAAACGATTTTTAACAAAATATTGTATTGACTTAGGCTCAGAAGGACGAATAGTGTTTCATTGTTAAGGATTTGGACATCCACGCCATCTTAAAAACAATCTTCCTGTAACAGCTTTAATTGGTTTCAAATTTATTTTTATTCCATAGTCAGCTTCATTTTTAATAAGATTGATTCTAAGAATTATCACTCACTTCTAACAAATTCGGAGACGTATCAATTCTAAGAAAGTACACACTAGTTAGTATTAAGTTATCTTATACGCAGCCAATCTACAACATTAAGACGACGACTAACGCCAACGACCTTGAGGGAACAAAACGCGCCATCGTTTCTCACCCGCGCGACCCGAAATTTAGTAGTTTTTTGTACTTTTCTTATTATTAATGCATTAAAAAAAAAAGCTTCAGATCAAAATGAACATAATTAAATTGTCTGTGATATGGTGTCGATTTCATTAAAATACGCCCAGCGGTTTTGTTGTGATTGTCGTGTTTTTGTCCGTTTTAGACATAACTTTACAAATTAATTACACTATGTTATACGAATAAAACTCAAATTCTGCTCAGATGAAATTATTAAGAAAATGGTCTTATATAACATATATTTTTTCTAATAAATTACGACTAGCCGTTTAGACGTGATTCTCATTTTAAAATCAGCTACTCAAGGGAATCGGCGCCTTAAATGTGCAGGAAAATACTGTAGGTTTTAACTGAAAGCTAAGAACACCTGTTTCCGTTGGGTATATACTTTAAGAATTCTGCATCAAATAAGTAGTAACGAAAACATTAGTTTCAGAAAGGTAAGGTTGGGTTAGGTTTTACACAACATTTGGAAAATAAAATTAGATAAAATGAATACCTAATTTAATTTAAATTAAATCAAACCACGAGATGGCCTTAAAAAAAAAACAAAATTATAACGTGGATTAATAACACAACTTACCTTGCCTGTAGTAGTCTTCAATGTATATATTAAAGATCCAAGTAAAAATATAGCATTTATTACGATTAGGGTAGCAGCTACTATTATGAACGCCATTTAGGAACACAATGTTATGCACTTGTTCTACACTTGTATGTACGCCCTCTGACGTCTGAACTATGCGTGTGCCGCGTTAGCAGTTATTGAAGCGAATGAAGTACAGGTGGTCACACTTGATTGTTCTCCAAATCATCAATCAAATCGCCATGGAACGGCCTCTAGAGGGCAATCTTGTACGTAAGAGATGTATATCGTCCCCTGGTATCTGATCGTAAATCGCTATTTTATCAGTATTGGCATATAATGTCGTGTAAGTGTTTGCGTATTATTATTTCTACAGTATCAGTATCCGTTTAAGTGATAAAAGCGTTAATCTATAGATTATCAAATGCAAGATAAAGTGCAGAATGCTAATTAATTTTCAGATTTGTTTTGGGATTTTACTTGTTGTTTTTGCGTGTGACGAATGTTAATTCTTGATTTGATTCGATCTAATGTGTGATAATAAGTATTATAAAGAAAAGTCTATTTTAAAACAAGCATTAACGAACTAAAAAGTACAAAATGTTATTTCGCTAGTCAATATATATGAGCCTAAACATAATAGTGCTTTATCTTGTTTGGTCGAAGAGTTTTAGCCACTTTTATTCTGCATCATCAGGTCAGCTCTATAGTACCGTACTCCAAAGTTAGAGGTATAATTACCCCAAGTTTAAGCTTAATGTCTTAAAAATTGAATTATGTACTAATTTGCAACCGGACACAATATACTACTAACGATGAAAGAGCTTGTAACAATGTAATTCAAAGAGATGGACATTCATCTACTACTGGACAACAGGACGCTATCCATGCAAATCGATTTTAAATTGCTAGAAAGAGTTTTCAGCTGTAGTTGGAAAGAAGTGAGAAGAACGCTATCGTAGCCCATTTAGTAATCACTTCATCGAAGCCTTATGTTAGGCGACTGCGTGACAGCAAAGAAAGGGTTATAACTCGTATTTTTTTCGAGAAAGTAGAAATTTTTCAGTCATTACATTTTTATTATTATTATAGATTGGCTCGCGCTTGTCCACTATCTCTAAGGTCGCGGTCCCATCGAGAGTTAGAGAATAGGTCCAAGTTCGTGAAAAACTATTTTCTGCATGTAAAGAAAACAGTTAAGTTTGTTTTTTGTTTGTTTGTTTTTCTGCTTCTAATTTTTTTTTGGCTTTCTGCACATTACCTGCTAAATGCACTTTGACGGTAGCTTAATATAAGTATTAAGATACGTATTTTAAATTAATCATTATGATTGATTAGTTAATAGTACTAAGATTTATTAATACTTAACTAAATACCTACATATGGAACGTGTACCTACTAGGTGTATGTGTGCACTTCTTAAGTCTTAAACATAAACTTTATTGATAAATAATATATACAACTGAATATTTCTTATCTTACACCGTTTTAGCAGATTTCCAATTCTTGAAAGAGCAGTTCAAATCCATCGGCCTAGACCTTAACCACTTCAAATGTGAAATTTTTCTTTGTGACAGATTCCGACAGACAACCGACCCTACAGAAATTTCATGCAATAGCCCCGGAGATCAAAATTTTAGATAAAAGTTCACTGCACCTCCTGGGTTCCCCAATTTTGGCAGACAGTTTTTCTTCATTCATTGATGGCAAAATTAACCATTTTAATGATATTTCGGATAGACTATCAAAAATTAACCTTCATTCGGCTTTTACCCTCATTAGGTATTGCTGTTTTGGACCAAATTTTATGTATTTTCTCCGCTCTTCCCCTTTATGGAAGCAGCCACTTCTCCTGGAAAAAATTGACGAAATTATCTATCTTAAATGTGGCCTTGGATGACCGAGCCTGGACGCAAGCCACGCTACCCATTCGCTTCGGTGGGCTCGGCATCCGCAAAATTTCTAGTATAAGCCTACCGGCGTTCCTGTCTTCGGTCCACAGCACTGAAACGTTAACCACTAAAATTTTATCCCTGTCACTGGTTAACTGTGAAGTGCCGTGCTCGACCGACGCAGTGTGCGCCTGGAAAGTGGCTTGCCCGAATACGGCGTTGCCCGAAAACCCATCTTCCCAAAGACAGTGAGATGAGCCGCTCTAAAGATTGGTACGGAATAAACTCATAAATACGTCCACCAATACTGTTGAGCGTGCTCGCTTACTGGCTGTGGGTGAATGGGAGTCGGGCCTCTGGCTACAGGCTTTACCGTCACCCAACTTAGGTACAATGTTGAGTGACACTACTTTCCGGATCGCTACATGTCTGCGCCTAGGCTCTCCCAGCGGAGCTCCACATCGTTGTCAATGTGGTGAAGCAGTCGACCGCCTCGGACACCATGGCCTATCCTGCAGTAGGAGCGCTTGTCGGATAGCACGGCACGCCAGCATTAATGACATCATACGTCGAGCTCTTGTTACCGCCGGGGTGCCAGCTGTTTTAGAACCCAATGGCTTAGCACGCGACGATGGGAAGAGACCGGACGGGATGACCATAATGCCTTGGAAGTTGGGTAGGCCTTTGGTGTGGGATGCAACATGTGTCGATACCCTTGCGCCATCCCATCTTCTTAGCACGGCGGGCTGTGCTGGGGCGGCTGCTGCTGGTGCAGAAAACCTCAAACAGCGCAAATATAACAGCTTTATTGGCAATTATATGTTTGAGCCGTTTGGGGTTGAGACATTAGGTCCATGGGGTCCGAGTGCTCACCGAGTTTTTCGAGACATAAGTTAACGGTTAGTCGACTGTTCACGTGACCAGAGGGCTGGCCTTTTCTTCAGCCAGAGGATCAGCATTGCCATTCAACGTGGCAATGCTGCCAGCGTTCTGGGCACGTTTCCCATTGACATCGATGTGGACGAATTTTTTGATGCGCAATGAGCCCTTTTCCTTCTCCCCTTTGTATGTAATTTTGTTTTGTTATTAGTCATAAGATTAGTCTTAAACTGTTAAAGTAGGTACTGAAGTGTTTTCTGCCTTGTAGGGCTATTGTACGCAAGGTATTCTGATGAGCATGAGATCCTTGCTGTAGTGATATTCTGTAACAATCTCACCGTGATAATTTAGGTGAAGTGAGCTCGAAGTGATCTGTCAATCCCTAGCTATGGTTGGCATGAAAGTTCACCGTAGTCATCACGGTGAGATGTCTACAGAATCGATCGGCTGGTTCGGGCAAACAGTTTGTTGAATACATACCTGCGCTGCGGATCACAAGCCAAGAGGCAACACTGGGGCTCATGAGCAATGCTGCGAATCTTGGATTCTACAAGGTCATCACCCGCGAAACCGGGATACGGCCTTTACTGGGGGTTTGTTTTTTGGGATACCGATTCCCGTATAGGTGGAAAGTGATAGTCCTACAAGTCTACAAGCGTACACAACTTACTGCTACAAGTTACATTTGTCCTCGTGGTAGTCTCGTTCAATGCCGTGGCCGGTCGGGGGCTATAGGGGGAAAATATATATATATAATAAGGGACAACCGACGTGGTAGACACGTTCCCGACAAAAATACTTCACTGCGCGCGAAATATACACACAAAAAAATGCACGGGCAATTCACCGTACCATTCGCGGATCGCGAACGTAATTTCGAATAACTATTGGTTTGTTGTAAACCAATTTCAATAAAATTGTAACGTTTTACGTCTCGCGATATCAATGACATTTTTACTACTGTTGCCAACTTCAACCAAACCAAAAACTGTCAATATCGATGACAGCGAGTTGACACAGTGTTGTATCAAAATAACAAAAACAAGGACGAAACATTTATTGGTTTCGAATAGAGTTATTGTGCTTTCCCATTGAGAATTTCTCATCAACAGCCCGGAGTCTGGCGTTCAAACCTGGCAACAGACTCACCGATTATTACATGAGACTTAAACCTAACTGGCGAAATGGGGGTGTACTATGGTAAGTCTCTGCCTATACTTTCGAGTAATACAGCCGTGATGTTACATTTCGTTCTTTTATGAATATCTGAAAAGATTCTGATATACCCGCACAATCTTTTTTTAACCGACTTTATTATTCTTAGTTTTCATCAAGTACTGACTGTACCTACACAACATAGAGTACGGAGATATCTCGGTGGCCGCTGCTGAAACGGCACTATCAACTCGGCCTGTAGTTGAAAGTGACGTAAATGAAAGGTTATACGGCGAAATGTCCGTAGGCAAAAGTAGCTGGGAAACGGCAATAAATGAATCATCTTGTCGACGAACAGTCCAATGGCGAATCGGTCTTAGGAGAATGGTTTCGGAATCACTCTTTCCAAACAAACAAAACTTATCACCCTAGCAATACGCCATAATTTACATATAAAAACCGGCCAATTGCGATTCGGACTCGCGCACGAAGGGGAGCCCCACTTAAATATTTATTTTATTCCGTTTTCTTTTGTATTTGTTGTAATAGCGGCAACAGAAAACAGCATCTGTGAAAACTGTCTATCTATCACGATTCATCAGATACGGCTTGGTGAAAGACAGACGGACAGTGGAGTCTTAGTAATAGGGTCCCGTTTTTACCCTTTGGGTACGGAACCCTAAAAACTGAGTGGTTTATATGACATCCCAAAGGTACCTAGAAAAGTGGTGGAGAATCCTTTTAGTCTCTTCTGTCATTCCTTTGTTTTCGTTTCTTGTTTAGTATTACTGTCAATTAAGATATTTTTAAAACACGGACTGTAATGTTGTCCGAAAAGAAGATATTAAAAAAAACTGGCCAAGTGCGAGTCTGACTCGCGCACAGAGGGTTCCGTATAAACAGCATAAATAATGAAATCACCGATCATTGCTCTAACTAAGGGACAAAGTCAAAGTCATATATAATATATTTATTTCAACTAGGCCACCATCAACCGGCGAGCGACCTTATAGGGCGTCTGTTTAATTGTATTTCTATTGTGTCTGTAATTACGCCGGATGGTGGATTAAGCGTCACTTTTGAACGTCAACAATTACAATTTACAAGTAATAAAAATTTATTCTTCGAATCCGTGCATTTGGACAAGTAGTTTGTTATGGAGAAGAACACACAATAAACTCCATACATACTCTTTAAAAAAAAATTGTTTTACAATATTTACATGTGAGGACGATGCACCCAGAATAACACTACACATGTACTGTGCAGTTATATAATAGGTACTAGATAAACATTAACATCCGAAGCAGTTTAGTTATGACCAATCCCAACTAACGGCGCCCGTTCACGAACATGATCTATGAATCGGCACCACCCAGATCAACCATCACGAAGGGAACCGAATGATTCAACACACGCACCACCATCAGAGAGACATCTGAGAGAGCATGACACACTCTCAACTGCCCGGGCACGCACAAGTCAACGAACGACACTTATGTACAGTAAATGGTAGATTTACAGTTGGGTACATAGTACTCACACACGTGCTGTTCAGTTGTATAATACTAAAAGAAATTGAGTTTATACAAAACAAATATATTTATAGGTACAGTCTTCAGCAGGTCCAACAATACTTCAAAACAATTATGTTTTGCATATCACTTAAATTGTTTTTGCGACATAGTGGTTGTGGAGCAGGATTAGCATTGAGCCAAGCATTTTTATTAGTGATGTAATCCCCTTATAATATGCTTGTCTGAGTGTGCGTTTTATACAAGTTTTAAATTTCGTCTCATTCAGTTCTAGAATGTGGGGAGGAATTTTATTGTAACATTTTGTACAGTACCTCATGAAATATGAGGCTACTTTAGCAAGTCTGAAACCTGGTTGAACTAATTGGTCCCTATGTCTAGTAGCGTAATTATGTCTCTCGCCGTTTTTACTGAATAGATGTAAATTCTTTCTCACGTATTACATGATATTTTCACAAATATATTGATAAGGAACCGTCATGATGTTAATGTCCTTAAACAGTTCCCTTAGAGAATCGCAGCGGCGTAGATTGTATATCGCTCTGATGGCTCGGTTTTGCAGAATAAAAATTGACTCAATGTCGGGCTGCAGACAATAGTAAGATACCGTAAGACAATATACTATGAAAGTAACTAAAATAGACTAGCCTCGCGGTATCTACATCAGTAAATTGACGATTTTTTCTAACAGCATAAGCTGCCGAACCTGCAAGCGATATTAAATGAGGATTGTAAGTAGTTTTAATTGAGATGTTGGTAAAGAAATTTACAAATTCTTGAGCATCATTTTTGTTATCTCTAATAAATCCGTGTGTGGTGTGGTCTCAAGCGTGTAATCAGTAACATTTCTTTATTCCTGTTCGTTTCATTGTTTTTAATTTTCCAAACCGTCTTGATTTTATTTTCTACTAATTTAACCTTATTGCTAATATTAATAAGTTGAGGCCATATAGCTCGTAAAGTCTTTCCCTACTTTTTATAAGTCCTGTAGTCAGTCACTGAATAAAATAAAAACTTAGGGCATATAGTTTTAGTTTTCTTCTTAAAAGTGTTATTGTACTCTTTTTAAACCACTGAAAAATCTTCATCATATAAATTATTACTATCATTCACTGTGAGGTCCTGATCACTTAACATACTGATTAAAGTGCTATTAAATTTATATAATTTACCGGATGTTATTAGTCTGGATTGAATATGCACTTGTTGTATTAGCATATTGTACTCAAAGGCCACCAGTAGCCCACTATGATCCGAAGGCTGATAATTTATAATGGCTTTGTCCAAGTAGTCGCAGCAACGAAAAACATTATTAATACATGTAGCATTGTAGTCAGTGTAGTTCGGGTTGGTTGCAAAGACATGTGACAAATTAAATGAATTAAAGAGATTTAATAACCTAACTGCTATCTGAATTATCTTCTAAAATATTAATATTGAAGTCACCACAGACAATTACTAGTTTATTACCCATTGCAAGATTTGCCAAAACATCTTCCATTACTGACACTGACTCAAATATAAAGTAGTTCTTATAATTAGGGGGTCTGTAAACGCACACTATGACATGCTTATCCAGCTCAACACAGGACAGTTCAACTGATAGCTCTTCTATATCTTTACGGGGTTTTAATTTAATAACATTTTTAATTAATATAAGTGAACCCCCACGCAACACCATATTTCTGTTAAAACAACAACCCACAGTATAATTTTCATAATTAATTATCATTGCGTAATCTTTCAGCCATTGCTCAGTGAAACAGAAACAAAACAATTTTAAAAATTGTTTTTTTTTTAAAACAGTTCGATTTCCAATTGCTTCGAAGAAAAAAAAAACCTTATGGAATAATTTCAAGGAATCCTGCTCAGACTTTTTTTTTAAATTAAATTTTTAAAAATTTACTTTGATATTCGAAAACTGTTGTTGCCATACATCAATATATAAAAATTTACTTGTCAAAGTACATTTTATAAGTTGGTCGGCTATTACTCGTAAAATTGTAAAGCTTACTTGACTGTGATAGTTTTCCTTTTAATTACTTTATATATACTACTGCCGTTTTTTTCACATATCCTAAAGCAACCATTTAGCTCGCAAAGGAGGGGACACTTGACTAACAAAAATTAGAAATTTAAAGCTTAATTTTACGCAAAAGGGGATTCGAAAAATGGTTCGCGCAGACCCGTAATATTTTTGAATGGCCTATCCAACGATACACCACACCATGGGCCAGACGAGAAAAAAAAACATTCCCACTTTAAGTGTAGGTAACCATAAAAAAAAATCTTTATTTTACCAATTTGTTGGCATGATTAATTTATGTATATCCATGCCAAATTATAGCATTCTAGTACTAAGAGTCTCTGAGCTAAGCTTCGGATAGACGGACAGACGGACATGGCGAAACTATAAGTGTTCCTTGTTGACTACGTAACCCTAAAAAGCGAAAATAATAGAAGTTATGTGCTCAACGCGATTTCGGTGCCTCGTTTGTCATACGTTTCTAGTTGCTTCAGGAGCGCCAATCTTGTGCTTAATAATAAATCTACGTGACTAGACAACGAATTAATTCTTATAGTCTATTGCCTTTTGTTTTTTTTCTACTCGCTGATAAGGGCGCTTTTGCGTTAATCTGATGATATCAGTTTAAAGAGATAATTTGGTATTTCTAAATGTTATCTATTGTTTTATGGTAAACTGACAAGGCAATTGTAAGGGCACTACTTAGATACTTATAGTAAAACATGTAGTAAAAGTCTTATGGTTTATTTTTGAAGTCAAGAATATACTGCGTAGTTCATCAATGGCAATTTCAAAATACATAATTAACATAGTCCTTTTTTAGCTTTGAGAAATGCTCATGCATACTGCGCTACCACGGGGTGATAGCACAGTTATGTGGGACTCGAACCCACTAAAACTGCGGTGTCCTCCCGTGCCGCTTATGGCGGGAACACGGGCACGCGTTAGCACACACCGCGAACCCGCCGCGGCTGTCCGACACCGGACCCTCCTCTGGGGTGTACCCCCCATCACCGGCGCACCAGAACACATTGTACGCCGTGGGTGACAGACGACCCCGTGTATGGCACCCTTGGTCCCCCTGTGACGGGTCTGGTCAGTGGCCCCGCCACCTACCACTTTTCGGCTTCAGGTGATAGGGATCTCCCCTGCGGCCCAACCACGTCCGCCATCACGGTGGCGACCCCGACCAGGCTGCGGAAAGTAGGGAGAGCGGCGCACCGTAATACCGACTTCTCTACCGCCGCAGCCTCCAACCCTCAGCCGCGATATCGTATGGGACCTGGGACGCTCCATACGACAACACGGTCCACCTCAGTTGCGATGTCACCTCTACTACCAAGCGGCACCGCAACCTACTAGTTGGCCGCTACGTCGTCGGCTTAATCGGCAAAAGCCCTGACGAGCGGACCTCCTCGGGTTCCTTTTCGCTTCACCGTGGGTGACCAAGCCACGGCTTCTGAGCCCTCCCGCCTCGACAATGCGGGAACCCACCGGGGGGAACTTACATTGTCTAGCAATATATTTGTATTTCACATCGTTTCACAACCTGATACACACCGTCTAGGCAAACTCTGATAGTTTATTTTTGAAGTCAAGAATATACTGCGTAGTTCATCAATGGCAATTTCAAAATACATAACTTACACAGTCTAGCAATATATTTGTATTTCACATCGTTTCACACAAAGATAACATAATAATAAGTCAAGCACAGTGGGGTATTGAGAAAAGCATTAAGTTGATGGTAGTAAGTTATACAGGGGTTGCGAACGTGCGGCGGGTAGGCGGTGCGGCGTGATGTAACGAATGGTCCCGGGTTGGCAACCCCAGCGACACACTTGTTGCTAGGCAGTCGTCTCGAACTGTTCAACAGGTCGACGAAACTGTCGTCAACATTTGGTGCGGCATACATAGAAATTGTGTAGTCGTAATTTTGCCATTGTGGAAATGAAGAATTCCATCCGCTCGCCACTAGCAATCCTAAAGTATAGCAGAAGTAATATCCATAATTTGTATTTCATATTGGTTTATATTTAATGATTTGGAAACGTTATCAAGTTATCGTTATCAAGTTAGCGCATTAATTCTTGTTGTTGTTTTCTTAATCGAGTGTGCTTGTGATTCTTTATCTCTTTGGTTTCTTTTAATGACATAGTCAAGTATCGAAACTCAATTTATATGCACGTAGAGTACCTGAATAACGTACACGTGCCACGTTCTTTAGTTTCTGCTCTCTTCCACAGATACGATCCTCTTTCAAAGAGTTCCAATTTTTTTTATAGCCTCGCGTTTGATCCCTATCTAACCTGATGGTAAGCAACGATGTGGTCGACGATGGAGGCCGCTTACCTAGAAATAACATTTAGTTTATAGCTATCAGGAAAGAAGGAATTAATTCAAAACTTTATGGAAATCATATGTTCCACGTTTAGACGTTTCCATAGGAGTAGTAAAAACCGACGTATAGGTAAGCCCTCTGCCGCACGCGAGACGAATCAAGAAGTTATACCTAAGCAATATTAACATAAAAATTTAATAATGCACAGTGCACACTCAGACTGGATTAGCTACGAGCGAAAACAAACACGTCAATTTTCACAATAATCAAAATGATTAACTTTTCATGAAAATGGAAATAAATAATTTTATAGAAAAATATATTGAAAGAAATTTAATCTACCTACTTACATTACTACTTACTTACTTTGGACAAGCGATCAGAATTTAAGAGCAACATGAACAAACTCTAGAAATAGGTCAGCCATGACGTAATCCTTCTCTGAATAAGGTACATACACAATTATCAATGTCGTTTCATGGAAATTGCAAGCCTTATTCAAAATCAATACATCAGTCGCTCCAAATTAAATATCATCTCGATAGAGAGCAGAGCTACGCGTAAAACTTGAATCATAGTAACACCATGGCAACAACTAAATTATTTAATTTATTTTGCCATGTAGCATAACTACTTTTAGAAAACATTTTCAGATTAGTTTTACTTAATTCTTCCGCAATAGCTTGACGTTGATGATTTCAGACGTTTTGCCGTCTCTTCATCTTTGCTTATGCATCTATTCAGCATGATATATGCTGGATGTCATCATCTGCCTAGCCTTTTCCCAACTATGTTGGGGTCGGCTTCCAGTCTAACCGGATTTAGCTGAGTACCAGTGTTTTACATGGAGCGACTGCCTATCTGACCTCCACAACCCAGTAACTGGGTAACACGGTACCTACCCCTTGGCTAGACTGGTGTCAGATCTCAAGCTTCTGACTACTAGTAACAACTGTCAAAGATCTTCAAATGACAGCCGGGACCAACGGCTTTACGTGCTTTTCCGAGGCACGGAGGAAACTCGGTATGTTGAAAATGGTCACCCATCCACGGACCGACCTCGTCAAGCGATGCTTAACCTTGAAGATCGATTCGTGCGGCTGTTATTATTTAGCCACGAGCTCCTCATGGATGTATTATTACTAAAATACAAACGAATTCATTACTTGGTTTTACTAAGGTGCTTACTCGATGTCGTATGGTTTAGGTGTATCTACCCTGGTACCCATGAAAGATACAGTGTGTGTATGTCTAATCAATTAATTTGCTAATTGTTGACTGTAGGCAATAAGTACCCTGGAGCGCGGCGGATGCTGGCGGGAGCCGGGTGCTCTCGGGTGGCGTGTGGTGGTGAGTGGCGGCGCTCGCTGGAGGCTCGCAGCCGCGGCAGCCTCCGCGAGCCGCCAACCGCCCGCAGTCCGCGTTCCACTCCGCGCCGAGTAGCCGCCGAGTGCAGGCGCCCGCGACCCCGTACCACGCACACTCGCACACAACTCGCTCACCGACTCACCGCGCATTACACGGAAACTATCACTTTCGCTCCAGATGACAATCAAGTTTCAACCATGATAACACTGTGAATTTGTACTGTGCACCGTCCGCCTCTACCGCCACGGCAGCATCGCAAGGTAGGTGAGTTTATTTGATCTATACTGCCATGGTCAGAATCAAAATCTAGTCTACGTGTCAGTTCCGAATGCTAAGTGAAAGGCAAACTCTTTGTTAAATTACGTGGATAGGTTGACAACGAGTTCTGTAGAGCATCTCGAAAAGCACTCACTTTCGATCAGAGTATCAGGATATTAATTAAATTCATTCGTTTTTAATTGTTGCTAAAACAACGCGCGTGTTCATAATGTTTGTTTTATAAATCGCGCTTCTTCCACGCATTACTAACTAACTAGTCGTAATTTTGATTACCTTTGCGAATTATGTTATCTGCTTACTATATAAGGTATCGTTTAACACTGACCTACATTCTTGATAGATACATATATTTAACACTTCTGTCCTTGATATTTAACATGCCTGAAGATATTTGTACATTTCCCTTTAAATATACGGGCATGTCGCTCTGTTGGAAAAAATTTGTCGCAATTATTTACTGTTTAAACAAGCAAAATAAGTAATGGCATGCAATTATAATGTGTGTATAAGTAAATGCATTAGTTATACAAAAACATGTTTTGTATTCAGTATATGCAAGCGTGCATTAGGTAGGGATGTTCGGCTTAGTTTTTATATTTTTATAAGTAGAGACCCGAAATCTCTCTACTTATCTTCCCGGGTCAAAGAATAACAGATTCCTTAAATTACTGTGGAGCATTTAAATAAATTGCAACAGAAACTACTGAATAAAATAAAACATTAAATAAGTGGCGGTAATTCTCTTTATCTGTAGATACAGTTTTAGTACATTGTTATAAATCAACACACCAATGTAATATTTACAAACTGTAATAGTATTATCCAATTTGTCCGTCTGTTCATGAGATAAAGAAACAAAAACAATATTTAAATTATGAACGTTTTGCGTGCATCTCCCGGCAAACTATGTAAGAGTGGATAATCGTTATCAAAGTTATTTTTGTATTGCATCGATTTATAACCATATAATTATATAATTATATTTATCACAATTTATTCACAAACACTTAAAAACATTAAATAATCATTCATATTTTTCAAAATATTCCTAAACCGTAAACAAAATTTTAAGTTAATCTTTCGCGAATTTATCATGTAAATCACCAACTTATTAGATATCGCTTTCATATCAAAGGGTAATAAAAATAATCGCCGGACCGATATACATTATTTATTATTTGAGTATTAAGGAAAAACATAAATTCTTAAAATACAGAAGTCCTTCGAAATAGGATTAGTGCCTAGTAGTAGACAAGGTTAGGACTTAATAGTAATTATTTTCGTCTGTATATGGTTATAGTTCAGGCTATTTATGTTATATGTAACCCAATTGCCGCGAACAGTGTACTTTGTATTGATTTTCATTGAGTACGTGTGGGTCGGAAAACCCCAGTGAAGACTTAATGATAAGCTGAACGCGATAGTCTTTTCGGCACTCGTGCTATAATACAATCTTAATATCTCGTTATATGCTTGATTATATCGTATGCGTCACGTTCTGCCGCTCCGGCTACGTGGAGCTGTACTACATACATAGTACGTACCGTTGCATCGTACATCCTACGATAAAAAGTGAGAGTATAGTACCTACTTACCTACTAGACGTTTAGCATGTCCTTCGAATTATAACGTGAAACCTCAGTGATTATAAGTAATTGCCATGGATGAACTGATTATCTGGTATTTAATGTAAGATCCCTATGAAACTACCAGAATAAGTTTTGAATGTAGACTTGTAGAGGTGCATTAAAAGACACATGTGCGGCTGTAGAAAATATTCTTTATGCCAGTGAGTGAATAGAATAGGTGATAAAACTATTAATATTATAAATAAACCAATTACAACCTAAATACACGTGTTTTGAACTGTTATGTCATAGATCAATAACATGATCAAAATTGAGCCCGCACGTTGAGGGCTTGAATTCTATCCGGCTGTAAGCTCTAAACAGCGAGGTTCGCGATAGGGGAATACTGTTTACTGATAACATAATTAACATAAAATTACGCCCGTATTCAATGATGGGCTAGGCAGAGGTTTACCTAAAGTACCTGCGCCGTCATTTTGCATGTCATCATCATGTTAGCCGAAAGACGTCCACTGTTGGACATAGGCCAGCCCCAACCGTTGCCACAATGACCGGTCCCATGCGTTCCGCATCCAGCGGATCCCCGCAACCTTCACCAGGTAATCGGTTCACCTGGTGGGAGGCCTTCCAACGAAACGTCTTCCGGTTCGCGGTTATCATTCCATAACTTTTCTGCCTCATCGGCCATCCGTTCTGCGAGCAATCTGCCCTGCCCACTGCTACTTAAGATTGGCAATTCTTCGGGCAATGTCGGTAACCCTGGTTCTCTTGCGGTTCTCTAAATTTCTGATTTGATCACGCAAGGAAACTCCGAGCATAGCCCACTCCGTTGTCCTTTTGGGTGACTGTAAGCTTTGTGATGAGGCCCATTGTGAGCGACCGCATCTCAGAGGCATCAACCGGGTCAATTCAAACTCCAGGCTGCTATTAGGATATTTGAAATGAAAACCCAGGGCCGGTTGATTCTGAACACTTATGTATACGCTTGAGGAACACATCACATAATTGTTCAGTGATTAGGTTGACAGTGGATCGTACGTAAAGATTATATCTTGTGTTAAATTATTAAGAACATGTGCACAGGTGCAATCTGCCACCCTTTCTATTCTCATATTCCCTTAATCACTTCTTACAGCACAAGCGGGAAGTGAATGGAAATTGATGGGCGATTGGACTGGTCTTTTAAAGATGAATTATTACGACACCCATTCATTTTAATTTAAATCACACAATTCCTGTAGTAAACGCTTCTGTATTGAATATTTTACCAATAATGAACGATTGTATACGTGACAAACGTTTTTTGAGTGTTTTCTAATACAGAAGTATACTGCTTTGATTTTTGTGTATTTTTTTACTATCTCACGATGACGGATGAATCGTAGCAAAATGAATCTTATTTCGGCGTCGATACGAGTAGAACAACTATAATAGTTTATTGCTTTAAAACGAGAGACTGGTCAACCGAAAAATGCATTCTTTCACGCTGGGAAAATTTTGATGACTATTGGTTGAGGAACTTTATTATTAATTCTGGGTCCTAGGGAGGATATAAGAATACTGTCGTTACCGATTTATTTTGATACGATTCTATTCTTCAATCTGGTGGAAAAATGGCTATGTTATCTAGGACGTCAAACTCAAATCAGTTCAGTACTGTCGACATTTATTTAAGTGCATGTTTATGCAAGAGGCACTAAAGATGCATTAAATAAAGATCGACTAATTAAATAATGACAAGAAAATCATTTCAGCAATCATCTTAAGAAACGCTAAGATGATTGCTCTATATCCCACAGATACAATCCAGAAATCACTTCTTACGTAAAGAAATGGAGTAATTTAATAGTAAGAGATCAAACAGCATAAAAACCAGTCACTATGCACTTTGCAATTTTAACTCAACAGGTTATGGATATAAATGTTGTTATTGCGAGCGCTATCGATGCAATTTATGCTGGCACCGGTTGCTGTGCTCACCCCAGGGGGAAAGTAGTGTAATAGAGTTGTATTAATAACGTTTATTGGTTGGTATGCTGTTTTTAACACCCGCCGGAAAAAGAGGGGTGTTATAAGTTTCACGTGTGTTGCTGTGTATCTGTGTATCTGTGTGTCTGTCTGTGGCATCATAGCGCCTAAACGGGTGAACCGATTTCGATTTAGTTTTTTTTATTTGAAAGGTAATTTTGTCGAGAGTGTTCTTAGCTATGTTTGAATAAAATCGGTTCAGCCGTTCCAAAGTTATGGGCATTTTACTGTTTGAATCGGGGTGTTTTCGCAAGATAAATGTGTCGGGGGTTTTTTAAATTGTGAAATTTTACTTGTTACGTTAAATTGCTGGTCCCGGCTGTCATTTGGAGATCTTTGACAGTCGCTACGGGTAGTCAAAAGCCTGAGAGTCTAACGAAGTGTTGTAACGTGGATATGGACACACGATAAATTATTTCTACTTTATACAAGTAAAACTTCAAAATTTAAAAAACCCCCGACACATTTATCTTGCGAAAACTCGCCGATTCAAACAGTAAAACACCCATTACTTTTGAACGGCTGAACAGATTTCATTCAAACATAGTTAAGAACACTCTCGACAAATTTACCTTTCAAATAAAAAAACTAAATCAGAATCAGTTCATTCGTTTAGGCGCCACAGACAGACACACATATACACAGATACACAGCAACACACGTGAAACTTATAACACCCCTCTTTTTCCGGCGGGGGTTAAAAATAAACTAAAATACAGATTGCCGTATCTTTAAAGTAGATCAAAACAAATAAAATTAACAGTTGTATAATAAAAAAGAATTTTATCAAATCCAAGATGAATTGAGGTCATATGTAATGCAATGTACTCGTGAAAGTAATTCCTAAACTATATTTTAGAAACTTGCTTTAAGTATGAGCTATAATGTTCTTATATAACTGACTACCTGACTACAGTCAACAATGCACCAGTATATCTTGGCCTTACAAAGCGGCTGCTTGAAGAGGAAAACAGTAACGTATTATCACATAAAATCACGACAGTTTTCTCCGCTGGGTTAGGTAGAGGTATATTTATTGAACACCTGTTGGGTTCAAGTTCCATGTATAGGAGGAAGGACTACTAATATTAACTGGGCACGATCCCAGATGAATAAACCGAATAAAACCTTGCTGAACTCGGGAACCGAACCCAGGAACCTAATACCTACTACTTAAAATTAGGACCCAGAAAGAATTCTAGACCGAACTATCGTAAAATGACATCAGCTGTAATCACGGATCTGAAAAAAACGAAATAGAAGAAAAGGAAAGTAAAAACAAATCACGAAAAAATATTGTTAAGACAAGTAAAATTTCAAAATTTAAAAAGCCCCCGACACATTTATCTTGCAAAAACACCCCGATTCAAACAGTAAAACGCCCATAACTTTTGAACGGCTGAACCGATTTTATTCAAACATAGCTAAGAACACTCTCGACAAAATCACCTTTCAAACTAAAAAAAAAAAACTAAATCAAATTGGGTTCATCCTTTTAGACGCTATGATGCCACAGACAGAGACACAGATACAAAACTAAATATCAGGAAACTAAATTCTAAAAAACAGGATGATTCCAGTGACACTTGCGCCTACATATCTTTGCACGATGATACATCATTAACAAGCTCAGATGATGAAATAAATTTATTAGAATTCAGAAAACCGAATATCAGTTTACAGCAAGATCAAAATTATTGTAGTGTGTGTACTACAGTAGCAACCAAAAGTACAAAAAGTCTGTTTTCAGGCAACAGCAGTTACATATTATATTTTCGTATTAAATATAACAAACGAGGAGCTCGTGCCTAAATAATAACAGCCGCACGGGTCGATCTTCCGTGGATAGGTGACCATTTTCAACATACCGAGTTTCCTCCGTGCCTCGGAAAGCATATTAAGCCGTTGGTCTCGGCTGTCATTTGAAGATCGTTGACAGTCGTTACGAGTAGTCAGAAGCTTGAGATCTGACACCAGTCTAGCCAAGGGGTAACGTGTTACCCAGTTACTGGGTTGTGGAGGTCAGATAGCTGAATCCGGTTAGACTGGAAGCCGACCCTAACATAGTTGGGATAAGGCTAGGCAGATTGCTTGATTGATTAACTATAACAAACCAGGTTAATCAGTCTATCTGTAAATTCTACATCATTATTAAATTATACTAACATCCACCAATCATTAAATCTTTTCATAATTAAATATCTGCCATTCCGACTCCGGAGGCTTCAAGATTTTAGTCCAACATCTAGATTATTTAGAGCAAATTCTAATATTGCCACAAATTATGAAGGATACGGGTAGTTTCATTTAAACTGGCATTGTTATAACCAACAGACAAACCTTTTTATTTGATGATTTTGAAGATAACTACTGCTATACACTACCAATATTAGGTACAGCTAGTTGCAATGCTTTAATAAAAATTGTAAAACAATAATTCACGAACTTAAAAAAAATAGGCTCCCAATAATACAATAAAGATGAGGCTTTAGTTTATAGAAAGTGTTGTTCTTAATCGAACGAATAAAAACTCTAAACTCACAAGAGGCTCTGTGGGGAGGACGGAAATGCTAGCGAAAGTGGTACCTTCACTTTCAGCTCACTTACTTATTTGTATGTAACTAGCATTATTTACGAGTACTACTGGCTTTTACCGCCTCAACAATATAATCTATCGATAGAAGGTACTTCCGCACGAATAAGTCCGTCTGATTGTGCTTGTGTAACTGTGGCCTTATTTAAAAAAATCTCTGAGCTGTCTCTGGAATTTGAATTTAGAGTCTGCTTCTCTGCTTCTATACAGAAGCAGATTCTAAATTCAAATTCCCCATAGAAATTTTGAATTTAGATTCTACTTACCAGTATTTTAACTAATCGCGAGTATAAAAAGTGTTTTATGAATATCTAAGTCTGAATATGCATATGAAATAGAGCTCGCTCTGACGTCACAGGCACACCGTTGCGCGTTGCTGTTGTAGATCTGTGGGCGTACCGTAGCAAACGTCTGTTTAACCTTTAACACATCGTAGGCGTGACAGGTCCATATGGACTAGGTTTTATTCATCCCCAACATTATATCTAGTTACGTACGCTACGCGATTCAACAGGGCTGACCTAAAACCGTAATGAAGTTTCTGCTGTGGTTGATAGTGTTAGAATAAAACTCTATTGACGTATTTGGCACAATCTATTTCGACACTCTTAATAAGTCGAACGGTACTTTTTTGTTTGTTCCTTAGATGTTTATCCGGTGCCGATCGAAATTACAATTACATTTATTACGTAGGTTGGTACTTGTGATTGAGCACTTTTCGGATGAAAGCGGCCATGTTCAGTCATACTCTGATAAATTGACTTCATTTAAAGTTCTTTTAATCCTGGCAATGAAGTAATAGAATATCCTGGCCTTTCGCATTCCAGGCAATAAGCTGCAATAAATTCAAATAAAGTACTCCGACGCGTTGACTCTGTCGCTTCCTGTCAGAAGGACAAAGAAAAGATTGTGTTTATTTTTATGTTAGGATAGAATTGTAAGCAGAAAGTGAAAGAAAATGGGTTCAAAGAACTCTTATAGAGCTATCCCAGCCGTATTCGCAATATTCCCTCAACTAGAAATCCAATCTTAGACCGCTGATAAGATCGTGCTAGCCTCTAGACGGACGCGGCTAACAATTACTGACGACGCCTGGGCTTATTGAAACTGTAACTCAATTACTGCTCTCGGGTTCTCCGCACTTATTACTAATTTCACCTGATCACATAGGCGATAAACTCAAAGAGCCTAGAGTTCACCGTACTAGTGCATTGTTTAGTTATCAAGAACTATGAATATTAATAAATAATTTAAGACGATGACAGTCGCCAACGACCTTGAGGAAACAAAACGCGCACTTGTTTCACACCCGCGCGACCTGAAATTCAGTAGTTTTTGTACTTTCCTTATTATGCTATGTCTTTAAAGACATATAATAAAAAGCCTTAGTAAAAATATAGATTTGATGATATTATAAATTTTCACCATCTCAAAGACAGTATAATTACTGTCTTTGAGATGCTGAAAATTTCAGTAAAATACGATCAGCGGTTTTGGTGCGATTGTCGTTTTTTCGTCCGTGTTAGCCATAAATGTACAAATTAATTACACTATAGTTACAAGATAATTACCTTGAAGATACAGATTATTCATCGCACTCCAAAGAGGACTTCTTTAGTGCGTTATCACGGACGCGGTTTGACGGAGAAAAACGTATTATATGTGCGCATTTGTAATTCGTACGACCATGATCATACGTTCAAATAATCAGCTACTGAGGGGCGCTTGGCGATCGGCGCCTTAACATAACACACATAACGTCACACCAGTTTTCTCTGAAGGGCTAAGCAGAAGTAACTACAGTACCTACACCCGTATTTCCCCAGTTATATTAGGTTAACAATTTACTTAAATCCATCTCAGTAAAAAAGTGCAGTCATTTGACTCTGCAAGTTCTATCTTGCTTGGGAAAACTCATTCATTTGAATCTATGTGTTCTACCCATATCTCGATATTTTCTTAATAAACGTATCTACGTACGGTATTTTCCCGATGTTACGTTTTCCTGGTATAAAGATGAGGTAGGGCTCACAAATGATGGTACTTATAAATAAAGTGGTACTTATAACTCTTAAAAAAAATATAGTTGCCTTAACGAGCAGTGTACTGTTGCAACTACGTCACAACTAGATTGACCTTTACGAAAATAAAATATATTTTCTTAACTACAAAAGGTGGTGGGAGAATTCAAAGAATGCGAGGGCAAACAAAGATTTTTAGGTTTGCTTTGTCGAGAGCAGTGGTGGCCCAGTGGTATCGGCCGCGATTTACAAGGTGTAAGTCGTGGGTTCGAGCCCAGGCAGGTGCTTTACTTTGTGTAAATTATTTTATCACCACTGCTCTCAAAACGGTGAAGGAAAACATCGTGAGGAAACCGGCATGTACTAGAACCAATAATTCGAAGGCATGTGACATCCACCAACCCGCACTGGGCCTGCGTGGTGGATTACGGCCCATTCCCTCTCTCACAGAGAGGAGGTCTGTGTCCCAGCAGTGGGAACATTAATAGGCTGAAGATGATGAGGTTTGTATAAAAACCCCGTTTTCTGTTATTTTTAACAGCATTATCTACTAGTAAAGGCTCTAGTTTTTAGTTTAATGACCAGTTTTTCCTGTTGAATTCAGAAGTAGGTAGGTATTAGGCGCCAGTTTTTACCTACACAGACAGTGTTAAAAAAAAACAACAACAATAGGTTTAAATGCATTTATCTGCACAGTATAGCTTAACAATCACGATTTGTCTATTTCATTGGTTAATAAATATGAGTCACGAGCATAAAACAATTAGAATACGTCATCTTTTTATTATAACAAAACCGGCCAAGTGCGAATCGGACTCGCGCATGAAGGTTTCCGTACAATTATCGCATTTTTTTTTTTGTATTTATTGTTATAGTGGCAACAGAAATACATCATCTGTGAATTGAATTTGAATTTCAACTGTCTATCTAGCTATCACAGTTCACGAAATACAGCCTGGTAACAGACAGACAGTCGGACACTGGAGTCTTAGTAATAAGGTCCCGTTTTTACCCTTTGGGTACGGACCCTAAAAACAATAAATACCTATATCTATTTATAATTGAGTAATAAAATGTTAATTACAGACCTCTTTACCTTATGCCAAAGATTAGTATATTATTGTGATAGAAGAAATCTAGATAGGTAAATATGTACAAATAAAAAACCCAAAACATATCTGCGGTAAAGTAAATATTTTCAACGGAAGTTGTTCTATGTTATCTAATCAATTGAGCTCTGAAAATTGTAACCTATACCTATTTCTGGTAGGTAAGTAGAAAATAAAATAAAGATAAGGAACTCGCTTCTTAAGAAAGGTTATGTGAATGTTTGTGAAATTATTGTAATGGGGACTGCCGCGTATGAATTCGCCGCTAGAGGCGCTAGTGTAGCGTAAGGTCTCCGTTATGTCAAACTGCACTGTTTCTATTGTGAGTGGGCGAGATTTCGTAATTATATTATTATTGTGAATATTTTGCAATATCTGAGACACTGATAATATAATACAAGCATACACATGCCTCATCCCATACAAAGAAACCGTGCCGACGTAACTAGCGTTATTTATCTGATTAAACCGATTATTTTATGTCAATCGATCGCTTAAGGTTCCGTTCCACGGCGATAGATAGATCACCATCTATATCCGTTGAACGGAACGGAACGCGATCGAGGTACAAAAAAATATCAGTATAATCAGTACAGTAGGTCGGCACGGTTTCTTTGTATGGGATAAGATACCACTGCCTCAGAGAAGTAATGGCTAATATGAGTACTAGCTTCTGCCAGCGGTTTCGCCCGCGTGAAAGACGAAAATGTTCCCGAGGGAAGATATTACCGGGATAAAAAGTATCCTATGTGCTATTATTACTGACTATGATCTGTCCCTGTGCTAAATTTCATCCAGATCCAAAGAAGTAATAAACACACACACACACTCACTCACAAACTTTCGCCTTTTTATTCTTATTCTTTATTGTACAAAAAACATAAAACATACAAATACAATAGGACAATTTATGTACAAAGGCGAGCTTAACCCATAGTTGGGTTCTCTAACAGCAAACCTCAGTTTCGTAGAAATATGACATTTGAGGATAGTACATTCATGTGCACAACAAAATCTTATTAAAAAATCTTAACAATATTAAATAATAGTAGTATTAGTGTGATGAATGTCAGTGCTCTAAGGTATTAAATATGATTTAAATGTAAACTCAGTTTTCACGCCCTTAGTAGGGACCTACGTAACAAACTTTGACAGCTATACTTCTGGACCTTAGTCAACTTTCCAAGTTTAAACTGACGTTATTTAGTTTATCGTCATTGTCACAGAAAAATAAATGATACCAGCCTTTTACTGTCCCACTGCAGGGCCTCTTCTCATAACGAGAAGGCACAAACATTAATCACCTCGCTTTCTCAATGTGCGTTGGCAATTTCAATTTATTATATTAACACAGAAATACATGAATTAGTATGGAGAATCATAATTTCAAATAGTGTTTTCAGGAGACACCTTTTATAAAAACACCTTCATAAACTCAACATAGCAAACAATCTTTAGAAAATCAATGCATTGAAAATCTTTTTTATTTACCGAAACCTTGTAACTAAACGCCCAGAAAGTAATTGCATGACCACAGTAAAATTACTTCAATTGTTTTATGTTTAACCAGCTGATCAGTCGTATTATTTACGACGCGATGTTCAAAACAGCTTACGCACACTCGAATTAAAAACACGATAATACACGTACGTGTGTAGGCATGCCTTAGTACGTCAGACGGTGTGCACGAATTATTTAATTTGATTATGTAGCAGTATTTTACATGCCTTCATAAAATTTAAGTGCATATAACCACGAGATTCCAAATAACTTTATAAGGGTCAAAATTGCATCACTTTTCCTCAACAAAAAACGCAATTTTTTTGTAGGCAGCAGAATTTCAACCTTTCGCGGTTAGTAGGAATAATCTATACTTTAATTTCTATACAAAATATTAAATCAGTTGTGGATAATCTAACTTCTTCTACAAAAACTAGCCATTTGAGTTTTGGGAGAGTATGACTGCACTTTTGACCCTTGACTGTACAGTAGTGTTTTTCTATAAAATCTGGCCGTGAACACCAAGGGCAAATGAGTTTGAAGTTAGATGCCAATACCTGGCTTTTAGGTGGAATGATGGCTCGCTTGAAGCTTAGGTACTCATCTTGGTTCTCACAAAGTGATTTTTGCAGAATTGACGGGCAGAACTTTTTTTCTTCATAATACGTTCTCTTCTCTCTCTTCTTCTCTTTTAAAAAGCATGAGGTTATCTATGTTCTACAGAGTACAAGTTTCAACATTTTTAAGTGTGTTAGCTGACAAGTGTTTCTAATTGGATAGTAACAATTTACAAATCAAAGCATAACGCTATGTAATAAAGTTTGCAAGGAAACCGTTTTAAACTAGTTTTAAAACATTTCAGATTGCATAATTTATATACTCGTATCGCTTTGCTATTTTTATCACTGCCTAAAAATATCTTGAGAATTAATCGATCGAAAATATTCTTAATTATAAATAAAGGCAAATTGTGATTTTAGATTTTTAAATCATATCACGAGCTCTAAATTCAAAAAACTGAGCCTAGTTCCACATGTCAAGATCTTTGCATAGATAAGTATTCTTCACAGTACAAATATTTTTTCTTACATTCCATTTTCGCAACTAAAGCATCCGACAATTAACAAGAGCGAACAATGCGAGGCTTGAAAATTGGAATTTTGACATACATAGAATGGAATTCGCCCCTCGCTCGCCTTCTCATGTAATTATGCAACTGCTCTAGTACAATAACAATGGAAACGATAAGCGTATGTGGGCTAACAGTAGTGGTAAGCTGGTAAGTATGGTGAAAGTGTCCGAGCGGGGTCCGCGAAGGTCGCCACGCCGCCACGCCACGCCGCCGGTGACGTGCTGCCCGGAGTGCCCACTACAGCGCGCACGCATCGCCGTCACTGACATTACCGATCCAAATGTCACGCAAATGTCAACGTATACTCGTGATTGTAGACTTGAGCTTAACAAAGTACACGCTAGTCGTAAACACAATTCAAAACATGGACGCGGAAGCTGTTACATGACAAATATTAACTCGAGATAAACCTTTTCAACGGAATTATCGACTACATTGTGGTTGTGGCTGATAATAATGCAAGCGAGTCTCGTTCGTTCTGCTTAAAAATGTTTGTACCGCAAGCACAGCGTTGTTTAATATTTGAAATCCAGCAATAAAAATAAAATTTCCCTGTTATTAGAACAGGTGCGAGTTTGATACGAGTGACGCAAATGGTTCATTGTAAATATTAGTGTATTATGTCTTGAGTTAATACAATGAGATTCTTTTTACCGCTATTATGTATTAAACTTACGATAGACAATGAAATGTACGAGTTTGTTTTTCTATAATAGATAGTGTGTTTCGATTAAATAGGTGTGTACAGAGACTACGTAGAGCTAGATAGATACTTCGTATCGATCATAGGTGAACGCTTGAAAAGCTGGATGCTTCACACGTCCATTTAACGAACCTTCATGGTTTCAGTAATTAACTGAAGAAGAAGTGTAATTAAGTTGTTTTGTAAATCAGTATTACTGCTATTATATAATGCGTTGTTGCAAATGTGTGCATAATTGGTGTGGTTGATTCAGCGTGCACGTGTGAAATGCACGCGATAGTGGCGGAGAGCGGCGCACGCATACCGCGGAGCGCGCCGAGAGAGCTCGCCAACCAAAACATCCGGATGTAAGAACCGCTGTATTTTTCTGCGAGATTTAGTTATTTTTCAATAATATGCTCTTGATCTGACACGCCGCAAATCCAATTTTGCGATATAGTAGGCGTATAACACGTGTAGAACAGACTCGTGGGACGTTGACTCAGTCTTGAGTTCTTGATTGAGTGATTGATCTTATTTTTAACCCCCGCCGGAAAAAGAGGGGTGTTATAAGTTTCACGTGTGTTGCTGTGTATCTGTGTATCTGTCTGTGGCATCATAGCGCCTAAACGGATGAACCGATTTCGATTTAGTTTGTTTTGTTGTTGTATTGTTGAAAGGTAATTTTGTCGAGAGTGTTCTTAGCTATGTTTGAATAAAATCGGTTCAGCCGTTCAAAAGTTTTGGGCGTTTTACTGTTTCAATCGGGGTGTTTTCGGAAGGTAAATGTGTGGGGGCTTTTTATATTTTGAAATTTTACTTGTTGACAACATATCAGTAAAGGGCTTTGATATTATAAACACACGATTCGTATAAAATATTTTCATATAACTGCCACTTCAAAGTCAAAGTAAAATATATTTTTGCAACTAGGCCAATAAACGGCACTTTTGAACGTCAAATAAATTAAAATTGAAATTTACAAGTCATAAAATTTTATTCTACCGTGCATTCGGCAAGTAGATTGTTATGGAGAAGAACGTACAAGAAACTCCATACTTCTTACTCTTTGTTAAAAAAATAGGTTTTTTACAATATTTACATAGGTACATTCATTAATAAATTAATATATGTGAGGACGATGCACCCAGAATAGCTCTACACACTATACTACGTACAGGTATAAAGTATTAAAAAGCATTAACAGGAAAATTAATTAATTTGATAAGTAGGAACATGGTTCTCACATATATATATAATTCAACAACACTTAATACTTCGTCAAAGGTCAGAGCCATAATTTTAAAACTTATATCGTAACTAACATACATAGATTGTAACTTTACGGTTAATTATATGACTAACTAGTAAAATATCTACTTAAAATAGTAATAATGTCTGTTAAATTATTACTGCATTTTAAACATTGATAAACAATTAAAAGCAACATTACTTATCTCTAAGAATATGTCCTTAAACACACACATTTTAATGATTTAATCAATTATTAATTAGTTTTAATGTTGATACTTTTCATTGAAACACCAATTAACTCTTGGAAACCGGTCTATTTTAAGTGGAACGATACCCAAAGTTACTCACTTGTGGCGAGCGAAACTGACCAGTCAATCTCGAAACCAGGTCTACGGGCGGGGTTCTTTAAATGAATAATTAAACACGTGCCTGCACTGCTCCACTCACGGCATACATTAAGTGAGAGTAGCCTTAACTTATTGCTACAGTATAACTAGTAGCTAGCTGAAGTCTAGAATAAAATTTCGTCAGTGTACCAGTTTATCGCCTCTATCATCTGAACTCTCTAAACAAACATAAGCACATGTAGCAGACTACTAGCAGTATGCTAAATCATCAGAAAAAAACAGGTTTAAAAGTAAAAATCTAAAATTAATAAAAATCGTAGCCGTAGGGGTTACGCCGTAGCCGCGTAGCATCTTCGTAGCAAAGATGACGTGGCACAGAAAGCTCGCTCCTCAAGTACAATTTATGTCAGCTACAAAGCTAAGCGTTATTTTAAAGTCCTTAGATAAAGTACCTATAGATTTAGCCTTAAAATGAGCTTGATTGATAGAGCGAGATCGCTAATTGGCAGCCCTATGTAAATAATAAGGACAAAAGATTATTTTTGTCCTTGTCACCATGGCCGGCTTTTGTTGTTTGTCAAACGCTAATATCATGGCAGGTTTGACAAACTAACTCGGTCGTGTTTGTATTTTTTTGTGATTTCGCGGGATTAAGTGTTTATTGAGACAAGGAATTGGGTTATTTATTGATAATAAGTGTCAGTGCGATGGTGGGTTGAAGTGTTCTAGGCTGTAAAAGCCAAAGTGTTATTGTTATTGTTGTTTCATGTGCGGCCACGCCATGGCTCCATCTATAGGTACTTTATCTAAGTTAAAGTCTATAAATAATGGAAAACAGGTTGTCTAGCAGATAATATGCATGTCTTAGTAAGTCCAGATCCAGTCAACTTTCTAGGACCACTTTCGCAGCGAGAACAAAGGTTCCATGGCCTTGCATTTTTTCAATTATAATTATTCTTTAAGTTAGTGCTAATAATAAGTGTGACTTATTCACGTTGCGAAAGCGGCAACAATTTGACTTGCCGCCTATTGCTTCGGTTAATTAGTTAGGCGTTAAGTAAGTCTATTATGTATGTAAAGTTATCGGTCGAAATAACTGTGATTGATTTGAAATTTTAATTAAACCTTTGTATAACACGAATAATTGAAACAAAGACTGAGATAAGTAGCTCTATATTACCTTTTATAGGGTAGGTACGTAGCTCAGTTTTACCAATCATACTTTTTTTTTTTTTTTTTTTATTATCGATAGGCTCGCGTTTGACCACTACCTCGCCTGATGGTAAGCGATGATGTGGCCTACGGTGAAGCACGCTTACCTAGAAGAAACCTACTACTACAGTGTATCACTATTTTTAACCTACCTCAGGTTTCTCTCTGAATGTTTACTTGGCATTTATTAAAAACGTTTACTTTAGATAGTTGTTTATATGACTTTGTTTAACAAAAAACAATCCGAATTATGAGCACTGAACAGTAACACATTATTGCGGTTTAAGGTTACACTAGTTGAAAATTCTTCCATACAAACGTAGTCTAGAGATTACTCCACTGTTTGACGATGTACGTTCAAAATAAAAAATTATATCAATTTGTCTCATCATTATCTAGTCCTGTATGGAAACAGAAATGTAAAAAAATTATATATTTAAAAGTTATGAGCGTCGAAAGTTCCATATTTCGTATAGTATATATAGTAAGTTATAGGGATAGATTAGTAATTCAACAATTCAAATAATTGTACTTTGAAAATATACATTTAGTAGTTTTTGCATGATATCTAGATTCCCAAAGGTCTGTTCATCACAGCATCTATTTCTTGTGCACGTGTTGTCAGATAAGATAGCATGCATTTTAAACCCGCGCACAAAATAGTTCGTGCCGTCGACTTGTTCAACCTTAAGGGAATCAGCTGAACACTAACTATCCAAGTACATCGTTAATCTAGCACTTCTACAGCTTATCGAGAATCATAACACTAAAATGACGCTCTCCATTAACGCGGGTGCGTAGGTACTTATCAGTATAAGTAGTTCAGAGAAGGCGAACCTATGGCACGCGTAGGTAGGTACCAGTGGTGGCACGTGGCAAAACAATCCGGGCATACTAATATACGATTGATTAGCAACTAGGTAATTTGCAGCAACAGACATCACACTAACTTTTACTTTTATATTTAAATAAACATGCTGTACGAATTTCGGGTTGCAAATGAAAACGTTACATTTATAACATCTAGTTTTTTGTACATTAAATCACCAATTCAACATTTTTTGGCGGCACGTTATGGTAATTTTCGATATAATTTTATAAAAAATGACACGGTCACCAAAAAAGGTTCACTATCCCTGATGTAGTGTAAGCGTGTCGTTTGTTCTCGCCGGGCGCCGCGTGGGCGCCGCGCCTGTCGCTGTCGCCCGACGGCGCCAGCTAGCGCCCCACCCCCCAACAGGATACAGAAGCGCCATTTAGAACAATGATGATTGAATTATAAATAACCATTCAAAAGCCGCTATTACGTGTGCAAAGGGTGACGCGAAGTTACTTTTTCAATTCTATATTTGATTTTAACCTTTCGCCTTGTATTCCTGGCAACTGGAGCTACCTGTAGCTGAGAAACGAGCTTATGAGTACCGATTATTCACCAAAGGCACTACTTGACTAGTCTATCTTACCTTTATACCACCCTCGTGAGTCAATCTTTAGTAGATTGCTGATGCTGCGACTATCTAAGCAGAGTCTTTCAACTATGCCTGACTTCGTATCAACTATCTACGAGCTATTATCACTTTTGATGTGAGGAATGACAGGAGGAGCTCGTGGTTAAATAATAACAGCCGCACTGGTCGATCATCAAAGTTAAGCAACGCTTGACGAGGTTGGTCCGTGGAAGGGTGACCATTTCAACATACCGAGTTTCCTCCGTGCCTCGGCAAGCACGTTAAGCCGTTGGTCCCGGCTGTCATTTGAAGATCTTTGACAATCGTTACGGGTAGGCAGAAGCCTTAGATCTGACACCAGGCTAGCCAAGAGGTGTCGTGCTACCCCGTTACTGGGTTGTGGAGGTCAGATAGGCAGTCGCTCCATGTAAAGTACTGGTACTTAGCTGAATTCGGTTAGACTGGAAGCTGACCCCAATGAAGTTGGGCAAAGGCTAGGCAGATTGATTGATGTGAAGAATGACTCTTGATCCCATTCACAGTGTCCGGCGCCCTAAGTGAGCATGTACCTACGACATCTAGCGTCACTGTCATTACTTTGTACTATATAGCGACATCCCACTGCCCACTGCCCACAGTCCAGTCACCACCCGACACTGGCTATTAATGGTTATTCAAATTTCACCAGCGGACGTCATTGACTCCGTCACAAATTGTTATCAAGTTGAAGGACGACAAAATTTTTGATACGTAGGTATTGGTTGAGTAAATTGTTGTGTGGGTTGGTACTCGCGTACCCATAACGTGATAAGGATTTCTAAATTGATGAACAAATTATCTAACAAAATAAATAGGCCAATACCTATAAAATATTTGAAATGCTTTTAAATCCACTGATGTATCACGCGTCAAACGCAAGAATGCATATGTAAGTGGCATACTGCAATACGTTCTTTTTAAATTGGAGTAGAGCCAAAACGAGGACGTAAATTATACGTACTCTGTTAGAAATCACTTGACCTTTATTTCCAGATTATATTGGTTAGGTCCTTAGTTTTGAAGATGTAACAGTATCACGTAAATAAACGTGAACGTGTTAACCTTGAGAAGATTCAGACAAACAATCAACAAGTGTCTCCGTATAGACAGATTGAGACATTGAGTTAACCCAGATACTTGAAATCTTTTAGTACCCAAATGAGTTTTCCGCATTGAGTCCAGGAGTAAGAATCTACTCCTGCACAGTGATTAGTTAAAGTGACGTACGTTTTCTGGTCCAAACCGCTGCTGCTTTTTTTGGACAAGTCCAAAACACAGTCGACAGTACAATGAAAATAAAAGACAATTTATTTAAATCACTTAACCTTCAGTCGTTGATGGCTGCATCCACATGCAACTTAATATATAAATAACAATGTGCACCTGTGTAACGAGAAGTTTGTTTGTTTCAGATTTAGATATGCCTCAGTGGGCGAGCGCCGAGGGCGGAGGCTCGGAGGCCGAGTCTCCCGACCAGATGATGCTGTATTATGAGGACGAGACCTCCCAGTATTATGACAACAAACCTGATATTGCTGATAAAATTGAACAAGCAGGAGGTAAGATTTTCAAAAATTATAATACATGTTTTATATTGGATGTCGTCGGTGAATATGGCAACTTTTTTACAAATAGTAGTTTCCAAAAACTGCAAATTGCGTAGTACGTAGGTACGTATCCTTTCCATCGGTGAATCGTGGGCGTGTATGTAGTCTTACACAACTCAACTTCATATTCCTCTAACTAACGCTTTTAGGAATTACAGCACAAAAGTGTGACCATGATTAAAAGAAATATTTTTGAAATTAATCTACATGGATATTGAATTTTAATTTATTATTATAATACGTACAACCGTTGGAAAGCACGAAGCAGATAAGGGCATTACGAAAATCACCCGTAGCCGTGCGTACAAATCGATTAGTCTGCACTCGCTCTTACGCAAATAGTTTATCAAGCGTGCAGCCGCGTCATGTAATGCCCAAGTTTCGTACAGAGCAGCTGACTTGTTGCACAAATGTTTAACTCTTTAAATTTTAAATTCTCACTCCGGTGTCGTGTCGCCGCACTCACCGCCAGCCGCCAGCTTCGTGCTTGCCAAGCAACGGTTCGTGACGGAGAACGTACAACGATCAGTCGCTGAGGTGACGTATGCATTATGCATACAACAGCTTATTTTTAATAAACTCACGCCCACGTATTTACTTTCTTTATTACGTGGCTTATCTCTATTTAATTAGTATTAGTGACTAGCAGAGTGTGCATCGAAGGTTTTTTCACAAACTATTTGCATTATACAGGTTGAGTTTTTCAAATAGACGTGGATGGCCAAATCCGAAAATATGAGAAATAGCGAAAAACACTCAAAGGAATCACGAGCCCGGTGTTGATGAAAATTCAAAACTACATCGTTGTATTTTTTTTTAAATCAATATTCCTGCCCAGAATCGAACCCGTTGGTTTTGGAACAAAAACACGTTCTGTATTATTATTATTACATAATGCTATAGTATCGCTTATAAGGATAACATTCTGGGGAATAATAACATACGGGAAATTTAAGAAAAGGGCTAATTTTTAACAAAGTACTTGTTTTTAGGGTTCCGTAGCCAAATGGCAAAAAAACGGAACCCTTATAGATTCGTCATGTCTGTCTGTCTGTCTGTCTGTCTGTCTGTCTGTCCGTCCGTATGTCACAGCCACTTTATTCCGAAACTATAAGAACTATGCTGTTGAAACTTGGTAAGTATATGTATTCTGTGAACCACATTAAGATTTTCACACAAAAATAAAAATAAAACAAAAAAATTTGGGGGTTCCCATACTTGAAACTAAAACTAAAAATATTTTTTTTCATCAGACCCATACGTGTGGGGTATCTATGGATAGGTCTTCAAAAATGATATTGAGGTTTCTAATATCATTTTTTTATAAACTGAATAGTTTGCGCGAGAGACTCTGCCAAAGTGGTAAAATGTGTGTCCCCCCCCCCCTGTAACTTCTAAAATAATAGAATGATAACACTAAAAATAATATATGATGTACATTACTATGTAAACTACCAGCGAAAATTGGTTTGAACGAGATCTAGTAAGTAGTTTTATTTTAATACGTCATAAATCGTAAACCGCAATTTACCAAGTACGGAACCCTTCGTGCGTGAGTCCGACTCGCACTTGGCCGGTTTTTTTCTACGTTAAGTACCTCCCTAAACCTAGTGATTAAATGATGGCATTATTTTCAACAAATTACCGGATTCGACAAATCAAGCATTGGAGTACATTCAGCATCACAATAATTTTGATTCCGTTTATAACATTCTCATGTCAACAATTGCATGATCCGTCTTTGTGCTTAACAAAAATATTTCGTCTTTTCTCAAATTTCTCAGAATTGTATTTGTTTGTTGTGTTTTTTTTTCAGAAATCAACGGTTTCGATGCCTGGCTAGGAATAATGATTTGTAAAAAAAACTAATGATGCTTTAATTTTAGTTTTCATCAAAATCGGCCTCGTGCTTCCCTTGAATATTTTTCGCTATTCCTCATAGTTTCGGATTTGACCATCCACGCCCACTTGAAAAACTCACCCTGTATAGTGGTTTATAACATTACCTATAAGTAGAATCAATTAAAACGTCGTTCATCAGTGCTTTAACTTAATGGAAAAAATAACGTTTCAGATTTCTATGACAGCGGCAGTGGCAGCGACGAGCAAGTGGCGCGTCGCGTGTGTCGGCCGCGCCGGGCGGCGGCAGGCTCGTCGTCGTCAGCCGCCAGCAGCAGCGGGCCCACGGGCCCCGGCCGGCGACGCCGCTGTGGCATCTCCGCGCGCGAGCGCAACCTGCGAAGGCTCGAGAGTAACGAGCGGGAACGAATGAGGATGCACTCTCTCAACAGAGCCTTTGAGGTAAGCACCAATAAAAACCCAATCACAACGACAGCAATCCATATCTGTCTTCAATAAGCATTTTGGCTTGACTTAGATTCTTTCATGTTCCAGGATCTCCGGCGGGTGATACCACACGTCAAGAAGGACAACAGGAGTTTATCAAAAATAGAAACACTAACTTTAGCCAAAAATTATGTGAAGGCCCTAACGAATGCAATTTGCAGCATGAGGGGTGAAGTTCCTCGATACCAGTACGTATACCTATTGCATTAATTGCGAATAGTTTCACTTTGCGAAAAATTTAGCATAACTTGAATAATTGGTATCAAAAATAAATACTCATGTGTATCCTGTTTTCTCATTTCCAGATTTAACAGTGACGACGAAAATGTTGAGCCTGTATTTGTGTTAAATCGAGACCAGGAACAAAACAACAACGTACCAAGTGACCAGGACCGAGAAGACTCCAGCACCGAAGCCCAAAGCTGCCTTTGACAAAGACGCACTAGTCCCCGCCTCGCTCTCCTCGTGTCCACCGCCCGCTCTCCCACTGTATAGACGAGAACAAACATTATTACTACGGAACACCATTCAAGGCAAATGCACAATGCGCGTCGTCTTAATGTGTGTGTATATTATACCTATATTTATCTATTAATACTTACTCTCGATAAAAAAAAACTGAATACTGTTTTCCAGTTCAGGCATTTTATACTTCAAAATTTATATTGCTAAAAAAATCGGAGCATCAGAGACTCAAGACGTCGTAGCGGTATTAGCCCTCTAGGCTCTATCCAACGCAGATTAAGTGGATGTTTACCTGTCTAGTTAGGGAACATAATGGAATTGAATCATTGAGGTAAAGAACAAAAAGTAATATGAGCGAGTAAAGCGTTTAATCTTAAAAGTTACGGCCAGAGAAATTTATTTTAATAAACCTGTTTAAAAGTATTAGGTACGCAAGCAAAATCCAACAATTAAAAAAAAAACAATGTACTTCGATACCTGCAAGAGCACACCCAAAGACCAATGGTACGAATTATTTGCTAGATATTAAAGTATTGTAATCGTTATTTAAGCATGTTATTAAAATGACATAAAAAAGCAAAAAAAAAAATGGAACAAGATTTGGTAATTGGATTGATGACGGATGCTAATCTCCACCAACAAATAATATATGAAATATCTAACTGGGTAAACATTATTTATTAATACAGTAAAAAAAAATAGTTCACAAAAACAAAGAAATATTAAAATCTAGCTACAAAATTCGTAGACCTATCCAAACCTTACTTATCAGGCGCAGGCCACACAAAAATGGCGTCGGGCGCGGACATGGACGGGCGGCTTCCTATTCCATTCTAATTTCAAACAAAATGCATGGAAATAAAGCGCAATTTAGGACACACAATATGTCGTTGTTCGGACGTGGTTATTACGCGCCTGATCAAATTGCGCTTTACTTCCATGCATTTAGTTTGAAATTAGAATGGAATAGGAAGCCGTCCGTGCCATGTCCGCGCCCGACGCCATTTCTTTGTGGCCTGTGTTTTAGTGCCTTGATGCCTACCAGCTGACATAAATGTCTAAAATGAAGAAGAGCAACGATCAAGGGATACTAATAAATCAGATCTCAAAGCTATTCCATTACAGAGTTAGAATAGTAAAGATTTTGTGCTAATACCTTGTTAATTTTATTAATCCTCTGTTGTAAATTGATTTTTCTCATGGTGCCAAAATGATCGCTTACCTACCTTTTGTCAAACATAAAATTACTTCTGTGTAGTAATTTGTATATGTAATTAACAAAATATCAATTCTGTCTACAGGTAAATAGTCAATTCAACTTTATAGGATTTTTGATGAATTAAGTATAATAAAAAGATGTCAGTAATTTGTGATGCGTTCAACAATTTTTGTTTTAGATTTATCTTCCTACGTCGTATTTTATAGGCATCGCCATATAATGCGATCTATTGCGTTATTAAAATATTATAATTAACGAAATCTCAACTTATAGTTACCTACCTACCTTTGAGTTTATTTAAGTTTAGTTTATGATATGAATAGGTACATAATTTGTAAGTACATTTACCTACAATAAGAATGTTTGCAGAAACCACCTGGCTGGTTATGAGCATTCTTAATTAAGCATTTTTGCAGTCATTATGACTTAGATGTAGTTATAAAAATGTGCAAATGTATTTTTTTTTGTATTTTATGCAAACAACTTGTGATTAAATTATATGACAATTATATCTGCGAGAACATTATAGACATGTATTTTTATTTTTTATAATCCCTTTTCTATACCAATATTATAAAGAGGAAAGATTTTTTTGTTTGTTTGTTTTGTACCGAATAGGCTCCGAAACTACATGACCGATTTTAAATATTCTTTCACCTATGGCAAGCTACATTATTCCCGAGTAACATAGGCTATCATATTGACGGGAACGAAGACGGGGGGTCAGCTAGTCTATTATAAAATTTTCGCCGCACCAAGATTTTTTTTTAATAAAAATTTTGTTAAAAAAGATCACAGAGGACGTGGATAATTTATAATAATACACAACCACTGTTACTGTGGAGCAAATCGTACAGAAAGTGTATACAAATAAAATATTACCTTCCTTCATTCCTTACTACATGTTTGAAATTATATCATGATTATACAAACATAGGTTTAAATTATGTTAGTAAAATGTAAATGAAAAAAAAACTTAACTTAATATTTGTTAGTGTTGTGTGTTAGTATTGCCGTTTTCTGTCTCTATTTCAGTGTAAGGACCGCCTGAGGCGGTAAAAGCCTCCTCCAAATGCATCCTAGTAGGTGTGCTGGTCTAAAGTTTGCAGTTTTGACAATATCGTCTCTTCACCTTTTAAAAGGCCTGCCTCTTCTCCTTTTAACAGATTTGGGGTCTAGTTTGTAATGATCTGGGCCCTTCATTGTGGTTCCAGCGTCTGGATGTGTCCTACCCATCTCCATTTAAGTTTGAGTACCTGCTTAATCATGTTTATAGATCTTGTTGTTTTCCTTATCATCGAGGTTTTCACTCGGTCTCTTAGTTTTATATTCATGAAACTTCGTTCTAGTCCTCTCTGACAGGTCCTAATTTTCATTTGTTGTCTCTTTGTTAAGGACCAAGTTTGAGACGCATAAGTGAGGCAAGTTTTTAATCAGGTATACATAGCTTCAGCTTTCAGCCTTGATAGTTAATAAATTTTTTTTTGAATGTCGTTCATGGCCCAGTATTTATTCTGTTTGTTTTTTATTCTAGTATTTATTTCCTTTTCGCTACAATCTTTAAATTATATGGCATGGCCGAGATAGGTGTAGTCTTACACGAAATGAATTGATATTGAGTTGTAAGTAATAGGAACATGCCGTACGCAAAATACGCGCTTAGACGAGTTGCGGACACCAGCCCGTCTTAACTTAACTTAACTTAATAGGAACATGTTCTTTATTTGTCCTAACTTTTGTTTTATCTTTGTTGATCTCGACACTCGTGTTCTATATTTTTGCTATGTATACTGAGGGTTTCCAACATCACTTGCAACTCTTCTGGTTCTTCAGAAAATATGACGATGTCGTCCGCGAATCTAAGATGCGTCAAAATTTTCCGTCTATCCTGATTTCCGTATTTTGCCAGTCTAGTTTTCCGAAGATATGTTCCAATACTGCGATGAAAAGCTTGGGGGAGAGTGGGTCACCCTGTTTAACACATCGTGCTATCTTAAATGATGAGCTTGTAACTTTGATTTACACTCGAACCATGTTGTTTTTGTATATTTCCTTAATGAGCTCTATATATTTAGTGTTAATACCTTGTACTGTTAGTGTCTGCCAGATAGAGTAGTGTGATATAGAATCGAATGCCTTTGATTAGTCTTTATAGGCCAAAAAGTCGTGGATCAATCGCAACTAGGTGTTAGATGGGGTCATCAGCTGCAAATATTGTTCTACGGAAGGTCCTTAAGGTCAACCACTGCAGAGTTTATTTTTAAATAGGCCTAACCGAGTTTTATGGTTGGAGTTGGGTAAACTTTGGCCTTGCTACGAATGATCGTCCGCGAAAGATATCAAAGCCACGCAAAACCATGTGTAATATCATTTTAGAACCCCTATTAAATGCGCCAAAACTTGTAATAAAGGGTCACTTTTCGGTAGAGTATTTTTTATTCACAGTGGGGTCCGAAGTAAATAAAAAGTTATGATTTGGGAAAAATTTTTTTCGTAAACTTAAATTATTTTCAAAACACCCAATAAACAACCTTAAATAGCATGTCTAATGCAAGGACTCATCAGTAACAATCTAGTGAAAATTATAAAAAAATTACAGTATGTAGATTTTTTTCGAATTTTAATAAGAATTAGTAAAAAAACCGGCCAAGTGCGAGTCGGACTCGCGCACGAAGGGTTCCGTACTTGGTAAATTGCGGTTTACGATTTATGACGTATTAAAAAAAAACTACTGACTAGATCTCGTTCAAACCAATTTTCGCTGGCAGTTTACATAGTAATGTACATCTTTTTAGTTTTATCATTCTTTTATTTTAGAAGTTACAGGGGGGGACACACATTTTACCACTTTGGAAGAGTCTCTCGCGCAAACTATTCAGTTTAGAAAAAAATTATATTAGAAACCTCAATTATAACATTATATACATATCATTTTTGAAGACCTATCCATAGATACCCCACACGTATGGGTTTGATGAAAAAAAATATTTTTAGTTTTAGTTTCAAGTATGGGAACCCCCAAAATTTATTGTTTTATTTTTATTTTTGTGTAAAAATCTTAATGCGGTTCACAGAATACATCTACTTACCAAGTTTTAACAGCATAGTTCTTATAATTTCGGAAAAAAGTGGCTGTGACATACGGACGGACAGACAGACAGACAGACATGACGAATCTATAAGGGTTCCGTATTTTGCCATTTGGCTACGGAACCCTAAAAAGACAATTTTAAATTATAACTCTGCAGGGGTTGACCTTAAGGACCTCCAGTAGAACAATTTTTTGCAGCTGATGGCCCCATCTAACCCCTAGTTGCGTTTGATCCACGACTTTTTGGCCACCCTGTATAGACGTTTGTCGTACTCTATGTATTTCTCTATTATCTATTTCAGAGTGTGGATATAGTAACAGGTTTATTCTCATCTATCACTTTCATTATTTTTCGAAGCACAGGTGACGTGAATACTATGTGCAATCAAGGAATCAAGCTAATAGGTCAATTTTTGAATCTCATTTTTTATAGAGTAGTACTATTTCAGAACACGTCCACTGTACTGGATTTTTTATTTGTTTTAAAATTAAGTTTAAAACAATCTATTGATTGGCGATTAATTTGTGTATTCCTGCAATGATCATTTCGTTGGTCATACTGTCTGGGCTGGGGTCTTCTCTGTCTTTAACTTTTTGATGGATAATTCTAGTTCGTCGTTTTCTAAGAAAGGTGGGACTGAGTCGTCGTTGCCTGCTCAGTTGATGGTATTCATCTGCATGTATTGACGAGGCTCGTAGAGTTCTTTGTCGAACTATAAATAGCCTGCACTTTCATAACGTCATTCCTATTTGTTACCGTTGAGCCATCAGTATTGCATAGGTGTGACAGTAGGTTTATGGTGGTATTTGATGATCTTGATGCCTTTTGACTTTTTCAAGGAGAGTTTGACACTTCTGTAATTCAGATTAGTTTTTTTAGTTTGTTAACTTCTCTGTTTATTTTACTTAAAACTTCTCAATTTATCGTGTTTTGTTTTATTTTGTTTGTTTTTAAGCTGTTGTCTTTGGTTATAATGACCCTAAAAAAATGCTCTACTAACTCAGATACCGCTAAAAAGGAAAATAAATTAGAATCAATTATTACACAACAATTTATAGAAAATGTATACTTACCCCCCTAATAATCGGTACCCCTTTAGAGGTCGCCGAACGGTGTGGAAAGTTTCGCACCCCCCACTTAAAAGGAAGGATCCTCCGTCTTGATGGCTGTTCTGCCTGGTCGGTTACTGTGGTAAGGTTGATGTCGGGCTGTTATATACCTATAGTAGTATTATATTATCTGTGCCGATACTATAAACGAGCAATAATTGTATCAGTCGGTCCCTCATTACTGATCAGGATCGTGGTCACTGGACCCTTTTGAGCGGACAATCTGTATCCATCGACTCCGGTCCAAAGTTGCCATCACCACCTGCTGGAATTTGCTTTAGGAAGGCGAAAAATCGATCCAGGTAGGTCTCATATCAGGGTAAATTCGTTTTCTCGAATAAATATGTTTTCTCTATTTACACCCGAGCAGAGCTCAGTCGCCTGCTGTTGAACTCTCGCGGATAATTCATGTTGCTCGGTAGGATTTGTGTGATGTCGGGCCTTTTAACCCGACTGCAGGATGTTTTTTGTAGTTTGTATGTGGTGGTATACATAGGAAAATCTCTTTTAAGTAAATAAAACTCGTCGACAAAATAATCAAGAAGTTAGGTGCAAGGAGGTTGCCAAGTAATTTCTAATAGTTTAGGAGTTTCGATTCGCTGATTCCAAATCTGTTCATTATATATTAGTATAATATTTTCTTTCGCACGAATAGTGAGATATTGTTAATTATATAACCGGTACTGATACATTAAGCATGTATTTAAAAACCTCGTAGGTATTTCTAAGCCAAAAATAGTTACACGGATATTCATTTAAAAGTATATTTATTTCAGCCTGTCCTGTCCCTCTGCACGACAAAGACTTACTCCTTCCAAATCTGTAATTTTTTTGCTATGTTAAATTAACCAACCCTGCCTGTAGCCGCCTTAGCTGTAGGTGTCAAGTTCGTCCCAGCCATCTTGTTTATTTTTACAATAATTCGTACTCGTGGGTAGCTTTATTTTGCGTTTAGAAATGCTCATGCAATACTGCACTACCACGGGGAGATAGCGCAGTTATGTGGGACTCCAACCCAATAAAACTGCACCATTTTTCGGCCAGAAAGGGATAGGGAGAGCGGCCTTTATTCCATTCCTCTTGTAGTTAATGACACTTCATGGTTAAAATAGGTCGAATCTGTTCCAAAACCGAATCCGGGCACCCTGACTTCACAAGTTTGGCAATTCTTCGGGCAATGTCGGTAACCCTGATTCTCTTGCGGATCTCTACATTTCTGATTCGATCATGACAGGAAACTCCAAGCATAGCCCTCTCCATTGCCATTTGGGTGACTGTTAGCTTTACTGATGAGACCCATTGTGAGCAACCACGTCTCAGAGCCATAGGTAAGGCAATGTAGGCCACTGGCAACACACACTGGCCATAGACTTTCATCTTGAGACACAGGTAAGTTGGACGATAAGATACCGCGCAACTTCCCGAACGCTGCCCAGCCGAGTCGGATTCGACGATTGACCTCTTTCACGAATTGGCCCTACCCAAATGATTTGATTGTTTGTCCCAGGTAGACATAGTCGCCCACAACTTCGAGAGTAGAGTCTTCGACCAACGACTCCGACTCGCCAAATGTCGAAAAATCCCGGAATGCACCATCGTGCTGGTTGGCGTACAGAAGACAGAGTCAGACAATCCCGGGGGAGCTCGGGCGTCCCCACAGTCTCCAGACTAGTCCTACAATGATGGCGCCATGTCAGTGCCCTGTCTGTGGGTTGTCAGCGTGGAACTTTATCTCACTGCCTTCTCCTCCCGTTTTCACTCTCAATAAAGCCAAAAACATATGGAAACAAAAGGTGTACAGCGGCAGCACTACCAGTCCCTCAGCAATATTACTGCACTCTTACCTCGAAGCTCATTACCACCTGGAGACTGAAAAACGAGCTCTTGTTTTTCTTTCGGAGACGCAGGTCTGATGTCCGTCAGGCGTGTCGTAATTGTCATACCTAGGGTTTACCCTGTAGCAAGATTTAAAACCACGCGCGGGTATATGCATGTACGCCCCAGATGACATCTGCTATCGGTGTCTCCCGTGTCTCCGTAACCTTAAGGACTCTAGGATTTTCGTGCTCTGTGCACTTGTGGACACAGGCCTGGATAAAATTATGTACGCCTGTGCCTACCGATCGCACAGTAGAGATCTGGTGTCAACCTGGCTCACGGAACACCTGTGTGAGGCACAGCAGCGGTACCCTACCGCCCAATTAGTCATATTGGGAGATTTCAATGCCCACCACCAGGAGTGGCTCTTCTCGTTCCAGTGCACAGCAAATTCGTTTTGCAGCCCGCCTCGCCCCTCCGCGCCTACTAGGGCATGAATATCGGAATCTAGGAACTAAATTACCGATATTTGAATTCCGATACTGAGTGATCGAATATCGGAATTTAAAAAAAAACTTATTTTTCGTACCACTTGCTCAAAAAAGTGACATTCTATGCCACAAAAAGCGAACATAACAATAGTCATTTTTAATCTGTTAAAAACAGGGAAAGAAAATTGTACTGAATTTCATTCATCCTCTAGGGGGAGAATGTGATTTAAATTTGGAATACTTACCGAAATTTATACTGAACTACATCTATGTTTACACCATTGAGTTTGTATATAAAGCATTATACATCTTTTTGAAAAAGGAATACGCATTTATTATGTAGTTACGATTATTAAATAAAATTACGAAAACCGACGAGGCCGTATGAGCTTGATGCCTTTGCTTTTCGACAAAAAAATATTAGTCTAGGAATTTGCCGCGTTTTTGTTTTCTTCAAATACATAAACGTTAAGTTTATTTTACTTTTAATTGTTATTATTTTTAATAAATGCTTATCTCATATTATATTTTTTCGCAAATGGTACGAAAAGTAGAGTATTTTCCTCGGTGACAAAGCTGTCTTAGTCTTGGGTGAACTTAAATCCCTCGCTACACTCAGGACTCGTCTTAAATCCCTCGCTTCGCTCGTGATTTAAGTTTTTAACACCCTCGCTACGCTCGGGAGTAAACCTCAAGTCCTTCGTTACGCTCGCGATTTAAATCGTCACCCGCGACAGAAGACACTGCTTTATCCCCTTGGTTAATAATCTACTATTATCTCCTTGTGAAGCGTCGAGCGAGAAAGCTACGGGCTTTCTTACGCTCTATGGTGATTAGCAGTATGTGATGACACTTGGCGGAGCTTATGCTTAGCATTGGACGTCTTTCGGCTGTGATGATGACGATGATGATGATGAAAAATTCTCAGATAGTTTTCATACTTTTGAGAGGGCTGTTTCAGAACGAGTGCCTATCCTTGTTAAACTTTATTTCAAATTCATAATGTGTTACTTACTTGGAAACCTTAATAAATTAAAGTTTAATATTTTTCAGTCTTCTGCTTGTATTGAATACAATAAATTAGTATATTCGATCACTAATATGTTGGATCAATCAACTTTCACTACTTGACTACAATGTATCTCATCATCATCATTTCAGCCAAAAGACATCCACTGCTGAACATAGGGCTCCGCAACGTTGACCGATACTTATACTAGATCTATAAATCATTATTACTTACTACACTTATCGGTACTACTTTCAGATTGATCGATAAACATTTATTTTCTGGGTGGTTTAGCTAAAGGATAATCCTTTTTAAGAAATACATGACATAAATTATTTCTTGGGAACAAATGTGCAATTTAGGTAAATAAGCGCCCGATTGCCCAGTCACTAGTGTTTAGAGACACAATATAAAATCTTATTATGTCGCGGCATAAACGTGTTTTACTGTACTCAATCCAACATCATACCGAATTTGTGCAATCAACAAAAAATGGTGTCATATTTAAGAAAAGTGCGCAATTCCGATATTAATATCGGAATTCCTATATTGAGATCTAATATCGGTATTGAAAAACATCCGATATTACATGCCCTAGCGCCAGTGGCGTAGCGTGCCTTGGCGGGGCCCCGTATCTATATTTGTTTGGGGGCCCTTATGAAGGGTAAAGAATTCACACAAAAGGGAAAAAAAAATTGCATAAAAATAAAAGAAATATCACAACTAAAAATCTGTCACTTTTTCCAAAAAAAAATCAAACAAATCAAATTAAATATACTCTCTCCTTGCCATTTTTTCGGCAAACTGATTTATTAAATCATTTATAGCTTTTGGAAGTTTTTATTAATTTTTGCTTACGCACGTCGGGGCCCCCGTGGCCCGGGGGCCCCGTATAATTGATACGGCAGATACGGCGGTAGCTACGCCCCTGCCTAGCGCCTACGTGATTCTAAATTACACTCTAGGTGTAGGGCAGACAAGACTGCGAGGAGTCGGCTTTACAGCGATTCTTTTCTGTCACTAAAACCTAATTTTTACCCGACTGCCTAAGGAGGGTAATGTGTTTATCAGTCTATGTATGTATGTTTGTTCCTATGTGGCGTTCTAGCTACCAAAGGCGTTGGCCGATTTTCATGATTCTAACTTCAATCGATTCGTCTTAACCTTGCAAATGTCACACATTTTAATTTGATAATAGAAAAATGCGGATTTTGGGTGCCATATTGTGGGGGGCCCATTTTTTTTTCTTCCAACCTCATCGTGTTGTTTATCAAAATAAAGGGTTTAAAGAGGTGACTTATTTAATGTGTCTAATTTGAAAAAAAAATATAACTAAAAAGTTATAAATAAAAAAAGATAATTAAAAAAAAAACGAAAAACCTGCCAACCTACTTAAGAAGCGAACTAAAAAGACGTAAACAAGAAAAAAGTTTTGCTGTGCAGTCAGAGGATACATATTCGCGAGCTGGATTGATGGCTGAACAAAACCAGCAGCCTAATTGTGTAAGTGAATTCGGCAAAGGAAACAATCTGGTTCTTTCCCAAAAACACACGCATACCCAAAAAAGTTGTATCTTTATTCAACTTTTTTGTGTATGTGTGTGTTTTTGGAAAGAACCAGATTGTTTCCGTTGCCGAATTTACTTACGCAATTAGGCTGCAGATGCACCATACCCATTTCATATAAACTCACCTCGAATATGAGTATTACGGTTCGAGGTGAGGTCATGCAGATCAGGTGTTGACTCACATTTTCTAGTGGATAATCATGCAAACCACGACTCATTGCCAAGTTTTGCTTGTAAATAAGAGTAGGCGCTGTCGCCTCCACAGCGGGCATGGTCGGGAGTCGGCACGGGTGAAGCAGGAGGTGATTTTTTTAAAGGCATACTATAAATTTGCTAGTGGCGTAGTACTACGGACAGTATGATTGCCACTACTTTGGCGCAAGAGTCCAGCAGACAGCGCAAGAGGTGTCAGCGATGTGGTGAAGGTGGTGATTATGGAGCTCTTGTTGACGAGCGGGGCCTAGACTGATCCTTATCTCCAATCGCTCAGTAGTGAGGCGTGACCGGCGCGTCACCAGAATGTAAAAACATGTCTACACCTTAAGGTGATCTGGGGGGCAGGGGGACTTATAGATCACCATCATGATCAGCATTTTAATATTCCCACTGCTGGGTCACAGGCTACCTCTCTGTGAGAGAGGGAATGGGCCTTAATCCACCACGTGAGCCCAGTGCGGTTTGGTGCATGTCACTTGTCTTCGAATTTTTAGTTCTGGGACATGCCGTTTTCCTCACGATGTTTTCATTCAACGTTTTAAGAGCAGTGGTGATGAAATAATTTAGACAAAGTAATGCGTCTGGGTTCGAAGCCACTAACTACTGCACGTAAGTCGAGGCCATTACCACTGGGTCACCACTGTTCCACCAATGGTCCACGACTGCTCTACCACTGGTCACCACTGCTCATACTTATAGATGCACATGCATGTATAAAATACATTAAAAAAATAGACGTGTGGCACTCGGGGACTGCCGCGGTAAAGCTATTGCATAGCATTTTTTATCAACTTATGCAATTATAATTATTTATTTATTTTATTTATGCAGTATTTTTTTCCTTTGTTTTTTTTCTTTGATATTAATTCAAGTTACACTTTTTGAGCGTGGTGACCGATAAGAAAACATTTTTTTTTCTTTTATTAAATAAATGAGAAGTTAATAATGTTCAAAATATTTTTATTATCTTACAATACATGTAGGTTATTCAGGCATTATTTATCATTGAAACTATAGGTTTATGGTAACTGAAATAAGAAACATAAGTTTGAGACTTGATATCTTCTAAATATCTGGAAAATACCGCGTCAATGGTGGTCCCATATTTTGTTGTGTATTGTTGTGGATCATTATTCATTTTCAAATTCAATATTTTCGTAAGAAAAGTTGTCAACCGCTCTGATAACGGAACAACCAATGCCACCTAGAGGCGAGTTGCTGAACTAAAGAGACAAGCGTGATATTTCAAAAAGTCATTAAAAGTTCTGCTATTCATCGATAGATGGCTCGCTGTGCCGGTCGGAGTGGAGGGTGTTAGGTTTTTTCATTACGGAATTTCTGGATTCGGTCTCCACGCTCAAGGCCCGCGATAGAAGCTACGCAATAGCTTAACAATAAAAAAAAAACAGATTTTAAGGTTTTGTTTGACGTTGCATATTTTGAAATTTTCCATTAATATTTCGAAGTTTTTTGCAATGCAATGGAAAAGTTAAAAGGAAATGTGGTCGCAGACTACCGACTGAATATTCTTAGTCATCATATAAGCTGAAAGACGTCCACTGCTGGACATAGGCCTCCCCCAAGCGTCGCAATATCGTCAATGTCCTAAGTAAAAAAACATAATTTGAGGTTTGGCTATAGCCTATTTCCTCCTCCATTATTAGACCTATTAAAAAGATATCAGTATGGTGTACATGTTAACATTGCAGTATAGGACAAACAGCGGGCCATGGTTTGCGGAGAGACGCCACAAAGACACTGGACATCGGTACCATCCGAGAACCCCTTCCTACCTGAGGTTGTCTTTGCTGCGGCCGACCTGAGTGCGGAGTCTGTTTAGAGTTTTCCAGGTCAGACCATGGCAAAGCGTGCCCAGGCGGAAGGCTCTCCGATGGCTCGATGAAATGGTCAGGAGGCATGAGCTTCTCTTGCCAAAGATCGCATCTCTCCAAGGTGGTCTTACCTTGGGCTGGTCCCATGCATGCTAGGAAACTTTTTCGGCTTTCAAGGCTCCGAGGCAGCTTTTAGCTTTCGATCTTTCCTTGTGGCTCGCCATAGCCCTGCGAATTTCTGGGGGTGCCGATTAGTGGATACAGTATTCGTACCGGGGTCGATTTGAGACAGCCAGTGGCAATCCGTCTCATTAAGAGCTGTATCCACTAGGTTGGAGTGGGCGGACCGACTCCATACTGGACATGCATATTCATCAGCGGAGAAGCAAAGTGCTATTGCAGTTGTTAGCAGGACTTGGGGAGTTGCCCCCCATCTGGTGGATAAAAGCCGGCGCAGTAGGTTGTTCCTAGTGTGCACCTTTATAATAACTTTCTTGCAGTTCATCCTATAGTTTTGGGACCTATACAATGTAATACCTATTTAAAGATATTTTGATGAGGGCTGTGGACGATTGGCACCCCCACTATTGCCATCGCCACGAGATGTCGACTGTTTGGCCCGCTAGTAAAGATAAAGATAAAGAGATAAAGATATATTTATTTGCTCAAACACGTGTATACATGCAGGCATAAATAATACGTGCATGCAGGATAACATAAAAACGTACAAAATGTTCGGACATGTTTGCCACATTCTATGGCGTGCAAATATTTTCAAAGTAATAACTAAATAGTATAATGAACAATTACAAAAATAAACTTTAAACACAATAATTACAAAAATGTCAACAATACAGATCTGAAAATAAATAATAACTGTGTCAAAATATAAATGGAAATATCAATTAATAATATTAACTCATAAAAATATGTAAAATATCAAAAAAAATATCAAATAAAATGTATGTCATTATCTGTGTCAATGCTAATAATATCATACAAAATTAGAAAAATGAATTTAACCAAAATGTAAACAATCAAAAATTAAAATAAAAAATTACAATGTCAAATATCAAGCAAATGTCATATGAAATTTATGTCAAATCTATATAGAATATCAATAAAATGTCAAATAAATATTATTAAAAAAAAAAAAAGAAAACTACTCATGTCAAGGATATGCAACATTCAGCAAAATGTCAACGATTAATAATAATCTATGTCAAAATAAATGATTCCGCCAGAAATTCGCTAATAGTGTAGTAAGCCTTTTTACTTAAAAACATTTTTAATTGTTTCTTTAATTTGACGTTATTTAGCTCTCTCCAACTTTTGGGTAACTTATTATAAATAGTAGGAGCCATGCAGAAGACACTTTTGCGCATAAGTGCCGTCCTACTTCTATGTAGACAGACTTGACTCTGATCACGCCTGTTTCTAGGAAATTTATCCGCCATTCGGGGAAATAAGTGATTATTCGTCCTAACAAACATTATCGTTTCTAAAATATAAAGGGATGCCAATGTTAATAGTTCATATCGTATGAAATAGGGCTTACAACTATCGGTGGTTTTTAAATTAAACATAGCTCTAAGACATCTCTTTTGTGCTTTGAAAGCAAATTCCCTATTAGTAGAGTTTCCCCAAAAGATAACCCCATACCTAAGAATTGATTCCGTTAGCCCGTAGTACGCGGTTATTCGTGCATCTATGTTAACCGTCCGTGAAAGAATGTACAAAGCGTACGCATTACTGCTTATTCTTTTAGTCAGGGCCTCTATGTGCGCCTTCCAGTTTAAATTCCTATCTATAGTCAATCCTAGAAACTTAGTTGTATTCACTGCGTCAATTGTTATATTATTGTATGTTATGTCAAAATTGGGAAGAGTCAGTGCGCGTTGGCTAAAATGCATTAACATAGTCTTATTTAAATTAATTTTTAAATTGTTATTGTCTAACCATTCTATAGTTTCGTTTAATGTTTTGTTTATATCTTCTTTATAAAACTCTTTTTGATTACACGGTATTGTAATTGTACTGTCATCCGCAAATAGTGCAATCGGGTGTTTGATTGCCATTGGAATGTCATTAATGTACAGTGTGAAAAGCGGTGGTCCTAGAATGCTTCCTTGTGGAACTCCGTATACCACATTACGTTCCTCCGATTGAAATATTTCTTCCCTTTTAGTGTTTAGATTTATTTTGCTTATTTCTGTTACTTGCTTCCTGCCAGTTAGGTACGATTTTAAAAGCTCAAGCACATTACCTCTTACACCATAAGCATCAAGTTTTTTAAGTAAAATATTATGTTGAACGTAATCAAAAGCTTGGGTCATGTCACAGAATATAGCACACACTGGAGTATTTGTGTCCATATTTGTCATGACAGTATGCAAAAAGTCATAAATGGCCATGTTAATCGTTTTATTTTTCCTAAATCCCTTTTGTTCGTCACAAAGAATACTGTTTGCGTTTAAATAAACATTGAGTTCTTTATAAATGTATTTTTCAATAATTTTTGAGAATATTGGTATCAGTGATATTGGCCTGTAGAATTCCATTAATTCTCTATCTTCTTTTTTGAACAATGGCTTTATTACCGATTTTTTTAGGGCATCTGGAAAAACACCTTCGCTTATACATAAATTTATGATGTAACTTAAAGGACCAGAAATTTCTTCGGCTACCGCTTTGATTACTTTGGTACAGATGCCATCATAACCGACACTGTTCGTATTTTTTAGGGCTAAAGTTATTTTTAAAACGTCGTTTGGCAAACATGGAGGCATAAACATAGATTCCTTCCTGTTTAAAATATGCTTAGTGACTCTGTCGCCCGAATTAGTAATGGCCTGAATTTTATCAATAAAATAATTATTGAATAGATTTGAAATACAATTTGGATCCGAGATAATGTCATTATTATTAATTCTAATTTTATTAATGTTATTTTTAGGAATATTTAATTTTGCTTGATTTATGATTTGCCATGTCGTTTTGGATTTATTATTTGATGTTTTTATTTTATGATTGTTTTGAGCCCGTTGAGTTAAATTAATAATCTTTTTAAATCGTTTTGTATAATTTTTAAACAACATTTTATTATGTTGAGTAGGTTTTATTCGGAACTGCCAAAGTAATTGTCGTTTTTTCTCGCTGCATTTTTTAATACCACGGGATACCCATTTTTGTTTTCTACGAACGTTTACCGAAACGATATTTTCAGGGAAACATTGTTGGTATAACAATTCGAAGATCTCTGAAAACGTGTTAAAAGCTACATTGGGATCATTTGCTTCATAAACTGCTGAAAATGACAGACTCCGCAGATAGACCTTAAATTTATTAATGTTATCGTTATTATAGTCACGCCTTCTCCTACTCCACCGATTAATCGTACATACTATGCTTATTGGACATTTCAGTAATTGAGCTGTGTGATCCGATAACGCTAACTCTAATACTGAAGCCTTACAGGACCTTTTGAAGTTATGCGCAAAATTGTCGATGCATGTTTTGCTCTTAAGTCGAGTCGGTTCATAGAGTGCCAGTTTCAAGTTAAAGCTTAATAACATATTTTCGAATTCTATTGTTTGATTAGTTCTCTTAAGTACATCTATATTAAAATCTCCCGCTAAAACAATATTTTTACAATTTTTTTTTATTTAAAATATGTAATATCTGTTCTAATTTACCAATACATTCATTTAAATTATTGGTGTTTGGTACTCTATAAATACAAACACATATTATTTTATGGGTAATCAATTCAATGGCGCAACATTCAAAGACACCACTTGTAGATATTTTAGCTATTTTTGGCAGTTCTCTCCATTGATGCCCATACCTCACTAGTATGCAAGCACCACCTCTTTTGCTTTCTTTGCGACTGAAGCAGGACGCTAAGCAGTAATTGTTTAAATTCAGGTGTTTTTCATAACTTGCCATCATAAAGTGCTCCGTAATGCATAAGACATCCACGCCTATGTTTTTATCAGTTAACTCATTGATACAAACTGCCAGAGTATCGCATTTAGATAGCAAGCCTGCAATGTTTTGGTGCATAATGTATAGATGTTTAGTCAAGAAAAAAATGGTCTCCAGTATTATCAATTTCATTAAAATTGTGATGTATGTCAACATTTTTCATAATAATTTCAGTTACTAAGTCCAGTAAATCCTTAAATATAGTACGTAGTCCAAGTTTATTTATTTTTCCAGAATATTCATTAAACATGCTGCAGTCATATTCCAAATTAAGGTTACTATCCAAAAGGAACGCGTGTCCGTGCGTCATTATATCTAAGTATACAAGATGATTAAATGTCTCCACTCTACAGTTGAATAAACTTGTGTCAAATGGATACTTATATGTTGGCAAACAAATTATGATGTTCGTGTGTTGCACTGCTTGAAGTACCTCACGTATATGAAAAATTATATTATAGTAATCATTAGTCCTCTTAAAGTCCTCTTCCCCAAGCAATATAATGCAGAAGTCGTTCATCGTATAATTAAATAACTTTTCCTCTAGACTGTTTAAAAGATGTTTAGTATTTCCATGTGATTTTAAATAGTGACATAAACTGTAGTTTTTGTTAAAGGTACTTTCAGCTGTTGACAGCACGCCGTTTTTGTTATCAGTACTAAGTATACAAATCTTGCGTTTATGTACATGTTTTGGTTTAGTTTTTTGGTGGTCACCATTTAAGACTGGGTAGCGATCTCCTCGATTAACCGTTGAACGTTCCGTTTTCTCCGATGGATGTTCACTGTTTACAGGCAGTATTTGAGGAGTCTTACATGATTTCGGAGTCATTGAGACATATTTCTTTTTTAAAGATTTCGGCTTTGGTGTACGTATAGTTGTTTCGGCTGTGCAGACTTTTTTATAATTATTTATGACTAATTTACATTTGTCTAACTCTTGTTTTAAATTTGTGTTTTCTAAGTTCAAGTTCGTTACTTCCTGGTTCGCAATGATTAATTCTTCCTGCAGTTGACTAATTTTTTCGTAAAGTTCTTTATGGTGTTGTGATTCACTGATTGAAGTGTTTTGTAAACTTAACATTGTCGTGTCAAAGAGGGACGATTGGTTCGATGACAAGTCACAAAGCGAACTTGAGCGCTGCGGTTTTCTGAGTGTGATATTATCCACTTGATCATTCTCCATAGTCCACCACAATATTGAAACGTTTCTAAAGAGTCTAAGTCGAAGTTAAGAAATCTACAAGAAAGTTTTAAAAATCCAAAAACTCTTGTCAGGTGCTAGACGCGAACCTGCGACCTCTCGCTGCGGTGATACACTTGGCAGCCCCTCGACCAGTTAAAGCGTTGAGATGGGATTTGAAATTGGGCACCGCTTTCTTCGTGAAATAAGTTTTAAATAAATGAAGTCGTTGGATAATGATTCATACGAAAAAAATCAAAATGTTGTCCTGTTTTATTTTGTTTATACCAAATTGCACCAAATGTTTGCACCAAGTTGTTTATATTGTAGTCACAATACACTGTGTTATTTTTACTTCACTTTAACATAATATCTTCGAGTGGTTTATTGTTTTTGTTGTTGAGTCTGTTACGAAGATGAAAGAATTGTCAACCACGCGTTATCTGCTGTGATTGGCTGTTGAATTAATGCCAGGTCATCTGCATACAGGAAGCGGGCGGTGTTAGGGTTCGCCGGTTGGTCATTGGTATAAATGTTGAACAGTCATGGAGCCTACACATTATCTTGAGGCAGCCCATTTTTGAACTCGCCACCTACTCTTATCATCTAACTTGGAATCGACGGTTTTCTCTGAGAGTTTGGAGCGACCATGAGTTAGCCGCGAAGTTATCCGAACGACGCACGAAAATTCACGACCGCCGAAATTATCAGCCAATTTTTGGCCGAAACCGAAACAAAGGCTGAAACTAGAATTTATGACCAAAACTGACCAAAACTGGCCGAAACCAAAATCGAACCTTTTGTGGGTCACTTATAATTCTGATCTTAACTTTGTACTCATCTCTCTTTTTTTCTATTCTAGACCATACATAGTCTATTGATCGATGGGAAGCAGGGATTGAAAATACAGAAATTCGGCAGCGATTAGGATTATAGAATCTATATATATCTATATATATAAAAATCAATTGCTGTTCGTTAGTCTCGCTAAAACTCGAGAACGGCTGGACCGATTTGAATAATTCTTTTTTTGTTATGTTCGACAGAATACAGGGAAGGTTTAAAAGCAAAAAAAAAAAAAAAAATGTTTGTTTGGATAGGGTAGGTAGAGTAGTGTAGTGTAGGTAGGTAGGTAGGTAGGTAGGGTAGGGTAGGGTAGGGTAGGGTAGGGTAGCGTAGGGTAGGGTAGGGTAGGGTAGTGTAGGGTAGGGTAGTGTAGGGTAGTGTTGGGTAGAGTAGTGTAGGATAGGGTAGTGTAGCGTAGGATAGGGTAGTGTAGCGTAGGGTAGGGTAGTGTAGGGTAGGGTAGTGTAGGGTAGGGTAGGGTAGGGTAGTGTAGGGTCGGGTAGGGTAGTGTAGGGTAGGTAGTGTAAGGTAGGGTAGGTAGGTAGAGTAGTGTAGTGTAGGTAGGTAGGTAGGTAGGGTAGGGTAGGGTAGGGTAGGGTAGGTAGGTAGGGTAGGTAGGTAGTGTAGTGTAGGTAGGTAGGTAGGGTAGGGTAGGGTAGGGTAGGGTAGGTAGGTAGAGTAGTGTAGTGTAGGTAGATAGGGTAGGTAGGTAGAGTAGTGTAGTGTAGGTAGGTAGGGTAGGGTAGTGTAGGGTCGGGAAGGGTAGGGTAGGGTAGGTAGGGTAGATAAATGTGTGGTGTTTTTATGGCAAAACAAAGGAGGGAAAGGAGGTCTTAAGGCGCAAATACATTTGAGTAACTAGCTGATTTTAAAATTAGAATCACGTCTAAACGGGTGGTGGTAATCTTTTGGAAAAAATATTTGTTACATTAGACCATTTCCAAGGCAAGAGGCCGAGGGGCCGTAGCCCGATCAGATGGTCTGACCAAATACGTACAACGCTGAACACAAAGCTGCACGATGCACTCCACGTCGCCAAGCACAGACACAGATGGAGAATTATCGTCAGAGAAAAGTTGATCTCCTGTCGGGGGAATCACGACCCACAGAAATGAGGAACACGACACGATGCGATGAGGAGGAGACCATTTCCTTAATAATTTGATATAAGAAAATTTTGACTTTTAATCGTATAAAATAGAGTTTTTTTTTTTTATTTATTAGTTACCCTATTTTATACGAATAAATTATTAAGTTATGTCTAAAACGGACAAAACACGATAATCGCACCAAAACCGCTGGCCGTAATTATCTAAATTTTGATCTGAGGCGTATTTTTTTTAAAGTCATAGAATAATAAAGCCGGAACCACACTTACGGGTTGCGTGGCGCAGATTCCACCAATCAAACGACTCTGTTCCAGCCTACGTTATAACGCAACGTGTTTTGTAGCCAATCAACTGCGTCAAAAGGCGCTACGACACGCCACGCCACGTAAGTGTGGATCCGACTTAAAAAACTACTAAATTTTAGGTCGCGCGGGTGTAAAACGATTGCGCGTTTTGTTTCCTCAAGGTCGTTGGCGTACGTCGTCGTATTAACGCTGACGCTATTACAATGTCTCTGGACAGCGATATCTACCTGACAACTTTGAATGGACTTAAAGAATTTAAAATAAAACAGGGATAGCCTTTGGTGGTGGTGAGGTGAAGGGGGTATGGTGATTATGATTGCCGCGTGTGAACCTTGCATTACACCCATTTGACATTCCTATTTTTTATACAAAAATTTCGCTTGTAATATAACTAAAAATAGGAATTAACAGTTCAATTGGTTGAAATAATCATGAACAGCCTGCACAAATTGATCTGTGAATATCAATGAAATTGTGCAAAATTATGAACAGCTATTCAATATTTTTATTCTACATGCAGCCATGCAGTAAACGTAGTGTTACATACTCAAAGATTACTATCAGTATATAATAGTAATCTTTGATTAGTATTATATACTGGGTATACATACTCTTTGCTGTGCTCTTTGCCATGCAGCATAAACCACAAAAAAACTAATTTTTCGTAGTGTTGCCAGTGTTTGTAGTAATAAAATCGACTGAAGTTCAAATCTATTCGATTTGACTCGATATGAAAATTACTAGCCAAGCTAGAGAGCTACATCCATGCCTCATCTGCATCTACCACAGGGTTACCAACTAAGAGGTTTTGCCCTCAAATTTATGGGGTTTATAAATAGGATGGGATTTTCTTAGGGGCTTCATATTTTTTTATAATTAGAGGCTCTGGAATAACTTAATCTAGTCATTTATAAAATAATATTGTCACCTCTATCTATTTATAATATTGTCAAGAATGCGTTTCATTTTTCATCCTATTCGGATAACTATTGAAATGCTACAAAGTATAATGATGGTCCGATTCACATTACAATGCAATACTTATCATATTTTAATCCGTCCACTAAAATATTAAGTTTATAGTATGTAGAAAGTCAAAAACAGAAGAAAACGAAAATATATTTGGAATATTAAATCAATTATAAACAAAGAATTTCAATTATTCAAATTAAATCAATTATACAAAGAAAATTTTCAAATAATTGTGGTGAATTTAGGGGTTTTTGACTTTAGCTTAAGGGGTTATTAATTTTTGGAGTTGGTAACCCTGATCTACCAACCAAAGTACCAACTGATTGTCTACGAAAAAATCCTCATGTGCGTGTGTAGTTAGATTAGATCAATTTTAGAGCAATTTTGTGTAAGAAACTTTATATGCGATTTAAGGTTGAGTATACAAGTAATAAACGAGTTCAGCTTGCAGAAAAACACAGTTTGTAACCAATTCCACCCAAATTAAGTTACATACTTCACTTAGATACATTCTGCGTCTATCGCAATATGGCCGTCCTGTAATGATTTGGTGGCCAGTAATATTATTGTGATTTCATTGTATGCTAAATACCAAAATGGAGCTTCGAGTCGGTAACAAATACCGACTGGGCCGTAAAATCGGCTCAGGATCTTTTGGAGACATTTATCTTGGTGAGTGTGCTAAGAGATTATAGTAAACAAAGAAAAGTGGTCATTTGGTAGGCCAGCTGCAGTTTTTTTCGTTTCGAAATAGCTAGCATATCTTTTTATATCAGCAGCCTATTGTGAATACCTGATCCTAAGTGTTTCTTATATGCTATAAGTAACTCGTAAAATAAATTATTATCATCGAATCCTAGTCAGAGATTGATTAAAGGAGACATGGTGTAATTTACTATTGAATCCCTAGTACTGCTTTGCCTTTTTTGTGTAGGGATCTACATAAACGATCAAAGAAAATGTACAGGAATAATCTTTCATTATGTTAGTGAATGACTGTTAATGGTTTACATCATTTAGATACAGTGGAAAATGTCTTTGATTTAGTTTAGTGGTTGTATAATTTGTGTGTTTCAGGAACAAACATTGTCACCAAAGAGGAGGTTGCTATCAAATTAGAATGTATTAAGACAAGGCACCCACAACTACACATAGAGAGCAAGTTTTATAAACTAATGCAAGGAGGTGGTAAGTAATATTAGTAAATTATTATATTGAACTAGTTTATCAACATGATGTACATTTGATTAAATCAATTAAATGAATACCTTCAAACCTAAATAATTATGCTAGTTCCAATAATAGCTCTATGGGTTATTTATTGTAATAGCATAATCTGCTGAGATTAAATACTTATACACTGGTGTGGACATATTAATAGAATGATTACAGCAAAATGTATGTTAAATTATACATTTGTATCAATGTGTTTGTATTTATATATTAACTATGGGCAATATGCAAGCCATTATACAACACAGCTTCTGCCAGCGGCCTTGTCTGCATGAAAAGTATTTTATTCCCAAGGGAAAATTATACTGGGACAAAAAGTAGCCTGTTTGCTATTCTAGACTATAATCTATTTCTGTGCCAAATTTCATCCAGATTCAATCAGCCGTTCTGGCGTGATTGAGGGTCAAACATACATCCATTCATACCCAAATCCAAACTTTCACATTAATTTAATTTCATCAATATTAAGTAAGATGTATGTGGTCTTACTATGGTCAAAACCATAGTACATCTGTAAGACCAGATACAAAATCTTATATTCATTTGGAAAAGTAGTTTAAGTTGTGATCATAACCCTTGAGTTCATTATTCTGTGTATAAGCACAAAATAAAATAATAAAAATGGATTTGTACAGTTTTTCATAAATAAACTATAGCAAGTTGTCTACTTTATAATCATTATCAAAATATAAAGTAACTTTTGGCCTGTAAATGATCTCAAGTTAAATTGTTAACAGTTGGTATACCTGCAATAAAGTGGTGCGGCTCAGAAGGAGACTACAATGTTATGGTAATGGAACTGCTCGGACCCTCTTTGGAAGACCTTTTCAATTTCTGCTCGCGTCGTTTCTCCCTCAAGACTGTTCTCCTCCTCGCTGATCAACTCATTACGCGCATTGAGGACATACATTACAGGAACTTCATTCATAGGTAAGGAATTAGTTGTACTTTTATCTAATATTCATTTAAATTCACCTGCGCTTTTCGAATTGAAGCTGCATCCATCATAATAAGATTAGAAGAATAATGTGATGTGTATTTTATTATAGTTAATACACTCTCAGTTAAATTGCATTGTTACTCATAACAATGACCTTTGCTTAGAATCCATCTGACATTGTGTTATGTTTATTTTCAAATTGCAAAATATAACCTTAGATTGCACAGACCTGATATAGGCCTTGTGTGAAATGTGGCGATGAAACAATAAAAACTGTTAATTATAGTAAAATATGCTCATTGTTAACTTGTCCAAATAATATGCAAAAGCAATTAAACTTTTTTTTGTGACTGTAGTGTAAATTTGAGTCAATGTAGTGATAATAATTGAAAATACATGTAATTTGATAACTCAGCTTAGTTACACACCTTGTTTATTTTAGTAATTTGCATTGCGGTCATTTTATTCATGAATTGTATACTGATAATAAATCTATATAATCTTTGGGTAATAAGGACAGCTGATATGCAAGTTACAGGTCAGATGCTAGGGTAAATGATAGTATAACTACCTGTTTACATATCTCATTACTTTGCTATATCTTTGACTTTGAATGCTATTGCATGGTTGTATTGATATCTCCTTATCTTAACTAAATTGCTGTCTCAGAAATCATTTTTATACCAATATTTTAACTGAAATAATGATCTAGTTTTTGTATTTTATTTATTCAGTTTTAATTGAGGTGATAAGAGAAAAGCAATGTTATTAATGCTTACTTCAAAATTACCTAGCCACCAGTAGAGCAGTTACTTTGGCATCAGGTTGAAATACAATTCTACTTTTAAAAATTGCTTCTCTGTGACTCACTACTCTTCTTTGTGTCTTTTCAGGGCAATATGCAAGAAAATAAATTCTTACAACTACAAAACTAACATGAAAGCTCATAATAAATCCTAAATATTAATGCCATATTTTTCTTCTGTTTGCAGGGATATAAAACCAGATAACTTTCTTATGGGCCTAGGTAAAAAAGGGAATTTAGTGTACATAATAGATTTTGGCTTAGCGAAAAAGTACAAAGATGCGCGCACATTGCAACATATCCCATACAGAGAAAACAAAAACTTAACAGGTAACATTATTTTCCGATAAAACGACTGTAACCTTATTAACTTATCTCTATTTCAGCAAATGGCTATCACAGATAATTTAATTTACAACATTTTCAAAGTTAATAACATGATAACTTTTTGTTAAATGGTGCCTTGTCATTCTGCAGACAGGTAAACATGAATTCCTGTTTTAAGTATTTCTTTGCTCAGTTGTGTGCGTTATGCATTCCTCTCGACATGATGACGTGATCAACACGCATCGTGTTTTGCCTTGATCATTTATTTATTATTGTCATTCATATAATTCATCACATCTTGGGTGTATAGTGTACAGACGAGTGTAATGATACACAACCGAAAGGCAAAAAAAATTTGATACCTGTCATTTCGTTAAGTACTGGAAGGACTCCTAGGTCCTTCTTAATTCTTTCCAATCTTATTTAAGAATAAAATGCACACGACGTGTAATGTCTATATTAGTACTGTTTATACCAAAAAAACTAATATAAAATAATATTAATTACAGGAACAGCGAGATATGCATCGATAAATACACATTTAGGCATCGAGCAATCACGTCGCGATGATCTGGAGTCATTGGGTTATGTACTCATGTATTTCAATCGTGGAAGCCTTCCCTGGCAAGGACTTAAAGCCGCTACCAAACGCCAGAAGTACGAGAGAATATCTGAAAAGAAATTGTCAACTCCTTTTGACGAACTATGCAAAGTAAGTTTCGTATTTTTCTACAAAATAAAATGATAGAAACTACATACACATAAGTGGTTATTACAATTAATTGCCGTGGTATTTTTCATGAGAATAAAGACGAGCAAAGCGAGTAATATCAATCAAGACTATATTGTTGGTACTATGTTGTTCCAGAACCATCCTATTGAGTTCCAGCTTTATCTGAAATACTGCCGACGGCTACGTTTTGAGGAGAGACCTGACTACAGCCATCTCCGTCAATTGTTCCGTACACTTTTCCATAGACAAGGATTTACATATGACTACGTGTTTGATTGGAATATGCTCAAATTCGGTGAGTTACCATGTCCTAAATATTTTTAATTACGTTACTATGGTTTAAACTTGCAAAATGTTTTAACATGGTCTTAAAATGCGTTGCAGGTGGCCAGCGCGGCAATTATCAATCAGGTGGCAATGACCGTACACTAAGACGTCATGAACAAACTCAGGAACAAGAAAACAGTAAGTAATTTGACTCCACTAATAATACAGTAAAGTTTTGACTAAACTGATAATTTGACACAAATAGAAGAGGGTCTCCCTTTTCGACACTTAAGACTTCCATTTGGTCCGTTGTGCATGTGGGTTTTGGCTAAAGTAGCTAGCCTAGCTCCGTCCAAAAGCACAGAAGCTTCCTCGGGGCTTCACAGGCTTCGCGGAGCTTTCTTCACGGAAGCCACGGCTTCAGGCCGAGGTATCAGCCGCCCACGTCATCTTGGACTGCGGTCCAGGTTCACGTGGGTGGCTGATACTTCGGCGTTAAAGCAGCCTCTGTAAAGTGGGCTGTCTGTGGCGCCTATGTAAAAAGATGTTTGTTATGAGGGGTTGTAACCCGTAATTGTACCTATGATTATTCTATATAATTTGACACAAATCTGTTCCCCTAAGGCCAGTGGGTGCCTATGTCCTGCAGTGTACGTCTTTCGGCTGAAACACAGTAAAAATATACAAACAGTATGGAAACTATCTACAAACGCTCGAAACGGCACACTAACACAAACGTACGCACCGACAAGACCGCTCGTGCACTTTCGTGGTAATGTCAGTACTGAGTGCCGCGTCGCGACGAGTGATCACGTATGTTTGTGTTAGTGTGCCGTTTCGAGCGTTGGTAGGTAGTTTCCATACTGTTTGTATATTTTTACTGTGGCTGAAATGATGATGATGAAGGCCAGTTTTGATCGTGACTGACTTGTTGCAGAATAACGTCACTTGATGCTCGGTCGGGTTCGGGTTCGGTAGTTAACTGTGTGTACGTGTTCGCAGCGGCGGGCGGGGTGGGCGCGGCGGCCGGCCAGCCCAGCACCACGGTGGCCGCCATCTCGGAGTGGCGGTGAGGTAGTCAGTGTTAACACCACCACTAAGGACCGTTCGTATTGTGAGCTGCATGTTCAGCTCGCCTGAACAAACACAACACAGACTCGATATATTCACGTACTAAGACGGTGTGATTTAACGACGACTTATCACGTCATCGAGCCGCGCGGTAGGAATTGAGGCGCGTGGACGTCGTTGGACGTTATCACGTTTCGATATATAGATTCTGTAATAAAATAAGGAAACAATTTTGTATGCATTCGTGTTAACATTCATATTATTGTAAATTATTTAATAATAGACTTAAGTATGATGATGAGTGGGCCGAGAAATGAAAAGTTATTTCTGTTGGAATGAGACTCATCTAAGCGAAGAGTAAATTGATAGGCCTACCCATGCATCGTTGTACTTTATGCTCAGTTATATTTAGAAGTAAGATACATATTCTATCATATTGGTAAGATTAAATATTAAATTGTCAATTGGTCCCAAAAAAATCGGTCAAGGGCCTTGACTCTGTATATTAGTGAATAAAACACCAATCGAACTAGCTTCAGTGAGCATCTACTCGTCGAAAGTTATTCTTATGGATATGTTCATCTTGGTACAACTAAGTAAAGTAGCCATAGATACATAATAATGTTGCCATCAACCATGTGAATGTTTCTAACAATCTTGCTATAGCATTCCAACGTATTTTGTATACTGACACTTTCGATTCAGCTCTAGCAGCACTTTGAAAGTCGAAGCAGTTCATTGAGTGGGCCGAACCTTGTTATTGTTGTTGAATAAAACTGGATTGGATTTATAGCTGCATCAGTTACTGACTAAACACCAAGAAGGCTGTCATTTTTCACACAAGCATTTTTTATATATGTTCGTAATTTGGAGGTCTGTGCGTTCAAATATTAGTGTAATACATAACTATTATCAATAGTGTCGATCCAAGTCTTTGGAGGCCGATATTTTTGCGGACACATTTAGACAGATTAATCCTATCAACAGGCTTTAATAACCTATTTTTTTTAATGATTCTGCTAGTTCTTCTTTTGATTTAAATCTTTGTGCAATATAATACCTTTGTTTTTCTTTTAGTAATTTTTTTCGATACGAGATGTATCGAATTTAGCATTTTGTCTTCCAAGTTGAGTTAAGATATGACTAACTTTCTCATTTTGTGCTGAAAGAAGTAATTGTTATAAGTTCGTGACGTGTAAGGCGTCTGTCGTAAGGTACAGTCAGTGAGAATAGCGAGATGGTGTAAAATTAATTTGATTGCATCGTTTTCTGTTTCAGTCAATTCATGATGAATGTTTACACAATTTCGTCAGTCTCTGATTGTTCCTCTATCAATTTTATGTCGGTCTTACTAGTTATGTCCAGCCACTGCCATAGTTTTATCTAAGTAAGTATATTCGGCAGTAAAATTGGCGCGATAAAACATATTTGTTGTTTTTTTTTCTATTGTAAAATTCACATTGTCAAATTTAAAAAAAATATATATAATTACTCGAAGTTTTGTTTATTTCACTGTCGCGTGCATGTAGATGTACCTACATTCCCGTTAGAGCTATTATTTTCCTCTAAATTATGTAATTTCATATAAGCGATCTAGGAATCTATGATCTCATAAAAATTACCAAATTTTTTCATACATAATGTACCTATTTCAATTAAATCTGTTACCATTTTCATATTCTGATAAAATGTTTTTGTTCATTTGCTTTGTAATGCAGAGCTGTAAAATGTCCTATCTCTGTCAATAATATCTAGCTAAATAATTTTAAAAATAATAAATAGTTTGTAAATATACAACATCAAAAAAAGTATTGCGATTGTTTTTATGAATTGAATTATTATTTCATTTGATCGTAATGTCACCTCTTTATATGACTGAGAATTAGGTTCAATTTTTTTGTAAATACATAATGGTAATATATTAAATTTCCTTTCAATGGTTTGTATCACAAAGCTTTGAGATTTCAAAATCATCCTGATGTCATGATATTGTATAGATAGATAGGGATTTAGTTTAGAATAAATCGTCTAAGCATAGTAAAAATATACAAACAGTATGGAAACTACCTACAAACGCTCGAAACGGCACACTCACACAAACGTACGCACCGACGAGAACGTTCGAGGTAATGTAGTGCCGTGTCGCGACGAGTGGTCACGTATGTTTGTGTTAGTGTACCGCTTCTAGCGTTTGTTTGTGTGTAGTTTCCATACTGTTTCTATATTTTTGCTGTGGTCTAAGCATCATTTTTTCGATCAGGCACTTGAGAGTACGACGTATAATCAAACTGTTGATATTGTAGCCATCATCTATTGTTCAGTTGTATTGTAATATTGTAATGCACATTATTCTTAGTTTTAATCCAATATTAAATTAATTAGATCTACAGGGTATTTTGTAGCATTTTGAGAATTTCAATAATTTTTCTGTTTGAATTATTTTTTGTAGACAGTTCAAAGATTTCATCCCCAAGTAGAACTGACAGTCGTCTTTACTTTTCAATGCTGTGCCAATATTGATATCAATGTATTTTTAGAGTTTACAATATGAGTGTGTTTAAGTTAATTCCTTCATTTAGCAGAGTTCGTAATATGTTAGTACCCAAATATTTTAATGATATTGTGTTACTAATTCTTATGAATTTATATTACTTATTGTATATTAGATGATGATTTCGTGTTTAAATACATGGAGGACTACGTTGTCGTGAATGTAAGTGATTCGTCGGCGCGGCCTCGAGTCCTGATATGTGTCCTGTGCTTGTCGTCTGTGTGGAGTGCGCAACATGTATCTCAAATGCTTTGGCGAGGTCGTGGAAAGGTCGTGGCTTGCTCTAAAGTTAAGTGTACGCTATAAACGACGAAAGACTTTATGGACTTAATTTTGTAAATAATAAATTTAAGGTAATTTAGGTAAGCAGACACTGTTTTTTACAATATCCTAGATAATGGAATACATACATAACTGTTGTAGCGTTAATGTCTTTGAAATTATTTTGCTGTTATTGTATTATTTTTTTTGTAGACGTGTCTCGTACCATACGATATATATGTAATAAGGTCTTTGATATCGAAAGTTGCCTATTTAAAATTCTTCAGTTACTGTTATAGGGGAGGGAACAAATCTAAATTAGTAGTTTTAGAACGAATAAGGGACTTAGAAAAACATCAGGCTTTTTATTGCATATGATACAATAATTTATGTGTCCGATACGTTTTGTTCCCTCCAATGAAGACAAGTAAGCTGCACTAATAACATGAGACTAATTTAATTCTTGTAGTCTAACCATGCTACGTTTAATTTACCTTTTAATATGGTATATTTTCACCACAAATACAAAATATGCTAGCCTATCTTAGCATATGCATTATAAATAAATTGTTATGCTTGCATTGTTTTCTATGTCCAGTATGTATAAATTCCTTTGGCACAATAAACTGAGTAAAATTAACCATTTTGTTTTCTTCACTTTAATTTTATAAGTATTAAAAATATACATATTTTAATTATTCTATTTATGTAGCAAGAAACCCTCCATCAACAGGCAGCTGAACGCCATTGATCATACTGGCACTGTCGCTCAGTAGAAATATAACCGTGTTAACAACTTCTTGTACTTCTCCAAACCTTGAAAAATAAAAAGATTATCGATTTTCTTTTTGGTGATATAGGGATGGAAAAGTTAATGCATAACACCTATTAACTAATTAGGTACCGAAGCGGAAATGTGTCCCTGTTCCACTATTAACAAGCAGTGTTGGTGATTATTGTCTTACCTTCATCTTTAGGTTGTATCTAGACAAGAAAGGTGTCCCAGAACCAAAGATGGTACCGGTTTTTTTTAGTAAATATTATAGTAGAAATTACCTTCCCATAGGTATCTTTGAAAGCATACCCTGCGACTTGGCAGGTTCTGCCCAGACTTTACGGCCCAGATCCGTCATCACAGCCGTTGGATTAACAGTGTTAGTACGGATGCCATGTGGACCTAGTTCTAAGGCCATAACCCTAGTTAAGGAATCAACTGCACTTTTTGACGCGCAGTATGCCGTGTGGTCCTTCAGCGCAGCCTGTAAAAAAGTATATCTAATAAAAATAATCGTTGTAGAATTACATTAGGTAGGTAGGTACATGCTGCAGTCTGCAGCTGTAATAGTCATCAAGTGGCTATACTTATAATTTATTTGATGATAAAGGACCAATTTGTTTTCGTTTAGGTAATAATTTGGTCTAGGTACTATTAAATTCTAACTGTACTTACTGTACGTCTCATGAGCGTAATTGTGTAAGTTTAGTGAATTCGGCAAGGCAAAAAGTTTGACCGCAATTAATCAACCAATCACATAGATTTAAATCAACATCGCGTCTTTCATCTCGCATCTGTTTGGTCGATTGATGGCGGTCAAAGATTTTGCCTTGGCGAATTCTCTTACGCAATTAGCCTGCAGTTGGGCCGGTGTGTAAGCTTAGTGAATTCGGCAAGGCAAAAAGTTTGACCGCCATTAAATAACCGATCTTATAGATTTAAATCAACATCGCGTCTTTCATCTCGCATGTGTTTGGTCGATTGATGGCGGTCAAAGATTTTGCCTTGGCGAATTCTCTTACGCAATTAGCCTGCAGTTGGGCCGGTGTGTAAGCTTAGTGAATTCGGCAAGGCAAAAAGTTTGACCGCTATTAATCAATCAATCACATAGGCGTAAATCAACATCGCGTCTTTCAACTCGCATGTGTTTGGTCGATTGATGGCGGTCAAAGATTTTGCCTTGGCGAATTCTCTTACGCAATTAGCCTGCAGTTGGGCCGGTGTGTAAGCTTAGTGAATTCGGCAAGGCAAAAAGTTTGACCGCTATTAATCAATCAATCACATAGGCGTAAATCAACATCGCGTCTTTCACCTCGCATGTGTTTGGTCGATTGATGGCGGTCAAAGCCTTTGCCTTGGCGAATTCTCTTACGCAATTAGCCTGCAGCTGGACCGGCTGCCAACTACTATTTAACCGACTTTCAAAAAAGTTGTAGGTTCTATGGTCGACTGTGTTTGTGCTTGTTTATTTTTCGTGCTTATTACCAACTCTAGTTTATTCATTTCTGAAAAAATTAACAAGGTTTTTCCAAAGAACTTAAATCTATCCTTCATACCCTGACTCTTTCATCGCTTAATAACTAGTTAGGTAGGTAAAAAATCTTGCTTTGCCTTCATAGGAAGATAGTTAAATAAAATATAAAACTTACTATCGATGCCTGTGATGATATATTTACAATGGATCCATTTATATTGTTTTCAATCATTTTCTTTGCTACAATTTGACTAACGTTAAGGGTAGCTTTAACATTGAGCGCCATGGATCTGTTGAAAACGCAGAAGTGAAAGTCAACGAAAACTATTATTTAAGACACTATTATGCTACAGAACAGGCACGACTTTATCTTGGCTACTTACATGTCAAAACTCGCTGGTGAACACTCAAAAAACGATTCGATAATAGCAACTCCTGCATTGTTAACAAGTCCATCGAATATCCCCAACGAGTCTACCGTTTCTCTAGTTTTGTCCCAGTCCAGTAGATCTACACATACGATTTCTATAGAAGGATACTCCTTTTTAAGCTTTTCTAAATTTTCAGGTTGATTTGAGAGAACGACAACATGAGCGCCTTGTCTCCATAACTCTAGGGCTATTCCGCGACCAATGCCTGCAAACACATCTTGTTCATTTATTTTCTCCACAGAACAGATTAGTGGCAGATACCTACTTAGGTAAGTACCTCTTTTAACTGTTCTGTAACTTTTAGCATAAGAAAAACAAAAAGATTGGGTACATACCTAAGTAAATTTTAGTTAAGATTTAAAAAATATTTTTACCTTGGCAGCCACCAGTGACAAGTATTCTTTTTTCTTTAAAATATTTATCCATTATTTATTGATAAGGTCGCTTGAGAATAAGACGTAAGCTGTTGTAGCTACTTCTGCGGTTATTTACAGAAAGCGAACTACTTACATATGTAAAATAATATTTTCGAACTGTACTCGATAAGCCATATCTCGAATATAGTGGTTCCGATAAGAGGTTTGTTTATATTTTGTAATGATTAGGTACCTAACTACATACAGCAATCAATTTCAGGCGGTCACGAATAAGTCTAGTCTAGTCTATTTTTTTGTAAGGGTCGACGCAGATGTGGCGAATCGTGTATTTTGCTGCCAAGCAAATATTTACGGTGCGTTCATTAAAATAAAGTCGAACATACCTATACACGGTTCTCTGCCCGCTCTCGAAGATTGTTTGGCAGTAAAAATTAGTTTGCACTTCCTTAGGCAGCGTTGCACTACTTCAGTTCAGCAGCCGTATTGCGTAAGTGAATACGGCAACGCAAAGAGTTTGAACGCCATCCAATCACATGCGAGATGAATGACGCGATGTGGATTTCCGTCTGTGTGATTGGTCGATTGGATAGCGGTCAAACTCTTTGCGTTGCCGTATCACATCATCATCATCAGCCTATTAATGTTCCCACTGCTGGGACACAGGCCTCCTCGCTGTGAGAGGGAATGGGCCGTTATCCACCACGCGGGCCCAGTGCGGGTTGGTGGATGTCACATGTCTTCGAATTTTTGGTTCTAGGACATGCCGGTTTCCTCACGATGTTTTCCTTCACCGTTTTGAGAGCAGTGGTGAAGAAATAATTTACACAAAGTAAAGCGCCTGCCTGGGCTCGAACCCACGACCTACAACTTGTAAGTCACGGCCGATACCACTGGGCCACCACTGCTCTCTCGTTGCCGTATTCACTTACGCAATACGGCTGCAGCTCTGCGCCGGTCTATACGAAAGTGTCTCATGGAAATTAAGATGTAGGGAAAAAATTAAATACCTGGGCGACTTTTAACAAATTGCATTTATTCAACAACATAACTTTCATGTAATGGCTTCATAGAAATGTTCCGGCAAGCAATGAAATTATTCAAGTTAAATATTCGTCCAATATGTATGTCTATTAATTCATTATATTAACAACACCTAACAAGGTTTGCCAGTCCTTTGGGTTCATAATATCATCATCTTCATCATCTGCCTAGCCCAATTATTATTGGGTTCATATTATGAATATAGTTATTTTATTATAAATATTTTTGTACATTCTCATTTAACGTAATAAGTCAGTTCACATTGTCTACATAATATATTGTTTTTTCCTTGTAACCTAATCAGCTACAAATAATGATGACATAAGCTTGCCTTCAATATAAAAGGTTAATGTTATTATGAATTGGACTGCCTTCAAAAAAATGTGATGAATTAAACAGATCTCCTTGATAAAATAAGATAATGCACTTTTCCACCAAATAATATTGTAATAGACCATTCTAACTTAAGGTTCCCCTAGTCGACGGCACGAACTATTTTGTGCGCGAGGTTAAAATGCATGCTATCTCATCCGACTACACTTGCTAAAGAGATAGATGCTGTGATGAGCTGTAAGACGCCAGTTCGCGTACGAATTAGCACTTTTGCAAATTTGTATCGAAAGGGATGATGATTTAGGACGAAAAAGAGGGCGCGCGAAATTTTATAAACAGACCTTCGGGAGTCTAGATATCAAGAAAAACGACTAAATGTATTTTTCAAAATAAAATTGTTTGCTTTGTTCAATTACTTATCTATCCCTGTATGGAGGCCGTTTTGCAATTTCCCTTCTTCTTATGGTATTTATTTCCAAAGATGCGTTAAAATTAGTTTTGAAATATGGAACTTTCACGCTCTTATCTTTCAACGATTTAAATTTTATACTTTTTTGATTCCATACAGGGCTAGATAATGATGAGACAAATTGATCTCATTTTTTATTTTGAACGTACATCGTCAAACAGTGGAGTAATCGCCAGACTGTTTTTTGGAAGAATGATCGACTAGTGTAACCTTAAACAGTAAAAGAACAAACCTATTGTTAACATAATATACTACAATCTCACGGGTGCATCGTGACAAAACCAAAGCTTATTTTATTAATGTTCTAAACACTGGATTTAAGCAATAAAACCGAAAACTACCGCAGTAGTTCTTTACCATATTATTCAGTGGGAAAGGCGATAAGATTGAGAAGCAGAGGTTATTTATGCAATCGAGCCAACTGTTCAAAATATTACATCATAAATCATGGTTTGTGTTGATGGTTTTAATTTTATTATAGAATAATAGTTCATTAACCAGAATTGATAACAATATTATCACATGTAAAACATACATGATAATATAATCATGGCAATATGTAGGTATCTTAGAGTACCATCTTTGGTTGATTCACTAATTAACATAGATCCAATATACTTAAAACTAAAATATGCAGGTGTTCCTTATAAAAGCCATAAATATAATAAGGTAAAGTAAAAAAATAAAGCATGTATGAAACATGGCATAATATTATGTGGCAAGGAAGCCTCCATCTATTGGCAGCTCCACACCATTAATCATACTAGACCTCTCACTCAAGAGGAAAACTACAGCATTCACCACCTCAGACACTTCTCCGAACCTGAAAGTGAACAAAATATTTTTATTGCCGCTACTGATAACTTTTTATCTTTATTGTTTTTGTATGACAAAACTGCTATGACCTCTTAAGTTACTTAAAACTAAACAAGTTATAACCAGTTAAAACCACTTTTAACAGCGACAATATTGAGGAAAGTGATAATTGAATTTGTATAGTGAATTACCTTACAACCACTTTTTTGATCCGTAGTTAATGCAACCAATGGTTTGTAAATTCGGTAAAATGCGTTTTCTTAAATCTTTGTTTCATAAATGGTCAAATAAGTTGTAGAGTGAATTATTTGACCATTTGTTACACCAACAATTGATGAATAAACGAGTTTTACCGAAAATTGTAACCATTGGTTAGCATATTTAATCATTGGTTGAGATAACTATGGATTAAAAAACTGGCCAAGGCCCAGTTTTCTGATCCATTGTTGTTGGGCCATTTAACTTCGAGTCAACAAACTGGGTCCTAAGTTTGTCTAAAAATACATCAGCCAAAGGTAGAAATTGGGACCAATTTTGGGGTTTGCCAAAAGGCGTTGGTAAAAGTATGGATAAGCCAGTGATGCCGCAAAGAGGCTACATATAGACTAAAGCACTTGAATGTTACAGTCTAAAAAATGTCAGCTATATGAAACTTTTTTGATGATCATATCCCTGGCTTTTTTTGAGTTTTGACTAGTCTACTAACTTTAAAACAGGCAAAACCACTAATGACTAAGAATGTTGAAAACCAGTGTAAAACATTTTTGACAAAGGACATTAGACCAGCCCGTTATACATACATAAAGACATCAGTCAAAACTATTTTTGCCTGTAAAGTATGAATAAAATGTTAGAAATAAGAGCAAAAAAAATTGTATTACCTTCCCAATGGTATTTTAGCAAGCATTTCTTTAGCTTTGACTGGATCTGACCAGCCGACTTTAGCCATTTCAGTCATGATGACTGTGGGGTTGACGCAATTCACTCGAATGCCATAGGGACCAAGCTCGAGGGCCATGGAGCGAGTTAGGGCATCCAAAGCTGCTTTAGATGCACAGTAGATAGTATGATCTTTCAAAGCAGCCTGCAAAATAAAAACAAACATGAATTAATTAAATACCTGTGCAAACATTACATATTTATTTAACACAATATTATAAGAATTTTTCTTGTCTCATATAACATGTTATAATTTTATTAGTTTTCATCACCATTGCTTTCAAAAAGGTAAAGGAAAACATCATGAGGAAAAACTTATAATTAAAATTTGAAGACATGAGACATCTACAAAACCGCACTGCGTCTGCATAGTAGATTATAGATGGCCCATTTCTTCTCACATAGAGCAGGCTTGAGCCCAGAGGTGGGAACAATATAGATTTATTATGCTAATCTTTTATGGTTAAATAATGTACTATATTTACGATTATACATTGGATTATATGCACTATTAAAATGACAAATAATGCATGCCGAAATGCACAAAAAAACCGGCCAAGTGCGAGTCGGACTCGCGCACGAAGGGTTCCGTACCATAATCGCAAAAAACGGTAAAAAAATAATATTTGATGTATGGGATATTTATTTTATTCTGTTTGTAGTATTTGTAGTTACAGCGGCAACAGAAATACATCATCTGTGAAAATTTCAACTGTCTGGCTACCACGGTTCATGAGATACAGCCTGGTGACAGACAGATCGCGGAGTCTTAGTGATAATAGGGTCCCGTTTTTACCCTTTGGGTACGGAACCCTATAAAGGTAAAAATATGCCAAACCAAAATCTTTTGTCATTAGAATTAACGTTTATTGTCACAATATTTTTCTAGATTTTCTAAGGCAAAGAATGCATATAATCCAATGTCTATTTATGACCATACTACCTTGTATAGGTAATAAAAGTTAACTAAGCATGTTAAGTTACACAGAAACTGTGTCAGTTTGACCTTGTTGAATAGTAATAAGATCACATGTTAGAGATAAGGATTACACTAAGCTCAGATGATTCTTAGTGATAACAAAACAACAATGGTAGGTGTTAAATTGAAAAATATATTGAATTACCTTTGAAGCCTGTGAAGAGATATTGACTATGGCACCAGGAGTTTTGTTTTCTACCATCTTCCTTGCTACAATTTGACTAATATTAAGAGTTGCCTTTACATTGATATTAAACATTCTGAAATAAAGAAAATGTTTTCAGTGTGATTAATTACATTCAGCGATATCTATGTTTTGTAATACTGTACTCTGTATACAAAACATGTATAGTTCTCGCAGTTGGCTAAAATAGCTGCGCAGTAGTAAATCTCATACAAAACAGCACCAATCCGTGCCTTGCACATCGAAGAGCCAACTGCAGGGCAGCCAAGAAGTTTGGCGAGAGCTATACCTCTGAATAATACCACATGTCCACGTACATTTATTTATTTATTTCGAAAATGAAGTCTGAATGCATACTTATCAAAATCCGAAGATGAGCACTCGAGGAAAGGCTCACAGACGGCAACTGCAGCATTGTTCACTAACGCGTCAAAGTGGCCGAGAGACTCGACCACTTTTCGTGTTTTTTCCCAATCAGCTACATCAACGTCCACTATGTCTATAGAAGGATATTCACTCTGAAGCGATTCTAAATGAGATCTTGTTCGAGACAAGGCGACTATGTTTGCTCCAGCACGCCACAATTCTACAGCGATGCCCCGACCGATGCCTGCAGTTTTACAATAGTTATTAGTACACGCGTATGGTTTATGACATTTTAGAACGCAATATGACTGTAGCAATTCACGGTTAACGTTGTTTCCAATGCTATAAAATAAAGACTAAGAAATTAAACAATAGTGCTAATATAACTTACCTTGGCCAGCGCCGGTAACGAGTATTCTCTTGCCTTTAAATGAGATTTCCATTTTTAAACAGAATATTCTTTGAACTATAGTTAGAATACCTTGATTAGTACGCCACCGATTAGTTGTAATTTAATTTACAAACGCAAACTGCGAGTGTACACAGCCGTTCTGACCGTTCCGTTTCTGGGTCGTTCTGAAATTCTGAACTGAATTGACATTGACTAAAGACTAAAATTGACAGTTGTTTGACAGAGTTCTCTTCGTCCAACTTGACTTCAGGTGGAAACATACTAATAAAACCCGACGTGACGTGACGTGGGACACCCGATAAGCGCCGTCTAGGTACGGCAAGAAGAAACCTCTTTTTTTGTATACATTTTGACATAAGGTTCGTTTATGTTATCAAGACGCAACCATACTTACGTGGCGTGGCGTGTCGTGGCGCCTTCTGACGCAGTTGATTGGCTACAAAACAAATTGCGTTATGGCGTAGGCTGGAACAGAGTCGTTTGATTGGTGGATCCTGCGCCACGCCACGACATGTAAGTGTGGTTCTGACTTCACGAGTGAGTACGTTAAAAATCTCGGAATATGCACACTGAACTCATATTATATAAGGGTCTACCTTTTATAGCAGAACTTTTTATGTCATAATATTATTAAGCATAACAACGGATAGCATAAACATCATTTCGCAGAAAATTGTTTGGCATACACTCATTTATCATACATTCAAACTCATAATTTTGTAAGTCAGAATCATCTTTAGGCATAAATTTCATATCGATAGTCATTAAAAGGCAGAACCATCATATCGCAGAAAGTTCACAGTCAGAATCGTCTTTTGGCATACATTTCATATCTATATTAATTTAAATACTCATCTATCACATTACAGATAATACATAGTAAGTAATTTTGTATTTTTTACCATAGTAAAAGATTGATTGAACACATTTTTTTTTGGGTTTTAATTCGCTGTATGAAGCATGCAGTATTCAAACAAGCATACACCATGCATGCAGCAAGCATGCAGCATGCAAACAAGCATACACCATGCCTGCAGCAAGCATGCAAGCAAGCATGCAAGTGAGCATGCACCAAGCATGCAACATGCAAGCAAGAATGCAAATGAGCATGCAGCATGCAGCAGGCATGGTTTCTGTCACGGCTCTGGCGATGCGGGGCTCCGGCGGTCCCACGCGAGCATATCGTCGCAGATGGTTTTAACGCTCACCACCGCAGCTTCGGCTTGCTGGCCGGTTTCACCGGCCAGCCTCAGCCGCGGCGGCGACTGTTATTAAATCACCTGCTCCTCAGCTCGCAGGCCGCCTCGCCCCTACGCGCCTACGCGGGTTTAAATTACACTCTAGGGGTAGGGCAGACAAGACTACGTGGAGTCGGTTTTGCAGCGATTCGTTTCTGTCACTAACTTTTGTAACACAACATATTGACTTTTAGAGACAGGATTTCAATTTTAATTTAAGGTTAAAAATGCTATTTTATAGAAATGCCTAATAAAATTATGCCAAATGAAATTCTGCCATCTTCATAATATGCCAAGTGAAATTATGCCAAATAAAATTCTGCCATCTTAAAAGTAAGCCATTGTAAATTCGGACATACAAACATTCGGCCAAACAATAATTCTATTTAAAAAAAAATATGCCTTAAGAATATTCGTTTAAAGAAGATTATGCCAAGTGTGTTATGCCAAATATATTTCGGAGTATCAAGATTCTGCCAGATAGAGGGAACCCATTACGGAGTACCGTTTCACTAATTCTATTAGTTGTTCATCGGACATTTTAAATAAAAACTAACAAAAAACTCTTACCATTTCACACTAAGGTTACTCTTGCGCAATCCCTTCTTCTACCGCTCATAGACTATGCGGATGTCTGTTTTTTAGATGCAACGGAGGTACTCCTTAATAAACTCGAGCCACTGCAGAACTTGTGCATCCGCTTCATTTTTGGCCTCAGCAAGTACGACCATATAACGGAATATTGGACCAGATTGAAGTTGCTGCCGATTCGGCGTCGTCGAGATAACCATATCCTATCCCTTCTCTATACTATCCTGCACAATCCTAATTCTCCTCAATACCTTCGTGAACGCTTTGAGTACCTTGTCCCGAGGGGTAAACCCTGTCGCACTGCCACTTCTCTTCTCCTTCGCTCTCCACGACACTCTTCCAGCCGCTATGATGGCTCTATATCTGCTACTGCAGTGCATCTATGGAACTCTCTCCCACACTCCCTACGCGACAGCCCTTTTCTGGAGGTCTTCAAGAGGAAGGTTAAAGATCAATTCCTTGCGCAATGACATAATAATTAGTATTTATATAAAAATATGTATTTATGTAAGTTTTTATTTTATTCTTCATAAGTTATTTTAAAATTGTACACTGGATCCTGCCCTCTATAATGTCATCTTTCTCTGTCACCCTAGGGTTTGCTGTAAGAGAACTCAATATTGAGTTAAGCTCGCCTTTGTACATGTACTTTATTATCATACTGTATGTAATGTTGTTTTTGGTGTACAATAAAGAATTAAGAAAAAATATCTGGTTTATTCCAGAAATCCCCAAAGTGGGGATTGTTACTTTTTTTTCCAGAAATCCCCACTAGCTACTAAATAAACTCAGCCTAGTGGGGATTTTCGGAAAAATAAGTAACAATCCCCACCAGGTGTTGTTTCTAAATTATTAATCAAAGTTATTTAATAATTTAAATTTTCATTATAAATTGTTTGCATTGAAACGAAATTCAAACATATTTACAACTATTCATTAGATTCAAACCAAAGTTATTTAAACATTATATGATAACGTAAATCGCGATTGTGAATTTATCACATTATTTCAAATAAAAAGTGGCACTGTAATGCTGCCATGCATTAGCTCTAGTTGAGCATCTAAGATAAACTGGTCTTTTTCTTTGCTTCTTTGTGATCGCGGGTTCCGACGGTGACTTTCGTTAGCACTTTTTTCATAAAACAAAGCGTCTTCATGCAAATTATGTAGGAGTTTCAGTAAACTTGCTTTTTTCGTCGATATAGCTGCATTAAGCTTATTATGCCAGCCTTCAAAAAAGTTTGTGGTTCCGTAAACACATAATACTTTTATGAAATCTTCTTGTATCCGTAGGCTTAACATATACCGGCGAAAATGGTCACTGTTATGATTGTCTGGGCTTTGGCAGGCAACATAGAACCAGCCTTCCATTATTAGATTTTCCGGTAAAAGTGGTAGTACTGCAGCAAGTTCAATTTGCCTCTTCAAAATTTTGGATTTCGTCAGATACAATTCTCGCCCTTTTTTCCAAAAGGATTTTTATAGTGAAAAAAGTAACCTCTAACAGTTACTTCCGGGAAGACCTCATGATTAAATAATTTTTGTTTAATAATTTAAAAACAACACCTGGTGGGGATTGATACTTATTTTTCCAAAAATCCCCACTAGTCTGAGTTTATTTAGCTAGTGGGGATTTCTGAAAAAAAAAGGAACAATCCCCACTGGTGGGGATTTGTCGGTGGGGATTTCTGAAATAAACCAAATATCTTTATACCAGGAATGTTCTCGACTGACTGACGCGTGGGGTCGGGTGTTATTTAGAAACACACTGCATGTGACAACGTGCAGACCAACTGTATGTTACCGCGTGAGAATGCGTGTGATCACATGGCGTGTTTTCTATGTGTTTCTGACCATACTAAATATATAGGATTGATTAGTACTGCAACGCCTCGGGTGGCGTCGCGTCGGGTTTAAATAGCCTTTTAACATTGATTGTTTTTTTTGGGCATTTATTGACCTGGCTATTGAGGCTTTTAAGTCAAGTCTTTAGGTTGTGTTTTAAGTGTCATCACAAAGTACGTAAGCGGCATAGAGAAAGTAAAACATACGTTAGTGTTGCCATATGTACGGATTTGTCCGTACACGTACGTAATTTGGACCATTACGTACGGATCAAACTTGCGTACGGATATATGTTTGACTTTCCAATAATACGTTAAAATACGTTCTCTTTTTAAAATGGAATACATAAAATTTACCAAATCATTGATTTATCGATATCGTGGCGTTAAATGGAACAAACATTATGCTTTTTTTAAACAATATAAAAAAAAATAGTAGGTACATCCAGCACATAAACAAAACACCTTTTTTTTTAGGCGCTGGATGCGAAACGCACGGGATCGGTCAATGTGGCGACGCCTGGGAGGGAGAGGCTATGTCCAACAGTAGACGTCTTTCGGCTGAAATGATGATGATGATGATGAAACAGTTTAATAATATTACAAAAAACACACATACGTAATGTTATCCTCCAATCTTCGTCGTATGTGGCGTCTTGATCTGTCTACCCTCTAAGGCATCTAAGCATGATATGATGTACGATTTGACGAATCGATTTATTTCTGTTTGTAAATTAATAAATTGGCGGGAGTGATCCTTCTGTATACTTTGTATTTTGTGGTGTCATGGTCAATACTTTTACGCATTATAATGCGGATGTAACACGTTGTATTGTTTCTTTGAATATTTTTTTCATGCATGTGGTATTAGAAGCCTATCTTAACTACTAATATACAGGGTGGCCAAAAAGTCGTGGATCAAACGCAACTAGGGGTTAGATGGGGTCATCAGCTGCAAAAAATTGTTCTACGGTAGGTAATTAAGGCCAACCCCTGCAGAGTTATAATTTACCTGCAGAGTTTATTTTCAAATAGGTCTAACCGAGTTTTATGGTTGGGTTAACTTTGGCCTTGCTACGAATGATCGTCCACGAAAGATATCAAAGCCACGCATAGCCATAAGTAATATCTTTTTAGAACCCCTAAACTTGTAATACAGGGTCACTTTTCGGTAGAGTATTTTTTTTCACAGTGGGGCCCGAAGTAAATAAAAAGTTATGATTTGAGTTTTTTTCTTAAAACTTAATATTATCTTCAACACTCCCAATAAACCACCTTAAATAGCATGTCTAACGCAAGGGCTCATTAGTAGGTACCAATCTAGTGAAAATTATAAAAAAGATACAGGATGTAGATTTTTTCGAATTTTATAAAGAATTAGTAAAAAAAGACAATTTTCTCATAAAAACACATAATAAATTATAACTCTGCAGGGGCTGACCTTAAGGACCTCCCGTAGAACAATTGTTTGCAGCTGATGGCCCCATCTAACTCCTAGTTGCGTTTGATCCACGACTTTTTGGCCAGCCTGTAAAGATATCTATCCGTATAATATATATCTATACTCTATACTAATATTATAAAGAGGAAAGATTTGTATTTTTTTATGTAACGAATAAACTTAAAAACTACTGGACCGATTTAAAAAATTCTCATCCCTGGGAAGCTACACTATCCCCAGGTGACATAGGCTACTTTTTATCCCTGTATTCTGATGGGAACGGGAACTACGCGGGTGAAACTGCGAGGTCGGAGGATACATACGCGCGAGCTGGCTGACCAAAACCAGATGTATTCTCCGACTGCACAGCATGATTTTTTCCTTGTTTACGACTTTTTAGTTCGCTTTTGAAGTTTAATGTAGCCTATGACACTCGCAGGGTTAAGACGCATCGATTGACGTATGAATCATGAAAATCGGCCGACGCGTTTGGTCTCTGGAACGCCATATAGGAACAAACATACATACATACATAGACTGATAAACACATTACCCTCCTTCGGCAGTCGGGTAAAAACAATAACAAATACAAAATTATTCGCCTAGAAAGATAGACCATTGTAACATTTGCCCGGTCTTTTCAGCCTGTGGTTGACCTGGAAAGTATGCATTTGATGATATGCTTCACGTTCAACTTTGAATGTTCTTTGAAAAAATATGCTAAAGTTCTGTGAAATACCTGTAACTTTGAATGTCACTTCAAACTTGAATATACCATTACCAACCATAACCAACTAATTTTATGTTTTTTTTTTGTTTTGAGCATTTACGTATTTATATCGGATTAATAAATAAATCCTTCGTTGGTCACGTGGTCACAAGTGCGACTGCTGAGCGTGAGGTCCCGGGTTCGATTCCTAGGTCGGCCAAAAAGTAATATTGGGCATTTTCCATTAGGAATTTCTTAGTAGCAGTTCGGAGTTTGGGAATTGGCGTTTTGATCATTCCGATTGTGTCGGATTACTTACGCGCTATGAGACATGCAAGTGTATTTGAACGCCATTCCGCTGATATTGCAGTCTGGAGCTTCGATCAAGTTCATCGAAGGTCTGGAGCACGAGTTTCTCAAGTTGGCGTGCATTGCCAAATCCAAAACTATGAAAGTTTAGGGGACCGATGTTGATAAAAACTAAAACTGCATCATTGGATTTTTGTAAATTCAATATGGCTAGCCAGGAATCAAACCTGTTCGATTTCGAAAAAAAAAACAAGCTGTATTATTACACTATCCGATAGTATTGCTAATAAAGATCAAACCCTGGGCAGTATCTATTATTAATTATACGGCAAACTTGTGGGGAAAAGAAATTTGTTTTTCTTTCAAACCCATCGTGTGGGATATCAAAATAAAGGGTTTTAAGAGTTGATTTCAAAAATATATAACACTTATATGTTTAAAAGTACCTACGTAATTCTAAAAAAAAACTAAAATGTTGTAAATAAAAAAGTTAATTTAAAAAAAAAAAAAAATGTTATGTACATTATTCGCGAGCTGTCTGACCAAAACCATGTATCCTCAGACTGCACAGCATGATTTTCTTCTTGTTTATGTCTTTTTAGTTCGCTTGTTAAGCTGTCGGGTATTTGATTTTTTAATTACCTACATTTTTTTTTACCTAATTAGAACAATGGTAATTTCTATTGTGTCTGGAAATGGACAGTTGAAGGTATAGCATGGCCCAGCGAAAAGTTCTGGAATGGCGACCGCGAACCGGAAGACAATACGTTGGAAGGCCTCCCACTAGGTGGACCGATGACCTGCAGCCTAATTGTGTAAGTAAATTCGGCAAAGGAAACAATCTGTTTCTTTCCCAAAAACACACACATACACAAAAAAGTTGAATCTTTATTCAACTTTAACGTTAAGACGGTACCCTGACCAAAAAATCGGCATGAGATATGAGCATTCCTATTGGTCTAGCGGCACTGGTGGCGCATGAATTACAGTAGTGAATACGCCCAGATTTTAGAATAAAATCTTTATAAAATCGAATTTTGGTCTTTTGAAAAAAAAATATCTACAAAAATGTTCGTTATTAAATTGTCCATCCATTAGTGTTAGTACAAAAAAGAATTAATGAACACTTTACGAGGAGATGCATAATATCAATAATTATTTCTCATTTTTATGTTTTTTTGGAAGGAGATTATTGAAATATATACACCATTTAAAAAAAAAACTAAATCTACCATTTTAGAATCAATATTATGTAGAATTTTAATATATTTTTATTAATTGATATTTCTTTATAAATAACGAGTAGATAGCTCCTAAAAACAGCACAAAAACGGCTTGCGCGGCGTTTTGCTCGGGGTACCGCCTTAAGGTTGCGGGCAGGCGCTGGATGCGAGACGCACGGGATCGGTCAATGTGGCGACGCCTGGGGGAGGCCTATGTCCAGCAGTGGACGTCTTTCGGCTGATATGATGATGATGATGATGGCCCAGCGGGACATAGGAATAAAGTGATAACCTTTTATAGGAAAACAGATTTTTATGATTTTCTTAAACGTTTAATGTAGGTAGGTACATCAATTCTTATACTTACTTAAATCAATATTTTGTATCTCTATAGTTTATTTTGTTAAATAAATATAAAAATAAGTTAATAACAATCGATAGAATTGTATTCTCTTAAATAACACAGGTATTCAGGTATAAATTAGAGGTGCCTTCGTATACGATTCATGATGGTAACTCTTCGTCCTAACGTTGTCCTTAGGTTGGTACTTCATTATCTATACTACTGAAGTACCAACTTAATAGGTATGTTTTTGTTTCACTATCTGTAGGGCCTTGTAGTTACCTTACTGCCTTTCTCTTCATTATAGATAAAATGATAGTGTGCTTCTCCAGATTGTAATTTACTAGAGTGAATTCCTCAAAAGGGAGAGGAGTGTCTGTACACCTAAAATTAATTTAGCAAAAAACTGATGCAACATTATTTATGCAGGCCCAGGACCTTCATTATAGCTATTACCAGTAGGTTTATTACTTAGTACTTACCAAAGTATTTTCCTAACACATATATACCTATCCTTTTTCAATCATACTTAGGTAGATACAATCTAGTGTTTTACAGATATATAGCAAAATATATTTTTAACGCTTCCGTCAATATCGCAAAAGAATAAACGAAGGTATAGATACTTAAGTAGCTATATATTTATGTTTTTGGACATCACTTTAAGGCACTGTTAAGGCACTTCACGTTCCTATAAATTCAATTATGTACGAGACTGTACTTCGTTTACTAAGATCGTTTTAATTTTTGACATTCATCATTACGTCCTACACTAATATTACGATTACGAATAAAAGCATTGAGATTAGTTGTTGACGAGATTTTTGATTATTATGCAGTCTAGTTGAGTAAGTAGTGTTCGTGTGAATTCTTATCGTCTGTATGGAGCCTTCCGGTACCGGCCTCGCTCCTCTTCGTCGCGAACGTCCAAGTAATGACTGAACACCACTGCCCACAGGTAGAGGTACAGACCTGGAAATGGGAAATTAAAAGTTATTTTAGTCAACACTAAAAAGTAGGTAAAGTTGCCGTGCCAGTGGAGATGCAGAATGTCCCTAATGGGATACAGGGGGGTGACCACAAGCTCTTAGAGTAAGGTTATTTTGAGTGTGTGTAAGGGACAGATGTATATGACATGTATACATCTGTCACTTACTCGATATCAAAATAACCTTACTCTAAGAGCTTGTGGTCACCCCCCAGGCCTCCTCTCTCGTGAAAGGAAGTGTTCTGTTATCCACTGGGTCCAGTGCAGGTTGCTGAGGCGACGCATAATTATATTACCAATTAGGTCACCGCTTTTTGGTTCGGTCCTAGGACATACCGGTACTTTCATGCTGTTTTCCGTAGCTGATTCAAAATTGCGATGAGAAAGAAACTTTAGAGGAAACACATACCTAGGTATTTCATAAATAGAGGTGAAAAAAGGCCTTTTTGGACCTTAGAAAAGATGAAAATCCGCAACTATTCTCAGATCCTGAAGTTAAGAAGAGACTTACCTAAATAGAACAGCCCGCCAATGAGAATGACTGTGGCGATGATGACGTAGTCTTGCCCGTCGAGATAGTAGGTGATAGAGGTGTGCAGGACAGTGATCAGCAAGCCGATGGCCAGCACGATCCCCAGCACCACCCAGGGCAGCATAAGCCATGACCGCCGCTAAATGTGCAAAGTATACTTCATGAACACTTAAATTAGATAATTGGCAGTGTGACTAGTGTATAAAATGGTTAAGATTCAAAAGTTTTAGAATTCATAATGAGATTAATAAAGTAAACCTTGTGTGCACATAGCAAACACTGATCACTATGATATCCAGACCACACAAGGTCCGCAATAATCAGTACCTATAGATGTTAGAATATCTACTAATAGAATATTGGTTTCGACGAATATAAACAGGCGGACCATATAGTTGGACAGCGTCAGACTGTGTTGTTGTCATCAAAACCTGGTATCTTTATTCAGAATCCGTAAAGCAACAAGCAGTTTAGTTCGTTGATAAGCGAGAAAACTGCCAGCACGAAGAAAAAAGTTATCGGCTATTGTAGCAGTTAATGAATAACGAATTCACGATGTGTTAGCGTTTGCCACGTGATATTGCAACAGAAATGCGTAGTTACGTTGTTGCGACTTATTGTACTTCGAATAGCAAAGCCAATAGTAATCACATCCTTAGGTACCTGTAATTTTATGCCAACGTTACATCCTTTACCAGGAATATGCAGCTGTTTGGAGTCGGATTTTAATTAACTTACCGAATATGATGTCTGTCAGTAGCATGCAATATTAATGTTTATGTTAGTCATTTATAAACGGCCTTTCATGCACGATCTGCGGTCTAATTTGACGATAAGGAAGGTATTCACTTACTTTGTGTACTGCTATCATCAGCAGCGAGCATATCAGTATCGTGAAGAATAAATTAATGGTTAATATTATCCTCGGAACTGGAAAACAAAACAGAAATACAAATCATTGCAGTAAAGGTCTACATGAATGCAAGAGTGTAATGTATATTTATATACACAATACCAATGATATTCTAGTAAACAGATATGTTATGAGCGCGCGCATTGTGAAGACTCGTATACGTCCTAATTGGGACGTATAGTCTTTAGTCTATGTCACGCTTGGCGAAGAGCGATACGCTTTGTTGAAACAAAATTAAAAAAATGCCGTCGTGTGTATTTAGAAAGTGTACCAATTATGATACCAAAGAACATACAACAGAAGACACAATCATTTTAGTAATTGGGGTGCATTTTACTATTTTTTATTTTTTTTTTCCTAATGTTCTGATATTTGGAGGTAAGAAAAAGAAAAAAACATTGGTGGTCAGAATAATGTTTGTTTACATTCACACGCAAGTGACAAACACTAGCTGTCTCTTTTTTTCTTGTTGGTTTTATCAATCCATCCCTTTCAATTTGTAGTGAAGTGTCAGATGAATGAAAAGTGTGTAGAAATGTATGCTGCCGCTGCTGTGGGGAACACTTTTTTCGGTTGTTTTGTGAGTGTATAACGTATCTGTTTACTGGAACATTGCACAACACATACACACATACTTTCAACACATAACAACTTTTCTTAGGTCGCCAGTATCAGTCACAATACTCCTGTGCTAGTTGGTACTGTACTACATTGAGGGCATATAAGAATTCCAATCATGTTAATCGTAAGACAATGCCAGATTGATATCGATTTATTCATTTGTGGGCGATGTGATCACTGAAGCGAGACTCCGCATCATCATTAACAATAGCGTAGATATAATTACGTATTGATTGACTGCAATTAATGAATTCTCCTGAATTCCTGGCTGAGCCTCTAATTTGCATACGATTTAATTATTGGCATTCATTATAATTATTACAAATAAAAACTTAATTCAAAAAACCCGACTGCTTCAAAAGCGAACTAAAAAGTCGTAAACAAGGCAAAAATCATGCTGTGCAGTCGGAGGATACATATTCGCGGGCTGGCTGACCAAAATCTGGTGTATCCTGCACCTGCACAGCATGATTTTTTCCTTGTTTACGATTTTTTAGTTCGCTTTTGAAGCAGTCGGATTTTTTGATTTCTTGAATTAAGTTTTTTTATTTATAACTTTTTAGATACTTTTTTCGAATTAGATACATTTAAATATATAAGTGTTATATATCTTTGAAATCACCTCTTAAAACCCTTTATTTTGATAACCCACACGATGAGATTCGAAGAAAAAAAAAATTTGGGCCCCCACAATATGGCAACCAAAATCCGCCATTTTTCTATTGTCCAATTTTAATGTAGCCTATGACACTCGCAGGGTTAAGACGCATCGATTGACGTATGGATCATCAAAATCGGCCAACGCGTTTGGTCTCTGGAACGCCATATAGGAACAAACATACATACATACATAGACTGATAAACACATTACCCTCCTTCGGCAGTCGGGTAAAAAGGGGTAATTTTGAGATCTACAGACACGTCTTGCCCAACACAATAGAAAAAGAAAAAAAGAGAGGCTTTTTTGGCCAGCAGTGTGGCAACTCAGGCTAAATATAAATATAACTACTGCGCCAAAAAATGTATTGCTTTTGGTACTTACCGTCTTTTTCTGCAAGCTTTTGTTCAAAGTCATCATCAAAGAAGAATGTGCTGTATCTGATCAAGCGCTTCTCCACGACCCATACGACGATGATGGTGGCGATGGAGAGGATGATGCCGAGGATGGCTGTGATGAGCGTGCCGGTGCGCGTCGACGCACAGCAACAGCATTTCTGTAACCGCTTCATGGTGGCTGCTTTATGTCACTTCAAGTATCAATAACTCTTGGATCACGTCTCACCGCCTCATGACTGCAACAAAAAACAATTAATATAATTAAGTTTTGAGAACCGAGAAAATTGTAAGGACTGAGTTTTGCGTCTTAATCTTACGCAACAGTTGGATCGTAGGTGCCTACTTGTTGATAAAATATTCTAGAACATTAAATGCATTCTAGCTTTGAAGGTTATCTTATGGAATATCGCTATTGCTGCGTGACAGAGAAAAACTCAAAATTTAAATATACGTAGATATATTATTCTTTCATCAAACAGTTATACAATAGTGTAGGTTTTGTCTGATTCCATGCGCGTAATTATGGTTTGTTACACATTTAACGTTGCATAACTTCCATGTGCAATTTTAAATTAGCTCCGTGAATCATTGTTGCCTACGTAAAAATAGTAGATACCTGGGAGTCGTAGTTTTATCTTTGTCACACTGATTGAGTTTTGTAAATGTAGCCAGCGAACTACCCACAAGGCGTGGGCGTCCGTCATTGGCCTGACCCGTTACTTCCGCGTCGCCATTGACTTTAGTGACTTCTTGCGGCTCTACAAGTTGGGGTATCAGTAATATTAGATAACCGTCTACTCTATCTCATTTATATTCGAGATGTTTCAACACCGCGCATAAATTTTAATGACACTCAAGAAAGAATGTACGAAACGTTTATTTACATACTTAAATCTAAAAGTTTTGCTAAAACTATCTGCATATTTTTGTGGGCTGTTTGCTTTTATGAGAATATAGATAGGAGTAAATAAATAATAATACCTAGCCGAATGTTTTTAATAATACATAATATTTAATATTTTATGAGGTGAGAAGACAAATATCGATGTCGGCGCCATAAAACGAGTAGAAAGCCGTAAAAACATTGCATCACTGGCACCGCGGCGACTTCCGTTCGCAAGTCGTCCAGAGTGCGACACCGGCACACTGTTATCGGTTCCTCGGTGTGACTGGGTGTTGGGGCTATTTCTGATCGGATGACACGTGGGAGCTCATTAACGCCCACTGCCCACGACTATTATGCTATTTTTTCGTAAAAATCGCTTGGTAGACGTCACATGTGATACATAAAAGTGTTTTCCTGACCATCTTCAAAGAAGTGGTGTTTCTTTGGTTTTCCAATTTGTAGGTGTTCTTATACAAAGTTCTAGGTACATTGTCGTGGGTTAGGTTTAAGGCAACATGGAAATATTTACGTTATCGATTCTGGAATCGCAATCTGTTCTGGGAGTGACGGTGGCGGCAATTATAACTTTTAAGAAATTAGTTTTTGTTTTGACTTCTAAAAGAATTTGTAATTCGATTGATTTGTTCGAGATTCAATTTAGGTAATGTAGATGACCTTAGAACGAGTTAGCTGTAACTGGTAATACTTAAGCTAAGCAGTTTGAATAACGTCCTTGAAGATCAGATATTAAAGTAATTCAGTCGTTTCTATTGGAACTTTTTGATTCTATTTTGAGGCTTCTTATTAAGATCTGGCTTTATGCTCCCATGGCCCATCCCACAAGGCCCATTTTCGGGATTTAAAAAAAATACCCTATGCCACTCAGGATTCAGGAATAATGAAGCTTTCTACTAGTACCGGTGAAAGAAAATTTTCAAAACTCGTTAAGTAGTTTTTGAGTTTGTTTGTTTGTTTAGGAAAAAAAAGGAATAAAATCTTTTCTATTTATAATATTAGTGTAGATATGCAATCAATTATTATAGTTTTGGTGCCTTCTAATGGCATAATTATGCCATGAAACTTGAATGTAGAAAAACCCATGACAGTGCTTCCTGCCCGACTGGTTTTAGCTCACTCCAATTGAAATGTCAATAGACAAATGTTTTTCTTTTTCATTTATTGTATTAAACAGATGTTGGATATCAAAGCGAGTGTAACCTATTCCCGATGGCTTGCATTAAAAATTTCGCAATAGCGTTCCATTTTGATTGACTGCACTAGCGTTGCGGTCCGGAATTAGACGCGTTGCCTAACAGGTACCAAATCAATTGTGGATCACGCTGAGTAGTTCGATTAGGTATTTATGAACTCTGATGGGTGAAACTGTGGCGACGGGAAGTTGCGTTGTTGTGTTCCCTTTGATTTGAGCAATCAATCAAATAATAACGCTTGGCTATTTGTGCGTGTTGTTTTCAATCAAGTATTTTTGTTTGTTGGCCCGCATCGCATCGAAAACTTCCACTATACTGGCCTAATTCTTGAAAAAACAAGCCGATTATTTATACAATTTATAACTTGCTCGCAGAACGGATTGCCGATGGAGCAGAAAAGTTCTGGAGTGGCGACCGCAATCCGGAAGACTTTGCGTTGAAAGGCCTCCCATCCCACCGGTGGACTGATGAACTGGTGAAGGTAGCGGGAATCCACTGGATGCGGGAAGCTTGGGGGAGGCATATGTCCAGCAGTGGACATCTTTCGGCTGATAAGATGATGATGATGAATTTATAACTTTAAGAAAAACCCAAAAAGAAAAAAATATACAGCCGTTATTACTTCTCAACTACAAGATTTGATTTTAATGTGTGCATGCGATGATATCCAAGAGCTTTAATTTACAATTAGCAGACAGATGAGGTGATATGTTTACATTGCAAACGCGTGCACCTAACTGTTTTATGGACCGGATTGAAACTGATTTGCAAATAGTTTGTAATAAGTATGCTGACGATAACCCTCGCTCCATTATCGCTGGCATTGGCCTGACCCAGTTCGCAGATCGGCCCCATTAGAACAAATGCCTCGCCTATACTGCTACAGCCATTCTATGGGACGACGGGACGGGACACACCTAGACATTTTACACCCCATTACCATTTGCAAATGTTTAACATTGAAAGCTTTTACTGCAAACTTAATCTGGGTCCATTAGATTGTGCGATTTGTTATTCAGCACCATATAGCTTCAATATATGTAAGTATATTGTCTCTTACCTATTAAGATTGCATCAAAATGTCCCGTATTCATAAATTTCTACAACATAATATTTACAATGCGACTTAAACCAAACTATTATCTAACAATGGGTGTCGTAATATGTAATTGAGAAGATGGAATTAAGATGTACAGTTGATATGAATGTAAATAGAGAATCGTGTGTAGTGTAATAAATCTAAGTGCGCAGTTACCGCGTTGGGCTGTAGGCGCACAGTCGTCAGTATAGACATCAGTAGCAACTACTATGTACTTGTCTATGTCAGGGACATTGCGCAATACAGAGATCGTGACAGATGTCATCATATTGCTCCAGCAATCTGGTTCCGTCTATGGGCCTGCTTCCCAAACTAATTTGTTGGGCGCCATAATTATTATATCAATCACACAACAATATAGAGGCGAAATAGTATTTCCGTTCTTTATTAAGACGGTACCCTGACCAAAAAATCGGCATGCGATATGAGCATTCCTATTGGTCTAGCGGCACTGGTGGCGCATGAATTCAGTAGTGAATACGCCCAGATTTTAGAATAAAATCTTTATAAAATCGAACTTTGGTCTTTTGAAAAAAAATTACTACCAAAATGTTCGTTATTAAATTGTCTATCCATTAGTGTTAGTACAAAAAATAATTAATTAACACTTTACGAGGAGATGCATGCTATTAATATTTTTGGAAGGAGATTAGTGTAATATAAACAACATTAAAAAAAAACGAAATCTACCATTTTAGGAATCAATATTATGTAGAAATTTAATGTATTTTTATTAATTGATATTTCTTTTTGAATAACGAGTAGATAGCTCCTAAAAACAGCACGAAAACGGCTTGCGTGGCGTTTTGCTCAGGGTACCGCCTTACGCTGTTTGGCTACAACAGTTGGAACATTTGGTTGTTCCATTTTCTATAAGGAGTCATGAGCTCTTAGTACCTCCTACATACGTCTAAGGAAGTTATAGTATGTTTTCACTCCATGTGCAGCTCCGTTGGTGCATGGATTAGTAATCCTTGTACTTTTATAGAGTTGTCATGCTCCATGAGCCGTGGTTCGCGTGATTTCTTTGTTTCATTGTAGCGAGTAAGATCTTTGTGTAGTGCTACTTCTATCTTTGTTTATATCAATGTTCAAGTGGGATGAAATTACCGGCTAACATCATCCTTCCCGTCATGCTTCAGTTCAATTGTTTTAAGAGGCGTTTGCTTATTGTGGTTGAAGTTATAAAGTAATTTCAGGCAGGTGATATTCAATATATCAGATCGGACTTTAGTCAGTAAGGTTACACTAGTCGAAAATTCTTCCATACAATCGTAGTCTAGAGATTACTCCACTGTTTGACGTACGTTGATGTACGTTCAAAATAAAAAATGATATTAATTTGTCTCATAATTATCTAGTACTGTATGGAAACAAAAATGAAAACAAGTAAAATTTCACAATTTAAAAAACCCCCGACGCATTTATCTTGCGAAAACACCCCGATTCAAACAGTAAAATGCCCATAACTTTTGAACGGCTGAACCGATTTTATTCAAGCATAGCTAAGAACACTCTCGACAAAATTACCTTTCAAACAAAAAAAACTAAATTGAAATCGGTTCACCCGTTTAGGCGCTATGATGCCACAGACAGACACACAGATACACAGATACACAGATACACAGATACACAGATACACAGATACACAGATACACAGCAACACACGTGAAACTTATAACACCCCTTCTTTTTCCGGCGGGGGTTAAAAATATATATATTTGAAAGTTATGAGCGTCGAAAGTTCCATATTTCAACACTAATTTTGGAAATAAATACCATAAGAAGAAGGAAAATTGCAAAACGGCCTCCATACAGGGATAGATTAGTAATTCATGAATGCAAATAATTTTATTTTGAAAATATACATTTAGTAGTTATTTCATGATATCTAGACTCCCAAAGGTCTGTTTATATAAAAACGCGCGCTCGTTTTCATCATCCATTACGCTACAAACTTGCAAAAGTGCTAATTCGTACGCGAACTAGATTCTTACTGCTCATCACAGCATCTATTTCTTTCGCAAGTGTTGTCGGATAAGATAGCATGCATTTTAACCCCGCGCACAAATTAGTTCGTGCCGTCGACTAGTTCAACCTTAACAGTGTTATTCATCCAATTACAACTAGTGTATTAATTTATTACATCTACGAAAACAAGTTATAACAGACAGCATTTGGGAACCCCCGCATTCTGAGAATGAATGAAATGATGAATGATGAGAATGAGACTGAGGTTAAATATAAACAATTGGGGCAGCTTTCATTCACAGTGCTGTATCGACGTATTATATTAAACCAACCATTCAATAATGACTAACTAGCTGACCCCCGCGGCTTCGCTCCCGTCAACTGTCCCCCTACCCTACCCTACCTACCCTACAAACAAAGAAACTCTTCAGCTTTATAATATTAGTATAGATATAGATGTTGATAAATCTCCTTTGCAAATGAACAAATTTGATTACCATAATAAAAGGTTACAGTGAGTCAATCTTAAAAGATAGACATATGCTGTTGCGGACTTTTTTTAGAACTTTTAAAGAGGAACATTTCCATCATACATGATATTTGCGTAACTTAAACCGTTTACGCAGCTCTCAAAAAGAATTATTTTTACCCGTTTTTGCAAAAAAAATCATTTATGCTCCGCATTTTACCTTCCTCGATAAATGGACTATCCAACCCAAAAATATTTTTTCAATTCCAACCAGTAGTTCCTGAAATTAGCGCGTTCAAACAAACAAACAAACTCTTCAGCTTTGTAATATTAGTATAGATTATTTAACGACTCTGTCACTTGTCAATCGAATCGCGTAGACAGTAGAGTCAAGAAAATTTTCCCTACATATAGGCGGTAACGGCATAGAACATCTACACCGCAGAGATGCGGTTCAGAAATCTCCTGCATTCCGGACTTGTTACGTTAAATCGTCGACTCATCAAAATTTGCCCTTACGAGAATTTGCGATGATTCATACAAACTCCTCAGAGGATCAGTTAAACGGAGAGTTACCACTTTAAGTCATTTAATAGTCACTTTGGGGAGGCCTATGTTCAGCAATGGACGTCTTTCGTTTATTATAATCAATTTATTTCATTTCAAAACACTCTCTTGATTTATACATTTGTTTGTTACCCAGTTTCTCCCTTCTGACTCAGTCTAGTCAAAATAGATTTCTTATAGCATGTTTGTAGGCTGGTATAGTAGATATTTACGATATCGAAAGTAGAGTTTGGCAAGCGCGGTGGTGGCTGGTGCGTTCTCGACTATCGGTCATTAAACGTATGAAGGCCGGCCTTAAAAGCAGGGCTTTCTGTGTCATTGTCACCACTACGACCGGACACTTCGAATTTTTGGCCGACGGAAAAATTTAGAGATATACATTCATGTTTTTTTTTAAAGAAAGGGATGTATATCAAAAAGGATTGAACAGTAGAGATTATGTTTGGGAAATTTATAGAAGAAATGAACATATCTTCAACTAGTCTAGGTAATGAATGCCATGACATGCGTCTATAATGTTTGATGGTTTCGTAAGAAGATTTTGTTGAGCTCGTAACAAAAAACACAACTTCATTGATCGGTTTATCAAGAGCGATGAATGCGCTACGTTATTTATTAGGTTCTCTCATTACAGGGGTTATAAATTATGCGAAACCCGGAAACAACACTAACAACAAGAACCGTTTCTTGATGGATCACAAATTTTCATAACATAGATACAGTAGAAAATCTCTATACAGGCTGGCCAAAAAGTCGTGGATCAAACGCAACTAAGGGTTAGATGGTATCGGTTGACCTTATGGACCTCCCGTAGAACATTTTTTTGCAACTGTATAGAGATTTTCTACTGTATGTTATGAAAATTTGTGATCCATCAAGAAACGGTTCTTATTGTTAGTGTTGCTGCCGGGTTTCGCATAATTTATAAAACCGATGGGTAATATAACAACACACATATAAGAGTTTCTTGTATGGGTACCATCGTATCAAAAAACATGATCACAAAGTTTGGACACGATTCAATAGTAAAATGCAGAAGGAAATTGAAAGAAGAATAGCTTTATCTGCATTTTACCATGCCTAACATACGGATGCCAAACATGGGCCCTAACAGAACAACAACAAAATTAAATACAGGAATGGAATTGAGAGAAGCGTCATGGGCAAGGAGAGACAGAATACCGTTAGAAAAGATAAAAGGAAAAACAAAATTTAAAAAAGTGAAAATAAAGAAAAGTGGACAAGAATAATTACAGAATGGTACCCCAGAGGAAATAAAAGTAGTAGGGGAAGACAGCTAAAGCGATGGGAAGACGATCTCAAGACAAGAGTCAAGTGGAGAGCCTTGGAGAAGGCAATTGTCGAAAGACAAGTTGGGACGAGAAAAAAATAACCAGGTGCCGAGTAATATATATAAATAATACTGAATGTAAATAGGTTACAATCTCATTTTAAAATATGTATAGTTTAATGTAAATAGTTTAAGTAACCAGCAATAAACGCTAATTTTATTTTATTTTTTATTAAAAAAGTAAAATCACAACTTACACTGCTGACTGTACGGCGAAAACTATAACCCAATCGAATCGTTTTAATATACGAGATCCACTTACAGCTGTTCACATGTCCGTATCATCTAATGCTATCACGCTCCCAATTCACTTAATCGATGTTAAGTAACGCAATCAAGGGCCCATTGCAAGCATCTGTATGCAATTGATCCGGGTAAGGCGGGCATTCCACTCAGTGCCCACACTAGCCACAGATGCATGCTCCCGATTCAAACGCCCATTCACCGCGTAATCGCACCGATCCGTTGAACTTTACTGTTAGACTGATTCTTGAGATAAAGACTCTCGTCATTACGTGTGAATCGAACTTCAATTGCATTGCAACTAGATTTTATTTTGGGAATTTTTTTTTTGGCTTATTTGGGATCGCCGGATAAAAAAATATATATGTAAGTAACTATAATAAATGATAAAATTTGTAAATATTATTAATGAATTAAATTTTTTGTGAGTACAATAATATCATTCATTTTGTTTGATTGTAAATATGTGTAGCTCTAGCCAGACCTACCTATATATACGTAATATGCTGTTTAAATAAATACGATTTTAGAAGGTCAAATGTGTACTAGTCAGTAGAGCAAAGTCAGTGTCATTAACTAATTAACATGGGGCCTTGCGCCTGCGCACACTAACCCAACCGCGGATAAACACACACACCTACATCATTCATATTATGTTTGTGTTCAATGCACCATTCAACGAAAAACCGTCTTTCACGGCTTTTTATGACGCCCGACATTAGTAGTTAAGTATAACGAAACTATGAATACCCACCGACCCACTTTTTAGGGTACCGTATTCAAGAGGAACCCTTTTCGACATGTCCGTCTGTATGTCCGTCCACAGTTTGGCACAGAGACTCTTACCTCCAGTTGCCCAGCTCAAAATTATCGGAGAATTAATGTGGCAAATTGTCAAGCACGCGTTATCTGCTGTGATTGGCTGTTGAAAATTGATTCAACCAATCACAGCAGATAACGCGTGCTTGCCAATTTGTCACATTAATTCTCCGATAATTTTGAGCTGGGAAACTGGGGGTTAGTACTAAAAGCCTATATTTAGCATGGATATACATATTAATCACGCCGAAAAAGTGGTAACATAAAAAGTGTTTTTAATGGTAGGTACCTCCTGTACACGAAAGGTGGGGTGTGTTCTTTTTGTCGTCTATGTTATGGTGTGGGGGTATCGTTGGATAGGTCATTAAATAATATTACGGGTCTGTGAAAACCATTTATCGATTTGGGAATCCGTTTGAGTAAGCTTTAAGAGCGGACTCTAGTCAACAGGAATTTGAAAAATAGGTATTTGAAGAAACTATTGCCGTCGCGTCACCTCCAACCTCACCCCGTAAGGTGCGAAAGGGACAACTGCAGCTCAGGCTGATTTTACATACAAAAACTTTGACTAAAAGACGTTTCGTATTCTGCTGTTTTCTTCATGAAAACTGGTCTGATCTATAAAATTCTTTTATTAAAATTTAGAGGAAAAGTATATCTATGCTCCTATCATTTCCTTTTTTGTTAAAAACTTATAAATTTTGTCTGAAAGTCTTCTGAACATGGCGGTAAAAACGGGCATTTTTTTTCGGATTTTTGGATTGTCATATTTCTTTTTGTGATTATGTTTTGGAAAAAAGGAAATGATACAGGCACGTATTAATTAGACCTAAATTTTATGGAAAAAAATCATTGCTCTAGAGGCATTATCCACGAAGAAAACAGCAGAATGTGTTTGTATGGAGAAAGTCTCACTAGAGTCCCCTTTTAAGTTGCAAATTTTTGTTAGAGTAAATTATCCTTCCCCTGCCAGCTAAATGGTTGCTTTTGGATATGTGAAAAATTCAGGGCAGTAGTATATGTAACGTATATTAAAAGGAAACCTATCACAGCAAAGTAGGCTTTACAAGTTTACGAAATTACGAGTAATAGTCGACCAACTGATAAAATGTACTAGAAAAAGTAAAAAAAAATCTTTTTTTTTTACTTTTTTACTCTAAAGTAATGTTCGGTGCTTTCATTGTTTATGAACTTCAATATTTTTTCCTAATTATGGTGTTGAATGTAGCTGTTTGTACGGATACCTCGGAGCGCGAGTGCTACTCGCACTTGGCCAGTTTTTTTGTTATCTATGACTTAAACATTACCCAATCTTAAAGTTCATTGTCTTTATTCAGTGCACACGACAGTGAAACAATAGACTACGACAAATACGGAATATTTACTTGAGAGTTTGAGAAATCGTTTACGTAAGGATAAGAGTAAACCCAACACAGTGGTCCGTGTCACCCACGAGAAGCGCGGTTTGCCTCGCTTTGGACAGATACGCCGCTCGCGAAGGCCGGCGCACGCGCTACCGCAGAAGGCAGCGTGACGTCACCAGGTTCACGTAGAGTGACGCTCACTCATTCGTACAAGAATGTATATTGTAAACAATGAGGAGGACTCTTTCCAACAAAGACGTCGGCCTCTTTTATCATAAGAAGGATTTACTTTCTCACAGCTGCCATAAAAACGATGTTTTCTGGTTCTCACAAGTGACTGTCTGTGAGTGTCCGTGTTACAGCCAGGACAATGGTCGATAACAAAAGGATCTAGGTAACTACGATATATCATATAATCCTTCTTGAAATTTTAAACCTCAAAGAATTTTTAAAGACTTTTGGGTCTTTTGAATTGAGTTACGTTTACGGTCCCAACACTCTCAACCTAAACCTCCTTGAGAATAGAGGTAAGGAGGAGTTTACTTGACCCATCTCTCAATATAATGTCAAGAACAAAGTAAGATAATTTTAAAGCATTATATATAATTGAAACTAACATTAGTCGAGGTAGGAATAATGTTAAGAAAGTATGATTCGTTAAGAATCGTTTAATGTCAACAACTATAAATACTACGCGGTGACTAATAAGGTCTCAATAGCGACAACCACAACACAATGTCATTGTCAAGCTTGGTTAGTAGATTACGATTCGTCGAAGCAGTGAACTCACGCAAAAACTATATATGGCCATACACCTCGGCGATTACTGGCGGAGACCAAGGTTAACCACTACTGACTACTGATTTCATAAAAAAAAAACTATACATAGGTATTCTATCTCACTTCTGGTTGTTGGCCAGTTATTCTAAGAACGATTCAAATCAAAATTATAGGGCGCTGTAAAGAATGCGGGCTTTATTTCTTTTTGTGCCACGTAAATGTCAACGTGACTTCTTTAGTTAGGCATCTATACGACGACCCTCAGTTTTACCCACTATTCATTACTTGGTCAAGGTTCAGTTTTAAGTGACGTCATGTTTAGTTATCATGTTTACCTCGTCTAGTCTAGGTACAAGTCAGTCATACTGGTGTCAATATGTCAGGACTTTTGAACTAAACTTTGAAAACACATAAAAGACGTGACCCTGCCACCTCTTCAAGACGCATACCAGGCCCCTCAGAAAGTATTGCGAAAAAAAGTTTTTATATATGGGAGACTGGCCAGTTATAATGTTTTTCGAAAATATGATTATTTATAAGTAAAAATAAGTAAGTTCCAATTTCAAAATTTCCCTCCACATTTTTTGCGAGTTAATTCAAAGTATTGTGTCTCACTGAAATATGGATCTGCGCCGGGAACATTTTAAAGCTATGATTTTATACGATTTCAAGTGTCGCCTGAAACCGGATGAATCGTACGATAGACTTCAAATGGCATTCATGGATGAAGGCCCTTCCAAGGCAACCGTGTATCGTTGGTATAACGAATTCAAGCGCGGTCGACCAACTTTGGGGGATGACGAAAGAAGCGGTCGCCCTTTGACGGCTGTTACCGAAGAAAACGTGCTAGCAGTGAAAAATTTAATCCAAGACAATAGGCGAATTACATATCAGGAGATTCAACACATATTGAAGATTGGATCGGGAAGCGTTCACGAGATTCTACACAGCCATCTTCGCGTGAGGAGGATAGTATCACGCTGGGTGCCGCACAACCTCACCGATGCTCAGAAGCAGGCCCGGGTGGAATGGTGCCGTGATATGCTTAACAAATTTGAAGCAGGCTCGTCTCGGCGTGTTTACGACATCGTTACAGGTGATGAGTCCTGGATTTATCAATACGACCCAGAAACCAAGCGCCAGTCGACTGTTTGGGTGTTTCAAAATGAGCCAACGCCTACCAAAGTGAAGCGATCTAGAAGCGGGGGTAAGATTTTGATCGCTAGCTTTTTTAATTTGACTGGCCACTTGGTATCAATTCCCTTACGGGATCAAAGAAGCATTAATGCCGAATGGTATACTACCAAATGTTTGCCAGAAGTTTTCTCTGTTATAAGCAACAAGCGACCAAACACAGGGCTCCGCGGGCTACTGCTCCACCACGACAATGCACCTGCGCACACCGCACTCAAAACGAGGGACTTCCTGGACAGCACGCCAGTCAAACTCCTGGGTCACCCTCCTTACAGCCCTGATCTAGCACCGTGTGACTTCTTTTTATTCCCAAAAATAAAAAATCAGCTCAAAGGGATACAATTTTCGTCGCCGGAAGATGCGCTGGCTGCGTTCGAGCAGGCTGTAAACGAGGTGTCTGCGGCGGACTGGAAAAAGTGTTTTGAAAACTGGTTTAGGCGCATGAATCTTTGTATAGAGGCTGGTGGAAAGTACTTTGAAAAGATTTAATAAAAATATATGTACGTATAGAACAATTTTTTTTAGTTTCGCAAAACTTTCTGAGTGTCCCACGTAGAATCTTAAATCGACATATAAATGATGCGGATGACATCACCGAAAACATCAGTGTTGTAGCGATGTGTAATACAATATGCAACAGAAATGACTCACAAACACAAATGTTATTATATGAACTGCTGATTCCACAAACTCCATGGCGGGATGGAAATGATATTCGTGGGGATGAATAATAAAATCATTAAGCAATCCTAGTACTACTAATTTCTGGGACCAAACCGCAAATCACGCTCCTTAAATCATTAATTTATGCGTTCGTTGACGTTTACTGAAGCTAAGTTGATGACCAAATGGTTACAGTTCATGTATCTTTAATTTGGAATGTTGATATGCTCCGTTGTTCCAGATCAATGATAATTATTCAAAACGAATCGTCAGTCAGGAAACAAAGACCGAAGAAGGTTCAACGTTTTCAAATCCTTTTGTATTACTTCTGTAGGTGTGAGTTTCGGCAGGCAATTGGTGTTAATATGGGGCGTTAATTGTAAGAATCATAGTAATATAACGGAGGGTTCGTACGTGGGCTACCGTCTGGTTCTCATGATGTTGTTAAGTAGAAAGTCGGCAGAATGAGGATAAACAGGCGAGCTCTCGAGGCATGTTAGTACTACCATATGCAGTGAACCCGTATATGGGTGGAGTCGGGAACATAGACGTGTTCTCACGTACATCAAGAATGTCACAACCGCTCGTACCGTTTTCCATTTGATACCGGTATTGACACAACTGTTTTCCAAAGAAATTGTATGAAAAGTAGTTTAGGTGAACCGTTTTGAAGACAAAAGCCAGCATTAAAAAAAAAGAAAACCTTCAACTCGACCGACATTTTCAGGACAACATCGCTGTCTGTTCTTATTCTGTTTGGCATTATTAAAGACCTGAATATTGTAAATGCCCCTTTTTATATATTAAAATGTTTCTGTTAATCGAGTTATATTAATAGTTATAGTTCTGGAACAGTTTTATAAATACGTTGACGAAAAAGCAAGTCTTTAGCTTGACGCAACATTATGCGTAGCTGAGCTATCACTGTGGAATTCCGCTTCGTTTATATCTTACACATGTTTCCGTTGTCATGGTTTTCGTAACAGAAAACTGTAACGTGTTAAACTATGATTTTACGGCGGTATTTAACCGTAGTTAACGTGAGACAGTTACTTTGTATTAAGCTCTGGTTAAATCTTAACTGTTCTATAACGTTTCTCCATTTTGGTTCATTTTTTTTTGTGTAACGGAATCGTTTGATCTTAGCTCCCGAACGATACGATCGATTTGAGATTAGTGAACCCATCAGCTGTATATTAACGCGGTATTTATTTAAGTAGACACGTTTAGAGGCTGCGTGCTAAGTGCATGTCAGGTACCTTGTTTACACGGCCTGAAAGGTGTCTTAATAACCGTGTTTAAGGAAAGCTTCAGGTTTTACTGTAGACACATAATAATACTACTGCAAATCTGAGATAAAACTTCAACCAGGTTGTCTAAAGGTTATTCACACGCAGACACATAAATCTACTTTGCCGTTAATAATTAAAATGTTTTCAGGTAGATAATATATTATTATTTGGCATTCGTAACAGGTTTTGATGTATTTTTTTGTCTTATGCAGTCTCCAAGTATTGCGTTACTACGTTATATCTTACTCATATATATATTGCATTTCATAGAATCACAAATCGATGAACCAATTCTTATTCACGAACTATATTGCGATTTACGTCCATTCTACCTAAGCGTGTAAAAATAGAATTGGATCCTTGGACAAATTGTGTTACATGTTGGAGGGACTAAGTGGCTGTAAATTACGTTGTGGATACGAATGACATCATACTCAAATTTTGCTCTTATTGGTGAAGTGCTATTAGTTATACTTTGGCGAATTTGAGTCCTGCCAATTAGAATATTTTCTGAATTAGAAGTAGGCTCGTAACGGTTGTTAAATTTAGTAACGTTAGCTGTTTACTATTCATCTATACTGTCTTCATCAGAATCTTCATCATTTCTGCGTTTGCTTAAGCTTACCTGTGTACTATTGTCAGCTTCATTCACCAGACGTTTATTAAGACAACAATGCACAAATACATAATGTTAATTATTTGTTTGGGCGATAGATTCATTGTAATCGTCTTCCCACACATCATTCTTAATTGTTTGGCATGTCATGTTAATATTATGAACACTGTTCCCGGCATAGATAGATATATTGCTGTACATTTTCATTGAAAATTACCGAGTGAGAACTGATAACGGGAAATCTATGAAATAGCATCTTTTATTATTATAAATTATGTTACCTTTTATGGTAATTAATAATACACGATGACGTCACTAACCGGTTTAATTAGTCAGTCACCATTATTTTATTGTAATTAAATGTTCAAAACCAGTTTTATTTCATGGTCATTAGCGATTATATTATTGGATATACCGAATATTAATCGATTTTCCTTAGGGATACGTAGAACATTCAAGTTTGAATATTTTGGGTGAATATGTAGGTGAATATTACATTGATTATGGCGTCTATTCGCGAATCTCTTCGTAAACATTGGCGGGTGGTGCGTAAAGACTGAATTATCAAAAATAGCTAGCGACTCACACTGTTCAAGGCAAGGACGTAACGTAACCCAAATATATTCTAAAACAAAATCAAGGCCTTGACCACACACAGCGGCGCTATTAAATAAGATATTTATAATACAAAATAATAATAAATATTATTTTAAAAGATGATGTCAGTTGTCTTATTTACCTTGCATCTGAGGTTCAAACTAATAAAGTAAATCACTGCTTATCACTGTTTACCACTTGTTAATCACTAGGACAATGTAAATGATCACCGGGTAGCGCGTACGTAAGTAATGAGTTTGTCCGCGGCAGTACGGGTACGCGATGTGACTGTTCGCGCGCTAGAGATCGTCTGAAGGAGTCGTCGCGACTGTACCGCAGGGCCGGCTGACGGCTGACGCTGACGCACGCGGCTGATGATGACAGCGCTAATCATACTGTACTGCACCATCCGTTTTCTTGGATTGGATTCATTGGGTTAATAAGCAATATAAATAAGTATAACAGTAATGTTAGTATTACGTTTGTAGTTCAAAATCATTGAATGGCTAATCCATTGCGCAAACTACGGTAACGCGACGTTAAAACATAAATGTTTCATAACAGAATTTGATAACGAAATGAATTTAAAATTTGTAGAGTAAACTCTTCAAAGCTGTTTGAAGAGTTTACAGCTGCTTCTTCTTCAACTCGGGTACAATCACTAGGATAAATAATTTCTTACTTTAGTTAAAAGTTAATACGTGAAAAACTTAAAATCACAGCTCTAAAACAGCTCTAAAAGCTGGCTCTTTTAAAAATGAGTCTATTAAAATAAGGTTGGTGTTTGGCTGGAATGAAAACACTTTCTAATTAAAACTTCACAAATTTAAAAAAGTAGGTAAATATATGATCGCAAAAACTTCACTCATCTGTCAAAACAAAGTCTTGTACAACAAAAACAAAGTAAATAAAATCAGAAACGAAAACTCATTGAACTAATCAGTAAGCTTACAAAAGATGTCCTCGAAATTTAAATAGCTTGCAAAGCTAATCTTAAGCAAATCAAAAAACAAAATCTCAATCAAAATGATAAACATACTATCGTACGTGGGCATGAACATGCAGTCGGAGGTTTGTTTATGGTGCCTGCTGGGGCTCGTACGAACCATCTTTGACGCCACACTCTTCAAAGTGAACGCCAATCTTAAGCAGGTGCGGTACCGACGACAGATTTATTAAATAATCCTATCAGAATATAATTATGTGGTAGTAGAGCCGCCTACTGTTGACACACATGTGTGTAGCTTGTAGGTTGGAGGACCACATACTGGTGTGAGATAATCTTTACACTTTTTATACTTAGGTATATATGCTATATGAATATGAAGAGTAAATCTTTGTTTTGCAGGATGTCTTCTGATGTTCAGGTATCATTTTTATTTTCACGAGAACTAAACGTTAGCAGAGTATTATATTAGATATTATCTTTATTCAAAGATTCGTTATCTAAAAAACGTATAAACGTTCTAAACTTGAAACTATTAAGTTTCTTGGGCCAATGGATAGAATTTTATTAACAAGAGTTGTGAAGCGTAGCAAAAATATGACGCAAAGTTCATCTTTAGTGATTAAAAAGATCTTCTTTCAATGGATTCATCTGTTACATCTCAGAAATTACTGACCCGATATAAACAATATTTATTTGTTCAAGGCTTAAACCTAATTACAATGATTGTACCTTAAATTAGAATCATTAAGTTAGTGGCAAGATACAAAATGTGTGCAACTGGGCTTAAACTAGGAGGATTCCTGTGCTATAAGCACCAGTTACTTCCGTCACCACCGTGTTCGAGCTGCCATTACAAGTGTGGTGCGGTGTTAAAGTAAGTAGTAGTAGTGTGCATGTGAGTATGAAGATAGTGTGTGTGTGGTATTCTGGTGTGTGATGTGTTGTGTTTGTGTGTATGTGTGGATGTGTATGTGTTAGCGTGCATGGGCTTGACTGGTTTTATTATTATTATTTTATTTGTTTTATTTTATACTTTAAATACGTTTTAGTAAATTTTCAGTGTTTTCATAATTTTGAGAGAGAAGGAAGTTATCTATGGTAAGTTTTAGTTTTTTTGTCGGTAAGTTATGTAACTGTGTAATTTTACTTATTTTATTATATAGGTATGGACCCATGTAGCACGGTTGTCTCCTGAAGAAGTCTGTTTTATACGGTTTCAGTTCAAAGACTATGTCCTTCCTACGTTTGTTTTTCAATCTTTCTGGGTCATACGTTGAGCCTTTATGGCTTATAAGCAGAACCCTCCTGATATAAAGTTGTCGAACCGTTAAAACCATACAATCCTTGTATAGCTGCTAAATATAAACCAATGCTGTCATATTATATTGTGATTTAAAATTGAAATGTGTTGCTGGGCAAATTGTGCGTGAGACAGTTTCGTGATATGCCTAGAGTAACTTTCATAGATAATCTATATATATATAAGATTCAAAAGAAAAAGGTACTTCTCTGTTTTAGGGAGATACATAAGTATAGAGATATCCACTCGATGAGATTTGGGTAGGTACGACATGAAGACCGAAAGTGAAAATATCCATATTGAAACTCTTGAAATTGATTTATTTGTTTATTTATTTGGAAACTGAACAGCTAATTACTAATTTACGTCAATGAACAGCCCAGTGCAGTTGTGTCAACGTTACTAGCATCTTAGTAAAAACACACACACACTGCACAGTGACAGCGAGATGATGACAGTCATCTCTTAAGCCAATAACAGAGTTTCACGGCATGGATAAATCTAGGTTAGGTTAGGTTAATTAGTTACACACAAGTGTAGCTATTAGTGATCATGTGGGATTGAAGACTCATTGATCACATTAGAGTTAAAAGTGTGTATGTAATATGTAAACATGCAAATAATGGCTATATTAATTAGACAAAGGAAAAACAAACAAAGTATTAGCGAAATCTAACATCATGAATATCATGCTTAGGCGAAATATATCACACATAATCCTTAATCCTAAGAGTTATGAGAGTTAAAGAGTTATGGAACAATCAGTTCACTAAACAATCAATTTACTAAACTATCAATTTACTAAACAATTTCTGCTTGACTTGTCTCCGGTATGATTGTTTGGTGAACTCTCAGAGTAGACGCGAGAAGACATCATACTTTGCTGATGTCAGATTTTATACGTGTGTGGACGGTGGATTTAAAAGTAGAATTAAACGTTTTCTTATTGTAATATTTTTCTTCAATTGATTGAAGAACATTGCTTTGACTGTCAATTCATCATCTACTTATCATTCCTCAGAAAGTCACATTTTCCCTATCGATATACAGCTGACGAGTGTTGTCGATGTTTTCTTTCAGTTTTAAAGAATGGAATGTATATAGCAAAGGTATATTTCCAATTGTAATAATGTAGGACCGGATTATATTCAAAATAAAAAGCTTGAAATATGCTTGCAAATAAGCATGCAAAATGCGTAAAATATGCATGAACAATTGTATAATATGCAACATTAAAGTATTAGAAAACGGAAAAATAAAATGTGGTGGGTTTAATTTTTTAAAGTATTTCGAAATCAGCATGCAATTATTATCAATACCAAAATGTAACGATTTTGTAGATGATAATAACGCACTTAAACGAAAAATTATTGAACATTTTTGTAAAGGTAAACAAAGAATCAGGTAGTTAGGTAACTAGGTGCTAAATCAATCAATCAAAATATTTCTAAGTACAAGTGAAAATTGCTAGTGAATATGGACGAAATGTTGGTTAGATAGTTTATTATTACACTTATCAATACGGTAATCTATCGAAAAATAATATAAATATAGCAAAAATAGATAGATATTAGATACAATATGCAATTTCTGCTGAGAATGGGGTGAATATTCAATTTCATATGCAAATGATAGGATTATATGAATCCGGACTCTAGTAATAATTAAGTACCTAAATTTTTTTTTTTTCTTATAGTTGTGTTTTCCTCTTCTTCTTCATTATCGAACTAATAATAAAATAAAATACATTTGGCAAAAGTATGGTGGGCGGTATGGCTAAGATAGAGGCGGGTTGCTATCCCACCGCTCTCTATAAATAGCCCTTTCTCTGTCAGTTTTGACAACCTGCGTAAGATGATAAGCAGATGATGGATACCCGTGTTCCATTCTGGATCAGGAAGAATAATATTATGATGCTGTAACGTTTACTGATACGTCGGTCTCCAAACCAAACAGATACACAAACCACGTACCCAAGATATCTATGCAGTTATTGCGAATTTTACACGTTAATAAATTATAATAATAAAAAAAAAAAGTTCATACAAAAAATCAAAAAACCCGACTGCTTAAAAAGCGAACAAAAAGCCGTAAACAAGGAGAAAATCATGCTGTGCAGTCGGAGGATGCATATTCGCGAGCTGGCTGACTAAAACCAGATGTATCCTTCTACTGCACAGCATTTAAACATGTAAGTGTTATATATTTTTGGAATCACATCTTAAAACCCTTTATTTTGATACCCCACACGATGGGTTGGGAAGAAAAAAAGATTTTGGGCACCCACAATATAGCGCCCAAAATCCGCAACTTTTCTATTTTTCAATTTTAACAGTAGCCAGTGACACTTGCAGGGTTAAGACGAATCGATTGACGTAAGAACCATCAAAATCGGCCAACGCGTTTGGTCTCTAGAACGCCATATAGGAACAAACATACATACTTAGACTGATAAACACATTACCCTCCTTCGGCAGTCAGGTAAAAAGCCTTTTATTCCATGCATTACCTACAATAATTTAAATTATATTTTATTCAGGGGTTTTTAAAGTTGAAACTAGCTGTAGGAAGTGCTTAACTTCAAGAATACTTATCTTGATTTCCATTGGTAGGTATGGCAGATGAAGATGCCCGAAGAACTGTCGAAGCCGGTGCAGCGCGGGCTGCGTACCATGGTGTCGGGCATCATGCTGGTGCAGTGCTTCACTGTCTACGTCTACCTCGCTGCTTATATAGTTCTGCTCTATCCTGTGTTCCTGGTACGTGAACACCGTTAGGAACCTTACATGTATGCTGTAGAAATAGACTGCATTCAATCGAATTGAATTATTAGTTTTGTTTGGGCCATTTTAAATTCAAGATAGTTTACTACTGAAAACTATCGTCTTATATTCTCTATTGTCTCGATGTGTTGTCTTTATGTATTAAACTGTGTGTACTTTATTTTTTTAATAAATTCAATACAAAAGCAGCATAACTACAAATTAAAGTTATGGTCTGCATGATTTTGCATAAGTAATGCAGGCGTACAAATTGGAAGTTAAAAAAATTGCGTATGTACTGTGAGTATAATATATGTTGTAGGCATTTTGTATGATTCGTCCTATGAATTCTCGATCAGCCATCAGTCTCAGCATATCAGTATTCGTTTTGTTTCATATATTGTTTTATCTTTCGTACAAGCTATCCATTAACTTAATAATTTATTTTGTTTACCCAAAAAAGACTATCAATCTTTTATAAGTTCAATACAATGTAGGAGCATCTGCAACTGAACTTGGTAAAAACCTGTAAGCATCTCGGTATACAGCGCCTAACCTCTCAAAACGATATTTGCATACAAAAATTAAGCAGATTTTATTTTAACTTAAAAATTAGCTCAATTTTTATTTTAAACTTTGTCAAACACGTAAATAAAAATATTGTTTAAGAAAAATATGCTCATCAGATATTTAAAAATTAGAGATGCATTGTAATTAACTAAGTACATAAGATAATTCATATTTGCAATCAGGGGTTAAATGTTTTTACCCATTTACAGTTATGGAAAAAAACCTACAAGCTTTCAAGAATGCATAATGTTTAGGTATAACTATGTAGCTGCCTTACTCAATAAAATTTTCACATTTGTTCTATTGCGTTCCACTGCGTACTAGAAAACAGCACCATTGCAAGAACTTCTCTCTCTAAAGGAGCGTCCTCACTGGGAGCATTCTTTCGTGAGTATTTGTAAACAAGCAATCGTAGGCGAACAACACATTGATGATTCCCAGCGAGCCTAGCATTCACTTTCGAGCAAAACTATGAACGTTCGAGTCGAGCATTCCTTTGCGAGCTTGGAGCATTCGAATACGTTTTCGTTAAATGTAATAATAATTAATTCGATAATACGATTGATCAAGAAGGTCACAAACACTTAAGATTAAGGAACTGTTCCTTGCTTTACAAGTGCCCAGTAATATTCCTGCATACTCATTGATTTATTTGTGTGAACATTCGAATGTAAGCCGTTTCTGCGAAAATCGTTGTGACGTCCACACCGGCCGAAGTTCGCGCTTGCGTGTAAGCTTTGTAACGCTCGGCTCAACGTCCACACCACTCGATTATTTGACGTCGAATGCTCATTACACTTGGATGCTCTCAGTGAGGACGTTCCTATACAGAAATATAAGCATTGATTCGATACCTTTCGTTGTCGTCAACTAATTCTACGAATGAGTGACTGTTATTAGGACCTTATATGCCAACATAGTCAGCTGCAATGGGCGTAAAGTAGGGGTCTAGTTAAATAAATAATAACATAACAAGGACACCTGTATTCCCCGTTGGTTTAGGCAGATTAGCACCTATACTCAATTTGAAATAACTTATAGACACGTTTCCAAATCTTTTTACAGTCCGTTCAACCGATTTTGAGTTCTATCCCGTAAAAATAAGGATGACATAAAAAGCATAAACATGTTACCAAAACCAACTGTTTACTACAGCTATCTAGTATCTTATTACGGACGCAATTGAAGTCAAAATCGGTTGAACGGGCTGTAAAATGGGCTGATTTAAATGTCTAATGCTATCGCAAATGGAGTTTATATACACATATTTCACCAGTTATGTTTTAGTACCATGTAATGGGGGTGAGCATATAGCCATCAACCACCACCGGGCACAAATGCAGAATCTGGTCTGCTTTTGAGAAATGCCAGATGGAAAACTCAAAAAAAACCTTATCCGACCCGTGAAAGGAACCCAAAACCTCATGCTCAGTAGAAAAACGAGGCAGTAAAACATGAAAAAAGATGATGAGAAAAAATTTAAAAGTTGATGAGAAATAAATGTAAAAGATGATGTGAAAATATTGTAGTTAAAAGATGATGAGAAAATAATGTAAAATATGATGAGAAAATAATGTAAAAGATTATGAGAAAATAATGTTTGTGGTAAAGGAGGAGCGGCCTGGGTTGGTGCTGCCGTGGCTGCTGCTGGCTGCGGTGAGGTGGCTGCTATGCGAGCTGACGAGCCTGGCGCTCGGTCTCGGCACCTGCCTGCTGCTCGGCCCCGCCCGACCGCCCTGCGTCAAGTTCGTCATCATCAAGTTCGCGTCAATCTTGCCTGCTTTCTACGTGTGGATGCTTGTTTTCAGGTGATTTTCTTTTAAGAATCCTTAACTATTTATGAAGTCATAATATTTTCTTAATTTTTAGCAATACTTATCGAAGGATATTATTGCTGCTATCATTATCATGATCATCATCATTTCAGCCGAAAAACATCCACTGCGGAACAAAAGCCTCCGTCAGGCTACGGCACATTGACCGATCCCGTGCGTCTCGCATCCAGCTGCTATACATACATACATAAACTGACGCCTTTTTCCCATGGGGGTAGGCAGAAACTACAGAACGCCACCTGCTATGATCCTTACATACTTCTTTTGCTTCACACACATTCATACACACACGTCGGTTATGGGTACTGCGCACTTGGCCTTTCTGAAGAACATCACCTATAAGGTCTATGTATGTCTTTCTAGGGCGTCCCCTCCCGGCGTTTCCATTCACGTTTGCCTTGTAAATACCTTTCGTTAGTCGCCTTTCATTCATCCTCTCAACATGGCCAAACCATCTTAACATACTCTTTTCAATTTTAGTCACTACATCTTCTTTTAAACCCCAACGTTGTCTTATTACCTCATTCCTCAATCTATCATTATCTGCTATACTTTCTCATAATTAATTTCAATGATAATTTAATGATTTTAAATAGTCAAGTTGTGTCTGGCAGCTACTATCACTCTCTCAAAGTGGCGGCGGCATTCAAGTTGTTCCCGGCTATCCTGCCCCACAGCGACAATGACTATGGACTGGAGCTCGCTGTTCGCAGGAGGCGCACCAAGTCTCTGCTGAGGGAAGACCAGCTCCGCAAGAAACTGGTGGCTAACTTGTAAATATAATGCCATCTAACCTAGGTACTTGTAGAAATACATTGCCTTCGGTATTTTAGCCCAGAATATTTTATTATTACAAGTGGATTTTGTCTAAGAAGTATAATGGAACTTTATTATTTTGTATATCATAAAATATAATATTAACACGCTTCAGAATAATACTTAGGCGAGTTTCTCACCTCTAAATTATCGCAGAATTAATGTGACAAATTGTCAAGCACGCGTTATCTGCTGTGCTTGGCTTTTGAAAATTCATTCAACCAATCACAGCAGATAGCGCGTGCTTGACAATTTGTCACATTAATTCTGCTATAATTTAGAGGTGAGAAACTCGGTCTTATTCTTCTAAGTTCTCTCCTCCCGTTTGGTAAATATTTTTGTTGTACTTATATTGATACCATCGCGTCATACAGAGTTACTTTCGTATTTAAAATATTATATTATATTAGTATGGCATAATGTTCTTTTTATTAAATAAATATGCGGTATGAAAATTATATAATTTCATTTACAGTTACGGAGAAAGAACTCCAAGTGCTACTGATGAAACACATTTAAGTCCTGCATTAAAAACTACATCGGGCGTAGTAATCTCCACTGATGCAAGCATTGAAGAGGGACCAGAGGCAGATACTATGAAACCGCCAATGTCCGGCAATCAGACAGGATTGTCGGATATTGGTGCGTACGTATACGAAGATTGGTTTGGAAGCGAAATTGTGATACCTCGTGATACTGACCGCATTTTAGAACAATTGGTTTTGATGTTGTTAAGAATAGGTGCTTATTTAAAAAGGGGAGGTGTTGAATCGGTTGATTCTCAAATGCTTAACTCAGCAATGTCTTCGTTATGGCATCCGCGACAGAATATTGATTGCAGTGCAATTAATGCAGACGCCACTGAGACACCTCCACACATAGGTAGCAGCAAAGGGAATATAGCTTCTTACCTACGTGAATATCCACAAATATTTATGAAGAAGCAAAACACCAACCTTTCTCAGACAGAACTTACATTAGCGACTTTGAACACTGTTCATAGCCAACTTGAAACTAATGAAGGCGCTACAAGTAAAAGTAAAGTTAACCAGAAATCATCTAGTACTACATCTTACGAAGAAAAGTCATCAGTTGGGATTGAAAAAGTTCCCAGCAAGAGGAGAATATCAATATCAGATAGAATCACTACACCGGATGATAAAACTGTTAAATTAAAATTACCGCCGGAATTGCAGACTAAACGAACTACTAGTGCAGAAGAAACAAACTTAAAATCAAAACTGAAAAGGAAACGTGGATCTCAAGGCGAGCATGAAAAATATGCCAGCGAAATTGTAAACAAAGTACTAGATGATTTTCTAGAGAGTAAAACTTCTCCAAGTGATTTAAAAAATACTTCTTCTGATGGTAAACATTCAAATAAAAATAACATAATAAATTCTACAGAAACATTGAATGATGATAACAGTAAAAAACAGACGCATATTTCAATTCTTAGTGCTGGAAACAGTAAAACAAATGCAGAAAATGAAACACTGAAGGAGAAAAACGTTGACAAGTATACTTTTGGTCAAATCGAGATGGTGGAGGAATGTTTGATACAAAGTAAACAAATGAATATAGCTGATGTCGTTAAGGAAACCTCCCATTTAACCATTTTAGATGAGTCTATTAAGCAAGAATCTGTGACTAGTCAGTTTGTTAGTGCAGAGAACATTGATTGTAAAATATCGAAAGCAGGTACTAGCAGTGAAAAACCGAGAGATGATTCGAATCTAAATAAAAATAAAGAGCTTTCACCTAAAAATGCTAAAAAGGTAGAATTAATCTTTAAAGACGACAAAAATAAAGAATTTCCTCTGCGTATATTATCAAATGATGAAAACATTCGAGATTCTCTAGACGTTACAAAAACGAATAAAGATAGCAAAATTAAATCTGTGCTGAGTGTAAACAATAATGAAGACATGCATAGTGAAAAAGTGAACAAAGACTTACCACTTCGTGTACTATCGAATGATGATGTAAACTTATCAACTAAAGACAGCAAAACAAAATGTTTGGATTGTAATGGAGAATGTAAGAAAAATGAATTCGTATATAAAGAATCACCACTTCGTATAATATCAAATGATGATACCATTACAAACTCTCTGAATGTAAAAGTATCAAGTAAAGACTCTACTGATGATAAAAAACCAAATGAAAAGAGCTGTAAAGAAGCAGGTTGCCACAGCAGAGAACCGTAATAAATAAGTCAAAATACCAAACATGAAACAAATTTAAACCGAAAACTTCATACAAAACTCTAGGGATTAATACATAAACAAGACAGAAAGAAAACACCCACATTAAATTATATGTATTTTATTCATAAATAAAACGATACACAGATATACCTACGGGGAGTCTGTTGTATCCTCATTTTCACTTAAATTACGAATTTCTGGTTGACACATGCTATTCTGCACCACTGCCACTGGATCTAAATACATTACTCGGTAATTAAATTCCTTAGGATCTATCAAATTGAATTGATACATTGGTAATCTGTTTGTTATAATCCACGCCATTTGCGGTACCTCATGGTCCATTCGTAAATCATTGGGAAAGATCATTGTATTGTTATTCTGAGCGACAACTACTAGATTCCGGTTGGTGTAAGGTTTGCGTGTGTCCCAACATCCGATACTGTCTCGTGAAATGAGGTTAAAGAACATAACACCGTTGCGGTCGACGGCTGCGGCGGAGACCTGTCCGTCCGCGCCGCGGCTGTCGCCGAGCAGCGAGAACTCGCCCACCGAGTCGCTCACGCGCGTCGGCTCGCGTATCACAGCCGTGCTCACCACGAACTCCAGGGAACTCGACATGGAGTGATAGTACAGTGGTCGGTCGCCCTGATGATACTTGCCTAAGGACATGCCGAACAGACCATCAGACCACTGATAGTTCAGTCCATGTAAAGTGTAGTTTGATAATAATGGCTCAGGGTAGAAGCTGTAGTGACTGAATCGCCAATAAGAGGCGTCTTCATGTCTAAAGACGATTAGTCCAAAACGCCATGCATCTGCGATGTATACGTGCAGGTCTCTGCACCGTACGTCTCTGGAGTCCACCACGAGGTTAGTGATCAGAGAATTCTGAAGAACAAACTCGCTTGGGATTGGATAACGCCCCAATACTGTATCAGTACTGAGATTTATGGCAAACAACGTTGGTGGGCAAAGTTGACGCGGCGATTCAAAGGCTTCTACTTGACCGGAGTCGAGAACCCACATAACCCCGCAGTGGTCTATGCTCATGCGGAATATTGAAGTGAAGCCAGTGCAGTTAACTGTTGAATAAAAAAAGTAATTTACACCCTTTTATATTGAAAAATTACGAATTGTCGCGATGAGTTTATCATACCTGCATTGTGCCAGTCCCAGTTAGGGTACGGTTCTAAGGGTGGAGACTCTGTGGGCGCTCCGATCGGCACGGATGACAGCGTGGCTGGGGTGCCCGTTTTCCAACGAGGTGTGCTAACGAAGACACGGTCTTTCCAGCGCTCCACTCCAAGAGGTATTACGTTTGTTGCGTTGAATTGCCTAAAGAAGAATAAAGTTGTAATTACTCGTACTTATCTTTTCATGGTACAGGACTCAATACTTCACAAAATATTTATTACCCATTGTTGATAGCTTCCTGCCGATCTTGGGGCGTGGGATATGCGTAATCAATTTGCTTCCATCTGTATAGAGTGCCTAGTGGTTTCTTGCTAGCAATTTGTATATATCCGAAGCTTGTTGTCACGATGCTCGTCAATATTACAGTTAACAATATCTGAAAGAGAAACTTACAAGTTAAATACCAATAATTAAATTAAGTAAAAATAATGCTGACTGCGTGCAAATGCAATACACCTGTGTACCAATTACTACGTTTATTACCTAATATTTTTTGTAGATAGTCTGCGCTAACAACATATTGTAGGTATGTTACCATATAGAACATATGCATAGTGCAGCAATAGACCGGTATCTAACAGTGTCATTGACAATCATTTTGTTGTACCTAATATTTGTATATGTGCAAAAAATACTAGAAAGTTTCTAGTTTTATTGAGTTCTTAACGATATCTATCGTCAACGTTAAATAATATGTTAAGAAACTAATTCATATGTATCTGTTATAAACATAACGGATAGAACAGTCATGTTGGTAATAAATTATGTTTTTAGGTTGCTTCCTCTCGCCAAAATACTGATAAATATTCTGAGATAATGTTTAAGTATATATATATAATATGCGAGTTTGTGGGTGCTCAATAGTAGTCTTCGTCTTCCAAGAATTGTATTTTAATCTACGATCTTAAAGCTCCCAAGAAGTATCTCATGTGTGTAAAACCAAAAATAGTGTGGAAATAAATTAATGAATATGTAGAAACAAACAAAACACCAAACTGTTAAAGCATGATAGCTAGGTATCAATAATCCTGTTTTGTATTGTGTGATGATGTCAATCGCCTAAAATCCTCGTCGACCTATTTGATATTCCATACTATAAATGTTCAATTGTTGGAACAGGATAATCACTTAGTTATGAATAATTCCAAACTGCACACACGTTGCAATATGCTTTGCAATAGACTTGATAATGTAAGTGATATCCCGTTGCGTGCATTACCGCGCAGACATCCTAATAAGGTTCATTTTCTAGTAATTTAGTATGACGTAAACTTTGTTCATATATAAAAATGTTCCTTTCGTTTTTTTAAGCCATGATTTGTTCATAATTTAACATTGACAGGAAGGTTAGCTAAGTTACTGTAGGGTTGCTTAATTAAGTGTTACCGAGGACAACGGCTTCACGAACCAGTTCGTATTAAAATATGCTCGTTATTTGTCGCGTAAGTTATAAAGTCCGAGGGTATCAGCTGTTTTATTGTTGTCAACATTCTTTTAACAATAAAATTCTTTATTTCAAAAGCTTTTTTGCATATACGTTTGCGGAAGACCTTAGATTTTTTTGGCCATCATTATTTTAGATAACTCTTGAGCAAATCTGCATGCATGATACACACACCATTTTGAAAAATATTCGAAACCTATAAGCCTTTATAAGTACTAGTTTATGGTTTTACATAAATTCGTTTAGAACTTACGCATCGTGTTTTTTACATAACAAAAATTAAGTATGTATAAGATTAAGAACTTACCTTTTCCATATTAACGTTTTCACTGAATCACTTATGCATAGTTGTATGAAGCACGTCCGTTCGGTCGGTTGCTTAGAACTGTTATGTATAACAGCGAGGATTTGATACGAATTAAAGAAGTTATTACATAAATAGTTTGACGTGAACAACCAGTTCTTAGTCTGTTATTACTCAAATCTTCAAGGAGTGTTCGTGCTGGCTGGTGTAATACCTTGCACTCCCAGCTGGTCTAAATTACAGATTGTAGGAAAGGCAATGTTTTTACGTTCGTGATACAACTGAATAACTAGATAACGTGTTTAATGCGCCTGTAAGTAGTATCGTGGAATACATAATAACTTTGTGACGAGGTCCTTCATGCCATACTCTTTCGATCACTTATTACTGGCAGCCTTTTTTTAGCAGGCCATACCATCGTTTACTTTTCACATTATCATTCGATTTTTAATTCAAATTCAGAACGCCACATTCTTTCCCCCATGCACTTCATCCGGCCAGGCTTGTTACTGTCTGTTTTTTTAACCATCGTTATAATCTTCTAAAAACGCTGTGTGACATTACTATACTTTGTGTATTCTTTTAATAATTCCGGCGATAAATAAATATTCCCCAGTGTTTTTGCTGTCTGTTTTCACAACCAATTGATAACGTGGTCCGGTGAGGTTCCCTCAAACTGAGCTAGCTGACAAGAGGGCAGCGGGCCTACCGGTACAACTTAAAACAGGTAGGTAGGTACCTACTAAAGCTATAGAATAATCTTCGCTAAGGTATAGGTATACTAGTCTAGATGTCCAGCACATAAAAATTTATCGAAATGATCACGTCTAATTCGATGGTAGTCAAGAGAGTTATCTTTTTGACCGACTTTCCAAAAAGGAGGAGGTTCTATGTTCGACTTTATGTTTGTTTTTTTTTTTTTTTTTTTTTGTTTATGTTCACCGATATCTCCGTCAATTGTAAACCGATTTAAAAAATTCTTTTTTTGTTTGAAAGAGTATGTTTTGAAATTGGTCCCATTTTAATTTAGTGAAGGTCTGATGAAGAACTTCGGAGATATACAACAGAACTCTTCAATATATAACGGCAACACTCGGGATTCTTGCAATCGAATGTCCGTTTATTGTTTATACCATTTCATAACATAACATCACGCCAGTACGCTCTCAAGGGGTACACAGATCTCTCATTTCACCGGTTATGTTCAAGTTTCATGTTATTCGGGTAATCTATTCGGCGTAATAGGGACCTTAGGAAACAACTTGGCTATTTATTATAATATATAATATAAACTAATATTATTAAACTAAAATGGGAAAAAATAAAAAACTTTTTTGCAAAAAAATACTACCGACTTCCAAATGAAAAACTACAAAGTGAAAAATAACTTATTTTTTTAAGTCGGTGTCCATATCCCACAAAAATGGTACGTACGAAAGACACCGACTTAAAAAATTAAGTTATTTTTCACTTTGTAGTTTTTCATTTGGAAGTCGGTAGTATTTTTTTGCAAAAAAGTTTTTTATGTCTCATATTCTCTACTAGTTTCTGTCAGCGGCTTCGCCCGCGTGAATTTCGAAAATTATCCCATACGGACATATTACCGGGATTAAAAGTATCATATGTGCTATTCCAGAATATAATCAATCTCTGTGCGAAATTTCATCCAGGTCCGTTCGGTAGTTTTTGCGTGAAAAAGTAACAAACATACATACATCCAACCATCCTCACAAACTTTCACATTAATAATATTAAAATAGTAGGAAGTGTGACGTATGTATGTATGATAGCGCTGGTAAATGAAACTAGCAGCAGAGACGAAATCAAAACGTCAAAAAGGCAGATGACATAACGGAAACACGAATTATGTATTGTTATTGTAAAGATTTGTTTTTATTTGAGTAATATTTTAAAGTCAAAAATGGAAGGTAGATTCACCGACTGTTAGTTTATTTCAATAAAATAATTGGTAACTATATTCGTTCAAAATATTTGTAAAAAGTATTATTAATTACTAAACAAATAATGTACACAATTACTGTATTTTTACAAACCTAAATCTATAATTAATTGATAAACGAATGTCACCGGATGTTGTTGCTGTGTGACGTCTTATCATTTGTTTAAACGTATAAATAGGCTGGTTCTAGTCGAAAGAACTCAGTATTGAATTGTATTGAACTGTGCACATATCATTATAAAATTAAGTTGTGAGACTTACTGTTGGTGTGAGTAATAAAAAGTGTATACAAGGTGTCTGATCGTTATCATTTGAGAATCCTGAGTACGCCCGCTCTTACATCAGAAGAAAGGGATCAACCCGAGCCTCAACTGGACCCATCAACACAGTCGCCTTGCCTAGCCTACCGACCACTCGACCAGGACATTTGGATGAGCTGAATTTACTTCGTTGCCAGATCAAGTTGCAGAAAAGGATGTTTTTCAAAAACAAAACACCAATACCCACAAGCTAAGTAAAATTTATTTACCTAATTATGATCTTGACCAGCATAAAATAACAATTGAGTGAACAAGTTACCTGTCTATCCACCGTGCGAGGTAGTTCAGTCTATTGCTAGGATGAAGGGATTTTCATGCTTGCTAAGACGCGCCAAGCAATTGGTAGACACTAATGCTCATTCTTTTGCACTCGTAGCACAATATTAAGTAGCTAAACTAGATATTATATTGTGTATTGGAATTGTGTGTGTATTGAATAGACAAATCAAGCTAAATCTTTTTTTGAATATGGTACCAAGTCATAAAGTTTACTTTCAAGTATTTTTCCTAATGCTCCAGTGGCATAAAATCATAGTTTTACCAAGCTGAACCCCTCGGGTCAAGCATCAAGAACACAAAACAAACATGATTTGCGCGAAACTTTGACTTTGGATATCAAAATACTTCATTAGATGCCACTAAATATGATACACATACAAATAAAACTTTCGGTTATGCCCATTATTTTCATATCCCTTAATAGAGGAGCTCGTGGCTAAATAATAACTTAAGTTAAGCAACGCTTGACGATGTCGGTCCGTGGATGTGTGACCATTTCAACATACCGAGTTTCCTTCGTGCCTCGGAAAGCACGTTAAGCCGTTGGTCCCAGCTGTCATTTGAAGATCTTTGACAGTCTTTACGGGTAGTCCGAAGCTTGAGATCTGACACCAGTCTTGCCAAAGGGTACTGTGCTACCCAGTTACTGAGTTGTGGAGGTCAGATAGGCAGATTGATTGGTTTAGGTTACTACACCGGTGCACAGGTTAATTTCCATCAAAGCTGTGTATGGTTAAGATAACCGTGTGAACATTATACTCTCGTAATATTTTTCATGTTTCAGATACCATATTGTGTCACAGCCTGAAGCTTCTGCTGAGGGCTAGCGATTCAGATGCTGAGCGCGAAGGTTGACGTGTCAACATCTGAGAGGTTAAGAAGAACAGCATGCAAGCAGTTCGCTGGTCTTAGCCGAACGGTACGAACGTGCGCAAGTTTGGAATGGAATACTTGGTGAGTCGCTTCCATTTTATTTTGATAGTGAAGTCGAATATTCTCTAGTGATGAGATGCTATTTCGAGTTTTAAGTGTTCATGTTGGAACACTGAATTGTTTGTTAGTGGTTATACCTAGCACTATCACTAGGTAATTAAGACACACCTGGTAAAAAGCAAGTAGCTAATAAGTTACCTATTGGGTTGTTAGTACTTTCCTAGTTTCAACATTTGGTTCAGTACGAACTTTAGGATGAGATATCCCATAAGAAGGAGATGAAATATCCAAAATGACTGAATAACTAGTCGTTTTCAGTGGCAAAGCGAGTTAGTAATGTCGTTGGGCTATCGTAATTGTATCGAGTTAGTAACGGTACTGGTCATTTGCGTGTATTCAGGACGGATCTTGTTGCGTAACGATGTACAACCACCGTCTTCAGATCTGAATTCACTTGCTTACTTTCAAAGTAATATTATGATAACAGTAGATCACGTGATTGTTTTTCTTACATGAAAACTGAGTTAGTGACCGACAGTAAAAGGTTAATGTTGATAATCTGATATTTATGATATTGATCAGAGTTAATTCGTGAAGCTCCTTAATAGTATCAGGGTTAGTTGTTCCCCTTTTATAAGCCATCAGTATGTTCCAAAATCTTTAAGTAGAAAACGCGAATCATGTTGGAAGGATACCCGATCGCCAAGTTCTTTGAGAATTAGACGTCATAGTTGATGACTGTGGTAGTGAAACCGAATCTGATTAACATGTCTACTCATAAGACCAATTCTGGACCGCACCTCATGCGTACCATGTGGCGATGGGTTTTTTAAAGTGGGTTTATGAGTTGAGTATGCATTGCCTTTACTTTGTTTAGTTTAACTTGTTGATCGTAGGACCTTTTTCTAATGAATAGTGTTGTGTGGGAAACTTTAGTACGAAAACTGAAGAGGCCCGGTATTAAGTCCGCGATAGGTGATTATGACAGGATAGTGATCGTTATACACCGAAAGCTTTAAATAGATACGCTTAAACCTACAAGTATGGACACGGTAGGTTAAGGAAGATGCCAGCGGGTCATGTACCAGTCGATGTTGATGTTAAAAGGATTTTAATGATGATGAGCAAGCTCAAAATGTCGAGTAATTGAGTCTATCAGCCGTATTATGTTTGACCGTACCAGTGGATTCTGGCGGAGGTCGGGGTCTTGAGAGACCGTTGTGTGAGAGCAATATAATTGCTGTTCGGCTACAGAGCCGTGGCGTTAGAGGTTTTACTCGAGGGTTTCTGTAAGCTTGGCAGTTTTCGCTGCAGAAGAAGTTTTAAAGTTTGATTTGAGCGACTGGTGGTACATGGCCCAGGGTAATGATTTAGTTAAAGATCAAAGTTCTAAAATTTCCCTATTGTCACGAACCCAATGATCTAGTTTGGTCAGGAGTAGCCGAGCGTTGTGCGTTGGCCTGTGTGGCAACTGTTGGCCTTTATGGCAACTGTTGGCCTGTGTGGCAACTAAACGCCAGTGTGCCAACTGGAGGCCTTTATGGCAACTGTAGGCCAGTGTGGCAACTGGAGGTCTTTGTAGCAACTGTGGTCCTGTAAGTTGGTTTAAAATAAACACGTTTGTGTAAGGAACCTTACAGAGGATTCCTGTAGAGTTATGAGGTTAAAATAAAGTAAACTCGCATAGTCACGCGAGAGGTGAGGTCACCATGTTAATGTTGATGACGTTCGAATCGACAAGCCTTCGTTACGAAAATTGAAATAATTTTGGTTTTCTAATTTTTATTACTATGCGTAGATTGTGTTAGTAAGATATACAAAGCTGAAGTACCAATTGAGATTGTAGATGATGAATAGACGTAACATAGGACAGACTAAATCTCTGTGTGAACAGGTTCTGAGTTCAGAGAGTTGAGTTGACTCGACATCGTAGGGACGTGCGAGTAGAGCAATTGAGAAGAGAGCTATGTGATGGCTAAAGGTCGTGAATAAGATACCTGGTGTCTTTTTCTTTTGTTTCATTTAATGTGACATTAGTGACTATCAGTGGTACTTGGACTTTGTAATCACGAAGGTTAGAAGCTTTTGCGTTCCGAACTTCACCCTATTGATGATCATTGAATAAGTATAACTTTTCAATTAATCTTTTGGTACCTCATGTAGAATTATTACAAATGGGGAATCCGCTACAATGGCACAGATTACAGCCATTATTATTTTCTTTTTCTTCGTACATCATGCTATTACTCGCGGTACATCTAGAGCTAACAGTCAAACTGAATGGGTTTGGGTTAATAAAATAGGTGAATTGTAATTGGCATTAAAATATACGAAATCTAAGGCTACTGAATGGCCCTTTTGATTAACTAGGTAAAATAGCCCCTCCCCTGCAATTGAAAATACCATATCCGTTTAGACCCTAAGCATAGAATGGCCGAAACGGAAGCAAAAAAAAAAAAAAATAATAATAAAAAAGGTTTTGGTTTTAGAAAAAGACTTTGGTCACTCAATGAACTTTGAACGACTAGACCGTGATAGCAAGAATAAATAATAATGAAAAAAAAAAAAGGGGTTAAAACTTTTTATAACATTATTCAGAATTGAAAAGCTTAACTTATGGATAAAAAAAAAGAATGTTTTGTTTGGTTAAATAAAATTTAGTCGAAACAAGTCAAAGACTGGCCTCTGAATCTTTATGATCAAGCAACGAACTACGACCTCTGAGTTTCAGAATTAGTTGGTTAAATAAAATTCTGTCAAAACAAGTCAAAGACGGGGCCTCTGAATCTTTATGATCAAGCAACGATCTGCGACCTCTGAATTTGATAGTTAAATAAAACTCAGTCAAAACAAGTCGTAAGACTAGCCTCTGAATCTTTATGATCAAGCTACGATCTGAGACCTCTGAATTTGATTTGAGTTAGCAAAATGGATGTGTAAAAAGGGCTTGGTCATGCCTATGGTTTAAGTTGGATGATTCAATAAAATTTAAGTCAAAACAAGTCAAAGATGGGCCTCTGAACCTTAATGGACAAGCCACGATCTGCGATCTCTGAGTTTGACAGTTTCACCAGAACAAGCAATAATGTCGCCTCTGAGTCTGGTCTGAAAGGTTTTTGCATATTTTAATTTTTTTTTAATGATTTTCAGAGATTCGCTGGGCCTAGCAAGGCCCGCTCGTCAGTATGGCCGTGATAGCGCTGGTAAATGAAACTAGCAGCAGAGACGAAATCAAAACGTCAAAAAGGCAGATGACATAACGGAAACACGAATTATGTATTGTTATTGTAAAGATTTGTTTTTATTTGAGTAATATTTTAAAGTCAAAAATGGAAGGTAGATTCACCGACTGTTAGTTTATTTCAATAAAATAATTGGTAACTATATTCGTTCAAAATATTTGTAAAAAGTATTATTAATTACTAAACAAATAATGTACACAATTACTGTATTTTTACAAACCTAAATCTATAATTAATTGATAAACGAATGTCACCGGATGTTGTTGCTGTGTGACGTCTTATCATTTGTTTAAACGTATAAATAGGCTGGTTCTAGTCGAAAGAACTCAGTATTGAATTGTATTGAACTGTGCACATATCATTATAAAATTAAGTTGTGAGACTTACTGTTGGTGTGAGTAATAAAAAGTGTATACAAGGTGTCTGATCGTTATCATTTGAGAATCCTGAGTACGCCCGCTCTTACATGTATGATTAAGTCTAATGTAGTCTTTGCGTTACGTAAGAGGTTTTATGTTAGAGTAGAACCAGTTTTTTGTATTACACTTTAAATAATTCATTGTTATTCGTATCAAAGCCTTACAAAAACCAATTTAAATTTATGTGTCAATTACAGGACAAGGCAAAAAAGCAACTTTGGAACCCTGATTGTCAAACTAGGCAATTGCCTGTATCTTGGCAATCAGTGTCCTTCCAGGTAAACAATACAATTATATACTACTCAAAATAAAATAAGGTAACTAGGTATTTAAGGTATAGCGAGAAAATTATAAGATTAAACAATGCTTGATTTACGTTAACATAAAACAATGTTATTGTTTACCATGTAGGCTAGTAACTGTTGAAATGAATTAATTAATAAACATGTTTATTTAGGATAAAAACACAAATAACAAAATATCATTAGAATCTAAAAAAAAACTGTTTCTTTTTTTATACTTTAATAATGGGTATACCCTCCTCTTTTGGCTATGCACTCCTGTAGCCTGGAATTTATGCTCTCGATCAAATGCCTCACGTTTTCAGCTAGGATCTCTTCCCAAGCATTTTTCTAGGCGTCAATCAGTTGCTGCTGGTTGTAGATCTTTTGCGCACTCTCTCTAACCTTTCGTTTTAATTGATCCCACATGTGCTCGATCGGATCTAAGTCCAGACTTTTTGCTGGCCACGGCAACACTTGAATGTGGCAGCCTTCCAGTACAGACTTGGTCGCTTGAGCTGTGTATGCACGGGCATTGTCTTGCATCAGGACGAATCCAGCACATGCCATGAGATGGATGACATGAGGCCTAATAATTGCCTCAATGTAAGGCTGAGCAGTTACGGAACCCTCATTTAAAATAGCGAGTTCAGTTTTGCCAGGTAAACTTATTCCACCCCAAATCATTACATTGGGTCTACCGAAACGGTCAACTTCGTGAATGTAGGCTGCCGAAAATCGCTCGCCACGTCACCTCCATACCCTAATGCGTCGATCGTCATAGAAAATCTTTACTTTGCACTCGTCGGTGAAAAGCACCATGCTCCACTGGTTTATGCTCCAGTCCAAATATTGACGGGCGAACCTTAAACGATTTACACGTTGAGCCCTGGACAAAGGAATTTGAACGACTCGTCGTTTTGATGTTTGCTGGTGTTCGTGCAATCAGTTACGGATAAATAAAAAAAACACTGGCACGAGTACCCGTTGACAACCGTAGGCGATTTTGTAACTTATGAGCCGTCACTGTGAGTTTTCGGCGGTGTACCGATCCTCAGGAACAGCTGTAATGCGAACTCTACCAGAACCAGCAGCCTAATTGTGTAAGTAAATTCGGCAAAGGAAACAAACTGTTTCTTTCCCAAAAACGACTTTTCGCAATACAAAAAGTCGTTTTTGGGAAAGAATTACACAATTAGGCTGCAGGTCTTCTTGCAACACTGCCAGTCTCTTGGAAGTGATGCCAAGAATTTCGATTTGTACAGCTTTTCGAGGAAAACCCAGTTGCAAAGCCACAGACCGCTGCGAATTTCCTTCTTGGATCATTGTGACGGCTCTGGTTGCAGTAATTGCGTCCATGTCATCGTACATGTGGCATATTAACATAAGATGTTATTAAAACAAATAAACAAAATAAAATTACGATAATTTCAGATTACTATAAAGATAATCGAAACGAAACATAAAGAAAAATATAACAAGAAAATTTACATTTTTTTTTTAATCATGTCCTGTTGATCTTAAGAAAAAATCAAACAGGTTAAATATCGAAGAGTTTGTAACTTCAATATTTTGCTACTTAATAATTAGTTAATCTTCATTAAATTACATTGAAAATACCGAGTGGCTCTTATTTTGTCTTGAGTAGTATATATAACAGAGCAAAGATTTATGTACAATATTTCACTCAATTAAAAATTAAAATCCAAAATTAAATATTAAAATCTATAAATTATACTCACGCCTCAAAGACTTAGATAGCTCGGTATATTATGTGCTAATGTAACATAGATATATGGGAGAAGTACTATTATTTAAAACTTATGAAGGACTATTAAACCATTATAAAACTGGTTTCTAACAGCAAAAATTGTTGGTTTCGTGCTAAAAATAAAATACCACGAACACACGAGGTGGCATTCGCTTAGCTGAATGTGATTTTATGAAGTTTTAAAAGTAATGTTGTTACAACGGTTAAAAATTAAAGGTATTCAGGGTTAAACGAAAATAAACAAAAAAAGTAAAATCAACAGTGAAGTTTATAATACAAAAAGCTGTAATTTATTTTATTTATATATATACTTATTCTTATGTGACTTAGTAAAAATATAATTAATACAATAACGGAGCAATGTGAACAGAGCAACTGGAAGCTAATAGTATAAAAATGTACGTTAGTAGCGCATCAGCGCCGTCGAAAAATGTAAAGTAACTGTTACCATGGAGAGAGTTGCTATCTAAAAATGTGTAGGCGTTAAAATTTGTTGTTGTTTTTCTTTATACTCAGACATCATGCGAAACAACATCTCCTGTAATCCACTTTTAATTGTTTTATTCATTTTTCACTGAATGAATGCTATTATAAAGGCCACAACAAATCAAAACAACATGCCATCTTGTTTTGGAAAAATGAGGTTGACACTAGTATAGCATTGCCATATAAAAAGTTTGCAAATAATTCGAGTGTCTACTTTCGTTTGCCAGACACTACTAGTTTCTGTCAGCGGCTTCGCCCGCGTGAATTTCGAAAGTTATCCCAAACGGACATATTACCGGGATAAAAAGTATACTATGTGCTATTCCAGAATATAATCAATCTCTGTACGAAATTTCATCCAGGTCCGTTCGGTAGTTTTTCATCCATCCGCACAAACTATCGCAATTGTAATATTAAAATAGTCGGAAGTGTGACGTATGTATGTATGATTAAGTCTAATGTGGTCTTTGCGTTACGTAAGAGGTTTTATGTTAGAGTAGAACCAGTTTTTTGTATTACACTTTAAATAATTCATTGTTATTCGTATCAAAGCCTTACAAAAACAATTTAAATTTATGTGTCAAGTACAGGACAATGCAAAAAGAAGCCTTCTTGCCACAGTCACGACATGCATCTGCCTGACATATTCCTCACCCTATTTCTTTTATATCATAAAAAATGTAGGTTATATATGTAATTATTGTTTGATTTATTTCTCGTCTTTACTAACATAATTTAAGTACTACTAATAATATTTTTAAGGGTTTAGCATAAGTATGTTCTATTGTATGTATGTCGTGTTGTGACAAATAAACACTTTATCTTTCTTCTTTCTTTCTATATACTAGGTACTCAAAATAAAATAAGAGCCACTAGGTATTTAAGGTATGCCGAGAAAAAAACATTGTTTCATTTACGTAAACATAAAACAATGTTATTGTTTACCGTATATGCTAGTAACTGTTGAAATGAATTAATTAATAAACATGTTTATTTAGGATAAAAAAACCAAAAAATCATTAAAATAAAAAAATTAACACTTTCTTTTTTATTCTTTATTAACGGGTAGGCCCTCCTCTTTTGGTTATGCACTCCTGTATCCTGGAATTCATGCTCTCGATCAAATGCCTTACGTTTTCAGCTGGGATCTCTTTCCAAGCAGAACACGTGAGGCATTTGATCGAGAATAAGTTACTGCTGGTTGTAGATATCTTGCGCACTATCTCTAACCCTTCCTTTTTAATTGATCCCACATGTGCTCGATTGGATTTAATGGACGGTTTGCTGGCCACGGCAACACTTGAATGTGAGAGCCTTCCTGTATAGACTGTATAGTCAAAGCCCGTGCACACAAAGCTAAAGCGACCACGCTTTAGCTTTGTGTGCACAGGCTTTGACTTGCATCTGGACCCATTTGCACAGCAAATGATTCGTCCTAATGTCACGAGGCCTAATGAACTGTTTCTTTCCCAAAAACGACTTTTCGCAATACAAAAAGTCGTTTTTGGGAAAGAAACAGATTGTTTCCTTTGCCGAATTCACTTACACAATTAGGCTGCAGGTCTTCTTGCAACACTGCCAGTCTCTTGGAAGTGATGCCAAGAATTTCGATTTGTACAGCTTTTCGAGGAAAACCCAGTTGCAAAGCCACAGACCGCTGCGAATTTCCTTCTTGGATCATTGTAACGGCTCTGGTTGCAGTAATTGCGTCCATATGTCTTCGTACTTGTGGCATATTAACATAAGATGTTATTTAAACAAAAAAACAAAATAAAATTACGATTATTTCTGATTACTATGAAGGTAATCAAAACGAAACATAAAGAAAAATCAAAAAAATTGTAATAAGAAAATTTAAAATTTTATTTATTTTTAAATGATGGCCAGTATTTTGGTCTTAAGAACAAAATCAAAGAGGTTAAATATGGAAAAGTTTGTAAGTTCAACATTTTGCTACTTAATTAATTACTTAATCATCATTCAATTACATTGAAAATAACGAGTGGCTCTTATTTTGTTTTGAGTCGTATATATTACAGAGCAAAGCATTAATGTACAATATTTAGCTCAATAAAAAAAAAAAGCCAATATTAAATATTAAAAACTATAAATTATACATTAAAACTAAAAGATTCAAAACTTCAAATTCAAAATCGAAGGTTAACAATTAAATGTATATCTGTAAAATGGTGAAATCCCGTCAGATTTTATTCGACCATTAATTACATTCATAATAAAATTTACTTAGGTCAGGGAAAATGTTACTATTCGAGGTAAGTCCGTTGTGTGGGTGTATGTAATGGAAAGTGCGTGTATGTTTATGTATGTGTGTGAGTATGAATGTATGTACAGTACAACTATTTCTTTATGTCCTTCGGCAATCATCGCATTTCCGAATACAAACGAATGCTTCTTTCCATGCCCATCAATTATTAGATTTATCGTGGATAATAATTTGAATTCAAAAATCCCATAACAGTGGACATAAAGTTAATGTTAGAGTATTTTTTTAATAAGCATTTGTCCAGCGTAGGCGTTGGCGTAGATGTATCGTAGACAAGTCGTGACAGCTTCATAGATGAGTTACAGAAGCTTTGTGCATCTTCGTGGAGCGTCAGTAAGTTTCGTACAACCTTCGTAGACACATCGTAGAAGCCTCGTAGCAGATTCGTAGACGCGTCGTAGTAGTCTCGTAACAACTTCGCAGAAGCTTCGTAGCGACTTTCAAGAAGCTTTGTAGACGCGTCGTAGTCGTATCGTAGAAGCCTCATAGCAGCTTCGTAGACGAGTCGTAATCGTTGTCGTATAAGTTTTGTAGTGCTTTGTAAACGCCTCAAAGACTTAGATAGGTTAGCTAGGTATATTCTGTGCTAATGTAACATAGATATAACGGAGAAGTACTATTATTTAAAAATTATGAAGGACTATTAAACCATTATAAAAACTGGTTTCTGACAGCAAAAATTGTTGGTTTCGTGCTAAAAATAAAATACCACGAACACACGAGGTGACATTCGCTTAGCTGAATGTGATTTTATGAAGTTTTAAAAGTAATGTTGTTACAACGATTAAAATTTAAAGGTATTCAGAGTTATGTGAAAATAAACAATAAAAGTAAAATAAACAGTCAAGTTTATAATACACAAAGCTGTAATTTATTTTATTTATATATATACTTATTCTTATGTGACTTAGAAAAAATATAATTAATACAATAACGGAGCAATGTGAACAGAGCAACTGGAAGCTAATAGTATAAAAATGTACGTTAGTAGCGCATCAGCGCCGTCGAAAAATGTAAAGTAACTGTTACCATGGAGAGAGTTGCTATCTAAAAATGTGTAGGCGTTAAAATTTGTTGTTGTTTTTCTTTATACTCAGACATCATGCGAAACAACATCTCCTGTAATCCACTTTTAATTGTTTTATTCATTTTTCACTGAATGAATGCTATTATAAAGGCCACAACAAATCAAAACAACATGCCATCTTGTTTTGGAAAAATGAGGTTGACACTAGTATAGCATTGCCATATAAAAAGTTTGCAAATAATTCGAGTGTCTACTTTCGTTTGCCAGACACTACTAGTTTCTGTCAGCGGCTTCGCCCGCGTGAATTTCGAAAGTTATCCCAAACGGACATATTACCGGGATAAAAAGTATACTATGTGCTATTCCAGAATATAATCAATCTCTGTACGAAATTTCATCCAGGTCCGTTCGGTAGTTTTTCATCCATCCGCACAAACTATCGCAATTGTAATATTAAAATAGTCGGAAGTGTGACGTATGTATGTATGATTAAGTCTAATGTGGTCTTTGCGTTACGTAAGAGGTTTTATGTTAGAGTAGAACCAGTTTTTTGTATTACACTTTAAATAATTCATTGTTATTCGTATCAAAGCCTTACAAAAACAATTTAAATTTATGTGTCAAGTACAGGACAATGCAAAAAGAAGCCTTCTTGCCACAGTCACGACATGCATCTGCCTGACATATTCCTCACCCTATTTCTTTTATATCATAAAAAATGTAGGTTATATATGTAATTATTGTTTGATTTATTTCTCGTCTTTACTAACATAATTTAAGTACTACTAATAATATTTTTAAGGGTTTAGCATAAGTATGTTCTATTGTATGTATGTCGTGTTGTGACAAATAAACACTTTATCTTTCTTCTTTCTTTCTATATACTAGGTACTCAAAATAAAATAAGAGCCACTAGGTATTTAAGGTATGCCGAGAAAAAAACATTGTTTCATTTACGTAAACATAAAACAATGTTATTGTTTACCGTATATGCTAGTAACTGTTGAAATGAATTAATTAATAAACATGTTTATTTAGGATAAAAAAACCAAAAAATCATTAAAATAAAAAAATTAACACTTTCTTTTTTATTCTTTATTAACGGGTAGGCCCTCCTCTTTTGGTTATGCACTCCTGTATCCTGGAATTCATGCTCTCGATCAAATGCCTTACGTTTTCAGCTGGGATCTCTTTCCAAGCAGAACACGTGAGGCATTTGATCGAGAATAAGTTACTGCTGGTTGTAGATATCTTGCGCACTATCTCTAACCCTTCCTTTTTAATTGATCCCACATGTGCTCGATTGGATTTAATGGACGGTTTGCTGGCCACGGCAACACTTGAATGTGAGAGCCTTCCTGTATAGACTGTATAGTCAAAGCCCGTGCACACAAAGCTAAAGCGACCACGCTTTAGCTTTGTGTGCACAGGCTTTGACTTGCATCTGGACCCATTTGCACAGCAAATGATTCGTCCTAATGTCACGAGGCCTAATGAACTGTTTCTTTCCCAAAAACGACTTTTCGCAATACAAAAAGTCGTTTTTGGGAAAGAAACAGATTGTTTCCTTTGCCGAATTCACTTACACAATTAGGCTGCAGGTCTTCTTGCAACACTGCCAGTCTCTTGGAAGTGATGCCAAGAATTTCGATTTGTACAGCTTTTCGAGGAAAACCCAGTTGCAAAGCCACAGACCGCTGCGAATTTCCTTCTTGGATCATTGTAACGGCTCTGGTTGCAGTAATTGCGTCCATATGTCTTCGTACTTGTGGCATATTAACATAAGATGTTATTTAAACAAAAAAACAAAATAAAATTACGATTATTTCTGATTACTATGAAGGTAATCAAAACGAAACATAAAGAAAAATCAAAAAAATTGTAATAAGAAAATTTAAAATTTTATTTATTTTTAAATGATGGCCAGTATTTTGGTCTTAAGAACAAAATCAAAGAGGTTAAATATGGAAAAGTTTGTAAGTTCAACATTTTGCTACTTAATTAATTACTTAATCATCATTCAATTACATTGAAAATAACGAGTGGCTCTTATTTTGTTTTGAGTCGTATATATTACAGAGCAAAGCATTAATGTACAATATTTAGCTCAATAAAAAAAAAAAGCCAATATTAAATATTAAAAACTATAAATTATACATTAAAACTAAAAGATTCAAAACTTCAAATTCAAAATCGAAGGTTAACAATTAAATGTATATCTGTAAAATGGTGAAATCCCGTCAGATTTTATTCGACCATTAATTACATTCATAATAAAATTTACTTAGGTCAGGGAAAATGTTACTATTCGAGGTAAGTCCGTTGTGTGGGTGTATGTAATGGAAAGTGCGTGTATGTTTATGTATGTGTGTGAGTATGAATGTATGTACAGTACAACTATTTCTTTATGTCCTTCGGCAATCATCGCATTTCCGAATACAAACGAATGCTTCTTTCCATGCCCATCAATTATTAGATTTATCGTGGATAATAATTTGAATTCAAAAATCCCATAACAGTGGACATAAAGTTAATGTTAGAGTATTTTTTTAATAAGCATTTGTCCAGCGTAGGCGTTGGCGTAGATGTATCGTAGACAAGTCGTGACAGCTTCATAGATGAGTTACAGAAGCTTTGTGCATCTTCGTGGAGCGTCAGTAAGTTTCGTACAACCTTCGTAGACACATCGTAGAAGCCTCGTAGCAGATTCGTAGACGCGTCGTAGTAGTCTCGTAACAACTTCGCAGAAGCTTCGTAGCGACTTTCAAGAAGCTTTGTAGACGCGTCGTAGTCGTATCGTAGAAGCCTCATAGCAGCTTCGTAGACGAGTCGTAATCGTTGTCGTATAAGTTTTGTAGTGCTTTGTAAACGCCTCAAAGACTTAGATAGGTTAGCTAGGTATATTCTGTGCTAATGTAACATAGATATAACGGAGAAGTACTATTATTTAAAAATTATGAAGGACTATTAAACCATTATAAAAACTGGTTTCTGACAGCAAAAATTGTTGGTTTCGTGCTAAAAATAAAATACCACGAACACACGAGGTGACATTCGCTTAGCTGAATGTGATTTTATGAAGTTTTAAAAGTAATGTTGTTACAACGATTAAAATTTAAAGGTATTCAGAGTTATGTGAAAATAAACAATAAAAGTAAAATAAACAGTCAAGTTTATAATACACAAAGCTGTAATTTATTTTATTTATATATATACTTATTCTTATGTGACTTAGAAAAAATATAATTAATACAATAACGGAGCAATGTGAACAGAGCAACTGGAAGCTAATAGTATAAAAATGTACGTTAGTAGCGCATCAGCGCCGTCGAAAAATGTAAAGTAACTGTTACCATGGAGAGAGTTGCTATCTAAAAATGTGTAGGCGTTAAAATTTATGAAGTAGTTTTTGTTAAAAGTATTTAAATACTAATTAGTAACTAACACTATTAGTGAGGTACATTATATGGCAGCAGTCCCTTGTAGATAAGACCGGCGGCGCCCGGCATGTGGGCGACGGGTTCGGCGGAGCGCTCGCACGCGGTGCCGCGCACAGCCTCCTCCGTGTCGGCGTATAGGATGCGGTAGTTGTAGTCGTCCAGGTCCAGCGGGCCCGCTTGGAACATCGGCAACCGATTACTTATCACCCATAAGTGTTGCCTCTCTTCTTGATCAATCTTTATGTCATTCGGAAATACTAAAGTCTCGGAATTGTGAGCCACTACTCCATTGTTTCTCTTTGTATAGAGTTTCCTTGTATTCCAGCAACCCACGCTGTCTCGAGTTACTAAACCGTAAAACATAACTCCACGTCTATCAATAGCAGAAGCAGAAGATTGGCCAGTTAGTCCTCTGCTCTCACCGGCTATGTTAAACTCCATGGAACTATTGTCAATGCGAGATGGGTCCCGTAACACATCTGTAGAAACGTAGAATTCTCTGTAACTAGACATGGGGTGGAAAAATAGTATGCGTTCATTGTACGAATCAACGGGCGTTATGGCTAAACCAAAAATGCCGTCTGTCCACTGGAAATTAAGTCCATGAAGAGTAAAATTTGATGCTAGAGGATCCGGGAAAAAGAACGGATTCGTAAATCTCCAAAACTGTACATCGCTTTGCCTAAATACTAGGAGACCGAATCGCCAAGTGTCTGCTATGTACACGTGAAGATCTGAACAGTCTGGCAGTCTTGTGTCGATGACGAGATTCGCGAATAATGAATCTTCCAACACATATCGTTTCGGTATCGTATAACGCGCTATAACTTTATCCGTCTGCAGATCAAACACCACTATGCTAGGTGGGCATAACTGTTTCGGATTATCTTGAGAGTCTATCTGTCCGGAATCCAACACCCAAAGTCTTCCGCAAGGGTCGGCTTGCACTCGAAACACTGAAGTTAGTCCCGTGCAGTTCTTCATATCACCTGAAATATTAAAAAATAAATAAACATATTTGTGTGTGTGTTTATTTCATGAAGACGTCATTGTACACTTTTTTTTTTTTTTGGCTCCGCACGTTTTGTGCATTTAGACAGTGTCAAGTATAGAAGTTCTAGTTTCTTTAGTTTTTAGTCCAATGTCCTAGTCATAGACTAATATATAGTTAGGCCCCAGTAAAACGGCGGTAACTTTACTGGAAGCCTCCACGGAGTTTTGTCGACAACATGAACAAACTCATGTTCTACCACTGTGTTTCACTTTCCCACACTCGTGCACGTTCACTAATATTATTAGAACAAAACACCACCATTTTTACACTATTAATATGCAGTTAAACACAATTTTAAGAAAATAAAACAGAGAAGCAACATAGACGCCATCACGTTCCCGCCAAAACTCCCATTGTACACTTGATAACAGGATGGGTGTTATATTCTTAAACTGTTTCACTCGTATCTTTAAGGAGTATTTACAAATTATATTATTACCTATTATGTCCATCTAATGGTAAATACGGAGCTATCCATTAAACTCTACAAAATCATGACTAGCTCTTATCGTGTTACAAACAGAAAGTTACCAAAAGCTCTATGATATCCCCAGTCTGGGTATGGCCTGAGCAGCGGCGAGGTGACGCCACCCTCCCGCGGCACCGTGGCCAGCGTGGCGGGCACGCCGCGTCTCCACGCTGGCAGCGTCACCCACACACGTGTGCCCCACACCTCCAGCCCAAGGGGTAGCACGTTAGCAGGCTCAAATTTTCTGAAATGGCAAATAAAAAGGATTTAATCAAACATCATCTTGTACAGGAGTGCTACTGAGATCGACAAAGTGCCAGATTAGAGTAACATGTCCACTGAATTAAAGCACCTGCACTGCAAATTTGCTGGTGGTGGCGCAGTGCTAAAGGCTCCGACGTGTAGGTCGTAGGCTTAAACCCAGGCAGACACTATGTAAATTTTACATCACCACTGCTCTAAAAACGGTGAAGGGTAGGAAGGTCCAGGTTAGTATCGTGAGGAAACTCGCATGTCCTTTACCCAAAAATTGGAAGATATGTGATATCCACCAATCCGCACTGAGCCTGCGTTTGGATTAAGGCCCATCCCTTCTCTCACAAAGAGGAGGCCTGTGACCTTGACATGGAAACACTAAAATGCTGATGATTATGTTTGCAAACTTGTACAATAGAACTGAATTTATAATCTGCAAATATTGTTATCCTTTGCTATTAAGATTGCACCTCAATGGCTGAACTGATTTCAACTAATTTTATAAATAAGAACACGGGTAGTAGATCATGACCTGGATTAATAATAATAATATCAACCTATTACGGACCCATTGCAAGGAAAATGTCTCTTCAAATACAGAGAAAGCACGACAAGAAGGTTACCAAGACAGTTACTTAAGGCGGGTTGGCAATTTAAGTAAGCAAATATAAGCTATTTTTGTCCAGGATTCCTGACGATTTTATCTTTCACCGACGTCAATTGATGATTTTATCGAAAAATTGATATTACTAAATATTTTTCAATAGATACCTTGTCTATCGTACCTGTCAATCTGTTACCTTGATACCTTAGGGAAGACCTATTTTGTTGTTTAGCTCTAGCTCTAAGTATGCCGTAGGACCTGTCTCTGAAGAGAACCGTTTTCGCTTACCAAGGCAACGTGGTGAAAAGGTAAGACAGCTAGACACTGTGTTACTGAGTGGAGTGCTAGCTGTCCAGAGCGCTGGGACTTTAGAATCGCAGTACTATTTAGTTTAGTGATAGTTACCCTGTAGAAAGCGCATGCCGTCGAAGCTGGGGCGAGGGGAACTCGAAGTCGACGTGCTTCCACTTGTAGAGCGTGTTGAAGGGTGGCGTGTCAGTGTCGGCGGGGACGGTCTGTGCGCGCATCACGCCTAGCATCGTCAGCCACAGTGTCACGCCCGCTGCTTTCGCGTGATCTGGAACATTATCAAGATCCCATGATGAACGTGAAATACTCAAGAGGCACTCAACGACTGCTCTGACTGATCTTCCAGGTTAAGCAGCAACAACAGGTTAAGCAACATCCATTACAAACTGAGACACATTACACTTAACGTAATTAATTTGCTTATCTGTTTATTTAGCAAGGACACCATTATTTTTAACAAGGTTCTTGTTGAAATTTTTGCTTTACAGTTCCTTTCTTTTTTAAGTTTAATTTTAGCTGAAAAAATTAATTAAATCTACTTGTACATCGTGTTATTATTTGCTTGCTAGGCAGAGGGAGAATACGTAGGCCGTGGGGTACAGTATTATATTGTATCTACATAATTATATCTGGCTGTTGTTGGCAACTCCATGACTAAGCGCACTATTTTGCGAATAGAAGGTGTTTTGTAGGCAACAGCATTTGTTTCAGGAATGGTTAAGTCCGATGCCACATTCCGGGCCATATTAATGATGCCATATTAAGATCCAGATGCCGGGCTTCCTGATGGCAAACTCCCAGACAGGCAGACCTCACTCTAAGAGTCGTCATAATACATTTATTTCACGACTAGAGGATCGGAACTGCAGCTGAAAAAGGTCTTGTGTCTTCAGGGTCACTACTATAACTTCTTAAAACCATCATGATTTTGGATTGAGAGAGATACGGAGCTATACAGGACGAATAGCACTATCCGAATAGCCTATGAAGTTGGCACTTAGTAATACGGCCTCTGAGGTAGGTACTGCTGGCCCGTGCCGGTTTGATGCGCAAGCCATGCTACAGAATCCAGACTCTGCTGCAAATGTTTCAGTTGATTTAGCTTGATCAGTTAATTTGACCTGGTTATATTATACTGTGGATAACTCAGCAAGTTACCTGTAAACATATTTATTTTGTTCCATAGACTTTACCAAGTCCTACCATTTTTTAATCAACGAGTAAAAGGAGGAGGTTCTCAATTCGACATGTATATTTTTATTGCTTCTATAATTGCTTAATCAATCATCCTTACTGTTCTGCTTGGCTAATTGCAATACAATGTTACATAATAGCTCATAATTATTGTACCTTCATGAAAAATACCAATTACCAAAAAAACTGTGAAACTGGTATGTGAAGGTATACTGCTGAATAAACGTTGTTAATTACTATAAACAGTTGGAAACTTATGTTCAACACATTTGTGTTCACTTATAAAACAGGTTAAATGGTTCTTAATCAATTTTATCCAAGGGGAGAATCATTATTTTTTTGACAACAATCAAAATGTTAAAACGGTTCATACTAAGTTATTATTTTAATTATTAAATCTAAACGCTTTTTCCTCGTGGTCAAACTATTTTGTCAAACTGATTTGACCAAGAGGAAAAAAATTCCCGTTGGTCAAACCTCTAGGACAGATAACTCTTTTTTCATTTGACTTATCTTGTTGCGTACAGTGATGACTAAAATTTACAATAATAATATGTCATTCTCATTTTCTTGTTTTGTTTGCATTCATTATTGCGGTGTTACATTAAATGAATCTAAATGGATTTTAAATACATAAATCGTAAAAGAGGTACTGTATTACTGCATGATGGACGGCAGTATTATAAATTACGAACGTATAAAAATGGCAATGTCTTTTGGACTTGCAGCAACTTAAGAAAGAAAAAGTGTCACGGGTCTATAACTTTGAACGTAAATATAATATTTATAGAATTTATACTATACATTACCTTTATAATTTAATATTGTGTAAGCTTTACGCACTATAATATAAATCTATGTTATAAATATATGTTTTGCTCTTAGAACGACCAAATAGTTAAACATAAGGATCACATAAATGTATAGCCGATTACGGCAAGTACGAACTGGATGAAGCGATAGACGATAAAAAAAAAAGACAAAATTAACGTGACTGCCTATTCCGCAGTTATATCGCGAAACAAAGAATACACTTAAGGATAGAGGTCTTAACTTTTGTGGGAACAATACCATCATTGGCCAACATTAAAAATACTTTATGTTTAAGTAGGAGCAAAACATGCTTCAGTAAATTAGCAGAAGTCAGTATTCCTAACCAACTACAGTTTTTTCTTCTGGCGGAATACGCAACGCAAACTTCTAAAATTCTTGTTTTTTGCTCCGAAAAAGGAAAAGTTTTGTTGGCAAAATCAAATGAGTTATTTTGTGATGGCACATTCTTTAGCTGCCCGAAGCCATTCAAACAAATGTATAGTATAATACATGCTGATATGGCCCAGTCAGCGTCAACTACGAATATAATTCCAGCAGCGTATGCCTTGATGACTGATAAAAAAGAGGAGAGTTATACTGCATTATTACAGATGATAAAAGCCCAAATTCCGCAGTGTACACCAATAAAAATTGATATTGATTTTGAAGCCGCGGCCAGCAATGCTTTGGTACAGATTTTCTCTAGCCTCAAAATAATAAAATGCTACTATCATTTTACCAAAAGTCTATGGAAAAGAGCGAGAAAATTATAAATGAAGACTAAAATTCAAAAAAGAGTTGTGGGACTTTGTTCAGCTCTCCCTCTATTACCTGTAGACGAGATTGACGCTGGCTGGGAGTACATCATATCGGAAAGTCCCAGAAACAATAAAATCGAAGTTCTTTTTTTTTTTTTTCTTAAAAAAGAAAACGTTGCCCCACACTAGGAATTTCTTCCTGTATCGTGGGTGCGTTTACAAACATATTAGTGCTAACACACGTTCGGATTTGGTCCGGCCGGACTAACCCCGCCCACAAATCCGTTCTCGCTTACACACGCTCGAACCTGGTTCGACGGACCGACCGGACGGCACAGGGTTGCCAACTTAGGGCTTTTGGCTCCAAATTTAGGGTAAAAATTTCCATGTTGGGCTTTTTTTAGGGGCATACATAATATTTCATGCATTACTAACGAAACCGATTGTTCCTTGAAATGTTGCAAAGGTTAGTGATTATACGATTAATTTTAACACGAGATGATAAGATCATTCGTTACATTTACCCCATTGCCGAAAATGGTTCAGTTTGTTTATTGTAAACATGTATGACCTCAAGAATTCCGAAATCTCAAACGAAATGCCAAGTTTGAACTAAACGATTTAATAACAATTATTTACAATATAAATATTTAATTTGTTATATTAAGTTCTAATATAAAGTTATTAAATCTAAGTTGTATTTTATTTATCCTAGCAAAACGAGATACTATTTTTTTATTAGATATAATCTTTTCAGTCAGGTTTTTGGGTAATCCAGACCATGGACATCGGCCACACTGACGACTAGTCGTAGTTGGTCCGGCCGAACCAGCGGACAACTCTACACACGTCCGGATTTGGTACGGAGCAGACCATATCCGATGGGAAAACGAGCGGACCGAGACGGACTCAATTAATAATAATAATGTCAGCGGACCACTCTACACACGCTCGGATATGGTCCGGCCGGACTAACCCCGCCCACAATACCGTGGTCCGGCCGGACCAAATCCGGACGTGTGTTAGCACTATATAAACTCACATACACAACACCCAGAGCCGGAACAACTATATGTAGGTCATACAAATATTTTGAAAAAAAAGTGGTTGAAAGACAAAGGCAATCAGAGTCAAATTAGAGTGGTCAGTATTTGGTGAGAGACAAAGAAGCAATAACACTGTAGAAACAGCACAGCTAAATCATGATATGAAAAAAAACATCGTCAAATCACAATAGCTCGTCTATGGTTGACATTGCTGAAAGAAAATGGAGGATGATGACAACGAACCGTCCCCGCGCCGAAACGAGCATATTAACAGAGATGATTTCATAATGAAATAAATGCCAATTACAATTTTTGCATAAAGAAATAAGTATCGGTAATTTTCTTGACAAATTACGCTGACGCTTTTTTCTATAAGCAAAAATTGTAAATTGGCATTTCCTTATGACTTGGCATTTTATTATATTATAATTTAATTTTTTTAAAGGACTGTACTTTTCTTAAACCATAACAGTTTGACCACAGGGAAAAACTATTCCTTGTGGTCAAATCAGTTTGACAAAATAGTTTGACCACGAGGAAGAACCGAATCTAAAAGCGAGTAACACCTGGCGTGAAATCAATTTTCATAGGCTGCGAACTCTCGGTTACTTTCTTAAATGGGTGTGAAATTGATGACAGAGTAGTAAAAGTAAGTGGTACAGCAAGCTGTACTTTAGCATTATCTTAGAAAGATATCGCAATAATGACTAAAAATATAATACCGTCGCCAGCGTTATACTGCTAAGTATGAGATCCTGATCCCCGGGTCTGGCAAGTTATTATTGCTATCTGGCATTTCTCAGTAGTTTCTAGTTGTTTCAGTCCGTGTATTATAGCATAAATAACAACTACATGTATTAGTAGGTTATACACCAAGGGGATAAAGCAGTCACGTCACGGGCGGCTTATTGAACCCAGAGCGTAACGAGGGACCCTAGAGTTAACTCCCGGGCGAAACGAAGCAGTTATGTGTGTCTGAGTCCTGAGTGAGGTGAGGGGTTCAAGCTACCCATGACGAAGACAGGCTTTATCCTAGAAGAGCATACTCGACTTCTCACACCGTCCTAAGTATTTATTTTGCAATTATGTAATATAAATCAAAAGTTAATATAGACGTTGGAAACATTAGTCCTATTGAAGGATTGAGTAACATTTTTGTTCGTTACATTTATGGAAGTTGTGGTGGAGTATATTTCAGTACTGAATGGTGAGGAAACTTGTTAATTTGTGGGAGATCGGGCAATCAAACGCCTGAATATCAGTGTACTGACTTAATTAATTCCAATAAACACTATTTTACAATCTTTCGTCGTCAACGTCTTTTCTTGTCGTTCGCACACACCGCCATTCTTTTGTTACACATTCTTTGAAATCACGCCCTTTTCTTTTATTAAGTTCGAACAAACCTCTTTACAATGCCATATGGGCATTTTTTACAGTTGTAGATTTATTTTTTAAATAGGCTCGCGCGTGGTTTTCTAGCCAGTCACTTGTTCAATAAAAATATTCCAGTGCGGTCCGAAATATAATTAAAGTCGCTCATTAGCCATTCAACTCATACATTCGTCGTAATCGATTTTAGCGATGTTATCCTATTTTGGACTGCATGGTTTGTGATTCATCTCTTTCCTGATTAGAACATTTACTAACAATGTCCACATTCCAAATTCAAATCACTTTTAGTCCCTAGGGATTAATGAGCTATTTTAGTCCCTGTTTACGAACAATAAACTAGCACTTTTTGAATAGATGTGATAAAAAATATTTACATGTTATAACCAAGTACTTACTGCCTTCGGTTGTTTTAAATTTATCTACGAAGTGAGGTTCAGAAGTATGCGAAATATTTAAAAAGTTTTTTTAAAAGTGATGTATTTTATGAAATATGTTCCGCGAACTTTTGGACCACCCTATGTACGCAAGAATATACAGACTTCCAATCATTTTTTAAATCCATAAACTAGGTACTAGATAGGATCACTTCACAATTACAAGAGTACTTAGAATCATAAGAGTGTTTAGTTTCAGCTACCGTTCGTTGCATGTTTTCGACGAAGCGATCTTTTACATACGTTTGACGATTTTTATAAGGGCCGATTGTTTGTTATTGTAGGTAAAATATGTTTCTAAATGTATTTTTTTTATTATTTGTCATTCTATCCTACCTGCTGGGCAAAGTTCTCCATAACCTAACAATCTTACAAGTTACATTTAATTTTATTTCTAGTTTAAAGAACAACTAAGTATAGGCATGTTCAGATTATAATATATATTTATCTTATTCGGTACCGGTTCCTAGATTATCTTGCTTTTCAGCATAGGCCTCCCCAAGTACCGAGCGATGAATAAGCTTCGATTTCTTGCTTTCCTCATCCAAGTCGTCTCTGGCGCCTTTTTGATGTCATCTTGGAATATACGATAAAGTCTGCCTTTCTTTATCGATTTTTATTTAGGTCACCATTCTATCACTTCCTTGGCTCATTTCTCTGTCTTAGTTCATATTAAATGACCTGCCCATATCCACTTTACTTGTTTTATTTGGTGTTTTACATCTATAATTTTGGTTTGTTGCCTTATTCTTGTTAATCCTACTTTGTCTTTAATTTTATGTCGAGTTTACTTCTTTCTTTGTGAAGCTCCAAGGAAGGCCTATACTCTCATTTCAGCTCTCTGTCTACAGTTGTCAATAACAAATATTTGTTAAAAGAGCCCCTTTATCAAAGACTGGTCCTCGAAGAGCTCACCCTGAAAATTCCGTCTGGGACTGCCGCCATACGTCGCAAACCATTAGGAGGTCGCGTTTAGTTCTATTTTTGCAACCAAACATTTATTTCTTAGATTGTTTTATTCAAATACTATTCGTAATATGACTTTGAGAACTTTCAGCAGTAACCTTCTTGTAATAAAACAACCACTATCAGTTCACCGAACCAGGTGGTTGTGACAGCATTCCACTTAAGACACACTGCCTCGCAATTCATCTTCATTCATCATCTCAATTATGTAAGCAAGGCATCTTCATTCATTTGGTTGGCGATGCAAAATTGTTTGTCCACAACTAGTGTCCATACCGATCTCATGACAATGAGCTGCTATTAGATATGATGCATGAGTTATTAACAACTGCGTGTAATGATTTATTAAATATCTATGTAAATTGTTAATTAAATCCGAATTTCCGTCCCGTCAAATTCATAATGATGGATGTCCATCGGATAGAGCGGTCCGTGGCTAATGACGCGCGGAGGTAGCTAGCAGGGTTTATTATCGGTCCAAGCCGCTTGTCCACGCATTTTGCACACAATAGGGATCGACCCGTAAAACATAGTTAATCGATTTCATGCGTGGCCGATTCACTTTCTTCCAATTTCTATTGTACGACTGTAATTTTGGAATGTCTTTACTTCCGATAGGTTTCGAAACAAATAGAACCAAGTACATTAGGATACTGTAAAACTAAAAGTCTATGATAGTGATTTTGTAGCCTCTATTGCAAGGCAAGTTAGTGTTAAAACACTTAAAAAAAAACACCAAAAACATAGGTATCATGCAGAATCCTGGCTAAATGCCTGAAAAAAAAAAAAAAAAATATGCCATGTTCAACTTGCACAACGTTGTCAACATATCAAATGCATTGGTATTTGACATGGATTGCTCGCAATTTAATATTAAATTAATATTTTGAAACAATATATGAATATTTATAATCACATTTCATATATGCATGTCGTTGCACTCAGTTACATCATTACTTTAATAGTCGACAGGCAGACGAACACTATGTTGCATCTGCTCGTCCGCATACATTCTGTTAACTTTATGTAGGCAATATATTTGTAAGCATTATATAACTGCTATGTGAAATAGCTAATCTTTATCTACCAATTAAATTGTGTACACTTAATAGCATCAGTTTAATATTTTGGTTCTAATCATATACCCGCCACTGTGCCAATTTGTTAGCCGTAAAAACCTCAGGGATTTGCATTTTGCTCTACATATTCTATTGTCTCCGGCACATTGGCAGTTAGATTGTTAATTTTCATTACGCAACAACAAATTTACTGTTTAATGTTGTAGATACAAATCAGTTTTAGTGGTTTTGAAGTTGTTCTCCTAAATTTGCGTGCGCTGTGCTACAATTAGAGGCATATTCCGCCCGCTATGGCTTTGTCGAACGATAAGTGTAATCGACTTTACTTTCACCAGCTCGATATTGCTTAAGAAAAACGTTGAGTGGGTTACATACTACTATTAACCGTACATGCAGCAATTTTTTATATTTAAAACAATTGTTTTAAAACCCTAGTAAAATAATGTTGACATCAATGTTAGTAAATATTGCATTAACGTTTGGTGTTTGAAAATGGATGCATAAATGAATATGCATCATTTTCAAACACCAAACGTGTTATGAATCCTATGTCCAAATTTAATTGTTAGATATCTAAATGAACATTATTTACTTATAGTTTTGTCATCCCTTATCATTATTCAACTGTCTTCTGGGGAGTCGCTGGCGATTGGGTGTCGTTGCGTTAGTAGATGATTCATTACTAAGGACAACAAATTATATTTGCATTACTAAAATACAGATATGAAATTCAATGCGATCCCACGAGTTTCGTGTAAATTGAGAGTGGGTTGTGAGACAGTTGGCCCTGACTGACATAAAAGTAATTATAAGTTTCTTTCTCCAGTTTTTCAACAGAAACTTTGAAGGCATTCATTTATTTGATCTTGAATTAATTCAATAAACCTGATTTGAAGAAAATATTTTATAAATATGTTAAGTTATGTTTTAAATCACTTAAGGATTAAAATAATGAGGGAATAAATACGAGTTTTAGTATTTACAAAACAGAAACATCTACTATCTAAAGTTATGCAATGTGTTGATTGTTGTCTATCGTAATCTTCATAATTAGCAACTATAAAAACTTTTATTACCCGCGTAATAGTGGTAAATTATACCAGCTTCCTCATGCTATAAATTATTCATATAAAGTTATTCATTGCAGTTAAGGTAACTATTGAAACCGATTAATCCATAACATAAATTCACATGTGGCCTCACTTATGGTTAAATAACTAGTTATTAGGGTGTAATCTAATTGTTCTTATCCAAATTAAATCACTATTATATATTTCCACTTCAATGGATTTACACCACCAATTAATTACGATACATGACGTTAAAAACGCATTTCCGTTTTTTGTATTTTTTTTTTGATTATGTAGTACAAATAATTGTATAATTCATAATATGCAATCTAATTCGTGCCCTGCACATCAGACAATTGCGCACGAGTGATTCGATTCAATAACACTATATACGTCTGCTGCGTTCCCCGATCCCATAATACAATTTGTATTGTATTAATGTTAAAGTATATTTCCTTATTTATATTTTTAAAGCCTTTTAAAATAAGTACTTAAAATAAATAAGCATAATTAGTATGAATTCTTAAACTTACCATTATTTTTAGGTCTATCTGACTTAAAGTTATATTTATTGCTGTCTGTCCAGCTTCCTTGGTTATTATCGTCTTTATAACTATCATCACTTTGTTCAGGAACCACTAAAGGGTCACTCCACTTGAGTTTATCGTTTTTCCATCGCTCATTGACGTCGTTGTATTGACTAGTAATATCCGCGAAGAGCATCGGCGGGGCGGACCACTGCACGAACCACTGATGCGACACCGCCATGTTTTACGTAACATGCAAATTCTATGAAAACACTATAACTGAAACCTATCACTGTTACTGAGGCTATTTTCACTGATCTGTTGAAGTGAGCAGAACAATCCCGACACGAATCTCTGCATCGCAAAAAATACGTGAGTACAAGTACGCCACTTGAAATTGTCTGGCGGCGTAGTGTGCTAGCGTCCTTTCCATAACACTACATTCAGCCCCTCTCAGGTTAGCTTTCGCGATTTGGACATACACACGAGCAGCTTCTGCATTTCATCGTGGGGACCGAGGATCACGATTAATTTCGAAACGTTCTAAATTTATGAGCTTTATGATATGACCGTTAGTGCTCATTAATCTACTGCCATTACTTCAACTTTGGCGAATCTATTTATACGAGTTCTCTTCGTGACATCATAAAGAGAATCTGTACTTGTTTCATAAGTAGGTTAATATTTTCTGTCGGCAAGGCAAAATTACTAGATCACGATTGTATTAAATTGATGGGTGCTGCTTTGTTCTGCGGCATCAGCTCTATAACCCGTAAAGATGGTAGGCCGCAACACAGATACAATAGGTTCTTAATTAATTTTTAACCGACTTACCAAAAAGGAGGAGGTTCTATGTTCGACTTTAAGTATGTTTTTTTCTTTTTTGTGTTTGTTCACCGATATCTCCGTCAATTGTGGACCGATTATGGTCCCATTTTAATTTAGTGAAGTTCTGATGAAGAACTTCGAAGATATACAACAGAACTCTTCAATAAATTACGGCAAATTTCTCGGGATTGCTGCAATCGCATGTCTGTTTATTGTTTATACCATTACATAAGATAACATCACGCAATAAATAACTTGAATAGTAGCTAGGTAAAATTAAAAAGTCAAAAATAAAAAACGTTTTACAAAAAAATACTACCGACTTCCAAATAAGAAAACTACACGTCCATAACACAAAAAAATGGTATCTACGAAAGACACCGACTTCCAAAAATAATGTTATTTTTCACTATGTAGTTTTCCTATTTGGAAGTCGGTAGTATTTTTTTTGTGAAATAGTTTTTTATTTGCGGTATAATTCTTAAATACAAAATACAAACGTCAAACGGTTCATGAGTCTACAATAGGGAGCTGGTGATGTAAAAACTAATGATAGATATTATTAATGAAGATTCAAATAATTAATTTAAAATCAAAAGCATAAATCATTTATGTAGCATTAAGTTAAGTCATATGCTTTCGGTTCCTTATAACTGTTAAAGATTTCTAGGAAATTAGATCATAACTCCTATTGATTGAAAATACAACTTACGATAAACTTCAATAAAATACGTACAAATGGTCCAATCGGTGGTTGCCGGGTGGCCTTTTTATTGTTTTTTACGACTACAATTAGTTTCCACTCTACAGTTAGTTTACCACAAAATGTACGTCAAATATATCGTCTTGTTAACAATTGTGAGTGTTGAGTTTTGTCACGGTATCTACCCATACTTTGATACTCAAGACTTCATATACAATGTTCCAAAAGTTTACCGAATATCTATCACGTTGGACAAATTGTTGGAGTATTATGAGAAGAAGCCTTCAAAAGATCCCGAGTGGTACATTGCTTTGGGAATGGCTAGAGGTACCTGCAGTTTTTTATTATTTCTTACATTAAATAAGTTCACTGTAGAAGTACATCCTTGAACATTTTTGTTGATAATTATCTTTTAAGAAAATTGCAAGACCAATGTTAAATTTCAAAGAGTCTCACGAATAATTGCAAAAGTCAAAAGATGCATCTATGTAAATCGGGACAAAAATTCAGCGAAGTGCGTGTCAGGCCACGCGCAATAATAGGGTTCCGTAGTTGCACAATAATAATGACATGCTTTTTATCACATATTTCACACATCCAAAAGCAACCATTTAGCTGGCAGGTGGAGGGGGGGCAGCGGGACAGTAGTCTAGCAATTTAAAGCTTGATTTGAAGTAAACGGATCCCTGAATCGTAATATGTTTTTTCATAATATTTTTGAAAGATACCCCCACCATGGGACAGACGAGAAAAAAAAAACATTCCCAATTTGCGTTTACAGGAGGTACTCTAAAACAATTTTTTATCATGATTTTATTTTACCACTTTATCGGCGTGATAATAATATGTATATCCATGCCAAATTATAGATTTCTAGTACTAACAGTCTCGAGCTAAGCTGCGGACAGACGGACATCGCGAAACAATAAGGGGTCTTTCTTGACTACGGTACCCTAAAAATGGAAGGCAGTCGAAACCAAAATTTTACAATGACCTTTCTAAAGTGTGTAATATTTTGCAGGTCAGTTAGAGTACACGATTAACGAGCTAGATAAGTCGGTGCCAGAGAAGCTGAAGGAGAACTTGCAGAACCTCACCCGACGCATGGATCGCATCAGAAACAACACGGACTTCCCTAGTTTTGTGTACCGGAGTAAAGATTACGAATATGGTTTGTACATTTATCATTACTTTATTATATAAAGTACTACCGGATACCTCTCGTTTTCACCCGCGTAATTCCTGTTCCCGTAGGAATACAAGGATAAAAGTAGTCTATACCACCCGGGAATAGTGTAGCTTCCCAACGGTGAAAGAATTTTTGAAATCGGTCCAGTAGTTTTTAAGTTTATTCGTTACATACAAAAATCCAAAAATACAAATCTTTCCTCTTTATAATATTTTTATATTATTATATATTAAATATAGAAGTATAGATATTGTTTCTATTTGTCTACTATATTCCAGATTCCAGCTCCCTTAATACTAAAATCGATGTTTGGCTAAGCTAACTTAAACCTCGAAAAATTTATGGTTAATCTGAAACTTAGACTGGGTGTAACTCCGCGATTTTATGGGACTAGAGTTCATAATTCAGTAGAAAGACGTCAACTACTGGATATGTACCTACCTCCACCAATCATCGACTGGCATTTTGTGCTTGCCGTATACCGCGGGTGTCCACGATCTTCACATCAAATTCACGCATATTCTATTTTAAACATTCTGACTATACTCTTTGCGCTCTATCATGGTGCGGATGACAGTTTTAATAAAAAAAAATACGCATAAACGTATACGCATTTTTTGTAGTTTAACGTCATACCATAGTCATACCATATACCATAGTTGCCTGTATGACGTTAAACCACAAAAAATGTGTATACGTTTATGTGTCACCTGCACCATACTACAGCTCAAAGAGTGTAGTTGACCAACTCCTTGACCATTCGAAAGTGCCTAGCACAGATTACCTGTGGTGCCTGTAAATGTTTTAATGTATTTGATAAATGATTTGAGTAATATACGAAGCTATCCGTATGTTATACAACACTTCCTATTGAAGGTTGTTTTTAGAATTTAAACTGTTGTGTCTTTATAACAATACCCAATCAGAATCAATCATTAGTTTGCGGTCACGATTATTATATCTAGTCAAACTCTATCTACCTAAGTGTATCTAATGATGTCGAAAATATCTATCTAGTGTCCGATTATTTTTTGCTTCCAATTTGTATAGGTGGTATTTGAACTGTATTTCTTTATACTTTTTCCGAGTTGTTATCTCGTAAAAAAGTATAATAATGGCAATGCTTACCCAAACAGTATTTTTTGGATTTACAAAACGTTCATAATATTTTTAGAAGTAGGTACCTACTTATACATTATTACTTATTAGCTTTTCCTTCTATATTTTTGAAAAATTAGGAAGCCTATTATCAGTGTTTAAGTGGTGATAGAGCAGAAAAGGAGGAAAATCGATGCACTGGAGACGTGGTGCTGGAGACGAATGCTGCGGATTCCCTGGACTGCTTACCGCACCAATCCTAAAAGAACTTCACATCAAAGAGAGATTACCGCCTTCTTCAATGTCCCACTCACCGCACTGACTTTATTCACTGTTCTTTCTTCGTTCAGTCTATTTCTCTGTGGAATGCGCTCCCCCAGGAAATCAGGATGGCAACCGACCGGTTAACCTTCAAAGTTAAAGTTCGCGAGCACATTCGCAAGAAGTTGGCAGTAGTATCGTCACAACGCTAATATTTTTCAATTATTAATCTAATATTACTAATGTTTAAGTATATCTATATATTTAGTTTATTCTTTTGAGTATAATTTTCTTGATTATATTGTATTTATAGTTGTATATATTTTTTGCATGAACCTGATTCGTTTAATTGTCAATATTGCACCTACCACTAGTTGTCTCTGCATCACCCAAAGGTTGACTGGTAGAAAATGCCTAAGGCATTAAGTCCGCCTCTGTACGTTTGTGTGCATAAAGTATTAAATAAATAAATAAATAAATACTAAAGTTCTTTGGGCATATAACTCGAAATGAAGAATACAGCGTCTTGTAATCCAAGGCATGGAGGACATAAGATCCCGAGGTTGCTCTCCGACCAGATGGGCAGATCTCACTAAAGCTAGGATGACCGATTGTTGCCACATTGCGTCCAAATAGACCCGATAGGAGACGCATGGCAAGAGCCATGATGCTTCAAGACCCACCCATGACCAAGACCACTCTGCCAAGTGCTAAGAATAATATGATAGACGAAACTTATTTGCAATTTAATATGAATTACAAATGTAGATTCATTATCGATGGTGCCCTGTGGCTATCCTGTATCCTTGGGACGAGTTGTTACATACAGACCATTGCCTAATTCGCAAAGTGAGAGATGCAAAAGCTTGTTTTGCGCCCAGATAGATATCCATCTAGTTGTTACAAATAATAAATCAAAAAGTTGCGTAAGAGTTTTTGGGAGTTTTAGGGTACAGTAATTGGTTAGGTCGAATTGCTAGAATCGCTTTTTGAATATTTTTGGGTTGTGGACTTCTTCCCGAACTTTTCCGCTGTTGTAGAGTTATGGTATTTTTTTTACGAAGATGTATGTATAATATTAAGTTCAACTGGTCCTATCATCGGCTCATTACTGTGTCGACCTCTTGAGGAACATGTATACTGGAGTGTGGATAGGTCACCTCTCATCTCACCCGTTATGTATAAGAACATAGAATAGAAGAGGGACTCTCTTTTTGGGGTTCCGGGTAAAGTAGCTAGCTCCGTTCAAAAACGCAGAAGCTTCTTGGGGGCTTCACAGGGTCACCGTTCCGAGGATTTCTTCAAATTGGGGAGCCACGGCGTCGCAGTATAGGATGACGTGGGCGGCTGATTCCTCGCTGTTAAAACAGCCTCCGCAAAGTGGGCTGTCTGTGGCGCCTATGTTAAAAACATGTTTGTTAAGAGGGGTGTGACCCGTTTGTCCCTATGATTATTTTTTTAGGACCATATCATAACATAAAGCAATCGTAACGTGAAAACGGAATCGTCGCATTCATTTGCTTGAATATACGCGATCATTCAATATTATGAAACAGAGTGAATTGTTAAGAAATCTGGACTGGAAATATTTCCTGTCTTTCAGTATTAAACAGGAATTCAGGTTTAAATAAAACCGGCCAAGTGCGAGTCGGTAAAAAAAACACACGTTTTTCGTATGTGTTGTTATGGCGGCAATAGAAATACATCATCTGGGAACATTTCAACTGTCTAGCTATCACGGTTCATGAAATACAGCCTGGTGAAAGACGGACATACAGTCAGACATACGGACCGCTGAGTCTTAGTAATAGGGTCCCGTTTTTACCTTTTGGGTACGGAACCCTAAATGCCGCACTGTCTACTAAAGTCATTAAAAGTAATATAGAACAACATTGAATACTAATTACGTAACTACAAGTTGCACTTGATCGGTATGCGCCAAAAATAAAATAAATCATTTAGGCATCTGTTCACGCATGCTTGCCCAACTTTGAGCAATGCTAAGGCTTTTGCCCGTCGCGGGGCCGCTTGCCTGATATATTACATTCGCTCCTGGCTGGAATTGAGCAACTTATCTTAGAGCAACTTCTCTTATATAAACCGGTGCATCTGAATTGAGTTATAGGGGAAAATAAAAAAACTTTTTTGCAAAAAAATACTACCGACTTCCAAATGAAAAACTACAAAGTGAAAAATAACTTATTTTTTTAAGTCGGTGTCTTTCGTAGGTACCATTTTTTTGGGATATGGACACCGACTTAAAAAATTAAGTGATTTATCACTTTGTAGTTTTTCATTTGGAAGTCGGTTGTTTTTTTTTTGCAAAAAAGTTTTTTATTTTTCCCTTTTTAGTTTAATAATATTAGTTTATATTATAATAAATAGGCAAGTTGTTTAGTAAGGTCCCTATAACACCGAATAGATTACCTGAATAACATGAAACTTGAACATAACCGGTGAAATGAGAGATCTGTGTACCCCTTAAGAGCGTACTGGCGTGATGTTATGTTATGAAATGGTATAAACAATAAACAGACATGCGATTGCAAGAATCCCGAGAGTTTTGCCGTTATTTATTGAAGAGTTCTGTTGTATATCTCCGAAGTTCTTCATCAGACCTTCACCAAATTAAAATGGGACCAATTTCGAAACATACTCTTTCAATCCAAAAAAGAATTTTTAAAATCGGTTTATTATTGACGGAGATGTCGGTGAACATACACAAAAAAAAAAAAAACAAACATAAAGTCGAACATAGAACCTCCTCCTTTTTGGAAAGTCGGTTAAAAACTCTGACAAAACCCGATCGCCATGGCATTTTAGTATAGGCAATATAATCAGCCTTTAGATAATATGTTCGTAATAGATAATTTAATCTAGGTGAGGCTTGTTGACCTAGCCTAGTGTAGTGTGCGTTTATGGCTGTTATTTACAACTGATGTATTTTGAAATAGAATTGCGCGGGTGAGACTATGATAAAATATGGCGGCAAAACTAATACATAGGGAAAACGTGATATTGGAATATAAATACATAATTTAGTTTGCCATTCAAGTCTTAAATTATTTGATAAACGTAGCTACACCGTTTGATGAGAATAAGGATAAGGCTGCCTAAAAGATCTATCATTTGAAATTCAAGAGGTTTTTTCAGAATCAGAATCAGAATCAGAATCAGAATCAGAATCAGAATCAGAATCAGAATCTTTATTTGTAAACATAGGTAAGTACATGGTGTGTGAGTTGTTATAATATTACGTAGATTCTCTATGTTTTGCCGTGAAGCGTACAAATATCATTAGCAAATTTTCAATGAAAAATAACAGTGAAAAAACAAGTGCTACATTAAATCATTAAATACCAAATCATAAGAAGAGCCATTATTAGACTTTACTAAATATACCTTACTTTATAATTTAAAGAAAACAATAGATGCAAAAATAAATTGTCAATCAATTAATATGTCATTAAAAATTAGATGTTAAATAATAAATTATCATTAAAATTAGATGTCAAATAATAAATTAACCTTACCAATTAAGTGTCCAATATATTTTGATTTCAAATAGTAAATTATCAATTAATTAAAACAAAAATATTTTAATTGTTTTTTAGATGTCAAATAATACAATTAATAATGTCAAGAAGTAAAAACAATTAAACAGAAGTCAATAAAAACATTAAAAAAAATAGAAAATGTCAAAGATACAATCATATTTAGTCACTTATATAAACAAGTTACTATGAGTACACAAATTTGATGTCAAAAAACAATATTGCAGTAAAAAAACAATTAAACAGACATGTCAACACTTAAAATTTATATCAATATTTTTTCCTCTAGAAATTCTGATATATTATAATAGGATCTACTTACTAGAAAGTTCTTTAGATGTCTTTTAAATAGGTTAATACTTAACATTTTAATTGATTCTGGTATATGGTCGTATATTACTGGCGCCATGCAAAGAACACTATTTCGCATCAGTGCTGTCTTGCATTGTCTCGAACACAACATATTAATGTGTCGTCGACTTCGGTTATTTCTTTCAGACAACTTGGGGAATAGTTTTGGGTTGGTTTTAACAAATATTGCAATTTCAAATATGTATATACAGGGTAATGTTAGTATATTGTATTGAGTAAAGAAAGGTTTACAGGTGTCTGTGCATTTTAAACTAAACATTGCCCTGATGCACTTTTTTTGGACTTTAAATATAAGTTCCCTATTTGTTGAGTTTCCCCAAAAAATAACTCCATATCTTATTACTGAACCAGCCATACCATGGTATGCAGTAACGAGTGCGTCCTTTCCTATGACTGGCGCAAGTCTATACAAAGCATACGCTGACTTGCTGAGTCTCTTCGCCAAATCTAACGTGTGCGCCTTCCAATCTAGACGCTGGTCTATGGTTAAGCCTAGGAATTTAGAAGTGCTCACTTGATTTATTGCATTGTTTTTGTAGTCAATATTCATAGTCATATTTATGCGTTGGTTGAATGTCATTAATTTTGTTTTGTCAATATTTATCCTAAGGTTGTTGTTATTAAGCCATGTTATTATTGAATGTACAGTATTAGTAACGTCATTATTATAATTTTCTTTGTCTTTACCGTCAATGGTAACTGTGCTATCGTCGGCAAACAGTGTCATATGGTTTTTCGTAACTTTTGGGAGATCGTTTATGTATAGTATAAACAGGGGGGGGCCAAGAACGCTCCCTTGTGGCACACCATATGCGTTAGTTCTATTACGAGACCGATATACCCTTTCTTTCTTTGTTTTTGGGTCTATTTGCGATATTTCCACATATTGTTTCCGGTTTTTTAAATATGACTCAATAAGTTGTAGAACATTTCCTCTGATTCCGTAAGCTTCTAACTTATTAAGCAAGACATTGTGATCCACGTAGTCAAAGGCTTGAGTCATATCGCAGAAAATTGAACAAACAGGTATATTAAGATCAACATTTGCAATTACTTTATTAAGGAAGTCGTATATAGCCATATTGATAGTTTTACCTTTTCTAAAGCCTTTTTGTTCTTCAGTTAGGATGTCTTCTTTTACTAGATATTTGTGAATTTGTTCGTAAATGTATTTTTCAAATATCTTTGAGAATATCGGAATAAGAGCAATGGGTCTATAGGAGTCCGTTTTATCTCTATCGTTTTTTTTATATAGAGGTTTTACTACTGCAGTCTTAAGTTTGGCCGGATATATACCTCGCGTTATGCATAAATTAATTATAAAGCTTAAATGACCACTAATGCTGTCTGACACATACTTTATCGTTTCTGTCGATATACCATCATATCCTACACTCTTTGTATTTTTTAAGGATTTTATTATTTGTTTTATGTCATCTTCGTGGCTAGGTGCCATAAACATAGAGTTATTTGATTTGGATATATTCGACGCGATTTGTGTTCCGGTATTACAGATAGGGATAATTTTATCAATAAAAAAATCGTTAAAAACATTAGCTAAGTCACGGGGTTGTGTTATAATTTTGTCGCCCATTTTTATCTTTTCAATTGTATTTTTAGGTAATTTTGGTTTGGTTTATTATTTCCCATGTTGCTTTTGATTTGTTATCTGCAGATTTTATCTTATGTGTATTTTGAGCGCATTGCGTTAACTTAACTATTCGCTTATACGTAGCAGTATATGTTTTAAGTTTTCGTTTATTTGACTGATTTTGGTTTAGACGGTAAAACCACAGTAGTGCCCTTTTCTTTTTACTACAGGCTCTGATTCCTCGTGACACCCAATGAGGTCGTTTGTGTAGCCTTATTTTCATTGTATTAATTGGAAAGCACAGACGATAGAACATGGAAAACGTCTCCAGAAAGAGAGCGTAAGCCTTGTCTGGATCATCGCATTGATATAACTCTGAAAAATTAGTGTTTTGCAGGCATTCTCTAAACTTTTTCTTATTTTCTATACAAAAGTCTCTCCGTTTTATATACCAATGATTTAAAAGGAAGGTTCTTTTTATGTGACATTTCAATAGTTAACAAGTGTGATCTGACAAAGCAAATTCAAGCACGTCTGATTCACAGTTATTGCCAAGATTATGCGCAAAGTTGTCGATACATGTGTTACTTTTTAACCTGGTTGGTTGGTTTAGTTCTAACTTTAAATTAAAATTAAGTAGCAAACATTCTAAATCTAAGGATATATTATTACGTTTTAGTGTGTCAATATTGAAATCGCCGCATATTACAATTTTTTGGTTTTGTTTTTTAGTTACTAACTTTAGTAACTTTTCCAAGCGGTCAAAGAATACGGTCAAATTATTTGCTTTTGGGATTCTGTAAATACAAACAACAGTGGTGCTTGATTGCGTTAGTTCTATAGCACAACATTCAAATGATTTACTTATTGCTAGTTGTTTTAATTCCGGTAATTCTATCCACTGAAGTCCTTTTTTAATCAATATACAAGTTCCACCTCGTTTTGTTTCCGCCCTACTAAAACACGCAGCCAAATTGTAGTTGGGAATAGTCAGAAAATCTTCATAGCCAGACATAATAAAGTGTTCAGAGATGCAGATGACGTCAACACTGACATTCTTCGTGATAAGCTCTTCTAGACACACAGTCAGAGCATCTGATTTACTTAGGAGTCCTGCTATATTTTGATGTATGATATGCACATAGTTGTCATAGAAAAAACTGATTGCTAGGAAATTCGTCAGTTTGGTATGGCGTGGTTTCTATATTAGATAAGTCATATTTTTTAATACCTTGAATGAAGTTGTCAATATCTATGAAGATGGTATGCATGCCATAGTTATTGATTGACCCAGTGCGTTTTAAAAACATCGTGTAGTTATTTGACAGATTCTTATTCGAGTCCAGAAAGTATGCATGCTCATGTGTCAATATGTCCAGATATAGTAGGTTGTTAAATACTTCTACCCTCCAATTGTGCATAGTTTTGTAGTCATTGTATTTGTAAGTTGGAGCACAGAGTATAACATTTGTATGTTTTGTTTTTTGTAGGGCCGTCCGAATCCACAGCACAAGCTCGAAATAGTCCTTTGTTGTGTTGAAATCTTCCTCCCCTATCAATATAACACAAAAATCCTTGTATGTAAATTTTTTTAATCTGCTTTCTATGTCATACATTAATTGTTCAGTTTTACAGTTCGGCTTTAAATAATGACATATTTTTTTCGAATGTTTACTCAGTGTATTTTCTGCAATGTTTCTGACTTTGTTTTTGTTGTTCGTACTCAAGATGCATATATTACATTCTGTCGTTTCTAATTGTAATCTTTGTTTAGTTTTAGGATTTGTTATTGTAATTGGTTTAGTTTGCTTGTTGGGGGTAGGCGGTTTTGTTTTATTTTGTATGTCGAGGGTAGACGATTTTGTTTTTGTCTGTAAACAAAGCAGAGATTTCGCATCTGGAGATAACGCTGCTTCGTGATGTTGTGATATTCTATGGGGTGATATATTATCAGTCTGTGTTGCCTGATGGAATTTCTGAAAAGAATTGGTATCTTTGTTTGGGGTAGACTTTCTAGCCTTACCCTTCTTATTACGATTTGGTGTTATATTTGTGTTATCTGTTAAACTAAGATTTTTGTACGTTTCAATGACTTTTAAGCTCTTGTTAAAGTCAGACTTTAAGCGAAAGTTCTCCGTATTTAGGTTCTCAATTTCATGGTGAGCACTAGTCAATTGGTTTGTAAGTTCAATTATCTTCTCATTCAAATCAATTACCGTTTGACTTTCGTTAAGTGACGTGTTCGGCAGGCTTATCATGGTAGTGTCAAAAAGAGGAGACTCACTTCTTGAAAGATCATCAAGTGAGCTTGCTCGTCGGGGTTTGCTAGTGCGATATGTGATATTTCGCTCGAGATCCATGATAAATATATAATATAATACGCTACGTGTATTGGAACGTAATCAGAAGTAAGTCAAAAGATCAGTATCAAAGTAAAGCAGCTGTTGGTAGTGCAATTTCCGAACGAATATTATTCTGTCACAGATAATGTGTTGATTGGCAAATGAATAATCAGGTGTCCTTTGTTTACATAAAAAAATATACGATTTCAAATCTGCAACTGTCCATAAGGTATTTTCTGGTACAGTATTTGTTTTGTCCATGCAAATGTAGTTTTTATAAGTATAGTGTACATAAATATTTGAGAGCCAACCTGGTATTGTGATGTTGTTGGTTTTTGTAGATTTCAATCCATGTTGATTGCCAACTAATTATGTTCTTGCACAGTTGTTGATATATTCCATGAGAAACAAGGTTTTATCTTTGATAATACTTTCACTGATACTCTGCGGCACTTAGATTGTACTTATGCATTAAATTGATGTATTTTGCAATTAAAAACAATTAATTTGTCGGAAACTTTAACGGAGCGATGTTGATGCAGGCGGAGGATACATATTCGCGGGCTGGCTGACCAAAATCTGGTGCATCCTCCGTCTGCACAGCATGATTTTTCCCTTGTTTACGACTTTTTAGTTCGCTTTTGAAGCAGTCGGGTTTTTTGATTTTTTAATTAAGTTTTTTTATTTATAACTTTTTAGTTAGTTTTTTTTCGAATTAGATACATTTAAACATATAAAGTGTTTTGTATTTTTGAAATCACCTCTTAAAATCCTTTATTTTGATACCCCACACGATGGGTTTGGAAGAAAAAAAAAATTTGGGCACCTACAATATGGCACCCAAAATCCGCCATTTTTCTATTGTCCAATTTTAATGTAGCCTATGACACTCGCAGGGTTACAGAGATGTACAAAATGGTTTTAAAAAAGCATTTAAATACAAAATGCAAAATACTTTTAAGATTTACTATTTCAAATGCAAAATACCAAATAGTTTTGCGTTTTGTATTTCAAATGCTAAATGCAAAATAGGTATTTTCAAAATACTTTTTCAAAATAAAATACCTTTTGACCAAATCTCAGATTTTTTAATTATTTTAGGTATTTATCATGAGAAATAGAGACACAATGCCAAGCCGAACAAAAACGTCTAATCACATGGCACCTTATGCATGACATTTCGGTCATATTTATCAGTACGCGTATCAATAAATTCTGTTATGTTATTAATAATAATAATAATCACTTTAAATAATGTAAAAAACTAGACTAACGAAAAGAGAGCCATGGCTCCATTTTATGAGTTGTGTGGCCATTTATTTCGGTTGATTGTGTTATTGTTAAAAAGTGAAAAAAATTACATAAATTTTATTTACTACGCTTTTTTACCATACAATTTGTTCAAAAACATCATCACTCATTTTTCTTCTGTGAAGTCTCATAATCATCCCACCGTACGAATCAGTACAGTAACCACTTCACCAGCACCAGCAAACAATAAATCCGTGAAATCGAATCGTCGGCGTCAGCGGCGTTGCGTTTCATAGCCATAGATAATGTTAGACACTAGTCAGACCAATGATATTCAAATAAACAGATATGTTATAAGCGCGCGCATTGTGAAGACTCGAATAGCAGACAATTGTATGATTTAGTCTTTAGTTTATGTCACGCATGGCGAAGAGCGATACGCTTTGTTGAAAAAAAAACAAAAATAAAAAAATGCCATCGTGTGTATTTAGAAAGTGTACCAATTATAATACCAAATTACATAAAACAGAAGGGATCTCATACCATATGTAATTACGCAATACACCTCAATTTACTAATTTATTTAATTTTTTTTTCCTAATTTTCTGATATTTGAAGGTTACAAAAAGAAAAACATTGGTTGTCAGAATAATGTTTGTTTACATTCACACGCAAGTGACAAACACTAGCTGTCTCTTTTTTTCTTGTTTGTTTTATCAAGCCATCCCTTTCGACATTGTAGTGAAATGTCAGATGAATGAAAAGTGTGTATGTGTGCTGCCGCTGCTGCGCGGAACACTTTTTTCAATTGTTTTGTTAGTGTACGTGGGACACTCAGAAAGTTTTGCGAAACTAAAAAAAATTGTTCTATACGTACATATATTTTTATTAAATCTTTTCAAAGTACTTTCCACCAGCCTCTATACAAAGATTCATGCGCCTAAACCAGTTTTCAAAACACTTTTTCCAGTCCGCCGCAGACACCTCGTTTACAGCCTGCTCGAACGCAGCCAGCGCATCTTCCGGCGACGAAAATTGTATCCCTTTGAGCTGATTTTTTATTTTTGGGAATAAAAAGAAGTCACACGGTGCTAGATCAGGGCTGTAAGGAGGGTGACCCAGGAGTTTGACTGGCGTGCTGTCCAGGAAGTCCCTCGTTTTGAGTGCGGTGTGCGCAGGTGCATTGTCGTGGTGGAGCAGTAGCCCGCGGAGCCCTGTGTTTGGTCGCTTGTTGCTTATAACAGAGAAAACTTCTGGCAAACATTTGGTAGTATACCATTCGGCATTAATGCTTCTTTGATCCCGTAAGGGAATTGCTACCAAGTGGCCAGTCAAATTAAAAAAGCTAGCGATCAAAATCTTACCCCCGCTTCTAGATCGCTTCACTTTGGTAGGCGTTGGCTCATTTTGAAACACCCAAACAGTCGACTGGCGCTTGGTTTCTGGGTCGTATTGATAAATCCAGGACTCATCACCTGTAACGATGTCGTAAACACGCCGAGACGAGCCTGCTTCAAATTTGTTAAGCATATCACGGCACCATTCCACCCGGGCCTGCTTCTGAGCATCGGTGAGGTTGTGCGGCACCCAGCGTGATACTATCCTCCTCACGCGAAGATGGCTGTGTAGAATCTCGTGAACGCTTCCCGATCCAATCTTCAATATGTGTTGAATCTCCTGATATGTAATTCGCCTATTGTCTTGGATTAAATTTTTCACTGCTAGCACGTTTTCTTCGGTAACAGCCGTCAAAGGGCGACCGCTTCTTTCGTCATCCCCCAAAGTTGGTCGACCGCGCTTGAATTCGTTATACCAACGATACACGGTTGCCTTGGAAGGGCCTTCATCCATGAATGCCATTTGAAGTCTATCGTACGATTCATCCGGTTTCAGGCGACACTTGAAATCGTATAAAATCATAGCTCTAAAATGTTCCCGGCGCAGATCCATATTTCAGTGAGACACAATACTTTGAATTAACTCGCAAAAAATGTGGAGGGAAATTTTGAAATTGGAACTTACTTATTTTTACTTATAAATAATCATATTTTCGAAAAACATTATAACTGGCCAGTCTCCCATATATAAAAACTTTTTTTCGCAATACTTTCTGAGGGGCCTGGTATAACGTATCTGTTTATTTGAATATCATTGAGTCAGACATAAGGCGCGCACTCTGACAAAAGAAGAAAAAAAAGAAAAAAACCCGACTGATTAAAAAGCGAACTAAAAAGACGTAAATAAGAAAAAAAACATGATGTGCAGTCGGAGGATACATCTGGTTTTGGTCAGCCAACTCGCGAATATGTATCCTGCGACTGCACAGCATGTTTTTTTTCTTATTTACGTCTATTTAGTTAGCTTTTTAAGCAGTCGGGTTTTTGATTTTTTATTTAACACTTTTTAGTTAACATTTTATCGTCTCTTAAAACCCTTTATTTTGATATCCCACACGACGGGATTGGAAGAAAAAAAAATATTGGGCCCCCACAATATGGCGCCCAAAAGCCGCCATTTTTCTATTGTTCAATTTTAATGTAGCCAGTGACACTCGCAGGGTTAAGTCGAATTGATTAACGTGCGAATCATCAAAATCGGCAATCGCATTTGGTCTCTGGAACGCCACATAGGAACAAACATACATACATAAATAGACTGATAAAAACATTACCCTCCTTCGGCAGTCGGGTAAAAAAAGGCGCGCATGGCTAGCAGGCACCTCTATCGGTCAAATTCGGCAATACGAGCGACAATCGTTCATTTCATTTTTAACCCCGCCGGAAAAAGAGGGGTGTTATAAGTTTCACGTGTGTTGCTGTGTATCTGTGTGTCTGTCTGTGGCACCATAGCGCCTCAACGGATGAACCGATTTTGATTTAGTTTTTTTTGTTTGAAAGGTGATTTTATCGAGAGTGTACTTAGCTATATTTGATTTATATAGCTTATTAAATCGGTTCAGCCGTTCAAAAGTAATGCACGTTTAACTGTTTGAATCGGGGTGTTTTCGCAAGATAAATGTGTCGGGGGTTTTTAAATTTTGAAATTTTACTTGTGTTTGACTGGTAATGTTGGCTAAACTTAATCACAAAGTATTTTGCATTTTGAAATGAATATTAAAATGCAAAATACATCTCGAAAGGTATTTCAAATAAAATACAAAATGGTTTTTACTAAAAGGCATTTAAATGCAAAATACAAAGTAGGTATTTTGCATTTTGTATTTGCATTTTAAATAGAAGTATTTCAAATAAATCGCATCTCTGCAGGGTTAAGACGAATCGATTGAGATATGAATCATCAAAATCGGCCAACGCGTTTGGTCTCTGGAACGCCATATAGGAACAAACATACATACATACATACATACATACACACATACATACATACATAGACTGATAAACACATTACCCTCCTTCGGCAGTCGGGTAAAAAGGCTAGGCAGATAACTGCATAGCACGTGTGTGAATATTATGTACCCAACTGTAAATCTACCATTTACTGTACCTATGTGTCGTTCGTTGACTTGTGAGTGCCCTGGCAGTTGAGTGTGTCATGCTCTCTCAAATGTCTCTCTGATGGTGGCACGTGTCTTGGTTCATTCGGTTCCCATCATGATGGTTGAGCTGGGTGGTGCAGATTCATGCGTCATGTTCGTGAACGGGCGCTGTCAGTTGGTTAATGTTTATCTAGTACCTATTATATAACTGCACAATACATGTGTAATACTTACTTGTTTTAATACTTTATACATGTACGTAGTATAGTGTGTAGTGCTATTCTGGGTGCATCGTCCTCACATACCTATATGCATTTATTAATGTATACCTACTTATAACAAGCTACTTTTCTGAATGCACGGTAGAATAAATTTTTATTACTTGTAAATTTTAATTGTTGACTTTCAAAAGTGCCGCTTGGTGGCCTAGTTGAAATAAATGACTGACAATAATAATGATTAACTAATGATTGACTTTGGCTTTGACTTAGCCTTTTTTGGCATCCCCTGAATACGGAACCCAAAACATTTTTTAATCCTTTTTTAGTTTTAAGATTAATTTAATTAATTTAGTTGTTAGGTAAGAATGCAGTTGTGATTGTGAAACCATTAGCCGTGTCTAGCCTAAATGTTTCGACATACACTTGATGCACTACTTTTTTCGTCCCAGACGAACTTAGCTCAGATTGTGCAATCTTTCCATTTACTCATTTAAAAATCATGATCATATAGGTCACGGGTAACTGGTTACCTACTGGTGTAATGTTCTAGGTATATAGAAAGGATATAAAATTTAACTTGCGTAATTTATAATAATGCGTTACTATGCCAGTATGTGCCAATATATTAAGTGAACAGTTTTTTTTTCTAAACAGTCACTCTTGGCAGTATTAACTTTCTATAAGGTGCGTGTGCACTGTCTGCGAGCAAGCAATACTATTCTGCCTTAAGAACGAAAAAGGGCACAACTAACAAATGGTAAATCTCGAGAAAAATTAGTTTAAAGTTTTTCAGAAAAATAAAACATTTGAATGTATTTTTTTAATATGCAAATATTTGCGAATAGTTTTTATCTTTTCCCATTATTGGTTAAAATTATGATTTTCTCTTAAAACTTACTAAAAAAATCAAAATAAACTATTTTTATTACATTGAAAAGTCACAAGTTCACAACTAACCTAATGTGACCTTTATTTTAATACTGTTTTATTGTTAAAATAAAAAGTCACTTTGGTTTTTTATATTAAAATGAAAGGGAACATTCTGTTCGATTGTGTCCTTCTTATGTCATAGAGGCCACCACTCTTCCGACCATAATATTACACAAAATGTGCCCAACTGATCAATAGTGCCCATTCTTTGTATAATATTGGTTTCATTTAGGAATATTCGCTTTTGTTACAAAATAAATATGTTTGGTATATCGGCCTTTTTAATATAAAACCTATCAAAGAAGCCTTTTCTTCTTAACAAGACATCAAAATGCTATTGAAATAAAATTCATATCTACAAACATTCATTCATTTGTTCTCTTTCAGCTTGATACTCTTGATAGACGTCAAATTTGCCTTTTTTAAGTTATCAGATATGAATTTAGATGTCTGATGGGCCCTTTGAGCTTATGTTAATTCTGTGGATAATGAAGACAACATCTTGGAAAAACACAGGCATTTGCGCCTTTTTTCCTTATTTCGAATATGTGTATAACTCAATTACGAAAAATATGTAGGTGTGCCCTTTTTCGTTGACGCGGCAGTAATTGCTGTGCAGCATACTTTTGTATCTGACTATACAAGTGACAAGTTAGTTTTTACGCCTAAACTAAAAACTAGTGTATTTATATGTTGTATATTCAAGATATTATAATCCTGTACAGTATATAGCTGAAGAACCAGAGGATTTCATGTGTAACAAACATAAGACAAAAAGAATGAATTAATTTTAATTAATCTTACCTATTTAGCATTTCGAAACGCATTAGTGTAAGCAAAGCTTAAACTGATAGAGAAACAACATTAACTTAAATCGTTATAGCTCAATCCAAGTGTTCTTTGCTATTATGGTTTACGTCGTGTTGGTACTTCACTTCGGTAGCGAAACTCATTGCGTTTCTCTCTTAAATGAATTATTGAAGTTATATCATTCAAGCAATGCTTAGCTAGCTTTCGCTTGATTTATTTATGGGTAAATCAAGTGAAATACAAACGATCACAGCTTATTTTGCACGAGGTTGTGCTTGTGGTTTCTCTCACGTAAATACTGTCATCACTGGGATGAATTCAGGTCATAATATGTTTTTTTGTAGCAAGTTTCATTAAGTCTGTTCAGCGATTTAGACATAAAACTTAACCGACAAACAGACACACTTTCACATTAAAAACATTGGGCGTTAAGGTTGCCCTAGTCGATGGCACGAACTATGTATTTTGTGCGCGAGGTTAAAATGCATGCTATCTCATCAGACAATACGTGCGAAAGCGATTGATGCTGTGATGAGCAGTAAGAAGGTAGTTTGCGTACAAACTTTTGCAAATTTGTAGCGTAATGGATGATGATTTAGGACGAAAACGAGCGCGCGAAATGTTATAAACAGAGCCTTGGGCGAATGGATGTCATGAAAAAACTACTACATGTATCTGTTCACAATAAAATTAATGCATTGTTGAACTACTAATCTATCCCTGTATAATAATAAATAATAATGATAAAGTCGTTTATTCAGGAAAAAACACATGTACAGGATCAAAAAATAAATACATACATTTTTAACAGTAAACACGGAAAAATATAATCGTTGGTACCTGTACTAATGAAAATCATTGTATCACGGGCACCAAAATGTATGTGACAGTTTTGCAATTTTTATTATTTTCACTAATTTTAACGTATCTTTGGGTGCAAAGAGTATTTCTTTGCACCCAAAGATGCGTTAAAATGAGTGTTGAAATATGTAACTTTCGACGCTCATAACCTTCAATTTTTTTTTGTCACACTTTTTTGTTTCCATACAGGACTGAATGATGAGACAATTTGATATAATTTTGTATTCTGAACGAACATCGTCAAACAGTGGAGTAATCCCTAGACTACGTTTGTGTGGAAGAATTTGCGACTAGTGTAACCTTAAGAAACAGATTCACGCACTATTTTTCGCACCTCTTTCTACATTAAATCTGTGTCGATGCTGCGTTGACTTCTAGAGAGAGGCCTATGTGTGTTGTAATACACTACGTACTGAGGTGATTAATTGACGCAATCAGTTAAAAGTTTTTGACTCTAGAATTATTATTTCACACTACTCTAAAATGAGACCTAGAGGAGGCATACGTTACATAAAACCCAAAGCGAAGTTACACAAAATGTCACCTTGTGAATAAAATGAGTCTCGATTTAATTATTACAGTTGCAAAAGCGGTATTTGAAAATCTAGAGGTGCTATCAAGTTTAATGGAGCCAATCACGATCGGTACAATGGGCACACAGAAGCCTTATCGCTTCGCATTCGAACAATATGTGCAAGAGGCGAGAACTAAGATGCCGACAAGGAAGGCCGCAGGTAGAGTATTATGTATTGAAGTATAATCTAGACTAACTTCTCTCAGGTTGTTAAAAACACGGCCTCGTAACCTACAATAATTATAATAAATTATGTGCAATATAAAACAGCAAGCTGTCCTTTCAAATCAAACAAATTAGAATTAATGGTGAAATTGTCACAAATGGAAATTCTAATTGCGTTGCTGCGTAACATACTTTAGTATTCAATGTAAAGCTAGTTTTCAATTCAGACCCTGACACGGTCGACTTCTTCGAAGGCCGACTTTTTTTAGTTCCGCCAATAACCACTGAGCGTCGCCACTTGATTTTAATCAACATTGGTGACAATGAAAATGAGGTGAAAGCTTGCCAGCCTAGTTATAATTTCAAGTTTGGAATTCCAGACGCGTGCACAATGCAGCTGTTGATATCGGCGATGGAGTCGCAGACGACCAATACTGACGGGACGTGTGAGCTGACACCCGAGTGCTCGGCGCAGATACTGAAGGGCTCTGGCCTGGCATTCCAGCAGACCAGCCGCATCAGAGCAGCCACGTTAGCCTACTTGTTCGACTGCTTGGAAGGACTCGACATTGCTGCTCACATTTATAAACTTTGCATCCAAGTTTATAAAGAATCCAAGTCTCTGGAAGCCTGGGACCATCCACCTGGCACTAAAACGTTGTTTATGCAACAAAGTGAGATGTTTTTTTTATTTTTTTAATCTCGATCATTTTGTTTCTGCCAAATCTTATTAACAGTTAACTTTAGTGTATCTTCATACATACATTAGTAAAAAAGTTAACGTTTTATATTTTCAGTTTTATATTGCGGAACGCAAGGCTACGGGGAGTTCATAAAACCTCGTTGGATGAATAGGATCCTGGCGTGGCAGGAGCCCAAGGGGTGCTACTCAGATGATCGCCAGCCATTCCTGAAACTCACTGGATTTGTGGGGCCTGCTTCAGCCCCACCAGCCAAAGAAAGAGAGGTTTGCAACATTGAATTTGAACTTTTAAATCATTTTCTATTGAAACCGATTGCAAATGCATATTTAGGAAGTGCACTCAATTGATTGATCTTGGCTCTTTCTAAATCTAGAAAGCCAATATAGCCTATTTTTTTTCAGGATCATCCCTGACACGAGGGGGAGGGACCTCTGTTGTTTTTTAAAGTTTTCTCAACACAAAGATATTTGCACCATGCGCTTTCCTATTTATGTTTTTATTAACCGACTTACCAAAAAGGAGGAGGTTCTATGTTCGACTTTATGTATTTTGTTTTTTTTTTGTTTGAATGTTCACTGGTATCTCCGTCAATTGTGGACCGATTTTGAAAATTCTTTTTTTTAAGGAGTATGTTTCAAAATTGGTCCCATTTTAATTTGGTGAAGGTCTGATGAAGATTTTCGGAGATAGACAACAGAACTCTTCATTAAATAACGGCAAAATTCTTGGGATTGCTGCAATCGCATGTCTGTTTATTGTTTATACCATTTCATAACATAACATCACGCCAGTACGCTCTAAAGGGGTACGCAGATCTCTCTTTTCACCGGTTATGTTCAAGTTTCATGTTATTCGGTTAATCTATTCTGGCGTTATAGGGACCTTACTAAACAACTTGCCTATTAGGTAGGCAAAACTAAAAAGGGAAAATTAAAAAAACCTTTTTGCAAAAAAATACTACCGACTTCCAAATGAAAAACTACAAAGTGAAAAATAACAAATTTTTTGGAAGTCGGTGTCCATATCGCAAAAAAATGGTACCTACGAAAGACACCAACTTCCAAAAATTAAGTTATTTTTCACTTTGTAGTTTTTATTTTTTTGCAAAAAGGTTTTTTTATTCTAAATCGAACTGTCCAAACAATTATTATTTTACGCGCCATTAATTGTAAAGTGTAAAAAGAAAGCATACTGTAAAATCGATTATCTCTGCTGCGATTTGTTTTGAATCGAAAATGTCTATATTAGACCGAAACCAATGACTGTATCTATCTAGACAGTTCAATTATTAGTTACTTGGCTTAAATAGTGATTGCAAAAACTGTTAAATCAAACCTGCGCCATTCAGATCTTTCAGTTACTTATATTATTAATGATCGTAGCGGGTTTTATTATTATTTAGCTTCAGGAGGAGGAGGAGCTCGTGGCTAAATATTCAGCCGCACGGGTCGATTTTCAAGGTTAAGCAACGCTTAACGAGGTCGGTCCGTGGATTGGTGACCATTTTCAACATACCGAGTTTCCTCCGTGCCTAGGAAAGCACGTTAAGCCGTTGGTCCCGGCTGCCATTTGAAGATATTTGACAGTCGTTACGGGTAGTCAGAAGCTTGAGATCTGACACCAGTCTTTCTAAGGGGTACCGTGTTACCTAGCTACTGGGTTGTGGAGGTCAGATAGGCAGTTGCTCCATGTAAAACACTGGTACTCAACTGAATCCGGTAAGACTGGAAGACGACTTTTATCATGTTGCGCGTACGAACGTCCGTATGTTCGCCAGAGAAACAAGTATTATTTTTATTTTATTTTCTAAATAATTATCTTCTAATAATAATTATCGTTAGTGAAGCAAAAGAAGTATGTAAGGATAGTATATCTGTAGTAGGTCAGGTAATAGTAGGTCTGTAGTTTCTGCCTACCGCCATGGAAAAAAGGTGTGAGTTTATGTATGTGTGTATGTAATTATCTTCTATGTACAGACATCGCCCAGTTAAAATTACTATAGATTTTCTGATGTCTTGGTTTTAGGAAGAATACAGGGTGAAGAAAGCAGCTACGTCCGAAGGTGGCGCTTGCAACTCTTATACGTCGGCGATGGCTCTCGGCTCCCTGGTCATCTACATCAGGGCTCTTCTTGAAACCGACCAAGCTTTCCAGTACGATGTTCTTACCTGAAACATCTACCACTGTTTATTTTAAAATACTATATTGTTTGTATACCATACTTATTTTCAGAACAGCGTTTATGGTTTAATTAAATGATTGCATTTGTTTATAACCTGTACTCATTGGTAGGTGACGTTAAACGTGACATATGCACATATGACAAAATCGTCGTTTCGTAAATATAATTTGCATATATCTTGCATTTACATACAAGTTGATAATTTTCTACCACCGCTAAATAATGTTACGTATGTTTATAAGAACAATGGCGGATCAAGCTACTAACGCACCAAAAAGTAAAACACCACCGCTTGCAGTATTTGGTAAGTATTGAAATAAACAAAGGATTTTTGGAAAAAAGTCATTATTTACTTTATGGCAAACAATTATAACATTCATACCAAAGGTATTTAAATTTATCTGATTCCTACATGCAATATTTATTTTATTGCTGGTTGAATTTAGAATCCTGCCCTTGTGCCAGTGTTATGAAGGTATCTATTTGGTATTTGGGGTCAGCATAACACGTTTTCTTCTTCCATTCTCCTCTGTTAACCATCTCACTATCATTTACCCTTTTAGGGTTCCGTACCTCGAAAGGAAAAAACGGAACCTTTATAGGATCACTTTGTTGTCCGTCCGTCCGTCTGTCTGTCTATCAAGACCCTTTTTCTTAGGTAAGCATGGAGGTATCAAGCTGAAATTTATATCAAGTACTCAGGTCTACTGTCCCTTAAACCTGTGAAAAAATTAAACTTCTAAGCCAACGCAATCAAAAGACACGAACGTTTACTTCCGCAAATTTTCGACACTCGCAAGGGAATCAAAACCTACAGGGTACTCTGCCCGAGAACTCAGAATCTTGAAATTTGGTACGAAGCAATGTCTTATAAAGGGTGTCTCAGAATGTTTTTCGTTTTTGATACTTAAAAAAAAGGTAATAGAATAAGTTAAAACTCGCTTTATTTACTGTTTAATTAACGAGCAGTTTTCCAATTTTGTTTATTAAAAACAATAATAAGTAAATGTGCATCCTTGACTTCCTGACACTCAATTTTCCTGGAACTAAAATCTTAAATCACACGCCAAAAAGTGAGGGACCGACTATTCCTTGACGTGATATGGCAGCCCAAATAGCCCAGATTAAACGCTTGCTGATGTTCTCCTATAGAGCTGCTTAAAAAGTTAAGTTTACAAACTAGTGCCACCCAACCTGAATGTTTAAAAGCAAGCAAAGATTCACAGACGAAACTGTTCGCGACGATACGTCACCTTTAGATAGGTTGTCATATGTAAAATATAAATAGTATTGACAGACACACGTCTGCTCACCCCAGAGCGCCATCGCATACTAAGCGATGTCGGTAGGTGAAAAAACCTTTTATAGTAAAGCTCGTAACTAATTTTTGCTCATGTTTTTGAGACACTAAAATTATATTTTATGTGTCTATCAGTAGGTAATAGAATTATATAGTCTAATAACAATAAATTAGAAGCTTTAATATGCATACTGATTGTGTTATTACGGAAAGAAACAAGTATTTAACTCCGTAAAAAACAACCGTCCTCAACGAGCGTTTAGTTCACAATGACCTGTAAGAGGGCGGCACCTTATATTTATACTAAAACCAGTTTTTGTAGAATTTTGATAACTTTAAACTCATGTTTTGGGGGCTTTTACATAGTTTATAGTGTGAATATAGCGCTTATGTGTTAGAATTATACATAAGGTACCTTAGTTATATGATAAATGTATAGGTTTAAGGAAATAAAAATATTTTGTTTACTTATTTTAGACCCCCCGTTTTGAGCAGGGTATCAGGTGGTGCTATAGGTATTCTATTCACCAACCAATCAGATTGCTTCCTTACATATAATTGTTTTGTTAGGAAACACCATCTAGGTGTTCTAGATAGGATGGCTGGATGCCATGACTGAGAAATTATACATAATAGCAGTACATGGCCAGTCTTAATGCATTTTTACTCTAAAAAGGGAAATACACATACATTTTACTCAAGTAAGTGTTTGGAAAATTCGTTACAAGCCGTTTTAGCGCTTCTAGGTGACCTAGAATTTTGTCTAGGCCCTATAAATAGACAGCACCTATGTAATTCTAGTACATGGGCGTCACTTGCTTGAGAGGATGTGTCTGTGTATGCCGGCATGGACGTTTCTATGCGGCTGCCGATGTGTCACTGCGTCCAGGGACATTTGGTGCCTGGTCAGCTATAGATATGCTGTCTGAAGCATTACCTTCGTGGACCCTCAGGCAGGCGCCTACACTCAGTCATGACACAGAGCTAGTATATAGGGGTATGTAACGCACACAGACACATTAGAGACGTGAGACGACGTAAAATTTAGTATTCGGCCGCTTCCCGGCACCTTAAGCTGCGGAAAGGCTGGTGGTACACCCATCAGGGTACCGCCGTCAGACAGCCTAGTTTTCCAGCTACCCAACCACACTTCCGGAAGGAGCTTAGCTCTGGTGGTTGAGGAGTTAAGCGACCTGATATGGTGCGAGGTTACATGGATTTGCTATGTAAACAAACTTGTAACAAACAATAGCTCATCGGGGGTTGGACATGTAGCTACCGGACTTCTACCTTGGGATAGCCCATCACGAGGGCTACCCGGGTGTGAATGTAACTTAAAAATCCACCCAGCGGTCTGAGTAGGAATCGAGTTTATGTGCCAAGATCAGGGGCATAAGCTAACTTCTCGCACCATTTCGCGGCTGTACGCCTGAATGTTTTGAATATAACTGTAACACTTATGTGTGTCAACGGCCCAGTAGGAGGGCTCCAAGTCCCTCGCTGGTACCCTAGAGCTAACATGTCTAGTTTTAGGAGAAACTCGATTGTAAAGCTTCAAACTGGCGGGAATTCCCTTTCTTCGACATTCTCCTTACGAGAACTCCCTGATGGTAGGGGCTAGGGACCTGGATCAAAGACCGGAGAGAAGGTCTCCTCGAGACCTATCCAAAAGTACAAGTTTCACCAGAATCGGTCCAGTGAAAGGGTAGTTCCTGTCAGTTTCAAGCTACGAGTCTTAGCGTATATTATTTTGAAAATAAAAGTTTTTGCGGTCGGAATGTTGTGGTCCTCGTCGCAGTCGAGTTCGCTTCTTTAATAGTGCGCAGGCGCGTGAACATTTCGTAGCCATTATTTCACTTAAAGTATTTCCACGCATCATTGCGCATCGAGGACCATGAAGGAACATCGCTTCTGGCCATGAACAAATAGTTTTATTTAACCTGGACATCACGTTTTTCACCTCAACCTACTTGGCAGCCTTCAAGTGTCTCCAAGGTCCATAGTTACCAGATGACAACTGAACAATAGGTGCAAGGGGCGTCAACGCGTTCAAGCAGGAGCCTTACAACCTCCTGATTGCCTGTCGGTCTTGGACGATCACGTCCGTCCCGTACATTTGCTGGTCCTGTCGAGCCGTATATTGGTAACCTACGGACCATTTGCTGGTCCTGTCGAGCCGAATTTTCTGGGAAACATACCAGACCAGCGGACGCTGTGAAGATATAGGCCAACGAAGAGCCTTGTTCCCGAGAACAAGGAAAACTGATGTCCCGGACGCTGTGAAAATATAGGCCAAGGAAGAGCCTTGTTCCCGAGAACAAAGAAAACTGATGTCCCATTCCTGTGAAAAAAGAAACCTGATGCCCTGGGGACACGAACGCTGCCTTGAGAACAAACAAGCCTGATGTAAAGTGACCTTATATACTGAGGTTACATTCCTGTTTCTTGGGTAATGTCAAAACGTATCGTTCCTGTGAAAACTAGTACCTGAGAACAAAGAAAACTGACGCTCACGCCTGTGAACATTCGTGAGAACAAAGAAAACTGATGCTCAAATATCTCAAGGTACCCTCAATATAAATCTGGTAAGATTACACACCACACAAATGTGCCAACTGGGGTACTAAGCGTTGCGTTCGTGAGAAAAGTTCCAGGGAAATAAGAATACTGACGTTCCATCTCGTAAACCTTACAAGTGCCAGGGTTAAGATCATGTTTCTTTAACAGTCAAAAACATAGCGTACACTCTGGGACGATAGAAACCCGTTTCCTGGGTGAGATAACCCAGTTACTGGTCAGCAACCGTATTACTGGGTGATTAGCGTCGTCAAAAGGCGCAACGTACTATCGTCTCATAGTAGAAACTTCCAGAGCGACTACAGTCGTGAAGAGTGCACGAGTGGATTAGGCCCACGCGTGGACTACCTGGAAGACAACCATTTTGCTGGGACACAGCAGCCATTCCTGAGCTATTCCTGTGGTTCTACCGGCTTCCTGAGAAGCTAACCGTTCCCGTGTGATTACCGTCGCGAAAAGACGGTTTTTTGAGCTGTTTCTGTTGTGTAACCTGCTTACTGAGAATTCACAGTAATCGAAGATTACACAGAAACTGTATCCTGAAGGAATATAGCATAGCCTGAAGAGTTATCGCTAGGAAACTCATAATCGGAGTTTTCAAACAGCGTGTTGGGAGCTCGTTTAGGAGATAGAACGAACATACGACGTTCATAGAATTCCTGAAGGGTTACGGCTGAAGGATTATCGCTGAAGCGTTATCCAAGAAGAGGCTTACACACAGAAGCATATTGAATAGTCGTGTGGGCGACTTGTTCTATAAAATAGAACGAAAAAATAGTTGCTGAAATTTCCTGAAGCGTTATAGCTGAAGGCTTATTTTTGACTTAGAATTTGTTTAAAAACAAATAGTCGTTATCGAGATAGAAGCTCTCGATCGAAGTCTGGAGTTTCAAACCTGGATATCTGGAGTCTGAAGTGACTACTAACGTCAAGAGTTGGACCAACAGTTCAGTGATTGGTACCAGACCGGCTGCTCAACCTTGGAGGCTGCTGGACAAGTTGACACTTAGACAACAGTAAGTACAGTGAAAACATATGCTCATGTGCTTACCCATTTTGCGTTGAAAGTCTTATAGTGAACTTGTTTACGTATCAACATTGAAGTTTGAAGCTGATTTGGAACTTATAGTTTTGAAGACCACTAGCGACTTATAGTTTGAAGAATAACCTGGAGTTAAGAGGGTCGGATATAACCCGGAGTTTAAACTAACCCGGAGTTTGGAGATACTTTTCGAAGTTTGAAAAAGGAAGCGAACCCTCTTCAAGCCGACGACTGAAATCGGACTTAACCCAGAGTTACCACTTAGCAGTTTTCAAGAAAAAATTAAGTTTGGACATAGCCGTTTTGAAGCTCGAAAATAGATGTCAACCAGTTCGTGTTGAAGTCTAGAGTTGGACTCAGCCGATTCAAACTGACATATTGAAGAAGTCTAGAATTGGACTCAGCCGTTTCGAGCCAACGTTTTGAAGACAAGTTGAAGATTGGACTTGTACTTGGCGTATTCAAACTGAAACTTTGAACCAATCAAGATGCCGACTACCAGATCCCAGGACAAGAGGCCTGAATCATGGACAGTCCCCATTGAGCGTCCAGGTGCGGGCGTACAACATCAGCTGCCCCCACGCTCACCGTCCACTACTGAAGGGACAGAAAAGTCCATACCAGTCAGAAGCCCACCAACGTCACAGATAGGTGACAACACGCCCACACATGAGGAGGAGGAACCACAGGAACCAAGCACACGCAGGAAGGCATCGAAATCAGAAGATTCTTCAGAAAAAACACTGAAGCCTTCTGGTAGAAAACAAAGGATCCGGGATAAGACCTTTGTTCAAGGAGAAGTAATGGCTACCCGTGGTGACGCCCGTATCGAACATACTGGACCGCCGTCAACTAGCAAGTCGACCCGGTCACGTAAGAAAATTTCAAGAGCTCGGGAAGACTTATTGAAAATAAAGTTGGAACTCGCTAAGTTAGCACTTCAAAAAGCAGAAGAAGAAGCTTCTGAGGATGAATATATGGATGACAGAAATTCTAATGAAGAGTATGTCCGTTCGTGGCTCGAAGAGGCGCCAGAGCCCACACCGTTGAGGGAGAATGACGTCGCCAAAGGGGACAATGACGATTGGACCCCGGCTGCGGCCGTCGACGCTATAGCGGACTCCCGGAAACATATCGACCATATAGAACATCCACAAGTGAAGTCTAACATCGAACCACCTAGGACAGAGCCGTCCAACGTGGAGCCGCCAAGGCAAATAGAAGCGAAAGAGTCACTCCGTCCTTTTCTAACGGAGCTGACATCCGCTATAGCGTCGCTAGCCGACAGAAAAATCGAACCATGGACGCCTAACCGATCGGCGTCGCAGGTTATCATGACTCTGCCGAATTTCGGTGGAGCTCATACAGAATGGCTATCTTTTCGAGCCATTTACGAGGCAACTCATGCCTACTTCAGCGACATAGAAAACACGGCAAGACTCAGAAGGAGCTTGCGTGGTCGCGCACTGGAGACAGTGAGCTCAGAGCTCATCGGGAACGCAAAGCCGGATGAGATCATGAGAGAATTGGAACTACAGTTTGGACGTCCTGACTCAATAGCTCAGGCCGAAACAGACCGACTTAGAGGGCTACCAAAATGCAGCGAGTCGCCCAAGGACATCTGCACCTTTGCAAGTCGAGTCAGAAGCGGAGTTGTCACTCTGCGAGCTCTCAAGAAGGGGCACTATCTGCTCAATGCCGAGCTGGTGCGCCAGCTAACTGAGAAGCTACCCAATTCTCTGCGTGTACAATGGTACAGAACGTACACGGAAAAGTACCAGTCGCTGCCGGATCTGTCACTCTTCAGCGACTTCATAACCGAGCAAGCTCACTTCTGCAGTGCATTCGCCCCGCCTGAGAACATCAAGGAAACGGATTCTCTAGCGGGAAAACGCGTCATACAACGGACGCATACAGCTACCGACAAGCCGGTAAACAAATGTCGAATTTGCGACAAAAGTGGTCACTACGCGTCTGACTGCCAAAGGTTCAGAGACGCAGCAAGTGACAAAAGATGGGAGCTAGCCAAGAATTACAACTTGTGCTATCGCTGCCTAAGACAACGTCGTGCTGGACACACTTGCAACAAGAAGCAGTGTGACCATAAGGGGTGTACAGCCACGCACCATCGACTTCTTCATAGGGGTAAGAAGCCTCAAACAGACAGGACAAGGAAGCCTGCTGTTCCAGAAGAGAAGAAGGAGTCTCAGGAGACGGTGGCCAGTTCGCGAACTGAATCGAGTCAAGCTTTCCTGAAGATGATACCGGTCCGGGTAATAGGACCGGCGGGAGAGGCAGACACATACGCACTCCTTGACGACGGATCCACCGTTTCGCTGATCGACGAAGCAATCGCTCAGCGAGTGGGAGCAGTGGGCCCAATCGACCCTCTGAAGATCGGTGCTATTGGAAACACCATGATCGACACTCCCTTATCGAGACGTATAACCGTCACTCTCACAAGTCGTATGAGAGATAGGGTGCCCTTCAAGGCGCGCACCATTTCGAAGCTCAACCTGTCACCACAGGCAGTCAGTCAAGAAGACGTAGCCCGCTGTAGGCACCTTCGAGACTTGACGTCGCAGCTTACGTATCCTGCTGGAGTGCCAAAGATACTCGTCGGCCAAGACAACTGGCATTTGTTGTTGGCCACTGAAGTCCGCAGAGGACCTAGAAGCCAACCCATCGCGTCGAAAACCATGATGGGCTGGACATTGCACGGCGCGCACACCAGAACACTGGGCCAGCAGGTGCACTATGTCAACGGGTGTCAGTCCGTTGACGCAAGGCAAGATGCGGAACTGAACGAGCAGCTCCGTGAATTCTTCGCTATCGAGTCGTTGGCTATCAATCCACGACAACCAGCTTCTGACCCCCAGAAGAGGGCAGAAGATATACTGAACCGTCACACAAGACAGTTAGGAAATGGGCACATAGAAACCGCTATGTTATGGCGGGACGAGAAAATAGAGATGCCCGATAGTTACGAGACAGCACTCAAAAGGCTAGTCTCCATAGAGAAGAAGCTGGATAAAAACCCCGCTCTTCGTGTGAAATACACACATCAGATGGACTCCCTGATAGAAAAGGGATATGCTGAGAAGGCTCCCAAGTCAAGCACGCCAGGAAAAACCTGGTACCTGCCTCATTTCGATGTCTTCAACCCCATGAAGCCAGAGAAAATTCGAATAGTACATGATGCCGCCGCAAAATCGAGAGGAAAGTCACTCAACGACTTCCTGCTAACTGGACCAGACTTGCTGCAGTCGCTGCCCGGCGTCATGATGAGATTTCGTAGACACTGCGTGGCCATCTCCGGAGACATAGCCGAGATGTTCATGCAAGTAAAAGTACGAAGTGAAGACCGAGACTCACTTCGCTACCTATGGAGAGGCAACAGAAGAGATGGAGCCCCAGAAGAATATCGTATGACGTCCATCATTTTCGGCGCGGCAAGCTCGCCGTGCACCGCTATCTTTGCGAAAAATTGGAACGCAAGGAAGCACATCGAACAGCATCCAGTAGCAGTGAAAGCTATAGTAGAGAGCCATTATATGGACGATTATCTGGACAGCTATAAAACAGTCGAAGAAGCGACAGAAGTCGCGACAATGGTGAAGAAAATACACCAACAGGCGAAGTTTGACCTAACAAAATGGGTATCAAACAGTAAGCGCCTGATAGAAAATATCGATCCGTCACAAACCTGCACTGAGGTTGTGAACATCGGAGATACAGTAGGCGCAGAGAAAATACTCGGCCTGATTTGGAGACCTAGTGAAGATACGCTAGGTTTCAACCTAACGCTTGCGAGACTGCCGCCAGGAATTTTAGAAAAGGAGGCCCCTAGAAAAAGAGAGGCTCTCAAAATTGTCATGTCGTTATACGACCCCCTAGGACTAGCCTCGCCTGTTACGATTCGAGCTAAACAAATATTGCAAGAAGCTTGGAGGCGAGGCGTCGATTGGGACCAGCTATTAGACGCTGACCTGGCATCTCAGTGGAGAAGTTGGATCGAAAACCTGCGGCAGCTCAAGGGCATCAGCATACCAAGATGTTATCCTGGTTATAGTGATGCCACAGAAATACAAATACATGTATTTACCGACGCAAGCGAGTTGGCATACGCAGCAGCTGTGTATTGGCGAGCCACCACAGCAGTAGGCACACAGAAGGTGAGCCTAGTCATGGCCAAGGCGAGAGTAGCTCCATTAAAGCTACAATCGATACCGCGCCTCGAGCTGCAGGCAGCGGTGATGGGAACCCGTCTGGCTGCAGCTGTGAAACGTGAACACGACAACAATCCATCGTCGGTCACGTATTGGACAGACAGCAAAACAGTCTTGTCGTGGATTAGAAAAGGAGCACGAACCTATAAAGCTTTCGTAGCTCATCGCATAGCTGCCATAGAAGAAGGTAGCAAAGTGGAGGATTGGCGATGGATATCCACGAAGTTGAACATCGCCGATATAGCGACTCGTGACGTGCCGCCGAGGTTTGACTCACAACACGAGTGGTTCTGTGGCCCAAGTTTTTTGTATGAAGACCCTTCTTCATGGCCATCAGAAAAACCTCCAATCACAGAAGAGACAGGAGAGGAAAGAACGCTCACTGTCACAGAAAAAGAAAAATCTGTTTTGGAGAAAATAACAGACAGACATACATACACTTCGAAGCTCATAGAAGCTATACCTGATCCCGTCAACTTTTCGAGATGGGAGCGGCTATTACGTGCGACTGCTACCGTCCTACGTTTTATACATCTCTGTAAACAAAGGACAGAGAAAACGTTCTACAAAAGAACCCGGAAAAACGCTGAGGAGGACACGGACTGGCGAAAGAAAAAGAAGACAGCGACTGCAGCAACCAAGCCGTCATACATAGCGCCAGAAGTCCGAAAGCAGTACATAGATGCGAGCTTTCTTCAAAAAGCCGAGAAAATACTCGTACAAGTTGCACAGCAGCAATCGTTCGCTCAAGAAATAGCTAGATTGCATGCACATGAAATAGTGGACAAAAATAGTCCGCTACACGCGCTGCAAATAGAAGTAGTAGATGGCCTACTACGTATTAGAAGCCGTATAGCCGCCACTGACGAGGTCACGGAAGATGTAAGGCGACCGCCAATATTACATGGCGACCATCATATAACCCAGCTCTATATAGACTGGACACACCGCAGCTTACTACATAGTGGGACTGAACTCACAATAAATGAAGTACGGCAGCATTATTGGGTCGTAAGGATGCGTCCCACCACCAAGAAAGTACTGGCACAATGTCTTCAGTGCCGTATTCGTAAGGCACAAGCACCTGTGCCAGCGACCGGCGACCACCCACGAACGCGCCTGGCTCATCACCAAAGGCCGTTCACGTACACCGGGCTAGACTACTTCGGCCCGCTATCTGTCACCGTGGGTCGCCAGCATCACAAGAGATATGTAGCACTGTTTACATGCCTCACCACAAGAGCTGTCCACCTCGAGATCGCCGCCAGCCTCAGCGCAGACAGCGCAATATTAGCGCTGCGCCGTTTCGCCGCCCGCAGAGGATGTCCAACTGAGATCCACTCAGACAACGGCACCAACATGCACGGTGCCGATCGAGAGCTACGAGAGGCCTTCCGAGAGGAGGCCAGTCGCCGAGGCATCACTTGGCGCTTCATCACCCCATCAGCGCCCTTTATGGGAGGTGCATGGGAGCGTCTAGTTCGCTGCGTAAAAAACGCATTGTATACCGTACTCACAGAGAAACACCCACACGAAGAGGTGTTGTCCACACTGATTTGTGAGGCAGAGTACACGGTAAATAGCCGCCCGCTGACACATGTATCAGTCGACGGCGATGACGACGAGTCTATCACGCCGAACCACTTCCTACTTGGTGGGTCGGCTAGACTCCCAAACCCCGGCGTGTTCACCGAGCAAGACATCGACCACAAAAAGATGTGGCGTCGGTCACAAATCCTGGCCGACATGTTCTGGCGCCGGTGGGTGCGAGAATACCTGCCGGAGCTCCAAAACCGGCGGGAGCCCCACAGCCGCGGGCCTGGCCTGCTGGTGGGCGACCCCGTCCTTATCGCGGACGGGCAGCTGCCTCGCAACACGTGGCCGCGAGGCCGCATCGAGGCCATATACCCTGGCCCTGATGGAGAAGTCCGGACCGCTGAGGTGCGCACCACTGGCGGCACTCTAAAGCGTCCGGTGAAGAAGCTCATTCCTTTGCCAAAATGAGTGCAGCAGAGTTCCAGCGGCGAGAGCTGAGCGACGTGTCGCGGAGCGTCGAGGTCACGAGCGCTGCCGACGTGCGCCGCTCACAATGCTGATGCAGCGCCGCGCCAACGTAGCATCGAGTCGACGCGACACTGCACGGCGGGAGAGATGTTCGCGACGATACGTCACCTTTAGATAGGTTGTCATATGTAAAATATAAATAGTATTGACAGACACACGTCTGCTCACCCCAGAGCGCCATCGCATACTAAGCGATGTCGGTAGGTGAAAAAACCTTTTATAGTAAAGCTCGTAACTAATTTTTGCTCATGTTTTTGAGACACTAAAATTATATTTTATGTGTCTATCAGTAGGTAATAGAATTATATAGTCTAATAACAATAAATTAGAAGCTTTAATATGCATACTGATTGTGTTATTACGGAAAGAAACAAGTATTTAACTCCGTAAAAAACAACCGTCCTCAACGAGCGTTTAGTTCACAATGACCTGTAAGAGGGCGGCACCTTATATTTATACTAAAACCAGTTTTTGTAGAATTTTGATAACTTTAAACTCATGTTTTGGGGGCTTTTACATAGTTTATAGTGTGAATATAGCGCTTATGTGTTAGAATTATACATAAGGTACCTTAGTTATATGATAAATGTATAGGTTTAAGGAAATAAAAATATTTTGTTTACTTATTTTAGACCCCCCGTTTTGAGCAGGGTATCAGGTGGTGCTATAGGTATTCTATTCACCAACCAATCAGATTGCTTCCTTACATATAATTGTTTTGTTAGGAAACACCATCTAGGTGTTCTAGATAGGATGGCTGGATGCCATGACTGAGAAATTATACATAATAGCAGTACATGGCCAGTCTTAATGCATTTTTACTCTAAAAAGGGAAATACACATACATTTTACTCAAGTAAGTGTTTGGAAAATTCGTTACAAGCCGTTTTAGCGCTTCTAGGTGACCTAGAATTTTGTCTAGGCCCTATAAATAGACAGCACCTATGTAATTCTAGTACATGGGCGTCACTTGCTTGAGAGGATGTGTCTGTGTATGCCGGCATGGACGTTTCTATGCGGCTGCCGATGTGTCACTGCGTCCAGGGACATTTGGTGCCTGGTCAGCTATAGATATGCTGTCTGAAGCATTACCTTCGTGGACCCTCAGGCAGGCGCCTACACTCAGTCATGACACAGAGCTAGTATATAGGGGTATGTAACGCACACAGACACATTAGAGACGTGAGACGACGTAAAATTTAGTATTCGGCCGCTTCCCGGCACCTTAAGCTGCGGAAAGGCTGGTGGTACACCCATCAGGGTACCGCCGTCAGACAGCCTAGTTTTCCAGCTACCCAACCACACTTCCGGAAGGAGCTTAGCTCTGGTGGTTGAGGAGTTAAGCGACCTGATATGGTGCGAGGTTACATGGATTTGCTATGTAAACAAACTTGTAACAAACAATAGCTCATCGGGGGTTGGACATGTAGCTACCGGACTTCTACCTTGGGATAGCCCATCACGAGGGCTACCCGGGTGTGAATGTAACTTAAAAATCCACCCAGCGGTCTGAGTAGGAATCGAGTTTATGTGCCAAGATCAGGGGCATAAGCTAACTTCTCGCACCATTTCGCGGCTGTACGCCTGAATGTTTTGAATATAACTGTAACACTTATGTGTGTCAACGGCCCAGTAGGAGGGCTCCAAGTCCCTCGCTGGTACCCTAGAGCTAACATGTCTAGTTTTAGGAGAAACTCGATTGTAAAGCTTCAAACTGGCGGGAATTCCCTTTCTTCGACATTCTCCTTACGAGAACTCCCTGATGGTAGGGGCTAGGGACCTGGATCAAAGACCGGAGGGAAGGTCTCCTCGAGACCTATCCAAAAGTACAAGTTTCACCAGAATCGGTCCAGTGGAAGGGTAGTTCCTGTCAGTTTCAAGCTACGAGTCTTAGCGTATATTATTTTGAAAATAAAAGTTTTTGCGGTCGGAATGTTGTGGTCCTCGTCGCAGTCGAGTTCGCTTCTTTAATAGTGCGCAGGCGCGTGAACATTTCGTAGCCATTATTTCACTTAAAGTATTTCCACGCATCATTGCGCATCGAGGACCATGAAGGAACATCGCTTCTGGCCATGAACAAATAGTTTTATTTAACCTGGACATCACGTTTTTCACCTAAACCTACTTGGCAGCCTTCAAGTGTCTCCAAGGTCCATAGTTACCAGATGACAACTGAACAATAGGTGCAAGGGGCGTCAACGCGTTCAAGCAGGAGCCTTACAACCTCCTGATTGCCTGTCGGTCTTGGACGATCACGTCCGTCCCGTACAGAAACAAATAATGAAAATTTTAGTTGCAGGCCAAACGAGTGTCAGGACGAGGAGGGTGCGAATTTACTTAATTTCGTTTTTTACAAATAAAATTACAATACTGCTCATTAATTCAACAGTAATTAAACTGAGTTTTAACTAATTCTAGTACCTTTTTTTTAAGTATCAAACACGAAAAACATTCTGAGACACCCCTTATATAGCGCAGATAAAGGAAAAATTGCGAAAACCATTTTTTTTTACATCATATAGTAAACATATTTTTAATCATTTTAAACTTACTACCCCTTTCCTCATGAACGCGTAGAGGTATTAAATTGAAATTCATATCTAATACTTAGGTCTATAATACCTTTAAGCTGAGGTTTGTACGGAACCCTCGGTGCGCGAGTCCGACTCGCACTTGGCCGGTTTTTTTTCATATCTTTCTTCACACGATCCATTTACTTTGACCTCCCTCTCCATACATCTACATTTACTTCATAACTCTCTTAGTCACATGCATTTCATACTAAAAGAAGATAGTTTGTAGTATTTCATAAAAAAAATCTATTCACGAAAAGGTTTGGAAGGCCGTTACGTGACGGCACTGTACAGCGCCGCTTCACAAATGAATGAGTTGGACCAGGTAGAGAAAAGTTTGACTGATCTTCAAAAAGTACTGAAAAAGCCTAATGTTGGGAACTTCATGGCAACAAGTCTGATATCTCGAGCTGGAAAAGCTAAGTTACTGACGGATATTAGCAACGAAGCAGGTATGTATCAGTTTTAAAAGTTAGTTCATAAGGAAATCACTGGTATATGCTTATATACTCTTACTAAACACCGTTACATTTTGGTCGTTTTAATCCCGTGGGGGTCGAACCGGTGCATGAAACAGTATCGATTTGTAAGTATAAAAATATAAAATAGGCGTCAAATTAGCTGACTAATATAACCAGGATGTCCGAGAAGGTCCAAGTTACGTAACTCAATTTAGGATATGCTATCTAAAGAGTATTGATTCTTTTCTCTATGTATATTTGAGCGTGATAAATCTATTTATTATCACATGTCGAAGAAACCTTATGTTGGACTACAACAGGTTGTATTTGGTTTCCAACTTAAATACCTATGTATATGTTTTTGGGGGAAAACCTTCAGAAGGCGCCTGGACTTTTGGAGAAAAGGCCAGGGAGTGTGGGATTTTTAGTTCACTAAAACCAGCCCGGTGTTCACAATCAGCACCTAGAACTCTGTGACATCATAAGAGACCAGCCCGGAACCGCCTCTGTGCAATGCTTATTTGTGCATATCCCTGGGGATAATGAAAAAACCTCTCCCCTGAGCCTCGCTATGCACGGCAGCACGTTATCACTATGCCACTGTCTTTCCTGGGGTAACTTCTTCAGGGAAGCCTTCTTCTTCGAGCGGGATTAGCTCTCTCTCAACCTCCTCGGCAGCCTCCTTCTGTCTTTTCACGGTTTCACAAAAGGAGATCATTTCCCTCCTATTTTCTGTATCTGCCAGCACTATAACTACTGCTGGCAGAGACTGGTCTCGCCCGATCTTAGCGACCAAGACCTGCCGTTCAGATGGGGCGCGCTGGGCACCCCTCGAGCGTGTGCTGTGCACAATCAGGGTCACCTCCGCAATGATAAAATGTATCTACCTATTCATAAGTTAATATCAGATATATATGAAATGGACTGACCCTGGAAAAATGGACCATTGACTGAGCAGTCAATATATTTTCTGTATATGCACTGCTGCACACCTGTGACGTGGCCCGGTCAGGTCAGTCAAAGACAACTAATAATCTTCACATACTCGTACCTACCTGAATCTGGAACGCTCAATCCATTCTATTTGTCTATGGTTAATATAAATATTCGTATCGTTCAGGGCTGCCGAAAGCTGCGACAAATTTTCTTGCTTTGGTGGCTGAAAATGGTCGTCTGAAGAAATTAGATCGTATGATAAAACTGTTCCAACTTGTCATGGTGGCGCATAGGAATGAAGCGCTCTGCGAAGTCATCACCGCGGACCCGCTCGACGACGCCACCAGGGCAGCACTCGTCGCCATTTTGAAAAGGTTCGTTCAAAAAGGGAAAAATATACAACTCCGAGAAATAGTAGCTGCAGATGCCATTGGCGGTGTGGTTATTGGATTTGAAAACAAACACATTGATATGACCATTTCGAAAAGAATCACCTTGTATCGTGGCAGAATAAAATATTATCTTAAATATCAATAAAAATCTATATCTACTACTGCATTGGGTAATAAACCTTTGTTGTATTTTAGCTTCCTTAGTTGCAGTTTCTATTTTAATTTATATGCCAAATAGAATGTTACAATTAAAATTAAAAACTGTTTTTATTTATTACTTACGTTTTAATTACTAATTTAAAATTAACATGGTATGGTATATTGCAGCATAAACAGGACATTATAATTTAAAAGTGACTTTGGTGTATAAGCAATTTAAAACATTTAAAGAATTATATATAAAATAAAAACACTGCAGTTTTTTTAAAGAATGTTCTAAGCAAAGACTTCAGTCATTAAATTCTTTCATACCGGTCGCATCAATCATTTAAATAACTTAATAAAAAGTTGACCGACTTTAAGCAGTTTCATACGGCAAGTACAATATTGAATAAATAAACAGGGCCTGTGCGCGACATAACACAAAATCACTAATAGTCTATTACACGTATGGCCAGTTATGCCACATGAATCTTCTGAGCAACCGATCGGACATGGCACTAATCTCTACAGATACGAGGCACTGCCATACCTGTGCGGCCGACGCGTATGACCGTCGCCGAACCTGTCGATAAGGTTTGCATGGTAGCCATGATGCCCCTTTGGGGAATCTCTGCACGGAGAGTTAGCTAAAATATTGTTTATCTTCTCAGCATGAATCCTGAAATTTATCCTATCTGACGAAAGAGATCCCGTCATCACTCTTTGGAAACTTGACGTCAATACCCATAATTCTTCTTCTCCTTTCGAGTTCATGACAACCTTCACGCCACTGGCGAACTGCAAGGTTTCCTTATCGATGGCGACCGCATGGAAGTTGCGAGGCGAGAATTCGGTGGCAGTGTTCCAGCACCAGATGCTAGGAGGCTCCATCATCCCGAAGTAGAGGATACCGTTACGGTCCATGGCTTCAGCTGCTGACTGTGTCGTGCGTTCTTCCGGGAATACCTAGAAGTAAAATAGATTGCTTTAAGCATTTTCACATGAAACATAATTACGTATTTTCATAATGTCTTCGATGCTTACGTAAATCGCGTCCGGGTCGATGTTGGGGTCATCCGAGTAAGTGTCGTTCCTGATGACCCTGGTGTTCACCACGTTCTCGGTGGTGGAAGCGAGCGAGTGGTAGTACAGGAAGCGGTCGCGCCCGTGGTGGTACGGCGACAGAGCCAAGCCCAACACGCCATCCATTAGGTCAAAGCTTTCGCCTGAAACAAAAAGGTAAACGTTGTATTCAAACTACTTAACTGTGCTTGATTATTGGGTTTTTTTTTACTACGTAAAGTATGATGTTGTTGGCCACACCGTTATTTGAATAGTAAACGTGCATTGAACAGTGATTACAATTTGATTCGAGTATGTTTATTAAAATAAAGACTCGAAATCGTGGTAGCATAAAAATTTTAACCGATTCCTCGATATTGTATCGTTTACCGTGTAGTTCGAGCATGTTTTATTATAAGGAAAATTCACCAGGGCTAGGTGTGCCAAGGTGTGTTAGCTATGTAAGCATTACCTATGTATGTGTAAGTTTATCACTTATTACATTTAAAGTGCAAGAATGTTGCTTCCACCATCACAGACACATCTCTTACATTGAACTGCTACCAATTCTGATGGCCTCAAAAGTGGCTTTTGTGCAAAATTTCAAAAATAAATCCATTACTTAGGCCGAGTTTCTCTAAATTTTAAAGTTTCTTTAAATTAGCGCAGAATTACTGTGAAAACTGCCAAGTAAAATATCTTACTTTGAATAAAATTTAAAAGTAGGAATTCCTGATAATAAGTTTGAGTTATGATGATTAGATTGAATGTAAATAGGTAGGTCTACTACATACCGTCGATGGTGAAGGTTCCTCTCGAGGGGAAGGGGAAGAACGTGCGGTGCGTGGTGCGCCAGGACTTGTTCCTCATCACGTCCACAACCACCAGCCCGAACGCGGACACGTCTGCTATGTACACGTATGTGTTGGCGCAGTCGCCGACGCCGCGTGAGCGGATGTCCACTATCTAGAGACACATGAGAGAATGTTATGGTAAAGGACAAGACAGCCGACTTCCTTGTCATCGACATTCAGATGATGTACCATTGTACATAAAGATTATTAGTTCTCGCTGTATAGTTGGTTACGTTACAGACGATCCAAAACCTGACATAAAAACTATGCTATTATAAGCACATTACTGTACACATGGATAGTTACAACAGCAGGCGCAGCCTGTACTGATTGCCAGACTTGTCGACACGACACTACTGGTTTCTATGTATTTCTCGGCAGGCGACTTAGATTTAATTGAAATCCATAGAAACCAGTAGTTAGTTATATTTGCCTTTATTCGTTACCAACCTTGAAAAAATACCTATCCTCAAGCCCAATCAGTAAACAGTTTACACGTTATTCGGATTTTGATTCGCTATTGGACGGACAGAGACACGTTGCATTTCATATTATAACAGGCACATCGGTTTTTCGGTGGACCACCTTTTTATCGACCGTGAGTTTTTGAATACTCACCGGTGTAATGAAGAGTGACGCGTCAGAGTATGAGGAATTGCTGATGATATGCCGGTAGATAAGTGAGTCGGTGGCCAGATCAAACGCGAGCAGCTGAGGAGGGCACACCTGCGCGTCGCCGATCTTGCCGGCGTCCATCACCCACAGACGCTGGCATTCGTCGATCTGAAATTGTGATGAAGAAACAATAAAACCCTCACGTCTCATTATCAGACACAATAGAAACAACATTAGCTTACGCACACATGGTGTGCGAACGACGCATCACGAAAGGACTTGCGACTGTTGAACAAGAAACGGGGCTCTAGATAAAGTGACATAGTATCGGTGGTAGCGATTGTCAGTCACTTTTCGACAGTCGTTAATAAAATGACAATTTGTCTAAAGCGTGAATAGAAAATTTGGTTTACGGGGTACCGCAGGTGAGTGTATTTGGGCCAACGCTATTGGTTTACGGCGTCCCGCAGAGGAGTGTACTTGGGCCGACGCTAGTCCTTTTGGGCAGTTACGCACTACAACTGATCCGAATCCGTGATTTCAGTGCCGAGTTCTATCCAAATTGAAAAAGTTCTGAATCATGACGGATAGAGTTCGGATGTAGTGCGTACTACGGCTACTTCAGAACCGATATTTCTTGGATTCGGATCGGGAAGGTTTACAGAAAAGCACGGAAGAAGAAAACGTATTGCAATAGTGCCAACACTAAGAGACATGGGACAACGGCAGAAAAAAATCTAAACAGCAGGTTTTCTAACTATTCATATGCATAGCCCTGTTTATTAAGCAGTGAAACTTCATAGACGTGGTCGGTAACTAATAGGAAATGAAAAAGTAAACACAAAAGGAAAATAGTTTTAGACGGAATTTATATATTCAACACCGTTTAGATGCATTTTTGATTGATTGGTTGTTTTTAATTAATTAATTGCAACAGGCATCGCTATAACAATTATGTAGGTATTTAATCTGACGACTACAAAAGCTGAGCATGATAACAAAATCGATTTACAGATCAATCTATCAACAACAATTTCACGTAAGCTTGTCCCGGTCAGTGTAACGATTGAAAAGTAATCGTACCATAGAATAATGGTCAGAGATAGAGATCTAAACGCCCATTAAATTCGGGTATATTGACCGACGCGAAGACGTACCGACCCAATGATGATGTCATTGACTTGTTTGTTGTTCAACCAACCACAATGCCTGATTAGAGTTAAAAGGAAAACTGGTCACGTCCTGTGTTTTTGTCTTAAAGATTTAGGTATGTGACTTAGTTAGCAAATACTTTTGGATGACCCGATAGCAAAAATAGACAACGCATATTATTATGTTTGGTATGTGAAAACTAGGTTCGTATCGAACTACAATCAATAAATCTGCCTAGCCTTTGCCCAACTATGTTGGGGTTGGCTTCCAATCTAACCGGATTCAGCTGAGTACCAGTGTTTTACATAGAGCGACTGCCTATCTGACCTCCACAACCCAGCAACTGGGTAACACGATACCCCTTGGCTAGACTGGTGCCAGATCTCAAGCTTCTGACTACTCGTAACGACTGTCAAAGATCTTCAAATGACAGCCGGGACCAACGGCTTAAGGCGGTACCCCGAGCAAAACGCCGCGCAAGCCGTTTTTTGTGCTGTTTTTAGGAGCTATCTACTCGTTATTTAAAAAGAAATATCAATTAATAAAAATACATTAAATTTCTACATAATATTGATTCTAAAATGGTAGATTTAGTATTTTTTTTAATGTTGTATATATTTCACTAATCTACTTCCAAAAAAAGAGAAATAATTATTGATATTATACATCTCCTCGTAAAGTGTTCATTGATTATTTTTTGTACTAACACTAATGGATAGACAATTTAATAACGAACATTTTTGTAGAATTATTTTTTTCAAAAGACCAAAATTCGATTTTATAAAGATTTTATTCTAAAATTTGGGCGTATTCACTACTGTAATTCATGCGCCACCAGTGCCGCTAGACCAATAGGAACGCTCATATCTCATGCCGATTTTTTGGTCAGGGTACCGTCTTAACGTGCTTGCCGAGGCACGGAGGAAACTCGGTATGTTGAAAATAGTCACCCATCCGACCCGTGCGGCTGTTATTATTTAGCCACGAGCTCCTCGTATCGAACTACAATACCAGGCCCCTCAGAAAGTATTGCGAAAAAAAGTTTTTATATATGGGAGACTGGCCAGTTATAATGTTTTTCGAAAATATGATTATTTATAAGTAAAAATAAGTTAGTTCCAATTTCAAAATTTCCCTCCACATTTTTTGCGAGTTAATTCAAAGTATTGTGTCTCACTGAAATATGGATCTGCGCCGGGAACATTTTAGAGCTATGATTTTATACGATTTCAAGTGTCGCCTGAAACCGGATGAATCGTACGATAGACTTCAAATGGCATTCATGGATGAAGGCCCTTCCAAGGCAACCGTGTATCGTTGGTATAACGAATTCAAGCGCGGTCGACCAACTTTGGGGGATGACGAAAGAAGCGGTCGCCCTTTGACGGCTGTTACCGAAGAAAACGTGCTAGCAGTGAAAAATTTAATCCAAGACAATAGGCGAATTACATATCAGGAGATTCAACACATATTGAAGATTGGATCGGGAAGCGTTCACGAGATTCTACACAGCCATCTTCGCGTGAGGAGGATAGTATCACGCTGGGTGCCGCACTACCTCACCGATGCTCAGAAGCAGGCCCGGGTGGAATGGTGCCGTGATATGCTTAACAAATTTGAAGCAGGCTCGTCTCGGCGTGTTTACGACATCGTTACAGGTGATGAGTCCTGGATTTATCAATACGACCCAGAAACCAAGCGCCAGTCGACTGTTTGGGTGTTTCAAAATGAGCCAACGCCTACCAAAGTGAAGCGATCTAGAAGCGGGGGTAAGATTTTGATCGCTAGCTTTTTTAATTTGACTGGCCACTTGGTATCAATTCCCTTACGGGATCAAAGAAGCATTAATGCCGAATGGTATACTACCAAATGTTTGCCAGAAGTTTTCTCTGTTATAAGCAACAAGCGACCAAACACAGGGCTCCGCGGGCTACTGCTCCACCACGACAATGCACCTGCGCACACCGCACTCAAAACGAGGGACTTCCTGGACAGCACGCCAGTCAAACTCCTGGGTCACCCTCCTTACAGCCCTGATCTAGCACCGTGTGACTTCTTTTTATTCCCAAAAATAAAAAATCAGCTCAAAGGGATACAATTTTCGTCGCCGGAAGATGCGCTGGCTGCGTTCGAGCAGGCTGTAAACGAGGTGTCTGCGGCGGACTGGAAAAAGTGTTTTGAAAACTGGTTTAGGCGCATGAATCTTTGTATAGAGGCTGGTGGAAAGTACTTTGAAAAGATTTAATAAAAATATATGTACGTATAGAACAATTTTTTTTAGTTTCGCAAAACTTTCTGAGTGTCCCACGTATATATATTGTATTAATGCTCTATTTCTGATACAGTTGACTAATACTTGCCTATGCTATGGTTTCAGCTAGGTACCTACTATGCAAGAAACAATGCAGTCGTATGTTCTGTAAACAGTATAAATCTGTTATTTTATTGTGTGGAAAACGTGAGTAACTACTATCCGACGTCAGTAGACCATCAAGATGCTGTTCCTATTGTGTGCTGTTCATCGCGTGTTCTCAACAAACGTCTCCAATATCCTAGGTTACCTAAGTAATTTTAAACCTGCGTCAGACACGGAAAAATCATGCAATAACTGAGGATATCTCATAGTATCAATGGAATAAAGCCCATAAAAGTGATTATTATCTCCACAAGGGCCTTCGTTGATTATATCGAACAACAAGTATGAACACACAAGGTCTTGCCTTGGGTCTTCATTTTATGTGTTAATTACAAATACAATAACATCTTTAACATAAGTAAATACCTAATTATTGTTTTTATATGCAAGCTAAATGATATTTTCCTGTTATTTCGCGAAAATAATTAAATTTCTTGCTGGATAATTAAGAAACATTGATTTTTAAACAGATTTGATATTTAACATTTTTAAAGCAGTGGTGGCTCAGTGGTATAGGCCGCGACTTACAAGTTGTAGGTTGTGGGTTCGAGTACAGGCAGGCGCTTTACTTTGTGTAAATTATTTCTTCACCACTGCTCTCAAAACGGTGAAGGAGAACATCGTGAGGTAACCGGCATGTCCTAGAACCAACAATTCGAAGAGATGTGACATCCACCAACCCGCACTGGGCACGCGTGGTGGATTACGGCCCATTCTCTCTCACAGAGAGGAGGCCTGTGTCCCAGCAGTGGGAACATTAATAGGCTGATGATGTGATGTGATTTTTAAGCGACAAACACCCTGTTAAATGTTCAGCACGCGATATTATTCGTTCTAACATAATTCTTACGTACAGCAACTCTGAAGACGGACGTGAAGCCGAGACAGTTGGTACCCTGGTTGTCGTGCCACGAGTAGTCAGGGTAGGCGAGGATGTTTCCTTGCTCGTCCACTGTGCCCAGTGTGATCGGACGCCCTTCGTCGAACCGAGGGATTGTCACGAAGATCCGTGATGCGGAGGCACCTATAAAGATTAATATGGATATTAGTATTACTTTGAGGATACTTTTAATACAGGATGGAAAAGGAACTTTCAAACAGCAGTCATGCACACATTCCGTAGATCAAATTTAAAAAAAAACACAACAACAAGAATAAAGCTCTGGAACGCGCTACCCTTTGGTATTAAAAAGGCTGAAAGCAAATTCACTTTTAAGAGAAAAGTTCGTAACCACTATTTGTGTCAGACAAAATAGCTCTCATCTAGAGACAGAAGTCTAGTCACAATAATTATTATGAGGTTTCTCGTTTTTTTATTGGTATTTATTAGTCTATTTTATTTGTATATGTGTATTATTAATATATATGTAAGTATATACTTTTTCGTATACAAGTTGTATTTTAAATATTATTTTGTACACGTTCACAACGTTGTTCTTTAGAGAATGCTTTGTGGCATTCAGTCCGCCTATGTACCACTATTGTACATGAAGTTTAAATAAATAATAATAATTAAGGATTGCCCCACTTTTTTGTACATAGGTAATGCACAAAGAAAGTTGCTGGGAAAATTACTTTTATATTGGAGTGGATAAGCACAATGTATCACACGCAAACTTTGTGTTTATGGGTGCACGCAGCCGTACAAGTCGTGTGAGCATTTAAACGTAAATTTTAAGATTCAAAACTTGTTTTCATATAATAACGCCAAAATGAGTTGGAACTTTGGCCTTCGATATCTTTGTAGCCAGAAGGTTCCCAGGTGTGGTCCAGTACACAAAAAAAAACATCGGAGAAAAAAAGTCAAGACAACAAGATTTGCGGTTTCGTTTTTCTAAACGCATGAGGGTCTATGAATAATTGTTGTTAATTGTATTTTTACTCGATTGCGCGACGCTAAGGAGGGTTATGTGTTTATCTGTCTATAGTAGTTATCTATGTTTGTTCCTAAGTGGCGTTCTAGAGATCAAACACGTAGGCCGATTTTGATGATTCTTACGTCAATCGATTCGTCGAATCTCGCAAGTGTGGCCAAATTAAACTTGAAAAAACATTTTTTTCTTGAAGGGTGTTAAGAGGTGACTACAAAAATGTATACCACTTCTATGTTTAAAAGTAATACGAAACAAAAATATAAATAAAAAAATAACAACGATCATCTTCAAAAGCCAGTTGTTTCGAGGTTAACGGCCTAAATCCCAAATTCGGTTAGTATCCGAATATCTCACAACCGTGCGTCTTCTTAAAACGACAAACCAGATTTAATCATTTATTATTTGTTATGCACAAAAAAAGCTCTGTGTAAAAAGATCAGTCCTAAGATACGTCACCGACCCACCTTACAAGTGACATTTTTTTAAATTGTAATAACTTGTTTAGTCTGATATTACGCATATAACACTCTACAACATAAAACTCGTAATGTTCTAAAGATAATAAACTCTATACGGACGTCGGACATGTTCCTATTAGTTCCTTATTTAACTTTGTTATATACTATACGTATCTAATAGTAATAATATAGTAATAATATAATGATAATAATATAATAAATAATATAATGATAATAATATAATTAATTAATAATATTAGCAGGTGGCGTTCTGTAGTTTCTGCCTACCCCCATGGGAAAAAGGCGTGAGTTTATGTATGTATGTATAAAGAATAATATAATATATTATAATATAATTGTACTGGGATCGGTCTATCATCACTGATAGGACTATTGTTGCCAATAAGCCGGATATAGGGGTGATAGACCGATTAGCGCGCCGCACAATGATAATCGATGTCACCATCCCGCATGACGAGAACCTCGTGAAAGCTGATAAAGAGAAACAAATCAAGTATCTCGACTTAACACACGAGGTTGTCGACATGTGGAATGTGGACTCGGCCATCATTGTGCTGATTGTCGTTACGGCCAACGGCCTGATGGTCAAGAGCCTCGACGACCATCTGTCGAGGCTGTCATTGGGCGGTTGGATCAAGGGCCTGATACAGAAGGCAGTACTCCTCGATACGGCTCGCATCGTGAGGAGGTTCCTGTCTCTGGAGCCCTAACCACCGGTAGCTTTGACCCTGCTCCCGACACCGGCAGAAAACCATTTATTAAATATTTTTTAAATATTTTTATGATTTGTTTTTATAAAGAAATATTAAAAAATGTAAATATGAAATGTGTACAAAATTGAAGAAACGAAATAATAATTATAATAATAATATAATATATAGTAATTAGACACTGCTTTTAGATAATTAATATATAGGAATAAGTAACGGTACACGGTATCAAGCAGCAGAATTCTCTTGCGAGCGTCTTCGATGAGGTATTTATAAAAAAATATAACTATGGACAGTAAACCAAGTGCTCAATTAAAACAATTCGTATGATGACCTCAACTGTTTACGATATGTCAAGATTTACGTCTCGACTTAAACGATAGGTATGCATTAACAAGTTTTTTACAGTGACCAAAAAATACCTAAATCACCGGTCTTTATCAGTTGATGAACTGCTCTTACAAAAAATACTCGTGCATGCACATCTAATAAGTTAGTCTAACTTGACAAAAGCCTTTTGAAAAATTTTTACTTGCGAGACATTTGTAAAATTACCACGAATATTTTATTTCTGTAAGTTGGTTTGTACAAACACTTTTACATGTCGATCATATTTTTTTAAAACTAGATGAGGTCGGCGTTTCCTATCTGACTACTCTGAGAAGAAAGGCCGAAACAAACTCAGAGGTCACAGTCTCTTTTAAAGTCCAGACACAATCTTGGTTAGACCATGTGAAGACCATGTAGACAGATGTCTGAAATGGTCTTTTGAGGAAAGAACCAGCCAGATTGAGTGGACCTGTCCAGTCAGTGCACGCATTTGTCAATAACCGAGCAGCTCAACTCAGAATTTAAGGAGCTCAACGATTCGACGAACAATACCAATGAAAGGACATTCGGGTAGGCAGCATAAATTACTCAAACTGCCAGACCATGGTTAAAAACTAACCGAGAAAAAATAAAATAACAAAAATAATGATCCACATAGACACAATGTGAAGACACATTCAGAATAATTAAAATAAAATAATATAATACTTTAAAAAGTAAATATTCTTCCAATTGCAAGAAAACAAAAAAAAAATACAAGCTGCAAAAAAATAAATGGAGCAGCTAAATCCCAAACCTTAGTTAAGAACGTTTTTGTAAAAGAAGTGTTTTTGTTTTGTAAGACACGTTTACGTTTGGGTGGGTACACTGAAACAGCCTGCGAATGGTATGCTAAACAGATCATCGGCCTTTACCCTTGACCTTCACAAAAATATTAACAGGTTTGAAGGGAAGTTGCCAAAGGACCAAGGTCAAGGGCATATAATTAGAAGATATTGACCTTGAGTTGGTCATAATTGATCGAGTTGATGTTGGTGGAGTACCTATATCTATGCTAGCCCCGTAAATATACATCGTATACATAGTTGAAGATGTAATAATCAAACTGAACGATGTGCACGCCTGTAATCGGCATATTTTCACGGGACCGTCTTGTACATCAATGTTAACACTGTAATGAATTTGCAAATATGTTGGTAATAAAAGATGAAAAGGCAGAAATGCACCTTTCTTCTGTTATTTAGAAACCGGACACTACTTGTAACAAAAAATCAGGAATATGATCGCTAAACGGTGAGAGCTTGGAGATTCTATTCACAAATGGAAGGCATATGAGTTGCAAAATATCGCCTATTTAATTGAGAATGAGACATTTCGCAAGGCTGTTTCACTTTGAACTATTGCGAAGTTTTGTCATTTCATGTGTGTGGGTGTCGCTTTTGCCAATTCACAGAATAATGTCGTTTCCACATGAATGAAATAAATTTTACTCAAACGCTGGTTTACTTACGTACCTATTCTACTAAATAATAATAGATTGGGATATGTGTTTTAATTACACTTTCTATTTGGCAAAGAAATTATCATTATCATAAAAGTCTGAAATTTGTTTCAAAAAGCCGATTACGCGTTTTCTTAAAGCTGTTAAAATTAATCTGAAATGTTGATATGCAATGAATAGGCAGGGACCTATTAATTAAATACCAGCATTTCAGGTTTGAAACTCACCTTGTCTATGATGCACATCGACGTCTATGGGCACGGAATTTCCGGGGACATAGTAGCGCTTGTCAATGGCTATTTGCCTGGCTTCCTCGCTGGGGAACACGAACTGCAGTTCGGGCCATTGCCTGACCACGCGCAGGTCGCTCTTGGCGCCCAGGCCGGGCCAGCAGCAGGCCAGGCAGTACGACAGCAGGAAGAACCTCTCGATTCCTTGCGACATCTCCAATTTAAAAGTGTCCAACAAGTGCGGATCTGAAGGACAAAAGATTGACATTAAATTAAACAACAATCGAGGGATTTTATTAATAACGCGTGTCCGAATGCTTCGTGTTTTATGCGAGATACAGTTTTATATACTGAGAAATGAATTTTAAGGCAATTTATTATTTTGTTGGTCTTTATAATTTCATACCAAGTTGCAGGTAAATTTAGGAAAAAAATAGTAACAACCCCATAAAATATACCTAAGTTTAGTTGGGTCCGATTTTAATAATGCTTAGGTAAATAAAATACTGCGTTGTCAATTAAGATGTATATAGTAGATAATATTTTAGCCTTAGGTAGATCTTTATGCTCTCTACCGAAATATTTACAAATATTATAGCTGGCTCCTGAACCATCATTTTCATGATAATTTGTGCCTTTTAGTTTTTTTGATTCAAGATAATATGCGTGTTTTCAAACAAATAAATATGTATTATGTAAAATTGTTGGTGACTTAGTTTATAGAAAACAAAGTGTGCTAGAAAGAGGTGCATTCTATAAATATATATATATTAAAATAATACGTAATTGGCTAAATACCATATTGACTCAGCAATGCTTCGCAGTGCCCCCCGTGTTCATACTCGTATGATGGAACCATCGCAGCTTGTTTAACATACAGACTAAATATCACCATTATTTTCACAGAGGTAAAACACATTTTTTGGAGCCCCATTCACAACACTTAACAGGTAAAATTTTTCACATGCACACGTTATCTAGTAAACTTTGAATATACGGAGAAATAAATTATAAACATTCAAGTCACAGAAATCATCTGAATATTGATTTTATAAAAAAAACACCGGTGTTGGATTGTTCTGATAAGATAATTACAAACCGATCATTGCCGAGGGCTACAAAACAATTAATAAACAGATCATTAATATTTTGTATCTATCCAATTAGTCTACTGATTATATCTTTGTAGTTTACATTGTGTTGCAGTAAACAATATCGTTGAAAATAAGTATTATTATGAAAGTCACGCGAACGATATGAACTTCACATTGCGGAACGTCTGTCGCTGCTCTTTTTTCATTCAAAACTGACCGATGGACATCCGCTCTGAGCACTGGGCACCCTGTGGGCCTTATTGACTACCTTCTAGACGGTATGCAGCTCCGCATATTTTACCATGAACAACAATAAAAATATGACGGCTCTGCCCATCCGGCTTATTACTTCACAAATCACATCTTCAGCTTTTTTAATGTTCCCACTGCTGGGACAAAAGCCGCCTCTCATAGAGGGAGTGGGCTGTAATCCACCACGCGGGCCCAGTGCGGGTTGGTAGATGTCACATGTCTTTGAATTTTTGGTTCTAGGACATGCCGGTTTCCTCACGATGTTTTCCTTTACCGATTTGACAATTTATATTAATTAAAAGTAATTAACTGAAGACTACTGTAAATTTTCCCTTTTCAGATTGTCGCTCTAGCGACTTGAGAGATTAGTACATAGGTACTTATAGTAATAATAAGTATAGTTAGGTGGTTCCTCTCTCTGGAGCCCTGACCGCCGGTAGCTTGGACCTTGTTCCCGATACCGGTGGGCCTCTATTTTTTTATATTTTTAAATGTTTTTCTTTTTTTTATGTGTTTTTTTATATTTAAAAATGTATAAAATAAGAAATTAAATTAAATAAAGAGTATAATAGTATGGTTTTTTAAAAATATTTAAAAATGTATAAAATAAGAAATTAAATTAAATAAAGGAGTATAATAGTATATAGATACTACAGTACACACTAAAGTATACTGCAGTGAATGTGAATTAGTAATTGTAAATTAGTAACGAAAAATATCACAAATTAAGTTTTTGCGGGTTCATTACCCTCGCATTTTTTTCTGACTACCTGAAACTTATTTTATTCAATCATATCTCATTAATTCATAAATGTATTGGTTTATATTGAATATTTTGATTACTTGTTTACCTATATTTTATGATAAAATATTCATAAATAATTTACTAAAGCACGTCATTATGAAGGAAACATAAAAACAGAGTCACTGACTTCTAACCGAAATAAATAAGGTAGGAACTTTTTTAAATAATTTTACAATAACTGAAGTTACGATATTTCCGTTTTTACACTTAGGTTTGCTACACCCGAGTTATGAAAATTATTGCACTAATATTCAACTTGTACACTACTTTGAACTGAAAGCAATGGAACTTGAGTTACAACTGAAACACGAACGGACCTACAATGCAAGGAAAACTATGGTTTGAAGTACTTCGTTATGCAGTAATCTTGAAAGAATTGCGGAAAAACCCTAGGTCACTTGCATCTAGATTTACAAAATCTTTAAAACACCGGTATGTGGTAGTTAAAATACTCAATTCACACGTTTTTCCTAACAAAACCTTAGGATGATGTTGTGCAAAAGTGCTTATTAGCTTCTCAACGATACTACATGATTGCCCTGTTTATATAGTCTCCGTAATTTAATTAAAATCCTTGATCATCAGACATGGATTGTTTGATGCCTCTCGTGTCAGGACACCGTCATTATCTCGTCTTAATAATGGGTGTCAATGAGAATTGAGTATATTATTATTGAATTATCCTGACTAAAGGTTGTGTAATAATTAGTACTTATTATACTTTTATAGGTATACTTCGCTAGGAGGTACATCATCATCATCATCATCAGCCTATTAATGTTCCCACTGCTGGGACACAGGCCTCCTCTCTGTGAGAAGGAATGGGCCGTAATCCACCACGCGGGCCCAGTGCGGGTTGGTGGATGTCACATGTCTTCGAATTTTTGGTTCTAGGACATGCCGGTTTCCTCACAATGTTTTCCTTCACCGTTTTAAGAGCAGTGGTGATGAAAATAATTTACACAAACTAAAGCAGGAGGAACATAGGTATAGAAATTTAAAACTATCTATTAGATATAAATGATGTTGGCATTGCGAATGATTTTGATGTATTTAAAAGCTCTGTAGTTTTAGCGAAATACCTGTCTAATATATACTTAAATAAAAAATGTTAGTATAAGTGTACATACTTGTGTAGGATCTGGTTTCATTCCGAAGATATTCCCTATACAATCCTACATTTTTATCAGCCCACTTTTCACAGATTTTCGTACTAAAACTCATAATAAATAAAACCTTTTAAACTATACAATACTGAGATAGCACCGGCCACGAAACACTACACGCAAATTATTAACTGAATCTTGTATTGTCGTGGTTGCAGCTCAACTCTTGAACACTGCAAACAGTTGCGACACTTAATTTCCGTTGCAATTCTTTACAAATAATTGAGATACAATTACTGATCAATTTGTTTAGGCCCGTCACAAACGGTGAAGCGCCCCTATGAATATCACCTGATCGCACGCACTCAAAACTTTTCTCCGTACAGGTTTTTATAATTGAAATAATAGTCGTGTAATAATTGCGAGTATTTAGCTAAGTGAATATTATTAGTTCTATTAAATGACCGTCCTAATTGAAGGGAATAACTAATGTGATCAGAAAACGTAACAGTCTCCAAATGAATGCGGGCCTTCTACGCAATCTACCTGAATGTTCACATTGTGAACGATTGGAGAATAAAAAATAAATAGGAAAAAAAAACAATGGCACCTTTTGACCCTGTGACAATGAAGTGAAAATAACTCGATTCCGATCGACTAAATACAACACAGTAAACTTTTTTTACTCGATGTAAATGTAACGATTGCCTATTTTTTGTCACCGGATTTTCTTTCAAAAAAGTCTACTGCTGTGCTTCTGTAAAAATCAGTATGCTAACATATGTGTTCATATGTATGTATCACATTATCGTCATATTAATCCAAAACAGATTTCCTAAGGGCCAAGGACCAGTTTCTTGGTCCCCAATACGTATAAAATTAGATTTGAATTAATACTGTTTTCCTCAGATATACAACCTTCTACAAAGAATTATTATGTAAAGTTGTGTTTTTATGTAGAGCTGAACTGATTACTTGATCTATCATCATTCATGGGCATTTCACAGTTGACATACCGCACCGAAGTCATGGGACAGCTGCCCCATGGGGCTCTGCGTCAGAACACTTTCACTCCTCGATATCTTTTTATAGGCCTCTGTAATTGTTTCTTTTTTACCGCATTAAATGGCTACCTATGTATTTTTTATTTACAGCTCGCAGTTAAAGTGAAATTTTATCTAGTTTTACAATACATTATAAAACTGGTGGTATTTTGGTAGGATCGCACCTATGATAACAGGTTTTATCATAACCGGTTGTTCTAAATATATTTCTTTGCAACATTTTAATAAAACTGTTAATATTCGCGTGTCATCCTAATTTTTTGAAGCATTTCATTTTCGAATTTTAGACTGATTGGTACAAGAGGAATGTAGTTGTCAGAATACTTAATTAATAAAACACTTTTTTTTTTTCTTTCATGTACTGTATTCGAAATGAATTCAGTTTTGATTTAGTAAATTTACGAAGTTGTTTTATTAGTAAAAGAATTTTCAGCATGTTAAGCTAAGCGTTTGTAAAGTTTGAAAGAATCTTTTAAGTATACGTAAGACCGTAGGACACACCTATCTCATTACTAAATATCTTAAAGGTAGCAATATTTATATTTTAAATCGAATTAACTAAACCTGTTTCTATGTATTAAGATCAGTCACCATACCACAAAGTACACAAGAAAAACTACGTTTTTCTTTCACAATAAATACCTTTTACTGCTTTCTAACACAGGCAAAAGACGCAAAAACCAGTCTTCTAAAAAAAACAATTTTTCCAGTAATTACTCTCACTGAGACCGTGATTAACCGAAATATAGAAAAGCTACGAGCTTAGTCAAGCGTGCTTCCGCGACAATAGAACAATCAAGAGGTACTCACGGGAAACGATGTACTAATGATTATTTTTTATAGCAACATCTCCTTAAGTAGCTTGTGAAAATAAATGATCGCTTTATCAGTGGGCCCTAATTAACAATTAAAATAAGCACTGTTGATAGTAGAATCACTGTAAAAATATACAAACAATATGGAAACTAGCTACAAACGCTCGAAACGGCAGACTCACACATGCGCATCGTCGAGACCCCTAAGCGGCTCGCACTACTGACAGCACTGCAGAAGTGCCCGAATGGTCTCGTCGTTGCGTATGTTTGTGTGAGTGTGCTGTTTTGAGCGTTTGTAGCTAGTTTCCATACTGTTTGTATATTTATTCTGTGGTAGAAAGCAATTTTTGTCAATATCTTGCTCAAAATAATAAACGAGTCGATGACACTTCCGACGGAAATGCAACGTTTATCAAGAGAGTTGGTGGATAATTATATATTTTTATGACATAAGATTATGGAAGCAATTACTTTACAAAGATAAGTAAATCATTTATTGTTAAGTCATTGTCAAAGTGCGGTGGTGGCCCAGTGGCAGTAACTTAGGTTCAAGTTTTAAGTCGTGGGTTCAAACCCTGGCTTTACTTTGTGTAAATTACGAGTATTTCATCACCAGTGCTCTCAGAAACCATCGTGAGGAAAAAAAAACTAGAAGCAAAATCGAAGACATATGACATCCGCGAACCCGCTCTGGGTCCGTGTGGAAGGCCCACGCCCTCTCGTAGAGCCCTCTCACAGGGCCCTCTCAAACTTACAAAATCACCTCTCACAGCTTATGTTTAGAAGTCATTTTATTCAGGACGCAAATCACAGCAATACATGATGAAAAAAAGATGGCGCGTTGATTTTAAAAGTTAAAAAAAGTCCTCTCATCTTGTTAAATTAGTAATATAGTCAACAGAGGCAGGATAGACGTGTAATAAAAAGCAGGGGTAAGCCTTTGCCCAGCAGTGGGCAAAGTGGGCTCGACTCGAAAAATACCTACTAAAAAGTCCCGCTATGCATAGCGGGACTAGAGCATAGGGGCACTAACCGATCATTCGTATATTGAGCAAATTGTAATGAATTTCTAAAACATTTATTTAGTACGAAAATGTCGAAAAGAAGGCAAAAAAACGAAAAAAAAAACAAACCAGCAGGGTTTAACCACTATAATATGTTAAAGGCAATTTGTGAAAACCAGGAATTGTAAACAATTCCTAGGAAATATATAAAATTCTGTTGATTAAACCCTGCTGGATTGATTTTTATCCCATTTTATATTCCTTCTTTTCCCCAATTCCCCAAAAAAAAACCCATTGAGGAATGATGTAATAAGACAACGTGGTGGTTTAAAAGAATATATAGTTACAAAAATTGAATAGAGTATGTTGTGATGGTTTGGTCATATTCAGAAGATGAATGAAAGGTGACTAACGAAAGGTAGTTACAAGGCAGACGCGAGTGGAAACGCCGGGATATTGGTTAGAAAGGTGTGCATGTATGTTTGTAAGTACAATATGCAGGGTGCATGTACTATGTGCTGTATCTAAACTAATATAATAAAAAACCGGCCAAGTGCGAGTCGGACTCGCGCACGAAGGGTTCCGTACCATTATCGCAAAAAATGGCAAAAAAATCACGTTTGTTGTATGGGAGCCCCCCTTAAATATTTATTTTATTATATTTTTAGTATTTGTTGTTATAGCGGCAGCAGAAATACATCATCTGTGAAAATTTCAACTGTCTAGCTATTACGGTTCATGAGATACAGCCTGGTGACAGACAGACAGACAGACAGACAGACGGACCGCGGAGTCTCAGTAATAGGGTCCCGTTTTTACCCTTTGGGTACGGAACCCTAAAAAAAAGGAATAATTGTTTGTTTGTTTATGTTTATAAAATAATTTCCTGGAAGTACTGTTCCCATTACGAAAATATGTTCACTGATAGAGAGCGACACTAACGCCGAGTGAAATCCTGAAAATTAAAGGTTCCTATGGCCAAAGGAGTGAAGACACGAGAAAAATCTAGTGTAATCTGTACGTTTTTATATTAAGTGTACATAACTGTATAGCTTCTACGTACGAGTAAATCGCAGTCCAAACAGGTCATTCGACTTTTGGTAAAACAATACGCATATTTTTCTGACTACTTAACATTCCTACATACATTTTGAAGCGAATACTTTGTAGGTAAATACACCCATGACGCGTGGTTTGCACACCATGTGTGCATAAGCTATTGTTTTTCTACTGTCTCTGTAATTAGACGCTCAATGGGGTCATTAGCATAATATTCATTTTGTTTTGCTTGTGTCTAAAGAACTAGACTTTTTGCTAAATTAGCAATGTTCATTTTCTTTGTTCGATCTTTTTATCAGCTGGCATAGCTACTTAAATCTTCCAAACCAAATATTAACCTACTAGAAAATAACTATAATTATTCTATCATCAGCCACCAATAGTGTAGAGGTCACAAGCGCTACCACTGAACATTAGATCCTAAGTTCTATTCTCAGGTAGGTAGTTACTACCTAATGCAAAGTGTGATTGGGTTTTTCCATCTGGAGTTTCCCATTAGCACCCGGAGACTGGATTTGTTCCGGCTTGATGAGTAAAGTCTCGCTTCCGATGAGAGGACAGTAAGCAGGTAATATAAACAATGCTATGCCGTGTGTATTCAAAATAAAGCTTTTAAACTATACTTCATAATAGATGTATGTCTTTCTAGGGCGTCCCCTCCCGGTGTTTCCATTCACGTCTGCCTTGTAAATACCTTTCGTTAGTCGCCTTTCATTCATCCTCTCAAGATGGCCAAACCATCTTAGCATACTCTTTTCAATTTTAGTCACTACATCTTCTTTTAAACCACAACGTTTTCTTATTACCTCATTACTCAATCTATCATTTAAAGTTACTGTACCACACATACTCCGCAAGGAGCGCATTTCTACTGCATTAATCCTACTTTCATGTCTTTTTTGCCATACCCAACCTTCACTTCCATACATAAGTGTAGGCACCAGCACGCTGTTGTGAACGGTGAGTCGAGCTTCCGGAGACATCGATTCGCTATATAGGATTTCTTCAGAAAGGCCAAGTGCGCAGTACCCATAATCGGCGTGTGTGTATGACTAGATGTATGAATGTGTGTGAAGCAAAAGAAGTATGTAAGGATCGTAGCAGGTGGCGTTCTGTAGTTTCTGCCTGCCCCCATGGCAAAAAGGCGTGAGTTTATGTATGTACGTTCATAATAGATAGCTTGATCTCTGCAACAGCTGTCAGTATCAATACAATAACAATAGCGCTTGACGGGCTAACAATAACGTCACAACAATAACGTATACGTCAGTTTGACATATGTCACAGAGATCAAGCTATCTTTTATGAAGTATAGATGACAGACTTGCTTGTGTAAGGTACCTAATTTGAGATAAATTATGACTCTACACAGTCTCTTTTTCGGCAGTGGTAGGTACGTGATATCTAAGATTCATAGGTATGAGATATAAGAATATAAACTAACAAAAACATTCCAATTTATCATCAGATAAAAAAATAAAAATATGTAAAACGGCTAATAGTGACATCATATCTACAGACACAATAATTACAGCATACAGCCGGTCGGCCACGTGACGCACTGGCATTTTGTTCCACTCTATGGTTTATCTATCAAGTTTTTTTTTCTCATGACTGGTGATAATAGCTACGCAAGGATTAAAATCACAAAATCTCGTTTTGAGGTGATTTTGCGGTTTTCAAACAGATTTAAGTAATTAAATCAATAATTTATTTATAAAATAAGTGGTAAAACTGGTATGCTTAGATTTAAATTCATAAAATTTCCATCAGAATTATATTTTATTGTTATTATAAATACTAACAGTCAACAACATAAAGATGCTGAACATAAGCCTACTACCTAATTTCATTTAGATATTATTTTTAAAGACTTTGTGGAGTAAATTAAAATATCAAATTTAATTTATGACTAAGTCCTACCCATATTTATTCAATTATAATATCAACTGCAAATGTAATACTGGTATGCAATGCAATGACGTACATAAATGTTTTTGTTTTCTTACTCAGTAAATGACAAATTCGTGGGTTTTGTATCCGTCATCCTAAACTTGTTCTTCCTGCTTCAAACGTGACAATAGACCAACTATTAAAAGTTCACATGAACACCTTGGGCAAAGGTAAATACGAATATAATCCTAAATCTCTACGTGTTGTTGACAGACCTTAGTGTCTATTTAGTCTATACCAGCATATCAATCTACATGTTCCTAGAAACATGCATACCTAAGTTTTCTTTAGCTAAGGGCGTCACCGGTATAAAAATGAATGATGAAAAACCTACCTAAATGGGCTGCAATGTTCTAGGTATTAGTGAGTAGCTTTTCCGAGCTGAGGAACCGTGAGTTTTACAGGTTAAAATAACTTTCACAGAAAATAAACCGACTTCTAAAGAAAAACACTAAAAAGTGCGAAAATAACTTTCGTTTCGGAAGTTGGTGTCTTCGGTATCTCTTGTTTTTTACCCGACTGCCGAAGGAGGGTAATGTGTTTATCAGTCTATGTATGTATGTATGTAAGTATGTATGTATGTATGTTTGTTCCTATATGGCGTTCCAGAGACCAAACGCGTTGGCCGATTTTGATGATACATACGTCAATCGATTCGTCTTAACCCTGCGAGTGTCATAGGCTACATTAAAATTGGACAATAGAAAAATGGCGGATTTTGGGTGCCATATTGTGGGGGCCCAAATTTCTTTTTTTCTTCCAAACCCATTGTGTGGGGTATCAAAATAAAGGGTTTTAAGAGGTGATTTCAAAAATATATAACACTTATATGTTTAAATGTATCGAATTCGAAAAAAAACTAACTAAAAAGTTAGAAATAAAAAAACTGAATTCAAAAAATCAAAAAAACCCAACTGCTTCAAAAGCGAACTAAAAAGTATTAAACAAGGAAAAAATCATGCTGTGCAGGCGGAGGATACACCAGATTTTGGTCAGCCAGCCCGCGAATATGTATCCTCCTACTGCACAGCATGATTTTTTCCTTGTTTAAGACTTTTTAGTTCGCTTTTGAAGCAGTCGGGTTTTTTTGATTTTTTGAATTAAGTTTTTTTTTCGTTTTTCAACACCGGCTTCCGATACAGAGTAACTTAAGTGAATATTGTGCTAACCCAACAATATTACATATATACGTGTCGAATTGATTACCTTCTTTTTAGGGCTCCGTACCCGAAGGGTAAAATCGGGACCCTATTACTAAGACTCCGCGATCTGTCTCTCTGTCTGTCCGTCTGTCACCAGGCTGTATCTCATGAACCGTGATAGCTAGACAGTTGAAAATTTCACAGATGATGTATTTCTGTTGCCGCTATAACAACAAATACTAAAAACAGAATAAAATAAATATTTAAGTGGGACTCCCATAGAAAAACGTGTTTTTTTTGCCGTTTTTTGCGATAATGGTAAAGAACCCTTCATGCGCGAGTCCGACTCGCACTTGGCCGGTTTTTTTAAGTCGTTAAAATATAGCCTACCTATGACATTCAGAAATAGCTCAATCGGTTCATTACTTCTAGAAATTATTTCTTACAAATATATAAACAAACAATTTTACCGGTTTTATATTTCAGCCTAACGAAGCTAATATTTAGATTTTAGTTAGATATAATCCTAATTTATCAAATAGAACAATATTCTATTGAAGGTAAGCAGTTGTAAATACCAGGCAGATGAGGTTGATGTTGACTAAAGTAGTAATTTACTTACATAGATAAGTACCTAGTAGTGGTAGTACTTTATTTAAAGATAAATAAAATACGCTTTATCGATCAATAACTGGTAACAATAAACCAAACAGACTCAATAATATCATGTAAACAGACATATCTTTTTCAATATACTCATAAATAGTTAGATTGTGAGGCAATCTGTTATAACAGAATTTGTCGTGAACTCGTGAGAGGCGTTTCAGTGACTGTTTTCTTTTTTAATGGGTGCTAAGTTTTTAGGAACCATTAGTATACATCGAGCAGCCAATATGATGTTTTAGTGCTATATTGGATTTTAAATTGTATGGCTATACTCATAAGATACATATAATAAAAACAAATTATTATTAAAACAAAAACCTGACTGCTAAAAAATAATTAACTGAAAATAGAAAACAAGTACTAGGTATAATTTATACATTAAATATTATGAGGTGCTGCAGGTGGAGACAAACAAAAACTAAAAAAAACCGGCCAAGTGCGAGTCGGAATCGCGCACGAAGGGTTCCGTACCATTATCGCAAAAAACGGCAAAAAATCACGTTTGTTGTATGGCATCCCACTTTAATATTTATTTTATTCTGTTTTTAGTATTTGTTGTTATAGCGGCAACAGAAATACATAATCTGTGAAAAATGACAACTGTCTAGCTATCACGGTTCATGAGATGCAGCCTGGTGACAGACAGACAGACAGAATAGGGTCCCGTTTTTACGCTTGGATACGGAACCCTAAAAACCGACCAGAGCATTGTTTGTCACCGCTGTTTTTTGTATTGATTTCAGACTTTTTAGTTTTATTAATAAACGAGTTCTCCAAATAAGTTATGTGGTAAAAGAATATTTATTTAATTTTTTTACGAAAGATATTTTTTATTCTATCAAAGTTACGCTTATCTTGAATTTGTGCCAAAAGTGTTACTATGAATATATTTTTGGAATGGTCCATTTAATAGCTTGCATTTGATACCTATATTGTCTTAAAAACAAAAAAAAATTGTATCACCCTCTATTCTTTTAAAGGGGGGAAGCCATTATGAAAAAAAATATATAGCCTTTGTCACGACTACAATTGACACGAATCCAACGACACCTCATTTGTCATAATCTGTCAAGCCGTTTGGACTGTAGAACGTGCTATAGAAATAGACATACATACATACGCTCGAAAAACATTACTCTCCCGCGGTCTGGTAAAAATATGCAAATTGACAGATAAGAATTTGCAACCGCCCAATCCAAACAACAATAGTACCCAACCTAAGGATCGAACCCTGGACGCTCAGCAGTCGCACTTGCTAGTACTACCATTAGACCACTATTTAGTAATCTGTGGCTAGACTAACGAGAACAAAGATTGAAAAAAAAACTATCACAATTACTTAACGTATTTTCTAATTAATTTGGCATTAAATGTAATAGGAATTTTTCAATAAGTAAATGGGCCATTATATAATTCACGTTAGAATTGTTTTCAGAACCTTAGATGTAACTTTTATCTGATTAAATATGTAGTTCAAACGTAAACGTAAGTTTTACCAAAATGTATTATCGTTCTCTTGAAATTAGACGATTTAAACCGAAAGGAAGCCTTTCTATGTGACCTAAAAGATGGCAATTTGTATATTGTAAACGATTAGGTCGTAGAAAAGGGATTTATTTCAGTTTAAATTGTTTAATTTCAAGAGAACGATAATACATTTTGGTCCAACTTACGTGTCCCGCACTATAACCGACTTCCCGAAAAGGAGGAGTTTATCAATTCGACTGTATTTGTTGCGTCAGAACTTGTTACTGGGTGAACCGATTTTAATGATTTTTTTTTATTTGAAAGCTGGTGCTTGTCATGTGGTCCCATTTAACTTTCATAAGGATCTGATGAAGACTTTCAGAGATATACATCAGAACTCTTCAATAAATGACGGCAAATAGCTCGGGATAGCTGCAATCGGATGTCTGTTTATTGTTTACACCATTTCATAACATAACATCACACTGGTAAGCTCTAAAGGGGTACGCAGGTGTGAACAGTTTACTCTAATATACTCTTATTCCACCGGTATTGTTTAAGTTTCAAGTTATTGGGTTAATCTATTCTGGCTTCACTTTGGACATTATTGGTACCTAGCCTATATAACTGGTCCACAACAAAAAAGTTAAAATTAAAAAAAACTTTTACAGAAAATACAACCGACTTCCAAATAAAAAAAAACACTACGAATTGAAAAATTACTTCAATTTCGGAAGTTGGTGTCAAAAACCGAAGAAACGAAAACAAGAACACCGATTTCCGAAATTGAAGTCATTTTTAAATTTTTAGTGTTTTTTTTTTATTTGGAAGTCGGTTGTATTTTTTGTAAAAAGTTTATTTTTTTATAGGTACCAGTTAGATCTGAACATGGAATTTATGATCACACATTTTAAGATAAAACTGATGTCCATGAGAGAAATGGACCCACCTAATTGGACTTACATTTTCAAATACAGAGTTTGACGTAAAGATACGATCTTATTTTAAAAACTGCTGCCGCGCATTTATATGAATAAGGAAGCAAGGAAGTCATAGCCGATTCTTAAAAAAATATGTGTCGCCCATACAAATATTCAGCTGACGACAATCTTTGTGTGGTAAGCCCAATGATTGCACCTATCCGTTATATTCTGTATAATAATTGTAAGAAATCGCTAAGTAAAAATTGATTGAGACAAAATTTATGAATAGCATCTTCAATTGCATTAAAAACAAAACGTGTTGTTATCGAAATCTCTAGGTAAGTGCATATTGATGACAACAAATTACGTGATAAAATGCGAAATATCATAATAATCCAGTTATTGAAAGGGCAATTATAATGAACAAATGCAATGGGAAGAAGTAGAAATAATTAATAATATTATTTCTTCTTCTTTCATTTTTTATTTATACTGTGATTTTTAATTTGGTAGACTAAACTGACAGCTGCCAAAGCCATTTTTTTTTTTAATGTTTTAAGTGCGGGACATAGTGTTGTAGGTAAGGCTCATCTTATGTGATTCATCGAATCGATGTCATGACTCATCAATTTATTTTTACTAGTTGCTGTAAGTAAATGTTTTATAAATATAAACGTATTACACGTATTATATATTTAAATATAACAGTATTCATACACATTTTACATGAACTTGTATTGTGTTAAATATGAAATCATCAATAAAATTAAGTCTGACATAGATGAGTAGAAACTAAATTAGGGCCGCTAGTTTCTAAACACATTTTTTTTATCCGTGAAATAGTTTCATGATCTACTTCGATTTTCGATTAACTTTCGATCTCTCAGAATAGTTAGGGTACGACACTATTTTTATTTAACGATAAAGTGACAACTCCTAAATGTCAGTTTAGTCTACGGAATAAATAATCACAGTATAGTATATTTTTTTGCGTTCTATTCAGAACTCAAAAAAATTATGAACATCACAATTATATCAATCAGCTATGTATGGTGGTTCACTAAGTGATCTACGGCAAAAACAACCATTGACGTAAGTGTACATACCTTTATATAAATGCTGAATGTCTTGCTTCTTGAGTCCCGTTTATTTATATACTTATGGTAAATATTGTACTTATAAAAATATTTAAAATATGCGAGTGTCCCCCGCGAGAGACGCGCGTGAACTGTTGCGAAAGCCGTCAAAATGCTATAAATAATACCCGTAAATCGTATTTGACCGGAAAGGTTCGCGCATCTTCAGCGATTTCCTCTTCGCACTACGGTGTACTACGAGCGAAGAGAGTCGTCACAATCACGACTCACACGCACAGCAGAAGATCCACGTTGCAACTGTGATATAAAATGCTATCAACCTAACAAAAACATATTTCTAATTAATTCATAATATAACATTTAGATGCTTATAAAACTCGCTGTGACATTATCACGACACAAATTTTATCAAACTGCTACGGAATACATTATTGGTATAAGTATATTTATATTAAATAAAGGTGAAATTTGATTTGGTCACATTAAATATCGCTTAAACGCAACCGCGTTTTACATAATGACATACTCTTTTTAACATTTAACCTAAGTTAAGTAACTATTTGTTCCAGATTAATTTCTCTGGTATATAAATTGACTATTATTTCTAGATTTAATGTTGGATAGAATGAAGGCTCCAAAATGTTGAACGTGTATTGATAGAGTGTTTCGATCTAGAAAATCAACAAACGCCGGATGAAATTTTACGCTAAATTATATATTTTGAACAATAGATTGTGACAGACAGGTTCACTTACGTCTTGTCACGTGTACCATGTAATCAATACCCATAGGTACCTATGGGTATATTTATCTATATACAACAACTCAACGCATGACTGAATTTTTTCAATAGTCGCTTTTACTGTCTATTTCTACAATGTGCTGAGGTAAATTCCATTGCTGTCATTATAAATAAATACTCACGTTATACACCATTTCTTACTTATGTACGTTTCCAGGGCCAAGTTAATAAGATTTTTTAGAGATAAGAATTTTCTGCTTTCAAATATAAATCCGCCATCTATTTAAATAGATTTGTGAATCTTTAATAACTTCTGGACACAAAAAACACGAGCAAATATTTAAATAATATTGTTATTTTATTTATCTGCAGAAAAAGTTTAAAACCTCCAGCTATCAAAGCTTATAGAAGTATCTATTTAATCATTTAGGTGTTTCTAAAGAACAATAAACTCAATTATTTTGTACCCGACTGCCGAAGGAGGGTAATTTGTTTATCAGTCTATGCATGTATGTTTGTTTGACGATGCTTAAGTCAAACGATTCGTCTTAACCTTGCGAGTCTCTGTGTATGTACATAAAAATTGGAAAATAGAAAAATGGCGGATTTTGGGAGCCATATTGTGGAGCCCAATTATTTTTTCTTCCAACCCCGTCGTGTGGGGTATCAAAATAAGGGGTTTTAAGAGGTGATTTCAAAAACATAAAACAATTTGTGTTTAAATATACCTATATCGAAAATATAACTAAAAAGACATCAATAAAAAAAGTTAATTCAAAAAATCAAAAACCCCGACTGCTTCAAAAGCGGACTAAAAAGACGTAAACAAGAAAAAAAACATGCTGTGCAGTCGGAGGATATATCTGGTTTTGGTCAGCCAGCTCGCGAATATGTTTATGTTGTTTTTTATATTACCTACACATATTTTATATTCACGGTTTAGGTACTTATAATGAATATTTCTAGGTACTAATAGACAATAAATAATAGTCAATTATGTACTCGCGTTCTATTTTTGATATTATTATAATTGTTAGGTACTTGCATAATATGCTTGTTTACTATTTATTATCTGATAAATAATAGGACTTTACACTTAACATGTATTAGTTTAAAATATCTAACAAAGACAATGCATTGACGGAAATTGTGTCAATTACCACAAAACTATTTATAAAGTGATTCGTAATCATCATTTGAGTAGCCTTTTACCGATTGTTGTTCCAGTCTGACCGGATTCAGCTGAGTACCAGTGTTTTACATGGAGCGACTGCCTATCTGACCTCCACAACCCAGTAACTGGGTAACACGGTACCCCTTGGCTAGACTGGTGTCAGATCTCAAGCTTCTGACTACCCGTAACGATTGTCAAAGATCTGCAAATGACAGCCGGGACCAACGGCTTAACGTGCTTTCCGAGGCACGGAGGAAACTCGGTATGTTGAAATGGACACCTTTCCACGGACCGACCTCGGCAAGCGTTGCTTAACCTTGAAGATCGACCCGTGCGGTTGTTATTATTTAGCCACTAGCCCCTCAAGCGATTTGTAATATCAGGAAAAATTAGAAAAAATTATAGCCCTTGGTCATATTTATCAGTCTTCAAATACTTTCTTCGCATATTGTTTGCTAATGACGTCGACGGGTTTCCCCAGGAAAACCCCACATTAACGCACAACTGAATAACTGTATTCGAAGTCATCGGAGGTGTGTGGACATTACTTATGCAACTGTGCCATCGCCTCCAAAATTCCAAATAAAACGTGAAACTCGTTCAGCATTGTATTTTTAGAAGATACAAGTCATTTATTTCATAGTATTCATTTCCTTAAATCAAACAAGTTTATTAAAGTATTCTAGGTCGTGAACTCGTGATCGAAAACGAAAAATCTTCATAATATGATATATTATTAAGGCGGTATCCCGAGCAAAACGCCGCGCAAGCCGTTTTTGTGCTGTTTTTAGGAGCTATCTACTCGTTATTTAAAAAGAAATATCAATTAATAAAAATACATTTAAATTCTACATAATATTGATTCAAAAATGGTAGATTTAGTTTTTTTTTTAAATGTTGTATATATTTCACTAAACTCCTTCCAAAAAAACATAAAAATGAGAAATAATTATTGATATTATGCATCTCCTCCTAAAGTGTTCATTAATTATTTTTTGTACTAACACTAATGGATAGACAATTTAACAACGAACATTTTTGTAGAATTATTTTTTTCAAAAGACGAAATTTCGATTATATAAAGAATTTATTCTAAAATCTGGGCGTATTCAGTACTGTAATTCATGTGCCAACAGTGCCGCTAGACCAATAGGAATGCTCATATCATGGCGATTTTTTGGTCAGGGTACCGTCTTAAGTAGTACCTGGGCGACTGAGTTCTGCTCGGGTGAAAATAGAGAAAACGACATTTTCGATATGAAACCTAGCTAGATCGTTTTATCGACCCAGAAACCCCCTGCATACTAAATTGCCTGCAAATCTTTGGAGCCGTTTCCAAAATTCAGATTATATGCCTACATCACATCATCACATCATCAGCCTATTAATGTTCCCACTGCTGGGACAGGGAATGGGCCGTAATCCACCACGCGGGCCCAGTGTGGATTGGTGGATGTCACATGACTTCGAAATTTTGGTTCTAGGACATGCCGGTTTCCTCACGATGTTTTCCTTCACCGTTTTGAGAGCAGTGGTGAAGAAATCATTTACACAAAGTAAAGCGCCTGCCTGGGCTCGAACCCACGAACTATAACTTGTAAGTCGCGGCCGATACCACAGGGCCACCACTGGTCTTTATATACATACATATATACAAGAATTGCTCGTTTGAAGGTATCAGATACATAATACGCACTATGATAGTGAGATGAAAATTTTAATAAGTCAGTTTAAATTTGGTTTTGTTTTTAATTGGTTTTTTAGTTGTATTTTAATTGTAATTGAATTGTATTGGCATTGTATTGAATTGTATTGAATTTTATTGAATTGTATTGAATTGTATTTGAATTGTATTTTAATTTTTTGTTTATTTATTTATTTAACCATTAATGTACACACACATAGTAAATAGACAAGAAGAAGGAACAGAAAATAGGTACAAAGGTATGCTTATTTCTATCGAAATCTCTTCCAGCATACCTGCGAGAGGAGAGTTGCAAAAAAAAAGATATGTAGACACCGTGTGTAAAGGGGAAATAAGAATAAAAATATTTTGAATAATTCACAATAAAGAAGAATACAATATAGATAATTAATATATACTCTTTTATACACTCTCTCTCTCTTTTTCTTAATTGTATGTTAATAGGAGATATTTATTTGTAAAAACAAAAGTGTAAATATGGACATACTTAAACACTAAACAAAAGTAAACTATACAAAAAAAAACTAAACCTAACTACTTACACTATATACAAAAGAAAAGTACACTTAGGCGTCGAAGTACTCCTCCACATCGCTGTCATCCGGGAACGTGCCCAGAAGACTGGCAGCATTGCCACGTTGAATGGCAATGCTGATTCTTTGAGCTTTCTTTCTTTCTTTCTTTTTCTTTCTTTCTTTCTTTCTTTCTATGTTAATTGGATTTTAATTGATTTTTTAATTGTAATATTTGGTTGCATTTTTAATTGTATTTTAATGGTATTTTAAATTGTATTTATGTTAGTCCTAATTTCATTGAGGTAGTAACATTGTATTGGCGTAATAGCTGTAAAGGTGTTATTTACATAATTGCGAATAAATAAATAAATAACAGACAGTGCATCTGTGTTTTTGCACAGATGCGTGCACTTTATTATCTCCCGCATCGATGTTTCTCCACTGAGATTGGCCGTCGTGGCTGAAATTCGGTCTGGAGGACTATTATTATTTATTTATTTATATACACTTTATGTACACGAGGAGCTCGTGGCTAAATAATAACAACCGCACTGGTCGATCATCAAGGTTAAGCAACGCTTGACGAGGTCGGTCCGTCGGATGGGTGACCATTTTAACATACCGAGTTTCCTCCGTGCCTCGGAAAGCACGTTAAGCCGTTGGTCGAAGCTGTCATTTGAAGATCTTTGACAGTCGTTATGGGTAGTCAGAAGCTTGAGATCTGACACCAGTCTTGCCAAGAGGTATCGTGTTACCTAGTTTCTGGGTTGTGGAGGTCAGATAGGCAGTCGCTCCATGTAAAACACTGGTACTTAGCTAAATCCGGTAAGACTGGAAGCTGACCCCAATATAGTTGGGAAAAGGCTAGGCAGATTGATTATATACACTTTATGTACACCAAGATTATAAACTGATACTTAGAGGAAACTTAAAAAAAAACAATTGGTGGCCATATAGCATGCCGCGATCCCTTCCTGGCAACCGTCGACCACATCATTGCTTACCATAAGGCGAGATCGTGGTTAAACGCAAGCCTAACGTTAAATAAAAATAATAAAAAATAGGAACCTATTAATATCATTTGCAAGAATGATCTGTCAAACCAAAAACAAGATATACTACTTACTATTTAGTCACACACTTGACTTTTCATAATAAAAAATAATCAAAAAAACCGGCAAAGTGCGAGTCGGATTCGCGCACGAAGGGTTCCGTACCATTATCGCAAAAAAAGGCAAAAAGATCACGTTTGTTGTATGGGAGCCCCCCTCAAATATTAATTTTATTCTGTTTTTTGTATTTGTTGTTATAGCGGAAACAGAAATACATCATCTGTGAAAATTTCAACTGTCTAGCTATCACGGTTCATGACTGTATCTCATGGTGACAGACAGACAGACAGACGGACCGCGGAGTCTTAGTAATAGGGTCCCGTTTTTACCCTTTGGGTACGGAACCCTAAAAAAAAAAGAAATAAAACCTTCCAATTAAGTGTTTGCACTTGTAACATAAAAATGTATTTTGCTAAAGGTTATCTATCTACAGTAGTAGTTTTTGTAAGAAGTTGATGATATGCATAATTAGGTATATTTTTTTTTCCTGTAGTCTCTGGTGTCCTGAAATACAGGTTACGGCTTAGCTCAGGCACCAGTCTCCCGCAAATAACTATGTGGTTTCGTTATTATTATTTTTCCCTTGCTTACACACTTATGCCACGGGACAGTTAAAAGTAGATTGAGAGAGTGCATGTGCAGTGATAGCAGAGCGTGGTTATTATTCCCTTTTTCAGTTTTTACTTGATAAGTTTTATTTGTGGAAGTTTTGTTTTTTTTTGTTTTTAATGTCTGCTTAACCGAGACGCCATATCACCATGTGCGTGTTCTACGAGAGATCAGCAGCCTAATTGTGTAAGTTAATTCGGAAAAGGAAACAATCTGTTTCTTTCCCAAAAAAAAATCGGTTTTTGTAAAGAAACAGATTGTTTCCTTTGCCGAATTCACTTACACAATTAGGCTGCCGGTTCTAAGACAGCACGAAGTTAAAGCTAGTCAGCACATAAACTAAGAAGCTAAAGCTTTCGAAAAATCTCGTTATTAATAACTAGCTGTCCCACGCGGCTTCGCTCCAGTCAACTGGCCACCTATCTACCCGTCTACCCTACCTACCTTTTTGCAACATTTTTAATTTATGCTCCGCTCCTTTTGGTCGTAGCGTGATTGTTATATAGCCTATAACCTTCCTCGATAAATGGACTATACAACACAAAAATAATTTCTCAATTCCAACCAGTAGTTCCTGAGATTAGCGCGTTCAAACAAACTCTTCAGCTTTATAATATTATATAGTATAGATTAAACTAACCGGATACATCGATACTGTATGCTGTAATTTTATGACGCTACGCGCAGTAAAGTCATAAAATCACAGCAAATTGGAAAACCTGTTTATAATAGTTTTATATTTGCTAAACGCACGTATCGGAATACCCAGTTTTTTATGCGGGGTAGGTATTCTTAATTGTCTTGTGTTGTTGATTTTGTGATCTACTGTTTCCTCAAGAGAAACTAGCACGATCTTGACGTCAAGCAAGACACCGTTTTGTATACAGAACAAACATAAAAACCAATATGCTAACACTAGGTACATCATCCATGTGTCTATTGTGTTATGCTAATATAATCTTCTCTAAGCCAAACGTTCGTCACGACTCACGATGCCAATTAGTTTTTAACCGACTTCGCAAAAAGGAGGAGGTTATCAATTCGTTTGTTTTTTTATGTTTGTTACCTCATAACTTTGTATTTGGTGTACCGGTTTTGATGATTCTTTTTTTATTTAAACGCTGGTGCTTGTCATGTGGTTACATTTCATTTTCATTAAGATCTGATGAAGAACTTCGGAGATATACATCAGAACTCTTCAATAAATGACGGCAAATCTCTCGGGATAGCTGCAATCACATGTTTGTTTATTGTTTACACCATTTCATATCATAACATCACACTGGTACGCTCTAAAGGGGTACGCAGATGTGAACAGTTCACCCTGTATAAACTCTCATTCGACAGTTTTGTTTAAGTTTCATGTTATTGGGTTAATCTATTCTGGCTTCACTTAGGGCATTATAGGTAGCTAGCCTATAGAACTGTTCCATTATGTACCATAACTAAAAAGAGTTTTTTTTTTTTTTACAAAAATTTCAAACAGACTTCGAAACAAAAACACTACAAAGTGAAAAATAACTTCAATTTCGGAAGTCGGTGTCAAAAACCGAAGAAACGAAAACAAGAACACCGACTTCCGAGTTGTTGTTTTTCACTTTGTAGTGTTTTTGTTTGGAAGTCGGTGGTCATTTTTGTAAAAAAGTTTTTTGTTAGTAATTATTGGCTTCGAGTTATGAGCCGTTTATATTATGTACCATAACAAAACAGATAAGAGTATTATTGTAAATAACTTATCGCTCGTATGAGTGAATCATTGATGGACCTGAAAATTCCCCCAACACGCGCATCCCAGACAAATATGTGCGTACTTACTCTATTTACGAGTTAGAAGTGGGAATTACCCAAATTAATAGAAATTATTTAACAATGATCCGTATTTTTAGACAGTGGGTACCTTAATAATTGAGTAAACTAATTAGGCATTCACTTATATGTTTACAAAATGCTGTCATTACTAAAAATGCTAAATAGAAATGCTCACAGAACTTACTGTTCATAATCAAAATTATTTGAGGTTCACTCAATAACTTCATAAAATTTATTTTGTAGCTCATTATGAGGTACCTATGTCCCAAATTAGATGAATACAATAGCCAATCACCTAATGCGCAGTTTTTTGTCCTATAGTGGGGTTTTTTGTACGTTTTGTAATCTAAACTGAAGATTTGATGGATACGATAGGTGAATTAATTTTTATCTTGTGGTGGAATTTTTTGCACGCCTAAGTAATGGTAAATTGATTCGTTCCGAATTCAATCTCAGTTAATCATAAAGTCCGTTAGTCGGTTATTGAACATCTTTGAAAACATATTTACAAATATAAACATATTTATAAATTGCACGCCGCCCCGGACTCGTCGAAAAGTACCTACATGGACGTCATTCGTCCATGTTTGAGTAAAAATAGGAAGCATTCGATTTCTTTTCAAAATTAATTTAAATCAAACATTTTCTGAAAAGTTGTTGTAAGTTGCTGCAGGCAAGCAACCGACCAAATGCAAATTTTCTGTATTTTTCTAACAACATACGAAAAGTTTAATCGTAACAGGATTGTCTTCTCAATTCAAGTCGATGGAACACTTTTGAATGCAGTTTTATTTATTCTTTTACAATGCATGTCCTCGAAAAGGGCGTTTTCCAAGCAGCCAAACTGTACGGAAAGTGTCACTTTTTTCACTAGTGCTTTTTACTTTCCTGTATTTTTTTAATTTTTAACTCCAACGTCAGCCCGACGCATAGAGTTTTTATTATTTGAGAAAAGTTTTAAAAATTAGTTATGTACAGATTATCATTCATATAAAAGGTAAAATAAAACTAATACTTCATTTTAGGCGTTTTTAATTACTCTAGATGTAAATGATAAATGATTTTATTTCTGTAAGTTGGTTTGTACAAACACTTTTACATGTCGATCATATTTTTTAAAACTAGATGAGGTCGGCGTTTCCTATCTGACTACTCTGAGAAGAAAGGCCGAAACAAACTCAGAGGTCACAGTCTCTTTTAAAAATCTTGGTTATATCATGTGAAGACCATGTAGACAGATGTCTGAAATGGTCTTTTGAGGAAAGAACCAGCCAGATTGAGTGGACCTGTCCAGTCAGTGCACGCATTTGTCAATAACCGAGCAGCTCAACTCAGAATTTACGGAGCTCAACGATTCGACGAACAATACCAAAGAAAGGACATTCGGGTAGGCCGCATAAACTACTCAAACCATGAGACCAGAGACAGACCATGAGTAAAAACTAACTAAGTTATAATAAAAAACAAAAATCCACATAGTCTTCACATTCACAATAATAAAAATAAAATAATATAATACTTTAAAAAGTAAATATTCTTGTCATTGCAAGAAAACAAAAAAAAAATCAAAATTAAAAACAAAACTTCACGGTGCAAAATATAAAAAATCAAAATTAATTGGAGCAGCACAATCCCAAGCCTTTTTGTCCTCAACGTAATCTTTAATAGTATAAAACGCTTTCTGACACAACTTACGTTTAATGAATGATTTGACTTTATTAAGACTTAGATCTTGTACGTGGCTTGGAAGCTTATTATAAAAGTAGATTGAAATGTAGATTTTGATCAATAAATTAATTTTAAATATTTATTAAATATGTTTGGCAGAACGTATATTTTGCTCGTGCCTTATTGCGTTACGATGTGACAGCTATTTGCACATGCGCAGTAGATATGCCCATGGAACTATTAGTTAATCTGTGGATATGCTGAACGCGCTTGAATAAGCCCGCCATTTCATTAATTCCATTTTCTTAATTTATTTATTTCCTCGCACAATGCATATTAAGATACACGTACGTAAGATGATTTCCGACTCGTGTCGATTTATCCACTCACTCGCTTCGCTCGCTCGTGAATAAAAATGCCACTCATCGGAAATCACCTACCTTCCGCACTTGTAGCATAAATAACTATTACAATGCATGTCCTCGAAAAGAGCGGTTTTCCAAGCAGCCAAACTGTGCGGAAAGTGTCACTTGTTTTCACTAGTGCTTTGTACTTTTCTGTATTTTAACTCCAACGTCAGCCCGACGCATAGAGTTTTTATTATTTTATTAAGTTAATTTTACATAAAATATGTTTGGAAGAACGTATATTTTGCTCGTGCCTTTTTGCGCTACGGCGTGACAGCACAGATTAAATAATGACAGCTATTTGCACATGCGCAGTAGATATGCCCGAGGAACTATTAGTTAATCTGTGGATATGCTGAGAGCGCTTGAATATGCCTATCATTTTATTAATTTCTTGCTTGGTTCAGATATTTTTTTTATTATTTCCTCGCACAATGCATAGTAAAATGTTGTATGATACACGTACGTAAGACGATTCGTGACTCGAGCCGATTTATTAAAAAAAAATGCCACTCTTCGAGAATCACCTACCTGCCGCTCTTCTTTCATAAAAAAACTATTATCTACTCTCCTAACGTATTATTCGAATAAAAAATTTCAAAACGAGTTTATATTGACATACTTTATAAACACAATACCGAAATTTAAAAATAGAATCATAGTTTAACACTTTTTCTCTAAAATCAATATTTTTTTCTGTTACAATACAGGGCAAATCTAAGAAGTAAATATCACCAAGGATTTAGGTTTCTATCAATTATTATTTTGTAATGGAAAGCTTATGCGGCGGGCGCCATTTTTATAGTACCTATTAAAAAAGTTTCGATTTCAATTTTTACTTGTCTGTGACTACGCCCGCTTTAGCGAATGCGCAGTTAATGATGTGATGTGCTGGGTTTTGGCACCATTCATACGTTTTTTCTGTACTGAATTTCATGAGTGTTTTTAATTCTTGCTTAAAAATGTCTAATATCAATGAATGTGAAGAAAATTTTACCCCGCGCGATATTTTTTATGCGGCGACGGAAAATACTCATACTCAGTACCTACCTACTACCAGCAAAGTCGAAAAAATTATTTGATAAATGCTAGGCTAGACTTTATGGCATGGAAAATGCAAAAATAAGGCTAAAATAGTGTCATTGTCTATGGATGCGCGCGCAATGAGAATCTAAATATTCGTCATACCACATATTTATTCCATTTCTATTTTTTTATTATTTCAACTGTATAAGTGGTTTTTTTTTTTTTTTTTTTTTTTTTTTAATTTTAATTGTTGACATTATTTTATTGTGATTTTAACTTCACTTCATTTAATTGCAATTAGAAATCAATTTGACTCTATTTTATTTTATTGTAATTTTGAATTTATTTTATTTTAATTTATTGAAATTTTATTTGAAATTATCTTATTGTGATTTTTGTTTTATTATTTTTTTGGAATTTTGAATTTATTTTGATTTTAGTTTTATTTAATTTTATTGCAATTTGGAATTTACTCTGACTTTTCTTTATTCAGATTTAATTTAATTCTATGTAATTTTAATCTTAGTTTGAGCATGTTATTAAAATATTTATTTTGTCATTACTATTGTAAACAAGCGTCAACTATGGGACTGACTTCTGTAACACAGGTTTTTACCTAGCTCAGAAGTCAGGGCTTCAATACTTCTGGTGTAAACAATTTATTTGTCAATAAAAACTATTTGATTTGATTTGAACTATTTGATAAGTTAAGATAAAATAATGTATGCAACGGTATATAATTAGGTATTAAATAACTCGGCTTCGCCTCGACTGATAAACCCACACTCATGTTTTAATAACCCCTAATAAATGACCGTTGCATAAACTACTATTATGTACTCGAAAACATACGGAAACATATTCAATAGGACAGCTTATGTACAAAGGCGAGCTTAACCTAGAAATGGGTTTTTTAATAGCAAACATCAGTCTGGTAGAGAGATTAGCAAATGAGTACAGTACCAAAACTCACAACAAAAACTTAAAGTTACAGTACTCACTCGCTAATCCGTCAGTCCGGCAAGTACCTAAAATAATCCGTCGTTTTAGCGAGTTTTAATTTAAATCATATCAAATGTTCTCTAGATAAAAAATACAACCGACTTCCAAAAACAAAACATTACTAAGTGAAAAATAACTTTATTTTCGGAAGTCGGTGTTCTTGTTTTAGTTTATTTGTTTTTTGACACCGACTTCCGAAATTAAAGTAATTTTTTAATAGGTAGTGTTTTTTTTTGGAAGTGGTTGTTTTTTTTGGTTTTTTTTTTTGATGGCTTGCGATTGCATCAATCCCGAGAGATTTGCCGTCATTTATTGAAGAGTTTTGTTGTATATCTTCGAAGTTCTTCATCAGAATATTACCAAATTTAAATGGGACCTTTTCGGAATAAACTTCTTTCGAACAAAAAATAATTTTGCAAATCCGTTATATGACAGAGTTATGCCCGAACATATAAAATATATATATTTATAAACATCCGAATTGAGAACCTCCTCCTTTTTGGGAAGTCAGTTAAAATAAAACTCGTACGACATAACTACTCATTAACATAAAGTGTGTGACTAAGTAATCAAGATTTTAACACATTCCGGCGTGGTAACGGCTGTAACCGTATATTAAAAGTCCGTGGACTGACAGTACGGTCACAGCCGTATAATCATCTACCTTCTTTACCACAAAAACAGCTACTGCAGTGTAAAAAATATTTGCTTATTGTATAGAATTTATCCTAAAAGTAATAAGGCTGATATCACGTTGAATTTCTGTCAAAAATAAGTGGTTTACATGCTCCCAATGTGCGCCATGCCCACACATAAACAGATTTCATTCACAGTGCTAGTACGGCTACAACCGGTTTAGTTACTATGAAACGTCAAACTACTGAGAAGTCAGTGTCACGCGAGCGACGTTAGAGTTGGGCAAGCAACCAAAGCTCGTGGGAAACGGTTGTAGCCGTCTTCCACCCTATGTACACGATTTAATTTTACCGTGATATTGTTAGTACGGTTGTGACAGTATTGTGATTTTGGATGAAAAATTCTAATACTGTTTTCCCCTAATAAAGGACCACTTCGGAACGTGTTAATTACATTTCCATTTGTTTTACATTTTATTTTGTTTTTTTTTTTCCTCACGATGTTTTCCTTCACCGTTTTTAGAGTAGTGACTATGGTAATGAAATATAAAGTAAAGCGCTGGCCTGTGTTCGAACCGACGCCCTACGACACGTAAGTCGGGGCCGTAACCACTGGGCCACCACTGCTCGGGTCTCATTACTATACATTAATATAGCTTTAAAGGTTTAATGAACAAAACGATGGCTGTAACTATAAGCGTATTTATAAATATATAGGGTACTAAAACAAGATGTATTTAATAGATTTTTTATTATTAAAATATGTATAAAAATAGCATACACGTGGGCGTACCGATAGACTTATTACATAACTATAAATAAGACAATCATGCGAATTTATGAATTTACAAAAGCGTACAAGCGATCACTTAAAAAGTAAAGGTATAATTTGTAGATATTGCGCTCTATACATTATTTAATTTTGCCATTTTGTGACAAACATAGGGCCTTATTTATAAAAATCTCTAAGGTGATTCTAAATTCATATTCTCTTTTTAAGATTTTTTCATAAATAAGGATGGCAGTGTTATGACTGGTTCTCTAACCAGCCAGAGAGCGGTTGGTTTATGGCTTATAAAAATAATCTTATTATATGTGATATTAAAACATATATTTATCGTGGTACAAATGATGTCAGACGTAATAAAATGGTAAATACTTACATAGTCATGGCATTAAACAAATATATGCTTAACTACATTAATAAACTTAGATATTGATTAAGTATTAGATATCTCTGTACATATATCTGTAAAGGCGTGAATTTTCGGACAGTGTAACCTATTTACATTCACAACGGTAACTAACTCACAGAGGCGGATTATCCCTAAGGCAAACTAGGCACGTTCGCGCACGTTCGCGCACGGACGCGCGGCAGTTTTTGAACAAAGAAAATTATAAATTATTATATATATAATTATAAATTAATTGCTTTAAATAATACAAGTTAGTACTAAGTAAGTTCATGTTCAATGTTCAAGTAGTAATTAATTATACAAAATAAAAGATTATTTAATTCTATAGTGATGAAGAGCTTCCGAAGCGTGCTCCTTCTTGATTATTCCTACATCGCCTGGTTTCATAATAGAAGTTCCTAAGATACAGCTCAAGCAGATGCTTGTAAAGGTCATTTCCAGAAATCCACTATGCTTTGATTGCTATCGAGAGAAATACCGAGCGAAAATGTTATCTTGTAAGTGTAGCTAAAAGCATAAGATCGAAATAAGAAAGACTAAAGGTACAATAGATTGCTTTCATGGTCGTGGTTTGGGATTTTATTTTGGTTAAGTAGTTATAATTATGTAAATGGCCGCTAGGGGGGCGCCGATGAGGTGCTTGCCTAGGGCGTTCTCGTCTTTTAATCCGCCTCTGCTAACTCACACAATATCATATAGATAGATACTTAATAATCTCATGATTTATACATGTATGTATAGCTTCTTCCGACAATGATTTAACTAAAAGCATGAAACTACTTCAATTTGCAAATACAGCTAAAATGTATTAAGTTGATACCTACTTTTCAATACAATTTTCGTTATTTTGAGAATTTTGACTTTTCTTTGCGGATTTTGACTTGATCATCTATACAGTACAGATTTCTTAAAAGAACAATATTCTGTATACAACAGTTGAGGTCACCTGCCAATACTGCCTCCGTTTCAAAAACAAATCGTTATTTACACCCGCGTGCAGTAGATGATCGCATACATACTGATCATAAATTTTATATGAAGTAGTTTCACCTATCCTACACAATAAGTATATTAATTGCAAAGATAATCAAATATCTTTTCGCTGTTTCTCGATTATAAGTGTTATTAACGTTTTAAATACCCTTTTAACATATGGTTTCTATGTAACTGAAATCAGCTGCTATAAATATAATATAATAACTGAATAAATGATCGGATAGGATGGATATTTTGTAACTTAATTTTTGTTTATGGAATACACCTAGACTAGACCTTAGCGACGATCTCGTGAAATTGAGATTTAATAAATAAAATGCCTTACTCCCAGTTTCCCAGATCTAAATTATCGTGTTATCTGTTGTGATTGGCTGTTGAAAATTCATTCAACCAATCACAGCAGATAACGCGTGCTTGACAATTTGTCACATTAATTCTCCGATAATTTATAGCCGGAAAACGGGGGGTTAGCAAACTGAATCATAATTTGTAAGTTAATATAGAATTCCTCTTAAAATATCTTGTGTAGGTATATTAGTACACTCCCAACATCAATGGTTAAACAATAAAATTCCAAGAAAACTTCGACGTTTTGTTTAAAAATTAAAAAGGTCCGATGAATGGGAAAACCATTAGATAAAAAATAAGGCTCACGTCACTAATGTTCTATGAACTGTTCCTTGGCCTAAATCGATAAAACATAAATTCATTAAATATTTCATCAGTTAATGCAATAGGTAAGTAAATATAAGAGACAATACTATCTATGTAAGACAAGGTTTTTCCTGTAGTTACAGGAAAACTAATTATAAGAAGGATACATTTATGTTGTTTATCTTTAAAAAAAATATGGCAAGACTTTTAGTTCTCTAAAGCATTTGGTGCTGAAATGAAAAATATGCACTTAGTGAAAATAGTGGAGAAGCGAATGCGAGCGGAATTCTTAAGTTAGAAAATTTGAGCAACTTTTGTAACTGTTGGCTCTATTGTAACTCTGCAATATATATTTGGTTTTCTTACATATCTTTAGCCATTGTCGTTTAACCTAATGTGAAATGTATGTATTTACAAATTGTTATAAAATATCTCGGAATACCATAACAATATGGCACGACAGAAAGCCTTGTTGATTTTAAATATTTATGTAAGTACCTATTTATTTAATCCGAAAGTACGAGTATTAGACCCGGTTTCTCGACGCTAAACTATCGCAAAATTAATGTGACATATTGTCAAGCACGCGCTATCTGCTGTGATTGGTTGAATGTATATTCAACAGCCAATCACAGCAGATAATCGGCGATTATTCGTCGATCACGTTAACAGCCCAAATAATCGAGTTTTGAGAAACCGGCAGGCTTATTACGTATCTTTTGCAAGAGCAAAACGATAGCGATCAAACGCTTTATGTCATAAAAGTCGGCATTACCTGCAGTGTAGGTATGGTAGGTTCTACACAATCGTTTGCTAATCACTCGCTGTTTGTAAAATGTACTTATTAAAAAAAAAAAACCGCCAACAACTCAAAACTTCTGTATGGAAGAGCAATTATTGCACAAAAACCGCTATTGTTTTGCTCTTGCAAAAGATACGTAATGCCTGCCGGGCTTATTTAGATTGTAGTTCGCAACCCTGAAAAGTCCTACTTGTTTACGTCTAATAATTAAGTTATGCAATAGAACAATCCCCGTTTTCTGTAACAGATGGATTGATTTAGGTGTCGCCTAGCGTTAGTGAAAACAGTTATGAGAGTCCTATCAAAATTAACTAAGCTCCATATCTTAACAGTACAATAATTTAAAAGTTGACACATTTGTTCCAAAGTTATAGTGAGCGACAGTTTCTAATTTCTAGGAAAAAAATAAGGCATTGTGAGCTAAACAATGCCTAGCTTATCTTAGTATGTTTAATCCAGATTAAAAGAAAGGTACGTTCTGTTCAATTCATTTGATTTCAAACATTCCAACATAATTATAAATTTTGATGTGTGTGTGTGACTGGGAGTCACACCCCTTTCTAGATTTTAACCACAGAATATATGAATGTAAATAAATTATAAATAGAAAGATTTAAACTAGCCTCTTCTTCTAACTGTTGTTTAAAACGAACCAAGTATTTGAGATAAGTTACGCTACACGTCTGTGTCCGTGATAAGCTACACGTCTGTGTCCGTGATCCGTGTCCGTGAAATTTCGGTTCGAAAGTAGCCGTAGTACTCCTTGTAGGGATGCTTACGCACTCATCCAAACTCTATCCGTCATAATTCAGAACATTGAACATTTTGAACTCAGAACTCCAATCACGAACATGAATCACGGAGACGGACGTGTGGCTCATAACCGTATAGATAGATATAATGAAAATTCAAAGGACATAATTATTATGTCAATCGAAATATCTAAGGTAACTCTACCCATAGCACGAACCAAAAGCAAAATTCGAATGGCTTAGTCAGTGATAAGAATATGGTAAATAATACAAACGGGATTTTGCGCTCTGAAAACAAATCTGAAGAGATGAAATTAAATTAAATGGAAATGTTTCAGGGGGTTAAAGATTCGCCCCCGGTGGGATCCCGCATTGTCGAAGTGCGGGGGCTCAGTAGCCGTGGCACGGTGAAGTGAAGAGACGCCCCAAAGACGGGCCGTTCGTCAGGGCTTTTGCCAATTAAGTCGAGGACGTAGCGGCCAACAAGTAAGTTGCGGTGCCGCTTGGAAGACATCGTAACTGAGACGGGCTGCGATGTCGAATTGGAGGCATCGCGGCTGAGGATTGGAGGTCGCGGCGGGCGAGAAGTGTTTCGGTGCGCTGCTCTCAATACTTTCCGCGGCCCGGACGGGGTCGCCACCGTCTGATAGCGGACGCGGTGGGGTCGCAGGGGAGGAGGAGTGTCGGTACATCGTCTTTTTCTTGGAGTTTAATTATGGATGGTCAATTTTTTTTTTGTTTTATCTCTCGCAGTTTAATCAAAGTGATTGGCTTCTGCTTAACCGGGCGATCCTGTGGAGACTAAACTAGAGCCTCCAGCCAGGGTAATAAGAGCTTATCCTAAGCGACCACTTCCTTTATTGTAATTTTAATTATTAGAATGGTTTTGTTAAACTGCATGATCGGTAAAAAAAACTTCTGCAATCTTTTAATTTAACATCAATATTTTTTGTCTTGTCAGCAACTGAGACAGCACACAGTCAGTCCGCATTCAAATGAATGAATATTCAACTCTTTTCTTTATTTTTACTTTTTCTCATGCATCGTGCTCGAATTCTTTGCTAAGTGTGTGTTGCATAAAATGTAATTATAACGAGATGGTTGCCAAAAAAAACATTTCGGAATATTTGTTTAAAATGAGGTTATTGCAGTTTGATTTTTTATTTCAGTTATAATTATGTACGTTTATTTATTACAGATACATTGTTTCGCGATGGTAAAACGATAATTTCAGACGCAGTGTGGGTAGATTGAGCACGGAAATATAGCAAAATCTAATAACCTGACCTGCTGAATTTTTAATGAGCCATAAACATACAAATTGCTATTTTTAAACGACTAACCAAGCTTGCCATGGCGCAAAAGGCGACTGTAATTAATTTATGATTAAATATTTTATGATTAAATCATTTATGATTTAATGTTCTTTTTTATCTACAATTCAAATGTAAGCGTTTAATATTGTTCATTTTTCTTATTCTTATGTCAACTGAAACAAAAACTATGTATGCACCGCTAAACAGTAAAACTAAATTAAATATTTTGTATTCACATCGAGGCTGTATTTTGTTTGGCAGGGTGCTTACATAATGCTTGAACGATGCTAGCATGACTCTTGCACGGTGCTGCATTATGCATGCAATATACTAGCATGATGCTTGCACCATGCAGCACTATGCTTGAACAGGGTACGTTCCCACCTGCAATCAGCAATGTGATCAATTGCTAGATTGTCCCCAGCAATATAATTAAACTTCCATGCGAGTTGCTTGTTGCCAGGTGGAAATGTGGCCTTATGCTTGGATTATGTTTGCACTATACTCTGACCAAGATGAAGGTATAATATTTACTAACATAGCAATGACAGCTCAATCAGCTAACAGTAGGGGTGAAAATTTTAGGTTCGCTCTAATCCTATATTCTAGTTCTATGACCTTAGATATTTGTATGTTGTCAAACTATCTTTCATCTGTACTAACTCATTTAAATCGATGTACAACAGATACAACATTTAATATTGAATTCGTTTTATTTTTGTTGTTTTGTAAAGGGTAGCCTAAAAAAAATGCTGTTTTACTTTGTAAGTAATTATTTTATCTTCAAAATGGCTGGAGTATAGTTAGTGCAGGGCATGCTGCGTGGCGTTGAACTGCGGCGCGCGCGCAGCACGCCGGAGCACGTGCGGCTGCAGCGACACGAACCCGCTGTCCAGCACGCGCAGAATGCGGATGTTTGTCTGCAAGGCCAAATTTTAAGTATTACAATCTTGATATCAAAAATATGCAAGAAAACGTGCGAACAACACATGAATGTAAAGTGCAAGCTAAAGAAAACGGCCAGTCTAGTGCAAGCTTAGCATTTTTGTCGTTGGCCAAGAAATTATTATAATAAGACAATGGTAGGTTTATTTTCTCAAGGGCAAAAAGACAAGGTTTCACAACAGCCCACGGCTATGATAAGTAGGTACACGTATATAGCCCTGGTGTGTATGAAAATGTCGATCTCAGCATATTGTTTTATTTATTTTTAAGGATAAATGAAAAGAGGCTTTTGCTTTGCAGTGGGACAGTAGTATTGTATTATTATAGGTAAGTAGAGGTGAGTACAGACCTCGTGCTTGGAGGCGGAGCGGCGGAAGAACTTGTGGAAGCGCGTGGAGAGCGCCCACACGGCGCCGTTGTCGCGCTCCGCCCAGCGCACCTCCGCGCAGAACTGCAGCTTCTCCGCGTCCTGCGCCAGCACCCTGCGCACAACGTGGAGTACGTACAGTTAACAAACATATCATTTCTGCTCAAAGATATCCTGGAAATACACCTACACTCATTCAAGCGTAGCTACAACGTTTGGTCTTGTGCTTCGCCTCAAACAAACATATACCATCATACATTTTCATCAAGACGTGCATATTTTTTTTCATCAAGACGTGTTCACGTCTTATTTTACGACACCCACGCTTAAACTATAGCTGACTCACATATGAAAAGCGCTTTTCTTTTGTTAAGTCAGCAGCAGGAATACTTCTTTCCGATTAGATAAAATATTACCATATTGCATATACCTTAGTTCAAATTTTCCTCAATATATGGCAGAATTTCGACTATGGTCTCACCGACTATTTGTGTCTCTGAAGCAGGCTCTGCACAAGAAACAGTTTGTCATCGAGTATACTGCTTATAATAAGCAAGACAGGACGATGCGACAAACATAAGCGAGTAAAATTGACAGTTATACAATTCTACCTTCTACTTCAACATTGACACCAAAATAGCAACCGCGCAGAGTCTTGTAGCTAACTTCAGAGACACAAAGATCCACTGTGGTTACTGTACGTACGTGAAAATGATTAAAACTCTGCAAACTTTGCCGAATCGATTAGGTAGGTAAGTGAATGACAGTAGGGTTCATACAACAAACCAGCGACCATCGTATTAAGCTAAACTTGACATGCTTTAATAGCGTGAAGAATAAGGAGGTTACCTAACTAAGTGCAATGCCAAGGTCAACAGTCGATGATCGTTCGAAGATTCTATTACAATAAAGCAATAACACTGGGGATCCTTGCAAAGGTGAGAAGGTACTTCACGCCGGAACAGCTCCTCAATTTGTATCAAGGGCAAATTCGATCATGCATGGAGTACTGTTCTCATCTCTGAGACGGATCTGCCAAATACTAGCTTGACGCACTAGAGTCGATCGAAAAGCAGGCCAAGAGGATCATTGGCGATGAAGCACTGGTTAAGTCAAAGCTCCAGAGTCTTGAACATCGTCGCCGAGTCGCCAGCTTGTCGAATTTTTTATCGGTTGCATTTAGAGGAATGTGTGATGGAATTGTATGATCTAATTCCGCCTAGCGCGTTCATCATCGGACTACCAGACGTACGGCGATGAGCCATCGTTACAAGGTAGACATCCCACCCATACGCACAAAACGTTTTGGGAACACTTTTATTATGCGTACAGCTAAGGAATTCCCTGCCGGAGTCTGTGTTTCCCGATAGCTACAATCTAGGGGTCTTTAAGTCAAGAGTGAATAGGTTATTTCTAGGCAAGCGTGTTTCACCGTCGATCACGTCATCGCTTACCATCATGTGAGATAGTGGTCAAGCGCGAGCCTAAACGATAAAAAAAAACTCGAGTTACCACGAGTGCACGCCCAGTCATACAGATTACACGCTGAGTAATTGATCTATCATCAAGTGACTTCAGAAATACGATACCATCACCTAATTACCTACTTCCTGTTGCATCCTCCATTGCAAGAGTTGCAACGACCTTTCATCATAGCCACTTGCAACAAGTGCATATTACTGCAGCCGCAATCAATCGGAATTTCCCACGTTGTTGAGTAAAAACTGATCCGTAATGAAAAGGGAAACTTTAAAGATAACCCTCTTTTACAAATGTTTTTTATTAGTGAGTCATTGAAATCACGATTACTGATAAATGTAGGTACTGCTTATCAGTAATCGTGCATTTGATCACGATTAAGTTGGAATTATAAAGAAATAGTATGAATGTTCGGGCGGGGATTCCGTGTCACGACGTACCCTCATCAGACATATTCTACATCAGACGCGATGATCTCTATATTTTATTCGCTTGAGAAAAATTATACCTACCCTTCTCTACGTACCTACCCTACCTACATACCTACCCTACCTACATACCTACCCTACCTACATACCTACCCTACCTACATACCTACCCTACCTACATACCTACCCTACCTACATACCTACCCTACCAAAGGAGGTTCTCAATTCGACATGTATCTTTTTTAACCCCTGCCGGAAAAATAGGGGTGTTATAAGTTTGTCGTGTGTTGCTGTGTATCTGTGTGTCTGTGTGTATGTCTGTGGCATCATAGAGTATAGCATAGTTTTTATTGTTAGAAAGGTAATTTTGTCGAGGGTATTCTTACCTATGTTTGAATGAAATCGGTTCAGCCGTTCAGAAGTTTTGGGCGTTTTACTGTTTGAATCGGGGTGTTTTCGCAAGATATCGTGTCATAATTACGTGTTCATTGCCGATCGAAGATAAATTATGTAGCATGAAATAAAAATTTGTCGGGGGTTTTTTAAATTTTGAAATTTTACTTGTTAATCTATGATCACGCATAACTTTTTATAGAGTGATCCGAATTCAAAAAAAAAAAAAATATTGGTATGATTATACCCCAAAGTTGGTCCCATATAAATTTCAACTGTGAGCCGATTCTGTTGAAATAAAGTTAACTAAAAAGAGAAAAAAATTACCGACGAAATAACAAAAAACCCGAAAAAAACATTTAATCTGGCATCAACGAAAAAAATTTGTAAAAAGGTTTTTTTTTCGCTTTTCTAAAACTGATCTACAATTTTCGTAGCCCTCGCTACGCCATAGCTACGAGTAACTTCAGTAGAGGAGCTAGTCCTTTGCAGGTGATAGAATTTAAATATTTTGAATCTAGGCCGTTTATAAGTTATGCTAATACCTTCCCTTTATCCTTGTCAGTCAAGGGTCTAGTTAGATTAGGTCGGGTCGCAATATCAGCAAAATTTTTCCTGCTCAAGTTTGTTTTTTTCTTCATGACGGACAAAAAGCGATAGGTACACGTTTCGCTTTTTATCTGCATGGATCATAATCACACCAAGAGTGCGAATAAAACAAATATGAAGCAGCTACATGCTTGTAACCTAACTGGCTAGCCTAAACTTTAAGACTAGTTATTTCTCAAAGTTTGAGCTAAGGCTCTAGACCAGGGACGGCGAACCTTTATTATAAAACATGCCATTTAAATTAGATATTTTTTTATGTGACAATGAAGTTCCACTAAAAAATTGTGGCTTTGTCTTAATTGACAAAAAAAATAAACTCTAAATGCTAAGAATGAATTCGTTCTTTATTTGCACCCATAAATTCTTACAGCAATCCTAATATTTATTTACAGTTTTATGTTGTATTTAAATAAAAGTAGAAGTTGGTGTAATTTCTGCTGTTGCAAATTACCGAGATAATAAATAACCTCATTTTAGCGTGCCCAAAATAATTTTTCGTGTGCCACCACAGACACGCGTGCCATAGGTTTGCCATCCCTGCACTAGACACTCATGTCACACATTATTGCTACTGTTACTCCAAGGAGGACAGCACGTCACCCACTTGATTGTCAGAGATTTACAACTACCTACTTTGTAAAACTGTTACATGTACTGCAATCTGACTTTATATTAATAAAGATTATATTATACTAGCTGTGCCACGCGGCTTCGCTCACGTCAACTGTCTACCTTTCTATCCTACATACATGAATGTTGCATAACTGTAACCGCTTACGCAGCGCACGCAACGGAAGCTCTCAAGAAGGTTTTTTTAGCCCGTTTTCGCAACATTTTTCATTTATGCTCCCCTCCTATTGGTCGTAGCGTGATGTTATATAGCCTATAAACTTCCTCGATAAATGGTCTATCCAACTAGTTCTACTTTACCAAATGATACTTATCTAATGTGAGGAGCTCGTGGCTAAATAAAAACAGCCGCACGGGTCGATCTTTAAGGTTAAGCAACGCTTGACGAGGTCGGTCCGTGGATGGGTGACCATTTCAACATACCGAGTTTCCTCCGTGCCTCGGAAAGTACGTTAAGCCGTTGGTCCCGGCTGTCATTTGAAGATCTTTGACAGTCGTTACGAATAGTCAGACGCTTGAGATCTGACACCAGTCTAGCCAAGGGGTACCGTGTTACCCAGTTACTGGGTTGTGGAGGTCAGATAGGCAGTCGCTCCATGTAAAACACTGGTACTCAGCTAAATCCGGTTAGACTGGAAGCCGACCCCAACATAGTTGGGAAAAGGCTAGGCAGATGATGATGACTTATCTAATGCAAATGCGTAACATGTTGATGAAAATACCAAAATAGCTATATGTATGCCTGCATAAAATTTGAGGAGCTCCCACGTTTTTCATGAGATCTCCTATCGGATCCTCACTTTGTGACAATCGCTTGGTACGCCTCGAGAGTATACCCTTTCAAACAAAAAAGATTGTTTTAAATCTATGCTAACATTATAAAGCTGAAGAGTTTGTTTGTTTGTTTAAACACGCTAATCTCACCAGGACCTACTGGTTGGAATTGAAAAAATATTTTTGTTTTCAATAGTCCATTTATCGAGGAAGGTTATAAACATCACGCTACGACCAATAGGAGCGGAGCATAAATGAAAAATGTTGCAATTATTCCTTATTGAGAGCTTCCGTTGCGTGCGCTGCGTAAACGGTTTTAATTACGCAACAATCATGTATATAGGGTAGGTAGGGTAGGTAGCCAGTTGACGGGAGCGAAGCCACGTGGGACAGCTAGTCGGTCTATAATTGACGGAGTAATACCAACATACACAAAATAAACATACAGCCGAAACGAGAATCTCCTACTTTTTGGAAAGTCGGTTAGAAACTGATTTCAATTCTATACGCGATGAAATTCACACACCCATGCTTTCTGGCCTTGTAAAGAATCTGGCCAGTAACTTCCAACATAGACCGTGTTCTTACTTGTGGGAGTTGGTGATGGGGTTCCAGGCAGCGATGGCGGTCTCGGACATGGGGCTGAATATGATGGTGTCGTCGCGCGGGTCTACCGCCACGCCGAGCCCCTGCGAAGACTTGCGTCCCACCAGGTTCACGGGTAAGTCTGTGCCTTCTGCCGGTGGCCCTGAAGCTAGCACTGCGGTTGACACGCTGAATAACCTGCAATCATAATAAACATCTATAAGAAACTTGTGAGCAAAACTACTTAGTAAACCTGGACTGTAATTAATATATATGGCTATGCTCGGCATTTCCTTGCGTGATCGAATCAGAAATGTAGAGATCCGTAAGAGAACCAATGTTACCGACATAGCTCGAAGAATTGCCAAACTTAAGTGGCAGTGGGCAGGGCACATTGCTCGCAGAACGGATGGCCGATGGGGCAGAAAGGTTCTGGAGTGGCGACCGCGAACCGGAAGACGTTGCGTTGGAAGGCCTCCCACCAGGTGGACCGATGACCTCGTGAAGGTTGCGGGGATCCGCTGGTTGCGAGACGCACGGGCCCGGTCAATGTGGCGACGCTTGGGGGAGGCCTATGTCCAGCAGTGGACGTCTTTCGGCTGATATGATGATGATGATGATTCTCCACATAAGAAGAGATCTTTGGCCTGCAGTGGGACAGTAACTGGCTGATATTATTTTAAGAGACTTGTTTATTTTGGAGGGGAATTTTAGATTAATGTTTTCGGCAACGTAGATCCTGGGTATGAATACCTCCTAGTAATTGGCTAAATAGGAAATTGTTCAACCTTATCTTTTAGTCATTAACCTAACAGTATATTTTTTGCTGCAATCAGATATACCAGGTTAATTTACAATGATTTGCCATTTTTCCAGGAATTAAGTATCAATCAAAGAACGATTTATGCTGCAAAAAAAATGGCTGGTCATTAAAAATTCATCTGGTTAAATTAGCATTAAACGCCGTTATTCAATTGGACGCCTAGGTCGTTCATAAAACGCCAATAGTTAATTGAACTAGAATCATTCAACGTTCAACAACTTGGCGTATTGAAAGGCAGCCCTTTAAAGATGACTGACCAAGACTTACCCAAGTGACCACAATAACAGCGCAAACCATCAGTGCAATTTTAAGTGAAATAGGAGGTGCCAAATAATACTACGTCTTCTGCAAGTTACTAAATGACTACACGACATTCAGCCATTTGGTTAAACGTTGTCCTCAATGACATGGTTAGTTGTTCTTCAGCCGTTTGATAGGATGCTGGCATTTGATGAACGGCATAAGCGTCCAATTAGCTGTCTAATTTAACCAGATGGCTGCTTACACGTACATAATTAACCTATGTAACCTTAAGATGCCATTAATAAGAATACGGTTAATTGTCGATTTTCTCTCAGGTTCTAGTACTCGGTACGAGGCTAACAAGAGCCTGCTGGTAGTAGAGCAAACTTCGAGAGGAATAGCGTGCGAGCCCTTGGATGGACAGTCCATGAGAATAATTCTTTCTCCTTCAATATCGTACTGGCCCAGGGTCATACACGGTACAGTGCGTGTTACTGTACCTGTCAGTAACAAGTGGCTGGTAGTACAGAGACAAGTCATATACATCTGTCCCTTACATACACTCAAAATAACCTTATTCTCAGAGGTTATGGTCACCCCCCTGCAAGCCTTGCGCCAGGCAGTGCACGAGCCCTACTATGCCGCCAATGAGCGTGAACCTCTCTGCTCCGATTTCGTAGGCCTAGGGCCATGTATACAGACGGTAGTGTTGGGTACTTTACCTGTCAGTAGACAGTGGCTGATATTGTTGATAAGATTTTGTGAGCCACACGATGCTATCCATGAGGGTGAACAGTTCTTCTCCGATGTCGCTCTCACCCAGTATCATGTCAACAGTCGGTAGTTGCCAAATGCTTGTAATACATTTCTTATCTTATCTTGTGGAGAGGCCGAGAAATAATTCGGACACTTCGACCCATTGGGATCTATTGTGTTCCCCTAGATAACTTACTCCGCCCCAATCTCGTTAAAAACTCTTTTCATGAGTTTTACAACGAGACTAGGAGATATGAGCCTATAGTCTTCTGGTTTTAGATATCCAACCCCTAGGAGACTCATTCGCTTACCAGCCAGTGCATCGCATGTGCAAAGAAGGTGCTCTATGAGTTCCGTATGTTCCCCACACAACCTGCACATGGGTGTCGCGGTTACACCCATCTACATGAGCATGTCGTTGGTTCCAAAGTGCCCAGTAAAGGCCCCAAGCAGGTAGCGGATTTGCCCCCTGCTCATATTCCAAATGCATTCCCGGGCTTTGAACGTAGAGCTTAGGAATATCTTGGAGTGTTGTAGACCGGTATTAGACAGCCAATGTGTTCGTTGTCTGTGATCTGCAAACTCCCTAAATGTGGCTTTGACGAGACACGTCGAAATGCCTACAAATGGTTCTGGACCCACAAAATCATTTGCTGAGCCCTCTCTTGTCAGTTCATCTGCCACTTCGTTTCCATGGATTCCTTTGTGCTCGGGGACCCACATCAGTCTTACCCTGTTATGCTTCCCAAGCCAGTTTAGCGTTTGAATAGGATCCAGAATAATTCTGGAGTCCACTTTGTAGGATGCCATGGCTTTGATTGCAGCCTGACTGTCACTAAGAATATATATGGATTTACCTCTGGTTCCTCTATCTATAGTCTCTTGAGCACAGGATACACTTGTAATACTTACTGCTACTTTCGCACGGGACCACGCGAGCCCCAAGAAGCCGTCATCGATAGTGAACCTAACTGAGTAATGTCGTACTGCCCCAGAGTCATGTACAGTGTGAATACAAAGTATAGTTGTAGGTTATCTTTGTATCTTTTATTTACTAAGATTTTTATTTTACAAATATTGAGTAGGTTTAGGTATTTTACCTGTCGGTAGCCAGTGGCTGGTAGTACAGCAAGCCTTGTGCGGGGGAGTGTGCAAGTCCCACGATGCCGTCCATGAGCGTGAACTTCTCTCCTCCGATGTCGTACTCGCCCAGGTCGGGGTCGGGGTACATGGACGCGTGGGTCACTCGCCACGCGTTGTCGCGTCTACCGTCGTACACAATGATTCCTGGAATATGCGAAAAACTACAAGTTTAGCTACGATTTAATTATACCTAATTTGATTGGTTCATTATGAAATTACATTAGTTCTAATAAAGAAGATAATAATCTTTGCACATTAAACCTGGACGTAACATTCGTTACTTAAAAAAGTTATGATGTTATTTGGCCCATCTATGAAATTATATTTCACCACTTGTATTTTTTCTCATGGTGGAAGCAACAATGAAGATAATTTACGTTCCTATAGTATGTGTGAATCTATCGTCTTCGCATTCAAATGTTTAATAGGTATATCAATAATTGTGGGAATATGCTGCCTCTGAATAAGATACTTAATAACTACCTACACGATAATCTTCAACTCCCACATAAGTTAGGTCTTAGGTCCTGTTTTCGTGTCTTCAAACCAGAATGGACCGGCTTTAATTTTAGCAGTTGAATAATTTGTTTTTATAATCTTCCAGTGCTACTTAGTATTTTAATTACAAGCACATACTTTCCACGGGTTCACTATTTGAAATCGAATGACGTTAGATCGAAAAACACTTGCTCGAAAACGTTTACTCGATAGTACTTGAAATCGATAAATTTTCACTACTTCACTACCTCCATGCATCAAAATCTCGAATAACTACTAGCTCGAGTCATCGGCGCGCGAAGGCCCATTATATTGAAGTATCATTTCTCGACAGACCATCTAAACGATGTCTTTGGTACCTATTATTTTTCGTTTTCGACACCGACTTAGGGAAAGAAAGTTATTTTAGTAAGGTAGTGAACTGTCGCGCTCATAATTTATCGATATCAAGTACGATCGAGTAAACGTTTTCGAGCAAATGTTATTCGATCTAACGTCATTCGATTTCAAATAGGGAACCCACTTTCCACAATGATTTAAATTTTCTGCAGTATCTCTTTCTCCAAAAAGTAAGAAAAATCGAACCCTCTGGTAAATTGTTCAGAAAGCTACTAAATGTATTCTAAATAAAATGATTGAAACAACTAATATATCCTTTTAGCATCTACATTTATTTACCTGTCCATGTCGTGGCTACACTGCAGCTTCAGGCAAGAGATTAGACTCCCGCGTGCTTGGTATTTTATTGCTCATTATTTACTTAAGGCGCCTCCCCGAGCAAAACGCCGCGCTTGCTTTTGTGCAGTTTTTAAGAGCTATCTACTCTTTATTTAAAAAGAAATATCATTTAATAAAAATACATTAAATTTCTACATAATATTGATTCTAAAATGGCAGTATACTTTTTTTTTAAAGAGGTATATGTTTTACTAATCTCCTTCCAATAAAACCATAAAAATGAGAAATAATTATTGACATTATGCATCTCCTCGTAAAGTATTCATTAATAATTTTTTCTACTAACACTAATGGATAGATAATTCGATAACGAACATTTTGTAAGTTTTTTTTTTCAAAGGACCAATTTTCGATTCTATAAAGATTTTATTCTAAAATCTGGTCGTATTTACTACTGTAATTCATGCGCCACCAGTGCCGCTAGGCCAATAGGAATGCTCATATCTCATGCTGTTTTTTGGTCAGGGTACCGCCTTAACAGCAATTCTAAGCAATTGAACATGGAATACCTACTTACCACGTCCAAATTTAATACTATTATCTATCAATTGATAAACATAACTATCTACATCCATGACTTGTATGAACTAGTATTGGTTTATTTTATAACACTTAAACGCTAAGGAGTGTTGAATGTGCGAATTTAAAGTTCATTAACCGCTACTCGTTCAAAGGTGGTTTTTAGGGTCATTGTTCATGTCGCGGGACCATGATCAAAGTTTTCTTGGTATCAACCGGTTGTCACGAATTGCATCGGTACTTGGTCCACGCACGAAGTTGATAAAAAGTTGACGCTGCACTAAAACCTGTTGTTTTTGTGTAATTTGCTGCCAACGCTATCTAATTGGCAGTAAAACTTTAGTCATACTAGACCGGTACAGTTTTAAATGTGCAAGTGCAACTTAAGGTTACACTAGTCGAAAATTCTTCCATACAAACGTAGTATAGAGATTACTGCACTGTTTGACGATGTACGTCCAAAATAAAAAAATATATCAATTTGGCGCATTATTATCTAGTCCTGTATGGAAACAAAAATGTAAAAAAAAATATATATTTGAAAGTTATGAGCGTCGAAAGTTCCATATTTTAACAATAATTATAACGCATCTTTGGTCGGAAATAAATACCACAAGAAGAAAGAAAATTGCAAAACGGCCTCCTTACAGGGATAGATTACTAATTCAACAATGCAAATATTGTTATTTTATAAATATATACATGTAGTTGTTTTTTTATGATATCTAGACTCCCAAAGGTCTGTTTATAAAATTTCGCGCGCTCTTTTTCGTCCTAAATCATCACTCATTTCGATACAAATTTGCAAAAGTTCTAATTCGTACGCGGACTATCTTCTTACTGCTCATCACAGCATCTATTTCTTTCGCACGTATTGTCGAATAATATAGCATGCATTTTAACCCCGCGCACAAAATAGTTCGTGCCGTCGACTAGTTCAACCTTAAGTTTTCTTTATCAAACTCTAGTCTATTGGTATTTCTGTTTAACCATTGTATCTGAATGTGCTTGCTCAACATAACCCGTTGAAGTAAAACCAACCGACTCAAGCAGCACAGCTTCTAAATTGTACGGTTCACACAAACGGTTATTGTTATGCAATAATACAGTTTCTTGAAATAACACACTGACAATTTAATTAGTATTTGTTTCGACTTAGCGAATACGTTAGCAATTGCGTCACATTTTCGGCGAAAGCAGGGATTTGACCGACGCAGCATGCTTGGGTGGCCACTAATCACCGAAACGCATGTTTTTATATGCATTTATTCAATATACCACTTACTAAAACTACCGTTTATTATGCGATGATTAATGAGCACTATGAAGTATGAATACTCAATTACCTATTATTTAAAGTGGCCATCATTTAAAAAAAATTGATAGATATCATTCGCTTAGATCTCAGCTCATGTGCCGTAACGAAGCTTTAATAACTTATGAAATGAATACACTAATAAAATAAGAATTTAGGAACGCGTTCAAAATACACATTTCATTAAATGTTGGGAAATTATTTTTTTAATATAAGACGATGTTATTACTGATAGTTTTTATTTGGTTTTGCAAAAATGTTAATGACTTTAGTCCGCGAAAAAAAAGGAGCTTCAAGATCGTTTATATCTATACCAATATTATAAAGAGAAAAGATTTTTTTGTTTGTTTGTACCGAATAGGCTCCGAAACTAATGGACCGATTTTAAAAATTCTTTCACCTATGGCAAGCTACATTATTCCCGAGTAACATAGGCTATCATATTGACGGGAGCGAAGCCGCGGGGGTCAGCTAGTCTATAATATAACTAGCTTCTGCCAACGGTTTCGCCCGCGCGCTAATCGAAAATTATCCCTAGGGAACGTTTTACGGGGATAAAAAAGCCTATATGCTATTCCAGACTATAATCTATGTCTGTCTGACTAGCCTTGTCCCAACTATGTTGGGGTCGGCTTCCAGTCTTACCGGATTCAGCTGAGTACCAGTGTTTTACATGGAGCGACTGCCTATCTGACCTCCACAACCCAGTAACTGGGTAACACGGTACCCCTTGGCTAGACTGGTGTCAGATCTCAAGCTTCTGACTACTCGTAACGACTGTCAAAGATCTTCAAATGGCAGCCGGGACTAACGGCTTAGCGTGCTTTCCGTGGCACGGAGGAAACTCGGTATGTTGAAATGGTTCATTTCGGGGAGTGTGCGATGGAATTGCACGATATAATTCCACCTAGCCCGTTCCATCATCGGACTACTAGACGTACGGCGATGCGCCATCGATACATGGTAGACATCCCACCCATACGCACAAAACGTTTTGGGAACACTTTTATTATGCGTACAGCTAAGGAGTGGAATTCCCTGCCGGAGTCTGTGTTTCCCGATAGCTACAATCTAGGGGTCTTTAAGTCAAGAGTGAATAGGTTATTTCTAGGCAAGCGTGTTTCACCGTCGACCACATCATCGCTTACCATCAGGTGAGATTGTGGTCAAGCGCGAGCCTATAGGTTATAAAAAAAAATAAAAAAAAATGGTCACCCATCCACGGACTGACCTCGTCCAGACTATAATCTATCTCTGTGCCAAATTTCATCTAGATCCATTCGGTGGTTCTGGCTTGTTTGAGTAACAAACATACATCCATCCAAACTTTAACATTCATAAAATTAGTAAGAAGTAAGATTGAGGTATTTTAATTGTTACGAACTGCTTGAATACAAGTAAAATTTCACAATTTAAAAAACCCCCGACACATTTATCTTGCGAAAACACCCCGATTCAAACAGTAAAATGCTCATAACTTTTGAACGGCTGAACCGATTTTATTCAAACGTAGCTAAGAACACTCTCGACCAAAGTACCTTTCAAACAAAAAAAACTAAATCGAAATCGGTCCATCCGTTTAGGCGCTATGATGCCACAGACAGACACACAGATACACAGATACACAGCAACACACGTGAAACTTATAACACCCCTTTTTTTTCGGCGGGGGTTAAAAACTAAAAGGAGAGTAATCAGATTGAGTAGGTCATATACAAAGACATAAATCTAACTAGATGACGTGATTGTATGTACCTACTTCGCGTGCATAAAAAACGGCGTAAAGTTACGATAAATGATCGTAATCTGAGCTTTTCATTGAGTATTATCGGCACCCGAAATCCACTGAACTCTAGAAAAATGCCTTTAGCCATATTGAGCTGTAAAGACTGTATAGAAAAACTTGGTAGAGGCATAGGGAATGTGTTCTTTCATTGGTAAGTAAATTTGTTTTTAAGTTGTGTGTGAAAAAGTGGCACGCTTGGTTTTCATACAGATGGTGGGACTTGCGTTATCTAGTTAGATTTATGTCTGTGGGCATACACCCTAGCACCTATTATACAATGGAACCAAATAACTACAGTGAGACATTCATAAAAACGAGACCAAGTTGTACTATTATAATTACTTACTCGAAATCGTGTGAAAATTATAAAGGAATTTATAAAGAGCACTGTTTTATTACCTATTAACGAAGGCTGCTGTCAGATAATTTGCGAAATCATGTATTCTTGTATTTAAACGGCTATTACCTAACGAAACTATTATAGTGTGACATAACATAGAGTGATTTGACTGTGCTACTGACCGACACTGACTTCTTCTAACCTTCAGTGAAAGTAACATGAGAAAAGTTTACTACAGAAAAGTAAATCACTTTTTTTTTAAACTTTGCCCCACTCTAGGAATTTCTTCCTGTATCGTAGGTGCGTTTACACACATATAAACTCACATACACAACACCCAGAGCCGGAACAACTATCTGCAGGTCATACAAATATTTGTTCCGTGCGGGAATCGAACCCGCGACACGCAGCGCAGCAGTCAATCGCTCAACCACTGCGCCAACCGTGCGCCTGGCTAACTTATCACTGGCTAACTGACTTATAAATTTAATAGTATCTTAATACAAACATCTTTTTGGGACAATCCCATCACACTATTCCCAAACCACTGCAACTCCTGAAAGCCAGAATCAACAGTGGCGACCACCAGAAAAGCGCCGAGGCAATGAAGCTCGACGAAGTCCCGGAGGATGAATTAAATTTTCGTGGATCTCGCTTGTCTTGGAGCTTAAGTATGTATAATAATCCCCACTGCACAGGCAGACTGCAAGTCTGACCTTTGAGAGTGAATTAAACGTGGTCGGTGCACACTACAAGCAGGCCCATGATAGCAGCATCAGCGGTGAGCATAAGGTCTTCCAAAGTGCACGACACTTGGGCCACTACACCGTTACGTAGCAATATTCATAATGACCAGACAATGTGATAAATACAGAAGTTTAAATCAGTATTCATTACATTGCCCGATTAGATTTGGCTAGATTCATAATGCCCGGGCATTATACATAGTGCCCTGATTAACCACTTGGTCCATGATTACTTTCTCTAGTGCTAGTTTTAACTAAAGCTTGGAGTGACAACTAGTTTTATCTCAAGATCTATTAAATCAGTGGTAAAATCTAGTTTTGACTAGGTATTTCTAGTTTTAACAAGGGAAAAAGAGTTCTAACAAACCAACTCAACAACTCGTTTTCCCTAGATAAAACTAGTTTTATCTCAAGATCTATTAAATCAGTGGTAAAATCTAGTTTTGACTAGGTATTTCTAGTTTTAACAAGGGAAAAAGAGTTCTAACAAACCAACTCAACAACTCGTTTTCCCTAGATAAAACTAGTTCTTACGAAATTAAATTAAAAGGCATTCATTCATTTCATTCAAGTCACTCCGAGCTGTTTCAGTAATCATGGACCAAGTGATTAATTAGGGCACTATGTATAATGCCCGGGTAATACCCGGGAAACTTATTTCATAAAAGCTCACCTTATCCATATATATGTCATGGACCAAGTGATTAATGAGGGCACTATGTATAATGCCCGGGTAATACCCGGGAAACTTATTTCATAAAAGCTCACCTTTTCCATATATATGTCATGGACCAAGTGATTAATGAGGGCACTATGTATAATGCCCGGGCATTATGAATCTAGTCAACTCAAATCGGGCAATGTAATGAATACTGATTTCTTAAACTTCTATATTTATCACATTGTCTGGTCATTGTGAATATTGCTACGTAACGGTTGGGCAATTCGATAATTATGGTCAATGACTTAGTCCAAGAGCGACTGAAGCGAGCTCGGGAGCTAGGGCTCCCCGACACGGATAGGTATCTCCTTCCTGTTAGGTTACTGTAGACCCTACAGACAGAAATAGGAGCGGGGCCTTGTCGACTTTGCTGCTTAAATAGTAATCGTACTTACCTAGTCTATATTAAAACCAATGTCAACATTAAAATATAACATTATAATAGTTTTTAGCATTACATTAGTTAATTCGAGTTTTAACAAAGACATTTAGTAAAAACTAGTTCTAACTAGGGAAAACGCGTTCTATTTAAAAACTGGTTCTAAATGTAACATAATATATGTTATATTCTACCAACCTGGTGCTACAGTGTCACTGATGTACGCGAAGAGGTGGTCGCAGGTGGATGACAGGCGAGAGTTGGAGGAGCGGGTGTCGTCCAACACCAAGTTGGTGAGCAGGGAGCTCGGACGCAGCAGCTCACGAGGGAAGTACACGCTTCTTACCTGGAAAGTTACGATTAAACGTTATAGGACATAACATATCAACGGCAAGCAGAGAAGATGCAGGTAGAAAGGGCAATCCTATTGGTGGTTCGGCACAATCCTCGAGCCCCGAGTAAATTAGTTTTGCAAATTCAAGTGACAGCGAGGGAAGGGCTGGGCCCTGGGGTACTGCGCAGCAAACAGCGAACTTCACAGACGTCATGTGCATTATGTTTGAATCGATCAATATAAGACATTGTTATATCGGTGCCATAAAAGCAGCGTTCACATCATAATTATAGCCCGGCACGCCCTGGTGGGTGTTCCTCGGTAACGCAGAATCTAAATGGCCAATAATCTCACTTTGATGATTCCCTACAGTCCAGGACCAATGGCTCTCTACAGAGCCTGATACAACTGGTGTGACTACGAGTCAGCAACGAACTGAAATACCTAAATCCCGACAATAGTTGTCCTTAGATTCGACTCCTGTAATTGTTTGAGCTATTATTAACCTCCGCCGGAAAAAGAGGGGTGTTATAAGTTTCACGTGTGTTGCTGTGTATCTGTGTGTCTGTCTGTGGCATCATAGCGCCTAAACGGATGAACCGATTTTGATTTTCTTTTTTTTGTTTGAAAGGTAATTATGTCGAGAGTGTTCTAAGCTATGTTTGAATCAAATCGGTTTGCCCTTCAAAAGTTATGGGCGTTTTACTGTTTGAATCGGGATGATTTCGCAAGATAAATGTGCCGGGGGTTTTTTAAATTTTGAAATTTTACTTGTAACTCAAATAGTTTTAGTTTTGATTTTATTTTAGCTTTAAACTATTTAAAACAAAAAATAGAAAATCTATACTAATATTATACAGCTGAAGAGTTTGTTTTTTGAACGCGTTAATCTCAGGAACTGCTGATTGGAATTGAAAAAAAATTTTTGTTGGATAGTCCATTTATCGAGGAAGGATATAGGTTATAAAACTTCACGAGACGGCCAATAGGAGCAGAGCATAAATGTAGCAAAAACGGGACAAAATATCCCTTTTTGAGAGCTTCCGTTGCGTGCGCTGCGTAAATGGTTTAAGTTAAGCAGCATCATGTATGTAGGGTAGGGAAGGTAGATGGGTAGAACGGTACTGTAGGTAGCCAGTTGACGGGAGCAAAGCCGCGTGGGACAGCTAGTTATTGATAAGAATAATTGTTATTGTATGGTATGTGGATAAAGTAAGGACTTATCCGCTCTTTTCTTTTAAACTGACTCGTTCTCCCTAAGTTTAACAAGGATAGTGTAAACGCCAGCATTTAAACAATATGAACAGTCAAACAAACAAACAATAACATGAAACTTAAACAAAACCGGTGGAATAAGAGTATATCAAGATGAACTGTTCACACCTGCGTACCCTTTTAGAGCTTACCAGTGTGATGTTATGTAATGAAATGGTGTAAAAAATAAAGAGATATGCGATTGCAGCTATCCCGAGTGATTTGCCGTTATTTATTGAAGAGTTCTGATGTATATCTCCGAAGTTCTTCATCAGATCTTGATGAAAATAAAATGGGACCACATGACAAGCACCAGCTTTTAAATAAAAAAAGTATCATCAAAATCGGTTCACCCAGTAACAATTTCTGAGGTAAAACACATAAAAAAGTACAGTCGAATTCATAACCTCCTCCTTTTCGGGAAGTCGGTTAAAAAAGAGAAGCCGTCTTTATGTAATACACATTTATATTGGGTTCGTGTGAGCGTGTTTAGTGGGAAAGTGCTAATAAAATGCGAGTAAGTGTTAGCATTCACTTGGCACTCAGGTAAGGAATAGTCCGAATAGTGCATATCTCTTTCTTTGTAACCGTACTCATTTCCGGAGGTACTAAATACATCAACTTTAATGTATGAACAGTTCTACGGAAGTACGGATACCTATGTAGTTACTACGTACAAAATTTACATAGTAAAACATTAAGAATCGTACAAATTATATTTACCTACCCAAATAAATAAATCCGTAGGTATGCACAAACATACATGTGTAAAATAATGCTTATCTAAATTGCCTTGTAATGTGAACCTTCGAACAGTTCTGGCAACCTAAATAGATATTTTGACAAGTGTTATTATTAATTACATTGCCTATAATTAAAACTTTAAGCTATTGTCTGTATTTCAATATACCGACCTTATAAATCTTTGTAATTGATCGTTAAGGCCGTACCCTGACCAAAAAATCAGCATGAGATACGAGAATTCCTATTGGCCTAGCGGCACTGGTGGCGCATGAATTACAGTAGTAAATACGCCTAGATTTTAGAATAAAATCTTTATAAAATCGAACTTTAGTCTTTTGAAAAAAAAACTCGACAAAAATGTTCGTTATTAAATTGTCTAGCCATTAGTGTTAGAACAAAAAATAATTAATGAACACTTTACGAGGAGATGCACGCTATCACTAGTTATTTCTAATTTTTATAGTTTTGTTGGAAGGAGATTAGTGAAACATATACCTCTTTAAAAAAAAAGTATACGACCATTTTAGAATCAATAATAGATACGTAGAAATTTTATGTATTTTTATTAGTTGATATTTCTTTTTAAATGACGAGTAGATAGATCCTAAAAACAGCACGAAAAACGGCTAGCGCGGCGTTTTGCTCGGGGTAAGGCCAAAAAGAAATGTAATACTTCCCGTCATGATCCAATTAGCCTACTGGCGAATTTCGTGAAGAACAAATACCACGAATTTTATCGTTAGTCTGTTCGCGAGGTTAAAATGCCATTCACTAGTTTAGAATTACACAGTGCATGGTTACTGGTCACCCACAAATTGTGCGTATTTAAGTCGGAGCGGACAATTGCAGCACGGACAATCGGACAAGCCACACCCTTTCAAATAATAACTCGACCTCGCCAGCCACTGCCGACGCTAGCACCAGTTGATAATTTATTTGCATCTAACACTATAAAAACCGGCCAAATGTGAGTCAGAATCGCGCACCGTGGGTTCCGTACAAACCTCAGCTTAAAGGTATTATAGACCTGAGTATTTGATATGAATTTCAATTTAATACCTCTACGCGTTATAATAATAATAATCATAATCATTCTTTATTTGCTCAAACATGAGTACAGTACATACAACAAATTGTAAATATGTAAGAGATGTTAAAAAAAGTTAAATACAGAGCGTCATGTTTGCCTTAGTATAAAATGGCATGCAAATATTAATAATAGAATAAAATTATACAATTCAAATCAAAATAATAAAATGCAAATCAAAATTATAATTCCTAAATGTCATGTCAATCAATGATTAAAAAAAAATGTGCAAATGTTACATTATCATTCTAGAATGTCAATAAAATTATTAAAAATGTCAAAATATTAAATAAAATTACAGTTCCAGTTTGTCACGTTTAGTCAAATGAATTAAAATGTCATTTAAATGATAATAAGAATACAATTCAAAATTATCGTTCTAGATATTAAAAATTTACGTTCATGAGTAAAGGGGTAGTAAGTTTAAAATTATTAAAAATATTTTTATTATATGATATAACTAAAAATTGCCGGTTTTCGCAATTATTCCTTTATCTGTGCTATAAGACGTTGCTTCGTACCAAATTTCAAGATTCTGAGTTTACGGGAACTACCCTGTAGGTTTTGATTCCCTTGTGAGTGTCGAAAATTTGTGGCAATTTGCGGTATAAACAGCTGTATCTTTTGATTCCGTTGGCTTAGATGATGATTTTTTTGCTTTCTTCATAGCTTTAAGGAACAGTAGGTCTGAGTATTTGATATAAATTTCAGCTTAATACCTCCACGCGTTCCTGAGAAAAAGGGTCATGGCAGACAGACAGACAGACGGACGGACGGACGGACGGACAACAAATTGATCCTATAAGGGTTCCGATTTTTGCTTTCGAGGTACGGAACCCTAAAATGACTAATGATATAATAAACTATAGGCGCTGTTAACAGACAGGCAATATTAATCAACCAATTCAATCCATCAAATCTACGAATGGAATTTCTGTTCAGGGATTTTTTAAACAATACGCCAATGTCACGGATATAATCTTAACATCATTAACTCTTTAATTTGTTCTTAAGACTCATTTCATACATATTTTAGTTACGAGAAGTATTAGCATGCTGAATATTTACTTTGATTTCACTCAAACAGCCTTGAATAATTGCCGTACATCCGTGAATTAATAAGAATGCTTAATTACGTTCACGCACATTGAGGTTCTAATTGAGTGCATAGACTCAGGGCTCTCAACTGGCTTGATGCAGTTACCACCTTGAACTTTACTTGAACTAATAAATTACACACTGCAGTCCACTTTCAAATGAATTAAACAACATGGCCTACGCATCTTGTTTATGTTGTGACTGATGTATATTAAAAAAGATATAAATACTTATCATTGATTCAATCAGCGTTTGCCAACGCGCACTATATAAAAGGCAAGATATTCTGTTACTGAAAAAGTTCTTCGTTTTTCGTAACGTTTACGTGTAGGTACTTTTCCCGGTTGTGATGACAACTGGTCAGACTAGCTATCTCGTCGCTATCTCTAATAAGTCTCTTTAGAAAGAAAGAAGAAAGAGTCTCTTCCCCAACTCGTCCGAAGCATATGTTCAATGTACAGAAACGTACAAAATTATAAAGTGAATAGGTCCCCAATGCAATACGAGATCCGATCAATTGGATATTAATGCCGGGGTCTTTCAAAGGACCCTCAGTAACATTGTTCTTGCTCCACATAAACGTTCTGCTAATACCCTTTGGGTTTGCAGACGACAGCACTGTATCTAAGAGATACATGTCCGATACACGGGCTACTGGGCCTTAGATCCGGTCTCTCCGGGAGGCCATGGTTGAGCGCTTGAAGCTTTCCTTGAAGGCAGTCTCTGAATTTTCCTAAATATTTTATATACATATTTTGTGCTTAATTGTACATAAGCGTCGGACGAGTAGGGAAAGAGACGAAATACGGCTTCGGACGAGTTGGGAAACTGACTACATGTACAAAGTGACGGATTAGTGAAAGAGACCTATTAGATATAGCGACAAGATAGCTAGTGTGACGAGTTATCATCACAACCCTTTTGCCTACGTTGGTCAAAATAGTCAGACGTTCTCGATCGACCTCATTGATCTGCCGGAAAAATGTCGGAAAGTTTTGACCTTCATAATCTATCTCTACCATTTTTTTCGTTTAGACACTTGTAATGCTCTAATTTATGATCTTGAATCTACAAAACCGGGTGTATTGTCTTTGATTGACCGGCATAATATGTCTTCTGGCGTTAACATTTTTTATTTTTTTTGTTTTTTGTTTAATTAATTATTTAAATAAATGCATGGTTTATTTCTCTATTGCATTTTGATGAATCTTCATTTAGTAGGTAGATATTAAAAGTGAAACCAAAGTTACTGCATAGGGTACCACGACCAGCATTGGATAAGTAGTTATGCAGTCAATTCGTACCCTTTCTAACAGAACTTCGGAGGGATTCCGGTTCCTGTATTATAAACTCACTGGTATCCAGTTACTAAATAATTTATGGCTTAGTTATCACAGCACGACGAATAATAACTAAATCTCCTTTCACTGCAAATGTTTCTTGTTCTAATAGAACTGATACAGTACGATATCTAAGCTTTATCTTTTTCGTGACTTGGTAAGCTTAGGCATAATACAGTCTACATACAAACAATAACATACAGAAAGGTTACCTAATAAGAAGCTTAACCTCATTACAAGTTTCGTGATTCTTTTGTCAAATATGCCTAATCCAGACACTAATCTACCTAGAAACTAATTTCATAAAAGCTCACCTTGTCCATATATATATATCATGGACCAAGTGATTAATGAGGGCACTATATATAATGCCCGGGCATTATGAATCTAGTCAAGTCAAATCGGGCAATGTAATGAATACTGGTTTAAACTTCTATATTTATCGCATTGTCTGGTCATTATGAATATTGCTATGTAACGGTTGGGCATTTTGATAATTATGGTCAATGAATAGTCCAAGAGCCAGCGCAGTGAGCTCGAGTTCAGGGCACCCCGACACGTATAGGTTAGGTTCGAAGGAGATGACGGGAGCTGAAGTGAACGAACAAAGCGAGCGAACTCAGCGCCCGTCATCTCCTTCATGTTAGTTTACTTTAGACTCTGCAGACAGAAAAATGAGCTCCATCGACTTTGTTGCTTAAATAGTAATTTTACTTACATATTCCACATTAAAACCAGTATCAACATTAAAGTAATTTAAAAACCCGTCTTTTTATTACCCGGCCGCGTATTGCCATAATGTATACTAGCACAGACAGGGGTTGCTCTGTAATCGCACGCAATATGCTCTTGTAGCTAGAGAGCATACTGCATATCAGTACAGAGACAGACTGAAATAAAATACACTTTGCTCTAATTCGTGAGAGCAAAACACATACGAGTACAGACAATTTGGCTGCCGTAGTATGTGTGTCTGTACTGATATACACAATTTTAATGTTGACATTGGTTTTAACATAGAATAGGTGCAAGTACGATTAGAGTTAAAGCAACAAAGTCGACGTAGCCCCGCTGCGCGGGGCTCCTATTTCTGTCTGCAGGGTCAAAAGTAACCTAACACGAACGAGATGACGGGAGCTGCGTTCGCTCGCTTTGCTCGCTCACTTCAGCTCCCGTCATCTCGTTCGAACCTAACCTGTCCGTGTCGGGGTGCCCTAGGTTCCCGAGCTCGCTTCGCTCGCTCTTGTGCTGATTCGTTGACCATAACACGGTCACATTTTGCTTTAGACATATGCAAGCAAACTGTATACTTATACAGACTGGTCTGTAGTTATACGTAGTTTGCTTTAGAGTATTTGTTATTTTTAAGAGCACAAAGTGATCTAGTACAGACTATGGGTGTCTGTACTGATATACACAATGGCAATACGCTACCCGGCCCAATAAGAGATGGGCATTATTCAGAAAGCCCGGTCAATTTAATATTTTTTATCATATTGCGTATAGCATTAGCATATTGGGCATTTTCAAATTGCCCGGGCATTGCTTGGTCCATAACATAAACAAGAAGCTTAAATACTTCTAATCTACTCTATATTGTTATTTTTTTTTTTTTTTTTTTTGAAGTTTATGGCCTGGTTGCTAAGACCTTTAAGCCAAGTCTTTTAGATGGGTAACACTTTAACACAATAAAGTATGTACTGCACTGATGTTAAATTTTTTGAATTGTACTTTTAATTGTTATTTTTTAAATTGTTCTAGTGTTGCATCTACCTAAGTTTTTATTGCAATCGGATTTATTACCTCTTTGTATAAACTAGGTATTCAATGAAGAAACCGAAGCAGGTATCTACTATTCAGGCAAAAATTCAAAACAAGTGACCTCGCCTTTGCACTATGAAATTAATGAAATATGTATTAAGTATAACTTATCATGTAGATCATTACCTCAGATAAAAAAAAATACGTATAATTAAAAACAAAACTGTTGTAATAGTGCAACTTATATCTAGCTTTATCTTTATCTTTTTTATCTAGTTTTGAATGCAGTCTTTGTTACATCTATATATATAAAAGAAAGTCGTGTTAGTTACTTCACTTATAACTGAAGAACGGCTGAATCGATTTAGCTGAAAATTGGCAGGGAGGTAGCTTAGAACCAGGAGAAGGACAAAGGGTAGGGTAGGGTAGGGTAGGGTAGGGTAGTGTAGGGTAGTGTAGGGTAGTGTAGTGTAGGGTAGGGTAGTGTAGGGTAGGGTAGTGTAGGGTAGTGTAGGGTAGTGTAGGGTCGGGTAGGGTAGGGTAGTGTAGGGTAGCGTAGGGTAGTGTAGGGTCGGGTAGGTTAGGGTAGGGTAGGGTAGGGTAGTGTAGGGTAGGGTAGGGTAGAGTAGGGTAGGGTAGTGTAGGGTAGGCTAGGGTAGGGTAGGGTAGGGTAGGGTAGGGTAGGGTAGGGTAGTGTAGGGTCGGGTAGGGTAGTGTAGGGTAGGGTAGGGTAGGGTAGTGTAGGGTAGGGTAGGGTAGTGTAGGGTCGGGTAGGGTAGGATAGTGTAGGGTCGGGTAGGTAGGGTAGATAAATGTTTGGTCTTTTTATGGCAAAACAAAGTTTGCTGGGTCAGCTAGTAAAACAATAAAAAACTTTTTTGCAAAAAAATACTACCGACTTCCAAATGAAAAACTACAAAGTGAAAAATAACTTAACTTTTGGAAGTCGGTGTCTTATGTATGTAGGTACCATTTTTTGCGATATGGACACCGACTTCCAAAAGTTAAGTTATTTTTCACTTTGTAGTTTTTCATTTGGAAGTCGGTAGTATTTTTATGCAAAAAAGTTTTTTATTTTTCCCTTTTTAGTTTTACCTACCTAATAGCAAGTTGTTTATTAAGGTCCCTATAACTCCAGAATTGATTAACGGAATAATATGAAACTTGAACATAACCGGTGAAATGAGCGATCTGTGTACCCCTTTAGAACGTACTGGCGTGATGTTATGTTATGAAATGGTATAAACAACAAACAGACATGCGATTGCAGCAATCCCGATAGTTTTGCCGTTATTTATTGAAGAGTTCTGTTGTGTATCTCCGAAGTTCTTCATCAGACCTTCACCAAATTAAAATGGGACCAATTTCGAAACATACTCTTTCAAACAAAAAAAGAATTTTCAAAATCGGTCCACAATTGACAGAGATATCGATGAACATACACAAAAAAAAAAAAAAAAAAAAAAAAACAAACATAAAGTCGAACATAGAACCTCCTCCTTTTTTTGTAAGTCGGTTAAAAATACAATTGTTTGAATTGTCGCGAGCTTGCTTAGATCGCGATTTGATCTTGAAAAGTCGGTGATAGAGTCGCCTACGATACGAGTCACGACTGACGAATGTCGACATAATCGTTGCAGCCTGCAGCACTACCAAACCAACACGTAACTGTCATATTCGCGCTCTACTCATTTAGATAAAAATGATAAAAAACCACGAGTACAATGTGGCCGTTGTCATTCAAACAACTTTCGCGTATCAAATATTTGGGCTCGCAAAATTCGTTCCTTATATTTTCAGTTATTATAGTTACCAAATAATACCAAATCGCGAGCTCAAATATTTGAATTTCTTGCTAACTTTTTATTACATATTAGTAACTTACAGTATGCTGAAAACAGCATAACATAGATAGGTTAAGATTTTAAGTAAATTTTAATTTTTCGGTAGTAAGGGGCCTCTTATCAATGAATTTGATGTTGTGAATAAAGTTTATGTTGAGGCAACTCTAGGTCTTGTGTTAATGCAAATGCAGCGGTAGCTTAACTACGCCCCTAAGTGCATCTTACTGTAAGATGCACTTAGGGGCTTAGCTAAGATTCTTACATATTTTATTGTAGCTAGTTCAATGTAAAAACGTAAACAAACATCACATATTAAACACATTAACCTTCTTTGGATTGAAATAAATGGCAAATTATAACAGGCGCCGGTAATTAGCCATTTTTCATTAGTGGCATTAGCTTGAGTGTTAACAAATGCAATGATAATGAAGTTGTAAGAAATAGCTGCTATCACAACACACTCATTCACAAAAACCATTCATCCGTTGAAAGTATGTTAGCAACACACTTCGTACTGAACTGAATATAAATATATTTCTACGAGTATGAGCAGTGGTGGCCCAGTGATATCGACTGCGACTTACAAGTTCTAGGTCGTGGGTTCGAGCCCAGGCAGGTGCTTTACTTTGTGTAAGTTATATCATCACCACTGCTCTCAAAACGGTGAAGAGAAACATCGTGAGGAAACTGGCATGTCCTAGAACCAAAAGTTCGAAGACATGTGACATTCACCAACCCGCACTGGGCACGCGTGGTGGATTATGGCCTATTACCTCACAAAGAGAGGAGGCCTGTATCCCAGCAGTGGGAACATTAATAGGCTGATGATGTGATGTTATGTGAGTATGATACAGGTGCATTCGACCATATAAGCTTATGCATAACCAGACTAGAACTTTCCCACTTCTGGAGCATAGGCCTCCTCTCTGTGAGAAGGAATAGGCTGTAATCCACCTCGAGGGTCCAGTACGGGTTGGTGCGTACACGAACACACACATGTCTATGTTACTAATTCATTCGACCATATATAATTAAATAAGTAACTTTTAAGTGCCTGCGTGCGGGGAAGTACCCCACAAATAATTCGTTTTTAATCGTTTCATAATAATAATAACGAGGTCGAATTTAATCCCTCTGAAGGGTAGTCAAATGTTCACCTCGATAATAACTTAGCATAGGCATCGTTTAGCCAGAGTAGAAAGCGGAAAAGTTCTTCTTTGATTTATTTAGCCAGAGTAGAACGCGGAAAAGTTCTTCTTTGATTTATTTGCATTTCTATGAGCAAAGTGTAGTTAATTTATGAGCAATCTATTATATAAAACAAAAAAATAAAATCTACCTATATACCTATCCGTTATAGACTTTGAAACCATCTAACCGATGTTCCCCAAACAAGTTTCATTAGAAAAGCAATATTGCGAAAATTATTTTAGACCAAAAAAAAGGGCGCCGAACAAAAAAAAGCTGGTACGTAGGTAGGTAGGATAGGTGGGTAGGTAGCTGGGGTCGGTAGGATAGGGTAGGGTAGGTAGCTCGGTTACCAACTACTGATGAAAGCGAAACCGGGGGGGGGCAGCTAGTTAGCAAATAATTCAATAGGTAGGCACTGTTGAATAAGTACAGCGTCGTTGCGGCTATTAAATCATACTCACAGGAGTTAATATACACAGACATAATTTGACATAAATTACTACCTGTAGGTACGGCTAGACACAATATAATCCTGATAATATTATTTGACTTATATTGCAACTATTTTAATTGCGTAGCTGCGACATTCATTATGTAAAAATGTTCAAGAGTCAACTAACGCAACACATAGCAACATTTTTGTTGCAATTAAAAGTCGTTTATATTCTAAAACTGATGTGAAAGGACTGTTTGTCTTGTCACTAGAACATGGAACACCTGTAACTAGCGGCTTAGCTAGCTCGAATCCTGAGAACTTGGTGACTAATCAAGATAAGATCTGTCACGACTTTGATTAGTTCCTGTTGCATAATGAATGCTTAAATGATAAATGATTTTATTTCTGTAAGTTGGTTTGTACAAATACTTTTACATGTCGATCATATTTTTTTTTAAACTAGATGAGGTCGGCGTTTCCTATCTGATTACTCTGAGAAGAAAGGCCGAAACCAACTCAGAGGTCACAGTCTCTTTTAAAGTCCTGACAAAATCTTGGTTAGATCATGTGAAGACCATGTAGATTTATGTCTGAAATGGTCTTTTGAGGAAAGAACCAGCCGGATTGAGTGGACCTATCCAGTCAGTGCACGAATTTGTCAATAACCGTGCAGCTCAACTCAGAATTTAAGGAGCTCAACGATTCGACGAACAATACCAAAGAAAGGACATTTGGGTAGGCCGCATAAACTACTCAAACTGCCAGACCATGATTAAAAACTAACTAAGATAAATCAAAACAAAAAAAGAATGATCCACATAGTCTTCAAATTCACAATAATTTAAAATAAAATAATATAATACTTTAAAAAGTAAATATTCTTGTCATTGCAAGAACACCAAAGAAAAAATCAAATTAAACAAAATTCCAGGTGCAAAAAATATTGCTTAATTATGCACTTTAAAAATGGTTGACCTACAACTGCAGTATTGAATAATTGGTTTTCTTAGTATGTATATTCAAATATACTGGTATTAACGAATTACTTTGTGTTTTAGAGTATGTACCTACATCCGGATTTTACCAATAGAATGATTTGCGTTGTGGGTTAAGTATTTGTTTGCAGGTAAGTCTTGATAACTTCTGAAATAATTTTATCTATGAACAGTATGGTACTTCCTGTTAACACCTCCGAGGCTACCCTAATTCCTGAGACTTCTCTTAACAAGTTTCGGCAGCCACAGAAATGATGACAATATTTGTACCTACGAAAAGCAATTCATTTCTTTCGAATATGCTAATAGCAACTAAGTTTTCAACATTTAAAATCTTGATTTTAATAAACGCTGTTCTTTTATTGATGCACCAAAATCAAGCCTCCCACGAGCATCTACTGCATCCTATAACAACTCCGTATTATACTATATCGTAACTACCATACAGGAATACGGAACTCCATACTCGTCATGTATGTTAAACCACAAGAGCCTCACCTAAGTGCAATTAATTAAAAACTTAGATACATTCAATATGCGACAGTCCTTACGTAAAAGATACAAGACCGCGTACAAGTTGCGTACTAGGTCCTCATAAGCTGTTTTTGTACATAGATGTGAAACCATTTATTGCAAAATCTCTTGTGGACTTTCATGGCGAAAAGAAAGCAGAAACGTGAAAATACTATAAATGTAGACTTTTCCTAATTTCAACGAAATCTCGTAGAAAGTAAAAATACGTGTGTTGGATTGAGATGGATTAAGATGAATGCAAATGTACCTAAATAGAGGCCAGATGGTAATTGGCTAAACAAATGGCCCAAGTCCGTATTCAGCGCTGATTCATGTGATATATTTTCGTGCATGCGGAATAAATAAGTAAATAAAAAAAACTTTTTACAAAAAATACAACCGACTTCCAAAAAACACTACAAAGTGAAAAATAACTTTAATTTCGGAAGTCGGTGTTCTTGTTTTCGTTTCTTCGTTTTTTGACACCGACTTCCGAAATTGAAGTAATTTTTAGGGTTCCGTACCCAAAGGGTAAAAACGGGACCCTATTACTAAGACTCCGCGGTCCGTCTGTCTGTCTGTCTGTCTGTCCGTCTGTCTGTCGGTCTGTCTGTCTGTCACCAGGCTGTATCTCATGAAATGTGATAGCTAGACAGTTGAAATTTTCACAGATGATGAATTTCTGCTGCCGCTATAACAACAAATACTAAAAACAGAATGAAATAAATATTTAAGTGGGGCTCCCATACAACAAACATTATTTTTGTGCCGTTTTTTGCGATAATGGTACGGAACCCTTCGTGTGCGAGTTCGACTCGCACTTGGCCGGTTTTTCACTTTATAGTGGTTTTTAGGGTTCCGTACCCAAAGGGTAAAAACGGGACCCTATTCGAGTGACTCCGCGGTCCGTCTGTCTGTCTGTCTGTCTGTCACCAGGCTGTATCTCATGAACCGTTATAGCTAGACAGTTGAAATTTCCACAGATGATGTATTTCTGTTGCCGCTACAACAACAAATACTGAAAACAAAATAAAATTAATATTTAAGGGGGGCTCCCATACAACAAACGTGATTTTTTTGCCGTTTTTTGTGATAATGGTACGGAACCCTTCGTGCGCGAGTCCGACTCGCACTTGGCCGGTTTTTTGGAAGTCGGTTGGATTTTTTGTAAAAAGTTTAATTTTTATTTTTCACGTATTACTTATGGTCTGTCAGTCAGTAGTATAGTCGAATGGATAACCTCCTCCATTTTGGGAAGTCGGTTAAAGATATCTATGTAGATGTTTTTTTTGTAAATCCAAATCGAATCATCGAAAGTTCCTTTTGAGTTTGGCGAGTGAGAAAATTTTAAGTAATTTATTTTTCTAAGCTTACCAGGCGATCAGTTGCCATGTCGAATATCAGGATCTTGGGTGGGCAGACTCTCCTGAAGTCATCAATACTGGTGACCACACCGGCGTCCAAGACCCAGAGTCTGTTGCAGCGGTCTGCGCGCACGCGGTACACGGAGATCAGACCTGTGCAGTTAATATCTCCACGGCCAGCAGTGTGCCATGACCAGTCCGGATATGCCTGGCAACAAAGTTTTTGTTAATAAAGGCATAATAGGTACAATCATAATACAAAGCCTTTTAATCAATATCGAACCAATTACATATAAGGTGTAGCAGCAAAAAGTTAACCGAATATAATCCACAAAAACGGTAGGTCACAGAGTTCTATAAATAAATGTGTTGGTCAACAGCGATTGGTATTCGTTTACCGCGTCGACCATTGATTTGATTCCCATAAACGTATTGCTAAATGGGAAACATCTCATATTGACATAGCGTGTTTTCGATGGCGGCATACAAATGGTCAAACGAACAATGGATGAATAATGTTGTTGACATCGCAATGTGCATTTACATTAAATAACGAGTGATAGGAATGGATTCGATGAATAAAATAAATAATGATATCCAATATCATAAAATATCTGTTTGTTTGCTGGTATGTTAAAGTTTATGTCGTCTGCCAGAACATGATGATAGCCTGTCTATACTCTTTGCGCTCTATCATGGTGCGGATGACAGTTTCAATAACATTTTTACGCTTATACGTATACGCATTTTTTGTAGTTTAACGTCATAAAGGCAACTATGGTATAACTATGGTATGACGTTAAACTACAAAAATTGCGTATACGTTTAAGGGTAAAAAATGTTATTGAAACTGTCACCCGCACCATGCTGCAGCGCAGAGAGTATAGTAGTAGTAATATATAGGATGATTGTCAATAGGAGCACCATTTTTCTTGATTTATTAATAAGATAAAAAAATCTTGGACAAACGTTAAAATTATGCAGATACAATTCCTACCTATCTATATCGAATCTTGATTACGTAACTGTTCTTAGTGTCGCATTGGAAAGCTGCGTTTGTGCTTAAATTCTAAAGCACCACATCTTTTATGTAAGCCTATAAGTAATTCTAGACAAACTCTCTCCTGGATCGAAATTCTAGACGACAAATACACAATATATTATAGGTAGGTTTCGCAACGTCTTTTGTATTGAATTGTAATAGCAAAGCACGATAACGTTCGGCTTCGGGATTATAATTAACCAATTCAGTACGGATGTCAGTCATCATCTGCCACGCCTTTTTCCAACTAAAGTTCGGGTCAACTTCCATTTTAACTGATGCATTATAAATACGGTATGTTTTTTATTAGTCTTATATTCTAGAAATAAATTACTGATGCAACCGAATCCTAGTATTTTACATACAGCGGCTGCCTATCTGACCTTCAAAATCCAGTTACTGGGTAACACCCCTTGGTAAGACTCCTGAAAACCTGTAACGACTATCAAGGGTCTACAAATGACAGCTGAGATAGACGACTTGTCGGGGCACGAAGGAATCTCGGAATTGAATTAATGGACACCTATCCAAGGACCAACCTCGGCAAGTATTGTCAAATGGCTGTTATTGCCCGCCTTCCACTAAAGAAGGGTAATGAGCGAAACGGAGGTATTGAACTGAGCGGACCGGAGTAAAATATGAGTTTGAGTGCTAATGAAAGAGTTTCAGCATTTGCCTTCCACTGCCAGCGGACTTTGTGGTGCGTGCGAGTCCATTCAATATTATTGTGCGATGCCATGTCCCCTAGTGTATCCCTGGCCTCGCTCAATACGCTCCGCTTACTCGCTCGCGGTGGAAGTAATCGTTTGAAAATTTGTTTAGCGAGTTGAGTGGAGTCCGCACAGATTCCGCTCGACTCTGCGAACACTTTCGTGACTCTTTGAACTCGTTAAGTCCGCTCCGCTCACTCTTATTCAGTGATAGCACTTCTATGGAGATCGCCATTGCGAGTTAAACGGATTAAGGAGACGGACGGACGATAAGGCTGCGGTTCCACTGACGTGGAGCTGGGCGGAGAAGAGCGGAGACGAGCGGAAGCGACCAATTACAATGGTTGAAATCCTCGTCGCGCCACTCGTCTCGCCTGTGATTGGACGATTCCTGCACGTCACCGCTCCTCTCCGCCCAGCTCCGCGTCAGTGGAACCGCAGCCTAAGGCGGTAATTATTGTTTAGTCACTTACAAAAAGTAATGTGGTTAACAAGTTAAGGTACATTGGTTGCAAACGTGAGTGTCGCAGCATCTAAGTGTCACAGGCCGCGGCTCACAAGGCCAGACCCGCAAACTGTACGCCCTTCACGCTTTCCAGAGCCGTACGCGTACAACGCACATTTGCAATAACAGTATAACACACAACGCGCGTTATCTAACCCCGACACGGAACATTTATTAAAATAAACGTATCAAGCACATGCTCGCCTTATGCGCTTCGGTAGTTCACAAATGGATACGACTAGCCTTCTATTACAACCTGTTCAGCCAATTTAAGTGGTACAGGAAAAAAATAAAATAGCACAATTTTTCTACCCGGAAAACGAAATAGACTTTTTGTGATTTAATCGGTTTACTAAATATCTTGTTTGAATCCAAGGGGCTAAGCACGTTCACACTACTGTTTCTATAATGAACACTTGAGGGGTCCATATTATCTATAATGTAATTTCTATGTGATTTTAATTGAAAATTGGAAACTTTGCAATCGCTTACTAAGAATCAACTAATAAATTGACCAAAGTTTGCACACCAAATAGTTTGACGTACTAAGCAATATTAATAAATAAGCGCATTAATTTATCATGAAGCTTTTACTATCGGCAATTGTCTGTATTACTATTTTAAAATGAATTTAACTAGTAACTTGTCGGCACTCTATTACTTGATGCCAAAGAGAAATTAAGGACTGGTTCAACTTGGAACAACCCACAAAAGAACGATTTAAGTATAGCTATTTTAATTAACAATCCTAATTAATATTTTTGATAAGCAATGCAAAACAAACATAAATAACGTTATAGATATAGATGCAACACCAACACCTACTTATAAACAATATAATAATTACAATAAAGCTGACAAGAAAAGAGATAATTAATACAATCTAGCTGATTAAGATATCCAAGTTTTGTGCAAATGACCTGACATTTTAATGTCAAACAAAATAGAAGTATTGACCAACATTGTCTACTGATATCTATTTATGTCTATAGAGTCTGAATCTATATTTTCCTTATAAGATTTGAATACCTTCTGACATTAAATTAAAAGCTCAGGCTCTGGCAATCTGGCTTTGCCTACCTTCTGAAATATACTCTGTTGAATTTAGCAAACCTGTCTAAATTTTGCTCACTTTAAAAACAAAGGCCTTAGCAGAATACGTTATTAAGGTGGAACTTGATCGTTATCAGCCAGCTATTCGTAAGAATAGGCTCGAAAGTTATATTCTTGAATTGTCTTGTATGCTAACCACAAAATTCCAAAACTTACTTGTGAATAGATTGAGGTACGTAACTAATTATGTCAGTCAGCACCTAAGTCCTATTGAGCGTATTTACACTTTGGTTTTCGAAGGCGACACAAGCTATGCATAGTTATTGTGCAACTTTAGGTTGAAATCCAATTACTGTGACTTGTTTCTGCAGGATTTATTTCAAACACATGATCGTATTAGGTTTTTATATCGTCGAACAGCTAAGATACCGGACATATGTACTCAGTCTTAGCTGATAATTCAGACTTGCCTTTTTAGTTATGAGTGCTTGACATTCTGTATAAAAATTAATGCCAAGTTCTTAGGCACGCATGGAGACTTGACACTTAAGCTTCACATAACTACTAGATAAGCCTTATCTGTACTGCCTCTCTAGCCAAGTCACAAACGTTTCGTATGGAATCTCTTTCTACAATCGTTAACGCCTTCTCTTTGTATGGTCTGACCACGTGACTTAACGTTCAGATGTGTCATTCCCGTACATTGATTCGTTTTCTACTAGCGTTATCGATTTTAGATTGTCAACTTGGCTACAGGTGTAATTAGAACTATTCACAGTTGAGATATAGTTTGCATGGTTGAATACTAACGCTGGTACGTTTCTTAGAAACGAGTTAATAATGATTGGAACTTAAGGGCAGATACAAATTATACTGTTACTGATTATCTAAAACTATGATTTCAACTGGCTTCAAGTTATTGTATCTTATTCTGAATATTTACGACAGTAAGTTTATCAATTGACGTGACTTTATAACACGGAGGTACATATTTACGAGAAAAACGGTTTAATTCGGCTAATCATGTTCTTTATGTTCAACCAGAACGAGACTTGCATCTCTTGCACAATATAACAACACAAGCATGTACGTGCAAAAACATAACAAGGCTAATAAAATAACTTAAAGCCACGTAAATAACTAGCTGATTGCACATAAAGCACGACTTGTTTTATAAATGTTAAGGTGCTTAGCACAGAGTGGGTAAACACTGATTATGTCTTAGAAAATTGATGTTGAAATTGCTTAACAATGATAATCTTGTAACTTTGTATTCAGAAAACCTAAATACATAATAATGTCCTTGTTAAGAACAAGTTCTATTAATACAGAAAAGTTTACATTGCCTAATTATGAATTTCAAATGTCTGTGACAGTCAGTTATGATCTAACAGCTAATGTAAAAAAGTTTAATCAAAAAACCCGACTGCTTAGAAAGCGAACTAAAAAGAAGTAAATGAGAAGAAAATCATGCTGTAAAGTCGGAGGATACATATTCGCGGGCTGGCTGACCAAAATCTGGTGTATCCTCCGCCTGCATAGCATGGTTTTCTTCTTTTTAGTTCGCTTTCTAAGCAGTCAGGTTTTTTGATAAAACTTTTTGTATTTTTTTTTTCGAATAGGTACATTTAAACATATAAGTGTAAAGTATAAGTGAAGTATATTTTTGAAATCATACCTTAAAGCCCTTTATTTTGATACCCCACACGATGGGATTGGTAGAAAAAAATATTTGGGTCCCCACAATATGTCGCCCAAAATCCACCATTTTTCTATTTTCCAATTTTCATGTAGTTAGTGACACTCGTAGGGTTAAAAAGAAATGATTGACGTAAGAACCATCAAAATCGGCAAATGCGTTTGGTCTCTAGAACGCCATATAGGAACAAACATACATACATACATAGATTGAACTAAACACATTACCCTCCTTCGGCAGTCGGGTAAAATAACAGATCGACATGATCTTGACAAGTACAGTTACCGAGAGCATGCATCTTGACGTAATGATGATGGATAATACCAACTCTAATTTCACAAGAAAATGTTACGTACAGTCCCTTGATAAATGCTTTAATTTTACGTAACTATTCAGCCTCTTGGTAATTGTAAAATCTATGTTCAGTGGCCACTCGATTCTCGAGTAACGGCGTGATATGTCACGAATACCATTGTAGCCGTTGAGGTCGAGGTAAGTTAATTTTGCGACCAAATTATTTTGACCAAAACATTCACCTAATAAAAAACTGAATCAATATCAATTGAATGGATACGTCGCAAAGTCACAACTACACACGCGTGCGTAATAATTGAATGGTTCCATGAAAGTTACCTGAAGAACAGGACTGACGCCTGGCGGCAAACTCCGAGGTATCCAGGCCAAAGTAGCGGGTACTCCTGCCCTCAGCCTTGGAATGCCCAGGTACAGTCTATCCCAGCCTATCTCAAGGCCAGTCGGGACGGTGTTCTCTGGTTGGAACTTCTCCAAGAGCACTGGGTCAGGAGGAAAGTCGAACTGCATCAAGCTCCATTGGTTGACTACTTCAAGCGTAGCACTTGCTGCGGCTATGTAAGCCAGCAGCACTATTATGTGTCTGCCCATTGCGTCGTGGTCTGAAACAATAATACATCGTTTTATGTAAAAGAATTTCGAAAAAAACTTTTTACAAAAAAAAAACAACCGACTTCCAAAAAAATACACTACAAAGCGAAAAATAACTTCAATTTCGGAAGTCGGTGTCAAAAAAAGAAGATTTTTTGTAAAATGTTTTTATTTTTCGCTTTTTAGTTGTGGATACATACATAATGGACCAGTTCTATAGGCTAGGTAGCTATAATGCCCAAAGTGATGCCTGAATAGATTAACCCAGTAACATGAAACTTAAACAAAACCGGTGGAATGAGAGTATACCAGGGTGAAATGTTGACACTTGCGTACTCCATGAGCGTACGTGAAATGGTGTAAACAATAAACAGACATGAGATTGCAGCTATCCCGAGTGATTTGCCGTCATTTATTGAAGACAAAAGACAAAAGATATTTATTTCATCTGGGCCACCAAGCGGCACTTTTGAATGCCACAATTTAAATTTACATGGAATAAAAGTTGATTCTACCGTGCATTCGGCAAGTAGCTTGTTATGGACAAGAATGCACAAGAAACTCCATACTTTTTACATTTACATGGAATAAATGTTGATTCTACCGAAGATTACTGATGTATAATTCTCCGAAGCTCTTAATCAGATCTTGATGTAATTTAATTAAATGGGACCACATGACAATGACCAGCTTTCAAATAAAAAAAGAAACATTAAAATCGGTTCACCTAGTAAAAAGTTCTGAGGTAAAACAAATTTAAAAAATACAGTCGAATTGTTAACCTCCTCCTTTTTGGAAAGTCGGTTAAAAAGAAAGAGTTTTTTTTTGTAATTAACTTAGGGTAAGACTACCTTAGACCGAAGTCTAGAGCAATTAGATACCAATTTGTGTAGAAAGATACAATTATTTTGAGTGATTATACTGATTATGGAGGTATCGATTTCCGTACTGAAACTATTAAAGTAATCTATGTTTTTGACTTCCTACTACATTTTATTTTGGTCACGTAGCCGCAAGAATTTGAGAGTTAGAACACAATGAAACAAAACAATGTTAACGTTAATGTAACTTACCGCAGCGTAGCAACATTGACATTGGATAAAACGATGCCTTTTTTTGCCGAGTGACCGTTGACCTGTTGCCCGAGATTTTTACTGATTGCCTAACCTGCGTGTTTATTAAGTAAACTAACACACTATTTATGTATTATAATTGTCATAAACTATGTGTTTAAGTGATCTAACAATGTTTTTGAATAGAACTTGCACTAATGAGTAAGAAGATATTTTTAAACGACTTCAATAAAAGGAGGAGGTTCTCAATTCATCGGAATCTTTTTTTATGTATGTACCCCGATTACTCAAAGATGCCTGGACCGATTAGGAAAATTCTTCTTTTGTTTGGAAGGAGTATATCCTTCCTTCTAAGGTGGTCCCATGGTCATCAGGTCTGGATCTGATGATGGAATCCTAGAGAAATCGAAGGAACTCCTCAAATATTATAGGCATACATACAGTGATTTTGGTATTTTCATCATTTGTACTCAGAAAGTATCATTTGATGAAGTGGAACTGATGCAGAAGACCACAGATGGCCACTGGAACTTCATAATGCTAAGTATGTCACGAGTATAAGATATCTCGAATAGTTAACCGACTATAATAAAGAAAAACTTAAAAAAGGTACTGATGATGAAGCCAGAAGGTAGGCGGAAGGTAGCCGAAATGAAACAATGTATCTTAGTCGTGTTTGGGCTTATTGGAATCGTCATGAGATGTTCTTTGGATAGAATAAATGATTATCATGTTAATTGGAGGTACCTACCAAAACTAAAAAGATAAAAATAAAAGCATTTTAACAAAAAATCAAACAGACTTCCAAAACAAAATACTACAAAGCAGAAAATAACTTTCTTTTCCGAAGTCGGTGTCGAAAAACGGAAAACAATGGGTACAAAAGACACCGACTTTTTTGCTTTGTAGTATTTTTTTGATGTTATAATCGAGTCCGTATATATCACCGGGTTTTGCAAACATCGAAGATTTATGTCGAATCGTGTGAGTTTTGAAACACTCTTGCTTCTCGATAAAACACGGATACATTGCAAACTAAGTATCTAATTTAAATATAATTTACTGTGTGAAACCGATACCGTCTCAAGAGTTCATAATCTCGCAAGATTTATTACAGTTTTAATAAGCCGGTGACTTGATCATGACATGCGGCTTGACATTCAGACGAGCAAGTCAGAAACAAACGCCTGATAATGACCTAGCCTGGTATGTGCTCAGCTTTTACTTTTAGTTCAAGGACGCTTCCGCAGCAGAGATGATTATAGCTCTTAATCAGATTTTGATGAAATTGAATTAAATGGGACCACATGACAAGCACCAGCTTAAAAAAATATTAATAAAATCGGTTCACCTAGTAAAAAGTTCTGAGGTAACCTTCATCGAAGGAGGTAAACACATAAAAAAAATACAGTCGAATTGTTAAACTCCTCCTTTTTGAGAAGTCGGTTAAAAAGAAAGAGTTTTTTTGTAATTAACTTAGGGTAAGACCACCTTAGACCGAAGTCTAGAGCAATTAGATACCAATTTGTGTAGCGAGATACAATTATTTTGAGTGATTATACTGATTATGGCGAGGTATCGATTTCCGTACTGAAACTATTAAAGTAATCTATGTTTTTGACTTCCTACTACATTTTATTTTGGTCACGTAGCCGCAAGAATTTGAGAGTTAGAACACAATGAAACAAAACAATGTTAACGTTAATGTAACTTACCGCAGCGTAGCAACATTGACATTGGATAGAACGCTGCCTTTTTTGCCGAGTGACCGTTGACCTGTTGCCCGAGATTTTTACTGATTGCCTAACCTGCGTGTTTATTAAGTAAACTAACACACTATTTATGTATTATAATTGTCATAAACTATGTGTTTAAGTGATCTAACAATGTTTTTGAATAGAACTTGCACTAATGAGTAAGAAGATATTTTTAAACGACTTCAAAAAAAGGAGGAGGTTCTCAATTCATCGGAATCTTTTTTTATGTATGTACCCCGATTACTCAAAGACGCCTGGACCGATTAGGAAAATTCTTCTTTTGTTTGGAAGGATATACTTCTAAGGTGGTCCCATGGTCATCAGGTCTGGATCTGATGATGGAATCCTAGAGAAATCGAAGGAACTCCTCAAATATTATAGGCATACATACAGTGATTTTGGTATTTTCATCATTTGTACTCAGAAAGTATCATTTGATGAAGTGGAACTGATGCAGAAGACCACAGATGGCCACTGGAACATAATGCTAAGTATGTCACGAGTATAAGATATCTCGAATAGTTAACCGACTATAATAAAGAAAAACTTAAAAAAGGTACTGATGATGAAGCCAGAAGGTAGGCGGACGGTAGCCGAAATGAAACAATGTATCTTAGTCGTGTTTGGGCTTATTGGAATCGTCATGAGATGTTCTTTGGATAGAATAAATGATTATCATGTTAATTGGAGGTACCTACCAAAACTAAAAAGATAAAAATAAAAGCATTTTAACAAAAAATCAAACAGACTTCAAAAACAAAATACTACAAAGCAGAAAATAACTGTCTTTTCCGAAGTCGGTGTCGAAAAACGGAAAACAATGGGTACAAAAGACACCGACTTTTTTCCTTTGTAGTATTTTTTTGATGTTATAATCGAGTCCGTATATATCACCGGGTTTTGCAAACATCAAGGGTTTATGACGAATCGTGTGAGATTTGAAACACTCTTGCTTCTCGATAAAATACGGATATATTGGAAACTAAGTATCTAATTTGGATATAATTTACTGTGTGAAACCGATACCGTCTCAAGAGTTCATAATCTCGCAAGATTTATTACATTATTAATAAGCCGGTGACTTGAACATGACATGCGGCTTGACATTCAGACGAGCAAGTCAGAAACAAACGCCTGATAATGACCTAGCCTGGTATGTGATCAGCTTTTACTTTTAGTTCAAGGACGCTTCCGCAGCAGAGATGATTATGACCACAGATATAAATGTAACTAGATAACGCAAGTCCCTTCATCGGTATGAAAACCCAACGTGCCACTTTTGAACACACAATTTAAAAACTTCACTCATCAATAAAAGAAAACATTTCCAATGCCTCGGCCAACTAAATTTTCTATACAGTCATTTCAGCTCAATATAGCATAATTAGGCATCGCGTCATCTAATTAGATTTATATCTGTGTTTATGACGTACTTACCTACAGCTGCCTACAGCAAACAAGATTCACGTCTACAAGTTTGTATAACGAGTACACAGCTTTATGCCATCCTTTCGTTTTCAAGCTCCCTTTACTTACAAATTAGTTTAGACTACGGCCTGTGTAAATAACGCAGTTGTACGTACCTTTCAATAAATAAACGATTTATGTAATATCGATGCATAAAATTACAGAATTAATATGTGGATTAAATAATTTATAAAAGCTCACGGTACAATTTTTATCAGATATAAATTGCATTGATTATTTTACGTCGATTCTTTTTTAGGGTTTCGTACCCAAAGGGTAAAACGGGACCATATTACTGAGACTCCGCGGTCCGTCTGTCTGTCTGTCTGTCTGTCACCAGGCTGTATCTCATGAACCGTGATAGCTAGAGAGTTGAAATTTTCACAGATGATGTATTTCTGTTGCCGCTATAACAAAAAATACTAAAAACAGAATAAAATAAATATTTAAGTGGGGCTCCCATACAACAAACGTGATTATTTGCCGTTTTTTTACGAAATGTTAAATATTAATGGTACGGAACCCTTCGTGCGCGAGTCCGACTCGCACTTGGCCGGTTTTTTTAAATTAGGAAGTGCTTTTTTCATAATCTAATTTTGAATATTTAATTAAAAATATTTGTTGACATTTGGCTCGTCAAGTTGACATTAAAATTCTTGAGGGCTGTGGGGAATCGAGGAGTGATTGGCAAAGTTATGGTATTTTCGAATATAACTGTGTATAAAAAACACATAAATATCAGTAATTTGCCCAAAACTAAGTGTTTATTTGAATTGTGTGCCGTCTGAGTAACAGAGAGTTCTCAATTTGTACAATAAGGTCATAAACAATAGTAAATAAGGGTCGCAATGTGATAGGCTTATGTAATTAATTACATAGCTATTGTAACTATACATAATTAAGTAGGTATGTCAACTCACTAAAACTAGTTCATCAACTATCACTACTTCGAAAACTAGTACTCATTCTTTTTTGTGAATAAGATTACCCAACACTGTACTTGTAAATCAGCCTTAAATATTGATGAATTTTTATGTATATTTTTTTAATTTTTATTGTTTTTTTTTATATTTAAGGCGCCTCCCCGAGCAAAACGCCACGCTACGACTAGCGTTTTTGTACAGTTTTTAAGAGCTATCTACTCTTTATTTAAAAAAGAAATATCTATTAATACGAATACATTAAATTTCTACATAATATTGATTCTTAAATGGTAGTATATTTTTTTTAAAGAGGTAGTACATGTTTTCCAACAAAACCATAAAAATGAGAAATAATTATTGATAGCATGCATCTCCTCGTAAAGTGTTTATAAATTATTTTTGTACTAACACTAATGGATAGACAATTTAATAACAAACATTTTGTAAGTTTTTTTTTTTAAAAGACTAAAATTCGATTAAAAAAAAAAAAAAAAAAAAAAAACTGGGCGTATTCACTACTGTAATTAATGCGCCACCAGTGCCGCTAGACCAATAGGAATGCTCATATCTCAAGCCGATTTTTTGGTCAGGGTACGGCCATAAATAAAAAAGCAAAGTTTCACGGTAGGTACGGCACGGTAGAATCAACTTTTATTCCATGTAAATTTAAAAAGTATGGAGTTTCTTGTGCATTCTTCTCCATAACTAGCTACTTTCCGAATGCACGGTAGAATCAACTTTTATTCCATGTAAATTTAAAAAGTATGGAGTTTCTTGTGCATTCTTCTCCATAACTAGCTACTTTCCGAATGCACGGTAGAATCAACTTGTATTCCATTTAAATTTAAATTGTGACATTCAAAAGTGCCGCTTGGTGGCCCAGTTGAAAAAAATATCTTTTGTCTTTGTCTTTGTCTTTGTCTTTTCATTACAGAAAATTGTATAGTTATTTTCAAACTAACGCAGTCAGACATGGGCGTCATTATGAGGCGTTAATAATAGCATTCAGTCACATTAATCGAATTTATTTTGCGAATACCGTGATATAATGAGACAAATAACCGGTTCTGGGCCTTTACTAATTCCGGTGTGCACAGGCTTACAAGAAGTTTACCTAGGCACCTTTTGAACCCCACCTCTCGGTGTATGACAAGCTAATCGATTTAATCTGCCGTCAACTCACTTGATAGTTGATTACTTTTTGGTAAATCTATCGTAACAGCTTGCTTGAGATTTGCAGATGTAAAGAGTACTTAAGGTTACACTAGTCGAAAATTCTTCCATACAAACGTAGTCTAGTGATTACTCCACTGTTTGACGATGTACGTTCAAAATAAAAAATGATATCAATTTGTCTCATCATTATCTAGTCCTGTATGGAAACAAAACGTAAAAAAAATAATAATTGAAAGCTATGAGCCTCGTTGCATATTTCAACACTAATTTGAACGCATCTTTGGGCGGAAATAAATACCATAAGAAGAAGGAAAATTGCAAAACGGACTCCATACAAGGGATAGTTATGTAATTCAACAATGCAAATAATGTTATTTTATAAATATAAATTTAGTTGCTTTTTCATGATATTTCGCGCGCTCGTTTTCGTCCTAAATCATCATCCATTTCGATGCAAATTTGCAAAAGTGCTAATTCGTACGCGAACTAGCTTCTTACTGCTCATCACAGCATCTATTTCTTTCGCACGTGTTGTCGGCTAAGATAGCATGCATTTTAACACCGCGCACAAAACAGTTCGTGCCGTCGATTAGTTCAACCTTAATGATTCAAAAGAGGTTTTATTTCTTCGGACTTTATGAAACGGAAACTGTCCAGAACGTGGCCTTATTGAATATAGGTTACAGAATTTATTTCTACAAATTATTATTCTGACACATCAAATAGATTTATTACATACAAAGCACTATATTTATGCTTCGTTGTTGCGTCGTCCATTGTACTCGTATTATGTAGTTATAAAGTTAACAATAAGAAGGCATTAAATCAAATTAAGCTCAATTTTCATGTCAGCCAGCCACTCAGAATGTCAACCTGTGAGCGGATTTGAGGAAATAATATAGCGTAGTGTTGACATCTTCTTCGAACAACAACCTACTTTATGTTATTTAGGAATTAAGCTATTTGTTGTATTTTACCGTCTTTCGTAGTTGTTTATGTACTACTTGATCGATCGATAGCAATCAGTACTTTAATTTTATTGTGAGATCCGCAAGAGAACCAGGCTAACCGACATAGCCCAAAGAATTGCCAAACTTAAGTGGCAGTAGGCACGGCACATTGCTCGCAGAACGGATGGTCGATGGGGCAGAAAAGTTCTGGAATGGCGACCGCGAACCGGTAGACGATGCGTTGGAAGGCCTCCCACCAGGTGGACCGATGACCTGGTGAAAGTTGCGGGGATCTGCTGGATGTGGGACGCACGGGACTGGTCAATGTGGCGACACTTCGGGGAGGCCTATGTCCAGCAGTGGACGTCTTTCGGCTGATATGATGACGATGGTGATGGTCGCTTTTGACCACTATCTCTCCTGATGTTAAGCGATGATGTGGTCGACGGTGAAGCATGCTTGCCTAGAAGTCACCTTTTCACTCTTGACTTAAAGACGCCTAGGTTGAAGCTGGCAACAAAGATTCCGGCAGGGAATGCCACTCCTTAGCTGTACGCACATTCCTTTTTAAGGTTCCTAATGATAAGTAAGTACTATATTGAGTACATAGGATTGATACTTAGATAGGGCGGGACACGTCAGCCGCTTGTAGAGTGATCGCTGGACAAAAGTCTAAAGAGTGCCAGAAAGATGCGGCGAGTACACCTGGACCGCGAAGTCTGGTTCCAGCCTTCAAGGTGACGCAAGAAAATAGTATCAGCAGGCTGGACAGACATGCCCCGAAGTGGGACATCAGGCGAACTAAAAAGGATTGGTTTGGCTAACTGAATATGATTGCTAAGGTAAGTTGTTAACTTATTGTTATACAACACAATCTTAAAGCCAATTTGGGCTTACGGTGTCCAACTATGGGGTACTGCTTGTGTCTCCAACATCAATATGCTCCAGAGTTTCCAAAATGTTATCCTTAAAAACATCACAAATGCATCGTGGTTTATAAGAAACTGCAAGGTTCATGAATACCTTAATGTAAACACAGTGCACCAGGAGGCGAAAATCTGGGCAGAACGCTACGGAACATGCTTGTAGAATCATCCAAATCCCTTAGCTAAGGCTCTTACAAAACCGGATCACAAAAAGCGGCTGAAAAGGTTGGCTGTAATGGACCTCGCAAAGTAGGACATCGGAACGTAAAATGTCATGAATATAAAGAGGGAAATCTCGCTGGAGAAACCACTCTACACCACAACATTGTAACAATTCTGCTCATAGTCCTAGGACTGATTGCAGAAAAGGTAAGTTGTTGTTAAAAGTCCTTGAGAAGACATTCATAAAACACGGATCAGTGATCACAGAATGCTGTTGTGGAAAAACGAGGTCAATGCGTAATGTGTAACAAGCCAATGTGCGTATGTGACAATGTTGAAGTACATAAGTGAATGCCCATCCTCCTGCCACATAGATAATGGATTCCACCAGACTTACGACATTCACAGGATGTTTGGGCTAGGCCAATCTGTACTCTGTAGTCATTCGAATGTTTGATTAGTAAATAATTGTGCGTACTGTAATTTAGACTGCAGGCATACTCGTGCCGGATTTGTTCTAATATGACACCAAGGTTGGAGTGCGTTCACCGCTTAGGGAAGTGGTCGTGACAAAAAAAAGTATAAGTCTATGGCCAATCAAATAAAAAGTAGATTGCCTTTCCTATGTAATTAGACAGAGGAAGGACATGTCTAGAGCTGTAAATAGCAACTACATCACTACATGGTGATTATGATTAGTGCTCAAATGTCTGACAGAATAAAATTATATTAGGTGAATGTATTGTTTCACCTTGTAGTGCCGCGTGAAACATTTAAATGTTTAGGACCGAACTAAAATTATTATGATACATATTTCCTTTCAGGTTATTTATGGTTTAGTATCACGCTGTTACTTATGTTTCGGCCTAGTTGAACATTTTGTGAAAAAAAAAGTTAAATCGAAAAATCAAAAAACCCGAGTGCTTCAAAAGCGAACTAAAAGGACGTAAACAAGGAGAAAATCATGTTGTGCAGTCGGAGGATACATATTCGCGGGCTGGCTGAACAAAATCTGGTGTATATATTATTATTTTTTCAAAATAATTACAGCATAGTTACAGACAAAGTTACAACATACAGAATTAGTATTAAATAATTAGAATCAGCATTGCCATCCGAGGTGGCAATGCTGCCAGCGTTCTGGGCACTTTTCACGTTGACAGCGATGTGTACGAATTTTATGACGCCCTATGACCCCTGCCCTTTTATACGCGTTCGTTGTTGTTTTTTTGTAAGTGTGTGTATTGGTAGTTAATGTTAATTAAGTATTTTGTACTATGTAAATTTTTATTGAGATAATTGAATATATGCAGTTTTACTAACAAGTTGATTAATGTTTGTCAGTAACGCAAAAAAACTGCAGTTAGTACAGCTACTCACTTCAGGTTCATTACTGAGTGTGACTCAACACGTATTTATTGTTTCAAAGAGAATTACAAATTTTCACATGGAAGTGATCGAGCAGTAGATTATTACACAGACTCTACAATCACGAAATTGCAAAACAATGGCCTAAACATAGTCCTTATGAGTCAGACTGGACCTGATGGGTGTATTGCATCACTTATAAGTTGATTGAGAGCTGAGCTATCTAATCCTGAAATGAAATCATGATTATGAAATTATTGCAAGATGAAATTAGAATATATAAAAGACACTACAACTAGATCGATACCCGATGGCCTTGTTTCTATTCAGATACCTCAGTAATTGGCATTATGTAAATATGAATACATAATTGGGGACTAGGCACTTTCAAGCTTAGAGTAATTCAGGTTTTAGCCTTAACCAACCAACCAACCAGTCTTTCACAGTCTTCTTGGTAGAGTTTGACAATTCCTCCAACATTCTCAGTTGTGTTCAAGTTTTATTACAGTTTGGAAATCGGTACGGCCTCTGAATCTTAATCTGAATTTTGATTGAATAAAGATTTTGTAATTAGATACAATGCTGTACTGTTCGGTTAGTTATAGTTTCGGATCAAGTTTTACAAATGAACTCGTTGGCCAGTTATAGAGCCCAAGCACCAAACAAAAAACTGCGAATTGACGCGATGCCAATTCGCAACGCAGAAAACGTGTTGTACTTCGTAGCACGACCATGAACGCATTCATTATAACTTTAGATGGTACTAAAAGCCTTTTAATTTGTACTATTTTTTACCACTAATTAGAAATTTTATACCTCTCAATTATCGCAGATAAAAACGTCGTGCTGGCAAGATTATTTTTCACCACGACCACGCTAAAACTCCAGCTGGCATAGAAGAGATGAAACGGGTGCATGACTCAAAATTTGTTCTCATTATGTACTCCTATTTCATTACTGGTAAATTGCCGTAAATTGTTAGAAAAGCAAAATAATAAAATTTTCTGCCACATTCAACGCCATCTAGTGTCAAGTATACAAATCACATATTTAAAAGCAGAAAATGTTTGGAATTCTAGCGTGGTCGTGGTAGAAAAGAATCTTGCCAGCACGACCTTTATATCTGCGATAATTGAGAGGTATAAAATTTCTAATGTTGTGGTTGGTAGCTCGTGAATGAAAAGATGAGTGGACTGTAAAATAGTACAAATTAAAAGGATTTTAGTACCATCTAAAGTTATAATGAATGCGTCCATGGTCGTGGTACGAAATACAACACTAAAAAAAACTTAATTAAAAAAATCAAAAAACCCGACTGCTTCAAAAGCGAACTAAAAAGTCGTAAACAAGGAAAAAATCATGCTGTGCAGTCGGAGGATACATATTCGCCGGCTGGCTGACCAAAATCTGGTGTATCCTCCGCCTGCACAGCATGATTTTTTCCTTGTTTACGACTTTTTAGTTCGCTTTTGAAGCAGTCGGGTTTTTTGATTTTTTTAATTAAGTTTTTTTATTTATAACTTTTTAGTTAGTTTTTTCTAATTAGATACATTTAAACATATAAGTGTTATATATTTTTGAAATCACCTCTTAAAACCCTTTATTTTGATACCCCACACGATGGGTTTGGAAGAAAAAAAAAATTTGGGCCCCCACAATATGGCACCCAAAATCCACCATTTTTCTATTATTCAATTTTAATGTAGCCTATGACACTCGCAGGATTAAGACGCATCGATTGACGTACGAATCATCAAAATCGGCCAACGCGTTTGGTCTCTGGAACGCCACATAGGAACAAACATACATACATACATACATACATACATACATACATACATAGACTGATAAACACATTACCCTCCTTCGGCAGTCGGGTAAAAAGAGCATGAATCGCGAATAAGGTGAATTTGACCAATCGCACCTTAAGATAGTAAGTAGGTGTGTATTTATGACGACAGAAGAACATAAACTATTGTCTGGATCAGGAATTGTAGTGACAAATCTCATGTCAACCAGTCATAACCGAAATGCTATATTGGTTGACCGAAATAATAACGGTACGTAAATATAACCGATTAAACAAGATATTAAATTGATTGAATAAATATGAAGGATAAATGCCGTGGCTCGTGCGACGGCAACATATAGTTTACAAAACAATTTCCGTATATCAAAACTGAATGCCTGAATAAGGCAATAAATAAAAAATTTCATGGACTGTTCATGGTCATTCTGAATGTTTTAACCGGATGTCTGAATATGATTAGTTAGGAGATTAAGAATTAGCGAGAGTGATCAATGGACAATTCCTCACTGCTACAAAGACCAATTACAGAATGAATTCAAACAAAGGAGCAGCCAAATGTCTAAAGACAGATTGTTGCGCTGAGCAGGATACAGAAAAAATTAATAAAAAAAAAGTTAGGAGATTAACCTCAGCATTGTTTTAATTGAAAATGGTTAGTAATGTAGATACCAACTTCATAAACGGTTCCATATGTTCGAAATTATTGCTTTGTTATATAACGTGCCTGGAGCCTGCAGTTTATTCAAAGTGCAGTGGGTCGAGCAAAGTGGTACCGACGTTTACCATCTAGATTTCGTAACTGTGACCGTCCGGAATCTTGATTTCTGTCCGGATAATGGCAATGAAAGTGCCGCATGTAACAGAGAACTGAGATAATATGCGAAATGCTGGATATAGTAGAAGATTGAAAAGATCTTGGGCATCGGGAGGAGGTGCAAGGTGGTGCACTTGCGGATGCACCCTGGCTTTCAAATAAAAAATTGCAGAGACTCATATTTATAAGAGAACGCTAGCATACCTGAGTAAGGCGAAGTGCAAAAAAAATTGAGCTCGCCTCGCTTGCTCTTGCATCTGTTGTGCTCTCTTGTTAACTGTCCTAATTTTGTAAATTTCTCTTTTGCACTGAGGTTTGCTGTCAGAGAACCCAATTATGGGTTAACATCGCCTTTGTAGATAAGTTTTCCTTTTGCATTTTAAATGTTTATTTTGTGTACAATAAAGAACATGAATATGAAAGCTAAAAAGCTAAAGCTTTGTTCCAACTGTTTATATAAGAGCAGGCCAAAGAAACCTATTCGAGACGGGGTGCTGAAGATGGCCAGCGCCATTAAAAAAGATAAATGACATTCGGTAATCTTACACTGCTTTTAAAATGTCTTTCATGTTTACAACTAGAAAAATATTACGTGACCATAAGGTATGCACCTACTTGATATATTTTATTTTTGACAACGCGTTGCTCTGATGATTACACTCGTTTTATATTGCGGTTGACAGTACAAGTGGATAAGAACGTGATCGAGGCCGTATGTAAGTGAAACCGGACTTGATGTGAAAATGCCTTCACCTATGCCGCGACGACGGCGCGTGCGCATTTTTGGCAACCGAAAAAAGTTATAAGACAAGTAGGTAGTTGTATAAACAAAAACGTTGATTAGATTAGATCATTAAATTTATAAATTACTCAACCATTTTCACACAGACATGTTAATATTCGTGGCATTGACATTCACCTTGCTATTCAAAAAGCACACAAAATTAATTTGATGCAATACTATGCAATTCATCATATCAAACTGTTATGCATTTCTTTATAACTATGACACATAGTTAGTTATAATTATTATAATAACTGTGTTTAGTAAGCACGTGTGTTTTAAAAAAGCGGAGACAACATAAATCATTTGCACATTAGATAAAATTAAAGAGTGAAACTCAGACGTTAATTGCTGGACGGTTAGTTATAAGAGTTAAACCAGTCTTCAGCGCGCGCGCACGCTATTAGCATTGTTCCTATTCTACCGAGTAGCACTTATGACTATTCAAGACGCCAGTATCATGCGTGTTTCGACAGTAATTACCGTGATTGACTGCACCACTCCGGTGTGGTCATCGGAAGTGGATGCCCGAGTAGTTGTTATATAAAGATTGAAGGATGGCAATAAGTAAATCAACTCAATTGTCTATCTAATTATTGGGTGAAGGTAATACGTGGGATCGAATACCTTTTGCTCGAAGAACAAATCTCAAGAGCATTTACTTGAATGTCCTAAAGACCGAAGCATCATTAGCGTTGACAGTTCACTATCTCGAAGCGAAAAAAAAGTTAAATCAAACAATCAAAAAGTCCGACTGCTTCAAAAGCGAACTAAAAAGACGTAAACAAGGAGAAAATCATGCTGTGCAGTCGGAGGATACATATTCGCGGGCTGGCTGACCAAAATCTGGTGTATTCCCCGCATGCACAGCATAATTTTCTCCTTGTTTACGACTTTTTAGTTCGCTTTTGAAGCAGTCGGGTTTTTTTATTTTTTTATTTAACTTTTTTTATTTATAACTTTGTAGTTAGTTTTTTTTTCGAATTACGTACATTTAAACATATAAGTATTATATATTTTTGAAATCACCTCTTAAAACCCCTTATTTTGAAACCCCACACGATGGGTTCGGAAGAAAAAAAAAATTTGGGCCCACACAATATGGCGCACAATAGCCGCCATTTTTCTATTATCCAATTTTAATGTAGCCAGTGACACTTGCAGGGTTAAGACGCATCGATTGACGTACGAATCATTAAAATCGACCAACGCGTTGGGTCTCTGGAACGCCATATAGGAACAAACATACATACATACTTACAAACATACATAGACTGATAAACACATTACCCTCCTTCGGCAGTCGGGTAAAAACAAATTCGATCTTAGTACAATGGAGGAAATACCTTCAAAATTTTGTTATTCGAGGCAAAACATTCGATGGCACTAATGTTGTAGGCAAACGATTTTTTACCCGACTGCCGAAGGAGGGTAATGTGTTTATTTTACGTATAAGGTTACGGTTTCTTTACGTGCAATCCTGGCCTATGATTAAAAAAACAACATTGAAAATTCTATCACTGAATGGTGAAAAATGTTCCAAGTGTACATAATACGGGCAATACCAGCTTGCAAAAACTAAATTGCTATTCACGGTGAATGGATACATAAGTATCTTTTGTTCATACCTAGATATTGACATGTGTTTAAATATCAAGGTTGCCGACATTGAAATTGAAAAGCTCTGGTGTACATATCTAGTTAAGTAATTCGCTATAGCTGCTCGCAGGTCTACACAGTCTTAAATTTTTCCACCGCATTGACTTCCGTAATTAACTACCTAATGGGGTATGCTCTGATTATTTTGTTTCAAAATAGTTTAACTTAGGTACTTGATGGCAAAATGAAACATTTACCTTCTTCATCAAACTGTCGATGTTACACACACACCTAAAGTTAAAGCCTTATCTTTTACTAGCTGTCCCACGCGGCTTTGCCCCCGTCAACTGGCTACCCTGCCTACCCTACATACATGAATGTTGCGTAACTATAACCGCTTCCGCAGCGTACGCAACGGATGCTCTCAAAATGGAGTTTTTGTGCCCGTTTTTGCAACATTTTTCATTTATGCCTCGCTCCTATTGGTAGTAGCGTGACGTTATATAGCTTATAACCTTCCTCGATAAATGGACTATCCAACACAAAAATTTCAATTCCAACCAGTAGTTCTTGAGATTAGCGCGTTCAAACAAACAAACTCTTCAGCTTTATAATATTAGTATAGATATATTAGATACAATATTACCTTTAGGTAACACATACACCAATTCAATCGTATAGTATTTACTTACATTTATGATTCACTATCTAAGAAAAAAAAATACGAATTAACACAATGTAGGTTTACTCGGAAAAATCATATGTAAAAACGCAAACACAATTCAAACTATTGCCACGAATGCTACGGATGACACATTTTTATCTAAGTCCATTTAGAGTGTAAATATCACACTCAACATCGCCTGTTTTCTCGAAGAGTTAGGTAGAGGGTCTCCTATCATCATATCAGTCGAAAGACGTCTACTGCTGGACATAAGTCTGCTTCACCAGGTCATCGGCCCACCTGGTGGGAGGCCTTCCAACGCAACGTCTTTCGGTTCGCGGTCGCCACTCCAGAACTTTTCTGCCCCATCGGCCATCCGTTCTGCGAGGTAATAAGGTTCTCCTATATACCCACATAATTATTTTGCCAGTTATGTTTAGATAATGCAGGCAAGTCCATCAATAGGGCTCAAGTCCAGACAGTGCTACTGACAAATTCCATGGGAAAACCCATAAAGAATTTTCTCGACCCGAGAATTGAACCTAGGAGCTCATGGTAACCAGTAACGCTGGCAATCACTATACCAACGAGTCAATATTTCATGATCTATATTATAAGCAATGAATTTTCGATTGAAACAATAAGCGGCTTAGTCGAGACGGAAAGTGAACAAAAAGTTAATACGCGCAAACCGGTAACAGTGTATATATCAGCTGATGACGCGTTTCGACATATGAAACCACAACAAACCACTTTCACTAGGGCTGCGCTGCAACTAAGATTCTACAACTGTATCACGTGGAGAGTATAGTCAACGAAACAATGATAATATAGTCATTTATGCGTTTGCTGTATTACCTAACAAGTTAAGGCTTGTGAGACTCATGAAAGAGACGTTTAGATATATCCGTGAATGACTTAGCTCTATTTTATTTATCTGTGTGCTAACTTGCGAAGTATGCTTTCCTACGCTTGGTTAGAGCAAAATGCTTAATATTATTATTACGTAAAACAAATATAATAATATGCAAAGTTAAAAAAGAAACTCACAACGATTGCGACGAGAAAAAATTGCGCTTCATTTTGAAATTGTTTTCCGTTGCTTGCTGTTACTGTCTTCAAATAAATACCTATCCTTTAGTAAATAATTTATGAATATTTTCTTCTTGTTGGCTGCTAACCCTACAGAAGCAACGATTAACTGACTACTGATTGCTATGCGTAAAGTTCAGTATCGTTAAGATCCGTATCACGAAATACTGTTATTAAGTTTTCTATACGTTTATTACCGATACCTGGATCTTTCACTTGTTACAAACTTACATTATGTAGACATTACTTCATACTATCTAGAATTTATTAGTATCTTAATGTTAATAATATGTATCCTAAAATATGAACGTGTATAATACCAGATATAAATACTGCATAGGTATAGAAGAATGAACGCAAGTTTCATAAACCTGTCAGAATCGAGGAAACTGGTTCTACATAAAATCTGGAGACTTATATAACTGCGCAAATGATTAACACCAACGTATTAAATGCGACACATTTATGCGTACCATTTCTGAAATTAATATTAGCTTTTAACAACAATTTGCAACAAGGAGCTGTAGATTTGAAAGCTGCCTCGGTACTCATGGTTCCCATGTTTGCTATTAAAATACAAAACTTAATAGTTGCATTGAGAAATGGTTTCTTACTAGGCATGAACAGCCCTAATTATTCTGAAACCTCTAAATCGGATTAAACGATCTATTGTTAATGTCGAGATATGCGATCGAACGCGGCGCGCTTTTGCAAAATGGTTCCAAGGATACGTTGTACACTCTCAACATAATTGTAAGCACTAAATATAAATACTTACTTAGACATTGAACCAAAGGAATTTTTTAATTGAAATATGAACGTATTTTTTTGTTCGGATTAGTTGATATAATATGAATACAATGTATGAGTGCTTTGTACACTATGTGCTCATGCAATTTCCTTATATTTATGATTATGCTCGTATTCATAGCAGGCATTAAGCGGAAAGTTTTGAGTAAGATCTTAAAATTCCTTGTGGCATTATGATACTGTGCTCTCTCCTGATATTAGTTGGTTATATGTATATGAAACGACAGTATTAGATCCTCTACTGCGGAATCTTTGATTACCTACTCTATAATGAATGGCGCACAGATTATGATCGGATTTTTTAGCTAGCCTCTTGAGTAATTCAATCACAGATTTAATATGCATCAAAAAATGGCATAACTAAAAATTGTAGATTGTTTATCTAGGAAGTAAAACACTTTTTTAAAGGCGAGAGTGTGTTTATAATCCAGAGCGCAACAAAACGATTCAAAGTACATCACTCGAACTTAAAAAAAATAGTGTTGCTCCCGAGGTGGACACTCTACTTTTTTATCACCATCATACATATTATCATCTATGAGAAAATAAGTAAGTGCAACTTATGAACAAGAACGCTATGTTTATTTATTTACATACTAGGAACCATAAGACATAACATAGAAATAATTAGAGGCTAATGTTCATATTTGAACAATTACGGAAGTGCATCGTAACAATTTTATTTGTACCATCCGTTGCAGTTGTGGATTTATTTTTTAATTTGGCTCGCGCGCGGTTTTCCAGCCTGTCACTTGTTCAATTTTATCGATGTAATCCTATTTTGGACCGCATGGTTTGTGATCCATCTCTTTGCTAATTGGAATATTTACTAACAATATCCACATTCCAAATTCAAATCACTTTTAGTCCCTAGGGATTAATAAGCTATTTTTAGGATTAATGAGTTATTAAAAATATATTTAAGTCAAAATAAAATTCAAGCTTCAAATGAAATGGAGCATGGTTTACTGTTTCATAAGACCACAACAGCAAAGCATCATCTGCAATCAAAACTGAGACAAAATAAACTATATAAATAGCTTGTGATGTGAATGAATTTAGATCTAAATCCATACAGATTAAAAAACGCAGATTAAATTGGATGAAAAATATCATACAGATTCTAGAGCAACCGCCAAAAATGTAGCAGCAGATTTAGTGGAGAAACTGCAACGAAAAGGGCGTGGATCAGTAAGGTATATCACTTGTCACAGTTTCACTTTCGCAATCCTTAAGGCGTTGGATTGCTACACGATGCATGACCTCCAGCGTTATTAACACACTTCGTGTGAGGTATCTGTGCCTTATAGCGGGCTTTCTGAAAAGGGAGAATATCAGAGTATGCATGCGATGCGGCCACACTTTGAAGAACCTTCATGCATTTTTGTTTTTGTGTCATTATCATTATTCACTCATGCGTTGATAAAGTTGTTACGAATGAATTATTTACTACGAATTAACACACAATTGTTTTTATTAGAGTAAAGTAGAAAATCGTTTTTCTTTTTCCTGCAGCTAACGAAAAAGTTGTGATCTATACAAACTTCAGGAGCACTTTAAAATACGAGACCCAAAATAGAGGGGTTACTAATGCGCCCGATCAAGAATTTGACATACTTTATGTCGATATAGTATAGATAGGCATTAAGAGATGCGTAATAAATAATAATATCGAGTATATGTAACGCATGGATGTGCATGGTAGAACGTAAACAATTGTAACAATACAGTAGTAATAACAGCCTAATAGCCTATTCATCGCTGTGATTACAAATCAAAGAAATAGATTTGTAAAAGAGCAAATACAACTATAATCTGCAATCTCATACGATTACGAATTCATTGTTGGTATTAATCTAAGAGTTAGGAGATTAGAAGGCCCACGTAAATGCTTTGATCATAATCTTGCAGAACTCGCTTCCCACACGTAAACCAATACTGTATTTGTGTATGGCATATACATATCAGGCACAAAGGTTTAATAAAAGCAGGACGCAATATAAACCATAATAAGTATATCCTAAAGAGCAAAAGTTTTTAGTGTGAACCAGTCAGTTTCCTGGAAACATTCGTACGCTCTAGAGTACACTTTTTTCAATAGCTATGTCGCAAAGTCTCGATATATATCATGATGCATGGCACAGAACCTATTCACACCGATTGTAATATTTACCCACTTACCTCAGAACAATAGAAGGTATGTATGGGAACATGCATATTGTAAATATTATGACACATATGCTCGATTATGTCCCTAAAACAAGTGGATAGCATAGGTAATATAATAGCGATTGTTTTACGTTATTAGCTATGATAATATAATGCTTCTTGGAATGTATCTATTGAAGGAGTTTAAAGTAAGCAGCAATATTTACGTTACTTGCATTTATAGCATTGTACCTTGCGATGACAAACAAACATAACATAGCATCTCGCATATCCCCGAAGGGTTAAGCAGAGGTACACTTTCCTTTTTTATTGGGACAATCCCACCGCACTATTCCCAAACCATTGAATTTCCTGAAAGCCAGAATCAACAGTGGCGACCACCAGAAAAGCGTCGAGGCAATGAAGCTCGACGAATTCCTTGATATTGAATTTAACTGTCTTGGATACCGCAACGAAATTATTCAGAAAAGAATAACGAAGGAGTTGGAAAAAATTAACATAATTTCTACTTCTCTCCATATCAAGCAGGAGACAGAACAAACAAGACCAATAGGCACAAAGGGTCGTTTGTAACTGGGATATATAAGCCCAGTTGCCTAGCAAAACAAAAATTATCATTAATATTAATGGATCCTAACATATTTGATTCCAATAGTAATAAATTTGTTCTAGTTTCCACAAGGTTCGTATAATAAATAACTCCGGATGCATTACAGACTGCATCCGCGGAGTTATTTACAGACTAAGACATTATCAAACATAATATTGCGTTCATTCAGCCAATTAATACACTCCCATAAGATATGATGTGCAGATTGTACATATTCGCAGTCATAATGTAGAACATTGACATAAAGGCGAGGCAAAAAGCGTAAAAGGAGCTAATTTACTTTTAAAGTTACCATGTTCTGTGAGAAATTGGGCAACACAGTGATCCACCTCCAGCCACGTCCTGGCCAGCCGTTCACGAACGGATGGAAAGAATTGGTGGAGGTGTCGGCCCTTGATGGAAGTATCCCACCTACATTGCCATTCGTGTAAAAGTTCCTCCCAGACATCAGTCTGAGGTTTAAATAATCTAGAGATTTTAACACGGTCACTCTGCGTTAAAAAGTCTGCGTCTGAGGTGCACTTATAAAACGCTCACATTTCGCCAATTAGCTTAATTTAAAACAGAGCATAAATAATCACGAGCAGACTGACCAACCCTAAGCCGCCGACTGCACAGCATAATTTTCTTCCTATTTACGTCTTTTTAGTTCAATTTTTAAGCAGTCGGGTTTTTTTTCATCATTTGTTTAGATAATAGCGTTGTTGAGCAAAATACTAATTGAGAAGTTAAATAACAGTTAAGTAGTTAATTAATTGGTAATTCATACATAAACAACAAAACTAAGTCTCAACTCTCAGCAACATTATTCTTGCTGCACATTAACGATCTGCTAAAACCTTTGGGTATGCAGACGACGGTAGTGTTGCTGAGAGATACTTGTCCAACTCACGGGCTACCAGGCCGCAAATCTAGTCTCGCCTTGAGGCCATGGTGGAGCGTTTAAACCTTTCCTTGCAGGCAATCTCCGAATGGGGCGATGCCAATCTGGTCAGGTTTAATGCTGCTAAAACCCAGGCGTGTCTTTTTTCCGCAAAAAGGAGCCAATTTCAACCGGCCCCAAGCTAGCTTCTTGGCGTTACGTTGACATCGACTCTCAATGTTGGTCCATACATTGAGGCAAAGGCTCAGCTGGCAGCCAAAAAGCTGGGATACTTGCAAAGGTGAGAACGTACTTCACGCCGGAACAGCTCCTCAATTTGTATCAGGCGCAAGTTCGATCATGCATGGAGTACTGTTCTCATATCTGGGACGGATCTGCCAAATACCAGGTTGATGCACTAGAGTCCATCGAAAAGCGGGCCAAGAAGCTCATCGGCGATGAGGCGCTGGTCAGGTCAAAGCTCCAGAGTCTTGAACATCGTCGCCGAGTTGCCAGCCTGTCGGTTTTTTATCGGTTACATTTCGGGGAGTGTGCGATGGAATTGCACGATCTAATTCCACCTAGCCCGTTTCATCATCGGATTACCAGACGTACGGCGATGCGCCATCGATACATGGTAGACATCCCACCCATACGCACAAAAAGTTTTGGGAACACTTTTATTATGCGTACAGCTAAGGAGTGGAATTCCCTGTCTGTGTTTCCCAACAGCTACAATCTAGATTATGAAGAAATACGGTCATCAACGAATGCCTTTAACATTCTTGCTTAAATTGATACAAAATAATTACAAATACTACTTTTTATACCCTTCTATTGTTTATTAGCAGGCACAATAGAAAAAAACAATTGTTATGGCAACCAAAGTTCCCAAAAGGCACACAAGGGATTATTAGCATTTTATGGAATAGTTAAAAGGTGTATTGTATTGCTTTTTTTTATTTATTTCTGTAAATTACTTTAAATAAACATTTTTAAGAGTTACCATTTTTTTTATCAAGCTGAGACCACTGTTCAAATCATAAATCATAAATCATAACTGTTACTCTGAGAAGAAGCTCGCCTGACTACTTCGGGCAGATTTACCGAAACAAACGGAGGATACTCTTAGATGTTATGTGTACCTACTTAAAAATATTAATAAGTAGTCCTCCTGACCGATTCCATCCACGGCGGCCAACCTCAACGGAGACAAGCCCATGGTGCGGGAGATGTGTGCAAACACAGGTGCACTCCGTCTGCCAGCACTCTCATAAATACTCCGATGGGCCAGCAATCTGACATTGGCGCTGGACCAATTGCTTAACGTGCCTTCCGAGGCATGGGGGTGTTTCAATCCGTCAATATCCAAATTCTTGGTTATCACAGATTAAAATCCAATGGAAAAATCCAAAGACACTTTTTGACCGACCTGGGAATCGAACCCAGAACTCCATGCACTGCAGTCGCTCCATGCTTTCCAACGGCTAGACCAACTAAGGAGTTACTTAAAAAACTACACTAAAAATAACGTCTAAAAAAGCCATAAATCGTCTTTAACTGGTGACTGTACCAACTTAATGTGCGTAAATTCTAACTATCTCAACTATTTATAATTATAATATCTATACCAATATTATAAAGAGGAAAGCTTTTTTTGATTGATTGTTTGTTTGTACCGAATAGGCTCCGAAATTACTGGACTGATTTCAAAAATTATTTCACCTATAGAAAGCTGCATTATTCCCGAGTAACATAGGCTATAATTTTTACGGTAGCGGGGGTCAGGTAGTATATCATAAATGCGAATGTGAGCATGTTTGTTTGGTAGGCTTTCACATCTAAATATCTGAACGTTGTTTCTTCTCTTTTTGTTTAAAAAAAATATTCGCACACTGTTTAATTAAATAAAAAATAAAAAATGGGGTAATTTCTTAATTCACCAACAACGGAACAGTGTGCGAGAGACCTATGTTTGCAATATTTGTAAGTACGTGAGAACCATGTTCCTATTAATCAAGTAAAGGAATTTACCTGTTAGTGCTTGTAATGCTTTATACCTATATGTAGTATAGTAGTGCTGGGTGCATCGTCCTCACGTATATGAATTTATTAATGTATGTACTTATGTAAATATTGTAAAAAACTATATTTTTTTTAAAGAGTAAGTATGGAGTTTCTTGTGCGTTCTTATCCATAACAAGCTACTTTTCCGAATGCACGGTAGGATCAATTTTTATTACTTGTAAATTTTAACGTTCAAAAGTGCCGCATAATGGCCTACTTGAAATAAACACATTTGACTTTGACTTTGATTTGAAAGAAACTTGGCACATGGGTAAACCATGTCCTGGTTCAGGTACCTAATAGATAATATTTTGTTCCCTAGGGTTTGACTTTCAAGTATGACGCAGGCGCAGCCGCCATCAGGAGCTAGCGCTAGTAAATAATAAGATTGTTCAAGGCAGCAGATAGCTGGACAGCTGCAACAACTTCCTGCGCTTGTTAGACGTCCACTCATTGTCTCTCTGCTTGTAAACATAGCCGCCAATTTATCACACAATGAACTATTGTTTACCTCAGATTATTAGACATTGCCTAAACTCAATTACGAAATTTACGTCTTGTATGTATAGCCTTTTGTGAAGGCTTCCGCTAAATATGTAAAGATTTTACAGCAATTGATTCCGATGATCGCATGCAAGAATTTTCGCGGCGATTTTTAGGGATGATCGCATGCAAGAATTTTCGCGGCGATTTTTAGGGTTCCGTAGCCAAATGGCAAAAAACGGAACCCTTATAGATTCGTCATGTCTGTCTGTCTGTCCGTCCGTCCATATGTCACAGCCACTTTTTGCCGAAACTAGAAACTAGAACTATGCTGTTAAAACTTGGTAAGTAGATGTATTCTGTGAACCGCATTAAGATTTTCACACAAAAATAGAATAATAACAATACATTTTGGGGGTTTTCATACTTGAAACTGAAACAATTTTTTTTTTTCATGAACCCTTACGTGTGTGGTATATTATGGATAGGTCTTCAAAAATGATATTGAGGTTTCTAATATATATTTTTTCTAAACTGAATAGTTTGCGCGAGAGACACTTCCAAAGTGGTAAAATGTGTGTGTGTCCCCTGTAACTTCTAAAATAAGAGAATGATAAAACTAAAAAAAATATATCATGTACATTACCATGTAAACTTCCACCGAAAATTGGTTTGAACGAGATCTAGTTAGTAGAGTTTTTTTTAATACGTGATAAATCGTAAACCGCAATTTATCAAGTACGGAACCCTTTGTGCGCGAGTCCGACTCGCACTTGGCCTGTTTTTGTTTATTAACATTATAGGATAGGTAGGTACTGGCACTTAGAATCGGTTATGGTTTTATATAAAGATACTAAACATCTTAGCTATACTTAAAATGTAGAGTCAGTAGAGATCATCATCTCCTAATCTTTTCCCAATTATGTTGGGGTCGGCTTCCAGTCTTACCGGATTCAGCTGAGTACCAGTGTTTTACATGGAGCGACTGCCTATCTGACCTCCACAACCCAGTAACTGGGTAACACGATACCCCTTGGCAAGACTGGTGTCAGATCTCAAGCTTCTGACTACCCGTAACGACTGTCAAAGATCTTCAAATGACAGCCGGGACCAACGGCTTAACGTGCTTTCCGGGGCACGGAGGAAACTCGCTTTGTTGTAATGGTCACCCATCCATGGACCAACTTCGGCAAGCGTTGCTTAACCTTGAAGATCATTTCATTAGCCACGAGCACCTCTAGTCAGTCAGTAGAGAGTCAGTATAGATAATTGATTTAATATCAAAATGCTTAATTTGAATCATATTATCGGATCTTATAGGCTTGTTTTTAATTTTTGGGACGGTATATGCCTTCTTTGGTATTTTTACAAATCTACTTTATCTACACGATTATATTATATCGGTTTACATGTAGGTATGTATACCTATTTTATATAAATCTATATGTATCAATTTTGTACAGTAAACTGGATCAGTTGGATTTTCATTATCCTCCTGGATCCACATACCTGCCCACACTACTACTTATGAAAAATCTAAATAATTATAAACAAAACACCTTTACAGATTTACTCAAAAACGTTTGTTAATTGGGTGATAATTAAGTTGGATAATGAAAAAAACTATGATTATTTAACATCGATAAAATAATAAAATATACCGTGTTTTTTAAACAGTTTTCACAGGCTCACGGAATAAATTGCTACAATTAGAACAGTACTTAAACCGCAATTGTTTTTGGGGTAAAAAATTTAACAATTGCTAAATCCAATCGCCGTAATACGCACGCAATTTGCTGTTATAACTTTATTATTTTATTAACAAACCACTGCACGATATCGCCGATAGTATGTAATAGCACAACACTGTGTACCTGTAAAGCGGAGCGAGGTGCCGGTAGCCGGGGACGCGAGCGATCGGTCGCAGCACGTGTTCAATCACAAATTCGCGAGCTACGCAGGGAGGCGAAGCGTGTCACGGTGCGCCGCCTACGACTGGATAAGAACCTTCGCACTCACACCGATTTTACTCGCCCCTCTACACAACATAACACCTTAAAAGTAAAAGTGGTCGATCCCGAAGGCGTGGCAGTCGGCCGGCCAACAGCCGTGACTCGGCATTGCCCACACCATTATTCTATTATCAAGGTGCATGTTTGCCAATCGTGATAGCTGATATCACGCTTAGGTACCAATCACGGATTTCAATCAGGAAATGTCAAGATCATATATTTGACAGCTTAGGTCTCTCGTAATTGCAACTAGACTTGCATTTGAACCAATTTATGCCGGCCTTGCTTACTTTTAATTATTAGGCTACATGTCTATTGTCTATGCTGTAATATAGGCTAATCTGGTTAGATTTCATGGACTTTTTCTATTTCTAGACCGGCTTAGAAACTAAATAAATTGAAATTAAACACTTGGTTTTTGGTGTTCCGTACCCACAGGGTAAAAACGGGACCCTATTACTAAGCCCCCGCGGTCCGTCTGTCTGTCTGTCTGTCTGTCACCAGGCTGTATTTCATGAACCGTGATAGCTAGACAGTTGAAATTTTCACATAATTATGATTTAGGTATTTCTGTTGCCGCTATAACAACAAATACGAAAAATAGAATAAAATAAATATTTAAGTGGGGCTCCCATACAACAAACGTGATTATTTTGCCGTTTTTTTGCGATAATGGTACGGCTCCCTTCGTGCGCGAGTCCGACTCACACTTGGCCGGTTTCTTTGTACGCAAAAGAAGATAGATAGTTAGATAGAGCCATGAAAGAAGACCTCCTCCAACAAAATATACGGCTGATACGAGTATATTATTTACTACGTCCTAGTTACAATAGTACGACTCAAGATTTGGGTTTTATGTAGAGATGCATGTTGACTGCTAAACTGCTTTACTATAACTGATGGCACTATAATTTGCTACTAGTAATTTATCGTCTTTAATTTTGTATAAAGTAAATATATCATCAATCAATCAATACATATAATAAATCTGTAGACAAGTAAAATATAAAAAACCCCCGACACATTTATCTTGCGAAAACATCCCGATTCAAACAGTAAAACGCCCATAACTTTTGAACGGCTTAACCGATTTTATTCAAACATAGCTAAGAACACTCTCGACAAAATCACCTTTTAAACAAAAAAATACTAAATCAAAATCGGTTCATCCGTTTAGGCGCTACGATGCCACAGGCAGACACACAGATACACAGCAACACACGTGAAACTTATAACACCCCTCTTTTGCCGGCGGGGGTTACAAACTCGTTTTTGTACATCAAAAGTATTTCCAAAAAAAATGTTAGAACAGAACACATTTCCAGCATTTTTTCTGTTTATTTGTGCACGCTAAACGTACGTATTGTTTCTGCATGCCTTTTCTGTACGAAATGCAGTAGTCTAGTTTCGAGTACCATTCAAATAACGAAATATTCTTTTCACTTTTGTGATAACTCTTTTTGTAGAAGCTTCTAGTGTCTAGATGCAACACTAAGAGCTTATGCTATATCAGGCGTTGTGCCTACCATTAGATACGCAAAGGCTCCAACTGCTTCTCTATAAGGAAATGAATTCACTCCATCAGCATCTTCTCTCAATTCAGAATCTTTAGGTGTAGCGGTAGCCTTAACATCACGTAAAATGTACGGAACTAATGAACACCTAGATATTTTTTATACATAAATAATTGCGCGTAACTTGAAGTATTACTTAGTTTTTGTTTCATCGCGATCGGTTCACTCTATCAAAAGTAAGATAAAATTAAAAAGTTCAAGATATAAAATTATCAAAACACACGCAATTCAGATACTCGGACAGTTGAACTCCGGATGGCGTTGTGCATTTGAAGTCATTTTCTGAATTGCGGTGTTAAGTTTCGCTGCGAAAGAATTTCCCTAGAAAAAAAAAGTGTTAGGTAGGGTAGGCAGGAAGGTAAGTAGGGTGGGGTAGGTAGTTGACGGGAGCGAAGAATCCGGCACAGCTAGTCCTTCGGGCGTTTGTGCACTACAAGGAATTTTACTATCCAGCAGTCCGATTTTTTACGGTCCGATATGGCACGCCTTAAATTTATATAGAATAGAATATACTTTATTGTACACCAAAAAAATAAATAACATATATATTTTACAGCAACTTAATACTATGGGTACAAAGGCGGTCTTATCGCTGACAGCGATATCTACCAGACAACCTTTGGATGGACTAAAAAACTGGTAACTATACTAGTTTGTGCACTATACGTAAATTACCGTCCGACATTTTACTTTGCCCCATTCCGGGCCGATTTTTCCAGTCCGAGATAACAGCAATAAAAAACGTGTTTATGCTTGTGCACTGCGTCCCTTATTCATGAGAGATAAATCATAAGTACCTGAAGACATCCGTTAATACCTATTAAAAAAAAAACTTTCGACCTACCTCAATTTATTGTGCTTTATGTAAAATTACCCTGTCATGTACCTTTCACTTATAAGGATGAACCCAAAATAATTTTTGTCTTCTACGTCTTCGCACGTAGGGTAATAAAGCAAGCAACTGCCGACGTTCCAAAAAACTCATCGTACCTAGCGTAATTACGCGTGCGTGGTGTGTAATTTCAAAAAGAACTACTCTAAATCGCGCCGCACCGATCCGAGTAAAGACGGACAAGTGCACAAGCCAATCATCCGTTTTTTTCATGCCACATCGGACCGTAAAAAGTCGGACAGTAAAAATCCTTGTAGTGCACAAACTCCCTTCCTAAATAAAAAATTCGTTATCAGTTTCCACGCTAAACTGAACACTGAAATTATTCGGCAATTAATAAGGTATCAATAGTGATGGCAGGTAATGAAATAAGTGATTACCAATTACGGCGCCGGCGCAGCGTTCACAGGTACATGCCGCAACTACGAGGTAGCTCTACGAATGTAGCTGGTTCCCAGGCAGCACACAATTGCCGCTTTTTGTCCTCGGTCGATATAATACCGCGGTATTGGAGACTGTGAGAGCAACAGGAAACATGAGCCCAGCCCTATGTGTCGGAAGAGTTAGCTCATGTTCCCGCAAAAACAATTAGAGCGCAACGGAATTCGGGTCCTATCGGTTTACATTTATCTTGATTTCGTAACTCTATCTAAGCTTGTTAAAAAAACATGTTGTAAGCACGTATCATGTCTTTGCGATACTTATTTAGAATTAAGTCAATCAAAATGTCGGACATGAAATTATGTTAATTTAATAATGTGCGATTTCCACCAACCGGGCGACACAGGAGCTCAGCGCAGCGCGTCGCAGCGGATGCGTGAGCATGCGCCAATAGCCGACCGTGTCCACCCGACGGCTACAATCTGCTGGAACCCGGGCGCAAGCGCTCGCGTGCTCGCGTATACGCTAGCATGCTCTCAGCGACTAGTGATGCTTTCGTAGCAGTCAGGTTTTTTTTTTTCAAATAAACAGATAAGCTTTTCATCGCATCCATAGTCATTTGGCACGAAAAACAATAAATCAAAAAATTAATTCACGTCAGTCTACAGTTCAATGCACAACTAGAATGATTCAACTAGCCAGCCGGCGACAACACAGGAGCACGCGCGGCGGTAGCCTACCGGACGCGATGACAGCCGAGCACCGCCGTCCAAGTACGCGAGGAGCCGATCGGCTGCCGCGGCGTCCGAGCGCATCCGACTGCCTGACGCGGCATACGCGCGGATCTAAACGACTTCCAAGCAGTGTCAATGCCATGCAAACATGAAACTTAACTATTGTACAGAAGCCTGAATTTCCTTTAGCACAGTGTAAAATGCGCTCCGGCACGCCCCGACGCCGCCCGGTTGGTGTAAATCGTACATTAAGTAGGTATGATTAATTAAAACAATGCAAAAATTAAGTTTCGCTGAAATAAAACTTTCTACGTTAGCAATTTAATTGAATTCGAAGTACTCTGCCGAATAATTTATTCGGCTCACATAGTGACAAAGAATATTTGGAAGCGCGCTACATTTTTGTCGTAACAAGATGGTGTTCAATTTGTTAAAAGTTTTTGTATTGGTTTTGTTCTATTTGGTGGTGATAGATGGTCACTCGAAGAATTTAGCTTGGAATGGAGGTCCACTGCACCTAAATTGTGAATACGGAGCGGATCTGTGGATGACCAGTGGGTACGTGAAGGAAAACGTGATCGCTGTGAAGACGATACCGTATCAGGATGACATTTACGTCATCACGCCAAGGTAATAAGGGCTACTGAGCCTTCATACTAGGTCAACCAGAATGCGGAAAGTTCAGAAGCATTTATTTAACTGCCGACAATATAAAAAAAAACAAAAAACCCGTTTGCTTAAGAAGCGAACTCAAAACATATTCGCGAGTTGGCTGACCAAAACCTAGATGTATCCTCTGACTGCACAGCATGATTTTCTTCTTGTTAACGTCTTTTTAGTTCACTTCTTAAGCAGTCGGGTTTTTTTGATTTAACTTTTTTATTTATAACTTTTTAGTTTACATTTTTTTTGTCGTATTAGGTACATTTCACCTTATAAGTGTTATATATTTTTAAAATCATTTCTTAAAAAACCCTTCATTTTGATACCACACACGATGAGACGAATTGATTCTCGTAAGAATCATCAAAATCGGCCAACGCGTTTGGTCTCTAGAACGCCACATAAGAACAAACATACATAGACTGATAAACACATTACTTTCCTTCGGCAGTCGGGTCAACACTTGCACTGAGACAGGTGTTTCTTTCTAGTGGGTATAGAAATAATCTGTTATAACAATTTAATAACTACAAATGTTTTGTGTACTTTGCATGATTAACTTTTAGGATTAAAAAAACGCCTTGAATAATTTTCTAATTGTAGGTCCAATTGACAAATACTGCAATTAGCACTACTCTGAAATAAAATGTACAGTTGGTACATGTAACCTACTAGGTACTAGGTATTTACATAAACTGGTAATATGTTTAATAATTAATCACTTGACATAATATTCAAATTTCAAACACTCATGTCATTGAAAGATACATTTTTAAGAAACCAACTTTCACAGGTTATGTTCACTTTTTTTTTTCTTTAAAAAAAAAACATTGCCCCACACTAGGAATTTCGTCCTGTATCGCGGGTGCGTTTACAAACATATAAACAGACATACACAAACACCCTAAGCCGGAACAACTATCGATAGGTCATACAAATATTTGTTCCGTGCGGGAATCGAACCCGCGACACGTAGCGCAGCAGTCAATCGCTCAACCACTGCGCCAACCGTGCGCCCACTCCTACTTTTACGACGAATAACTTAATTACGGGTACCGCAAGTAAGTTTACTGCACATTAGGTGTTGGTACATCGCGGCACAGTATTCATCAAAACCTAAATAGTGTTCAATTTTTAAATCAAGAAAGCTGTCATGAAGAAGGAAGTGAAATACATAGATTAAGTATTTCATATGTTACTTCATCCTTGTTTTTGCATTGCCCGGGAAACCACTTAGCACTTTGTCTTGCGCTACAACGACTTACAGCGGAATCCTGCGATTATTGAGCTATTATTTACATAATTTAATTGAACTCGACGGCCTAGACGCGACATTATAGCCAATTGTGGCAATTATTTAAATCTATATATCCGATTGGTTGGTATTAAATCAATCCGATTATTATGAAATAGGAGATCGCATTTTCCTTCACGCTCAATTACTTCTAAACATACAATCTCATCTACATAGTATACATATTTTATTATCATCATCATCATCATCATCATATCAGCCGAAAGACGTCCACTGCTGGACATAGGCCTCCCCCAAGCGTCGCCACATTGACCGGTCCCGTGCGTCCCGCATCCAGCGAATCCCCGCAACCTTCACCAGGTCATCGGTCCACCTGGTGGGAGGCCTTCCAACGCATCGTCTTCCGGTTCGCGGTCGCCACTCCAGAACTTTTCTGCCCCATCGGCCATCCGTTCTGCGAGCAATGTGCCCTGCCCACTGCCACTTAAGTTTGGCAATTCTTCGAGCTATGTCGGTAACCCTGGTTCTCTTGCGGATCTCTACATTTCTGATTCGATCACGCAAGGATACTCCGAGCATAGCCCTCTCCATTGCCCTTTGCGTGACTGTAAGCTTTCTGATGAGGCCCATTGTGAGCGACCACGTCTCAGAGCCATAGGTCATCACTGGCAACACACACTGGTCATAGACCTTCGTCTTGAGACACTGTGGTAAGTTGGACGAGAAGACACCGCGCAATTTCCCGAACGCTGCCCAGCCGAGTCGGATTCGACGGTTGACCTCTTTCTCGAAGTTGGCCCTACCCAACTGGATCGTTTGTCCCAGGTAGACATAATCTTCCACAATTTCGAGTGTAGAGTCTCCAACCTTGATAGGAGTGGGTGTTACATGGGCATTCAACATAACCTTGGTTTTGTCCATGTTCATTTTAAGACCCACTCTTTTGGAAGCTCTACTGAGGTCATCGAGCATTATACTGAGGTCCTCCATGGTCTCAGCCATGACCACTATATCGTCGGCAAACCGAAGGTGAGTGATGTACTCGCCATTGACGTTGATGCCTAGCCCTCTCCAGTCCAGAACCTTGAAGACATCCTCCAGTGCAGCGGTGAACAGTTTCGGAGATATGACGTCTCCCTGTCTCACACCTCGCTGCAGAAAGATAGGTTCCGAGGTCTGATCCTGAAGTCGGACTGACATGGTGGCGTTTTTGTACAAACACTTCAACACCTCGATGTACCGGTAGTCGATTTGGCACCGTTGGAGAGACTGCAGTACAGCCCAAGTCTCGATCGAATCGAAGGCTTTCTCGTAGTCCACAAACGCTAAACAGAGAGGCAGGTTATACTCTTCGGTCTTCTGTATAACCTGCCGCAGCGTATGTATGTGGTCTACGGTGCTAAAGCCTTTTCGGAATCCGGCTTGTTCGGGAGGCTGGAAATCGTCAAACCTGCGCGCGAGACGATTCGTGATGACTCTTGAAAACAGCTTGTAGACATGGCTAAGAAGTGAGATGGGCCTATAGTTCTTCAACAGGGCATTGTCACCCTTCTTGAAAAAGAGTACCACCACACCCCTGCACCATGCCTGTGGCGTTTTCCCCTCGAGTATGACGGCACCAAACAACTTCTGAAGGGCCTTAAGTATTGGTTTTCCACCCGCCTTCAGGAGCTCGGCCGTAATGCCGTCATCACCCGGTGCCTTGTTGTTCTTAAGCTGTTTAAGAGCCATCCTAATCTCGTACAGGCTGACGTCCGGTATGTCTTCGGTATAGTGACGGGTCAATCTAGCTCTAGGGTCTTTTACTAGATTCGCGACGGGTTTAGTGGTTGACGTGTACAACTGCCCATAGAATTTCTCGATCTCCCTCAGAAGCTCCGGTTTGGCGGATATGATCCCGCCATCGTCGGTCTTCAGTTTCGTGAGCTGGCTCTGCCCAATAGACAGATCTCTTGCAAAGACCTTGGAGCCCTTATTCCGCTCAATTGCGTCTTTAATACGCTCAGTATTATAGCGGCGGAGGTCGCTTTTCAAGGACTTTGAGATCCGTCTATTAAGCTGCCGGTATTTCAACGCATCGTCTGAAGACTGCAGGATCATCTCACGCCTCTCTTTCATAAGCTTGAGAGTAGGATCAGAGATCTTTTTGTTTATATCTGTACGGCGGGTCTTGAAAAACTTAGACCCGACCGTATGGACAGCTTCCACGAACCCGTCGCTGTATTCGTCCACGGAGCTCCCTAGGCACTCGAAACGATTCTGGAGTTCGAGCTGAAAGCTCTCGGGGTTTTGGATCTGGATCTGTGCTGGACGGAGCGTTGACTTCATCAGTCGAGACCTTTCAAGCTTGATATTAATGTTCAATGTGCCTCTTACCATTCGGTGATCGCTCCCGGTTTTCACCGAATTGATCACAGAGACATCATTGAACATTTGCTTCTTGGTTGACATGATGAAGTCGATCTCGTTTTTTGTTGCACCATCGGGGCTTTGCCAGGTCCACTTCCTATGCTCACGCTTTCTGAAGAAGGAGTTCATCATGTAGAGGCCCTCCTTCTCCATAAAACTGGCCAGTAGGTGACCCCGGTGGTTCCGACGTCCAACTCCAAATTGCCCCACTTGCAGCTCATCCTCGTCTCGTTTGCCCAGTTTTGCGTTGAAGTCCCCCATGACAACGGTGAAGTGAGTTTTGAAACCATGCATGGCTATAGAGATATCCTCATACATGGTCTCTACCTCGTCGTCGGGGTGTGCCGAGGTCGGTGCGTAGACCTGTATGACCTTCAGCGAATATCTCGAGGATATTCTGAGTATAAGGTACGCCACCCTGGTCGACACACTCTCGATCTTCACCACGTTGTTCACAAGGGACTTGTGGACGATAAACCCGACACCACCCTGGGACTGCCGGTCACCCTCTCGGAAATAGAGCAGGTTACCGGATTTGAGGATTATCGAGTCCTCCCCCTCTCTTCGGACTTCAGATAACCCTATAATACTCCATCGTAACCTGCTCAATTCTTCCTCGAGTTCGGCTATCTTCTCGTCGGTCCGGAGTGTTCGCGTGTTGTATGTTGCCAGGGCCAGTCGTCGGTGTTTATTGGGGTAGCCGGGTTCACTCCGGGGATTCTTCGCACCCCTTGCCACGCCATCGCCTCGACCGCTACCGTAGTCGAGGGTAGACGGGCTGCCGGGTACTCGGGGCCGTTTTTCATTTGTGCTATTCATTTAGTTTGGGGGGGTTTGCCTTAATCGCCACGCTTGGCAGGCGGGTTGGCGATCGCAGTTTGTTGTTGAAGAGCACAGAGAACGCTGCTGCCCATTCTCTGGTGTATCCCTTAGTCGCCTCTTACGACACCCACGGGAAGATATGGGATGGTGAGATTCTTTACGTCCGACACCATACGGAACCATTTATTTATCTTTATCTAGATATATTTTATTATATCTAGATTTTTTTAAGAAGTGGTACCTACAATCAGAAATTAGGTGTTTTGGTATTTGACATATTGCCAAAGTAAACTTTAAACTTTGAACCTGGAAAGGCTTTGATATTGGTTTCCATAACCAATTCAACTATTGTTACGAAAAATAAAATTCGACACGACACGGCTGGCGCAGTGGTTGAGCGATTGCTTTTTGTCAGTAGGATTCTGACAGAACCCTCCACCTGGCCCAAGGTGGAGGACATCCATGTGGATTGCCACACGAAAAAATTGGTTGAGCGATCGGCTGCTGCGCCGCGTGTACGATTTCTTTTAGCCTACAAAGTTGATCCGGTCTGGTTGTTTGTGTATTTAAGTTTATATGTTTGTAAATACATCCATATTACAGGAGAAATAACAAGTGGGCTAAAGGTTTTTAAAAATTGGCATAAGTTTTTTCAACAATAAGAACGGCTAGACTAGGTGCGGGGCCGACTTCATAAGCGCAAATCACTCCTTATCTTTTTTTGCACGTTTGTAATTGCTTTATTGAGCTCTAATTAATCATTCCATTCTTTTTTGCCCGCAATGATTGCGTAAGGTCAACTATTTGGTACATACATTCTACAGATTAGCTTCTGGCTATTTAGAATACTAGATCAGTCATTAGTATTTTGACACAATAGCAGCCTTCATAACGTTTGATATGACACTCCCTTGTAACTGATACATTTAGCGCACGAGGCAAAGACCATGTAGCACCGCCACCAGTCGCGTAGCATAAAGCGCGTAGTACAGACCGCGCAGCACAGGCCGCGTAGCACAGTCCGCGTAGCACAGGCCGCGTAGCACAGGCCGCGTAGCACAGGCCGCGTAGCACAGTCCGCGTAGCACAGGCCGCGTAGCACAGGCCGCGTAGCACAGGGCGCGTAGCACAGGTCACGTAGCGAAAGGCGCAGACAAGAGAGAGACAGGCCACGCTGTTATGTCTAGGAACCTTCTTCTAGAAATCTTCAGTGTAAGCCCCTAGACCTATGTCAGGGAAATAGCACTGCTGCTAGATTTACTTGCGCATAAACGCTAATTATACCAAATTGTGAATTTGTTGTTAAATAATTGTCATGCGTGATGAATTTATGATTATACAAGACCGCTTATTGTTAAACGAATGCCTGTTAACATTCGAGATTAATGCTTAAGTACTTAATAAAAATAAATAAAAAATATTAACATTTCAAAACACTTTGTTTTACAGGGAAAGCTGTGGGTACTGGATACTGGCATAATCGATACGCTTTCGAATCCAAGATGCACGTGCCCGCCGAAAGTAGTTGTAATCAACTTACTCCTGGGAAAACTGATCAAGCGCATCGATATCTCTTCTATCTTGGAAGCAACCTCCTTGCTACAGAACATTGTCGTTGAATATGGATTAGGAGGCAAGACTTTCATGTAAGTATCTCTGCACCTAAATTAACATCATCTAGCCGTAGGACGTCCAAAACTAGACATAAGCCGCCACCATACGGTGCTTATAATTATAGCTTTTCGAAATTAGTTTCGAGCAAAATTAATCAGTCAATCAAAATAAATTAAAAAGAAATCGGTTTAGGCCTTAAAATAGTTTCACATTCTAACTGGACCATTATTTAATTATGTAACCTGCTATGTAAATGGGGCTATTATTAGTCTTGGCATGCCGTTGCTCTCTATTTATTTCATTTGTCTACCTATGGCCTACCTCAATAAAATAAAAGTTAGTCCGTTACATTATTTCAAAACCTGTCTAGGCGACACTGACTCCATATTTTGCAATACGCCTTGTCTTGTAATACCTATTACGAAAATAAAACAAAACTTAATACAATAATTAATCTTATAACGTCTCGATGTTTTGTAATCACCCACATCTTATATGCGCTAAATAAATACAAGCAATCTATCAGCTTATATCTGCGCTTTCGTAACAGCAACATACATAGGTAGGTAAATTAATCTTCTCCATAAGACTGTACAATTTCTGCCGTAAAGCGAATCTGCCGTAAAGCGAATCTGTCTTTAAGGCGCCGATTCCCTTGAGTAGCTGATTTTAAAATGAGAATCACGTCTAAACGGATAGTCGCAATTTTTTGGAAAAAAATATATGTTATATTAGACCATTTTCTTAATAATTTGATCTCAGAAAATTTTGAGTTTTATTCGTATAACATAGTGTAATTAATTTGTAAAGTTATGTCTAAAACGGACAAAAACACGACAATGGCACCAAAACCGCTGGGAGTATTTTAATGAAATCGACACCATCTCAAAGACAATTTAATTATCTACATTTTCATCTGAAGTTTTTTTTTTAAAGTCTTAGAATAATATGGAAAGTACAAAAAACGACAAAATTTTGGGTCGCGCGGGTGTTAAACGAGAGCGCGTTTTGTGACCTCAAGGTCGTTGGCGTTAGTCGTCGTCTTAAACGATTCTGTCCAAAGCGATCAAGGGTAGGTACCGCAACCTGCCTAGTCTTACCGTATGCAGCTGAAGACCAGCAGCCCAAATGCTTGAATTCGGCAAGGCGAAGTATTTAAGGCGCAGATACTCCTGAGTAGCTGATTTTAAAATGACAATCACGTCTAAACGGCTAGTCTGTAATGAATTGGAAAAAAAATAAGTTACATTAGACTATTTTCTTAATAATTTGATGTAAGAATTTTTTTAGTTCTATTCGTATAACATAGTGTAATTAATTGTCGTCTTACATCGCGTCTTTCATCTCGCATGTGATTGGTCGATTGATGGCGGTCAAATCCTGTGCCTTGCCGAATTCACTTACGCAATTAGGCTGCTGCATTTAGGAGCGATTAAAAATGAAGATGATCCTGGAGAGGCTGCATAGTAGATAATGCTTTAAAAATGCAAAGTCTGCGACTATGGTGAAGAGACTTCGTGTTGGTTTGATGATTAAATAATGAAAAAGATTAATACAAAGCATAATTGCGCAGTTACATCCTATAGTTACCTATCTAAAACAGTTTTATTATTTGTAGTAACTTAGCTAGTTACATAAGCTACTGACCTATTTTTTAACGACCGTCCTCTAGATATGCATCAGACGCGTCGCGTGGCGCAGTCCTCGTGCACGAGATCTCATCGGGGGAGGGGTGGTCGGTGGTGGCGTGTGGACCAACCACTGGACTGCAGATCGCGCTTGTGAAGCGGATGGCGCACACCGTGTTGATCCTGGTCAGGCTTCACTATCCTGGCATCATTGAATTAGATACCACTGCTTTACGAAGGAAGGATTCGCTTACGCCGCTCACAGGTGGGTAAATATAAATCTAAAGTTGCGTCTAGGCTAGGCGAGCCGAGCACGAGTGGACCACGAATAAGACGGACTCGAAAGCCTCGGACGAGCACACTACTTACCCAGCATTTGCTTACGGACGAAACCTGATAATTATGTAGGAATTTCAGTTGCGCATAAGGTAAGCCCATCGGAGACTCTGGGCGGCAATACCAAACTCCTGAATGAAATGAAAATTCTAGGTGAGACTCAGAAATTTGAAAAGTTTACGTTTTAGTGATAATTTAGGATATCTAATATGTAGGTACAGGAGCTTTAAAATTAGGTAACTAATTGTTGCTTTCGTGCACTTAACTATGCAGAAGTTAGAGAAACATGAGAATTTGCAGGATGCAGGAACGAGCTCGAAATTATTGGCACCCTTTGTTTACATAATTATGCAAGAGACTCCAACTCCAACCTGAGATTTTATTGACAGAACATATTTTAACAAAAAAACCGGCCAAGTGCGAGTCGGACTTCGTTCCGTACCATTACCTACCTATCGCAAAAAACGGCAAAAAAATCACGTTTGTTGTATGGGAGCCCCCACTTAAAATTTATTATATTCTGTTTTTAGTATTTGTTGTTAAAGCGGCAACATAAATAGATACATCATCTGTGAAAATTTCAACTGTATAGCTATCACGGTTCATGCCTGGTGACAGACAGACAGACCGACGGACCGCGGAGTCTTATTAATAGGGTCCCATTTTTACCCTTTGGATACGGAATCCTAACAAGTAAAATTTCAAAATTTAAAGAACCCCCGACAGATTTATCTTGCGAAAACACCCTGATTCAAACAGTAAAACGCCCATAACTTTTGAACGGCTGAACCGATTTTATTCAAACATAGCTAAGAACACTCTTGACAAAATCACCTTTCAAACAAAAAAAAACTAAATTAAAATCGGTTCATCCGTTTAGGCGCTATGATGCCACAGACAGACACACAGATACACAGCAACACACGTCAAACTTATAACACCCCTCTTTTTCCGGCGGGGGTTAAAAAGAAACAGACAAGGGACCACATCTATGCTACGCAAAACGTATCCGCTCCCCTAGTCGTGCCCCATTCATGCTCAACTCGCCTAACAAAGCCATTATCCCCACTAGGTAGGTAGGTACATAGGATCCCATCTTTTCTGATTTATTGTTAACAGAATTTCGTTGCTGACTGTACCTACAATAAATTATTTAAATAGAAATTCTTTGTTACATAACTTTTTACGGCATAAGGCCAGCTAAAGCGCGTAAACTAAAGTAAGTAGGTACCTAATAAAATGTAAATAGGCAGTTATCGCATACCTAACAAACAATGCAGTTTTTTTATTGAATCCTACAGCAAATACAAAAAAAAGGTGCTTATTACATACATAATGCAATTTTTTTTTGTTATCAGTATTCGGCGAGCACAGCAAGCCAGTGGTGTTGCTGGGTGCAGACGGCCACCACGTGTATCTCCGTCACACTGAATGTTCAGACGTGTTGGTGTGGAACACACGCGACGCGTACAACTCGTCCCGGCTAGACAACATACACTCCGCGGGCCCACGACTGACCACCACTGCTGTGGTTGCTGATCCTTTAAAACCTGTAATCCTAGTACTAGATTCTAACTATCTAGATACTCTTCAAGGGGATTCACCTACTTATCATAAAATTACTTTCGTGAACAAAAATGTTCATTAAATATTATGTAATTGATTTAGTTATGTCAAAATCTATTAATTTATTTGATTGCTTTATCAAGTTGTCCAATGTTGACTTTACGACACTTAGATAGATACTTGTTTTAACTTCTTGTAGGTAACTACATATGCAGATATTTCGTGTTCGTAGTTTAACACAACTGATCTTTGTGTCTCTGAATTGGCTGCGCATTAGCTATTTTTGTGTCCATATTGAAAGTGAAGATAGCATTGTATAACTGTCTCTTTCACTCGCTTACGTTTGTCGCATCATAGGTACTATCTCGCTTACTCTATGCAGTTAAACTGTTTCTTGCGCAATAGTTGACAGAACTAACTTCAGAGACACATTTATAGGAAGTAATTCTTGTAACACCTGTTACAATGTTTACTCGTCCGGTATGGTTTAAGCTAAATCATACAAAAATAGAGATTACTTCACTAATTTCATTTTATTTATTTAATTTAAGCTTTATTGAACACCTTAAAATAAACTTAAAACTAATAGACACACAATGGGCGGCCTTATCACAGTCTGCGATCTCTTCCAGGCAACCTGGTATGCCATTGCCAACCATTTTAGGTATCTAGAAAAAACTTGTCTTCCATTTAATTCGTTTGAGATAAATGGCAGATAAGGTCGAATATGCATGCTGCAACATTCGTCGTATAGAAGTGTGTGTATGTGCTAATATATATACCTATATCCTAATAATAGCTTTCCGGAATCGATTTGAATGTAGGTACCTACAGCATATTACATGAGAGACTAACAATTTATCAAGTTAGTTCAAGGTGGGCACCTTTCGATACCATTGTCTGCTATTTGACTGGTCTCGATTTAGGTTATGCTGTGTCAGTGATCAAACAAGGTGTTGATTTAAATTCTTGGTTTTGCTCCACTTTTATGAACAAAAAAGGTCCTCTTTGAGTGATGCCCACGCTAACCGAAATTGACAATGTAGCCGAGTTGTGAAAGCAATGACTCGAACTATAACCCACTTTCAAACTTATTCTAATCTAGTTTGTAGGAGTAAATAAAACGACTCAATTGTGGACATAACGCTTATATTTTAACATAACATGGTGAAATTAAAATAAACATCTTTAAATTAAAACAACGAACATAATACAAATATTCGGAGGTCGACCCATGCCACATTATTAAGGCATTTTATGCTTCAAACGGTGTAGAAATCAGCCTAGGTACTTTTCACATTAAAAGTGTGAATATTAAATCATTCAAACATCAACCAGCATTTATTGTACATTATGGGTCAAAAGTGCAAAACAGAAAGGCAATTTTTTTGTAGGCAGCAGAATTTCAACTTTTCGCGGTTAATAGGAATAATCTATACTTTAATTTATAAACAAAATATTAAATCAGTTGTGGGTAATTTAACTTCTTCTACAAAAACTAGCCTTTTGAGTTTTGGGAGAGTATGACTGCACTTTAAACCCTTGACTGTACCTAGCTATGTTTATTTATTTAATTATCTTGTTGAACACATAATTCAAATTACACATATTTTACGTGTCGGTACCTCCGAAGACTTATAAATATATATATAAATAATAATCTGCGATAAAGTTGAGAGCCAGACATTTATACTTAGATGAATTAATAACATAATCAACTTTCCAATACAACAAAATTAGCATAATGTTTTAAATTAAGCACTTCGGCATGTATCCAGAAACATTTCAGCACTGAACCAATTCTATCACAATAGTTGTCATTCCTTTTGTTGACCTATTTATTATACCACTAAAAAATCATTCATACCACAGTACTATTTTATTGTCAAAATAAAATATAACGCATTATACGAATCAAGAGGACTTTACTTTTTATATAATCTGTCTTCTAATCAATGCTGGAAATGTCACTGTATAGTTCTCGCCAAACTTCTCGGCCGCTCTGAAGTTGGCTACAAAAACAGCACCGAACCGTGCCTTGCGCATCGGATAGCCAACTTCAGGGCGGTCCAGACGTTTGGCGAACACTATACTATCTCGTAGGAAGTTTTGTATCCTGAAAAATAAAATGGATCACAGGTACATTGTTTAGGCCACGTTACAGCACAGACTAACACAGATAACGCACGAGGCGGTAGATAGCTGCTCGTCAGCCAGTCGGCGCACCAAGCCCGTTCGTATTGCGATATCTGTCTCATTGATTGTGATAATTTAACAAAAAATGTCTTAACATTAACATTAGAAATGAGATGAAAAACTGAAGTTCTTGCAGGTTTCAGTAGTAGCGCTACTGAGTGCAAAAAACGAAAAAGAAAGGGGGTAGACCGATTTGTCTCCTCATAAACACTCACCCGCAAAAACTTCAGTTTATCCGTGATCATGGTGCTTGCAACAGCACCAAAATATCGGAAACTCGCAACAAACAGTAAACATGGTAAATATCCAGTTTCTAATGTTAATGTTAGTGACCATGACAGTTTAAAAACTTAAAAAATGTCTTTTAATAAAATTTAATTTCAATACAATAAATTAATCAAAAAATCATCACGGTAAAATGTATAAAGAAATTATGTGCATCGATAAAAATCATATATTTTTATTATTTACAAATTTTTTTTATTCATCCAAATTCAAATATCAGTTTAGGTAAATAATAGCAAATCACAAATAAAAACATACATATAACCCACGTTATATGTACAATATTTTGTGAATAAAAAAACATTTAATAAATCACAATGATCTCGCGTACTCCTTGCAAGTGGCATTAATAAAAATCACGGTAGACAAATACCAAAAATACTCGTCGCATACGTTATCTATCAGTTATCCAAGTTTTACTTATACACGTAATATTTCGCTTACCAATATGTATATTGTAATAGCTATACAAATCTTTAGTCACAGTGTACACAGCTAAATGTATTTATTTCTGTTCAATTTTAAAATCACAACATCTCCAGGGCCAAGGCACATATGTGATTACTTATAACGCCCTCTAGCTACTTTCAATTAATTGAAGTTATTATTTTTATCTACAGATTGTACGTTATTACATAATATAGTTACATGATTATTATTTTATATCAGAAAAGGGAAAAATCGAAATGTAAGAGGGCATGATTGGTCCTATTTGTTGAACAAATATTTTGTTAACTATGAATTTAATATTGTCGTCGATAATCTCTGATCTAAATATTAAACAGAATCTGAAGGCCACATTACCTCTTAAAATATATCTGAAAGGATTGATAAAGATAATATCCCGATGTAGAGTGTAGTTTATAGAATAGTGCCACTATCTTATTTTACTAGCAAGACTACGGAACTTAAGCTAGTAGTGCGTTTTAGTAATTACAGAATAATTGCCGAATGCAATACAAAATAAGATCAATGGCAGTAGATTTACATTAGTAGCTACATACTTATAAATTTTTGAAAGTAAATTTATTTAATTATTCTCACCTCCAATTATAGTTTTATTAATATCGATAATGTTAAAAATATTTATTAAATATTCTATCAGCGTCCCTGCGACGTTCGCTCACTTCGGGATATAACCTTATATGATACGAGTACAATATTTATATAGTTGTGTTAGTCATTTGGTTGTCTGCGTTGAATAAAATGAACTATAACAATAAATATTAAATAAACATGAATGAGAAATAAATTAACTAAAGACATTAGGTTAGAAGCCTCTGCTATAATGTTGCCCTATTAAAAAAATGTTGCTTATGCACAAATGAACTGTCAGCTACACGAAATCTTCAGATCTATGTTTAAGTAGAAAATAAATAAAGAACAGTAGTACAAAGTATGGTATTCTTCAGACCTTATCTGTGGCTCTCACGTGGATATTCGAGTTTTCCAAACAGCGGACTTCTCTCCTGTAAATATGATGTAGTTATATAGATAAATGGAATATGTACATCAATTAATGCATTCAGTATACCCTATATGAAAATATATCTATCCATATGAAAATTTATCTACACTCACAACGTAATGTTCCAAATATGAATTAAAAAAATATTGCATAAACACGTACTTTATATTCGTGGATAGGTAAAATAAAAAAAACCATTACAGTTCAACATTTTCCTTCGATTTTCAAACAACTGCATCATAAAATAACTTTTTTAATTTTTATAGCACACTTTTACTTTTTAATTTATTGGCGCTTATGGGCTCACTGACATTGACAGTCATGGTACAATGAGAATCTAAATTGCCCGCCATACTGCATATTTTTCCTTTTCCACTTTTATTTTATTTCAACTGTATGAGTGAAGATAAAATAGTGTATGCAACGGCATATAATTAGGTATCAAAACACTCGCGTGATAATATTATCACATTCGGCTTCGCCTCATGTGATAAACCCACGCTCGTGTTTTAATAACCCCTATTATATGACCATTGCATAATCTACTATTTTATATCACATGTGTCATAATCATTATAAGCATGCAAAGTCATTATAAAACGCATCTACAATCAAAGAATGACTAACCTGTCCTATGAGATTCCCCTGTCACATGATTGGTGTGTCTAGGAACAATGAATTTCGACTCCTGGAACATTGATAACATTAAATCTTCGGTGGTGGGATGATATTCGACTTCGTTAATACTAGCTACTAATGGAGAACTCTCATAGTTCCTGTTGGTGTCCCGCGAGCCCGCGGGGCGCGGCGGGTAGTCCACGGAGCGCGGCCGGCGCGAGTCCACGGGCGTCATCTTAGGGTTCACATGCACGTCTTTGTGGATGTAGGGCTCCAGAGACACGCTCGTTTGACTATCGTGTTCGCTTGTGTCTTCAATATCCCTATTATTATTCCCGTTCACCTCCACAATCAGCGGCCGCTGAAGCGTCGGCGACTGCACCACGGAAGCTGCGTTGTGAATAACGGTCACGCAAACTGTGTGCTTCACCGGAGACGTCACTTCACTAATACTATCATCGGGAAGACTGGCAACACTGCGGGACAGTGAGGGGCTGTGCGTGGGAGCTGTGATATCCGATTCTGAATCCACCTCGTTGGTGGGCTCTTCAATTTTAACTTCTTCAATGACGCTCTCCTCTTTCACCTCGGTTAGTTCGTTTACAGTTTCGGTCGTTCGTTTCACGTATTTCGGCATACGTAACGCCCAATGGCCGTTGTGCTCGTCAGAGGAACATGAATGTGTAACAATTGGTTTCTTGCGCTTATAAAAAAGCATATAAGCGGTATTATTAACTAGTTCACTGTATGCATTTTCATCATCGACTGGCGTGACTTTAGAATCATCGAATTTGTACCAATGGCCGTCGTATGGGTTTTTACATGCTGCCGTGTAGTGTCCAGTCTCCAGGTCGTCGCCGTGGTGGTAGCAGATGGCGTACAGGTCGTACATGTTGTACATGTTGTCCCGCGCGGCGCCGGCGGCCCGCGAGTGGCGCCGGCGCGGGGAGCGCGAGTGTCCCGGCGACTCCGCTATTTGTACATTCCTTCTAACAAGATGCGGCGTCATATCAAAATCATTCAAAGGAAACTCTACCATTGCTGTTAATTTTGTGCTCGTACGACCTTTTGCTTGCCTGAAAATATATTGTCTTTAGAAATCAACAATAAACAAAAAAAATAATTAAAGTAAATAAAAATACTCACTGTCGAAACCGCTTTAAATGTATTACTAAAATATCTGGAAGAGACCAAAGACCGAGAGTCTTCACCACAGGCATATATCGCTGACACTGCGGACATCTAAAAAAAGAAACAAAAACACATTCATTAAGGCCCCATCCATTCATTAGTCTGATAACTTTTAACTGATGACTAAAAATGGCGGTTTGACAGCTTTTGTATAGAAAATATGTTAAACGCCCATTTTTATTCCGCAGTTAAAAGTTATCAGACTATTTAAAAATCGACCCTAAGTAATTAAAACTTGGTGTAAACTGCCCGTATCCTCGCAATCTTAGCTGCAGACATTGATGTATTAAAAAGAGGTAGATACGGGACTGCTCACAGCGCTTGGTCCTACTAATGTAAGTGAATGCCCGCAGCGGGCACTCAGTCGCGCACGGCACATGGTTGATCCCACAGCTCAATAATTTCAGTGTTTTTATATTTTTTTGCAATAAATACGCATCAAAATGACTTCTTGTGTAGCTAAACAGTGTTTAAATAATACCAGAAAGAAAAATAAGTCACACGGGATCACTAACCACTCGTAAGTACAGTCAAAAATGTTAATTTGTTGAAAATTACAATAATGTTCGCGACGATACGTCACCATTTACATAGGTAGTCATATGTAAAAAATAAATAGTATTGACAGACACACGTCTGCTCACCCCAGAGCGCCATCGCATACTAAGCGATGTCGGTAGGTGAAAAAACCTTTTATAGTAAAGCTCGTAACTAATTTTTGCTCATGTTTTTGAGACACTAAAATTATATTTTATGTGTCTATCAGTAGGTAATAGAATTATATAGTCTAATAACAATAAATTAGAAGCTTTAATATGCATACTGATTGTGTTATTACGGAAAGAAACAAGTATTTAACTCCGTAAAACACAGCCATCATCAACGAGCGTTTAGTTCACAATGACCTGTAAGAGGGCGGCACCTTATATTTATACTAAAACCAGTTTTTGTAGAATTTTGATAACTTTAAACTCATGTTTTGGGGGCTTTTACATAGTTTATAGTGTGAATATAGCGCTTATGTGTTAGAATTATACATAAGGTACCTTAGTTATATGATAAATGTATAGGTTTAAGGAAATAAAAATATTTTGTTTACTTATTTTAGACCCCCCGTTTTGAGCAGGGTATCAGGTGGTGCTATAGGTATTCTATTCACCAACCAATCAGATTGCTTCCTTACATATAATTGTTTTGTTAGGAAACACCATCTAGGTGTTCTAGATAGGATGGCTGGATGCCATGACTGAGAAATTATACATAATAGCAGTACATGGCCAGTCTTAATGCATTTTTACTCTAAAAAGGGAAATACACATACATTTTACTCAAGTAAGTGTTTGGAAAATTCGTTACAAGCCGTTTTAGCGCTTCTAGGTGACCTAGAATTTTGTCTAGGCCCTATAAATAGACAGCACCTATGTAATTCTAGTACATGGGCGTCACTTACTTGAGAGGATGTGTCTGTGTATGCCGGCATGGACGTTTCTATGCGGCTGCCGATGTGTCACTGCGTCCAGGGACATTTGGTGCCTGGTCAGCTATAGATATGCTGTCTGAAGCATTACCTTCGTGGACCCTCAGGCAGGCGCCTACACTCAGTCATGACACAGAGCTAGTATATAGGGGTATGTAACGCACACAGACACATTAGAGATGTGAGACGACGTAAAATTTAGTATTCGGCCGCTTCCCGGCACCTTAAGCTGCGGAAAGGCTGGTGGTACACCCATCAGGGTACCGCCGTCAGACAGCCTAGTTTTCCAGCTACCCAACCACACTTCCGGAAGGAGCTTAGCTCTGGTGGTTGAGGAGTTAAGCGACCTGATATGGTGCGAGGTTACATGGATTTGCTATGTAAACAAACTTGTAACAAACGATAACTCATCAGGGGTTGGACATGTAGCTACCGGACTTCTACCTTGGGATAGCCCATCACGAGGGCTACCCGGGTGTGAATGTAACTTAAAAATCCACCCAGCGGTCTGAGTAGGAATCGAGTTTATGTGCCAAGATCAGGGGCATAAGCTAACTTCTCGCACCAATTCGCGGCTGTACGCCTGAATGTTTTGAATATAACTGTAACACTTATGTGTGTCAACGGCCCAGTAGGAGGGCTCCAAGTCCCTCGCTGGTACCCTAGAGCTAACATGTCTAGTTTTAGGAGAAACTCGATTGTAAAGCTTCAAACTGGCGGGAATTCCCTTTCTTCGACGTTCTCCTTACGAGAACTCCCTGATGGTAGGGGCTAGGGACCTGGATCAAAGACCGGAGGGAAGGTCTCCTCGAGACCTATCCAAAAGTACAAGTTTCACCAGAATCGGTCCAGTGGAAGGGTAGTTCCTGTCAGTTTCAAGCTACGAGTCTTAGCGTATATTATTTTGAAAATAAAAGTTTTTGCGGTCGGAATGTTGTGGTCCTCGTCGCAGTCGAGTTCGCTTCTTTAATAGTGCGCAGGCGCGTGAACATTTCGTAGCCATTATTTCACTTAAAGTATTTCCACGCATCATTGCGCATCGAGGACCATGAAGGAACATCGCTTCTGGCCATGAACAAATAGTTTTATTTAACCTGGACATCACGTTTTTCACCTCAACCTACTTGGCAGCCTTCAAGTGTCTCCAAGGTCCATAGTTACCAGATGACAACTGAACAATAGGTGCAAGGGGCGTCAACGCGTTCAAGCAGGAGCCTTACAACCTCCTGATTGCCTGTCGGTCTTGGACGATCACGTCCGTCCCGTACATTTGCTGGTCCTGTCGAGCCGAATTTTCTGGGAAACATACCAGACCAGCGGACGCTGTGAAGATATAGGCCAAGGAAGAGCCTTGTTCCCGAGAACAAAGAAAACTGATGTCCCATTCCTGTGAAAAAAGAAACCTGATGCCCTGGGGACACGAACGCTGCCTTGAGAACAAACAAGCCTGATGTAAAGTGACCTTATATACTGAGGTTACATTCCTGTTTCTTGGGTAATGTCAAAACGTATCGTTCCTGTGAAAACTAGTACCTGAGAACAAAGAAAACTGACGCTCACGCCTGTGAACATTCGTGAGAACAAAGAAAACTGATGCTCAAATATCTCAAGGTACCCTCAATATAAATCTGGTAAGATTACACACCACACAAATGTGCCAACTGGGGTACTAAGCGTTGCGTTCGTGAGAAAAGTTCCAGGGAAATAAGAATACTGACGTTCCATCTCGTAAACCTTACAAGTGCCAGGGTTAAGATCATGTTTCTTTAACAGTCAAAAACATAGCGTACACTCTGGGACGATAGAAACCCTTTCCTGGGTGAGATAACCCAGTTACTGGTCAGCAACCGTATTACTGGGTGATTAGCGTCGTCAAAAGGCGCAACGTACTATCGTCTCATAGTAGAAACTTCCAGAGCGACTACAGTCGTGAAGAGTGCACGAGTGGATTAGGCCCACGCGTGGACTACCTGGAAGACAACCATTTTGCTGGGACACAGCAGCCATTCCTGAGCTATTCCTGTGGTTCTACCGGCTTCCTGAGAAGCTAACCGTTCCCGTGTGATTACCGTCGCGAAAATACGGTTTTTTGAGCTGTTTCTGTTGTGTAACCTGCTTACTGAGAATTCACAGTAATCGAAGATTACACAGAAACTGTATCCTGAAGGAATATAGCATAGCCTAAAGAGTTATCGCTAAGAAACTCATAATCGGAGTTTTCAAACAGCGTGTTGGGAGCTCGTTTAGGAGATAGAACGAACATACGACGTTCATAGAATTCCTGAAGGGTTACGGCTGAAGGATTATCGCTGAAGCGTTATCCAAGAAGAGGCTTACACACAGAAGCATATTGAATAGTCGTGTGGGCGACTTGTTCTATAAAATAGAACGAAAAAATAGTTGCTGAAATTTCCTGAAGCGTTATAGCTGAAGGCTTATTTTTGACTTAGAATTTGTTTAAAAACAAATAGTCGTTATCGAGATAGAAGCTCTCGATCGAAGTCTGGAGTTTCAAACCTGGATATCTGGAGTCTGAAGTGACTACTAACGTCAAGAGTTGGACCAACAGTTCAGTGATTGGTACCAGACCGGCTGCTCATCCTTGGAGGCTGCTGGACAAGTTGACACTTAGACAACAGTAAGTACAGTGAAAACATATGCTCATGTGCTTACCCATTTTGTGTTGAAAGTCTTATAGTGAACTTGTTTACGTATCAACATTGAAGTTTGAAGCTGATTTGGAACTTATAGTTTTGAAGACTGACTAGCGACTTATAGTTTGAAGAATAACCTGGAGTTAAGAGGGTCGGATATAACCCGGAGTTTAAACTAACCCGGAGTTTGGAGATACTTTTCGAAGTTTGAAAAAGGAAGCGAACCCTCTTCAAGCCGACGACTGAAATCGGACTTAACCCAGAGTTACCACTTAGCAGTTTTCAAGAAAAAATTAAGTTTGGACATAGCCGTTTTGAAGCTCGAAAATAGATGTCAACCAGTTCGTGTTGAAGTCTAGAGTTGGACTCAGCCGATTCAAACTGACATATTGAAGAAGTCTAGAATTGGACTCAGCCGTTTCGAGCCAACGTTTTGAAGACAAGTTGAAGATTGGACTTGGACTTGGCGTATTCAAACTGAAATTTTGAACCAATCAGGATGCCGACTACCAGATCCCAGGACAAGAGGCCTGAATCATGGACAGTCCCCATTGAGCGTCCAGGTGCGGGCGTACAACATCAGCTGCCCCCACGCTCACCGTCTACTACTGAAGGGACAGAAAAGTCCATACCAGTCAGAAGCCCACCAACGTCACAGATAGGTGACAACACGCCCACACATGTGGAGGAGGAACCACAGGAACCAAGCACACGCAGGAAGGCATCGAAATCAGAAGATTCTTCAGAAAAAACACTGAAGCCTTCTGGTAGAAAACAAAGGATCCAGGATAAGACCTTTGTTCAAGGAGAAGTAATGGCTACCCGGGGTGACGCCCGTATCGAACATACTGGACCGCCGTCAACTAGCAAGTCGACCCGGTCACGTAAGAAAATTTCAAGAGCTCGTGAAGACTTATTGAAAATAAAGTTGGAACTCGCTAAGTTAGCACTTCAAAAAGCAGAAGAAGAAGCTTCTGAGGATGAATATATGGATGACAGAAATTCTAATGAAGAGTATGTCCGTTCGTGGCTCGAAGAGGCGCCAGAGCCCACACCGTTGAGGGAGAATGACGTCGCCAAAGGGGACAATGACGATTGGACCCCGGCTGCGGCCGTCGACGCTATAGCGGACTCCCGGAAACATATCGACCATATAGAACATCCACAAGTGAAGTCTAACATCGAACCACCTAGGACAGAGCCGTCCAACGTGGAGCCGCCAAGGCAAATAGAAGCGAAAGAGTCACTCCGTCCTTTTCTAACGGAGCTGACATCCGCTATAGCGTCGCTAGCCGACAGAAAAATCGAACCATGGACGCCTAACCGATCGGCGTCGCAGGTTATCATGACTCTGCCGAATTTCGGTGGAGCTCATACAGAATGGCTATCTTTTCGAGCCATTTACGAGGCAACTCATGCCTACTTCAGCGACATAGAAAACACGGCAAGACTCAGAAGGAGCTTGCGTGGTCGCGCACTGGAGACAGTGAGCTCAGAGCTCATCGGGAACGCAAAGCCGGATGAGATCATGAGAGAATTGGAACTACAGTTTGGACGTCCTGACTCAATAGCTCAGGCCGAAACAGACCGACTTAGAGGGCTACCAAAATGCAGCGAGTCGCCCAAGGACATCTGCACCTTTGCAAGTCGAGTCAGAAGCGGAGTTGTCACTCTGCGAGCTCTCAAGAAGGGGCACTATCTGCTCAATGCCGAGCTGGTGCGCCAGCTAACTGAGAAGCTACCCAATTCTCTGCGTGTACAATGGTACAGAACGTACACGGAAAAGTACCAGTCGCTGCCGGATCTGTCACTCTTCAGCGACTTCATAACCGAGCAAGCTCACTTCTGCAGTGCATTCGCCCCGCCTGAGAACATCAAGGAAACGGATTCTCTAGCGGGAAAACGCGTCATACAACGGACGCATACAGCTACCGACAAGCCGGTAAACAAATGTCGAATTTGCGACAAAAGTGGTCACTACGCGTCTGACTGCCAAAGGTTCAGAGACGCAGCAAGTGACAAAAGATGGGAGCTAGCCAAGAATTACAACTTGTGCTATCGCTGCCTAAGACAACGTCGTGCTGGACACACTTGCAACAAGAAGCAGTGTGATCATAAGGGGTGTACAGCCACGCACCATCGACTTCTTCATAGGGGTAAGAAGCCTCAAACAGACAGGACAAGGAAGCCTGCTGTTCCAGAAGAGAAGAAGGAGTCTCAGGAGACGGTGGCCAGTTCGCGAACTGAATCGAGTCAAGCTTTCCTGAAGATGATACCGGTCCGGGTAATAGGACCGGCGGGAGAGGCAGACACATACGCACTCCTTGACGACGGATCCACCGTTTCGCTGATCGACGAAGCAATCGCTCAGCGAGTGGGAGCAGTGGGCCCAATCGACCCTCTGAAGATCGGTGCTATTGGAAACACCATGATCGACACTCCCTTATCGAGACGTATAACCGTCACTCTCACAAGTCGTATGAGAGATAGGGTGCCCTTCAAGGCGCGCACCATTTCGAAGCTCAACCTGTCACCACAGGCAGTCAGTCAAGAAGACGTAGCCCGCTGTAGGCACCTTCGAGACTTGACGTCGCAGCTTACGTATCCTGCTGGAGTGCCAAAGATACTCGTCGGCCAAGACAACTGGCATTTGTTGTTGGCCACTGAAGTCCGCAGAGGACCTAGAAGCCAACCCATCGCGTCGAAAACCATGATGGGCTGGACATTGCACGGCGCGCACACCAGAACACTGGGCCAGCAGGTGCACTATGTCAACGGGTGTCAGTCCGTTGACGCAAGGCAAGATGCGGAACTGAACGAGCAGCTCCGTGAATTCTTCGCTATCGAGTCGTTGGCTATCAATCCACGACAACCAGCTTCTGACCCCCAGAAGAGGGCAGAAGATATACTGAACCGTCACACAAGACAGTTAGGAAATGGGCACATAGAAACCGCTATGTTATGGCGGGACGAGAAAATAGAGATGCCCGATAGTTACGAGACAGCACTCAAAAGGCTAGTCTCCATAGAGAAGAAGCTGGATAAAAACCCCGCTCTTCGTGTGAAATACACACATCAGATGGACTCCCTGATAGAAAAGGGATATGCTGAGAAGGCTCCCAAGTCAAGCACGCCAGGAAAAACCTGGTACCTGCCTCATTTCGATGTCTTCAACCCCATGAAGCCAGAGAAAATTCGAATAGTACATGATGCCGCCGCAAAATCGAGAGGAAAGTCACTCAACGACTTCCTGCTAACTGGACCAGACTTGCTGCAGTCGCTGCCCGGCGTCATGATGAGATTTCGTAGACACTGCGTGGCCATCTCCGGAGACATAGCCGAGATGTTCATGCAAGTAAAAGTACGAAGTGAAGACCGAGACTCACTTCGCTACCTATGGAGAGGCAACAGAAGAGATGGAGCCCCAGAAGAATATCGTATGACGTCCATCATTTTCGGCGCGGCAAGCTCGCCGTGCACCGCTATCTTTGCGAAAAATTGGAACGCAAGAAAGCACATCGAACAGCATCCAGTAGCAGTGAAAGCTATAGTAGAGAGCCATTATATGGACGATTATCTGGACAGCTATAAAACAGTCGAAGAAGCGACAGAAGTCGCGACAATGGTGAAGAAAATACACCAACAGGCGAAGTTTGACCTAACAAAATGGGTATCAAACAGTAAGCGCCTGATAGAAAATATCGATCCGTCACAAACCTGCACTGAGGTTGTGAACATCGGAGATACAGTAGGCGCAGAGAAAATACTCGGCCTGATTTGGAGACCTAGTGAAGATACGCTAGGTTTCAACCTAACGCTTGCGAGACTGCCGCCAGGAATTTTAGAAAAGGAGGCCCCTACAAAAAGAGAGGCTCTCAAAATTGTTATGTCGTTATACGACCCCCTAGGACTAGCCTCGCCTGTTACGATTCGAGCTAAACAAATATTGCAAGAAGCTTGGAGGCGAGGCGTCGATTGGGACCAGCTATTAGACGCTGACCTGGCATCTCAGTGGAGAAGTTGGATCGAAAACCTGCGGCAGCTCAAGGGCATCAGCATACCAAGATGTTATCCTGGTTATAGTGATGCCACAGAAATACAAATACATGTATTTACCGACGCAAGCGAGTTGGCATACGCAGCAGCTGTGTATTGGCGAGCCACCACAGCAGTAGGCACACAGAAGGTGAGCCTAGTCATGGCCAAGGCGAGAGTAGCTCCATTAAAGCTACAATCGATACCGCGCCTCGAGCTGCAGGCAGCGGTGATGGGAACCCGTCTGGCTGCAGCTGTGAAACGTGAACACGACAACAATCCATCGTCGGTCACGTATTGGACAGACAGCAAAACAGTCTTGTCGTGGATAAGAAAAGGAGCACGAACCTATAAAGCCTTCGTAGCTCATCGCATAGCTGCCATAGAAGAAGGTAGCAAAGTGGAGGATTGGCGATGGATATCCACGAAGTTGAACATCGCCGATATAGCGACTCGTGACGTGCCGCTGAGGTTTGACTCACAACACGAGTGGTTCTGTGGCCCAAGTTTTTTGTATGAAGACCCTTCTTCATGGCCATCAGAAAAACCTCCAATCACAGAAGAGACAGGAGAGGAAAGAACGCTCACTGTCACAGAAAAAGAAAAATCTGTTTTGGAGAAAATAACAGACAGACATACATACACTTCGAAGCTCATAGAAGCTATACCTAATCCCGTCAACTTTTCGAGATGGGAGCGGCTATTACGTGCGACTGCTACCGTCCTACGTTTTATACATCTCTGTAAACAAAGGAAAGAGAAAACGTTCTACAAAAGAACCCGGAAAAACGCTGAGGAGGACACGGACTGGCGAAAGAAAAAGAAGACAGCGACTGCAGCAACCAAGCCGTCATACATAGCGCCAGAAGTCCGAAAGCAGTACATAGATGCGAGCTTTCTTCAAAAAGCCGAGAAAATACTCGTACAAGTTGCACAGCAGCAATCGTTCGCTCAAGAAATAGCTAGATTGCATGCACATGAAATAGTGGACAAAAATAGTCCGCTACACGCGCTGCAAATAGAAGTAGTAGATGACCTACTACGTATTAGAAGCCGTATAGCCGCCACTGACGAGGTCACAGAAGATGTAAGGCGACCGCCAATATTACATGGCGACCATCATATAACCCAGCTCTATATAGACTGGACACACCGCAGCTTACTACATAGTGGGACTGAACTCACAATAAATGAGGTACGGCAGCATTATTGGGTCGTAAGGATGCGTCCCACCACCAAGAAAGTACTGGCACAATGTCTTCAGTGCCGTATTCGTAAGGCACAAGCACCTGTGCCAGCGACCGGCGACCACCCACGAACGCGCCTGGCTCATCACCAAAGGCCGTTCACGTACACCGGGCTAGACTACTTCGGCCCGCTATCTGTCACCGTGGGTCGCCAGCATCACAAGAGATATGTAGCACTGTTTACATGCCTCACCACAAGAGCTGTCCACCTCGAGATCGCCGCCAGCCTCAGCGCAGACAGCGCAATATTAGCGCTGCGCCGTTTCGCCGCCCGCAGAGGATGTCCAACTGAGATCCACTCAGACAACGGCACCAACATGCACGGTGCCGATCGAGAGCTACGAGAGGCCTTCCGAGAGGAGGCCAGTCGCCGAGGCATCACTTGGCGCTTCATCACCCCATCAGCGCCCTTTATGGGAGGTGCATGGGAGCGTCTAGTTCGCTGCGTAAAAAACGCATTGTATACCGTACTCACAGAGAAACACCCACACGAAGAGGTGTTGTCCACACTGATTTGTGAGGCAGAGTACACGGTAAATAGCCGCCCGCTGACACATGTATCAGTCGACGGCGATGACGACGAGTCTATCACGCCGAACCACTTCCTACTTGGTGGGTCGGCTAGACTCCCAAACCCCGGCGTGTTCACCGAGCAAGACATCGACCACAAAAAGATGTGGCGTCGGTCACAAATCCTGGCCGACATGTTCTGGCGCCGGTGGGTGCGAGAATACCTGCCGGAGCTCCAAAACCGGCGGGAGCCCCATAGCCGCGGGCCTGGCCTGCTGGTGGGCGACCCCGTCCTCATCGCGGACGGGCAGCTGCCTCGCAACACGTGGCCGCGAGGCCGCATTGAGGTCATATACCCTGGCCCTGATGGAGAAGTCCGGACCGCTGAGGTGCGCACCACTGGTGGCACTCTAAAGCGTCCGGTGAAGAAGCTCATTCCCTTGCCAAAGTGAGCGCAGCAGAGTTCCGGCGGCGAGAGCTGAGCGACGTGTCGCAGAGCGTCGAGGTCACGAGCGCTGCCGACGTGCGCCGCTCACAATGCTGATGCAGCGCCGCGCCAACGTAGCATCGAGTCGACGCGACACTGCACGGCGGGAGAGATGTTCGCGACGATACGTCACCATTTACATAGGTAGTCATATGTAAAAAATAAATAGTATTGACAGACACACGTCTGCTCACCCCAGAGCGCCATCGCATACTAAGCGATGTCGGTAGGTGAAAAAACCTTTTATAGTAAAGCTCGTAACTAATTTTTGCTCATGTTTTTGAGACACTAAAATTATATTTTATGTGTCTATCAGTAGGTAATAGAATTATATAGTCTAATAACAATAAATTAGAAGCTTTAATATGCATACTGATTGTGTTATTACGGAAAGAAACAAGTATTTAACTCCGTAAAACACAGCCATCATCAACGAGCGTTTAGTTCACAATGACCTGTAAGAGGGCGGCACCTTATATTTATACTAAAACCAGTTTTTGTAGAATTTTGATAACTTTAAACTCATGTTTTGGGGGCTTTTACATAGTTTATAGTGTGAATATAGCGCTTATGTGTTAGAATTATACATAAGGTACCTTAGTTATATGATAAATGTATAGGTTTAAGGAAATAAAAATATTTTGTTTACTTATTTTAGACCCCCCGTTTTGAGCAGGGTATCAGGTGGTGCTATAGGTATTCTATTCACCAACCAATCAGATTGCTTCCTTACATATAATTGTTTTGTTAGGAAACACCATCTAGGTGTTCTAGATAGGATGGCTGGATGCCATGACTGAGAAATTATACATAATAGCAGTACATGGCCAGTCTTAATGCATTTTTACTCTAAAAAGGGAAATACACATACATTTTACTCAAGTAAGTGTTTGGAAAATTCGTTACAAGCCGTTTTAGCGCTTCTAGGTGACCTAGAATTTTGTCTAGGCCCTATAAATAGACAGCACCTATGTAATTCTAGTACATGGGCGTCACTTACTTGAGAGGATGTGTCTGTGTATGCCGGCATGGACGTTTCTATGCGGCTGCCGATGTGTCACTGCGTCCAGGGACATTTGGTGCCTGGTCAGCTATAGATATGCTGTCTGAAGCATTACCTTCGTGGACCCTCAGGCAGGCGCCTACACTCAGTCATGACACAGAGCTAGTATATAGGGGTATGTAACGCACACAGACACATTAGAGATGTGAGACGACGTAAAATTTAGTATTCGGCCGCTTCCCGGCACCTTAAGCTGCGGAAAGGCTGGTGGTACACCCATCAGGGTACCGCCGTCAGACAGCCTAGTTTTCCAGCTACCCAACCACACTTCCGGAAGGAGCTTAGCTCTGGTGGTTGAGGAGTTAAGCGACCTGATATGGTGCGAGGTTACATGGATTTGCTATGTAAACAAACTTGTAACAAACGATAACTCATCAGGGGTTGGACATGTAGCTACCGGACTTCTACCTTGGGATAGCCCATCACGAGGGCTACCCGGGTGTGAATGTAACTTAAAAATCCACCCAGCGGTCTGAGTAGGAATCGAGTTTATGTGCCAAGATCAGGGGCATAAGCTAACTTCTCGCACCATTTCGCGGCTGTACGCCTGAATGTTTTGAATATAACTGTAACACTTATGTGTGTCAACGGCCCAGTAGGAGGGCTCCAAGTCCCTCGCTGGTACCCTAGAGCTAACATGTCTAGTTTTAGGAGAAACTCGATTGTAAAGCTTCAAACTGGCGGGAATTCCCTTTCTTCGACGTTCTCCTTACGAGAACTCCCTGATGGTAGGGGCTAGGGACCTGGATCAAAGACCGGAGGGAAGGTCTCCTCGAGACCTATCCAAAAGTACAAGTTTCACCAGAATCGGTCCAGTGGAAGGGTAGTTCCTGTCAGTTTCAAGCTACGAGTCTTAGCGTATATTATTTTGAAAATAAAAGTTTTTGCGGTCGGAATGTTGTGGTCCTCGTCGCAGTCGAGTTCGCTTCTTTAATAGTGCGCAGGCGCGTGAACATTTCGTAGCCATTATTTCACTTAAAGTATTTCCACGCATCATTGCGCATCGAGGACCATGAAGGAACATCGCTTCTGGCCATGAACAAATAGTTTTATTTAACCTGGACATCACGTTTTTCACCTCAACCTACTTGGCAGCCTTCAAGTGTCTCCAAGGTCCATAGTTACCAGATGACAACTGAACAATAGGTGCAAGGGGCGTCAACGCGTTCAAGCAGGAGCCTTACAACCTCCTGATTGCCTGTCGGTCTTGGACGATCACGTCCGTCCCGTACAAATAATATTTAATGTTTGTTTAGCCATATTTGTGAGAGCGAGATAGATATTACAAAAATGCGTGAGATTTAGCATTCGGCCAACATTCGGCGGCTAACGCGATTTCGCTCGCACTACAGCGCCGTCTCCTATCTCTGTCCTTGTCTATCGGTAACTGTAGGTTTGGGACTGGTGATACAACTAAACACAAATGTGTGAGTTTCGATGCATGTAGTCGTGCGCCGAGCCCAGGTTTTCTGATCACGAAGTTAGCGCGTAACGTATCTTCCTCCTTTTAATACATCAATGGCTGCAGATTAAATATCAAATAAATCAAAATATTCCCATCACGCCTGAGAAGTTTCCCTAGTTACAGCGGGGGCTGGTTCGTGGTGGCGTGGGAAAGAGTTCCTGGAAGGCCTTTTCCCAGCAGTGGGACACAAAAATTGATAGTACGTTAGTTACCTCCACGCGTCCTCCTGCGCGAGATGCTCGGCGCGCGTGTAGTGCGCCAGGCACGCGTGCAGCGTGAGCGGCGCCGCCGAGCCCGCCGCCGACACGTGCACTTCGCACGCCTCACTCGGCGACCGCTACAGTAATGTACTATACTCGTAGTTACCTCCACGCGTCCTCCTGCGCGAGATGCTCGGCGCGCGTGTAGTGCGCCAGGCACGCGTGCAGCGTGAGCGGCGCCGCCGAGCCCGCCGCCGACACGTGCACTTCGCACGCCTCACTCGGCGACCGCTACAGTAATGTACTATACTCGTAGTTACCTCCACGCGTCCTCCTGCGCGAGATGCTCGGCGCGCGTGTAGTGCGCCAGGCACGCGTGCAGCGTGAGCGGCGCCGCCGAGCCCGCCGCCGACACGTGCACTTCGCACGCCTCACTCGGCGACCGCTACAGTAATGTACTATACTCGTAGTTACCTCCACGCGTCCTCCTGCGCGAGATGCTCGGCGCGCGTGTAGTGCGCCAGGCACGCGTGCAGCGTGAGCGGCGCCGCCGAGCCCGCCGCCGACACGTGCACTTCGCACGCCTCACTCGGCGACCGCTACAGTAATGTACTATACTCGTAGTTACCTCCACGCGTCCTCCTGCGCGAGATGCTCGGCGCGCGTGTAGTGCGCCAGGCACGCGTGCAGCGTGAGCGGCGCCGCCGAGCCCGCCGCCGACACGTGCACTTCGCACGCCTCACTCGGCGACCGCTACAGTAATGTACTATACTCGTAGTTACCTCCACGCGTCCTCCTGCGCGAGATGCTCGGCGCGCGTGTAGTGCGCCAGGCACGCGTGCAGCGTGAGCGGCGCCGCCGAGCCCGCCGCCGACACGTGCACTTCGCACGCCTCACTCGGCGACCGCTACAGTAATGTACTATACTCGTAGTTACCTCCACGCGTCCTCCTGCGCGAGATGCTCGGCGCGCGTGTAGTGCGCCAGGCACGCGTGCAGCGTGAGCGGCGCCGCCGAGCCCGCCGCCGACACGTGCACTTCGCACGCCTCACTCGGCGACCGCTACAGTAATGTACTATACTCGTAGTTACCTCCACGCGTCCTCCTGCGCGAGATGCTCGGCGCGCGTGTAGTGCGCCAGGCACGCGTGCAGCGTGAGCGGCGCCGCCGAGCCCGCCGCCGACACGTGCACTTCGCACGCCTCACTCGGCGACCGCTACAGTAATGTACTATACTCGTAGTTACCTCCACGCGTCCTCCTGCGCGAGATGCTCGGCGCGCGTGTAGTGCGCCAGGCACGCGTGCAGCGTGAGCGGCGCCGCCGAGCCCGCCGCCGACACGTGCACTTCGCACGCCTCACTCGGCGACCGCTACAGTAATGTACTATACTCGTAGTTACCTCCACGCGTCCTCCTGCGCGAGATGCTCGGCGCGCGTGTAGTGCGCCAGGCACGCGTGCAGCGTGAGCGGCGCCGCCGAGCCCGCCGCCGACACGTGCACTTCGCACGCCTCACTCGGCGACCGCTACAGTAATGTACTATACTCGTAGTTACCTCCACGCGTCCTCCTGCGCGAGATGCTCGGCGCGCGTGTAGTGCGCCAGGCACGCGTGCAGCGTGAGCGGCGCCGCCGAGCCCGCCGCCGACACGTGCACTTCGCACGCCTCACTCGGCGACCGGATTATACTGACAATAGACCATTAGCTAAGTGACATCATTCCAAATCCAATATGACCGACTCCCAAAGGTGCAATTAATATTTCTGCAGCCTCATCATATGGGTATAATGGGTATTTGATATGATACCCATATCATGAGGGTGCATAAAAATGGTAAAAACAATTTGTGATATCCCGCTGTTACGAACGCACCTACTAAAGTCCAACTAGATTAGGTTCACCTCCGGTCTGTCAAGTTTACGAACTTCGATCAAAATACTACCGAATACATACATACATAAACTAACGCCTTTTTCCCATGGGGGTAGGCAGAAACTATAGAACGCCACCTGCCTTTATACATACATACATACATACATAAACTCACGCCTTTTTCCCATGGGGGTAGGTAGAAACTACAGAACGCCACCGACTACGATCTTTACCTACTTCTTTCGCTTCACACACATTCATACATCTATTCATACACACACGCCGGTTATGGGTACTGCGCACCTGGCCTTTCTGAAGGACATCACCTATAAGGTCTATGTATGTCTTCCTAGGGCGTCCCCTTCCGGCGTTTCCATTCTCGTCTGCCTTGTAAATACCTTTCGTTAGTCGCCTTTCATTCATCCTCTCAACATGACCAAACCATCTACCATCTTAACATACTCTTTTCTGCCTTTATACTGGCGAATAATACATAAAATATTTTTATCAAACAGTTTGCTTGCGCGTCCTAATCGATCAGTGGAAGGTCAAGGTCACATTATCATGCAGTGTTTATCATAGGATGTGGCGACACTTAATGGTTTTCGCGATAAATCGATTTCCCGTAGAATGCAATGTCAACTGCGTTAGTAATCGATTCAATGTTTATGGTAGACTGCCGAGCAAAGCGGCTTGTAGCGGCCGCAAAAAAACGTACGCGGAAAGGTCTTAAGGTTACACTAGTCGAAAATTCTTCCATACAAACGTAGTCTAGCGATTACTCCACTGTTTGACGTTGTACGTTCAAAATAAAAAATTATGTCAATTTGTCTCATCATTATCTAGTCCTTTATGGAAACCAAAATGTAAAAAAAATATATATTTGAAAGTTATGAGCGTCGAAAGTTCCACGTTTCAACGCTAATTTTAACGCATCTTTGGGCGGAAATAAATACCATAAGAAGAAGGAAAATTGCAAAACGGCCTCCATACAGGGATAGATTAGTAATTCAACAATGCAAATAATTTTATTTTGAAAATATACATTTAGCCGATTTTTCATGATATCTAGACTCTCAAAGGTCTGTTTATAAAATTTCGCGCGCTCGTTTTCGTCCTAAATCATCATTCATTTCGATACAAATTTGCACACAAAAGTGCTAATTCGTAGGCGTACTAGCTTCTCACTGCTCATCACAGCATCTATCTCTTTCGCACGTGTTGTCGGATGAGATAGCATGCATTTTAACCTCGCGCACAAAATAGTTCGTGCCGTCGACTAGACGAACCTTAAGCGATAGCTAAAGCTTTCGAATGGTCCCCCAGACATTTCCAGTGTATACACTGCCGTAGTGACGCTGGACCTGCTTTGCTCGGTAGTCTACCTTTAAAGATGTATGTGTTTTTATATATTTGTTCTGATTATGTTAATGTTTCATGTTGAATTATATTCGAACGCAATGTGAATTGTTACTGAATAAATAAAATTGAATTGAATTGAAATTGAAAGAGGAGGAAACAAAAACAGTAATACATGTAGTTACCTGTCCCTATGGGCCGCGTCCCAGAGGAGTTCGAGTCGTAGATGCGGATGCTTGTCGTGTGCACACAACGCCTGCTCCACGTCCAGAGAAAACAACGGATGAGGGAGCTGTGGATTAAATATTGAAATACATACACAGGTTTCTTTAAACTGCGAACAACAATGCAGCACTATGGTTTATCGCTAATAGACTATGTCATTAGCGACTAAACATTAAACAAGTAGCAAAAGCTATGACAATGAGGGCAGACCATCTATACCAGGGATGGCGAACCTTTTTTAGAAAACGTGCCAATTTTTTTTTATGTGGCTATGAAGTGCCACCAATTTTTTTTTACTTTGTCTTAATTGACAAAAAATAAAAGTCTAACCCTCAGTTTCCCAGCTCAAAATTATCGGAGAATTAATGAGACAAATTGTCAAGCACGCGTTATCTGCTGTGATTGGCTGTTGAAAATTCATTCAACCAATCACAGCAGATAACGCGTGCTTGACAATTTGTCACATTAATTCTCCGATAATTTTAAGCTGGGAAACTGGGGGTAAATGCTATGAATTAATCAAATCTTTATTTTCACCCAGAAACTCTTACAGCAATCCTAATATTTATTTACAGTTGTATGTTGTACTAGCTGTCCCACGCGGCTTCGCTCCCTTCAACTGGCAACCTACCTGCCCATCTACCCTACCCTACCTACCATACATAACATGATTGTTGCGTAACTTAGACAGTTTACGCAGCGCACGCGACGGAAGCCCGATAAATGGACTATCCAACACAAAATATTATTTTTATTCCAAACAGTAGTTCCTGAGATTAGCGCGTTCAAACAAACAAACTCATCAGCTTTATAATATTATAAGTATAGAAGTAGAAGTTGGTGTCATTTCTGCTGTTCCAAATTACCTAGATGCTAAATAACCTCATTTTAGCGTGCCCAAAATATTTTGTTGTGTACCACCACAGGCACGCGTGCCATAGGTTCGCCATCCCTGATCTATACTAATAAATTTATTTTTCTGATAATCAAATCTAGTCAGGTTAGATCAATCAATCTGCCTAGCCTTTTCCCAACTATGTTGGGGTCGGCTTCCAGTCTAACCGGATTCAGCTGAGTACCAGTGTTTTATATGGTGCGACTGCCTATCTGACCTCCACAACCCAGTAACTGGGTAACACGCTACCGCTTGGCTAGACTGGTGTCAGATCTCAAGCTTCTGACTACTCGTAACGACTGTCAAAGTTCTTCAAATGACAGCCGGGACCAATGGCTTAACGTGCTTTCAGAGGCACGGAGGAAACTCAGTATGTTGAAAATGGTCACCCATCCACGGACCGACCTCGTCAAGCGTTGCTTAACCTTGATGATCGACCCGTACGGCTGTTATTATTTAGCCACGAGCTCCTCCTAGTCAAGTTAGATCAATGCACTCAATATAATCTTAATTTATTATTATAAAGAGGCAAAATAATATGTTTGTAATGGGTAATCTCTGCAATAGCTGAGCCGATTTTGACATTTCTTTCACTGCTATAGCTGGTCATATTCGTACGTGACACATTGTTCACGCGGGTGGCGAGGGACGTTACTAGCTAATGAAGTGACGACACGATGACGCGAGAACGCTCCCGTCATGTGACCGCCGTCCCCCGCGTCACCTTTTATCTCCCCCGCAGTCTTACGTCCCCCGCGCACTTTTTATCTCCCCCGCAATCTTACGTCCCCCGCGCACTTTTTATCTCCCCCGCAGTCTTACGTCCCCCGCTCACCTTTTATCTCCCCCGCATTCTTACGTCCCCCGCGCACCTTTTATCTCCCCCGCATTCTTACGTCCCCCGCGCACCTTTTATCTCCCCCGCATTCTTACGTCCCCCACGCACCTTTTATCTCCCCCGCATTCTTACGTCCCCCGCGCACCTTTTATCTCCCTCGCATTCTTACGTCCCCCACGCACCGTTTATCTGCCCCGCATTCTTACGTCCCCCGCGCACCTTTTATCTCCCCCGCATTCTTACGTCCCCCGCGCACCTTTTATCTCCCCCGCATTCTTACGTCCCCCGCGCACCTTTTATCTCCCCCTATTCTTACGTCCCCCGCGCACCTTTTATCTCCCCCGCATTCTTACGTCCCCCACGCACCTTTTATCTGCCCCGCAGTCTTACGTCCCCCGCGCACCTTTTATCTCCCCCGCATTCTTACGTCCCCCGCGCACCTTTTATCTCCCCCGCATTCTTACGTCCCCCGCGCACCTTTTATCTCCCCCGCATTCTTACGTCCCCCACGCACCTTTTATCTCCCCCGCATTCTTACGTCCCCCGCGCACCTTTTATCTCCCCGGCATTCTTACGTCCCCCGAGCACCTTTTATCTCCCCCGCATTCTTACGTCCCCCGCACACCTTTTATCTCCCCCGCATTCTTACGTCCCCCATTCTTATATCCCATAAATATTAACGGGTCCAGTGGGGTGAATAAAACTGACCTCTGGTTGCAAATACGCGGGATCTCTAGGACGGTGCGCTTCAGCGATCCTGGCGCGGAAGATGTCGGCGCCCTGCGCGTCCTCCAGCACTCGCTCGGCCACCACCTGGCACATCTCCTTCAACATCAGCTTCTGCAAGTCCTCGAATGAGATCTCACGAGGCACTTGCATAGCGTAAGGTGATCCTGTGGAATGTAGGAAAGAATCTCTAATTATTATTTTTGTAATAAACTAGGTGTTATTAGCTATAACCTAGTTATTTCATAACGGCTTTTTAATGATGCATTTTGGGCGTCGCATAAACGTAATACGTATATTTAATAATACTAACCGAATCGCTCTCCTTCCAATAAATTGACCCACAAGATGAGGAGGTAGGGAGTGGTGGGAGTCTGTAGTAATGGCGGTGCTTCCATACAGTACAGCGCTCCGAAGTCTATGCCTGCCGCCTCCCACCCCGCCCGCGCGTTGCACCAGCCTAAAACAGAAAGGAAGTAAAATATAGGAAACAGATGTTATATGAACACTGATGTTGTTATATGGACCCTGTTCCTTTAAGAATAAGTTTGATATTAGAATGAAACGCTAACTTTACGTAGCAGAGTCAAATCAAGCTCTGCAATGACCGCAATTAAGGCCCTTCAAGCTGGTTTTGTTATTTTTATCATTTTTTTTTTTCATTGAATGCATATACATAATAACATAATTACATACATAATTTCATTAATGTGAACACTAATTATTGTAACCTTGAACACTATTTACCAAAAACATTTTATTTTATTATTAAACTAGCTGACCCGGCAAACTTTGTTTTGCCATAAAAAGACCAAACATTTATCTACCCTACCTTACACTACCTACCCTACCCTACCCTACGCGACCCTACACTACCCTACCCTACCCTAACCTACACTACCCTACCCTAACCTACCTATAAACCTCACGGAGCCCGAGACCTTTCCAACGAATGCAAAACCGTTGAAATCGGTTCGTGCGTTCTGGAGTTATAGTGTCAGGGAGGAAAACCCGACTTATTTTTATATAGTAGATTTCCATTTGGGTAACTTTATCAAGATTTAATAAACTGAACGCAATCAATGTCTAGAGAATTTTAGATTCGATGAATTTACCCATTTCGTTGATTTCCGCTACAATGATGTGATCCCTATCGATCCCCGTGTCGTTGTGTAGTGTTGTTCGCAAATCTTCCATAGTTGAGTTTGGCGTTAGTTCTACACCAATACGCACTTGTCGAGGTTGCTGGTTCACATACACTACCTGAAATACAATTTATTTTTAAATTAATGAATAATACTTAAGGTAACACTAGTTGACAATTCTTCAATACAAACGTAGTCTAAAGATTACTCCACTGTTTGACGATGTACGTTCAAAATAAAAAATTACATCAATTTTTCTCAACATTATCTAGTCCTGTATGGAAACAAAAATAGAAAAAAAAATATTTAAAAGTTAAGAGCATCGAAAATTCCAAATTTCAACACTAATTTTAACGCATCTTTAGGCGGAAATAAATACCATAAGAAGAAGGAAAATTTCAAAACGGCCTCCATACAGGGATAGATTAGTAATTCAACAATGCAAATAATTTTATTTTGAAAATATACATTTAGTAGTTTTTTTAGAATTAGATATTTAAAGGTCTGTTTATAAAAAGTCGCGCGCTCGTTTTCGTCCTAAATCATCCATTTCGCTAAAAACTTGCAAAAGTGCTAATTCGTACTCGAACTAGCTTCTTACTGCTTATCACAGCATCTATTTCTTTCGCACGTGTTGTCGGATAAGATAGCATGCATTTTAACCCCGCGCACAAAATAGTTTGTGCCGTCGACTAGTTCAACCTTAAATATGAATCCTAAAATCATTCAAACAAGTTAAAATATAATCATGTATCAGAGTAGGTAACAAAACGATATCAATACTCTGAAACAGATGACTCAAAATTATGATACGATTTAGACTAACGCGCAATAAAAAAACTATACATTGTATAATATGAAACCAACATAAATAACATGATTATGACGTAGTCGTAAGCAAATCTACAGAGACGGTATGGCAACTGACCCCAATAACGCATCGTCGACATACTTGAACTGCAACTATCATTGCATACAGATGTCTTATTTCTTACAAATCCATACATACCAGGCCCCTCAGAAAGTATTGCGAAAAAAAGTTTTTATATATGGGAGACTGGCCAGTTATAATGTTTTTCGAAAATATGATTATTTATAAGTAAAAATAAGTAAGTTCCAATTTCAAAATTTCCCTCCACATTTTTTGCGAGTTAATTCAAAGTATTGTGTCTCACTGAAATATGGATCTGCGCCGGGAACATTTTAGAGCTATGATTTTATACGATTTCAAGTGTCGCCTGAAACCGGATGAATCGTACGATAGACTTCAAATGGCATTCATGGATGAAGGCCCTTCCAAGGCAACCGTGTATCGTTGGTATAACGAATTCAAGCGCGGTCGACCAACTTTGGGGGATGACGAAAGAAGCGGTCGCCCTTTGACGGCTGTTACCGAAGAAAACGTGCTAGCAGTGAAAAATTTAATCCAAGACAATAGGCGAATTACATATCAGGAGATTCAACACATATTGAAGATTGGATCGGGAAGCGTTCTCGAGATTCTACACAGCCATCTTCGCGTGAGGAGGATAGTATCACGCTGGGTGCCGCACAACCTCACCGATGCTCAGAAGCAGGCCCGGGTGGAATGGTGCCGTGATATGCTTAACAAATTTGAAGCAGGCTCGTCTCGGCGTGTTTACGACATCGTTACAGGTGATGAGTCCTGTATTTATCAATACGACCCAGAAACCAAGCGCCAGTCGACTGTTTGGGTGTTTCAAAATGAGCCAACGCCTACCAAAGTGAAGCGATCTAGAAGCGGGGGTAAGATTTTGATCGCTAGCTTTTTTAATTTGACTGGCCACTTGGTATCAATTCCCTTACGGGATCAAAGAAGCATTAATGCCGAATGGTATACTACCAAATGTTTGCCAGAAGTTTTCTCTGTTATAAGCAACAAGCGACCAAACACAGGGCTCCGCGGGCTACTGCTCCACCACGACAATGCACCTGCGCACACCGCACTCAAAACAAGGGACTTCCTGGACAGCACGCCAGTCAAACTCCTGGGTCACCCTCCTTACAGCCCTGATCTAGCACCGTGTGACTTCTTTTTATTCCCAAAAATAAAAAATCAGCTCAAAGGGATACAATTTTCGTCGCCGGAAGATGCGCTGGCTGCGTTCGAGCAGGCTGTAAACGAGGTGTCTGCGGCGGACTGGAAAAAGTGTTTTGAAAACTGGTTTAGGCGCATGAATCTTTGTATAGAGGCTGGTGGAAAGTACTTTGAAAAGATTTAATAAAAATATATGTACGTATAGAACAATTTTTTTTAGTTTCGCAAAACTTTCTGAGTGTCCCACGTATATGTGAAAGTAACTTTGTTTGTCTGTTTGGTACCTTTTTACGCCTTAATGGCTGTGTGGATTCGTATATAAACTAGGCGCACATAGTTGTACCTTGACCTAGATATGGAATTTACGACATAGGACAATTTTCATCCCAGTTGTGAGTTCCCTTAAGATAATAAACACCACCATACAAAGTTGTTCATTATGCGTACAGCTAAGGAGTGAAATTCCCTGCCGGAGTCTGTGTTTCCTGATAGCTACAATCTTGGGGCCTTTAAGTCAAGAGTGAATAGGTTTTTTCTAGGCAAGCGTGCTTCACCGTCGACCACATCATCGCTTACCATCAGGTGAGATAGTGGTCAAGCGCAAGCCTATAGACGATAAATAAAAAAAAATAACAAAAGTTGCAGGCAGAAGCTACTTCAATATATGGTACTAACAATATGCTTATCAAGACTTACATTGACAGGTAGTGGTGAGGGTTGGGTGGTGGCCAGTCTAGAAGGTAGCTGCACACTGACACAGTGGAACGGGTCAAATGTACACGAAGTTCGCTCACATTTTGCACATGTCAACGCTGACCTGTAATAAAAATCGAAAGTTCATTTCCTGTATACCTAAGTGATTTAACATTGAGGAAATGCTTCGTAAAACAAGTGAATGACGACAACGGTTGTAGGTTTTACCGACCACCGATTAAAATATGAGTAGATAATAATGTTTCCGTACCTGTATTGAGCTTGAAATACAGCCTGTACAAATGAACTGTTTCTTCTGGCATGATTGGCTAATGTTTCAGCTGCAACTACTTCATCAGGCTTACCACATGTATTCTGAAAAAAATAACAATGTCACTTCACTGCCATGGTATAACTAAAATGCCGTTATCCGACATCAGGTTGATATTTTACTTTTGATGCTATATTAATGAGAAACAAAAAATATTGATCGATCTGCAAATTTTCAATACCTTAAATAGTTTTGGAAATTCGTATACACAGATTGATAGATATTTTTTCTCATAAATATAGCCTCAAAAGTTAAAAATCAACGATGTTGGATAACGGCATTTTAGTTATACAACGTCAGTTCAGGAAATCGGAAGGCCTAATCTGCTTCTGGATGAAAGGGGAAGGGAGGACTATTCTGCTCTAATCAATGGTCCACCCTACAGACTAAGGGTGGAGACCAAAATTGCTAAAGAAGAACAGTTCAGGTCATATGTATTGGAACTGCTCACCTTAATTGTTTTATATTTCTTTTTAGTAGCTGTGTTCAAATCTTCATGCACTTTATCTAGTAACCAAAACAAAAATTCCTGTGCATCATGTTGACTATTCCCTCTATATTGTGTACCATGCCTCTCCACTGCACCCTGAAAATGGAAAAAAACACAAATTAATGTTTTCTGTTATCTTTATCATAACTATTAATTTAATGAGTATTTAATAAATAACCTATTTCCATTTACATTAAACCAACAATCAGAACATTGGCTTAGTAATATTTCTAGCCAAATCTTAATATAAAATCAAGTCATTAAGACAGTCAAGGTTGAGATTGTATTTGATTAAATAATTTATGTATTTCTTTGTGAATTACAATTTACCTTAAAAGTAGTACTCATGTCAGGAGTATAATGGCAAGCCCAGAGAGCTTTCAGTATTGCTGCCAGTTGCTCGGTCACTTCACCGCGGGTGCCATATTTCTTTGAATTTATTTTATTCCTCTTTTGCAGATCCACCTAAAACAGAATGAATAGCAGTGTCATACAAAGATATAATACTCTATAAGTCTAAACACACTATATATAAAGTAAATAAGTAATAGGTAGTAGTAGTAGTTCATAATTTATTTATCCTCCACTGGAATGCTTTGCAGCAATTACACTAATGGAACATATATTATAAGAATAAACCATCTATAAGATTGTTTGTTGATATTTCACTACATAGTATAATACAATGTTGCTGCCCGCTATGTCTGTCCCTATTTATGCTTAGATCTTTAAAACTACGCAACAGATTTTGATGCAGTTTTTTTAATATATAGAGTGATTCAAGAGGAATATTTATATGCATAATACATACGGGCGAAGCCGCTGGTAGACGCTAGAATCATACAAATGGTAATAAAACAAAACCAATAAACCTATAACAATTATATGATTTGTTTATTTAATTACAATACTTTCAAATAATCTAATACTCACTTTGTAATGGTCCAAAACAAAGTATTCAGCAATAACATCAGTATGTGAGAGACACTGTAAGACGGCATTCATATAGCAAGTGTTGCCATGGTTTTTTATTCCTGTGGCCGCAGGGGTTGAACCGGGTGGCCATGGAGGATCCCCACTGCATGGAACACGCTCACCATTCATTAGTGCAGGTGCAGATTTTACCTATGGAAATATAAAATGTTCAGCCATTCCAAGAAGACTCATGCAAGTTTGACATTATTAATTAATTTTAATTGTTTCAACATGCTTTTTAGATTACGCTTTACTAATAACATTATAATGACATTATTTTTTGCAGTGTGATCATCATAGTAGCTATTACATACCTACTATGACGATTACACTACTATATATCACCATTAAACCACAAAAATCCTTCTAGTTGCTGTCTGATTCACCACAAAAGAATGATAATAGAGTACATCAATAAATTTAGCCACAGGGGAATTCAAGGGTGAAAATAATTTAAAAATAAACATTGTTATCATGTTATGCTTACTCCTGAAACGTGAACAGTGCTCATGTGTTGCGCTATCTTGTTTAGGAATCTTTTCCATGATGGCCTTCTAAACAACTTCCTTTCTATACCATTCTCATCTTTTGGAGTATCTACAAGTGTGGAGCTGTCACATGCTGGTTTGCTTTCGTTCTCGTTGCTCTTATTCTTGCTGGACCCAGGTTTTGTAGTCCCGAAAGGATTGCGAGGCAGGGTAAATGTTCGTTTTAATCGGGTTCCTTCTACCTGTTTCTGTGTCATACTGTTATCGGACACTTCATTAATCAACTCACTCTCAGAACAAGATTTTAAAACCGAAGATACATTATTGGTAGACATGATAAAGAAACACTCGTTGCAATTTTACATTTATAACTTATTTTTAAACAAAAAATCCAATAGAAAACATTGATATGTCACTGACGTAAACGCCATTTTGATTCTTTCATGCCAAGTGCTCCTGATTTGTCAATGATTGATAGTGCTTTCAAATACTAAAATTACTAAAAGGAAACCATGAATTTTAGTTGAATCATTAAACATAGGCTCAAGCTACAATGTAACAGGGTCGTTTATAGGTCTCGTGCTCACCATCACAAAATGGTTCGTGGTCACATTGACTGTATAAAAAAACTCTAGCTGAACATGACTTAAAGACCTTAGTAGCCAACACATTATTTTCCGAAAAAAAATATGATGACAGTTGACTTGACAGTGACACTGACAAAAAATCTTCAATTTCTCACAGTGGATGGAAGAGGTTCGGCTCCAGTAGAATGGTTTATTTCGCTCTCAGTTCAAAAAATGACCTTCATTAGGGTTCTCATATAATTAAATCGTTAATTGTGCCCTAACAGCGGCAAGTGTGAGTGTGTGAAATAAAGTTTTTTAAGGATATGATGAATTAGTAATGTGCAGGTAAGATTTATAATTATCTGATTGTTGGTAAGTGGCAATCACTTGCGAATGCGACGAAAATAATAAAAATTGCCCCTATAAATAGTATAGTAAAGACATCACTGATCGATGGAAGTAGTTAATTATGAATTAAAGTAATTGATGGTGCTTATATATAATTACAGAAGGAATTACTGGGAGGTTCCCTGTCATGTCGAAAGTATCAAATATAATTAATATCTAATTATTTAACATGAAGCGCATTTTTTTTGGTTGAGAAAAATATTTCAATAAAATTTGAAAGAATTCTGATTTCCTTCTAGCAATTATTTTCTTATAAATTACTTCATGGGCACATTATTACTGCCTACAATATGGTTTAGTAAAGGCATATTACTGTAATGGCAGACAATGTTTTAATTTTAATTAAATTATTAATTAATTAATTATGGATCCCGATGATTAGAATGCCGAATAAAATTGGATTGAAGAACCATTATAAGTATTAACATTATTACTAGTAGGTACCTATATTGTTGATGAAAAACAAAAGCATTAATCATGTTCTAATAAGAATCTAGTGAGACTTGCTCTTGGATAACTACCCTTGTATGGTTTTACCTTATTGAATACAAGATCTATGCAAAATATTTCAAATTAAAGTGATATCATCAACTTCCTGCCCTTATTGTATGTTACATGGGGTCGGCACAACACCTTTTCTTCTTTCATACTGTCCTGTCACTGGTCTTACATGAACAGTAAAAAATATATGACCATAAAATGTGGAAGTGTCCAGAAGGAGCTTGTGGCTAAATAATAAAAGTCACACAGTTCTATCTTCAAGGTTAAGCAATTCTTGCCTAGGTTGGGCCATAGATGGGTAAGTATCGGACCATACTGAGATTCCTCCATGGCTTGGAAAGCATGTTTAGCTATTGGTCCCAGCTGTTGCAGATCTATGGCAGGCATTACGGTTAGTCAGAAGCCAGAATATCTAAGTCTTGCTATTTACTGCCTTATGGAGGTCAGATAGACAGTTGCTCCTTGCCCCAAGGCAGAGGACATCCATAAGAATTTCCAAATGTTGAGCAAAGACAGAAAACCTGATGTCTTAGTGTAAGAGAGATTAATCTTTTGGTCCTCATCATGGATCAACATCACATCAACAGAGGTGAAAACCCAGATTTTCACCTCTGTGCGGATTCAATCCAAAAGATTTTTTTATCCTTTTTAATACAGTAAAGCTAGTGTGTTAAAATTTACCATTTCTTTCTTGGTGTCTGTATTTTCTTTTTTATGTAACACATTTTGGAAACAAATCATTGCAAAAGCAAATTACCATAATTAAATCGCATCTTTCAAGAAGAAAGAGTTCTCACGCAATTTACTATATACTTATGGTTTTGGAATAACCCACCACCTAGTGAAATGGACATACTAAGAGGTGTGTAATTCGTCAGCTCCCCCGGTCAGGTCCAGAGATCATTGCGCATTGACTTAAGTCGCTCGCTGCGCTCAACTAAAGCCAGCGCGCTAGTCCTGGCGCCGATACAGTAGATACGATAGTAGCGTCAAGACCCGGATGGTGAAACTGGCAAAGATGCTTGCCAACTCAGAGTAAAGTGTACGGTATCCTTTTATCACCCTGACGGCCATCACTCTCATCGGTATTCGAAGGATTATGTCGTTGCAGGCCGTCAGGTGGTCTGCCCACACCGTCACGCCTTATGCGGGTGATCCATAGCCTATGGATCACCCGATTTATACCGTGTGATCCATAGGCTATGGATCACACGGTATAAATGGCTCGCCTATGGACCATAGGCGAGCCAGCGAGCTCACGGTATAAATCGTTGGCTCGTTGGGTTGTCGACTCGCGTTGGTGATCCATTAGCGTACCAACCAGTCTACTCTCATTGTTGGCGAAGTCATGGCGTGCTCCCAGACGGAGTTACTTTGTAACTTGGCTATACTGTTACATCAGGAGAAAAAAAAACTGTGTAGTACCTACCACAACTTGGGTATATACACTTCATCGGCCTCTGATCCAGTCCTCATTCTAGCTTGAATCTTTTTTCTCTCCTACCTGTGACATGCTCGCAGAGATGGTCTTTTCAAGATCAACAATGGTACTGTTGGGATCATGTTTTTGGTATACCTATCTCTTAAAGTACGCGCACTTTTTGTTGCAGTTTATTTTTATAATCTCTGCTGGTGTACTTCCATAGACAATCATGTTCCTTAAAACATTCACAAATTCGCGACGAAACGAGCGTAAATCCATTTGTGTAGCTACTGGACGTTGCCGCGCAGCGCGTGCTATCGCCACCAAAGCCGCAAAAAAAAAAAACTGTCGGTCGGTCCGCGGTCGGCTCGCCTCGCCGGTTCGACTGATCCACTGGCGGTTTTTTCATTGCACCGCGGACTTAGAATTTCAAGCATGCACAAAGAGCTAGCGATCCGCCGGTTTTTAAGTCCGCAGACTTTTAAGTGCTCCATTGGCTCGCGAGTTCGTTGGCGTACGCCAGTTTTGCTCGCAAATGGATCACCGCCTTTAGAGCACCTGGACCATACGATCCTCACATTGACCCTCCTGCAGAAGGTATTGGTTCCCTAGATTGGGCAGCAGCCGTGATAGTGCGTTCGCAGTTCTCATCAACTGTGAAAAATAGATGGAAGTGAAATCAAATCATCATCATCAGGTATTTGTGAATTATCAAGCAAAAGATGAAGCTATTTGCACATTCGCAAGCGTCAGTAGGTCCGAAGTGCTGTCGAGAAAGAGTCCCAAGTACTTACTTTACACTTACTTACTTACTTATCGTCGAATCGACACCGATGGAGACAGATGCCGTTCTTGTCACTAAACGGAGCGTCTTTCCAATTACGGATATTGGCGTAATCACTCGCTAGTGCATCGGGCACTAACGAGCGATTACGCCAACATCGACACCATGCAGGAGCGTAACGTGCTTGTCGTACCCATCTTGGTTACGGTACGTTCACACGGCGTCGAGTTTTTCTCTACCGAATCGGTTTTTTGCAGGATTCGTTTTAGTGGCAACAGTATTTCAATGAATGAGTTCACACATGCATTCGGTTTCAAGACACGACAAAAAAACCGAATCTTGCTGAAGTTGACATCCGATTTTGCGACTAAAAACCGATCCGGCCGTACTGCAAAATGTAAGATCCGGTGCAGTGGTATAGCGCATTCAATACATGCGTTCATACGATACACGCAGGGGTAGATTCGGTTATTAGATTTTATCTCTATACGAGGCCGTCGGATACGGCAATGCAAGATGTGCTGTGTGAATACAACATTCGGTTTTTCCAGATCCGATGAAAATAAGATTCGGCAAAACGTGGCTCCGTGTGAACGTACCGTTAGGGTTACCATTTCGAAAATTGACAAAAAGCTGTACGTTTGATAAAAAAGGCCAGCTATTTTATTTAAAAAAATAAATAATAAATGTCTAGCCAAATGTCTGGACAAATCCGGACGTATGATAACCCTAATCCCGGTGGAATGACATCTCTCACCGACCCCATTCTCCTCGCGGCGGACGTAGGTAGTTTGGCGCCCTGGAATTTGGCGATGTCGACGAGAGACACTGCGCAGACAACCTCGCCCAAAAATCAAATCTGGATATAGTGCAATATGCAAAACTAAACTAATTATAATAGTTTTATAAGAATGAAAGAAATCTTGGTAAAATTACATTCCATGTTTGCCCTTACATAGTTGTGTTCAATTATTGATTGAAGCTTTGAACACAAAACAAATAATGAAGGATTACTATAATTCGCTTTGGTATTTTCGAGTGTTATGTCAATTAATTGTAACATTTTCATTTTAGATGAGCATCACCTGGCACTATGTCGTCCTTTGATAAATTAAAACTTCTGATTTGGAAGAACTTCCTTCTACAAAGACGGCACAAATGGCAAACTTTATTTGAGATTGCATCACCTGTGATATTTTCTTTATTTTTAATATTAACAAGATGCCTAGTAAACCCAGAATCAAGACCCGAAAAAAGTTATCAACCTTTTCTTCCAACTTATTTCAATATTAGTGGAAGAAATTTGTAAGTAAATTTTACTTTGAACTTCTCTCATAATATATGCCTTAGTCAATAAGATACAATGCTAATGATTTTACATTCTTATCCAGGGGTAACTTAACAACAACGAAAACGGGAACACTGGCATTCTCCCCTGAAAACCCACTCACTAGAAAAGTAACTAAAGATGCCATAGCGATGGTAGCTGATGACAATTTCAGCATACTGTTAACTTTCCTGTTTGACTCGAATATTCTGCCACAACCTAAAGGCTACAAGAATGCAAAAGAAATGGAGTTAGCCCTTAAACAACCGAATGCCATGAGCCAAATTCTTGTTGGTATTCAGTTTGAGGACAGTATGGCAAGTAAGTTTAATACTTTGATTCACAATTTGTGAGTTCACGTTAATTTCTCTTCTATTTAACAAAGGACATAAAAGACCGTGGGCAGAATCTGTAAGTTTTATATGTTTTACAGATGCAACAGAATGGCCCAAAGACGTAAAAGTAACGTTAAGATTCCCGGCTGTGATGAGAACACCAATGGTAGAGCACCCACTGAGAGCCAGTTGGAGAACTAATTTATTGTATCCGCTGTTCCCGCGGCCAGGGCCCCGTGATCCAGACGACATGTACGGCGGATATACACCAGGTTCTGTTTTTACAACTTTTTTATTTACCTAAGTCTCATTTACCCTACACAGCAGCGTTGCTAGTTTTTTTTTTTGGCAAATCGGGGCTTTGAAACTTTTCGAGTGAAAAAGCGGGATTCTTTCGTCGAAAGCGGGACATAGTAAAAAAAAACGTATATAATCAGAAGTTTTTAAATAATTTTCTTTGTTGTTGAGTTTTAAATTACGTTTACATGACAATAGATATTAAAAATAGTCATTAAAAATGTATGATAGTATATAATGATATTTTAAATCAGATTTGCCCTATAGTTTGGTAGTTGATAAGTTGAGTCTTCTTCGTCCTCAGCATAAAAAAAATAACATCAAAAAAGTTTTATTCATTAGAAAACTGTGTTGTTTCAAACAATAGTCTGGGGAATGAGTGTTACAATAATAGAATAATTATTTATAAGAATTACATAATCATGATATTTCTGTGAAGATTTAACTTATTTTAAAGTTTCCTGGAGCTTTTATCTCTCGCATCCGACCATTTTAAATTCATCTGGAAAAAACGCGTTCAGGAAAGCTGTTTGATGTTGGGATAATTAATAAGAAATATTATCTAGGTATATTAATCTCACACTAGTTCTTCCTTTGTAATTCTACTGCTTCAAAGTTCGTCAGGTAAACATCACTAGGCTGACTTAGTTTAGTAATAACTGTAAGCGCGTCAAAAAACCCGACTGCAAAAACAAATAAAGAGTTCCAAACAAATCACTTTTCAAGCAGTGGGAATAATGGGATGACGTTGGTGGCATATATTTTAGTTCAATAATCCGTGCCACTAGCATGTGCATTCGCGGCACAAGACATAAATATAAACCAATAGCCAAGTTCTTCGGTTTCGGCGATGGAGCAGCCTCAACTAGACAAGACTGATATGAATGTGTCTGACGATCCAAGAAGACGTCGATTGCAATATTTCACGATGGATAGCTTCAGTATCAGAGATTTGATGCCACCAACTCCTGTTGTACTGTTTCCTATACATTTTATTGTGACTTATATTTCGGAATCGTCTCCTCCTTTATTTTGATACCCTAAGTGGCACAAAAGCACAGTATAAATATTGACGAACAGTACGGAAACTATAAACGCTCGAAATCGCACACTCACACAAACATGCGCATCGACGAGCAATTTAGCATTTAGGCTAAGTGGCATTTAGGGGTCTCATCGTAGTCATAGGAACTTTTTTCGCAGTATAAATATGGACGAACAGTACATAGTCTCAGTCTCTCTCTCTCATTCTAGTATATAATAAATAAATAAATTAAAAAAACTCTCGAAAGACATCAATCCTTCTTCTGCTAAAAAAATATTGTCTCTGAAATTATTATTCCGTACTTACATAATGCAGGTAGATCTCTCGTATTAGGACTCGTAAATGAATGCCAGCTAAAACATAATGCTAAAATTGTGGCCTTTGACCACTGAACTAATAAGAAGTTTTACGTTAGTAACACTTTTTTACGAATTATATTATGTACCTACACCTTCTCAGATTCAAGGCTATACGCTACAAAATAAATAAACTTATCAGAAACATTGTCTTATGTAAAGTCGCGAGATTAAATTAGTCACAAAACGCTAACTATACTGAAAAAATAGCATCGTTTATCTACTTTGTGACGTAAAGTAACCAGGAACTTGCTGCGAGTACATAAACAAATCTATTAATACGACGAACGTGTAAACATCAGACTAAATAGGGTTTTCATTTTTTAGGGTATACACCAGAAATGTTCTTAGCGGTTCAGCACGCCGTATCACAGGAAATCATAAAGCAGAAAACCGGGAAACCGATTGGCACTAAGGTGTACTTACAAAGGCTACCTCAGCTTGCATACAGGAACGATCTATTGCTGGTCGCACTCGAGAGATTTATATCTATGATCATCATGCTCTGCTTTGCGTATACCTTCGTGAATACCGTCAGGGTTGTAACTTTTGAGAAGGAGTTACAATTAAAGGTAAAAATTATATTATTACAATAAAGCAGCTTTAGCATAAAATGGACCAAGTGATTAATCAGGGCACTATGTATAATGCCCGGGCATTATGAATCTAGTCAAGTCAAATCGGTCAATGTAATGAATGCTGATTTAAACTTCTATATTTATCACATTGTCTGGTCATTATGAATATTGCTACCGTGTAACGGTTGGGCAATTCGATAATTATGGTCAATGAATTAGTTAAAGAGCGAGTGAAGTGAGCTCGGGAGCTTAGGGCACCCCGACACGGATAGGTTAGGTTCGAAGGAGATGACGGGAGCTGAAGTGATCGAGCAAAGCGAGCGAACTCAGCGCCCGTCATCTCCTTCATGTTAGTTTACTTTAGACCCAGCAAACAGAAATAGGAGACCCACGCAGCGGGGCTCCGTCGACTTTGTTGCTTAAATAGTAATCGTACTTAACAATTCTATATTAAAATCAATGTCAACATTAAATTAATTTAATAAAACACATATTTTTATTACCCTGCCCAATACGTGATGGGCATTAGGGCTCCCACACATAAATACAAATTCGCAACGCATCGCAAATATCCGAAGCTCGCACGTACTAAATATATAGATATCGCGTCGTTATGTGTGGGCGCCCTTATTCGAAAAATGCCGCGGTCAATTTAATAATTTCAATTGTCTATATCATATTGCCTACTCATATTGAACATTTTTCAAATTGCCTGGGCATTATGAATAATGCCGTATTAATCACTTGGTCCATAACAAATTCAACAAATCATTGGAATGATCAGCATCCTAATTGAGTGATACACTTAATCAGTTTCCATCACAACCGAAACGAGTTCATAATCCATTGCTACATATGTATAAAAATCCTTTTACTCATCAGCGTAAAATACTCAATTAATAACGGTTGCATTCACAAAATAAAACAGTTTGCGATCGATTCCATGATTTTATCATATATATCTACCTATATTAAAGTAATTGCAAAACGATATTTATCTTGTGTGTTGACAGGAAACAATGACAATAATGGGCCTTCCATCGTGGTTACACTGGTTGGCTTGGTTTATCAAACAGTTCTCGTTCCTTCTGATATCAGTTGTACTTATCGTCATATTATTTAAGGTAAGTTTATTGAGTCATTTAACGGTCACGTTTCGAACCTTATTCTCATTAACATAGGTTCGGTAATAGGTATAAACAAACATTCACAGATCTACGATGTGGTTATTGCCTTCCAATTAGGGTTACCATATCTCAGGATTTGTCCTGAGATTTCAGGATTATTCGACTCTTCTCAGGATTCCGGCCGGATTTAGCAAATCTAGTGATAGCTCAGGATTTTTAATAAAAAACAGGTTATATTTTAAAGATCTCTCTTATTAAACTACTAAAAATAATCTTCTTTTGGTAACAATTGCAGTTAAAATCAATACTTATGTATTAATTTAAAACAAACTTAAAATAATCTTTTTTTGGTAACAATTGCAGTTAAAATCAATACTTATTTATCGAAGTAAAACGAACTAAAAACAATCTTCTTTTGGTAACAATTGCAGCTGCAGTTAAAATCAATCCTTATTTATCAAAGTAAAACAAACTAAAAATAATCATCTTCAATGATTGAGTGACATGACACAGTGAGATGACTGAGTGAGCGAGCGAGCGGCAACCGCGCTGCGGGGCGACGGGCGCATCCCTCCTCCCTCCGCCCCGCTGTTTTGAGTGCGATGTACATACAAGCTTGTAACGCGTCGCGTAAAACGCGTGCGCAAGATCCGCAGTGTATACAACGATAATAATACGTTTTTGAGAGAAAATTCTCATCTGTAGAAAATCTCAGGACTTTTCCATGGAAATCAGGCCTTTTCTCCGGACTTTTGATTTTTTCATCTGGTAACCCTACTTCCAATAGGCAGGAGGGAAACGTAATAGCTCAATAATATCCGAGTCATTCCGGGTACCAACGTTTCGGAACCCATTACTCTAACAGATAATTTCCTGATAAAATTAATCTTCGATACCAATTAGTCTGCCAATTATAATGAAATACTAGGAACTATGCAGGCCAGATACTTTGAAAACGCTTAATAGAGTTTGGCAAACGAAAGTAGAGACAGAAAAAGCGCGGCAAATTTAAAAAATATCAGCATAGCAACCCCAAAACTAGTATGAAATACCTGGAATAACCAAATTTGATACTTTAGAATTATTAATTTTAATTCGTCTGAATAAAAATACTATAGGTATTTTAGGTAGGCAATACTTTAGATATTATGTATCTATCAATCCGAATAAAAAAAACAACAGTAATCTATAATAATTTTGGTTTATTCACTACCATAATCAAAATCTGAATCTAAGACTTCCATGTGAATAGATTCATTAGAGTCACTGGAATCACTGTGTCGTACATTAATAATGCAACTTTATAAATTACTAGCTGTTCCCCGCGGCTTCGCTCCCGTGGGCCAAACCACAGGACCCGTTTTCGGGATTGAAAAATAGCCTATGTTACTCAGGAATAATGTAGCTTTCTATTGGTGAAAGAATTTTTAAAATCGGTCCAGTAGTTTCGGAGCCTATTCGGTACAAACAAACAAAAAAATCTTTCCTCTTTATAATATTGGTATAGATTTTCTGTAAATCTGTCCCTTTCATTATATTTATTTTCAACACGTATGACATGATCAGTCATTTTCTTTCACTCCTCTGCTAGCAATTTCACCCAAGTACTGGTTCTGGGTTCTTATCCTATCTTTCTGCTCTATATCTGTAAGTTTTCACTATCTCATGAACCTCTGCTACATAATCCAGATCTTCCGTAAAAAAAAAAAAAATATATACAATTCAACTTTTATTATGGTATGATAAAAAACGATAATACATTATTATGAAGGTGTTTAACTCATTATAAAATGAATATGAATAATAAAAGAGAAATACTTTGTGCATCAATAGTAATTACGAAATAAAACAAAGTATCAAATTATTAGTGTCCTACTAACTTATGAAATCTAACACCACACGTAAACAATCTTGTTTTTTATTGTTTTCGGCGTCTATCTCCTATTGTTTTTCTTTATCTTTAGACATCATAGGAAACAACATCTCCTGTAATGTAATCTACTTTTAATTGTTTTATTCATTTTTCACTGAATAAATGCTATTAACAAGACCACAACAAATCAAATCAACACGCCATCTTGTTTTGGAAAATTGAGGTTGACATTAGTATAGCATTGCCATATAAAAAGTTTGCAAATAATTCGAGTGTCTACTTTCGTTTGCCAGACTCTACATACAAAGCCTTCGTATGCATGCGTCGCAATCTCTGTATCCGCCTTTATTCTGTTTTTACCCGACTGCCGAAGGAGGGTAATGTTTATTATTTGTTGTTATAGCGGCAACATAAATACATCATCTGTGAAAATTTCAACTATCTAGCTATCACTGTTCATAAGATACACCCTAGTGACAGACGGTCAGTGGAGTCTTAGCAATAGGGTCCCGTTTTTACCCTTTGGGTACGGAACCCTAAAAAGGCCTTCGTCCAGCAGTAGGACAATAACCAGGCTGTAGAGTTTTCCTAATAAGACTGTATACAATTCCGAATTACATTTGTAGATACCATTCAACCGAACGGAGGCTGGTCACGGATATTCTGTACTAACATTCACACCATGGACTGTGCTGTTCTTCTTTTTGATCCTGTTCGTGATAGCCTCATTAGCATTCGCCTTTATGATCAGCGTCTTCTTTTCTCGAGGTAAAAACAACATTAAAATTATTAATGAAGAGTTAGTGACAGAAATTTAATAGAGTATGCTAAGTTGGTTTGGCCATGTTGAGAGGATGAATGCAAGGCGACTAATGAAAGGTATTTACAAGGCAGACGTGAATGGAAACGCCGGGAGGGGACGCCCTAGAAAGACATACATAGACCTTATAGGTGATGTTCTTCAGAAAGGTGTGCAGGTGTGCAGTACTCATAACCGGCGTGCTTGTATGGCTAGATGTATGAACGTGAGTGAAGTAAAAGAAGTATGTAAGGATCGGCGCAGGAGGCGATCTGTTGGATCTGCCTACCCCCACGGAAAAAAAGGCGTGGGTTTTTGTATGTGTATGTATGTAAAATTATTTACTTACAGTAGGTAGCAGTCATTACCTATGCATGAAATTTGTATTTACCATTATACAGAATGAAATGTTTAGTTAATAATTATCTAAAGTTTTGGTTTGGTTACTGCTTAAGAAATTATTGAGAACTATGTCTTACTAGCAAAAAACAGAGTTTTGTTATTTGCTAATTAATTTTGTATTATTTTATTAAAGTTTATTTTCTTATAACTGATGACTGAAAACTTGTTCGATTATGTATTTTTTCAGTGTACAGGCAAAAAAACAAAACATTAAAGGCAATTTTCACGTTAAGAAAAATAATGTTTGTAGCATTTTAGTAGGTACTTCAATATATTAAATAATTATTTTAAAAAAAACGATGCATTGTTTGAAACCAATAAAGTGCTATCATTGTTAAAATTCCCTTCAAAGTTTTGTTTCTCTTCAAGTTTTTTTTTTGCTTGGTTAAATGCTCATGCATACTGTACTACCACGAGGAGATAGCGCAGTTATGTGGGACTCTAACCCACTAAAACACCACGGTGTCCTCCCGTGCCGCTTATGGCGGGAACACGTACGCGTTAGCACTCACCGCGAACCGCCGCGGCTGTCCGTCACCGGACCCTACTCTGGGGAGTACCCCCATCACCGGCGGACCAAAACACACTCTACGCCATGTCCAAAACAGGGACCAAACCAGCACATGGGTGCCAGACGAACCCACCGGAGAGATTCTATTCACCCCGTTTGACAGTATTAGCGACTCGAAAGTTAATTTAGTTGCGAAACTCATATTGAACCAAAAATCAATAGAGATTGTATCACTATCGGCAATAAATTATAGTGTTATTGATAAAGATATTTTGCAGCAAACACCGCCGCATCATTCATGGGCCTGGCATGGTTCGCGGCCTACTCCATATACATGCTGACTCAAGTACTCTATGAAGATATAAGTCTGACAACGAAATTAGTGCTTAGTCTGATATCTAACACTGCTATGGGATATGCATTTCAAATGCTCATCATGTGTGAAGGAACTTCTGAAGGTATGTTCATTTAGGGGAGTTGACAAAAAATATCTATTTAGTCCGTCAGTTACGTATAACCTAAAAATATTGGGCACGTAATTTTTCTTTTGCCACGTAAACAAAATAAAATTATTAATCAAAAAATCTTTTTTAAAACAAGCTTTTTCCGTGTTCTTCTCAGCAAACCCTTTCATTTGATACCCATATCATGGCAGTGCACAAAAAATAACTAGTCCGCCATCTTGGGCCGTCCGCCATGTTGAATTAAGAAAGACATCATTTACTAACCTAACCATGCATTGTCATCCAAAATAAACTTGTATGCAAAATTTCATCTTAACCAGTGGAGGATAACCTGCTTTAAAATTCAGATGCAAGATTTGACCCGAACACACTTAACATACATACATACAAACATACATGGCAAGTTAAATAAAAGCATGTGAAAATACGACGCGAGTGCGTTGAAATATCGTGCGACGTCACGATGTTTGTGTGCTAAACTTTATACTAACAAAGTGACGTCACAAGCCTCCACTCCTGAACTTTGAAACGCTTTATCTTTGTCAATTTTTATTTATTTGATAATTCAAAAAAGGCCCAATATTATATTATAATCTCACTGACGGACTAAATAGAATTATCATTTTTCTACCCAGGCAACTTTACATCATTTTTATTATATCTCTATTCTTAGATATCAATTCGTTTTGCAATTATTCTAGCTCAAATTTAAATAGTTGAAACTCAGATTGGAGAAGATGAAACAAGTAAGGATTAAAGTTGTTTTTATGAGTAAATATTTTCAAAGTCACATTGTATTTGAATGACCGGACAATGAATGAATAATTCTAGCAATCTTTCTCGACCAGTTTTTTTTTGTAAAACTTACCGGAGTTTTAAATACCTAGCCTCTTGGATCGAGACTAGAAATAGATGACCTTGTGGTTAGGTAACATAGACAAAAAACTGAAAACAACTTCAGTTCACGAAGTTAGCAGTAATTATAAGTCCATTTTAGAAGCAGAAAGTTCAATAGCTGCCTACACACTAACTAGAAATGGATTAGTTTAAGTCCATCCACTAGCATACACACAGAAGAGGAGCTCGTGGCTAAATAATAACAGCCGCACGGGTCGATCATCAGGTCGGTCCGTGGATGAATGACCATTGCAACCAACATACCGAGCTTCCTCCGTGCCTCGGAAAGCACGTTAAGCCGTTGGTCCCGGCTGTCATTTGAAGACCTTTGACAGTCGTTACGAGTAGTCAGAAGCTTGAGATCTGACACCAGTCTAGCCAAGGGGTACCGTGTTACCCAGTTACTGGGTTGTGGAGGTCAGATAGGCAGCTCCGTGTAATACACTGGTACTTAGCTGATTTCGGTAAGACTGGAAGCCGACCCCAACATAGTTGGGCAAAGGCTAGGCAGATTGACCAGCCTACACACAGAAAAACCTACAACCGTCAGAGTTTTTAGGTATAATGATGACATACGTAGTTACCCAATTATATAAAACGTAACTTATTTATATTAGTGTGTCATAGAACACAATCTTAAATCGCTAGACAAAGAACTAAATTATTCATCTGAACCCCGAACAACGCCAGCACACACAGAAAAACCTACAACTCTACTCAAACCGTCAAAGTTCTTAGGTATAATGATGACATACCTACGTAGTTACCCAATTATATAAAACGTAACTATTTTATTATAGTGTGTCATTGAACACAATCTTAAATCGCTAGACAAAGAACTAAATTATTCATCTGAACTTCGACCAACGCCTTCCACTACGCACTTAATACTAACCTTAAAGAAACTGAGACAATAGGTGACTAATGTCACACCGACCATACAACATTCTCAAAGTACCTATTTAGGTAAGTTTTGTTTCTTTGTAGTGACTTGTTCTTATAATTTAATAAACGTATTTTCCTCCTTACTTTGCAACTTTTTATCTTCATTAAGACGACGACTAACGCCAACGACCTTGAGGGAACAAAATGCGCACTCGTTTCACACCCGCGCGACCCAAAATTTAGTAGTTTTTTGTACTTTCCTTATTATTCTATAACATTAAAAAAAAAGCTTCAGATCAAAATGTAGATAATTAAATTGTCTTTGATATGGTGTCCATTTCATTAAAATACGCCCAGCGGTTTTGGTGCGATTGTCGTGTTTTTGTCTGTTTTAGACATAACTTTACAAATTAATTACACTATGTTATACGAATAAAACTCAAATTCTGCTCAGATGAAATTATTAAGAAAATAGTCTAATATAACATATATTTATTCCAATAAATTACGACTAGCCGTTTAGACGTGATTCTCATTTTAAAATCAGGTACTCAAGGGAATCGGCGCCTTAAGTTATGTCTTGAGTTTGCAACCTTCGTGACCTCTTACATTATGTTCAAGAATATTACAGAATATAGATTTTGATCTTGCGGCTGAACACCCGTACCGTTCTAGAAAGTCACAGTCTTCAATATGCGCAAACGTGGTCAAAAATCTATAATAGATAGTTATATTGATATATGCATCCGTCGCCTATTCCACAGGATAATCAAAAACATAACCCTACCTTTTTGCTTCGCCGTAGTCGGGTAAAAAGTGAATGACAATAAGCGATAGTATATCTTTTTCTTTCTCTATTAGAGAAAGAAAAACTGTCACACACACACAACAAACTCACCAAAAAAAAAACCGGCCAATCGCGTGTCGGACTTCGCAAACCGCATGAAAAGGTCAAGCTAGAGCCTATCTATAAAAAGTAAATAAAAATAAAACATGTTTGTTTGTAATAGGAAACATTTGGTAATTTTAAACAAAAAATCTTGATTATCAATATATTGGTATTTTTTAGTAATAATATCATTAAGTCACATTATTACCAAATTGGAAGTTCATAGGTCAATCAATGGAAAGTTAGAAAATTCTTCGGAACAAAATTTTATAAATCTCATTGTTTTGTTATCCAAAATTGTTTTAAACAAAAACTCAGTATTTATCTACTCAACGAGCTCTAAACAACGATACCCCACTCGATGGGGCAGGTCAATATAAAAATACAAAATATATAGCTGTACAAATAGTTCAAAAAAATAAAATAAATTTCCTAGGTCTACAATGGAGCGAGTTCTTCACTCCCATCTCGTACCAGGATCAGCTGCAGCCGGGCCACATCGTTCTAATGCTCATACTGGACACTATACTATACATGCTGATCGCGATGTACGTGGAGAAGATACGCCCGGGGCTGTACGGTGTCCCGCTACCCTGGTACTTCCCGTTCACTAAGAGCTTCTGGGTACCGAGCAAGCGTAAAGTTGCAGGTTTGTTTTATGTATTTCTCTTGAACATAAACTTTATCAACATTTTTCTAATGGCTATATTTTAGGTATCTATATGGTTTCAATTCATAATTTTCTATTCATAGGTCATCACGCCAGTATTGAGTTTATGTCGATTTTCTACGTGATGTTTATTTTCTGATTCCAGAGCTTGTAATTTCGGCAGCTTTTCAATACCGATATTGATTTCCGTTATAAGATCTCAATATCGGAATTTTGCTTTTCCGTTAAATATCACATTTCTATTTTTGTTAATTGCTCAAATCCGGTATGAGGTTGGAATGAATACAATAAAAAACAACGTTTATGCCGCGACATAGGCTTTTCTATTGTGTCTCTCTCTAATTACCAATGACTGGTTAATCGGGCGCTTTTTCACCTCAACTGGACATTTGTTCCCAAGAAAGAATATAAGAAGTCATGTATTTCTGAAAAAGGAATGCAAAAAACTCCAGAAAATAAATGTTTATGGATCAATCTGAAAGTAGTCCCGATAAGTGTAGTGAGTAATAATGATTTATAAATCCTGTATAAGTACGTGGGACACTCAGAAAGTTTTGCGAAACTAAAAAAAATTGTTCTATACGTACATATATTTTTATTAAATCTTTTCAAAGTACTTTCCACCAGCCTCTATACAAAGATTCATGCGCCTAAACCAGTTTTCAAAACACTTTTTCCAGTCCGCCGCAGACACCTCGTTTACAGCCTGCTCGAACGCAGCCAGCGCATCTTCCGGCGACGAAAATTGTATCCCTTTGAGCTGATTTTTTATTTTTGGGAATAAAAAGAAGTCACACGGTGCTAGATCAGGGCTGTAAGGAGGGTGACCCAGGAGTTTGACTGGCGTGCTGTCCAGGAAGTCCCTCGTTTTGAGTGCGGTGTGCGCAGGTGCATTGTCGTGGTGGAGCAGTAGCCCGCGGAGCCCTGTGTTTGGTCGCTTGTTGCTTATAACAGAGAAAACTTCTGGCAAACATTTGGTAGTATACCATTCGGCATTAATGCTTCTTTGATCCCGTAAGGGAATTGATACCAAGTGGCCAGTCAAATTAAAAAAGCTAGCGATCAAAATCTTACCCCCGCTTCTAGATCGCTTCACTTTGGTAGGCGTTGGCTCATTTTGAAACACCCAAACAGTCGACTGGCGCTTGGTTTCTGGGTCGTATTGATAAATCCAGGACTCATCACCTGTAACGATGTCGTAAACACGCCGAGACGAGCCTGCTTCAAATTTGTTAAGCATATCACGGCACCATTCCACCCGGGCCTGCTTCTGAGCATCGGTGAGGTTGTGCGGCACCCAGCGTGATACTATCCTCCTCACGCGAAGATGGCTGTGTAGAATCTCGTGAACGCTTCCCGATCCAATCTTCAATATGTGTTGAATCTCCTGATATGTAATTCGCCTATTGTCTTGGATTAAATTTTTCACTGCTAGCACGTTTTCTTCGGTAACAGCCGTCAAAGGGCGACCGCTTCTTTCGTCATCCCCCAAAGTTGGTCGACCGCGCTTGAATTCGTTATACCAACGATACACGGTTGCCTTGGAAGGGCCTTCATCCATGAATGCCATTTGAAGTCTATCGTACGATTCATCCGGTTTCAGGCGACACTTGAAATCGTATAAAATCATAGCTCTAAAATGTTCCCGGCGCAGATCCATATTTCAGTGAGACACAATACTTTGAATTAACTCGCAAAAAATGTGGAGGGAAATTTTGAAATTGGAACTTACTTATTTTTACTTATAAATAATCATATTTTCGAAAAACATTATAACTGGCCAGTCTCCCATATATAAAAACTTTTTTTCGCAATACTTTCTGAGGGGCCTGGTATCGGTCAATGTGGCGACAGCCTCCTGGGGCTGTTCAGCAGTGGATCTTTTGGCTGAAATGATGATGATGATGATGAGAAACAATGTAGTCAAGAAGTGGAAGTTGATCTATCTAACAGATTAAGGATCGGATAGACCAATTTTTTGTATTCTTTACAAGCAGAAGATTGAAAAATATTAAGATTTAATTTATAGAGGTTTCCAAGCCAGTAACACATTGTACATTTGAAATAAAGTTTACTCGTTCCGAAACAGCATAAAAAGGGTGAAAAACTATCTTAGCATTCATCATCATCATCATCATCGTCATTTCAGCCGAAAGACGTCCACTTCTGAACACAAGCCTTCCTCAAGTGTCGTCACATCAGCCGATCCCGTGAGTCTCAAATCCAGTGGATTCCTGTAACCAAAGCATTGATCAATAAAAATGTAATTGTTACAACGGGTTGTATGAAACTGTGTATTTACTTGTATTCTTAAAGGTAATATTTTTAGCCACCTCGGGACTGTAAATATGGAATTCATCAAGGTACATATTATTTTTTATGCAGTGAAGTTTAAGTAAATAAGCGCCCGATTAGTAAACAGATTATCCGAACACTGCTAATCACCGTAGTCAACGAGTTTACCCGCGCTTTCTCGCTTCACAAGGAGCTAAAATAAGTTTTTTTTGATGCCGAGATTCCGATATTAGATCAATCAGTATCGGAATTGAAAAATCGGTAAATTCGTTCCGAGATTCCGATATTACGGGATTCCGATATTCCGATATTCATGGACTAATTCCACTCCTTATTAGCTTATGAAACTTTTGTTGTCGATGTAATAATGAATGAAGGTCATTATCATTGCGGTCGTTCAACATCTCAAACATGTTTATTGATTTAGACAATGAAACTAAAAAACATGCATGTTTCTGCATCAAATAGTATGCGCAAATTTTATTGATGTACTAATGTTTTTATTTGTAATTTTTGCCTGTGAAATTAGATCACCTTAACCGTTGCAAATAAAGAAAGCAGTTAAAAGATTTTTTTTGTTTTATCCATCTCTGTCAAGACTTTCCCAACGCGCACTAGCCGGTTCTTATCGTGTCTAAATGCATATTTGAAATTAAGTTGCCATATGAATGATTTATTAAACTACACAATGAAATCGTTCAAGTATTCATACAATACATCAACATACATTGTGAACTTTAAACCTCGATCGACGATGGCTCTGTGTGACTAAACAACCACTATTGATTTCGTTATCTGTAGCACATTATTATGAAACGTAATATTTTCAGAGATAAATAAGGACACGCGTGATCTGGAGTATAATGATGCACTGTTGAAGGTCGTTCATGACCACGAAGAGGAACCGAAGGGCGTGCCCGTGGGCGTCAACATACAGGTAAGTCACGCATTACGTGCCACCGAATATAATGTCACTTACGTAACTTTTCAACATTGACTTCCTCAATTTTCAGACGCGTGTACCTTTACTTAAATTAAACGTTAGAACGCAATTAGGTTTAAAACTAGTATGCGATCGAACGTCGATTTCAGGTCGAAAACGAAGTCCATTAATCCGCTATCGCCACATGTACGTTTTGATAGCGCGGCCAAGGCAAAATTAAAAAAAATATGCCAAGATTTTGAAAAAAAAAATAAAAGTTGATGCCCAAAACCATGAATTTGTCTAAAGTTATGGTTAAAAAGTTTTAAGGGTTTGAAGCGGCAAACCGCACAGCCACGGAGATCTTTAAAACTAAGCGTTGCAAAAACCTGAAATTTAGGTAAATAACAGATAAAATTTCTAAAAAAAAATTGTAAAAATGTAGAAAAAAGCCTAGGTTTCTATTTTAGGAGCTGTAAGACTAAAACCGGGCCGCGCCACTAAAACAGTGAAAAACACGTTATCGCCGATATCTCGCTAAAAAAGCATCGCAGACGTCTGAGTTTCTTATAAAAACTCAGACGCTGGCTGTTTTCTGGCGATGGCGAATATCTATTGCAACGGAGTATGCTCCTGCCCCGCACCCTTTACCTCTTATTTATTTACTTAAAATGATGTACAATAGTGACACATAGACGGACTTAATGCAGCAAGGCATTCTCTACCAGTCAACCTCTTCTATCGCCGCCTTTGTACCCGTATAAATAAGTATTATTGTAAAAGAGATGTGTAACTTCATGTTTTGGTGTACAATAAAGTATATTCTATTCTATTCTCGCGCATTCGTTACAGTTCGTTCAATTTTGACACTTTCTACAAAACCATCGGCTTCGGCAAAATTAGGCCCATTATGGCCGAGGACGGCTGAAGCAGAAGCCGAATGTTCAGTCCTCGTAGGACACTATCTATAATGTTATTGAAATATGGGACTAACAAGTTACGGTGTTAAAAATAACACCGCGTTTGAGTAACGTTTACATGGCAAGTTAAAATATCAAATGAAATCCATAAATAGGGCAAGCCGTTTCATTGAAAGCGTTAATAACTGTCATATTGTGTGTTTGTTTTTCTAATTTTCGTATAAAGAGCTCGCAGACCGAATGTACTAGAATAAATTTTACGGTGTGGTACTATTTCAAAATAGACACCGTTTTGAATGAAGCTGCCCAACACATATTTCAGTCTATCAATTTTATACGCCTTAAGCGTCGCCGTCGCCGTAGTCGACCTTCAAGTAGTAAACTAATATGTCCGAGACTGTAGCGATAAGTTCGTGCTCGTTGATTAAGAACATCGTTGAAGGGACACTTTAACCTTAATAGCGATATGTGTATTTAGTGCCCTAGAAAAAACTTAACGAAAATCTATGTGATTGGTTGATTTTTCATATTCTTATATAATAATGTTGGTGGCAACGTGTTGCACCATCTAGTTTGGCGATGTTTTGAGGTTCCAATGATGATCGCCTGACACCCGGATGACCTCCTACCAGCAGACGATTGTGAAATATTATTATTCTGAATTATTGTGAAGGTCAAGTCAGTTCAATAAAAGTCAGTTTTTAGTAAATGTGCTTTTCTTTCAGAATCTTACAAAAATATATAAGGGCCGTAAAAAAGTCGTCGACAATCTGAACCTCAGGATGTATGAGAACGAGATCACCGTGTTGCTGGGTCACAATGGTGCCGGAAAAACAACCACTATCTCCATGCTTACAGGTTATTATTTATTTATTACTAGCGACCCGCCCAAGCTTTTCCCGTGACAAATTATATACGAAAACCTTCCTCGTTTCTTAGTCTTACTAATGGTGAAAACGGCATGAAAATCCGTTCAGTAGTTTTTGAGTATATCGCGAATAGACGCGGCGGGGGTCTTTGTTTTATAATATGTAGTGTTTTTTTTTTTAGAAACGTGTATAAGAAATAATACATCATTAGAAAAATTTATATCATGATTCATGAATCATGATCTTCGGCGTGAACAAAAAAAAAATTGATTTTGTGTGTTGTGTGTTATCTTTTCTGTGCACTAAATAAATGTTTTATCTATCTATCTATATACAAAACTTTGCGTCGAGTTCAGTGCAATTGCACAGTCGAATTCCGGTTGGGATGTGTGTTTTTCCTTGTAGGTATTTTGTTTGTTTCCAACTTTAAGGAAAATGACAATATTGTAAGTAAGTACTAATAACAGATGAACTAATTGAATTAAATAATCATGTTGTTTAGGGAAAATATTTTTGTTAATCTATGGGCACAAATATTCATATTTCGGTTCAAAGAAAACATCAGTTTAAAATCGTTTAGACAAATCTATGGTCCCAATCTTGAATACAAATAGCTCGATTCACGTTGTCGTATAAGTAGCTATTGATTTTAATTTTACTATTTTGCTACTGTCACTTTGTAGCCTCTTATTAATGGCAAATTCTAATCGTTAAAACAAATCTATGGTCCCAATTTTGACGCCCTGATGTTCGCAGTACTGTCGACATCGGCACTTACTTTTAAACTAAATATCTTGATTACAAGCAGCTCAATTCACGTTGTCGTCTATTAGCTATTGATTTTATTTTGCTACTGTCACTTTGTAGCCTCTGATTAACAGCAAATTCTTATGTTTAGTCTCAGATCAAATAAAAAGTCAAGATGGAACGTTGCAAACAACAAGGTGATGCCGGTTGAAACTACGCCTTGCCGTATACATACACAATTACACGCACACACGTACTACGAAACTACGCCTTAGCTTATCAGTCGAGCTTTTTATTTGATCTGACAGCTCGACTGATCTGATCGGATCTTCATTTAAATTGTAGCTTATGTTATATAACGTAGGTGTCTTGAAGTTGGCATCTTATAAGAAAACTACTTTATTTTAATTTATATTACAAAAAGTACAAACAATCTTTAGAGGTCGCTCTTTGGGAGTCAAAATACTGGTCATATTTTTATTGTTACTGACGTCATCGTAAGCAAAAAAGTAACTACTAGATGTTCCCGCGGCTTCGCTCCTGTTAACTGACTGCCTACTAACCTACCCTCCTTACCTTCTTGCCTATCTTACCAACTTACCTACCAATTTTTTTCTGGGGTCATTATTCTTTTGCGGCGAATCTTAACAGGTTCACTCTCCAATTAGTAAAACAATACAACAGACCATATGTGGCTCATGGGACTGTGAACCTGTTACACCGTGATTCAGAAAATGACATCAAAAGCACAACGCCATCTATCGAATATCAAGTTCAACCGACGGAGAATTGCGTGTGATAATTTTAATTCTTGAACACTTTAAATTCATTTAACTTTTGATAAAGTGAACCGATTGCAATGAAACAAAAACGAAGTAATACTTCAAGTTACGCACAATTTTAATGATAAAATTTATCAACATTGGTTTCGTACATTTTACGTGATACGTGCAAAAATAAACAGAAGAAAATTACAAAAATACTGGAAATGAGTTCTGTTGGTTATCCTTTTTTGTTCATTTCAAAAAAGACTTTTGAACACATTTATTATATGTATTGAATTATTTTAGAACAGTAGATATAGAAAATGATTGCCGTATTTTTCTCATGATCGCATTCACAGTAATATTATAAGAAAACGTAGAAAAAAATAATGTCGTTTAATAACGAGAACGTAGATATAATATTATATTACTATGTAGCTGACAGATCCCTACACTATAATCTTGTATGATTTGAGTCATAGTAATTTGATGAGACACGAGTGTAGTCTCCGTGAGTCCGTGTGATCACATAATTAGAGGGAACTATTGACATCGTGTTCAGATGGAAGGGTTCACGACGTTCCTCTAATCGAACGGCTGATGTAACACCAGTAAGTCGACACTCGCGTGTTAAACAACTGCCCAATTACAGCCACTTAACTTTTATTTAGCTGTTCCGAGTACCCACAACAATCATAGAAATATATGTTTCTTCGTGTTAGACGATGCTTAAAAATGTGCGTTGGTAACTAATACTATAAATTCGTATGCTATACGGATTTTTTGGCAATTCTACGATTGGTTTTTAGGGTTCCGTACCCAAAGCGTACACGGGACCCTATTACTAAGACTCCACGATCCGTCTGGCTGTCTGTCACCAGGCTGTATCTCATGAACCGTGATAGCTAGACAGTTGAAATATTCACAGATGATGTATTTCTGTTGCCGCTATAACAAAAAATACTAAAAACAGAATAAAATAAATATTTAAGTGGGGCTCCTATACAACAAACGTGATTTTTTCTTCGTGCGCTAGTCCGACTCGCACTTGGCCGGTTTTTATTTAAATGTTGCTCCACACTAGCTGTATCGTTGGTGCGTTTACAGATATTTAAACATATTTACACAAACAGCCACACCCGGAAAAACTACTAGGCCATAATTATATTTGTTCCGTGCTGGAACTTAACCCCGCGACACGCAGCACAGCAGCATAACGCTCAGCCACTGTCACAACCACATACATAAATCTAACTAGATAACGCAAGTCCCGCCATCTGTATGAAAACCCAGCGTGCCACTTTTACACAAACAATTTAAAAACAAAGGAGATGTTCGATTTTGGGCCATCACTACGTACACTACATAGATAAATAGGACAGAAATAGGGAAATTCCATAAAAATACTAACAAATTAATTTGTAGAAGGGTACAGGAGTAACAAAAATGATCATTTAAAGTTTTTTAATAAGATAACCCTATTTTTAGGGCAGCCATGACAGTTGTGTTTGACATGACGTTTGACGACTTTGACAGCTTTAAGAAGTGACGTCTTTGAGTCTTTCTTTGCTTTGACTTTGAATTGGATATGTTTCGGCGTTTTTAGTGATTGTTTTACTACTACGGACTTTAAGATTGCTTCTCTGTTGCAATTAAGTTCGTGTTGTTTTTTATTATCGCAGATATTACGATGACACGTCAAACAAATGTCATTGTCTAAATGACATTCTTCGCATACTGTCATTGTCAAAATGTCATTCTACGCATACTGTCATTGTCAAAATGTAATTTTTCGCATACTGCTGATCTGATTCACCATGTTTATTTGTAAATTGTGTTGCTCAACTTGACAAAGTTAATTGGAGTTTACATTGAAACGAAGTGAAATTAAAGAAAATAAAAAATGAAAACAGTTACTATATTATAGAGTTATTTTTACATATAGTGTACTTAGTGCTGGCCCAGGCTCCATACATTTCTGGAACATCTCCTTTACTACCCCTGGAAAGAATACATTTCCAATGCCTCGGCCAACTTTTTCTATACATTCTTTACAGCTCAATATGGCATAAAACAGCATTTTTCTAGATTTAAGGTGAATTTCCGGTGCCGATAATGCTAAATGAAAAGCTCAGATTACGATCATTGATCGTAACTTTACTCCGTTTTTTGACACGCGAAGTACATACAATCGCGTCATCTAGTTAGATTTATATCTGTGGTGCCAACCATGTGGTCAGTATTACGATACTTCTTTTTCTTTTCCTAACAGGCATTGTCCCACCGACTTCCGGGAAAGCGTATATCAACGGCTACAATATAGTGAATGAAACTGGCCTCGCTCGCAAGTCTTTGGGCATCTGTCCCCAACACAACGTGCTTTTCCCAGACCTCACGGTCGCTGAACACATCATATTTTATTCAAGACTAAAAGGTGTACCGAACAGTAAGCTGAAGGAGGAAGTAAATCATTTTGTTAAGCTGCTGGATTTGGAACAAAAGGTTAGTTGGTTCGTGATAAATATAAATTATGTTACTTTTTAAGGTTCCGTACCCGAATGGTCCAAAAGGAGCTTTATTGCTGACACTCACGTCGCGGCTCACGTGTCCGTATTGTCTGTCCGTCGTCTGTCACACAATTTTGTTCCAAAGATTTTTTTAACTTATAAAATAGAAAACGTATCTACTGTTTTTTTGAGAACGTTTTTCTTCTTTTTGAAGTCGGTTGAAAAGAAAAATGAATTCTATTAGTATACTATATTAATAACATAAATATTAAATGTACGTAAGTGAAGTTCTTCGGAAAAAAATACTCCGAAAAAAAAAAATGTCTTAAGGAAGTCTCCAGTTTTTGTCTATGGTCTTTGAGCTTTAGGTACAGCTCAGTCTCAGCCCCAGTGATGTGCCCTAACAGGCGGTGCACAGAGGGGGTTCCGGGGTGGTCTTTTGAGAGGTCACGGGGTCCCTTCTACGTGCTGATGGTGATCACCGGGGTGGTTTTAGTGAGGTAAAAATCCCACACTCCCTGGTCTTTCCCCAAAATTCCAGGCGCCTTTTGAAGGTTTCCCCCCGTAAACAAAAAAAAAAAAAAAAAAAAAAAAAAAAAAGGTACAGCTCTACCTATTCCGATTACTGATTATTACGGATATTTTACTAACAAATACCAATATATTGATAAATCAGAATTTTTTCTTTGGTACGGAACCCAAAAGGTGCGAAGTCCTTCCTTCTTGGCCAGTTTTTTTTTCTTCGTTAAAGGTATGACGTTGGCGTTTGAAGTTTTTGCTTGCATAAATGACCTTTGTACCTTCACCATGACTTCGCAGAAAACGTATAAGGAGTGCGACTGACATTAATACTGTATGGTTTAAAACAGATATTGATCTTAGGTGACGCGTTTTCCGGCGACTTAATTATTAAACAATGCAACTGTCGTTATCACACGTTAAGGTTACACTAGTCGAAAATTCTTCCATACAAACGTAGACTAGAGATTACTCCACTGTTTGACGTTGTACGTTCAAAATAAAAAATTATATCAATTTGTCTCATCACTATCTAGTCCTGTATGGAAACAAAAATGTAAAAAAATAATATATTTGAAAGTTATGAGCGTCGAAAGTTCCATATTTCAACACTTATTTTAACGAATCTTTGGGCGGAAATAAATACCATAAGAAGAAGGAAAATTGCAAAACGGCCGCCATACAGGGATAGATTAGTGATTCAACAATGCAAATAATTTTATTTTATTAATATACATATAGTTATTTTTTCATGATATCTAGACTACTACTTTATAAAATTTCGCGCGCTCGTTTTCGTCCTAAATCATCATCCATTTCGATACAAATTTGCAAAAGTGCTAATTCGTACGCGAACTAAACTAGATTCTTACTGCTCATCACAGCATCTTTTTCTTTCGCACGTGTTGTCGGATAAGATAGCATGCATTTTAAACCTGCGGACAAAATAGTTCGTGCCGTCGACTAGTTCAACCTTAAGGCCGAAAACTAAAATAATCCTCCTTTTGGCTTCGCCGTAGTCGAATAATGATCGATTTTCTGAAGCGGATAGCGCCTTTTATGTAGGTAGGTACAACCTATAGTGTTAAGCCACAGATAATATAATACTAGCATACAGATGCCTCATCCCATACAAAGAAACCGTGCCGGTAACTAGCGTTTTTCATCTGATTATACCGATTAAATTTTTGATATATAGCGATAGATAGATCACCATCTATATACGTGGAACGGAACCGAACGCGATCGATGTACAAAAAATAATCAGTACAGTACGTCGGGACAGTTTCTTTGTATGGGATGAGAAACCACTGGTTAAGATAAACATGAGTGGCTGGATATGAGACGCAAAGGATCGGACGATGTGGTGACGCTTGAGGGAGGTCAATGTCCAGCCACAGTAATAATATACAAACAGTATTAAAACTACCTGGGCGCACGGTTGGCGCAGTGGTTGAGCGATTGACTGCTGCGTTACGTGTCGCGGGTTCGATTCCCGCACGGAACAAATATTTGTATGATTTACAGATAGTTGTTCCGGCTCTGGGTGTTGTGTATGTGAGTTTATATGTTTGTAAACGCACCCACGATACAGGAAGAAATTCCTAGTGTGGGGCAACGTTTTTAAAAAAAACAAACAAAACAAACAAACAAACCTACAAACGCTCGAAACGGCACACTAACACAAACATACGTGACCAATCGTCGCGACGCGGCACACTTAGTACTGACATTACCTCGAAAGTGCCCGAGCGGTCTCGTCGGTGCGTACGTTTGTGTGAGTGTGCCGTTTCGAGCATTTGTAGGTAGTTTCCATACTGTTTGTATATTTTTATTGTGGTCCAGCAGTGGTCGTTTTTCATCTAAAATGATGATGATGATGTGGCTAGCAGATCTTCTTCTTTTTGTGTTGATAGACTTACTTACTTACCATCAAGCGAGGTAGTGGACAAACGCGAGCCTATCGATGATAAAAAAAAATAAAAAAATAATTAAACATTTTTTTGGACCAGTATTTAGCCTCGTTTATATCCTTAAAGGTTACTAGCAGATGCTACTAAAATACTAAGTTGTAGTAAACATTGGCAGCGGGACGTGACATCGGACAAGTTGTCGGGCGGTCAGAAGCGCCGGCTGTCGGTGGGCGCAGCGATGTGCGGCAACTCCCGCGTCGTGTTGCTGGACGAGCCCACATCCGGACTCGACCCCGCCGCGCGCCGTGCTCTCTGGGACTTGCTGCAGAAAGAAAAGAAAGGTACGTTAATCAATCTGCCTGGCCCTTTTCTACGTTGGGGTGGGCTTCCAGTCCATAGACATTTACATGGAGCTACTGCCTACCTGATCTCTACGACCCAGTGGCAGGGTAACACCATACACCTTGGCAAGCTGGTGTCAGGTTTTATGACTTCTGCCTACCCGTACCGACTGTCAAAGTTCTACAAATGTCAGCCAGGACTAACAGCTTTCCGAAGCACGGAGGAGTAATGCATGCATCCACAGACCGACCTCGGCAAGATTGACGCGTGCGACTGTTATTAGGGTAAGATACGCAGTTATTGGCACATTAAGAGAGTGCCTCCCCTAGTTTCGTAATCAAATGTCCAGAAAATCATATTGAAATGTACCAACTTACAGAAATAAAATCATTTATCATTTATCATTAGCATACAGACATTATAATGACATCGAAGGAAATATTCTAATCTCTATTTTAAGAGCTTTTTCATTCAATGAAATAGTAATAGTATACATATATTTATACCATTCCCCCTCTAAAAAGCTTATTTTATTCACTGAAAACAGTGAATAAAAAGCACTTTTAATCACTGTTTTGGTGTTTGAATTTGGAACACACCAATGTACTAGACGTCCATCTCAATGCTATGTAACCTCCTTGCGCCTCCTTGCGCAAATAATACTCGATACACAAACTCCTTCTTCGATTTTAATTTTGAGTTTGTTATTTAGGATTTTAATAATGATTTTGATTTTAATCTAAGATATTTATTGAATACTTGTTTGTATTGTAATTCTAATATTAATTGCAATGGTATTTAATTAATTATAATTATGTCACGTAACGGAGGTGGTTACTGGTCCCTGAAACACAGGCGCTGTTAACTAGCTCAGGGGTCAGGGTTTCACATTTTATATAAATTTTGAAGAATAAACCATTTATTTATTTATTTATTACTCGTAATATTCCTTGTGCTTTTCACTTAAATCTTTCTTTTTCTCGAAGTCATGGTATAAAATATAGTATGCAACTCTTGAATAAAACGGATTTATATCGAGGGCCATGAATCACTCGCGTCGCTCATGATTCTAACACTTGAATCACTCGCTATGCTCGTGATTCAATCATCATGAATCACTCCCTACGGTCGTGATTCAGTCGTTAGAATCATTCACTTGCTCTTGATTCATCTGTGGCCCTCGCTTTAAATCCGTCTTTTATTCACTAGTTGCATAATATACTATTTCACTAAATTAGAAAAAAAAGACAAAGACAAGACAAAAGATATTTATTTCAACTGGGGCACCAAGCGGCACTTTTGAATGTCACAATTTAAATTTACATGGAATAAAAGTTGATTCTACCGTGCATTCGGCAAGTAGCTTGTTATGGAGAAGAATGCACAAGAAACTCCATACTTTTTAAATTTACATGGAATAAAAGTTGATTCTACCGTGCATTCGGAAAGTAGCTTGTTATGGAGAAGAATGCACAAGAAACTCCATAAAAGATATCTAAAATCCTATTACAGGCATGGAAATTCCAACATTGCGTAATCTATGGTTTCCTTATTTTAGCCTTTACACTCAGAAGTGCTAATAACTGGCGGAGTGCCAGCGATAGGGTGGTTTACCCTACTTAGCTACTAGCTTCTCCAAAAAATATCATACTATAGTTGACGTCAAGTAAGGTAGCAATAACGGTCATTGCTCTCTCCCAAAAGCCCCTTCGTCCCGAATGTCAAAACATATACCTAACGTTTTCCTTCTTCTTCATATTCGAACGCCTCATTTACAGGGTGTTTTTGATTCGTGAAAAATATTATCAGCAGCGTTAGATCTCAATTTAGGATAAAATTGGGCGTTTTCAGTTTTTGGGATATTATCTGCGACATGCCTTTAGACGATTCCAGTGGGTCATTCAATGCCATCTTATTTGTGACTAACTATACCTAAACTGGGCACCGTCCAAGATTTTTCCATAAGTCTGAGTTGGTCTCAAATCAATCATTTCAAAGAATATCTTATTTTGGAGAGGAAGGCAGGGAAAGCCAAATAAAAGATGGATGGACTGTGTGAGGAGTGATATGAAAGCAAAAAAAATCAAAAAACCCGACTGCTTCAAAAGCGAACTCAAAAGTCGTAAACAAGAAAAAAATCATGCTGTGCAGTCGGAGGAAACATATTCGCGGGCTGGCTGACCAAAATCTGGTGTATTCTCCGCCTGCACAGCATGATTTTTTCCTTGTTTACGACTTTTTAGTTCGCTTTTGAAGCAGTCGGGTATTTTGATTTTTTACCCGACTGCCGAAGGAGGGTAATGTGTTTATCAGTCTATGTATGTATGTATGTTTGTTCCTATATGGCGTTCCAGAGACCAAACGCGTTGGCTTATTTTGATGATTCATATGTCAATCGATGCGTCTTAACCTTGCGAGTGTCATAGGCTACATTAAAATTGGACAATAGAAAAATGGCGGATTTTGGTTGCCTTATTGTGGGTGCCCAAATTTTTTTTTCTTCGAAACCCATCGTGTGGGGTATCAAAATAAAGGGTTTTAAGATGTGATTTCAAAAATATATAACACTTATATGTTTAAATGTATCTAATTCGAAAAAAACCTAACTAAAAAGTTGTAAATAAAAATCTTAATTCAAAAAATCAAAAAACCCGACTGCTTCAAAAGCGAACTAAAAAGTCGTAAACAAGGAAAAAACCATGCTGTGCAGGCGGAGGATACACCAGATTTTGGTCAGCCAGCCCGCGAATATGTATCCTCCGACTGCACAGCATGATTTTTCTATTACCGCCATTTTTCTATTATCCAATTTTAATGTAGCCTATGACACTCGCAGGGTTAAGACGCATCGATTGAAGTATGAATCCTCAAAATCGGCCAACGTGTTTGGTCTCTGGAACGCCATATAGGAACAAACATACATACATACATACATAGACTGATAAACACATTACCCTCCTTCGGCAGTCGGGTAAAAAGGGGTCACGACGGTACCGTATGAAAGGAGAAAACGTTTTGCGCAAACCCCAAGTAAGGGTCAAGGGCAGAAAAATAATGACAAAATGAAATACCATCCACAATAATCGCAGTCGGACTGTTTGTTTGTGGGTTTTCAACGATCCGAAGGTATAGCCGCCAATGTTCGGCTTGAATGACCCCAAAATCGATAACAGTGCCTGAACCACGTAATCAAATATGTCATTCACGTCTGTCTACTAAGGCAGGAAAATCGATGTATTAAATGTAAATTTTTGGTAGTTTATTATTTCGTCGTCTCGGCTGAGTCATTAGATTGAAACATCCTATTACAATAATGGTAGGCAATGACTTAACAGAAAATGTTGACCTTATTCATTGTGAACTTTTGAACATCGTTGTTGTTTTTTTAGGGTGCCGTACCCATAGGGTAAAAACGGGACCCTATTACTAAGACTCCACGATCCGTCTGTCTGTCCGTCTATCACCAGGCTTTATCTCATGAACTGTGATAGCTAGACAGTTGCAATTTGCACAGATGATGTATTTCTGTTGCCGCTATAACAACAGATACTGAAAACAGAATAAACATAAGTGGGGCTCCCATACAACAAACGTGATTTTTTTGCCGCTTTTTGAGATAATGGTACGGAACCCTTCGTGCGCGAGTTCGACTCGCACTTGGCCAGTTCTATAAAAATAAAGCGCGTATTTATATAAAAGCAACAATGATGTATTACGTATTATAGCGGCATACAACATGTAATTAAGCGGTTGTAGTTCAACCCATAACTTGTTTTGTCAAGTAACTGAATACGAATTCAGTAACTTGCCAAAAAAATTGAAACGTGAAAAAAAGAAAAGCAAAATTTAATGAATATCACAATGTACTTATATGTATAGTTTTGATAGAATATTTAAAAAAAAAACCTTGTTTGTTTATGTCATTACCTAAACAATTCAAAGTCAATACAAAGTTTTTGAAAAGTCAATGAACTGAAAATAATAAATTTTACTTTTGTCCATGTAAAGTGAAAAATGTAAGCGTTATTTTGTCGTATTATGAGGTTGAAGGACCTTTAAAATCATTATTTGCAATTTTGTAATGAAACAAATATTTTTACGATTACTCAAATACTATTACTAGTACGATGGCTACATTAGAACTGTTAAGTTACTAAATACGATTATGGGTCGAACCTTAAGAGTCCCTTGAGAAGGAATTAAGGAAGTCTTAAGTGAACTACGTGTGCATGTGTGTGAAGGGCACTTGGCCCGCCAAGGCACCACAAATCTCTAGATACGCTTAGCCCTAATGAAATTTTAAACAGCATTCTGTGTCATCTTCAGATCGCGATTCAAAACTAAATATCGTATTAGAATCCTAGATTTAACCTGGGCCTGCAGTCTCGACATAGCTAACGATCGTTACGATATCTAACATTCATTAACTCTTACCACAAAATAGTAAGTATACAGAAGGGCCACTCCTGCTGTTTGAAAAATTGACAGCTAAACTTGACAGATTCACTAGGGTTGCTACTATATTGATTCCGAATTAAAAAAAAAGGGTAGGTTGCCCAAGTTACAAACATAAATACATAGATTCGTCTAAACATACATCATATCATGCTTACATGCCTTAGAGGGTAGACAGGGCATCAAATATCCATTTAGTATCACGAACACTACAACCCTAGTGAATCTGTCAAGTTTAGCTGTCAATTTTCCAAACGGCGGGAGTGGCCCTTCTGTATACTTACTATTTTGTGGTAAGAGTTAACGAATGTTAGTAACGTAACGATCGTTAGCTATGACGAGACTGCAGGCCCTGGAAGTGACACTGTCGACGGCTAAATATTTCTACTCATCACTTCCTTAAATGACCTGGACCTGGTGGACCGGTAGTACATCCGGGCAATTATGGTGTACTTTTCATTATAACCCTGAAAAATTTAATTTGAATTTGGGACCTCAACTAAACATTGGTAAAAAAACTTTGATCAAGACACCTGCACCTAGCAGCGGTGACCGACGACCACTGTTGCTGCTGTATTTATTACTCCCTCGTTTTGACTCGAAATTCTAACTCTATAATCCATTACTCTCGGGATTCAATATGGCACCAGTCACATAAGACAGTTTCATTTCCTCTCGGTATATGAACAGGTATTTAGGTAGGTAAGGTTTTTTTTAGGTATTTATTTATTTAATTAATTTATAATTATTTATTTATTTAGGTTAGCCAAAAGTGCAACAATTACTAACAGGCTAACACAACATGCACCTTAAGGTTTATAATAAATTCAAAAATTTTTGGTTGTTTACAATAAAAATAACAACAGAAACAAAAATACATTACAATTAATCAAAAACAGATTTACAAAATTAACAAATTAAAAAACATAGTAAAATTAAAATAATTATACATTCAAAAATTTTTGGTTGTTTACAATAATAATAACAACAAAAACAAAAATACATTACAATTAATCAAAATCAGATTTACAAAATTAACAAATTAAAACACATAAAAAAAAATATATATAACAATAAAACAATTAAAAATTTAAGAACATTAAATTAAAAAATCAATAAATTAAATAATAATTATAAAAATCTCATCAATAATTTCATATACATAACATATCTCTAAACTACGTGAAATTATTGTTTGTGAGAATAGTACTCAATGTATGATGTGTATTATGATACACAACCAAAACGTCATTGTACTCATACATACTTATTGGCAGTACTTATATGATCTTGACTGGCACCTTTTCAGCTTATCATATTTTAATATCTACCTACAATATAATATCTTCTTTTTTACACAAAAAATAACTTTAATTTATGTGAGAACATTACTCACAAAAGTTATTACTCTGTCCAGGTCGAACAATGATACTCACAACACATTTCATGGATGAAGCGGACATTCTGGGAGATCGAATAGCTATCATGTCTGGCGGACGCCTGCAGTGTATCGGAACACCTTACTTCCTCAAGAAACATTACGGGATCGGCTACAAAATTACCATTGTTAAAGGAGAAAACTGTATCGCCGATGACGTCACCAAATTCTTCAGAACTTACGTACCTGATATCAAAGAAAACACCAACATAGGTTTGTCTTTAGAAAATATTATATTTAACTATGTGTGACCTGGCAAATGTTTTTTTGCCATAAAAGTAACAAAACACCAAACATTATTTTATTGAAATCATTGTACTTTTATCCTACCTACCCTACCCTAACCTACCTACTTTACCTTCTCTACCTACCCTACCCACCCTACCTACATACCCTACCCAACCCTACCTTCCTACCTAACCTACCCTACATACCCTACCCTACCTATCCTACCTCCCCTACCTCCCCTACCCTACCCTACCCACCATACCCTAGCCTACCTACCTACCCTACCCTACCCTACCCTACACTACCCTACACTACCCTACCTACCTATCTAACCTACCCTACCAACTAACCTAACCTATTTACCCTATCCAACCTACAATTTTTTTTGTTTTTAAACCTTCCCTGTATTCTGGCGAACATATCAAAAAAAGAATTATTCAAATCGGTCCAGCTGTTTTTGAGTTTTAGCGAGACAAACGAACAGCAATTGATTTTTATATATATAGATTATTTTTTCAGATAAGGCTTACCCACCTGTAAAGTTAATTCACATCCGTAACTTTACTACCAGCTATTTTGTTTCAACAATCAGAGGTTATTGCCCGTATTATGTATTACCTCTTTCCAAGGTCGTTATGTGTGATTTTACTTTATGATATGCTCTTATTTATACTCAACACTTCATTTTCAGGTTCGGAACTAACATACATATTGCCCAGTGATAATGTTAGTAAATTCCCAGAAATGCTTAAAGAATTTGAGGCAAAACGGGAATCATTGTGTGTTTCTAGCTATGGGCTTTCCGTTACTAGTTTGGAAGAAGTTTTTATGAAGTACGTATTCGCATTATTTAATATCTGCTTCCTTAATTACCATCTAATAAGGAGTTATTGAAGTTAATAAGTGAACTGTTAACAGGGCAGGCGCAGAGGATGTAGACTCCTCGCCGGTGCAAAGGAACAACATCACTGGACCGTACATTGACAGCGCCATTGCACCTCTGGCTAGTTCCCACCACTTAGGTTAGTATAGCATAGAAATAAAGTAAGAATAACATTTATTTGACACACGATACACAAAAATAAGAAAAAGCACAAATAGGCTCGGCTTAGTAGGCATTTCGGCCGCTGAGTTTCGTCCGATCCGGTCGAAACAGGAATTTCATTTTTATTAATATTTTTGAGTGGTGTTTTTATTTTGATGTCCTAAAAAAAATGTCCCAACACACTAGGGTTCGGACGTTTAACCTACTGATCTGTATGTGGAATATGAAATAAAATGAAATAAAATTTTAAATAATAAATTATTCCACTTATGGCACCTACGAAAAATATCGATAGGTGCCATATGTGGAATACCTCAGGTGCCATTTTGTACGCTTTTTAATTGATATGTAAGACACATTATTGTGATTTATCATGTTTACTGTTGATTATTGTAATGGTATATTTATTAAGCTTTATCTTTTTCCAAAAATTGGCTGGCTTTTACTTAAATAATAAAAACCTACCTATGTTTTTTCATCCTGACTGTACAAAATTTGATAAAATAAAATTATAGTCCGATACACCACTGAAAAATATTAACAACTAGCTGACCCCCGCGGCTTCACTCCCGTCAAAATATGTCTATGTTACTCGGGAATAATGTAGCTTTTAATATTTGAAAGAATTTTTTAAATTGGTCCAGTAGTTTCGGAGCCTATTCGGTACAAACAAACAAACAAAAAAATCATTCCTCTTTATAATATTGGTATAGAGGTATAGATTATGAAATTCCTTTTTCGACCGGATCGGACGAAACTCAGCGGACGAAACGCCTACTACGCCTGTGCCTCGCGGCTGCGCTGTTCATTTCAATATATACGTTTGTATAGATAAAACTTCGTCTTTTTTTCAACCGTAAACACGTCATATTTTTACAATAGTTCTTTTATTTACAGCAGACAATGAACCTATACAAAAAGTGCGCGGCTTCAAACTTCTCAGGAATCACATAAAAGCGATGTTTCTGAAACTGGCCTATAACACAATGAGGAATAAATTGACTGCCTTCATACAGTTCGTGACGCCTATAATAAACATAACGATATCTGTGATCATAGCTAGATCTTGGAAGTTCTTATCGGAACTGCCACCTTTGACGTTAAGTCTGGAGAGCGGTTTTGTGACGACGGAGACTTTGATGTCTCAAGCAAATGTAACAGACGGAAGTTTTGAAGCTAAGGCCATGACGGCGTATAAAAATTTCTTTAAAACGTCGAAGTACCCAGGCATGTCGCTTCATGACTTAGGGACGACAAATTTAGGGAAATTTTATTTAAAACTGGTAAGTGTCTGGTTTTTTCATAATAACAAACATATCACTGACCTCTGTGCTAACTGATGTTTTTCTTAGCCCTCAAGTATCAAAACAATAGTTCAAATGTTGTTCTAGGCTATATTTGTCATTAGAGCTCTTGAATATCATTTTTATGATTTTTTGACACATAAAGTGCAAACTTTATCTGTAAAAAAATAAAAAATAATTAAAATTTCAAAAGCCCCCGACACATTTATCTTGCGAAAACACCTCGATTCAAACATTATAACGCCCATAACTTTTGAACGGCTGAACCGATTTTAATCAAACAAAAAAAACTAAATCATAATCGGTTCATCCGTTTAGGCGCTATGATGCCACAGACAGACACATACACACACACAGCAACACACGTGAAACTTATAACACTCCTGTTTTTCCGGTGGGGTTTAAAAATAATGTCTCTAAAGGTCTTTATCAAGAAACTCTTCATAAATAACTGTGCTATAGCTCACTTTTATAATTAATAATTTTTGTTTTACGATATTACTGTGTTTTTTTTTATGTTAGAGCGCAACAGAACACTCCAGGGTGAGGAACGAAATGCCTATCGGTGCAACGTTCGGGGCTCACAACATCACCGCTTGGTTCAGCAACTACGGGTACCATGACTCTGCGATATCTCTGGCACACGTCAACAACGCCATCATGGGCGCTCTGTCTCCTGGCAGCACGCTGAAGGTCGTCAATCATCCGCTACCGTATGCTATTGAACACTTGGTAAGTGACATTTGTGGAAATAGTCTACACTACGTGTAACAGAATAAACGCCAATCTGAAAAGGGGTCATTATTTACAACTTTTTCTATGTGACCAACACTAAAAACGATATCAGCAACCCCATTTATCATTTATCTGGACAAAATGTACTGAACACCTGCAGCCTAATTGCGCAATTTAAATAAAGTTACCGTGGAGTTTCTTGCCGGTTCTTCTCCATAGGAAACGACCAACCCGAACCGTGCACCTTTTGTCGACGTTTGATAAGTGCCCATGTAGGCCTATGTAAAATAAAAATAAAATGATTCTGATTTTCCGCAAGTGAATTCGGCAAGACACAGGGTTTGACCGCCATCAATCGATCAATCATTTATCATTTAAATGCCCGAAAGGATGAAACCCCGAAGGGACGAAATTGAATGTTACTGAAGTTCATAAAGCTGTAGCATGTAAAAAGTTCCTTAAATTAGTTTACCTCACCGTAAATTGACCAAAATGAAAAATACCGATCTAAGTACCTATGTAAAATTCAAAATCCAAATAAAACACAATTATTATTTTAAATTTTTAATCATTAGAAAATGGTGAAAATTTCTGCGAGCAACTTGGAAGTAGCGTATTTCACCCGGTCAAAATAACGACTAAGTGGGTGATGGGGTTTGAAAACTTCTAATCCGTTTTCCGACATGACAATCATACATTATATTAAGCTACTTTTTGTCATTGTCTTAAAGAGTTTTAGGCTTTGGGATGTAATTTCGGGCTTTCTTCCATAGGTATTTTAAGATACGGTCTTTTAAATTTCGGTTTTGTAATACGTACCCCTGAGTTTGTACCCCTTTTCAGGTTTTGCGTTTAGCCTGTTACACGTTGCATATAAATATTAGAAATAGATTGCTATTTAAAACTTTTTTTAATATCAAACCTCGAACTGTTCGAGTGTCTTTTCTCTTTTAGTGGCACAGATCATCTTAGTCAAATTGTATAAACAGTACACCAGTCGTCCAATTGAATGTATTTGGGTCAGTCTTTAATAAGTAGATGACATTCCATTGATGCAATATCGGTTTAATTGTATATTGATTAATGCTGTGTTCATCTTTCGTCAACATTTAAATCATACAGTGCGCATTTCATTGTAAGTACCTGGGCGACTGAACTCTGGGTGAAAATAGAGAAAACGACGTTTTCTAAAAATTAAACCTAGATAGATCGATTTATCGCCCCCAAAACCCCCTGCATGCCCCCTGCAAAGAAAATCGTTGGAGTCGTTGCCGAGATTCAGAATATATATATATATATATACATAATATTTGATAGATAATCAGTTACCATTTTAAGGTTCTCCTAGTCGACGGCACGAACAATTTTGTGCGCGAGGTTAAAATGCATGCTATCTCATCCGACAACACGTGCGAAAGATATAGATGCTGTGATGAGCAGTAAGAAGCTAGGTCGCGTACGAATTAGCACTTTTGCATATTTGTATCGAAATTGATTATGATTTAGGACGAAAACAAGCGCGCGAAATTTTATAAACAGACCTTCGGGAGTCTAGATATCATGAAAAAACTACTAAATGAATATTTTCAAAATAAAATTATTAACATTGTTGAATTAGTAATCTATCCCTGTATGGCGGCCGTTTTGCAACTTTCCTTCTTCTTATGGTATTTATTGCCGGTGAGGCGGCGAGCCTCCTTGCCGGATTGCCACCATGGGATCTGGAAGCAAAAGTCCTCGCGCAAATATGGGAGTGGCGCGAGGAGGCCAAATGCCGGGGCGAAACTCCGTTACCGCGACAAATCGCGGCTCGGCGGACAGAGCTCCGGCAGGATCTCATGGTGACATGGAGTGGGCGATTGTCGCAACCCAGCGCTGGGCACGCCACAATTGCGGCGGTAAGGCCCCTCTTTGAGGAGTGGCTAGAGAGGCGTCACGGCGTCCTCACCTGCCGCCTGACGCAGGTCCTCACCGGACACGGATGTTTTGGGAGGTTCCTGTTCAGGATTAGGCGGGAGGAAACGCCCGGGTGTCACCATTGTGTGGACCGCCCAGAGGACACGGTGGAGCATACGGTGGAGATCTGCCCCGCTTGGGCGGAGCACCGCCGTGTCCTCGTGGAGGCGATTGGCGGTGGCGACCTCTCGCGTCCGGCCCTGGTCCAGGCCATGGTACGGAGCGAGAGGGCATGGGAAGCTGTCTCCTCCTTCTGCGAAGCAGTAATGCTCGCAAAGGAGGAGGCGGAACGCGTGAGGGAGACGCAAAGGAGACGCCCTCACGCCCCTAGCCACCGCAGGAGACGCCCCGGGCGTACGGAGTCGCAAGCCGATTCCCGGCCACCGTAGGCACGGGCTTGCGAACGGGAAGTTATGGGTAGCTTACCGTCCGATAAGGACCAAGCCCGAGTTTACGGCGCGTAGTGTTCCACGCGCGCCTTAAAGAGATGTCAGCAAAAGTGACGGGGCCTGATAGGGCCGATGCCTCCCGCTTCACCCAGAGCGGGAGAAGTTATTGGATGATTTCCCACCCAAAAAACAAAAAAAAATATTATTTATTGCCGCCCAAAGATGCGTTAAAATTAGTGTTGAAATATGGAACTTTCGACGCTCATAACTCTCAAATACATTTTTTTTTACATTTTTGTTTCCATACAGGGCTAGATAATGATGAAACAAATTGATATAAATTTTTATTTTGAACTTACATCATCAAACTGTGGAGTAATCGCTAGACTAAGTTTGTATGGAAGAATTTTCGACTAGTGTATCCTTAAGTTCTTATACGATTGGTTTCAGGTCAAGGTGATGGCTTCTGGCAGCAGTATGGGATTTCAGTTTGCATTTAACATCGGATTTTGTATGGCTTTCGTCACTGCTTTCCTCGTACTTTTTGTTATTAAGGTAACGTCAATATTGATTATAATTTTACCAAAACACACGCGTAATTGAATTATACGTGAAACCGTATTTCTCGAAAGGTCATAGACTTGATCAATAAAGTCTGTTCTACTTTAAAGTAATTGTCTTATATTCTTGCAATTGAAGAATATTCATCGAAACCCTAAGGATTATCACAAGGGCCAAGACAACAAATTTTAATTTTAAGAAAAGTTACTGTTAACGGCTTAAGACAAAGATAAGGGTGTGTTGCCACTAAGGAGGAGCTGTGCAAGGCAAAGCTTAGCGGCGCATGACCGATCATAATGTTCAAAATATCCACTCCGCATCACTGGTGCAGGGCAGTGGAGCGCAGCAACTCTGCTTTGAAATCTTCGTTTTGGACTTTTAATTGTTTTATTTATTTATACTTTATTGTACACCAAGATAAAAAATAATTCAAAAATACATCTTATAATAAAAACAAACATACAACAGGCGGCCTTATCGCGATTTGCGATCTCTTCCAGGCAACCAAGAATGGAAAGTGACAGCCTGGACACAAAATGGGAATTAAAAAAAAAAAAAATTTAATTTTTAAGAAAGTAGGTACTAAATACAAAATACAAAAGAAAACAATTAGTGTAGTAGTGCTCCTTCACAAGTCGCTTAAAAAAATGTTTCAATCTTTGAAAACTTGTAAATTGAGTTATTATATGGGTATTTTGTCAATCTTTTAGGTACGTCCCTTACTATTGAACTTGCTCATTTTTAGTGATGGTGTACTAAAACTAAAAAGAGGTCAATAAAAAGTTTTACACAAAAAAAAACACCGGCTACAAGAGAAAGATACCAAAGACACCAACTTCCGAAACGAAAGTTATTTTGTACTTTTTAATGTTTTGCTTTTGAAATCCGTTTAAAATTTTTGTGAAAAAGTTTTTTAACTGCTCTGTTGCGCTCGGCTTCTACCAACTTCGCTTTGTTGAAAAACACCTACTACAATGCAGACTTTAAAAAAAACATGATTCCACACTATCCCCATTTCCCTAGGAACGCGTCAGTGGCGCAAAGCTTCTTCAACGCGTGTCGGGCGTGCGGCCTGCCGTCATGTGGGTGACGGCCTTCGTTTGGGACTGGATCTGGCTGTTCCTGGTCTACCTCTGTATTGTGATCACTCTCGCGTGCTTTCAGGAAAGCACACTCAGTACGCCTTCTGAATTAGGTCAGTTGAATGAATATCGTGACCCTGCTTGCAGACCAAGAACTTAGTTAGTTACACACACATAGCCAAGGTACCTTTCATATTTCTGTACAGAGAGTGGTTTTTCTAATCTTGAGTGCAGCGAGGGATTCAAGGTACGTCACTCAAGATTGAAATAGTGTTGTTCCCGAGGTGGACACTCTACTTTTTATCACCCTCTAAGAGGAAATAACGTTACGTTTATTTATTTACATACAATTAAAAACCATTAAACAGAACATAGAAATAATTAGAGGCCAATGTTTATATTTGAACAATTATGGAAGTGCATCATAACAATTTTATTGGTACCATCCGTTACGGTTGTATTAAATGAGGATAGCGCGCGTTTTTCCAGCCAATCACTTGTTCAATACAATGTTCCCGTGCGGTCCGAAATATAATTATAATCGCGCTATGTGTGTAACAAGTACGAATAAATACCTGCGAACTAAGCTAAACCAACTTAGCTTAGCTCTTGGTCTGCAATCGGTTTTATTCAATTCCTTAAACACAATAAATTATCTAGAACTAATAAAAATTACTATATTCTTTTGCAGGCAGAGTACTTCTAGTCTTAATGGTGTTCTCCGTTGCGACAATACCGGTACACTACCTCGCATCATTCTATTTTGAAGCCGCCGCAACGGGCTTCTCGAAAATGTGTTTCATGAATATATTTACGGGTGAGTGCACTAAATATACGTAACGGTAAAACATGAACAGCTTATTTGAATTTAGCTTACACAACACAATGACATCATGAAATCGAAATTTATCATTTTTTGTATTTCGTAATGGCACAGATGTCACAAGCTGTAATTGATTTTAAAGCGAATAATAAACTCATTGTTTTTATTTCATCAGGTTGCATGCCTTTTTTAGTCACCGAATTATTGAGATTACCAGAAGTAGGCAGTCCGTTTTACGCTCATCTCTTCGACTGGGTTTTTTCTCCGTTACCCATTTACTGCATCAGTAGAAGTTTCAGGTAATAAAATTTACTATTTTAGCCTTATTAAGTAACCATGATCATCCAAATATTGGAATACATACTTGTAATAATCCAAAAACACGCTTTATTCACGCTGTATTAAGAGTTAAAATCGTAGCAGCTGTTTTACTGCACAAGTAGTAAAAGACTTGCAGAAAGTTATACTTGCACAGCTATTGTTAGATTGCTTAGCACTTGGTCGCTTAAGGTTCCCCTAGTCGACGGCACGAACTATTTTGTGCGCGAGGTTAAAATGTATGCTATCTCATCCGACAACACGTGCGAAAGAGATAGATGCTGTGATGAGCAGTAAGAAGCTAAATCGCGTACGAATTAGCACAATTGCAAAGGAGATTGCCCATACACAGGCCCCTTATGAGGTATCGTGTCTGCGATTTCAATATTATACAAAAATAGGATTTATATTTTGTGTTATTTTCTATCTGTGTCCTTTATATGTACAGACAACAACAGATCAGGTTCCTTCACTTCGACATTTGTATGCACCTTATTGCATTGTAATAAGGGTTCATTTCAAGAACAGAAACATCATTATATCTAGTGAACCACGCAAAATAAATAAAAACTGTTTTCTAATTATGAATATAACATGTTTTTGTTCCCTAACAAAATGGGCATTCTCCTTTGTATCGAAATGGATGATGATTTAGGACGCAAACGAGCGCGTGAAATTTTATAAACAGACCTTTGGGAGTCTAGATATCATGAAAAAACTACTAAATGTATATTTCCAAAATAAAATTATTTTCATTGTTTAATTACTAATATATCCCTGTAAGGAGGCCGTTTTGCAATTTTTCTTCTTCTAATGGTATTTATTGCCGCCCAAAGACGCGTTAAAATTAGTGTTGAAATATGGAACTTTCGACGCTCATAACATACCAATATATTTTTTTAAACTTTTTCTTTTTATACAGGCCCAGATAATGATGAGACAAATTGATATATTTTTTTATTTTGAACGTACATCGTCAAACTGTGGAGTAATCGCTAGACTACGTTTGTATGGAAGAATTTTCGACTAGTGTAACCTTAAACTCTCATTAAAGACCAATTACTTGTGTAAATCTATGATTGTGATGGATTTTTAAAACATGAGTTTCAGAAAGCAAGCTTATTGGGTCCAATCTGAACAATGTATTAACAGAACAATAGTTGGAGTCGGTTTCATTGTGATGTTTGGTCTGTAGGGACATGAGCGTGGCGTCGTTCCAGCTGATGGCGTGCGAGGGCCTGTGCACTCAGCTGCACATCGCCAACTGCACGCGCCACACGATATGCCAGCAGCTCAACCTCTCCGTGTGTTGTAGTAAGTGAGTTTTGTGGGTGCGTGTTATGTATGTAGGTACTCTAGTTCTTTACTGTGCTAGCTTACTAAAATATATCTTGGAGAACTTCGCCCGAACTCTGCAGACGCAGAATTAGATTTTTCCAGCTCCAATTCCGATCGAATACGAAGTTTTTAACCCCCACCGGAAAAAGAGGGGGTGTTATAAGATTCACGTGTGTTTCTGAGTATCTGTGTGTCTGTCTGTGGCATCTTAGCGCCTAAACGGATGAACCGATTTTGATTTAGTCTTTTTTAGGGTTCCGTAGCCAAATGGCAAAAAACGGAACCCTTATAGATTCGTCATGTCTGTCTGTCTGTCTGTCTGTCTGTCTGTCTGTCTGTCCGTCCGTATGTCACAGCCACTTTATTCTGAAACTATAAGAACTATGCTGTTGAAACTTGGTAAGTATATGTATTCTGTGAACCGCATTAAGATTTTCACACAAAAATAAAAATAAAACAATACATTTTGGGGGTTCCCATACTTGAAACTAAAACTAAAAATATTTTTTTTCATCAGACCCATACGTGTGGGGTATCTATGGATAGGTCTTCAAAAATGATATTGAGGTTTCTAATATCATTTTTTTCTAAACTGAATAGTTTGCGCGAGAGACTCTGCCAAAGTGGTAAAATGTGTGTCCCCCCCCCTGTAACTTCTAAAATAAGAGAATGATAAAACTAAAAAAAATATATGATGTACATTACTATGTAAACTACCAGCGAAAATTGGTTTGAACGAGATCTAGCAAGTAGTTTTTTTTAATACGTCATAAATCGTAAACCGCAATTTACCGAGTACGGAACCCTTCGTGCGCGAGTCCGACTCGCACTTGGCCGATTTTTTAATGTGATTTTGACGAGAGTGTTCTTAGCTATGTTTGTATAAAATCGGTTTAGCCGTTCAAAAGTTATGGGTGTTTTACTGTTTGAATCGGGGTGTTTTCGCAAGATAAATGTGTCGCGGGTTTTTTTTTTAATTTGGAATTTTATTTGTTATCGGAATAAAGTTCGTTCGATAATGTAGCCTTTGTAATCCTTGAACTTAACTACGAGTATTGTATTAACAGAAGCATGTCCTTTAACATTAGGGAATGCTGGACATGACATGTAAATTGTCCTATAGATTAGCGAATAGTAGCGTGTCAGCAATAGGCAGCGTTTTTTTTTCTTGACTTATCTTCTCTTCTACACTGTTAATGTCTGCTGCCAGTTTATAAATTTTAAATACAGTATTTAGATCTTATTTCTCTGACTCAAGCTCAGTGTTTTCATCCGTAGTTAACTCTTAAATATGCTAACCAGTGTATGCAAATTTCGGTAAAACACAATTTTACTTATCGTCTCAAATGTTCAAATAAGTTAGACCGTTATTGATCATTTGATTGAATAAACGCGTTTTACTGAAATTTGAAATCATTTGTTTACATATTTTAACCATTGGTTGAATTAACTACGGATCAAAAAACTGGGTCTTAACAAAATAATCTAATTAACAGTAGCTTATCGAATGATGAAACTGGTTCCTTTAAAGATGTGTAGAAAATTAATAAATAAACTTATTGGCACTGCATGCTTTGGTTGTTGTATAGTCCCCGGCAAGTAACTTGGCAAGGTTTTGTCAGCCACAATATAGAGCGAACGAAACGTGGACGCGACACGATTGGTCAGTCGATCCTTGTGTCAACTGATCAACCAATCGCGCGTGAGGAACGGTGCTAAACGTTCCCCGCGTCCCGCTTGGTAACCAAAGAGACCTAAAAGACGACTTGTGCGTATCTAACGACTCTTGCCAAGTTACGTGCCGACAACTATAACTCAGTCATAACTTTCGTTTCAAAACTGATGTAGTTTGTGTATAATTGTCAATGTAATTTTATTTCCCAGTCGACGAAAACCCATACATGCAGTGGTCAGAGCCCGGCATCGGAAGATATCTGTTCATGATGAGCGTGGTTGGAATAACATCGTTTACACTGCTGCTGATCAAGGAATATGAGCTTCTGAACAAGGTATGTTGAGTCAAGTCGAACGGTTGCAAATTCAAACTAAAAAAAATAAATAAAATAAGAATTTGTTGCAGGTTTATAAGAATTTGTTGCAGGTTTAGATATTTCGTAACCTACTTGCAATATCCTTCATATAAAAGTGTAAAAACAGAAGTATTAAGTGTTTCACATCATCAGCCTATCAATGTTCCCACTGCTGGGACACAGCTCTCCTCTCTGTGTGAGGGGATGGGCCGTAATCCAATCCAGTTCTAGGACATGCTTCACGATGTTTTCCTTCACCGTTTTTGAGAGCAGTGGTGATGAAATAATTTACACAAAGTAAAACGCCTGCCTGGTTCGAACCCACGACCTACAACTTGTAAGTCGCGGCCGAAACCACTGGGCCACCACTGCTCTCTAATTTAGTGTTTAGCATATATTTTTTTTTTACTAGCCTAGCCTCTCACCAGCTTGTACTTTGCTATATACAACCATTCTGGACCTACTACTTTCTTGCATTCTCCATCGCTATAACTGTCTCCACTTATTTTACTTTCTCTAGGGTATTATTCCGTTATTACTTTTGTCCCATTTTCTTTCATTTCTCTCGGCATAATTTACTATCCAATTTTCTGCATACATTCGTTATTTTTTATTTATTTATCTATAGGCTCGCGTTTGACCACTATCTCGCCTGATGGTAAGTGATGATGTGGTCGACGGTGAAGCACGCTTGCCTAGAAGTAACCTATTCACTCTTGACTTAAAGACCCCTAGATTGTAGCTATCAGGCAGCGACCACACAGCCCCTAGACGCCTAATAACAGGCGAGCGATGTCTGTCAACATATGACTAAAAGATGCCACTCGACAATTTCGAATTAGTAGCGACCACTTCTGTGAGCCGTAAATACTGCCACGCCAGTCAATAAAAAAATGATGAAATAAGTATTATAACGGACTCTTGTTCAATATGTTGGTATGGTAACAACTCGATATATATATATAGTCTATGGTAGACTTCGAGTTTCCGGCAAATGGCATAACATTTCATTGATAAGTTAATAGTTACATAAACATAATTAGATTTATTTTCTGATATTATTTATCAGAGTGCATATTATACTGGTCAAGTTTTTAGGTGAAAACGCTCACCGCATGTTTGCGTCTCTTTCTTTTTAAAGTAATTTTTTCGCTATCTCTTCTCCTCTATTATTTCGTAAACAAAACCAGTGATGCACCATATCCTATGACCGAATCTGTTATCGATAGAACTAGAAACCTTACAAATAAAGACGACAAATCGAATAGATTTTTAATTGTGAAACGATTTTTTGATTACGTTTTTTACTAGTATTTAATATTATATTTAAGAACCAACAACCGAAAAAAAAGTATGTTACCTTTAGAATTTTGATATATTTTTTAGTTTTAACATTTTATGTTATTACTGAATTCTTAAAATGCCGTATAGTTAATAATAAAAAAGGTAATATTAATAAAAAAAAATAAGTACAAATACTATTAATAAAAATATCGATACCTTCCTGGTTTTATTTAAACCTGTCCCACTCTTATGAGGCGTATGACCTTGGGAACGGACCAATCAGGGCGTAGTCGTCCCGTTCTTCATACCTCAGCTAGTTGACAGAATTGTTTCGATGTATTAGATCAAGTATTAGGCGTCTAGTGGCTGTGTGGTCGATGCTATCAGGAAACAAAGACTCCGGCAGGGAATGCCACTCCTTAGCTGTGCGTACAATGAAAGTATTAGCAAAACGCTTTGGACCCTATATTAAGTTTTTTTTAATTTTGTTTTCCTTTTTTAACTGTACCTTGTTTCTTCTTCTTACGCCCAATACGCTTCTCTCTACGTCATTCGAACTAAACTGCCGATTAATTCGCCTATTTCTACACTTCAAGGTGTTCTACTCTTCGAAGGACCAACCAGCTGCCTGCCTGGTGGAGGAAGACAGCGACGTGGCCGCAGAGCGCAACAACGTGCAGGCGCTGACCAGAGCCGAGATTTCGCAACAAAGCCTCGTGTGCAGGGACCTCACCAAGTACTTCAAGAACTTCCTCGCAGTCAACAGACTTACGTTTGGTTAGTTTAAACAGAGTGTTAACTACTCGTATACATAAATACAATTTTAATACACAGGGATATATTTTATTGACACTCAATTTAGTGGTTCGAAGCACAGTTTCGCGATTTGTAAATGCGATTTATAATTATGTAAGGCAAGATAACTGCATTTTAACTGTCTCTCTGTGCCACAGATTACCTCCCAATAGATACCGCTTGCCTATTGTTTTGTTTGATTCCGAGTTCACCAAATTTGGCGGAAGGCACGGGTTGCGCGGGGAGTGACAAGTGCGCCGTGATTGGCTGTTCAAGATCACGGTATCTGTCGTAGTGATGAGACATACGCATTAAATGTCGATAAAAATATCGATATTTTTCAAACAGAATGGTATTTTATGTAGGCGGTGATTTTATAATTACTTAATAATATTAAAGAAAAACATCGATCGAAAAATGATTTTGATTTTGGGCCAAAAATGATTTAATTTAATTGTAATCCTATGTAAACAGAGTCACACTGAGCTCTTGTTATGAGTAGAGCATTATTATTCAAAGTAAAACAAAATTATTTTATTCTCCTATATACCTAATTAAATATCGATCATCGATACTTTTCGATAAGCAAAAAACGTATTTGTCTCAACATTTTTACTTCGGTGGGAAAAAGATAGCAATATAATAATGCCGTATGAGTGAAAGGTACTTTCAAAAAAGACATCAACGAGCGCTACTGTAAAGTGTGCAATTTTGATTTGTTAACCAATATAACTTGCCCTTTTTTAGATTGGTCAATATTTATTACTTTGCCTACCGGTGGAATGTTAACCCACCTTTTTTTGAATTTGAGGGGCTGGTTGATTTTCCACACCATTTTACTGCACGATTTGTTTTTTTTTTTTAAAGGCAAACCGTTGATAACTATTTTTTAAACAGAATTAAAACTAGCGCTAGCGTCCCCACAGCTCAAATGTCTGGTCGACACTAAAGAGGTCATACCGTGCACTGAGTTATATCAGCCTAAATAAACTGATGTGTGGTGCGCGTAAGTCGTCTTCTATGCGGAATCTATTGGGAGGTAATCTGTGCTCTGTGCCTTTCAACTGTTATCCTGCACTGGCACCTTTTTTCCAAATACCCACATGTAAATGAATATAATTTAATTGGGTTTTTGTGTGTTGTGCTGTGTCTTTTGTGTGCACTAAATAAATAATTTACCTATCTATCCTATTTTTCCAAATTGATCTTGATCTTTGAATATTTGTAAAACAGTCACGGCCCAACGGCTGAACGAATATGGATGCAAATAGGCACGTGGGTATACCTCGATCCTTATCGCTTATGCCTAGAGCCTATGTCCTAACATAGGCTACTTCAAATCCCAGTAGTACGTATATTCCCTTGGGATAATTTTAGCCCGTAAGGGTAGAAGGCGACACTTCAGGATTCATTCTAAGTCGCCCACTAAAATGTATACCTTCTTGTAGCAATCCTTCGTATTTCCATGTATTTTTATTATTTAACGAATTCTTTAATCCTTTAGCTATCGAGTGGTGTAATTAAATTTTGGATGTCCATGATAGGATGATAGGAGCTGCAAACTGTATCCCTAAATTTTGTTGTCATCAGATTTTTGGATTGCCTACCAAAGTTTTTTTTGGCTTGCCTCCGAAGTTTTTTTTGGATTGCTTCCAAAAAACTGATGACGAAAACATCAAAAGCTGTTCATCACATTGGTTTCGTTAATTCCCAGCGGTGCACAAGGGCGAATGCTTCGGGCTGCTGGGCATCAACGGCGCGGGCAAGTCCAGCACGTTCCGCATGCTGACGGGCGACGTGCACATCTCGGCCGGCGACGCCGTAGTGCACGGCCTCTCCATCAAGACGCGTTTGCAAGACGTCTACAGGCACATCGGTCAGTCTTACTTTTATATTATGGTATACACGGTATTTATATTATGTCTGCATATATTCTCGGTGATCTCTCAGCAAACTGCACGTACTCAGCTATCATATTTCTGCCAGAATGTGCTCGCTAAAAAGCCTGCACGCTGCTCCTCTATATCTTAGACCAGGGGGGTGACCATAACTTCTTAGAACAATGTTATTTCCAGTGTGCGTAAGGGACAGATGTATAATTGACTTGTATACATCTGTCCCTTTTTTATAGTCGAACCATTATAGTTTTGACACTTCATGGTACGGGGGCTAATCGGTTTTTCAAGAACGGAACAGAAGAGTTTGTATTCAATCATATTGTTAAGGCTTTGAATGAACGCAGCTTGAATCTGCTTTGGGAAAAATAACTAATAGCTTACACATACTGTTGAATACAGGCCTGCTGATCAGAGCCAAGAGGCAACGCTGCTACTCTTGGATCCTACAAGGTCTATACCCGCGAAACTACGATACGCAGCAGCTGTAAACTAGGGGTTTCTTCTTTGAGATACTGATTCCTGTCAGACAGGTGGAAAGTGATACAATGGTACACAACTACTACTCACATTGATTCCCGCGGTGGTCTCCTAGGCTTGTTCAATCCCGTGTGTGGTCGCGTGTTATCGTGGGAAGATATATATATGTCGCAAACAGGAGGACTTCCTTCCATATACCCTCGATCTTGTGGGCTTATCGTGGGTAATGCGTGCGCAAGGCGGGTAACTTATGCCGTATTAGATATAGTCCTTGATTCAACAACTAAGCAGTAGATTCGGCCACCGATCGTTTCGCTTTCTCGCAACAAAACCACACTTTGTCAAGTTAATACACGCCACTTTAGAATACCTCTAAACTATTTTCCTCAAAACTCTTTTCAACCACCAAACTTCACCAAACGCGCGTCCGCGCGTTTTCTTTCTAACTCTAGCACAACAATCGCGTGAGAACCCACACAGAGCGCCGCTTTATAATTGGCTCAAGCACACATCCGGGAAAACTACCGCTTTTAACATCCAATCAAATTCAAGTATTTTGACATAAGGAAAATGAAGTGTTGTTAATCGAATAAAATCTAATAGAAATTTGAATCAGAAGCTAAATGTTGCCAATTAAATAAAACTGAATTAATAAGTTAAGCGATATTTCTTCGTTCCCAACTATTAATCATTTACCTTCCTCCGATATATATATAATATTAGGAGAATAAGTGACAACCGACGTAATCTGGACCGAATCTCCGGCAGCCAACCAGACACGTTTCCAACACAAAAACACTTCGCTGCGCGTGAAATATATACACAAACAAATGCACGGGCGATTTCCAGTACCACTCGCGTATCGCGAACACAATTTCGAGCAAAAATCGGCTGGCTAACAATAAATTTCAAACGAAACCAGATCTAGACCGAATCGTCACGTCTCGCGCCGTCCATCACATTTTTTCGAGTCAGTGTCAACGTCAATTCAATCTAAAGCTGTCAAATCAATGACAGCGAGCTGACACAGTGTTGCAACAAAATAACAAAAAAAGGAATGAACCGTTTGGTTCCGAACACATACCATTTAATTTTAACGTTTTATGACATTTCAATGACAGCAATCATTCTGAAATCAATTTAATTTCCATAGCAATAAGGTTGATATTTGTTTAACATGTGCGTTGTGTTGTGGCAGGCTACTGCCCGCAGTTCGACGCGCTGTTCGACAACCTGACGGGGCGCGAGACGCTGCGCATCTTCTGCCTGCTGCGCGGCATCCCCGCAGCCGTGGGCAAAGCGCGGGCGTTGCACCTCGCCACCGCCCTCGGGTTCTTGAGACACTACGATAAAAAGGTCAGACTGGATGGCTTTCGAGCAAAGCGGCTCTAGCGCACTAACGCAGCGACTCTGGAAATTAAGGGGGACCATCAAACCGAGAGGCCTAATCGGATTCAGGACGGGGCGGTCGGCTGGCTGAAGTAACCGCTGCCATATCTCACGTACAATGTGTCCTCACTAGTGTTTCACAACGGACTAAGACCAGAAACCAAGAAGAAGAAAAAGGGAGCCCCCATTCGAGCGCAGCGTATGTTTTGAAACATGAAGCCGTAAGCGTATTACACGGTATTTACGACATTAATTTCTTCTGCGAATTTCCTGAGTCGCTGTGTTAGTGACGCCAGAGCCGCTATGCTCGGCAGTACCTTAAGGGTTAAGATACGGTAACATTACTATGTCGTGTCGTGACGCGGGGCACACCAATCATTTGAATCATATTAGGGAGTTCTTACTGGCTAAAATTGCGTCAGAAGGCATCTAGACACGATACAAGTAAAATTTCAAAATTTAAATAATCAAAATTAAGTAATCTTGCAAAAACACCCCGATTCAAACAGTAAAACGCCCATAACTTTTGAACGGCTAAACCGATTTATTCAAACATAGCTAAGAACACTCTCGACAAAATCACCTTTTAAACAAAAAAAACTAATTCATAATCGGTTCATCCGTTTAGGCGCTATGATGCCACAGACAGACACACAGCAACACACGTGAAACTTATAGAGTCTGGCAAACGAAAGTAGAGATTGAAAAAGCGCGGCAAATTTAATAAATTACAATACTTGGAATAACCTAATTTGATACTTTAGAATAAATAATAAATAATTCTAAAGTATTCTAAACTAGCCAGACTCTAACACCCCTCTTTTTCCGGCGGGCGTTAAAAACACAGCTTTATTCATTAACTAGCTTCTGCCAGCGACTTCGCCCGAGTGATAGTTAAAAATTATCCCGAGAGAACATATTCCCGGGATAAATAGTATCCTATGTACTATTCCTGACTATAATATATCTCTGTGCCAAATTTCATTCAGATCCGTTCAGCCGTTCTGGCGTGAAGAAGTAACAAACATACACACTCCCAAACTTTCGCCTTTATAATATTAGTGTTATTCATTAACAATAAAATTAAATGTTTTATAAACAAATCTACTTGCTGTTTGCTCTATTCACGTGTAACTCGGATATGGCTCGGTAAGCCAAATCAGTAATCACCTATTTTATTTCTTACAGGTGCATGAATGTAGCGGTGGAACTAAGAGAAAAATTAGCACAGCTGTGTCTATGCTCGGGGATTCATCGCTGGTGTTTCTTGATGAACCGACGACAGGTAAAGTGTACCAAATATATTACAAGATAATACAACTTCAGCGAGTGCTAATACATTATTGCAGTATGTCAACGACAATGCTCCACATACAATCAGTGGGAGTCTAAAACTTTTACCAGCGGCCATCATACAGAACACATCTTCTGCTTCGTCTCATCTTGTTGAATACAGACCTGCGGATAACAAGCCAAGAGGCAAACACTGGGGCCCATAAGCTGTGAATGCTGAGACTCCTGGATCCTACAAGGTCTATACCCGCGAAACCGCGATACGCGGCAGCGGTAGCTAGGGGTCTGTTTTTTGGGATACCGATCCCCGTATAGGTGGAAAGTGATACATGGATGCACAACTTAAAACTACTACTCACATTTGTTCCCGCGGTGGTCTCCTGGTCAATCCCGTGTCCGGTCGGGGGTTAACGTGGGAAGATATATATATAATAAGGTTCCCGGCAGCCAGCAGACACCTAGACACGCTCCCGAAAAAAACACTTCGCCGCGCGTGAAATACATACACAAACAAATGCACGGGTGACACTCAGTACCACTTGCGGATCGCGAACACAATCTCGGATAACGATGGGCTGGTTATTTATCAATTGCTGCTAAACCAGATCAAGACCAAATTTTTTCCGTCTTTTTAGAGTTTATTTTCTTAGCAAGTTTTGACCTACTACTGGGTAAAGGCATTCCCCCATTATTTTTTCAGTTCCTCTCAACTCTTGCCTTCTCCATCCAATTTTAAACCATAAAGTCACTTGTGCAGGCATGGACCCGGCATCGAAGCGCCTGGTGTGGTCGTGCATCAGCTCGGCAGTGCTAGCAGGGCGGAGTGTGGTGCTGACGTCACACAGCATGGAGGAGTGCGAGGCGCTGTGCTCGCGCCTCACCGTCATGGTCAACGGTCGCATGTTCTGCCTCGGCCCGCTGCAGCATCTGAAGAACAAGTTCTCGCAAGGTGAGGCTATGGATATGGCTATGGTTTTCAGGATGCTAAAGACGCATAGTGACTAACAACATGAGTCTTGTTACTCGAAAATAAATGAATTATATTGTTTTGTTTATTCAATTTTGTGCACATTTCATATTTACATTTTTAAATATTTCTTTATAAAAACAAATCATAAAAAAAAACATTTAAAAATATAAAAAAAAATGGTTTTCCGCCGGGGTCGGGAGCAGGGTCCAAGCTACCGGTGGTTAGGGCTCCAGAGACAGGAACCTCCTCACGATGCGAGCCGTATCGAGGAGTACTGCCTTCTGTATCAGGCCCTTGATCCAACCGCGCAATGACAGCCTCGACAGATGGTCGTCGAGACTCTTGGCCATCAGGCCGTTGGCCGTAACGACAATCGGCACAATGGTCGCCGAGTCCACATTCCACATGTCGACAACCTCGTGTGCCAAGTCGAGATACTTGATTTGTTTCTCTTATATTATTTATTATTATATGGCCTCATTTCTAAGTTGCCTGCCTTAACTACCTCGATCGTCTAATAGTCGGAAGCGTTACTGCTGAGCATGAGGTCCTGGGTTCCATTCCCTGGTCGGGCAAAGTGTTATTAGGTTTTTCCATCTGGAATTCCTCAGTAGCACCTTGGAGTGACAATAGACTCTTCCCCGCCCCCTATTTGATTGGAATTTAACATTATTGGCGAATTGTGGGTATACTGTAGGTGTACCTCTTCACCCTTATAATACAGACATGATGTTATTTGTATTATAAGGTCATATAACTGCGGTATTAAAAGCTGTCGATACAGGGACTGGACAATAATTGTTAAAATCGATCGATGTCTACTATTCTATTCGACTTCAATACAGTTACCTGCCGGACCCTAGGTACAGGGCAACAAGTAATTCATTCGTAGGTAGATTATGTTTTGAGATAATCAAAATCGACTGAAAGATTACTTGAAACTAAATGGCGCATACTTCGTACTATAGTTTGACCGAAACCGCTGTACCGCGCCTTAGGTATGTGCGCGGCGAGACGGGGGGGCAACGCAGACTGTTCCGTCCAGACTGTAGTGTCCTTTTCACCGGCCTGTCTATGTGCACATAAGATAAATATGCAGAGATGGGTCGTGCGTTATCTCGAAACGAAAGATGAAGTTGAAACAAAATCTATGTCAGAATAACTGTAGTTAATTTAATAATGATATGTTTTTACTTTGTATAATTTTGGTTCTGATAGTATATAAATAATAAAAAAATATACAATTTTAATAACAACGTACCTAGTTACTTATTTCACATACCATTATAGTAGTATAATATTTATACAAAGCTATATCTCTATAGCTTTAAATTATCGTAATATCCGTCCGACAATATCGATTTTATGTAATCTCATGCTCTTTCTCCTCTCTTTCCTTCCTGTCCCCCGCCTCGCCGCGCCTTCCTCACGCGCTGTAAAGCGTTTATTTTATTTTATTTTATTTGGAAAACTTACAGCTAATAACAAACATGTAAACTGTAGTGTCGTATAACTGTAACTGTATCGTCACAAAATTAACTCAATATTTAATTTACAGGTTACACGTTAATAGTCAAATGTAAATTCGGGCCAGACAGAAACAACGACGTGCTCAAGATACATAATTACGTAGCTGAAAATTTCAGCGAATCCAGACTTATGTGAGTATTTATACGTCCATGTAATCTATATTATTCTACTACTAGCTCCGCCCGCCGAAAAGTAGTACTTAGAGAAGTACTAAGTAAAGTTATACTACTGTAAAATGTCATCAAAATAGGGTCTCATCTACTAACGTTCATTTCTTCTGAATTATCCTGTTGTACAAACTGTAAAACCGTTGAAGCCACGCGGGTGCCATACCGTGGCATGAAAAAACAGGTCCGTCTCTGGATAGCCATTATAGGCCTAACGGCGATGAGCATGCGCCTGCTCAAAAGCGAATAGCACGCGCCCTGTAGAATATTGGCGCGATGCGATTTTTAGATATTAATGGTGATCCTTCGTTACAGCGAATCTCACATGGGCATTAGTACATACTACATCAACGAAGCGGGGCTGCCGTGGTGGCGCCTGTTCGACGTCATGGAGCTCGCGCGCCAGCAGTTCCCCATCGAAGACTACTCCGTCACACAAACTGCGCTCGAACAGGTATTCATGCAATTTACGAGACAGCAGGGCAGCGCTGAGGCTTAAACATCATTGAAATCGAAAGAAGCATCAGGGTAAACTACGAAGTAATCAGATATTAATCGAATTTCTAAACGCCTAATCCATAGTAAAAATATACAAACAGTATGCAAACCACCTACAAACGCTCGAAACAGCACACTCACACAAACGTACACACCGACGAGACCGCTCGGGCACTTTCGAGGTAATGTCAGTACTTAGTGCCGCGTTGCGACGAGTGGTCACGTATGTGTTAATGTGCCGTTTCGAGCGTTTGTAGGTAATTTCCATACTGTTTATATATTTTTACTGTGCCTAATCGAAGATAAAAAAATCCGATTGTTCATGTAAAGCATATGTATTGTTGTTTGGATTTATTATTTGGAAGTTATATGTAACTATTGGTAAACAGTTTTCTATACTTAAGTGTAAATTTCTACTTAACAAGTCGTTTACGTTTTGATCTGACGCAAAACGATCTGAACGGTCCAAAATTCAAATATAATTTTAGAGATTTTGGATATGTGAGACTCAATTTAGTACTTAACAATAAGTAGTTCTATGTAAAGTAAACAACACAACAATTTTGAATGTTCAATGTTTTATAATTTAGTGAAAATTAACTTATAAATAAATAAATATTTAGGTATAGTTAGTGTATTGCAATTGTATCGTTAAATGTTGTTGTTGATGTGTTTGGCTGTGTTTTCAATGCATAAAATATAATGTACGCAATGCAATATTTCAACTAGGATCAAATTTTCAGGAACCTACAAATCGCGTCAATTTCTTTCCTTTTGCGTCGCAAATGCTTCGTTGGTAACTTTATAGGTAGGTACTTATTATCGTGTCATTCACGATACGTCGCATTTAGTTACATAATATATTATTGTTTTCGTACGCTTTATTCATTATTTTTTCATTATCATAAAGCGGTGTCAAGAATAGTACAATTCCCATTTAAGGCGGTACCCCGAGCAAAACGCCGCGCAAGCCGTTTTTTTGGTGCTGTTTTTAGGAGCTATCTACTCGTTATTTTAAAAGAAATATCAATTAATAAAAATACATTAAATTTCTACATAATATTGATTCTAAAATGGTAGATTTAGTTTTTTTTTTAATGTTGTATATATTTCACTAATCTCCTTCCAAAAAAACATAAAAATGAGAAATAATTATTGATATTATGCATCTCCTCGTAAAGTGTTCATTAATTATTTTTTGTACTAACACTAATGGATAGACAAATTAATAAAGAACATTTTTGTAGAATTTTTTTTTTTTTCAAAAGACCAAATTTCGATTTTATAAAGATTTTATTCTAAAATCTGGGCGTATTCACTATTGTAATTCATGCGCCACCAGTGCCGCTAGACCAATAGGAATGCTCATATCTCATGCCGATTTTTTGGTCAGGGTACCGTCTTAAAACGAATAAATAATTTACGCCATTCCATATTTTTCTTATAATAGTGCCGTTAGATCTGAACTGATCTGAATATTCACAGACATAATCTCAAGATGTATGACATTTTCATTGTTTAATTTTGTTACTGTTTTTATTTTAGGTTGATATCGAATACGTTCTAAGATCTTACCTGGGTTAGGCTAAATTGACTAACTAAAAACGCCGTATTTAAGAAAAATCATGTTGAAGAAGTGTTTGTGTGATAATTCAAACAAAAATATTTGGCTACAACAGTCCTCAACAGCCGATAATTATTTTAAAATAATGCAGTATTCAATTTATCGAGGAGCTCGTGGCTTAATAATAACAGCCGCACGGGTCGATCTTCAAGGTTAAGCAACGCTTAACGAGATCGATCCGTAGATGGGTGACCATTTCAACATACCGAGTTTCCTCCGTGCCACGGAAAGCACGTTAAGCCGTTGGTCCCGGCTGTTATTTGAAGATCTTGGACAGTCGTTACGAGTAGTCAGAAGCTTGAGATCTGACACCAGTCTAGCCAATGAGTACCGCTGTTGCCCAGTTACTGGGTTGTGGAGGTCAGATAGGCAGTCGCTCCATGTAAAACACTGGTACTCAGCTGAATCCGGTTAGACTGAAAGCTGACCCCAACATTGTTGGGAAAAGGCTAGGCAGATGATGATGATGCAGTATTCAATATAACTTGCCTATTCAGTACTTATTTTAGTGAGATAATTAAATGGTGCTTGATTTTTTAGGTTAATAAAGAGGTCGTGTAATTGTATTAAATGATGCCACTCTTATTTGGCAAACTTTAGTTATTTTTTATCAATATAAACGGTTAATTTTTTTTGGACAAATAATAATCTGGTTTATGGTAATAGGGCCACCGTTAATACATAACTAGCGCTAGAAAGGAAAAGTTGGTTCAAATAAATATCACTAGATGGCACGATATGCATCGATTTGTTATTGAATTGTGTGTAAAATTAACATTTTCTAGAATTGTTCATAAATATTGTATGTTCTTGTTAACTAACTCTCCTAAGCACAAAACTATGGAAAATTGTGCTTTTAATTCATATTTCAAAGAATAATTGAACTCATCATTTAAAATTGATGCCAATAGATGGCGTGGTTTAAAATTTATTTCATGTTTACTTGCAATTCGATTTTTTTAATTTGTACGTATTGTAACACATTTTGGTACAATTAAACTGTAAAAACGTGCAAAAAAATACTATAAAACAAATCGTTACTATATTTAAAGAAAAAAATGTCACGAACCGAGTAAACCCTTTTATTTGCAAGTCGCTGTTAAAATCATCTATATCCGTGGAACGGAACCGAACGCGATCGATGTACTTATAAATATAATCAGTTTAATCAGGCGAAAAACACTAGTTACGTCGGCACGGTTTTTTTGTACGGGACGAGGCATCTGTATGCTAGTATTATATTATCTGTGCGACTACAGACTGTTGGTACTACCTAACTGAGAAAAGTATAGTTTACCCATATTTGCCTAAAGGGAAATGTATGTTAAAAAATCACATTAATTCAACAATTTTGTAGTAGTAATATAAAAAAGGGCAAGTATATTCCATGGTTGTAACTGCACCTATAGTAAAGTTGACAATCTACAATCGATAACGCTAGTAGAAAACGAATCAATATATGGGAATGACATATCTGAACGTTAAGTCACGTGGTCAGACCATACAAATAGAAGGCGTTAACGATTGTAGAAAGAGATTCCATACGAAACGTTTGTAACTTGGCAAGGTAGGCTACTCTATAGTTGATCTCAACATCGCGCGATCGTGTTTCTGAAGATAGACGATGATTCCTGAAGCGCATAATTTTCTTAGGATATCTGTTTCTAACTTTAAATGTCAGCACGACCTAATATTATGTTATTATAGTAATGAGTGTATGTTTTATTAATTTATCATTATATTTAATACCAAAGGTATTTTCAGCCTGAAAATATACAAATGTTGATGAATTTTAATGCTAATAAAACTGTAACACCTTGATATTATCTTAATTTTCTCTGATAAGAAAATGGCTATTTATGTTAATGTTTATCGCAATCTCATAGAATCAACTGTAAACCTAACAAAAGGAGGGCAAAGTATCGTATTCAAAAATAGCTGACCGCGGCTTCGCGCCCGTCAACTGGCTACCATTAGGTAGGTAGGTATGTAGTTATGGTAGGTATTAACCTACCATAACTACCCTACCCTACCAACCCTACCTACCCTACCCTACCAACCGTACCTTCCCTACATGTAAAAAAAAACCATCTACTAAATAGTCCGAACAAAGCCTAAACATTTGGTTTGGATAGGTGAGCCCGTACTTGAGTTATAAAATTACAACGAAAAGTGTCATTGATTTTTATATATATAGATATAATGAGATGAACTATACGCACACATGCACATACATACCTTTGGATATATGTCGCAAATGAACACCGTGATAGCTGCGTTGTCTTGTACTTTTATGGAATTCGTGCAGCTGCTTGCTTTGTGTGACACTTTGTCTTTCCTTTCCTCAAACTATATTGATTGTTATAATATCTCAGGATTATAGAGTACCTAAGCCTGTGGTGACTTTGTCACTTAGTTTTTGGTGACTTAGTCTCCAAATACGTAATCTTCTAAGATATGCTCTCTCTTATTTATCATTCTTTTATTTTTGAAAGCTATAATTTTAATAATAGCATTTCTGATATGCGATGTGGAGAACGATGTAATTGTTAATGTTTATTATGAATTACACTGTACAATGTGTGAATTTGTGTGATATGTTTTGTGATCTATTGTAATTTTGATTGTTTATTGCCAGTATCAAAATATATATATTTAAGAATATGCCCCATGCTAATTATTTAGCTTATGCCATTTTACAATCCGGGGCTAGTTTAATTTTTATTTAATTAGTACAAGTTCCTTTGAACATAAGTATTATGGAAGATGTTTAGATAAATAGTCTGCTGAACACTGCGCAGCTTTCAATGAATACTTAATTATTACGCTTCAACAGTTTTCACTACCACTTATAATTTATGCAACATTTTGGCTTTAAAGTTTTTATGTATTCTCGATGTTTTGTATATTACATTCATAAGGGCGGTGTTTGTATGTGTAGTGTTTATAGACAATTTTTAATAAAATTAAGGATATTTTATTTCTATTTGTTTTAATTTATTAATCCCTGGGTCCTATCCTTATCCTTGTTTATCTTTTATTATTCGCTGTTAAAAAGTGGAAGTTGTAGGGTTTTTAGCGTTAAGGCTTGTAGAGTTAGTCCTTATAAAGTTATGGGACTCTGTTCCACTTGAGATCAGTTAAAGCGTTACAACTTGTGAGTCTTGGCATACAATTTATATGATGTTCGTGACTACCGCCGGACCCCCGACGCCAATCGCTCTCATATTTGTTAAATAATTACTACTCAATTGGTACCAGTTAGTACTTGAACAAAAAAATTGGTACCTTAGTAGTTTTCGAGAAAATCGAATTTGAAGGTGGTCTGGCGGTAGTCACGCGCCCTTCAGCAGGACCACCATGAGCGCCGAAAAAGAGGGCATGCTACAGCTATTCTAAGTATACAAATAATGACTACCCTTTTATGTGATTCATTTCGTGAAAAGAACAGAACTAAAACAACTGTATTTACTGAGAAATCAACGATGATAAACTTCGCGCGCTCGTCCAGCGCAATTCCAAGTTTGAGGAGCTTGTCGCTTTCCTAAAACCTACATAGAAAATTAAACCTTGCAAGATAAAATTAGTACCCAAAATTCATCCGTCTTTATCATTGCAGTGTTATGTGGTTATCATGAATTGTGTAGTACTCGTGATTCTGCACTATCGTGGCTTTTTAAACACAGATTATCATTAGTGCTACTGTTTATTATCAAAGAAGGAAACATACCAAACTGTAAGGTAGGTTCAAAATATCTCAAAATGTTTTTCAAAGGAGAATGCCCATTTTGCAAGGGAACTTGGGCCCCTTTGAATAAATGGTTGTATCTTGATGAATTTGGTTGTATATTGTAGAAAAAACACGTTATATTCATAATTATAAAACATTTTTCATTAATTTTGTGGGGATCACGAGATATAACGATGTGTCTGTTCTTGAAATGAACCCTTATTACAATGCAATAAGGTGCATACCATAGATATAATAAACAAGGAGATATGCCCAGTAGACGAAATATATCGGCAACCTGTGTCTCCAGTTTGCCCCTACCACACGTCAACTACTACACATGCAGTTCAGAAAAAGCAATAGACACGCAGTCGCGCACACACCCGCAACTCTTAAATCAGAACGTACTACAGAATCAAATATAAACCTTATCTCATCAAACACAGCGTGTATTTACCATGCTCCGTACAACTTACCCATACAAAAAAATCTACACAATCACATCACTAACTCGTCGCAAGAAGCAGCGGCCGTACTACGCGATGCATCCGCTTAGTAAAGTATCGTTTTGTGATTTTTACATTGCTTGTCCAGTCACTTAGCGACGAACTTAGCTAGTGTTTAAGGAGCAATGTATTTATTGCAAAAATAGAACAGTCGCTGTGATATTTTGCAACATGATTTTGGACATGGGCACTGTGACCACGTCGCGCGGACACCGACACGCCCCCTTGCCACTTCTCCTGTATTTAATATTTCTATGGTGCATACAAATGTCCAAGTGAAGGCACCTTAAATGTTGTTGTCTGTACATATAAAGTAAAGGACACGGATGGAAAAAAACACAAAGTATAAATCCTATTTTCGAATAATATTAAAATCGGAGACACGATAACTCATTGGGGGCCTGTGTATGGGCAATTCCCTTTCAAATTCGATACCGTCTGTCACTCAAACTCAAACATTCAAGCCATTCATCGATCTGAAGATGGCCCAAAAAAGGAGCGTCTAACGCACATGCCATTCTAGTGGCCCTATGTAGACCGATAGCGCTAGGCTATTTTGATGTCATAAGTTAAAAAAAATCTAAAGTTGCTTATTTCTTGCCTGTGGATACAGTCGTACCTATGTAGCTTATTTTTGCGTTTTGTGTCACATCTGTTACTTGCATTTTCAGTAATTCGATGATTTGTGGTTGATTATTTTTATTCAAATCAAAACTGGCAAAATTAAATTAAAGTTTAAAATAATTATGCTATCATATCTAGGATAGTCTGCGGAGTGTGTAAACCCAATTTGTGTCATATTCGTCCAGTGCAAACTGACATAGGGGTCAGTGTGTAAAAATAGTGCAAAAAAAAATATTACAATTTATGAAATTACTATTTCCTTTCTCAGATCACTTACATATCCCTATTAATTAAATTTGTGCCAAATTAGGCCACGCAATTTTAAGATTTTTAATTATTTTGTTTTTCCAAGCTACAAACGCTTCAAAAAATATTACAATCATTAGAGTTCACATCAATATCATAAATGCATGAAAAATCGACATTGTAAATTTGTGTCATTTTCATGCACGATATGTACCTTTTTATGAATAAAACACAAAAACAATGGTAGCGGTCGAAGCGGGCTGATGAGGCCCGGCGAAGGAGGCCAGGCGGCATACGCATGCACACACGTTCGTTCGGTACGATTTCTTCTTAGATGCGTAGCGTTCATAATATAAATAAATAACATAACTATTATATTGAGTATTGATTGATTCTTATCTCCGCTACGTAATGAACAAATTTGTAACCTATAGAGATAAAAATAATGACGTGGGAATTTTGTACAAATCATGCGTCTGCAATCTGTCTTACCTACGAATGTCAATGGTCCATGCTTAGAAGACGGTCAATGTGGTAATTATTTTCTTGGATTGACGCTTCGATTCGCTTCCAATTTGAACCTGAAAGCGGTAGGTAGGTAGATACACCTACCTACCTACCGCTTTTTCGTTATACTGCTTCTCAATATCCCGTGCCACGCTTCGAGTAAGTAGTGTACAGTTAGCAAAACAAATAATACGCGAAGTGAAAAAAAAAACTCCAGATATGTGTGGTGATAGTGATTATGTATAGTTTTATTTCATCACGGTCCTTAAAACAAGGACTTTTTTCGGCTTTTCCGTCATCTTTTACAATGCTAGATTCTATAAACTTAAATAATCCCCTTTTTTAACAATCACTGTATTAACGTCCAGTATGAGACCACATATCGACACCCAATATGAATAACATTGTAACTTTAGTTAAACATTGGTTTAACTTTATGTAATCTGTTATCACTGGGCCATCACTGCTCTATGTTCTACGAACGGGAATGGAACGAAACGAGCTAGGTGGAATGAGATCATGTAATTTCATTGCACACTCCCCGAAATGCAGCTGATAAAAAACCGATAAGCTGGCAATGATGTTCAAGGCTCTAGAGCTTTGACTCTACCAGTGCCTCATCGCTGATGAGTTTCTTGGCCGGTTTTTTTATCAACTTAAGTGCATCAAGCTGGTATTTGGCAGATCCGTCCCAGAAATGAGATAAGTACTCCATACATCATCGAACTTGCGCTTGATACAACTTGAAAAACTGTTCTGGCGTGAAGAACCATCTCACCTTTGCGAGGATCATCATCCTCATCATATCAGCCGAAAGACGTCCACTGCTGGACATAGACCTCCCCCAAGCGTCGCCACATTGACCGGTCCCATGCATCTCGTAACCAGCGGATCCCCGCAACCTTCACCAGGTCATCGGTCCACCTGGTGGGAGGCCTTCCAACGCAACGTTCCGGTTCGCAATCACCATTCCAGAACCTTTCTGCCCCATCGGCCATCCGTTCTGCGAGCAATGTGCCCTGCCCACTGCAACTTAAGTTTGGCAATTCTTCGGGCTATGTCGGTAACCCTGGTTCTCTTGCGGATCTTTACATTTCTGATTCGATCACGCAAGGAAACTCCGAGCATAGCCCTCTCCTCCTCTTTCTCCTTTGCGAGGATACCCAACTTTATAGCAGCCAGCTGAGCCTTTGCCTCAATGTATGGCCCAAAATTGAGGATTGTGTTAAAAGTTGCGACAAGAAGCTCAAGATGGTCCATTATTGGCACGTTTACACCTCGGAAGGAAGGAGCCGAGTGGAATTAGCTCATTTTAACAGAGAAAAGACACGCCTGGGTTTTAGCAGCATAGAACCTGGCCAAATTGGCATCACCACATTTGGATACTGGCTTCAAGGATAAGCTCAAACGCTCCACCACAGCCTCACAAAGGACAAGTACCTCTCAGCAACAGTACTGTCGTCTGCATGCCCAAATTTTTAGCAGATCATTTATATGCAGCAAAAATAACGTTGCTGAGAGTACCAACCCTTGAGGGAACCCAGCATTAATATCCAATTGGTCCAACGAGCACCCATCTATAACCACTCGAATTCTACAATTCAATCACACATACCATCACCAGGCAGACCTAATGAAAGAAGCTTACTAATAAGGCTTCCGTGCCAGACCCTATCGAAAGCTTTCGAGTTATTGAGGGAGACGGCAAGCGCCTCCCCGTGCCTTTCGATTGCCTCACTCCAGATGTGAATGGCATACAACGAGTTCGGCGGCAGCCGTATTGGCAATCACTTAGGATGTCATTACCTTCTAGGTATGCCAAGAGCTTAATATTAAGCGCTCGTAGAAGTCTGTAATTGGCCGGATCAGCTCAACTGTCCTTCTTGGACTTGTACGTTAGCTTACCTACAAGCATTCGACACTTGTCCAGTTTCAAACGAAAGGCGAAATAGAAGTGTCAAGATCGTAGACAGTTCGGGCGCTTAAGTTTTAAGAACAAGTGCTAGTATACCGTCGGGGTCACTAGCTTTGTTCAAGTCGAGGTTGCCCAGCACTCTACGAACGTCATTTTGATGGAAGCGAATGTCCGACATATATGTCTCACATCCACCAGGAGAAACAAGGGGCCACGCATCACCAGAATGCAGACGCAAAGATTCCGCAAAAAAAGGCAAATAAGTTTGCCTTCTCCTCAGCGAAGTCGGGTTTCAGCAGTGGTGGTAGTGAGGGATGGCAGAAGTTCGACTCAACCGACTTACCCAGGGACCGAAACTCTTTATTACCTACTGGGTAAGACGCAAGTTATGTCCCTATTCGACTGTAGTTATGTGGCATGTTAGTAATGTGGTCGGACCGAGACCTTTGCAACACCTTTTTGCAGGACTTGGCAGCGCTGTTGAAGGGTTTATTTTCCGACATAAGTTAGCCGTTACCAAGGTGAACTTGTCGACACAGAGTAGCGACACAGATAATATAATCTAGTATTATATACATACAGATGCCTCATCCCATACTAGGAAACCGTGCCGACGTAACTAGCCATTTTCACCTGATTATACCAATTATTTTTTTGTAAATCGTTCGCGTTCGATGCCGTTCCACGGTGATAGATCACCATCTTTATCCGTGTAACGTAACCGAACGTGATTGGCGTACATAAAATAATCAGTATAATCAGTAAAGTACGTCGGCTCGGTTTCTTTGTATGGGATTAGACACCACTGGTATCGGTCTGGATTCTGGACAATTTGCATTGTAACGGTAGTTACAATGATTTTCATATTAAACTTAAAATCTGTACATCAAAAATCATATCAAATCAAAAATCTTACTTGCAGTAGTTTTATTAAAACTGAGAAAGCAATTAAAATTATTAACATGAAACCTGAAATTGTACAGAACAACGTATGCCTGCAGTTGTTAAACAAAAAAACCTTGCAAAAAAAAAAACTGTGTTTAAAACCATGCCATATTGAGTTACTTTGTATTGGGTTATATATTGGGTGACGATATAACACATTTATTATATTTAGATTATATTCCATTTTAGTCTTTCACGGCTTCATAACTAACTGTTAAGGCCCACTTGCGCAAAAAACTTAACTCAGATTTAGTTGCTAGCACTAGGATACATTGACAGTTTGTTATACATTAATGTCAATTTAACCTCGTGTTAGCAACTAATTCTTAGTTAAGTTTTTAGTGCAAGTGTGTATTAATCAATCAAATACATCATAAATAACGTACGCACTTGTTTGTTGCAACTTGCAAAGACCTAATGTAAATAAATATACGCGTTGCGAGTCTGGCTGGCCGGCACCCGCCGCGCGCATTCCCGCGCTTTTCTCCGCGCTCGCCCTTCGTGCGAAGAAGTCTAGTATTTTTTTTTTAATAATAAGATTTCGTGGATAAAAACGACACAAATTATGCACAGTGTTTTGTTACACCATAATAATTAAAAACACGTAAACTCTAATAACTTGCATTTTCTTTTGTGGATTTTACAGGGTGTTGTAATAAAAAAATAAAATATCTATAAAAGTCGTGGATGAATTCGACACAAAATATTTTAACCAACAGATATCAGTACTCTAAAACGCGTAACACCTATTTAAACTATTGTAATATTCTTTTGAGCTAGTTGGCCGACATGTTAGGTATTGGTTAAGTATTAGGATTATCGTGGATAGATGTGACACAAAAGGCCTAGGTACATCAGTTACTACTTCGTTATTATCGTGAAAGTAAAATTTTCATCTCTAATTTTCTTTTCGTCCAATACTGGTCGAAAAGACAAATACCTAAATTTCTACCTATGCAAATACCTAGGATGACACAAACTAAGGTATTAGGATGGGCAAATGGTCTGGAAACTATATGCGAAACACAAACAACTTTAAATTTTTTTGAAACCTCAAAACCTAGCGCTATCGGTCTATATGGAGTTATTTGAAAAAAGTCGACTACTAACGCCAACGACCTTGAGGAAAGAAAACGCGCACTCATTCACACCCGCGCGACCCAAACTTTAGTAGTTTTTTTGTACTTTCCTTATTATTCTATGACTTTAAAAAAAAGCCTCAGATCAAAATGTAAACATAATTAAATTGTCTTTGACATGGTGTCGATTTCATTAAAATACGTCCAGCGGTTTTAGTGCGATTTTCGTGTTTTTGTCCGTTTTAGGCATAACTCAAATTAATTACACCATGTTATACGAATAAAATTTAAAAAATCTTATATCAAATTATTAAGAAAATGGTCTAATGTAACATATATTTTTTCAAAAACTCATTTGAATCGTTCGTGGCTTGAACTCAACAGGCGTTGCTATGACAAGCTTTACTTACTTGCACTCTTCAAAATCTCGACCTCAAGTGGATTCAAAAACCTAGTTACTTTGTTCTAAATAAAATTTCAAAATTTAAAAAACCCCCGACACATTTATCTTGCGAAAATACCCCGATTCAAACAGTAAAACGCCCATAACTTTTGAACGGCTTAACCGATTTTATTCAAACAAAGCTAAGAACACTCTCGCTGAATTCACCATTCAAACAAAAACAACTAAATCAAAATCGGTCAACCCGTTTAGGCGCTATGATGCCACAGACAGACACACAGATACACAGCAACACACGTGAAACTTATAACACCCTTTTTTTTCGGGCGGGGGTTAAAAATATACTAATAGGTCTTTTAAATAAAGTGGCTACAACAATGTTAGGTGCCTGTACGAGTAGTCCTGTATCACAGGCGGCAGGGGCTCAAACAATGCAATTGAGGGACAAGGATTTTTTACAATATTAGAATAGTGACACAAATAGATTCTATATTAATTTATGATAATCTTAATTACTAAAACAGATGTAAATTATAGTTAAATTCTATTATTGATGATAAACAGATGATTCCTAACTTAGCTTAGTTTACGTTAAATTGTTTGCACTCAATTATTTACACACACGGACAACGAACTTAGGGCGTCAGCAGATATTTGAGCTGGGTTAACCACTATTGCAAAATGTTTTCAAACCATTTTGCCAAAAGACGCACGGCGGCAAATTGCCTGAGACAGCAACAAATCCAGGCGAAGTAGGTCAGTGCAGTGGCCTGTTCTTGTTGACTCGGCATCACGTGTTAAACAAGGAGGTCTGGCCTTGAGTCTGATGCTCTAGGCGCCCTCGTAATCGACAGAGTTGATGCATCTCAAAGCCGCCCTAAATCGTAAAGTCACTTACAGGACAGGACGTCCAATTAATAAAAAGTCTCGATTGAGCGATAAGGGTTTTACTTAAATCAGCTTGTACTTCAATGACGTAGTTGCACGTCGACGCATCTCTCTTACCAGATTGGTGGCTTACTTTTAACAAGGCCAGGAAGGATTCTAAAGACATGTCTTCAAACTTGTCGGCTACACCTTGTTTAAAAATGCATCTGAAGACCTCATTTTCAGTCATGAGACCACGATATGCGATTTGCGCTTGCTGGGTTCGTCGGCGGTAAGTCCTGAAGTAGAGAGCTGAACTGCTTGCTTTACTTTATCAGCGTCATATTTGGTCTCGCTGCTGATAAATACGCCTCCATTTTTTGTTTTCCGGACACCACGAACGCGCAGTTTCATTTGCTTCGAGCGTATGATCTTTTTCGTATGAGGTTTTTGGTTTCGTCACTCGATTTCAATTTATCTTGGGGATAAATTGCAACTGAGCTTAAATTATTGGGGCGAACAAAGTTATTTGCTCCCTTGTTTAGCATTTCGGCAAAAGAAACCTTTCCCGCAGTACCTGAGTCTTGTATCGTCTTCCTGAGGTCCATGATGTGGTCTGACAGGTCTTGCTTTTCAGAAAGGGATTCAATCATACTATGCGTTATAAGAGATCTAGCCTTTAGTGACTGGTATAGTACTGCCATTTGTGAGGTACCGGATCCTATTTTACGGCAAAGGTTTGTTATTTTCATTTTCTGCTCCGAATTGAGTTTCTCATCCGCGGCAATAGAGCAGACTTTATTCAGATGCAGCTCAATAGAAGACATCCATTTTTGAATCTCGGGCGTGGTGATGATCTCAGGTGGCTTCTCCACAGGCGAGGCAAAGGAGAGCACTGGCTCCCTTGAATTTGAGGGTCTATTTTACATTTTATGCGTACACTAAATCACTTTTACTTGTTCATTATAGTTTGTAAAATACACACATACTAAGCTAAATTAAAAGTGCAAAGTTACTAATGTCGACGGTGAAGCACGCTTGCCTAGAAAAAACCTATTCACTCTTGACTTAAAGACCCATAGCTACAATGCTATCGGGAAACACAGACTCCGGCAGGGAATGCCACTCCTTAGCTGTACGCATAATGAAAGTAAAATAAAGAAATTAAATGAAATATCCATCATGTACCGATGACGTATCACCGTACGTCTGGTAGTCCGATGATGGAACGGGCTGGGCGGAATTAGATCATGCAATTCCATCGCACACTCCCCGAAATGCAACCGATAAAAACCGACAAGCTGGCAACTCAGCTACGATGTTCAAGACTCTGGTGCTTTGACTTTTGACCAGTGCCTCATTGCCGATGAGTCTCTTGGCTCGGTTTTCGATCGACTCGAGTGCATCAAGCTGGTATTTGGCAGATCCGTCCCAGAGATGAGAACAGTACTCCATGCATGACCGAACTTGCGCTTGATTCAAGTTGAGCAGCTGTTCCGGCGTGAAGTACCCTCTCACCTTTGCAAGGATCCCCAACTTTTTGGCAGCCAGCTGAGCCTTTGCCTCAATGTATGGGCCAAAATTGAGAGTCGATGTCAACGAAACACCAAGAAGCTCAAGATGGTCCGTTATCGGCAAGCTAAACCCCGTTCCGTGGTGTGACCGTGCCGATGGTGCCGGGTGGAATTGGCTCCATTTAGCGGAAAAAAAGACTTGCCCAGCCTGGGTTTTAGCAGCATTAAACCTGACCAGATTGACATCGCCCCATTCGGAAACAGATTGTTTCCGTTGCCGAATTTACTTACACAATTAGGCTGCCGATCTGCGGCCCGGTAGCCCGTGCGTTGTACAAGTATCTCTCAGCCACAGTGCTGTCGTCAGCATACCCAAAGGTGCCGGGTTTTAGCAGATCGTGAATGTGCAACAAGAACAATGTTGCTGAGAGTACTGACCCCTGAGGGACCCCGGCATTAATATCTTTTAGGTATGCCAGGAGCTTTTTGTTTAGTACACGAGAGAGATGGGATGAGTAGAGATAGGTCTATAGTTGGCCGGGTCAGCTCGACTGCCCTTCTTGGGCACAGGCTGTACGTTGGCTTGCTTCCAAGCATTCAGCACTTTTCCAGTCTCATATTAAAGGCGGAATAGGCGTGTCAAGATCGGAGACAGTTCAGGCGCCGCTAGCCTTGTTCGTTGTACGGACGTCCTTTTGATGGATGCGAATGTCCGACATACTCGTCTCGCATCCAACAGGGGAAGGAGGGGGCCGTGAATCACCAGGATTCAGACGCGAAGATTCCGCAAAAAGAGATGCAAATAAATTTGCTTTCTCCTCAGCGGCCAACGACCCGTCGGGCTTCAGCAGTGGTGGTAGTGAGGGACGGCAGAATTTCGACTCGACCAACTTAGCCAGGGACCAAAACGCTTTACTACCTGCTGGGTAAGAAGCATGTTTGGTCCCTATTCAGCCAATGTGGTCGAACCGAGCCCTTCGCAACACCAACTTGCAGGACTTGGCAGCCCTGTTGAAGGTCTTCTTCTTCTGACCCACGTCACTCGCTTTGCGCGATCGAGCGTCGACCCATGCCAGGTACGCCTCATGCTTAAGCGCGTCGGCGCGATAAAATTTGGCGCCAAACCATGGCCGGTCAACGCTGGACATTGTCACATCAGAGAACGGAATGTAGTACTCCATAACCTGACGCAACACATCCGTCACGGCGTCCGCGCACGTCGAAGGATCAGCCGAAGAAAAGCAAGTCTGCCAAGGATAGCATGCAAAGAAAGATCGCATGCTATCCCAATCTGCTGACCCGTACCGCCAAACCCGCCGGGTGCCTCTTGGGCCGGGATCGGGCGGGGAGTAGACGGACACAGACTTCACCAGACAGTGGTCGGAACTACCCAAAGGTGATGTTATCGACACAGAGTATCGGTCTGGATCTGCTGTCAGCAGACGGTCCAAGCAATTGGCCGTGTGCGAATCAACATCCGGCATCCTCGTTGCCCCCTGGACCAGCTGGGTAAGGTTTAGTGCAAGTGAAAGCTTACGCTTTAGTTGTAATGCCGGCTATAAAGGAGAAAGGTGTGAACACAACGCTTGCTTTAACTTCTGTCTGAGCAACGCTGCGTGTTCCTTGAACGAGGAGGATGAGCCGGGCTGCCAATGTGTAGGCACTCACGCGGGTTTAAGATGTGAGATTATTATAAATGATGACTCCGTGCATAGCTCTCTCCATTGCCCTTTGTTTGACCTTGAGCCTTTGTGTAACGTTGAATTATAACGTTATCCACCAACAAATCAGACAGAGGAGAAGGCTCGCACCTACCGGAAAAAAAAAGCCTTCATATCTTGCATCAACTTTCAATAAAAGACTTCTTTCGTAGTCCCCTCTCTCAATAGGAGTTACAGTACTCCCCAATGTTCTTGGCTGGACTGAACATAGGCTTTCTTCGTTTTTTGCATGAGGTTTACTACTGCGCAGCCATTGTAGCCAAGTTCAGGGCGGCCAAGAAGATTGGGGATTACTGTAAATGAAAAAGTAGATCTACTCAAAGATAGCCTCTTAAATGAACCCAATTATTGTGATTGAAATGTTGATAAATAAACAAATTCAGTATCACCCGGTGCAAGTGCGTCACTGCTATCGATAAACTCGTCACTAACTTTATTTAATCATTGTTATCTGATAAGCCAAGTACTTATCTAAGGGATTTTATGAAAGTAAATAAATAGCTATGTTTGTACATAAACGTAACTAATTGGGTAATTAAGTGAATCGGCCACTTTTTAAACATTAGGCCTACGCCTAACTTTTTAAACATAAGACCTACGCCTGCTTGCAGTTTACATACAAAACTATAAAACTCCGTCCACGGATCGGCAGCGTCGGGCTGTCATGACACCTCCCGCACTGCATGTCATACGCTGGGACGTGTAACTTTTTGTAAAAATGGCGGGAACGGCAGCGGATTTTGTTGAAATGATTGAAAACGTACGCGTGCAGTACGCCTCGTGAACAGAGTTCAGTACGCTGTGGTTCACAAGCTACACGACCATCGACCACATGACGTGTGTGGTCGCTGTACACGGCGTTTTTTTAAGCGTCTATGAAGCTACGCTTCCGTGGACAGTAGGCCTTAGTCGAACTATTTTGATATCTATAGTGTACCTAGCTAATTCTGACTAGTGATAACAAAATACTACGATGTTATTGTTAGATAGATATAAGATAGGTGCAGAGTTAGCTAAGTAGATTAAAGTATACTCATGTTTGTTAGATAGGTAGGTAGAATAACGATGGTGTATATTTATAGATATTTTAATAGAATTCTTAACGGTTTGATCACACATGTAGTTACTCGTATTTTAAATAAATAACCCTTAAACTAAATAAAAAAGTAGGTATTGTGTACACATTTTACAATTAAATTAAATGCTAAATAAAGCTTTTTGGTATGAAAGTAAAAAATATATTTTTGGTTCAATCACAAGTAATAAAATATTACACAATTATTATTATTATCGTCACACATTTTAATATTATTTACATCGACTTATATAATAAAAACAGGCGCATGCAAAGCGCTTGAGCATAATATGTTACAAATAAATAAATTTATCATATATCTTAATATTAGGTTAATAAATACATGGACGTCATTTCCTTCGTTTTCAAGCAAGTTTGTCGAAGAAAGATTATTTTTAACAATACGTTAAAGGTACTTAGATAAGTACCCTATGTATAGGAATATTTCCAAAATGTATTTCTGAAATAATTCTAACTTTTCATTTACATTATGCAAAATCATTTACTGTTCCGACAGTCTTCATTTATCTCTAAGCCATTTATGAAAAAAATGAATTAAAGTCATGGAATGTCACTTAGATTAAAATTTCGTAACGTCAACTATACTGTAGGCCCTAGATGTCGCTTAACAGGTGAAGTAATGGCCTTAGTGCGAGTTTTTACTCACGCTCACTCGTGATAACGTAAACGATGTCTTATGTCAAAATGTATACAAAAAAAGAGGTTTCTCCTTACTGTCATCAGACGGCGCTTATTCAGTTTCAATACAAATTGACGTTTACGTTAACGCGATCCAGCGTGAGACAAAACTCGCACTAAGCCCTCTGTGGCCTTAGTGCGAGTTTTTACTCACGCCTGACTCACGCTCACTCGTGTTACGTAAACGATCTCTTATGTCAAAATGTATACAAAAAAAGAGGTTTCTCCTTACCGTCCCCAGTCGGCGCTTATCCAGTTTCAATACAAATTGACGTTTACGTTAACGCGATTGATCGTGAGTAAAAACTCGCACTAAGCCCTCTGATGTTATTTTACCATTTTAAACAAAGTCTACGCTTACATAATACTCATAATCCGTATTTGTAGGGACATTAGAGTCGATATTAGATTACGAATACTGGTTGCAAGTATAACCTCTGGCATTTTTAGCCGCCTATATTTTTATAGCTAGTTACGGGCCGGTTCTGATTGAGGGCTTCCGTTTTTGTGCCCACCAAATGGCGCCACTGGCGAGTAAGGTCCAAAAATATATCTGTTAAACGTTGTTATAACGCGGACGGACGGAAAGTTTGAATTGTAATTAATTGTAGTGCCGTAGAAGTACGATTAAATATAAAACGAGTTTTGTATGTATTCGTATTTTTGTGCAGCCCCATTTTTTTGAAAAAGAGTATTATAAAATTTTCTGTAACTTTCAAGTTGCTATATCTATTATAGCAGTGGTTGGTAAAACCCATACCTATCTTAATCTGACATATTTGGCAAATATTCACAATACTAAAAAAAATGTAAATAAACTCGCGCTGAAAGGCAAAAAACTAAGAAATTTGACATTTTGAAAACCCCACTCTACACCAGCGCCCCTAGCGGCAAATTCAAACGCGGAAGCCCCCATTGAGTTGCCATTGCCTGGAAATGATATTTCCAATCAGTCACAGTGCACTCTTCGAGAAGTACTCCATCAAGCATCATTATTTAATGACATAAGCAGACTGATCACATCTGTACTAAAATGATCACATTTACGGATCGAGTCGCATGTTCTCTCTTTAGTAAAATAAATAAAAAAGTCCCGAATTTCTTCTTTCCGTCATATTTTTTTCTAGACTAGAAATAGTTGGAAAACATATCTTTCGAATGTCATCTTCTGATTATATCAGAACTAATCGGGTACACCATACAAGAAAGTTTTCACGACGAATGTTATAACCCGTGATTAGAAATTAATTATTTAAACCAGTAATTAATTATTCCCTATTGCGTGGCGCCTTCTTGTCGCTGGTACTTGGTGAACTGCAGGAATATCTGTTCGAGCGTGGTCTGCGAGATGCTGTAGTCTTCGATCTCCAGTTCCAGCTTAGCGCGCTCCATGATACCGAACATGCGTGACCACGCCACGGTACGGTCCGGAAGGTAGTACGTCAGGAGACCCTCATACTCCTCCCTGAAATATAAAATAAACGAAATTTAGGCCCTAGATATACTTATTTGAAATGCAGAAAACACAACCCCAATTTCTGAATTAAGCTTTTGAAGTTGAGTATTTGTTAAACTCTACTTAAGGCCCTTACTCCGCTTTAGTGCCGTAAAACGGTTACTTTATAAAGCATACTCCTTAGTAACGGCTAGGTTAAAATGTTTGAAAAAATAATAATTTATTATTGATTTGGCTAAGATGGCGGGATGAACTTGATGCCTATCGACAGGGTTGGTCCACAATTGCGATTGCAATTACTTAACCGAGAGGATTGAAAGGAAGAAGGGGAGGCCTTTGCCCTATAACGGGACAGAATAGGCTGAAAATAAATAATAATAATAAATAATATTATTGATTCGTGTACAATATGCGTGAAACGTGTTTTTTTCGTATGAATACGAAACTTTAAAAAAATAAGTAACAACACGATATTTTTTTGCTTCTTTAGCATACTCCTCCAAAACGACTTGGATGTTTATAAACATTATTACACAGATAAATGTATGGTTAGAATTTCTTCTTAACCTACATAGGATATGTAAATAAAAACATATTTTGCAAACAAAACTATCTAAATGGAGGTCCAATATTTATATTCTGGCACCGAGCAGGCGCGCACGGCCAGTACTGCATTAAAATTGGGGAATATATACGCCTTAAGCGTTATGAGACAATTCTAGTTACTAACCTGTCATATCATGGTTGTCTCACCTATGACATTATATTCCCATTTCAAACATGATACTTTACAATTATTTATTATTAATTCTAAAGTATCAAATTAGGTTATTCCAAGTATTTCATACTAGTTTTGGGGTTGCTATGCCGAGATTTTTTAAATTTGCCGCGCTTTTTCAGTCTCTACTTTCGTTTGCCAGACTCTAACATAGTATCAGCAGGTCTGTATTTTTGTTAAGGGTTAGGAATAGGTATACCCTATGCTAATCAAATAAAGTTTATTTTAGTTAGACTTACATTATCCGCGGATTCTCGAAATTATTACAAACATATTCTTTGACAGTGTCAGTTACACTGCGTGTGCTCCTTAGCGATGCCGTGTCACTTTCTTCCATTTTCATTTTTATAATTAACGTAAAACCTGAAACAGAATTTTATTCAAATTAGGTATTACTTAGGTATACACATTGGCCAGATCTTTAGATAACACTCGTTAAATTTGCGATTACCTACAAATTATCACGGAAATCAACGACTATATTGATGATGCAATGAGAACAGCTTATGATAACAATAGGAGATAAACTATCGTATATCTTAATCTATGTTTCGAATGTTGCAATAAAAAATGAGGAAGTTAACTACGAATAATTGCTACTTACTCGTATACTCCATTTTAAATAACAAAAAAAATTATAAACCTTTTTACAGTCCGTTCAACCGATTTTCAGTTCTATCCCGTAAATACCAAAACTAACTGTTTACAACAGCTGCCATTTGTCACATCGCCAACGCAATAGAAGTCAAAATCGGTTGAACGGGCTGTAAAATGGTAATCCCGTTTTACAGCCCATTCCCATTTTAAATGTCTAATGTTATCTTAATGTTATGTCATGTTAGATCAACCATCTTATAGATTAGCTAAAGTACACTCATCTTTCATGGGGTACTGTGTTAAATTCTTTAACAAAATACCTTGTGAGATATTAAATTTAAATAAAAGAAAATTTAAAACAATAGTTAGATGATTATATTCAAGATAAGAATGCTTGGAAACATGCTGGTCCTGCTCTATAAGCCTATCTTTGGTGTAGACAAAATCAAACTGTTTAATTTGTATTATATTCATAATTATAGTAACGCTTTATTTTTATTTATTTTTTCTTCTCTTTTTGTTTTAAAAAAATAACTCACACACTGTTCCGTTGTTGTTGAATTAGGTAATTTACCTATGTTTGCAATATTTGTAAGTACGTGAGAACCATGTTCCTATTTATCAAGTAAAGGAATTTACCTGTTAGTGCTTGTAATGCTTTATACCTATATGTAGTATAGTAGTGCTGGGTACATCGTCCTCAGGTAAATGAATTTATTAATGTATGTACTTATGTAAATATAGTAAGTATGGAGTTTGGTGTGCGTTCTTCTCTATAACAAGCTACTTTTCTGAGTGCACGGTAGACTCAATTTTTATTACTTGTAAATTTTTTTACGTTCAAAAGTGCCGCATAATGGCCTACTTGAAATAAACACATTTTACTATGACTATCTTAAATGGAGTATTGATAGAAAGAAGTGGAAAGAAATGAGAACAATGTTGACAACCCGTAAGTAAGTCCGGGACCAACAGAACCTACTTTTTTCGTTCACAGTTTATAACGCTGTTCAACGATCTTCTTCTAAAGTAAGTAATGCGTCTTATAAAAGTGGAGGAAATACCTTCAGAAAACTTATTCTTGAGATGTTGTGGCGTGCCGAGGCATTGGAAGCGTCCGTTGACCATGATGGTGAGTCGCGAACATAACGCCTCGCACTCCTCCATGCTGTGTGACGTCAGCACCACGCCGCGCCCTGCGCGTTGTACGCCACGCGTCGCACGCCACACCTACACAAATTAAAACTTTATATTATTTTCCTTATACATTCTCTTCGCTATTGTTTGTGCTGGTAGCAGTATACGAAAATATCTCGATCACTGAGTTAGAGCACGTAGACGGCTATGCAGAAGTTGCTAGAGACAGCATAATTGTAAACAATTTCCAAATACTATGACACGCATGCCTAAAAACGGACAGAACAGTTTTTAATGGCTAACATGACAAAAGTTATGCATTCAAGGCACTTTCAGCGCTCGCCACGAATTTTATTAGCGCTGCCGTCTATAGACACCGCTGGCGTAAAACGCCGTGAAAGTTTAATTATCTACCGAACTATGACAACACAGCTTTTACCCAACGAGGATTCGAGTTAAAACATTGCTGGATGTCTCCAGATTGTCACACTTTAGGCATAGGTAACACTAAAAATCACAGATATCTATGATATACATACATGACGTTTTGCGGCGGGATCGACGCCAGTGGTAGGCTCATCGACGAACACAAGCCGCGTTCGTCCCATGAATGCTATCGCCGTGTTCAGCTTGCGCTTAGTGCCGCCGGAGTACTGGTGTACCTGCGAGGGACCAAAGAACACCTAAGTCTTGACGGTCAACATTTGAGCGATACATCACATCATCAGCCTGTTTACTGTTCCCACTGCTGGGACACAGGCCTCCTCTCTGTGAGAGGGAATCGGCCGTAATCCACCACGCGGGCCCAGTGCGGGTTGGTGGATTTCACATGTCTTCGAATTTTTGGTTCTAGGACATGCCGGTTTCCTCACGATGTTTTCCTTCACCGTTTTGAGAGCAGTAAGAAGTGAAGAAATAATTTACACAAAGTAAAGCGTCTGCTTGGGCTCGAACCCACGACCTACAACTTGTAAGTCGCGGTCGATACCACTGGGCCCCCACTGCTCCTCAGCTTGAGCGATATTTACTAAGCAATCGTGAAAGAAAATTAAACAATACATGATAGACACCTCTACCGACTATTTGTGTAGGGGACCTTCCTGATAGCGCGACGCAATTTAAATTGTGTCAATAGGCGACATCGAGCTCGTGTTTTCTAAGGAAATTCGAATCACGTCAAGCTATCAGAATTATCGCTTACTCAGCTTTTGCAATATACCTTTACGCCTACTGAGTAGGATACAAGTTACCTTTTTGTCAAGATGTTTAAGGAAGCCAAGTGCTTGCGCGAGAGTCTCGGCGGTGGGCGCGGCGGTGCGCATGCGCAGGCCTCGCATCAGCGCGAACATGTGCAGCGTCTCGCGCCCCGTCAGCTCACAGAACAACGCATCAAACTGCGGACAGTAGCCTGGAACATTCCAACTAAGTAAACATACCGTGATAGATAAGTTCAACCAATCAATCTGCCTAGCCTTTTCCCAAACATATTGGGGTCGAAAAGTACCAGTGTTTTACATGGAGCGACTGCCTATCTGACCTCCACAACCCAGTGGGTAACACGGTACTCCTTGGCAAGACTGGTGTCAGATCTCATGCGTCTAACTACTCGTAAAGACTGTCAAAGATCTTCAAATGACAGCCGGGACCAACGGCTTAACGTGCTTTCCGAGGCACGGAGGAAACTCGGTATGTTGAAAAGGGGTGACCATCAACGGACCAACCTCGTCAAGCGTTGCTTAACCTTGATGATCGACCAGTGCAGCTGTTATTATTTAGCCACGAGCTCCTATAAGTTCAACCAAAAGAAGTATTTAAAACATAGAGAATCTGATTTAATGAGGTCTCGGCAGTCTCAATATTTAAAATACCTATTATAATATATTCAGCTTCAGGCAGTTAGACTGAGAGACGACCCCAACATGGTTGAGAAAAGCCTAAGCAAATCGGTTTTCTTGATTGATTGAACAAACTTTAAAATAATGACACCGGGATTCTACTGACCAATATTCTCGTGTACTCTGTCCAGGTTCCTCTGCACAGAGTATCCGCTGACATACGCTTCGCCGCTGGAGATGGATTCGTCACCCATCAGCATCTTAAAGGTGGTCGTCTTGCCGGCGCCGTTCACACCCAAGAGTCCGAAGCATTCACCGTCGCTCACACCTTTAAATAAAAGAAAGTTTGATAGAATTTGTCTGCCAACTTATTGTTGAAAGCCAGACAATTTTGTATCTTTGCTGCTATTGTAACGAATTAGTTAGGACAGGTACGTTAAAGCTGCCACTGCATGCCTCTGCAACAACTTCACAGTCGAAAGACTACTTATATTTCTGTAATTTTCTGTCTTCTTCGTTTTATGAAACAATCGGACTTTGAAAACTTCAATTTGGAGTAGGAAAACTTCAAATATATAAAAGACTTTAAATTTAGAGCATTTCTTGGTCAGATTTGCCTTTTCAAGCCATTTTGAGTCAAGCCACACTCGATCAAATGAAACTGAACGGCCCTGCACGTTATAAAACTAAGTGTCATTTTTGGAAATCTGAAAGAGGCCAAGGGTATCTGATTTTTTTCATTTATTCTCTCAGCAAGCCTCACCTACTTAGTTATCAACTTTTCTCCCTGAATATGCTAACTCCAAAACCTTGCCAGCTGCCACCCTAAAAGGAAAAGCAGCCACGTGCGTGTCAGACTTCGCTCATTTAGGGTTCCGTACCAAACTGCTAAATCAAGTTGGTTGTAATAGAAAAAACCAGCCAAGTGCGAGTCAGACTCGCGCACGAAGGGTTCCGTACCATTTTCGCAAAACAAAGTCACAAAAATCACATTTGTTGTATGGGAGCTGTTGTAATATTTAAATTTCGCGCCCTCTAAATGTTACTCATTGGTAATGTCATCTGTGGCGCTCTCTCTGCTCTGTGACATTACGAGATAAATGTTTCCTTTTATGTATAACTAAAATTGGTAATATTTAAGTGTTAAATACAAGTAAACTCGTCGTCATTATTCTAAATCATCAGGAGCCCCCCTTAAATATTAATTTTATTCCGTTTTTAGTATTTGTTGTTATAGCGGCAACAAAAATAAATCATCTGTGAAAATTTCAACTGTCTAGCTATCACAGTTTATGAGATACAGCCTGGTGACAGACAGACAGACAGACGGACCGCGGAGTCTTAGTAATAGGGTCCCGTTTTTACCCTTTGGTACGGAACCCTAAAAATGAGAGAATTTCAAAGAAAAATCTGATTTATCAATATATTGGTATTTGTTAGTAAAATATACATATTTATGTACGGGTGTATGTATTTTAGTTTTAAGTTTCCTGTTTCTGTGTTTAAACTTGGTGTACCTACAAAAAAGCATATATAAATAAATAAATATACGTAATAATAGACATTATCACCAAATTTGAAGTTCATAGGGCAATAGGAAGTTAAACAATTTTGGATGGCTTCTCTCTTCCTTTGTTTACCAATTTTTTTTAAACATAATACAGTATTTATCTGCTCAACGAGCTCTAAAGCACGATACCCCACTCGATGGAATAGGTCAACATTTTATTTTCGCGCCTATAATGTTATTTGACTATTTGTATGGCTTTGGGGCAACAATTTGCTTATACTGTGAAAATTTAAAGACTGTAGCTCTAACCGTTTGGCTGAAAAACCTCTGTGTCAGACGACGGACAGACAGACTGGTGAATGACAGCAATAGGTCTCCGTTTGAACCCTTCGGGTACGGAACCATAAAAAGGACTCACTGAATGAGACTTGGTCGACGGCGAGATGTTTCCCGTAGTACTTGGCGAGGTCGTTGGCGAGCAGCGCGTGCTCGGCGCGGCGCGCGGCCGGCACGCGCCCGGCGCGCTCCGCCTCGCGCTTGACGTCCTCGTCCAGCGAGCTCTCGTCCACTGGAGGCGGGCTCTTCTTCCATGTAAACAACTATGACAAAAATGATTTACGTTAGTCACTAGATATTTTATTATAATAGGAAAACAAACAGTATTAACAACTAACAAAAACATCCGATTAACCAACTAGTAACCAATTACGTGTTTTCGCATTTAATCTATATATATAAAAGAAAGTCGTGTTAGTTACTTCACTTATAACTCAAGAACGGCTGAACCGATTTAGCTGAAAATTGGCAGGGAGGTAGTTTAGAGCCAGGAGAAGGACATAGGGTAGGGTAGGGTAGGGTAGGGTAGGGTAGGGTAGGGTAGGGTAGGGTAGGGTAGTGTAGGGTAGGGTAGTGTAGAGTAGGATGGTGTAGGGTAGTGTAGGGTCGGGTAGGGTAGGGTAGGGTCGGGTAGGGTAGGGTTGGGTAGGGTAGGGTAGTGTAGGGTAGTGTAGGGTAGGGTAGGGTAGGGTAGGGTAGGGTAGGGTAGTGTAGGGTAGGGTAGTGTAGAGTAGGATAGTGTAGGGTAGTGTAGGGTCGGGTAGGGTAGGGTAGGGTAGGGTAGGGTAATGTAGGGTAGTGTAGGGTCGGGTAGGATAGGGTAGGGTAGGGTAATGTAGGGTAGTGTAGGGTCGGGTAGGGTAGGGTTGGGTAGAGTAGGGTAGTGTAGGGTAGTGTAGGGTAGTGTAGGGTAGGGTAGGGTAGGTAGTATAAGGTAGGGTAGGTAGGGTAGATAAATGTTTGGTCTTTTTATGGCAAAACAAAGTTTGCCGGGTCAGCTAGTTTAATATAAAGAGCAAGCCTGTTAGAGGAAAAACAAAATATCACGATATACATTTATATATATATATATATATAACAATATCTCGCCTGTATTTACCAAAGGGTTAGGCAGAGGTTCACTTACAGTACACCCACAATTCAAAAGTAATTTTAAAACCCATGTAACGGGGGCAAACTTCTTGCCATCAACCGTGCATAAATCCAGACTGCTACTGACAATTTCCAGCTGGAAAATCCCAATAATTTATCCGAGCCGCAAATCGAACCCAGTAGAGAGACCTCATGCAAAGCAGTAGCGCTTGCAACTACTTGACCAACGAGGCGGTCTGGATCCATCAAACTAAGTTTTCAATATGTTTCCAAAATTTATACACAACTAGCTTCTGTCAGCGGCTTCGCTAGCGTGAATTACGAAAATTATCACGGGGAAACATATGCCCGGCATCGAAAGTATCCTATGTGCTATCCCTTACTATATCTATGTGTGTGCCAAATTTCATCCAGACCCGTCCAGCCGTTTGAGCGTGAATAAGTAACAAACATGCAAAGACACACACACACACTCACCAACTTTCACCTTTAGTTAAAATATTATTGTGAAATGTGATGAGTACGTTACTATATCATTTTTCAACACACTTAAGTTTCTACAATGAAAATAGCTTATACAATGATATCCATTGTACGGTAGATAATATCATAGCTTGTAAATACGAGTATTACCTTCTGTAGCAGTCTATACTCGATGGTCATGAGGATGAACCAGAATAAGACACAGGAGAAAGTCATACTGAGCAAATAACGCATGATACCAGGCTCCTCCCAGTCGAAGTACGGATTTTCACGAACTGCAACCAAAAGTTATTGAAAATATCAACATATAAACAAATAGCTTCTGCCCGCCACGTCTCCTGGACATCTGAATTGGGTCTACCGAGAAATAAAAAATGTGTTACTGACTTAAAAAATATATATGTAATCCTACTAAGTTGGGAGTGTAGGATAGTACCATCACGGATCACCTATGCGGCCCTGATTGAATTGAATCCATTAGCGACTTTGAGTATAAAGACCTACTTATACCTCAAATGATTTTACTTACCGCAGCAGCTTTCGGATTGTTGACACATGTTTGCCATGGTGCACTCAAGGTTGGGATACACTGCTTGCAAGTACTCGCAGCCTTGCAGGCACGTGTATTCACGTAAGCCGATCTGGTTCAAAAACCTGAATAATAAACATTTCGAGAGCGGTGGCGGTGACAGCATAATCATGTTGTTGATTTCCTGAATATTTATTAATATTGAAAATCACACAGAAAGTTACTCAGGTCTTTTGAGGAAAAGCAACAAAACGTTCTGATGTACCTAATTGAAAGATTTGGGACCCTGCCGTTAAGCCGAAAAGATTTTGATAAAACTTCGCTACCTAAACAAATTTGAGCAACCTTTTTTATACCAATGCAATATTTGGAATGATTTTAGTAGGCACATTTTCATTTGGTAATCTTTTTATTGGCAGAATATTACCAAGTATGGCATTTGGTCTTTAATCAAAAGGTTTATTACAGCAAACAATCTTTAACCGTCAAATGATTTGTTATGACAAAAAATATAAAGGCGTAAATAAGATTTTTTGGTAATTATATAATTAAAAATTCTTTTTTTTTTTATATATATTCATTTATTTTATACAAAATATTTTAACTAACAATTATTATTTTTCTGCAATGGACATAAGCAATATCGCCGCGGCAGGGGCCCACGAGCGCCAGATTTCCTCTTTTGCAAAACAAGCATGCATGGTCGACTTTGTTCTTAAATAGTAATCGTACTTATACATTGTAATTTAATTTGCTGTGCAACTGACATAGATGCAATTTTTTTGTCATTGACAAAGCAAGACAAAAAAAAAAACAAAATTTACTGAAATGAAAACTGACGATACTAAATATTTGGCTTATTTTATTTGCGTAAAATGTGTTATTCCAACTGAAATATTTGACTACATAAAAATTGGTAAAAGTACTAGGTGGTAAACAATTTATGGTTGAAACGTTCACTTTCCAAACATTAGGTTTGCGTGATAATTATTTGTGAAGAGATTTTATGCTAAGTAATAATTTAACAAATGAAATTATGCGGAAAATTGTTTGGGAACTGACAATTTGTAATTTATTTTTTCGATGAAACATGGGTAACCCGAAAGATTTATATGCTAAAATAGTAAGGTCTTCTTTGTGATTTGATCTTATTGAATATAGTTACCTGATTGAAGTGACGAGGCTGTACAGGGGGAAGAACTGCAGGCAGGAGTCCAGAATATTGGCTGCTTGTTGAGTGTCCAACATCGGGCTAGACAGCGAGTCCACCACTTGCGCGCAAATCATACCTGCCATACACAACAGATTAATGTGATACAATGAATACAATTAAAATATTGAGGCCAATGATTGATAAAAAAAAAACAATATTTTTCAGCAAATAGTCGACAGCAAATTACTCATAATAGCTATATAGTTAGGTACTAAGCAACTAAACTAGTAAAATTAAATACATTCGGCCGTTCTAATGTAGGTAAGCTTTCATTAAAAAAACATAACCCCTTCCTTGCAGTCGGGTAATAAATAAAGATACAGGCCAAAGACATCATAAGAAATTTCCTATGAAGCAGAGTGAACAAGCTTACGTCTGGTAATTGTTACTTACCGAAAAGTACGTTTATGAAGTAGAAGCCAACGAAGCCAACAGCAGGTCCCTTAAACACTAGCGACATTATGTATGTGAACGGCAACATCGCAGCGCCGTACAGCATCACAACCAAGAACATGCGTCCTGAAGCAAAAGACGCCAACTATTTATCAACCGTATAGGACGATATGAGACCATCATCCAATATTACAACCATAATTGTCAATGGAGATAATAGATGGATATATCGTGGTGCCGTTAAAAATGTTGAATGAACTACCTAATTCATGCACAGTGGACAAGCCGATGACGTTGAAAGCGACGCAGGAGACGACGATGGAGACACAGGTGATGAGGAACCAGGCCCAGTTGAATACGGCGGCACTGCCCCAAAGCACGGCCGGCTGCACTCCCGCCGCGTTCTGCAGTAGCTTCGCTCCAGACATGCGCTCCTGCAACAATAAGTCGGATCCATTACATTTCCGAAAGAACTTAAAGCATCAAAAATAATGTTACATACATCTGCATGTTAATCTGATATACTCATGGCTTTACCCATGGATACAGTCAGAGACTACACAACGTCACCCGCTTCGATTCTTACTGCTTCGTCTGCGTTCTTTCCTATATCTGATCAAACACATATGAATAATATTTACAATTTACCTTAATATAGAACATGATGAACACAGCGCTAACGATGCTCACACTGCTGCCAATACCGGAGGACAGTTGCATGGAGAGCATGGATATCATCATCTGCATGTCGGTCTGGAATTATTTCAATTAATCTATATAGTCATTTTAAAAACAGATTCGAGAGTTGGCAAATGTTAGAAAGATATCAATTCAATTTACAAAATTTTGTTTAATAAGTACCAGGCTTAGAGTAGGTAACTAAGTTACAAATTTACCTGATCTGTGTAAGTGGCCTCTAATGGATGATTGTACACATTGAGTACGGCACTAGAGTTTCTGGTCCTGAGGATAGCTGAGTGGATTGCGGCAAGAGATGTAGCTACGTCGTGGTAACCGAAGTTACTGAACCAGGCGGTCGCAGAGTTGTCGTCGAACGTAGAGCCGATCAGCATCTGATGACGTAGCATTCCTAACGTTGCGGCGTCCTCTGTCTAAATAAACAAAACCTCAATTTAGAACAAAATAAGATTATTAATTTAAATAAAAATGAAGCCTTTTATTGCCTGTGTTACATTGTTTTTTGTAATTCTTAATTTAGATTTATACTTTTGAACAGGGACCGTTCTCAGGTGAAGGCCGCTTCCATCGATTGCCATTTATCTCGGTCTTGAGCAATATGCTAACAGTTTAATCCAGCCATTTTTTTGGTGCCATTTTCCTAGCGTAAATGAGGTCTTCCTTTGTGGCGTTTGCCCTGAGGGCCTTTTCGCGTTGTGACTGCTTTGGTCCATCTATATTCTTTAAGACGCACCACATGGCCGGCTCATCTGCATTTTAAGTTTTGAGCGTGGCTTATAGCATCGATTGCTTTTATCTTTGAACTAATCTTTGTGTGTCTTATCTTATGTATTTTCTTTGTTTGACATTTTGTTTTATAATCTTAATTTATTTTATAGCGAGTTTGATCAGACATGCCACCCGCAAAGACCTCGCAAAAAATAACTTATCTGCGCTTAATAGCTAATTTAACTAATATGTTTAACATACTGCGTTCCGTTCCTCTCTGGCTTGTGGTTATTTTGTTTCTTATTTTATATGTCAATTGCCATGTTTGGCACGCATATTTTAAGCATGGGATAAGACATGTCTCCGACCTGCAATTTATCCAGATCTAATTGTTCTAATAATGCCTCTCTCTTTGCTTCTGTTTCTGGTGTGCATTTTCTGAAAAAGCTGCCGCCAGTTGCTTCAGGTGACTGATGTTCTTGTTTGTATTCTCATGCTCCTTACCTTTACTATTCTTGTTTAATAGGAAGTTGAGTATCCCGGCTTAACCAGCCCTTCTGAAAATCTAGATGATCTCTGGGACGATGTGCCACTCGTTGGTAAGATTTTTTTTTCTTACGCGACTTGATTACTCCGTGGGATAGGGACCTCTGTGTTCGAGTTATTTTATGGAGAAATAGAGATATTGCTTTTTTGTTATCTGATATACTCGTAGATTCAGTATCTGTTTTCTTATTTAATGTTATCAGTTTATCGTTATTGTAACCACTTTAAGCCCCTTCTCTATCTCCAATTGAACTTGTTCCACATGAAAAAAAGGAAGACTTCAATATCTTATAATATCCCATAATATGCCCTTTTGCTTCAGAATCTTGATTTATTTGCCCAATGTGGTAAATGTTACTACAATTGGGCGAGGATTTCCAGTTTTTCTGCCTATTCTTCTGAGTTCTTGTATATCATTATAATTTAATTTCATTTGGAAAGACTGGTTTATAAAAGCAATCAAATTATTTTCCAGCTGTAAATATGATCTTTCATTATTTTTCAATGCCGAAAAAGACTAGATTTCTTTGTCTTACCTGCCTTTCTAAGAAGTGTAATCTATTTATTGATTCCATGAATCTTTCCTTATTTTGTTTCCAGTATTCTGTTTATATTTTCGGTTACAGTATCGCCACTTTTCGCAATAGCAAGTTTTTGTTCGTCCAGGTATGTTTGGATGTTGCGTAGTGCTGCCATAACTTCTTCCATATATGCGTTTATTTTTTACAATAAAAAAATGACGAATATCCCAAAATACAAAAGAAAAAATAAAAACCTAGCTCGAACCCGACCACCGACGCTTCTTTTCGCATAATGCACGGGACAAAAAAAATATAATTCAGTAAATCCAAAAACCCGACTGCCTAAAAAGCGAACTAAAAAGATGTAAATAAGAAAAAAAACATGCTGTGCAAAATTAAGTTATTTTTCACTTTGTAGTTTTTCATTTGGAAGTCGGTAGTATTTTTTTGCAAAAATGTTTTTTTTTGTACCTACCTAAAATAGGCAAGTTTTTTTTGTAAGGTACCTATAACACCAGAATAGATTACCCGAATAACATGAAACTTGAACATAACCGGTGAAATGAGAGATCTGCGTACCCCTTTAGAGCGTACTGGCGTGATGTTATATTATGAAATGGTATAAACAATAAACAGACATGCGATAGCAGCAATCCCGAAAGTTGTGCCGTTATTTATTGAAGAGTTCTGTTGTATATCTCCGAAGTTCTTCATCAGACCTTTCTGCAAAAAGAACACTGCGTCGGTGGTCGGGTTCGAGCTAACACCACGAGACAAGCAAGTTCGGGCTAATCGGAGACTCGCTCTGGGCACTTGTACTGATAGTGGTGAAATTATTGTTCTGTGCAAACGAACTCGGTGATTTTGACTTACAGCTGATTATATATAATTATACTAGCTGACCCGGCAAACTTTGTTTTGCCATAAAAAGACCAAACATTTATCTACCCTACCCTACCCTACCCTACCCTACACTACCCGACCCTACCCTACCCTACCCTACCCTACCCTACCCTACCCTACCCTACCCTACCCTACCTATATAGCCTATGTCCTTTCCCAGGTCTCAAACTATCTTCATACCTACTTTCATCTAAATCGGTGCAGCGGTTTAAGCGTGAAAAGGTAACAGACAGACAGACAGAGTTAGTTTCACATTTATATTATTAGTATGGATAAAGTATAAATTATATTAAGTTTGTGTGTACTACACAGATTCACCAATACGATAGTCACTTCTTGCACACTTTTTCTCTTTTCCAGATTAGCAATAATAATCACTTGCACATATTCTATGCATAAGAATTTGTGCACGCAACTTAGACTTGTGGTATTCAAGTAAAGCGATTCGTAAGAGCGCAAGATTACCAAAGAACACTATTTTCTAAATTGTTTCTGTGGAGCGTACATAAATACGACTATTCGCTACCAAGTCAGCGGCAACCCTCATATTTACTTTAGCTTATACGTAAACATTTCAAACTAATGACCACATTATTAGTTTTGAAACTTTTACTTCAGTGAATATTTTTATTTTTTATGCTCTATCTTAAAAATGGAAATATTTATAAGTGATGACCGCCAAACTCCACCATGACCATTGTTTTGTTTGTTTTTTAACATATGCAAGGCTCCATTGTAAAGATGAGTGCACAAGAAACACCGGCAGAAATAAACATCAACTTATGCAGTACAGGAAGTGGATCTTTCTCTGACTTACGTTCATTGCAAAAAGAGGTTGGTAAAGTTACACGGCAAAAAAGAAAGAAAGATTTTGAGATGGAAGTTATTCAAGAAATTTCGGATTTGCGAGCCGAAATGATGAACCAGTTCCAGGCTTTCAGCGAAAAACTAATTGAGATTTCGAGCAACTTGTGTCGAGAAATTGTTGAGGTCAAAAATGAAATAAAAAACATAAAAAGTACCACCGATACCCTTACAATTATGAAGGAATGAAAATCCTGAAAAACCAAAACTGTGCTTTCCAAGAACAGCTAAATCTCCTCAAGACCAACTTATCTAATGAAAAAAAAAACCCTAGCGACTCAAATAAAAATCAACAACATAACGACTGTGAGAACCCAAACTGACTGACTGTGAAATCCAAGAACGAGCAAAGCGGCAATATAATGTCATATTTGGGGGTATCTGTGAAATTAGTGACAAAAACTCAACAACAAGGCGAGAATATGATACAAATCGGGCGCTTAATGTAATTCAAGCCATCTACAAGGAATGTCCATCCCCTATAAAGTGTATGCGTCTTGGCAGATATAACCCAGATAAAACGAGATATCTAAAGCTTACCTTTCAACAACAAGAAACAGTGATTCACATTTTGCGTAACAGATCCAGTCTTGCAAATGACAATGTTCGCATATTACCCGACCAAACACCGATGCAAATAAAATACATGAAGGATCAACGTGCGGAGTTATCACGGCGTATGGAAAGTGGTGAATCAGATCTCACGATAAAATACGTTAAAGGTATACCAAAGATTATTAAAACTGCATCAAAAAACTACAACAAAACTCTCGGCAAAACGACTTCGATACCTCAGAATTAGATAACGTAACCTATCAATATGTAGATACCTACCAAAATATATGTTCATCTGATGCCTCGTTAAGAATGTTTTATGCTAATGTGCGTAGTTTGGTAAAGCCAGGTAAGCTTGATGAATTAAAATGCATCCTACGAGGTTTTAATCACACTATACACATTGTGTTGTTAACCGAAACATGGATTAAATCTAAAATCGATGCGGACTTGCTGGATACACCCAACTACACACATATATTTAATATAAGGAAGGATGGTATAGGCGGGGGTGTTTCAATGTACATACACAAAAGTTTAAAATTTGATGTAAAGGAGGAGCGATATGAGTGTGGTAACAACTTTTTATGGATAAACTTAAGAAAGCACTCTTTGACCATTGGTTTAATTTATAAGCCCCCAAGCACTAGTTTTAGCGACTTTCTTAACACTTACACTCAAAGATTAGAAAAGGGTAAACAGAAGGAAATTATATTTGGAGACTTTAATATCGATTTACTACATAGTGAGCGTAAAACAACTGACTACACAGACGCTGTACAAGAATCAGGATACTACATACTAAACAACATACACGAAAACTACTGTACTCGACAAACCAAAAACACAAAAACAATAATTGACCATGCATGTACTAATATATGGAACGCGAAAATACACATGGCAATAATCGAATCAACACTCTCTCAGATCATAAACAAATCTACGTAGAAATCAAACAGTACAAACAGACCCTAAAACAAAAAGTTCAATATAACGCAATTGATTATAAAGCTCTGTATGACAACATACAAAAGGATAATGCGATAGATATAGGAAACAACTATGCCCTTCTTGAACAATACATTCTAAGAAATATAAATGACTCGAAACTAAAAAAATACAAAATTTTAAATCTACCACAAAAAGACTGGATCAATAAAACAGTAATTAATTATATCAATGAACGGTATCAATTATGGCATGGTTGTTTGACAAATCCAGACAACATACAATTACAGTCTAAATATAAAGCTGCAAAAAAAAGAGTAGAATCTAAAATAAAAAAAGATAAAAGGAATTACTACTATGACGCATTTAAAAAATGTACCAAGAACCCCAAAAAAATGTGGAAATTAATAAACACCTTAGCTAAAAATAAAACAAACGACATCTGTGATCTACCTAAATTAATGTTTAATGATAAACTAATAACGAATGGTACAGAAATCTGTAATACGTTTAATGACTATTTTGCTACTATTGGTTTTTTATTGGCTCAGAATATAACACAAACAAATCCGAACCCACAAAGTACAATAACAGCTCCAGATACAGACCTTCAACTTACAAATCTAGAAACCTGCACTGAGGATGAGATATCCAAAATTATAGATAATTTGGATAATGATACCAGCTGTGGAATCGATGGAATATCAACAAAATCGATTAAATGTATTAAGAACCTAATTATAGCTTACCTAACTAATTGCATAAACATTTGTCTTCGCAGTGGTGTGTTTCCGGACAGTCTTAAAATAGCAAAAGTGTCCCCTATATATAAGTCTGGAACTAGGACTGACCCCGGGAACTACCGACCCATTTCAGTGTTACCTGTTATTTCCAAAATTTTCGAAAAGGTTTTGTTCACCCGCTTATATAAACACCTAACAAATACAAATTTTCTTTATACGCACCAGTATGGATTTCGTCCACACTCAAACACACTTTCGGCCACTGTTGATTTAATAACTAAAATAAAAGATAATATAGATAAGAAAAAACTAGTCCTTGGTGTTTTTATCGACCTAAAAAAAGCGTTTGATACTGTTAGCCATGTTATTCTCCTTAAGAAGCTGAAAATCGTAGGTATTACTTCTACAGCCTACAAAATGTTTGAGTCTTATCTGACTAACCGGAAACAGATCGTTAAACTTGATAAATTTGAAAGCACAACGGCCAATATACTATGCGGAGTTCCCCAGGGATCAGTCCTGGGTCCTTTACTTTTTCTCATATACATTAACGATATTAGTACCGCTGGACTGACTGGACACATATCATTGTATGCAGACGACACTTGTCTTTTCTATTTTGGCGACTCCATCAATGATATTGTACTTGAAGCACAGAAGGATCTTAACGTTTTGAACATGTGGCTCGATCAGAATCTTCTGACTATGAATGTTGGCAAAATAGGGTATATAATTTTTGCAGCAAAGAATAAAAAAATACCCGTAGTTCCCAGTCTCACAATAAATAATCAACCACTACGAAAATCAACGCATGAGAAATACTTGGGCCTAATTCTAGACAGTAAATTGACATTCAGACCGCACGTTGACTACGTGAGATCTCGAATACTACCAGTAACCGGAGCAATACGTAACATTGCAAAATGCGTACCCTACAAGCTAAGACACACTATTTATAACACCCTAATCAAACCACATCTTGAATATCTAATCCAAGTATGGGGACAGGCTGCGAAAACAAATCAATAACACCTGCAGCGAACGCAAAATAAAATAATTAAAGTCCTCTTCAATTACGATTATTATACGCCTACGGAACTACTATACAAAAAAACAAAATTATTAAACCTACAACAACTGTATACATATCACACATGCATGACTATCCGAAAAATCTTAACTACCAACATACACACGAATATATCATTCAAACAGAAGATTCACAGATACAATACTCGAAACCAAGACGACTTAGAAGCTGCAACAGTGAGAACCTTATACGGCATGAAAACTATCCAATGTGAGGGTATTCGGTTATACAATAGATTACCTAAAATTGTCAGAGAGTGTACTAGTATACCAACCTTTAAAAAAGGTCTACGGAACTTTATATTAGACGACTAGCTTTTCCCTTTGGCATCACTCCCCTGGTCCTTCCCACAGGACCCGATTCCGTGATACAAAATGTAGCAATGTATGTATGTGAATAATTGGTAAAAGAATTTGCAATATCAGATAAATAATAAATGCTTTTTGAGTTTATCCATTACAAACAAACAAACAACCAAATCTCAATCTTTATAATATTAGAGTAAGAGTAATTGTTTTATCTTGCGATTGTTTTCCTATTTACAACAGATGAAGGGATATGTGAGTTTTGTTAAAACTGCTTTGTTTGTTATGTTAATCTACCCTTATTTTAATTATTTTACTATGACGTCAAGTTCCTTCGATATATGAATGTCGTAATATTAACTACTACCTACTGTTAATTTAGTTAAGTTTCTCTTTAAGTGAACTGTAATTTGTTCTTTGAGAAATAAATATCTTTAAACCGAAGGCGAGCCACTTATGATTATGTTAATCACGTTCTTTAGGACGTCAAAAAATGTGATAAATAAATGCAGCTTTCATCCAAAAGCTAAAAGTGCACTTAACAACAAATATATAATCATCATAATATTGATATTTGTATCTAAATCATTTATATCGTCGACATATTTCTAATAGAACGGCGGGCTGTGCTGGGGCGGCTGCTGCCGGTGCAGAAAACCTCAAACGGCGCAAATATAACAACCTTATTGGGAATTATATGTTTGAGCCGTTTGGGTTGAAACATTAGGTCCATGGGGTCCGAGTGCGCATCGAGTTTTTCGAGAAATTAGTACAAAGCTCGTCGACTCTTCACGTGACCAGAGGGCTGGCCTTTTCTTCGGCCAGAGAATCAGCATTGCCATCCAACGTGGCAATGCTGCCAGCGTTCTGGGCACGTTTCCCATTGACATCGATGTGGACGAATTTTTTGATGCACAATGAGGTCTTTTCCGTCTCCCTTTTCTATTTGTATATAGGTTTGTTTTTGTTTTTAGAATTTTCAATTGTATATATGTTATGGTACTAATAGAACTCATTATTAACTTACTCTATTTAGATAATATTTTTCGACAGGTATATTGCCAATGTCAGTCAGATCCATGTTGGAAGCTTCAGAAGAAGAAGAGGTAAACAACTGCTCGTAAGCGTCCGCCGCGAGAGCGCCAAGTGATGCTGTCAGGGTGCCATTGAAGCTTAACACAGTTTCTGTACTCGAATATCTGAAACAAATTATATGTTTTTCTTTATTGAACCCAAATGCATTTAATATTATATATATTTAATAATGGTATTCACTGTGCGGCGGTAAGAATGCTCTGCTCACGATGAAAATGACAGTTCCACTCAATCATTACGTTTTGCTCAAAGTTCCCTTTCGAGGCGATTTTTGTAAGAGGTGATCTCGCTGTACCTAACGTTGCTCACGTTAGGGTACAGCGAGATCACCTCTATTAATTCTCTGAGTTAATGCAAGCGCCTTTAAGTACTACGAAGTTAGGTACTGCCATATTACAAATTTTGATCGGACCGAAGTCGTCTCTACATTTATATCGGTATCGCTTAGATACAAAAAAAAAGTTAATATGATTTTAATTTTTAATTAAAACTCGTTTGCTGAACCGAATTAAATAAAAAATCTTTTTTTACAAAAAAAATACAACTGACTTCCAAATAAAAATACAACAAAGTGAAAAACTCCTGTTTTCGTTTCTTCGTTTTTTGACACTGTCTTCCGAAGTTGAAGTTATTTTGCACTTTGTAGTATTTTTATTTGGAAGTCGGTTGTATTTTTGTAAAAAGTTTTTTTAAGCGACTTCCCAAAAAGGAGGAGGTTTTAAATTCGGATGTGATTTTATTTATGTTCGGGCCATTTTCGGTTATAACTCCGACATATATAACGGATTTGCAATGTCTTTTATTTTTTTTAACAAAAACATATTCCGAAATGGTCCCATTTAAATTTGTAGTAAGGTACCTATAATGCCCTCAGTGATGCCAGAATACAGTACCCGAATAACATGTAACTTGAACAAAACCGGTGGAATGAGAGTGTACACATCTGCATATTCGTTTAGAGCATACTAGCGTGATGGTATGTTATGAAATGTTGTAAACAATAAACAGACATGCAATTGTAGCAACCCCGAGAGATTCGCCGTCATTTATTGAAGAGTTATGTTGTATATCTCCGAAGTTCTTCATCAAATCTTTACCAAATTTAAATGGGACCATTCCGGCATAAACTTCTTTAGAACGAAAAAAGAAATGCGTTTACATGTGACGGAGTATTTTTTTTGGCAATTTGCCGAAGACAATTCCTGCCAAAGTCGTGTAGTGAAGACTCATGGGCATTATTGAATTTGCTAATTAATTTTTAATTAATATCTTGAACTTTTTGTGTCGATCCTTTGAGGAGTGGGTTTTTTTTTGTTATGGTTTTGCACGGTTTGTGCATTTAGTCAGTGTCACGTTTAGAAGTTCTAGTTCCTTTAGTTTTTTGTCCATTATCCTAGTTAAGCCCCAGAAAAATGGCGGTAACTGTATTGGGAGCTTCCAAGGAGTTTTATCGACAACATGAACAAACTCATGTTCTACCGCTGTGTTGTACTTGCCCACACTCGTTCACGTTCACTAATATTACTAGAATAAAAACCACCACTTTTATACTGTTAATATTCAATTTAACACAATTTTAAGGAAATAAAACAAAAAAGCAACATAGACGCCAAAACTCCATATGACGGAGTTATGCCAGAACATGCATAAAAAAATATATATATGAACATCCGAATTGAGAACCTCCTCCTTTTTTGTAAGTCGGTTAAAAATGTTAACAAGATGACAATGTATGGTAAGTATGTAGAGTAAGCAAATTTTATGCTTCTTTGCAACATACTTTTATTTGATACCCATATCATGAGGGTGCATAAAAATAATTGGTTCGCCATCTTTGAGAGTCTGCCATATTGGATTTAGAATGATGTCACTAAACGTGTAGGTATTGTCATCCAAACTAATAGCTTATGCAATATTTCAGCTCAATCGTTTGGGGATAACTGTTTTAAAATTCTGAGGTTTTAGATCATCTAACAATATTTATCTTACCCCTCTGTTAGCATTAGAAGTCTCGCTCGTATGGTTGGCGTTAAAGACATCATGTACTGAAGCACTCCGAGCGTGGTGTTGATGAGTACGATGGGCGCAAAGAACTGCAGCACCATGATCCAGGGCGAGCGGATGAGCACCAGCCACTGCTTTAGCCACACTGCCAACACCTGCTGGCACAACAGCCGGAAGCCCGTCACGCTGCTCTCGTCCCTGTCCACTAGCAAATAAAACACAATGTTGCATCAACTGTATCGTTTTTACGTCTTTTTATACTCGTAGTACCTCATCAATGGGAAAGGAACTCAAAAGAATTTCTTAACTATTGGCTTACTGATATGCCGATATACTTAAAACGGTCAAAAGCACTAGAGCTAAGCTGGTGCACATGACATTCGGGATTTTTTGAACAAAAAATATTATTATTTTACTAATTAATTATTGCTGAAAACCCTTTGCATAAAATATAAGGCAAACGTTATTACTAAATAATGCAATATCTGAATTGAACTGCTGCAAGAGCTAGGCTAAGGGGAGGTCTTTACACAGCAGTGAGATAGTAACGGCTAGGCAATAACAATTACTTACATTCCTCCAAAGATGAATCCAGTTCATTTTTCAGCGTATCATCTATAGTTGAATCTGTCGTAGTCGTCACAGCGTCATCCATTTCTGAAGTAACAGGTGCTAGGTCTGCACCGACACTGTAATACACAATACAACATTATAATATAGATATTAAGTTCTATACAGGATAGGACGTGGCAGGAGCAAGAATACCTATAAGATATAACAACACGCTAAGAGTAAATATGATTAACTTACGACATAAATACATCTTCTAATGTAGTAGCAGTTAATCCATAGTTCTTGTATTTAATTTTATCAATATTGCTCTCCAAATCGTTTAACATATCTTCAAAGATATATGAATAGTCATTGACTAAATTGTATGTGATTTCCGTGCCTAAAAAGTAAAGAAAGTTTTATTACACTTACTACTTCGTAAGTTCAGCACAAAACAAGAAGGTGGAGAAAAAGACATTCGATAAGTGGCAGCAACTTACCGCGATCTTCCTTTACAGTTGTACCCGGAATATAGTTATTTATGAGTATGGAGCACTCATGGAAATCAAAGTCATCGTCCTTAACAATCACAAGAGTGTATCCAACGCCGTAGTGACGTTTGAGGAAGTACGGAGAACCGACGCACTGCAGTCGACCGCCCGCCATGATAGCCACTCTGTCTCCCAGAATGTCTGCCTCGTCCATGAAGTGAGTCGTCAGGATCATCGAGCGACCTAAATGATGTGAACGTGATGAATATCTTGAAAATAAACATGCGAAAGAACAGACTATGTCTCCGTTAATTGTACCGCATAAAAAAGAAGGGAAATGTACAAAATAAACTACTACATACAAGTACCTACCTTTTTTCTCCTTCTGCAAGAGCTCCCATAGTGCTCGGCGAGAAGAGGGGTCCATGCCAGACGTTGGTTCGTCTAGTAACACCACACGCGCTGCTCCGCTCAGAGCTATACCCACACATAAACGTCTTTTTTGGCCTCCGGAAAGACCCTTTGAAGGATAGTCACGCTGTAAAACGAAATTAAATAAGTACAATTCAAAATAACAATGCAAAGTCCTAAGCTACTGCAAAGTCAATAAGCCAACCTTTTCTTGTAGTTCTAGTTTTTCAATGAGTTCATCTATTTCAGCATGCAGCTCTTTGCCTTTGAATCCTTTCAGTCTGGCGAAAAATTCCAAATGTTCCCTGACCGTGAGCTCGTTAAATAGCACATTGTGCTGTGGACACAACCCAATATGAGATCGAGCCGCGGAGCCCTGGGTGGACATATCAAATCCAGCAACGCTTACCGTACCGCGGGTTACCTTTAAGTTGCCTGTAACATGAACAATAACCGTATAAAAATTATGATGTAAATTCCAATAAAAATCCTCGACGGTCAGTAAATGAATGAGACAAATTTTATGAAGTAAGTAGTTTCCGCATGCCTAAGAAATTACATTTGTGTAGTCGTAATCAGAAGAATGTTTGAAGAACCTTCAACTCTTATTTAGATAGATTAACACACTGGCTGGTATCATTTTATTTGAGCCAGTGGCCCACTTGCTATACAGTAATATAGTTGCGCAACGGTTCCGTTGCTTACCAGAAGTGCATGAGTCAATTGAGCTGCACCCACTCTGCAACGTCACAATACCTATTCTATCAAGCTCTTAACGTAACTGAAAGACAGTTCGTTAAGTCTAGTCTTGAAACTGTGCCAAAATTCTTTAACAGTAGACCAGATTTTTTTTCCAAATTTTTTATTAGGAGTTCTCGATGAATCTGAAGTTTGTAATAAATTGCCAATGACAGGAAATATATACTTATTAATAAAAGTGGAGGATAAAAAATTGGTACAAACCCGTCATCATAGATATTGTAGTAGATTTCCCTGCACCGTTATGTCCAAGTAAGACTGTGATTTGATCGTCATATATGTTCAAAGATAAATTATTAACTGCTATGTTATTCTCAAAGACTTTTGTTAAATTCTGTAATTAAATACGTCCAATTATTCATAGTAGATACTCTGATATAATTTAAAAACTTTTATATTTGGTATTTTTTGTATACACTTACATGCATTTTCACACCAATATCGCGGTCTGTGGGATCCTTTTCTTTTATGATATCATCAAATTCACTATTTTCATTTTCCAAAATGAAACCAGGCTCTGAAAAAATTAAAAAATATTTATTTTTGTTTTATTTAGCACTATCTGGCTAATCCAGACCAGTATGCCAAATACCATTCAAGATAGAGATATGAAGATTTTCACATTTTTTATCTATTAGCTTTTGCCAGCAGCAAAGCATAAAAGTCGAAAATTATACCAAGCTGGTATAATTTTGCATGGTACATCTAAAATAGGTATACTATGTCCAAACCCAGATCATGGTCTACCAGTGCCCTGCATGCAAATCTATTCCTCAGATGAAGCGTTATTGAGTCACAAACATCAATTTCACATAAATTATTATAATAATATAATTACCTGATTTATAATTAGGACACCAAAATCGCACCTGGAAAGGAAAGTACCAAGGTTTGGGTGTGCCATAGGGTCCTGGCAACACTTGTTCGAGGTAGAGGGTAACCAGCATGTAGACCACGCAGTCCACCACCATCATCACTACCACGTGGCCGAACACGAAGCGATTCGTCTCCGTCTCGGGTGACGACATGAAGTCGCCCCACTGCAAGCCTAATTGAAGAGACACGTTCAGTCAAACAATTTAGCACTTAGACGGTCGCTAGGTAAGAATTAATTCTCCCACGTACAAGTGTTACAACAACTCTGATTACACCCGTCGCTATCATGAAACGCATCTTATATAGGTAAGTTAAAATGTGCATAATCACCGAAACGAATTAGGGAAATTCTAACGTAATGCAATATGCAAATTATTATTTATTTTTTAATTTTAAGATAATGTTTTTTTGCTTTTCTAACAATTTAACAGTATTGAAATAGGAATACAATTGAGTACAAATTTTTAGTCATGCTCCCGTTTCATCACTTTTGTGCCAGCTGGAATTTTAGCGAATTTCTAATTAGTGGTATAAAATAGTACAAATTAAAAGGATTTTAGTACCATCTAAAGTTATAATGAATGCGTTCATGGTCGTGCTACGACGTACAACACCAATCTCAACCTATTGGAAGAAATTATCTTGCAAAGTACTGAAAAGTGACTAAATCCTCTTACTTCAACAAAACTCTCTATAGAAGTTAGAGGGTTTAGTCACTTTTCAGTACTTTGTAGGACAATTTCTCCCAATAGGCTGAGATTGGGAAGCTAAAAAAAATCTTGTCTATTATTTTAGACTGTTCTCTAAAACATATCAAAGTTACCTTGCCTTGTTAATTAAATACTTACATACTATAAGAAGCTTTAATAATTACCTCCAGTGCTTTCTTGAGCAAGTATAAGTTGGAAACCATAAGACATGGCCGAGTTGATACTGAGGCACGTGATGGCCTGCACCGCAGTAGACATGCTGACGTCCATAGACAAGAGGAAGGCGGGGATGTAGGTCAAGAACCAGGCCATCGCCGTAAACAACGCAGCCGTACTACCTTTACAAAAAAACAAAATAATGTTCAAAGTAATAGATAAGCAGTGATCTTAACCAATAAGAAATAGGAAGAGAGCATACCTTTTGAAAATATACTGCTTATCATGAAAGCGAAAAATATCGTGCAAGATAAGTACAGTACCATAAAAAATAGCAAAACTGTCCAAGGCGTATTAGTAAATACAGCGTATTCACTGAAGCCAGTTTCGTTTGTAAACCAGTTAACCTAAAAATAATAATAACATCAGTAAAATATAATACACACACAACACCAAAGTTTTATTATCAAATTAATAATTTTGCAATCTCACCTTTAAAAGTATAACAGTTAGAATTGCGGTCACCAATAGAAAAATAAACTGCTTGCAAAACCATGCGGTCCAGTGTAACCATGTAGGAAGACCCATAATTTTCATTGTTTCCTAAAATTAGACAGTTTCAACAAATAGTAACTAAATTATTTACAGACTTTAAAGTAGATATTGAAACATACGAAGAAAATAAAAAATAACCTTTAACTGTAATTCCTTTTCTACGGCAACTGCTCTTGCAATGTTGACGGCAGTGTAACTGAAGCTCAACATGATGAACATCGGGAACATGAACTGCAGCAGGTCTACTGCCATGTCGCGAACGTAGGGGGGATGAGGATACCTCTGTATGTTCACCTTGAACGACTTCAAGTCTAATCCGGTCACTCTTGTTATCAACTCGGTTGAAATAACTTGTTGTAGTGCTACGAACATTTCGTTAACGTATCCTGTTAAAAAAATAATATCAGTAATAACTTTCGAAATCATAGCGAGTTTTCCGGAGCTAAATACTTGAAAGAACATGATTGTAGCTAGTATTGTGCTATTAGATACCTGGGTCATTGCCACCTTCCCAAGACCTAGAAAATCTTGGCCCGGCAGACTCAAATGCAGGGAATATCATATCAGTTCTCCAAGTGCGCCCTCCGGTTTGATAAAATGAATTCAAGCGGGGTCTCTCAGGAAAGCGTAGAGAATATGATAAATTATTTGACAATTGCGTTGCTCCTGAAACAAATAAAAACCATTGGTACTGACATAGAAAAACAACTTAATATATAGGTAGTATCCAAGATAAAGAAAAAACTGATTTAGTACGAACCATAAAGCTGATCGTCGAACTCGACAGCTGCGATAACTTTACGAGTACTTTCTTCATCAATATATAACCCTCTTATTAAAGTACTGTTCTTATACGGAACGACCCTTATCCGAGACTTTATATAGTCGACAATGGCTGTCGAATTAAAATCAATATCTGGTGGAAATTCTATATCTGGAAAATTGTCTGGTAATTTTTCGATAAAAATAGGAATCAGATCTTTCATATTTTGTACTAGTAAATTAGTGACAGCAGTTCTCATTACGTCGTCCAAGACCTCACTCTCTGGTGAATATGCGATCGATAACGCACTCGAATTCATGCCTCCTCTGAAAAAAATATCGCCAACAATTAAAAAACGTAATGACATGATGGTACTTATTGTTATCGCAAGAATTAGCGTAAGTGCCTTATCTCGGTATACGTGGAAGTGAATCTAATTATAATAAATATTCGGCTAGGTTAAGGTTTCAGATTATTTTTTTGAGTTTTGTTATGGTTCTAAAGTAGTAATTTAAATTGGACTCATACAAACTTAAACCATGATAAAAATATTTGAAAGAAAATTAAAAAGAATTAAAATAAATTTTAATTAATTAAATATAATTAATTAATAATTCAATTTAATTATTAATTAATTAAATTTTAGTTTTATATTGAAAGTATATTATGATTCTGATAACGCATTAACCCATTCAAGTAACTATAATATACCTACCTACCTAATAATATGTAATAACTAATTAAACTTAATTACTATTTATTGACGTTAAAATAATCAACTGGTTTCAGTACTCGTATTACTGGTTTGCTTTCAGAAACTGTGCAATATACTGATTGACAACAAAAAAAAGTAGCTTTTTATCATATTTAAGTTGTAAAAGTGCATATTTCAGCTAGCATATGGGGTTTGATTTCGAGATACCAAATAAAGATTATCAATAAAATAATGAAATATTTCAGGTTATGACTTATGCTGGGATTGATACATAATAATAGATAAGTGCCTCTACATATTTGTGTCCTCTATTTCACAAATTAAAACTAAAAGAGTACGTCATAAAAATCCTCTTGTCGTTTATAAATGCGCATTATGTAAATTAATTATTAGGTAGATTATGATATTACGGTGGATTGACGTATTTTATCGTGCTATTTGCAACAATGAAAATCAATAAACGAACAAATCATTAAATTACATCAATCTGAACCAAAATATAGAGATAACAAGATTTAATTGTGATTATTTTATGTAACAAGAAATCAAGCAGGTGCTTTGTGATTGTAACATGTAATAACAATCCATCCTGGACCACCTGGACCTGGATTGAGTGAGCATTTAGATTTAAGCTAAGACAGAAAAAAGCTCTACGCTGACATCCAAATTTGTTTATTTAGGATAAGAGTGGGACAAAAATCTCATCCTTGTCATCATTTACAACATTATAGAAAAGGTAATATACAATAGCCTTTCACCGCTTTTTGAAAAGCATGATCTCATAGTGAGAGAGCAGTTTGGATTTAGGAAAGGTAAATCCATTAATATGGCAATCTATGACATGATTGAGAAGATTGCTTCCAGTGTTGATGCTAGAATGCCCAGTAGCGGCCTTGTTCATGTATATGTTTAAAGCATTCGACCATGTAGATCATGGAAATACTGCTAAATAAATTAGAGCGATATGGGATCAGAGGAATTGCATTAAACCTATTAAAATCTTATCTATTCGCACTAAAATCACAGCACTCGATAGGCAATGTGCGAGCTCGAAAGTTGAAAGAACATATATGTCACGTCCTAGAAAAACTACTTTTGGTGTTCCCCAAGGTAGCATTCTTGGCCCTCCATTATTTAACATTTACATAAATGATATGCCTAATGTCAGTAAACATCAGATGATCTTATTTGCTGATGATAGTTTGCTATTTTATTCTCTAGTAATGACATAAATATTCTTGGTAATGACACTAATTTCGTAATTTAACTAAAATAATGTCATTTAATCAAAGAAAATATGGTAACGTAGCAATCTCTGAATGTGACATCACAAAAAATTCTGGGTCTTTACATTTATAGTCATCTGACTTGGAAACAAGATATCGACGCTTTGTCAAATAAGCTTAGTCAATTTGCGTATGCTCTGTACAAACTATCAAAAACGGTTAACTGCTTTATAGTATAAATAGCTTATAATGCTGATGTGACTCGTCGACTCTGTCTCTGTCACCTCTGACCTAGACTAGAGTCAAACCCATCAAAAATAAAAAATAAATTAAAAAAATGTGACTTCTGGCATTAAGTATGGAATCATTTTCTTGGGCAACTCCACTGACAGAGACATTGCTTTTAAAGCTCAAAAGATATGCTTGTCGTCGTTTACCAAATTACAATTTTATTTTCCGTCAAAAGTGTACTAGGTATGACCCCAAAAATATATAACAGTATACCAGCGGCTATTAGAAATAAAGAGTATCTGGGAAGATTTAAGAGGTTTTTGTTTAAATTCCTTGTAGATAGATGTTACTACTCCATCACTGAGCTTACTAATGATAAACAGAGGTACGACGATTCCGACTTGCCAATTAAACACTTATGATTTTATTTATTGATTAAGTATGAATGTGTTTATTACCTAAAATTGTTATTACCTGTTTACCTAATTGACTTATTTTAAATTGTTCTTTTTTAAGTAATCTATTGACATGCCACCTTAATTGTATTATTTTATTTATTATTTATTGTTGCTTGCAAATATTAATTTTTTACGCCAGATATTGGCAAAACAAAGTGCACAAATATTAACATTATACTAGGTATCTATACCTATACCCATACCTATGTTTTACATAATACATGATTAATTCAGAAAAACAACAAAATAAGTTTCGCTAACACGAAGAGAGTAGGATAACTATGGAAAATACCGTCAAAGGCAAAATATGTATACTTTTTATATTTGTAATAATTGTTAAGCTTTTTATAATTGTTAAGTTAGTTGATAGTTTTAAGTTGATGCGATAAAAAGTGTTGAGTTAATGAGATAGAGAATTAATAGAAGTCAAATATTATGAATAACTTACAGTACTTGTACAGAATAGTTGAGTGTATGTGCGGGTAGGGAGGGAAAGGTGACTGTCTCCCGTTCTTCCGGTGATATCTGCCATCGCAGGATGAGCACAAGGGTCATGGTGAGGACTGGCAGCAGAAGTTCTGCGGCAGTCTGCAATCGATGCCTCCATTGCTGCAGGAAGTTCTTCCACATCAACAGCCGGAACTTTGTGGCTGCGCTGGCGTGCCTCGCTTCTAGTTTCATCTTCATTTTGACGGTCTGCGTCCTGCGCAATGTATAACTGTTACACTTTGATATAATATTTGCATTGTTTAATGTAGGAATGGATTTATTTTATTCGTTCTTTCATTTATATCTCACATTTGATAAGCTTAATTTGCCACCTGATTAGGAATAAATTAAAGATAAAAAATTAAGACAGATAATAGCTAAGTACACAGAAACTAGCTTTCAATGCTATTTACGTACTTATCTACGTAACAGCTGTTGTTATTTAGAATCAAGTGTTTAAAAGTGTTTAACATAGTGCGGAATTGATAAAGACTGGCATATCATTGGAAATAAAACAATATTATTAATACAGCTGGATACTGGTTAGTTACCCTTGTTTATTGTTCGGTATAAGGGTAGCTAAATACGTCAACTAAAGGCATCTATTCAAACTTCCTGTCAATGAAGAAATATGTTGTTTTTTTAAATCGAGCCAAATGTTGCTCTGAAGTTTACCGATTTCTATTAACCAAATCCAATCCAATTTTTCTAGTACCTAAATCATTAGATTTTTTGGATTACTTATAACATGAAACGAGGAGCTCGTGGCTAAAGAATAACAGCCGTACGGCTCGATCATCAAGGTTAAGCAACGCTTGACGAGGTCGGTCCGTGGATGGGTGACCATTTTCACCATACCGAGTTTCCTCCGTGCCTCGGAAAGCACGTTAAGCCGTTGGTCCCGGCTGTCATTTGAAGATCTTTGACAGTCGTTACTAGTAGTCAGAAGCTTGAGAGATACGATACGACACCAATCTTGCCAAGGGGTACCGTGTTACCCAGTTAATGGGTTGTGGAGGTCAGATAGGCAGTCGCTCCATGTAAAACACTGGTACTCAGCTGAATCCGGTTAGACTGGAAGCCGACCCCAACACAGATGGAAAAAGGCTAGGCAGATTGATTGACGACATGATACGAATTGCGATTAAGGTCTTAATCGCAATTTGGTAGCCGGTCGGCTACCAAAATGTGTAACACACTTTCTACAATTATTCAAAAGGATTCTGAAGTCAATTCGTAATCCAATGCTTCATCATCATGTTCCCACTGCTGGGACACAGGCCTCATTTATTTATTTATTTATATATGCTTTATTGTAGGTACACCAAGTTTAAACACAGAAAAGGAAACTTAAAACTAAAATACATACATCGGGCGACCAAAAATCCGAAGCCATATGACATGTGACATCACGTGATGTTACATGTCTTCGGATTTCCTCAAGATGTGTTTTTCCTACACCGTTTTGAGAGCGTCATATTCGTAAAATTCGTTTGAAAAATTAAAAACGTTACCATTGGTTTTGAATAAATATCCAATATCCTTACAGTATACTATATACTGTATATAATTAACCTGAGAAATGGACTCTCACGCAGGAGGCTGTGTATAGATAGCTTGGGAGTTGCACAGAGAGCCAGAGCGATCTATGCTTGGTATAAGGTTATTAGACAGAGTTCCAAACCTCGGGAAACAAAGATGTACGAAGGTCTTCGATAGCAGAAAACGTGTTAAGGAACTCAAATGGAGATGAGGGGGGGGGGGGGGGGACATATGGCAAAGCGCGGTGATGACAGGTGGAGATAGGCAGTGACAGAGTGGCGTCCAAGGACAGGCAGAAGAAATTATGGTCCTCAGGCAGCGAGATTGGCAGAAGACATTGTTGCCATTGCGTGTATAAGCTGGATAAGGGTCTGGATAAAGTTGCACGGGAGCTTGGGGATTGGCACAAGAAAAGAGAGGCCAACGCCTCTATGGGTGAAGTTAGGGTGCGGATGGTAATTATGGTGAACCTAAGCAAGATACGGGCTATAATTAAAGGAAGTACTCTTTTTGCGCTGTAGCATGGTGCGGGTGACACATACCATGGTTATACCATATACCATAGTTGCCTGTATGACGTTAAACTACAAAAAATGCGTATACGTATAAGCGTAAAAAATGTTATTGAAACTGTCACCCGCACCATGTACAGCGCAAAGAGTATAGTAAATGATGTTGTAAACTTATGCAAACGTCAGATTTTCAAATTTAATTTAATAAACAATCATAAACCGCCTTGGGTTCCCATTTATTTTAAGAATCTGGCTTACACACCTATAGGAAAAGTTACAACTAAATTGCATATCTAATGATACAACTTTTTTGCGAAACCCACATGTGACTCGATTTCAGTGTCCATACACATACAGTGTACAATACCTAGTTATATTCACTAAAGCAATCGAAAACGCCTGACAAAAATTATTGATATGCCTTAGCTTGTTCAACACTACGAGAATGACTAAAGATTGCACTAACAATGCACTAAGTTAAAACAATAGGCAAAAGCACTTCATGGTGGCACAATAAGTGCAAACTGCGTGCATCGCTGCAGTTAAGTATCAGTGTTGATGAACCTAGCTATACTTACCAAAACACTTGTAACATAAAATACCTATTATCGAGGAAAACATGATAGCTATTTGGGGACTTCCTCCCACACCTACATACTTCGTAGATAGGTACTGACTGCAAGGCGTGTATTATGGACAAAATTTGATGTTTATTATAGCTATTGTACACCTAACCATAACTGTACAATGTTCACATTGTGCATACTCTTCATCTGAAAATCTTCATGGAGATCGCTCTCACTCACTGGTTTATTGTTTATATAAACGAGTAATGTTGTATCACTTTAATATATATTATATTAAAGATATTAGATTATTCTTCAGATTTTCAGCTAGATTATTTTTCAGATTATATATTTATATATATATTCTTTAAATTATATGATATACCTATCATATAATTTTCATATCACTAATTCCAGACTAGAAAATTTTACCCGATGTATTATTTTCCTATAATGTCAGTGTATATAAAATTTGAATAGAGATTCTTATGGTATTTTTCAGTAAAAAACAAATAAAAACTCAGCAGCATTGATCAAGTTATATCGATTCGATAAACATTTTAAAATCAATCATATCCCTAAAATAGCAAGATAATTTCCAGATTAAGTTGGCTTGTCGGCACTTGCTGATTACAAATTCCCTTCAAGAAATAAACAAATGTGTTATAGTAGCATAAGATACAGCAGAATAATGATTATTAACAATTTACTTAAAACAAGCTTTAAAGAAGCAAAAACTCACCGATGAAATCTTCAAAGAAATGGTCATAAATATAATCCATAAAAACAACAAACAATTTTGTTACCCTAAGGTTCCTAAACAAAAAACATGGGCCTGAAAGACTGTACTATTATTTGAAAAACAATATATCACGGAAAGTTAACGCTATGATTTCGATTATTTACTTCGGTGAGGTGGGGGAGAGGTGAGAGGTTTCACCCACCTCGAAATCATCGCGTTAAATTTCCGTGATATATTGCTTTTCAATTAAGAAACGCGAAAGTTTTAAAGTTAATATGTACTGTTATTTATTCTGTGCTGAAAGTCTCAAACAATTCACGAGTCCTCTTCAAGTGAGGCACATTTTGAACTAAAACGACCGACTGGAACATGCGTCAGATTTGTTCGTGGACACATATAGAAGTACTTACGTCTGTCCCTAATTAAAATTCGATATGAACATTATTCACTACCAGACAAGGAAAGTGCTAATTCGATTCATAGCCCAAATGACTGCTGTGCAGAGAACACATTATTGTAATTTTAACAATCGTTTGTTACATTCAGTAATCAATATATCATTGCCAAGATGTTGATTGTTGGTGTAAATCTTAATGACTCACTTTTATTTGTTAAGTACACGTTATCATTGAAGGTGTACTGCGAAAATAGCGGCCAACAAGGGCAGAGTGGTACATAAGGTTCAATATCCGAGTAGTGACCGATGCTAAGTAGTATTCACACATTATCAATAGATTAGTAAATAGGAACACCTTGATACTCTAATAACCGCAGTCGAATTAAACTAGATGAGGCCGGTACTTCCTAACTGAGTACTCGAGAAGAAACATCGAACAAATCTGAGACCTCTAAGGTCAAGGTCTCTTTTCAAGTCCATACAATAACAGGTCAGATCATAATCATGACATTCATGTACATACAATACACAAATTATACTTTATGGTCAACAGAAAAGAAATAGAGATAGAAGTTCTAAATTCTAATGATATATAGTCTTCACTAAAAAGAACAAATCATTGTTTCTTAAGGAATTCAGAATTCAACAAAAATACAAATATTCAACCATTAGCAAGTTACAGTTATGTACCTACAGAATAGATTTCTTATATAATAGGTCCTGTACCTAAATGAAGAGTATTATTTGTAACTCCCGCCGGAAAAAGAGGGGTGTTATAATAAGTTTCACGTGTGTTGCTGTGTATCTATGTGTCTGTCTGTGGCATCATAGCGCCTAAACGGATGAACCGATTTCGATTTAGTTGTTTTTGTTTGAAAGGTAATTTTGTCGAGAGTGTTCTTAGCTATGTTTGAATAAAATCGTTTCAGTCATTCAAAAATTAACGGCGTTTTACTGTTTAAATCGCGGTGTTTTCGCAAGATAAATGTGTCGGGGGTTTTTTCAATTTTGAAATTTTACTTTACATCCTCAATTTCACATTGTTTTCGTATTTTCATGGCCTACTAAATATAGTAACATGTCACAGAAAAAGTCGATACTATGATTTACAAAATAATATTTGCTTTATCTAATTAATGTAGGTATGTATGTTTATGTTGTGTCTTTTACTGATAGGAATGTTACCCGAATATTTTGTCATTTCCTCCAAATTGAGTACGGACCCAGAATACAGATGTTAAACTTAGTGTATTTAAAAAAATAAAATGCCATATTTAAGATTCACACAAAACATTTCAGCCCCGTACCATGACGTGTCAAAACTATCATGCTGCGATTGGGAAAAAGGGAAAGATATAGGTGCATACAAGTCTTATACATCTGTCCCTGGTCCCTTAAGCACACTCGAAATAACCTTGCTCTAAGAGATTAAGTTTACTCCCAGGTACATTTTTTTCATTGTTGAAAATAATATTTTAGTTATAAATTATGTAACAATTTATTACATTGTGTGAGCTTGTCACTTTCATTTATTGTACTTTTGACTAACAATCATTTTCTTGCCCTAAGATTACTGTTGCGGATCGCTCTTTTATGCCTAACAAAGCACAAAAGTTTTATATTTGTGGAGCTATTTTTATGCCTATCAAAGCAAATGGTCTGTTGTGCACAGTTACGGTTGGATTAAATTATATTATTACAATTTAGATTAGAATATTAGATTCAAGTAGGTCCATTTAATAATTTTTATTTTTTTTAATTTGGGCAACTCTCAACGCTAATCTTTTATAGTAGCAAGTAGTAAGTGTTGCAACTAAAACCCGTCAATTCACTACGACACATACTTTAAATCAGATTCCTAGACAATAAATATCAACTTTTGAAAACAAACTCAATACATGATAGAGTTCACATTGCAACAGCAACAGTTTATTAAGTATCTTATTATAATTCCCGGAACGAAACTATTGTGACAACTATTCAAACGCGCGTCAGTAGTCGCGAGTTTGCGACCGGCTGAATGAATTATCAAACACCACCCAAATCGCGTCCAACCTGTGACGCTTCGGTTATATCCGTCTAGAAACCGAGTGTAATATTGTGCATTCACAATTCAAATACTTTTTATTTCAAATTAGGTATGACTTATATATTGTGGTTGCGTTTACAAACATTTAAACTCGCACCTACAATAGCCATACCCGGTTCTTCAATTTGTAGGTCATATAGGTACATACCGTTCCGTGTGGGCATCGAACCTGTGACATCCAGCGCAACAAGCTCAACCACTGCGCCAACCGCGCCGTCATTGGAACATGTTAGCACCAATTGGCATGGTATCTTGCTGAGGGTATATGGTTTTAACTTTAACATTACTAAAATAAAAAACTTCAAGACTAGTACTTTGCGAACTTGTTATACCTAACTTCTTTCTTGGTATTTCTGTTTTGACAGTTATATTTCTTTGACGTGTTTAAATGTTATCTAAAATATTATAAATTTATTTTTCCACTACCTTGTCTATTATGTAACAACATAATATGTCTTGCCTATTGCTATATGATGTCTTGTCTATTATGTAACACATTGCCTAAAAAATAGACTCAAGTAACAAAATTACATACTATCAGTTACGAAATGACTTTTGTATGGATTATTATGTAACTGGCAGAATGATACTGAACCTGTTACCTCTCGAAAAACCGCGTGTTGATTGTGTGTATATAGTCTATAGTTTTTCGTCTAAACGTTTCTAATAAATGGTTGTTGGAACTTATTTGCATTTAATTAAGTAAGTTCATCAGGTAGTGGAAAAAATCATTCGTGTCTCGCATAAAAAGGCTTTATTTTAACAACCGCATGTGGCTTTCGACTTTAGCCTTCGGCTCACGTCGAAATTGGCTACATTGCTCGTGTTAAATGTAACGAAATATACTATTTAACACTGTTTTATGGCTAATAGCAACTATATGGAAGCATTAGGCAGTGATACTCTAATGTTTCAATGAATATCTCATTTGTATAATACGTGAAGATCATTCAGAACTGAGATTCTAACATGCGTCGCAAAACGAATATGCTAACAGAAAATAAGTCAACGCAAACTGAATTAACATTACCAATTTAGTATATTGTGTTTTTCCTGACAATAAAGTAATGCAGCGAAAATTTTGTAATGCCCTACATTTTATGGTACCAGAATTCATTAATTTTTCTGACTTCTTTAACACAGGTTTTTAACTAGCTCAGAAGTTAGGGTTTCAATAAATTTATATTGGTGTAAATATTTATTTGTCAATACAAATATTTGGTTTTTATTTTAAACTAACTTGCCAAAAAAAAGGCGGTTATAAATTAGACTGTATTTTTTAGGGTTCCGTACCCAAAGGGTAAAAACGGGACCCTATTACTGAGACTCCGCGGTCCGTCTGTCTGTCTGTCTGTCTGTCTGTCACCAGGCTGTATCTCATGAACCGTGATAGCTAGACAGTTGAAATTTTCACAGGTGATGTATATCTGTTGCCGCTACAACAACAAATACTAAAAACAAAATAAAATAAATATTTAAGGGGGGCTTCCATACAACAAACGTACGTTTTTTTGCCGTTTTTTACGAAAATGGTACGGAACCCTTCGTGCGCGAGTCCGACTCGCACTTGGCCGGTTTTTTTTATTTGTGTTCCCTCAGAACTGCTTACTAGGTCAGTCGATTTTGATGGTTTTATATTATTTGAAAGCTGGTGCTTGTCATGTGGTCCCATTTAAATTTAACAATTATTTTTAGAAATATACGTATACACAATGGAAATCAATATACTATTTGTAAAAATCTTTTCTGAGCCGATTACTAGCAGAATTATGACAAACTATGGTTCGAAGCAATTCAAGGACAAAATTGTATTTACCTGTGAAACGTGTATCTATTGGGGTTATTACGTCTTGTAAAACGCGATATAAAACAGATGGGACGATGGGCCTCTTACTCGCGAAAACATTGACATTATATCTGTACTTCATTCACTATGATAAGGGATAAGGGCGGTTGATTCACTATGATTTTTGATTAAAGGTTTTTTTTTGGACTAACTTGGTCTCATTAGTTCGGTTATGACGTCAATCCGAATTGTTGATACTAAAAAAGATACTAGTAGTCCGGTTAGGGATGTCAAATCAAAATAAAAATATAACTTTTTACAAAAAATTACAACCGCATTCCAAATAATAAAAACAATACAATGTGAAAACTAACTTCAATTGCGGAAGTCAGTGTTCCTGTTTTTGTTTCTTCGTTTTTTGACACCGACTTCCGAAATTTAAGTAATTTTTCACATTGTAGTGTTTTTCTCTTTTTTTTTTGGTACATAATGGACCAGTTCTATGTATAGGCTAGGTACCAATAATGCCCAAAGTGAAGCCAGAATAGATTAACCCAGTAACATGAAACTTACACAAAACCTGTGGAATGAGAGTATACAGGGTGAACTGTTCACACCTGCGTACCCCTTTAGAGCGTACCAGTGTGATGTTATGTTATGAAAACAATAAACAGACATGCGATTGCAGCTATCCCTAGATTGAAGAGTTCTGATGTATATCTTCGAAGTTCTTCATCAGATCTTGATTAAATTTAAATGGGACCACATGACAATCTCCAGCATGAAAATATAAAAAGAATCATCATCGGTTCACATAGTAAAAAGTTCTGAGGTAACACACAAAAAAAATTCATTCGAATTCATAACCCCTCCTTTTTGAGAAGTCGGTTAAAATTAAATTTCTTCCATTCAAACTATATAGTTTAACCACAATAATACATTTCAATATAACCAACAACCATCTAATCGTGTTTCCTATTGTGTTCACCAAGTATCGATAATGAACGTGGACTTTTTTAACCGACTTTCCAAAAAGGAGGAAGTTCTACGTTTGACATTGATTGTTTTTTTTTTTTTGTTTATGTTCACCGATTTCTCCATCAATTGTGGACCGATTCTGAAAACTCTGTTTTTGTTTGAAATAATGTGTACTCAAATTGGTTTCATTTTAATTTGGTGAAGATTTGATGAATAACTTCGGAGATATACAATAGAACTATTCAATAAATGACGGCAAATCTCTCGGGGTTGCTGCAATCGCATGTCTGTTTATTGTGTATACCATTTCATAACATAACATCACGCCAGTTCGCTCTAACGGGGTACGCAGATGTGTACAGTTCACCTAGGCACACTCTCATTTCACCGGTTATGTTCAAGTTTCATGATATTCGGGTAATCTATTCTGGCATTATAGGTACCTTACTAAAGAACTTGTAACGAAAAAAAATGGTACCTAAATACCAAAGACACCGACTTCCAAAACGAAAGTTATTTTCACTTTGTAGTTTTGTTATTTGGAAGTCGGTAGTATTTTTTTGTAAAAAAGTTTTTCTTTATATTGCTAATTTAATATTATAAGTTCTTTGAAACAATTAGTACAATGCTCTCTGTTCGTATCAATATTCTTTCTAATATTGATACTAACAGACATATCGGTAGTATTGTTATGAGAAATGTTTTTTTAGTGAAAAACATTTGTTAACTAACACATGAACAAAAACAAAACATAACCTAACATCGATTTTATCGAACAACACAAATTACTTTTTACGAAATTTATATTTTAGTGGTTGTCTACATCATAAGTATTCGATGCCGAGGCGATTACGTAGGCAAAAGACATTAACATAAATTTAATTGTATAACGTGATCATGTTTTGACCACTTTAGTACTGAAATGTTTTATTTTCGTAACTGATTGTGGCTGGTTAAACGTTAGGACACTGTCAATCCTGCCATGCATTATCAATTTCCCTTTTTTTTTGTTGCAATAGAACTTTTATCCTCGTCGCCATTGTAGTGACCGGTGCTGTGTAGTGTTCACAGGGAAATCAAACAGATTATTATTAGACTAGCTACTGCCAGCGGCTTCGCCCGCGGTAAAAGTGTTTTACCATCTCAAGGGAACATTATACCGGGATAAAGAGTAGGCTATGTGCTATTCCAGACTTTAAGCTATCGTTGCGCTAAATTTCATCCAGATCCGTTCAGCCGTTCTGGCGTGATTGAGTAGCAAACATACATCCATCCATTCAAACTTTATAATATTTACTAGTTGACCCGGCAAACTTTGTTTTGCCATAAAAACACCAAACATTTATCTACCCTACACTACCTACCCTACCCTACACCACCTTCCCTACCCTACCCTATCCTACCCTACGCTACATTCCCCTACCCTACACTACCCTACCCTACCCTACACTACTTTACCCTACACTACCCTACCCTACACTACCCTACCCTACACTACCCTACCCTACCCTAACCTTTTTTTTTTCTTTTTTTTTAATATCTATATACGTAAAAACCATCTTTGAACTTCAACGAACATTTTAAAAAAAGAATTGGCCAAATTGGTCCAGTCGTTGTTGAGTTATGCGCTTACCAACACATTTTGCGATTCATTTTTATATTATAGATATATATCTATAATATCAGTAAAATTAGCAAACAGGAACACCTTGACTCAGACTACCCGCGGGTGCCTACACACAACATGCATGCCTATGCATAAATACTACAGTCCGAGTCAAACAAATTGCCATTAAAATTATCTGATAGGCAAAGCCTAAAATCAGCGAATTTAAATTTCACCCGATAAATAGCAATAAAGATTGGCTTTGTTAATGTCCGCGAGGAAGTAAGCCCCAAGAAATGTTGCTATGTTAAGTTTTAAGAGTTTGACAGTTGTCCATCTGCAGCTAGCGCCACGCCTCGTATATTGCAGATATAATCTAGACAGGGAAAGGGAAAGGGTTGTAGCGCCAAAGGAATGAATGATGAATCTAGACAGTATAGTGGCATTGTACGTAATTTGCATGCAAGCATGTTTTCAACATTAGGAAAAGGGGAATCCTATAAAACAGTGACATTAAATTGCGCTGATATTTCATTATAGCTGTCACAGCTGTTTTAATTAGGATTATTGTTATCTGTAGATAATGTAGATTAATTATATTTACGTGACACGGACGTGATAGGGCAATTTTCAATAGCCTTGTTTGGACCTTAGATGTGCCCAATTTCCTTAATCCTTCACCGTGATATTGAAAATGCATGAAGTTCGCTGATAGGTAGATAGTGTAGATACCAATCAAAATAGCTTTCACTGTCTGTCTATTATATTATTCTTATGGGCCAGTGAAATTTTAGGTACACTTAGAACGTTAAATTACACCCGAATTTTACACATACACAATGTATGGTGTAATTAAGCCTATATGCACCGCCACAAGTCCAAGAGTTAACCATCAAGACGTCATTGAACGATCAGTCGACAAAGATACCACACTCGAAAAAAGAGCGAATTACTAGTCTCGGCTGTTCTTCGGGAAAAGAGTCGAATCAGTCCCACCTACTGTGGTAGCAGACCACAGTCTATGCACTTCCGTAAACAATGATATGGCTGAAAACTTTGTCACTTTTACGAAGCAGTTTTCCTTGTGTTTTGAAAATAGCGTAAGTTATAAAGTAAGTAAATAAATTAAACGTATTCCAGCAATCATCGTGACGAAGGAAAGTTGCGTCATAAAGGTTTTTTTTTAATAATATTGCCTAACATAAAGATAAACAAATTCCACACTACTTTTTGTGTTATGTTATAAAAAAACTGCACTTTTCAGAATAACACTTCTTATGCCCATAATATTGAATACACTCTTACCTATATTTTTGTTTGTCAATCGATACAATAAGTTAATTGTCACTCTTTAATATTACAACTGTTATGTACTACATATTCACTCGTCACAATCGTACTGGCTTGGAAGTATAATGTACCTGATATCTACATAATAGATAAGGAATCTGCTAAAGATAATGGCCCCCTAATCAATACGCGTAGCGTGCGTACCGACGTATGCTATTATTTCGATTGTACCTTATTGTTTGTGCTAAAATTGTTTACTTATTCATGCAAGTGATAGCCTTTAGGCTAGTAGGCGATAATGAGTGATTTTTGTAATCACGTTTTTCTTAAGCCTTAAGAGCTAAGCAAGACTCGATATACATTACTAAAACGTAATACTTCACACGCTAATGACACAGTCACAGACTCAGTGTAGTGCGTGTATTCCAGAAGACCTCTATTTTACACAAAATATTAACTTCATTAATTTCATAAACTGGACGGACAGCAACATGAAGTCATGAACAATCTTATGTGAATGACTTCATTCCGTACATAGTGTAATTGTGTACTAATCTTTTCCTAGTGTGGGGCAACGTTTTGACGACTTTGAGGCCTTTTCATGCATGTATCAGGAAATGTGACACTAACCGACGATTATCCCTGTATGCACTACGCAAGTGCACCCAAGGACAATCTCCCGTTGGTGCAGGACTATTGCAAAATATGAAGAAAAATGTATTGGGCTATGGGTTTAGTTTAGTGGATCGATTGCCTAAAACTATAGGAGGACTACTGGCCCCTGCCTGACTATTGTTGAACTACACGGCTATAAAATGGCAGGGGGTGACTTGCACACTCAATTAATGGGCCTCCAAAAAGGGTCGCTAGCACTTTAGTGACGTAGCGCCAGGGCGTAGCGTATGTTGCCCACATATCCAGAGGTGCTTAAGGAGTGAAGAGGTATATATACCACGGCTATCAGGACAACCCGGAAGTACGATCAAGATCCCTATCAGCATCTTACTGGGTTATTAACTTCCTTCCGCCGAGCACTTTTGCTCTTGCGAATCTAAACTCAAGCCAGCGAATTATGGCAAGAGAGAGGTGCGAGTTCTGGTCCCCGTCCGTTTTTACTCCGACTGGCCAATAAAGGCAAGCCAGAGATGAGGAACCAGACTTCTCCATGGAGATCAGGTCCGTGGGGTCGCCTCTGCCCACCCGCTCGCCACAAAGCTGCCCTGCGGATTGTATCTCTATTAGTCTGACCTGTAAGGCCTAGGCATGTTGCGGGAAAGTAGAATCTACCGGCACAAACCTAGGGATCATAGAAGCGCGCAAGCCCCACCACGATGTCAACGTAGAGATACTGCGACGGGGTTATTATTATTGAAATCTACGCAATCAAAAGTGAATAGAATTTACTTTATTGTACACCGTAAAAGTTACACATATCTTTCACAATAAAAACTTATTTATACGGGTACAACGACGGACGGTCTTATCGCTAACAGCGATATCTATCAGACAGCTTTTGGATGGACTTAAAGAAATTAGAATAAAAAACCGGCCAAGTGCGAGTCGGACTCGCCCACGAAGGGTTCCGTACTTGGTAAATTGCGGTTTACGATTTCTGACGTATTAAAAACTACTACTACTAACTAGATCTCGTTCAAACCAATTTTCGGTGTAAGTTTACATGGTAATGTACATCATATATTTTTTTTAGTTTTATCATTCTCTTATTTTAGAAGTTACAGGTGGGGGGACATTTTACCACTTTGGAAGTGTCTCTCGCGCAAACTTTTCAGTTTAGAAAAAAAATATATTACAAACCTCAATATCATTTTTGAAGACCTATCCATAGATTTAGTTTTTATTCCATCCATAGATTTAGTCTAGAAACATTTAGTTTCAAGTATGGGAACCCCAAAATGTATTGTTTTTTTTTCAATTTTTGTGTGAAAATCTTAATAAGGTTCACAGAATACATCTACTTACCAAGTTTCAACAGCATATTTCTTATAATTTCGGAAAATCTATAAGGGTTCCTTTTTTTGCCATTTGGCTACGGAACCCTAAAATGGAGGGTAGTCTGCGGTATACTGATATTACATTAAAGCATAAATATATATACAAAATTATATTGCAATAATAAATGCTATACATAAACTTATATATAAACATACATACATAATATGACATACATACATTACATGTTATAGAAGGGGAAGAAAAAAAGAGAACGTGTTGACTAATGATGAAAGAAATTAGTTCGAAATAGAAAAGCGTTAGAGAGAAAGGAAATGGTTTTAAACCAGGTTTTTAAAAGAAGCCAGTGACTGGACTTGTCTATTGACAACGGCAATTCATCCCACAGTCGCACAGCCTTGACCGTAAACTAAACACATCAACACGGTCTAGGGATATTTCATACTCAATTAAATAACTCGAAAAGTACTGGCCGCATTGGAATCTTTTATACACCGATTTGTTTCTAATTTATCTCAGACTAATTCCAAATTCAAATTTTTGAAAATTCTTTTGTTTCGGTGGCATAAAAATGTCTACGAATTACGTTTAGTTACAGTTTTTTTTCATTTTTAAACGAAAGATAAAGTTAAAATTGAGGTATTGTAGCCATGCAACGCCAACATTTGACGAGGGCGGAGATGTTACGAGCTGTGGGAATGCTGGAAGCTGGGTCTGTTCAGCGTAATGTTGCTGAGGCCATAGGGACCCACCAAAATGTAATTTCAAGATTGTGGACACGCTATCGTGCCACAGGTGAAGTAGCGGAGAGGCACCGGGGGCCAAGTCGCATCACTACCCCCAGACAAGACCGATTTTTGCAAATGACTGCGCGAGCTGAACCAAATGCAACGGCGACTCAATTGGTCCAAAGGCTGCGAGTGGAACACCAAGTGCTTGTGAGTGACCAAACTGTAAGAAGGCGACTGCATGAAAGCAATCTACGCTCTCGTAGACCACTCCGGGTCCCACCTTTACGGAGAGGCAATCGTGGACAACGATTAGAATGGGTTCGGAACCACGTGGACTGGGGCCGTAAGCAATGGTCCAATGTGCTGTTCACGGATGAATCCAGGTTCGGCTTCCATCCAGATTCACGAAGGACGCGTGTTTGGCGAGTTCCTGGACGATGGAGCCGTCTTCAGAACCCTCAGGAAGTTCACCCATACCAAGGAGGAACAATTATGGTTTGGGCAGGAATTCGTCTTGGAGGACGGACGGATCTCGTTTGGGTGCAGGGCAATATGACGGCAGAATGATACGTCCAACAGGTGCTGGGGCCCGTAATCTTGCCCCTCAAAACACAAATGGGGCAAGATTTATCCTGCTCATGCACGACAATGCCCGGGCACACACGGCGAGAACGGTAGCAGCTTGGTTACATACACACAATGTTAGGGCCTTAGACTGGCCTGCTCAATCGCCAGATCTAAATCCCATTGAGCATGCGTGGGATATGCTGCAAAGAAGAGCTCTGAAGGAAGTTCCTGAAAATCTGGCTACAGAAGATCAACTTTTTGCGCACCTCAGAAGGACATGGGACAATATTACGCAGCAAGACATTGACAACCTTGTTCTGAGCATGCCGAATCGTTTCCGATGTGTTATGAACATCATGGGCGCTTTTTCAGACTACTAACTTCAAGTTTATAAACACAAATTAAATGATTTTTCTATTTTTTTCAGTTTTTACTCATAATTTAAAAGTTAATTCATATACGGTTTCCGTCTATGCTTCATTTTTTTCCATATAATCCTGAAATTTTAATCGAAGTACCTTAACCATTATTAAAAAATGGTAGAATATTAAATAACGTATCTTTTAAATATATACATGTCATATAAATAATTAACACATTGATAGTAATTCGCTTTTTTTAAAATATCCCTAGGCCGTGTTGATGTGTGTATTTGTCGTAAAACTTAGTGGAATGAGCAGGCATCAAAAGTCTTAAATACTCCGATGATCTCAAGTGTCTAGAATATGTCTCGTGAAGGAACTTAAAGTGTTCTTTGAGATAAGAAGGGGTTGTAGGAATAAACAGAGTACTGTAGAGTAATGATAAAATATGGGCATTCCAGCGGATTGGCAGCCACTTGAGCTTATTTCGAAACTCATAAACATGGTCATATTTGCGTAAACCAAATATGAATCTAATACAAGCCGCTCAAGCTTATCTAGGACTTCAGTTAGATCTAAATAACTGACATTGACATAATCGAGGATTGGGAGAAGGAGGGATTGAGCGAGCGCAGTTTTTGTAGCAGTCTGAAGGAAATTGCGCAAATACCCCACAGACGTAAATGCCTTGCGGCTAACCTCCTGCAGTTGAGGACCCAACGAAAAGTCTTCGTCAATTAAAATACCCGGATCTTTCACTGAGTCGCTGTATAGAATAGCTTAGCCATCAAAGACAATACCGGGGAGCTGCGAACAGTTAATTTTCGAGCACAACCTAGGACTTCCAACAACAATGAGTCTTCGCAGGATTTACCCTCTAAACATGAGCTAAAATCCATTCAAAAATACTCAATGTACTTACCGTTGACCTAGAATCATAAAATTTGGCAAGAAGCAATGTTTTAGCACAAGTAAAGAAAAACCATAAATTTGTAGCTACACCAACAAAAAAAAAAAACTTATTTGCAGTTGGTAAACTGACTGCGACCTATGGGGTGATATATGTGGAAAATAGTTTTCCAACGACAAGTTAATTTTGTCCCCGATTAGAGTTGTAAAAAACGGTTTTTTTTCTGAGATGAAAAAAAAAGTTTTAAAAAAAACATGAAAAAAAACAGTATTTTTCTGGAGTAGGTTTTTTTTCAAGAGTACGAAAATAGAAATATGGTAAGGTGGTTATCGCATATGAGTTGATATATATATTTTTTTTTGTTTAATAAGGAAATACCATTTGGTTTTTGTTAAATAATACATAAATGTCTTAAAATAATTGGCAATACCCACTGAAGTTTGCCATTTATCTACGGACGGGGATTTCCTAATTACAAAGAAAAGATGATTCTGATTGTAACAAATTAAGTATTTTCCAAGTTCATAATAATAGGTACCTATAGATTAAAACATAATTTGACTTCAATTAAAACAAAACAACCAAATTTTGTTTCACTTTTTTAGAAAAAAAACGACGGTGCTAAGTTTTTTTTCATGTTTTTGTTCAAGATTGTGAAAAAAACATTTGGTTTTTTGTCAATTTACATCTCTATCACCAATCTAGTTTATCTTTTCGTTAAAGAAATGTTCAGTGGTTATATTGTTTATGAACTTCAGTAAAGTTAGCTAAATATTTTAGTGAATATAGCTGTATATAGTGGAATCGGGGACCGCGGTCCCGGTCCCACAAGCCCCAAGACCCCGGCAGAGTGCGCGAGTTTGACTCTCATTTGACCTGCAACCTAATTGTGTAAGTGAATACGGCAAAGGAAACAATCTGTTTCTTGCCCAAAAACGACTTTTTGTGTTGCGAAAAGTCGTTTTGGGAAAGAAACAGATTGTTTCCTTTGCCGAATTCACTTACACAATTAGCCTGCTGTTTTGGACCAAGATGAAGGCTTGTTATAATTTATTTTACGGGCTATATTTCTTGCACTTTAGCTATGCCTTTTTTTGATGCCTCTTTTCACCAGTATTGACATCGCTACAGTTCTCAAAAGTAAAACATTTCATAAAAATTACCCTGACCAGCTACATCTTCCTATAGTGTAGGAGGATGAAAGTTACATATTTCTTTTTAGGATAGGATTTTCATAGAAATATCTATAAAAATCCCAGCCTGCATATCAAACTACAGCTTCCTAGGATTTTAGAAAGCATCCTATAGTACAGGGGTTACCAATTACTTTGATTTGGGGTCCGTTTCTTAAAATAATATGCCCGTCGCGGTCCTTAGTTCAACTACCCGCCGCGGTCATATAAATATTTATTTTAAACTAGCTGACCCGGCAAACTTTGTTTTGCCATAAAAACACCAAACATTTATCTACCCTATCTACCCTACCTTACACTACCTACCCTACGCTACCCTACACTACCCTACCCTACCCAACCCTACACTACCCTACCCTACACTACCCTACCCTACAAAAAAAGAAAAAAATATATATATACGTAAAAACCATCTTTGAACTTCAACGAACATTTAAAAAAAAGAATTGGCCAAAGTGGTACAGGTGTTGCTGAGTTATGCGCTTACCAACACATTTTGCGATTCATTTTTATATTATAGATAATAAAGAAATGTAATCAATAAAAGTAAATGCCAAGACTTGTTTTGTAAAAACTTGTAAAAAGATTTGTCTTGAACTATCCGTCCGAAGTTTAGACTAATTTTGGTGCCGGCTATTGTCATTCAATCTTGAACAATATTGGTCATGTTTATGGGAAAGATCAACTTGGAAAAAATCTGGATGTGAGACACACGGGACCGGTCAATACTTGGGGGAGGCCTATGGTTAGCAGCGGACGTTTTCGGCAGAAATTATACTGATGATGATGGAATCAGCACAAAATAGGTCGGCGGTCCAGACCCGCAGCGTAATTGTGTAAGTAAATTCGGCAAAGGAAACAATCTGTTTCTTTCCCAAAAACAATACGTATTGCGAAAAGTCGTTTTTGGGAAAGAAACAGATTGTTTCCCTTGCCGAATTCACTTACACAATTAGGCTGCCGGACTGCGGTCCGCCACTTGGTGACCCTGTTAGAATAGATTAGTAGATAATAGTGACAAAATCGAATTTTTGATCAGAATCAGAATCACAGTATGTGAGTTGTTACAATATTAAGTTGACTCTCTGTTTTTTGCCATGAGGCGTAAATGATGATTGGAGGTGGGAAGGGGCAAAGTCAGCCCATCCTATTTGAGGCGAAGTGCTGAAGATACGCCCCCTGAAAATAAACCTGCCGGCGCCTGTGCCCCGCTTCCTTTGGCTCGTCTTGGCGGGAGAACTACGTAACTGCATTGTGAAGACTCGAATACGTCCTAATTGGGACGTATAGCGAAGAGCGTTACGCTTTGTTGAACAAAAACAAAATTTTAAAAATGCCATCGTGTGTATTTAGAATGTGTACCAATTATGAGTACATAAAACAGAAGGGATCTCATACCATATGCAAGTCCGCAATACACCTCAATTTAAAACTACTTAACTAATCATAGGTCTTTGAAAGTGCTTCAAGTAGTTGAAACAAGGACAGCATAAGACAAAACAGCCAGTCCTGTCATGAGAATCGTGTTACCAGTAATTGGGTTATGGAGGTTAGATAGACAGCCGCCCGATGTTAAATACTGGTACTTAGCTGTATCCAATTAGACTGGAAGCTGACCCCTATCATATCTCGGAAAAGGCTCAGCAGAGGATGATGGAATAAATATATAGTTGTTCTATCTTACTAAGTCGGGCTACGTGACTTTTTCGACGTCGAAATAAGAGTCATTTTGTTACGATTAATTCACCTTCGTGAGATGGTTGTTCTCTACCTACATAGAATACATAATAGACAGGTGACCTGCTGGGATAATGCGCCTTGACACTTCCATATTATGACTAACGAGCTTCATTAAAAACTCTACACGTTCTGCGCATCTGAATATAGAGGAAAACATAAAGACCGCTGCTCTTTTGTGGGCACACACGATTGTATAGTGTATGTTTATGTACTTGGATATAATGAATATGTATGTAGGTATATATGTCACCAGTTTATGAAAAAAACAGGATTTAGATCAAAAACCGGCAGAAGACAAAATTATTATTTTAAACCTGAGAAAAGCCAGTTTTTAAACGACTTTCCAAAAAGGTGGAGGTGAGAACCTCGGGTGATTCTGAACATTGGTTGATCTTCAAATGATTTAGGAGATTAAAAAAGGAGTTTTTTTTTTTAAATTTATGTTCGGGCTTATCTCCGTCATATATAAACGGATTTGCAAAATTCTTTTGTTGTTCGAATGAAGTTTATTCCAAAATGGTCCCATTTAAAATTGGTAAAATTCTTCGGCAATATACTACAGAACTCTACAATAAATAACGGCAATCACTCGGGATTGCTGCAATCGCGGTCTGTTTATTGTTTACACCATTTCATAACATATCATCACGACAGTATGCTCTAAACGGGTACACAGATGTATACAGTTCACCCTGGTACACTCTCACATCACCGGTTATGTTCAAGTTACATGTTATTCGGCAATCTATTCTAGCATCACTGTGGGCATTACAGGTACCTTACTATAGAACTTGTCCATTATATACCAATAAAAAGTGAAAAAAAAATACAACCGACTTCCAATAAAAATTCTACTAAGTGAAAAATTAGTTCAACTTCGGGAGTAGGTGTCAAAAACCGTAGAAACGAAAACAGGGGGGTGACCACAAGCTCTTAGAGTAAGGTTATTTTGATATCGAGTAAGTGACAGATGTATACATGTCATATACATCTGTCCCTTACACACACTCAAAATAACCTTACTCTAAGAGCTTGTGGTCACCCCCCTGGAATACCGACTGCCGAAATTGAAGTAATCTTTCACTTTGTAGTGTTTTTTTTTTGGAAGTCGGTAATATTTTTTTGATTAAATTCCTGAACTTAACGTTAGATATGTCTTGACCGCCCGAGTGTTCTTAGTTATGTGACGTTAAAAAAAACATAGTTTTGGGCGCCATATTCTGAGGGTTCCATTTTTTTTTCTTCCAAATTAATCAAGTGGGGTATCAAAATGAAGGGTTTTTAAAGGTGATTACAAAAATATATACCACTTATATGTTTAAAAGTCATTCGAAAAAAAAAAAAAAAAACAAAGTTGTAATTAAAAAGTAAATTTAAAAAACCTAAAAATCGCCTAAAAAGGCCTCGGATTTTCACTGATGTTGTTTACATTAATAGCAATTCTGTTTAAATAGTCCATTAAGAAGACACGTGCGAAAGAAATGTTGACTATTTGATAGTTCCCAAAATTATATTTTCATAAATCTCAGAAACTAATGGGATAACGTACCCAAATTATTACTTCGGCAAGTTTATTCCGTATAAAATGTTGAGCAAAAAAGTACCTATTGCATAAGATTCAAGACTTATATTTTCCCGGCCGGACACGTTTTAGTTTCCATGTTACATATAGCTTTTACATAAAAAATAAACCTACGCGATAACAGTGTTTTCAGATTTCAAAAAAGGACAGGGAACGTATAAGGCGGTTAATTTTTATTTTATCGGGTGTGGCTTGATACTGAAAGTGACTTTATTAGGCAAATCTGACTGAAGAAATTGTGGACTTTCCCTAAAACATCTATCTTTTTCCCTGAATATGTTTGATCAAAAACTCTCCTACCTCCTCCTTTCTATTCTATGCTCTTTTAATGTGCTGTTGGAGAAGAATGCTTGGCATTCCTTGGACAGAATGCCGCACTAAAATCTCCATACCCCAAAAACTCGGTACCAAAGAACGTCTATCAACATTAGAAATGTCTCGAATACCGAGATTATTTAGCCATGTCTCGAGGCGAAATAACGATTCCTGGCTGTTCATGACAGATTGGATGGTAACGATCGATCGAACACTCACCGATGAGGTGGACCGATCAAATCAAATTTACGGTTGCGATTACAGGATAAATGAGTTCGCAATATTTTTATCTAACAGAGCCAAATGGTGAGACCAGTTACAAGAACATCAGCGACGGGACAAAATTCATCGTGACCACGACCACTCTTGTCAAGAACGAACCCAAGAAAAAGAAAATGGTCAACAGCACAGCACTACTCTAAAAAAATCTGGTAACGTTATTTATAGTTTGATGATTCATAAATTTATAGATTACTTTCATCTCACAAAATAAGGTACTATGACTAAGACATTTTTGATAAAAACTCTCGGGTACTTGAAATTACGTACAGACAGAAGTGCTTACTTAGATTATAAAGGTAGCTAAAGGTATGAATCATCTGAATAGGTATTACTGGGTTTTCATTAGATTATCACACTTATTATTTTGATTAAATTATAATCTTGATAATTTATATCCAGGTATAGGATATAAATTATCAAGATTATAATTTTAATATTTACGCATTTATTACGTACGTGCGTAAAACACAAACTATAGGAGTAGGTACTGATTAAGCGCACCATTTAGTTTATAAAGCTACCACTGAGTTTTACACGTCGTTGGTTATATACTTACAAGACATATGCACTCGTTACAGAAGCACTAAAACACTATCCACTATTGTAAAAACTGCACGGGCAAATACTTGTGAAATCACAAAATATTAATGGCACGCGAGAATTCCACTCGGTACAAAGATAATACAATGATAAGCCGTCGTTTGAGTGGTACACTAATAGTACCTACACGCGCTATTATTCATAAACACTGCTGTTACGTGGATACGTCCAACAGCAGTGTTCTAACTCATCTAATAATATGTATACGCGCCCGCACTTCGGAGTTCTGCTGACATCTGCCTCCCAGTTAAGAAGCACTAGGAAGCATCTATTAACGGCTAGGTGTAGTTTTACAAAACATAAGTATTCATCCTACAAAAACGAGTTGTTTGAGCAATATACATACCAGCTAAGGTCCTGCGTTTTTATGAGATTACTTTTGGAAATGGAATTCTCAATAGGTACTTTTTTATAAACTTATGTGACAAAATATACCTACATCTATAGGGACACCAGAATAACTGTTAACTACAAACAAACACCCGAAATATACAAAATACTTACTTGCTTCTTTTCATTGTCTTCAGAAAGTCCATAGCTATGCGCCCATACATCTGCACCTTCTTATACATAATTAACGCCACTAGCGATGCTATAAACGCGGCCAATTCTGGGCTCAAATAAAATGAGGTTTGTCCATCGTTGAATCTAAAAAATAAAAGTTCCAAAGCTCATTTGTGGGGGCTCATATCCGCTTTTATAACAAACTTTCCTTTTCGCTTTGGACAGTATTGTAAAGAATCAATTCTGACATTAAAGTGATCTAGAGAGTCTGTTCCACCAGACGCCTCTCTTCTGCCCAGCTAGGAACTGGTGACGGGCGGGTGTTTTGAGGGCCTTGTAATTATTCACATACTTTTTTATGTTTCTTTTTTACTAAAACCCACAAAAAGAAAATCACAAAAATTCAAGTCATCTTTAACTATATGTAGGTACCAAAACTAGTCGAATTTTGTTAGGAATCAAAGTTTTTCGTGAAAATATGTATGTAACTAGACATACATATTTTCACGAAAAACTTGATTGACTGAATCTCAATTGTCTTTTATGGTCATTAGTCATGACCAAGTTTTATGGTCACTAGTCATGACCAAGATTTTTGTCTCATTGTTTTACGGCCAAAACCGGATACAATCGATAGATAGATTTGGTTATTCTGATTACAAAAATACTTATATATATTTTTTTTTAAATTTCATAATCTAGATTTAGAATTACCGAGGAGTTTCATAGCAATCTATCAGATTTTTTGGAATGTTGTTGAATGATAGATTTTAGATAACGATTACTATTTGTACCAAGTATCAAAAAAAAATCATACATACTTTGCCCACCCTTTTTCACCCTCTTACGAGTAGAATTTCGAGAAATCCTTTCTTATCAGATGCCTACGTCATAACACAGATAATATAATACTACACAGTAGTCATAGAAAGAACACACCCTCCAATTTTCTGGTCTCTATGATCAGCAGTTTAAGATGTAAGTGTTTTTTGATTAAAGGTATTTTTTTTATCTTTTGTACCTACGGTTGCCGAGATTACCAAAAGATTGTTATCAGACATTTTAAATGCCTCCCTACAACTCCAAAAACGAAAATAACGTTTCGGAGTCGCTTCAAAATGGTTTAAACTTACAGAATTCTGACACTTTCTTCTGAAAAATTATTAAATCTCATCAATTAACCAATGTTCACTTAAAAACATTATTGTCAGACAATTTGCTATGGGTTTTTTTGCCTCATTTTTAATTTTCTCAAATTGTCTCCGGGGTACGTGTGGCGCTAACGCTGTCTGAAAAGTGTATAATATTCGTTATCTAAAATCTATCGTTCTTTGAACGACTACGACTTGAGTTAGTAGCTGTTTCATTATCTGCGTGAGACACTTACCTTTACAGTGGGATTCCCAGTCGACCAAGGTTTTCTCGTCAAATTCAGATTAACTTTGGTATCATAAATAAAATTGTTCACTATTTTCAATAAAACTAGGTTTTAGACACACCATGCAGTAGCACTTCGTTGAAAACTTATCGAACATAATCGTATAAGGGGAATACACTTCATAGAGGCGACAAGGTCAAACCACCCAAATGTCATCTATTATTGTAAGTACTTACTAACATTATGTTATTAATGTCAATAATGTAACACTTCCATATGTACATACACGCTTCAGTAACTTAACAACGCGGTAGTTTGACTTTTATTTTTGTCGTAAATTTCTATTTTTCATGTTTAATAGCAGGTTTACGTATAATAAAATCGATTTATAAATAGCTACTATAGTTTTATATTTACTGAAGTTTGCCAATAGGTACACCTCACACCACCTTCACATAATTTTTATTTATGAAACAATTTAGGAAAGAGCTACTCCATTACTGAGTAGTCAGTACTACACAAACAGTCAAGTGCAGGACGTAGTCCTAATAATAAAAGCAACAATAAATTCTGTAGATTTACTCTACCTTCAAGTCTTTTTACCACAGCCAACATTTAGGTGCCTACTTCCATACATAAGCGAAGGCATCGGTATCTCTTCGGATACCGACTGGCAGGTCACAAAGTCACTATTGCATGTACATAAAGCACCATTCACTTTAGGTGTATTCACTCTCTTTACCATATCTGCTACAATTTTATCATCAAACAAAGCAAACAGCCCAATTCTTTTTTTTCATTCTTCAATCATGGAAAAAAAGTGTAACAGATTCCAGTGTTCCTTTCCATTCGATTGGAATGCTTTTTTTTTAGTTTTCCCCGCATTAGCATTTTCTCCTGTATCGTGGGTACGTTTAGAAATATTTAAACTTACCTATCTTTCTTTCTTTCAGACAGCCAGTCCCGCAACAACTACATATGTGCAGGTCATACAAATATTCTTATTCTGTGCGGGAACCCGCGACTCTATTATCATTTTACCATATTATCAATTAACGACCTTCGGATGTCATCTCTCAAATAATATATCTCATGTATATGTAATGTTAACACCATTTGAAATTATTTAAAGTGAGTTAGTGACTCACGCACTTATCTTATGCTGACTCAAATATCTTATCAAGAAAGACAAGTTGAGATTGCCTGAGTCATATTTAACTAGTCTATTTTGGAAAATGTATAACTGTCATTTTCAGGAGGAAGATTTAGGTAGACCACTGTCGCCCCAATAACTGAAAACTGCATTTATTTGCAATCTTTGCAGTTGAGATAAAGTGACGATTGGAGAAGCATAAATAAATAAGTCGCATCAAGGGTTGCTGATAGATGCATAGCATAAGGCAGTCAGGATATATTCTCTTTGGTTAAGACATCTTGTTTGGGCGGTAAGTGGATACAATCGTGAAAATGAAATGGCACAAATTATTCGATACACTGGTTTTATTCAAATAGTTATAAACTTTGCTTACAAAATTACGGATCGACAGTGGTTCTACTTTGTTAGCTGTTAGCTTGGAGGCGGCCAGAACTATTCTCCTTCCCGATTACCGCGAGCCACCACTACAGCTACAAAAAGCGCGGCAAACCGTAGATGTTCTTGTTTCGGTCTAGAGGACGTAAGAACTCGTGTGAGTAAGAATCTGCTAGTCGTAGTTCTCACTAATCTCGCCGTGATAGTTTGAAGGGTCCTCACACGCCGCGTTTTGTCATGCGATCGTTGGGGCAGGTCATTTAGGGCAGGTCATTTAAGAGTCATACTGTTTCACGTAGTCCTCGTGGTAGTTCTCCTCGCTAGAGGTTATCGAACTTAGATTACCGATAGCACCAAGTAGTGATGGTCCGTTCCATCAGCCAGTTTTTTTTTTATTTGTTATAGGCTCGCGGTTGACCACTATCTCGCCTGATGTTAAGTGATGATGTGGTCGAAGGTGAAGCACACTTGCCTAGAAGTAAACTATTCACTCTTGACTTGAAGACACCTTGGTTGTAGCTATCAGGAAACAAAGACGCCAGCAGGGAATTCCACTCCTTAGCTATAAGCACAATGAAAGTATTTTCAAAACGCTTTGTGCGTATGGGTGGAACATCCACCATGTATCGATGGAGCATTGCCGTACGTTTTGTATTCCGATGATGGAAAAGGCTAGGCGGAATCAAATTGTGCAGTTCCATCGCACACTCCCCGAAATGTAACCGATAGAAAACTGACAGGCTGGCAACTCGTCGTCGGTGATCAAGGCTCTGGAGCTTTGAGACAACCAGCGCATCGTTGCCGATAAGTCTCTTGGCCCGTCTGTCAATCGACTCAAGTGCATCAAGTTGGTGACCGAACTTGCGCTTTATACAAGTTGAGCAGCTGTTCAGGCGTGAAGTACCGTAGCCATTATCCTTTAAACCGGTTAAACGTACGAGTATCCCTGATCGTTACCAATGTTCTGGTGTAGCCGTGACGATCACATTTCGAGGTTGATATCGAGGATGGGGACGTAGCACAGTGTATTGTTAGTCCTTTGACCGCCCTCTTTGGTTTGAAGTCACATAATGATCCAGGAGTTCATCATTTTGTTGGATGGTCCGCCGGGTTTATACCTCCGTAACATTGCGTCTACATTGTGTGAGATTGTATGTGCAGGCTAAGATAATACCAGTCAGTCATTATAATACGTTTTGAAAATTGATTTGTGTGTGTTTTGTTTCCGGTGTGGTGGCTTTCATAGTGTTGAACAGGTAACTTGGAGGTTAAATGGATTTCCGACACTCATCATTTCAGCCGAAAGAGGCCTCTGCTGGACATAGGCGTCCCCCAAGTGTCGCCACATTGACTGGTCCCATGCGTCTCGCATCCAGTGGATCCCCGCAAACTTCACCAGGTCATCGGTCCAATTAGTGGGTGGGCTAACTCCTCCGTTTTGCGAGCGATGTACCCTGTTCACTGCCACTTGGGTTTGGCAATAATTCGGGCTAAGTCGGTGGCCTTGGTTCTCTTACGGATGTCTTCATTTATGATTTCATCACGCAGGGAAGCTCCGAGCGTGGCCCTTTCCATTGCCCTTTGGGTGTCTTTGTGCCTTCAGATGGGGCCCACTGTGAGCGATCGCATTTCGGTGCCGTATTCGATTTTCGATCGCCATGGACTTGCGTCTTGAGACACTGCGGTGAGTTGTACGAGGGGATGCCGCTCAACTTCTCGAACGCTGCCCGACCGAGTCAGATTCGACGATTGACCTTTTTCTCTAAGTTGGGCCTGCCTGGCGGGACCATTTTTCCTAGATAGGCATGGTAGTCTACAGCTTAGAGTGTGGGGTCTTCAATCTTGATAGGCGTGTGATCTTTTATGACATAACATACAATAATATTGCAATTGACACAGTTAACACAACCAAGTTTCAAGGACCGTCAATAGATCGTAGTTTAAATTGGAAGACGCACGTAGGGGCCCTAACTAAAAGAATAAGCAGTAGTACGTACGCCTTGTACATACTGTCTCGAACCGTTAATATAGATGCGCTATTAACCGCTCACTATGGGCTATTTGAATCGGTTTTCAGATACGGGGTTTTCTTTTGGGGTAAATCAACGAAAACAAAATAGTGGCTTATTTTTACGTATGGCAGATGAATTTCCGAGAAATAGGCGTGATCAAAGTCAGCTCTGTCTGCATAGCAGTAGAACGGCACTTATGTGCAGAAGTGTTTTTTGCATGGTTCCAATTGTTTATATAATAGCTACCCAAAAGTTAATATCCCTTCCCACACTACCGACTTCTACTCCCACTCCTTCACTGTGCACGCCGTGCGTTTGTGGAACTCTCTTCCGCCTGACATAATGTACTGCCAAAATTCTTACAGATTTTAAAAGTAGAGTGAAAAGACACTACCTTTCCATTTCACCATATATTTCTGTATTATTATCTTTTATATTAATAGGTAGGTAGTTATTGTTGAAATATTTATTTTATATATATGTATGTATATGACAGTATATTTTATTTGTATTTAATAATTCCTACCTCGATGTACCGGTAGTCGATTTGGCACCGTTGGAGAGACTGCAGTACAGCCCAAGTCTCGATTGAATCGAAGGCTTTCTCGTAGTCCACAAACGCTAAACAGAGAGGCAGGTTATACTCTTCGGAATCGGATGACTCTTGAAAACAGCTTGTAGACATGGCTAAGAAGTGAGATGGGCCTATAGTTCTTCAATAGGGCATTGTCAGGGTGACAATGCCCTATTGAATTAGATTAGATTAGAATTCTTGAGAAAGAGTACCACCACACCCCTGCACCATGCCTGTGGCGTTTTCCCCTCGAGTATGACGGCACCAAACAGCTTCTGAAGGGCCTTAAGTATTGGTTTTCCACCCGCCTTCAGGAGTTCGGCCGTAATGCCGTCATCACCCGGTGCCTTGTTGTTCTTAAGCTGTTTAAGAGCCATCCTAATCTCGTACAGGCTGACGTCCGGCATGTCTTCGGTATAGTGACGGGTCAGTCTAGCTCTAGGGTCTTTTACTAGATTCGCGACGGGTTTACTGGTTGACGTGTACAACTGCCCATAGAATTTCTCGATCTCCCTCAGAAGCTCCGGTTTGGCGGATACGATCCTGCCATCGTCGGTCTTCAGTTTCGTGAGCTGGCTCTGCCCAATAGACAGATCTCTTGCAAAGACCTTGGAGCCCTTATTCCGCTCAGTTGCGTCTTTAATACGCTCAGTATTATAGCGGCGAAGGTCGCTTTTCAAGGACTTTGAGATCCGTCTATTAAGCTGCCGGTATTTCAACGCATCGTCTGAAGACTGCAGGATCATCTCACGCCTCTCCTTCATAAGCTTGAGATTAGGATCAGAGATCTTTTTGTTTATATCTGTACAGCGGATCTTGAAAAACTTAGACCCGACCGTATGGACAGCTTCCACGAACCCGTCGCTGTATTCGTCCACGGAGCTCCCTAGGCACTCGAAACGATTCTGGAGTTCGAGCTAAAAGCTCTCGGGGTTTTGGATCTGGATATGTGCTGGACGGAGCGTTGACTTCATCAGTCGAGACCTTTCAAGCTTGATATTAATGTTCAATGTGCCTCTTACCATTCGGTGATCGCTCTCGGTTTACACCGAATTGATCACAGAGACATCATTGAACATTTGCTTCTTGGTTGACATGATGAAGTCGATCTCGTTTTTTGTTGCACCATCGGGGCTTTGCCAGGTCCACTTCCTATGCTCACGCTTTCTGAAGAAGGAGTTCATCATGTAGAGGCCCTCCTTCTCCATAAAACTGGCCAGTAGGTGACCCCGGTTCCGACGTCCAACTCCAAATTGCCCCACTTGCAGCTCATCCTCGTCTCGTTTGCCCAGTTTTGCGTTGAAGTCCCCCATGACAACGGTGAAGTGAGTTTTGAAACCATGCATGGCTATAGAGATATCCTCATACATTGTCTCTACCTCGTCGTCGGGATGTGCCGAGGTCGGTGCGTAGACCTGTATGACCTTCAGCGAATATCTCGAGGATATTCTGAGTATAAGGTACGCCACCCTGGTCGACACACTCTCGATCTTCACCACGTTGTTCACAAGGGACTTGTGGACGATAAACCCGACACCACCCTGGGACTGCCGGTCACCCTCTCGGAAATAGAGCAGGTTACCGGATTTGAGGATTATCGAATCCTCCCCCTCTCTTCGGACTTCAGATAACCCTATAATAATCCATCGCAACCTGCTCAATTCTGCCTCGAGTTCGGCTAACTTCTCGTCGGTCCGGAGTGTTCGCGTGTTGTATGTTGCTAGGGCCAGTCGTCGGTGTTTATTGGGGCAGCCGGGTTCACTCCGGGGGTTCTTCGCACCCGTTGCCACGCCATCGCCTCGACCGCTACCGTAGTCGAGGGTAGACGGGCTGCCGGGTACTCGGGGCCGTTTTTTTCTTTGTGCTATTCATTTGGTTTGCAGGGGTTTGCCTTAATCGCCACGCTTGGCAGGCGGGTTGGCGATCGCAGTTTGTTGTTGAAGAGCACAGAGAACGCTGCTGCCCATTCTCTGGTGTATCCCTTAGTCGCCTCTTACGACAGCCACGGGAAGAGGGATGGTGAGATTCTTTACGTCCGACACCATACGAAACAACATTTAATAATTATTGTACAATATTTAGCTCTGAATTATTTTATATGTTTATTTTCCTTCTACACACGATGTCTACATCTCTTTTTTCATCTTTCCTTTCGAAGGTATGCTGGAAGAGATTTCATTAGAAATAAGCATCACCTATGTACCTATTTTTCTGTTCCTTCTTCTTGTCTGTATATGTGTGTGTGCATAAATGGTTAAATAAATAAATAAATAACAGTTGGATGTGCAACTGAAGAAACAATAAAATCGTTTCTGAGTACCAGGGGGGTGATCATGACCTCTTAGAGTAAGGTTATTTTGAGATCGCGTAAGTGACAGATGTATACAACTATTACAGTATTAGTGAATTTCTGCCAGAATCTTTCATTTTGACGTATATTGTTATGACTATTATTACATTAATTGTTTTTGATTATTTTTTTACAAGGATTTGACATACATTATTTTTATTTCATTTTTCTAAAATTGATTGACACTTTTCCATAGTAATGACTTTTGATTGATATTTTACCAAAGACAAGATTTTTACTTAGTAAGAAGTGCTTGATTTTTTTGACTTTGTTACTATGTCGTTTTTGTTTTATTTTACTGTTGACATTTGGAATTATTTTATTTTTAATTCATTGGAGCAATTTTTTTTTTTCATAATATTTGCACGCCGTAATATGGCAAACATGGCTGAACCTTACTGTTTTTTTTTGTCATCCTGCATGCAAGTGTAATGATTTGTTGTATGTATACACATACACATCTTTATCTTATCTTGTCATGATTGAGAGTGAAGAAGGATAGGAGAGGAAAAGGAAGTGAGTCGTCGCGAGAGTGAGTGGCGTCTCTGTAACCTTGAGGACTCCAGATTCTCAACGCTTTGGGCTCTGGTGGACACAGGTCTGGATAAAATTATCTACGCCTGTGTCTACCGGTCACACAGTGGAGACCAGGAGACAACCAGGCTCACAGAGTACCTCAGTGAGGCGGCTGATGTGGCACAGCAGCGGTACCCTTCCGCCCAGTTAGTGTTACTGGGGGACTTCAATGCACACCACCAGGAGTGGCTCTCCCCATACCAGTGCACTGACAATGCTGGACGGGAGATGCGTAAGCTTTCGCTTGCACTAAACCTTACCCAGCTGGTCCAGGGGGCAACAAGGGTGCCGGATGTTGATTCGCACACGGCCAATTGCTTGGACCATCTGCTGACAACAGATCCAGACCGATACTCTGTGTCGATAACTTCACATTTGGGTAGTTCCGACCACTGTCTGGTGAAGTCTGTGTCCGTCTACTTCCCGCCCGATCCCAGCCCAAGAGGCACCCGGCGGGTTTGGCGGTACAGGTCAGCAGATTGGGATAGCATGCGATCTTTCTTTGCATGCTATCCTTGGCAGCCTACTTGCTTTTCTTCGGCTGATCCTTCGTCGTGCGCGGACGCCGTGACGGATGTGTTGCGTCAGGGAATGGAGTACTACATTCCGTTCTCTGATGTGACAATGTCCAGCGTTGACCGGCCATGATTTGGCGCCAAATGTTATCGCGCCGACGCGCTTAAGCATGAGGCGTACCTGGCATGGGTCGACGCTCGATCGCGCAAAGCGGGTGACGTGGGTCAGAAGAAGAAGGCCTTCAACAGGGCTGCCAAGTCCTGCAAGTTGGTGTTGCGAAGGGCTCGGTTCGACCACATTGGCCGAATAGGGATCAAACTTGCTTCTTACCCAGCAGGTAGTAAAGCGTTTTGGTCCCTGGCTAAGTCGGTCGAGTCGAACTTCTGCCGTCCTTCACTACCACCACTGCTGAAATCCGACGGGTCGTTGGCCCAATCCGCTGAGGAGAAGGCAAATTTATTTGCATCTCTTTTTGCGGAATCTTCGCGTCTGAATCCTGGTGATTCGCGGCCCCCTCCTTCTCCTGTTAGATGCGAGACGAGTATGTCGGACATTCGCATCCATCAAAAGGACGTTTTGTAGGGTGCTGCGCAACCTCGACGTGAACAAGGCTAGCGGCCCTGACGGAATACCAGCAATAGTTCTTAGAACCTGTGCGCCTGAACTGTCTCCGATCTTGACACGTCTATTAAGCCTTTCATATGAGACTGGAAAAGTGCCGAATGCTTGGAAGCAAGCCAACGTACAGCCTGTGCCCAAGAAGGGCAGTCGAGCTGACCCGGCCAACTACAGACCCATCTCTGTAACGTCCAAACTCTGTAAGAGTATGGAGCGTGTACTTAACAAAAAGCTCCTGGCATACCAAGAATCTAACGATATCCTTAGTGACCGCCAATAAGGCTTCCGCCGAAATCGGTCTACTGGGGATCTTCTAGCGTATGCCATTCACATATGGAGTGCGGCCTTCGAGAGACACGGGGAAGCCCTTGCCGTCTTCCTCGACATCTCGAAGGCTTTCGATAGGGTCTGGCACGAAAGCCTCATTGGTTAGCTTCCTTCATTCGGTTTGCCCGGTGGTCTGTGTGATTGGATTGCAGACTTCCTGAGAGATCGGTCCATTCGACTGGTTATCGATGGCTGCTCTTCGGACCAATTGGATATTAATGCCGGGGTCCCTCAGGGGTCAGTACTCTCAGCAACATTGTTCTTGTTGCACATTAACGATCTGCTAAAACCCGGCACCTTTGGAAATGCTGACGAAAGCACTGTTGCTGAGAGATACATGTCCAACGCACGGGCTACCGGGCCGCAGATCCGGTCTTTCCGTGAGGCCATGGTGGAGGTTTTGAACCTGTCCTTGCAGTCAGTCTCCGAATGGGGCGATGCCAATCTGGTCAGGTTTAATGCTGCTAAAACCCAGGCGTGTTTTTTTTTCGCTAAAAGGAGCCAATTCCACCCGGCTCCTTTTTTCCGTGGTATGGTCGTGCCGATTACGGACCATCTTGAGCTTCTTGGTGTTTCGTTGACATCGACTCTCAATTTTAGCCCATACATTGAAGGAAAGGCTCAGCTGGCTGCCAAAAAGTTGGGGATCCTTGGGAAGGTGAGACGGTACATCACGCCGGAACAGCTGCTCAACTTGTATCAAGCGCAAGTTCGATCATGCATGGAGTACTGTTCTCATCTCTGGGACGGATCTGCCAAATACCAGCTTGATGCACTCGAATCGATCGAAAAGCGGGCCAAGAGACTCTCCGGCAATGAGGCACTGGTCAAGTCAATGCTCCAGAGCCTTGAACATCATCGCCGAGTTGCCAGCTTGTCGTTTTTTTATCCGTTGCATTTCGGGGAGTGTGCGATGGAATTGCATGAGCTAATTCCGCCCAGCCCGTTCCATCATCGGACTACCAGACGTACGGCGATGCGTCATCGGTACATGGTGGATATCCTACCCATACGCACAAAACGTTTTGGAGACACTTTCATTATGCGTACAGCTAAGGAGTGGAATTCCCTGCCGGAGTCTGTGTTTCTCGATAGCTACAATCTTGGGGTCTTTTAGTCAAGAGTGAATAGGTTTTTACGACCACATCATCGCTTTCCATCAGGTGAGATAGTGGTCAAGCGCAATCCGATTGACGATAAAAAAAAACAAAATAAAAACCATTCCGTAACGGTAAAAAACAAAGTTTTACGATTTTTTTTCTTGTGCTGCTAATTTTGGAAGTGTGTATATTTTGGTCAACCAAAATAACAAATTAATGTACGTCTTAGGCCCGGACTCCACCAAAGCGAAGATGTGCGGAGAAGTTCAAAGAGGAGACGAAAGATGTGTGAATAACGAAATTTTATTGGTTGGTTTCTTCTCCACTTTGGACTTTTCCGCACATCTCCGCTTTGGTGGAGTCCGGGCCTTATGTTTATTAAATCTTTTAAATCTAGTAAAATCTTCACTAGGTCGAAAATTACGAAATGGGAATGATTTGCTATGATGTTGTCCCAACTCAGAATGCGACAACGACTGCGACTGACTTTGGCGTCATCAAATAAAGAAGCTTAGCTTAGGTACATATTATGCAATCATTATATTTTAAACACAACATACAAATATTATATTTCGGAGTATAGAAATGCATAGCGCCTGTTTAAACTGAATGGCAATTGCTGTGATGGCGTATTTCCTGATATTTTCGACAGATAAAACGTAGTAACATAAACAAGGTTTTTTAATCTACCTATGAAGCTAAAGTAATTAGAAACACATTTTCCTAATAAGCAGTACCTACAAGCTACGAATCTATTAGTCATATTGACTAAGAGTTTTGTGTCATTATTCTGTATAAAAACAAATTATATTATATTATATAATTAGAGGTTTTAAGCTCGTGGCTAAATAATAACAGCCGCACTGGTCGATCTTCAAGGTTAAGCAACGCTTGACAAGGTTGGTCCGTGGATGGGTGACCATTTTAACATACCGAGCGCAGCGCCGGAGCCCTGACAGAAACAATGCATGCTGCATGCTCGCTTGTATGCTGCATGCTTGCTTGCATGCTGCATGTATGGTGTATGCTGCATGTATGGTGTATGCTTATTTGCAATATTTTTTACAGGGATATGGCGTTTTATAATATTAGACTAAATAGGTTCTATGTCTTTTTAGTGGTATATCAAACAATTTCATATTCAATGTATGTTATGCTAATAAAAATTAGTAACTTTAAAATTATATCAATCGTTTATTATATTAACTAAATATTAGAGATTTTGTTATTATATCATATATTACTTAGCCACCTGAGCAACAACTTCCACCATCGTCAAAGAGAATTTGGATGACACTTGCCTACGATAAATATCTCAGTGGGGTGATCGAAAGCGTCTGATCTTTGCTCCGCACAAAACTTATCAACTCATTTTGAAAGGTAATCTTAAATCACTGTCGATCACTGTTGATCTTCTGTACGATGGGATGGGGTGTTGTCTCATCCGTACGGGTTGGAGTGTGGGGTGAGGCAGGGTGGGTTGAGCTCAACTACCCTCTTCAACCTGTATGGGAACGAACTTATTGCCTTGGCTGCATCAGGAGTTGTTAACTATACGGACCTTGTGGAAACTAGAACAAATTTCCGTGCGTTCAAGCGTTTTTGCCATACCTATTATTGGAACCAAATATAACAGCTCACAATGTTAGGACCCATTAATATGTATTAATGCTAATTTTTTATCCGTGGTGCTAGGCAACTGGGCTTATCCCAGTTGTATATGACCCTTTGTGCCTATTGGCCTTGTTTGTTCTGTCTCCTGCTTGATATGGAGGGAAGTGGAAATTTACATTTTTCCTACTCCTCCGTTATTCTTTTCTGATTAATTTCGTTGCGGGATCCAAGACAGGTAAATTCATTCTCCGGGACTTCGTCGAGCTTCATTGCCTCGGCGCTTTTCTGGTGGTCGCCACTGTTGATTCTGGCTTTCAGGAGTTGCAGTGGTTTGGGAATAGTGCGGTGGGATTGTCCCAAAAAAAAAAAAAAAAAACTTATTGCCGACCTCAGCAGTACCAGGGTTGGATGTTACGTAGACGGTATCTGCGTTAATAATATCAGTTACGCGGACGACATGGTGCTGCTGAGCGCGTCAATCTGTGGGTTGAGAAAACTGTCTGTGCAGTGTGAGGCGTATGCTAGGTTACATGGCCTGGCATATAACATCAAGAAGTCGGAGATTATGGTCTTTGAGGCTGGGGGTTATAAGAGCCCTAATAAGGTGCCACCTGTTTCACTGATGGCACGCCTTTAAAAAGAGTCCATAAGTTTAAATATCTGGGTAATATATTAGAATAACTCCAAATAACATAAATATAACCAGTAGTAGTAGTTTTTTCCTCTATTTCCATGGAACTGACGCACGATTATTCAATGCTTGCCACAGCAAAAATAAATTCATTTGCTGTGAACTGAACGCAACCGGCAGCCTAATTTGTGTAAGTAAATTCGGCAAATGAAACAATCTGTTTCTTTCCCAAAAATACACACATACACAAAGAAGTTGAATAAAGATTAGTTTTTAGAGTGTATGTGTGTGTTTTTGGGAAAGAAACAGATTGTTTCCTTTGCCGAATTAACTTACACAATTAGGCTGCGGGTGCTAACTTACGCTTCCGCTGTCATCTGTAAGCTCATTTTAAGAAAGCCACCCACATTTCTTACAATTTCTGGGTAGTTCAGAAAGTATACTTTTGAATGGGTTCTGGGTGGGACCCTGATCATCATCATACTAACCTCCAATCTCAAAGATGATGACGACATTGAACGGGAGCGGAGGGCGTTGTCGGTTATAGCGAACATGCTGGCTCGCAGGTTTGTACGATGCTCACTTTCGGTCAAAATAACGCTCTTTCGAGCCTATTGTACGTCCTTTTCCACGTGCAGCCTGTGGGCTAGAAAAAACGCAAAGATCGTACAACGCTCTCCGTGTTCAGTACAATAATGCGTTTAGGATGCTGATGCTGGTTGGGGATGTGTGCGGATGCACATGTAGGTTGTTTCTACGCAACCATGCGCAAAAGGTGCGCATCCATGGTGCGCAGGGCAGTTCCAACAGTATCCTAAGTATGATTTCGTTTCGCCTAGACTGCGTTTTCGTGGGTCGCTATTGTGCCATCTCACATAGGTTGTCGCAACGGTGAGCCACTGTTATTTGTTGTTTTGTTTTTGTAGTGTCAGTTTGTTAATATCTGTGTTACTAACATAGTTGTAAGTTTTACTTACCATCTTTTGAGTCATGGATACTCGAATAATGAGAAATTCTATTTAAATCGTGCCCTACTATTTTTTTTTCATAACGTTTCCGTAAATATGAAGCAGTCCGTGTGCTATCTTGGTCTAGTGTTAGAGAGGAATTTGGATTTATAGATCATACTAGCACTCCACCCGCGACTTCGTTCGCATGATTTCGTATTTTATTAAACTAAGTACAGATGACTTTATTATGTGCAGTTAGTGAAGACGACCAAAAATAAGCTATTTATAACTTTTAGCTAAATAAAAGGCTCGTGGGTAAATAACAGTCACACCGGTCATTCGATCAAAACCTCAGTCATGAGGCTTTACAATAAGATCCATAGCGAGTACACCACTCACCATCTAATATTTGATTTAAACAAATATCTCTCGTTTGCTCCCCTACATCAAAAAAGAAAATGGCTTGTACAGTAAAATTCTTCAATTTTTAACACCCCGTAAATCGAATTTAATAAAAAAAAAGAAAAGAATAAGGAGTAGTTTTGAAAAACTTGTGATGACAACCTTTACTATTTGCTGTTATACGTGGGACACTCAGAAAGTTTTGCGAAACTAAAAAAAATTGTTCTATACGTACATATATTTTTATTAAATCTTTTCAAAGTACTTTCCACCAGCCTCTATACAAAGATTCATGCGCCTAAACCAGTTTTCAAAACACTTTTTCCAGTCCGCCGCAGACACCTCGTTTACAGCCTGCTCGAACGCAGCCAGCGCATCTTCCGGCGACGAAAATTGTATCCCTTTGAGCTGATTTTTTATTTTTGGGAATAAAAAGAAGTCACACGGTGCTAGATCAGGGCTGTAAGGAGGGTGACCCAGGAGTTTGACTGGCGTGCTGTCCAGGAAGTCCCTCGTTTTGAGTGCGGTGTGCGCAGGTGCATTGTCGTGGTGGAGCAGTAGCCCGCGGAGCCCTGTGTTTGGTCGCTTGTTGCTTATAACAGAGAAAACTTCTGGCAAACATTTGGTAGTATACCATTCGGCATTAATGCTTCTTTGATCCCGTAAGGGAATTGATACCAAGTGGCCAGTCAAATTAAAAAAGCTAGCGATCAAAATCTTACCCCCGCTTCTAGATCGCTTCACTTTGGTAGGCGTTGGCTCATTTTGAAACACCCAAACAGTCGACTGGCGCTTGGTTTCTGGGTCGTATTGATAAATCCAGGACTCATCACCTGTAACGATGTCGTAAACACGCCGAGACGAGCCTGCTTCAAATTTGTTAAGCATATCACGGCACCATTCCACCCGGGCCTGCTTCTGAGCATCGGTGAGGTTGTGCGGCACCCAGCGTGATACTATCCTCCTCACGCGAAGATGGCTGTGTAGAATCTCGTGAACGCTTCCCGATCCAATCTTCAATATGTGTTGAATCTCCTGATATGTAATTCGCCTATTGTCTTGGATTAAATTTTTCACTGCTAGCACGTTTTCTTCGGTAACAGCCGTCAAAGGGCGACCGCTTCTTTCGTCATCCCCCAAAGTTGGTCGACCGCGCTTGAATTCGTTATACCAACGATACACGGTTGCCTTGGAAGGGCCTTCATCCATGAATGCCATTTGAAGTCTATCGTACGATTCATCCGGTTTCAGGCGACACTTGAAATCGTATAAAATCATAGCTCTAAAATGTTCCCGGCGCAGATCCATATTTCAGTGAGACACAATACTTTGAATTAACTCGTAAAAAATGTGGAGGGAAATTTTGAAATTGGAACTTACTTATTTTTACTTATAAATAATCATATTTTCGAAAAACATTATAACTGGCCAGTCTCCCATATATAAAAACTTTTTTTCGCAATACTTTCTGAGGGGCCTGGTATAGTATTTATGCCAAGTTTCAATTATATAAGCCCAACAAATTGCCACCTTCAACCCCCTTAGGGGTAGACGTTCCGGATATCAATAAACTAATTGTTTTTTTTTATTAATCAAGAGCGTAAACCTACGATTTCAGATGTTTTAACTTCCAAACGCAAGAAAAGAAGTTTCAATCCCTATTTTATCCCTTTAGGGGTAGAACTTCCAAAAACTAATAAATACATGAATTCTTTTTTATCAACGAAGAGCTTGAAGCTAAAATTTCACGTGACCAACTTACAAACTTTAAAACTTACATACAAACCTTCAACCCCCTATTCACCCATTTAGGGGTAGAATTTCCAAAATCTAATAAATACATGAATTCTTATTATCAACCAAGAGCGTAAATCAGAAATTTCACATGTCCAACTTACAAATTAAATACAAACTTTCAACCCCCTTTTTACCCCCTAACGGGTGGCATTTCCAGCAATAATTAAACTCATTGTTTTATTTTTATTAATCAAGAGCTGAGAACTTACAATTTTAGATGTTTTATCTTCCAAACCGAAGAAATTACATATAAATATTCAACCCCTATTTTATCCCCTAGAATTTCCAAAAACTAATAAATACATGCATTCTCCTTATCAACGAAGAGCTTAAGACGACGACTAACGCCAACGACCTTGAGGGAACAAAACGCGCCCTCGTTTCTCACCCGCGCGACCCGAAATTTAGTAGTTTTTTGTACTTTTCTTATTATTCTTTGACTTTAAAAAAAAAGCTTCAGATCAAAATGTAGGTAATTAAATTGTCTTTGATATGGTGTCGAGTTCATTAAAATACGCCCAGCGGTTTTGTTGTGATTGTCGTGTTTTTGTCCGTTTTAGACATAACTTAGCAGCTACTCAAGGGAATCGGCGCCTTAAGGCACCGATTCCCTTGAGTAGCTGATTTTAAAATTAGAATCACGTCTAAACGGCTCTTCGTAAATTTTTGGAAAAAAATTAAGTTATATTAGACCATTTTCTTAATAATTTGATCTGAGCAAAATTTGAGTTTTATTCGTATAACATAGTGTAATTAATTTGTAAAGTTATGTCTAAAACGGACAAAAACACGACAATCACACCAAAACCGCTAAGCGTATTTTAATGAAATCGACACCATCTCAAAGACAATTTTATTATCTACATTTTGATCTGAAGCTTTTTTTTTTAATGTCATAGAATAATAAGGAAAGTACAAAAAACTACTAAATTTTGGGCCGCGCGGGTGTGAAACCACCACCGCGTTTTGTTCCCTCAAGGTCGTTGGCGTTAGTCGTCGTCTTAAATCTAAAATTTCACGTGTCCAACTTACAAACTGTAGAAATTACATACAAACTTACAACCCCTTTAGGGGTGGAATTTCCAAAAACCAATAAATACATAATTTCTTTTTATCAATCAAGAGCATGAATGTTAAATTTCATGTGTCCAATTTACAAACTGTACAAATTTCGAACAGACTTTCAACCCCATTTTGACCCCTTTAGGGGTCGAATTTCCAAAAATCAATAAACTTATTAATTCTTTTTATCAACCAAGAGCATAAATCTAAAATTTCACGTTTCCTTATTACAAACTGTAGAAATTACATACAAACTTTCAACCCTCTTTGGGGTAGAAATTCCAAAAATCCTTTCTTAGTGCTCACTTACATCACTTGAGGAACATTTCTGCCAAACTTCATGCTTTAAGGCCTAGCGGTTTAGGCTGTGCGTTGATCGATCAGTCAGTCAGTCAGTCAATCAGTCAGTCAATCAGTTTCTTCTTTTATATATATAGATTAAAATAGTCGGTGAAAAAACTAAAAAGAGCTTCTAAAATCTACGTAGGGCCTGTCTTTTTAAGCTTAAAGACTATTTATGGGCTACTTACGTGGGTTGTAGGTACTACGGGGCACCTTTTTATTCTGATAGAGCCACTATAGGGGCGGTACGACGTAAATTGTGCGTACAGCTATGGAGTGGAATTCCCTGCCAGCGTCTTTGTTTCCTGATAGCTACAACCTAGGGGTCTTCAAGTCAAGAGTGAACAGGTTACTTCTAGGCAAGCGTGCTTCACCTTCGACCACATCATCACGGCGAGATAGTGGTCAAACGCGAGCCTATAACAAAAAAATAAATAAAATAAAAACTATTACTAAAGTCTGCGTTTAACTTTGGTATTCCATACAGGACGGTTGGTACTGAGGCCTTACCGGTACTTGCTAGCGTACTTCTGGTCGTCCTTGAAGAGCAGCGATTTTCTGCAATGTACTATTACGCACGAGAGACTATGGACGCAGACTTTTTAACGCGGAGTGACCGTGAGAAAATCTCTAGATTATTTAAATCACATATTGATGTCTGGGAGGATTTTTTATCCGAATTGCAGTGTAGGTAGGATAATTCCATCAAGGGCCGACACCTCCACCGATTCTTTCGACAAGGGCGCCAATGCGTGTGAGTTGTAGATAGGAATAAAACTTAACAACACCTTCAATAAATTTATTTCTACGTGTACTTAATTTTCTGTCTTGTGTAGGTAGGCGCGCTAAGTACTATCCTGGCTTAACTCGAAGCTGTTGACGTCACGGCAGCCGAGGAATTGACCCCGAGGCAAGAAGACCCGCAGGGTTGAGATGTTCGGATGCACTGGCAGGTTTGATGAAGACCGCTAGATGATGCGGCACTGCCGACGCGGCAGCCATCCAAGAATGTCCTGGAAGGTTGAACTTAACGAGTCCAAATCTTCCACTCCGAAACTCTAACCCTGGCATTGATGTCCAGCGCTAAATAATGAGTACTCTGCAACGCTCTACTGACGGCGACCTCGCAGAGTAAGTGAAAGCGAAGTTAGTACGGCAGTACGGTCACCATCAGATGCGGAGTTTACATAGGATATGATAAGAATGAAATGAGTGTGAAGCACTGTGACACTGTGTTTTTTATCTTACAATCGGTTATTAACCTTTAGCAGATTTTTTGTGCGGACGTTGACTGCTCAGGTCTATTCTTCCGGCGAAGAATCTGCCTCTCAAAATTGTTTTTACTTGTTTGAGCCTTTACATAATAATTGGTACGCTTAGGGCTATGGCTAATGTGTTGTTATTCTTAATTCTTGATTGTATATCAAACAACATTACATACAGTGTGATAATAAAGTAGATACATGTACAAAGGCGAGCTTAACTCAATCTTGAGTACTCTTACAGAAAACCCTAGGGTGACAGAGAAAGATGACATTATAGAGGGCAGGATCCAGTGTACAATTTGAAATAAGTTATGACGAATTTAATAAAATAAACTTACATAAATACATATTTTTATACAAATACTAATAATATGTGTGTGTGTTTGTGTTAGTATGTTGTGTTGTGTGTTAATCGTTGCTTGTATGTGTTCTATTTCCTCTTTTATTGTTTTTATATAAGATGCTCATGTATTCCTGACTTTCCTGAGATCGTCATAAACCATGGAGCATTTAATATTATTTTGAAAGCCTTTTTCGGATGATCTCCACATTCGAATTTCTCGCAGAGGTCCACAGCTAGACTCCATATGTCCAGACAGGTTTAACAGGCAAAACAAATTACTTATTTACAAGGCAGTATTCCTTATAAATAAGTAATTTGTTCTCCAGAGACACATGTGATGATCTTCCTAAGAGCCAGTTCAGTTTTCGGAGCAGGAGGTTTAGCTCGTACCACTTTTTTTCTATGTGGTGTCTTCACGTTTGTTTCCTGTCGAGATGTAGGCTGAGGTACTTTGCTGTTGTCCCTTGGAAGTGTGTCACATCCGAGCTTAACAGGTGGGCAGCTTTTTTCTTTCAATCTCTCATCCACTTAGATACTTTGTCGAGGTGATTTTGTAGTGCGAGTGAGGCTACGACAGTCTTTGTTATTACACAAAGCAGCCGTATCATCAGCGATGGTGGCAGAGAGAATTTCCTCTGACGTTGGTAAGTCTGCTGTATATGTATATAAGGTAGAGCCATGACAAATGTTTCAAAAATTTCGGTCGGCGCCATCTTGGAACTTCATTTTGACCCCATATTCGTAACCAGCGACCCCAAAAACCATAAAAATGACACCCATGCCGAAAGTTTCAAAAATCTCGGTCGGCGCCATCTTGGAACTTCATTTTGACCCCAAATTCGTATCTAGCGACCCCAAAAACCATGAAAATGACACCCATGACGTAAGTTTCAAAAATCTCGGTCGGCGCCATCTTGTATTTTCATTAGACCCCATATTAGCATTTAGCGACCCCAAAAACCATAAAAGTGACACCCATGACAAAAATATAATTTCGGTTGGCGCCATTTTGAATTTTTATTATTACTAATATTCGCAATTATTATTTTTATATATACCAATAACCCAAAAAAAACAAAATAAAATACACCCATGACGAATATTTCGCTCTAATCAGTAGTTAGGAAAGCTTTTTAAAGACTTGTTGCATCGAGCGCAAAGTGAGTTATTGATGCATGAGAGTTACGTCTTTAGCGCGGTGCGTAATCTACTTTTCTTTCAACTACCAATCTACCTCTCATCTATTTCCATTTTTAGGGTTCCGTAGCCAAATGGCAAAAAACGGAACCCTTATAGATTCGTCATGTCTGTCTGTCTGTCTGTCCGTCCGTATGTCACAGCCACTTTTTTCCGAAACTACTAGAACTATGCTGTTGAAACTTGGTAAGTAATTGTATTCTGTGAACCGCATTAAGATTTTCATACAAAAATAGAAAAAAAACAACAAATTTAAGGGGTTCCCATACATGAAACTGAAACTAAAAAAATATTTTTTCTTCAAACCCATACGTGTGGGGTATCTATGGATAGGTCTTCAAAAATGATATTGAGGTTTCTAATACCATTTTTTATCTAAACTGAATAGTTTACGCGAGAGACACCTCCAAAGTGGTAAAATGTGTGTCCCCCCCCCTGTAACTTCTAAAATAAGAGAATGATAAAACTAAAAAAAAATATATGATGTATAGGTGTACCAGAATCTCATGGCATTTTTTATTTTTTTTAAATTGTGATTTTCATATGGCAATGTCAATTGTCACCTGTCGAATCAAAGTACTTGATGTGTCAACCGCTGCTGAAATTTTTTGATATTATCTGGAAAGTTTGTTATTTTTGTGAAAATGTCGAAAAACGCACTTCGATCTCATGCGAGACATATTGTTTTCAATTTGTATCATAAAATAAGGGAAGAAGAAGGCGTAAATCAAACTCAATCTTTGATTTTAAAGTGCGTCGTAGAGTGGACCGGTAAGTTGGACTGACTTGTTTTGATACTTTTAGTTTAATTTATATTTTTCTTACTTAATATTAATTTCTTTCCATTACTATTTGGTAAATCGTAGGTCAGGGCACATCGAATGATGGCCGGAAGGAAATGGCAACAGTAATGTAACTGTTACTAATTCTTCGGCAAGATATTGATTTTAACGGAGATTGAGAATCTTTGACGTAAGAAAAATATTAAGTAATAATCTGCGCCCTGCAGTGGGACGTGTATATAGACGGCCGTTTTTGGCGGGATTTTGTCGAGTGAAGTTCAGTGGCTGTTAATATTATTTGCAAATTGATTCCTAGTGGATATTGTGATATATTATTGGTGTAGTTTTGTATCTCAACTGTCTCCGCAACTGGACAATTTGTAAAATCATTGACAAAAGCGATCTCGGGATAGTGGAGCGGTGTATTTTATTGTAGTATTGACTGCGTCTGCAAAGCTTACTGGGAAGACTGACTCGATACAATTTGCTGCCAAATACTCCAAAAAACATTAGAATCTGTTACATCCGCATTCTAATGCATACTAAAGAATAAATATAAGATCCAAAACTCTTTCCAAAGACGTGGCTAAAAGGTCCTAGCAACCAGGCCATAAAACTTACAAAAAAAATATATATAGGTATAGACTGATGATGATGAATGACTTTAAGTAACATGATACATTTTATTATTTTTACAGACTTTATACATAAAGAGATTGGTTTTGAATATGTTAAATGCCAATGAAAAAGAACCATTTTGATGGAGAGAGATGACATAAAACTACAAAGATACAAGTTTTTGAAATGCCAGTGGAGTTCATGGAATCGTATTCTAGTTTTCTAGTTCTGAATGAGGTTTTAAGTTATTAGTATGATTTAAATGAAATAAAATAAATTTGAACATAAATTAATATTCAATTGATTTATTTTTCCTATGTTAAGAACACGATGTATAACAAGATTATTCAAACACATACCTATAATACTCACAGTGGATCTTTGTGTCTCTGAATTGGTTGCAAGACCCCGCGCAGTAGCTATTTTTGTGTCAATGTTGAAGGTGAAGATAGCATTGTATAACTGTCTCTTTCACTCGCTTATGTATGTCACATAAGCTTACGGAGTTTCTTGTGCATTCTTCTCCATAACAAGCTACTTTCCGAATGCACGGTAGAATCAACTTTTATTCCATGTAAATTTAAATTGTGACATTCAAAAGTGCCGCTTGGTGGCCCAGTTAAAATAAATATCTTTTGTCTTTTTTGTCATCGTCCTATCTCGCTTACTCTAGCAGTATACTCGATGACAAACTGTTTCTTACGCAATGGTTGGCAGGACCAAGTTCAAAGACACAAAGATCCGTTGTGACTACTATAATATAGGTACCTCATGTTCATTAATACTAAAGACATAAATAAAAATTAAACAGTATCAAGATCTTTTGATCCAATTTCCCCAGTATTGCATACAACAAATTTTTATTTCCCTTTTTGCCATGAGATTCTGGTAGACCTATACATTACTACATAAACTATAGGTCTACCAGAATCTCATGGCATTTTTTTTATTTTTTTATTTGTGATTTTCATATGGCAATGTTCATTGTCACCTATCAAATCAAAGTACTTGATGTGTCAAGGGGGCGTCCATAAATTACGTGAGGTGTTTTTTTAAATTTTCTGTCCCTCCCTCCCCCCCTGGTGAGATGTCGTGAGATTTTATTGAACCCCCTCCCCCATCCCCCAATCTCACGTGAGATTTTTCAAAATGTGGGTTTCTTACGTAAACGCGTTGGATTGTTATTGTAAAAAGAAAAAAAAATGCTGTATAGGGTGGTTTGACAATCAGTAGATGTATAACGTCGAAGTATGAATGAAATTATTTTCTTTCGAACGAATTATTGAATGATCTTAATCGTATTACGATTACGCTTAAGATTAAATCTTAAGCATGTACAATCTGGATTAAATGGACCAAAATAGTTTTTTTTTTTGTTTATTTTAGAAAAAAAAATTGCGTGATATTTGCCGAGACCCCCCGTCTCTCCAACGTAAGATTAGATGAGATTTGACTCGACCCCCTCCCCCCCTTAAACATCTCACGTAATTTGTGGACGCCCCCCAACCGCTGCTGATTTTTTTTGATATTATCTTGAAAATTTGTTATTTTAAATGTCGAAAAACCCACTTCGATCTCAAGCGAGACATATTGTTTTCAATGTGTATCATACAATAAGGGAAGAAGAAGGCGTAAATCAAACAAATCAATCTTAATCAATCAAACAAATCAAACTCAATCATTGATTTTAAAGTGCGTCGTAGAGTGGACCGGTAAGTTGGACTGACTTGTTTTGATACTTTTAGTTTATTTTATATTTTTCTTACTTAATTTTTATTTCTTTCCATTACTATTATATGGTAAATCGTAGGTCGGGGCACATCGAATGATGGCCTGAAGGAAATGGCAACAGTAATGTAACTGTTACTAATTCTTCGACAAGATATTGATTTTAACGGAGATTGAGAATCTTTGACGTAAGAAAAATATTAAGTAATAATCTGCGCCCTGCAGTGGGACGTGTATATAGACGGGACTTTTTGGCAGGATTTTGTCGAGTGAAGTTCAGTAGCTGTTAATATTATTTGCAAATTGATTCCTAGTGGATATTGTGATATATTATTGGTGTAGTTTTGTGTCTCAACTGTCTACGCAACTGGACAATTTGTAAAATCATTGACAGAAGCGATCTCGGGATAGTGGAGCGGCGTATTTTATTGTAGTTTGACTGCCTCTGCAAAGCTTACTGGGCAGACTGACTCTATACAATTTGCTGCCAAATACTACAAAAAACATTAAAATCTGTTACATCCGCATTCTAATGCATACTAAAGAATAAATATAAGATCCAAAACTCTTTCCAAAGACGTGGCTAAAAGGTCCTAGCAACCAGGCCATAAAACTTACATAAAAAAGTATATATAGACTGATGATGATGAATGACTATAAGAAAAAGCGCGGGAATTGTCGAATTTGGCGGTCGTGATTTTTCTTTCGGATTTTTTAAATAACACAAAACTTTTGAGATTGGAGATAAGTTGTGTAGATTTATGTAGATATTGATTAGGCTAGTTAATTTTATTGTTTGTGTATATAATTCTCTACATTTAGGGTAAGTTTTTTTTTCATTTTTATCGTTTTGTCCGATGGACAATGAACCGCCTGACCCGGGGGGCACAGTCCCCTCGGTTGGGCTTAACATTGTCATTAATAGTGAGTCCAGTATGGACACAGACTCGTCCATAACCAGATCGGAGCGGAAAAGGGCTAGAGCTCCACGCAAAATGTGCAAACATTGTAATAAAAGAAGGAGACATGGTCACTCTACAGGAGTTATTAAAGAATCAGATTGCCATTGCGAACATGAACATGACTCGGTAGTAGTTAATTTGGAAGCCACTCAACGTTCTGTAGATGCTGCTCAAAGTGAAATTCGTTCCACCTCAGAACTTCCCCAGAAAGCGCCACAAGTTGCTAGGGCTTTGTACGAAGCCACGGACCTGTCGCCATATGTTGTACATATTCAAAAAAATATTGATACAGGAAATTCTTCTCAATCGTTACACCCAATCGCATTAGGGCATTTTCTTAAAAAACGTCGCTATAACAATATTGTCAATGGTTCATTAAAACGCATCGGGAGAAATAGAATTTCATTAAGCTTCTCTCGTTACTTAGATGCAAACTCTTTTATAAATGACCCTTTTTTGGTAAAAGAGAAATTAAAGGCATTTGTACCATCTATAAATGTTTGTCGTATGGGTATTATTAAAGGTGTTCCTACCGAATGGTCTCCCGAAGAAATAATAGAAAATGTGACTGTTCCCACTGGATGCGGGAAAGTCATAAAGGCAAGGCGTCTTAACTATAAAGTTCACGAACCGACCCCTGTTTGGAAACCATCCCAAACAGTCGTGCTCACTTTTGATGGTCAAATTTTACCAAAACGTGTGTTTTGTTGTTACAATTCTATGCCAGTAGAATTGTATACATTCCCAACAATTCAATGCTTTAATTGTTGTCATTTTGGTCATACAAAGGTACAATGTAGGTCGAATCCTCAGTGCTTCAAGTGTGGGGAGAGGCATTCTGCTGACACTTGTAGTATTGTAGACGAAAGTGATAGTAAATGCTGTCATTGCGGTGGCATTCACTACGCCATTAACAAAAAATGCCCAGAGTTTGAGAGACAAAAGTCAATAAAGCACTATATGGCCCATAGCTGCGTGTCGTATGCTGAAGCGTCGCTGCTACATCCCCCAATCTCCAAACTATATGCAGATGTGGTAACATCTGCTTCATCATATAAAAATAATAGCTTTTCTTCCTCACCACCTTTGCCCCATTCACCGAACACTTCAAACAGGAAAACAGTATTCCTAAAACCTCGGGATCCCCCAAAAGTAGCCAAGGGATATGACCGCGCAGCTCATCAAGAATTTATTAAAAATGAAGTTTCAACATCAGGTAATGGTGTTGCTTTGCATAATAAATCGACAACAAATAATAATGAAAATCAAATTTTTAATTTAATTATCATGTTAATTAATACTATAGCTAAAAATAATATTATTGAACCGTCCAACGTTGCCACTATAATTGATACGCTGTCTAACATAATGAATCTTAACCATAATGGATCCAAATCAATCCAAGATTGTTCAGTGGAACAGTCGCAGCATTGTAAATAAAAAATCTGATCTGTACTATATATTAAATAAATACAATCCCTTTGCAGTCGCTCTCTGTGAGACATGGCTGAAACCAGGTTTCTCTTTTAGAGTTCCTGGCTATGCATGTCTAAGAACAGACAGAACCGATGGGTATGGCGGTGTCGCCATACTTATTAAAAATAACTTGTCTTTTCAGTCTTTTCCTCTTCCAAGTCTCAGTGATGATATATCTGCTGTTGCTGCTATTGTAAATAAAATTTGTATAGTATGTATATATTATTCTCGCCCTACTGTAAATATTCTTTCTGAAATTAATAATCTTTTTACAGTTTTACCTAAACCATTTTTGGTAATGGGCGATTTTAATACACAACATCAGTCCTGGGGCAGTTCTAGTTCCAATTATTATGGGGAAAAGTTATTAGAAATTCTAGACTCAAACAATTTGTGTATTTTAAACACATGTCTTCCAACACGCCAAACAAATCCAGATGAGGGAATAAGTGCTCCTGATCTCTCAATCTGCACACCTGAGTTAGCATCGACATTATCCTGGTCTCCATTACCGTCTTCATATGGTAGTGACCATTTTCCTTTAATTATTTCTTTTCCACATACAAAACCAGATACTTGTATTCTGACACCACAACCGCGATTAAAATACAGACTTCAAAATGCAGACTGGGATAAATACAAAAATTGTGTAGAAGAAAAAATTTCTGCTTTATCTAATTCCTTACTACATGATCCTCAGTTATTATCTAATGCAATTACAAGAATTTTAATAGAGGTAGCAGATAATACTTTCCCTATTAAGAATGGGGCTAAAGGCAAAATTCCTTCACCACCTTGGTGGGATGCTGAGTGCACTCAGGCAATTAAAAAAAGAAAAGAAGCGGAAAAAAATTATTGCCATTCTATGACACATCACAATTTTGAGATTTACCAAGACGCTGCTCGTGCAACTCGTAAGCTCCTCAGGAAAAAGAAATTTGAAGGTTGGCAAAGATTTTGTGCATCTATCTCTCCAGAAGTTAACGCATCTGTAGTATGGCAGAATATCAGGCGATTCAGGTCAGCATTCAGTAACACAGCAGCCTCAAAACTGCCATTAGAGTTGGCCAATGAGTTCATGGATCATTTGGCTCCTCCGTCGGTTCCAGAACAGAGATCTTTAATGCATTTTCCCTATGTTCCTACTTTGAATTCCGAGTTGAACTCTCTCTTCACATTAAGTGAGTTGAAAGGAGTTCTTTCACACGTTAAGGATTCAGCTCCTGGTGAAGATGGTATACCATATTCATTTATAGCCAATCTGTCTGACTCTGTTCTTTTAATTTATTTAGATCTCATCAATACAGCTTTAATATCTGGCAACATCCCATCAAATTGGAAGTCTCAAACAATTATTCCTATTCTGAAACCAAACAAACCTTCTTCTAAAGTTACTTCTTATCGACCAATTGCACTTTCAACAGTTCTTGCTAAAGTTGCTGAACATCTCATAAAGAATCGTTTGGAGTGGTTTTTAGAAAGCAAAAACTTGTTGGCAACATCACAGTTTGGTTTTAGGAAGGGTAAGAGTACAATTGATAGTCTTAGTGTGTTCACGACTGATATTCGCTTAGCCTTTTCTTCAAATAACTCTGTTATTGCTGCCTTCCTGGATATAAGTTCAGCTTATGATAATGTCATAGTATCAGTCCTGGAACAAAAGCTACATTTATTACAAATTCCAAAAATGCTGTCTAATTTCATAATTAATATGCTTTCAGAGAGATCGTTAAATCTAGATATTGAGGGGTGTACATTTACCCGTTTGGTATGGAAAGGTCTCCCTCAGGGTTCTGTACTTAGTCCACTTCTCTATAATATTTACACTTATGATTTAGAATCCTCTCTAAATGGGTCAGTACAAGTCCTTCAATATGCAGATGATTTACTTCTTTATTTATCTGGTCATTCTGTTGTGAATATTTGTACTTCCTTAACCTCTTCTTTATGCTTACTGAAGACTTGGTTGGAAACCAATGGTCTACACCTGTCAATTGATAAAAGCAACATAGTCTTATTTACTAGAATGCGTAAGCCTCCAGCAGTTACAGTGACATATGATAATATCTCTATGCCGCTTAAAAATCAAGTAAAATTTTTAGGCCTTGTTTTGGATACACATCTTACAGGCTTACCACACTGTGAGTATATAGCTGCTAAATGTGAACGAAATATCAACATAATTAGATGCCTTGCTAGTGTTTGGTGGGGTGCACATCCCTTTTCATTAAAACTAATGTACAACACCTTGATTAGAAGTGTATTGGACTATGGTACCTTTTTGCTGGAACCAGCTAATGTTGCTGGTCTTAAGAAACTGGAAAGTATTCAGTCTAAGGCACTTAGAGTAGTTTCAGGTGCAATGAAAAGCAGTCCTATTAATTGTCTTCAGGTGGAATGTGGAGAACCCCCGCTTCATTTACGACGTCAATTTTTAGCTGATAGATTTATGGCTCGATGTTTGCAATTTACATATCATCCTTTGCGAAATACACTTTTCATTCTCTCTAAAGAAGTTACTTCATCCACTTACTGGAGGCACAAAGATACTCCGTGTTTAGTTAAAAGCTTTAGAAAATACAATTTAATTGAAGCTCCTTGCCACCAATCCCAATTTCTTCCTATATATCATTGTAATTACAGTTCATTAATTATGCCACCAAACATTCACTATAACCTTAACATTTACCGAGATGACGTATGTCATAACATTAACTTCAACTTTACTATGGATAGAGACTTCAAGGGCTGTCAGCTCCTGTTTACAGATGCTTCGAAACATGGAAGAAACTCATGTGTGGGAGTAGGTGTATACCACTCCCAGTATAATGTCGTCCAAAAAATAAAGCTCCCGCCCGAATCATCTGTGTTTACGGGCGAATGTTACGGTTTATTCAAAGCTGTCGAATATATACTCCTTATGGGCTTACGGAATTCACTCATTTTAACTGATGCAAGGAGTGCCTTACAATCATTGGCCAGATTTCCTTTCTACTCTCATAATTCTATTATTATATTTGAAACACGTGAACTCCTTCATAGATGTTATACTAAGGGATATTCAGTGCATTTTGCGTGGATACCCTCACATTGTGGCATTCTAGGTAATGAGAGAGCAGACCAATTAGCTAATGATGCCGTATTATGTGGAGACGTTTTTCCGTACAAAAATAATTCCCAAGATCTGGCTGCTCTGCCTAGGGTTTATCTACAGGAATCCTGGGGTCAGCTTTGGTCAGGGCAACCAGTGAAAGGGAAATTTTATCGTACTATCCAGCCATCCATTCCTGTAAAACCTTGGTTTAGCAAGTACAAGCTAAGCAAAAAGATTACAACCATAATCATACGTATGCGATTGGGTCATGTGTGCACTCCAGCTCATCTTGCCAGGCTTGGCATTGTGCAGAGCCCTGAGTGTGAATGTGGCGCTGAGGTGGGAGATCTGAACCACTTTATTTTGGCCTGCCCCCTTTATGACCATTCCTTACTTTTCCAAAGCCTTGTTTCCCTCCGAGTCCCTTTTCCCACTTCTATCTCATGTATTTTATTTAATTTTAATTTAGATATTTATAAATCTATTGCACTTTTCCTTGTAAATAATGATATAGCTATTTAAACGTAAATTTTAATATGTATATACATAATTTATTAAATAGTTTTTAGTTTAGTGTATAGATCAATAGACGCACCGAGTCGAGCCTTTTATTAGGTCACCTGGTGACAGTTTGCTGTTGTATTATATTCCCTTAGTAAACTGATAAATTGGTTACAATTTATTATTTTGTATTTTAAACAACTATTCTCCTTTTCGTTTCCAAATTTCCCTTTTTAATATTTTTTATTTCGCGAGTTATCAATTCTTACGTTTTGTTATTAGCAGATTAAATATTGTCAGTGGCAATAAGCACGAATAGTGCAACGCCAAATCCAAAAAAAAAAAAAAAAAAAAAAATGACTATAAGTAACATGATACATTTTATTATTTTTTACAGATTTTATACATAAAGAGATTGGTTTTGAATATGTTAAATGCCAATGAAAAAGAACCATTTTGATGGAGAGAGATGACATAAAACTACAAAGATACAAGTTTTTGAAATGCCAGTGGAGTTCATGAAATCATATTCTAGTTTTCTAGTTCTGAATGAGGTTTTAAGTTATTAGTATGATTTAAATAATATATAATAAATTAGTACATAAATTAATATTCAAATGATTTATTTTTCCTATGTAAAGAACCAGATGTATAACAACATTATTCATACACATACCTATAATATTCACAGTGGATCTTTGTGTCTCTGAATTGGTTGCAAGACCCCGCGCAGTAGCTATTTTTGTGTCAATGTTGAAGGTGAAGATAGCATTGTATAACTGTCTCTTTCACTCGCTTATGTATGTCACATCGTCCTATCTCGCTTACTCTATGCAGTATACTCGATGACAAACTGTTTCTTACGCAATGGTTGGCAGGACCAAGTTCAAAGACACAAAGATCCGCTGTGACTACTATAATATAAGTACCTCATGTTCATTAATACTAAAGACATAAATAAAAATTAAACAGTATCAAGATCGTTTAATCCAATTTCCCCAGTATTGCACACAACAAATTTTTATTTCCACATTTGCCATGAGATTCTGGTAGACCTATACCACCGAAAATTGGTTTGAACGAGATCTAGTAAGTAGTTTTTTTTTAATACGTCATAAATCGTAAGCCGCAATTTACCAAGTACGGAACACTTCGTGCGCGAGTCCGACTCGCACTTGGCCGGTTTTTTTATACTTTTCTTGCCAAATATGAAGTACCTACCTATCAAAGTTTTACAATGGTACAAAATACGGAGCATTTATTTCACCTAGTTAATTGGTTTTATACGCCGATTTTTTTTTACAGCTAGTACTTTTTTCGATCTACTGCATACATTTTATATTAAACTTAATGGGAGACATTAAACCTCTGTGGTAAATTTATATCTAAACTAGCTAACCTACGCGGCTTCGCTCCCGTCAACTGGCTACCTATCAACCTACCTACCCTGCCTTCCCTACCTACTCTGCCTACCCTATCAGTTATCATGCCTACCCTGCCTAGTCTAACCTACCTACCTTGCCTACTCTACTTACTCTACCTTAACTACTTACTCCACCTTCTCTACCTACTCTACCTTCTCTGCCTACTCTACTTACTTGACCTTCTCTACCTACTCTACCTTCTCTACTTACTTTACCTACTCTACTTACTTTACCTACTCTATCTATTCTACCTACTCTGCTTATTCTACCTAGTCTGCCTTCTCTACTTGCTCTACCTACTCTTCCAACTCTACCTGCTCTAGTTACTCTACCTGCTCTAGTTACTCTACCTTCTCTACCTACCCTACTTACTCTACCTTAGCTAGCTACATATCAGTAATCTGTGCTCTACCTTCCCTTCTTACTCCACGTTCTCTACCTACTCTATCTTCTCTACATACTCTACCAATTCTACTTACACTACCTTCTCTACCTACATTACCTACTCTTCTTACTCTACCTACCCTACCTTCTCTACTTTCTCTACCGTCTCTACCTACTCTACCAACTTTACCTACCCTACCTACTCTTCGGCTTTATAATAAGGGTATAGATAAAAATACAAAACAGTGCATTAATGAAAAACAGTGCAACAATGAGATTTCATATAACATTTCTGCACTGTTTTGGTTCTAAGCAATAAATGGGTCTCCCTTGTTTGACCGAAAGGAATTTGACAAATTTTCACTTCCCAAATTTTTTTTCGCATAATTTCATTTGCCAAATTATTAAATTAGCAAAAAATCTATTCACAAAAAATTGTAACGCAAATCTAATGTTTGGGAAATGAACGTTTAAACTATAACTTGTTTACCAACTAGTACTTTTAACATTTTTTATTTAGTCAAATATTTCAGTTGGAATAACAGTTTTTACGCAAAATCAAATAAGCCAAATATTTATACTATTTTTCTTTTTTTTATATATTTTATTTTTTATTTAATGTAGTCGTTCCTGGCTACAGGGTCACAGTTTTAGCCTAACCTTAGCACTTTTTAAATAAGTAATTATCCTAATATAAATAGTTTAGTTCCGGGTAACCTACTAAAACAATCTCTTTTTTCTATTAATGCAAGTCGTTTCTGGCACTCGCCGGCCGCTGCCGCGGCACCGCTCGCTTCGCTCGCTCGGCTCGTGCGTAGCAGGTCACAGTTTTAACCTAACCTAACCTAACCATGTTTTTAATGATTAACCTACTCTTACTACTTCCATAAATAAACTCATATCATGTAACCATAAATTTGACTTGTTTCAGATAAATTGAAAGAATTAATCAAAAAATAAAATTGCATTTTTTATTTATATAATTCCCTAAAAATCTGTTTTTTGCCTTAATATTTTTTGTCTTAACAAATCATTTCACCAAACGTTTATTGGCTGAAGATAGTTTGCTGTAATAAATCATTTGATTAAAGACCAAATGCCATAATGACATTATACTTGGTAATATTTTGCCATGTAAAAATTTGACCAAATAAAAATATGCGTACTAAAATAATTCAAAATATTGCAATGGTATAAAAAAAGGTTGCTAAAATTTGTTTGGGTAATGAAATTTTGTCAAAATCTTTTCGGCAAAACGGCAGGATCCCGCAATAAATACGTCCTTTGTGATCAGTTTTGTAGTGATTAATGCTATCAGTACTACGTCGGCAGAAAAAGTATTTTCTTAATACTACATTAATGCACTGTTTTGTATTTTGTATCTATACTAATATAATAAAGCCGAAGAGTAGGTAGGATAGGTAGAGTAGGTAGTGTAGGCAGGGTAGGCAGGACAGGCTAGGCAGGACAGGCTAGGCAGAGTAGGCAGGGTACGCAAGATAGGCAAAGTAGGCTAGGCAGGGTAGGCAGGCTAGGCAGAGTAGGCAGGATAGGCTAGGCAGGGTAGGCAGGATAGGCTAGGCAGGGTAGGCAGGATAGGCTAGGCAGGGTAGGCAGCGTAGGCAGGACAGGCAGGGTAGGCTAGGCAGGGTAGGCAGAGTTGGCAGGGTAGGCTAGGCAGGTTAGGCAGGATAGGCAGAGTAGGCAGGGTAGGTAGGATAGGCTAGGTAGGGTAGGCACGATAGGCAGGGTAGGCTGGGCAGAGTTTTCAGGGTAGGCTAGGCAAGCCAGGCTAGGCAGAGGCAGGGTAGGCAGGATAGGCTAGGCAAGAATGGCAGGGTAGTCAAGGTAGGCAGGGGACGGGAGTGAAGCCACGGGGGTCAGCTAGTTTAGATATATATTTACCATAGAGGTTTAATGTCTCCCATTAAGTTTAATATAAAATGTATGCAGTAGATCAAAAAGATACTGGCCGAAAACAAAAATCGGCTGTATAAAACCAAAGAAGTAAAAAAAAATGCCTTGGAAATAGATGAGAGGTAGATTGGTAGTTGAAAGAAAAGTAGATTACGCACCTCGCTGAAGTGAGTAATTAACGCACTCGCGTGCGCTCGGGCACCAACATAACACTCGTGCAACAATAACTCACTTTGCGCTCGATGCAACAATCTACTGTTTCTAACCTACTGATTCTGTTACATTGTGCTCTCATAACAAATCGGTCGATACTTCCCGCTAGGAAGTCCAGCATGACTAAAACTGGCATACGTCCCACCCCCTCTGCAGCAGAAGGACAGTTAAGCAAAATCCCGGAATAGCAAAATCCCAGGTTAGCTGAAGGACAAATTTCGTCAAAGCCTCGCGGGCGACTGAACTACTGAAGAGCCGTACGGCGGCCACTGTGTTTTATATAATTTTATTAATAGAACAATTTAACTATTTTATAAATTCTACCCTGAGAATAAAGTTCTGTTGTTATCTTCTTTTAGATATTTATTTTATGTAGTGAATCTTTCATAATCAACCAGAAAAATTAAAAAATCATGTTTTGAATCTCTCTTCAGAAATGAAAAGTGCATGTGGTAAACTACATTTTTTTATTTATTGCCTTTAAAATGACTATTTGTTTGTTTAATAACGAACCAAAGAGATGTAAAAGTCAGACTACCTGACCTTAAAAAAAAAATGATCCACTGTTACCCACTCTCCCCTACTATTAAACAAATCGTTGCTGTATTAAAAAGAAAGTATTCACGAACCGAGTAAACCCTTTTACTTACAAGTTGCTGCTAACACCATCTGTATCCGTGTAATGAAACCGAACGCGATCGATGTTCTTAGAATAATAATCAAATATTGCTAAATGAAATAGAAATTAAAACCAACAGTTATGATGAAAACTACAATGTAATACTTATGTCCAAAATCAACTTTTACCACATAATAGGCACACATCATTTACTATACATTAAAATCAACAGAAAACAAATTTGAGACCGCTTGTTCTTTATTTATTGCCACCTGTAGTGTGCATATGCTCTGTTGGCCTCACACAAACGATGCAAGTCTTGTTTTCTTTTAACAACTTTTCCAGTATTGTTGGCAGCATCAAGAAGTTCCCACGCAAACTGTTTTGGGAAGTGGACTGTTCTTTCCTTTTCGTATGTAGCTTCTAACAGCCACTTTATTGCCAGAAACAAAGATCTCTTCTCAGTAATGGGGCCTGGAACCTGAAAAGAAAATATTACAATTTAATATTCAGTACATAAAATAGTTTTGAAAAAAAAAAAGGTGGAAAACCTAAGAGAAAGTGTATTTTACTAATACAACTTTCTTTTTATTATTTTATGAATTAAGATAACCACAGACACTTGATATAGTATAAGATCCCACTGTAAAAATCTGCAGGTGATAAACTAGATTTTTATGAATGATTCTTAATACTAGAATAGATTATCATCTAGCTGCAACTAGGTTTTCTTTATGTGTGTTTTTTAAACTTTGCTCTGCACTAGGAATTTCTCCTGCATAGGTGAGTATGCAACATCATTTAGGTCTCAGTTAGCCGCCATTTATGGGTTTTCAGGTTTAGCAGGTAAACTGGCAACACTGGCAAGATTGTGGTTAACAGATAGCTGAGACCCTTATTTTTCCTATTTTCAACACCATTTTCTATATAAATTCACTTGAAAACTTATATATTAGGGGTTAACTAACAAACATAAATTTCAATTCATTGAATTAATGAATGTGATATTTCCAGGCAAAGCTACAGCAAACTATTCTACTATCAAATTTCATTCATGAAAATTGAGTTTAATCAAAATCAAAAATACAGGACCAGCAGATTTTTGCAGTCTGATCTTATGCTATTAGTGAGTGAACAAGATATTTTTTTGTATTATAAGAGTTTATAGTAGTTTATTCTTTAATAGTTCTGCCTAGCGAGCATGGGCGTAACCATGACATTTGTGACATGACATGATAAATTATGTCATATCTTACAATTTGTCTTAAATGCTAGCACGGGTCAAACATGTGACATATTTTAAAGGCGCAACATGCCTTTCTTGTTGCTGCCCGGCGAGCACGGCCTACTGTGACATGGCTTGATTCACACATTTCATCGCAGTTTGGGCGATAACGCCATTTTGTCCTAAATAATAGCACCGGCGGCGTGAGAAAATTTCCTGACGTTTGTTTGGGACTCATCGGGTCTTAATTGCTAATACGGGCGCACCGATTTTGTCACAAATGTCACATTTTGACAGATGATTTAGAAAAATGTATCACTTTCGTTCGGAGGTGGTGATAAAATTTTATAGTTGAAAAAAATATATTTGCCTTCTAATTACTGCACCAAATGGCAATAAATTCATTTTGTGTGTATGGTGATCAATGCTAATTAATTAATTGAAATGTTACAGGATTATTAATTCATTTTATATTATTACTTTTTCATAATTGTATTTTTTTTTTATTGTTGTTCTTATTTTAATTACGATTATTTTTTTTATAATTATTTTCTTTTATACCATATTCTTCTTGCTTTCTACATTTTTAAATGTTTCTTAAATAAAATCCCCAAAAAACATTTAAAATATAAAAAATAGGGGCCCACCGGTATTGGTCCAAGCTATTATATTTTTTAGTAATTATATATTAGGGGGTAGCAAAGGGGGGGGCTAAATTTTGGTTATTTTTGGCCTAGGACATACCGTTTTCGAGATATCATTTTGGAAATATGCAAAATAAAATAAGATACGGAGGCCCATAATTCGGCAACAGTGCGTCGTAGGGCTATGCTTCTCAGAACATAAATGGTTTTTATGGCCAAGGTTAAACCGAAACTACAATAAAATTGGAAAATTTCCGAAAAAGAAAAAAATAAACGTCAAGAAGTTATGCCACAAGTCAAGAAAATATCTCACGCCGCCGTGCTAGCATAAAAGACAAAATGAGTTTATCGCCCAAACTGTGATTAAAAGTGTGACTTAAGCGATGTCACAGTAGGCCATGCTCGCCGGGCTGTTCCTGTTGATTGAATACTACCCAAATTTGGTCATTTTACTACATAAGATGTCGTAGACAGCTCACATGCTGGTTGTGCAGGACTTGAAATTGGCAAAATTTACCTGATATGTGATGCCTCCTCTTTTGATAGGTTGGAGTTGGAGAAGTGGCTTTGCATTCTCAACAGCTTTGTACAGAATTTTCTTCGGATCTAGCTCTATTTTAGCCTTCGACTCAGGTGTTGATGCTAAGTGGTAGCGTTCAATCTGTGACCTCTTAATATTTTCAAATGATTTCTCAACAAGACTGCGAGCCAACTGTTTTTTTCCCATTTCCATGACATGGTTGATAAGTTTGCTATAACAGAAACATGATATCTATTAGCTGAAAAGTATTGATCACTTCTTCTTAGCATGTCCACGACGAACAGATTAATTTTTGACCCTGCCGGCAAAAGAGGGGTGCTATAAATTCCACGTGTGTTGCTGTGTACCTGTGTATCGGAGTAACTGTGTCTCTGTCTGTGGTCTAAATGGATGAACCGATTTTGATTGAATTTTTTTTGTTTGAAAAGTGATTTTGTTGGGAGTGTTCTTAGCTATGTTTGAATAAAATCGGTTCAGCCGTTCAAAAGTTATGGGCGTTTTACTGTTTGAATCGGGGTGATTTCGCAAGATAAATGAAACGGGATTTTTAATTTTTTTAAATTTTCCTTGTAGTTAAATGCCTTGCCTGGCCCAGAATGCAGCCACAGCAGCGCCCTCTGCTGACGCAGTCATAAGGTCCTCACATGGACAGAGAATAGGACATGTGGCACAAGACAAAGCAATAAATTTTGTAAATAAAGATCTCTATAGTGACAATTCAATCGCCAACAAATAATCCTTAATTAAATCAACTCAAAGTACAGTATGTGACACGAAAGATGAGACTTGACAAACCATGTGGTTATTTAGATTTAAAGGTCTCTTTAGTGTTATGAGGTTTGAGGGCAGGCATGGACCATCGCTCGTCAAGTCTCATCTTTCGTGCCACGCACTGTAACATATGTGTAATACAAAACAACTGAGCAATTTCACTTGGTTGGGTTAGAGTTCTTTATTTACAAAATTTATAAGTTCTCGTGATGGGGACTTTAGTTCAAAATAACAGTAGAATCCGATTAGACTTGAAGCTAACCCCAATATAGTTGGAAAAAGTCTTGGCAGATTGATAGTACAAAATAACACTTGCTATTAACTTTTTTACTACTGTTTATATCAGGGTTCAACCTCAACCCTGATATAAACAGTCAATACCACAGACATAAATTGAAATAGATAACGCAAGTCCCTCCATCTGTATAAAAACCAAGCATGCCACTTTTTCACAAAAAATTGAAAAACAAATTTACTAACTAATGAAAGAAAACATTTCCAATGCCTCGGCCAACTTTTTCTATACATTCTTTACAGCTCAATATGGCATAAAAAGGTATTTTTCTAGATTTCAGTGGATTTCGGGTTAAAGCTTAGATTACAATCATTTGTCGTAACTTTAGTCTGTTTTTTGGCACACGAAGTACATACAATCACATCATCTAGTTAGATTTATTTCTGTGGTAAGTACTAAAAAAAGTTTTATTAAGAATACATTTTGCCCAAAACATAACGATGCCTTAGTTCACAATTGCACTAACTACAAAATTTTCATTTTTGAGGAGAGAGCTTTAAAGTTTTTCAAAGTTTAGACGAGAACAGTAGAAAATCCAAGTAAAATAACAAAAAAAATATGCATCTATTCATAAGACTAGTCCTTTTACTCCATCATATCTCAATATTGTAATATTAGTTTAAACGTTACCTTTTCAAAATGGCCAAATAAACATAAAACCCCCCATTTAATACATTTGTGCACTAAGATTGATTATGCTGACTGGCATTAAGTGAAAAACTCTATACTATTGCAAATGTATATAATACGTTTGTGTTTTGAAATTTCATGCAGTTGAGAAACTTAAAATCAGTTAAAGTATATCTTGATTGGTTTTACAAAAATAAAGACCATTAGTATAATACCACATTCATGGAACATTAAACGAACTCATTTAATACAATTGTGACCCACGGTTTTGGTAGATAGAGACGGAATAACGGTATTTCGATGCGCGGAAACGAAAGAGCATGACATTTAGTGTATTTGGCATTAAAAAAGTAAAAATTGAAAATTTTGTAGTTAGTGCAATTGTGAACTAAGGCATCGATAACTTGTTTATATAAAACTATTGTAAATACTTACTTTACCAATGGATCATGGTATACAGAGCTGGTTTCATAGACAGCTGGTGGCCTCACAGGCAAAGCAGCAATCTTACTCAACTCTGAACTTTCAATAAGTTTAGCTTGATCTTCTTTTCTAAAGACTGGATTTTGAAAATAGTCTGGGAAGGTGGTAGGCCTTGAATATTCCCTGGATTGCAGTACTCCTGAAATCCTATATTTCAAACATAGAGATGAGTGAGTTGGCCAGTAGTATTTACTAAATGAAAAGTCTCAAATAATTTTATTGCAAGACTATGCCTATACTATGACTATTATTATGGTAGTAATGATAATCTGCTGCACAAACGCTTGTATTGATTGGGTACTTCTGAAACTTACATACGTGATTAGAACAATAAATTAATGCAGGCGTCTGTACTTTAGCATTGATTGCATCGCACTGTCTGTCATAGACGAGCTGCATGAATTACTTTTTAAGTTGGGGACGAGAAAAACCTATTATTGCTCAAGTGGACATCGAATTATCTTAATGTGTTACATAAAGTACATACCTAGGAAGCAAATACGAAGATGGGTGCCATGGCATACATTTATTCAAAAGCCTGATATTATTAGCCATGTTGTTGCTTTAATTGGTCTCGAATACAAATAATCCAGTCGTTTACGGAATCATCAGCACAACATAACCCTACTTTTTGCTTGGTTTTGGTTTCACCGCTGACAGAAGTGACAGAACAGACCACAGAACAATAATACTCCAAGAGGAACAGACAGATGTCAAATGACTGTTTTTTTTTTTTCGTTCGCCCTTCTCGCGCAGGCTAAGGTCTTGGACCATACCGCCTCGTCTTCAGTGCAATTTTAACATTCTTTAGTATGCATTAGAATACGGGTGTAACAGATTCTAATGGTTTTTGGAGTATTTGGCAGCAAATTGTATCGAGTCAGCCTTCCCAATAAGCTTTGCGGAGGTAATCAATACTACAATAAAATTCTCCGCTCCACTATCCTGAGATCGCTTCTGTCAATGATTTCACATATTGTCCAGTTGCGTAGACAGTTGAGACACAAAACTACACCAATTTTATATCACAACATCCACTAGGAATCAATTTGCAAATAATATTAACAGCCGCTGAACTTCACTCGAAAAAATCCCGCCAAAAACTCTCTCAAATGACTGAACGCTGAATGTCAAATAATATAATTTAATTGTTTCAAAATCAAAAATTATTATTACTTTCTATCTCAATGGTTTATTTATGGTAATAGAAAAAAAACAAAGCCTGATTTAACGTTTTACTTTGATAGGATCATGCACTGGCTTTTGAGACACTAGAAACCATACCCACTATATAATAAACCGGCCTTTTCACGATGGTAGGGTATGAACGGTACTCACTGCGAGCATTCGCTACTCGATTACATTCATTGCACGATCTTTTGTAACGCGTCGAACATCCCTCACTCGAAAACAGTTATTGCTCTAAGTTCTCATTTTCAAATAGAAGGCTTTTAATGCAGCTTTGCTTATGCTTTATATATTTTCAGTAAATAAATAGGTTAGGTTAGGTCAGGCTTTAGACAGTTCCCCCCCGGTGGGTTCCCGCATTGTCGAGGCGGGGGGGCTCAGTAGCCGTGGCTTGGACAACCACGGTGAAGCCAAGAGGAAACCGAGGAGGGGCCGCTCGTCAGGGCTTTTGCCGACAAGCCGACGACGTAGGGGCCAACATGTAGGTTGCGGTGTTGCCTAGGCGGACCGCGATGTGGTATGGAAGGCATCGCGGCTGAGGGTCGGAGGCCGCGGCGGGAGAGGAGTGCCGATATTACGGTGCGCCGCTCGCCCTACCCTCCGCGGCCTGCACGGGGTCGCCACCGTCTGATGGCGGACGCGGTGGGGCCGCAGGGGAGGAGGAGTGTCGGTATAACTCTGGCCGCTCTCCCTATCCCCTGCGGCCGAAAAGTGGTAGGTGGCGGGGCCACTGTCCTGACCCGTCACAGGGGGACCAAGGGTGCCATACACGGGGTTGTCTGGTACCCATTTGCTGGTTTGGTCCCCGGGGTGGTCACGGCGTACTGTGTGTTCTGGTGCGCCGGTGATGGGGGTAAACCCCAGAAGAGGGTCCGGAGACGGACAGCCGCGGCGGGTTCGCGGATGTATGCTAACGCGTTCCCGTGTTCCCGCCATAAGCGGCACAGGAGGACACCGTGGACTTTTAGTGGGTTAGAGTCCCACATAACTGCGCTATCTCCCCGTGGTGGCGCAGTATGCATGAGCATTTCTCCACGCTAAAAAAAAAAAAAAAAAAGCTTTAGACAGTTAAGAGTTCCCAAAATATCGACCTTATTGACTAGGAATGGTAGAGTGACCCAGTATTCAGGGCCCTAAATACCGTGTAGTGTAATAAGCCCTTCAACCCTAATTGGGTTCTATTACCGCAAACCTCATTAGTTGGTTAACTGACATGAAATTATTTGGTTATAGGCTTCACTTTGTTGTTTGCAACGTTCCATCTTGACTTTTTATTCGATCTTTGAGGTACACCAGTAACTTACATTACCAAAGTAACAACCTACTTTTCTCCATAGCAGAAAATAAAAAGCTACCAAAACACCATGTTCTCACTCCTGCTACTTGCAATCTAAAGTATTATTATTCTTTGCCAAAATTAGGTAGGTATATATATTTTAAAATCCCGATTGCGCTTGTTCGGTGACTGTGTCCCATTTGCTCGACTGTCCCAAATCTTGTTTCATCTTTACCCCTGATGATCTGAACACTGCCTCCGACTCCGCAATAGCCACCTACTGGGACAAAACACTATACGTGGGACACTCAGAAAGTTTTGCGAAACTAAAAAAAATTGTTCTATAAGTACATATATTTTTATTAAATCTTTTCAAAGTACTTTCCACCAGCCTCTATACAAAGATTCATGCGCCTAAACCAGTTTTCAAAACACTTTTTCCAGTCCGCCGCAGACACCTCGTTTACAGCCTGCTCGAACGCAGCCAGCGCATCTTCCGGCGACGAAAATTGTATCCCTTTGAGCAGATTTTTTATTTTTGGGAATAAAAAGAAGTCACACGGTGCTAGATCAGGGCTGTAAGGAGGGTGACCCAGGAGTTTGACTGGCGTGCTGTCCAGGAAGTCCCTCGTTTTGAGTGCGGTGTGCGCAGGTGCATTGTCGTGGTGGAGCAGTAGCCCGCGGAGCCCTGTGTTTGGTCGCTTGTTGCTTATAACAGAGAAAACTTCTGGCAAACATTTGGTAGTATACCATTCGGCATTAATGCTTCTTTGATCCCGTAAGGGAATTGATACCAAGTGGCCAGTCAAATTAAAAAAGCTAGCGATCAAAATCTTACCCCCGCTTCTAGATCGCTTCACTTTGGTAGGCGTTGGCTCATTTTGAAACACCCAAACAGTCGACTGGCGCTTGGTTCCTGGGTCGTATTGATAAATCCAGGACTCATCACCTGTAACGATGTCGTAAACACGCCGAGACGAGCCTGCTTCAAATTTGTTAAGCATATCACGGCACCATTCCACCCGGGCCTGCTTCTGAGCATCGGTGAGGTTGTGCGGCACCCAGCGTGATACTATCCTCCTCACGCGAAGATGGCTGTGTAGAATCTCGTGAACGCTTCCCGATCCAATCTTCAATATGTGTTGAATCTCCTGATATGTAATTCGCCTATTGTCTTGGATTAAATTTTTCACTGCTAGCACGTTTTCTTCGGTAACAGCCGTCAAAGGGCGACCGCTTCTTTCGTCATCCCCCAAAGTTGGTCGACCGCGCTTGAATTCGTTATACCAACGATACACGGTTGCCTTGGAAGGGCCTTCATCCATGAATGCCATTTGAAGTCTATCGTACGATTCATCCGGTTTCAGGCGACACTTGAAATCGTATAAAATCATAGCTCTAAAATGTTCCCGGCGCAGATCCATATTTCAGTGAGACACAATACTTTGAATTAACTCGCAAAAAATGTGGAGGGAAATTTTGAAATTGGAACTTACTTATTTTTACTTATAAATAATCATATTTTCGAAAAACATTATAACTGGCCAGTCTCCCATATATAAAAACTTTTTTTCGCAATACTTTCTGAGGGGCCTGGTAGCGATCGATAAACCGTCGATACAAAAAGGAAAATTTAGTTTAATTTTGATTGATTGATTGTTTAATTTTGACTAGTTTAGAAACACAAGATATTAATAATAAGGTTAATATCAGACCTCACCTGTGTTTTTAAGCTATCGTATTGAAAATTGAATTCTAAACTTCTTGCTGTGCATAGAGAATAAAAAAATTGGGAAACAAAGATTTTCTCTTGATCTGACCTCATAATGACTTATTATCAACTAGCTGTGTCCGTGGCTTCGCTCCCGACAACTGCCTACCCTACCCATAGTCATTGCTCTGATACTCACCTATTTTATTTTGTCAATTATTTTTTTAGGGTATTTAACAGTAATCTTTGTTTTAGGGTCATTCTTCCAACCGTCATTCAGAAAATGACGTCAAATGCACAACGCCATCTATCGAATATGGAGTTGGAGTTCAACTGTCCCAGTATCAGAATAGGGAACATTACTGCCAATTGCTCCCGCCAGATGGCGCTTGAAGGATAAAAGTAAACAAAAACATAACAACATGGCGTCTACTACAGTTTGTGTTAGTGGTTACCGAACTATTTTTACTGTTTTAAGTATAACTTGTGTTCAAAAACTAAATAATAATATTGCTAGCTGTTGGTCAAGAATGCATCAGTGTTGTGTTTATGGATGCAGAAATAAAACCGGCCATATGATCCCAGAAAACGCCAATATTCGCAAGCAATGGGAAATTACTATTCATCGCAGGAATTTTACAAAAAAGTCAAGGCTGTGTCCTGACCGTTCTAAAGCGGAATATTTAATAAAGAAGGTATTTTACAGGTCAGTGTATTATCCTAAGGCAACCTTTATTCAAATAATAACAGTAATTATTATGTTTAATGCTATAGACATTAAAAAGAAGGTACATAACATTGTGTACTAATTAAACACAACAACAAAATGGTTTTAATGTCTACATAAATACGCATGTTTAACCATATGGTGTTAATAAAACCTAATTTATACTTACAGGACTGAAACTAAATAGAAAAATATTAAATAAGGGGGTTACCTACCATTGTTTGGAGAAAAAAGAGTCGATGAAAGATAAACAGAGAAGGAAACTTTGAACAAATTGAGGAGAAACAATCAGCACTTTAAATTTCCGGTGCTGTTGGAATAAGTTTCACAATAATGTCTTAAAAATAGTGTTTCAAAAAGCTTAATTTAATTTGTGGTAAAACAATAAGAAAACACCTTTTGTAAGTAGAATAACTTGGCCCTTAAGAATGTAACTTTGATATCATGGATATACCCAAATAGCCTAGATTTAGACTCAACTCTGGACCTAAGTTTCATGACAATAACCCTTCTAAAACTCTTGTTAATTTATGTCAAATATTGCAAATAAAGAAATATATTTCTTTTTAACTTAATTTGATACTAATATAGATTCAGTACCTACTCTCAGAAATAATAAGTTTCACCGGTTACTTACTTTAACAGTTGGTCTATTTTTAACGGTTTTGACACATTACTCAGGTTGACCAGGATTTCTCCGATTATATTGTTTATGAATTGTATTAGTAATCAATCCTAAGAAAAATAAATAACATACAAGTACGAAGAATTTTCATTTATTTCTTGTTATAATTAAGTAACACACAGTAGGTACATTTTAATAGCACAGCACTGAAATTTAGGTAAATGTAGATACTTATTTTATACACAACTATCTAGCCCTTGACTCTTCTTGAAAATAGGTGTGATCCTATGTTATGACAATATTGACAATGGAAAATAACACCACTCAAAACAAATTTTGTGTGTATTCTAGATGTTAATTTCAGTTTTCATCCAGGTGACACATAAAAATAATAATATATATTTTGTTGTTGTAAAAATAGGTACTGATATTTTCATGGAGGCCTTAGACCGGGTGGTGCAATAAAACATAATAACAAGCATTAGCTGCGAATGCCATTCTAACGTGCAGCAGATACGCAGATACATTTTCAGTCCTTTTTCTATGTTGAGATCAAACCTGAAAGAATGAAGACAGTAGATGTAAATGAAATGTAATAATATCAAGTGCCAATAAACTTATTTATGATTCAATGACAAGATTTCTAATTTTAGAGTAAGAACTATCAAAACAAAGATATTTAATATATGCTTTTACAAATCACCTTCTTAAAAGAATAAATATATTTATTCGAAATGATTAAGGGTGGTAAGGAAGTCAGCGTTTAGGTCTTTGGTAAGGCTTTTGGCAATTAATAGTGCATTGGACTGCTGTCCACCATCAAAATGAAACCGTGTGCATAACGGTTCCACTGCAAAGTAATTATGTAAGTCATATAAAATAAACCTGGAAGTATTGTTTTGAATTTTAATTGGAAGTACATTGATCTCATTACATATTAAATTGATATAATATCTGCAAGTTACACAAGATTTTCAATGTTCGCATTCATATTCGTACCTTTCAACTAAATCCGTTTTCTTTTTCCTTTTACTGATGCACCGCGCTCTTGAAGCCGGGTTTTTAGGTACAGTATGGTCTGATTTCCTCAATTATTAGTTAGCTCCATTTTTCTTTCACTATTAGCACATGCTATTAGTTTTATATTTTGTATGCTTAAACTGCGAAATATTGCAGCTCGACTTTGACAGTATAAAAAAAAACGTAGTGTTACATACTCTTTGGTATAGTTTGTTAACCTCCCGGCTTAGGGTATATATGTTCTGTGATTATCCTTTGTTTTCAGTGGCGCCATCTGAGCTCAGCTTTGCGGATAGTTCCCTATTGCGTGAATTGTGAATTTTACTTCTTCAACATTTTAAAGGTCTCTTGAACCTTGAAATTTTGATTGAAATCTTGAACTATAATTTCATACGGATACGGATCATGTTTCCGCGCCGCCCGCCGAATCTGATGACGTCATCCGCACGGGCTGGTGGAATCAGTATACCTACCGCATTTTGCTGAAATGCGGGTCGTGCGGCGCGGATAGGTGCGCGAGGCTGCATACTGTTTCCTACGATTTCTATAAAGATTTATAAAATGTGATGACTGCGGCGCATGCGACTCCTGCGGCGCGGATAGGTGCGCGACCTTTCAAGTTACCCACGCACAATTTTTATTTATAAAAGGTAACTTTACCGGTTTCATACATTTTACGTGATGCGTGCAGAAATAAACAGACAAAAATGCCAAAAATGCTGGAAATGGGTTCTGTTGGTTATCCTTTAACACCCTAGCTAGCTATTATTTTTGATGTAGGTACAAAAACGACTTTTCTTCAGATTTAATAAAGGTATTGATAACAAATTAATACTGTAAGACATAAGAATAGTATAAAAGAATGTAATATAAAAAAAAAAACTGAAAATACCAAATCACCTAAGAATTCTACTAACATAATTCTAAATTTTAAAATGTTGTCACTTTAAACATTTAAAAAATAAATGAAAAGAGAAATTAATATACAAAATAAATTTATTTTAATAATATGTATATTAAAATCAATAATGTACTCTGAAATTTCACAATAGGTAAAACTTTAATTATAAATCTTTACTAAGTTATTGTATATCGCGTTTGTGCTTTTTAAATGGTTTGTAAAGGGGAGCTTCTGGTTGCTTCTGTTCAGACTCTACTATTCTACTATGCCTCTTAACTTTGTCACTTTCAGCATTCTTCGTTTTTGTCAAACCAAATTTTCCATTAACTGCCTGAGTGTGATTGTCAGCTGCTGCACTATTCTTTGGGTCACTTGTTATTTTGGAGTTATTTTTTGAAGTTGAATGTGGAAGCCCGTCTCCAATTTGTTTTTGTATGTACGGCTTAGTCTTGTCAAAGTTAACATATGATACATTAATTGCGTGTGCCGGTTTTTTATCCACTTCTTCTTCATCATCCCCATCTGGTCCTAATTTGACACATCTGAAATGAAAATAAATACATGAAAAGTCAATATGAGAGAGACTGAGAGAATAATTGAACCTGGCAATTAATATTCATTTATTTTAATATATTTATATTAATATTCATCATACTAAAAGTTTTTCATACTAAAACAATTAATATTCATTTATTTTAATATATTTATATTAATATTCATCATACTAAAAGTTTTTCATACTAAAACAATTAATATTCATTTATTTTAATATATTAATATTAATATTCATCATACTAAAAGAGTTATGAATATAGATGTAAATGGATGGAGCGGGAGGGGACTGCCAAAGAAAAGATGGATGGACTGTATGAGGAGTGATATGAAAGAAAAGGGCGTCAGTGATGGAGTGACGGAGGACAGGATGGTATGGAAGAAGAAAACGTGTTGCGCCGACCCCAAGTAACATGGACAAGGGCAGGAAGATGATGATGAATTAATATTCATTAACTGCCAGGTTCCAGTCACGGACCTCTTTCCTAAGATATTTTAGATGTTGACCAGCAAGTTATTTCCCATCTATTGCTCAATCATTTAAGTAACAGCTTCCTTTTCAGTACCATCATTTACAAATTGGAATGTTATTTTATTTTAAGCTTCTTAAATAATTGTCCAAACAGCTGTGCTGTCAATGCGAAAAGTGCCCAAAACACTGGCAGAATTGCCACATTGAATGGCACTGCTTAATCTTTGTCATAATTAGGTTGTGGCAATTACCGATTACGGTGCAGATACCCCTCTTAAAATGAGAATCACGTCTTAACGGGCTAGTTGTAATATTTTGGAAAAAAAATATGTTACATAAGACTATTTGCTTAATAATTTGATCTAAGAAAAAACTAAATTTTGGGCCGCATGGGTGTGAAACGATGCACTTGTTTTGTTCCCTCAAGGTTGATGGCATTATTCGGCTTCGGTCAGGTACTAGACACAAGAGACAATAATTCACTGAATACTAAAAAACCTAAAAATACATGTTTCATCTCAAAGATACCTCTCATCCAGCTCTCCTCTGATATATGGAAGGGCTCCATAAAGATCTAACACAACTATCCTAAATGTAACCTCCTGGCCTTCCTGGACATTTGAGCCAACCCACATGTTTCCTGGCTCTTCTGTTGGTCTTGGAATTACGACATTGAACACCCTGAAATAAACATTGCATAACAATTTAATAAACCAAAAACACTTTATACATCTGTGATTGCACAATGTTTGATATGAGTGGGAAATACAAATAGGTTTGTTGTCTATTACGAAATTGTCAATAATGTTGAAAACAAGTATTGTAAATGCATTTCAGATTTTAGAAACTGTTATTGATAAAGATTAATTTTATTAAGCTTTTGTTACTCTTACCTGTGCACAAGAATGCCTAAATGTGTGGTACTTTTTTTATTCACAATGCCTGTCAGTGTTGCTCCTACAAAAGGGCGAAAAATGAAGTAGTCTGCCTGAACTTGAAAGTGAATATCTGCATTATCATTTCTGATGGTTCCAACGTTTTGCAGGATTCTGAGGTTTTTGTAACTTAAAAGAATTCCATTGAACCTGTAAAATGGGATTAATTTCTATTTATAGGTATTGGGCATACGAAAATACAACACTTACTATAAGTAGGTTTTATGATTATGAGATGAGAGAAGTAGAGATAGAATACATACGATTTTTTTTATAACTTACTCTTTATCAAACTTTCCTATTTTGTAGTCCAACAAGTTTTTTATAGATTCCTTGAGGTTTCCAAGACACCAAGGTTGTAAGGCTAGATTTTGTGTCACTTGCTTTTCAAGAATACACGAATTCTTATCATTAGCTAATTTTTTTAACTCTTTGAAATCAAATTTTATAATTGTTGACATTTTATCACCGCATAAATAAATTTTAATTCAATTCAATAACAAAACACCAACCAAAAACCAAATGTAAATATTTTTTTTGACATCTCGTCGTCGCATCCCAAACATTTGTTTTTTTTTACAGCAAAATAACCATAGATAATATACACGATACATTCCAGTCAGTCATCCATAGAGAATAGAAATCAAAAGAGGAAAATGAGGACAGTAACAACAGATTATTATAAAATTCTACTAAACAAATATTCTGATGCATTTATCAGTATTATAAATTTTATTTGTTTATAACTTTAAATTTAATTATCTATAATAATGGAAAATACCAGAAAATACAGATGGATATGGTGTGGTAGCGCCATACCGCATCTGTCTGAATTTTCCATTATTCATTGTCTGAATGTATTTCCATGCTGCGCGCTTGTTCTGTGCCATTGTTTTCGTTGGGAAACTTGCATCCCGGCAACATCAGCATCACCTCGCTGGGAGTCAACCCGTTCTACACAGTCGAAACAACCGCCCAATTCAACCAAGACCGTCTTGACCTTGGTCGTATTGTGGTAAAAATTATCGTGTAGACGGTGGTTGGCCAACCAAATTTAGTTGACCTTTCAACAACCTTGGTTGGGAGGTACGTATGCGCTTGCGACCAAGGGCAAATATAGGACGTTGACTCTTGGTCCGGTTACTTTGTTTATCTTCGCATACAACTTTATGAACTATAGCCACTCCAACATTCTGATATTTTGTAAGGTTATAAGACGCCATCTCTTGCATGTAAACATGCAAGAGATAGCCCGCAAATAAAAAAAATAACTAAAAGAAGAAAAGGTAAATTAATAAAAGTTAAGTTTATCCATTTCCCGTTGAATTTTACCTTTCTTTCTACTTCGATATACGTCTATCTTCTATCATCGACCCGTGCGGCTGTAATTAATTATCTTCAAGATTTTAGGTTAAGCAACGCTTGCATTGGTCGGTGCATGGATGAGTGACCATTTCAACATACCGAGATCCCTCTGTGCTTCGGCAATCACGTTATTGTTATGTATATTGTTAAGCCGTTACTTTGACAGTCGTTATTTATAACCTCGCACGCACGTGCGAGATATCGCGTAGTCTAAGTTGTTCTGAAGCCACACACGAAATGCACACCACACCGTCCGCGGACGTTGTTGGCTGACAAGAACATCCAGCGGGCCAGATTTCTATCGGACATCTCAACGCCCAAGGTCACGTCCGCGTCTTACGTCCGATAGTTTGCTCAATTTAATGTACATTCATTACCCAGATACTCTTTATGTGTGTAATAATCTCACAGCGCTGGTTTTTCAAGGCACCTAGGCGACACATTTCCGCCCAGTGGCGCGCCCAGCTGAGGATGTATGGTACCCGCCTGTACGCTTCCAGAGCTAGCCTGTTACAGGCACGCCTCAATTGCGGCGAAAAGGCCCCTCTTTGAGGAGTGGCTTGAGAGGCGCAACGGATTCCTCACCTTCCACCTGACGCAGGTCCTCACCGGACGCGTCTGTTTCGGGAGGTTTCTGTTCAGGATTAGGCGGGAGGAAACGCCCGGGTGTCACCATTGTTTGGATCGCCTGAAAGACACAGTGGAGCATACGGTGGAGATCTGCCCCGCTTGGGCTGGGCACCGCCGTGTACTCGTGGAGGCGATCGGCGGTGGCAACCTCTCGCGTCCAGCCCTGGTTCAGGCCATATTACGGAGCGAGAGGGTATGGGAAGCTGTCTCCTCGTTCTGCGAAGCAGTAATTCTCGCGAAGGAGGAGGCGGAACGCGTGAGGGAGACGCAACGGAGACACCCTCACGCCCCTAGCCACCGTTGGAGACGCCCTGGGCGTCGGGAGTCGCAAGCCGATTCCTGGCCACCGTAGGCGCGGGCTTGCGGGCGGTGAGTAATGGGTAGCTCGCCGTCCGGTAAGGACCAGGCCCGTGTTGACGGCGCGTTGTGTCCCACGCGCGCCTGTCGACCACCATCCTGTATACCCTGTCTTTCAGGAAGGAAGATACCACTTTTACAACGCGACGGGACGCATTGGACCTAGACATTTTGTAGATGAGGTCCTCGTGCCAGACACGGTCGAAGGCCTTCTCCATGTCTAGGAATACTGCGACTGCGTGCTCCTTTTTATTTAGCACCGCTGTGAGCCGCAGCCTAATTGTGTAAGTTTCTTTCCCAAAAACGACTTGTCGCATGCAAAAAGTCGTTTTTGGGAAAGAAACAGATTGTTTCCTTTGCTGAATTCACTTACACAATTAGGCTGCAGGTGTAGTACCCTAGACAGCTGGAGCGTCGTGCTATGCCCCGAGCGGAACCCAAACTGTTCCGGTCTCGGTGTCTAGTGCGGTGTGAGAGGTCGCAGCAGGAGTGCTTCGAACACCTTGGAGATGGTGGCAAGAAGCGTGGTGGGCCGAAAGCTCTCAGGCTTCAGCACGTTATTGTGCGCCTTGGGCAGCATTACGACGCGCCCCTCCTTCCAACACGAAGGAAAGGTCCCAGTGCGCAGTACCCCCGTGAACAGGCGCACCAGCACTGCTACCATTCAGTAGGGCAGGTGGCGCAGCGCTGTATTGGTGATGCGGAATCCCCACCATTTTCCACACTGCTATAAATAATCTCACAATTAGGTCAATAATCAATTCCTATGCAATGAAACCATTTTAAAACGTATCAAGACAAATTAGGTATTAAATATCGCCTATTTAGTCATTCCTAATGAATATTCGAAAGAATATTGATATTAGTTCATCAGTCTTATCAGTCTTGTAGGTAGGTACCTACTAATTGTCTCAAAGGACTTGCAATACTAAAATAGCAATATAAAACATCAAAAATTACATTTAAATATTTTATAGGAATATCATCATTGTGGCTATGTTATTTAGAGTTCTTTCCTGTACTGGTACACACAATAATATTTACTTAGGTGGGTACTCTTACAATTGTAGGTATTTGACTACACAATATAATTTAGGTAGGTACCTACTACGACATTTGTCGGTAGGTGCTTAAAAATATGACAGTTTGTATTATTTAGCAAACCATTGTGACTTAAAAAGTGAAAATTCATGATTTAATGACGCCACACGCACTTCCAATTCTAACAAGCGCTTTGGTAGGTAGTCATTGTGTCAAAATTGCCCGGTGTACTATCATGTGCTCATACTGCTCTTAACACACGTTACTAAGCTACATTAAATTCAAATTTGGTTCAGTGTATCGTCTTAATTCGTCTAATTAGAACGTAAGTGACACAAAATACTTTTAACTGATTTACCGTTCGATTTTTAAAAAAATAATTAATTTTAGATTTTTCTACAGTTTATAATGTTGCATTCTAATAAACTACTGTTGAATGAGCATTTAATATACGTTTAAAGCATTATCTTTTCGAATACCTTGCTGAAAACCGGCAGCATGGATACTGGTATATAATAAAATTATTATTTGTATCTTTACTGTTCCCGGTTTTGAAAAGTGGTATAAACTTACTATGTTTCATTAGATACGGAAAGACTCCTTGAATGTCCTTGATCTACACACCTTATAGCTTACAGCCGTACATAGCTTTAAACCTTAAAGCTATGTACGGTGCTATAGTCTAAATAATGGAGGTACAAGCTTTGATGGACATTCCCCATAGATCTTCAGTCGGTATGACTTGATTTGCTTAAAAACTTTTATTACTGTTATGGGGTTTATATGTGAAAAGTTAAATTCAGTGGGGCTGGCTGAGGCGCCGATTCCCTTGAGTAGCTGATTTTAAAATGAGAATCACGTCTAAACGGCTAGTCGTTATTTATTGGAAAAAATATATGTTATATTAGACCGTTTTCTTAATAATTTCATCTGCATTTGAGCAAATTTTGAGTTTTATTCGTATAACATAGTGTAATTAATTTGTAAAGTTGTGTCTAAATCGGATAAAAACACGACAATCACACCAAAACCGCTAGGCGTATTTTAATGAAATCGACACCATATCAAAGACAATTTAATTATCTACATTTTGATCTGACGGTTTTTTTTTAAAGTCATATAATAATAAGGAAAGTACAACAAATTACTAAATTTTGCGTCGCGCGGGTGTGAAACGAGTGCGCGTTTTGTTTCCTCAAGGTCGTTGGCGTTAGTCGTCGTCTTAATAAACCAAAAGCAAGCGAGGGCGAAGAATGTATGGCTCCAGTAGTTTTAATTGGGATGCTGGTAAATAGATTTACAAATTCTTGAGCAACTTTTTATTTATATACTATATAGCGTTTACTTTGTGTAAATTATTCCATCACTGCTCTTAAAAGTCAAAACGGTGAAGGAAAACATCGTGAGGAAACCGGCACTAGGCCCGCGTGTGCGTGGATTCTGGAGAGAGGAGGCCTGGGTCTCATCAGTGGGAACATTTAAAAAGGCTTATGATGATGATGAGATGGCCGACGTGGCAAAATCTGATGGGAAACGAATGTTCCTTCTCTATATTAATGCGTTTTATTTCAAGTAAACAGCTGATATTAAAGAAAGCACAACTATTATATCCCAGAATCTAACAACACTGTTTTTTTTCAACAGGCTCTGCCACCACAAGAGCTGAATAAGCTAACCTAAGCGAACCTACCAGCAGCCCTAGGGCGCCAGTCTCTGTAACCTGCACCGCTGGTGACAATGCCCGGCGTGTTGAGACCTGTGGACGCGCAGCAGCAGGCCGAGGGGGATCTTGATGTAGATGATGCCTTAGCGTACCTCGACCTAGTGAAGTACAAGTTTATCAACCAACCTCAAGTCTATGAAGACTTTATGGATATATTTCAGGAGTTTAAGCGTATGACGTAAGTAACCTTTTGGTTATATTTTGTATTTGATTTTAGGGATCCGTACCAACCGGTATAACCGGTCCAAACGGAGCCCTATTGCTGTCACTCAGGTGTCCATCTGTCTCTCCGTCTGTCCGTCATCTGTCACACGGGTTTTACAGTCAAACAGAAAGACTCCAACCGAGTCTTCAAATTTCACTGAATAAGCATCTTGTTGACTCAAAGCCATACAAATTATCAAAAAATATTTTTAAGGGGTTAAATCGGTATACTGTGCATCAGAACGAGGGTCCGAAGACCAAGAAGAACAGCGGCTGTCAGGCCTTCGTAATGACCATCAACACCATCATCACCCGTAAATTGTCATCACTCGACTTATCAACGAAGTTAGGCAAGAATCAGTGCTGTCTCGGGTCAACCAGCGCGGCGGCAAGATTTTACATTTGGTACGGAACACTAAATGTGCGTAGTCCGACACGCACTTGGCCAGTTTTTTTATTTAATGCTGCGCTGGACCACGCAAGAAAGTTTTAGTTTTATTCGTATAACATAGGTTTAAAATTATGAACATGCACTTAAAATACAATTACACCAAAACCGCCGGCCGTATTTTATTTAATGAAATTATCACCATCTCAAAGACAATTTAATTATCTATATTTTAATCTGAGGCCTTTTTTTAAAGTCCTAGAATAATAAGGAATGTACAAAAATCTACTAAATTTTGGGCCGCGCGGGTGTCAAACGATGCACTCGTTTTGTTCCCTCAAGGTCGTTGGCGACAGTAAATGATAATGACTGTTATTATTAGTTCTTCGAAACTACCCCCAAAAGATGATTTAGGGGGTGTTGAAGCTTGTATGGAAGAATCTGATTTCTTGGGTTAATAAACCTGAAATTTGGCACAAATACTAACTTACTAACCTACATAAATAAAAAGGTTATTGTTAACATAATCGTCAAAAGACGATTTAGGCGTTATTTTTTTTAAGAAGCATATTACTTCAGCTAATAAACTTGAAACTTGACTTAGTTATTTACGTCTAGTTTCTGTCAAGAATCTGAGTAAAGAATAAAGGTTGCCATTATTAGTTTTTCGAAACTACCCCCACAAGACGATTTAAGCGGTTTAAAGTCTTTTTGATAAAATAAATAAATAAATAAATGTAGTTATTATTAAATTTTCGAAACTGCCCCCAAAATACGATTTAACGGGTGTTAAAGGTTTTTGAAGAATCTTATAAACTTGAATTGGCAGAAATACCAATTCTAAGTAAACAATGAAGGTTTTCGAACTTTCCCCCAAAATACGTCTTAGCGGGTTTTAAAGTGTTTTTGAAGAATTTTATGTCTTGGGTTAATAAACTAGAAACTTGACTGAAACAGACAGAAAGTTATCTGCAGGATAATAAATTCGAAATCACGCGAACGAAGTCGCGGGCCGAGCGCTAGTAATTTTATAGTATGTAGAAATACCTTACCTACCTACCTTTTACATTATATGTGCTTATACTAGAACTTGAACCAATGCAAGGGTCTATATGGATATATTGTAAGACTAGTTTCTGCCAGTGGCTTCGCCCGCGTCAATTATCCCAAGGAAACATATACCCGGGATAAAAGTAGCATATATGCTATTCTACACTATAATCTATCTCTGTGCCAAATTTCATCCAGATCCGTCCAGCCGTTTCAGCATGATGAAGTAACAAACATACAAACACACACACTTACATTCTTTCGCCTTTATAATATTAGTTTGATATAAACTATTTTAACCGACTTTCCAAAAAGGAGGAGGTCCTATGTTCGGCTGAATGTTTTTTAATTTTATATTTTTTTGTATTTATTGGCTCGCGCTTGACCACTATCTCACCTATCTTTTTTGTCAATTACTATGTAAATTACGGACCGATATAAAAAAAAACGATATACTCACGAGTTGGTCCTATTGTTATCATTCCTGAATAATACACAATTCATTCACTAATTTTTCTTCATTCACCTTAATAGAATCGAAGCTGCAATTGTATCAAAACACGTAATATTTTCTTATTAGGAACATTTTTTTTTATATAAAACTTATCATATTGTTAGTATCTTTTTTGTATTTTAACTTTGTTGTATGAAGTCACACCACTGATTGTTATTTTACCTGAAATAAAAGACTAGTGGTTACTAGTCTTTTATTTAATGTTATGTTGCTTAATAATTTATGGCATTACTTTTAAGAATTAATATATTAAATTATATGGGAGACAAACAGGAATAAAAAGTTTAAACTGCCCCTCTACCACAGACAGATAGGAGTGAATAAAGTTCGAACTGTCCCCTTGTTGCTTCAAGAACAACTTTTTTTTTCGATCTGGCCCCCTGTGGGGACAAAGGAGGACGAAATAATTCGAATTCCCTGGCGGAGTCTGTGTTTCCCGATATCTATAATCAATTGTTCAATAAGTCAAGAGTGAATAGATTACTTCCAGGCTGCAAACTTCTATTTTGAAATCAAAAATACTGGCGAAAATTAATAACATTTTTCATTTATGAATTAGTGAATAAAATATTATAATATCCAGAGCCCAACTTGCTTCACGGCACCTGTAACTTACAATTTGATTCAAATATGTGCGTTCATATTATTATCAATTAATAATAAATATGTAGTGATTTTTAGAACCGTTTTTTTTATTCATAATCAACTTAACTATCATTCTTTATATTAAAAAAAATATAAAAATATCGCAAAAAAAATGGTACCTACGAAAGACACCGACTTCCAAAAGTTAAGTTATTTTTCACTTTGTACTTTTTCATTTGGAAGTCGGTAGTATTTTTTTGCAAAAAAGTTTTTTTATTTTTCCTTTTCAGTTTTACCTACCTAATAACAAGTTGTTTATTAAGGTCCCTATAACTTCAGAATAGATTAACCGAATAAATTGACACATAACCGGTGAAATGAGAGATCTGCGTACCCCTTTAGAGCGTACTGGCGTGATGTTATGTTATGAAATGGTATAAACAACAAACACACATGCGATTGCAGCAATCCCGAGAGTTTTGCCGGTATTTATTGAAGAGTTCTCAATTCAATTTCAATTTATTTCATCACAAATAAACTTTGAGTACCTGATTATCCTTTATACTACCACATACATAAAGTAGGTGAATGAGGTGAGCTGCAGCAGAGGGCAGAGCAAGACTCAGCCCTGCGCTAGGAACTAACCTGTGTTACAGGCTCTGGGCACCTACTCCACCGTCACACTTGCAACACACTTACAAACATCGAAGTAGCATAGAGGGTTTAAGACTCGCTGATTTCCCAGCTTAGGCAAGCCTGTACATAGGGAATCAATATATTAACATTAAATTAATTTAAACTTACACGATCAATTCTACCAATATCAAAGTAATTTAAATTTAGCTGAACCATATCTAATTGAATTCGATAAAATTCAAATAAACAAAATTCAACACAATGTAACACAATTCAATACCAAATCCAATAACATATTTAATAAAATTCGATACAATTCAATACAATTCGATATAATTCAATAAAACTCAATACGATTCAATCCAATTCAATAGTAACTGATATTAATACGGCAACCAAGAAAACCTCGACCTGATACTTGGCTGCGATGCGAATGCACACCACGTCGTTTGGGGCAGTTCAGATGTCAACAAACGAGGGGAGGATTTGTTGGACTTTGTGGTAAGCTCTTCTTTACAAATCCTTAATGCAGGCAATAAACCTACTTTCAGGACCTCGGCGAGAACTGATGTTATTGACCTGACACTGGCTTCAAACAGGGCCAGCGGTCATATTGAAAACTGGCATGTATCGGACGAAATCTCTCTGTCTGACCATAATTATATATGCTTTAGGTTTAGGACGGCGGGAGTAGCCGAAACTAGACGAAGGAGAAACCCAAGGCATACAAATTGGGACTCGTACAGGAGGGACCTAAAAATAAATCTAGGGAGCCCTAAAGGTAAGCTTAATTCCATACTAGATATAGAATTTGAAGCGGACAGAATCAAGATGGGCACCATCGGTGCATGGGAAGATAATTGCCCAGAGAAAAAGGCCTTTTGTAAAAAGGTACCATGGTGGACTCCTGAACTAGTTAAAATACGTCAGGAAACACGACAGGCCTTTAATGATGCAAAAGCCAAGAAGGATTTCTCAGGCTATCATAGCATGCTGACAAGGTACAACACGGCGGTACGCAAGGCCAAAAGAACTAATTGGCGGCAGCATTGCACCTCCATTGAAACTCTGCCAAATGGAATGAGGGTGTGCAAAGCAATGTCCATGACTAAGACAAACCCACTATCATCTATAAAGGATGAAAATGGGCATCTCACGGAAACTGGACAGGACACTCTGGGCGTGATGTTTAGGACTCACTTCCCGGAATGTATACTGCGCGACAGCGATGAAGAGGAACCAGTCACAAGGGACGAGCTCACAAGGCACACGTCCAAAAATAACTGGCTCACGGCAAAGAAAGTGGTAGATGAAAATAAACTAAAGCTTGCCATAGCGGGCTTCCAGCCTCTCAAATCACCTGGTCCGGATGGCATCTACCCAATACTATTGCAAGAAGGGGCATCTGTTTTGATACCCCATTTGAGCAAGCTCTACAGAGCCTGCATAGCCTTTGGGTACGTACCCAAAGCATGGAGGGAGGTCAAAGTCACCTTTATACCGAAGGTGGGTAGACCGACTTATGAGGAAGCTAAAGCTTACAGGCCCATCAGTCTATCATCCTTTCTCCTAAAAGCTCTGGAGAAACTGGTAGACAGGTACCTAAGAGAGGGACCACTTAAAGTATTCCCTCTACATCAACTACAGTGCGCCTACAGCCCTGGCAAATCTACGGAAACGGCATTGCACTATGTTGCGAGTCGAGCCGAGGCTGCGCTTGAGGGACAGAAGATATGTGTCGGGGCTTTCCTCGACATAGAGGGAGCCTTCGACAAGGCAACATTCGAGTCCATACGCATAGCTGCAAAGGAACATGGCATCAATGATACCACGTGCAACTGGATTGACAATATGCTGAGAAGCAGGATAGTCAGATCGGAACTGATGGGAGACAGACTTAGTGCAAAAACAACAAGAGGTTGTCCGCAAGGCGGAGTGCTGTCACCGTTACTGTGGTGCTTGGTAGTAGATTCGCTACTTACCAAACTCAATACCGGACCATTCTACACAGTAGGCTATGCAGATGACATAGCTATAATGGTTAATGGTAAATTCCCGAACATAGTCTCTGGATTATTACAACAGGCATTGAGGATGACAGAAGAATGGTGTACTAAGAACCACCTCTCTATCAACCCAGGCAAAGCAGTCATTATTCCATTCACGAGGAAAAGACAACTAGGAAACCTAGGAGAGCCCTCCCTCAATGGAATAAAGCTGCCCTGGTCCACCGAAGTTAAATATCTGGGTGTAACGCTTGATAAAGAACTCAGGTGGAAAACTCATGTGGAAAATATTACGACAAAGGCCCTACGAGTGTTCGGCATGTGTCGCTCCACCTACGGTAAAACTTGGGGGCTAAAGCCCAAAGTGATACGATGGCTGTACCGGACAATGATAATACCTATTATCACATACGGCAGCATAGTGTGGTGGCCAAGAACAAAGCTTGCCTCGTGCAAAGCGCCACTCACCAGGTTACAAAGAACAGTGTGTCTCGGCATCACGGGTGCTTTCAGGACAACACCTACGGCAGCGATTGAGAGATACCTTAATATCCCTCCTCTGCATATGATGGTTGAATTCGAGGCAAGGAAGACATTACATCGTCTTGCTGTTGCTGGACTATGGGATGCCTCTAAGCCAAAGACTAACCATACAAAGTTCGATGGGAATGAAGACCTGGATCGGGTAACAAGCATGATATCCGATAAAATGCAAACTATGTTTGTGTTTGAAAGGTCTTTCAAGGTCCAAATCCCTACAATAGAGGACTGGACGAAGGGAATCGATCCACCAGAACAAGATAGTCTGGTATGGTACACTGATGGATCCAAAATGGAATCAGGTACAGGAGCGGGAATATACGCAAAAGGTTACAAATGTAGCAGAAGCTTAGGGAAGATGGCAACTGTATTCCAAGCAGAAACATATGCCATAATAACCTGTGCTCAAGAGAATATAGATAGAGGAACCAGAGGCAAATCCATATATATTCTTAGTGACAGTCAGGCTGCAATCAAAGCCATGGCATCCTACAAAGTGGACTCCAGACTTATTCTGGACGCTATCCAGGCCCTAAACAGGCTTGGGAAGCATAACAGGGTAAGACTGATGTGGGTCCCTGGGCACAAAGGAATCCATGGTAACGAAGTGGCAGATGAACTGGCAAGAGAGGGCTCAGCAAATGATTTTGTGGGTCCAGAACCATGTGTAGGCATTTCGACGTGTCTCGTCAAAGCCACATTTAGGGAGTTTGCAGATCAAAAACAACGAAAACATTGGCTGTCTAATACCGGTCTACAACACTCCAAGAAATTCCTAGGCTCTACGTTCAAAGCCCGGGAATGCATTTGGAATATGAGCAGGGGGCAAATCCGTTACCTGCTTGGGGCCTTTACTGGGCACTTTGGAACCAACGACATGCTCATGAAAATGGGTCTAACCGCGACACCCATGTGCAGGTTGTGTGGGGAACATACGGAACGCATGGAGCACCTTCTGTGCACATGCGATGCACTGGCTGGTAAGCGAATGAGTCTCCTAGGGGTTGGATATCCAAAACCAGAAGACTATAGGCTCATATCTCCTAGTCTCGTTGTAAAACTCATGAAAAGTGTTTTCAACGAGATCGGCGAGGAGTAAGTTATCTAGGGGAACACAATAGATCCCATGGGTCGAAGTGTCCGAGTTATTTCTCGGCCCCTCCACAAGATAAGATAAGATAAGATAACTGATATTAAAATAATATATAAATACAATTATAATACTATGTGCCACATTTACATTATGTAGGGGTGTGTGGGTGCGTGTGATGTGTGAATGTGAGAGGACGTGAGTGCAGATGGGTATAATGGGATTACTTAGGTACCGATATGTATTCATATAGGTTGTATTTAGTGCGATTATTTCATTTTATAATCATACTTTTCTAGAGATTTCACAAAACTATTGATTTATCAGTTTTTCAGTTTCTATGTAATCTAATTGTAAAAGCCAAGATTTTAAAATATTTTTAACTTCCTTCTGTTTTAATGGGTAAAGTTTTAAAATTTTGTTAACTTTGTTATATAAGATGCCGCTAACAACCGTGTAGTGCCGTTTAGCCATTGTCGTTATGTGTCTTACTGAGGGGCAGACTATATCCGATCGACGTTTGTTTTGGTATATCGAAGGGTCATAAATTAAACTTGTGTGTTTCTTGGTTATAGTCTGCTGTACAAATAGTTGTCTCACCGTCAAGACAGCTGTATCATTGTAAAGCCTGGAGGTGGGGTACCGAAAGATCTTTTTTGTCATGACTTTGAGTACGGCTCTTTGCGCTCTTTCCAGAGGCAAGAGTAAAGTTTTGGCAGCCCCACCCCAGGCAGTAATGCAGTAAGATACTATTGACTGGCATAAAGCATGATAGGTCATCTTAAGTGTTTCCAAATCAGCAGCATTACGTAGCAATTTAAAAACATAAATTAGTTTCCTGACACGTGAAGTTAGCGCATCGATGTGAGATTGCCATTTTAATGTTTGGTCTATTTTGACTCCGAGGTACTTTACAGTTGTCACTCGAGATAATGTTGGGTAATCACAGTTGTCGGAAGGTTCCCTACAAGAGTGGGTTTTGATAAAAAAGGAATCTAACGGAGGGAGAGACGAAGTTTTTAGAGCAAAAGTAATTAGCTGAGTCTTATTAATGTTGAGCGTCAACAGATTACTTGACAACCAAAACAAGGCCCTACTTAAGGCAGTTTCGTCGTGAATTTTCACGTCATTCCATGTGGGACTATGAATAAAAAGTACAGTGTCATCTGCATAAGCAAAGACCCGGCAGTTTGGAGATTTTAGTTGACAGAGGGCATTAATGTATATTGTAAATAAAGTTGGACCCAAAATGCTACCCTGCGGAACACCAAAATCCAGAACCCCATCATCACTGGTGCAATCCCCCGCCTTAACAGCCTGTGTCCTGTTCGTCAAGTAATCTTGAAATATTTTTAGTGCCACACCCCTAACGCCTACTTTTTCCAATTTAGTTATAAGAATCGGGACCGAGACAGTATCAAAAGCCTTGTTTAGGTCCAGAAATAGGCCTAGGCACTTTTCCTTCCTATCCAGGCTATTCACCACTCTGTCAACAAAAGATAAAACCGCATCATCTGTGGATTTATTCTTTCGGAAGCCAAATTGTTGAGCTGAAATAATACCCTTCCTCTCAAGATAGTTCGTTAGCCGTTTATTCAATACTTTTTCGAGAACCTTGGACATTGCTGGCAGCACCGATATAGGTCTATAATTATTCACGTCTCTATCACCACTCTTATGTATAGGGTGCACAATGGCTTTCTTGAACACATTAGGGAAGACTCCCGTGGACAGAGATAGCTGGCAAATGTGTGTGAGAATAGGCACAAATACATCAAGTGACGACTGTAAAATACCTGCAGAAATACTGTCGAAACTAACAGCACAATCCTTTCGCAGGCTCCGTATAAGGAGTTCTATCTCTTCTGCATCAGTTTGCAGAAGAGCCAGAGAATCACGCTGAGAAGGAACATGCACGGTGTCAGTCGATGATGAGGATACAGCTGGTTTGCTCTGGATTTGAGCCGCAAGCTTCCTGCCAATGTTTGTAAAGAAATGGTTGACCGCATTCACTGACAATTGTGGATTTTCTTTTGCACTAAGAAGCGGAACAGCAGGTGATTTTTGTTTATTTGTGTACGTTATTGTTTTAATGGCGTCCCACGTAGCTTTTCGTAGCTTTTCCTTTGAGTTATTTTTTGCGTCCTCAAGAAGATTTTTCTGAAATGTTCGTTTGAGTTTTTTTAAGAGCTTGTTATTAAAATTCCTGTACCTAATGTATGATAGTTTTAGTGTAACATTTGGTCCCGTTTTTGTGCTTTGTGCATTCGATCACGATTGCGAATACATCTTATTAGATGAGATGAGATGTTCTGTTGTGTATCTCCGAAGTTCTTCATCAGACCTTCACCAAAAAAAAATGGGACCAATTTCGAAACATACCTACACTTTCAAACAAAAAAATATTTTTATAAATCGGTCCATAATTGACGGAGATATCGGTGAAAATACACAAAAAAAAAAAAAACAAACATAAAGTCGAACATAGAACCTCCTCCTTTTTGGTAAGTCGGTTAAAAATACCTACAAAATCCATCGTTATTAATACAATTGCTCATAGAATCATTGCATTAGTATTAATTACAGGGTGTATCTACATATTTTGACTAATGATCTTTACAACCTATAGAAATTACCTTTGTATGTGCTTATCTAGTTTTTAGGTTTCCGTACCCAAAGGGTAAAAACGGGACTGGACTCTGTCTGTCTATCTGTCTGTCGGTCTGTCTGTCTGTCTGTCACCAGGCTGTATCTCATGATCCGTGATAGCTAGACAGTTGAAATTTTCACAAATGATGTATTTCTGTTGCCGCTATACGAGTAACAACAAATACTAAAAACAGAATAAAATAAATATTTAAGTGGGGCTCCTATACAACAAACGTGATTTTTTTGCCGTTTCTTGCGATAATGGTACGGAACCCTTCGTGTGCGAGCCCGACTCGCATTTGGCGGGTTTTTTTACCTACTACAGACATTTATTGCCAGGCTATTTAATTCAATCAATCAATAATTTATTTTGTAAAACATAGTTTTACAAAATAAATTAAATTTTACGCACTTGACTTTTTTACCATTTAAAACTAAATTATTGGCAGTGAACCAATCCAGAACCTGCCGTAGTCCGTTATTTACGTCGTTAACCTGACAAGTACGTCTTTTTATTTAAAAAAAAACACTTAATTTAAAAAATCAAAAAACCCGACTGCTTCAAAAGCGAACTAAAAAGTCGTAAACAAGGAAAAAATCATGCTGTGCAGTCGGAGGATACATATTCGCGGGCTGGCTGACCAAAATCTGGTGTATCCTCCGCCTCCACAGCATAGCTAAAATGGTATTTAGTTTTTTATTAGATGTCACTATAATAGAAATATCGTCAGCAAATAATACGCATTTATGGTTAGTTATTTTTATGATGTCATTTATATAAATGAGGAATAATATTGGGCCTAGCACACTTCCCTGTGGAACGCCATATTTATTATGTTTATATTTCGATGAATAGGATATTATTACATTATTTTCATTTTTTTTATTGATAATAACACATTGTTTTCTATTGCTTAAATAGGACGACAGCCACTGAAGTGCCGGTCCTCTAATACCAACAGCTTCCAATTTTTGTAGCAATATGTCATGAGACACCAGATCGAAGGCTTTCGATAGATCAAAAAAGAGGCCTGTAGTTATATAATTATTATTTATATTTGAAAGTATAGCTTGCATAAGGAAAAAAATAGCTAACGATGTGGACTTGTTCTTTTGGAATCCAAACTGCTGGTCACTTATAACATGAAATTTATTGCAAAAGTCAGTTAACCTTTTTAGCATACATTTTTCAAAAATTTTAGATAATATGGGTATAAGAGTTATAGTTCGGTAATTGTTGATGTCACATTTATCTCCCTTCTTGAATAAGGGCTTTATTAAAGATAGCTTAAATTTTTCAGGAAAGGTGCCTTGTGAAAATGACATGTTTATTAAATTTGTCAGAATACCAGTCAGTTCGTTGCAACAGGCTTTGACGATTTTTGTATCGATCTCATCATAGCCCTCCGACCTAGTGTTGGACAGAGACATTATTTCCTGTCTTACCTCGTTAGCTTCCATTGGTCTAAGAAACATAGAGTTGACACTCGTACTTTTGAAGCGGTTTTGATTTGTGCTTCTTTCCCCTTGCACATGCGTTAAATTAACATAATTGTTATTAAATATAGTAGCCATTTGTACAGGGTCTGTAGTTGTTGTTTCATTGAATTTAATACTTTCTATGTTGTCTTTGTGAGTGTTACTGTTTATTTCGGTTTTAATGACATTCCATGTGGCTTTACACTTGTTATCATGATTATGAATATATTTTATATTTGCACTCTTTTTTGAATTATAAATGCATTTATTTAGTAGACTGGAGTAGTTTTTATATTTAGTTTTATTATTTAAATTTTTATTTTTATAATATCTGTAACATAGCATCCGTTTAGTTTTACAACTTTGTCTCAAACCTTTGCTTATCCACTTTTGTTTGTTTTCCTTATTACTATTGATTTTAACTCTTACTTTAGGAAAACAGAGACCATACAACAGACACAATAGCTCATGAAAATCATTGAATGCACAGTTAGTGTCAGTTTTGAAATATATATCGGACCAAGAAAGATTTTCCAGACATTCTTTAAATTTTCGGATGTTGTCGACGTTATAGTCTCTTTTATAAATATAGTATATTGTTGATTTCTGTGGTTTCTTTTTGATTGGAAAGCTTAACATTTGTGCTGTGTCGTGATCAGACAGATACAGGGGCAGTACAGTGGCAGTTGCGTTGGCAATGTTGCTTAAAATATGGTCAATACAAGTCAATTTGCCAGTAGGTACATTGATGTGGATTTTTAAATTATGATTGTTAGATAAATCTTGCAATCCATTTGTGATGTTACCTTTTTTAAGAGTATTTATGTTGAAATCACCGGCCACAACTATATTTATTTTGGACTTGTATTTATTTGACAAATCATGCAAAAGATTGTGTAATTTTGTCATAAACACATATTACTATTAATTTATTATTTATAATTTCTATGCCACAAACTTAAAAGGTGTTTTGAGTTGCATAGTTTTTCACAAAAGACAGCTCTTTATAAACTAAACCCATTTTAACTAATATGCATGTGCCACCTCTTTGCTTCTCTCTACAGTAGTTGGTAGCCAACTGATAGTTCCAGATTATCACATAATTTTCATAACCTTTTTTTACAAAGGTTTCCGATTGACATATAACATCTGGATCATTATTCGCTTCTTTTAACTCCTGAATTGTAATTTCTAGTAGTTCTTGTTTAGATAATAAACTCTATATATTTTGATGGAGTATTCTAAACTGCTGTGTTTTATTAGTTTGAGGTACGAAAAAAAGAGTCACGCTTGTTTAACACAGGCAAGTAATAAGGTATAGTCCCTATTTGACCTTTTGAGTTGTGTTGCAAAGAGGAACTATGTTCGTAGGGCGTTGTACACTCAACACGACCAAAGTAGTAAGGGATTCGTTTGTTGCCCATGGTCCACCCGCTTAGTCCACCTAGGTGGACTATGGGAAATTATTTTTGCCCATAGTTCACCTGGGTGTACCACGGGCAATTATTTTTGCCCATAGCTCTCCTGGGTGGACCACGGGAAATATTTTTTTCCCGTAGAACACTGATTATTTATGCAACATTCAACATTCATTAATTTGTAATGAGTTCTGGTCAAAACTTATTTAATTGTGGAATCATCGATACGATGAAGAAGAAAATTCAAGAAGGAGCTACTTGAGATAATCTTCTCGTCGTCATCTTATTATCCTTTATTTAAATGTTTTTTTATTTATTACATTTCCATTTAAATATTTTTATAAAACACATACATAAAATAAAATAAACATTTTTAAATATAAAAAATAAGTAGCCCACCAGTATCGGGAACAGGGTCCAAGCTACCGGTGGTCAGGGCTCCTGAGAGAGGAACCTCCTAACGATACGCGCCGTGTCCAGGAGTACCGCTTTCTGGATCAAGTCCTTGATCCAGCTGCCCAACGAGAGCCTCATCAGAGGTACGTCGAGGCTCTTGGCTATTATGCCATTGGGTGTCACGACTATCGCCACAATGATTGCTGTATTCACATCCCACATGTCGATAACTTCGCAAGCCAGATCAATTTACTTACTTTTCTTATCTCGCCAGCCTTAACGAGGTTCTCGTCATGGGGGACCGCTATATCAACAATCAATTGCGCGACGCTCTAGTCGGTCTATCACCACTTTTTCAGGGTTATTGGCAACAATAGTCCTGTCAGTGATGATAGACCGATACCAATACAACGTGACCTTGCCATTTTCGAGAACTGGGTCGAGCTCATACTTATAGTAAGGCACTTCCGATTTCACAAGATTGTATTTAAGAGCAAGTTGCTGATGGATAATCCTTGCTACTAGGTTGTGTCTTTGCAAATAGTATCCGATAGCTAGACTAGAACAACCGGCGATAATATAATGAATGGATTCCCCCGGCCGAAGATATGCCCGACAGATGTCAATCGTGCCGTCCTTCACAATGTATTTCATCATAACTTCGTCCATAATCGCAAAGACAAAACTTTCGGTTTCCCCGAAAACGTTACCAAATCGCAGCCAGGTCACTGACTCTGTACCTGGAACTTGTCCTCGACTGCCGGTAGAATTTCGTGGGGCTTTTCTGACGTTAGGCTCTCAGAATGGAGCGGGCCAGGGCCCAAACGCTTCCTCCCGGAGGCTCTATGCGGGGGTCGTGCGGTCCATGGCCCTTTACGGGGCACCGGTATGGGCGCGTTCCCTGAGGCGATGACCAGCCCGCCGGTGGAACGCGTCCCAAAGAGTTATGGCCATCCGGCTGCTTCGGGGATACCGCACGGTCTCCGGTGAGGCGACGAACCTCCTTGCCGGATTGACGCCATGGGATCATGAGGCAAAAGTCCTCGCGCAAATAAGGGAGTGGCGCGAGGAGGCGAAATGCCGGGGCGAAATTCTCATCAAGAATTGGCGCCCAAAATCCGCCATTTTCCAATTTGAATGTAGCTTGTAGTGACACTCGCAAGGTTAAGACGAATCGATTGACGTAAGAATCATCAAAATGGACGCGTTTGGTCTCTAGAACGCCACATAGGAACAAACATACATACCTGGACTGGTAAACACATTATCCTCATTCGGCAGTCCGGTGAAAAAAACAATGTTTGACGGTGGCGGTTATTTAGTTTATAAGTGTTTATGTTGTTGGCTTGCTGTACGCTTTGGTGTAAACTGTTAGTACAGCAATCAATTGTTATTAAATAAATAAAAGGCAAGCCTATATAATTAATTCAGTTATTTATTTTTAATGTCTAACGTATAACGAGGTACAGCTATATAGATTGCAAAATTTTCACGCTGGCTTTAACATTTTATATCACTATTATTCTTTCGTAATGCTACGATAAAAACATATGGACTCTCTGGTGAACCATGGGCAAAAATAATTTCCCATAGTCCACCTAGGTGAACTAAGCGGGTGGACCATGGGCAATACACGAAGGGATTGTCCCTTTTTTGGGTTTATCAGTAGGAACGTTTAATTTGGAACTTGATTTGTTCCAAATCACGCTCGCTTGTTCGCTCGGATTTAAATACTTATCACTATAATCGCAACAATCTATAAGATAATTTATCGACTTACAAATACTGGATAGATCCGTGGATGTTTGATTTACGAAGTGACAATTTTTATAACTATTACAAACATTTTTTATAGAGTAGTTTAACTTACGTACATTGAGGTGCATGTTATTGACGACATTTAACACAATAATAGTGTTATTTATAAATGTATTTAAAACAATTTGCAATTATAATAATCTTTATAATCTTTATTATAAACATCTTACAGGGTATCTTTGAGGTGAGACCCTGACCTCCAAACTAGTAAAAAACTGTATCTTGAAGGTCAGTTCCTTCCCTTCACAAACGTGTTATTAAATACAAGTACAATATGTCCATAATTTTAACGTAGGCTATCTTATATCTTAGACCAGTAAACAACAATATATTACTAGATTTAAATATAACTAAAACTAAAAAAGAAAAACATAAATACATTTAAAAAATAAAAAAAAAAGTAATACAGAAGAAAAAAAAAAAAAAAAATAAGAATGTTTGTGTGTAGTTGAGTGTGTGTGTGTGTGTGTATGTATATGTGTGTGGGTGTGTGTATATGTGTGTGGGTGTGTGTATATGTGTGTGGGTGAGCGTGTGCGTGATTGAGTGTGTATTTCATACCGTTACAACAAAAAGAGACTCAATTTTTTCATAGTCCATGTCATTCAACCATGCAATAATTTATACTTGACTTGATTATTACTGATTGATCTGATGTTATGAATGGACTGTGTTAATTTATTGTATAACCGTGGAGCTTGGATGTTGTAAATTCTGCTAGTAAATTTTGTTTTGGCTCTAGGTACTGGACACTGCACTTTTCTTTTATTTAACTTTGGTAAAGACGGAATGACCCGTCTGTGGTATCTACGTAGGACTTCATAGACATAAAGTTTACGAACACTCATGACATTTATTTCGTCGTATAGATCTTTGGTGGGATAGCGATAGGGAAATTTAAATGCGACTTTTAGCAATGATCTCTGTGCGCGCTCAAGAACAATCATAATTGTTTTACAAGCCCCACCCCAGGCTATGATGCCATAGTTAATAACACTTTGACCAAGTGCAAGATATGTTTGTACCAGGAGATCTCTGCCAGCCACATCACGCAGGTTTTTAAAGGCGAGTATTAATTTCCTTGTCCTGGCGGCTACCGAATTTATGTGTGCACCCCAGTTCAGTTTATCATCTATTATGATACCTAAATACTTAATCGTTTTTGATTGAGCTAAGATAGGACACGTGCAACTTGTACCGTTATCTAGATAAGGATTCCTGTTGCATGGGTATGTGTGACTCTTAATTGTAATTGTATCTTTTGGGGCGCCTGATTTTGTAATACTGAAACAAAGATATTTTGTTTTCTCCGCATTTAGGTTTAACAGGCTGTTTTCTAACCACCGCGTTACGATACGTAGCCCTTTTTCAACAGTAGCCCTTATTGAGACCCATTAAGTATCGTGAAACAGAATAACTGTATCATCTGCGAACATAATTAATTCAGCTCTATCAATTTTGATGTTGCAGAGCTCATTAATATAGAGTAAAAATAGGCTTGGTCCAAGTGTACTCCCCTGGGGAACGCCATATGCAATGTCACTGCTTTCGCCAACCTCCTCTCCAATCCTAATGCACTGTTGCCTTCCAGACAAATAGTTCTGAAACCACAGAAGTGGAATGCCTCTGATTCCTGCATTCTGAAGGCGTGAGATGAGAATAGGAATTGATACGGTATCAAATGCCTTCTTGAGGTCCAAAAACACCCCCACGCATTTTTCTCCCTTATCTAAGTATGATGTAATGCTAGAGGTTAACCTATCCACAGCGTCAGTAGTAGAATGATTAGATCTAAACCCAAATTGGTTGTCGGATAAGATGTTATTTATTTCTAGGTATTTCGTTAATCTCTTATTGACTACTTTCTCTAAAATTTTAGACAAAACCGAAAGAAGTGATATAGGTCTATAATTATTAGGTACATTACGATCACCAGACTTGTAAACAGGTATTACTATAGCTTTTTTAAATGCATTGGGAAAGCTTCCACTACTTAGGCTTAAATTGCAAAGATGGCTAATAGGAGATCTAACTCGAAGGCATAGCTGCTTAATAACTGACGTGGAAATTTTGTCCCAACCTGTGGCGCTGCTTGATTTAAGGTTCCTTATTATATCCATTATTTCTACGGGGTCAGTTGGAGCAAATGACATAGAATTTGGAGGCCCATTACGTGTTAAAGCTTCACTCGCAAGCGTTTGGTCACTAATTTGGAGTTTACTTAAAGTAGCATTAGCTAGATCCTTACCGATCGAGGTAAAATATTTGTTAATTTGATTCAAAGAGTCAGCAGAATTTTCAGAAATTGTAAGCAGTTGTTTTGGACAATCTTTCTTTTTATTGAGATAGCATAATTGTTTAATAATATTCCAGGTTTCTTTGTTATTGCCTTTATGTTTTTGTAATTGGTGCTGATAATATTCTTTCTTTAACAGTTTTATCAATCCATTACATTTATTCCGGTACGCAGTGTAATATAGCCGTAATTGCTCATTATTTAATTGTTTTTTAATTTTTTTATGAAGATCATCTCTTTTCCTAATAGAATTTAGTATCCCGGCAGTTATCCATGGCTTCAATGGCCTTTTTTTTCGTGGTAAGTGGATCATCTTTGTGTTATTATTTATGGCGTTTTGTAAGCAAGTTATTAATGTTTCTGCTGCATGATTAACGTCAACGGTATGGAAATAATCATCGTTTAGTGTTAATTTTAGTTCTTGGTCAATATTATCAAAATTGGTAACAGTTCTAGATGTTGATATATTTGATAATTGTTTTGTAATATGAGCCATATTTATGTACAGAAGTATAGGAGCGTGATCAGTAAGCTCTTCAAAAACTATTGACTGTATATCAGACGATGTTTTAACCATAAAATGATCAATACAGGTCCGGATTCTGGTGGGAAGGTTAATAGCTTGTTTTAAGCCAAATGAAGCCATTAGATTTAAATACTGATGGGCGTGGGTATTTAAATTATCCGAAAGGATGTCCAAGTTGATGTCACCAGTGAAAATGATGTTCGCGGTTTTACAATCCTGCAAAATTACGCTTAATGAATCAATATATTTTGTTGGATTGTGGAAACAAGGTGGCCTGTATGAACATATAAGTGTATAGCTTTTGCAAATATCTACCACAAGACAATTTCCTTCATCCATAAATGGCTCATAATGTGTGCAGTTAAGTTCATCCCTTACGTACCTACACGATAATCCCGTCATTTTTATTAAAACTGTTTTTGGTACTTAATGCGCTGTAATTATTTATTGTAGGTATGATGCTGTTTTCGTCTATCCAACACTCGGTTAATACGAAAACATCTATTGTGATATCTATTTTCGAAACAAATACAAGAAATTTGTCCAGGTTACAATTTACACTACGTATGTTAATTGTAATTACTGTTAGAGAATTATTGCCTATTGCATTATATTTTAACGTAGTCGAACAGTTTGCGGGATTTTCTAATTTAAAGCATTTAAGGCGGTACCCCGAGCAAAACGCCGCGCAAGCCGTTTTTTTGTGCTGTTTTTAGGAGCTATCTACTCGTTATTTAAAAAGAAATATCAATTAATAAAAATACATTAAATTTCTACATAATATTGATTCTAAAATGGTAGATTTAGTTTTTTTTTAAATGTTGTATATATTTCACTAATCTACTTCCAAAAAAACATAAAAATGAGAAATAATTATTGATATTATGCATCTCCTCGTAAAGTGTTCATTGATTATTTTTTGTACTAACACTAATGGATAGACAATTTAATAACGAACATTTTTGTAGAAATATTTTTTTCAAAAGACCAAAATTCGATTTTATAAAGATTTTATTCTAAAATCTGGGCGTATTCACTACTGTAATTCATGCGCCACCAGTGCCGCTAGACCAATAGGAACGCTCATATCTCATGCCGATTTTTTGGTCAGGGTACCGTCTTAATATCCATGGATGAGTCTAAATCTGTCACTATATTATGGTTTATGTTATTGAATTTTGAAAGAATAGTCTAAAAGGCACGCAACAAAGGATCTTTCGGTTTTGTTCGTGCATGATAAAGGCTATTGAAATAGTATTACTACTCTTAATATGTAAATACAATAAGAATCCGAAATATGTAAATATCATTATTTTTAGTACATTATAAATTTTTATAATCTCTTTTGTGATGCTATCTATGAAATTAGAATGTAGAATATCCAGGATTAGAACGGTATTGTACGAATGTAAGCAGTGTGTGTAATTATTTGCGATGTGAAAGAATGTTGAAAATTGATTGTGTGTGTATGTGTGTGTGTTTGTAATGATTTTTAGAGTATTGCAAAGAAACACTAAGGCTAAATACAAGTAACTCAACCTACTAAAGATTACGAAAATCTTGTTATGCTGTATCACTGGTGATAGTCATTTCGCATTTTTAAGGGAGATTAAATGTTCTTCATTTTTTACCAAAATGTGTGGCTTTCCTTCCATTTCTCGAAGAAAAACTCTCCCGTTTGCTGTCCAGCAGAATTTAAAATTTTCGTTGGTGGCAAAATCTCTTGCCATGAAAAAGAGTCGTCTGCCCCTTGCAGTGAGTCGTTCTGATAGGAAAATCGGCGAGTTGTTACCTTCTAGTCCCAGGTGAGTGGAGTTTAGTTGCTGTAGGGAGTTGTCTCTGTTATATTTCCGAGCCATAGAAAAAATGTTTTGTTTAATTAGGGTGTTAGAAAATTCGACATAGAGAGTTCCGATGTATTTATCCTTCTTACTGGGCACCCGATACACGTCTCTAATGTCTCCAGTCTCCAATTTTACTTTCAGGTAATCCGAAAGTTTAGAAACCATTTTGAAAAGATTCTCTTTCTTGCCATCATTGGGCTTTGGTATGTTCCTTATTTCTATCATAGTTTTAAGAGAATTACGTTCAATTTCTTCACACTTATCTTTCATATACACTAATTCGGTAATTAATGATTTACGCCCCTCTTCTAGGGATATAATTTTACTTTCCACGCTTTTAATTTGCTGGGAGACAAATTGAATGTTATTGTCAATCTCCAAGTTTTTCTCAGCGATATTTGATGACGATGATTTAAGCTCATAGATAAGCTTTTCAAGTAAGTCCGTAATTGTCCGGTAATTGAGACAACAATAGGTTAGGGTTGTTGTGATTTTCACCTATGCATATTACAAGTTTGTCTTCAGTGGTCAATTTAGTATTTCTGTAGTTTGCTATAATTTCGTTGCTAGGCGCATTTGGCTTTGTTTCAGCAACGAGCCTGTATTTTTCATACTGCGTATTAGTCCTTGAGTGTGAGATGGCTGCTGCTAATCCGACGCAACGCTGAGTACCGAAGATAAATATCTTCCTTTCTGGGATATTATTCCCGTCTATGGCAACATATGTCTGAGCGCTGGCGGTGGCCACAGTCTCTTGCTTCTGTTCTTGACTTACGGCAGGTTCACAGACATTGTAACTACTTTGCATTATGATTGCAATGCGTTCTTGGAGAGCTGCAATCTCCTGCTGTGCAACCTTTAATTGCTGCTGTAAGGTTACGATTTCTTGTTCCAGGGATGACACATTGACATTGTCATTGGGTTTGAATTTCAACTTTCTGGATGATGATGGTAAAGAGGATGGTGTAGAAAGTATGTTGCATGGAGTTGACAGAGCTGGCCTCTTTTTCTTAGTGTTTGGACCTGGACTTGAAAATATGGAGGGCGACTGGCATAAAGATTTTAATGTTTTGTTTTCTGAAGTTAACTTGTTTATTTGCTTGTGTAGATCGGTGTTTTCCAACAGTATATTTCCTAGTTCATTTTCGGTAATTTCGAGTTTTAATGAGAGTTTTGCAATTATCTCCTTCATTTCTGAGGCTGATACTAAGTCAGACACAGTACCGTCAACACTCATTGACAATTTGTTGGGAGTACTATGCGATTCAATAGATGTTTCGCACTCAGTCAATACGTGGGAATCAAGTAAATCTGCAGTATTTTGAACCGTAGATTTACGTTTAAACGAATCATCACGTACTATATCCTTAGTGCTTTGTGGTTGTTCCGTTGGTGAGGGTGTTTCCATCGGTGTTACTTTTTTCCTCACGGTAATATTGGGTGTACAGTCGGTATTAGCGTATTTTTGCTTCTAATGCATACGTTACATCTCCACTTTTTTCTGGATTCCGCGTCTTTGAGGCGATACGTATGTTCTGGATAACCATCGCAATCCAATTCATACCGGTTATCACAGGCAGAACACAAAGCAGTGCTTTTTATGTTTACTAATTTTTTGCATTTATAACTTGTTACTAGTGCTGTCATCTTGCAATAATTGTTGTACTAGTCTCTTTATAAATTCCAAATATGAATTTTGGAACTTACGAAAAGTGATGTAGTCACTGAGGTTTGAACCCGCGGCCACTCGTGTGAGGCTAGTTTAACTGCAAAAGTAGTGGCGTTAGCTATTACGCCAACTTAACGTTACTAAAGCTTGCTAAATTTGTCAACCTATTGCAGTAGATGTTTTTATTTTGAATAGGCAGGTCAGCGTGACAGTTTAAATTCAAATCACTGTGTGAGTCACATTTTCACTTGGTCTTTGTTGTTATTTTTTTTCCCACACTTTTTTTTATCGAATTAAGTCACAGAATATTGTACATTTTGCAATCTTTAGTTTATTTTCATTGGTATTGTTGATTTTATGGTCGTATTTGTTATTGTAAAGCACAGTTTATTGTTCACAGTATAATTTGTATTAACTTCACAGTTTATGTAAGAAATCCATGATTATCACTGTCACTTAAGTATTATGTGATGTTTTATTAGTTCACTTATTTTTATTCACATAAAAGCACAAATAGTATTTTTAACTGATATTTAACAGAGCGATTGTTTTAACGTTTGGCTAGACGCAGCGCCATCTAGCGAAATCTATAACTTTTTAGTTAGTTTTTTTCGAATTAGATACATTTAAACATATAAGTGTTATATATTTTTGAAATCACCTCTTAAAACCCTTTATTTGATAGACATAGAGACTTTATTGATACCCCACACGATGGGTTTGGAAGAAGAAAAAAATTTAGGCCCCCACAATATGGCACCCAAAATCCGCCATTTTTCTATTATCCAATTTTAATGTAGCCTATGACACTCGCAGGGTTAAGACGCATCGATTGACGTATGAATCATCAAAATCGACCAATGCGTTTGGTCTCTGGAACGCCATATAGGAACAAACATACATACATACATACTTACATACATACATAGACTGATAAACACATTACCCTCCTTCGGCAGTCGGGTAAAAATTAAGAACACTTCTGTAATTTTTAAATTAAATAGACGTACTTACATCAGCATGTTTAGTTTCTTTGCCAATAAACGGGGTAAATCGTTTATGTATATTAAAAAATAAGAAAGGACCTAAAATTGAGCCCTGGAGTAAACCCATTTTAACGTTTATCCCCGACGAATTCACACCGTTTATTTGAAGTATTGCGGTCAATCATTCAAATAAGATTTTACCAAACTTAACGCTGTTTGGCATAGCCCGCAATGCTCAAGTTTCAGAAGTAATGTTTCATTATTAAAGCAATCAAACGCCTTCGACAGGTCGCAGAAGATACCTATGGCATCTTGTGCCTCTTCCCACGCATTAAAGATATATTTTAATAGGGTGACATCAACTTCAGTTGTACAACGTACCTTGGTGAAACCATACTCTTTATCATGCAAGATGTTATTCGTATTAAAATGAATGAGTATTTGATTTAGCATTATCTTTTCAAATACCTTGCTGAAATTTCGAAACGTCTATAATTTTTTGTGTCTTTACGTCCCCGTATTTAAAAAGTGGTATAACCTTACTATATTTCATTAGATCCGGAAAGACACAATGATCCACACACAAATTGAAAATTAAAGCCCGTGTTAAAGCTAAATACGGTGCTATAGTCTGAATAATGGAGGTACAAGCTTTGATGGACATTCCCCACAGATCTTCAGTCGGTTTGATCTTGATTGCTTAAAAGCTTTTATTACTGTTATGGGGTTTATATGTGAAAAGTTAAATACATTTGGGCAAGCTGAAACGTTCGCGTTTAATAATCCAAAAGCAAGCGAGGCCGAAGAATTTAAATTTTCACTTGTTTTAATTAAGATTGTCTGCTAATTTAACCTTATTGCTAATGTCTCAGCTAAGGCCTTGTGGCCTTAGCTGCCTTACAAGTATTTTTTAAATTCTTGAGTAAGTAGCAACATACTTATTAAACGTTTCAGTGTTAATACAAGGCTTAAGGCCATTTAGCTCGTAAAGTCTTTCCCTACTTTTACTAAGTCCTGTAGTTGCCCAGTCACTGAATAAAAACTTAGGGCATATAGTTTTAATTTTCTTCTTAAAAGTGTCTCTGTCTCTTTTTGAACCACTGAAAAAATCATCATACAAAATATTACCATCATTCATTGTGAGGTCCACGGGGGTGACCATAAGCTCTTAGAGTAAAGTTATTTTGAGATCGAGTAAGTGACAGATGTATACACGTCATATACATCTGTCCCTTACACACATTCAAAATAACCTTACTCTAAAGAGCTTATGGTCACCCCCCTGATCGCTTAACTTACTGATTAAAGTGCTGATAAATTTATTTAATTTACCGGATATCATTGGTCTGGATTGAATCTGCACTTGTTGAATTAGCATAATTGACTCCAAGGCCACCAGTAGCCCACTATGATCCGAAGGCAGATAATTTATAATGGCCTTGTCCAAGTAGTCGCAGCAACAAAAACATTATCAATACATGTAGCATTGTAGTCAGTGTAGTTCGGGTTGGTTCCATAAACACATGTGACAAATTAAATGATTTAAAGAGATTGAATAACCTACTGCTATCTGAATTATCTTCTAAAATATTAATATTAAAGTCACCACAGACAATTACTAGTTTATTACCCATTGCAAGTTTTGCTAAAACATCTTCCATCACTGATTCAAATATAGAGTAGTTCTTATAATTAGGGTCTGAAACGCACACTATGACATGCTTATCCAGCCTAACACAGGACAGTTCAATACTATGTTCAAGTGATAGGTCTAATTATCATATTCAAGACAGGATTTGTGCGTATTAATAGAGGTGTCCGGCAAACTTAGCATTGTTGAATCAATATCGTTGTATTAGATATTTCGTGGAGTGATATGGATCGCCCATGGAAATATAAGGATCGCCTCATACGTCGGAACTAGGGCATGCATTTCCAAATTTCATAGTTTATGAAATTTCGGACCATATAAACATATTTATTAATTTCGAAATTGAGACCTCTAATTTCGAAATTTCGAAAACTTAATTTAATTTAAATATTATGCTATATTTTTAAACAATTGTGAGATTTATTATTGAAGCCAAAAGAGGATCATCTGAAAATTATTCTGAATAAGAATATAAAGCCAATGAGACCGTTGTGCCACCGTGTGACCGTGTTTGCTAACATTATAATAAAATATAGGCTAACCATGGTGTTAAATAACTAACGGGTAGCGAAAGAAGCTCGGCCATTAAAAAAAGCCGTGCTGTATAAGAATGGTAGCCAGCGAGGGGAATACATTGACATGGACTACTATCGTTTGCCGAGAATTACCCCTTTTTTGCTATCGGGGGGCAACCATCAAAAGGCACCGAAATTTTTTAAAACAGAAGCCAGGGTGTGTGGTATTTTTACCTCATTAAAACCAAACCGGTGATCCCCATCAGCACTTCTTAAAAGACCACAACCCTGGGGAGCCTGTAAAGGAGTCTTCCCTGAGCCTCGTTGTGCACGGCAGCACGTGATCACTGTGCCACTGACTTTCCTGAGAGCACTCGGTGGACGGTCAGAGTCTCCTCTCTGAGCGCCCTAAACCCCAGAGTTCCACCTGCCTTTTAAATGATACAGGCGGGGTTTCGGCGTGTTAGGCGTCGAGGCGGTTGCCTCCACGATGCCTTCATCTCCGCGTGGGTCAAAGTCAAAGTCAAATATATTTATTCAATTAGGCCAATAAACGGCACTTTTGAACGTCACATAAATTAAAATTAAAATTTAAAAGTAATAAAAAAAAAAAAAGATTCTACCGTGCATTCGGAAAGTAGATTGTAATGGAGAAGAACGCACAAGAAACTCCATACTTACAATTTAAAAAAAAAAATGGTGTTTTACAATATTTACATTAGTACATACATTAATATATGTGAGGACGATGTACCCAGAATAGCTCTACACACTATATACTACGTACAGGTATAAAGTATTAAAAAGCTTTAACAGGAAAATTTATTAATAAATAGGAACATGGTTCTCACATACTTACAAATATTACAAACATTGGTAAAATACCGTTTTTTTTTTTTTTTATTAGCTTGGAGAAATGCTCATGCATACTGCGCTACCACGGAGAGATAGCGCAGTTATGTGGGACTCTAACCCACTAAAACTCCACGGTGTCCTCCTGTGCCGCTTATGGCGGGAACACGGGAACGTGTTAGCATACATCCGCGAACCCGCCGCGGCTGTCCGTCTCCGGACCCTCCTCTGGGGTTAACCCCCATCACCGGCGCACCAGAACACACAGTACGCCGTGACCACCCCGGGGACCAAACCAGCACTTGGGTACCAGACAACCCCGTGTATGGCACCCTTGGTCCCCCTGTGACGGGTCAGGACAGTGGCCCCGCCACCTACCACTTTTCGGCCGCAGGAGATAGGGAGAGCGGCCAGCGCTATACCGACACTCCTCCTCCCCTGCGGCCCCACCGCGTCCGCCATCAGACGGTGGCGACCCCGTGCAGACCGCGGATGGTAGGGCGAGCGGCGCACCGTAATACCGGCACTCCTCTCCCGCCGCGGCCTCCGACCCTCAGCCGCGATGCCTTCCATACCACATCGCGGCCCGCCTCAGTTGCGATGTCGCCTAGGCAACACCGCAACCTACATGTTGGCCGCTACGTCGTCGGCTTATCGGCAAAAACCCTGACGAGCGGCCCCTCCTCGGGTTCCTCTTGGCTTCACCGTGGTTGTCCAAGCCACGGCTACTGAGCCCCCCCGCCTCGACAATGCGGGAACCCACCAGGGGGGATAGGTAAAATACCTAATTCAACAACAACGGAACAGGGTGTGAGTCAATTTCTAAAAAAAAAATGTGTGGGATTCCTCAGTAATACTGTCAAAAACAGGTCTCGCCTGATCCTGGTGACCAAGACCCACCGCTCAAAGGCCCAAGAAGGAACTCCTCGGGCGTGTGCTGTGCAAAATCCATGTCCACAATGATGGCAAGTTGCCGTGGCCTCTTACCCAATCCTATTCTGGTACTCACCGAAGCAACCTTGCCCGGTTATTACCTAAATGTGCCTGTAGGAGATGCGTACCGCTCTTTTCAGCCAGCCACGTGCTATTCAAATAACCATTTTCCGCTGCAGGCTGTTGATTTTACTCCTGCAGTATCCGACATCTGACAGTATGTTTCTGCCTCCGAGATTGCAGCAGTCTATGTAAAGCACCCAAGCACTAATCGAGGGGAACAGGCGCTCGAAATACCACCATTCAGGGTTAAACCAAGATACTGGACTTGCGAATCTTCTATTATCACTAACGAACTGGGTGGCTCGTTGCTCCTAGGCAGTGCCTCAATTTTATGAGGCTAGCTATCTGTAACCCGAGCTCGTGAATCCACGCCGACCGAACGATTCTTGGCACCCCGAGCTTGGAAAGCTGGATAGGCATCGTCGAAAGTGTCCCCAGCAGCGGAGTACTTTTAGTAGAAGTTTTGAAAAAATAAAATTCACTTTGTATGAACATAAAAAAAACATTTCCACTCAGGCGCACCTATCCAGACTACAAATTTTACATTTTCAGTTTAGTTAAAATATTATTCTGATTTACCATTATGTTTGGCTCCTCAGTTTCGAAATTTCGAAATCCCAATTTCGTAAGCTAATTTAGAAATTGAAAATGTACGAAACTGCATACCCTAGTCGGAACGTTAAATTTTTGCTACTAAGTATTATTATAATAATACTGAGTGATATTATAATAATTAGTAATATTATTATAATATTAGTAGTATTATTAATGCTAATATTATAAAGCTGAAGAGTTTGTTTGTTTGTTTGAACGAGCTAAAATCAGGCACCACGGGTTGAAATTGAAAAAAATAAATTGTGTTAGATAGTTCATTTATCGAGGAAGGTATAGGCTATATATATCTAACATTACGCTACGACCAATAGGAGCGGAGCTTAAATGAAAAATGATGCAAAAACGTGCACGTCTGACAACCGTAAGTGAGGGACGGAAGGAAGGGAAGGAATGCATGTATGCAGCACTACCTTTTTTGTTGGAGGGAGAAGTCACCTTTTAAGATTTCCTTGAGGGCCCAAAATTTCCTCCAACTTAGCTGTACTCTTCGAGCAACCTCTTCCTCGGTATTTTAGTTTTTGAAGGATAGCTGTTTTCCCAAGTACACATAACTACTCACAAACTCCAAAGCCTTGCCTTTTGGGTTGATTGGGGCAGCTATCCTGTTTGTCATTAGTTTTGTTTTGTCCTCATTCATTTTTAGGCCCATTTTTTCTCTTTCGACAATTATTACTTATATCATTTCATTTAAGTCGTCCGCAAATCTCAGGTGACTTAAGAGATGTCCAGCTACTTTGATACTTTTTTCCTGCCAGTTATGTAAGTTTCGTAAAAATACTCTGCAGCACGGCTATAAAAAGTTTTGGTAACAGTGGATCTCTCTGTCGTACTCCCCTCTCGAGTAAGTGACAGATGTATACAAGTCAGATACATCTGTCCCTTACTCGATCTCAAAATAACCTTACTCTAAGAGCTTGTGGTTACCCCCCAGATTGGTATAATCTCTAAGAAAGTATAAACAAAACTATACAACTCAAAAAACAAATTAAGATCCGATTGGCCGGCCAGCTTTTATTTTTCATTTTCATCATTGAAAAAATGGTAAATTTTTGCCAAAATTATAACGAATTCTAATCTAGGCGAAATTTGCAATAACGAGCCACACGCTCCTTAACAAACATCTTTTCAAAATAGGCGCCATAGACAGCCCACTTTGTTTCTGTTTTAATGCCGAGTAATCAGCCGCCTGCGTCATCCTGGAATGCTAAACATTGGCGTATCTCAACGCGAAGAAATCCTCGGAACGGTGAGGTCGCTCCGTAAAGCCTGTGAAGCCCCCAGGAAGCTTCTGTGCTTTTGGACGGAACTGGACTGGCTATGTTAGCCATCGGTGCCTGGGTGCCCCCACGCGCAACGGACCAAATGGGAGTGTGGAAACGGGAGTCACCTTGATCCTTCGCGACTGTCAGTACTGCGGATAGCCTCTCGCTTTCGGTCGTGTTCCATTCCATGGTCGAAAATGAGTGCACGTGAAAATGAGTGCAAGTGATGATCGCAAAGTAGGCGGCGGAAAGGGAGTGGGCGGAAACGGCAACCCTTCCATCCGTAGTAGATGCACCGGGAGCCGGAAGGCGCTTAACGATCTCCAGCCGACATAGGGTGTGGCCTGGGTAACAAACTTGGCGAGTCTGTTGTCTGAATAGTCAAAGGCCCGAGACGGCGGCGCGCCATATTCCATGCGCGCCCCTCTATAGGACTTGCGGTCGTTTACGGTGGCAGACGGTAACGGGGTCCACATGAATTCATGCGGGCCAATACCTGGCCGGGGGAGCGTGACGAAATGCGCAAGCAGTACAGCGCCCCGGCTAAAGGTAGCTGAAGAACACTGTGTGGTTTTAGTCAGTTAGAGTCTGACAGACACTCCAAGCAACCCGGGGCGCTGGACATCCATGAGCAGTCAGACAATTGAAGGTAGCGAAGCCGCGGACACAGCTAGTAGTTTTTAACCGACTTACCAAAAAGGAGGAGGTTCTATGTTCGACTTTGTGATTGTTTTTTTTTGTATGTTCACCGATATCTCCGTCATTTGTGGACCGAATTTGATTTTTTTTTTTGAAAGAGTATGTTTCGAATTTGGTGAAGGCCCGTTTTTTTTTATAAATTATAAGTCTCGCGCTTGACCACTACCTCACATGATGATAAGCGATGATGTGGTCGACGGTGAAGCACGCTTGCCTAGAAGTAACCTATTCACTCTTGACTTAAAGACCCCTAGATTGTAGATATCGGGAAACACAGACTCCGGCAGAACTTCGGAGATATACAACAGAACTTTTCAATAAATAACGGCAAAACTCTCGGGATTGCTGCAATCGCATATCTGTTTATTGTTAATACCATTTCATAACATAACATCACGCCAGTACGCTCTAAAGGGGTACGTAGATCTCTCATTTCACTGGTTATGTTCAAGTATCATGTTATTCGGGTAATCTATTCTGGCGTTATAGGGACCTTACTAAACAACTTGCCTATTAGGTAGGTAAAAGTAAAAAGGAAAAAAAAACCGTTTTTGCAAAAAAATACAACCGACTTCCAAATTTAAAACAACAAAGTGAAAAATAACTTAATTTTTGGAAGTCGGTGTCCATATCGCAAAAAATGGTACCTACGAAAGACACCGACTTCCAAAAATTAAGTTATTTTTCACTTTATAGTTTTACATTTGGAAGTAAGTAGTATTTTTTTGCAAAAAAAGGTTTTTATAAATTAGCTGAATGATAAAAATAATAAAATCTGTTTGAACACCATGAAAAGATTAATGGCTGCAATTTATATTGTTCTGACTACCCTCATTTCAAAGAACTGACTACTTAAAAATTATCTTCCACCTTAATTTTATTTTATATTGCAGTATTGACACCCCAGGCGTCATGGCCCGGATGTCCAGCCTGTTTGCAGGGCATCCGGAGCTACTCGTCAGCTTCAACATTTTTTTGCCGCCGGGGTGTGAGTTCGTAATTCAGAGTAATGGCCAGGTAAGAAGTTTATTTATTTATTCACCGGCTGGTGCGATTGCCGAGTCCTGGATTGAAACGCATGTCTGATAATGTGTTATACAAGTTTTATTTCATCAAACTTTGTGTTAAAAACACAATGTTTGATGGATTTAAAATTTATCACTTTGGTATTTAAAGAAGTGCGTTTAGCAATAATTTATTATATTTGTTTAGTTATATAATGGTCTAAGATCCGATGGAGGAGCGACCTTCACCCATCTGTTTAATGGATAATAGTATATTATGCGGACGTTTTTAAAGCGAGGGTCATTATAATGAATCACGAGCATAGCGAGTGATTCATGTGTTAGAATCCGCAAAAAAATCTCGATACAAACTTCTTGTACAAAGAATACTCGAATTTCAAACTTCTTCTCGATTTTAATTTTGAGTTTGTTTATATTTAGGATTTTAATAATGATTTTGATTTTAGTCTAGGATATTTATTGAATACTTATTTGGATTGTAATTCTAATATTAATTGCAATGGTGTTTAAATAATTTTAATTATGTAACGTAACGGAGGTGGTTGGCCCCTGAAACACAGGTGCTGTTACCTAGCTCAGGGGTCAGGGTTCCACATTTTTTGTAAATTTTGAAAGTAATAAACCATTTATTTATTTTTCATTTATTTATTCTTCTTTCTTATTCAATACATTTTTAAATATTAAAAAAAAAGAAAACTTAAAAACATTTAAAAATATAAAAAATAGAGGCCAACCGGTATCGGGAACAGGGTCCAAGCTACCGGTGGTTAGGGCTTCAGAATAGAATAGAATAGAATAGAATATTTATTTGCTAGAAACATGGTGTTTACAGAGGTGTTAATTTCATGATATTGCATAGTGCTACATGTCTCACCGTTTTAACGGCATGCAAATTCAAATTCCAATTTAATGAAATTCTTACATAAATTTTCAATTACATTATATTATTAATAATAAAATTTAATTATTATTTCAATCATTATATATCTATATACTACACAATTCAATTTTTACCATATAATGAAATAAAACAATACATTTAACATATTACCACCTAACTTAAATAATTACTTAAGTCTGTATTTTGATGCCAGATCAAGAGAAAAATATTTACAGGGACATTTTGCAAAAAATTCGTGAATTGAGTAAAAACATTCCTGCAATAACCACTTCCGTAGTGCCGAACAAAACTTTCTGAAGGGTAATTGGGTAATTGGCTTCGGCAAAGCATTATAAATTAGGGGAGCCATGTAGATACAACTCTTTTGGAAGAGTTGCAACTTAGGAACAGGTATCTCGAAATCCAAATGTGCAGCTTTCCTCTTATTTGTATTATCCCTTCGTTCAAATAATGCAAGATTTACCCCCGGTTTCCCAGCTTAAAATTATCGGAGAATTAATGTGACAAATTGTCAAGCACGCGTTATCTGCTGTGATTGGCTGTTGAAAATTCATTCAACCAATCACAGCAGATAACGCGTGCTTGACAATTTGTCACATTAATTCTCCGATAATTTTAAGCTGGGAAACTGACACTGGATCTCACAAACTTAGCAATTTCAAAGATATATATGCAGGGTACAGTCAAAAGGTTTTGTGATTTAAATATAGGCCTACACGAATCAGACCATTGCATATTAAAAATTGCGCGGATACATTTTTTTTGAGCAATGAAAATTCGATCTATTTCTGAGGAGTTTCCCCATACAACTATGCCGTAGCGAATAACTGAACAGACATAGGCATGATACACCATTATGGATGTTTCTCTCGACGTTACATTTTTGACCTTTCTTAGTGCAAAAACAAATTGGTTGATTTTTTTGCAGAGTATCTCAATATGATTCTTCCATGTTAAGTGCTCATCAAGTGTTACGCCTAGAAACTTTGTGTTATATACCTGCTTGACGCTAATATTATTATACGCAACTTGAAGATGGATAGGTTTACTTTTCCATGTTTTAAAGTGGAGTACGTTGGTTTTAGCAATATTTAACTTTAGTTTGTTAGTATCTAACCATTTTATAATATTATTCAATGTTTGATTAATTTCATTGTCATAGTTTTGTTGATCTTTACATTTAATGATAATTGTGGTGTCATCAGCAAACAGTACACATTGGTGTTCTATTGATTTAGGTAAGTCGTTTATATAAAGAAGAAACAATAACGGTCCCAGAATGCTTCCCTGGGGGACACCACAATTATTAATTCTTGGTTCAGATTCGAAATTATCCATACTATTTGTCATAGGGTTCAACTTTGCTATTCTTGTTATCTGCTTTCTGTCACGTAAATACGACTGAAACCATTTTAAAGCCGGACCTCTTATTCCATATCTTTCCATTTTAGCCATTTTTTCCATTTTAGATTTTATCTAATAGCCTAACATGATCAACGAGGTCGAACGCCTTGCTTAAATCCAAAAATAGTGCGCAGGAGGGGATTTTTGTATTGATATTGTTCATGATTTGTTTTATTAAAGTATAAATTGCTAAGGTAGTTGATTTATTTTGTCTAAATCCATATTGTTGACTAACTAGAATATTATATTTATCTAGGAACCTTAACAACCGCCTGTACATTACTCTTTCAAATACTTTTGAAGTATGGGAGTTAGTGCTATAGGTCTATAGTTGTCAACATTACATTTAGAGCCCTTTTTATATAATGGCTTAATTAAGGAAAGTTTCAATCTGTCAGGAAAACAACCCTGCTCCAAGGATAGATTAATAATATATTATGCTAAAGGCGATGATATATATTTTGATATAATTTTAAGAAGTTCGGTTGTGATATTATCATAGCCTGCCGATTTAGTATTTCTTAATGACTTTATGATAGTTTCAATTTCAGAAGCATTTGTAGGTTCTAAAAATATGCTATTATCATGAATTTCTATGTTTTGCATGTCAATATTATCATTATTAAAATTAGAGGAATTATTTATGGCAATGTCAATGAAGTGATTATTGAATTTATTAGCAATGTCAGATCCGGAGGTAAGTGTTATACAATTGTCTTCGATTTTATTGATGCAATCCCGAACGTCAACTTAATTCTAAATACCCACTATTACAAATATATTACAAAAACCTAAGCAACTTATGCATTCAATGAACCTAGCAACATTACCTTTATTTAAATCATTAATAGCCTCAAAAAAGAAATCAGTTTTATTCTTAATTTGTTGGTCAATTGTAACGATTTGTGCTGTATTATGATCAGACAGGAAACAATTGTATGTTTCACCTATTGCATTTGTTACATTACCAATTATATTGTCTATACAGTGTTTGAGCCTAGTCGGCTCATGTATATAGTAATACATTCCATAATTAAGTAAGTAAAAAGAGACAGGAACCTCCTCACAATGCGAGCCGTATCGAGGAGTACTGCCTTCTGTATCAGACCCTTGATCCAACCGCCCAATGACAGCCTCGACAGATGGTCGTCGAGGCTCTTGGCCATCAGGCCGTTGGCCGTAACGACAATCGGCACAATGATCGCCGAGTCCACATTCCACATGTCGACAACCTCGTGTGCTAAGTCGAGATACTTGATTTGCTTCTCTTTCTCAGCTTTCACGAGGTTCTCGTCATGCGGGATGGTGACATCGATTATCATTGTGCGGCGCGCTTATCGGTCTATCACCACTATATCTGGCTTATTGGCAACAATAGTCCTATCAGTGATGATAGACCGATCCCAGTACAACGTGACATGGTCATTTTCGAGAACTGGGTCGGGCACATACTTGTAATACGGGACCTCCGATTCCACTAGATTGTACTTTAAAGCAAGTTGCTGGTGAATAATCCTGGCCACTTGGTTATGCCTGTGTAAGTACTCGCCGTTAGCCAGACGAGAACAACCAGAGACAATATGCCTGATGGATTCTCCCGGACGGTGGCATGCCCGACATATGTCAACCGTCCCGTCCTTCATTATATGTCTCCGGTAGTTATTCGTCAATCGTCAGGATAACTTCGTCCATAATTGCACAGACAAAACCTTCAGTTTCCCCGAAAAGGTCGCCAAAACGTAGTCAGGATACGGATGCTGGGAAATCTACATCGGGCACATGGAGAGCCCGATAGAAGCGTCCGTGTAGCTCCTTGCCTTGCCATACCTCTTTGCGTTCATCAGTCGTTAGTATTACAGGTTTGCGCCAGTTCTCTTTAGCCATGGTCAAGTGAGTCCCTTGTCCACTGCGACCACATCCCGGTGCATACCCACTTCAGCTTTTAAAAAGTATTCTCTGAGGCTGCACATCTCACGGTTGTGAAGAGTCTTGGCGTTTAAAAAGCCTCGACCTCCACACTTCCGCGGGATGTACAGTCTCATCACCGATGATCGTGGGTGATGCATCCTGTTTGCAGTCAGCAGTGTCCGGACCCTCCTATCGAGGGCGTCGAGCTCGGTCTGAGTCCATTTCAGTATGCCGAAAGAGTACATCAAAACCGGCATGACCCAACTGTTGAAGGCGCGCACCTTATTACTATTATTATTATGGTTTTTAAACTTCAGTTTCTCAGGTAAGAACCTGGTGTTTTTATAGAATCTCACGGGTGTGAACCAAGGTGAAATCCTAATTTTCTATTTGACCTGGTAAATTATTTTGTACTGCACTCAAATTGTAATCTAAATCTAACTGTAAAAAAATTCTTACTATTCGGCAAGTGTTTAATATTGCAGCTTTTTGTAGTGTTAGGTATGTGTATTTTGATAGATTGAGAACATTAAAACTATTGTATATTTGTTTCGGAATAACACCTGTTGTTGATATGACTATAGGGACTATTGTAACTCTATTCATTTTCCAAACTCTGGTAATTTCTTCTTGTAACTCTGTGTACTTCCTATTTTTTTCCGTGATAGTTTTTTGTATATTATAACCCTCTTACTAATAAACGCGGAATAAAGTTATACCAGGTGTAACTAAGGTATACCCATACATTTTCATAGGTTTATACCTGGTATAACTTTATTCTGCGTTTATTTGTAAGAGGGTTAGTGTTTGGGACTGCTATATCTATTATGTATGTGTGTTTGTTTTCTTTATCAACAAGTGTTATATCTGGTCTGTTGTTATAAATAGTGTGATCTGTAATTATTGTGCGGTCATAATATATTTTGTATAATTGATTTTCTAAAACAGCTCTAGGTGAATATTTGTAATATGGTGTGTACGGATCCTGCATGAGTTTAAGATTGATTGCAAGTTTTTGGTGTATAATATTAACAAGTTGGTTATGCCGGTGAGTATGGTCGTTCTGAGTCAATGTCATACAAGCTCCCGTAATATGTTGTATTGTTTCAGGTTTGCTGTGACATTTTCTGCATAAATCGTTTCTAACTGTACTATCTTTTATATTATATTTTCTATAATTTTTGGTATTAATGACTTGGTCTTGAATGGCTAGCATAAATCCTTCTGTTTCTGCAAACAGCCCACTTATTTCAAGCCATTTGTTGGAAGCTTCCCTATCAATGTGTGTTTGGTTTATAATTTTAGATCGTTAGGATGTCTTCCGTGTAGTTCTTTCTGTCTCCATTTTTTATGTATCTCTTCTATGTGTCTTGCTTTGTCTATTGTTTCAATATCACCTTCGCTAAGATTCAGTGGTGTATATTTGTTATCTATTTCTACTATTGTTTTATGTAATTGACTTGTATTCTTCTTCCTATTAAAGAATTGTTTTAGGTTTATTATTTGCCTTTTGTGTAAATGTGATATTTCAATTAGCCCTCTGCCCCTCTCCTTTCTGGACATAATCACTCTTTCGATTGCTGATTTAGGGTGGTGATATCTATGTTGTGTAAGAATTGTTCTAGTTTTAATTTCAAGTGCATTTAATTCTGTTTTAGACCACTTTATAACGCCAAAAGAATAAGTTAGTATAAGTATAGCATAAGTATTTATGGATTTGAACAATTTCTTACTACATACATTTTTACTACGTACATTTTACTTAATGAATGGATTCTTTTATAATATTCCTGTTTTAGTTTGTCTTTTATAGATTTGTGCTCTAATAGTTGCGCTTGATTGTATCCTAAGTATTTATAAAATTCCTCATTTTTCATTGCTTCTATTACTTCTTCCGAATCTGTTGTGTAATTTCCGCCGACTATCTTACCCTTTTCTATGTTAAGCTTTCGGCATTTGTCTAGTCCAAAATCCATTCTAATGTCTTTTGAAAACGATGTTGTTATGTCTAATAAACCATGTAAATCTGTATTTTTATTAGCGTATAGTTTTAAATCATCCATATAAAGTAAATGTGTTATTTGGTGTAATAGTGATCTATTGTTCTTTATGTCAAATCCTAATTTAGATTCGTTTAATGCGCGGGAGAGTGGATTTAGGGCTAAACAAAACCATAGAGGGCTTAGTGAGTCCCCTTGAAATATTCCCTTTTTAATTGCTATTTTATCTATGTATAGTTAAGTTTGAGGTTTGTGTTTGTAGCTTAAGAGTAGTTTTCCAGGATCCCATGGTGTTTTTAAGAAAATTTGTTAACAATGGGTTGATTTTATAGATATTTAGAACTTGAACTAACCATGAACGCGGTACGCTGTCAAATGCTTTTTTGTAATCTATGTACGCTATGTATAAGTTTTTCTTGCTCTCTGGACATGTTTTAAGAGAGTGGAATCAATAATTAATTGTTCCTTGCAACCCATATGCCCTCGTCTGCAGCCTTTCTGTTCTTCAGTTAAAATATTATATTTTTCGGTGTGTTTAATAATTTTGTTAGTAATGCAAGACGTTATGATTTTGTACATAGTTGGGAGGCAAGTTATAGGTCTGTATTGTTAGGGATCCTGGGTTCTACTAGATTTTGGGATCATATATGTGATGCCTTTTGTGAGAAAATCTGGCAAATTTTCGTTACCTTTTAAAATATCATTAATTTGTTTAGCTAATGTACTATGTAGTGCCTGTAATCTTTTTATCCAAAAATTATGCAAACCATCTATTCCTGCTGCTTTCCAGTTATGTGTTTTATTTATAATCATATTTAATTCAACAGTATCTATATCTTCAAACGGCATTTCTTCTATTTTTTCTGATCTAACTATTTCTTCTTGTATCCATCTAGCTTCTTTATTATGTTCAGCGTTGTCTGACCAGATACCTTGCCAGAATTATTTTAAACTCTCTTCCGATGGTGGATTTATGATAGTCGTATCGTTTCGTTTAAGCTTTCTATAAAATTGTTTCTCACTTGTTGCAAATAGTCTGTTGTTATCCTTTATTTCTTTGGCTTTTTTGTATCTTGCTATCCTATGACTCTTGACTAAGAGTTTTTGTTTTTATTATTATTATTTATTTATTTATTACTCGTAATATGCCTTGTGCTTTTCGCTTAAATCTTTCTTTTTCTCGTAGTCATGGTATAAAATATAGTCTGCAACTCTTGAATAAAACGGATTTTAACGAGGACCAAGAATCACTCGCGTCACTCATGATTCTAACACTCACTCCCTACGATCGTGATTCAGTCGTTAGAATCCTTTACTTGCTCCTGATTCATCTACGGCCCTCGCTTTAAAGCCGTCCTTTATTCACTAGTTGCAAAATTTACTATTTTGGCTCGGGCGACGTACTTTGAATCCCTCATACGTTCAGGATTCTACTAAAGAATACCTCGCTACGGTCGGGATTCAGGATTCTACTCCAGAATCCCTCACTTCGCTCTGGATTCAAAAAAGCGCCCTCGCCGTTAAAATATTATTTTGCTCCCTTATGATACAATCTACTCTACCAGCTCTGGGTGAAGCGGGCAGATGTGTCAGACTGTTACTGACTAAAACCCACACCCGTGTTCCTCAGTTGCTTATGTCAGGCCAGGTGAAACTGGATGTTCGAAAAAGATAGTCGTATTTCGGTAAAAAGACAGGTAAAATTCAACGGAAAACGAATGCATCTAATCAAAAATAATACTTAAAGCTTTTAATTATGGTCTTGGAAGTTTCGGATCTGGATACGAATATAAAAATAATATTATACCGGTTTCGGATACGGCTACGGATATGGAATTATTTAGAATTATCCGTTAGTTTCAGTTACGGATATTTTTTTTATAAAAACAAGCAAGCAAGTGACGCGGTCGGCACGGGTCCGTGCCCATTCGACCCGATTAGGCTCGACCCGAAGAATAATACCAGATGCTTTACTACCTATTCTGTGCCATTTCTACAGTCAGGCAAAATGATATTTAATTCTAAATAACTTATTAATTTACTACACATTGAATATTTAATAAAAAAAATATAATATATAGGCTCGCGTTTGTATCTCATCTAGTAAGCTTAACAAACTAATTAAAAAATACCTGATCTATTGGTAATAATAATAATAATTTAATACTTTTTAAAAACTGAAGTGGGTATGCATCGGGATGTGGTCGCAGTGGACAAGGGACTCACTTGACCATGGCTAAAGAGAACTGGCGCAAGCCTGTAATACTAACTACTGATGAACGCAAAGAGGTATGGCAAGGCAAGGAACTACACGGACGCTTCTATCGGGCTCTCCATGGGCCCTATGTAGATTTCCAAGCGGCTGTATTCGGCTACGTTTCGGTGACCTTTTCGGGGAAACTGAAGGTTTTGTCTGTGCAATTATGGACGAAGTTATCCTGACGAATAACTACCGGAGACATATAATGAAGGACGGAACGGTTGACGTGTGTAGGGCATGCCACCGTCCGGGTGAATCCATCAGACATATTATCTCTGATTGTACTTCAATTGCTTTGAAGTACAATCTAGTGGATTCTGAGGTACCGTATTACAAGTATGTGCCCGACCCAGTTCTCGAAAATGACCATGTCACGTTGTACTGGGATCGGTCTATCATCACTGATAGGACTATTGTTGCTAATAAGCCGGATATAGTAGTGATAGACCGATTAGCGCGCCGCACAATGATAATCGATGTCACCATCCCACATGACGAGAACCTCGTAAAAGCTGAGAAAGAGAAACAAATCAAGTATCTCGACTTAGCACACGAGGTTGTCGACATGTGGAATGTGGACTCGGCGATCATTGTGCCGATTGTCGTTACGGCCAACGGCCTGATGGCCAAGAGTCTCGACGACCATCTGTCGAGGCTGTCATTGCGCGGTTGGATCAAGGGCCTGATACAGAAGGCAGTACTCCTCGATACGGCTCGCATCGTGAGGAGGTTCCTGTCTCTGGAGCTCTAACCACCGGTAGCTTGGACCCTGCTCCCGACACCGGCGGAAAACCATTATTTTTTATATTTTTAAATGTTTTTTTCATGATTTGTTTTTATAAAGAAGTATTTTAAAATGTAAATATGAAATGTGCACAAAATTGAATAAACGAAATAATAATTTATCATGGTAGTCAGTGATTTCAATTAAAAAATATAGCTTTATAAAGATAGCAAGTTTTCTGGTTCTTACTTGAATGTTGATTATTTATGGAAAATTGTTTATTTTTTAATTGTTAATTTTGTATTGCTAAAAAGTTTAATGTATTTTTTTTTATAAAACGGTGCCTCACACTAGGAATTTTTTCCTGTATCGTGGGTGCGTTTACAAACATATAAACTCACATACACAACACCTAGAGCCGGAACAACTATCTGTAGGTCATACAAATATTTGTTCCGTGCGGGAATCGAACCCGCGACACGCAGCGCAGCGGTCAATCGCTCAACCACTGCGCCAACCGTGCGCGTTTAATTGTGTTGTTCCTACCTAGTCCTGTATTCTTTAAGATTCTGTTCTACATTTCCTATTCCTTTGTTTAATGCATGCCGTGGCAGCTTTTAATTAAGGCTACACTAGACAATGTAAAAATATGAGTACTTTAACATGTATTTTTTGGTGTATGCTTTGTTGATTGTCCTTAATTAAATAAATAAATAAGATACCTAATGTTTATTTTATACAGATAGTTTAATCAATATTTTTTTTAAATATATTATAGATGTTAGTACCTACTTGTTAACCTAATAATTATAAAACTGATCCAATAAATACCACCGTCCACTAGCTATAACATTGTTATGATAATTGACAATTATCTATGATTTTTTCTACAAAGTACAATAAGCGTATACTATATTAAAAAAAAACTTAATTAAAAAAATCAAAAAACCCGACTGCTTCAAAAGCGAACTAAAAAGTCGTAAACAAGGAAAAAATCATGCTGTGCAGTCGGAGGATACATATTCGCCGGCTGGCTGACCAAAATCTGGTGTATCCTCCCCCTGCACAGCATGATTTTTTCCTTGTTTACGACTTTTTAGTTCGCTTTTGAAGCAGTCGGGTTTTTTGATTTTTTTAATTAAGTTTTTTTATTTATAACTTTTTAGTTAGTTTTTTTCGAAATAGATACATTTAAACATACAAGTGTTATATATTTTTGAAATCACCTCTTAAAACCCTTTATTTTGATACCCCACATGACGGGTTTGGATGAAAAAAAAAATTTGGGCCCCCACATTATGGCACCCAAAAGCCGCCATTTTTCTATTATCCAATTTTAATGTAGCCTATGTCACTCGCAGGGTTAAGACGCATCGATTGACGTATGAATCATCAAAATCGGCTAACGCGTTTGGTCTCTGGAACGCCACATAGGAACAAACATACATACATACATACATACATACATACATACATACTTACATACATACATACTTACATACATACATAGACTGATAAACACATTACCCTCCTTCGGCAGTCGGGTAAAAAGGATAAATACTTGTTTAATTATTGATTTATTTATCCAAACATTATTTAAATTTTACATTATCTGTGGTGCAAGCGTTAAATCAACACTTCTGCTTGACTATAATACATCGACGTTTTTACGCCTATTAAAACAGAAATATGCAGGTCGGGGTTCTTCGGGTCGAGTCTAATCGAGTCGAGTGGGCACGGACCCGTCGCCACGGCCGGGCAGCAAAACGTAACGCAACGTGTCTCATTTAGCTGCCGCCCCTATCCGAAATTATCCGAAACTTTGATATCGGACTCGGTTAAATTTACGGATAGATTTTAATTTCGGATATCCGATAGTTTCGGTTCGGTTACGGAGCTCAAAATCAAAATATTTTTTATTATTTCATACAGGAGAAGGCCTACAATGTTCACACATTTACAAAACAATCAGTAAAAGAATCTATACAAAGGTAAAATAAAAATAAATGAAAAATACTTAATTTAAGCTCCTAAACATCCCTGGTTTAGTCACGAAAATACTTACTTAATTTATTATGTATTTTGGTGACTGATTTGTCAGGTGACTATGATAAGTGCAACTTGATAAACTTGAGCGGCTTCAAAATCTTTGTAGGTATAAGGTTCATATTTGGTTTTCGCAAATATGACCATGTTTCTGAATTTCGTGTGAAACTCAAGTGGTTGCCTATTCGCCATCGCCGGAATGCTCATATTCTTTCTCTCCTGTATAATATTCTCTTTCTTCCTTCTACCCCTCTTTATCTCAAGAAACGGTTTCAGTTTCTGTGTGACTCGCACGTGAAATTTCTTAGGTCATCGGATAATATGAAACTTAAAATGCTAATGCACTCCACTATCTTCCTAGACAAATCTTTTACTGTCCAAGCCATTCGTCTATGGAATGCATTGCCTGTGAATATAAAGCGCGCGCAGCCTGTTTTGTGAAGGAGCACTACATGTTACTGTGATCATAATCTTATATAAGCTGAATTGTTTTCTTGTCTGTATATCAGTTAAATGTATGTATTTATGTATCTATTATTTTTTATGTTTTTTTTTGTACTTAGTACCTACTTTCTTAATAAATTAATTATATTTTTTTAAATTTGCACAAACTGCAACCCCATATTGTATCCAGGCTTTCCATTCTTGGTTGCATGGAAGAGATCGCGAATCGCGATAAGGCCGCCTGTTGTATGTTTGTTTTAGTTATAAGATGTCTTTTTGAATTATTTTTCTCTTGGTGTACAATAAAGTGTAAATAATTTAACTGGGCCTTCGGCCATTTTTACTTTCAGATAAAACTATGCTTTTACGCACTATTCTATCCCAGACTCTAACAACACCATTCCTCCAACAGGTTCTGTTACAAGAACAGCTGAACCATAGCGCCCCACCAGTAGCCCTAGGGTACCAATCCCCGGAGCCAGCACCGCTGGCAGTCCCGCCCGGCGTGAATCCCTGGGCCGCGCAGCTGCCGGCCGAGGAACCTTTCGAGGAATATCATGCTGTATCGTACATCATGCAAGTGAAGCACAGGTTTAACTCGCAACCTCAAGTCTATAACAACTTCGTGCTTGCCCTTATGGCGTATAGAAATAGGACGTAAGTATCTCTATATACAGCTTTTCGTTTCTTTTGCTTAAGTTTTTCTGTTGTTGTTTTTTAGGGTTCCGTACCCAAAGGGTAAAAACGGGACCCTATTACTAAGACTCCGCGGTCCGTCTGTCTGTCTGTCACCAGGCTGTATTTTTTCTACTAACACTAATGGATAGACAATTTAATAACGAACATTTTTATAGTTTTTTTTTTTCAAAGGTCAATATTCGATTTTATAAAGTAAAGTAAACGAAACTGTTATAATTCATACGCCACCAGTGCCGCTAGGCCAATAGGAATGCTCATATCTCATGCTGATTTTTTGCTCAGGGTGCGGCCTTAATGTATAAAATTCAAAATATTTTTAGAATTGGAATTGATTTGATTGTGATATTCAGACTGTCAGTTACTTGTTTGGAATATTAATAGATAACTAATTTGCTAAATAGGTAGGTAGTAATCTACTGAATAGAGGTACCTTGCCAACCTTGCATAGTCCAAATATCGTTATTAAATCTTTGAATGATGAAAACAATTACCGTTTGATAACACTATGAAAAGAAAATACATTGTTCTGACTACCCTTATTTCAAAGAAAACAGTTTCTTTGCACAAAAAAAAACCTACAACCGACTTCCAAACAAAAAACCTTTTCAACAAAAAAATAACCGATTAAATACGGAATAGAAAACCAAAAAATAAATCTTTTAGTCTAGAATTTAGAGTTGGCGCCGAACAAACAAACATGCAAATTAATTACCTAAAGCGTAGAATGATTGTAGCTATGTGCGTAGTACATTATTACCTCAATGTAGCTATGATCTTCGTCGAAATTGTTTTTGCTTTTCAGTTTATTTAATTTCAACAGATTCGGTTCACAATTGGAAACTATCAATAAATCCTTTTTCAAATTTACATGGGACCAGCTTCGAGGTATACTCTATCTAATAAAACCGGCCAAGTGCGAGTCAGACTCGCGCACGAAGGGTTCCGTACCATTTTCGTAAAAAAAGGCACAAAAATCACAATTGTTGTATGGGAGCCCCCCTTAAATATTAATTTTATTCCGTTTTTAGTATTTTTTGTTGTTATAGCGGCAACAGAAATACATCATCTGTGAAAATTTCAACTGTCTAGCTATCACGGTTCATGAGATACAGCCTGGTGACAGACAGACAGACAGACAGACGGACCGCGGAGTCTTAGTTGCAGTTTTTACCCTTTGGGTACGGAACCCTAAAAAAAAGAACTTTTGGAATCGGACCACTCTTACATATATATAAAAAAAATGTACATGTCGCATTGAGAACCTCTTCCTTTTTTTCGTTAGTTAAAAACACTACAAACTGCAAAATAACTTGTCGGTGTTTATGTTTTTTTATTATTAGTGGTCAGCAGCGATATCTTCGCATGTGGGTTGTTGAACAAACTTTTTTTTTTGTATTATATTGTCTTATTAGATAATTTTTATTAAAAAACTATCTTTAGTTTTTTTTTCGCTATAATTACAAAGTAAAATCAAATTTAAAATATTTTTTCTTCCAACTACGTAGTAATGTTATCATTAATCACTACTAAACTGTTGTAGTGCCCTCGCAAAGGCCTCGCGCACCAACAGAACACTCGTGCATCAATAACTCACTTTACGCTCGATGCAACAATCTACTATTTTGAATCCAGTAGATTCCTACCTACCGAAAACCGAGCCCGCGTGACGTCACGATGTTCATTTCTACTCATTGTAGCACACAGCTTATACAATATGTTGAAGCTTTTAACCGGTTCAATCTTGTTATTATCGTCAATATATTGATGAATATATCAAAAATATCTAACCTTAAAAGTTATCGTGCTTGCTTCGTACCATTATGCTACTATATAATAGTAATCTTTGCCATTATGTAAGAATACCAACTACAAAAAAACTCCCCAACAAAAATGTGATTCGCACAATAGCCAAATGTATTATATTATCTGTGGCAGTGGTGAAGAAATAATTTACACAAATTAAAGCAAATGCCTGGGCTCGAACCCACGACCTAGTAAGTCGCGGCCGATAACACTAAGCCACCACTGCTCTAGATAGACTTATAACCAAAAAAAAACCGGCCAAGTGCGAGTCGGACTCGCGCACGAAGGGTTCCGTACTTGGTAAATTGCGGTTTACGATTTATGACGTATTAAAAAAAAACTACTTACTAGACCTCGTTCAAACCAATTTTCGCTGGTAGTTTACATAGTAATGTACATCATATATTTTTTTTAGTTTTATCATTCTCTTATTTTAGAAGTTACAGGGGGGGGGGACACACATTTTGCCACTTTGGAAGTGTCTCTCGCGCAAACTATTCAGTTTAGAAAAAAATGATATTAGAAACCTCAATATCATTTTTGAAGACCTATCCATAGATACCCCACACGTATGGGTTTGATGGAAAAAATATAGTTTAGTTTCAGTTTCAAGTATGGGGACCCCCAAAATTTATTGTTTTTTTTCTATTTTTGAGTGAAAATCTTAATGCGGTTCACAGAATACATCTACTCACCAAGTTTCAACAGCATAGTTCTTATAGTTTCGGAATAAAGTGGCTGTGACATACGGACGGACAGACAGACAGACAGACAGACAGACAGACAGACAGACAGACAGACATGACGAATCTATAAGGGTTCCGTTTTTTGCCATTTGGCTACGGAACCCTAAAAAGAACTGTCGATTTGTGACCTTTTTTTGAAATCGGTTAATTATTCCTCCATCATAATTTTATTTTAATTTGCAGTATCAACGACCAAACCTTTAATACCCGGGTTTTGAACCTGTTTGAAGGGCATCCGGACCTAATCGTCGGCTTCCAACAGTTTTTTCCGGTTGTAGCGTAGCGTGGGGGTGCAGTAGGGCACTATTGCCGTGGGCGGCACGATTCTGGGGCGGCAGAGAGCGGAGCCAGTTGGCGGCGGACGGGGTTAGGCGGCAGTGTTAGGTCATAATCATCGGATCAGGTCAGATAATTACAATTGTGCTCATGATTTTGTAGTAAAAAGAAGGACACATATTTTCCTTACTACACACCAATTGACATGGCTGGGGCCAGCAAACTGGGAGCCGCCCTTTCACATATATATTTTTTTAATAATAATTCACAAAACTGATGTACAATCACACGTGCAAAAAAATTAGGTACAACACAAAACATCTGATTGACATCTACTAGATTTGAATCTTACATGCAAACATGCCTAGCCTGCCGCCTACCTGTATTTATGATAAAAAGAAAATCTAAGCTATCCGGGATATTCAAATCTTCTAGCTCGCTTCACTCGCCCTAAGACATCACATACATCTAAGGTGCCTTGATAATTCAAAAATATGAATCCATAATTAGCAAAAAAGAAGATACCATAATTATGTACGAGCATAAATAGTGAAAACCAAATCTGATACATATCCAAGGCGGGTGCTAAAATTTTTGAGCTCGCTTCGCTCTCCCTTGCGGTTTTGCCACCTTGTTGCTCTGAAACCAAGAGATGTCATGCCTAACTCGACAATAACCTTTTCTATCCTTATATATATATATACTTAAAATAAAATGTTACTCAACTGTAATTTAAAAAATGTACGTTTTTTTTTCGGGACGGCAAAAGACAGCTTATATCCTATCAAACACGGGTAAATTTTTTTTTTAAATTAAAAAAAAACTTATTTAAACATATTTTGACATTTCGCTGCTGTTCTTGACTAATAATACAATAATAACAGAGGGGGGGGGGGGATTTCCGTTCGGCCCCGGGCGGCAAAAACCCACGCTACGCTACTGACCATCGAGGTTCAGGGTAATGGACAGGTAAGAAAATCATTTATTCATTAATATTATTTAACCAGCTGGTGCGATTGTTGCACAGGGAGGGGGTGGGGGTGGGGCAAGTTGATATAATGGACCATGGGAAAAGTATGAATTTTAAATACAGTCAAAAGCACATTAAGATTAAACCTACGGTGATTGTAATAAAAACAGTCAACGATGTCCAAAGCTCCACGAGCTCTTGACTGTACCTACTTTAAATAAAACTTTTAAACAATAACATATTAGAATAATATAATAAAGTTCTATAACTTTATCGTATCGACAGAGAACTAGATACGTAAGCAGCAACCTCCTTAACAGGCAGACTTTCGTCCGTGGTTTTCTACTACCGAGTTACCGACCACTAGCATACCATAATCTACCTACCGAATAGTAGAAAAAGATGTTGAATTAATATCCCGCTTTATCTTGCATTTACGGATTACTCTAAAGACTTTGAGATTATCACACATTTTGTTATAATTGACGCACTTAGAAAACAGAATGTAAAGTCCACTACAACAACAGCATATGCGCTATAAAATTAGAATAGATAGGTCCAAGTTTCAGAATACTAAAGGGAGTCAAGCAGTGCGACCCCTTATCTCCAAAGCTACGTAAGTTACCAGTGCCCTGGTAGAAGTTTTTAGAAAGTTGGCCACCAACTGTCTCGGCGAGGCGAGGTTGCAAACTTTTCGCTGATGACATAGTACTCTTCTCTGCATCAGCTCCGGAACTGAAGAAGATGCTACAAGAGCTTAACAACGCAAACCTTGAGGTTGGACTGAACATGAACATGTCAAACACCAATCTCATGACCCACTTCAAAGACACGACGGGACGGGGAGAAAATACACTTTGTCCAAAAATACATCTACTTGGGCTATGTAGTCTCTTTGCAGGGCAAGATAAAGAAGTTGTAAGACCCACAGAGAAAGCCTGGGTGGTCCATGGTCCATGAAAGAGCTTTTCAAGGGTGCGCAAGTTAGTGGACATATGTATTCTCCCCATCAAATTCTTATTTACCAGAATCTAGGTTTACAAAGTATGATCTTAAATCTATGACGGTTCCTTTACATTCTACCATTAAATACGGTGTGTAAATATTTTTTTTTTTTTATTTATTTATTTATTTATTTCAACCTTATCACATAAATCTTTACAGGATTACACCCAATACGATTAATGCGCTAAACTACAGTAAACCATTTTACATAACAGTAGTATCTAAACAAATTTTAGGTTAACTTAATTACATAACAAATTTTATCTATAACTAATTCTAAACAATGCACTCTTTGTGAATTCACCCAGAGTACAGTAGAATAGGTCCGTCTCAATAGCCACAAGGTTGAGCGTGCGGAGTGCGCGCGTCAGCGGCGCCTCTCTTAACAGGTTGGTTCGACTGCGCGGCTCAACTAGCAAGCTCGGCCGCCGGCGTCGCCAGACGTACCTGTCCGGAACACACAGACACACCTGTCCTAAAACAGTTGCATTAAGCACCTTCCCTCTCAATATTTTGAAAATATATGTGGTGAGTGCCAGTTCCCTCCTAACCCTCAATTCATTGTATCCTACCATACCTAAAATAAATAAAGTAGGATACATTAAGGGATAAAATGGGTAAACACCGTAATACCTCATATACAAATATCTAATAAATTTGTTTTGTACCTTCTCCAGCATGAGACTATATTTAGCTTCATGTGGAGACCAGATGACTGCGTTACATTCTAGCTGGCTCCTAACCAATGCATTATATAAAGCTATAATGGCTTTCAAATTCGTGAACCCTCGGACCGTACGAAGCATAAAACCTAAATTTCTATATGCTTTCTTACAGCAACGCATAACGTGGTCACGAAATGTCAAGCTGGTGTTGAAACTTACCCCCAAGTCCTTGACTTCCGTGACCCGTGTCATAGGCAAGCCATCAATATGATAGGAATGCACAATGGGATTGTGTGCACGAGAAAAAGTGATTGTCACACATTTCGAGATATTGAACTGCAACAGATTTTCTCTGCTCCAGCTCACTACCCTGTCAATATCCCTTTGTAGCTTGTCACAGTCTTCGCCCCTTTCCACTGTGAGAGATAATTTGAGGTCGTCGGCAAACAACAAACAGTGAGCGTCTTGGACTACTTCTGGTAGGTCGTTAACCACCAGGAGGAACCCCAAAGGTCCAAGGTTACTGCCCTGACTCACTCCAGACCTCGTGAAATACGGATCTGACACGTGTCCCGCATATTCCACGTACTGTCGCCTATCTCTCAGGTAGCTGGCAAAAAACTGGAGTGAATGTGGGGTAAAACCAACACCAGCTAACTTTGCAAGCAACATATCATTATCGACTAGGTCGAATGCTTTTCGAAAGTCAAAGTAAGCAGCATCAGCTTGGCCCCCACTATCCACTGTCGGCACCAGATGAGCCATGTGGCAAAGAAGATTACTGGTGGTACTCCTTCCCGGTCGAAAACCATGCTGAGCGTCTGAGAGCTGTGCGCTAACCTGTTGATAAATAATCTTGTGAATGGCAGTTTCCAGTACTTTTGCCGGGGTCGACAATACTGCAACTGGCCTATACCCATCCACAGATTCTGCTGACCCCCCCTTAGGAACAGGAACAACGCGAGTCAATTTCCATCTCTCCGGGAACACGGCAGCTTCCAGACACTTGTTATAAATGTGAAGAAGCGGCTTAGCTAGCACTGACCCACAATCCTTAAAGATGTAAGGCGGAATGCCGTCAGGCCCTGCGGAACGTTTCGGTTTCAGGTCTCGAAGCGCGCGACATACGTCCACCAACTGCAATTGGTCTAAGTGCACTCGTGCCGCTCCGTTCCCACTACCTGCTTTCTCTATAGCTGCGTCTACATCCAACACAGGTGGTTCCGCCCTATAGACCGAGTAAAAATACTTCGCAAACTCCTCCACACACCGTTGACCAGACAATACCTCACCATCCTTCAAAATCTCCTGCGGACTTCTCCTACCTCTCCTGGATTTTGCAAAATTCCACAAAGATTTAGGATCACTAATCATTTGACTTTGAACACGGCCATGATTTTTAGTTCTACACCTAGCAAAAGTCTCGTAATCGACCCTCGACCCGCTTGCTTTGTACCGTTTGTGAAGACGAGCCTTCCATTTTATGTCGCGAATTATTTCACTAGTGTACCACTCAGGATAAATGTACCCTGAGTTTACACTACTTCGCTTTTTTTTGGGGACGCAGTCATCTATAACAGAATTAATAACACTATAAAAATAATCCAAACCTGACTCCGAGTCCAACTCATACAAAGGGGTCCAATCTATAGCTGCAATTAACGAATACATTGTCAACAAGTCGGCTTTGTTAAAGTTCCAACCTCTAGGCGCACCTAGGTCTTCGAAGGGTGCAGCCGAGCCCGCCGAGCCGGGTGTAGCCGAGCCCGCCGAGCCAGGCCGACGCCGACGCGATCCTGTGGTGACCGAGATCTCGAGCGGTGGATGATACGCATCCACAGGCACGAGCGGCGTCTCCGACGCGCGCACACTCACACGCCCTCCCTCCGTCAATGTACTCAACACCAAATCCAAATGACGATCATTACAATTTCCCACCGTGGTACTCTGAGTGAATCCACAAAAAGTATAAAAATATTCATAATAATGACTTATGGCTACAGAACAAGAATACAAGTTAAAGTCACCTACAACTACTATATCCCTGTACTTACTACAAAATTGTTCAATTATGCGAAATAATACCATGTATTCATTATCACTACTAGTAGGCGGAATGTAAACAACACAAAATAAAAACATAAATCGGTTATGTAGGTACACGGTAGCACACACCAGTTCAAATACCTGATTGTCAATGTTCACATCTGGCAGTGATACTCGCCGCAACTTAAAACGCGGTGTGGCCACGAGAAACGCGCCACCTTGTTTACGCCCGTCTGCTCGGTCACATCGTAAAATCGTGTATCCTGGTGGAATTATTTCTGCGTCATGTATGGAGTCGTTGCAGCCTGTTTCGGTTATGGCAAATAAGTCCGCACTTCCGGTTGAAATATTTGTGTAACATTCCTCCAACTTTGTTCGCAATCCTCGCACGTTTTGGTACAGTATCTCTACGGTGCTATATGGGGGTTCTGGGTTTGCTTGTTCTACGAAACCACACCCATTCCGCGAACTCAATGTTAACTGCCCAGCTTTCCGGTTGACACAACGTTTCGTATTTGCTTTCTGGAACCCCTATTATAAAGGATGCGTAATCCCTTTCAGTCTTGTGTTTTATTTGTTCGACTTTCACGGGTACTTTATCTTCGTATAATTTTATTACATGTTTTTCTATATTTTCCGCTGTTGTTTCCTTATGCAAACGCCATACATGTAAATATTTTTTCTTTTCCGTACCCTGTATATCAATTGCACTTGTATTTCCGCCTTTCTTTACTTCATTGGTCGAATATCTGTTTTTTTTCTTGGTAACTGTAGTCCAGTTTCCTTCCTTTACAGGTTCTTCCTTTTTTCCAATTACGCCGTCCTTAGACTTCTTTTCATTATATACTACTTGGCACAGCTTGTCATCCAATACTATTTCCGCGGATTTTGTGGCCACACATTCCTTTGCTACTTTATTTCTGACTACCTGCTTATCTTTGACCGCGTTTGCAAAAGATAGTGCAGGTCCTTTAAGGCTTTGCTCTTTCTGATTTGGTACCTGACTTCTATGAAGATTAGCTTCTAGGTTTTCATTTTTTTCCATTAGGATCTTAATTCTTGTTTCTAGGATCTCAACTTTGTTTGCTTTTTCTTGTACTACCTTCAATATTTGTTTCACTTGTTTTAACTCAGTTTCCGTGTTAATAAAACTATTTTTTAGTAAAATATATTCCTTGCGCTGCTCTTCCAACTGGGTCTTAACTTCCCTCCTAAACTCCCTTATCTCATCTAGAAGTTGAGTCTCATTATTCGCAGCTGTTTCACTTTTATTTCGGCGATTGCCTCGCTCAGCGGTGTTTACGAAGCTACTCGATGAAGACGTCTTTTTGATGATTGCAGTTCCTCGGACGATGTTAGAATCACCCCTTTTCGCCATTGTACATACACATTCGGGACAAATCCCCTGATCCTTGAATTCCTGCATGCCAGCTTCAACTTTTTCCTTCATTAAGGCCGGACACTTCAGATGAAATTTCTTCTTGCATCTCTCTTGTGAACACTGCATGAATAGTGAGTCATCCATAACAGCATCACAGCCGCTGCATTTCGTACCCATTTAAAAACTTGGATATTGAAATATAATATTTTACAATTAAATTACACACAGGATCCGTGATACGTCCGTTCGCTCGCACGTTCGCGGGTAGTTTTAGCTTGTACTATCATCTAAACGTGTTGTACTTCGTAGCACGAACATGAGCGCATTCATTATAACTTAAGATGGTACTAAAATCCTTTTAATTTGTACTATTTTATGCCACTAATTAGAAATTTTATACCTCTCAACTATCGATAGATATAAAGGTGAAATTACGCTAAAATTCCAGCTGGCATAGAAGTGATGAAACGGGACCATGCCTAAAAATTTGTAATCAATATGTACTCCTATTTCATTACTGATTATTTGTCGTAAATCGTCGAAAAGCAAAAAAGCATTTTCTGTCTATAAGTATGTGATTTGTATACTTAACACTAGATGGCGTTAAATGTGGCAGAAAATGTTTTTTTTCAGCACCCGTATACCAGGCCCCACATATTGCACGTGCACTTTTTTTTGCACTCTAAACACTTTTGTAATATCCACCGAACTACCCCACAATAAGAGACCTTATGCGAGTATAGACGACAGGTAACCGTGATAAAATCAAAAATGAAAATGCGCAAAAAGACGCTTAGAAAAATCTGTCGAGTTTATCACAAACGTATTCGACGTGCGCTCTCCAGTCACAATTTTGATCCAACATTATGCCCAGAAATTTGGTACTTTGAACTAGTTCGATGATAGTATCATTATATTTAACATTTAACGTCATTAGCCGCGTACCCACCTAGCGCACAGGCTCGCGCGGCATCCTCGCGAGCCAAACGCTCGGCTGGTGTGGACGTGCCTCGGCCTGCCTCGGGCGCGCGTTTGCTCGACCGAGCACGGCTCGGCCCCGAGCCATCTGTTGTCGGTAAACTTGACGCGCTCAAAGGTGCCTCAGTGTGCGCTGTGCATTAGGTGGGGACGGTTATGTTTTGGCTCGCGCGCGAAGCTACTACAAGTTTACACGACTGTCCATTACGAATACTGATGGCTCAGCCTGCCTCGCGAGGCGGCCTCGTGTAAATTGAACAAATCTACTGAGGCTGCCGCGGGAGCCATCGCTCGCGATCCGGACACCGAGGCTGCCGCGCGAGCCTGTGCGCTAGGTGGGTACGCGGCTATGGCTTTCATTTTATGCGTTTGATATTGGATAATTTTAGTTTTCTCCATATTAATTTGTAAGTTGTTAGAATGTAACCAGTGTATTATGTTGTTTATTGCGTTGTTTATTTCTAGTTCATATGAATCTGGGTTTTCACATTTCACAATGAGGACCGTGTCATCAGCAAACAAGGTTGTGTTATAGCAAGTGATATTTGGGAGATCATTAATATATATTAGGAATAAGAAAGGTCCCAATACTGTGCCCTGTAGCACTCCAAAATTATTTTGTCAATAGTCACTTCTATGTAACATCTTTTTATTGCTACTATTGATTTTAGTGATTACCACACACTGTTTTCTATTATTTAGGTAGTTTCTGAACCAGTCATTCGCTTTGCCTCTTATCCCATATTTTCTAACTTATGTCAGATCAATTTCTGGTCCAAAAAATCGAACGCCTTACTCATGTCTAGGCAAATTGCAGCAATTGCTACTCCATCATTTATAGCCTGGGTGATAATTTTGATCAAATTAAAACATGCCAATGAAGTACTACTATTCTGCCTGAATCCATATTGCTCGTCTTTAAGTAGACGATGGCTTGTTAGTTTTCTGTGCACACTCATCATGGGCAGACCATCGAAGCGATTTGTCCCCATAGTGATTCTTAACCTGGTTTTTAGTTTCTTGAGGCTGATAAACGATCGCTGTACCGTACACGTTATGCACGGTAGAGCGATCAAAATTATTAGCGCTTTTCCCGTTTCGGGAAATAAGGTTTTTGTCTCTTTTAGGACATCAACAACCGTTAGATTTGTTAAGTGGACTTAGGACTTTGATTTGTTTACATTTAGCTACATTTTTCTGAATCTCTAGGTGTGGGGGCAACTGCCCCTCCCTGCGCACGCCTTGGCGACGCCCATGGGTGACTGTGCTGATATTTACGCTCCTTCGCTACTTGTGTGGAGGGCTCTAAAAATGCATAAACCATGGCAGTAGTAAGCTCAAGCAGTACAACAAGTTTCATTTAGTCATGTTTATTAAAGGATTCATAAAGGCTAATTTCGATAATATACCTACCTGATGGAAGATTTGTGCATAAATAAAGTTGTCTTGTACTCGCAATCAACACAGTATCTATAGAAATCACCAAATTTAATTAAAGAAGCAGCAGATGAAATCATCTTCTCTGTACATGCCACTAGGGAGCGAGACAAATGCATGGCTCGAATCTTATTCTCTACTGTCCGCTTTTTCGACAATTTGTCATATCACTAAACACTTTTATGAAGAAGACGTAATAAACGAGAATATACGACATCTGCCGTGATTTCGTTGTATCCCTAGGGATTACTTGAAAAAGAAATATCGGGAAAAGCGAATATCCTCATTTCCCTGCGACATATACAAAGCCTAACCACAGCTAAAATCGGATTGCGCCCTCTATTGGCGTAACAATGGGCGCACGGTTGGCGCAGTGGTTGAGCGATTGACTGCTGCGCTGCGTGTCGCGGGTTCGATTCTCGCACGGAACAAATATTTGTTAGACCTACAGATAGTTGTTCAGGCTCTGGGTGTTTGTGTATGTGAGTTTATATGTTTGTAAACGCACCCACGATACAGGAAGAAATTCCTAGTGTGGGGCAACGTTTTAAAAAAAGAAAAAAAAAAAAAGAAATGCAGTTAGATAGAATTATAGAGGTAAAGTTTGTAAGTTTAGGAGTTTATTTTCGTTTGAGTTTGTTATTTTTTTGCAACCTTGGTCGGGTGGTTGTTCCGACGTTGTAGATGGGGTTTAGGTTTAACACGCATTGCGATTTTATTCTCGTGAATAAAATTGTTCTATGACCTATGGAATAGTATGAAGCTGCACGCATTGCGGCAAAAAAATCGCGCTAAAATAGTACTAAAAAATTCGCGCGAATAAAAGTCGCAATGCGTGACTAGTGGTGACAAGAGAGAAACATAGACTTTCTAACCACAGAGCCATACCACAGAGTATGAAATACAAGGCCACACAAGGCAGAAGGCAGCTGTCAAACGTATCGTTGAACGAACGAATCGTATGTTGTCGATTGGTACGTTTGTGGGTACGATGCTTACATTCGACAATATATTTACATGGCATATTATGAAAACGTGACCAATTTTTCGTTATAAAACCTTCAAATGGAGAATTTGGAAGCTGTAATTTGCACCAAAGAATAGTGAAAACATTTGAATAAACACTTTCGTATAAGATAAAAATGTCGAAGAATGGCGAAGTGTCATCAAATCAAGGTAATAGCAGGCAAATAAAAACGTTTAATTGCGTGCATTTTAGTGTTTTAAGTGATAATATTCGTACAAATGTATTTATTAACATGTTATAATGCTTTAGGCCCAAGTAGACCGACAATGCCAAAGCCTGAATTGAATTTATTTGGTTTGGAGAAACGCAAAGGTTTAAACCTGCAGATAGCCGGAGGTCCATCAGGTGATGGTGCAGCATTTATGCCTTTTCCTGCCAATCCTCCTCCAGTGCAGAGACCCCGAGTCCCGTCACGTACCATAAGAGATGTATTGCCGGAAAACGCAAGGTAATTGTGTTTATTGATTGCCCATTATGTTTATACCCTTTTTGTTGTATCTGTTATATTTTTTTTTTGAAAACGCAACTAATTTAGATTGTATAGCAAAAATTTATAAGCTTATGGTTTTTACTGATGTTATCAATTTTTATTGTTTAGTTTGTACATCAATACCAACTCTCAATATTTCAGAGACAGATGTAGAATATATCCGTCCATGCAATCATCAGGGAAATTGCAATTTTCTGCGACAGAAGTGTATGACTTCACATCTGATGACCTGCATGATCTTGGTGAAATAGGCAGAGGTGCATTTGGAGCAGTAAACAAAATGGTCCATAGAAAGTAAGCCTATTTTACTAGATTTCACTGAAAACATTATTGTCTACATTAGATTAGCGAATCCTTCTGAATAAGATAAGATTTTTAAATAATTCATGCAACATAAATAGAACCATTTTTGATCTAAAAGAAATCTTCTTTAACTATGTTATTTTTATATTTAATATACTATGTAAAATTACCTACACTCTGCTTATCAATGTACACTTTCAAACATTACATATAAATTTGTGTTATCACTTATGCATCATTGATTCAATGTTTTCTTTTTAAAAGAATGTCGCAAGAAATGATTAATGTAGTCCTCCTTCCAAAAGGCAATTATCAGTTAATCAATTGTGCCTAACACAGTTTTCTCTAGTGGACAAAAACTCTGATAAAGTGGCATAAACTATACTAATATTATAGAGAGGAAAGATTTATATTTTTGTATGTAACAAATAAATTTAAAAACTACTGTACCGATTTAAAAAAAACTTTCTTCGTTGGGAAGCTTTACTATCCCCGGGTGACATAGGCTACTTTCTATCCCTGTATTCCCACTTGAACGGGCAATATGTGGGTGAAACCGCTAGACGTCCGCTAGTACCTGATAAATTAAAAGATATAGGTATTTATTGAGTCAAGAATGTAGTTGTAGCTATTTATGACTTTTTCCGGTTCATAAATATTTCAGAACAAGCCGTGTGATGGCTGTTAAGCGTATTCGCTCCACTGTTGATGAGAAGGAACAAAAGCAACTGTTGATGGATCTCGAGGTTGTTATGAAGAGCAATGACTGTGTTTATATTGTGCAGTTCTATGGAGCACTCTTTAAAGAGGTAATATATTTACTTATAATACAGGGGTAAATAATGCTGAAAATGTAACCCTCATCTTTCGCTATCTTACCTATCTACTATGATTGTGTGTGACTCAACATCGTAAGTCTCAGATGTTTTTGTTACTGACAATAAAATTGGACCAACAATCCAAATGTTTGATTGATTTCATGATTGTGTTTGGATCATTTCAGGGTGACTGTTGGATTTGTATGGAGTTAATGGACACGTCATTAGACAAATATTATAAGTTTATATGTGAACGTATGCAAACTCGAATACCTGAAACCATTTTAGCTAAAATAACTCTTGCAACAGTTAAAGCGTTAAATTATTTAAAAGAAAAATTAAAAATAATACACAGGTGAGATTTCCTATTTCAATGTTTAGTTACTTATCTTCTTTATATGATAAAATAGGTCAACAAAGTTAACATATTATTTATTTTCAGAGATGTGAAGCCATCTAATATTTTATTGGACCGAAGAGGAAATATAAAACTATGTGATTTTGGTATATCTGGTAAACTAGTGGACTCAATAGCGCGCACGCGCGATGCTGGATGCAGACCATACATGGCAGTAAGTTCTCTACATAACTGTATTTTTATTTCATTTCCAAGGTGCTTTTTTTACAGTACCTGATTTGTTTGCTTTTCAAAACTATGGAGAATGTTAAATCATCTAAATCTGTCTATACTGTATTTGCTGGGGGAAAAAAGTAGGTAAATATATCATAAAAAAGGTTTTAGCAGTGTCGCTTTTGCTATAAAAAATATTTTGAGAAGATGATTATTTAGTAGAATTTATAACAATATATAATTATAAAGTTTAAACCAGAACCAGACAATGTTAAAAAGGGGTACACTACATACAAACGTAAAACTTTATTCTGTCAGTCACAAAGACGAATTACAAAATAATATACATGTGCACTCACTGACATACATATAACATACAGACACTCTCCTAAAACACTAACACGACACAAATCATAGCACCATGCATACACTCTTCTTTACCTATTTTTATGATTTAAAATTGTGTCTTTTATAAAAATTGGTAACGGAACGAAGGAGCCTGGATTTCACGACACAGGGAATCCTAGTGTGATGTCTAGAAATTCAATCCACTTGAAGTAAAAATTTATCAAATAAAATTATTCCTATTCTTAATTCCGAATGGTTCGCAATACTTAATATAAAAACTCCGATTTATCATTCATCCTATTTTTGCAATTCCAAAATTTCAATTTTTCTAACGTTTATAATTACTATAATCAAAATACCGAGTTTCAATAGATTGAATAACAAAAAGTCTGACTTAATGATAATTCGAAACATCAAAAATACGAATGCCGATTATTGATGTACCGATTAGTTCGTATTCCGAAATAAAAACGCCTTATAAAACTGAATAGCAAGACAAATAAACACAATTGCTCGTCAGAGATGAGGAGGACTATTTTACCTAATCTCAAGACACTAAAGTTGCTTCCGCATCGTCTCCGGCGCTGCGGGAAGTACAACCCCTTCGCCCTTACGTAACAAAGGATAGGCACCCATACTCAACTCCGCAGCTTCGGCTTACTGTTCGCATCCGGAGCGACAAGCCTCACGCGCTACGGCTCGCACGGGTGCCTGTCTATGTTTGGTTACAGCGGGCGGGGGTTGCTCTCCCTTCGCTTCTCCGGTTTTATATACACTCTAGGGGTAGCAGCCTAAACACTACGTGAAGTCGCGGTGCCACGATTCGGTTTTGGTCCATTAAACGTTACTTATAGATTTTGAATTTATATGCGTAACTGAATATTATACTAATTGAATCAGAATCCTAATTTTAACAGTTTATTCGAAGTATTGAAAATCGGAATGTCGTTTTTCGGACCGAGAACCTATCAAGCCTTTGATTCTTCGAACTTATGAAAATCGGAAAACAGACGTATGAAAATCGCATTTACGACTAAATAAATAAATTTTAAATTAAATAAATAATAAATAAATTAAAATTTTAAATAAAGTAAAAAATTTTTTCGTAGTATTTGTGTGTCCGTTAAAAAGGATCTTAAAGATCTGACCTGTTCTAGTTTAGTTTATTATAATTACAAATTAAAGAGTACGCAAAAGTAACGATTTTGCGTTGTGTAAGGTAGTATTTTTTAAATACGTCGGATTATAACCTATAGAAGAAGAAGTTTGAGAAACCTTAATTTGCTTGTTGACTTACCTTTTTTCCCTAGCGAATAGGGTATATCCAGCCATACATAGGAACTTAAGTCTTAATAATTTCAAATCAGTTTTGGACCAAGAGCTCAGCTAAGTTTGTTTAGTGTAGCTCACGTACTTACGCCATTTAGTTTACATAGTTTGTATTTAAATTAAAAGCATTGGAATTTGCTAAGTAGCCGTTTTTTGCAATATGTACTAGCTAAACCAATTGGAAAAGGTGTGTAGATTTAAAGATAAAACATTAATTTGTTTGCCCTGAACACAGCCGGAGCGCATAGATCCTGGACGAGCTCGTGGCTACGACGTGCGGTCGGACGTGTGGTCGCTCGGCATCACGCTCATGGAGGTGGCCACCGGCGCCTTCCCCTACCCGCGCTGGGGCTCCGTGTTCGAGCAGTTGCAGCAGGTCGTACAAGGCGACCCGCCGCGGCTAACTAATACCAACAATGCATTCTCCAATAACTTCGTCAACTTCGTCAATACTTGGTAAGCCATTCAAATTTTATATGAACTGCTTAGTAACTAGATACCGTCTGTAAATCTGAACATAATAATATATTTAATTTGCAGCCTCATTAAAGAAGAAAATCAGCGACCTAAATATAACAGGTTATTGGAACACCCATTTATCAAAGGCATTGACCAAAATCGGGCTGAAGTTGCTGAACACGTTGGTGAAATTTTAGAAGCCATGGAGCGCAATGGCGTTAGTCCTTTCACAACAGACCAACCTGCACAAGCTTGGGTCGATTAAATATCTAAAATGATTGTGTGGGAAATTTGCTTAATATAAACTTAATAACACCAATACACACTTGCAATATTATACCATAAATTTTAACAAATCCAAATTCTGCTCAAGGAATATCTAAAATTATTGTTTGTTAGGAAGATACTAAATTGATGCAATCCCCGACATTGGTTATGGTTTTATATACCGTACCTGAGAAGAACTTGTTCAAAATATCTTTACATGACTAGCAATGTTGACAAAATCTGTACAAGAAGCTGTTTATGACGGTTCTTTCATATTAAAATAGTATCTTTTTAACAATAAGCTTTGAAATTTTAGCAAAATATTAGTCACTTTCAGGAAAGCTTGCACTGCGAGTTCGTTGTTTTTAATTCACATTTAAGAAGTAGAATAATATTTTCAGGAGTCAAGACTGAATGTGACTAATAAAAAAATAGGCATCAAAACAGTTACTGTGTAGTACATTAGGGCAACTAGGAAAATTGTTAATTGCCAGTGATTTGTCATAAATAAAATGTGATTGTGTTTTTTAGAAGTGTAACATAACTATGATTATATAACATGACTTTGCAAAATTTGTATAATATCTATCTGTAATATGAATTCTGCTATGAATGCTGAATTTGTGTTATACTAAGTAGCACGACCATGAACGAATTCATTATAACTTTAGATGGTACTGAAATCCTTTAAATTTGTACTATTTCATTACTGGTATAAATGTCAAAAATTGTTAGAAAAGCAAAAAAAAAAAAACTGCCATATTTAACGCCATCTGGTGTCAAGTATACAAATCACATACTTATAGGCAGAAAATGTTTTTTTTTGCTTTTCTAACAATTTACCAGTAATGAAATAGGAAGGAGTACATAATAAGTACAAATGTTTAGGCATGGTCCCGTTTCATAACTTCTATGCCAGCTGGAATTTTAGCGTGGTCGTGCTGGGAAAGAATCTTGCCAGCACGACCTTTATATCTACGATAATTGGGAGGTGCAAAATTTCTAATTAGTGGTATAAAATAATACAAATTAAAAGGATTTTAGTACCATCTAAAGTTATAATGAATGCATTCATGGTCGTGCTACGAAGTACAACACCTGAATTTGTATGAAATGTTGGGGTGCTTCAAAGTGCGGTAGTGGTCAGGTTTCTTGTTATTATGTCAAGAATACCTTCAGAAACATACCTTACCTACTTTAGGCGCTGGTGTGAGCATTGACAATAGGAGTAGTTTCAAAACATAACGAATTGACGGTTTCAACATTCATGGTGGTGATATTTATTTTTATTTTATCTAAACATTCTATAGTATAATTATATAGGGACACACTCACTTAAATGCAAGGCACATCACATAAAGACAGCCAATTTTTTTTTATGTGGTATTCTTCAAATGAGTTTACAAGCAGGGCTGATTAATTTTGCAAGCAATAACTGTAGAGTTGTATATATGCCAGACTAGAAGTTTTTGATTACAAAAACAACGTTGGATGTTGGTGGTGACAATAATTTCTCAAAATAATTTTGCAGTTGATCTATATTTTGATGCAACAGCTGATTGTAAGTGGATCTAATATCATTTCTAAAACAAATGCATATTTATAATAATTTATATCTTCTTATTGCCACTAACACTGCTGCTTCTCCATTTAGTTGGTTTGAGTTTCTATTGTAAAGTTACATGCAAAAGTATGTATACAGCTCATTGTATAAAATCGGTAAAATAAATAATAATAGTCATATTTACATGTATAACTTTTACTCTTCTCGATAATATTGTTTAATTTCAATCTAATTGCTATTATTTCAGAAGGTAACTATTCCTTCTGAAATGTTAAAACTTGTATACCAATTTTTGCATGTGATAACACAACACATAGGTACCTATCTGATATTGAAATCCTTGCAATGGGAATGTCAAGGTTAGATAGCTCGAAAATAAGACAACCTTCGAAGTAAAGACAAAATCCTGTACTAAAACTCTTACTTTGTAAATGTTGCAGATTCTTATTTCTTACGTTTTCTAGTATATCCAGTGCTTTAGTAAAGTCAGTGGTGTCTCATCCCATACAAAGAAACTGTCCCGACGTACTGTACTGATTAGTTTTTGTACATCGATCGCGTTCGGCTCCGTTCCACGGATTTAGGGTGATCTATCTATCGCCGTGGAACGGAACCGAACGCGATCGATTTAAAAAAAAATTATCGGTATAATCAGATGAAAAACGCTAGTTACGTCGGCACGGTATCTTTGTATGGGATGAGGCATCTGTATGCTAGTATTATATTATCTGTGGTAAAGTGTTAATTTTTATTTGAGTAAAGGCAAACACTGACTGTTACCTCTCATACCATAGCATATTGGCATAATTATCGAATGTTCATTGATGGAGCTATAAACTTGTAAAATTGAACTGAATTGAACCAATTTTCTGTGAAACATACTAAGGATATTTTTATTACTTTTCTGCATTTACTTAATTTACTTGTATATAATTTATTTTATTAAAATGACTATTAATACAGGCCTATTGCTTAAATGAGATGGTGCCTGAGGTAGTTGCGCGGTATGGTATCTCAATCTATTATATATTAGTCTATGGTACGGTATGGTGAGTTATAATATTCACAGCGGATCTTTGTGTCTCTGAAGTTAGCTCTGTCAACTATTGCGCACGAAACAGATTAACTGCATAGAGTAAACGAGATAGGATGATGTGACAAACGTATGCGAGTGATATACAGTTATACAATGTTATTTTCACTTTCAATATTGACACAAAAATAGCTAGTGCGCAGCCTCTTGCAGCCAATTCAGAGCCACAAAGATCCGTTGTGAGTATTATACCATAATGCGTCATCCCTTCCACACTGTGCATCTACCTCGGGCACCGCGAATGTCTGCAACATTTGCAAAAGCAAATTCAAAAGTCGCATCTTTTCTTGTTGCAAGGAACTGTACTGTTGACCGCATGCCAGTAGTAACAAGGTCAAAAGACCAGGAAAGTACAGAGCTTTAATTGAATATGACATACGGGGTTTTGTTACTGACATGTGGATGACTGTACATTGCTTCTAGCAGATGTCCTTCAGCTGGCTTAGTAAGGTGTTTGAGTTAGGAAATGGATAATTGAATATACCTACATATAGGTGATTTTATAAATTTGTATATACCAACTAAATAATTATGAATTTTATCATTGTATGTTATTGTTAACCATAGATGGGCTAAATATTGCCAACTGATTTGATAATTTGTTGCTTCTCTGCTTAGTAATAATTTATGTCTAATTGAATGCTTCATTACTGGAGTTGAATTCATAACTCAAAATAAGGCATCTTTTGACAGCCAACAATCAATGGCATGTAATATTTTAATTTAATTTATGTTAAGCTATCAAGTCTACACTTAATTAAAAATTCTGACGACGACGACGTTATTCACTATCTTAGATATACATGGATGAAAACTGTTTTTAAAATTAAAGAAAAGTCACTTTCAAATTATTTTAACAGTGTATTTTATCTAAATTCACCTATTTATAAGATTTGGTTCTCAATACTACTGTATGTTTAAGAAGTAGATTGGTAACATTATGAATTTGTTGTTTCTTTTACACTCTCTACCTTACCATTAAATATTTTTAGCTATCACAATCATTCTAACACTCGGCCCATTCTTGGTGCATCTAAAACATTACCAAACTTTACAAACAATTTGTACTTAGTTCCATCTGCCAGTAATGGTGTTAGATATATAGCGTCTGTGGCTTTTGGGGCCATGTCAAGTAATGGAAACCAATCATCCACTTTCACTATTTTATCTTTTCTATTACCCCAGAAATCTACTGCAGATATCTTGATTTTCTTGTCATCTACTCTTAAGTATAAATATCCAATTATATTACGGAATGGTAGACTAGCCAGTGATAGAACTGCTGTGCCAGTGATACCTGTAACAATCGGAAACAATGTTTAAGAAAATATAAAAGGGTATAACAAAGGTAAACACATGTCTCTTTAAATTCGTGTTTGATTGTAAAATATTAAACTCATTAGGTTTCGAAATAACAAACATTTTTGTTTGGTTCATCATTCATAATTTCAGCCAAAAGATGTCAACTGCTGAACCCAGGCCAAGTGTCGCCACATTGACCAGTCCCAGCGTCTCGCATTCAGCGGATCCCCGCAACATTCACCAGGTCATCGGTCCATCTAGTGGGAAGCCTTCCAACGCAACATCTTCCGGTTAACAGTCGCTACTCCAGAACTTTTCGGCCCAATCGGCCATGCATTCTGCGAGCAATGTGCCCTGCCCACTGCCACTGTAGTTTGGCAATTCTTTGGGCTATGTTGGTATCCTCTTGTGGATGTCTTCATTTGTAATTTGATCATGCAAGGCACTCCGAACATAGCCCTCTCCATTGCTTAGGCTTGCATTAGGTGATTTTTTCCCTCCGGAGCAACTGGACAGATTCGCAACTGGACAGATTCTCAGCTGGACAGTTTCGCAACTGGACAGATTATCAACTGGACAGAGTATAGTCGAGAAAAAAATAAGTTACACAATGAATCATAGGTATTAAATATAAAAAAGTGTTTATTCAAGGAAAATCTATATAACACAAAGACACGAAAATAGAAGAAGACCTGTCTTATAATCTGTTGTATTGAGATTTTTTTGGTAACTAATTAATATAATATTAAATAAAAACTTCATTTTTTTTTTTTTTTTTTTCATCAAACCCATGTGGGGGTATCTATGGATAGGTCTTCAAAAATGATATTGAGGTTTATGATATATTTTTTTTCTAAACATTCGTGTATACGATTCCTGTGACTTATTTGGTAACAGAATAAACAGTACTGGTACAAAGTTAACATAATCGGTACACTTGGTTATGTCAACATGAAGCGAGAAAAGCTGGTAAATCGGAATCGGTGCAATTTTGAATGTAGTTACCATCCCCATAACATATCGCACACCTAGATAAAGAGTAGCACAACTCAAAATACCTTTTTTTTTTCTTTTTTTCTTTCTCTTTCCTTCTTTTTCGGCGCTGATTCCGATAATTGCAATAACTCAATTTTGGATTATTTTGAGTTGTGCTACCCTTCATCTAGGTGTGCGATATATCTGTTATTTTTATTAAATCTCTTGCTGCTTGACTGCCAAACACAATTATTTTATCTGCACGACCATCATCATATATAAAGAAGTCTTTAACTAGACATTCAGGTATTTCAATATCTTCAATCTTGTCGCTTTGAAAAGAGTCAGCCCTTGCTCTCGGAGCAAATCGTCCACTTTCCTATCTGGACCACTTTTCCATAATGTCTATATTCCCTAGTCATCTATTTCAATTTTGTCATGGATTGTACACGTTCTGTCCAGTTGATAATCTGTCCAGTTGAGAAACTGTCCAGCTGAGAATCTGTCCAGTTGCGAATCTGTCCAGTTGCTCCGGAGGGGATTTTTTGGTTAATGTCAACTTAATAAATTTCTGTGACTTCTATTATTTTAAATAGATAGATAGGTAATTTTCAATAGTGCTAAAACATGAGAGTAAATTATTTTGTGGAAGACACTTACTTTTTTAGTAACTGATGGAACATCCACTGCTACCATAGACTTCTTTATGTTAATATAACTGAATTGTAAATGATAAAAAGCCCAAACCAATGATGTTTGTTTTTCTGATGTTAGTAAATAGTTTGCAGCTATTTATTGTAATAAAATGATAAGGTTTTAAAATAATACATAATATGAATGACAACATGCTGTAAGTTTGAAACTAACAGTTTCTGCAGAGTATGTACAAACTTACATTAAACATTTAGGAACATGGGTTCTTTAGCTTGCACTATAACTGGTAAACTGGATAAAATACACCCCACCGTAAATTCATAATGGAGACTAAACACAACTATGCAGAAATATTAATAGGAAAATGTGCACACAAACGGTTGCACTCTGTATTCCCTTACTCTCAAGCCCTGAGGGGAAGGCAATCTGACAACCAGAGAGGGATAAGGATGTAGATAATAATTATTTATGACATTGAAACCATTTACTTTGATTTGTTATTGAGTTGGTTGTTTAGACAGTTATTGTTAATGGTGTTGCCTTGTATTGAGAAATTCCTAATTGGAAAACCTAGACACACTTGGCTCAATCTGTTTTGACACTCGGAAAAAGTTAATGATTAGACAGGCGGCTCACCTATGTATGCTGCTGTAAAAAAAGCACCTTGTGGTACGACATCGAGTATTTCCATTAAACCACAAGCAGGCATGGCTAATGATGTTCCTGTCAAGTGGTACACTTTAAGTCTATTAAAAGCTGCAATATATCTAACGAAAGGAAACGAAAATACAGTTTCATAAATACTGGAACATTGTTCAGGTTTGGATGGTATAACATTTGCCTTTGCAGTTGAACAACATCTTCCGTTGCCTAATATTAACTTTCCGTTAATATTAGGCAACTTTTTGTTGCCTAATATTAACTTTAACATTTTTTAAATAATGACTACTTGGCTACAAACAGTTGTATTACAATAAAATAACCATCAGAAACGAGCGAAAAAAAGAAAATCAAATGTTTTTGTTCTGAAATCTGAATTTCCGAATATTCCGATTGATAATGACATTATTGACATTATAATTTGTCAATTTTGACATTTTCTAAATAGCATATTTTTTTGGGAAATTAGTGACCTGCTACTGATGCCTTTAAGTCAAGTCTTTAGTTTTTTTAAATTATCGCATGTTTCTGTTATATCTTTGTGGAGCGCTAAATGAGAACAATTCTTTCAGGTAAAAAAATCTCGGTTAAAATTTCGATTATGGGCCGTTGATTTTTGGCGCGGGGAGGGGGGTGAGGGGGAGGTTTGGCTACCCCCTAGTCCCATCCCCACTACTCGGAGCCCTATGGTTATGGAGTTATCCATGGTTAGTCATGGTTTTCAGGTTAGAATTAAAATTTCCATAAATAGCCAACGAATTAGGGGCGCGGAGGCGGGAAGGGAAAGGGGGTTAGAGGGGCTACCTCACTGTACCATCCCCACAAAACCCCATGGTTATGGAGATATCCATGGTTAAAGGTTAAGATTACTATTTAAGCAACAAAGTCGACGGAGCCCCGCTGCGCGGGGCTCCTATTTCAGGGCACGGTCTGGGGTGCCCTGAGTTCTCGACCTCGCTTCGCTCGCTCTTGGACTAATTCTCATTTTTTTACCTCACAAAAAACATAAAGAAAATGAACCACCTACAAAAAAAAATGAACTACCAAATCAACGGCCTATATTGGCTAAAATCTTATCAAAATGCCTTTTTCTGGGGCTAAATTTTGTGGGTTATATTTTACGATTTTCAATTAAATATTTTGGCCGTATTAATTATTCGTAGGTTTATATTCGGGTACAATTATTTAATGTATACTGTGCATCTTAAAGTCTTACAGAAAACAAAGTTACGTACCTAACCATCAGAATCGCAGAAACGAGCGAAACGGTACGTCACTTTTTGTTTTCCGTTTTTTAGCGAAAACCGAGAGGTACAATTATACCAAATAGAATAGAATAGAATATACTTTATGTACACTATAAAATTATAGACATTTACAAAAAAAACTTATATAGTGGGTACAAAGGCGGTCTTATCGCTGACAGCGATATCTACCAGACAACCTTTGGATGGACTGAAAAAAGAAAACTTAGAATAAAAAAATCAAAAAAACCCGACTGCTTCAAAAGCGAACTAAAAAGTCGTAGACAAGGAAAAAATCATGCTGTGCAGTCAGAGGATACATATTCGCAGGCTGGTTGACCAAAATCTGGTGTATCCTCCACCTGCACAGCATGAATTTTTCCTTGTTTACGACTTTTTAGTTCGCTTTTGAAGCAGTCGGGTTTTTTTGATTTTTTGATTTAACTTTTTTTATTTATGACTTTTCAGTTAAGTTTTTTTCTAATTAGATACATTTAAACATAAAAGTGTTATATATTTTTGAAATTTCCTCTGAAAACCCTTTATTTTGATAGCAATTTTTCTATTGACCAATTTTAATGTAGCCTATGACACTCGCAGGGTTAAGACGAATCGATTGACGTATGAATCATCAAAATCGGCCAACGCGTTTGGTCTCGGGAACGCCATATAGGAACAAATATACATACATACTTACATACATACATACTTATATACATTCATACATACATACATAGACTGATAAACACTCCTTCGGCAGTCGGGTAAAAAGGGGGTAGTCGGTGTAAACAGAACAATTTGACGACTATATCCTCACAAAGTTTCAACAAATCGGAGACTAGTGACGTACGGGGCGTGTAACTCGAATCAGCTCGAGTGCGGCTTAACTTTTACGTTACTTTTAAGACTTCATAAAAATACTGAATTATTTTCCAGCAAACAAAAAAATTATCGTGAAACGGAACGATATAATATCGTTCCGTGGTTCGTCGTGTTGTTGCACTTGATTTTGTGACACACAAATGGAGATGTGAAGGTGAACTGCCATTTTTTCACGATAGGTGGCGCATCGTCGCTATGGCTATTGAAAGTTGTCAAATCCATCATTTTGTAAACTATCATTCAGAAAATTTTAATTTTCTCGAAATATATCTCTGTGTGCTGTACCAGGATGTATTAACCTAGGTGTTCTTATACAACGCTAAAAAATTGGGCAAAGAATATACTTATTTATAGGTAATAATCAAAGTAAATCTGATTATGTTGCTTGGTAATAATCGTCGGCGATTTAGTGGAGCTAATAACTTATTGATAAAGTTCTACAGAAGGAATGTCATTTGCTTGGCCTTCAGCAACTTGAGGGCTTTGCTTGCCGAAAATAAAATAAAACTTCTAACCTAAAACGTAAAGAATACCAACACATTAAAGTTATTTTCTCTCATTGTTTGTTATATAATTTTGCTACCATGAGTCAAGTAAGAATTAACTCGTTACAACTAAAAAAATTGCTGAATCTTGGTCATATCACCGATGACAAATATTTTATTATATAATAATATGCCTCTCAATAAGATCTCTTTTACGATATGAAAATAACTGGAAAGGTTTTCTTTCTTGCTGCTCATTTTTTTAGTTCGTCTTTCAATTCCTTAAGCTTCCAGGGACAATACATATTATCATTAACGATGGTAATCGTTTTTTGTGTTTAAACCGCTCGGTTCAAAAATATGTGATGCACAATGTGAACAAAGCAAAAATGATTTGACAGCAGCCATTGCGCCGCCAGCGACATCTGCGCTCAGCTAGGCGTTCACATCTGTTCACATGATCACATCCTCAGATGAAGAAAGTACTTCTTCATCTGAGATCACATCCCAATTGACGTATTGCATATTCATTCACTTGTATTTCTAAATCTTCCATCCCGCTTATTCCGGCGAGCGAGTGAGCAAATTAGTGTCGTTTTCCTTACAAAATAAGGTAATGTAACTTTTCTCATGAAAGTGGCAAATTTTTTGGCATGTCTCAATGGTCTCATGTAATATTTGACTATCTGCCACTGGCAACACTGCAATAGTGTCAACGTCAATGTTGATTCTTGGCGGGAATTTCAACCAAAGCGCGCTTTTTCAATTTTTGTCCAAGTTTTTTCATTGAATTTAAATACTGTAAATTGTGTATATTTCTTGTAAATAGTTTGTTCCTGTCCTGAATATGGACGGGAATGAGGGGAGCGGGGCTGATCCCCCGAATCCCAAAGTTCGAAAGCGGAATATTGGCGCTGATGCTGAGGACCATGTCGGCGGCGGTGAGGAAAGTGACTCTATTAATTACGCACCCTATTTTAAACCTAATTACAAAAGACTGTACCCAGAACATTCGGGTAGCACGGAGTTCAAAGTGTTTGTAGAAAGCCAGGATAAAGAACGATTAGGAAATAAAAGTCCCATATAATTGAATCACATTTTCGCAGCGGACGTTAAAGGTGTGGTGGCGATACGCCGTGTCAATGCGAATAAAATAGTAGTCGTGTTCAAGCAATACAACACGGCCAACAATTTCATCAACAACGTAACATTCCTAGAAAAATATAAGATGAGGGCATATATCCCCGCAGCCCAGATAGAACGAGTTGGCATCATCAGGTTCGTGCCAACAAATATTTCCAATAAAGAATTGTACACTAAGCTTTCTTCTGTCTACGAAATTGTGGCAATCAGAAGATTTACAAAGAAAGTGGGACAGAACCTGAACAGGGTACCACTTCAGACAGTCAGCATAACATTCTTGGCTAATTCATTACCAGACTCAATTCAATATGACCTTTTTTCATATAGAGTTTTTGATTACATTCAACCCCTGTTGCAGTGCTATCGCTGCTTCAAATTCAACCATTCTGCTAATATATGTAATGGTAAACAGCGCTGCAGCTGCTGTGCTGGAGAACACTCTTACAAAGAGTGTGACAAGCCCAATGAGCTCTGCTGCATTAATTGCAGTGGACCTCATTTGGCTATTTCAAGGACCTGTCCGGTTAAGTTAAGGAAAATGTTAGAAAAAAAAGAAAAAGTAACTTATGCCAACATAGCTAATACAAACAATACAAAGAAGGAAACTGACTTCCCTGCTTTGCCGGACCGCTCCAAGACTGCTCTAAATAAAAAGGAAAACGTGAATAATGTAAATAAAGAACTTGTTCTAAATAAGAACAAAATTAAATTGTATAATGTGGATAGTGTACATAACACACCTAAAAATAAAGAAACCATGCCTGAGAAAAAAACTGCCCCCAAACCAAATATCCAAGCCCAAATCATTGCCAATAATGATGTCTTAATGGCTTTAGTTCATACTTTAGTACAACTAAGCAACAAATCGGACGATGTACCCATAACCACGTCGTCTATCAAAGAAATGCTCATCAAAAATCTGATAACTTAATGGATTTGTTGTCCAACATAATAACTTCCATAAGTATTGCACAGTATAATGCTCAAAGTTTAAATCATAAAAAACCTTTATTAATAAATTTTCTACGAAATCAAAATATAGATATTTGTCTAATTAATGAAACTTGGTTAAAAGACCAACAGAGTTTTAAAATACCTGACTATAACTTCCACCACAAAAATTCAGCTAACAGTCATAATGGAGTAGCTATCTTAATAAAGCCATATTTAAAGTATAAGGTTTTAGACACCCGTTTCTATGAAGATATTCAGACTATTGCAATTTCTGTATTTACAGAAATAGGCGACATAACAGTTTTATGTGTATATTGTCCACCTAAATCTAGGCATATAAGATTAAATCGATTGCAGAATATTATCAGGAACCTCCCTAAACCTATATTCGTTAGTGGTGATATGAATGCCCACCATATTGCCTTCGGATGCGTGTCCACAAAAGGCAGGGGGCAAGATTTATATAATTTAATTGATGATAATGACTTATGTATAATTAATAACGGTGACTTTACTACAGTCAATCGCCCCCATTGTAATCCATCGGCAATTGATGTCACTTTCGTTAGTCCAAATCTTGCGCCGCTTTGTGAGTGGTCTGTTCATGACGACACAATGGGTAGTTATCATTACCCAACTATTACAAAACTTGCAATTTGTGCTGACAAATATCAAGTTAATCCACCTGTTGACAGATTTTTGTACAATCAAACTGATTGGAGTAAGTTTTTAGAAATATCCAAAAATGTTTTCCATGACTTTAAGGTTGATGAAGAGGATCCAATGTCCACTTACCTCGAATTTTGTACTCGCCTTGATGCCTTGAAGGAAATGGTGATTCCAAAGTTGGTTAAAACTAGTGATTTTAGAAGTAGAATTCCAGCTCCTTGGTGGAATTCTATTTGTGAGCAAAGTGTAATTACATCTTATACTGCTCTGAAACTGTACAGAAGTGACCCAACTATAGATAATTACATTAATTATAAGAGATTAGATGCATTAAAAAAACGTACAATTTCAGAACAGAAGAAGATCGGTTGGAACAACTTTTGTAACACTTTTAATAGAACTACTCCACTAAGTAAAGTTTGGAACCTTATTAAGAGATTTAAAGGCATCAGATCTGGTAACAAATCATACAGGGATGAATTTATTCAACCGTTTTTGACAAAAATATCTGATAATAGTAACCTTATAGATAGCAGTGAATATAAGCATTATTTTGATCTCAATAATGACAACCCAAACACCAAATTTTTATTGGATCCTTTTACATGGACTGAATTCTTAATGAGTCTGCAATCTAGAAAAAATACAACCCCAGGTTTAGATGATTTTCCTTACATACTGATTAAAAATCTTAATGATGATGTAAAACATTTATTCTTAAAAATTCTTAACAGTCTTTGGTGTAAGCAAATAATACCAGAATCATGGAAAACACAGTGTGTGATTCCCATATTAAAACCTGACAAACCACCAAATTTAGCTAGCAGCTATCGTCCAATCTCGTTATCCTCATGTCTGGGAAAGATCTTTGAGAATATGTTAAAGAATCGTTTGGACTGGTACTCTGAATCCAAAAACATTATTCCACCAGTGCAATATGGATTTAGGCGCGGTCATAGCTGTGCTGACAGTTTCACTTCCTTAATAGCAGACCTGAAAAGGGCAGAAAATAGCAAATTACATACCGTTTGCGTATTTTTGGATGTACAAGGTGCTTTTGACAATGTTGACCCTGGCATACTTGTCAAAATATTAACTGGTAGTTTAGGTTTACCTGGACTTGTGTCCAAATGGATTTATGATTTCTTGAGTAACAGAAAACTCTTTGTCAAACACAATAACATCCTTTATGGACCACAGTGGGCCAGTAAAGGTACAATGCAAGGTGCAACTCTGTCGCCCTTGATCTATAACTTGTACACTTGTGAAATATGTAAATATGTTGATACTCAGAATGTAAATATATTACAATTTGCTGATGATTTAGTTCTATATAGTTCAAATTCTAATTTATGTACAGCTATTGATACTGTAAATATAGCACTAGGAAAACTTTATGATTATTATAATAATAGGCTGCATCTTAAAATTAATGCTTTAAAAAGCAGTGTTATGATTTTTGGAGATGACAACCCTACTACTGATGTTACATATGCTACAGAGAGCATTCAAAGAGTTAACCAGCATACGTTCTTAGGTATTGTCATTGACCAAAAACTCAAATTCGAAGAGCACATTAAATATATTTCTAAAAATTCTTACAAAGGGCTAAATGTTCTAAGATGCCTTGCTGGGATATCTTGGGGAGCTGATCCAAAAATATTATCAATACTGTACAAAGCAATTGTAAGAAGCCACTTTGATTATAGCACTCTAGCTTATATTAATTGTACATATGTACATAGATTGGATATAATTCAGAACAAAGCTTTGAGAATCATCTCTGGAGCAATGTGTTCAACTCCCATAAGAGCCATGGAAGTTGAAACCAAAATCATGCCCCTTATTTTGAGGAGAATATTGCTATGTGAAAGATATTGCATCAAACTTTTATCATCATCTAATAATGATGTTATCAACAGAATAGTCCCTCACCTGGTTAATGTCTCTGGTCCAATGTCCTCAGCAGATGAACTGTTGAGGGGCATAACTCCACAGTTATGCCGGATATATCTGGAAATATTTTATAAATGCACAAGGATTAAAAAACAGTCACAGTGGCCTTGCTATGCCCACAACTATGTTAGTATAACTCATCCGATTCATGTTCTAGAACATAGAGTTACATGTAATAATGACATGCTAGAATTTTTGACAGAAAATAATAAGTATTATACTCTATACACTGATGGCAGTAAGGGAGATGACCATGTGAGATCTGCTTTATATGATCCTCAAACAAGGTTCACTCAAAGCTTTGTTCTGGACAATGAATGCTCAATATTTACTGCAGAAGCCTATGCAATCCTAGAAGCGTTAAAGTTAATAAGTCATATTCACCAGTCTTAGTTCTTCTTAATTTTAACTGATTCATTGAGTGTTTTGGAAGCTTTAAAAAATTTGAAATTTCATTTTAAAACTAATTATATTTTGTACATAATTAAAGATTTAGTATATAAGTTAAATTGTAAAGATATTGAGATATCCTTTATATGGATCCCTTCGCATAAAGGTATATCTGGAAATGAAGCAGCAGATAGAACTGCAAATGAGGGGACAAATTCACTGGATGTTCAATATGTTAGTGTACCACATACAGATTATTATAGCTTCATAAACGAAGAACTGAAAAATCTCTGGATTGAAATGTGGAAGAAAGACCAAGAGCAGAAAGGAAAGTGGTACGGAAGTATCCAAACAGACTTACCAACAGAACCCTGGTACAACGACCTGGAGTCAGCCAGCCGGCACTTTATCACCACGATTAACAGGCTTCGCTTTGGCCATACCACCACACCTGCCCACTTATCCCGTTTGGGCATAATTTCAAGTGATTCTTGTAAATTCTGTAACGCACCGCAAGCTGACGCTGAACACCTGATTTTGAACTGTCAAAATTTTACAATAGAAAGACTGATACTTGCCAGTGAATTGAGTGATATCTTACCAAATAATTCCTCCCGCCGCCTGAACGATATTCTAAAAACTAAAAAATGTTTTGTGCCCATTTTTAAATTTATTAAAAACAGTTGTGGAAGTGTGTAGTGTACAAATCAAGTGTGTAAACTCTTAAAACTTAAAATTAAGACTTTTCTATTAAAGACTTGGCTTAAAGGTCTCGTAACCAAGCCAGTGGCTTAGCCACAAATAATTATAAAAAAAAAAAAAACGTCAATGTTGGTCAAGCATGGATTTGTTTTCATTTTTCGTCATGAAAAAGTTTTCGTTTTTCGTCTAAAACAACTGGGCTGGTTACCACATCTGGTGTATTAATAAAAAGAACTGGAAAAGTCAGTTAGAGCCATACCTGTAGTATTAATCTTAAGTATACGTGAAATACCATCGATAGGTTAAGTACTGCAGTGTTGGAAAATAAACGATAAAAATGACGAGTTTATTGAAAGAAATGTGAGTATCAGCTACAGTACAGAATTATTACTATAAATTATTCTCAATATTATATTACTCGTATTAGGAATTAAAAGGAAGTTATCTTTTTCGAGTCACGTTTGTTTGTATGTACATTAGTGAAGAATTGAAAATAGTACTCTACTGTCAAAGTATTAATTTAATACCACATGTGGGTTGATTTTGGTTCTGGAGGTGATGGGATGCAGGGATGTACAATGTAAGAGTCTGCAACAAATGTTGATAAAGATTATTGTCATAGCAGTTACCCAGATTATCAGATTGGTTTTGTGTTATGATAATTCATAACACAAAATTATCAGCAACTTGTTATTTATTTAAAAGCTTTCATTTATAATCCTATCGAAATTTTTTCAGATATGAAAAAACTGCTGAGTATACTGCATTTTACACAGGCGGAGATGTCCAATGGACAACAGATGGAGTGCATCTCTTGTGCCACTGTGAAGATGTCATTAAAGTGGTTGACGTCAACACATTCTCTACAGCTTACACAATTGGACAGACTGAAGAAGATGCAGAATCAGATCAAATTTATACTTTTCAAATGTCACATAATAATAAAATGGTTATTACTGCACACAAAAGTGGATTGATGAAATTGTGGGACCAAGAAACAGGCAAACAACAGAAGATTTGGAGATCAGGTCATAAAGGACCTGTTGCCAAGTTAGCTTTTGAATACACAGATGAAAATGTAGCTTCAGGAGGTTCTGATGGTAACATACGATTATGGGATTTGGCACACAACACATGTACAAGCAGTCTAAGAGGTGCAATGGGTGTCTTCTCTGTTCTGAAATATCATCCAGATACCACCAAGCAATTGATATTTGGAGCAGCCGATGACACAAAAATAAGATCATGGAACACCAAAACTGGTACAGAACATTTAATATATTCAGGACATTTCAGCAAAATCACTTCCTTACAATTTACGCCTGATGGTGAATACATGGTGAGTTCTGGTAGAGACCGTGTGTTAATATTGTGGAGCTTAAATGAGAGCAAGGCCCTTCGAGTAGTTCCTGTATATGAAAGTATAGAAGCGACAATTTTATTACCAGCAACATTTAGAATACCAAATTTTAAGAAGAAATTAGAAACAGAAGGAATATATGTTGCTTGTGCTGGTGAAAAAGGTGTTGTCAAAGTGTGGAATGTACTGAAGAGCAGGCTCATGTACGAGCACGCCAACAGTCTTGTGTCACCAGCAACAGAGGAGGGTGGCTTAGCTGTAACACATTTGATATTTAATGAATTAAGGAATATTTTATCTGTTGTCACAGCAGACCACAACATTATCATACATGATCTTGAAACATTTGATTGTAAGAAGCAGTTAATTGGTTTTACAGATGAAGTGCTAGAAATTATATTTGTGGGAAAAGAAGAAAAGCACTTGGTGGTAGCTACTAATAGCCCAGATTTAAAATACTATGAAATAGAAAGTATGAACTGCCAGATCATTAAGGGTCATACTGACATTGTTTTAGCTTTAGCTTGCTTCCCAAAAAAACCTGAAATGTTTGTATCTTCAGGCAAGGATAACTCTGTTAGGATTTGGTTACAAAATGCTGACCTTACAATATCTTGTATTGGGATTGGAGCTAGGCACACAGCATCAGTTGGATCAGTGTTTACTTCTCAGACATCACAAGATTTCTTTGCTTCTGTTAGTCAAGACAGCTGCTTAAAAGTCTGGAGTGTTCCTATTGACCTAACAACAACTGCCCAAAAAATCAAATCTACTTATACTGAATTAGCCCATCAGATGGATATTAACTGTGTCTCAGTGGCTCCTAATGACAAAATGATTGCGACTGGCTCTCAGGATAAAACTGCCAAACTGTGGTCAGAGGAGTTGGCATTATTGGGCATACTGAAAGGACACAGGAGAGGTGTATGGTGTGTGAGATTTTCACCTGTGGATCAAGTGGTATTGACATCTTCAGCAGACAGTACTATAAAGTTATGGTCTATAGCTGACTTGAGCTGCTTAAAGACATTTGAAGGACATGAGAGCTCAGTTCTGAAAATCGAATTTGTGAGCAGAGGTCAACAAATACTATCAAGTGGAGCAGATGGACTTCTCAAATTATGGAATATAAAAACATCTGAGAGCAAAATGTCTCTAGATAATCATGAGGGCAAAGTGTGGTCTTTAGCAGTCAATAAGGACGAATCTATCGTAATTACGGGGGGTTCTGATTCCAAGTTAGTAAAACTGAAAGATGTTACAACAGAAAGAAGGGAACAGTTATCAAAAGAAAGAGAAGAAATGATATTACAAGAACAAGAATTAATGAATTTGTTGCATGATAAGCAACTGATCAAAGCTCTTAAATTAGCGCTGCGCATGCAAAGACCAATGCATGTTCTAAAAATAGTTAATGAGGTACTGGCTGGTGGCAATGAAAAACTTTATGAGACACTGAAAGAAATCAACCACACTCAAAAAGAAACTCTGTTAAAGTTTGCAGCAGAATGGAATACCAACAACAAGAACTGTCATGCAGCACAACTCGTATTTAACATATTAGCGCCAGAAATTATTGCTGGAAATTTAAAAGTTCCTGCTTTAGCTAGTTTCATTGAAGGTGCATTGCCTTATACCGAAAGGCATTTTGAAAGACTAACAAATCTATTACAGGATCTTAACTTTATAACATATACTGTAAATTGCATGCAACCTCATGCTGTAAACAATGTTTAAATGAGAAATAAAAGTTCCATGATCCAAATTCTAAAATTTGTTTTAAAAATGTTTAATTTGCCTTATGTGTACTCGAATAAACACCGTTAACCGTATTTATCTGGTTTAGACTAACCTATGACGCATGTAAATATTTCTCCTCAAACAAAGCTTGCGAAATGTTAATTTGCTTGTTCTGTATGTAAAAGCTCAGATATTAGAGCGCGTCAGCGCCCGCGCAGCCTTTTTCTACGGAGAGCAAGTTCACCCTGCGTGCACGCAGTAGTAGTGAATCGATCACGCGAAGCGGACCGTTCGCGGATTCGCGCTTCTATTTTCCGCGAGTTGCAAATGTTTAGTTGTTAAATCATGGATATAAAAATCTCAATACTTTATACCTTACTTTTAATAATCTGCAATCATGCGCAAGGACAAAAATCACAAGTGTAAGTGTTTACTTTATATTTTTATCTTATTATGTCATATTTTTCACATAGAAATTAAAACATTACAGTTGTCATAATATTTAATATAATAAAACCAATTACTTAGTCACCGGGATAGGCAGGTACTTACGTCATTCATTAAGTGATTCAGGGATTTATTAAGTACGTGCAAAATATTATAACATTTCAACATAAGAAATTTTATAATATTTTGTATCTCGTACCTGTTTAAAATAATCATAAGCTCTGCGTGGCAAACGTGCGTTATTAAACATCATCCTTTCTAATGAATTAAGACTTCGATAAAGTCTTCAGATATATTTTCACAACTGTACAAAAAAAGAGTGTGTGCTTATGCTATTCACATTGCAATAATTCGATCACAGATTACCTCAATTTAGGACTTCCTGTAAATTAATATGACGCGTAAGTATCAAGTGCCTACAACACTTGGGTATTATTAGCAGTAGCTAATGACGATTTAGATGTTTAGACTAAGTGCTCAGATAATTAATAAGGGCCAACGACAGTGAACGCAACAACCACGATTAAAAAAACATATTTGAAACTATTAAACAATGGGCCGTAGAAATACATATATGTAAGTGTATCTGCAGTTAGTCGTAACCCATGCTGATAATACAATGGCTAAATAATACTGTTGTTATAAGTAACGACTAGTAGGTACCTATCTGCCTACATAAAGATTGTAATAGTGCACAAAAATTTGGATTTATCAATACGGAAATCGTTAAAACCCCGCCAAATTGGTATTTTTCTAATAAAAAATCGTAAATTAATTTTTGCACAATACCTTTTGATAGGCAAAAATAAGGTTCTGTTTATGATTCCCGAGAGGTAAAAATGTCGTCAACCAGCCTTGGCCGCGGCCCTCAAATGCCTTCGGCCTCGATTGAACGATTGAGCACTTACTAGTCGGAATAAGAAAAACTTTATTAGCAGTAGCTTAAACAAGAGATAAGTAATTTACGTACATTATGCTTATGTAGGTACGAGGTGAACAAAATCGAATGGAATCATCAAAATAAGGTCAGCTCATCACCGAGAGGTAGACAGGTTAATCAGCGTCGTTCGAATATCTTAAAACAATGCGAACCTCAAAGCCGACAGCGTATAAATTTCAAATCTATATTAATGCAGTCTCTTATCGACATGTTTATTCAAACTTAATACTTACCTACCTATTCCCAAATTCTATGGGGCTCGTGACGCTTCCTTGCAGAAGCCCGCTGCCGTAGTTGGTCGCGCGCAGCTGTCATTAATTACTTATACCTCTTTGTTGACTGTCGTGATCGGTAGAAAGAAGCCCGAAAGTCTGACAACCAGTCTTACAAAGGGTTTGTTACCCAGTAGGTAACTGAATGGTGGAGAGCAGACAGGCAATTGCTCCATGTAAAATACTGATACATATTTGACTGCATCCGCTGCGGTCGAAGTGAAAGCCAATTACAACACAGGTAATTGGAAAAAAGCGAAGCAGATTGTTTAATTCCCAGGCTTCGCTGACTCGCTGTGCCAGGTTTTTTTTCCGGCCGGTCTGAGGCATCCTCCTAACCATAGCTCCCAACACAAGTACCAAGTTGAAAAAAGACGAAGCAGACTGATTTGATTCCCAAGCTTCGCTGTGCCAGGTTAAAATTATTATCTGTCATCACGTACGCACTTGGTCGATTAAGGTCTCGATATGGGCCAATCTCATGAAGGCAGGCCCTCATTAAATGTAATCTGATCATAGAAATTCTTGTAGTTATTAGATGGTATCTGGTACCTATTTATTGGTGTCTATTTAATTCTACCGCCCAACTGTCTGGAAATGTCACAAGGCTACATACCTAGCTCTTTATTCTAAAAAGATAGACCTATCCCAATAGTCGGCTCGGTCGCTTAGGTAAGTTTTGCCTACCTTCCTTCCCCACATATGCCGTTTTCCTTAAGCCTCCTCTATACATCGACAGATGTCATCTGCGAATGCGTCCGCCGACGTGTAGAAGGCGAAATTTGCTGGTATGTGGTAGGTACGTATTTAACGTCGGCAGATGCGTCTGCCACCAATCCGTTTGTTGTGACACGAAACAAAAGGTTTCAGCGCGAGCGCCCGGCGTCTGTCCACACGTCTGACGTTACTCTGTCCTGTTCTATTCTGTTTCTATCTATAGCCAGCATCCACCACATTCTTCTTTTCCTTTTATTTTTAATAACTTTACTGCGATGCACATTCAAGTAGTAGAAGTGCCTAACTACTAAATAAATACATGGCTGCGGCAACTACGGTCTCAACATCCATTTTTTTAGTGTTGCGTGTGTGCTAGTTGCGTCTGTCGAGAATAAACACGAGACTGAATGACCTACAGATGTGTGGTCGGCTCGTGGTGATCCATCTGCTGATGCATCTGTCGACGTCCGCGGTCGCGTCTGTCGATGTGTAGAGGAGGCTTTAAAGGTCTACCTAACATTATAATACTTATGTAACTTTACCTATTGTCAGATTCTCCTTACTCTTACTTATGATACCGCCTAAGTACACACCTAATGTAGAGTAGTTCTATGCAGACTATCTATGACTACCCCTTCGGCGGACTACGAGTAGAATAGTTCGATAAAAGCAACCACTTAGGTATAAACCATTACTAAATTTGCTATTTGCCATAATTAGTGATCGATCAGGCACCGATTTTTTTTATTTGAATGATGTAAGTAGTGTGGATAAATTGTTTCTTATGATCCGTTAGTCGTCAAACAGCGTAATTTAAAATGACAGCAAATTAAACCGTAGTTAGATGAAGGTATAGGTAGATACTTAACTGTTTTAATTAAAAAGTTATATCTATTTTATTTAGAATGTCCATTCGCATAGGCAAAAAAAGAAGCTGCTCTGTTAGTGGCTATGTGGCAGCTCCTTAATAAATAAAATATGGGTGCCTCTAGAGATGACCGAGGTAGCTAGGCAGTGCGCGAGGAAGAAATCTACCGATGGGATCACCTTATAGTAGTACTAGCCAGGCTAAGCGCCGCTCTGGTGGAAAAGGGCTCACCAAGGTATTTGTATATACAAAGAAAGCAGGAGAGATGTGTTCGATGAATGTGTACGGTGTAGCCAACTAAAATGTCTCTTCTCTTCTCGTCAACTCCACAATACATCGCTTCATAGCCTCGCCAAACTTCTGGCATTCTGATGCGCAAGGCGCGGCGCGGTGCTGTTTTTGTATGAGATTTACTACTGCGCAGCCATTGTGGCCAACTTCAGGGCGGTCAAGAAGTTTGGCGAGAACTATAATTACCTACGCATCCACGCACCGCGCTATCTCTTGGCACAGCTTTGGTGGAAAACTGGAAACAATCACAAATTTTCACAGCGCCGCTACGCATCCTCACACCGCCTAGCATCCTCATGGATAAACCTTTACCCTTAGGTGAAACTAAACATACCTAGGTACCTACCTATACTATCTATCAGTCGAAATTCATAATATTAAGCTAACACAGCTCTGCCAAACAATTTCATTTTTTTCATTAAATAAAAGAGTTGGTGAGTTCGGCTAACTGTTCCTTCCTGGATACCATACAAATGGCAATCTAGGTACCTACGTCGTACTTGTTATAATTATGTACTTCGAGCCTCAAACTGCGTAACTACATACACAAGCCTACATGGCTACATATCACTAGTTTACATAAAATGTTTAGATAACAACACTACCTCTATCCTAGGGGATGACCTTCGTATAAAGTGGTTTCTCGACATTATCCGCAGAAATCTGCAGCATTTGAGTGCAGGAAAAGTGTCTGTTTTCTGTCGTGCCGACTGTCTGTGTTTGTTCCTATTGTATTAATAATGATCCGTGGTCACGAAGACGAAGGCTACCCTACTCATTAACAGATTCATAATGAACAGGCAATTATTACTATTCCAACAAAATAACTTTAACTAGTCGACGATCTTTACGTTTTCCTCTATTGCACTGTATTGTAAAGCCTAAACAGATTTTAAGCACTCCATACCAACTCATTGAAATGAATATCTCTACTGTTTGTAAGGTGAAATTCTTTTTGTTAGAACATTATCCTCGGATTAATATCCCCGCTTGATAATCACATTATCTGTACATCATAAGGTGCACTATAAGCTCTTAATTACGTATATCTCTACTAACGTCGCCGACGTCCCATAATGACCGCAATGTTAATTATGAACAAAGAAAAGTGTTGTTCAACGACAAACGAAAATATTGAGAGTCACTCATAGATCACGGAAAAACAGTATCGTAGGACATCTACATAGGGGACGACTTTGAAATCGTCACGATATTCGTGTCGAAATACGATAGCCTGTAAGGCAATATCTGTTTGAAAGGATTATTTATTAGATATAAAAACTATCTGTAACTAAAGCATTGGGCCAACCAAACCATTTAATTTTTCGTATAAAACAGCCTATTTCCTCCTCCAATATTGGACCAATATAGATATTCCATAAACTGAAAACGAAAGATATATACTGTGCCCCTATGTTTTCCTTTTTGATGAGACATTATCTTTAGAAGCACTAGCACCCTCATAAGATTCTCAAAATTGCGCTGTAGTATACAAATTTGACTGAAGTATACAAATTTAAATGAAAAAATCAAAAAACCCGACTGCTTCAAAAGCGAACTAAAAAGTCGTAAACAAGGAAAAAATCATGCTGTGCAGTCGGAGGATACATATTCGCCGGCTGGCTGACCAAAATCTGGTGTATCCTCCGCCTGCACAGCATGATTTTTTCCTTGTTTACGACTTTTTAGTTCGCTTTTGAAGCAGTCGGGTTTTTTGATTTTTTTAATTAAGTTTTTTATTTATAACTTTTTAGTTAGTTTTTTCGAATTAGATACATTTAAACATATAAGTGTTATATATTTTTGAAATCACCTCTTAAAACCCTTTATTTTGATACCCCACACGATGGGTTTGGAAGAAAAAAAAAATTGGGCCCCCACAATATGGCACCCAAAATCCGCCATTTTTCTATTATCCAATTTTAATGTAGCCTATGACACTCGCAGGGTTAAGACGCATCGATTGACGTACGAATCATCTAAATCGGCCAACGCGTTTGGTCTCTGGAACGCCACATAGGAACAAACATACATACATACATACATACATACATACATACATACATACATACTTACATACATACATACATACATACATACATAGACTGATAAACACATTACCCTCCTTCGGCAGTCGGGTAAAAAGGAAAACATGGAGGAGGAAATAGGCGAGAGCTAAACCTCGAATAATGACTTTTTACTTATGAAATTCAATCGGATGTCTGCGACCGCATTTCCTCGTAAGACGAAGTTAGGCTTTATCCCAGAGGAGCATACTCTACTTTTCACACCTTCTGCGAGGCAATAAAAAGCTGCTGTATGTATTGATTTGAATACTGTGTTTGATGCTTAGATATTGTAGATCTGAGCATTGAATAAATGCACCATAGGCTGCAGCTTGACTTTCGAGTTTCTGCTAAATGTTGGAAACTAACTAAGGACTGATTCCGACACAGTCTTTTGTTGAACAAAATCGTCATATTCTTATTCTTTTTTTTATAATCGATAGGCTCGCGTTTGACCACTATTCGTATCTGTGTTTTGATTTTTGCGGTAACCGGTATAGATTTATTAATATTATCCACTCGGCGGTCGGCAACTCTCTGTTTTGATAAACTCGAATCTGTAGTAGAAACACTATCGCTCGACATTTTTTTCAATACGAATATCGCAATAAAATTCACTGAAAATCACATCACCAAATATCATCTTTTGTTTCGCATTCTTTGAAATCGCGCCATTTGTCCTCTTTTTTTTGAGTTCTGCTTATGGTGACCAGTTCGATTTTCGAATAAACCTCTTTACAATGCCACGTGGGCATTTTTTATTAGAGTTTTCCATGAGTTTCCACACGAATTTGACGTTCCAAATTCAAATCACTTTACTCCCTTGGGAGTTACATAAAACTTTACCTTCCTTATGAGGTAATGCTTTACTTTACGTTGAGATTGCATGATATGTAATTGAACATTGTCCAACAGGTGGTGTGAAAATAAATTACGAAGGCGGCCTTAGCTAAATGTACTTACCTTCTATCCAGGCCGTTTTGCCTATATGCTCTTCTGCAGTGCATCTCACGAGACATATCCTAATAACCCATTGTAGGTATGTCCTTCTAGATCTCACCGTCACAATATTTTCATACAAAATTGTAATTATTTCGATGATGTTTATTAAGCACCTGCATTTCTAGGGTCGATATGTGACGACAGAGATATACTTATCTAGTATTTGACAGACAGAAGGATATCAAGTTTATACAACTAAGTAGGTATCTAATCATTGCGAGAACTCTTAACATTATAATTATCGAACATGAAAAAACATTTTATTATCAGATCTGTGCATGACCATAACCCCAACCATTTCTTTCTGCAATTAAATAAGTATGATTGGAAACTTAATTGAAAATTCTGTTCCTCTAATTTCGTTCCGCTGAAAGAGTGACAATAATAGTAGATTATTAACCAAGGGGATAAAGCAGTGTCTTCTGTCGCGTGTGACGATTTAAGGACCCGAGGTTTACTCCCGAGCGTAGCGAGGGTGTTAAAAACATATATCACGAGCGAAGCGAGGGATTTAAGACGAGTCCTGAGTGTAGCGAGGGATTTAAGTTCACCCAAGACTAAGACAGCTTTATCACCGAGGAAAATACTCTACTTTTCGTACCATTTTCGAAAAAATAACACAATAATAATAAGAGATAAGCAATTATTAAAAATAATGACAATTAAAAGTAAAATAAACTTAACGTTTATGTATTTGAAGAAAACAAAAACGCGGCAAATGCCTAGACAAATATTTTTTTGTCGGAAAAGCAAAGGCATCAAGCTCATACGGCCTCGTCGGTTTTCGTAATTTAATTTAATAATTTTAACTGCATAATAAATGCGTATTCCTTTTTCAAAAATATGTGTACTGCTTTATATACAAACTCAATGGTGTAAACACAGATGTAGTTCAGTATAAATTTCGGTAAGTATTCCAAATTTAAATCACATTCTCCCCCTAGAGGATGAATGAAATTCAGTACAATTTTCTTTCCCTGTTTTTAACAGATTCAAAATGACTATTGTTATGTTCGCTTTTTGTGGCATAGAATGTCACTTTTTTGAGCAAGTGGTACGAAAAAACATGTACATTATTGAATTTGAAGTGAGAAAGCGGCTAAACTACTTATAGCCAAGCAGGCGTAATAGGTTAGGAGCAGAAAGATAATTATGTTTTGAGTATTAAATTATTTCTGTCGACAGGCTCTAAAGCAGGGATTCCCAAAGTGGTCGATAACGTCGACCACTGGAAAACTGGGGTCGACATAAACGAGAACTGATTTTGGGGGTCGACGAGGTCTAAAAATCGACTCCTATTAATTAACACATGTTCTTATTTGCAACTTTCAAGATACTGTATAAGTTGTGTTACGTGTACTAACTTGTTATAAGAATGATTAATACTTATTTTAGCTCAAACTGATCAAAGTATAATTGTTGTACTTTTAAAAATCTCTTTAAGTCGATTACCCTGCACAAGTTGGTACAAAATGAAAACTCGGCAATACAATAAGCGGATTCTTAAAGTAATTTGGCTGTGAGGTTCTGAGTTATCAGTTCATTTTGGAAAAGGGATCTCTTGCCCAAAATTGGGAATCCCTAGTCTAAAGTAACCTAGCATGGAAAATCATCCCCTTCGAATCTAACCTTTCCGTGTGGGAGTGCCCTTTCATTAATCACCTGGTCCATGGACGACATGGACTAGGTGAAGCGGTGTGTAGATATCATAATATGTCATGACATCTTAAATGACATCTACACACCGTTTCGCATATTCGCTCCGCGCAAGCTCCTCATACAGAAAACAATCACACATTTTAACAGCGCCGCTCGACACACATCCGCGCACCGCTTTGCTGTCCACACATCTCTAGTGGAAACCTAACCCTGCCTGTTTTTATTAATCTTTTTATTTCCAATAATAAATGGGCATTATTCAGAAAGCCCGCTCATTTAATTATTGCAATAGTTTTTAGCATATTGCCTACTCTTAATGGACGTTTTTCAAATTGTCTGGGTATACATAAATACTTAAAAAATATATATATTATATTACAACTCCAGCAATTAAAAAAAATACATAAAAATACAATCGACGTCCAAATAAAAATTGGTAGAGTTGTATCGGAGCAAGAGAACCTCATGTTCAATAACCATTCTTTGAATGAATTGCTAATAGACAAGCTTTGGTCTCCTCCCTTGCTTGACAAACGGAACGGAAACCGCAGTGTCATTGTTACTATTGTACGAACTGAGGAATAGGTGTAGACAGCCCTTGCAAACCAAACCTGAGAGACTGTCTGTGTTACCAAAAGGTTTGGTTGACTGCCGCATGCCGCTACCGTAGAGGTAGGTAGGTACATACAAATATTATGGACTTATTGACTTATACGTCCTGTTTTGATAATACTACTCCTAATACGATTGGTTGGGTACTATTTAAAGTTGGAAGTAAGGCGCTATCTTGCTCTGGTCAAATATGTATTTATGGTGTTTCGTGGGATGCTAAACAATCCGCAAATCCTGGAATCGTTGGGATTACTCGTTCCAAACAGTAGGCTACGGTTGGGGCCGAGGGAATGTCTGTTTAAAACTCCGGTAGCCCGTACAAACCTATTAAAGTTTGCCCCCGTGTATCGGGCGGTCTCAACGTTTGGACATTTTTCCTGCTCTTTGGCGGAATTCCAGAGACCAGACCGTTAGTGTGTTGTCCTCTATGTAACTTGTGCCGGCACAAGGAGCCGTTACTTGGGACTGGTCTATCATAGACGCGAGTAGGTGTGTGATCAGACTTCGAGAGGCGTCTCTGGGTGTCGCATTGTATGACTGCTTTTATTACTCTGGGTTCTACCTGTAAAAATAATTGTATGTGTAAATTAATAAATTAATAAAAAAAAGTTAAAATAGAAAATCAAAAAACCCGACTGCTTCAAAAGCGAAGTAAAAAGTCGTAAACAAGGAAAAAAACATGCTGTGCAGTCGGTGGATACATACGCGCGAGCTGGCTGACCAAAACCAGATGTATCCTCCTCCTGCACCGCAAGTTTTTTTCCTTGTTTACGACTTTTTACTTCGCTTTTGAAGCAGTCGGGTTTTTTGTTTTAACTTTTTTTTATTTATAACTTTTGAGTTTTTTTTTTCTATTGTCCAATTTTAATGTAGCCTTTGACACTCGCAGGGTTAAGACGAATTGATTGACGTATAAATCATCAACATCGGCCAACGCGTTTGGCCTTTGGAACGCCATATAGGAACAAACATACATACGTAAACACATTACCCTCCTTCGGCAGTCGGGTAAAAATAGGGTAATAGGTATGTGGTTCCATATAAAGTGACTAACGTGGCAAACACGTCAGATTGTAATATGTTTCATTATTTGGCCCTTACCTGTCGACTGAATTACACGCACTTCTTATACCGTAGAGATGTATCTATGGTCGTGTGAAATCCAAAAGCGTCATCAAGTCGAGACGTTAAAGCAGAACAGACTAAAAATACCCAGAACTATTTACTTTAAGTCAAAGAAGATATTTTGATCATTATTATTTGCTTGATAAAAAGTTACAAGAACGGCTCTATGACACGGTCCGATAATTGACCGTGACCGCGCGTTAGACATTGTCTATAAATTCCGTGTTTAGATAAAATATAACAGGTTACCTACACTATTGTTAAAAGTACTTCCTAAACAAACATTACCTACGGTGATCTTCATTATTCACCTACATTTTTTACAATATTGCAGGTACCTAAATATTTATTCACCTAGTTCTCTGTAGATTTCAGCTCATCCAAATCAGTTTAGGTGATTTGGTTTTTTACCCCATTGAATGGAAAATATGCACGATTAATAAACATTAAAAAGCCAAACAAAAACACAAAAATACTGGCAAATAAATACTTTTGGTACTCCCTTTGCACCTAAGTAGGCTGATGATGTGATAAAAGAGGACACTTTCTATTTGTTTGAATCATAAAATTCATCATAATTATGTCATAGGATATCAAAACAAAATAATTTATGTTAGAATAAAATAAACCAAACTTATTTATTTATGTTTTTGTGGAACAATCCCACCCACCGCACTATTCCCAAACCACTGCAACTCCTGAAAGCCTGCTGAAAGAGTCAACAGTGGCGACCACCAGAAAAGCGCCGAGGCAATGAAGCTCGACGAAGTCCCGGAGAATGAATTCAACTGTCTTGGATTCCTCAACGAAATGAATCAGAAAATAATAACGGAAGAGTAGGCAAAAATACAAATTTCCACTTCCCGCCATATAAAGCAGGATACAGAACAAACAAGGCGAATAGGCACAAACGGTCGTTTACAACTGGGATTAGCCCAGTTGCCTAACACCACGGATAAAATTGATAATTAATATTAATGGGCCCCCTAACATTTTATTTGATTCCAATAATAGGTATGGCAAAAACTTTTGAACGCACGGAAATGTGTTCTAGTTTCTACAAGGTCCGTATACCTAGTAAACAACGCTAGTTGCAGCCTGTAAATTATCCAACATAATATTGCGTTAATTCTGCCAAAGAATACACTCCCGATATGATGTGCGGATTGTAGGTACATATGCGCAGTCAGATGTAGAAAACTGACATAAAGGCGAGGCAAAGAGCTTGAAGGAAAAAATTACTTGATCCACCTCCAGCCACGTCCTGGCTAGCCGCTCGCGAACGGATGGAAAGAATTGGTGGAGGTGTCGGCCCTTGATGGAAGTATCACATGCCTACATTGCCATTCGGATAAAATTTGCCCCCAGACGTCAATATGTGGTTCAAATAATCTAGAGATTTATTTAAGTTCCTCTACCTCGACACTTATTAAGTGATCCTTTTGAGATCCTTTTCTCTACAAATGGTCCCTACCGTTCTTTCTTTACAGAACCTAATGCCATTAGACATAAGGAAAAAATATCTAAGTATCTAAAGGTATATTTAACCAGCTCCAAGCCATTCTCTTTTTTTGCTGAAAACAATTTTGAGTAAACACTTTCTCGTATTTAAGTCAATAATAGTTTTTATGGGTGATAAAACCAATTACAACCCAACTAATTGTCGCGATAGAGCGAGGAAGCGGTGACGTGACCTTTTTGCATGTTTTTATCGCTCAAGGCGCCGATGTAATGGATCGCTATAGTAAAACGGTCTTTTCCATCAAATACTGTCACATCGTAAGTAAACATGTAAATGTTAACTAAGACTATTTTATTTTCTTTTCCTTATTTGTGACTTTTCTGAAAGGTGAGGTCTCCTCTGCCCAGAAGTTGAAGTTTGGACCTCTATATTTTGCTCAATTTCTGGCAAAGTTTGACCGGTCAACTTTTTCATTAAATTAAAAATCCTGCGTCATTATAAGTTCATTAAGAAATCTAGAATTGTCGGATTAAGAGCACATTTTACAGTAGAATAACCACAACGATCAGTCTGCTAAGTCATGATCAGTTGAATGGTTTGAATACAAACAACTTACCTATAAGTTGACTAATCCATTTAAAATTATTTGAAAATGTATCATTTGGTTGTATTGTAGTGGGATAAATTCTTTACGTACGTATTGATCCATTGCTATTGCGGTAGAGGCAATAGAGGTGTCACTTATCTGCATCATTCTGTGACTAATTTTATTGCAAAAGGATAACAATTTTTTTCTTAATTCTTTATTGTCCACCAAAAACAACATTACATACAGTGTGATAATAAAGTACATGTACAAAGGCGTTTTTTAATAGTCTTCCTCTGTCTTATGTAAGATATTCGGGAAAACTATATTATTTGTAAGGTAGGCATCTAAGTATATGACAGTTTCAGAATATACCATTGCCTGACGATGACGTCTTTTCTAGATATCCGCAGTTCATTTAGTCTTCAAATATTTTAGTTTTAACTTCGAGAAATGGTAAAGTGCCGTACTTCCACTAAAAGGAGATTGCCCATACACAGGCCCCTTATGAGGTATCGTGTCTGCGCTTTCAATATTATGGATTAATATATTGTTTTTTTTTCTATCTGTGTCCTTTACTTTATATTATGTACAGATCAGGTTTATTCACTTGCACATTTGTTAGCCCTTATTCCTTTATATTAAGGATTCATTTCAAGAACAGAAGCATCGTTTTATCTCGTAAACCTTGGAAAATGTTTTCTAATTAGGAATACAACGTGTTTTTACTACAATATACAAATCATCAAGATACAACCATTTTTTCAAAGGGGCCCAAGTTCCCTTACAAAATGGACATTCTGCTTTAGATTCAAATGATAATATTTAGAGGCACAATATCGTATCTGCTGCTATTAACACCTATTATTAAAACTACAACAGCTATAATAAAAGGTCAGTATCATAATGGTCCTATGCACAAGGGTTGTGCAAGTAAGGTTAGGCGACATAATGGCATATAATCACCAGTAATAGTCTGATATATGGACACACATATTTTGCATAAACATACTTAATACGTTGTTTGACATTGTATCTCTAGTTACCACACTAATTCATGGAATAAAGTTTCGTACCTACCTACTCCTACTACACATAAGTAGAGATAACTGTAAGATCTAACGATGAATACATCTATATTTATAAAGTTCTTAAGTTATTATGGAAAGTTAAGTTACTCTAGTCTAGGAGATGCTGAACAAATCTAGGTAGATATTCTATTTATAGGTGAATAATTCCTTTTGACCTGTTTCCTTTTATTAGGCACTTACCTAAATCGATTTTACAGTACCTTTTTAACTACTCCATGCAGCATCTAGGTAAGTATTTACCTTTGTTACATTACGTTATTCAGTAAATAAAGGAAAACTCAGCAGGGCGTAAGAGACAGATGTATACAAGTCATTTATATCTTACCCTTACACACACTTAAAATAACCTTACTTTAAGAGCTTATGGTAACCCCCCAGGTTAAGGAAAATGTGAGAATGTTTAGAGTTTGTCTTCAGACACTTATAAGAAAAACTCTTGACTGCCACCTGTTGGTCAGTGTTGGTAGGTATTGTCCAATAAAGTTTGAAACAATCCGGTTGTTATCTAGATTTGTGTAGGAAACAGGAAAAAACATAATACGTCATTGGAAAAAAAACTAACAAATCAGCTCAATGCACTCAACACAAGTTTTTCCTCCTCGATAAAAGCTACTTTGATAGCCACTTGACAAGTGTGGACTGTAGTTCCTTAAATTAGACAATTAACGTGTCTTATCGGCAACTAAAATTATAGGTATTACCCATTCAAAAAGCAAGCCTCTCGAACTAGCTTATCGAATGAAGTAATTATAAGTGGTCGACCCAAATTTCATGAAAACCTCCTGAACCGCACACAATTTCACTTCACCAGGAATCGTAGTGACAACTAGAAAAGTCTATGCTTCAAAGGTGTCGAAGGTTTTCTCAAAAACTACCTTTAGTGATACTTAAACTGAAAACTGAAGACCGTAGTTTTGAGGAAAACGTTCACACAATATTCACTAGCTATTGTTACAAATTTAGGCTCTAAATACGACACACATTCTTTGATGCAGTTATATATGTCAACTGCACAATAGCTGCATCCAAACTGCACATTTGCAGCAGAGTAGAGCCATAAATTTGATTACAAATTAGGTAAGCAGTAGTTAAGCATTCTGATTCTGGTTGCCAATGAACTGAACATATTTAGTAGGGGCCTAGTGAGAGATTTACAAAAGGCGATTTCTTTTTATTTCAGAATGATTCTAAGTAGGTACCTACTGAAGTCGATTTAACTGATCACTGAAGTAGAACCGTGAGAATTTCTTGTAAATTAAGGGAGGGGTTTATATTTTTTGGCAAGGATTTGTCTACAGAATCCAAAGCTAAAATGGAGGCACACCATTATATTCTATAGCGAGAGAGAATGGAATTTATCTAGCTCATATTTAGGTCAGAAATCGTCTAAATTTCGAACTCATTTGCAATCTCAAAGATATCTACCTACCTATAACAAGTTGTTAAGATCCACTGATTTCACAATCAGATGAGCTTCTCCGATTCCGCATTTGTAAAATTATTTATATTCATATTCAATAGCATTTGCAACGTAAACTTATCTTTATAGCATTTAGCATCTATTCAATTTTTTGTGTGAATAGTTGATTACTGAATATTAAGTAAATTTCAAAACACGCCAATTTTGTTTCTTTTGTAGACGTGGCCCCTCCATGTGATATAAAATGCTGGTTTTATCAATGTTTTCCTCCTCCACTCAATGCTTATCGAACGATGATCTTTTCAATATGCAAGCTAGGTCAAAACGCCAGCAACTCGTTTTTAGTGTAGAAATAGTTGTATTGATAAAGTAATATATTCGAAAGGAACTTACTACTGACTCATTGAATGGGAAGCAAAGCAATTGACGCGCTCTCGGTCATCAGTCACATGATTTAGCTTCAAGGTGGACCGACCCTCGCCAATTAAACACTTGCCGAAAACCTCATATTTCTATTGCGTAATTACCATAATTGATGATTTTAAAACAAGTTTCAAATGCGATATTGGAAAAATATTATACAATTAGATCGAAATAAAAATTCACGCATAAATAAGTACCGAGGTGACTTAATACAATGATCACTTCATTATAAGTGATGCTACAATGCTGTGCACTTCACTTAGGTAATAATTGCATCATTACTATTAAAAAGAAAACTTTGACGTATACTTTATTTTCGTGATTTTAGCGCACGACTCGTAAAGTGGCTGCTGAATATTGATGAGGAGAGGAAGTTGCAGTATCATTTATAATTATTAACATCTGTTAGTTGACAATGAGCGTGGCGAAGCGTCGTCTATTCTGATGCAGATGGATGCGCGTGCGCGGGACTGGCTCGCTGGCGAGTGGCGCCTCACTTGTCCGACCTTACGCCGCGAACCCTCGCTGCAGCATTATCATAGACTACATGAAATGAATCGAATTTCCTCCATTGTATCCGTAACCTTACGATTAAGGTAAATATGCTGCACAGATAATCTTATTGACAACCAATTCAGCAATGACGGTTTAGGTTGGCGATCTGTAGTTGCGCTAGCGTATCAAATGAATGATTCTACGCTTGTTGTAAGTACCTTGTATCTCCTTATTTCCAGAATAAATATAAGTAAGTACAAAAAACTACATTCCGACTAACTACATAATCAAAATAAGAGTCATGTCACGTTTCTTTGAATTTATTTTTCTTCTGAAAGCTGAGTCTTCCAAATCATTTTTTTACCTTGTATTACCTAGATTTTTAGCTTATTCTAGGTATGCGAAATGGACTTTGTCGTGTTCTGTGAATATGTAAATCAGGATTTTTATGTAGACTGGATGAAATATTTTGTCGAAATGAAATACTACCACTACCACTTGATGAAATACTTTTTTTGAAGAGTCAGTTCAGATTTCAGGGATAGTTTTACTAAGGCGTTTTTCCTGTTCTGTGGTTTTACTGGTAGAATCTATCCATAATTATAATGATGTGCTTTATGTCACGGAGCATAGAACTTAGTACGTCTTTTAATTGTTTATTATAATTTCCTTTAAAGTAGGAAAGGAAGGGTCGTATACCCGTTATTACTAGGTGACACCTAAAAATGCATGAAATAACACGTAGCGTTTTTGCAGGGCCCAACTGTTATAACTTTTTTTTTGTCATTCCATTTTGGTTTTGAATTGAAGTTAAGTCAAAACGTGCATTAGTTTGATTTGACTGTAACTCACCAAAAAGTCAGCATGCCTTTTTTCCTCTAAGGAAATCCTCATAGCAACTTTCCACTCCTAAACCGTCTGGGGAGGGTCTTATATCGGACTCCTACTAGCTAAAGCTCCACAATTCCTCTTACAAGAGACGTAATCAACTTCATTATGATCCGCACCCTATAACTAGAATTTTCAATTACCTGCAGGGTAATTGTGAAACGACAGTGTGCTCGATGGAAAGGCCTTTAAATTTGACAATTCAACAATAATCATTGCCTGATTTGCTTTTCCGTGCAGACGAATTTTTCAAACGTATGAAGCATTCGATTAGAAATTTCTATCAAATTGTTTCGGAATAGAAGTGTGTTACGCAATACGGTGCAGTTCTATCGAAATCTCCACTTATTGAAGCGTTAGTGAAGTAGCGGAATAAGGCGCAATTTATGTTACCATGCTTTGTCTTGAGAGTGATTAAAATTGTCCTTATAATTTTTGCATTCATTTCATCACTCATCATCATGATTTAATCCCTGAATCATCCACTGCTGTGTGGTCTCCCATTTCTTCTGTCATACTGTCTGTTCTGTGCATGAGGTGTTTCTCGTGACCTGGCAAGCTAATGATTGCTGAACTAATTGGAATTCTCTGACTTCTTAATTTATTATTTGAGGTAGTCCAGTCTGCATCTCGCGAACAGCTTTTAGTTTTTTGAGGATATTAAAAACGAATCAATAAATAGAATGCCGCCAAATCGTTGTATTTTTAAATTTTCTGTAGTCACGTTTTAGTTTTTTTTTAAATTAAGGTTTTATTAAATGGGTAGTTGGGTACCTATTATTTTTGAGTTATTTTCATAGGTTCCTATATGTTCTTGTGTTATTTTATCTATCTTTTTTCGAGGGTGAAATTTGACATTACTTTTAAAACCCTGGCGATACAGCTAGGGTACCAAATATAAAAAAAAGCAAATATTATGCATAATTATGTGGTCACTATTGTGAAAAGTTCGGCAAGTAGGTGAACATTTATTATTATTATTTATTTTTATTCTGGACAGGAAAATGAGCCATGTAGATAATATAGTTTAGTCAACACAAAAGGGGATAATTAGGTAGGTACCTAGGTACCGCATAGGTACCTAAATATATCTAAACGAACTAAGTAAGACTGGGATGACTTGTTCTACGGGAGACTTGGTAAAAAAATCAAACCTAACTTTACTATAAGTTCTAGTTCCCCAGCTTTTGTTACTTTAGTAGACATGGAATTACTATTAAAAAAAATTTAGATGCTCAGTAGCTTTTTTATTTTTATGAATCAATTCTTCCGTAGGATCAAATCTCGCCAGTCTCACCTAGGTATTTACATTTATATTTTGTGAAATCTTAATTGTTCAGCAAGCTGTTACATACGTCTAGTCCGTATTGTAATGAACTGCTAATTATGTTAATATGAGAGTTAATAACTAATAGACTTTTTCGTGACTAATATTGCGTGACTCTTCGCTAATTCATTGTGAATTATTTGCGAACGATATTATCGACAATTATTAGCTCGCAAACAGGAAATAATGTCACACGTAGGCACGAAATTATTATTTGTGTGATTTGCAATGATTCGTGTTAGATTCGTACGTTTTGGTATTACGCAGGCAAGCGAGGTAACGATATTAGCACATTAACGGTTCGTGAAGAAAAGATTAACTTCGTTAACTACTTAGTTACGAATAATAATTCGGGATATTGGTATAGAATTCACATCACACATCACATCATCAGCCTATTAATGTTCCCACTGCTGGGACACAGGCCTCCTCTCTGTGAGAGGGGATGGGCCGTCCACCACGCGGGCCCAGTGCGGGTTGGTGGATGTCACATGTCTTCGAATTTTTTGGTTCTAGGACATGCCATGTATTGACATGCATGTTGTTCTTTTTTCGGGGAGTGTGCGTTGGAATTGCATGAACTAATACCTCCTAGCCCGTTTCATCATCGGACTACAAGACGTACGGCGATGCGTCATCGGTGCATGGTGGACATCCCGCCCATACGCACCAAACGTTTTGGGAATACCTTCATTATGCGTACAGCTAAAGAGTGGAATTCCCTGCCGGAGTCTGTATTTCCTGATAGCTACAACCTGGGCGTCTTTAAGTCAAGAGTGAATAGGTTTCTTTTAGGTAAGCGTGCTACATCGTCGACCACATCATCGCTTACCACCAGGTAAGATAGTGTTCAATTAGCGCGAGCCTATCCATAATAAAAAAAGGCCGGTTTCCTCACGATGTTTTTCTTCACCGTTTTTGAGGGCAGTGGTGATGAAATAATTTACACAAAGTAAAGCGCCTGCCTGGGTTCGAACCTACGACCTACAACTTGTAAGTCGCGGCCGTTAACTCTTGGGCCACCACTGCTCTGTAGGATGCTGGGTAGGATTAGTCATCATCATCATTATTTCAGCCGAAAGACGTCCACTGCTGGACATAGGCCTCCCCCAGGCGTCGCCACATTGACCGAACTGTACGTCTCGCATCCAGCGCCTTCCCGCAACTTTAACCAGGTCATCGGTCCACCTGGTGGGAGGCCTTCCAACGCATCGTAGTGCGGTTCGCGGTCGCCACTCCTGAACTTTTCGGCCCCATCGGCCATCCGTTCTGCGAGCAATGTGCCTTGCCCACTGCCATTTAAATTTCGCAATTCTTCTTATTAGTAATAATTGATTATGAATAGGAACTAGATATTATCTGTTTAGACGAAATCTTAGGCTAAATCCCGGTGTTTAAATTCTTTCATCTAGTTATAGGTACTGATTCTGTAGATAGATACAATTCAGGAATTTCCTATCGATGGATTTTGCTTCTAAAACTCAACCTTTTTAAGAAGTTGAAGTACCTTCAACACAGACAAAGAGCTTCAGCTGATAATGAGCTGCTTTTGGACGTCAACGTTACGTAGGTAGATATATATCTGTGAGCACATAGACACCTAATTTATATGCCTACACAATTTTATGGAGCTCTCGAGGTCGCCAACCGTGATAACAGCGTCAATTTGTTCTCAAACAAGTGAAGATAGATCGTTATTAATTAATTATAGGAAAAGGTCGCGGGAAAAATTGTTGACAATACAATATGTAATCATAAATTCCCAATACGTACTTAGTGAAAAATTTTTGACCAAAAATTATCCCGGCATTTAAATTGGGTATTGACATGATCATTGTGGTTTAATATAAATGCTAAACAATCTATGTAAGTATATTTATAGATTTAATTTACCCTATTATTTAATTTTATCCATATTTTGTTAAGGCCATCGGTAGGTATGTACACTACTTTTCAAGAATGATTTTGGAAATATTGTGCCTGAGTAGCTTGATATAATTACTAGTGATTAGGTCCTAAATAGTCCCTCTTTTAACCTCCAGACTAACTAATAGTTACATGTCTATGTGGATCGTAGAACGCCGAAACCCCGCCTGCAGCATAGGCAGGCGGGACTCCGGGGTCATGTGTGGTCATATTGGGGACTCTGTTCGCCCACCAAGTTACTCCAGGAAAGACGGTGGCACAGTGATTTCGTGCTGCCGTGCACAGCGAGGCTTAGGGGTGGTGCATTATTAATCTCCCCAGGTATGTGCCCTAACAGGCGTTGCACAGAGGGGGTTCCGGGGTGGTCTTTTGAGAGGTCACGGGGTCCCTTCTACGTGCTGATGGTGATCACCGGGGTGGTTTTTTCCCAAAATGTCAGGGGCCTTTTGAAGGTTTCCCCTCGTAAAAAAAAGAGAGCGCTTCCATAACCCTAAGGTATATGTCGCGTCTTTGTTCAATTAAGTTAACAAAATATTTCTATCTACCCACATAAAAACCATTCTTTGACTGCAAGCACACCACCATCATTCTTTTACTGAAGGCGAATTTTGGAAGATATATTAGTTTCTTTTGTGAGTGAGGTGAACCTCTACAACACGAACATATAATGGACGAAAACAAATTCCTTTCTGAGCATGTATTGATGTGGTTGAATGTTGCGAACTATAGGTACCTACCGTTAAGACTTGAAGCAAAAGTACATTAATGAAAAAAGTTAATTAAAAAAATCAAAAAACCCGACTGCTTATAAAGCGATATACATATTCGCTAGCTGGCTGACCAAAACCAGATGTATCCTCCGACTGCACAGCATGTTTTTTTTCTCGTTAGCGCCTTTTTAGATCACTTTATAAGCAGTCGAGTTTTTTGATTTTTTTAATTAACTTTTTTTATTTATAACTTTTTAGTTAACATTTTTTTCGAATTAGGTGCATTTAAACATATAAGTGTTATATATTTTTGAAGTCGTCTCTTGTAACCCTTTATTTTGATACCCTACACGAGGGATTGGAAGAAAAAAATACTTGGGCCCCCACAATATGGCGCCCAAAAGCCGCCATTTTTCAATTTTCTAATTTTAATGTAGCCACTGACACTCGCAAGATTGACGTACGAATCATCAAAATCAGCCAACGCGTTTGGTCTCTGGAACGTCACATAGGAACAAACATAAATATTTACAAACATACATACATACATAGACTGATAAACAGATTACCCTCCTTCAGCAGTCGGGTAAAAACTTCCCCTCTTCTTCAAAAGGTTAAGGTAAAGGTTAAAAGGGTTATAAAGGTAATAAATTGATTCGCAATCCCATCTTAATAACAACTGCATAATGTCGTAAGTCACCTTGTTTGAGCGGAATAAAGTAAATGTATGTAAATACACATAAGACACTAATCCAAAACTAACACCCGTTTATAAAAGGCTTTTCTTGGAAAACAGTAATATTAGATGCACGCTTACATATTTTATTTACTTTGACTAACGCGCTGCCTGCTCTGCGTTTGATAGTACACAGTAGTCCCTGATAAAATCTTAATTGTCTTTGTTTATCGCTTTGTTATTATATTATTCATGATAGTTTTGTTTGTTCAATGTCTCACAATCTTATAGGTGCCTATGCGCAAGCGCAATTACGAATGCATTTCCTTGGAAAAGATGCGTCGCCGCGTCGTTGCGGTAACAAAATTGTAGAGCAACTACGCACGTAGCTCCAAACAAATGTTTACTGGATAATTACATACCTTCAGTTTCCAAAGTTTTGCCGTAATACATAATAATATCTCTACTATTAATCTCGTGGAGGAGCTCGATAATAACACACTGGTCGATCAGCAACGTAAAGCAACGCTTGACGAGGTCGGTCCGTGGATGGGTGACCATTTCAACATACCGAGTTTCCTCCGTGCCTCGGAAAGCACGTTAAGCCGTTGGTCCCGGCTTTCATTTGAAGATCTTTGAAATTCGTTACGGGTAGTCCGAAGCTGGAGATCTGACACCAGTCTTGCCAAGGGGTACCTCTGTGTTACCCAGTTACTGGGTTGTGGAGGTAGGGAGGCGGTCGCTCCATGTAAAACACTGGTACTCAGCTGAATCCGGTTAGACTGGAAGCCGACCTAACATAGTTGGGCAAAGGCTAGGCAGATTGATTGATTCAAACTACCTATTATAAATGCGTAGTTTTGGTTGAAACGGCTTAACGGATCTCTATGAAATTCGCCACATGGAAAGAGTATTTATTTATTCACCCTTGAGATGATAAATCACTTTTTACTTGGGCGAAGACGCACAGATCTGAATGAAACTTGGCGAACAGATAGACCATGCCCTGCATTTGGACGTAGGATACTTTTTTATAACGGGAGAGCATTCCCTTCAGATAACTTCAGACTTTGATATAGGCGAAACCGCCGACAGAAGATAGTTTAGTATGAAATGGACAACATACCATTTAGTGACGTGTAGACCGAGAAGTAATAGGCATTGTTTTAGTTTGTTGACGCCATGGCTGACTTCAATTGTGAGTTTGCTAAACATTTTTCTTTGAAAATCTCGGACTCTCGGTTTTTGAATTAAACACTGCAGATAAACAATTGTAGGTTCATAATTGCAGCAATTTCCACAGATGGCTGAACATTTAAATAAACTCTAGTAGCTGCACATAAAACATAACTGGCAGCAGTAACTGATATGTCGGAGCCATTTAAAATACATAATTCAGCTAATTCTTACAACTTTATGGTCCTCAGGTGAATGATGTCACTTAACATTGTATTTATCAACGAGTCTAGAAAGACAATAGCAGTGTTTCTGCTCTAAAAGTTCATAATATAAGATGACATTAATGATTTAATTTACAAAGTAAGTTGAAACTACTTAAGAGGAAACGGGGGCAGAGAGCGCCGACTGAATTTCCTAACTAAAAAGTCATAACTCGAGGTATGGCTCTCGTCTATTTTCTCCTACAATATTGAACCAATTTAAAAGATATTCCATAAACTGAAAATGAAAGATATATTCTATGCCCCTATGTTTTCCTTTTTGATGATACATTATCTTTAGAAGCACTAGAACCCTCAAAAAATGCTCAAAATTGCGCTGTCAACGGAGGCTTAGTGTACAAATTTGACAAATATAAATGGAAAAAGGAAAACATAGGGACATAGTATATATTTACTTTACCAAAAGAAATTCAGTCGGCGCACTCTGCCCATATGTCCTCTATCCGTTTACTTTAAAAGTCTCTGTACTAACTACTTCCTACTGTTATCTTTTATCAGAACAAAATTTATATTAGTTGCGTAAATTCTTAGATAATGTATGCCCAGATTAACTTATAAGTGCCGCTGAACAAATTTGATTAAGCCTACGCGGTACTTAATAAATTTACTGAAGTAGGTAAACAAATAAACAAGAGATTAAAGAGAAAAAAGGTCAGTTACACATTACAATACAAAGTAGGTCTGTAGGTACCTACTGTAAATTAATCCGTAGTCTCACAAAATTTTCATCATATTTGTAAGCGGTAAGCGGTGCCGCTATTTGCAACGAGATAGTCCAAGAGCGAGCGAAGCGAAATCGGGAGCTTAGGGCATCCCGACACGGACAGGTCCTCCCCTTCATGTTAGGTTACTTTAGACCCTGCAGACAGAAATAGCCTTTACGTCTTACCTAACAGGATGGCTTACTATGGAATTTCACCACTAAAAAATATTAATAATAAATTCCTGTTTCGAACGGATCAGACGAAACTCAGCGGCCGAAACGCCTATATTACTAACCCCCAGTTTCCCAGCTTAAAATTATCGGAGAATTAATGTGACAAATTGTCAAACACGCGTTAACTGCTGTGATTGGTTGAATGAATTTTCAACAGCCAATCACAGCAGACAACGCGTGCTTGACAATTTGTCACATTAATTCTCCGATAATTTTGAGCTGGGAAACTGAGGGTAAGCCAACAGGATCAAGAAATTGACTCTATTACTATTATTCTACTCGGTCTAGTTTAGTTTATGATAGGGACCAAATGATTAATACAGCATTATTCATAATGACCAGACAATTTGGAAAATGTCCAAAATGATAAGACAATTTGCTTGCTGGCCTGGCTTTCGAAAAATGCCCATCACTTATTGGGCCGGATAATAAAAAGATGTGCTTTTTTAATTATTTTAATGTTGATATTGGTTTTAATATAGAATAGGTAAGTACGATTACTATTTAAGCAACAAATTAAACTGTTTCTGTCTGCAGGGTCTAAATTACCTAACATGAAGGGGATGACCTATCTGTGTCGGGGTGCCCTAAGCTCACGAGTTCGCTTCGCTCGCTCTTGGACTAACTCGTTGCTAATAGCGGCGCCGCTTACAAATATTATTTTAAGCTAACCGCTTCTATAATCCTGTTGACCTCTATCATAATTTCGCTGTGAAAATATTTTTTTTCGCAGATATTTGGTGCTGACTGAATATTTAAAATAAAAGCTATATTAATGTATCATAATGATCGAATTGCTCAACAGTAACGTGGCAATATTAATAATGACCAGACAATGTTATTAATAATGAAGTTTAAATCAGTATTCATTACATTGCCCGATTTGACTTGATTTGTGTCATGACCGGGCATTGGTCCGTGACATTTATACGCCTCTATAACTTCTTTCTTTTATTTAACTTAATTTTAGCATGATTGTAGACAATGTATATATACACCTTTCTAATCTAATCTATTTAATACCTTTAAATGATCAATTCTTGTTTAAATATAATCGGAATCTCGCAGGGAGTTTCGGGGACGATAAATCGATCTAGCTAAGGTTTAATTTTTAGAAAACGTCGTTCTCTTTTATCACCCGAGCATAGCTCGGTTGCCCAGGTACTGGTAATAAAGTATGTACTTTTAGTCTGCAGAAGAATGTTATATTTGAGATACCTACACGTAGTACGGCTTAGCCGTAATCTGAGAGTAAATCTTGTTGGTATCTCTCAGAATTGGTTCATAATGTTATCAGGCAGCACAAATATTAGCATTGTTGTCGTTACCAGCTCCCTCGGCGACCTTGCCGCACCATGAGTCCATATATTAAACTGATACTACAACGTCTTTCAGTAAACAATTAGGTATTGTTATTGAAAAGAGAGTTTGTACAACGCGCAATCACTGTCACAGCGCGTAGACGTGATCGAGCATAGATAGAGTTAATAATGAACTACATAGCGCCGTAAGGTTACGTTGGTACTTTGTCTTCGCTGAAATAGAGCACACGTTCCGATACCTAGGTGAACGATTTACAATCATTCGACGAGTTTTTGTTTGTGGAAATGTTACGTCATTTCGGTTGAAAGAGTAATAGATATCTAATGTTTTGTACGATCATAGAATAGAATAGAATAGAATATACTTTATTGTACACCAAAGAAATAACACATATTATACAGCAACTTAATACTATGGGTACAAAGGCGGTCTTATCGCTGACAGCGATATCTACCAGACAACCTTTGGGTGGACTAAAGAACTTAAGATAAAAATAGGGGGTAGGGTGTACTGTTATATTAAAAAAAAATATATATATATATATATTAATACATACAAATTATATAGCTATATAATATACTATACACAAACTTACAAATATATATACATACATAATATTACATTTAAAAAATAATAATTAAAGAATGGTTGAACAAAGATTGGAAATAAAAAATAAAAAAGGAAGAAACAGAAAAGCATTAAAGACAAAGGAAATGATTCTTGACATAGATCATGTTTAATCTGTTATAGAATACTAATACGTGGGACACTCAGAAAGTTTTGCGAAACTAAAAAAAATTGTTCTATACGTACATATATTTTTATTAAATCTTTTCAAAGTACTTTCCACCAGCCTCTATACAAAGATTCATGCGTCTAAACCAGTTTTCAAAACACTTTTTCCAGTCCGCCGCAGACACCTCGTTTACAGCCTGCTCGAACGCAGCCAGCGCATCTTCCGGCGACGAAAATTGTATCCCTTTGAGCTGATTTTTTATTTTTGGGAATAAAAAGAAGTCACACGGTGCTAGATCAGGGCTGTAAGGAGGGTGACCCAGGAGTTTGACTGGCGTGCTGTCCAGGAAGTCCCTCGTTTTGAGTGCGGTGTGCGCAGGTGCATTGTCGTGGTGGAGCAGTAGCCCGCGGAGCCCTGTGTTTGGTCGCTTGTTGCTTATAACAGAGAAAACTTCTGGCAAACATTTGGTAGTATACCATTCGGCATTAATGCTTCTTTGATCCCGTAAGGGAATTGATACCAAGTGGCCAGTCAAATTAAAAAAGCTAGCGATCAAAATCTTACCCCCGCTTCTAGATCGCTTCACTTTGGTAGGCGTTGGCTCATTTTGAAACACCCAAACAGTCGACTGGCGCTTGGTTTCTGGGTCGTATTGATAAATCCAGGACTCATCACCTGTAACGATGTCGTAAACACGCCGAGACGAGCCTGCTTCAAATTTGTTAAGCATATCACGGCACCATTCCACCCGGGCCTGCTTCTGAGCATCGGTGAGGTTGTGCGGCACCCAGCGTGATACTATCCTCCTCACGCGAAGATGGCTGTGTAGAATCTCGTGAACGCTTCCCGATCCAATCTTCAATATGTGTTGAATCTCCTGATATGTAATTCGCCTATTGTCTTGGATTAAATTTTTCACTGCTAGCACGTTTTCTTCGGTAACAGCCGTCAAAGGGCGACCGCTTCTTTCGTCATCCCCCAAAGTTGGTCGACCGCGCTTGAATTCGTTATACCAACGATACACGGTTGCCTTGGAAGGGCCTTCATCCATGAATGCCATTTGAAGTCTATCGTACGATTCATCCGGTTTCAGGCGACACTTGAAATCGTATAAAATCATAGCTCTAAAATGTTCCCGGCGCAGATCCATATTTCAGTGAGACACAATACTTTGAATTAACTCGCAAAAAATGTGGAGGGAAATTTTGAAATTGGAACTTACTTATTTTTACTTATAAATAATCATATTTTCGAAAAACATTATAACTGGCCAGTCTCCCATATATAAAAACTTTTTTTCGCAATACTTTCTGAGGGGCCTGGTATTTGAATAGTAAAAAACAAAATTTAGCCCTTCACGCAGCCAGGAGCGTATCAATAGAAAATGGCGCTAACATTAGTAGGGGAAGCAAGACTATTTTCGTTCATCAATAACAGATTTTGGCCATCTCTACAAAATCATGTACTATAGAAAAAATGAGGCGTTCGTATCCCAAAAAAATACCAACACGCTCCTTGAACCAGACTTTTTGCTAGAATCCGATATAACTTTTAGATGCAAGACATATTGTGAATTGTACCTATGCATGATTGGAGCAGAACTAAAATAGTTAATACAATACTCGGTAGACAGTGCAGATAGAGAGAAACGTCAGATATAGTTTTGAATTACGACGTTCTTTTGTTAACAAGTTTGTCTTGTAGACGGACTATGAATTTCGTTGAGATCGGTAGCTGAATTTTAACAATGACAATCTATTATGGCCTTCATTACGAGTTAACACTTCCTTATTGTTCACTAAAACAGGATAATTATGTTGTCCATTTCTTTAACTGTACCATTCTTTATGTTGCGATTTTTGGCTACGCTACAGTATTTTAAATTTTCTAAAGTATAGATCTACATAATACAAGAACAAAGAGCATAGGTACTGTAAGGCTTAACAGATATTGAACCACAATATTCGACCATGTGATAGACAGCCTATCATTTGTAAGAAATTGTAGTTATGATCTACTTTTGCGTACGACGGCCTCTATTGAGACCATTCATTAAACAACCTACTTTGTTTATTCACATCATTTAATCCTAACTCGTGATCATAACCTGCCTGTCTAGCCTTTTTCCAATTATTGTTGGGGTCGGCTTCCAGTCTAACCGGATTCAGCTGAGTACCAGTGTTTTACATGAGCGACTGCCTATCTGATCTTCACAACCCAGTAACTGTGTAACTCGATACCCCTTGGCAAGACTGGTGTCAGATCTCAAGCTTCTGACTACCCGTAACGACTGTCAAAGATCTTCAAATGACAGCCGGGACCAACGGCTTAACGTGGTTGCCGAGGCACAGAGGCAACTCGGTATGTTGAAATGGTCACCCATCCACGGACCGACCTCGGCAAGCGTTGCTTAACCTTGAAGATCGACCCGTGCGGCTGTTATTATTTAGCCGTAACTCATGTTCATAGATACCGCACAAAACCATCAGAATTTCTGTGTTTAAGCAGGAATTGTATGTATGTATGTGCAGACACTTCCGTTTCCATCTGAAATATTGATAGTGCAGCATCCAATTTTGTAATACCATGCTAACGGGCCACCGAGCTCACAGCCTGCTTATGGTAATGGTGACGAATACCAGTCGCTATGTTTGTTTTAATTACTGCCGCTGTCCTGTTCTCACCAATCACGTGACACACAGACAGCGTAGCTAACTTTAGACAAGCAGATATTAATTATTGATGAGGTGTCGCACATTAGCACTAATAGATGCTTTTACCCGCGGCCTTTACAACACGTATTAGCAATAGACCAGGAATCGGGATAAGGAAAACTATTCACTAGCTTAAAAATCAATGATACAATTTTTGCGTGTTGCCCTCGAGTAAGGCCGCTAATAGCGCGCGTGATTTAACAGTCCGCACAAGTGGACGCTACGTGATGAGAAGACGAATGATCTATTGTTGTCAAACTGTCATAGTAATAAACTGATTGTTTATTTTTCCAGAGCTGGTTTAGCTGATTGTCCGGGGCTGACCGACGGCGACAACTACACGCAATCGGAGTTCCTGTCGCGGCTGGCGCACCAGTGCCGCTACGACCGGCTGCTGCTGCCTACCTACACGTCCAAAGATGTAGTGTATGTGCACGCTAGCGCCTATGTCTACTTCATACAGCCCGCTGAGGCCCACGATCTGGTGAGTAACTTCTTCTCGTGTACGTACCCGATAGTACATTAAGAACTAAGTAAATCTTACTCAATTAAGTATATGCTCTCTACCAAAGCCTAACCTTATCCCATCTCCTTTGGGGACAGCTCTGCTCTTCATTCTTCGGCAGACGAGTTGTGTCGTCGAGTCATGCACTTGTGCCTTCTGCATGCTTTGCCCAATTTCCGATTAGAAAGAGTCCCCCGTTTTTTGGACTGGTGTTGATGCTCAGGACTCGTTTAGTCATGTGATCGTCTTCACATCTTATATAATACGTATATGTATGTATCGTTCTGTTATATCCCCCGAAAATTTCAGCCAACTTCTTTAAACTTCCACGAATATGCGTCGTTTCTCATCCTGCTTATCAGAGGGAAATCTTTTTTTTTTTCTACTCAACCTATTGGTAGTTGTTGGACATTTAAAGAAATTGTAACTACTTTATTAACTTTAATAAAATAAAATTTCATCTTTTCAGAACTTCAAACTGCATTTCCTCCTCCAACTGCGATGGACCGACCCGCGGTTAGCGTACCGATTGTTTTCACCAGAGAGGTCAAAGATCATTGGTGAAAACGATTTGAGGGAAAGGATATGGGTTCCACATCTGTACATGTCTAACGAACAGTCGTCAAGCCTGATGGGAACTGATAGCAAAGATGTGCTGATATCCATAGCGCCCAACGGTGAGGTGCTGTTCAGCCGACGTATGCAAGCTGTACTGTACTGCTGGATGAATCTACAGAAATTCCCATTTGACGACCAAACCTGCTCAATGAACTTGGAAAGCTGTAAGTAATTAAACCTTAATTTCATAATATGTGACTACATAATATGTTTATTTGTGAAACACATTTACGTAAATTTGTTTACGCATAATGCCACAGCGCTATCTCTGAACGTCATCGTACGTGATTCACAAATCTGCAAAATGTGGAGTTCATGCCGTGGATAATAACAATTTTCCTTCTAATTTAATTTCAGGGAAATACAACGCATCCATCTTGCGACTAATGTGGGAAAAAGACAGTCCAGTTCGTCTGTCATCAGAGCTGCATCTCACGGAGTACTCATTGTTGGATTTTTGGACGAATGAATCAGTAGTACGTGGGGATATCGTCAACATGAGACTCGGCGAAGGTAGATGTAATGTCGTTTTTCTGTCTGTGACGTCTCTCTCCTTTATTATACATAACTCCAGCAATATTTAATCATTGATGTATTGTTTTGCAGCGGGCAATTACAGTGCCCTCAAATTCACGTTCAAACTAGGTCGTGAAGTCGGCTACTATCTGATGGATTACTTTATTCCTTCGATGATGATTGTCGCTATGTCATGGGTAACATTTTGGCTGCAAGCAGACGCCTCGGCTCCTAGGATAACGTTAGGTAAGCCTTGAAGAAATACACACGAACAGAATGCAAATATTCATTTTGTTAACTGATATGGATCTGAAACATGTTTAGTTTATCATTGCATCATGTCTCATTCCAGGTACAAGCACGATGTTATCGTTCATCACACTGGCATCCTCTCAGGCGAAGACGTTACCGAAGGTGTCTTACATCAAAGCTAGTGAGATTTGGTTCCTGGGCTGCATCGGTTTCATCTTCTCTGCATTAGTTGAATTCGCTTTCGTCAACACCATTTGGCGTAGAAAGTAAGTAGAACTCCGAAAGATCTGATAACGATTTTCGATGGAATGTGTAGTAATGGTCTCGTTCTTCTTTTAAAGGAAAGCGGTGAGCTTGAAGAAGGTGAACAGCAAGTATATCTTGAAGAGCACGTTGACACCGCGGCTGGCTCGCAAGGAGCTACAGAAGGAGCTGCAGGAGTCGTCGCCGCAGCTGAGCAAGTCGCGCTCGTGCTCGTCGCTGAACCAGGAGACCAGCACCGACCCTGCCGGGCCCGGATACAACAACTACTTGACCGTACACGTACGTTATACTTTATGATTCTTTACCTAAATTATTGTAATATAGTGTACTGTAGATCCAGTAGAATCCTGTAGCCAACAACACTAGTAGCATGGTAGTAATTAAAAAGAATTAAGATCATGCATGGGATAACGAGACGACATCATCTATCACAATTAATAAAGAACAAGATCTAGTTTCAGCTCTTATTTCTTAAATACATATCACATATGTGGGGTCAACAATAAGACTTGTGAGTTACAAGTGGCATAAGTACTAGAATACTATAAAATTAATTTGCATAATTGTAATTTTACCACAATATTGCGACAAGGTAAATTAGAATTAATTGTTATCAACGGTAGTTCACAAATAATGGATAGGTACATATTGGTTCAGCACGTGCATCATGATTCAATTCAACATTCATTACATAAGGATAGGTTTATTGAATGAAAACAGCCTACCGACGATCTTATGACTAAAAATGTGTCCGTATGCGGAAGCAGGAACATTCGTACTATGTAAGATATTACCTATAAGCAGGGCCCGATCTAGCAATTACGTTGCTCCGGGCATATACAATATTTGCCGCCCTTGGCGCCCTTTAAAATGACGTCTTGTGAGGAAGTAAATATTTCAGGGATATCTATTGAAAAAAAGTGCGGTTTTTAACCGTCGGAACGGACAAATCCGCTTTTTTGACAACTTCGAGCGAAGTGAAAACGAAGTAAACTCGAAAATTTCACCTAAGAATTTTTGCAATATTATGAATGTAAAGTTATTTAACGGTGGGTTTACATCAAGAACCAATAACATTCGATAGCGAAGCGAGCTTAGAAAATTTTACTTTTCACCACGAATAAGTTAGGTTTTCATATGAAATGAAAAGGGCTGTCAGTGCAGTTTGGCCGTCCCTCATTTATGCCGCTCTGGGCATTTGCCCGGCTCGCCCCTCCCTAGATCCGGCCCTACCTATAAGTACACCTGTGGCTGTGAAGAGGTTACATTGAGAAAACAAGTCATCTTTAGTCTACCTGTACACTGCGATAGGTCAACAAGACAATCATAGGAGATGAAAAGCTCAATTCCATATCAGCCATACTTTTTATTACAGAGCTTCCCATCTGCGATGAACCTGCCGACGATCACGACGCAGAGCTTCGACGAGCTCATCGGACAGGGAGGCAAGCAGCAGCGCGGCGGCAGCGAGGGCTCCGACGAGCCGCCCAAGCACAACTGGACCACCATGACGCCGCAGGAGATCGCCACGTGGATCGACAAACGTTCCCGCATACTCTTCCCTCTCATGTTCATCGTCTTCAACATATTTTATTGGACTTTTGTCTACTGTCTATAACAACTCGAGCAGCAGCGTTTCTATAAGTCAGAACTTCGGGCGATCAACTTCAAATTATTTGCATTATTATAAAGAGCGCTAATACGAACATTGTCACAGACTCAGCCTAAGCAGGTAATTGGTGAATCATCTGGAAAACCCCTTTTTAAAAGGAAACAAAACATGTTTTGCGGTTGTTGAGGGAAAACAAATAAACTTAATTCTAGTAGTTACTTTTATGTAACTTTAGTGGCCATAATATTATTTGATGATCAAATTAAGTGTAGCTTTCGTCTTTTGCCAATCCGCGGAACTTGCCTACTAATTTTCTAGTTACGCGAGGTTGTATCGAGTCTAATATATTTATTATTAAAACTATTGGGTAGCACATTAAAGCTCCCACGGTTGTGATATCTCGAAAGTATTTGAAAGAAAATACGGCAAAGGAATATTTATTGCAATAATTTATTTATTATACTTATTACGTACCTAAGTACTTTCCACTACTTGCAACCCCATTACATTTGTAGGGGTGCGACTCATTTTGTAACTGTTTTGAATGAGTGTGATAACCACAGACATAAATCTAACTAGATAACGCAAGTCCCTCCATCTGTATGAAAACCAAGCGATCCACTTTTTCACAAACAATTTAAAAACAAATTTACTTACCAATGAAAGAAAACATTTCCAATGCACGGCCAACTTTTCTATACATTCTTTACAGCTCAATATGGCATAAAAAATCATTTTTCTAGATTTCGGTGGATTTCCGGTGCCTGCGCTAAATGAAAAGCTCAGATTACGATCATTGATCGTAACTTTACTCCGTTTTTAGGCACGCGAAGTACATACAATCGCGTCATCTAGTTAGTTTTATATCTGTGGTGATAACAGTATTGCAATAATTGGTCATTTCGAAACTAAGGGACCAGTTAAGTAATTAAGATAATTTTGATTTGTTATACATAAACATATCAAAAGTTTTGTTTTCGATTCGCATTTATGTAAAAAATATATCAAATGAGATTAGTCGATTTTAGTCAAACGAAATATTGTTAGATAATAATTTAAGAATAGAATAAGTAGTAGGTAATCTATCTTAGTTAAGTCTACATCAATACCCGGGGTCATGTTCAAACTAAATTATACTATTGTTTGTCTTATTATAACGTCAAGGAGATACGGATATGGTTAGCTATCTGTTTAAATAAAAAGTATTTGCATACGACTGTGACTACCCATTTAAATAAAATTGTTATTAATTTATTATTTTAAGGGAGAATGTTACCTAAATAACCTACTAGGTTTGGATTGTTAGAATGTATCACAATGTACATATGCATAAAGATTATGATTGTTTTACGTAATTTTCTAAACTAATTAAGTGCCTTCAAGAGATTATTTTAGATAGAGTAAGAAAACTTGTCTAATATTAGATAAGTACTGTTTGTAATCTCAATAATATAAACTCGAATCATCATTGTTGTGTTATCACTAGCGTGCATTTTGTTTATTTTCCCCGACGAGGTAAATGCAGTGGTTATTCGCTTCGTTATTATTCATGCGTCGTGTCGTCTGTTGCTATTCTCAGGACATCACCCTCGACGAGATATTACGCGCGCGGATGTATTGTATTTGTCCCAAGAAAACTTACATCCGCGCAATGCAATGCCTCGAAACTTTAGCTGCCTTTAAAATGTTTATGGTTAAAACTTCAGTTTTTTAGCAAGCCGTGTACCTGTAGCAGTAAAAGTTGCTTCTGTACTACAGAGATTCATAAATCTATGTTATGCTTAGTACATTATTACCTCAATGGTTATGCTCACAGAATATATGGTATAAAATATATACATACATACATAAACTCACGCCTTTTTCCCATGGGGGTAGGCAGAAACTACAGAACGCCACCTGCTACGATCCTTACATACTTCTTTTGCTTCACACACATTCATACATCTAGTCATACACACACGCCGGTTATGAGCACCGCGCACCTGGCCTTTCTGAAGAACATCACGTATAAGGTCTATGTATGTCTTCCTAAGGCGTCCCATCCCGGCGTTTCCATTCTCGTCTGCCTTGTAAATACCTTTCGTTAGTCGACTTTAATTCATCCTCTCAACATGGCCAAACCATCTTAACATACTCTTTTAAATTTTAGTCACTTCATCTTCTTATAAAATATATGTCATGGACAAAGTGATTAATCAGCAGCCTAATTGTGTAAGTGAATTCGGCAAAGGAAACAATCTGTTTCTTTCCCAAAAACGACTTTTCGTACCTTAATTCACTTACACAATTAGGCTGCAGGGCACTATGTATAACGGCCGTGCATTATGATTTATCTAGTCAAGTCAAATCGGACAATGTCATAAATACTGATTAAAACTTCTATATTTATCACATTGTCTGGTCATTATGAATATTGTTACGTAACGGTCAATGAATTAGTCCAAGAGCGAGCTCGGGAGCTTAGGGCAACAAGGTTGGGTGACCCGTCATCTCCCTCATGTTAGATTAACTCTTCGTCGAAATTTTTGTTGAGTATTAATCGTACATAAATATGTTATGGACCAAGAGATTAATATGCCATTATTCAGAAAGCCCGGTCAATTTGATTATTTCAATAGTTTTTATCATATTGCCTACTCATATTGGGCATTTTTCAAATTGTCTGGGCTTTATGAATAAGGCCGTATTAATCACTGGTCTTTTACATATTTTTTATTTTATTTGTGCTATCGAAGTATGTAAAAAAACTTCTCGACAGGACAGCGTTATCGTTTGAACTTTAGATAGGTACATAAAGATTTTACACCAGTTGTTAACTATATGGACGGATTATGAAGATTCATTAAAAAAAAAGCCTCGATGCCATGCAAGTGGCGATTATATTTATTAGATATTTTACAAAACAAATTCACAATATCTTGCTTGATACGCAAGCCTTAGGGAGCAAACTAACACAACAATCCACAACACTAAAGCACAGTAAAAATATACAAACAGTATGGAAACTACCCACAAACGCTCGAAATGGCACACTAACACAAACTTACGTGACCGACGGCTACGCGGCACTTAGTACTGAGGCCTTAGTGCGAGTTTTACTCACGCTCACTCGTGAAACGTAAACGTCCATTTGTATTGTAACTGGATAAGCGCCGTCTGGGGACGGTAAGGAGAAACCTCTTTTTTTGTTTACATTTTGACATAAGAGATCGTTTACGTTAACGCGATTGAGCGTGAATAAAAACTCGCACTAAGGCCTCTGATATTACCTCGAAAATGCATGAATGGTCTCGTCGGTGCGTACGTTTGTGTGAGTGTGCCGTTTCGAGCGTTTGTAGGTAGTTTCCATACTGTTTGTATATTTTTACTGTGACTAAAGTGATCTACACGCGACACCAACTTGCGTAGTTATGTACCACGTGTTAGATCATTTTCACATTATTTTGTAAATGTGATAACCAACTTCACGTAAAGCCAAAATCAAGTGAGGGCCCAAACCTACGACCGACATTTTCACAATCAATAAAATATTTGTAGTCTAATGAAACGAATGAAAAATAGGTTACTAAATTGCCGTTTACCATCGACTGTTTGTCCAAGCCCAAAAAAGTCAACTTTGGCTTTAGAAAAATGCCTAATGAATAGTGCCATGTATTCTGGCTAGACAAGGTTAGAGCCATATGAGTGACGAGTGCGGAGTCAGGGCTCGGGTTCGTCATCCCCGCGGTGCGCTGCTGTTACCAGGCTGTCGTCACTGGCGTATCGCTTCAGAGCCGACGCACTTGCTTGACTGAAACAGATAAATATTACGTTTCCACTGTATTCATATATTTTATCTGTGACGTAACGAAACCACAACAAGGGTTGTATATTTCATGGACCAAGTGATTAATCAGGGCAATATGTATAATGCCCGGGCATTATGAATCTAGTCAAGTCAAATTGGGCAATGTTATGAATACTGGTTTAAACTTCTATATTTATCACATTGTCTGGTCATTATGAATATTGTTATGTAACGGTTGGGCAATTCGATATATAATGGTCAATGAATTAGTTCAAGAGAGAGCGAAGCGAGCTCGGGAGCTTGGGGCACCCCGAAACGGATGGTTTAGGTTCGAAGGAGATGACGGGAGCTGAAGTGAGCGAGCATAGCGAGTGAACTCACCTTCCATCATCTCCTTCATGTTATTTACTTTAGACCCTGCAGACAGAAATTGGACGTCGAATTTGGTGTCTAAATAGTAATTGTACTTAACAATTTTATATTAAAATCACACACATTTTTATTACCCGGCCCATTAAGTGATGGGCATTATTACGAAAGCCCGTTCAATTTAATTACCTCCCAACTAGCAAAATGTTGCTTTATAAACGTCATTAAAGCCAAAAAATAATGTTTTATAAAGGCCATATTAGTACTTATAAGAGTGGGTTTGGGCGCAAATTATAAGGGCTAAAACCTTTTAGAGGTTATATAGTTACCATAAAATAAGCTAATAACCCTTGAACACGCATTATAAACGCATACTATATGGCTGATTAGCTAGAAATAGACAAGAAATTTGCTTTTATGTAACAAATCACCCTTACAACTGCTAAAAAAAATCGGCTATAAGGCCAATTTCTCGTGTAGTAGCAAAACGCAATACGAATATGAGTTATTACTTCATGATTATATCAAACACCTCCATTATTTATAAATAAAATAGACAACAAATGGCTGCCTTACTAGAAATTTAGGGTCTCCCTTGTTTGACCGAAAGGAATTTGACAAATTTTCACTTCCCAAAAAAATTTTCGCATAATTTCATTAGCCAAATTATTACTTAGCAATAAATCTATTCACAAAAAATTGTAACGCAAACCTAATGTTTGGGAAATGAACGTTTAAACTATAACTTGTTTACCAACTAGTACTTTTAACATTTTTTATTTAGTCAAATATTTCAGTTGGAATAACAGTTTTAACGCAAAATCAAATAAGCCAAATATTTATACTTTTTTACTTTCCTTTTTTTATATATATTTTTTAGTTTTATTTATTTATTTATTATTTATTTAACCATTAATATACACACACACAGTAAATAGACAAGAAGAAGGAACAGAAAATAGGTACAAAGGTATGCTTATTTCTATCGAAATCTCTTCCAGCATATCTGCGAGAGGAGAATTGCAAAAAAAGATATGTAATTTAATGTAGTCGTTCAACATTTTTTTTTAAATAAGTTATTATCCTAATCTAAATAGTTCAGTTCCGGGTAACCTACTAAAAACAATCTCTTTTTTTTCTATTAATGCAAGTCGTTTCTGGCACTCGCCGGCCGCTGCCGCGGCACCGCTCGCTTCGCTCGCTCGGCTCGTGCGTAGGAGGTCACAGTTTTAACCTAACCTAACCTAACCATTTTTTAATAATTAACCTACTCTAACTACTTCCTTAAATAAACTAATACCAAGTAACCATAAATTTGACTTGTTTCAGACAAATTGAAATAATTAATCGAATTCTGCAACACAAGACTAAATACTCCGAAATAAAATTGCTAACGTCCTTTGCAATTTTTTTTAAATTGTAATGTAAAAATATTTTGCATTAAACAAATGATTATATTAAAATAATTTTTAAATTAAATAATTCCCAAAACTTCTTATTTTTTTTTGCCTTAATATTTTTTGTCTTAACAAATCATTTCACCAAACGTTTATTGTCTGAAGATTGTTTGCTGTAATAAATCATTTGATTAAAGACCAAATGCCATAATGACATTATACTTGGTAATATTTTGCCAAGTAAAAATTTGACCAAATAAAAATATGCGTCCTAAAATCATTCGACATGTTGCAATGGTATAAAAAAAGGTTGCTAAAATTTGTTTGGGTAATGAAATTTTGTCAAAATCTTTTCGGCAAAACGGCAGGATCCCAGAAATTTACCAAATCTTTCTTTTTTCGTTTATTATACTGCAAGGTTATGTGGGAAAGCAGTTTTGCGAGAATTGTGGATATGTTTTATAACATATTTTTAATGCGCCTCTTAAAATTTATGTTTTTATTATTTAAAAAATGATTTTAATTTTGAGAGACCTTGTGAATTACTATTATAAGAATAATTAGCAAACCAAATGCTTTTAGAAATCATTTATAAGTCATTTACTCTTATTGAAGCAGGGTAGTACTAATATGCTCAACCATATTGAAAGATTTTAGGGTTCAATCGCCATTATTTTTAACCGACTTCAAAAAGGAGAAGGGTTTTCAATTCGACTGTATTTTTTATGTGTCACGTCAAACTTTTTAATTGGTGAACAGATCTTGATTCTTTTTTATTTGAAATCTGGTGCTTTTCATGTGGTCCCGTTTAAGTTTGGTAAAGATCTGATGAAGGACTTCGGAGATATTATACAACAGAACTCTTCAATAAACAACGGCAAATCCATCGGGATTGCTGCAATCGCATGTCTGTTTATTTTTTAAGCCATTTCATTGTACAACATATTGGCTAAATATATTCTCTGAACCCGTCTTTATGTTACTGTCAATCTTGAATAAGGCAATCATTTAGGAAAAAATCTTGTTAAGGGTCTTGGTCAATGTTTTGTGAGATTAATTCTACAGAACCCATAGCATTTTCTTCCATCGTAGCTGCAAAGTCAAGTATATATATAATAATTCTTGTAGCAGTTACATAAATGTTTAGTCAAGACTTTAAAAGTTATAGAAGCCATGTAACTTTCCATATTGCATTAGCTTTAAAGGTGTATTCTGATAGCCTTGATATGGGTATAGCTTTATAATAGCCATATTAAATTTACAAATAGTATGACGCCAAAGCGACTACATGGCTAAAATATTATATGACTGAATAGACATATAATATGCTTCTATATGTCCATTGCTTTAAAAGGGCCATATAAATTAGTTATATAAACGTTTATAAGATAAAATTATAATACTGATTTACCATATTAGCAAAAAACACTTTATCATGCTTTTATAAAGAGCTAAAAACAAACTAATGCTTAGAAACTAATGCTGTAACAAAACATGTACTAGAGTTTAGCCCTTATAAGTCATTCCTTATATAGCATTTTTGCTGCTTGGGCTATTTCAATAGTTTTTAGCATATTGTCTACTCATATTGGGCATTTTTCAGATTGTCTGGGCAAAATGAATAATGCCGTATTAATTACTTGATCCATAACACTATACACTGATGCAGAGTTGGACCGAATTTCATTTCTTTTCTACAATTCGCAACTGTATTACGGGCGTGAGTGAGGTGTGAAGCCGCAGATGTTCGAAGCGTATCTATCTGAGGGCAAATATCTACATGGCCCGCGAAACTTTGACATATAATGGAGTTCCTGTTGGGCAGCTACTTCTCGGATTGATGTTTCTTTCACTAACCCGACAGGCACGTGTTAAACAGTGAGCGTACTTTACTAGCTACATGACAACTCACCTGTACCTGGTGCGCGGGCGCGGCGTGGGCGCCAGGCGCGGCAGGCGGTAGTCGTAGGCGAGCGTGCCGCCCGAGCCCGAGCTGGAGCCGCGCCCCGACCCGCTCGAGCTCTCCGACCATGTCAGCTCCGACATGCTGCAACGAAACAACTATATGTCAGGTTCCGCAAGTGTCACGTACGTTTGTACGTCATACTTAAAGTCACAGCGAGGCGTTCGTCTTAAAGCTACAAGTTTCTGTACCAATGCATTAATTTAACTGTCTAGACATCCTAACTACTTTTATTTTTGTGCAGCTGATGTTATTTAGCCAAAAACTCTTCCTACCAATACATTCTGCCTTTAAATAATCTAGACTAACAAATATATATCATGCATGGTACTAAGAGAATTTTGAGAACATTAGCCAAAATATTCAACTTCAATATGCGTTGACACCGAAAAAATATTATGGGGCTTTTTTTTTGTCATACTCTCATAAGCCAGTAAATTCATCAGGCGAAAAATGCTGCTCGAACTTCTATTGGTATATTTATCGCATTGTTTCTTCTGTCTCCGTCATACCTAGTGGAGATAGGAGGCAGGCGGTAGGGCGGCGTGTAGATGTCGTTGCTCTCCGTGTAGGTAGACGCGTGGATCTCTTGCTGATACAGCTCGTACAGCTGGGCCAGCTCGGAGGGCACACCTATGCCTACGTCTGTAACGGAGCAATAAATAAAAGATAATTATTGCTAACAATAATGGCGAAAGCTCTCGCAAAGTAGCTTGATCATAGGAAGTCGTCTCTTCAACGTTTTCCAACATAAACCACAAAATACATCTGGATTGTTAACTAGCTCCTGTGACTGCGCAAAAATGATACCTTGAAGTGCACGCCTCTGCCTAGTGATGATCTCGTCGGAGAGTCTCCTCTGCGCGTCTCTCCGCTGCAGCGCGAGGTCTCGCCGGCGCAACTCGTGCGCGCGCGCCGCTCGCTCGCCCTGCAGCGCCAGTTTGTCGGCCTCCAGCTCGTGCACGCGACACACTAGAGCCAACACTTCACGCTCCGGGCCACTGCTAATGGTGGCTGGTAACTCCTGCAATTAAGAAGTTTAGTTTGGATCTGTGTTCAATTTATGCTTTTTCATTAAGATCCAGTTTCTGAGGAGCCACTAAATATAATTATTTAGATGCACTTTTATGCATTGCTACTGTGCCAGGTACGTAAGTTGGCTAGGTTTTGGCGTAGTGGGGGTAAGTTCGCACATAACCACCATATAGAGCTAACGGAACGGTGCTAAACGTTCCCCGCGCCCCGCTTCACTACCAAAGATACCTAAAAAACGACTTCCGCGCGTCTAACGACTCATGCCAACTTACGTGCCGATTATATGTTATATGATTGATTAGAGCATCTTGTCAGACAATAATCTGCCAGCTCGGTCCATGCCTGCTCCTTAAGGTTAAAATGATGTTGCTGCCTCATACCTGTTCCAACTGGGCTCCCCTCAGCCGAACCTGCTCCAGCTGCCTCTCGACGCGCTCCCTCTCGGTGCGCGCTGACTCCTGTTCCCTCTCGACAGCCGCGAGCTCGGCCCACGCCTGCTCCACGGCGACCTCGGCCTCGGCGCGCTCGCTGCTACTAGACGACATCCCGGTACCGCCCCTGGAGACGCGTATACTCATGATCTCGTAATTTACAGGGAACAGCGTTCTGTGATCACAGAAACTATGAGTGAAATATGGCAGAAGATAATGTTTTGCATCGATCCAGAATAAATCGTGATAAGGGCAAGACTATTATGATGTTGATGAGAGCTCTGTGACATGTCAAAGGGTAAAATACCACCAAAGGATAACACTTACTCAATCTTTTTACCCGCCTGCCGAAGGAGGGTAATGTGTTTATCAGTTATATAAGTATGTTTGTTCCTATGTGGCGTTCCAGAGACCAAACGCGATGGCCAATTTTGATGATCCTTACGTCAATCGATTCGTCTTAACCCTGCGAGTGTCACTGGCTACATTAAAAATGAAAAATAGAATAATTGCGAATTTGGGCGCCATATTGTGGGGACCCAATTTTTTTTTTCTTTCATACCTATCATGTAGGGTATCAAAATAAAGGGTTTTAAGAGGTGAGGTTTTAAAATAACTGAAAAGTTATAAATAAAAAAAGATAATTCTAAAACTGACTGAGCTGACTGACCAAAACCAGATGTATCCTCCGACTGCACAGCATGATGTTCTTCTTGATTGCATCTTTTTTTTAAGCAATCGGGTTTTTGTTTTTTTTGCCAGCTTTTTTACTCTATCAGTTGAAATCGTCAACCCGCCAAAGCAAGTTTGGTTATTGATGCAAGATGCCTTTGCCCTGCAGTGGAACAGTATCAGGTTGGTGTTTTAATTATAATTATTATTTTGTACCTGTAACTCTGCTGCGTGCTCAATCGAGAGCCAGGCAAGTTGATAGGTTTGTAGAGGCGGTTGAACCTCGCCTCCCAGTGCGAGATGGCCGCGTGTTGCCGCTCGGCATCCAGCGCCAACCCCAGCAGATGGCTGTCCAGCTCCATCAGCCGTCGTCGTAAGCGCATCTGTTGCTTGAACGTGGACACGATAGCTTCGCGTAGAGACTTCAGATGTGCTGCGTTTTCTGCTGCATCCTCTTTGCTAACCTCTGCCTCGACCCTTGGGAACTCTGTTGGTTTACTGTTCAACGTAAAATTTAATTAGGTGTGTACCCACCCAGTGAGCAGTGGTGGCCCAGTGGTATATACGACCCACGTCTTGGGTTCGAGCCCAGGTAGGCGCTTTACTTTGTGTAAATTATTTCATCACCACTGCATGCTCTCAAAACGGTGAAGGATAACATCGTGAGGAAACCGGCATGTCTTAGAACCAAAAAATCGAAGAGATGTGACATCCACCAACCCACACTAGGCCCGCGTGGTGGATTACAGCCCATTATCTCTCACGGAGAGGAGGCGTGTGTCCCAGCAGTGGAAACATTAATAGGCTGATATTGATGATGATGATGTACCCACCCATCTTCTGAGGTTTCGATGACAAATAAGATTATTTTTTAAATATACGATGAGTAAACTAAGGATTATCGCAAAATTTATGTGACAAATTGTCAAACGTGCGTTGGTTGCTGTGATTCACTCAACCAGAATGAATTTTCAACAAACAATCGCGTCACTTGACTTGTGTTGAATTTGTCACGCGATATTTTCACGGGGTCTCAGCGCCAAAAAAGAATATTTGTTTCAAATAAACATCACTAGATGGCGGGATATGCATCGATTTGGTAGAATGAAACAAAATAATACCATAAAAGAAATCGTCAATGTATTTAAAGAAAATAGTCACGAAACGAGAAAACCCTTCTACTTGCAAATCGCTGCTAACACCTCCTATAGCCGTGGAAAGAACCAAACGTGATCGAAGTACCTACTTACAACAATAATCATCTTAATCAGACGAAAAACGCAGGAAGAGGCATCTGTATGCTAGTATTATATTACCTGTACCGGGGGTTAATATCCTACAAATCTTACTGCAAGTGCCTTTATTAGATATTATCTTTCATTGAAATCGAAAGTGTTTCTAACTGATAAAAAAAACTCGCGCTCACAAATCTGTCGCGCGCCTATTCTTAATTCGGATTTAAATACCTAAGCACCAACATCATTCAACAAAAAACCTACATTGTTCTGTCGTCCTTCATCTTGAGTTTCAGTCGAGCGATTTCCTCGCGCAGCTCGTTGATGACTGTGCGGTACTGCGACAGAGGCATCGGAGTCTCGACCAAGTCGCGTTCCACCTGAAAGAGTATTTTTGTCATTAAGTAGGTAAAACTTCACTCTCTCAATTTAATAAAAAACATGAATAACAAGAAACGACCAGCAAAAAAAAACAATGGAAAACATGACGAGATAAATTCGTCCGCTTCTATATTGTCCAGTTTTGGGCCTGGGCCAGGCTTTAGGTCAAGTGGACTAAGTGGTCTTTGAAATGTATGTTTTTATGTTCCTAAGTAGGATATCTTATCACTTTTAGACGTCATTGTTTATTCAAAGTAGAAGTCGACATTTCCTAGTTTAATTCCTCTAAGAAGAAAATCTAAAACAAACTTTGTGAAACAACCATGGAAGGCAGGATCCTTGCCTTTTGAGGAAAGTATCAGAAACAATTACCATGAAAGGTAAGTAAAAATACATACCTTATAGGTGATGGAGGACAAATTCTGTGCATAGTGTAGCGAGGAGCACGTGGTGTCCCGGTGAGTGCCGCCGGGCGCCTACTGCGCTACCACGGTGGTGCGGCAGCGCCCGCCCAGCACCTCGCACAGCAGCCGCGTCATCAACATACCTTGTTGGTGATGGAGGACGCTTTCTGTGCATAGTGCAGCGTGGAGCGCGTGGTGTCGCGGTGTGCCCCGCCGGGCGCCACATGCGCCACCATGGCGGTGCGGCAGCGCCCGCCCAGCACCTCTCGCAGTAGCCGTGTCAGCTTGGAGTCGCGATAGTTTACGTATCTGTCATGAACATCATCCATGAGTAGGACGATGCAACGAGGTGAAGTTTGGGAATCTATTCCAATAGGAGTTCGAATCACATCATTTTGGTTATCTTTGGACATCTATCTTTATATATATATATATAAGTACTTAATGATATCTTCATAAATAAAAGCAAATCTTATAGAAATACTTTTTGAAAGATTCTGAATTCGTTTTATAACTTATACAGATAAGGATCCTGAAAAAAATATCATAGCAACTTGATAGCACAACCATTTGCTTTACAAAACTAGGTAACGAGACCCGTCATTATGCTTCGAGATGCTTGAAAAATATTTTGTATTTCTAATTTCAGCTTATATCACGGCGGAGTACTAAAATCTTGAGTTTTGTTATTGACAGCGCCGCCACTCGGCACTCACCCCACTATCGCTACTATGATAAATCAAAACTACGTTACTCATTGCAACGACAATTCTTACAGGCGCTTTATCATTCATCGACAACATCTTATATCATTGAGACAGCATTACCCATTATGGAAAGTACACAAAATACTAGCTTACCTAGCTCCTCCAGACAGAGCCATGATGCAGTTTCCAAGGGCTAGGAGTGATCGATTGATGTGCGCGCCCTCTAGGCGTCGCGAGCGCAACCCAGCACGCTCAGAACCGGCCAGGTCGATGAGGAACAGACGACCGCGTTGGGTGCCTTTCTCCACTTGTTGGCTCACTGTCACACTGGAAAAAAGATGGGGTATCTGATACGACATGTACCTTATGCAAGTCTAAAACTGTACCTACCATTGACTTGTTTCTTTACCATCTCCTACTAAACCGATCAGCGAAACAAAAGCCTGTAGACAATTTGACACGCTATCGCCGAAAGTGTTGCCAACACTATCCAAAAGAACCGTGATTATTATTATCAATTCCTTACATTTCGGCATTTCGAATAAATGTCAATTTGTAGAAAATTTAAAAAAAAATATATACATATTTTTTTTTTTTTTTTTTTTTAATTTTTTAATTTCTTTCAATTTTTCATGTGACATTTTGGTAACGCTTTTCATTCCCATACATTTGTGACATTTCAACAATCTATATCACTGGTAGAATGTCACTTTCTCTAAAGGTTTCTATTTACTGAGCAATTATAATCATTATATTCCATAATTTGCTTTTTCTATTTAGCTTTAATGAGGTACTAATATCTAACCTAAGTATTGCAAACCTCGCCACAGACATTTTTAAGAAGCATGACTGAAAGCTGACTGAAAGCTCTCAACAGTCTTGAAAAATCGCAGTGACCCTAGCTCAGCTGTTACAATACCTGAGAAGAGCATGTCCCCTAGAAGAGTGCTGGTTCGCATGCGTGGGCTCAGCGGTGCGCGAGCGGTCGCCCCGGGCCAGTAGCTCAGCCACATGGGCCGCGCTGTTGGCGCGCAGCTCGCTCAGCCCGGCCACCACCGGGGCCCCGCTACCGCCCTCGTCGCGAAGCTCAAGGGGGCCAGCGCTCGGGTTCAGTAAGTCCCGGATGATCTCGTTGTAGATCTCGATGTATGACATTTTGACCTGTTAAAAACATTGGCTTGAAGTCTCCTTTGGGCGAAAAATACTGTGTTGAGAATGTACTTTAGAATTTGCTCCGGGATACTGACAACCGGCATTCGCCTTACACGGAACTGTGTGAAGAAGAAGTTCAAACATAATTTTTGAAAGCATTTTTTCCCGTTCCTGCGGCCCTGACGGAAGACTCACGAAAATGTTAAACCTAAATATCTCTCGAAACGTAGAGGTATCCACTCTGTAACATAAGCGTTTTGATAGAGAGAGTATAACAAAAATCAAAGTACTTAAAAATATGGGTAATTCCTAATCCCCGCTCTCTAGACAAGCACACAGCTCAATCAGTTTAAGTGCAAGCTATAAGTGCACTTCGTCTGAATAATCGTATTGTTGAAATGAAATGCGGCATGAGACCCACTCTTGTCGACAAAAACACCAGTTTAGTGGAGTTAAGCCCCGCAAAGTGGCGCTAATCATCGTAGCTACTGTGGAGTTAATTGAAACCACTCGTGTTAATTACCGCTTACCGCTGTTATCAAAATTACTGGTAAATTGATTAATACCAAGCCAGCTGAAGCCAGTGCATTCAGTGGATAAGAGTATCTGCTATTGTTTTAGTAATGTACTTAAGGTACTCAAGTTATCATCTATACTATATATATTATATAATATATTATTAATATTATAAAGCTGAAGAGTTTGCTTGTTTGTTTGAACGCGCTAATCTCAGGAACTACTGGTTGGAATTGAAAAATTATTTTTGTGTTGGATAGTCCATTTATCGAGGAAGGTTATAAGCAATATAACATCGTGCTTCTCCTTGGCATAAAAAAAGCTGAGAGTAAATTTTCATTTAAGCGTAAAATCCGGAACTATTACTTGTCCTCTCTTACATAGCTCGGTCTTCGTCATATATATTATATTTAAATTTCTGTTTCGTTTAGAATATAGTATTTATTATAATATTTATTAGAAATTATTTATGTATTTTATTAGTTAGATAGTTTAATAACCAATTTTAATTATTGTTTTTTGGACTCCTACCACTGTTGTGTTCTTTTTAACCCAAAGGTTGACTGGTAGAGATTGCCTTGCTGCATTAAGTCCGCCTATGTATCACCATTGTACATGAAGTTTAAATAAATAAATAAACATCACGCTACGACCAATAGGAGCGGAGCATAAATGAATAATGTTGCAAAAACGGGTTTTTGATAGCTTCCGTTGCGTGCGCTGCGTAAACGATTTAAGTTACGCAACAATCATGTATGTATGGTAGGTAAAATAGGGTAGGTAGGTAGCCAGTGGACGGGAGCGAAACCGCGTGGGAAAGCTAGTTAATAATAAAATTAATCAGTATTCATTGGGTAAACTTTTATTTTACAAAGCATAAATTAAAAAGTCAGTGACCGTTTTACACTTGGATCAAATCGTTTAACACAATGATTAACTCTAATGATACTCGATTCAAAATGCCGAAATTTTTATCGATTTTTTTTGCTGTTGACCGAAGAACTCATTCGAGTGTAATATGTTTGTTTCAGTAAAACAGTAACGTCTCATCGCTGAACTGTTTGTTCCTCGCACAGGACAAACATCGAGGACCATTAGAGGATCGTTAGTCCACAGACCGGTGTAGGTAGTTATGTATGTACTCACCCCCCCCCCCCCCTCCCCCCGCCCCCCATTGATTGCACGCTTCGATGTAAAGCAAACATCCATTTCGGTCTGTACGAATATCAAATATCTATGAAATGTACACAACACAGTGTGCCTAGCAAACAACAAATAACATTTCCGACCATCAACGAGTTTGATGGAAAATTTATTAAATATACAATTCATAAAACCGGCCAAGTGCGAGTCGGACTCGCGCACGAAGGGTTCCGTACTTGGTAAATTGCTGTTTACGTTTTTATGACGTATTAAAAAAAACTACTTACTAGATCTCGTTCAAACCAATTTTCGGTGGCAGTTTACATGGTAATGTACATCACATATTTTTTTAGTTTTATCATTCTCTTAATTTTGAAGTTACAGGGGGGGGGGGGGTACATTTTACCACTTTGGAAGTGTCTCTCGCGCAAACTATTCAGTTAAGAAAAAAATGATTTTAGAAACCTCAACATCATTTTGGAAGACCTATCCATAGATAGTTACCCACACGAATGGGTTAGATGAAAAAAAAAATGAGTTTCAGTTCTAAGTATGGAGAACCCCCAAAATTTAATGTTTGTTTTCTATTTTTAACCGACTTACAAAAAAGGAGGAGGTTCTATGTTCGACTTTATGTTTGTTTTTTTTTTTTTTTTTTTTTTTTGTGTATGTTCATCGATATCTCTGTCAATTGTGGACCGATTTTGAAAATTCTTTTTTTGTTTGAAAGATTATGTTTCGAAATTGGTCCCATTTTAATTTGGTGAAGGTCTGATGAAGAACTTCGGAGATACACAACAGAACTCTTCAATAAATGACGGCAAAACTCTCGGGATTGCTGCAATCGCATGTCTGTTTGTTGTTTATACCATTTCATAACATAACATCACGCCAGTACGCTCTAAAGGGGGAACACAGATCTCTCATTTCACCGGTTATGTTCAAGTTTCATATTATTCGGTTAATCTATTCTGGAGTTATAGGGACCTTAATAAACAACTTGCTATTAGGTAGGTAAAACTAAAAAGGGAAAAATAAAAAAACTTTTTTGCAAAAAAATACTACCGACTTCCAAATGAAAAACTACAAAGTGAAAAATAACTTAACTTTTGGAAGTCGGTGTCTTACGTAGGTACCATTTTTTGCGATATGGACACCGACTTCCAAAAGTTAAGTTATTTTTCACTTTGTAGTTTTTCATTTGGAAGTCGGTAGTATTTTTTTGCAAAAAAGTTTTTTTATTATGTGAAAATCTTAATGCGGTTCACAGAATACATCTACTTACCAAGTTTCAACAGCATAGTTCTTATAGTTTCGGGAAAAAGTGGCTGTGACATACGGACGGACAGACACACAGACATGACGAATCCATAAGGGTTCCGTTTTTTTGGCATTTCGCTACGGAACCCTAACAAGGATAATTTTGATGCGAGGTACTTTTGAATACTACATCGCCGGCAAAGCAAACAAACTAAATTAGAGTAATTTCACCTGAACCACTTAAAAATCGTTTATTAGAATGTACGAGAACGGTTCTAATTTATCATTGCTTAAAGAGAACAAACAAGAAAATACTCTGTTCAATGTTCGATAAATACAAAGGTTTAGATCGTGAGAAGTAAAAAAACTTTGTTGCAAAAAAATACTACCGACTTCCAAATAAAAACTACAAAGTGAAAAAAAAAATATTTTTGGAAGTCGGTGTCTTTCTTTTTTCTCATTTTTTTTTTGCAATATGGACACCGACTTCCAAAAATAAAATTATTTTCACTTTGTAGTTTTTTATTTGGAAGTCGGTAGTATTTTTTTGCAAAAAAGTTTTTTATTTTTCCCTTTTTAGTTGTACCTACCTAAAATAGTTGTTTAGTAAGGTACTCTATAATGCCAGAATAGATCACCCGAATAACATGAAACTTGAAAATAACCAGTGAAATGAGAGATCTGCGTACCCCTTTAGTGCATACTGGCGTGATGTTATGTTATGAAATGGTATATACAATAAACAGACATGCGATTGCAGCAATTCCGAATGATTTGCCGTTATTTATTGAAGAGTTCTGTTGTATATCTCCGAAGTTCTTCATCAGATCTTCACCAAATTAAAATGGGACCAATTTCGAAACATACTCTTTCAAACAAAAAAATAATTTTTAAAATCGGTCCACAATTGACGGAGATATCGGTGAACATACATAGAAAAAAAAAAACATACAAGAAGTCGAACATAGAACCTCCTCCTTTTTGGTAAGTCGGTTAAAAAGAAACGCTCTTTCTAAATTTAGATGACCTTTTCTAGCCACTTAACTTCAAGAACTGTTTTTTTTTATGAATTACCAAATCTTTTTTAAAGTGGTACTTTCTACATACTCAAGCCTTTTTCCTGTGTGAATACTCAGAAACAACAGAACGCCACCTGCTACGATCCTTATATACTGCTTTTACTTCATTCACGTTCATACATCTACTTAGTCCTACATCTATCAAGTCATACACGCACACTTTACTACTTTATATAATACTAGCTAACCCCCGCGGCTTCGCTCCCGTCAAAACTATAGCCTATGTTACTCGGGAATAATGTAGCTTTCCATAGGTGAAAGAATTTTTGAAATCGGTCCAGTAGTTTCGAAGCCTATGCGGTACAAACAAACAAAAAAAATCTTTCCTCTTTATAATATTGGTATAGATTATTACCGACTGCACTATCATATGGAACACAGAATGCGAGAATACAAAGCTGCGATGCAAATACAATCCTAAAAAGCTTCATAGAGCATAACTAGACCTCCGCGCTCCGGCTACGAAGCCTACGGGCACTTGCTACGAATGCTACGAAGTCCTGCTACGCTTGCAACCATTTTTTCGAGACTTTCTTTATCAGCTACGAAGGCACGTAGCTGTCTACGAAAATGTCTACGAATCTTGCTACGAGACCCGCCTACGCAACTTAATTTCGGAACTTAAAATTGCGGGTAGAACGATTTTGTGTCTATTACTTTTATTCACTTCTTTTCCTTTTACTTAATTAAAAATACCGTTTTCTAATGATTTTAAAAACTGTGTATTCTGGAATGTTCTATGCATCAACTCAATATAGTTTTACAACTCCAGCCAATGCCAGTTGGCAGTATTATTTACTACCTCAAAAGCTAATGACGAACCAATGTATTTGAACTCGAAATAGGATCATGACTTCATAGCTACAATTACTGAAGTTCATACAATCAATAATTGAGTAGAACGTGTAGCCCATGGATGGCCCTCATATCGAGGCTTTCAATGGATCAGCTTATTAAGCCACCTTCACTGAACGAATAGTTATCATGTCTACGTCACGATATCTGAAACAATCTGTATAACAATTTATGTAGTTTGGGGAATGATGAGTTTTCGATCAATTGGTGGGTCAGGACCAAATTTTTGACGTAATTGCACAACGGAAATCACATGTGTCACACTGGAATACAAATGTTTGAAAATAAATCGCACAATGGAATGAGAATTATTCACGACATGTCCTACAAGTTGCAACAATTCACAAATTCAAAAAAAATAGCGGCAAAAATATTCTTAGCTAGTCAAGCAAGGACATGCGTATTATACATATAGTAAAAAGACACCGAGTTGTTATTATATTTTATTTGAAGAAATTTTAGTTTAATAAAAGCTTCAAGTTTAGTTGTTTAATGAATGAGACTATTTACAATATAATAATAATTAGATAATTATTATAAGCAAATATCCAAAATCATTTTAAGGCATGTAAATTTCACAATATTTGTCACTTATGAGTCGGAAAGCACAGTGTCTGTATCCGTCAAATAATTGGACCTTACCCAGGTATTGGATATATTTTCGCTTGCCAAATGAGCAGTTACCCATATTACTGATACTAATACTATAAGATGCGATTCCTTGGGATGATTTCCGACTTCCAAGCTGATATAGCTTCTGGGTTGCCTGGAAGAGATCGCAGAATGTTGTTTAATGTTGTATGTTTGTTTTTATTTTAAGGTTTCCATATGTGTTATTGTTTTTTATCTTGGTGTACAATAAAGTATATAATAAATAAATAGTCTCTAGCATAAGCTAGTATTTGATATATTTTTGATTGGCAAAAAGAGTAGTGGCAATAATTATGATGAACAACACCTGTCCTTACTTACTTCATCTTCTTACAGGATAAATTCTTCTACGCAGTCGGGCACTCTTGGCAGAGTGGTCGTAGTCATGGGTGGATCCTGGTGTATGATGTCGCCATTCGGTTCTATTGGACGCAATGTGGGAACAGTCGGTCATCGTAGCTTTGGTGATGTTTTTAATAAGATCCCATCTGGTCGGACAGCGGCCTCGGGATCTTTTGCCCTCCACTCTGCCTTGGATTACAAGACGCTCCAATGAGTCTTCATTGCGAGTTATATCCCCAAAGAACTTTAGTATTCGTATTTGAACAGTCGACGATAATCTCTCTTTGTTGTGAAGTTCTTTTAGGATCGATACATTGGTGCGGTAAGCAGTCCACGGAATCCGCAACAGACGTCTCCAGCACCACGTCTGCAGTGCATCGATTTTCCTCCTTTCCTTCAGCCTCAATGTCTACGTCTAAGGCTCCGTAGAGGAAAATTGGAAATACGAGACTGCGTCAGTCGTACCTTAGAGGTTTTGTTTATTCTGTGATTTTGCCAAATTTTTGTGACCTTTTTGACGGCAGATCGCGTCACAGCACAACACCTTCGTATCTTGTCATCGCAGCCTCCGGTGTTAGCAATGTTGGAGCCCAAGTAGATATAGCTCTGGACAACATCACAGTTGGCTATACTTTTGACAGTAGGTTGGTTGTTTTTAGCTCTGACCACTATCATAATTTTTGTCTTACCACGATTGATGGCGTGTCCAAATCCAATGCTGTTTGTTTCCAGGCAGTTTAAGAGATGTTCCATATCTTCTCAAGATGTTGTTAGACGAGTGGTGTCATCGGCATACCTTAGATTGGAGATTTTGCGACATCCAACAGAAACACCTTTGTCCCAGCCCTCTAGGACGATCCGCATGATGTACTCCGTATAAATATTAAAAAGCAAGAGAGATAGAATGCATGCATGCAATGCTACAAACACCAGCCTCTGTTTTGAATGAGCTTGAGTCAATTCCGTCCACGCGAACCGCTGCTGTGCCGTCTTCGTACAGTCTTCCTGATTAGGTACGTTAGATGATCTGGTACACCCATAACTGAAAGAATTTTCCACAGTTGCAGCCATTGCAGTGTCAAATCATCATCATCGTCATATCAGCCGAAAGACGTCCACTGCTGGACATAGGCCTCCCCCAGGCGTCGCCACATTGACCGGTCCCGTGCATCTCGTAACCAGCGGATCCGCGCAACCTTCACCAGGTCATCGGTCCATCTGGTGGGAGGCCATCCAACGCAACGTCTTCCGGTTCGCGGTCGCCATTCCAGAACCTTTCTGCCCCATCGTGTGTTGCCAGTGATGACATATGGTTCTGAGACGTGGTCGCTTACAATGGGCCTTATCAGGAAGCTTACAGTCACTCAAAGGGCAATGGAGAGGGCTATGCTCGGAGATTCCTTGCGTGATCGAATCAGAAATGTAGAGATCCGCAAGAGAACCAGGGTTACCGACAAAGCCCGAAGAATTGCCAAACTTAAGTGGCAGTGGGCAGGGCACATTGCTCGCAGAACAGATGGCAGTGTCAAATGCTTTTCGGAAATCCACGAAGCATATGAAAACTTCGCTATCATTTGACGGATTATGAATTGGTTCTCTTGTTCCTATTCCTTTGACAAAACCAGCTTGCTTGAGTGCAATTTCGCGAGACAAAAACGACTGAAGCCGCTTGTTTATCACATGTAGAAGCACTTTGCTTGCATGGGAGATGAGGGAGAACCTGTAGTTGTTGCATTATTCGTGGAGCCCTTTTTGTACAGGAGGATGAAAAGGGAGCTAGATCAGTCCTTTGGCCACTCGCCGGTCTTCCATATTCTACAACAGATGGTGTGTATTATATCTACTCCTGCGTCTCCCATCTCCTTTATGATCTCAATCGGAACCTCATCCACACCTACAGCTTTATTAGACTGTAAGTGGACACAGGATAAATACACAAACATAATCCGATCTTCCATAGCAAGATAATTTTACATAATAGAATAGAAAAGAGTTACATTATTCACGTAATTGTGTATTTGTGTATGGGGATGGGCAGGTATTGTGTGCGTGTGTATGTATGTGTGTAGATATGAGTGTGTATGTAGAGAGAAACGGATGAGTTAAAATATGTATTGCAAGAGTGCCTCAGTATGTTTATAAGTAAATGGTATAAGTTAACATAATAACAGACTTTCCTCAGGACGAGAGGTGATCTTCTTCAGTAACTATGTACCGCACATTTTTCAATGAAGTGATTAATTACTAGAAAACTTTTCATAATTATTTATCCTTATAAGCCTGTGGTTTAATGACTCAAGAAATCAATACTACCCGCAAAACATGACTAAATTATAATACATTCATTCATTAACAAAGTATGATTTTCTTGTCTAGTATAAAATAATACCTGCGTTTACAAACCAAATGAATGAATTAATATATGAACGGCGATAAATAAAGGAATTTACATTCCAAATTAATAGCCACGAAAGCGCATTCAAAGAATTAAGGACCCAGTTTCGTTATAAATGGTTCGAGCACACACAAGTGAACACAATGCGGCAAGAAATAAACATTAATGCAGCATATTGTTATCAGATGAAACACACCAAGCAAACGTTTCACTGAAGCGCGCAAGTTCCTCGATAATTCATTCCCAGCCTTTACAGCGTTTATCAAACGATCCCCAGCTATCTACATACTTCATCGTGGATTCGTGGCAAAGGTCTTTTATACTTACTGCCGCAGTCAATTTTGAAGTAAGTAAATCTTCCCCAGTGATGTTTATTCATGGGATCTTGACCGAACTTGCATTTTTGAATCAGTTATAGAGCTAGAGATTGGTAAATTAAACGAACACGTGATAGACGGAAATAATTATCTGATGAAAAAAAAGAATACTTATCTTACAAATTCGTAGCAAAATTTGGTATACCAGAAAGAAAATAAAAAGTGTTTATTCGCCACAAAAACTAAGTACAAATTATGTTAGTAAAGAAAAGTGAGATTAAAATAAAATACCAAATTTGAGTACAGTACAAGGATGATGGGTAAGTACAAACAATTGCATGTCGTGATTGTGACAAGAAGGCTTCCACTCAGCATAATGCTGTGCCGTGGGAAACCCACAGCATGGCGCTGATTTTCAGTGGTAGCCTAGGATATTGCATTCATGGACTAAGCTACTTACAAATTTATATTAGAGCAAATCTAACATCCTGTATCTAATTACTAGTCTGTATCTAATTTTAATGTCAATAACAAAGATCAAGATAATTATGAACTTCACTATTGGGCTAAGTCAAATATTTTTTTCATATATTATCTTCCAAAGGCAGATGCACTATTTGCGCAACTGCTACATGAATAAAAAATAAGAATATTTATTTTTTTACGCTAGTAAACGTATTAACAGTAAACGCAAAATATTAATAGGTATAGGAGTAATTTCTCCGCTAAATCAATATTTATTAATCCATTAATGCTATTTATGAAGCGAGATTTCCGCTAACCAGCGCACCGAACTAGGTAAAGGTCACAGAGTCTGGCTTTGTCCTAGAATGTCGCCCCACAAATAGCAAGCCTTATTAAAAACCGTCTTAATTGAGGCCAACCCTTAAAAAACGTTTTAATGTTAAACGCTCGAATTATAGCATAACATCACGACTGTATTCCCCGAGAGTTTAGGCAGAGCTGCACTTATAGACTAGAATGGAATAAAATGGAATAGAATGGAATTGAATGGAGTAGAATGGAGTAGAATGGAGTAGAATGGAGTAGAATGGAGTAGAATGGTGTAGAATGGAGTAGAATGGAGTAGAATGGAGTAGAATGTAGTAGAATTGAGTAGAATGGAGTAGAATGGAATGGAAAAGAATGGAATAGAATGGAAAGGAATGGAATAAACTGGAATAGAATGGAGTAGAATGGAATGGAATAGAATAGAACATACTTTATTGTTCACTATAAAAGATACACAACTCTTTTACAGAAAAAAAACTTATTTATACGGTAACACCCACATTTCGCCTTCCCATTTAATAGGAAGCGACCCTTTTGCCATCAACTGGGCAAAAAACCAAACTTCCTAAAAAACCCAATAACACTTTGCCCGACCTAGGAATCGAACCCATGACCTCCATGCTGAACAGTAGCACTTGCAACCACTAGACCAACGGGCAGTAAATAAAATTTCTATTGGCCAATAACACAGTTGAATGAGGTTCGTTTAGAATAGTTTAGATCATTAGTTATGTTGATACACCTGTTTGTAACACGTTACCTATGGTTATTATCACTGTCCGTTGGTCACGCTAGCGTGCTCAGCATAATAGAATGCCTCGTCTCACGATAACCCTGAATATTTTATCGCTGCTTTCTTCCACTGACTGCTGAGTGCTGAGTGAGTGACGCGTGACGTAGGCAGGCTAATTCCATGGCCTGCGACTGCGCTGCCAGTGAACTTGACTTGCCACGCCATCTCGTCATTTAAGGCCCTGACCGAAAAATCAGCATGAGATATGAGCATTCCTATTGGCCTAGCGACACTGGTGGCGCATGAATTACAGTAGTGAATACGCCCAGATTATAGAATAAAATCTTTATAAAATCGAATATTAGTCTTTTGAAAAAAAAAAATACGACATAAATGTTCGTTATAAATGTCTATTTCATTAGTGTTAGTACAAAAAATAATTTATGAACACTTTACGAGGAGGTGCACGCTATCAATAATTATTTCTCATTTTTACGGTTTTGTTGGAAGGATATTAATGAAACATATACCTCTTTAAAAAAAAGTATACGACCATTTTAGAATCAATAATATGTAGAAATTTAATGTATTTTTATTAGTTGATATTTCTTTTTAAATAACGAGTAGATAGAAAATGGCTAGCGCGGAGTTTTGCTCGGGGTATCGACTTAAGATGGAGGGCGGCTACAAATAGACGGCTGGTTGTAGGTACTCGTAATAAGGTGGAACGGTATTCACTGTGTATGTGTTATCTTACGTATGATCAATTTTTAAATTGAAATTTATGGGTTTTCATAAATGACCTTAGGCGTTAGTGACCAGGAGAAAATTAAAAAGACTTCAAGCAATATGACCGTAATAACTATTTCTAATAATTAATGTAAAATGAGTTTGACTAAACAATCAATGCAATGGATAACAACCAGCAATTTAGGAGTGTAATTGTATTACTAATTACTTTTAACATAGCCAATAATATTGACATACATATAAACATTGTACACCCCATGGGTATGTTACAGTGATACAACAAATAAAATTTCAAAATTTATAAAACCCCCGACACATTTATCTAGCGAAAACACCCCGATTCAAACAGTAAAACGTCCATAACTTTTGAACGGCGGAACCGATTTTATTCAAACATAGCTAAGAACATTCTCGACAAAATCAACTTTCAAACAAAAAAAACTAAGTCAAAATCGGTGATCCGTTTAGGCGCTATGATGCCACAGACATACACACAGATACACAGCAACACACGTGAAACTTATAACACCCCTCTTTTTCCGGCGGGGGTTAAAAATATCGGTTGTAAGAACTGCCTTTTCTCACCTGTGACAAGGTGACAAAAAATAAATAAATGAATTTGATATAATTACAATATTCGTTTATACATTTTGTACTAGTTATACATATATATTTCCATAGGCACATAGGTATACGTACCTACTTATTATTTTCTGGCAGCTCTTTATATATAAAACTATAATGATATTGCCAATAAGGTTAACCTAAGTGCTTGTTAAACATTGCCTACAAAAAATTTCGTCATTGACAAATGACTCAAACTTACTTTGGCCTATTTTAACGAAAAGTACCAAATATTGAAAGAAGTAAATTCTTTGTAAAGTTCTAGTAAATGGGTGTTAATGATACATACCTACACGTGTAGGTAGTGAGCACATAAGTGTATTGAAGAAGGCATCGTCATAGGTTAATGGTTGGCGCGGTGTCAATCACGCGATTGGAGGGCTCCGACAGTGACCTTGGGGCCGGTGGCGGAGGCCTACAGTGTACAGCCTGCTTTACACCACTAACGTATATTTGATTGTCACTGTCATTTAGCTCAAACCCCTCCATTCTATCTACTTATCTCTAGATTAAATCGATAAGATATCCACCGCCATGTTTGTCTGAAGAGGCCACGTTTTGTTTTAGGTATTGCATAAGCGTAGTACTGGAACGAATGCAGTTCAATATTCGTATTTTGAAATGAGATCAGCAGCACAAAGGTTTGCTCTCGAAATAGAATCGGACAATTTCCAACTCCAACAATAACACAAGCATAACTTCCTACATCGGTATTAACAGTTTCGGTGCGTTGCCTTTTCAGGTCAATATCTATGAATGCTTCTGAGTTATCAGATTAGCTTAAGTTCTGTCTCGACAACAACCTCGTCAGTCCCGCTGCATTCTATATAAATATAATTATAAAGTACTGGGGCTATTTGCCCGAGCCCACTAAGGCACACAGTCGCTGTATGTTTTATAGCCCTTTAGTTAACCTTGAGTTTGTACTTCTGAGAGTCGATCAGGTATCAAATTGGAGCACTGTTAGTTGGAATACACATTTATATGTGTTTGTTATTTGTGCCTAAATGAACCAGTATTACTTAATCCACGCGTTCGCGACTCGAAACGAGCAGTCAATTTCCTTATCAGACCTTGTTACTCTACTATTAATTTACTAAACAATATCATCAATTTAATGGATAGGACTATCTACTACTTAGATCTTGACTCCACTCCGGGGTCAATCGAAGAACACATGGAGGTTTCGTTGGAAAATTCCCAGTTTCAGTCATGTTACTGTCACAAAGTGAGTAATGTAAAATCAATGATGATGATGTTGGCACTTACTGAACAATACCTATAGTTAACGAAATAATTAACTAATTAGATAATTTATCTACTTTACAGCTTTGCACCTTCCCGAGACCCTAAAAGAAACTGTAAATAAGTGGGATTTTACGTATGCTTGTTAGAGGCTAAAGTAATGCATTTCAAGGAAATTATTATACATTTAATAAACGGGTTTTCCGTGTTATCTCTGGCTTCGCCTGGGGAAATTGCTGTAAGTGACGGGGCTCCATAATTATGATTAAGGAAATACCTAACTCCGAAGATAGAACGTAGGTAATTTATGCAATTTATGTACCTCATGTATGGAATTTCAACCAAGGTAATTTTGTAATTAAACATTAAAGTGAGTACCACCGCAAGGAATAAATAAAACATCAACAATGGATTTCATGGCTCGTGCAGTTTCAGTTTGGTTCGTAAATATGCATGGAAAACAGTAAAGAACTTCCGTTTGGTCAAGGTCGACGGCGCTGGCTTGCGGTCAGCTCGCCGCATTTACATACTACCCACCTATAGCCACCTAGCCATAGCACCCAGTCACCCACCCGCCTGACTTCGACTAACTCGTGGTTATAACGTTTCGTAATAAGGTGAAGAGTGTTCACTTATGCTCGACCTCTGCGTGAAGTATTGAACTTGCTCGTTATCTACTGACAGGTCGTATGCGATACCAGATAATGAGATCGTTTAGTTATAGGTGTTCAACTACGGATCTATTAAGAATTTCAATATAAAATGTAGGTATTAGTCGAGTGTATAATATAAATAGAGGTCTACTTACAGTTGAGAATATTTTAGCAGATTTTTTGCAAAAGAAACAGTGAATATTAAATTGATACTAATTTAAGTGTCCATCACATCATATTCTCATTTTCTCTCTCTCTCTAAAAGTATCAACCTTGGTATACCATACCATAATCAGAGTATAATATTATGTTCGCGCTGCTGGGACACAGACCTCCTCTCTGTGAGAGGGAATGGGCTATATAATCTTCCACGCGTAGGGTTACCATCCGTCCGGATTTATTCGGGTATTTGGCCTGTTGTCCGGACTTTTACCGACCTTCTTATTGGTAAGGCTTTTTCGCATAAATGACATTTTGTTTTTTTTCATACGACCACGGCTATCGTTAAATATATATTTTCTTGTTTCATACTTTGAAGATCGAAATATTTTTCTAGGCGGTGTTTTTGTTACCATTGTTTTTAATTTTTCGACACCGACTCAAATTACCATGAAAAATTATTTATTTATTTCGGGGCTCCAGTATTTAACTTCCGGCTTCATCAAAAGATCAGTTCGATGGTATCATTTTCCTAAGTACCAATTATATATTATATAAGTAGCCGGTTAACTATTCGAGATATCCTATACCCGTCAGATACTTATCACTAAGGAGTTCCAGTGACCCTCTGTGGTCTTCTTCATCAATTTCACTTCAGCAAATGATACTTACTGAATACAAATGCTTGCATTCTTTATGAAAATATGAAAATCGCTATGCCTATAATATTTGAGGAGTTCTTTCGATTTGCCAGGATCCCATCATTAGATCCTGATAAATATGGGACTACCTGGAAAATATACCATTTCAAACAAAAGAAAATTATCCAAATCAGTCCAGGCTCCTCCTGTTTTAAGTTGGTTAAAACCTATTTTTTTTTTGTAAAATGTACGATTATGCTTTTTGCCAGGATTTTTAATTTTCGAAATGGCAATCCTAACCACTCGGGCGCGGTGCTGGTTGGTAGATGTTACAATGTCTTCGAATTTTTAGTTTTAGGCATGCCCTCGGTATCCTTACGGAGTTACAATAATGAGTGATCTACTATTTCTGAAATAAATATTGCAGTAGTAGTATCCGCCTACTCGCTTATTTTTAGACACCAGAAACATTATATAAATAATTAATTAAATTAATCGCATGCCAATCATCGCGGTATTTGGCAAGCGTTGTATCCACGGTGTCAATGTGCCAGAGAAGATAAAATGAAACGTATAAATACTACAGATATTAACGAATTGTTTATGTAGAGTCGATAATATGTTTACCTAATGTAAAATATGCTAAGTGAGTTCCGATGTTGAAATAATAATACATGCAGTTCCATGTTCGATGTGACTAAACAATGTAACACAAGGTCTGAAACATCACGCTATTTAATTCTGTTTATTTTATATAACACTAGCGACCCGTCTTCGGCTTCACCCGTGACAATTTATACACAAAAAAGATTCTCGTTTCTCACTCTTTTTATTGGTGAAAACCGCATGAAAATTCGTTCAGTGGTTTTTGAGTTTATCGCGTACCGACGTACGCGCCGTACGGCGGCGCCCAATGAATCATATATGATACATTTTTATTGTTTTACTAAATGGACAGTGTACCTATTAAAGCATGCTTTAATTAGCATGCTTTAGCTTTTAGACCCCGCCGGAAAAAGAGGAGTGTTATAAGTTTCATGTGTGTTGCTGTGTATCTGTGTGTCTGTCTGTGGCATCATAGCGCCTAAACGGATGAACCGATTTTGATTATTTTTTTTTAGTTTGAAAGGTGATTTTGTCGAGAGTGTTCTTAGCTATGTTTGAATAAAATCGGTTCAGCCGTTCAAAAGTAACGGGCGTTTTACTGTTTGAATCGGGGTGATTTCGCAAGATAAATGTGTCTGGTTTTTAAAATGTTACTTGTAGTATATTTAATTCTAACACATAGGAACACATGGGTCTGCTAAGTGTTCCACGATCACATGTGACACGAGTGGGCAGACTGTGGGGCAGACAGACGGTTCTTTTTATAAATTTGGGGATTTTTGGCAGACAGCCAATAGATAGATATGATGAACTGAACCACCACAATTTATTCTAAACTGTATTTGTTTCCTAGAGATATCGACAGGTCCTAAATACGGTTCAGCAAAACACAGAAGGTTTGTTAAGATAATTTTAAACTTATTTTAAATTATTCGCCTGACCATATTTTTATTACTATAACTACTATTACTATAACTAAACCAGTCTTTTCACTATTACTATAACTAAACCAGTTTTTTACTTGTCGACCTAGGAGCCTACCTACTTGATTCTTTATAATGACCTTACGTTTGCTATGTTTGTTACATAAAACAAACATAGCAAAGAGAGTTATGTTCTGCCAAGGAACTAACATAAATAACGCATGACAAATGACATTCCAAGACATTCTGATGTATGTATAGACTTCCAATAATACCAGAGTCACAGCACCATCTTCTATCTTCATAATATTTGCACTGCAGAAGTCGTGAGTTGTCTTATTTAACTAAGTTTTTAACCCCCGCCAAAAAAAAGGGGTGTTATAAGTTTCACGTGTGTTGCTGTGTATCTGTGTATCTGTGTATCTGTGTGTCTGTCTGTGGCATCATAGCGCCTAAACGGATGAACCGATTTCGATTTAGTTTTTTTTGTTTGAAAGGTAATTTTGTCGAGAGTGTTCTTAGCTAAGTTTGAATAAAATCGGTTCAGCCGTTCAAAAGTTATGGACATTTTACTGTTTGAATCGGGGTATTTTCGCAAGGTAAATGTGTCGGGGGTTTTTAAATTGTGAAATTTTACTTGTTAAATATTTGTACATATCTATTGCCTACCTAATTTTAGTTATTAGGTAACACAAAATATTGACAGACATACATAAAAATGAATCCCCAAATAGTATCTTTTTTAGCAACATATACTATATCTATACCTTACTGAATATTTTTTTTACCTATTTTAATTGTATCATTTTTACCAATTTTTTTTTGTATAAAATTATAATATTTTTTTTTACAATTTTATTGATATTATCGATTTTATCTATACCAATATTATAAAGAGGAAAGATTTTTTTGTTTGTTTGTTTGAACCGAATAGGCTCCGAAACTACTGGACCGATTTTAAAAATTATTTCATCAATAGAAAGCTACATTATTCCTGAGTGATATAGGCTATTTTTAATCCCGAAAATGGGTCCTGTGGGGTGGCCCACGGGGGCGAAGCCGCGAGGAACAGCTAGCGTTTTAAAACAATCCACTTGTATTAATAATTAGCGCTTATTATTATGTAAGTTAGCTTTTAGATTCTTCGAAATTGTGAAAGTGCTGTTTGCCTCTATAAGTAATTGTTGCACTGTAAGATTACTTTAAGCATTTATTTTTTGTTATAATTAATTATAAACAATTGTTGGTAAACGTAATCAAATAAATAAAAAAAATATAAAATATCTTTGATTTCCTCAAAGAAAACTATTAAACTACAATGTTTTATGTTCCGTTAGAGAGAGTATTAATCGTTCAAGAGAACAATAGAGACAAGTGATTGTAGAAAGCCCAACAATAGACGATGCATACGTAGGTAACAAAGGAGGCGGTAATAGAGATTTGCAAGACGACCCTGGCGACGACGCGCGACGCTTCTATTCCACGTAAAATCCACAATGATGGTGCGAGACGCGAGTCGACCTCCAAAATAAAGGGGGCTAATGAAACGCCCTTTCAACACTATCACGAAAAGTTCTCACAGCCAAACCATTCTGCGTTTTGGTAACATGAGCTAAAATCAATATGATTGTAATCTTTACTATAAAATTGCACATGATATGGATCCAGATAAGCACCGAGCAACGTCATAGTGAGATAGCCACGTAATAAATTAATTTAGGTTTTCTAATTAGATGGCTAAGGGCACGTGATAACACAACGCCATCGTCCTTGAATGTATCTATTTAGGACAGGAACGTTAACAGAACCTAATATAAGGTTTATAACTGTATGTAGTACAGTCATCATCATCATTATCATCTGCCTAGCCTTTTTCCCAATTATTGTTGGGGTCGGCTTCCAGTCTAACCGGATTCAGCTGCAGCTCCACAACCCAGTAACTGGGCAACACGATACCCCTGGGCAAGACTGGTGTTAGATCTCAAGCTTCTGACTACCCGTAACGACTGTCAAAGATCTTCAAATGACAGCCGGGACCAACGGCTGAACGTGCTTTCCGAGGCACGGAGGAAACTCGGTATGTTGAAATGGTCACCCATCCACGGACCGACCTCGTCAAGCGTTGCTGGCAGTACCCACCTTTTTATAGGTAAGCATCTCGGGATTAAATGAAATCAGAAATGAAATTTAGGCCCAGTTTCTAGAATGAAAATTATCATAAAAATAATGTGACAAAATGTCGGTGAGGATTTTTTTTTTAACAGTCAATCGCATTGCATTGTGACACGTCGATAATTTATTTCCAAAAACCGGAGGTTAGTCTCTTACCTCGTATGACTGCGGATCCTCGCTCTCCGCGATGCTGGCGAAGAGATGGCTAAGAGCCCGGGACATCAGGCCAGTCATGGTGTATGTTTTACCGGCCCCGGTGGCTCCATAGGCGAACACGGCCCCAGCGAACCCCTTCAACGTGTCTCCCACGAGAGGGGCGCACACTGCGTCATATACGTCTTCCTAACAGAGAAAAGCAGTATTAGTAGATTCTTTAATATTCTTTATTTCATTAAAAAGAGGGCAATTAAGACTGTTGCGCTTTTTTGATTCTGATGGTGATTCCACATGTGATGATGTAAGGTATTCAATTTCTTTACGCCAGGATACTAAACTGACTCTATGATCATCATGATCCTTAGTGCCTCACCATGAAATAAATAGGTGAAACCTGATATTCCTATAGCCTCTCTCTCTATGCCCGTTTTATCTACTTCATGTACGTGAATGTTGATGTGTTTCATGAGGCTATGAACGGAAACTTGGCCCAACTAAATTTCTATAACCGTCATAGCTCCAAAACATTTAATCATCTCTAAGACGTAAAGGACATGCAAACACTTCTGGTTATTTCTGTGGATTTAGGATGAAATGGGAAAAGTTGGCACTGGCCACAAAGCTATTTATTATTTTCATGTAAACTGTAACTAAGATAACGACGGCGACGCGGACGTATTGCTCTCACGACCGTCTACGAAAATAGATTGTTACGCAATCATCTTTGTATCATATTTACACTAATATTTTGCTATCTTGCTGTAAAATAATTTCAAATATTTGCTTTGAAAGTTAAAGTTTTCTTAATGATATCTCTGAAGGAATTCACGTAATCTTGCATCCCGTTCATTGAGCATATTTTGAAATATATAATGGCACATCAAAGTGTACCTGACACTCTTAAATAATTAATAAAATCTTCAATCAAACATTATCAATAACTTCTAGAGGAGCGGGCGTCGACCTTTGAGTATGGTGGTAAAATATTCTATGGTGATAAATATAATTATCTATGGATGCATTTTCTAGCTATGAATATATTTTCATATTCATTCTGATACTTACTATAATGTTTGCTATATATATTAGATATTATGTAGATTGTTTCGTAAATATACTTCAAGCACTGATGTGCAGTGTGCTGCTTATGCCAAACACGTGGTCTTAGTCATATCTGCGAATGCCTGCGATCATACGCCAAGTGTTTGCACTCATGCAGCGCTGCAGATGTCCGACTTCGCTTATCTGTGTTAGATACTACATAAGATAGGAAGCAGAGAACGTTACGCACTTGTGTGCTGCCCTCTCCGAACACGCGGTCGTACACGTAATGCTTGTCGTTGAGTCGTCGCTGGCGCAGCACATCTCGCCGGCTGTCTGCCTCCTCTGCCAGCACCAGCATCTGATAACACACGTTATCTTGTACGTAATAGTGACACGATAGGGTTTAAATATGAAATGAATAGATTGCTGATAAAACATGCTGTTTTCGCTATATTATGAGATAATGTGGTTCGGTACAGGCTCGAATTCGACATTGAAATAAATGATTGAGTTCACTTTTTACAGGTGCTTTTTTACATAAATACCTGTAGGTGTAAGATCACGTTTGTTGTTATGTTTTATTACCAAAAAGGCCATACTTTTGAGCTCATACGTTTGGTGACTTATAATAATGATAGGGCTATCAATAGATAAAACAAGAGAACACAAAGGCTATCAGTCAAGTACAGAAACTCAAACAAGAATTTAAATATAGTTAAGTATTATAGCTACTTGCATTGGGATAAATTCGTGCAGCACTTTAAAAAAAATGGTGTACCTTTATGAAATAGTAAAATTTTATTAGTGGGTGCCATAAACCGCTATAAACGGTTTAATTATAATTTATGTATGACATAATCAGCATGGTAGGTATATAGCTTTGTACCTGGGACTCGTCCTCGACAGCCGGTGGAATTTCGTGGAGCATTTCCGACGTTTGGCTCCCAGATTGGAGCGGGCCGGGGCTGCCCTCAAGCGGCTCCTGCCCAATCTAGGGGGTCCAAACGCCTCCTGCCGGAGGCTCTACGCGGGGGTCGTGCGGTCTATGGCCCTTTATGGCGCACCAGTGTGGGCGCGTTCCTTAAGGCGGCGACCAGCTCGCTGGTTGAACGCGTCCCAAAGGGTCATGGCCATCCGGCTGGTCCGGGGATACCGCACGGTCTCCGGTGAGGCGGCGAGCCTCCTTGCCGGATTGCCGCCATGGGATCTGGAGGCAAAAGTCCTCGCGCACATTTGGGAGTGTCGCGATGAGGCGAAACGCCGGGGCGAAACTCCGTTGCCGCGACAAATCGTGGCTCGGCGGACAGAGCTCCGGCAGGATCTCATGGCGACATGGAGAGTGCGACTGTCGCAACCCAGTGCTGGGCACGCCACAATTGCGGCGATAAGGCCCCTCTTTGAGGAGTGGCTTGAGAGGCGCCACGGCGTCCTCACCTTCCGCCTGACACAGGTCCTCACCGGACACGGCTGCTTCGGGAGGTTCCTGTTCAGGATAAGGCGGGAGGAAACGCCCGGGTGTCACCATTGTGTGGATCGCCTGGAGGACACGGTGGAGCATACGGTGGAGGTCTGCCCCGCTTGGGCGGAGCACCGCCGTGTCCTCGTAGAGGCGATCAGCGGTGGCGACCTCTCGCGTCCGGCCCTGGTTCAGGCCATGATACGGAGCGAGAGGGCATGGGAAGCTGTCACCTCCTTCAGTGAAGCAGTAATGCTCGCGAAGGAGGAGGCGGAACGCGTGAGGGAGACACAACGGAGACAACCTCACGCCCCTAGCCACCGCAGGAGACGCCCCGGGCGTCGGGAGTCGCAAGCCGATTCCCGGCCACCGTAGGCGCGGGCTTGCGGACGGCGAGTAATGGGTAGCTCGTCGTCCGATAAGGACCAGGCCCGAGTCGACGGCGCGTAGTGTTCCACGCGCGCCTCAAAGAGATGTCAGCAAAGTTGACGGGGTCCGCTAGGGCCGATGCCTGCCTGGGTCGCGGATAAATTTGAAAGAGAGTTACCGCGGCCCTGGCACAAGCAACTGAAGGAACACGGGTGGGTTTTAGTCAGTAAAAGTCTGACACGCCCTCTCGCTTCACCCAGAGCGGGAGACGTCATTGGATGATTTCCCACCCAAAAAAAAAAAAAAAAAAAAAAAAAAAAAAAAAAAAAAAAAAAAAAAAAAGGTATATAGCTTTATTACGGCTTATTATGCCATAGTTCGCAGCACATAAAACTTATAAAATTTTCTTTTATTATTTCGAGGGGAGTCCCATTAAAACATGCATGTATTTTTACCATCTTGATGGCGAATATAATTCAGCAACCAATGTGTTAAATAAAATTGGTGTAAAGCGCCATATTATGAAAATACTTGGGCTTTGTAATAATTACGAGTACCTACTCGATTCGATGGATCAAACACGCAACGCAACATCTTTGCTAATGTAGTACCTGCCTTGGCTTTTCTTCAGTGCTACGTACTTGGACGAAACCACATGGTTTCGTCCAAGTGCAGTGCAAAGTGCAGAATTGCGTGTTATTAAATTTACACCAAACATTCTATGATCGCAATGGTGTAAAGTACGAGAAAGAAGAACAGGATTGAATTGACCATAAACTCTTAGAGCAAGGTTATTTTCAGTGTGCGTAAGGGACAGATGTATCTGACTTGTATACTGTCTCTTTATTTACAATCGAACCATGATAGTTTTGACACGTCATGACACAGAATAAATAATAGTACATGTTCATGGTACGGAGGCTGGACCTACCTACCATGCTAATTATTTTGAGAACTAGCTATTTAAAAGATTTTCTGTCTGTACAAGGTATCTTAGGGATATAAAAGTGTTGACAATCAAGCCGCCTAGCCTTTTTGGTTCGGCTTCCAGTCTAAGTTTAACCAGAAACAGCTGAGTACCAGTATTTTCCATGGAGCGACTGCCTTTCTGACCACAACCCAATAACAGGGTAACATGGTACAGGGGCGCACCCAGAATTTGCACGGGGGGACTACCACCGGGGAGTTTAACCAAAGGAGGGTCCGGGGGATCAAACCTGGCATTCTTTATTAAATTTTGGTGCCTAAAATTGATACTTAAAAACATGTGTAAGACACAAGCTTTTGATAAGGGATATGATTGCCTATATGCATTGATATACTAATTATATTTCGTAGAGGAGGATAGATTTATCTCAATTCGCAATATATAGAATATTTTATAACATTTTTTCCAAGCAAGCCAGTGATTAAATGGATTATTTTTTTGGATTCTGGGGGTAGCTTCGACCCCTCAGCCTCTCCATGAGTGCGCCACTGACATTTAACTGTTTTGGACATAAGAAAAATGGGCCAGAAACAAACGACAGTTAAATAATGTTCTAAATAGGTACTCACGTTTACTTCTTCACATTCACATGAAGAGCACATGGCTAAGTAATAACAAGGTTAGTGACGCTTGCCGAGATGCCGTGGACGGGTGGTCACGGCTGACATTTGAAGATATTTTATATTCATTGCAAATAGTTAGAAGCCAGGTAATCTGACAACAGTCTTGCCTAAAGGCTTACATATAATAGATACTAGTGTGATAGACGTAGTACCTATGCAAGAGAGTTAAGTAATACAAGCAGCTAACCAAATTAAAGAATTTCTAAGTTATAGTTCTCGCCAAACTTCTGAGCCGCTCTGAAGTTGGTTTTCCGATGCGCAACGCACGAAACGGTGCTGTTTTTGTATGAGATTTACTACTGCAAAGAAGTTTGGCGAGAACTATACCAGTGTGATGGATGTAAGTAAATAGGTATGTGTATCTATATTATGCCGGGTACAGACCAAGCGAACGAACACAAGAGACGCAATCGTCGATGGTCAATGGATAAAAAACGATCCCTCGTCTTCACACACTCAGTTCGTTCGCTTGGCCTGTACCCGTCGTTAGGTAATGCAGTAACCTTATCGCTGACCACGTGCACGATCCGGGGACCTTCATCTGCTCGATGCGGACGCACGCGCACCGCCACCTGTTGCAAACACAACTAGGATTATAAGAGGTATGTAATTCAATTTGTCTAACCTTTTCCCAACTATATTGCTACCTTCCTATATTTTGTCACTACAAGACATTTGGCCGATTTTTAACCTACTTCAAAATAAGTTGGAGGTGGTCAATTCGTCGGCATGTGTTTTTTTTTGCTTGTTTGTGTTCCCCGATTACTCAAAAACACCTGGACCGATTTGGAAAATTATTCTATTGCTTGAAAGGGTATATTTCCAAGGTGTTCCCATTCCTATGGTCATCAGGTCAGGATGTGATGATGGAATCCTGGAGAAATGGAGGAAATTTTATAGGCATATTGATTTTTGTAATTTCATCAACATAGCAAGCATTTGCATTCAGAAAGTATCATTTGGTGAAGTGGAACTGATGAAAAAGACCCCAGATGGCCACTGGAACGTCTCAATAAGTATGTTTTGGGTATAAGATATCTCGAATAGTTAAATAAATATGATGAAGCAAGTTTAAATTAATGGTTCTATTGAATCGAACTGATCTGGTGATGAAGCCGGAATGTACTGAACCCGAATTCCGTAATAAAACAATGTATTCCAGTCGTGATTAGGCTTGTTGGAATTGTTATGAGAAGCCTTCTGGCTATATATATTTTTCATTGCTACCAAAACGAAACTAAAAAGAGATAAATATTTTTTTTTAACCAAAATAGGTACCAAAGATACCGACTTCCGGAAAGAAAGTTATTTTTCTCTTTCTAGTGTTTGTTTTGGAAGTCGATAAATTTTTTTTTTTTGGTAAAAAGTTTTTTGAGTTTTTAATACCTCTCTAAGGCCCAGTTTTTAGTATCAGAGGGTTAAAATGCTAACCAATTGTTAAAAAAATCGGTAAAAGAGAGAGTGAAAGAGTCGGACTCGCGCACGAAGGGTTCCGTACCATTATCGCAAAAAAAACGGCACAAAAATTACGTTTGATGTATGGGAGCCCCACTTAAATATTTATTTTATTCTGTTTTTAGTATTTGTTGTTGTAGCGGCAACAGAAATACATCATCTGTGAAAATTTCAACTGTCTAGCTATCACGGTTCATGAGATACAGCCTGGTGACAGACAGACTTTTTTGATCTTTTGGCATTGTGTAGTGAACAGACGTGTCGAACAATCATTAAATAAACAAATAATCACTTGCGAAATATTGTGACCTAGTTTTACGAAGAACGCTGACTGTGTAATTTATTAGGTTTGTGTTAAGCGTGTAATTTGTGAAAATGACCGGTGATAGATAAATTAAGAAACTATAACATCATTAAATCACAATGGAAGATAGCCCGTTCAACCGGAGCAGCAGGTGTGCTCGCTCCCCGCCCACTACCCCTGTACCCGCAGCCGTTCCCGTAGCCGCTCCAGCCTCCCAGGAGCTGCACCAAAGAACAAAAGATGCCCTTGAAGTTATTTCGACGCCAGATATTGGATGGATGATAACCATCGAGCAGAACCTAAAGGAGGTATGTACTATTGTAGCCGACGGTAAAATGAATACGGAACAGAAGCTACGTATTAATGCCTTATGCCGTAAAGTCTGTAACGGGACATCGCAGATGGCCGTACAATATCAGTCCATCAAGGCGAGAGCTGTTCAATACCACCACACTGTACAAAACCTTGAGAAGCAACTTGACCTCTCACAGCAACTACAGAAACTTAAGCAGAGTATAGGTGTATTCATGACACCTGCTCAAGGTACTACTTTTGCGGACATGGTAAAAAAAGGTGCCAACAATTTTATACAGCCAATAAACTTAAGTTCTGTGGCCATCTATCCAAAAGACAAATTGAAGACCAGCGATGAGACAAAATCTCTTGTCCAAAAAATAATTCACCCTGAACAGATGAAGCTTCACGTGAGAGGCCTACGCAAGACAAGGAACGGGGGTGTTATTATCAGCACTGAGACGAAGGACGACATCGAGAAGCTGAGACAATCGGTGCAGCTATCGAAGTCAGACCTAACAGTCGACGAGCCTCATAAAAGGAAGCCTAGGGTGGTTGTTATAGGAGTACCGACATCCATGACAGAAAAAGAGGTTTTTTCTTGTCTATTCCACCAAAATCTGGCCGAAAAACTTCAGGACTGCAGCCTTGAGACGTTTTTGACCTCAATTAAGTTGAGCCACAAATCAGGTAAGAAGGACGCTGAGACCTGTAACTATGTGGTAGAAGTGTCAGCAATCATACGCAGAGCCCTGATGTCAAAAGACCGAGTTTTTGTGAATTAGTCATCATGCCCTGTAAGGGATTTTACTCTGGTCACTCGGTGTTATAAGTGCCAGCAGTATGGACATGCTGCCAAGTCATGTCGGCAGGCAACCCACACCTGTGGTCACTGTGGCGATCAAGGGCACTCTATTAAAGAATGTTCAAAGAAAGCAAATGAACCAAAATGCGCTACTTGCATGCATTTTAAAAAGCCCGACAAGCACAGCACAGGTTCTGCTGATTGCCCTGCGAAAATAATGGCTGAAAAAAGATACATCAATTCCATTGATTATGGAGGCGCCTAAGAGCGCCGTAAATTGGTTGTTTTCTGACCTATTTAATTTTATTGTTTCTTTTTTACTGTTTTTTATTTGTTTTGTTAATTTTATTGTATTACATAATTATTATTTTTGCTGTCATTAATATGATTAATAATTTAATTGATGACTTAGATAATTTCTCTGTGTCCGAATCCCAGGTTTGTGACATTGAAAACTGCAAACAGTATATAACCGGCTACAAAAATCCGTTAACCATACTAACACAAAATATTCGCAGTATTTTTAAGAATTTTGATAGCTTCAGTACATTTCTACAAAGGCTAAACATACATTGTGACATCATTATTTTAACCGAATGCTGGCTTGCCAAGCAATATAACATACCACTAATTCCGGGATATAATATGTATAGAACTAATATAAATTATAATCAAAACGATGGAGTGATTGTTTTTGTAAGAAATCATCTAAATGTCTCTGTTGAGGAACCAAATATGCACGACTGTAACAGATTATTAATCAAAATTGAATCAGAGTTTGCTATACTAGCGTTATATCGACCGCCCTCTTTTAAAAATACGAGCAATTTTACTGACTCTTTGAATGACACCTTGCAAAACCTGTCATCTTTCAAAAACACCATTTTAATTGGTGATATTAATATCAATATTCTTTCAGGAAGTGCTAATGCACAAGCTCAGGACTACCTCAACTTATGTGCCTTTCATGGCCTGCTTCCCGCCCACAGCTTTCCTACACATCACAGTGGCTCTTGTTTGGACCATATTATGCTTAAATCGATTTTTCCTTCACTCGCGCTCGTTGTTAATTCAACAATAACCGATCACAATGCTGCCCTACTAACCCTTAATTGTAAATTACCTAAACTAAACACTCGAACCATTTCAAAATTAAATATAAATAGACTTGAGGATGATTTATGCGTCATCGATTTTGAACCAGTCTATAATTCCGCTGACCCGCAGTTTTGCATGTTGTATGTAATAGAAAATGTACGTCATGCAATTCTGAAAAACACGGTTATATCGCAGTTGAGCAATAAAAATCACAACTTAAAACCATGGATCACGACAGGGCTTATTCGATGTATGAAGCATAGAGATAAACTGCATTTAAAAGCAAAATCGAATCCAGATAATGCAGTATTACAAATGTCGTACAAAAGATACAGAAACTTTTGTAATGATCTCCTGAGAAAAATTAAATGCAACTACGATAAAACTGAACTGGAAAAGGCTGGCACAAATAGTAAAAAGATCTGGCAATATATTAAAAACGTAACTTATACGTCGAAACAAAATGAGTCATCATTAGGTTTATTACAAACACATTCGTCACAGCTGACATCTGCTAACATGGCAAATAATTTCTTCGTTAATGTTGGAAAGTGTCTTGCAGAAAAAGTTCGGGGTCAATCACATTTCCTAACAGGCACTCCTTTTATGTGTAGCACTACATTAACATTCCTTTGGGCTGCTGGATACTGATGAGACTGAGGTAGAAAGAATAGTTACGACTTTGAAAGACGACTGTGCAGTTGGTTGGGATAACATATCCAATAAAATTATTAAACAATTCAGGCATATTTTAGTACCACCACTGACTTATATTTACCGCGTTTGTTTGTCTAAAGGTATTTTTCCAGAATGTCTAAAAAAAGCAGTTATTCTCCCTGTCTATAAATCAGGCAGTAAAGAGCAAGTGACAAATTATAGACCTATTTCTTTACTGCCTTGTATGTCTAAAATATTGGAGAAAATTATTAATAAAAGATTGTTCAAATATCTGAAGGATAAATCAATTTTATCCGAGCGGCAGTTTGGATTCAGGCCTACAGTCTCAACCGCTGATGCCGTACATCATCTGACTGACTACCTAGCACAGGAACTTGACAAGGGTAACCACACAGTAGGAATTTTCCTGGACCTTGCCAAAGCTTTTGACACAGTTTCCATCCCCATCCTGTTACGCAAGCTTGAGACCATAGGTATAAGAGGAACCCAGCTGAAACTCTTCAAAAGTTATTTAGAAGACCGTACCCAGTGCGTAAAGATTGGCAATGTGCTCAGCGCTGATAAAAAATGCACATCCTTTGGTGTTCCCCAAGGAAGTGTTTTAGGGCCTACTCTGTTTTTGATATACATAAACGACCTTTGTAATCTTAAGCTAGAACATGGCATAATTGTATCATACGCTGACGACACTGCTCTACTTTTTTCGGCAGACTCAGAAAATGAAGTGTACAAACTTGCGCAACACGGATTCAATATTGTAAATAATTGGCTTCAACATAACTCACTAACATTAAATGCGGATAAGACAAATTACATTAGGTTTACGATGCGCAAACAGACATCTAATATTGCCTCAAACATGTATGCTCATTATTGTAGAGACCCTAATGATAGCCAGTGCGGGTGCCCCAATATCAAAATGACTAATAAAATAAAATACCTGGGTATCATTATTGATGAAACCCTTTCCTTTAAACAACATTTAGAAGCTTTAAATAATAGAATCCGTAAGCTAATATTTGTATTCAAAAAGCTACGATATATTACAGACCCACTAATAATTAGACAAGTTTACTTTGCTCTATGTCAGTCAATTTTGACTTACTGCATTACCTCATGGGGTGGGGTGGGTAAAACTGTATTACTACCTATTGAGAGAGCGCAAAGAGCGATCCTCAAGGTGTCTACTTTCCGCCCGTTCCTTTTTCCCACTAACCTCCTCTATAAATCTTGTGAAGTACTAACAGTTCGCCAGTTATTCATAATGAGCATCGTGTTAAAACAACACGCAGCCCTCCCCTATCACATTGAACATACTAAAAAAAGACGGAGCGATGTAGTTTGCCCTACAAATAGCACAAAACATGCATTCACAGACAAATTTTATGTGTTCCTCGGACCACTACTTTACAACAGACTAAACGCAACAACAAATATTTATTCCCTAAATTATTGTAACTGTAAGAAAATTGTCAAAGAAGCTCTTCAAAATATGTCCTACGAAGATACAGAGAAGTTATTAAGTGTCCTAAAATAGATATTGTACGAATATTATTTATTTAAAGAATCTAGGATGTTAGAAAATAAGAATTTTATTATATAATTTACACCTTTCACCTAAAATATTACCTTAGATTAGAAGATTATTATATTTGATTAATTGTGATTATTTAAAATAAATATTAAAATAAAGAAATGTACCTCTTCTCGCCTGAAACACAGGATTACCTAGTTCAGGCACATAACACAATGTGAACATGACATAGACTTAAGCCAAAATTGTATTGATTATTTTGCCTTATGATTTTAAATAAATATATTATTATTATTATTATTATAGACAGACAGACAGACAGACGGACCGCGGAGTCTCAGTAATAGGGTCCCGTTTTTACCCTTTGGGTACGGAACCCTAAAAAAAGGTGTTTTAGTCCATTCAGCCGCTTTGGCGTGATTGAGTAACAAACATACGTCCATCCATCCTCGTGACACCGAAAATAATACCTCACCTGAACCTATATGTATCGAATATATATCAGCAGCCTAACGGAAACAATCTGTTTCTTTCCCAAAAACACACACAAAAAAGTTGAATAAAGATTCAACTTTTTTGTGCTTGCTTTATGATAGAGGAGGACTGATCAACAGTGGAACATATTAGATTGATTGTATTATCCCAACAAATCTTATGTAAAAAAATACTTCCTTACTTATAGAAAATCGTTTTTTATATAATTTTCCTTCAGTAACTTCGAAATTTGCCGGGATAAAAGCCTGTGTTACTCCTTACAACATCAGCTGACATGACATCTACCAGTGAAAGTCCCGTCAAAATCGGTCCAGCCGTTTCTGAGATTACCCGGAACCAACAGACAGACAGACAAAAATCTTAAAAATTCCGTATTTATTATTAGTACCGTATATACTTTCACATGCATTCAATAAAACCACAGTAAACATTTGTATATTTATACTGGGATAAAACGTTATTATTTTGATACTAGCTGACCCGGCAAACCTTGTTTTGCCATAAAAAGACCAAACATTTATCTACCCTACCTACCCTACCTTACACTACCTACACTACCCTACCCAACACTACCCTACACTACCACAGATTACTTAATAGTTACTACACACTACCCTACCCTACACTATACCCTACCCTACCCTACCCGACCCTACACTACCCTACACTACCCTACCCTACCCTACACTACCCTACCTATAAACCTCACGGAGCCCGAGACCTTTCCAACGAATGCAAAACCGTGGAAATCGGTTCGTACGTTCTGGAGTTATAGCGTCAGGGAGGAAAACCCGACTTATTTTTATATAGTAGATTACATACAAACACTTCAATTTTATTTATTTCTATAGAGTATATGTTATTCTATAGAGTTCTGTATAGATTGATATAGATATAGATTTAACTCCTTTGTCTAACTATTTAAAATTTTAATTGCCAACTTTATGGTAACTAACCTAACTAACATAACAGTATCCATGAATCCATGATAACTAATTGGATAGGTATCTGTTATCACCGTGTGTCATGGAATTTGCGAAAACCGTTATCCCAAAAATAATATTTGTACTTAGCAGTACTATAGGCACCTGCTACACGTAGTCCGTTCGGCTAGGAACTGCAATTTGTTTGCAACACGAACGTTACTTATCGATCAACATTGTACCCGCTTACCAATTTAGGTGATAGACAGACTAATTGGATGTACCTAACACTATATAATTATATTAAGGCGGTACCCCGAGCAAAACGCCGCGCAAGCCGTTTTTAGTGCTGATTTTAGGAGCTATCTCATCATCATCATCATATCAGCCGAAAGACGTCCACTGCTGGACATAGGCCTCCCCCAAGCGTCGCCACATTGACCGGTCCCGTGCATCTCGTAACCAGCGGATCCCCGCAACCTTCACCAGGTCATCGGTCCACCTGGTGGGAGGCCTTCCAACGCAACGTCTTCCGGATCAATTAATAAAAATACATTAAATTTTTACATAATATTGATTCTAAAATTGTAGATTTCGTTTTTTTTTTTTAATGTTGTATATATTTCACTAAACACCTTCCAAAAAAAACATAAACATAAGAAATAATTATTGATAGCATGAATCTCCTCGTAAAGTGCTAATTAATTATTTTTTGTACCAACACTAATGGATAGACAATTTAATAACGAAAAGTTTGTAGTAGTTTTTTTTACAAAAGACCAAAATTCGATTGTATAAAGATTTTATTCTAAAATCTGGGCGTATTCACTACTGTAATTCATCCGCGCCACCAGTGCCGCTAGACCAATAGGAATGCTCATATCTCATGCCAATTTTTTGGTCAGGGTACCGTCTTAAGAAATGCACACAGAAAATTCAAAATGTTTATTATTATTAGTCTATGCATACAATGGTAAACAGAATGCATAAGCAAGTACATAAAAAAGGTACCTACCTACCATTAAGTACATAGCCAATGGCCTCAATGTAAATACCTAGATACATATCGAACTAAGGAAACCACGTTGTTATTGTAGACTAACTGAAATAACTAGAAAATAGATTCTAAAATAGGCGAAAGTGGGCGAAAAGTGCCATGACAAACGTTCACGTGTATCAAACGACGTTTTTCAACATACTTACGAAGAAAAAGTAAATAATGAATCTCGCGCCGTGTTCGGGCCACTATCATCCTAATATTGTAAAAACTAGCTTCTGCCAGCGGCTTCGCCCGCGTGAAAAGTGTTTTCTTATACCAGGATGAAAATTAGGCTTTGTGCTATGCCAGACTATAACCTATCCCTGTGCCAAATTTCATCCAGATCCGTTCAGTCGTTCTGGCGCGATTGAGTAACAAACACACATCCATCCAAACTTTCGCATTTATTATATTATAAAGTAAGAAGTAATTGTTAATATAAGATAATAAACTGAATAGATGCACAGCGAGTGAGCCTAAATGCAGTGAGCAGGGGCCAGTTTTCGAGTTGAAAACTTGTCGATCAAAATCCGCTAGGTATATCGAATGACGCTGTTACGTACCCTACCACTCTGTCTCCATTTAACCCGTGGTTTAACTCAGCTGTCCTTGTTTACCAAATATAGTAAGTACCTAGGTAACGTAGTGGCACCAATGCTCGACACTTTTATAGTGGGCTTCTTTATAAAATGTAAAGTCATTTAGTCATCTTTAAACCAAAAGTAATAATTGAGTATTGTAAAGTATATTCTTGAGATAAGAATAAGCTGTATTATTTTTATTAACTATACATATACTAGAAAAAAATCCAATAAAATAAAAAAGTGTATAAATCACCAATCATCGACACTGAATCTCCAATAATCAACATCCAGTTATCGACAGTTACCAGTTACCGACACCCAGTTATCGACTATTACCCGTAAGGTAACCATCGCTAAATTATAACTAATACCACTTTTAACGTATAAAATCTCCACATCAGACTCTTTTGAAGTCAAACCTTCTTCAACGGTATTCTTTGCTTTCCTAATCTTTTATTTTTCTTTTCATTGGTTAACTGTACTTTTAATGTCTTTTTTTCTATTCTGTCTTGCTTTTTCTTCTTTTCTTGTTGTTTTTTATTTTTCTCGTGATGAAATTCCACCAGCATAGTACAAAATTGCCAAGCTTTACTTGTTTCTGTTGGTGGATTTTTTTCTCGTTTCAATCTATATTTCTAACTATCCAAATTTTTCGGCCAAAACAAACTCCTCTTGAAAGGAGATGGAACAATCACTCCAAAAGTATTTTCCAAATACTTCTTTTGTTGTGTTATGTACCTACTGCAGTTCCATGGCTATTAATTCCTATTACTATAAGGAAAACAGATAAAGATGAAGGTTTCGGTGGTGAAAGTGCTTGGTCGATTATTGTATAAACTGTGCCGTTATGATTAGTCTTGTATTTGGGTATCTCCTGTTACTTCAGGTGAACCGATCGGTGAAGTAAGTTCCGATATTAAAAGAAGTTGGTTTACATTAGTCTTGGTGATATTGTTAGGCTGTTCCATTAGAGGATCTTCAGATAAATCGGTCTGTGATACCTCGCTTCAATGTGTCTGACATTGTTGTCTAATTTCAGACATATCGATGTAATTATGACCAAATGGAAAAAAAACCCCGCTCGGAATCCATTTTGGACGCCATCTTTTGTTATATTTGTGAGAGCTTTTTGCAGCACTGGGGCAAAGTTCTCTTTCTGACAAACTGTGGCTAGTTTCTCTACTTTCCGTTGTGTCACGCCTTTTTTCCAATGAGCTTTAGTCCATCGGTTGCAGAATATGCGTAATATTAGTTACGACTCCACTATCATTTTATGAGTAAAAATTTGATAAATGAAGCGTCAGGTGTGATTTGTGACAATGCACAGAGAATAATGACTGTATGGTCGTTTTCCCCAAATTTTATCATGGAGCGGAATCGTAAGTAAGTACTCCGAAATGTTTTGCAGCAACTGAAATTTTTTCGCCATTTTTTACAGCCTCAACGCGCGGCTTTTTCTATTTGGTCGGGGGTATCATTTTTCAGAGCCATCTGTAAGAACCAATCATCGACACATATTATTACCCAATTATCGACACTGTCGATTACTGGTAGCTCGACTTTGATTAATCTATTTCAAATATCTACCAAATACGCAAAACAAAAAGAACTATATTCGCTTGTCACATGAAATATTTTTCAAAAAATTATTATCGACACGTGTCGGTTATTGGAAAAGTCAGTTTTTGAAATCCAGTGATCGACACCATCAATTTACTATTATCAAAATAACCTTAAACTTCCGTTATAACAAAAATCGATCCTATAGTCCTTAAATAACCCGTGAAAAACATCAAATACGAGGAAGTCACATTACATTAAGATAATTAACAAAAAAAAATTACCCACTTCCTTAGGGATTTTTCTAAGGCATTCTGCTATTTTCACCAGATTTCTAGCCGCACTCAGTTTTCGTGGTCTCAATTTTGTTTGAAAATGGCGGATTACGCTCAAATTTCAATGGGAGCTAGTCAAAAGTATGCTGTATAAGGAACAATGTTTGCTTAGTAAGAAATCGGTTGCCTACTCTTATTTTATAGGATCAAAAAAAAAAGTGTCGGTTATTGGTTCTTGTCGATCATTGGTGCCACTACGTTACCTACCTATTTTTATTGATAATACTAAATAAATTTGATAATGATAAGCAATTTAGATAGGTAAATTAGTTACCAACAGCTCCTTTAAGGTCCTACATTAAAGTTTATGATGGGACCATTAAGACCCAAAAAAGTTTAAACAACATATTTTAATTCTATGTTTTTCGCCCCACCGCACCGTAGTTCGCAATGTCATTCGATCATTGGCTCGAAATCCGCTGTGGTGTTCGACTAATGAGTTTTTGATATAGCGTGCAACTCAAAAAGTTTTTCGCTCAGAAGTCCATTGCAAAAAATGTTGAACTTATTAGACCCTAGAATAAGCTTCTGTGTTTTTTATCTCCTATAAATACTAAAAGGGTTTTTATATTATACTCACTATACAAAAATACTTGGTTACCTTTTTTTAGTAGGTATGTGCCTACCGAAGTTTATTTACCAACTAGCAACTATTTTAAGAAACTTAAACTTATGAATCTTTAAAAAATTGTGGCACGAGGTAAGAGCACTAAGGCGGTTTATGATTAATATTTACCATTAGTTTCTCCTCGGACACGGTATGGATGCTGCCGTGCGATCTTTCAGAGGCAGCCAGACTGCTCTGAGTCATGGCATCACTTCGTTGATTCAAACGCATCCAAGCACAATGACGTCCCTGTTCAAAACTATTTACACTTGTAAATTTAGCCCAAAAATTTAGAAAGAATTTAAACTTAAAAAAAAATATACCGGAAATATACTTAAAAAAGAACTTTCAATTAATATTAATAAAAGGGGTTCAACGTTATTTTGTAAGGGTGTTTACACAGGGTGCGAAGTCAAACGTTCTCCGCCCGCGTCGTTTCACGTGGACTGAACGCTGGTCAAAATACTGCCTTCGCTTTGGGCGGTCGCTGGGCAACGGCTAATCACCACAAATAAAACTTTCATACGCCGTCATGTAGCCACTTATAATTATATACCTTCCCATAAATTGGGAACTGTACATAAATTTTACCTTAAGTTCAATACGTTAATGGCTGAAATCTATTCATTTTCTTCCGCGTACTATTCGTAACGGGTAATTTTTACCCGAATGCCGAAGGAGGGTTAGGTATGTTATTCGAGCGTATGTATGTATGTCCATTTCTTTGGCACGCTCTACAGCCCGACCGGCTTGACGGATTATTATGATTTATGAGGTGTCGTTAGATTCGTCTCATAGATTCTCTCATCTCTTTGTGGAAGAGACATAGGCTATATAATTTTTAAATATGAATGATAGAGCTGATACAATTTTATTTTCGTTGTCATAACAATATGGGTATCAAATGAAAGCTACTAAACAGACCATTCTAAAAATGTTGACCTATTATCGTAGAAGGGCAGTGGTGGTCCATTGGAACGGCCGCGACTTACAAGTTGTTGTAGGTCGTGGGTTCGAATCCTGGCAGGCGCTTAACTTTGACCAAACCAGCACGTGGGCGACAGACGACCCCGTGTATGGCATCCTTTCCTTGGTCCACCTGTGACGGGTCAGGCCACTTTTCGGCCGCGGGGATAGGGACCTACCCTGCGGCCTCACTGCGTCCGTCATCAGACGGTGGCTTCCCCGTCCAGGCCGCGGAAGGCAGGGAGAGCGGCGCACCGCAATACCGGCACTCCTCTCCCACCGCGGCCTACAACCCTCAGCTGCGATAATTATTGTAAGGCACCTGGGACGATCCATACGACATCGCGGCCCGCCTCAATTGCAATGTCGCCTCTGTTACCAAGCGGCACCGCAACCTACTTGTAGGCCGCTACGTCGTCGGTTTAATCGGCAAAAGCCCTGACGAGCAGCCCCTCCTCGGGTTCCTCTTCGCTTCACCGTGGGTGAAGCCACGGCTACTGAGGCCCCCCGCCTCGACAATGCGGTAATCCACTGATAATCATACCTACATTATAAATTATTTTCTGTGTCGGAATAGAACCTGCTACCCGTAGGTACCTACCTACTATAGAACCTAACCATGTTGGTGCGTAACCTTACTTAAGTCGCAAAAGTAAGCTACCACTATTATATTTGCTTAGAATCTAATTAATTCTTCATAACAATTCTTTAGTCTGGACTGGACTATGCGCGGTTGATGGCAATAGGCTCGCTGGCTCACTTCTCTCTAATCTAACCCGAGCAAAACGTGTGATGTAATGATGTGTTTTAATTCTATAGATAAAAATTATATAGGTTTTGAAAATTATCTATAGCACGCCACCGTATGAGTACCTACTTTGTGGTAGAAGCCAGCTGTTATTTGCTACTTACTAACTTGACTGCCTAATTAGTTTGAATTATAGTAATGTCTACGAAGACTAGTAAGTAACTTGGTAGGTATTCAAAAGATATTACTATAGTGCAGTTTGTACGCAATCAAAATTAATTATAGTTCTCCCCAAACTTCTTGGCCGCATTGCAGTTGGCTTTCCGATGCGCAAGGCACGGATCGGTGCGGTTTTTTGTATGAGATTTACTACTGCGCAGTCATTGTAGTCAACTTCAGGGCAGCCAAGGAGTTTGGCGAGAACTATACCTATGCATTTTCTTTACGCCACTCTCAAGAAAAAATCTACGACTTTACATATTCTCCAAGGCACGCACGGAGCGTGTCCCGACACCACCAACGTCCTAACTCCAGCCTACTTAGAATTTATTTGAGCGAGAAACCTAGTAGCTTTCTGGCCCGATCTAGGATTTAAACTTCTCATGGTCCACAGCCCGTATGAGCCAGTCTCGAGATCAACGAAGAAGTACCGTTTTACCCAGCTGCGCGACGCAAAGGAGGGTAATGTGTTTATCAGTCTATGTATGTATGTTGGTTCCTATGTGGCGTTCTAGACCCCAAACGCGAAGGCCGATTTTGATCATTCTTACCGAACTACGTCAACCGAATCGTCTTAAACTTGATTTTAGGAGCCATGGGTATTGTGGGGATGAGATTGGCAAAATGAAGGATAAGTAGTAACCACTTAACTAAGTGAACTAAAAGTAGGTATTTCGAATAAAAATTATACAACTAATAAGTTAACTTTTTTTATTACGAGAAACCACAATGTTTCAACGAAAAACGATAACCGTATGGATACGGCGCACTTACTTAGGCAACTGAAATTAGGTAGCCAATTCTTTGTCATTACAAGCAGGTTCCAAGAGATAAAAATTAAGTTATGCATACTATCGCCATAAATTGCTGTTTTGACGAGACTTAATAATATTTGGAAAAAAATCGAAATGAGCGCATTTTATTGCTAGTTTAAGTTGATTTGGTTAGTGTGCAACAGCCCTGTTATAATAGGTACGGTACATACACAGGGAGGTACTCACTGAAGGAAGTCAGATTGAGGTCAACATAAATTTATTTTTAAGTAACCAATTACAGTACCTAAGTATAATTAAAAAGAAACAATTAAAATATACAAAATTAACAAAGTAAGAAATAAAACATTTAAAAAAAGTTCACTTTCAAAAATCCCTCTCACAGAACTTCTGACATGCCAATAAAATTTTCATTGATTTATCTGCAAACAAATTAATGCCAGAATCATCTTATTTCTCTGTTCTAAGTCCCAATTGTATGTAGGGACTAGTTTTCTTTTTATTAAATCAGCATCAACAAAACTTTCCAAAGACCCAAATTGGATAGCCTCGGACTTAACATAAATGATGCTAATCTCATACAAATAAAAGAAATAGATAATGTAATAGCATTTAATATATTCTTAATAATATAAAATATTTTATAATAATTAAAAAGTACTACCCAGGTATACAAGATTTATTTACAAACTCAAACTGTACCTGGGGCAAACAGTTTAACACCTCTATCAAATAATTTAAAAAGATAACGAGATGGTTTAATGTCCATGATATACAAGTGCTCATTGTCATATTTGAGTCCAGGATATTTAATTGTCAGATGTCCTGACACATCTGTACTCCAACCTGAAGGCAGATTCTCAACCTCCACCACTGTATGAGCTTTATGTGAAAGTAGATTTGACATAACAGATGAAACATCATCCTCAATTGCCTCATTGCAGTGACAAAGAATAAATGAATTATTGTAACTAGTAACAAACGGAATCAGCTCTTGACAAAACTTATTTACTTCTCTAAGAGTGTAATTCAAATCAAACAAGTGTGTAACACCATCCAATATTACATTAACCACATCATGCTTCTGCTGCATAGACAATATTTTTTCTTTCACTTTAGGAAACAATTGCGGTAAATTATTTTCAGAAAGTAAAGTTTCAATACAATATTCTGCTAAGTTCAAGTAGTCTACAAGTCCTGTATCCACATATCTTTGCAAGTTGTAATTCATCTTGAGACCCACATTCTGGTAGTGTTGTAAGGAATTATGTGTAGACACTATGATAACAGCACTCTTATTCTTGATGCAATAATTTAAAACACAACTTGTGATAAATGAACTGTCACATCCATTGATTTCTTTTATAACAACTGCTCTACTGGATAATGTTTTATCTAGCTGTAGCAGCTGTACTATGTCTGATGACATTCTGGAACAAAATAAATGATTGACTGCACAATTTTCACATACACTTATGAGAAAAAGTGATGGGTAATAGGTTTAGCAAGTGATTACGACTTCAGTTTCATTATAACCCTCTGTAGCGGACGATAAGCGCAACGCAGTCATTACTGGGTGTTTTAAAACACTGGCCGCGTGTTCATATGAAAGGCAAGCTCCGCGCGACCTTAGCCAGTACTCAGTAGGTGCTCGTTGGTTTACCGGTATTAACATTTCACGGCTGGATTTTGTTCTAAAAGTACACAGTAGTTATTTTCGTAATATGTGTTCCTAGTGATAATTTAAAAACACCTTGAAGTTTTACAGTTAATTTTTATTCACTTACAGGAAGTGGGAATTGAGAAACAAGAAAAGTAAGTACCTTTATCATTTATTGTTCATCTAAATATTCAAAAAGTTCACAGAATGATGGAATAAAGAGAAATTTGCCAATAGAATTTTAGTACACCAAACTGATAACAACCTTGAAAATAATAAAATATGATTGAAGGTTAAACTTGGTTTTAGACAGAGTACAGTTTTTTTTATAGGTTATTTCGTTACGTCAAGTCAACTCTTCTCATCTTTGTTGACGTTAATGTCATGCATGAGGACTAGCTAGCTACATATCAGTAATCTGTGATGAGGACTGACGAGTAAAACTAAGAAAACGTCATTCGTTCAAGTTTGGTCATTCGTAGTTTCTTAATCGTCAAGATAGAATTATAGCACAAAATAGAAAGCGCGCCGCAGCTTAAAATGATGATAGATAGAATAAAGTCAGAGACTTTGGTATTTCAAAATTCAGTGACATTCGATTCGGATACTAAAAGTACTGAGTGAGGACTATATTTGATAGAACGCAGTGCCATCGGCCGGATCCCGGACTCAGATCGGCTTTAGGGTATACTATACTATGATTGAGTGAGGCCCTCAAGTTCAAAACGTACCTAACGTCATGCATAAAACCCCATTATTCCCATTTATTATGAACTACCGCAGTGTGTAAATATCTCTATGAAGAAACCAAACACAGCAACTCTAGATTATTCATGGTCAGATAGAAAACCAAACGTCATTACATTACACGTCATTCATTATGTCAAATGTCAAGCAAATCCAGAATCCTTGAGCAAACGGAAATTATTTTTTTTAGTGTCAAACATTAGGTAGTCGAGTATGGACGTTACTTTTGAGTTGGAAGGAGAAATCGCATTTATAACGTTAAAAACTAAGGCTTGTTTCTTTCATTAAAACGTCGCCTGGGATATATTTACAACAAGTAAGGCTAGTTTAATTTTTATAGCTTTGGCATACAGTTACTATTTACGAGTCAACAAGCAAATCCGATAACTCAGAATGTAAATAAAACTACAATCAATGATAAGGTATTGATAGAACAGTGGATAACTAGATACATACTAGTTACTTAAAATTACACCGAAGTTTTAGTTAACTTTCTTTGTATAAACCCTGATAAACGCACTGACAAGTTTTGTAAACATTGCCATGATTTTCAGATCACACAATGAATAAGGAAGTGAGAGTATCAAAATGGTATTTTGGGGGATTGGCATCAGCTGGAGCTGCATGTATCACACATCCATTGGACTTACTGAAAGTTCAGATGCAAACCCAGAAGGGAAAGAATATCTCTATGGTCCAACTGGTTGGAATAGTTGTCAAAAATCAAGGTACATGAAAATTATTGTATTAAACATACGATTTTAAAATAAATTCAGCCAGTGTCTTAGTGAAACTGACAATTAATATAAATTCTCTAAATTATAAACTACTACCTCTTTACCCGCGTCTTCGCTCTCGGGGCCCACCCTACAGAACCCGTTGATTTTTGGGGATAAAAAATAGCCTATGTCTCTCTAAAATAATGTAGCTTTCCATAGTTGAAAGAATTTTTATAATTGGTTAAGTAGTTTTTGAGTTTATCCATTACAAAGTAACAAACGATCAAATCTTTGCCCTTTATAATAATTACTAGCGGATGCCTCGCGATTTCACCCGTGTAGTTGCGTTCCCGTGTGAATACGATAAAAAGTAGCCTATGTTGCCCGGGGATAGTGTAGTTTCCCAACGGTGAAAGAATTTTTGAAATGGGTCCAGTAGTTTTTAAGTTTATTTGTTACATACAAAAATACAAATCTTTCCTCTTTATAATATAATTATTAGTATAGATATAGTGTAGATGTAGAAAACATTAATTCCTGTTAAAATTATGAACTTAAATATTACTTTCTAAATTTTATTGATGTTTTCTGCTTTCTGCTGTTGGTGCTGGCTCAATATTATCCAGCACCAACACTGGTTGTAATTATTGACTGAATGAATATGGGTACTAAACAGTGTTTATTTTTAGGTGTCATGGGTCTTTATAATGGTATCTCAGCTTCATTGCTAAGACAGCTAACATACTCAACAGCAAGATTTGGAATATATGAGATGGCTAAACAACAACTTGCTCCGAAAGATGTGAGCATTTGCTTTTATTATTAAACTTTATAGAGGTTCAAAACAGCCTCTGCACTTATTACCTATTACTTAAATAACATGCAATGCTAAAAACTCGACTTTTAAAACACATTTTTGTCGCAACCTGTTTTATGTCACTGCTGGGCATGTTCCCTCATGGCTTTACATTAATATTTCCTTTTTCGAGTTCCATACCCAAAGGGTAAAAATGGGACCCTAATATTAGGGTTCCGTACCCAATGGGTAAAACGGGACCCTATTACTAAGACTCCGCGGTCCGTCTGTCACCAGGCTGTATCTCATGAACCGTGATAGCTAGACAGTTGAAATTTTCACAGATAATGCATTTCTGTTGCCGATATAACAACAAATACTAAAAACAGAATAAAATAAATATTTAAGTGGGGCTCCCATACAACAAAGTTTTTGCGATAATAGTACGGAACCCTTCGTGCGCGAGTCCGATTCGCACTAGGCTAGTTTTGTTTTTGTCATAATTACGTTTCTTTGTAGTAAAACTTGTACTGACAACGTAATTTAAATTTTTCCAGATTCAGAACAGATCACTACATGTACCATCCAAATTCGATAGTTTACAATATACATATATGTTTTATCAGTAAAGAGTTTATAATCTCATGTGGTTTATCATAAAGTGACAGTGTTTACAATAACCTGGTGATATAACCCCTTAATATTTTTCAGGGTCGTCCCATAGCATTTTATATGTCGGCATTTATAGCTGGACTTGGTGGATTTGCCGGAGGGTTTGTTGGTAATCCTGCAGATTTAGTCAATGTGCGAATGCAAAATGATGTCAAATTGCCACCTGAACAAAGAAGGAAGTAAGTAATAATTTTGATTTTTAGTTCTAAATATTTTTTTCTAATAAGTTGTTATAGGAAGAAGCCATAGCTAATTAATGGTTAGTTGTAGGTATGGTAATGGTTGTATGGTGGTTGGTAGTAGTTTGCTGGTGCCCATCTTTAAAAACAAAGGTGATGTGCTGGAGTACAACAACTATAGAGAAATAAAGCTAATGTCACAAGACGGCTGAGAGAGAGTGACATATCTCAGAACCAATTTGGTTTTATGCCTGGTCGGGGTACAACAGATGCCATTTTCGCAATCCGCTAGTTGTGCGAGAAATACAGAGGTGCACTTAACAACATGCACATGGTGTTAGTTGACCTCGAGAGGCATACGACCGAGTGCCTCGTGAGGTTTTGTGGTGGGCCCTTAAGGTCGAACTAGTCGACGGCACGAACTATTTTGTGCGCGGGGTTAAAATGCATGCTATCTTATCCAACAACACGTGCGAAAGAAATAGATGCTGTGAGGAGCAGTAAGAAGCTAGTTTGCGTACGAATTAGCACTTTTGCAAATTTGTATCGAAGTGGATGATGAGTTAGGACGAAAACGAGCACGCGAAATTTTATAAACAGACCTTTGGGAGTCTAGATATCATGAAAAAACGACTGAATGTATATTTCTAAAATAACATTATTTGCATTGTTGAATTACTAATCTATCCCTGTATGGAGGCCGTTTTGCAATTTTCCTTCTTCATATGGTATTTATTTCCGCCCAAAGATGCGTTAAAATTAGTGTTGAAATATGGAACTTTCAACGCTCATAACTTTCAAATACATTATTTTTTTACATTTTTGTTTCCATACAGGACTAGATAATGATGAGACAAATTGATATATGTTTTTATTTTGAACGTACATCGTCAAACAGTGGAGTAATCTCTAGACTACGTTTGTATGGAAGAATTTTCGACTAGTGTATCCTTAAGAAGAAAGGTGTGCCTGGAAAGTATGTACACTTGATCCAAGCGATGTACAGTCAATGCAGTAACCAAGACCGGTCTACAGTGGGCAGTACTGGCAGCTTCTGTGTGGCAGTCAGCTTGCACCAAGGGTCGGCTCTCAGTCCCTACTCGAAATCATTAGTATCTGTGAAAACGACATTCAGTCCTATTTTTAACAAACTTCAAAAAGGCGGAGGTTCTCAATTTTAACTGAACCCTGTCCCTGTACTGTGTCCTGTTGTGTGTACTGTACTGTGTCGTCAATCCAAAAGTAAAATACTTGGCAACAGTTTTCAATTCCGTATTTTATTTCAGCTACAAAAATGCTGTTCATGGTTTATGGCGAGTAGCGACTACTGAAGGCATAACACGACTTTGGGCGGGCGCCACGATGACCTGCAGCCGAGCAGCCCTCATGACTATAGGACAACTTGCCTTTTATGATCAGATCAAGATGTTACTTCTCACCACTCCATATTTCGACGAGAACGTCGTAACTCATGTCACATCGAGCTTATTAGCGGTAAAGATATTTTAAACTTATTTAAAATATGGTTCATAACGCCTAGTTGACACTTCCCAAGGGCTGGCTTTTACCTTGGTCAGAGAATAAGCATTGCCATACAACGTAACAATGCTGCCAGTCTTTTGGGCACATTACCAGTGGACAACGATGTGGAGGAGTTTTTCGACGCCATATTTTAGTTTAGTATATTTTTAGGTTTAGTTAGTGAGTAGTTTTTGGTTTGAGTGTAAATGTTTGTAGTCTTAGTTAATCAAGTATTTTATACACTGTACTTGTATCTATGAAAAAAAAGACCACAAACTTTTGAAAAAAAAAACTACACAACTTAATTTGTTTCTCTAGAGAGTGACAATATTTTTTTATATTTCCAGGGAGGTGTAGCAACAACTATGACACAACCTGTGGACGTACTGAAAACACGTGCCATGAACGCCAAGCCAGGCGAATTTAATGGCATATTCCATATCATCACCAGTACAGCCAAGGAAGGCCCCCTTGCACTCTTTAAAGGATACATTCCAGCATTTGTTAGGCTTGCGCCTCACACTATTTTAACATTCGTATTTCTAGAACAATTGAGAACGAGATTTGGTTCGATCAAACAAACAGAAATTTTAACCATCTAAATGTTACTGTCAGAAGTAGGACACATACTTTTTCATAGTTTTGTAGTGGTTTTAGACAATGTGTGCTGACTAGAACTTATAGGTGCATTTAGTTTTTCTAGTAAGTCATATATTTTTACAACATAAATAAGGTAGTTGCTTTCATAGGTGTTGAAACTAGGCTTGACTGGTCCATTGGACAAGTGTCTATCATGTCATGATTTGATGACTGACCAGACGAAATACACTTTCCTGTGACAGTATGGTTAATCCTATGGGTAACAAATGCAAAAGAATAGAAACAAAATGTCTGCTTCATTATTAAATTGAATAGGCAACCCTTAAATAAGGTTTATAAGGTTTTAAATCGATTGCACTGGCTGATTTTGTTACAAGAATCAAATTCTGTAAACAAAAGAAAACAATGCAGTCTTTTTGTTTTTTTTTATGAACAAGATACTGAGCCTCTATTTTTTAAATAATTTATTTATTAACTCGGCTCGGTTTCGTCATCTTTAGGATTGACCTAGAACAGTCTGGAAATAAGATAAAATATTCTCGCGAATCATGTGAGAATTTCTATAGTTACCATTTTTTTTTTATGAAGTTTTACAAATAATTTGTTATTGATATATTTAGAAATGGAATTGGGCACGTTATTTTAGGTTACTTGGAGATTATTTTATTTTGAATTAGGCATAGAAATCGATCGCCATTTATGCTATTTCGTCCATTTGCAATCTCGGGTCGGAAATACCGTATTTTTATTTTGAAACTGGTTTTACTTACTCGACTTTGTCGGACCTACGCCTTGCCAATAGATATAATAAAGAGGCTACCTAAAGAATAAAGGCTATTGAAAGATATTATACATATTAAAATTGCTCAATAAACATTGAAACACTATAGGTACCGGCACGACTTAAGAGCGCTCGGCGAAAGTGGTGGGGTGATTTGCACATGTTCATATTCACATAAAATTACTAAGTGTGATTTGAACTAATTATTTGTTTGTAGGTAGATATTTAGAAGAATGGATATTTAAATAGCTAATTTTATCACAGTGTGGTTTAGGCACATTAGCGTATCATCATATAAAGAAATGCTTAATCTTTAATTACGGATATAAATACGTCACTAAATTTAATATAGAAAGAAAGAAAAACACAGTTTCATGTAAGTTTTTCGTGCTTGCCTCTTTAACACTTTTTTTTCGGCATCTTTTATAGGCAACGTAACGAATGAAATTGTTAAAAACCATACAACGGAACTTCTTATTTAACACAATAATGAGCGCGGCGAGACGGTGGGAGGCAACACTGGTAGTCTCCGGCGCCGGCCGCTTCACCGTTGCACCTCACTCCCCCCGCCAAACAGACCCAATATGCGACTTCTCGAATCGATTCAAGGTCAGCCCTCTTAAACCGCGCCGATACCTGTACCTAACTAATAATGTTAACCCCATAAAAGGTATTCAGCTTTTATGTATTTGTAGTTAGGTGTAATATGATAGTTTTGTAACAGTAAATAATTTAAAATGTAATGAATAACAGAGTTAGAATAAAAAAAAAAAGATTGCACAATCTGTTAAGGATTTTAAACATGAACTTAGATTATTAATTATTTAGCGACTTATTCTATGTAGTGTCTTCAAACGATCTTAACTTGATAATTTTATTATTGGCACGTAGAATGTACTATCTGTCCCTGTAAGGGCCAAGATACTGAGTTTTTAGATGCGTTATGTTCTGGGCTGTGTTGTTAAGAAATAATGTTATGTTTATATTGTGCCAAAATGATATCTTTTACAAAAATAGGAATTTCATGGTTTTTAAAACACTATTCCATTATAATACGACAGTGGTTACAAACTACTTTTTAGAATTTATTTTTGGATGTATTTTTTGATGATTTGAGATACATAGGTACATTCCTCAACAACAGTATTCAAATACACAATATAGGTAGGTACTGTTATTTACGTGTTTTATATAGAATTGACGACTACCAATTGTAAATTGTTTACATGTCTGTTTAAGTGATGTTTACAACAAGTCATCATGGCAACTAATGACTCCTTCATGCACTTTGTAACATTCCAGAGCCGAATATTAAAATTTAGGCACATTAAGGAGTCTGTAAAACTATTGCCTTTATTGCCATTCAAAACTGACGCCTATTTTCAGTAACACTAGGAAACTCCTCCATAGTGTTAGTGAGCACTTGGAATTTCAACCCTCGATGCTGAGCAGAACGTTGAAAATCCAACAGCGCACTGTTATTTAGATATTTATTGTGTCATCTAGTGTTAGTGAAGACTGGCATAAATGACTTGAACAGTATCTGTCTAAGACTAAGATAAGCAGTGTTCAATATTATAAGTAAAAACAGCCTTATTGTCAGCGAGGTAGAGTATCTCTTATTATTGTAACTTATGTAACCTATACACAAGTATTTACTTCACGGTATGATTTGTCAGAATACTTATAAATGGCAGCTGGTGCGTGTTAAGTATGATAAATATATAACACCTGTGTTCATCCTACATAGAATTCTTCCATTCAAGTGTCCTAAACCTATTACAATTAGAATTGTTATTTAAAAATTATGACATACCTGTTATAGGTACCTAAGTTACTTATATAAGTAAATTATTATATGAATGTTATATGCGTGTATGTTCTTAGTACCCAAGGTATTAAATGTTTGACATTAGACTTAGCTAATAGTTTCTCCCAAAAAATTATAACTTATTTTACTACTCAATTAATATAAATTCCTGAGTTAAATAGTCACAATTTGTAATCTTTATGTCGTTTTTTTTTGTATGAATTTATTTTATGTATATTATATTGTTACTTAGTGTTGTATGTTGTAAAGGGAAATGAAAGACTTTCCATCAGTAGTCGAATAAAAAATAAATGTGTCCAATTAGTCAAATAGGACTTTATCTAGGCGTGAAGATCTGGAATGCCTTTTTGAATTGCGGTCCCTAAACTTTCCCAGAGCATTGTGCTCTGCACAGGCCATATTTTGAACATATTATTCATTACCAACTTCCCCTCTTACAGAGAGGAGACCTGTGTCCCATCAGTGGGAACCAATAAAAAAACAAATGACGGAGACTGGTTCGAAAACTTCGAGTTCAGTACGCTCTCATCTGTATCCTGTATTCTCGCTTAACTGTATAACTCGTATGAAAGGCCAAGAGAAAAATACAACTTCGACTAATAATCGAGTTTCCTTACTTTTCGCCCCTAAGCAAAATAAATACAGGATAAACGCAGCCATGGGCATCATGACTGTGTATCTGTTTTTTTAGAACGGGCAGTAAACCGCTTGCGCCTATAAAATATATGCAAAGATAAAGGCTAATCCTTAAGTTCGAATCATTCGGTTTCGGCACAAATCGGCAAAATCTAAATACAATATGGTGGACGGCCCAAGATGGCGGACTATTTATTTTTTGTGCACTGCCAGGATATGGGTATCATGAAAGGGTTTGCTGAGAAGAATACGAAAAAGATTTTTAAAGTTTCCGGATCATTCATTGCACTTGGTAAATTCAGAAAGCCATTCTGGACGTTTACGCCCGACCTTACTGTGTAGATTTCGATCTATTTTAGATTCCATTGTGGTGGTTGTATATTTAAATAAATTCTTGTTACGAATCCTTGTGTTTATGTTTTATGCGTATCCTTTCTTTAGCCCCATTCGCTTATAGGTAAAAATATGCGGGTAATTGTGTAACACACAATCAGTTCAACAATTCGTTGCCTGATGAGTGGGTACCGACTTTTCTCAAATATAATATATCGCCCGTCCAATTGTCGGTTATGGTAGCCAATTTCAACGAAGATTAGCCAAATACGCAGAAGATACAACTATTTTCTTTGAATGCAAATTTCCATTGCCATCAATTATTCGATTTATCGTGTATAATAATTTGAATTCAGAACTACTAAGTACTTTATTTTTATTTCCTGTGAAATATATAGAGCTGTAAAAATAGCAGCGAACCTAACCGAAACCTGTCTGGGTCGCGGATGAATTCGAAAGAGAGTTACCGCGGCCCTGGCATAAGCAATTGAAGGAACACGGGTGGGTTTTAGTCAGTTTAATCAGACGAAAAAGGCTAGTTACGTCGGCACGGTTTCTTTTTAAGGGATGAGCCATCTGTATGCCAGTTAATATTATCTGTGGTATTGGTTTATAAAAAAAAAATATAACGCAATAAATTAGGGTGCAGGTTCAGGCGCTGTACTTTAGTGTAGCAATCGAATCGCTTGCATTGCATCGCCATTGCAAGCTTCAGGTCTCTTTTATCTCGGCGTAATTAAAAACACCACATGTCTTTAAATATCATTTATTATAACTTGTGTGACAAACTTATAAATAACGTGTGCATCAAAACATCGGCACTAAAATTAGTGGTGGGATCGTGTCATTAGGACAACTTGTTTAATAGTCAAATACATTAATTAAATAAAAAACAAGTTTTTAACTGAAGAATAAAAAAGGCTGTTTGACATATTTTCTATACTTACAAAAGCTGTCAAACCAGCATTTTTATTCCTCATGTAAAAGTTATGTAACTATTAAAAAGTCGGTCCTTAAAATCATAATTTATCTAACATCTAACGTATTCTACCATAAATAGAGATTATAAAGTCAAATGAGAATTCGAATTTTAAATTAATGTATGTCTCCTTATTTGTACAATGATAGATCATTCGCTCCGAAGCTGTTTCGCGCTTGCTCGTAGCATGAGGCTCTGGCCGGCCGGTTCTATCAATATGGTTGCAGGGCCTTGCATCCAAGGCTCGCCGTCCACTTGCATGGCACAAGATCCTTCCAATTCAATCTGAAATAAGCAATAAAATAAAGTTTATATTAATGGACAATCTTAAAAAAGATTATCCATCGTGACATTCGTACTAATAAACTTAATTAATACCAGCCAACCAATCGTTATTGGAAATTACGTTCGCCATACGCGAGTGCTCCGCTCGGGCATTTGTGTTTGTGTATATTTCGCGAGCAGCGACGTATTTTGACGGGAGCGTGTCTAGGTATCTGCAGGGAATCATCTCGCCCCAGACCACGTCATCATCTGCCTAGCCTTTTCCCAACTATGTTGGGGTCGGCTTGCAGTCTTACCGGATTCAGCTGAGTACTAGTATTTTACATGGAGCGACTGCCTATCTGACCTCCACAACCCAGTAACTGGGTAACACGATACCCCTTGGCAAGACTGGTGTCAGATCTCAGGCTTCTGACTACCCGTAACAACTGTCAAAGATCTTTAAAAGACAGCCGGGACCAACGGCTTAACGTGCTTTCCGAGGCACGGAGGAAACTCGGTATGTTGAAATGGTCACCCATCCACGGACCGACCTCGTCAAGCGTTGCTTAACCTGGAAGATCGAACCGTGCGGCTGTTATTATTTAGCCACGAGCTCCTCTATTATATATATATATATAGAGACCACGTCCCTTATTATATATATTTTACCTTATACCCCCCGACCACACACGGGATTGAACGACCCCAGTAGTCCACCGCGGGAATCAATTTGAGTATTAGTTGAAAGTTCACTTTCCACCTGTCCGACAGGAACCGGTATCTCAAAGAACAGACGCCTAGCTACCGCTGCCGCATATCGCGGTTTTGCGGGTACGGACCTTGTAGGATCCACGAGTCGCAATATTGCTATGTTGCCAGTGTTCGGCTCTTGGCTTTGTGATCCGTAGGCCTGTATTCAACAGTCACCTTTCAATCAAAAAAGACTAAATCAAAATCGGTTCTTCCGTTTAGGAGCTATGATCCCACAGACAGATACCCAAATCCACAAAAACACAGGTATACACATCAAACTTATAACACCCCTCTTTTTTCCAACAGGGGTTAAAAATGACAATTTGACGGACGCGGTCGCTATTTTGCTTACGAAAGCTATCTTTCGCTATTTTCTGCAGAACTTTATGTTCAAATGTGTTTTGAAGCCATAATTGAAATACTAACAACGAAATACCTCAGCGCCAGGTATTTGAAATACAAATTACATGTTTACGAAGTAATTGAATTACAAATACGTATTTGTATTTCAATTACGTACCACGCGCTGCCTAGCCCTGCTTATTAAAAATTTCATGCTCGCTACATACATACATCCTACTTCTATGGTTCTACAGCTTTTTTGTATAAGTCGACAAATTTACTTTCATGTTCGTATGAGAGTGCTAAAGAACACTATTCCAGGTGAGGTGCTGCAGATGCACCCCTCTGAAAATAATCCTGCCGGCGCCCGTGCTCTTATGTACTAGGAAGGTAATCGAAAAAAAAAAGACTTCCAAAGCAAAACACTAAAAACAACAACAACTATCGAATCGAAAGTTATTTTTGCACTTTTTATTGTTTTGCTTTGGATTCGTTTTTTTTTTTTTTTTTTTTATTTAATTTTGTCTTTACCAATCGATACTGTTGCATGTAGCCATTGAGCTAGGAAAAATATGGAGGCGCCGCGATGTTCTATACATACATTAGCTTATACAAATATGAGTGAAATACGATACAGAATGTGAAACATCGTTATGTTTCATTCTTTCTAATGTAGTAATCGTATTTGACAAAAGAGACGACAATATTTCAGTTGTTGCTCATTATGGCAACATTTTGTTATGACGTAGTGACAGTTGTAGGTACGTGCCATATTCGCCATTTTATGTGATGAATTTTGTGGTTGTGTTCGTGGTAGTCCTGCTGTCAAATGGTTGTTTACTTTTTGTATTATTAATGTGTGTGTGTTCCGTGATTGACACAACCATATAATCGGCAGCCATTTTATGTGACATTTTAAGGTATAGGTAGGCACGTTTTTTTGTAGGTATTTCCAGTCCATACTATTTATTATGTCTATGCATGTAGCGGATCGACCCTACACGGGATTTAAACGACCCAAATTTAACGGTATATTTACCTTAAGGCTAGAAGCCTGAGCAAAACGGTAAGGTTCCGCCAACCCACACTGCAGTCTCGCAATGTGGAAAGATGATGAGATTCCAACTACCTGCAATTGTACAAATTTAATAGTTAAAGTAAAAAAAATAGTTCAGATACTATAAAACCCGACTGCACAAAAATCACGCTCTAAAAAGTTTGAAACAAGAAAATGTTCTCATCTGAAATTGTTATGTACAAACTATTCCGTAAAGGATAACCGTGGTCGTATGCCACCTATCGTAACGACACTATACATTCTGCGAAGTGGCATACGACCACGGTTAGCCTCTAAGAGACGGCGCGTGCAGAGCAGTAAGGCGCAGGCAACATAGAAATGGGGTCGGGCGCGGACAAGGCACGGGCGGCTTCCTATTCCATTCTAATTTCAAACAAAATGCATGGAAATAAAGCGCAACTTAGGACACACGGTATGTCGTTGCTTGGACTAGTAGTGTTCAAAGTTGCTATATGACAATAACTTGCTTTATGCTAAAAGCTTTATATTTTAAGCGCGTTATTTTACAAGCTTTATTATAACGCACGGGCGCGGGGCGGGAACGAATAAAGCAAGCGCGATGACTGATAACTGCAGCTCCTACCCTAACTTTAATTAAACTTGTTGGACAGGCAGCATGCTTAAAGATCTTCTAAAGATCATCTTTTTTAGGAATTTATTACGATAAAATGAGATACAGCCTGGTGACAGACATACAGACAGACAGACAGACCGTAGTCTTAGTAATAGGGTCCCGATTTTACACTTTGGGTACGGAACCCTAAAAATGAGTACTTTCCTTCAGTTTGCCGTATGTAATTACTTCCCATAGTGTGATTCTTATTGCCCTTCTGCCCACATGAAAAACTTCACCTGTATAACTAGGTAGCTTCTGCCCACTTGAAAAACTTCACCTGTATAACTAGGTAGCTTCTGCCCACTTGAAAAACTTCACCAGTATAACTAGTTAGCTTCTGCCCACTTGGAAAACTTCACCTGTATAACTAGGTAGCTTCTGCCCACTTGGAAAACTTCACCTGTATAACTAGGTAGCATCTGCCCACTTGGAAAACTTCACCTGTATAACTAGGTAGGTACGTACCTCAAGTTTTCCGTCTTGAATGCTCTGTTCGTCCACGTCTTCTTCGTTGCCCATACCTACAATAATAAATAAATAATAAATCTTTATTCAGATATTACAAAAGGTAAAAAAAAACAGTTTAAATCTTAGATAACTAATGTAGGTATAATAATGTAAGATGCCTGTACTAGTTAATCCTGTATCACAGGCTGTAGGAGCTCTAAATATATGCTTATCGTAGGACAACAGAATTTTAACCATATTTAACATAATATATGAAGTCTAAAAATAGTGGTAAGATTTTATAAGTTTGGAAATTAATTTTAATTTACTTAAAACTATAAACATAAAACTAAATTACTAGGTCATAATATTACATAATATCTTATTTACCTATATTGCAAAAAAGTGCACTTTGATTACACATAACTAAAGATTGAGAAATATTTGCTAAGCAGAATTGTGAAGTCAACATTGCAAAATTAAAACATAGGCACTTAATTTTTGCAGCCAAAGACTAATGAGCTTAGCCAGCAACAAATTGATGGTTAGTAGGCCATTGCAGTGTCAGCCGCAGACGTTCAACGCGTGTGACCTTGAGTATGACGTACTAGACGCCCTCATAATCGATAGAGTTGATGTGCCTGTATTCCGCTATTTTCCTAGCAGGGCACTCAGGGTCTCCCGTTTTGTGATTGTTGGGCTTTTTAAATCGCGAACAAGTTGCGCATTTCGATGAGTCCGCTTTCTTAGTGCAATCAGACACCGAGTGTCCAGCTTCACCGCAGTGAGCACACACAGAGTTGACCTCTCTGCATGTTTTTGCTGCATGACCATATAATTGGCATTTGTAGCATCTGGTAACCAGAGTGAAGTCCCTAACAGGGCAGGACGTCCAATTTATAAACAGCCTTGATGTGGAAATTAGGGCTTTACGTATATTGGCTGGAATTTCAATAACGTAATTACAGCTCGACGCATCTTTCCTTCCAGATTTGTGGCTTAATTTAACAGAGGCCAGAAAGGACTCCATGGACATCTCTGGCAACTTGTCGGGTATGTTCTGCTCGTAAATGCACCTAAAGACTTCAGTTTCAGCCAGGGAAGACGGCACTCCTACAATAACGATCCGTGGTTTGCGCTTGTTGGGCTCATCGGCGGTTAGTCCAGATGTAGAAAGCTGGACGGCGTTCTTGATTTTCTCGGCGTCTTGCTTGGTCTCTGTGCTAATAATAACACCTCCAGTTTTGGTCTTGCGGACACCTCGTACATGCAGCTTCATTTGATCAGGTCGTATGATTTTTGTTACCATGTCTTTTGTTTCATCACTGGACTTGAGTTTGTCACTAGGATAAATGACCACAGAGCTTAAATTGTTAGGTCGAACGAAATCATTTGATCCCTTTTTCACCATGTCGGCAAATGAAACATTACCCGCAGTGCCAGAGTCCTTAATCGTCTGCTTGAGCTCTGAGATGTGTTCCGTCAAATTGCGCTTTTCTTTTAAGGCATCAATAATGTCGTGTGCTACAATTGCTTTCTGCTTCAGAGATTGGTATAGGACTGCCATCTGAGAGGTGCCAGATCCTATTTTACGACACAAGTTAGAAATTTTCAGTTTCTGTTCCGAGTTTAGTTTGCCATCCGAGGCAATAGAGCAAACCTCATTTAAGTGCTGCTCTATAGTTGACATCCATCTTTGTATGTCGGGCGTGGATGCGACTTCAATCGAGAAATCTGATTGGGCTGGGATTTGCGTCGTCGACTTCGCTGGCGAGGTGGAGGCTTGAACTCGGCCGCTTGGATTACAGGAACTGTTATCCATTTTATTTGATAGTCACTTCACTGTTTCTAAGTTTTCATTATAATGTTTACAAAAGTACACAGTAGGCACAAATGTATACAATAAAGAAGGTCACTATTATAAATGTTTTAATTAAATATTGCTAACGAGCACGTCTGTATGCTACGAGCGAGCGCGAAAAATATATAAGTAGATAGCTTAGATTATGGACGAATTATAAAAAAGCTAAGCGATCTATTTTATCCAGTACTTTGGCTTTACGAAACTAGCATCCAAGCAAAGTTTTTTTTTTTTTGTGAACATGACATAAATCAGAAGCTTATTTAAATATATAATGACTCTTCTAGGACTAGACCCAAGCCGGTCTCTAGACCGGTCAGCCTTCAGAGTTATTAACAATAAGTTACATGTCCGTAAGAACAGGACGTTCGCCATACGAATCGATATCGATACCATGGCACATCTAATTAGTTTCGATAGAATCCTATTTGAGCCGGTAATGAAGGTTATGTTGTGTGTACTAACTCCAAAGGTCGACGCCGGCGCCCCAGGAGGGGATGTTGAGCGCCACGAGCGCCTGCAGCGGCGGCAGCGCCAGCGGCTCCTGCGCGTCGCCCAGGCGCACGCGCAGGCGCCGCTCCAGCTCCAGGCAGCCGCCCGCGTCTAGCGCTCGTCCCACGCCCAGGAACAGGTACGCTATCTGACCAGTGACCACACATACATACATTATTCTGTTTTTTATTCTGCTATTAATAGTAGATTGTTGCATCGAGCGCAAAGTGAGTTATTAATGCATGAGTGTTATGTTGGTGCCCGAGCGCACGCGAGGGCACTAAATTAACACGAGTGCATTAATTACTCACTTCAGCGAGGTGCGTAATCTACTTTTCTTTCAACTACCAATCTACCTCTCATCTATTTCCATTTTTTTATACTTTTCTTGCTAAATATGAAGTACCTGCCTATCAAAGTTTTACAATGGTACAAAATGCGGGGCATTTTTTTCACCTAATTGGTTTTATACGCCGATTTTTTTTCTCAGCCAGTACTCGTACCACGCCAGTACCTTTTTCGATCTACTGCATATATTTTATATTAAACTTAATGGGAGACATTAAACCTCTGTGGTAAATTTATATCTAAACTAGCTAACCCCCGCGGCTTCGCTCTCGTCAACTGGCTACCAATCTACCTACCCTGCCTTCCTTACCTACTCTGCCTACCCTGCCTAGCTTATCCTGCCTACCCTAACCTGCCTAGTCTAACCTGCCTACCCTCCCTACTCTACCTTCTCTACTTACTCTACCTAATTACTTACTCTACCTTCTCTACTTACTCTACCTTCTCTACCTACTCTACTTACTCTACCTTCTCTACCTACTCTACATACTCTACCTAATTTATCTTCTCTACTTACTTTACCTTCTCTACCTACTCTACCTTCTCTACCTACTCTTCTTTCTCTACCTTCTCAACCTACTCTACGTTCTCTACCTACTCTACCTTCTTTACATACTCTACTTACTCTACCTAATCTACTTACTCTACCTAATCTACCTACTTAACCTACTCTACTTACTCTACCTTCTACACCTACCCTACCTACTCTACCTTCTCTACCTACTCTACTTACTCTACTTACTCTACCTACTTTACTTACTTTATCTTCTCTACTTACTTTACCTTCTCTACCTAATCTACCTTCTCTACCTACTCTACCTACCCTACCTTCTCTACCTACTCTATACTCTACCTACTCTATACTCTACCTACTCTATACTCTACCTTCTCTACCTTCTCTACCTATTCTTCCTACTCTACTTACTCTAGCTTCCTTCTCTACCTACTCTACTTACTCCACCGTCTCTACCTACTTTATCTATTCTACCTACTCTACCTACCCTAACTACAGTCTACTCTTTGGCTTTATAATATAAGTTTAGATAAAATATACAAAACAGTGCATTAAAGTAAAACAGTGCAACAATGAGATTTCATATAACTTTTCTGCACTGTTTTGGTTCTAAGCAATAAATACGTACTTTGTGATCAGTTTTGTAGTGATTAATGATAACATTACTACGTAGTTGGCAGAAAACTTATTATCTATACCAACATTATAATGAGGAAAGATTTTTTTGTTTGTTTGTATGTTTGTTAGTACCGAATAGGCTGCAAAACTACTGGACCGATTTCAAAAATTCTTTCACCTATGGCAATAAGCCCGAGTAACATAGGCTATAATTATGACGGGAGCGTAGCCGCGGGGGTTATTTCTAGACTGGAATTTCTCATTAGCAGACCGGTGTTTGGATTTGTTCCCGGTTGATGAAAATAGGCTCAACCCCTTTTTAGTGAAAGTAATTCATTCATATCTACTACACTACAGTATTCTCTCTCACCTATCTGCAAGGAACATCTACACTTAGACATAATAGTAGATTATTAACCAAGGGGATAAAGCAGTGTCTTCTGTCGCGGGTGACGATTTAAATCGCGAGCGTAACGAAGTACCCGAGGTTTACTCCCGAGCGTAGCGAGGGTGTTAAAAACTTAAATCACGAGCGAAGCGAGGGATTTAAGACGAGTCCTGAGTGTAGCGAGGGATTTAAGTTCACCCAAGACTAAGACAGCTTTATCACCGAGGAAAATACTCTACTTTTCGTACCATTTGCAAAAAAAATAACACAATATAAACTTAACGTTTATGTATTTGCAGAAAACAAAAACGCGGAAAATTCCTAGACTAATATTTTTTTGTCGGAAAAGCAAAGGCATCAAGCTCATACGGCCTCGTCGTTTTTCGTAATTTTATTTAATAATCATAACTGCATAATAAATACGTATTCCTTTTTCAAAAAGATGTATAATGCTTTATTTATAAACTCAATGGTGTAAACACAGATGTAGTTCAGTATAAATTTCGGTAAGTACGAGTATTCCAAATTTAAATCACATTCTCCCCCTAGAGGATGAATGAAATTCAGTACAATTTTCTTTCCCTGTTTTTAACAGATTAAAAATGACTATTGTTATGCTCGCTTTTTGTGGCATAGAATGTCACTTTTTTGAGCAAGTGGTACGAAATAGTAGATTATTAACCAAGGGGATAAAGCAGTGTCTTCTGTCGCGGGTGACGATTTAAATCGCGAGCGTAACGAAGGACTCGAGGTTTACTCCCGAGCGTAGCGAGGGTGTTAAAAAATTAAATCACGAGCGAAGCGAGGGATTTAAGACGAGTCCTGAGTGTAGCGAGGGATTTAAGTTCACCCAAGACTAAGACAGCTTTATCACCGAGGAAAAAACTCTACTTTTCGAACCATTTGCGAAAAAATTAACACAATAATAATATGAGATAAGCATTTATTAAAAATAATGACAATTAAAAGTAAAATAAACTTAACGTTTATGTATTTGAAGAAAACAAAAACGCGGCAAATTCCTAGACTAATATTTTATTGTCGGAAAGGCATCACGCTCTTTACGGCCTCGTTGGTTTTCGTAACTTTATTTAATAATCATAACTGCATAATAAATGCGTATTCCTTTTTCAAAAAGATGTATAATGCTTATATACAAACTCAATGGTGTAAACACAGATATAGTTCAGTATAAATTTCGGTAAGTATTCCAAATTTAAATCACATTCTCCCCCTAGAGGATGAATGAAATTCAGTACAATTTTCTTTCCCTGTTTTTAACAGATTAAAAATGACTATTGTTATGTTCGCTTTTTGTGGCATAGAATGTCACTTTTTTGAGCAAGTGGTACGAAAAATATATAATTGCAACACTAAGCTAAAGAAATTATAGGTCTACCAGAATCTCATGGCATTTTTTATTTTTTTTAAATTGTGATTTTCATATGGCAATGTCAATTGTCACCTGTCAAATCAAAGTAGTTGATGTGTCAACCGCTGCTGAAATTTTTAGATATTATCTTGAAAATTTGTTATTTATGTGAAAATGTCGAAAAACCCACTTCGATCTCAAGCGAGACATATTGTTTTCAATGTGTATCATAAAATAAGAGAAGAAGAAGGCGTAAATCAAACTCGATCTTTGATTTTAATGTGCGTCGTAGAGTGGACCGGTAAGTTGGACTGACTTGTTTTGATACTTTTAGTTTATTTTATATTTTTCTTACTTAATTTTTATTTCTTTCCATTACTATTTTATGGTAAATCGTAGGTCAAGGCACATCGAATGATGGCCGGAAGGAAATGGCAACAGTAATGTAACTGTTACTCATTCTTCGACAAGATATTGATTTATCGGAGATTGAGAATCTTTGACGTAAGAATAATATTAAGTAGTAATCTGCGCCCTGCAGTGGGACGTGTATATAGTCGGGCGTTTTTGGCGGGATTTTGTCGAGTGAAGTTCAGTGGCTGTTAATATTATTTGCAAATTGATTCCTAGTGGATATTGTGATATATTATTGGTGTAGTTTTGTGTCTCAACTGTCTACGCAACTGGACAATTTGTAAAATCATTGACAGAAGTGATCTCGGGATAGTGGAGCGGAGTATTTTATTGTGGTATTGACTGCCTCTGCAAAGCTTACTGGGAAGACTGGCTCGATACAATTTGCTGCACAAATACTCCAAAAAACATTAGAATCTGTTACATCCGCATTCTAATGCATACTAAAGAATAAATATAAGATCCAAAACTCTTTCCAAAGACGTGGCTAAAAGGTCCTAGCAACCATAAAACTTACATAAAAAAAGTATATATAGACTGATGATGAATGACTATAAATAAGTAACATGATACATTTTATTATTTTTACAGACTTTATACATAAAGAGATTGGTTTTGAATATGTTAAATGCCAATTAAAAAGAACCATTTTGATGGAGAGAGATGACATAAAACTACAAAGATACAAGTTTTTGAAATGTCAGTGGAGTTCATGGAATCGTATTCTAGTTTTCTAGTTCTGAATGAGGTTTTAAGTTATTAGTATGATTTAAATTTTATATAATAAATTAGTACATACATTAATATTCAATTGATTTATTTTTCCTATGTTAAGAACCCGATGTATAACAACATTGTTCATACACATACCTATAATACTCACAGTGGATCTTTGTGTCTCTGAATTGGTTGCAAGACCCCGCACAGTAGCTATTTTTGTGTCAATGTTGAAGGTGAAGATAGCATTGTATAACTGTCTCTTTCACTCGCTTATGTATGTCACATCGTCCTATCTCGCTTACTCTATGCAGTATACTCAATGACAAACTGTTTCTTACGCAATGGTTGGCAGGACCAAGTTCAAAGACACAAAGATCCGCTGTGACTACTATAATATAGATACCTCATGTTCATTGATACTAAAGACATAAATAAAAATTAAACAGTATCAAGATCGTGTAATCCAATTTCCCCAGTATTGCACACAACAAATTTTTATTTCCACATTTGCCATGAGATTCTGGTAGACCTATAACAAAAAAATCAAATAACTTTTATTTATTATGTTTTTTTTTTATTCGTTTTGAACCACCCCAATTATACTTTAGAAAACGCAGACAATTAATAGAATTTATACTACACCTGCTCGGAAAGTACCTTTATACTTTATCAAATTTACGGTAGAAAGTACGTCATTGCATATCGAACAAATATGCGGCGAGAAAACGCATCTGAGCGGGAGAGAAAAGTGTATGAAAAATATTTTTTAATTTTGGGTAAGACTATACGCTGGTAACCTAAATATCAAAAGCCAAAAAGTTTTTACAGTGAGTTTTTATCTCCAAGTTCGCAAAATGACTCTGGCCACTAGCTGTGTGTTGGATGGTGTCAAACAATTTGAAAAAAGAACATGTGAAAATTGCAGACGCCATTGGCGCCATTTTCAATTTGTGTGTTGTTTGAGGATTCAGTTTTCGTAGAAAAGTAAATTCCTCGTAGGTGTAGTATAAAGCACTATGTATCACTCGAGAGAAAGTGCGATTCCCGATCTCGGGTGTTTTAAAGCCCTCGCCTACGGCTCGGGCTTCAAACGACACCCTCGACGGTAATCGGTCACTTTCTCCTCTCGGTGAACAATGTACTATTCTTTCGTATATAACTTACTTTCAGACGCTCAAATTTAAGTCAGCTAAGATTTCGCCCTTGTTCTTTATCCGCGACTCAGACAGGCATCGGCCCTAGCGAGTCCCGTCAGTTTTGCCGACATCTCTGAGGCGCGCGCTACCCTTTACTTGCCGTCCGCAAGCGCAGGCTCACCCCTGCATGGAACTTGAAACAACTGGCGAAATTTGGGTGGCACTATGAGTGCACCTCTGTCTAACCCTTCGGAGAATACAGGATTTATGTTATGTTTTCTAGACTGTCAAATCTCTACGTAAGCTGTGGTGTAACTGGATGAGACATATTTTTTATCAAATTTAATTTATTAAAAAACATGCTTATGATAACTTGCCTATCGAAAAAAATTTATAGCTATTTTTAATTGTTTTTTTTTTTTTTCATCACCTTCACTCTTTTGATAACCGAATGAATTTCATCTCAACAGATAGATTTTAAAACACACAGAATATGCCTAGGTAGGCTTGCCTACTTATTTCTGTTCATGGCTACCTGGCAAGCAGATGTGAACAGGTAAGTCAATATAGGTCTCTACTATATAAATTGACCAGAGAGTTGTAAAAAAAAATATTTTGAATTCTTTTTGTTCTTTCATTCTTGATGTTTATTTTGTCATACCATCCAGCAAATAGTACCGTTAGCGATTCTAAAATAAAGAAGTAAACTTACATAGTTGAGCGTCCGATTAGCGTATCGGTAGAGGAACTGCGCGCGCGCGTGGTGGAAGTCAAGCGCCACCTGCGCGTCCACGCCGACGCTGGCGTAGTTGTACGCGTACAGCACGCGCGGCTGCCGGTAGCGGATCAGGCGGTTGCGTTTCGGGATTATCGTCACCTTCCATCTGACAACAAATTAGGTTAAATGCACTTTCAAATTTTGTTTCCTGCCGATCTAATCTGAAAAAGCTTGCCGTGAAAATTTTGGTAAAGTTAATTTGAAGAAAGAAGGTCAGAACAAACAAACATCTCAGGACAAACAAACAAAAAAAATACTTATTTTGAAAAATAAATATATAAAAGAAAGTGTGTGCCTCGGTCCAGCAGCCTAATTCCGTAAATGAATTCGGCTAAGAAAAACGATACCTTTAAAATAACCACTTGTGTATTGCGTAATACACTCGAAAGAGGATACGTCATAGAAAGGATATGTGAGGACGTACCTGTTCTAAATTATTTACGCAATACCGAAAATATTTAAAGGAAATGTGTACACTTTTTCATGGAGTTGTTCCCTTTGCTCTGCCGAACTCACTTGCGCAATTAGACGCTGCTAGCTGAAAAGTCAATCTTTAGCAGCCGATTTTTCCTGTAAACATCGCAGTGCAAACTTTAGTGAATTAACAGCTTACCTTACCTAAATCTTCACGGTGAGGTTTATACAAAACTGATCGGCTCGAAAAAAGAGGTGTTATAAGTTTGACGTGTGTATCTGTCTGTGGAACGAGCTCCTAAACGGATGAACCGAATCTAATTTAGTCTTTTTAGGGTTCCGTACCCGAAGAGTCCAAACGGAGCCCTATTGCTGTCACTCACGTGTCTGTCTGTCTGTCACACAGGTTTTACAGCCTTGGAACTACCGTCGTCATATGTTCACAGTGTGAGCATCATGTTAATCCAAAGCCATACAAATTGTCAAAAAACCGGCCAAGTGCGAGTCTGACTCGCGCACGAAGGGTTCCGTACCATTATCGCAAAAAACGGCACAAAAATCACGTTTGTTGATGGGAGCCCCACTTAAATATTTATTTTATGCTGTTTTTAGTATTTGTTGTTATAGCGGCAACAGAAATACATCATCTGTGAAAATTTCAACTGTCTAGCTATCACGGCTCATAAGATACAGCCTGGTGACAGACAGACAGACGGACCGCGGAGTCTCAGTAATAGGGTCCCGTTTTTACCCTTTGGGTACGGAACCCTAAAAAGCACCGTATCTGCGGGATAGGCCAAGGGAACGAAGTTGCGGGAAAAGGAAAAAGCACCGCATCTGCGGGATAGGCCAAGGGAACGAAGTTGCGGGAAAAAGTAAAATGCTCCGTTTCTGCGAGATAGGCCACGAGAACGAAGTTGCGTGAAAAAGTAAAATGCTCCATTTCTGCGGGATAGGCCACGGAAACGAAGTTGCGAACAAAAGGAAAATGCACCGTTTCTGTGGAATAAAGCCACTGGAAGGAAGTATCGGGAAAAAGGAAAATGCACCGTTTCTGTGGAATAAAGCCACTGGAAGGAAGTATCGGGAAAAAAGGAAAATGCACCGTTTCTGTGGAATAAAGCCACTGGAAGGAAGTATCGGGAAAAAAGGAAAATGCACCGTTTCTGTGGGGAACGAAGTTGCGGAAAAAAGCAAATTGTACCATTTCTTCGAAATAAGCCACTGGAAGGAATTTTCGGGCATAAGGAAAATGCACCGTTTCTGCGGGATAGGCCACGGGAACGAAGTTGCGGGAAAAAGCTAGTCAGAGATATATACCTGTCCAGCGGTTGAAGACTAGCGTGTGTGACAGCGTGGATGATGTTGTGCGCGTCTAGAGAGGTGTGGCTGCCTGCGCCCCAGCCAAGCACGCGAGACAGGTCATTGCCGGTACCCATGGGCAAGATCGCTACTGCAGCCTAAACCAACAGGAAATTACTTAATGCGATTGTAACATAAGAAGTGCATATCTAACCAACTATTGCAGTGCCAATATTTATGTTTCGATTCAAATTAAAATTCGAAACTTCTGCACAGACGGAAAGGATGAAATTATAAGGGTTCCGGCAACCCTTAAAAAAAATTAGGGCCAGTATTCTACGGCAAGGGAACGAGGCTCCATTATAAATAAGTAGGTACCTAATATTAATAATGCGAATTAATGCAAATTTGATATTAATGCTAATTTTTATCCGTGGTGCCCATCCCTGTTGTAAACGACCCTTTGTGCCTATTGGCCTTGTTTGTTCCCTGGTAACTCATAAACGGCATAAATATGTGGATGTCAAATATTCTCAATCTATTTTTTTTCATTTAATAAGACTTTTACAATGGTTTTCAATCATCTTTATAGCCCTTTGCTAAGAATAGTTACAGCACTGATAACAACATTTGTGCCACAAGTTAAATTTAGCCATGTTATACTTTGTATAGATTCTTTTACCGATTGTTTTGAATGTGTGAACATTGTAGGCCTTCTAGATTTCTAGATTGTTAACATTTTATCTCGTTTTACTTTTTTTAAATCTTTTGTTTATTTATTATGTAATCATTTTTATTTTGTTTTTGCGACTTATCGTCGGGCCTGCGTTGTCCCCCCATCAAAGTACTGCTGTAACATGGAAATATTGTAAAACCAAACAATTTTTATTAAAGAGTAACCAGTCTTGCCAGAGTCTTGCCGGTTCTTCCAACCACCCGTACCAACCCGAACCGTGCACCTTTTGTCGACGTTTTATAAGTGCCCATGTAGGCATGTGAAATAAAAATTATTGATTTTGTTCTGTCTCCTGCTTGATATGGAGGGAAGTGGAAATTTTTATTTTTCTGATTCATTTCGTTGCGCGATCCAGTTAAATTCATATTCCGTGACTTCGTCGAGCTTCATTGCCTCGGCGCTTTTCTAGTAGTCACCACTGTTGATTCTGGCTTTCAGGAGTTGCAGTGGTTTAGGAATAGTGCGAAGGGATTGTCCCAAATTAAAAAGGAGGTACCTAGGTACAACACAGTAATTGTAGAGCCTTCCTTGAGCTTGCTTCGCGTTTCCTACAATGTTTTAAGTGGTGCTGATAAAACTGCCTCTCTCACAGATAGTGTTGCCAGCCGTCCGGATAAGCCGGACACAGTAAGGCTTTTTGGTTGCGTGTGCGGCCAAATTAGACGGTGTCCGGTCTGTCCGGCTTTTATTAGGCATGTTTTTGATCATTTTCCGAACCCCCCGATGGATATGAAGATCGGAGATCGAGACGAAATGTCGTATTATACTAAAACTAAAAAATCCGGCCTTTTTACCCAAATGTCCGGCTGACTGGTCTGATCGGCTTTTCGGTTTTAAGAACTGGCAACTCTACTCACAGACTACATATAGATACTTTTACCCGCCCCAGGTCATATATCATCATTTAAACAAAATATACATTTACCTTTACGTGTGGGAAAGAGAACAAGGAGTTCATGACCCAAGCTACGGTTCCATCTCCGCCAGCGACTAGGATGCGACATCTGGGAGGCAACCATCGCACGACGCTCTCTGGGGAAGTTGAGCTAATATCCACCACCTGTAAAATCATATTAAGACTTGAGTTTATGCAGTATTGATATATTTGTTCAAATTATTATATATTAGAACACCTTACCAGTACCCTTAACAGTTATCTAGGTACACAACACTTTTATGGATATTTATTTTTCTAATATCACAATTTGAACACAATTCTTTGAACATATAATGAAGTCAATAAAACAACTTACTTGAATAGGATTTAGGAGCCCTCTGAACAGAGAAAGTAGTTCATCGCTCCTATTACTTCCGGACTTAGGATTTGCTGAAAGATTGTACATAAAATAATTATAAAAAACTATTGTATTTTTATATACTTACTCCATTCGTTTACTAGGAAGTAAACAATTCAAATTTTCTAATACCATCAAATTCATTGTACCTAATTGCAAATAAACATGCATTTTTATGCTCAGTCTTTGACAGAAGTTGATTGTATCTATTAATAATTATTAACCATGCTTTTTCGACAGAAGATGAAGAAGCTAGTGGCCTCTGCTACGATACAGGTGAATTAGATTGCACTTAAAAAAAAGTTGAATTATTTTGGTCAAAGTCTTCCTTAAATCTCTAAGCAAGTAGTTTCAAGCTTTACTTTCAGTATTATTTATTTACGAATTTTGGATACTTATAATTTTTCTTTCTTTATCCTTTTTCTTTAATGAACTAATCAGACAGCAGACTAGACTATGTGATTTTTTCTTAACAAGCCATGTTGGAGAAAAAATTTTTTTTTTTTAAATGAAGCATGCTCCCTCCATTGACTACCAACATCTCCTTGGCAACGCGTGTCAAAGCCAAGTTTTTGGTATATTTACAAGCTAGCTAGCGCAAGTACCGTTGTAGTAAAGGCCACTATTCATAGGTCTAAATCTAGTAGTGAAATAACATGAAAAGAATACACTGTAATCATTCATCCATGACAACATACCTAAAATTATGAATGGTTCCCAGTCATTGTCACCTGGATGCTTTATGTTAGAAACACGTCCTTTTTCTAACTGTACACATGCAGGAGGAATTATTATATTCCTGTACTTTTGAAAGTCACACTGCTGCAAAACCATCATAACAACATTGTTAGCCGTGTCAGTTAGCCCTTATATTATACAATTTTATGAACTTACATGAACAAAACGTGCTAGGGTTTCTGCACCACATTCCTGCTCAGGATAGCACATAGCAACCAACCACGAGAGTTTTGTGTTAATGCCGAAGACAGCGAGCGCAAAAGCATATGGGCCCACCAATAGACACGCCCCTACTAAGGGTGGCGGGAGAGGAACGGGGAGAGGGGGGCAAAGAAGATGAAGAACGTTGACAATGACCGTCAAGAGCGAAGCGAAGGAGAAGGCTCATACAATACCATTGCGCGCCACAACTTTGAAAGAAAATGAAAATGGGGATACTGCGGAGACTTCAAATTCAGTTCAAAGCCCTTAAGGATCCATTAAGGGAACAAAATAAGTACATATTCGGAAACATAAAAACATCTTTAAATCGCAGCAACCCTATGACAAGCATTTTTAACCCCCGCCGGAAAAAGAGGGGTGTTATAAGTTTCACGTGTGTTGCTGTGTATCTGTGTGTCTGTCTGTGGCATCATAGCGCCTAAACGGATGAACCGATTGCGATTTAGTTTTTATTGTTTGAAAGGTAATTTTGTCGAGAGTGTTCTTAGCTATGTTTGAATAAAATCGGTTTAGCCGTTCAAAAGTTATGGACGTTTTACTGTTTGAATCGGGGTGTTTTCGCAAAATAAATGTGCCGAAGGTTTTTTAAATTTTGAAATTTTACTTGTTTTACCAGGCAACCTGCCTATGAAAAATGTGCACTTGCTTAAATGCATTCTATCATGTTTGCACTAAAATTATCCATCCTACTTATCATTAATGTGAAAGCTTGGACGGATGTATGAGTGTTTGTTATTCAATCATGCCAGAACAGCTGAACAGATCTGGTTGAAATTTTGTACAGAAATAGATTATAGTCTGAAATAGCACATAGGCTACTTTTTGTCCAGATACTAGGTTCCTTTGGGCTAATTTCGAATTTTACGCAGCCAGCCGCTGTTATTCTATATAACTATTTAATAAGGGTCAATAAAATCTCAATATTGATAACAAATCTATTTTTTTTTTATAAATATTATAGCTATGGTGCAGCAACCTTATCATGTATATCTTTGTACCTAAAATTGTATTAGTAGCCAACACTACGCTATATTAAATACAGTAAGGCCTCGCTAATTCGGACCGGCAAAAATGAGGGCTTTTGTCAAAGCGTCCGGATTATAGTATGCAATATTTTAATGCTAAAAAACACTATTTTATCCTTAGTTCCTTTAATTAATTATCGAAAAGTACAAGTTAGACAAACAAGACAGAAATATGTACATGCACCATTGTATATTGAATGTACATATTTCTGTCTGTGTACTTATAGCAGACAATCACGTGACTCATATAGGACTCATTGGACAGGGAAGATGTTAAAACATGTAAGAAATCATAATCTTGGCCTTCATTTCAAAAGCTCCACCTTGCATCAGGATTACAGCAATCACCGAATAAGCCGGGATCTGGATTAATGAGGCCCTACTAATGTTGACTGTAACTTATAGGCCTTAGCCAACTTACAAAATGTATATTCTTTTATGTTAAATAAAGAAAAAGAAACAAATAAAAAGCTATTGTATCTGACGCAAGGCGAGAGTGTCCGTGGCAACAAATGTGTTAACAGCTTACTGCTTACAACCTATGTACTCAGAAAGCAATTTTTTAATGATTATGAATGTAAAAAACATCCTGCTGTTTAACCATAACAAACTCATCATCATACAATTAATGTAAATAATACTACTCCATTTGCCTTAAACCATGCACCGATAAAGCCCTGTATAAGAAATTATTTATAATAATAAAATTACCTCAGTATCACTAGGAAGAGAATGTGACCACAATTTTGTTCTTTGACACCATGAGCAGAAGTATCCTCTGAGGCCTTCTTCAGGCTGATCCACACTCTCAGATTGACTTGTTCCAACTAATAAACATCAGTAATGTTTTAGAATAAATTATCTACATTCAGATGAGATAGTGAAAAAAAGAAACGGAATACATACCATGAACCCAATGATGATAGAATGGCTTATCTCCTGGCCATGTGACAGGTTTACATCTCAACTTTTTATCTATAGCTCTATGACACCTTTTGCATGCACTTACAGCGCAGCATTCGCAAAACAGTCCCACTGTCGGTAACATGAGTTCACCACAATTTGTGCACTGTAATAAATTGGAGTTAGGTTTGAAAAAGCACCCAAAAAGACCTGGTATTTATGTGAAGAAAGTCAGTAAATTTAATTAATAGTCTAGCTTTATATTGGAACTCCGCACATAAAGAGCGATGCAGTGCGGCGTAGAGCGATTTGCGTACTGTAATGTAATGTGTATGTATGGAAACCATAAGATTTACTTACATAAATATTATAGGGTAGAGATTTGTTACACTGAATGCTTCTCCAAGTATGGCCTCGGATTCTGTATCTTGTCCGCATGTAATTACTATCGGAAAAAAGAGAATGAAGAATTCGATAAACTAAATAAACGAGAAACACACCCCCTATGAAAAAATAGTGATTGCAAATTAAAACGTCATTCAAATTCAAATAGGCTTCCATTTCGAATCCGAGTTTTGGTACAGATACAAATCAATTAATTTAGAAAGTTCTGTTAGAACAAAAGTTCAATCCTTTTGATACAATCGATAATTTTATTTCATTGTGATTGTTTTGTTTATTGATGTGCACAAATGACATTTTTGACAATTGTGAATCGATCATTGACATCTACAAGATAGTGTTGTCCGTGTCACTCTTCAAATGTTCAACACATTGTTGCAACTCAAAAAAAAGGCAGCCAAGTGCATGCGGACCATGTAAAGGGTTCCGTAGTCACTGCGAATACTTATGGTACAATTGTAATATAGGTATCTTGAAATGGCCATTTTAATCCCATGCCGTCGACATCTAATGTAAATCTTTCATCTGCACTTTTAGATTTTCTCATTAACCTAACTTGCTTCATTGTAAATGGAATTACTAGAAGTAACAGTTTACTGTATGGATAATGTGGTACTCATCCTCAAATTGTTTTGAAAGTCTTCAGACTCCAACTCATTTATAAGACGTATTTGGCTGAACTGTTCCCTTCGTAAGAAGAGTGATTGCACCCAACGCTTGCGTTTCTGTTTCGGTTTTTATGATGACCAACGCGAACGCCAGTGCACCAGTGTTACTTTTGTATTTTTTTTTAAAACCTTGCCCCACACTAGGAATATCTTTCTGTATCGTGGGTGCATATACAAACATTTAAACTCACATACACAAGACACACAGATCCGAAAAAACTATCTGTAGGCCATTAAATGTTTGAACGGGAATCGAACCCACGACACGCAGCGCAGCAGCCGATCGCTCAACCACTACGCCAACCGTGTCGTCAAAATAGCAAAATGTTATTTTGACGACGTTAACATTTTGTTTTCGAATTATGTAGTTACATTCAAACAAAGTGTTGTATATTTTTGAAATTACCTCTTAGAGCCCTTTATTTGATAACCAAATCGAGGAGTTCGGAACAAAAAAACCGCCCAAAAGCCGCCATTATTCTATTTTCAAATTTTTATGTAGCCAGTGACACTCGCAAGGTTATGACGGTGGTTTGGTGGCCTCGCAATAAACTAACTACAGCCGTGAACAAGCTACAGCGAATGCAGACACTGGCCTGAATGGCGACAACGGGCTGCATAAGGACTACCCCGACCGCAGCGCTTGAGGCCATGCTTGGACTTCCCCCTCTGCATATGTTTATACAGCAGGAAGCAACGATGGCAGTCTTAAGATACTGGTAAGAGAGAGACTCAACACACCGCTCTGCTCGAGGGTCTCCACCACAAAATCCCCGTAACTAGAGCCATTAATGACCGGATACCCAAGCAAGTCATTTTTGATAATAAATACAGAATTCAGTTACACTAGGATAACCGCTGCGAGTGGCTACGCCCCGATGAGCTGCGGATCTTCACGGATGGATCCAAAACAGGTACAGGCACGGGTGTAGGGGTCTACTCAGAGGACCTAAGCATCCGCTTAGCCACACCACTGGGGATGCACAACACGGTGTTCCAGGCTGAATGCTTGGGCATTTCCACGGCGGCCTCTGCGGTCCTGGCTAGGGAGGTAAAGGACTTCCTTATACGTATACTTTCGGACAGCATGGCCGTCCTGCAAGCACGAAACAGCCACACGGTCAACTCAGGGCTGATTTACGAGTGTCACCGGCGCCTGAACCGGATCGGTATGCACAATAAAGTGACCATTCAATGGATCAAAGGACAGAGCGACTCCCGAGGGAACGACGCTGCGGATGAGCTCCCCAGAAGGGGATCTAATATGGTACCGGTGGGCCCGGAGCCTATAGTCCCTTTACCTTTCGGGTTCCTACGCGGTGTGGTAAGAAAACGCACCAGGGATCAACACAGCAGGCTATGGATTAACCATAGCGAATGTAGGCAGGCCAAGGAGGCGTTGCCCTTCATCGACGGCCGTTTCACGAAAAAGGTCCTACGACTATGCCACAGTTGCGTGCAGTCACAGCCGTAACGACTGAACATGGGACCTTTAGTAAGCACCTTTTTGTTATAGGAATCACGGACAGCCCACTATGCAGAGCATGGATGGTGGAAGACGAAACAGCAGCACACCTGCTCCTAAGCTGCCCTGTAATCGCTGGCTTCAGGGCCAAATACTGCAGTAACCCAGGAACCCTGCAGGAGATAGTGGGCAGGCAGCACCCGGCTGTCGACTACCTCTTGAGTATAGCTTTACTCCAAGCTCTCTTTATATCCGTTTTTAACCCCCGCCGGAAAAAGAGGGATGTTAGAAGAAGTTTCACGTGTGTTGCTGTGTATCTGTATTAGACGTGGGCGCCGCCTTAAAAATTCTTGGCGGCGGCGCGCTGACCAATTTCAATCGGCGGCGGCGTGGCGCCGGCGGCGTAGTTTTCTACTACTTACAATTACTAAAACTCGCAATCTACTCCTTATCTTCTAAAAGCCGGCCGGCTCCTTAATATCGTTTCAGGCGGACGACAGGGAAATGTCAGTCCTATACAGTACAGTAAATACCTTGTCCTGATCAGGCTATCAGGTACAAAAAAAAAACAGTTTTCCAAAGGGACACTTTAATAGCCTCATAAAAACATTTTCAACATAGACACAGATAATCAAAACATAGGTACTAATTAAAGTTTGTCATTTTTATCAATCTTACATATTTTATAATTATCATGAATAAATATGATTTTATTAACTCGAATCGAGCTCAAGCGAGATCTTTTGGCCGTAACTGTTAGCCCAGCTACCGAGAAAACCCTCTCACTCGGAGTGCTAGTGGCAGGTATACAGAGTAAAGCTCTAGCACGAGCAGCAAGATGAGGAAATGCTTCTTTTTTATTATTCCAATAGGATAATAAATCACCATCTTTTGGCTCTGTAGGAACAGCACCAGCAATGTAACGCCAACATTCTTGCTCTATTGGATCACCTTGAATGCCTTGGCATGAACTCATGCTATGTTTCCTTTACAGTTTGTGCAATAATGATGTGTCAATTACATTGCTGGTGCTTGTACTGCCTGCGTTTTCGGCTAAAGCTTCTGGCTCTTTATTAATATTGATGATTTCCCTGATGTACGAGGAAAGGAATGACGTTCTGGTCATGTTCTGGTTTTCAAGATATGAATCTATTTCTGACAGACTCATGAAGCGGTTATCCAATAGTGCTGCTGCGACAATGGCCTTTGTTACTGGGAATCTTTTATTTATTTTTGCCATCATGTTACCTTTTAAGCGTAACATTATTAACGCTTTATCATCTTGAGTGATCCTTAATACGTCTTTAATCTCCGAACGAAATACAAGAGCAACATTCATCGTGCATACTTTTTGAGACGACAAGATTTCGACGATTTCGCGAAAGCTTCTCAAAAATTTTACCAGGTCCTCTAAAAGGATCCACTCGCTCTGAGTTATTCTGAGTTCTTCTTGGCCAATCTTCCTCAACATATTATTTATAGGTTCTCGGTTGCATATGTGAATTACAGTTTCTAGCATTTCTAAAATGCTGTGCCAACGAGTTGGGGTCGCGGTTTTGATTGTTGGAATATTTTTGTAATTTTCGGATCCTAATGGTAAAGCCCTGCCTTCATTTTCGGTTTCTTCGGCATTTTCCAATATTAAATCAACTTGAGGGACAGGGTCGCTCTCGTCACTTTCTAAAGTTTCAACGACGCTTTCTATTTTTTCCAAAAACTCTAGCTGTTGCTGTACCTTTTCGGCTTCAGCATGCAACTCTGGAGCGCGATATCTTACAGCCTTAACGACTTTTTTGCATTTCTGAACTAGTAGTACAATTTCTGGAACCGAGTTAATGCCATCGACTGTAACCAGATTGTGAAGCCCATGACCTAGACATAGATGATGAGTCATATTTGCCATCCCAACTGCTCGTTTCACATTGCTTCCAGCATCAGTAACTGCAACTATAGCTTTGCCGTCTAATATTAAATTCTTCTTTATGTCCTCAATGGCATCATTAATTTTTTCTCCAGTTTTTTTGCCAGTCATTATTTCTGTGCTCAAAGGCAAAGCTTTTAAGTCAAAATCTGAAAATAAAAATCATTATAACTAGTTGATCTTACGATTATAGGTTTTATTCAACGTTCATAGCCATACTAAAATTTGTTACTTACCTGTAGTTAAATAATGTAGTGTAAACGTTATATAATTCAGTCGTCGGTACTGATCAGTCCACAAGTCGAAAGTTATGGCAAAGTGTTGGCCAAAATTTTCCAGCAAAAGCTGGTTCTAGTTTTCGCATCGTAAAAAACGTCTATGGAAAGTTTATTCACTGTAGTTTTTGATAATTCAGTCATGTTGGATGAGTCAATCACAAAAAATAAATACACGTCTTTACGCCACTCACGCCGCGCGGTGAATGTCGGCGGCGGCGGCGGCGTGCGGGGGGCACACGGCGGCGCCACGCCGGCGCAGCGCCCATATCTAATCTGTATAGATGTGTATCTGTGTGTCTGTCTGTGGCATCATAGCGCTTAAACGGATGAACCGAGTTTTGATTTAGTTTTTTTTTGTTTGAAAGGTGATTTTGGTCGAGAGTGTTCTTAGCTATGTTTGAATATAATTGGTTCAGCCTTTCAAAAGTTATGGGCCTTTTACTGTTTGAATCGGGGTGTTTTCGCAAGTTAAATGTGTCGGGGGTTTTTTAAATTTTACTTGTGCTAGATGTCTCTTGTTCTGGTGCCCTAGGCGTTCATAGTAGATCTGATGATTCTGTGCCGTCGTTAGTTGGTTTATCTCAAGCTTAGGCATCAATACTTAAACGTTGAGTTTTGCTCGATCGATTAGATGGATCGCAGACTTCCTGTGGGACCGGTCTACTATAAGGGACTATTTTATGGGTGGTTATTGATGGCCACTCATCTGACCAACTGGATATCAACGCCGAGGTCCCTCAGGGGTCGGTACTCTCAGCAACATTGTCCTTGCTGCACATAAACGATACGCAGACGACAGTAGGCAGTTACTGAGAGATAGTTACGTATTTTTTTGGAACAATTCCACCGCACTATTCCCAAACCACTGCAATTCCTGAAAGCCAGAATCAACAGTGGCGACCACCAGAAAAGCGCCGAGGCAATGAAGCTCGACGAAGTCCCGGAGAATGAATTTAACTGTCTTGGATCCCGCAACGAATTTAATCAGAAAATAATATTGGAGTGGTAGGAAAACAATACAAACTTCCAATTCCCTCCATAACAAGCAGGAGACAGACCAAGAGGCACAAAGGGTCGTTTACAACTGGGGAATATCCTTTACGTATCTGGCATGCGCGCTACTGGGCCTCAGAACCGGTCTCTCCAGGAGGACATGGTTGGGCGCTTGAATCTGTCCTTGAAGGCATTCTCCGAATGGGGCGATGCCAATTTGGTCAGGTTCAATGCTGCTAAGACCCAGGCGTGTCTTTTTTTCGCTAAAAGGAGCCACACTCAACCTACAAAACTCAAACAATGACAACACACGCACACGCGCTGATTCTAATAGGAACACTCTTCCTGAGTTAGTTCCATGGTTTCATATTGTTATTGTGGAAATTATTGGCCGAATTTTAATATTGTATAATTTTAATTTTGTCTTTGATTATAGTTTTCATTTTTAATTTTAATTTAATTTATTTTACAATTTTAATCCATGGAATTGATTTATTTTGTACTAAGTTCCATATTTCTATAATGCATTTATTGTTCATACAGTGCTTAAGTTCATTTATTAAAATCAATTAAAATTGAACCCTCCTTTTAATGGAAATATTAATTAATTCTTGAAATTCTTGAATTGAATTGAATTTTAATACTTTGATTGAGTTTAATTTTAATACTTTAATTGATTTTAATTTAATTCTTTAATTTATGCTAAACTTGGATTTAATTTTAACTCTATTTTCTGCAATGACCTTGACTATTTTTGAGTGAAAATTGTAAGTGCATGCATGCTCTACTCTATACATTGTAATTTTCTTTCCTGGAGGGACACTGACTTCTAAGATACAGGCATTCGCCTAGTTTGGAAGTCAGGGTTCCATCATTTGTATTTCGTGTATTTCTTATTTATAAACAATGTTTGTATGGCTTGATGAATGAATAAATTGAATTGAATTGAATTCCACACCGCTCCTTCTTTCTTTGTTGTGACCGTGCCGATAACGGACCATCTTCAGCATCTTGGTGTTACGTTGACATCGACCCTCAATATATGGACCAACCATTTATTGAGGCAAAAGCTCTACTGGCTGCCAAAAAGTTAGGGATCCTTGCAAAGGAGAGATGGCATTTCACGCCTGAGCAGTTGCGCAACTTGTATCAAGCGCAATTTTTGGTCATGCATGGAGTAGGTAGGTACATACTGCTCTCATCTCTAGAACGGATCTGCCAAGTACCAGCAGGATGCACTAGAGTCGATCGAAAAACGGGCCAAGAGGCTGATCGGTAATGAACACTCGTTCCACTAGAATCCCCTATTTCAATCCCCCAGGGGATTGTACAGCAATCAATGTTCCACTACGATCCCTATTTAAGGACTATACAAGTACTAATAAGTTATTTTCCTTTAAAGTCCCTTCTAAATATAAAGTTAGATGTTGACAAAAAGTACCAAAAGCTTTAAAGAATTTCGCAAGTTCGACTAGTGCAGCGTGTCGGTGGCGTTTGGTTCAAGTCCCACCAACCAAAGTTACCGACATAGCCCGAAGAATTGCGAAATTTAAATGGCAGTGGGCAGAGCACATTGCTCGCAGAACGGATGGCCGATGGGGCCGAAAAGTTCTGGAATGGCGACCGCGAACCGCAAGACGATACGTTGGAAGGCCTCCCACTAAGTGGACCGATGACCTAGGGCCCTAGGCTTTTAAGTACAAAAGGTTTTTTTTTAATATTTTGCGTTTATAACGTTAAATAAATGAACTTAAATAAATTAAAACATTGAAAAAAACCGAAGACCTTAGGTGGGACTTGAACCCAACGCCATCGAGACGCTGCACTAGTCGAACTTGCGAAATTCTTCAACGCTTTTGGTACTTTATTTTTCAACATCTAACTTATTTTAGAAAAATTAATTAACATCATAGTAATCCCCTCTGTAGACCGATTTTAATTCTATGTATTAAGTATTGTGGCCCCTCAGAAAGTATTGCGAAAAAAAGTTTTTATATATGGGAGACTGGCCAGTTATAATGTTTTTCGAAAATATGATTATTTATAAGTAAAAATAAGTAAGTTCCAATTTCAAAATTTCCCTCCACATTTTTTGCGAGTTAATTCAAAGTATTGTGTCTCACTGAAATATGGATCTGCGCCGGGAACATTTTAGAGCTATGATTTTATACGATTTCAAGTGTCGCCTGAAACCGGATGAATCGTACGATAGACTTCAAATGGCATTCATGGATGAAGGCCCTTCCAAGGCAACCGTGTATCGTTGGTATAACGAATTCAAGCGCGGTCGACCAACTTTGGGGGATGACGAAAGAAGCGGTCGCCCTTTGACGGCTGTTACCGAAGAAAACGTGCTAGCAGTGAAAAATTTAATCCAAGACAATAGGCGAATTACATATCAGGAGATTCAACACATATTGAAGATTGGATCGGGAAGCGTTCACGAGATTCTACACAGCCATCTTCGCGTGAGGAGGATAGTATCACGCTGGGTGCCGCACAACCTCACCGATGCTCAGAAGCAGGCCCGGGTGGAATGGTGCCGTGATATGCTTAACGAATTTGAAGCAGGCTCGTCTCGGCGTGTTTACGACATCGTTACAGGTGATGAGTCCTGGATTTATCAATACGACCCAGAAACCAAGCGCCAGTCGACTGTTTGGGTGTTTCAAAATGAGCCAACGCCTACCAAAGTGAAGCGATCTAGAAGCGGGGGTAAGATTTTGATCGCTAGCTTTTTTAATTTGACTGGCCACTTGGTATCAATTCCCTTACGGGATCAAAGAAGCATTAATGCCGAATGGTATACTACCAAATGTTTGCCAGAAGTTTTCTCTGTTATAAGCAACAAGCGACCAAACACAGGGCTCCGCGGGCTACTGCTCCACCACGACAATGCACCTGCGCACACCGCACTCAAAACGAGGGACTTCCTGGACAGCACGCCAGTCAAACTCCTGGGTCACCCTCCTTACAGCCCTGATCTAGCACCGTGTGACTTCTTTTTATTCCCAAAAATAAAAAATCAGCTCAAAGGGATACAATTTTCGTCGCCGGAAGATGCGCTGGCTGCGTTCGAGCAGGCTGTAAACGAGGTGTCTGCGGCGGACTGGAAAAAGTGTTTTGAAAACTGGTTTAGGCGCATGAATCTTTGTATAGAGGCTGGTGGAAAGTACTTTGAAAAGATTTAATAAAAATATATGTACGTATAGAACAATTTTTTTTAGTTTCGCAAAACTTTCTGAGTGTCCCACGTATTATAAAGGTGGATTTTTTATTTAGAAGGGACTTTAAAGGAATAGAACTTATTAGTACATAAAGAATCCCCTGCATAGGGTATCGTAGTGGAACATTGAGTGCTGTACAATCCCCTGGGGGACTGAAATAGGGGATTCTAGTGGAACGAGTGGTAATGAAATACTGGTCGAGTCTAGGCTCCAGAGCCTTAAACACCGGCGCCAAGTTGCCAGCCTGTCGGTTTTTTATCAGTTACATTTCGGGGAGTGTGCGATGAAATTGCTTGAATCCTCCTAGCCCGTTCCATCATCGAACTACAAGACGTGCGGCGTTGCGTCATCGGTACATGGTGGACATCCCACCCATACGCACCAAACGTTTTGAGAATACTTTTATTATGCGTCCAGCTAAGGAGTGGTATTCCGTGGGAGTCTTTAAGTCAAGAGTGAACAGGTTTCTTCTAGGCAAGCGTGCTACATCGTCGACAACATCATCGCTTACCATCAGGTGAGATAGTGGTCAAACGCGAGCGTATAAAAAAAAAAAACTTGTGACCAACTTCAATAAAAGAAGAAGTATTTGTTAGAATCTTGAAGGAACTCCAAAAGTATCGACATCAACCAGCAGCCTAATTGCGTAAGTAAATTTGAAACACACATACACAAAAAAGTTGAATAAAGATTCAACTTTTTTGTGTATGTGTGTGTTTTTCGGAAAGAACCAGATTGTTTCCTTTGCCGAATTCACTTACACAATTAGGACAGCAAGCTTGGAATGTCAAGTTTACTGTGTATCAGAGTTCCTATGCATGTGGTGTGTAAGAGATGGGTTTTATGAAGAAAATCACAGAAAGACAAGAATAGGTATTTATTTCAATTAGGCTTAGAAATTTAGAATAGCTTAGCTTAAATAATCAACTTGATTGTACACCAAAAAATGAAGTTACACATCTCTTCTCTTCTTTCGTTTTCTTGACAATTAATTCTTATTGAGAAGGCTCAAAGAGCTTACCACCCGTTCGCTAAACTAGTTCTCGTGGAGAAGAAGGGCAAGAAACTCCACGGAAGCTCTTCTATAGAAATCTTTTACAATTATATAAATATCATTTATCCCATAGCCATAATATGATACATTTTCAACACAACCATTAGCAATAATCAAGTTTTATTATTAAATAACTTGCGTGAGGCTTGTGTAGTCGATCTTTCACAAAATAAAACAACTCAGGAAGACAATGTCATTATCACTCTCACAATATAATGCATAATAAATTACGAACGAATCATTAAGAAGTTCAGTAAAACTAAAAGTAGAAAATTACTGTTACCATTTTTAGGGTTCCGTGCCCAAAGGGTAAAAACGGGACCCTATTACTGAGACTCCGCGGTCTGTCTGTTTGTCTGTCACCAGGCTGTATCTCATGAACCGTAATAGCTAGACAGTTGCAATTTTCACTGATGATGTAGGTATTTCTGTTGCCGCTATAACAACAAATACTAAAAACAGATTAAAATAAATATTTAAGGGGGGCTGCCATACAACAAACGTGATTTTGTTGCCCTTTTTTGTGATAATGGTACGCACTTGGCCGGTTTTTGTTTAATGTGCCAAAGAAGTTCAAGTGTTTTTATTTATTTTAAAAACCCCTCTTCTTGCGCCATCAGACAGAAGACCTCGCGGATTTTACCTTGCCCACAATAATTTTAGGTATCTCGCCGCTACAGGATAAGCATTCAGCGACTGGAAGGCGACCCCAATAAAGTTGGGAAAAGGCTAGGCAGACATTGAGCTAATAATGTACTAGGCAGATTGATGTTGATTGCGTTCTGATAATTTTTAATAGTTACATGTAAATACGTCTACTAAACATTTTATGTTTTATAAAATGTGACTAATGATTATTTTTAGTATTTCATAATAGGAATGAAAATATTGTACAAAATTTTATTATTTTATTTTATTCAATAAAATATATAGGGTGCAAAGGCACACTCCCGGCGCGCATATGATCACCCGTCGTCAGGCGCGGATGCAGGGACCCCCTGTATCTGCGCCTGACGCAATGTTAACGGGGGAAATTGCCCTCTCCTCGGCCTCGACCAAACTAGTAGCATAAATGGTCAACAGAAAATTTATCTACGATGCAGGGAGCTAAAATTTTCGAGCTCGCTACGCTCGCGTTCGCAACAGAAGTTATCTACATTCTGATGCTATTAAAGAATGGTCCAAACCAGAGCTATATATATCAATTAAGTCCTAAAATTTTCGAGTTCACTTCGCTCGCTCTTGACCACAATAGTTTTCAAATTTAGAGTTCATCAAAAATCCGAAAAACAAGGGGCAGCATTTTTCCCTTCCCCTCTGGAGAGCCATTGCTCCCCCCCCTCGAGATTCTAGATCCGCGCCTACCCGTCGTCTTATCCTTCATGATACAACGCGCGTTTAATTTAATTTTATTATAGGTAGGTACATAATCCCGACCGCGTTGTCACTCTTTGGTGCTTGTTACTCGGGACGGACCGCGTCCCTTATGCCGACACTGCCCGTGGGCTTAGTGTGAGTTTTTACTCACGTTCAAATATCTTGACCGAGCCACAGATAATATAATACTAGCATACAGATGCCTCATCCCATACAAAAAAACCGTGCCGACGTAACTAGCGTTTTTCATCTGATTAATCTTATTATTTTTGTGAGTACATCAATCGCGTTTGATTGCAATAGATGGTGTTAGCAGCGCCTTGCAAGTAATAGGGTTTACGAGGTTTGTGAATATTTTTTTCTTTAAATACAGTGAAGGTTCGTTTTATAGTATTTTTTTGCACGTTGTTACAGTTTTTTTGCACCAATATGTGTTAAAATGCAAAAACAATCGAGTTGAATGCCTCAGAAATTTAAAAATGCGCCATCTATGGCATCAATTTTAAATGATCCGTTCAAATAATCTTTGAAATGTGAATTAAGAGCCCAATATTCCATAATTTTGTACTTAGGAGAGTTAATTAAACAAGAACATAGGTACAATGTTTATGTTCAATTCCAGATAATGTTAATTTTTAACACAATTCTATTGAATTGTGTGTACATGTCGCGTCATCTAGTGAGATTTATTTGAACCAAATATTCTTTCTTAGCAATGAGACCCCGTGACCGAGCTATATATATTTTTTTTTTTTGGTAATCGTCTAGTGGGATTAGATCGTAATACAATACGCAAACGCAGTGAGAGTCGGTCGATGTCACGTGTCTATGAATATTGGTTCTATGCATTGAGCTAGGAAAAACGTTCTATGAAATGCCAGTAGTATCTCAAAGATGTTTCACTTTTATGTTTTGAGAGAGTAGTCTTACTTAATTTTATAAATGCGAAAGTTTGAATGGATGTATGTTTGTTACTCAATCACGCCAGAACGGCAGCCATATTGCGTAAGTGAATTCGGTTAGGCAAATGGTTTTGACGCCATCGATCGACCAATCACATGCGAGATGAAAGACGCGATGTAGATTTCCGTGTATGTGATTGGTCGATTGAAGGCGGTCAAACCATTTGCCTTGCTGAATTCACTTACGCAATTAGGCTGCGACTGAACGGATCTGGATGAAATTTGGCACAGAGATAGATTTTCCCTTGGGGTGATAAAACACTTCTCACGCGGGCAAAGCCGCTGGCAGGAAGCTAGTGGTGAAATAATTTACTCACAATAATGACCAAAATTTCGAACACAGACTCGCGGCCGTTCCCACTGGCCGACCAATTTTATAACTAACTAGCACATCGCCCGCGACTTCGTTCACGTGATCCGTGTTTTATCATACAGATGACTTTTTAGTTTCACCCCCTAAGTTGAATTTCCAAAAATCCCTTCTTAGTGCTCTCCTACATCATAAAAAAGCCGCGTACCTATAGTAAAATTCTTCAAAAATCTTTAACATCCCTTATAACGTCTTTTAGGAGTATTTTGACAAACGAATGATGGAAACCTTTACTATTTACTTAGGTTCGTATTTATGCCAAGTTTCAAAGGTATAAGCCCAACCCAAGGAGGTAAGGAGGTGAATAAGCCCTTATTCACCTCCTTAGGGGTAGAATTTATTTCCAAAAACCAATAAATACATGAATTCTTTTTATCGACCAAAAGCGTAAATCTTTTATTTCACGTGTCACACTTAAAAGCGTAGAATTTTCACACAAACTTTCAACCCCCTTTTTACTTCCTTAGCGGTGGAATTTCCAAAAACAATACATATATTATTATAAAAAAATACATGAATTATTTTTATCAACTAAGAGTATAAATCTAAAAATCCAGGTGTCCAACTTACAAACTGTAGAAATTTTAAACAAACATTTGAACCCCCTTTTTACTGCCTTAGGGGAACTTTTTTTTTTATTATCCAAGAGCGTAAACCAACAATTTCAGATGTTTTTACCAATTTACAAACTGTAATAATTTCATACAAACTCCACCATTTTTTACCCCTTTAGTGGTGGAATTACCAACAAATTTTTATCAACCAACAGCGTAAATCTAAAATATCACGTGTCCAATTCACATTTTGTAGAAATTTTATATAAACTTTCAACCCCCTTTTTACTCCATTAGGTACAGAATTCCTGAAATTTTAAAAATATATATTTTTTTATTTTATTTAAGTGCCTAAACCAATAATTTCAGATGTTTTACCTTCCACACCGAAGAAATTTCACATAAAGTTTCATCCCCTATTATTTCCCCTTGGGGTAGAATTTCCAAAAACCAATAAATACATAAAAAAAGAAAAAATCATTCAACCCTTTTTTACCCCTTTAGTGGTGGAATTTCCAAAGACCATTACATACATAAATTATTTTTATCAACCAACAGTTTAAATCTAAAATATCATGTGTCCAATTTACAATCTGTAGAAATATTATACAAACTTTCAATCCCCTTTTTACTCGCTTAGGGGTAGAATTTTCGAATTTAAAAAAGAACTCATTGTTTTTTTATTAACCAAGAGCGTAAAACAATAATTTCTTCTTTACCTTCCAAACCAAAGTAATTTCACATAGAGTTTCAACTCCTATCCAAACCTATTTTATCCCCTTAGGGGTAGAATTTCCAAAAACCAATAAATAAATATTTTTTTTGTATCAACCAAGAGCGTAAATCTAAAATTTCACCTGTCCAACTTACAATCTGTAGCAATTTCATACAATTTTTAAACCCCCTTTTTACCTCCTTACGGGTGGTATTTCCAAAAACCAAGAATAAGAATTCTTTTTATCAATCAAGAGCGTAAATGTTAAATTTCTCGAGTCCAATTTACAAAACTGTAGAAATTTCATACAAACCTTCAAACCCCCTTTACCCCTTTGGGGTGAATTTTCCAAAAATCATTTCTTGGTGTGCACTTACTTCACTTGAGGAACCTCCCTGCCAAATTTCATCTTTATATATCAAGCTGTTTTCGATATTTCGTGATGAGTGAGTGAGTGACCTTTCCCTTTAATATATATACAGATAGATGATAACTTATACGGCGCGATATACCGTCTTCTGCATTCATTTCCATTCAACATTAAAAAATAAATTTGTGTTGATCAAACAGTAATTTTAATTTGAAATAGCACTTAAAATATTCCTCAACTTGGTAGAACTCAAATCAAGAGGAGTCTTTTTATCTTTATTAGCTGATCCCAAGTTAGCTCCAGCTTTCACCAACATACAAGCTACTGCTTCCCTGTCTTCTTCACAAGCAATGTGCCTAAAAAGAATGGTTTAGACAATTAGTCATGACAATAAGGGGGATTCCCTAGTTTATTTAATTAAATTTAGGGGATGTTTATTCTTATAAGTTTTTTTTATCAGGAAGCATCTTTGTTAATAATTGGTGCTTTAAAGCTGAACTATTAGTACTATGGCCAAAATGAAATGTTACATTAAATTAATAATTATTATAAAATCTAAACAATTGTTAAACTTATAATAGATTTCTCAAAATCAATCTTGATCTCTCTAGCTGATATGAAACGCCAAGTTCAAAAAACTCCCTAGGAGCCATTCAATATTTTATATGGTAGTCACACCAAATACTTACAGAGGTGTTGAGCCTGTAGAATCAGAAACATCCACTTTAATTTGTGGGGCAGTTAGAAGAAGCTCTACAATATTACTCCTGCCTTGCGCAGCAGCACGGTGCAGCGGTGTTGCATTCAACACATCTGTCTCATTAACATTAGCGTCGAAGCTGATTAACAACTTTGATACCTGCAAAATTTTAAAGATCCTTTTTATGGGTCAGGACCAAATTTTTGACGTAATTGCACAACGGAAATCACAATGGTCACACTGGAATATAAATGTTCGAAAATAAATCGCACAATGGAATGAAAATTATTCATACTTGTTGCAACAATTCACAAATTTAAAAAATAATAGTGGCAAAAATATTCTTAGGTAGCAAGGATATGCGTATTTTACATAGCGTAAAAAGGTACCGAGTTGTTATTATATTTTATTTGAAGAAAGTAAACTTCAATTTTAGTAGTTTAATGAATGAGACTGTTTCTAATATATAAAAATAATTATTATTAGCAAATACCCAAAATTATTCTAAGGCGTGTAATGTTCGCAATATTTTATCACCTATGAGTCGGAAACCAGTGTCTGTAACCGTAAAAAAATTGTACCTGACCCTTATACTCAGTTTATCAATTCCAAGATGAAATAATGTTTTGAAAATAAATTCCTAGATTTAAGTTACCTCCAAATGGCCTTTTGAGCAAGCATAATGTAGAGATGACTGTCCGCGAGTCGTCTTTTTATTGACATCAGCTCCTTTGCTTAACAGCAGTTTTACTACTTCTACTCTTCCAGCTGAAGAGGACAATATCAAAGGAGTTGAATTTGTGTCATCCAGTGGATCAACTGGACTTTTTAAATCTATCAAAAAGGCCACTAAATTGTCATTTCCACCCAGAGATGCCCAATGAATAAGGAGCCGTTGATTCTGAAAAATTATAACATAAAATTGTGGCAGACCATTCTGTAAACTCAGTTTGTGCAAGAGTAATAAGAAACCGCACTGATGAAAATAGCATCATAAAAATAGCAGTCTATTCGAAGTTATGCGTTAACCGACGCGAGGAGCGCCTAAAGAAAATGAGCCAACGGTAAATAACAGGTAAACTTACTGAATCAGGTGTAGTTATTAAAGCATTATTTTCATCAACCTTTACTTTAACTTGATTAAAGTCTCCTCTGTAAGCGGTTTCATAGACTGAACCTATAGACATTTTTATTTGATTAAATTCTATTTCAATCAAAGTACTTCGAATAGAATGAAATTCTATTTAATACAAATACGACCACACCGAACACCTTCAGAAACGCTTATTTATACGTAAACTGAATCTTTGATGTAAACAATGAAATGCTAAAATTGTGAAACGAGTAAACAACTTGACATTTAACAGTTTCGTTCTGAAATGATGGCTAGCCACATCATTGTCACGAATAGCCACGATTGAGCTTGCAGCAATGTTCTACTCCGAAGTAGAAAAAAATATTGTGAATGTGATGACCTCAGATGTGATGACGGTATTTCTTAAATAGGGATGTCAGTGAAATCAGTTTATTTGTATACTTAGTTTTTGTTAAATAGTAAATATAATATATCTGTTTTTATTAGATAGAATGGAAGAGGGTTGGCATTGTTGGCAACCCTAGATGTGGTGTGATTTCTTGATTTGATTGTGATGCCGATGCGATGCCGATTGCCGTCAAGCCGTCAATTGAAATGAATGAATGACGTTTGTAATCGACACAACTTTAAGAAATTGTAAAGTACATTGTTAGCATTTAGCAATCTCTTTTATATACGTTATGTAGTGCAAAGTTGACGTGAATTGATAATATATTCAATGAATGGTTACGTAGATTGGGCGATCTAAGCCGATTGTTTTGAATTCAATAGAAGTGACAAATCGGTGTTGTGTTAACTGGAAAACAATAAAGCCATAAAGTGTTTCAGGTTCAAGAAATTAAATAACAGTTACTAAACGAGCTCTAAGGTATATTGTCAGCCTGGCGAGAGGGTAAGAAAACTACGACAATTTGATATAAATGTGTGTTGTGATGCTCGAGTATTATTTTGTAAGCTTATGTTTATTTATTATTCACAGTCAATAGCCTGAAACGAAAATGACGTATTATGATTACTATGATGGCAGTAGAATATTCCTGTTCATATCAATCAAAATTGGGCTTCCTCTAGATGTAGTAAGTATCTTCATAAAAGTTTTGTCTTATTGTGTTCGTCTGTTACACTAAACTGTGTTCTGTGTTTTACCACTGAAACAAACAAAATCAGTTATAAGTAGTAATTCCATGTACTATTTCTTGTTTCCAATTGATAATAATGAAGCATTTATTTATAAAAAATTATGTACCAAGGTATAATTACATTATATATTAATTAAAGTTAAAATTATGATTCGAGAAATGATGTGATGAGTCTATGTCATTAAAGATTATGATACATCGAGGAAGGAAGCGCTCATGAGTTGTATTTACCTTATACAATTTATCACATGAAAAAATCCTAAATCTAGAAGAAAGTACCCTTAGGTTTGGGTCCCGCTGCTTAGAAAGAAAAATGGGCATAAATAATTTATATCACTAGATGGCGCAATATGCATTGATTTGTTATTTGAATTGGGCATAAAATTAATATTTTCTAGAATTGATCATAAATATTTATGTTCTTGTTTAATAAACTTGACTAAGCACAAAATTGTGGAATACTGGCCTCTAGCACAGAGCCCCCAGATATAATTTATTTTCTAAAAGAGAAAATGTGAGGCTTCAAGTGGTGTTATGTGTACCTACATAGAATGCCACCATATCTGCTGAGTTAGTTAGATGGCTGATTTATAGGTACCAGGTGGAAAAGCTAAATAAAAATAAGACTATTTTAAATTCTATAGGTTGATTTTTATATAAATACTAGCTCCTAGACCCCCGCGGCTTCGCTTTTCAACTGGCTACCTACCTACCATAACTACCCTACCTAAACCTACCTACCCTACCTACCCTAGCTACCATAACTACCCTACCCTATTTTCTTTGCTATAAACCTCACGGAGCCCGAGACCTTTCCAACGAATGCAAAACCGTGGAAATCGGTTTGTGCGTTCTGGAGTTATAGCGTCAGGAAGGAAAACCCGACTTATTTTTATATAGTAGATTAAATAAAATATTTTCAACATCGTCATATCAGCCGAAAGACGTCCAATACTAGACATAGGCCTCCCCTAAGCGTCACCACATTGACTAGCCAAGTGCGTCTCGCATCCAGCAGATCCCCGCAGCCTTCACTAGGTCATTAGTCCATCTGCGGGTCTGCAACTTAACTTCCGCTAGATGCTTTATAAGACATAGATTATTAGGCTAGTATTAACATTATTAATTGCATAATTACGAATAAAAAACACAATACAATCCAACACACTAGAATTTGAGGTATGCCAATCAAAAATAACATCGTAAACACCCACAATTTATTTAGGATGTCAAGGTATCATTTAACGCCAGAGTATCAAAGAGTAAGATGTCAACCAGCGGATCCCCACAACCTTCACCAGGTCATCGGTCCACCTGATGGGAGGCCTCCCATCAGGTGGACCGAGACGTTGCGTTGGAAGGCCTTCCAACGCAACGTCCTTCGGTTCGCAGTCGCCACTCCAGAACCTTTCTGCCCTATCAGCCATCCGTTCTGCGAGCAATGTGCCATGCCCACTGCCACTTAAGTTTGGCAATTCTTCGGGCTATGTCCGTAACCCTGGTTCTCTTACGGATCTCTACATTTCTGTATCGATCACGCAAGGACACGCCGATCATAGCCCTCTCCATTGCCCTTTGAGTGACTGTAATCTTTCTGATGAGCTTTCATTAACGTCGATGCCTAGGCCCCTCCAGTCCAGAACCTTGAATACATCCTCTAGCGCAGCAGTGAATAGTTTCGGAGAAATGACGTCTCCCTGTTTCACGCCACGCTGGAGAAGGATTGGTTTCGAGGTCTGATCCTGAAGACGGACTGACATGGTGGCGTTTCTGCACAAACACTTCAACACCTCAATATACCGGTAGGCGATCTGGCACCGTTGGAGAGACTGTAGTATAGCCCAAGTCTCGATCGAATCGAAGGCTTTCTCGTAGTCCACAAACGCTTAGCAGAGAGGCAGGTTGTACTTTTCGGTCTCCTGTATAACCTGCCGCAGCGTATGTATGTGGTCTACGGTGCTAAAGCCTTTTCGGAGTCCGGCTTGTTCGGGAGGCTGGAAATCCTCAAACCTGCGCGCGAGACGATTCGTGATGACTCTTGAAAACAACTTGTAGACATGGCTAAGAAGTGAGATGGGCCTATAGTCCTTCAGCCTGGCATTGTCGGCCTTTGTGAAGAAGTAGTACCACCACACCCCTGCACCATGTTTATGGCGTTTTGCCCTCGAGTATGACGGAAGGGACTCAAGGACCGGTGTCCCTCCCGCCTTCAGGAGTTCAGCCGTGATTCCGTCGTCACCCGGCGCCTTGTGGTTTTTAAGCTGTTTCAGAGCCATCCTAATCTCGTACAGGCTGACGTCTGGGATATCTTCGGTATAGTGTCGGGTCAATCTAGCTCTTGGGTCCTTTGCTGCATGGATAGATTCGCAATGGGTTTATTGGTTGACGTGTACAACTACCGGAGCTTCTGAGGGAGATCGAGAGATTCCATCTCTCGATCTCCCTCAGAAGCTCCGGTTTCCGCTGCGGCTCCGGCGTATACAATCCTGTCATCATCGGTCTTCAGTTTCGTGAGCTGGCTCTGCCCAATAGACAAATCTCTTGCAAAGACCTTATTTCGCTCGATAGCATCTTTAATACTTTCGGTATTAAAGCTGCGGAGGTCGCTTTTCAAGGACTTTGAGATCTGTCTATTTAGCTGCCGGTATTTCACCGCATCATCTGAAGACTGCAGTCTTCAGACGATGCGGATCATCTCACGCCTCTCCTTCATTAGCTTGAGAATAGAATCAGAGAGCTTTTTGTTTCTATCTGTACAGCGGGTCTTGAAAAACTTAGACCCGACCGTATGGACAGCTTCCACGAACCCATCGCTGTATTCGTCCACGGAGCTCCCTAGGCACTCGAAACGATTCTGGAGTTCGAGCTGAAAGGTTTCTGGGTTTTGGATCTGGATCTGTGCTGGACGGAGCGTGGATTTCATCATTCGATATCTTTCAAGCTTGATATGAATGTTCAATGTGCCTCTTACCATGCGGTGATCGCTCCCGCAGGCTTATTACGTATGAAACAGCAATTAACAATATTTGCGCAGAGATTGTACAATCATCGCGCGAATATCGCTTTACGTCAAAAAATTGGAAGGCTTATTTTTGCGACATAATTGATCTTCAATCGCGAATCCGCATTATATATGAGCTATAGCCACACCATAATAGTTTTACGACAGCACTGCTAACAATAAAAATCTGTTAACTGAAATGTGCATTTATCGCAAGGTGATCGCGATAATTTCGTATTACGTATGGTTTTTGACAGCAGAGCGACAGCGATCGGCGACCAAATGTGGCTGTCAAATTGCGATTACTTTTTACCTTGTTGTTGGTCGATTGCCAATCGCTCGCTGATGGCTGAGTAGGTACAGAAGTTTTTGAGTTTTTGGCGGCTTTTTTCGTATGTTATTTTGTGGCTACTTTAATTATCCGTAAATTAGAATAATATTATAAGAATAAATATTGAAATAACAAATTCCTAGCGAATATTGTAAATGTAAATGACAAATTGGTGTTGTTTTGAGTCTCTAATGTCTACGCAACTAGCCTATTTGTTGAATCATTGAAACATAAGTAATCACGGTAAAGTGGAGGATTGTTTTATATACAGTATAAAAAATCCTGTGTTGGCTACCTCAGCGAAGCTTATATATTACTACTAAATACTTACAAACACATGAGAATGTGATAAGTCTGCAATAAGTATCTTCTATTATATTTTTTTTTTATATGGCAAACACCGATGTCGACTATTCTGCCAATGTCTAAATTCAATTTGAAAAATCTTTTTTACGTTTTATAGCTCAAATACGAGATAATGTAGTCTACTAAGTGATGTTCTAATGCGGTATCGATTCGATTTCTTAAAACAATCGACAATTCGAAGAAATTTTATTTGATTTTACACATTGACTTAAATGTAAATAAAATGCAAATATCAAATTTTCACTGCCATATTTACTTTACACAAATACTTTACATCTGCGAATATTAGTTTATCGGAATATTGGAGCTAAATAGTAATCAAATTGACTATTGTAAAAAAACAGCCTCCACGAAGTGTTGCTCTTTCATATGCTGGTTAATTCATCAAACGATACATTTTATAAATCATCGGACAGATGAAATAGCTTCTGTTAAAAGTGACTGTCAAAAAAAAAAAGACTTGACTTAAAGGCCTCAGTAGCCAGGTCACTAAATTGATCGCGCAATAATTGTACAATTATTGCTGTTCCTTACGTAATAAGCCCGTCGGTTTTCACCGAATCGATCATAGAGACATCATTGAACATTTGCTTCTTGGTTGACTTGATGATGTCGATGTCGTTTTTAGTTGCACCAACGGGGCTTAGCCATGTCCACTTCCTGTGGTCACGCTTTCTGAAGAAGGAGTTTATCATGTAGAGGCCTTCCTTCTCCATAAAACTGGCCAGTAGGTGACCTCGGTGGTTCCGACGTCCAACTCCAAATTGCCCCACTTGCAGCTCATCCTCGTCTCGTTTGCCCAGTTTTGCGTTGAAGTCCCCCATGACAACGGTGAAGTGAGTTTTGAAACCATGCATGGCTTTTTTATCCTCATACATGGTCTCTACCTCGTCGTCGGGGTTGGGGCGTAAACCTGTATAACATTCAGCGAATATCTTGAGGATATTCTGAGTAGACGTGTGCGCCGATGAAAAAATCATCGGCGGCGGGCGCCGGTCAAAAAGTCGGCGGCGGCGGCGTGTTTTCGGCGTAATTTCGTCACGGCGAATATTATTAAAATCTAGATTATCGTTTTTTTTTTACTGTCCCAGTCAAACCGGCAACAGAAAACACCCGCTCGTGCTTGCAAGCAGGCACTGATAAAATACCCTTCGCTGATTTGTATGGCAACGGAAATGCCGCTCGCCTAACTTGCCAGTATTTATTAACATGTTCATTTCTTAATTCACTGGCATCACCAGGTCATGGGTATACCTAGTGGGAAGCCTCCCAACGCAACGTCTTCCTATTCGCGGTTCGCACTCAAGAACTTTTCGGCCCTATGGCCTTCCTGCCTGCCCTGCCCTCTGCCACTTAAGTTTGGCAATTTTTCGGGCTATGTCGATAAACTTAGTTCTCTTGCGAATGTCTTCATTTCTGATTCGGTCACGCAAGGAAACTTCGAGCAAAGCCCTCTCCATTGCCCTTTGGGTGACTTTAAGCCTTCTGATGAGAGCATTTTGATGATCGGTGAGTGAGTCAGTCAGTGACGAAATTAAGGAATTTTGACTTGCAATATTTCCTAAACTACAAGTTCAAATTGAATATAATTTCGGATTATGCCTAGTTATATTATGTTCTCATAATCACTGATTCAAAATTCAGGCTTCCAGCTTTATCCATAACGAAGTTACAGGGGGTCGAAAATGTCCTGAATGGCTTCGAAAAAAGGATGGTACGGCTGTGCCTAATATACAGGGCTACAGGTTAAGTTGACCTACATCCTGTAAGAAATTGTAGTTTCAATCATTCCTGACTGATGTGGCTATGCAACACCGTACCCCATTATATAAACCTAAGATTTTTTGATGTATTTTTAAATAAATTGAAAAATTCAAATCTAACTTTTACATAAAACTTCAGACGTCTGCGATGCTTTTTCAGCGAGATTTCAGCGATAACGTGTTTTTCTCCGTTTTAATGGCGCGCGCGGCCTTGGGGTTTTAGTCTTACAGGTTTTTCAATCTGTTATATTCACCTAAATTTCAGGTTTCTGCAACGCTTAGTTTTAAAGATCTCTGTGGCCGCGCGGTTCGCCTCGTTTCAATAGCGCGGCCACGTTCAAACCCTTGAAACTTTTTAACCATAATTTTGACAAATGTATGGTTTTGGGAATCAACTTTTTACAAATCCTTCGCAGTAGTTTTTTTTAAATATCGCCGTGGCCGCGCCATCGAAACGCACATAAAACTTTTAACTATAATGAACCGATTTTGATGAAGCTTTTTTATTTGAATGCTGGTGATTCGAGCTCACAGATTAAATAATAAAGTTCAACTGACAAGCTAAGGGGTAGTCGTTGTACGTGTGCGCGTGTAATTGTGTATTTATACGGCAAGGCATAGTTTGAACCGGCTTCACTTTTTTGTTTGTAACGTTCGAATTTTTATTTGATCTGAGGATATGTCACTTACTTAGGTTTAGGAAGAAAGGGAGGCTTTTGCCCTGACAATTCAGGCTGAGAATAAATACGTATTTATATAGTATGCAAGCTTGGTGATGGATATTTTTGCACTTGATATCAAAAAAATTGTTTTAATTAAGTGATAGTTTAAGGCTAGGTCATTATGATTTATGTTCATGGTAGATGATACATTTGTTTATGCAATGGTAATTTCTTTATGATACTTTAAACAATACACAATAAATAAATTCTTTACTCATATCAATCATTCGAAACACTGCTTCTTACAAACAAATAAATTGTGGAAGAATGGGCAGGTAGTGTCTTTGTCAACTTAATAAAAACACAGCATTAATATACAAAAATACGTAGGTGCTAGCGCACTGACTAATGTTTTGAATATTCCTTGTACATAGCAGTTAGATGCTTTATGTTTCAAGGTGGAGTTCATTCACATAATTATTATCATTACAAAGAACCACTTATCATGGATAAGATAACATTTATAGCAAAGACGATTCATCAAAATTACTCTTTATTGTTCAGATTTTGAGTTGGGTGTCAAATGGGTGGTTTTACTTTTTTATCCAAAGATCTACTAAGCACAAAATAGAGATCTGATACTTTTACAGGTTTCGGGAGTTTCTTATTGGTGGATCATTTTAATTTAACCGAAAGATACCCACCTGTCCGGCTCCAATTTGATTTCACATCATCATCAGCCTATTAATGTTCCCACTGCTGGGACACAGGCCTCCTCTCTGTGAGAGGGAATGGGCCGTAATCCACCTCGCAGGCCCATTGCGTATTGGTGAATGTCATATGTCTTCAATTTTTTAGGACATGCTTGTTGCTTCTAGACATTAACATGTCACACGATGTTTTCCTTCGCCGTTTTGAGAGCAGTGGTGATTAAATAATTTAAACAAAGTAAAGCCTACCTGGGCTCGAACCCACAACTTGTAAGTCGCGGCCGATACCACTGGGCCACCACTGCTCTGAATTTGATTTATTTTGATATAATGTTAGAGGAGCTCGTGGCTGAATAATAACAGCCGCACGGGTCGGTCTTCAAGGTTAAGCAACGCTTGACGAGGTCGGTCCGTGGATGGGTGACCATTTTAACATAACGAGTTTCCTCCGTGCCTTGGAAAGCACGTTAAGCCGTTGCACCCGGTTGTCATTTGAAGATCTTTGACAGTCGTTACGAGTAGTCAGAAGCCTGAGATCTGACACCAGTCTTGCCAAGGGGTACCGTGTTACCCAGTTACTGGGTTGTGGAGGTCAGATAGGCAGTCGCTCCATGTAAAACACTGGTACTCAGCTGAATCCGGTAAGACTGGCAGCCGACCCCAACATAATTGGGAAAATGCTAGGCAGATGATGATAATGTTAGAGAGTAATCTAAAATAACAGACACATATTTTTTTTTTAGCTGCCCAATCTTTACCTATTGGGAGAAATTGTCCTCCAAAGTACTGACAAGTGACTAGACCCTCTAACTCCTGTAGAATTTTATTCAAGCAAATTCTCTTCTCTTTCTTTCTCTTTCTCTTTAAAAAAAAAACTTTGCCCCACACTAGGAATTTCTTCCTGTATCGTGGGTGCGTTTACAAACATACACAACACCCAGAGCCGGAACAACTATCTGTAGGTCATACAAATATTTGTTCCTGCGGGAATCGAACCCGCGACACGCAGCGTAGCAGTCAATCGCTCAACCACTGCGCCAACCGTGCGCACAAGCCAGTTAATTACTGGTTTGATTATATTTTTGAGAAAATGACAAAATAATGAGAACGGGTTTTGTTATACCGGTTCCAAACTCATATTTTCCTAAATAATAATAATATTGCTTTTTTAACAAAAACACCCTTCAAAGTAGGTATTATATTTATCGTCGTCGAAGATTTTTGTACCAAGTGATAAATAGGCCATTATTCATAAAGCCCGGGCAATTTGAAAAATTCCCAATATGAGTATGCAATATCACAGAATATAATACGAGCATGCAGATGCCTCATCCTATACAAATAAACTGTGCCAACGTAACTAGCGTTTTTCGTCTGATTAAATTGATTATTTTTCTAAGAACATCGATCGCGTTCGGTTCCGTTCCACGGATATAGATGGTGTTAGTAGTGACTTGCAAGTTAAAGGGTTTACTCGGTTCGTGAATTTTTCTTATAAATATAGCGACGATTTATTTATAGTAATTTTGCTCGTTTTTACAGTTTGATTGTACCAAAATGTGTTACAAAAAAAAAATTGGATGCCTCAGAAATTTTAAACCGCGCCATCTATTGGAAACAATTTTAATACCATTCAAATAATCATTGAAATGTGATTGAAGGGCCAGATATTCCTTTTTTTGTGCTTAGGAGAGTTAATTAAACAATAACATAATTTTTTTATCGTCTCTAGAAAATCTTAATATTTCACAGAACTCAATAACAAATCGAAGCTTATCACGCCATCTAGTGCAATTTATTTGAAACAAATTTTGCCTTCCCTCCCTCCCCATTTTTTTTTTTGGGTACCCGTGGCATTATGATAAAAGCTATTGCCATAATTAAATTGAAGGGCTTTCTGATTAATGCCCATCAATTATTTGGCAGGGTAATAAAAACATTAAGATGAATACAAACACAACCACTAGACGGAATTACCTAATTAAGACATCGTTAGATACGTCTTAGGTGACGTTCAAAAAAAAACAAACACGATAGATTTTGGGCGCCATATTGTGGGGGTTCCATGACAAAGATACGCTTTGGTTATTTTTATTAGAAAACAAAACAAAACCCGATACCGGAACCTTGCCTTGTAAATATCGATATCTAAAAACCTGACAAATTGATAACACAAGAAAATGCTTTCCCTTATAGCTAGTACCAGATTCTGGCTTAGCTGGTTCATCATTCATCATCATTTCAGCCGAAAGACGTCCACTGCTGGACATAGGCCTCCCCCAGGCGTCGCCACATTGACCGATCCCGTGCGTCTCGCATCCAGCGCTTTCCCGCAACCTTAACCAGGTCATCGGTCCACCTAGCGGGAGGCCTTCCAATGTATCGTCTTCCAGTTCGCGGTCGCCATTCCAGAACTTTTCGGCCCCATCGGCCATCCGTTCTGCGAGCAATGTGCCCTGCCCACTGCCACTTAAGTTTGGCAATTCTTCGGGCTATGTCGGTAACTTTGGTTCTCCTGCGGATATCATCATTTCTGACGTGATCCCGCAAGGAAATTCCGAGCATAGCCCTCTCCATTGCCCTTTGGGTGACTTTAAGCTTTCTGATAAGGCCCATTGTGAGCGACCACGTCTCGGTCCCATAGGTGATCACTGGCAACACACACTGGTCATAGACTTTTGTCTTGAGACACTGCGGTAAATTGGACGAAAAGATACCACGCAACTTCCCGAACGCCGCCCAGCCGAGTCGGATTCGACGGTTGACCTCTTTCTCGAAGTTGGACCTACCCAATTGGACCGTTTGTCCCAAGTAAACATAATCTACAACTTCGAGTGTAGATTCTCCGATCTTGATAGGAGTGGGTGTTACATGGGCGTTCACCATGACATTGGTTTTGTCCATGTTCATTTTAAGACCCACTCTTTCGGAAGCTCTACTAAGGTCATCGAGCATTTTACTGAGCTTTTTAGCTGGTTATCATATAATTATTGCAATGGTCAAGTTTAGAATTGATAAATCACAATCACATCTGAAACAAATTGAATTGACAATCACATCTGTGAAGTTTCGCCAGTAAATTTGATTTGACAATTTATATATCCATCGCGCCATCTAGTGACCTTTATCTTAAACAAATTTTCTTTCTTAGCGCTGGGACCTGGTGCCTAAGTCAACTTTCGTAATACCTGTGTCAAAATTCAAACAAGTATTTGTTTGATAGATAAACGCGTTGTCTCGCGATGACCACATGGGGAGACAGCTACGGACTATCACTGGATAGTAGTCAAAATGTCGCATCCACACGCTTCTAATAAGCGTCAGCTCGCGACGAGCCGCTGCACGCACTTTAAAAATAGCAACACAATATAGATCTCTATTTACTACACCAAAAGAAACACATTTCAGTGACAAAATAAATACAGCCAGCGGAATTTATAATTCGAATTCTCTTGTCTTGGTGTGAGCTGGCCCTAATTTGGGCATTCAGCACTATGTTGAAACTGGTTTGACGCAGAATGGGCATTTCGAAAAAAGACACTTCAACATTGAACACGTGATCGCGCCGTCAGAGGACACCTCCGGTCCGCACCTTCCGGTTTTAGATCAAAATTCAAAATAGTGTACGAACTCGATCTCGTAATCGCGCGACCGATCGCTTTGGTTAGGCCAGAATGCTCGAAGGTAGGCCGATATATTTTTGAAATGAAAGTTCTTAGGCGATCGGTAATTGGACGGGAATTAAGAGTGACATTTCAAGAACGCGTCACGTTTAGGCACATTTCGTTACAGGAAAGAGAAAAAGATATAACTACTTCCAGATCTCACACTTTTGTATTTTTAAGAAGTTTCACTTCTATCACATGTACCTTAGGTACGGTTTTGTACGCGCAATTCTTTTTCTAAGAAGTTCTTCTTTGGTTTCAAAGGTTAAGTAACCTGATGGGCTAGTAGATTAGTTATTTTGACGTTATAGTAGGTAATAAGTACGAGCACAAGTGGTTTAGCCATCATCATTAGTAGTTTGTTCTGTTTAGTTGTAAGGCCGCATTATACGCAGCAAATTATCTTTGTACGCACTATCATGGTAACTGAATAAAAGAGCAATTGACCACCGGTACATATTATTATTATGTATGCGGCCTTAAAGACGACATACATCAGCATCTGATTAATTTATTTTCCACGTGCTTTAATACATTTGAATTACAAATAAAATTATGGTTACATCACGTACCTAAATTTGCCGTTTTTATTAGGTACTGTGTTTATAGCAGGTTTTTAGCGTAGGTATGTCTGGCGTAGTTGGTAAAAATAATGTTAATTTTAAAATCATCATTATTATTTTGTTGTAGTTAGTTATCTTGTTACCTAAGTTGTTGCTTATGTACCTTAAAGTATACAGTAACTGGGCGTTAATATGGCACATCAAGCATAAGGCCACGTTTCCACCTGCAACCAGCTGGAACTGCTGGATGAGATCGCGGAATGCGATAATGTTTTAAGTTTTATTTTGTTCCTGTATTTTTTGGTGTACAATAAAGTATATATAAATAAATAAACCAGCTTGCATTCATGTTACATTACATTGCGGGCTACCGAGGAATCATCTGATCAATCGCTCGTTATTGCCCCGCAATGTCGATTTGCTTAGAGATGGAACTGCGGCCTGAATGACACTGTCACTCAAGACGTATGATTCACAGAAACAACACTCTGTTAGGCGCAGGCCACATAGAAATGGCGTCGGGCGCGGATGAGGCACGGGCGGCTTCCTATTCCATTCTAATTTCAAACAAAATGCATGGAAATAAAGCGCTATATAATATGATCAGGCGCGGGCGGCGAAATGTCGCGTCATAACCACGTCCGATAAACGACATATCGTGTGTCCTAAAATGCGCTTTATTTCCATGCATTTAGTTTGAAATTAGAATGGAATAGGAAGCCGCCCGTGCCATGTCCGCGCCCGACGCCATTTCTATGTGGCCTGCGCCTAAAACTGAACATTTTCATTAAACGATGTGCAATATTAAGGCCCGCTAACTGTACCTACACTATTTTCGTTTACGTGCTGCACATTATTCATTAGCTATTTTTTTTTGTTTGTTAATAGGTAAATTTTTTAATCGCACAAGTAGCTGCACTATGCCTGGCAAGACTGTTTCGAAAACCATTGAGATCTGCTTCGCCGGAATTTCGACATACTGTGTGCCTTGTTATAGGTTTAGCGATGGGGTATTTCTGCTTTGGAAGGTAATTATTTATTTTCCGTTTCGTTTAAGAATTTGCATGTTTTAATTTATTTATTTAATGCTAACATTACTTATTATAAATTATTTTTTACTCCTTGACTCCAACTTCCTCCCTTTACCCCACTAGATGTGAACAATTATTCATTTCAATTATTTAGCAACCGATCATTTCGAAATCGTAATTTTGAGTTCTCAATACTTTTGAGTTACATACGTTCTACAGATTTTCGGATTTTCGGCCGCCCTGAAGTTGGCTACAATGGCTGCGCAGTAGTAAATCTCATACAAAAACAGCATCGTTTCGTCACAGAATAAATAAAACAGTATGAAAACTACCTACAAACGCTCGAAACGGCATTCTCACAAAAAAAATGCGCATCAACGAGACCCCTAAGCGGCTCGCACTACTGACAGCACTGCAGTAGCCTCAATGGTCTCGTCGGTGCGTATGTTTGTGTGAGTGTGCCTTTTCGAGCGTTTTTAGATACTGTTTGTAAATTTTTACTGTGGTTTCGTTGCGTGCCTTGCGCTTCGGAAAACTTACTTCAGGGCGGCCCAGAAGTTTGACGAGCACTACCTGTTGTCCGCTTCTACTGAATCTTTAAAACAGATTCTGTTAATGACCCGCAAGGAGGCCTAAAGCATTCCCAAACCATTGCAACTCCCTGAAATCGGTTTTGGAAACAAATTGAAATGTTCAAAATGGCTGCTATGCGGCAAAAAGCCGAGGTCAAATACAAGTGCATTAACCTGTTAGCGATGATCAGATTTACAAATCGTTTGGTTACAACACCACCAGGTGTTACAGTTGACAACCAGTGTAATCTTTAAGGACACCAATATGCGATGTTTTTCAAAATTATTTTAAAAAGGGGTCCTGTTATATGCTGATATTTATGCTATCCAAGATTGGAGTTTTGCCCTACTAAGGTTATAAAAAATCCTTCCTTTTTTTACTCGTAAAAAACAAGTAAATAATCTATTTGTAGTTGATTATTAAACAGGTATGTTTTTTTTTTCAGACAAGCGATCCATTTATCGGTGCTACCTATGTTAACTTACACTTTGCTAAAGAGTGTGTCACACCAAAGTGTGGGCAAGTAAGTAAATAAATCCTTTTTTTTTAATATAAGTCTGTACCGACACATACCTACGAACTACAAACTACTATCTACGCCAACGTTTACAGCAGTTTATTTACTTAGCGGTTCCTCGACGCGAATACGAGGCTGAGTTTTTGCTTTTTAGAGGTTTTTGTGTCGGGGGTTTTTTAAATTTAATTTTTATTTCAAGCTTTTTAAAGACAAAAGATATTTATTTCAACTGGGCCACCAAGCGGCACTTTTGAATGTCACAATTTAAATTTAAACTACTTATATACCTAGTAGTAGACACGCTTCAATCAACAATCTATCGAAACACGTAATTATGACATGACATCTTGCGTAAAAACCCAGATTCAAAGAGTACCTAAAATGCGGATAACTTTTGAACTGGTCAACCGATTTGAATCAATCAAAGCTAAGAAAACTACAGAGTCACCTTTCAAAAAAAAAACGATTAAAATCGGTTCATCCGTTTGGGAGCTACGATGCAACAGACAGACACGTCAAACCTATAACACCACGTCGTTTTTGCGGCGGGGATTAAAAAGACCTGACGTCACACAAATTCTACAAACCGCAATCATAGTCTTGCGCACAATTTGAATATAATAGATATGTTATGGACCAATTGATTAAAACACGGCATTATTAATAATGCCCAGATAAATTGAAAAATGCCCATTACGAGTAGGCAATATGCTAAAAACTATTGAAATAATGCCCATCACATATTGGGCCGGGTAAAAGATGTTTATTAAATTATTTTAATGTTGACATTGATTTTAATATATAATAGGTAAGTTCAATAACTATTTAAGTAACAAAGTCGAAGGGCCCCGATGCGCGGGGCTCCTATTTCTGTCTGCAGGATCTAAAAGTAATCTAACATGAAGGAGATGACGGGCGCTGAGTTCGCTCGCTCACGTCAACCCCTTCGAAAAATACCTGTGCGTATAAAACATACGTGCCCTAAGCTCCCGAGCTCGCTTTGGTCGCTCTTGGACTAATTCACTGACCATAGTTATCTAATTGTACGTAGCAATATTCATAATGACCAGACAATGTGATAAATATAGAAGTTTTAAATCAGTATTCATTACATTGACCGATTTGACTTGACTAGATTTATAATGCCCGGGCATTATATATAGTGCCCTGATTAACACTTGGTCCATGACATATATAACAGTCCGACATCATTAATTGGGCAGTTCCCAAGACCAGACACAACACCCGTCTGGTAGGAGAATCGTCCCTTTTCAATGAAGGCTGTGGACACCCTTTAATCTCTTTAAAAAAAAAGTTGAATTAAAAAATCAAAAAACCCGACTGCTTCAAAAGCGAACTAAAAAGTCGTAAACAAGGAAAAAATCATGCTGTGCAGTCGGAGGATACATATTCGCGGGCTGATTGACCAAAATCTGGTGTATCCTCCGCCTGCACAGCATGATTCTTTCCTTGTTTACGACTTTTTAGTTCGCTTTTGAAGCAGTCGGGTTTTTTGTTTTTTTTCTAATTAGATACATTTAAACATATAAGTGTTATATATTTTTGAAATCTCCTCTTAAAACCCTTTATTTTGATATCCCACACGATGGGTTTGGAAGCAAAAAAAAATTTGGGCCCCCACAATATGGCACCCAAAATCCGCAATTTTTCTATTGACCAATTTTCATGTAGCCTATGACACTCGCAGGGTTAAGACGAATCGATTGACGTATGAATCAACAAAACCGGCCAACGCGTTTGGTCTCTGGAACGCCATATAGGAACAAACATACATACATACATAGACTGATAAACACATTACCCTCCTTCGGCAGTCGGGTAATAAAGGGTGTCTCAGAATGTTTTCCGTTTTTGATACTTAAAAAAAGCTACTAGAATTAATTAACACTTTGTTTACCAAAAACAATACTTTAGTAAATGTGCATCCTCCACTTCCTGACACTTAATTTTCCTGTAACTAAAATCTTCAATCACACGCAAAAAAGTGAGTACCGACTATTCCTTGACGTGATATGGCAGCCCAAATAGCCCAGATTAAACGCTTGCTGATGATCTCATATGGATCTACAAAAAAAATAAAGTTTACAAACTTTTTGTCGTCTTTTACAAAGAAAATTGAAATACTGATCATTAATTCAAGATTAAATAAACCGAGTTTTAACTAATTCTAGTACCTTTTTTTTAAGTATCAAAAACGAAAAACATTCTGAGACACCCTTTACAAATTATACTGTGTGGTTTCGAAATTATTTAGTGTCTATGTTCCATTCTCAGTGGATTTTCCAGACTAATAAAACTTCTTTATTAATTGCAGCGTAAGCTTGGCGGTTTCCATGATATATCTATCATGTCTCCATGTACATCGACAGATTTATCATACAGCTGACTACACTTTAGATATAACAGGTGAGTTATATTGTAAAAAATACAGTATGTTTTTACAGTCAGGCAAATCAAGTGTTTATCACATTGACGTTACGCCAGTTGCCGCGTTTCAACCACTTTAAACAAACGGCCAAAGCATGGGTTGTAATTTTAATGTCCGTACAATTAAGGTAGACTTCTGAACAAAGCTGAACATGAACGGGGCGCCAATCCATTCGAGCGCACACTATCCCCGCGCCAGTGTCGCTGCACTCGATGTCCATATATATTTCCATAGTACATTGCATAAAATCGCTCAGTCGCCAGTGTCACGGTAAAGGTATCTAACAGTATTGTGACTCGGCCCTGTCCTTGAAATAAGTACCTACAAGCGCGCGTCACATAAACATGCGTTAGGGCTGCCCGCCTCTACCTACTTGAGTTTCTTTCTAGTTTTGTATTATTATAAGTACTTATTTTAAAACTCACTAGTTAGTTTACCTACCATTTATTAATCTCATAGGTAGATAATCATTTCATAATAATATTTTGTCTAGTTATATAATATATATAAGTAGCTAATTACATAAGTCAGTAGATAGCTGATAGCCTAGCCTAGGAAACTATCAACTAGTTTTTTTATAACCCGAGCGTAGGTAGGTCACTCGTGTGTGACTTTATCACCCAATCCACTTATTTATTTATTAATTCAGGTATTTTAATTATTTTACCTACCTATTAAAAAAATGTACGTACTAGTAGGTTAGATATACTTTTTTATTTTTTATTGCCTTGCCTATCGGAGGTTCCAGGTAATTTAAAAAATGTCATCTCTTGGTGCGTTATAGAAGAATTCAAGCAACCAAAAACAGCACAATTATAATTATTGCTCTCTGTCATATTAAGTAAGTACGTATTTCAATCAAATATTCACAAATCGCACGCTTACTGCTTACAAAACCATCACGGCGTTCGTGATTGTTTGTGACTGTAGTGTATCGAGTGTCGGCTGAACTCGACGCACGTAGGTATGACTCGCGTTCCGACCGTTTGTATGAAGATAGAATACTGTTAGATATCTTTACCGTGCCAGTGTCGCTGCGTGATGCCGAAGCCATTTTGCTCGGAAACTTTAAAAATAGTCAATTTGATAAACAAACAATTTACCAGGGTTTACATCTCTCCGTAATCTAGTTAATAATCTAATCTCACATTCATATTGACATAAAATATTTCTTCCAGGTCCGTTAATGGTGATCACTCAAAGGGTAACATCATTAGCTTACTTGCTACAGGATAATTTATCTGTAAATGGTCTTAGCTCTAATGCATTGACTGAAAACGCAAGTGATCCTCAAATAACGAAAATAGAGAAGATACCTTCGCCGCTTGAATACTTTGCATTTACATTAGCCTTCCAAACTTTAATGTGTGGACCAGTAGTATTTTATTCAGACTATATCAAATTTATTGAAGGTGCTCGTGTTGATGAGGTAAGATTTATTTTCATTACATAATATAAAACACCCTAGAGCTAGATTGACCCGACACTATACTAGGGCGTGCAAACTCGCAGCCTAATTGTGTAAGTGAATTCGGCAAAGGAAACAATCTGTTTCTTTCCCAAAAACGACTTTGCGCAATAAAAAAAGTCGATTTTGGGCAAGACACAGATTGTTTCCTTTGCCGAATTCACTTACATAATTAGGCTGCCGGTTTTGCTAAAAACCGGAAACCGGACAAAATTAACCAATTGTTTAAAACCGGCGTTGGTAGACAAAACCGGCGTTATCTCCGGTTTTCCCGTTTCGAACGCTCTCAAGAAATATTCAATTTAGAGTCATCAAATATATCCGAACGCAAACTATACTCACTTAAACTCCTCCCTCCACGACCCCCGCACTCGCGACGTGACTCCTGCGTCCCACATCTCGCCTGCATGCGTTGTTGCCCAAATACACTTGCCGGGAGTGTACGTTTCCCAAACCCAATGGCATATCTGATACTATTACAAACTTATTGCAGCAGCTAAAATATAAGCCCATGGACTCTGATACTATACCCGTAGCGGTCCGTGCCATCATTGCCATCGTTATCGTCAACATCTGACGCTGAAGTTGTAGCCGATAAGCTAACTCTTCAAGAGCAGCGTGATAAGGAATTGAATAAATGCAGGAAAACCTCCAAGAATCGGTCTGATTTCGACCTTGAAGGGTTTGTTAAGGTTGAGCAAGCCATGTATGAAAACGGAGGGCATCGGGGTGTGTATCTCAAAGAAGCTTACAACTATTTGATGTGCATCTGCATACTACCAACAAGTGTTGAGGGTGAGAGGGCCTTTTCGAGTGCTGGGTACTTAATGAGAATAGTACAAATATGAATATTATGAATCCCATAATAATGTTGCTACTGTTGCTAGTAGTTCGAAATTAAAGATTTCAAGATTCAAGAAATTGAGACGTATAGTAATTGTGGTTGTGTTTAGTATCTTTAAGATGAATGTGTTTTGTACGTTCAAAATATATTATTCTTTATAACAGAATTGTTAGCTTACTTAACTTACTTGTTGTTGATTTGATCTCAGTTAGTTAATCTTTATATTATTTTAAGCTCATGTTATCCAAACTATTAATATTGTCTACTTGGTATTGGTAGGCATAGGCATAAATGGTTGATTAAAAAGGCATATACAATTTGCTTTATTTGTAGATTTCTTGTTAAATTCTACTGTACAAAAACGATAAAAATATAGTGTAGTCGAAACCGGGGCTAAAGCCGGTTTCCGGTTTTGGGCCTTCTAAAACGAAATTAAAATCCGGATTTGAAGACCTTCCGGTATTGCAAGCCCTACACTTTACCGAAGACATGCCGGACGTCAGCCTGTATGAGATTAGGATGGCTCTGAAACAGCTTAAGAACAACAAGGCACCGGGTGTCGAAGGAATTACGGGCGAACTCCTGAAGGCGAGTTGAAAACCAATACTTAATGCCCTTCAGAATCTGTTTGATGCCGTCATACTCGAGGGGAAAACGCCACAGGCATGGTACAGGGGTGTGGTGGTACTCTTCTTCAAGAAGGGTGACAATGCCCTACTGAAAAACTATAGGCCCATCTCACTTCTTAGCCATGTCTACAAGCCGTTTTCAAGAGTCATCACGAATCGTCTCGAGCGCAGGTTTGACGATTTCCAGCCTCCCAAACAAGGCGGATTCCGTAAAGGCTTCAGCACCGTGGACCACATACATACGCTGCGGCAAGTTATACAGAAGACCGAAGATTACAACCTGCCTCTTTGTTTAGCGTTTGTGGACTACGAGAAAGCCTTCGATTCGATCGAAACTTGGGCTGTACTGCAGTCTCCAACGGTGCCAAATTGACTACCGGTATATCGAAGTGTTACAGTGTTTATACAAAAACGCCACCATGTCAGTTCGACTTCAGGATCAGACCTCGGAACCCGTCCTACTGCAGCGAGGTGTGAGACAGGTAGATGTCATTTCTCCGAAGCTGTTTACCGCTGCCCTGGAGGATGTCTTCAAGGTTCTGGACTGGAGAGGGCTAGGCATCAACGTCAATGGCGAGTACATCACTAACAGTCGGTTTGCCGACGATATAGTGGTTATGGCTGAGACCATGGAGGACCTCAGTACAATGCTCGATGACCTTAGTAGAGCATCCGAAAGAGTGGATCATAGGATTAACATGGACAAAACCAAGGTGATGTTGAATGCCCATGTTACACCCACTCCTATCAAGGTCGGAGACTCTACACTCGAAGTTGTGGACGACTATGTCTACCTGGGACAAACGATCCAGTTGGGTTGGGCCAACTTCGAGAAAGAGGATAACCGTCGAATCCGACTCGGCTGGGCAGCGTTCGGGAAGTTGCGCGGTATCTTCTCGTCCAACTTACCACAGTGACTCAAGACGAAAATCTATGACCAGTGTGTGTTGCCAGTGATGACATATGGCTCTGAGACGTGGTCGCTTACAATGGGCCTTATCAGAAAACTTACAGTCACTCAAAGGGCAATGGAGAGGGCTATGTTTGGAGTTTCCTTGAGTGATCGGATCAGAAATGTAGAGATCCGCTAGAGGCAAACTTAAGTGGCAGTGGGCAGGCCATAAATAAATGGCATTTTAAATTCACGATATATTAAAGCTAAGAACAACTTACACTTGACCCAAAAAAAGGTTTTGTCAAAATTGTTTTCTTAATAAAGGGCTAATGGTTCCTGAGACAGTTGTCCCGAATCTTATATAGAACTTAATTTTCATTTCAGTTCGAGAAGAGTAAGACTGAGACGGAGCCATCACCACGTCTAGCTGTGTTCTATAAAGTTGGCGGTTCTGTTGCTGCCGCTGTTTTATACTTATCTTTAGCTAAGAAATATCCTTTGACTGTTTTGGAAGGTATTTTTTTTTTTTTATGAATTAAGATTTAAAGGATTGCGACCTTATTGACCCATTTCACTAATTAAACTGAGAGCTTTCAGGGGGGTTACCACAAGCTCTTAGAGTAAGGTTATTTTGAGATCGAGTAAGTGACAGATGTATACACGTCATATACATCTGTCCCTTACACACACTCAAAATAACCTTACTCTAAGAGCTTATGGTCACCCGCCTGATCTAAACTGCGCTTAAAAGCTGCCAGTGACATCATTGCTATGGAATATTGACACAACTGTTAAAAAAAATTGTATGCAAGCAATTTGGATGTGCTGATCGCGTTCAATTTCATTGATGAATTTGTCTCTAAATACCTAAAATGATTAACTCTTGAATGCGCCTGTGAAATATGTAGTACTACCCAAGGCATCAAAATAAATGCTCGACCAAATCATTCTTTGACTGTACCGATAGTGCGATGCAGTGGCGCGATAACATTCTGATATTTGTTTTGTAATCGCAGAATTGACCGATCCTACATCAGAAGTGGGATACAATTTGGATGTGCTGATCGCGTTCAATTTCCAATTTCATTGATGAATTTGTCTCTAAATACCTTAAATTATTAACTCTTGAATGCGCCTGTGAATTATGTAGTACTACCCAAGGCATCAAAATAAATGCTCGACCATCTCATTCTTTGACTGTACCGATAGTGCGATGCAGTGGCGCGATAACATTCTGATATTTGTTTTGTAATCGCAGAATTGACCGATCCTACATCAGAAGTGGGATACAATTTGGATGTGCTGATCGCGTTCAATTTCATTGATGAATTTGTCTCTAAATACCTTAAATTATTAACTCTTGAATGCGCCTGTGAATTATGTAGTACTACCCAAGGCATCAAAATAAATGCTCGACCATCTCATTCTTTGACTGTACCGATAGTGCGATGCAGTGGCGCGATAACATTCTGATATTTAATTTTGTATTCGCAGAATTGACCGATCCTACATCAGAAGTATCCCGCTCATGGTCAGCGTTGTACTTGCTATGGTACGCATACTTGTCGACTCTTGTGGTAAGGTGCAAGTACTACCACGCGTGGCTACTGTCCGAGGCCATCTGCAACAACTGTGGCATGGGCTTCAATGGCTACGACAACGACGGCACGCCCAAGTGGGACAAGATGTCTAACATCGATATATATGGTTTTGAGGTAATAATTTTGAATTTTGAAGACATGTACCGACATCTTTCGCTGTCTTTTAAGACTCATTTTACTTTACATAAGTAATTTAGTAAGTTAATTTGCTTGTTTGTTTTTTTGACACCGACTCAAAAATATCTAGGTATTTTTAACCCTCGACGTAGAAAGAGCTGTTTGAGTTTTATAACTTGAAGTGTGTACCTGTGTATTTGTGAATCTCGTCTGTGGCATCATAGCTGCTAAACGGATGAACCGATTTTTTATGTATTTTTTTGAAATTTTACATTCTAGAGTGTTCATAGAAGAAGCATTATGTAGAATAAAGAGGTATTTGTGTAGGGCTTTTAATTATTTATAATAATTTCACTTGTTCTTCAGTTTATTTTTGTTGAAAAGTTCTAATTTTACTGTTACTATTTATCGTATCCATTATTACGCCCTCGATCATTTCCCATTTAGGTATAAAGTTCTTAGTAAGTTGAAAGAAAGATATAATAAGCCCAAATACTATATTATTAGCTGCTGGAAACCGTGGAGATGTTTCCACCATCAGAACAAATGTAGGTCTCTATCATGACGTAGTGTCATTAAAACTACGTATTTAATGTATTTATGCCAAGTTTCAACAGTATCAGTTTATAGGTAAAAATCAATCATCCCTTTATAATTTTATAGTTGTCGGCACATAACTTGGCAAGAATCGTTAGATACAAGTCGTTTTTAGGTCTCTTTGGTTACCAAGCGGGACGCGGGAAAAGTTTAGCACCGTTCCGAGCGCGCGATTGGTTGGTCAGTTGACAAAAGGATCGACTGACCAATCGCGTCGCGTGCACGTTCCGTTCGCTCTCTGTGGTGGTTGGACAATTCGCGCACTATGCACGATCTTACCCCCACTACGCCAAAACATTGCCAAGTTACGTGCCGACAACTATACACATAGGTAAGGATGGTTTTCTTGCAAATTAAAATGTGATCAACTTGGAAGTATACCCTAGCTAATTCATGTTAACTTTTTATTACCAGATACCCTGTACATTCGGTTAAACTTGAGAACCTCCTCCATTGCTTGTGGGTTAAAAAGCCATCACTAGTTTTTTTTCCTGAAACATGAATGTATAGATTTAGACCTAGCGAATGTCAAGTGAGTTCTTCGAAATCAATAAATCCAAAGACAATGTGAAATTCAATAATTTTCGTTTTTAGTTCGCACAGAACTTCCGCATAGCTATCTCGAGCTGGAACAAGAACACGAACGCGTGGCTGCGGGACGTGGCGTACGAGCGCGGCGGCGCGGCGTGGCGCACGGCCCGCGTGTACGCGCTGTCTGCCGTCTGGCACGGCTTCCATCCAGGCTACTACTTAACCTTTTTTGCCGGTGGTCTCTTCACTATTGCAGCGAGGAAGGTAAATAACATCGCAATAAGTTTGATCACTAGAAATAAATATACTTTTTTTTTTCGAGTCGATGGTAGGTAAACGCTTTATATATTTTGGGCCCAGTAGGTGACCACGCCGTTTGCGGCTTCAACGGCGAGCATAAGGTTTTATAGAACGATCTGATATTTTTTTTATATTCATCCGCGTGAGTGCAGTGCCCTCTTTGCAGAATAAGGCACACATGCTATCCAAGTACCTATTCACCTGCACTTTGGAAGACTTTATGCTCGCCACTATACATACTTTACAATCTTATAATAAGTAAAATCTTTGGGTGCTACAGAATTGTTCGGGTAGGTTCGTTTGTGTGCGTTACCCCAGCCAGAAAATGTCGAAAATCGTCATCTAAGTGCAATAGATAATTAGATATACAGCTTCTGTAATTGGTAAGCAGATTTTTTGATTTGGTAAGCTGATAGTTTCTTAATTATTTGTTAAAATAGTTCCGGCTGGAGTAACGTTATTGCGTGTACGTTACCCCAACAGGAAGTGGCTCCTAGAATGATATGAGTGGAACGAAAAATTCGTGCGTAATCTGCTGTGAATGTACGCCACATAAAAAAATTGTGCTAGTCGTCGTTTTTGAAAAAAAAAACGGAAAAACGATTCCTAACTGGAGTAAAGCTGTTCCAGCAGGAAAATTATAAACGAATGATTGGAATAAGAAATATTTTGCATGGGCAAAGAGCTTATAGTCTTGCAAGAATGTGCACCGTAAAATATAATTGGTGCGTCATCAGGTTTTCGAGATATGTATTACATTTCCTGCTGGAGTAACATTTTGCAGAACCGTGTATCTAACCATTGTATGTGCGCCTGTAGAATAAACATATACGAGTTGCTCTTGATATGTGCGTGTTTGTGCCAGAATTAGATTTAAGATATTTTTTATAATTTTCAAGTAATCGCTCTTTTTTGAAAACCCGAAAAAATTCGCAGTGCCGTTACCTTGTCTCGTTTAATGCCATTCAATAAGTATGTAGCGCCCCTTAATACCGACTTCACTATAAAAAATCGAAATGTGTTACAGATAAGGGGCGTGGCTCGCCCAATGTTTCTAGACAGTCGACCCAAGAAGCTTTTCTACGATTCACTATCATTCATCACGACGAGGGTTGCGATGACGTACGCCACCGTGCCATTTGTTCTCCTTCATCTTGCGCCTAGTCTGGCTTTTTATGGGTTCGTATATTTTAATTAATTTAAAATACTATTATATAACCACTTTTATTTGCTACAACAAATATGGAAAACTGCCACAGAGAGAGCAAAATTAGTATTCCTACATACCAAACTGCACTGATCAATTCATAATACGCTAGCTGGTCTTCTGTCAGCAAGAAAAAATATCTGCACTATATAAATAATTTATTTTGTTTGTAAAATTGAAACCAAATAATAATTTATCATCATCATTTAACTATTTCTTTCAGAAAATTTTACTACTCCCTCCACTTCATCGCGTTAGGTGCTTTGCTTATACCTGAAAAATCAAGACGCGTACAAACACAAGAGCCGCAAAAACTTCAACAATCCAGCAAAGAAACTTCACAAGATCCGCAAAAACTTCAACAATCCAGCAAAGAAACTTCAACATCGATTGAAACAACAGAAACATTAAATGGCAAACTAAAAATAACATAATTTTGACGCGCCATTGAAGGGCTAACTGGCCCTTGTATTTTTACTCTAGGTACCTTACATGTTCTTTGATCTTTAGCATCACATCAAAACGTTAACAGAAAGGAAAGAATATTGTTATCACTCCCAAACGCCTTAGTTAAACGCAAAGTGCCATTAACAACTTTCTTTAAACTTTTTAGATAACTACACCTTGCAAATTGTAATATTTTTTATTGGTTAATTTTAAACTGTTTTTTTTTTTTAATTTCTTGACTTGTCCGTATCAGTTGCATCGTTTCGGAATTAGTTTCATTCAAGGTCAAGGTGCCATTGGACGGAGCACCAACTAAAAATTTTGTGTAGACCATTGATATATTAAAAAGAGGATACGTTACGCGCTAACATCGCGATCAAAAAACCTGGGCTCGGCGCACGACTACATGCACCGAAACTCACACATCTGTGTTCAGTGTTATCACTAGTCCCAAATACTCCCAAACCTACAGTTACCGATAGACAAGGACAGAGATAGGAGACGGCGCTTTAGTGCGAGTGAAATCGCGTTAGCCGCCGAATGTTTACTATTATGAATGAAATGACATTGAAATATTTGCGTATCGTGTCTCTCACGCATGTTTGTAATATCTATCTCGCTCTCACAAATATGGCGAAGCAAACATTAAATATTATTGTAATTTTCAACAAATTAACATTTTTGACTGTACTTACGAGTGGTAAGTGATCCCGTGTGACTTATTTTTCTTCCTGCCCGGCGAGCATGGCCTACTGTGACATGGCTTAAGTCACACTTTTTATCACAGTTTGGGCGATATAGCCATTTTGTCATAAATGCTAGCACGGCGGCGTGAGATATTTTCTTGACTTGTGGCATAACTTCTTGACGTTTATTTTTTCTTTTTCGGCAATTTTCCAATTTTTTTGCAGTTTCGGTTTAATCTTGGCCATAAAAACCATTTAGGTTCTGAGAATAATATATAAGCATAGCCCTTCGACGCACTGTTTCCGAATTATGGGCCTCCGAATCTTATTTTATTTTGCTTAAAACGCTCTTTATTTCCAAAATGGTATCTCGAAAACGGTATGTCCTAGGCAAAAAATAATCAAAATTTGCCCCCCCCCTTTGCTACCTCCATGCTAGCAGCATCCCACCATGAATTTAAGTTTTTTTTTCACATTTCATGGTTTTTGACTTGAACTCAAAAAATATATGATAAAATATGTCATGTCATACAATTTGTCTTAAATGCTAGCACGGGACAACCATGTGACATAGTTGAAAGGCGCGACATGCCTTTCTTGTTGCTGACTTCATAGTGCGACATAATCTGAATAGACGACCAAATAAAATAATACGTACAAAAGTGTAACAACTTTTTATTTTTATTGGGAACAAATTAACATTTGATCCACGACCATAGACTTATGCACACTTTATTTGATTGATAACATAGTGTTTGTTAGAAAGATATAATTATTGTGAAATTTTTAATAATTACTTAAAAATATAATAGCTTGGACCTTGTTCCCGATACCGGTGGGCCCCTATTTTTATATTTTAAATGTTTTTTGGGAGTTTTATTTAAGAAATATTTAAAAATGTAGAAAGTAAAAAGAATATGGATTAAAAGAAAATTATTATAAAAAAATAATAATCAAAATAAAAATAATAATTTAAATTAAGAATAATATAAAATTAATTGTAAATCCTGTAACATTTCAATTAATTAATAAGCATTGATCACCACACACAAAGTAAATTTATTGCCATTTGGTGCAGTAATTAGAAGTAAAATATTTATTTTTCACCTGTACAATTTTATCACCACCTCCGAACGAAAGTGATAATTTTTCTCAATCATCTGTCAAAATGTGACATTTGTGACAAAATGGGTGCGCCCGTATTAGCAATTAAGACCCTATGAGTCCCAAATAAACGTCACGAAATTTTCTCACGCCGTATTTAAGACAAAATGACTTTATCGCCCAAATTGCGATGAAATGTGTGACTCAAGCCATGGTACAGTAGGCCGTGCTCGCCGGGCAGCAACAAGAAAGGCATATCGCGCCTTTAAAATATGTCACATGGTTGACCCGTGCTAGCATAAATGACAAATTGTAAGACATGGATAAATTTTATCATGTCTTGTCACAAACGTCTTGGGTTTGCCATGCTCGCCGGGCTGGTATTATTTGAACACTGTTTAGCTACACAAGAAGTCATTTTGATGCGTATTTATTGCAAAAAATAACATAAAAACACTGCAATTATTGAGCTGTATGATCAACCATGTGCAGTGCGCGACTGAGTGCCCACTACGGGCAATCACTTAGGTTAGTAGGACCAAGCGCTGTGGCCAGTCCCGTATCTACCTCTTTTTAATACATCAATGGTGTAGACGGTGGTTGACCAACCAAATTGAGTTGACCTACCAACAACCTCGGTTGGGTTGATTCAATTTGGTTGGCCAACCACCGTCTACACAATCCTCTCTCAGTCTCCATTTTGGTCGGGCGGTTTTTCCGACTGTGTAGAAGGGGTATTACGCGCTCTATGTCTCAAGTCTAACGTTGATCTATTTCTGATATTGAACAAATTTGCATTGAAGTCATTTAATTATATTATATTTTTCAAAACACTAACCGTATTTTTTTTTTTTTTTTGGTAATTTAATGTATATCTCAGAGGCGCATACAAAATAAGATTTGGGAATCAATATTATATTTGGTGAGGCTAATAATAATACGGTATTAACACCGTTTTCCCCATGGGGTTTCCGCCGTGGATTGACCCACTGTGAAATGACCGCTAATTCGGAATTTTCTATTTCGGAATTACGAGGAGATAATTGTGACTGTGCCTTGAGAAATGTTCGTGTAATCTCACTGTGGTTCAAGTAGAGGCTCACACCTAAATAACTTTACAATGCATGTCCTCGAAAAGAGCGGTTTTCCAAGCAGCCAAACTGTGCGGAAAGTGTCACTTTTTTTCACTAGTGCTTTTTACTTTCCTGTACTTTTTTAATTTTTACAATGCATGTCCTCGAAAAGAGCGGTTTTCCAAGCAGCCAAACTGTGCGGAAAGTGACACTTTTTTTCACTAGTGCTTTTTACTTTCCTGTATTTTTTTAATTTTTAACTCCAACGTCAGCCCGACGCATAGAGTTTTTATTATTTGAGAAAAGTTTTAAAAATTAGTTATGTACAGATAATCATTCATATAAAAGGTAAAATAAAACTAATACTTTATTTTAGACGTTTTTAATTACTCTAGATTTAGATTTTGATGAATAAATTAATTTTAAATATTCATTAAATATGTTTGGCAGAACGAATATTTTGCTCGTGCCTTATTGCGGTACGATGTGACATGCGCAGTAGATATGCCCGAGGAACTATTAGTTAATCTGTGGATATGCTGAACGCGCTTGAGTAAGCCCGCCATTTTTTTTATTTCATTTTTTTAATTTATTTATTTCCTCGCACAATGCATAGTAAAATCTTGTATGATACACGTACGTAAGATGATTTCCGACTTGTGTCGATTTATCCACTCACTCGCTTCGCTCGCTCGTGAATAAAAATGCCACTCATCGGAAATCACCTACCTTCCGCACTTGTAGCATAAATAACTATTAACTCCAACGTCAGCCCGACGCATAGAGTTTTTATTATTTGAGAAAAGTTTTAAAAATTAGTTATGTACAGATTAACATTCATATAAAAGGTAAAATAAAACTAATACTTTATTTTAGGCGTTTTTAATTACTCTAGATTTAGATTTTGATCAATAAATTAATTTTAAATATTCATTAAATATGTTTGGCAGAACGAATATTTTGCTCGTGCCTTATTGCGTTACGATGTGACAGCTATTCGCACATGCGCAGTAGATATGTCCGAGGAACTATTAGTTAATCTGTGGATATGCTGAACGCGCTTGAATAGGCCCGCCATTTTATTAATTTCATTTTATTTATTTATTTATTTCCTCGCACAATGCATAGTAAAATGTTGTATGATACACGTACGTAAGATGATTTCCGACTCGTGTCGATTTATCCACTCACTCGCTTCGCTCGCTCGTGAATAAAAATGCCACTCATCGGAAATCACCTACCTTCCGCACTTGTAGCATAAATAACTATTTTATAATCTTTTTATTTTATACAGTATTACAGCAAAAGTACTGATTTAGGTGTCTCATTAATTAATACAATACTGTTTATTTTCTTGACAAGACTGCAGAAAGTTATGGCTGCTTTTGTGTTCAACATAACCTCCTTTTTTGAAGTCGGTTATAAAGCACATTTATTTTACTATAATCATATAAGTTAATATCGTGACGTTGTTTTTGTACAATAAGTTTTATTTTATTATTTTACTATTAATTAACTTTCATTGATGTATTTAAATTTTATTGATATAAGCTAACGGCAGGAAGGTTAGACGACTTCGTCTTACGAAATTAACCCGCAGGAGTGCGAAACTAGACTTCTTAGAACTCAGTACTCAGTAGTTGTTATTCTGTTAATTTTATATATTTAATACATTATTAATTGGCCGATTAGAACTGCCTAATTATACAGTTGTATTATCATGCATTTAAAAGAAACTATATTCTGATCTGATAATAAACACTGAACAAATACGAAAAATCTTAAAATATAGTATCTCACATATTTGCATGAATTATAAATTTTAAATTTAAGGTAACACAATCTTCCGGCATAATGTTTCTAAATGATGGTGAAAACCTTAATCCTTTGCTAAACGGTCACCCAGAGACAAAAAGCAACTTACAAACTATTTAGTTCTTTAATGTATGAATTAGCCCATGGATTTTATCAGTATTTTTCTCTGGGACCAGAGTTCAGATTTTACCAAACTGGCTTCGGCCATTGTTCTTAAACCTCATGTCATGGTGAAGGTACTCCAACACGGATGATGCAAATTGTATTTTTCAACATCTACGCGGATAAAGTCGCAGGCAGATGCTAGTTAATTGTAAGTGTAAAAGTGAAAAGAGATAACTTATCAACAAATTTACATCTTTGTTATTTTCGTAATACTTGAAACGTTTTAATATTTAACTAAAGTGTCTCATTTTTGAAAAAGAGTTAGTTCTAGACTGTATATAATTTAATATTTTTTCGAATACTTCCAGACAAAAATTTTTGAGTCTCTATTTTTATATTAACTACTAAAGTAAGTTTATTAATAAATTAACATATCTTTAAAGTTCTATTAAATTAGTGGTATATGCAATAGTAAACTACAATTAAACATTAAAATGTAATTCTGTCTTTGTGAAACTATTGATAATACAAATTAATTTGAAATATGTTAACAATTTGTATTAACCTGCCGTCATTTTTTATTAACTTTTAAAATTATTGCATATATTGAACTGATCATTTACACACAAAAATATTATTTTTAATTGATTTAAATAGTTTGTAACATAATTACTAGACGATAACTCTAGGTACAGCTGAAATTCATTGTAACTAACTGTTTCCATGTGCTTTTGCATAGAAACTTATTTAGAGCCAATTTAATAAAATGATGAAACTTCATTTGCAGACTGCTTATTAATCAACAGCCAAAAAGGGTTATTGTTAATGTTATTCCAAAGTAGATTTTCGCGATCATTTGGAATTATCAGTTTGGCTTGTATTGTTTGTTATCACCAAACTTCTTGGCCGCCTTGAAGTTGGTTTTCCGATGCGCAAGGCGCGGCGCGGTGCTGTTTTTGTATGAGATTTACTACTGCACAGCCATTGTAGCCAATTTCAGAGCGGACAAGAAGTTTGGCGAGAACTATAAATCAAATGTGGCGGCGCCGAAATCGTAGGCCAGTCACGCCATGCTTGTAACGTAGGTATCGTTCGCAAATCTACGCACACACCACGGAATGGTGGATCCGTGATATAGTCATCGGCACGTAACTTGGCAAGAGTCTTTAGATGCACACAAGTAGTTTTTAGGTCTCTTTGGTTATCAAGCGGGACGAGGGGTACATTTAGCACCATTCCGAACGCGATTGGTTGGTCACTTGACACAAGGATCAACTGACCAATCGCGTCGCGTGCACGTCCCTTTCGCTCTATATGGTGGTTGGTCAGCTCTCGCGTATGCGCTAACTTACCCCCACTACGCCATAAACTTGCCAAGTTACGTACCGATAACTATATGGCGCGACGTGTGACGAATTTTTCTTACTTCTCGATTCGATACTCACGATCATTTATTAGCAGATATCGTACGTCACTCCAAATGATCGTGAATGTGTACTTTGATATGTACCAAAATCGAAAATCTTAGTGTTGCATCAAATGTGTGGATTTGATACCTATGTATACCTCAAACATGGAATTGTATTTATTTTTGTTACAAATTAATTTTATATTTAACGTATTATAAACGGTTAATAAAAAAAAAAAGTTTATGTTACTGATTTTATTTGTAATCCTTATCATCTGCGCTGACTCTAGTCAGCTACTGCGCGAGCAAATTACAGGTTAAAAACGTGTATGTTACTCCAACAAGAAATAAAAAACGGGCAAACTATTCCTGCTGGAGTAATGTTGTTCCAGCAGAAAAATTCTAAACGAATGATCGGAGCGAGAAATATTGTGCATGGGCAGAGAGCTTATACCAGGCCCCTCAGAAAGTATTGCGAAAAAAAGTTTTTATATATGGGAGACTGGCCAGTTATAATGTTTTTCGAAAATATGATTATTTATAAGTAAAAATAAGTAAGTTCCAATTTCAAAATTTCCCTCCACATTTTTTGCGAGTTAATTCAAAGTATTGTGTCTCACTGAAATATGGATCTGCGCCGGGAACATTTTAGAGCTATGATTTTATACGATTTCAAGTGTCGCCTGAAACCGGATGAATCGTACGATAGACTTCAAATGGCATTCATGGATGAAGGCCCTTCCAAGGCAACCGTGTATCGTTGGTATAACGAATTCAAGCGCGGTCGACCAACTTTGGGGGATGACGAAAGAAGCGGTCGCCCTTTGACGGCTGTTACCGAAGAAAACGTGCTAGCAGTGAAAAATTTAATCCAAGACAATAGGCGAATTACATATCAGGAGATTCAACACATATTGAAGATTGGATCGGGAAGCGTTCACGAGATTCTACACAGCCATCTTCGCGTGAGGAGGATAGTATCACGCTGGGTGCCGCACAACCTCACCGATGCTCAGAAGCAGGCCCGGGTGGAATGGTGCCGTGATATGCTTAACAAATTTGAAGCAGGCTCGTCTCGGCGTGTTTACGACATCGTTACAGGTGATGAGTCCTGGATTTATCAATACGACCCAGAAACCAAGCGCCAGTCGACTGTTTGGGTGTTTCAAAATGAGCCAACGCCTACCAAAGTGAAGCGATCTAGAAGCGGGGGTAAGATTTTGATCGCTAGCTTTTTTAATTTGACTGGCCACTTGGTATCAATTCCCTTACGGGATCAAAGAAGCATTAATGCCGAATGGTATACTACCAAATGTTTGCCAGAAGTTTTCTCTGTTATAAGCAACAAGCGACCAAACACAGGGCTCCGCGGGCTACTGCTCCACCACGACAATGCACCTGCGCACACCGCACTCAAAACGAGGGACTTCCTGGACAGCACGCCAGTCAAACTCCTGGGTCACCCTCCTTACAGCCCTGATCTAGCACCGTGTGACTTCTTTTTATTCCCAAAAATAAAAAATCAGCTCAAAGGGATACAATTTTCGTCGCCGGAAGATGCGCTGGCTGCGTTCGAGCAGGCTGTAAACGAGGTGTCTGCGGCGGACTGGAAAAAGTGTTTTGAAAACTGGTTTAGGCGCATGAATCTTTGTATAGAGGCTGGTGGAAAGTACTTTGAAAAGATTTAATAAAAATATATGTACGTATAGAACAATTTTTTTTAGTTTCGCAAAACTTTCTGAGTGTCCCACGTAGTTGAGCAAGAATGTGCGCCGAAAATATAATTTGGTGCGTCATCAGGTTTTCGAGATATTGCATTTCCTGCTGGAGTATCGTTTTGCAGAATCGATGACACTCACAAAGAAGGATGGCCAAATCGTACCAGGTATTGAAAAGATGGCGTCCGAATTTGCCGTTTATATGAAAAATACCCTTATTTTTTAAGGTTTTAAAAAACACAAGAAATGTCTCTTTAAGTAACCACAAAAAAAAGATATCCATTTATTTTTGTTTATGTAATTTGTTGGCAATTATTTAGAATACGATGTTCAGAACGCACCTATTGACGATTCATTTCACGTATGAAATGACTGTTTTTCTGAATAGTTGTTAATGTATTTCAATTTAATTAGTATGTAGGCATCAAATCAACTACTACGCTGTTTTATTATGCATTGGATTCCTGTCATAAAAATAATTATATAGGCTCATAGTAAGTATTTATGCGTTTTATTAAATTGCTTAGAACGGAACATTATTTGTCATCGACCCGCGCCATTGATTGACACTTGACAGTGTCAAGCAATGTCAAATGTCAATTTGACACCCGGCGATCAATCGCTTCGCATCGGAAGAGTACGTTATTACGATTAGCTTAATAGCTTCACTCGTTGTTGTGAACTGTGATACGTACTGTACTATTTTGGATTTTTCCTTCTGTTGTTTTGACCTTCGCTTGTCGAATTGTCGCTAACTACCTTTTTAGGCTACGCCACAGTCTAGTAAAAGGTAGTTATTGATTCTAACCTCAAACATATTGTTCACATTATTATAAAAAATCGTGGCCATTTAGATATGATTTTCAAACGGGATGATGTTTACAACATAAAAACAAACGAATCTAGCTATAATTTACTTCGGGACATGAAAAATAAATTTCAAGTCCAGCTCCTATAGAAATTTGGCCATTGTTCTTTTGTATGTGGCTCACATTCACAGCAGGTTATGCACTAATTATACATTCCACTCATATTACTCTAGCAGCCACTTTCCTGTTGGGGTAACGTACACGTTAAAAACCGCGCTTCTGGTCATGGATACGCGCGTCTTACTACGTCACCATAGAATAAAAACAAATAGACTTAAATACAAATCATTCAATCTTACTAATATGATAAATGTGAAAGTTGGGTTGGTTTTGTGTGAATGTTTATTACTCAATCACGCTAGAATCGTTGAACAGATTTGGATGAAATTTAGTACAGAGTTATAGTCTCTGCATCCCTAAATTCGTAGAGTAAATAATTAGTATTTTTGTAATTCTAATAAAGTAAAGAGACATTATTACCTATATTTAAAGATACATATTATTTCTTGTTCTTTTTAATCATAAATGCTTGTCTTATGCAACAAAGTGCGCCAGGTACGTCATTCGTTTCTTGTAGTTTTTTCTGCAACTCCTTGAATACATTTAGTTTTGGTGTGACACTAGATACTGCAATAAAAAGAAAAGTATTAAGGTTACACTCAATGATTAAGAAAACATACGTAGGGTGGAAAGTTGAATTAGTTGTCTATTGATGTGTATATCTGAGTATGACATACAAATACAAACTACAATGAGGTGGTCAATAGTTTAGTTTCCACAGGCTGTTATCGCAACTCCACAACCAAGCGCGTATTTTGCGTACTACGGAGGGCGGTCAATGCACAACATAGCTACTTCTCTATATATTCACAGGAGACCAGAAAAAGAGAAAAGCCAGCCAAGTGCGAGTCGGACTCGCGCACAAAGGGTTCCATACTATTAGCAAAAAGACCGCAAAAAATGGCAAAAAAAACACGTTTTTTGTATGGGAGCCCCACTTAAATATTTATTTTTTCTGTTTTTAGTATTTGTTGTTATAGCGGCAACGGAAATTCATCATCTGTGAAAATTTCCTATCACAGTTCATGAGATACCGCCTGGTAACAGACGGACCGCAGAGTCTTAGTAATAGGGTCCTATTTTTTAGGGGACCATTGCCCTGCAGTGGTGCATGCAGTACAAAAAATTACTTACATTGATAGCATCCTGTCTTTGTGTCTCTCAAAAGGCGTACAGAATAATTTTCAGATTCTTTTTTAGCTTCTGTAAAAAACTGTACAAAGATGGTTTGTGATCCCTCAGTTTTTGATTCAATTGTGTAGTACAATTTCAAAAACTTTTTATAATATTTCTTTGCCATTAAAAATGCTTCGTGGGTTTCTTTTATTTCTTGAGACAACAGTTTTTGATCTGTAATAAATTGTTTTACTTTCTTTTATAATGGTATTTACATATTTCTTTTGCAGAGCATCTTTTTCAGCTGCATTTGGATATACTGGAAAAAGACTGCAACACTGTTACCAACCCAACATTGCTTTTTGATGATTTTGTTAGAAGGGTTTAAAATTAAATCATTCCCAAGTCCTCACCTTTGTTAGGTAATCAGACATAATTATGCTGACATGCTTCTAAAGCCATTGGTCTAGGCTGTGCATGGTCTGTCAGTAAATAAAAAAATTAATGACACAAATATTTTTATTGAGTAGATATGAACAGTGGTATTTGATTTGAGTACCATTCTCAATCATACCATCAGATCATCACCTATAAAACTGCATACAATATATCAGTCAGTGAAAGCCGACGTTTAGATACTACTACTTGATTAGCCTAAACATTAAGTAATGTTATCCTAAACTTTACATACATTTTATATACACAACTTACTTTATTAGTGTAGTAAAGTAAGTTGTGTATATATATCATGCTAAAAAAGTTGCAGATAAAGTAGATACATTAAAATAGTATCACAACAACGCAAATATACTCCTTCACTATAACGATAATAAGTTAGAGCAGAGAATCTAGATAGTACAAGTACGAACCTTTTTTGTAGTTCTCATACTGAATCTTTTGTTGAGAGAGCACTTCAAGTTTCGTGTCAATATCATGCCGCAGCTGCTTGTTACTTTCTATTAAAGTTTTCAGTTCATTGTCATGATTTTCAGCTACATTGTTGTTGCAATTATATTTCTTAACTCTGAAACCATTTTCTATTACATTGAGGGCCTGTTCATGTAAGGATACAACTTTAGTTTCAAACTCTATGTAACTGATTTCTTCAAATAAGTTTAAATTAATTTGGATGTCCCAAACTTCTTCTATAATACTCATTTTTGAACAACAATAATCTAACACAAGTTCACAACACCTGCTTGGTATTTTTTTGAATTCAAAATTTAACTGACAAAGTTCAGTTGTTTGACATTGACATATTTGATGATTTTTTTTTCGTTCGCCCTTCTCGGGCAGGCTAAGGTCTTGGACCATACCGCCTCGTCTTCAGTGTAATTTATAACAATCTTTAGTTCATTAGAATACGGGTGTAACAGATTCTAATGGTTTTTGGAGTATTTGGCAGCAAATTTTATCGAGTCAGCCTTCCCAGTAAGCTTTGCGGAGGTAGTCTATACTACAATAAAATTCTCCGCTCCACTATCTTGAGATCGCTTCTGTCAATGATTTCACATATTGCCCAGTTGCGTAGACAGTTGAGACACAAAACTACACCAATTTTATATCACAATATCCACTAGGATTTAATTTGCAAATAATATTAACAGCCGCTGAACTTCACTCGAAAAAATCCCGCCAAAAACTCCACATATTTGATGAATAGCTAAGTGAGTGCGTACGTAGTAAGAAGTATAAGGTCTTTGGTGCGTACTGCGTTCAGAATCTTGCCATAATCGAAAAAAGTAGGATAAATGCCCGTAGTTCGCGACAATCACTGCGTGTAGACCTTGCTTATCAGCCCGCAGCCCATGAAAACCAAAACGGTCAAACTTTACTTAATCTATTTATCTATCTAATCTAATAGTACCTTTAAACGAGCCAGTGCTGCCAATTTAGCGCTTTCAGCGCCAGATCTAGCGCTTTTTTTGTTCATTTGCGCGTTTTAGCGCCTAGCGTTAAATCTAGCGCTTTTTTAAACTCTGTACTTTCTTTAAAAAAAGTAACTGCGCAAACTTACAACTTCCCACGACGACCTTCGACGTGTTGAGGAAAATTTAATCCACAGATAAATATAAAATCAAGTCCAAAACTGATCAAGACCAACCTTGTTTCAGTCTCAGCCATTGTAGTAGAATCAGACGATGATGAACTAATTAAATCCCTTTATTTTAAATAAAATAATTACATTAAAACGTCACTCCTTTATTTTATTATTACTGAACAAGTACTATAATGTGTGTAACTCTTGTAAATTACATAATTTGATTATATAAAAAATAGAAAAACTGCGTTTATACATTTCTAGTCTCTTAATATTGGGCGTTTTGTTTGAATTTAGCGCCGAATTTGACCGATTTTTGATGTGATTTTTTGACAGCGACCATTTAGCGCGGTTCAGCGCTTTTTGAAAGAGCCAACAGCGCGTTTTTGCTTAAACGAGTTGGCAGCACTGAAACGAGCAATTCTTGTATACATATTATATAATCTGAATCTTGGAAACGGCTCCAACGATTTTCATGCAATTTGGTATGCCGGGGGTTTACTATCTATTGATTATGGAGTTTTTAGTTTCTATATTATTTCACTGCAAAAGCCATGATTTAAGTTTCTTTTTAAACTCGTTCTGTTTCAATGAGTAAATTTTTAAGATTTTGTTAGCTTTATTGTTAAGAGACCGCTAGCAACAACCATGGAATGCCGTTTAGCCATTGTCGTTCTGTGTCTCACTGAGGGGCAGACTATATCCAATCGACGTTTGTTTTGATAGATTGTATGGTCGTAATTTTTAGTTTTGTGTTTCTTGGTTATAGTCTGCTGTAGAAATAGTTGTCTGATAGTCAAGGCAGCTGTATCATTGTAAAGCCTCGACGTAGGGTACCGAAAGATCTTTTTGGTCATTACTTTAAGGACGGCTCTTTGTGCTCTCAGGTAAGAGTATGGTTTTGGCAGCCCCACCCCAAGCTGGTATGCAGTATGACATGATAGATTGGCCCAGTGCATGATACGTCATCTTAAGTGTTTCTAAGTCAGCGGCATTTCGAAGCATTTTAAAAACATAAATTAATTTTCTGACACGTGTACTCAGTGCATCGATATGACACTGCCATTTTAGAGATTGGTCTATTTTGACTCCAAGGTACTTCACAGTGGTCATCCGAGATATTGTTGGGCAAGAACAGTTATGGGAGGGCTCAATACAGGAATGTGATTTAATAAAAAAGGAATCAAACGGAGGCCGAGAATAAGTGTTTAGTGCGAAAGTTATTAGATTAACGTTGAGCGTCAGCAAATTACGGGACAACCAAAACATTGCTTTTCTCACGGCAGACTCCGCGGAAACTCTCACCTCATTCCATGTGGGACCATGGACAAAAAGTGCAGTGTCGTCTGCATATGTAAAGACCTGGCAGTTGGGAGATTTTAGATCACAGAGATCATTAATATATATTTCAGAATGGAGGGCCTAAAATACTCCCCTGTGGTACACCAAGAACCAGGGTCTCGTCTTCACTTATGCAATCCCCCACCTTAACAGCCTGTGTCCTGTTGGTCATGAAATATTTTAAGTGCTACACCCCTTCCACCTATTTTTTTCCAATTTAGAGATAAAAATCGGGACTGAGACGGTGTCAAAGGCCTTGGTTAGGTCCAGAAATAGGCTTAGGCACTTTTCCTTCTTGTACGGGACGGACGTGATCGTCCAAGACCGACAGGCAATCAGGAGGTTGTAAGGCTCCTGCTTGAACGCGTTGACGCCCCTTGCACCTATTGTTCAGTTGTCATCTGGTAACTATGGACCTTGGAGACACTTGAAGGCTGCCAAGTAGGTTGAGGTGAAAAACGTGATGTCCAGGTTAAATAAAACTATTTGTTCATGGCCAGAAGCGATGTTCCTTCATGGTCCTCGATGCGCAATGATGCGTGGAAATACTTTAAGTGAAATAATGGCTACGAAATGTTCACGCGCCTGCGCACTATTAAAGAGGCGAACTCGACTGCGACGAGGACCACAACATTCCGACCGCAAAAACTTTTATTTTTCAAAAAATATACGCTAAGACTCGTAGCTTGAAACTGACAGGAACTACCCTTCCACTGGACCGATTCTGGTGAAACTTGTACTTTTGGATAGGTCTCGAGGAGACCTTCCCTCCGGTCTTTGATCCAGGTCCCTAGCCCCTACCATCAGGGAGTTCTCGTAAGGAGAATGTCGAAGAAAGGGAATTCCCGCCAGTTTGAAGCTTTACAATCGAGTTTCTCCTAAAACTAGACATGTTAGCTCTAGGGTACCAGCGAGGGACTTGGAGCCCTCCTACTGGGCCGTTGACACACATAAGTGTTACAGTTATATTCAAAACATTCAGGCGTACAGCCGCGAAATGGTGCGAGAAGTTAGCTTATGCCCCTGATCTTGGCACATAAACTCGATTCCTACTCAGACTGCTGGGTGGATTTTCAAGTTACATTCACACCCGGGTAGCCCTCGTGATGGGCTATCCCAAGGTAGAAGTCCGGTAGCTACATGTCCAACCCCCGATGAGTTATCGTTTGTTACAAGTTTGTTTACATAGCAAATCCATGTAACCTCGCACCATATCAGGTCGCTTAACTCCTCAACCACCAGAGCTAAGCTCCTTCCGGAAGTGTGGTTGGGTAGCTGGAAAACTAGGCTGTCTGACGGCGGTACCCTGATGGGTGTACCACCAGCCTTTCCGCAGCTTAAGGTGCCGGGAAGCGGCCGAATACTAAATTTTACGTCGTCTCACAGCTTTAATGTGTCTGTGTGCGTTATATACACCTATATACTAGTTTTGTGTCATGACTGAGTCTAGACGCCCGCCTGTGGGTCCACGAAGGTAATGCTTCAGACAGCATATCTATAACTGACCAGGCACCAAGTGTCCCTGGACGTAGTGACCCGTCGGCAGACGCATAGAAACGTCCATGCCGGCATACACAGACACATCACTTCAAGCAAGTGATGTCTATGTACTAGAATTACACAGGTGCTATCTATTTATAGGGCCTAGACAAAATTCTAGGTCACCTAGAAGCGCTAAATGGCTTGTATCGAATTTTCCAAACACTTACTTGAGTAAAATGTATGTATATTTCCCTTTTTAGAGTGAAAATGCACTATGACTGGCCATGTACTGCTATTATGTATAATTTCTCAGTCATGGTATCCAGCCATCCTATCTAGAACACCTAGGTGGTGTTTCCTAACAAAACAATTATGTGTAAGGAAGCAATCTGATTGGTTGGTGAATAGAATACCTATAGCACCACCTGATACCCTGCTCAAAACGGGGGGTCTAAAATAAGTAAACAAAATATTTTTATTTCCTTAAACCTATACATTTATCATATAACTAAGGTACCTTATGTATAATTCTAACACATAAGCGCTATATTCACACTATAAACTATGTAAAAGCCCCCAAAACATGAGTTTAAAGTTATCAAAATTCTACAAAAACTGGTTTTAGTATAAATATAAGGTGCCGCCCTCTTACAGGTCATTGTGAACTAAACGCTCGTTGAGGACGGTTGTTTTTTACGGAGTTAAATACTTGTTTCTTTCCGTAATAACACAATCAGTATGCATATTAAAGCTTCTAATTTATTGTTATTAGACTATATAATTCTATTACCTACTGATAGACACATAAAATATAATTTTAGTGTCTCAAAAACATGAGCAAAAATTAGTTACGAGCTTTACTATAAAAGGTTTTTTCACCTACCGACATCGCTTAGTATGCGATGGCGCTCTGGGGTGAGCAGACGTGTGTCTGTCAATACTATTTATATTTTACATATGACAACCTATCTAAAGGTGACGTATCGTCGCGAACATCTCTCCCGCCGTGCAGTGTCGCGTCGACTCGATGCTACGTTGGCGCGGCGCTGCATCAGCATTGTGAGCGGCGCACGTCGGCAGCGCTCGTGACCTCGACGCTCTGCGACACGTCGCTCAGCTCTCGCCGCTGGAACTCTGCTGCACTCATTTTGGCAAAGGAATGAGCTTCTTCACCGGACGCTTTAGAGTGCCGCCAGTGGTGCGCACCTCAGCGGTCCGGACTTCTCCATCAGGGCCAGGGTATATGGCCTCGATGCGGCCTCGCGGCCACGTGTTGCGAGGCAGCTGCCCGTCCGCGATAAGGACGGGGTCGCCCACCAGCAGGCCAGGCCCGCGGCTGTGGGGCTCCCGCCGGTTTTGGAGCTCCGGCAGGTATTCTCGCACCCACCGGCGCCAGAACATGTCGGCCAGGATTTGTGACCGACGCCACATCTTTTTGTGGTCGATGTCTTGCTCGGTGAACACGCCGGGGTTTGGGAGTCTAGCCGACCCACCAAGTAGGAAGTGGTTCGGCGTGATAGACTCGTCGTCATCGCCGTCGACTGATACATGTGTCAGCGGGCGGCTATTTACCGTGTACTCTGCCTCACAAATCAGTGTGGACAACACCTCTTCGTGTGGGTGTTTCTCTGTGAGTACGGTATACAATGCGTTTTTTACGCAGCGAACTAGACGCTCCCATGCACCTCCCATAAAGGGCGCTGATGGGGTGATGAAGCGCCAAGTGATGCCTCGGCGACTGGCCTCCTCTCGGAAGGCCTCTCGTAGCTCTCGATCGGCACCGTGCATGTTGGTGCCGTTGTCTGAGTGGATCTCAGTTGGACATCCTCTGCGGGCGGCGAAACGGCGCAGCGCTAATATTGCGCTGTCTGCGCTGAGGCTGGCGGCGATCTCGAGGTGGACAGCTCTTGTGGTGAGGCATGTAAACAGTGCTACATATCTCTTGTGATGCTGGCGACCCACGGTGACAGATAGCGGGCCGAAGTAGTCTAGCCCGGTGTACGTGAACGGCCTTTGGTGATGAGCCAGGCGCGTTCGTGGGTGGTCGCCGGTCGCTGGCACAGGTGCTTGTGCCTTACGAATACGGCACTGAAGACATTGTGCCAGTACTTTCTTGGTGGTGGGACGCATCCTTACGACCCAATAATGCTGCCGTACCTCATTTATTGTGAGTTCAGTCCCACTATGTAGTAAGCTGCGGTGTGTCCAGTCTATATAGAGCTGGGTTATATGATGGTCGCCATGTAATATTGGCGGTCGCCTTACATCTTCTGTGACCTCGTCAGTGGCGGCTATACGGCTTCTAATACGTAGTAGGCCATCTACTACTTCTATTTGCAGCGCGTGTAGCGGACTATTTTTGTCCACTATTTCATGTGCATGCAATCTAGCTATTTCTTGAGCGAACGATTGCTGCTGTGCAACTTGTACGAGTATTTTCTCGGCTTTTTGAAGAAAGCTCGCATCTATGTACTGCTTTCGGACTTCTGGCGCTATGTATGACGGCTTGGTTGCTGCAGTCGCTGTCTTCTTTTTCTTTCGCCAGTCCGTGTCCTCCTCAGCGTTTTTCCGGGTTCTTTTGTAGAACGTTTTCTCTGTCCTTTGTTTACAGAGATGTATAAAACGTAGGACGGTAGCAGTCGCACGTAATAGCCGCTCCCATCTTGAAAAGTTGACGGGATTAGGTATAGCTTCTATGAGCTTCGAAGTGTATGTATGTCTGTCTGTTATTTTCTCCAAAACAGATTTTTCTTTTTCTGTGACAGTGAGCGTTCTTTCCTCTCCTGTCTCTTCTGTGATTGGAGGTTTTTCTGATGGCCATGAAGAAGGGTCTTCATACAAAAAACTTGGGCCACAGAACCACTCGTGTTGTGAGTCAAACCTCGGCGGCACGTCACGAGTCGCTATATCGGCGATGTTCAACTTCGTGGATATCCATCGCCAATCCTCCACTTTGCTACCTTCTTCTATGGCAGCTATGCGATGAGCTACGAAGGCTTTATAGGTTCGTGCTCCTTTTCTTATCCACGACAAGACTGTTTTGCTGTCTGTCCAATACGTGACCGACGATGGATTGTTGTCGTGTTCACGTTTCACAGCTGCAGCCAGACGGGTTCCCATCACCGCTGCCTGCAGCTCGAGGCGCGGTATCGATTGTAGCTTTAATGGAGCTACTCTCGCCTTGGCCATGACTAGGCTCACCTTCTGTGTGCCTACTGCTGTGGTGGCTCGCCAATACACAGCTGCTGCATATGCCAACTCGCTTGCGTCGGTAAATACATGTATTTGTATTTCTGTGGCATCACTATAACCAGGATAACATCTTGGTATGCTGATGCCCTTGAGCTGCCGCAGGTTTTCGATCCAACTTCTCCACTGAGATGCCAGGTCAGCGTCTAATAGCTGGTCCCAATCGACGCCTCGCCTCCAAGCTTCTTGTAATATTTGTTTAGCTCGAATCGTAACAGGCGAGGCTAGTCCTAGGGGGTCGTATAACGACATAACAATTTTGAGAGCCTCTCTTTTTGTAGGGGCCTCCTTTTCTAAAATTCCTGGCGGCAGTCTCGCAAGCGTTAGGTTGAAACCTAGCGTATCTTCACTAGGTCTCCAAATCAGGCCGAGTATTTTCTCTGCGCCTACTGTATCTCCGATGTTCACAACCTCAGTGCAGGTTTGTGACGGATCGATATTTTCTATCAGGCGCTTACTGTTTGATACCCATTTTGTTAGGTCAAACTTCGCCTGTTGGTGTATTTTCTTCACCATTGTCGCGACTTCTGTCGCTTCTTCGACTGTTTTATAGCTGTCCAGATAATCGTCCATATAATGGCTCTCTACTATAGCTTTCACTGCTACTGGATGCTGTTCGATGTGCTTTCTTGCGTTCCAATTTTTCGCAAAGATAGCGGTGCACGGCGAGCTTGCCGCGCCGAAAATGATGGACGTCATACGATATTCTTCTGGGGCTCCATCTCTTCTGTTGCCTCTCCATAGGTAGCGAAGTGAGTCTCGGTCTTCACTTCGTACTTTTACTTGCATGAACATCTCGGCTATGTCTCCGGAGATGGCCACGCAGTGTCTACGAAATCTCATCATGACGCCGGGCAGCGACTGCAGCAAGTCTGGTCCAGTTAGCAGGAAGTCGTTGAGTGACTTTCCTCTCGATTTTGCGGCGGCATCATGTACTATTCGAATTTTCTCTGGCTTCATGGGGTTGAAGACATCGAAATGAGGCAGGTACCAGGTTTTTCCTGGCGTGCTTGACTTGGGAGCCTTCTCAGCATATCCCTTTTCCATCAGGGAGTCCATCTGTTGTGTGTATTTCACACGAAGAGCGGGGTTTTTATCCAGCTTCTTCTCTATGGAGACTAGCCTTTTGAGTGCTGTCTCGTAACTATCGGGCATCTCTATTTTCTCGTCCCGCCATAACATAGCGGTTTCTATGTGCCCATTTCCTAACTGTCTTGTGTGACGGTTCAGTATATCTTCTGCCCTCTTCTGGGGTCAGAAGCTGGTTGTCGTGGATTGATAGCCAACGACTCGATAGCGAAGAATTCACGGAGCTGCTCGTTCAGTTCCGCATCTTGCCTTGCGTCAACGGACTGACACCCGTTGACATAGTGCACCTGCTGGCCCAGTGTTCTGGTGTGCGCGCCGTGCAATGTCCAGCCCATCATGGTTTTCGACGCGATGGGTTGGCTTCTAGGTCCTCTGCGGACTTCAGTGGCCAACAACAAATGCCAGTTGTCTTGGCCGACGAGTATCTTTGGCACTCCAGCAGGATACGTAAGCTGCGACGTCAAGTCTCGAAGGTGCCTACAGCGGGCTACGTCTTCTTGACTGACTGCCTGTGGTGACAGGTTGAGCTTCGAAATGGTGCGCGCCTTGAAGGGCACCCTATCTCTCATACGACTTGTGAGAGTGACGGTTATACGTCTCGATAAGGGAGTGTCGATCATGGTGTTTCCGATAGCACCGATCTTCAGAGGGTCGATTGGGCCCACTGCTCCCACTCGCTGAGCGATTGCTTCGTCGATCAGCGAAACGGTGGATCCGTCGTCAAGGAGTGCGTATGTGTCTGCCTCTCCCGCCGGTCCCATTACCCGGACCGGTATCATCTTCAGGAAAGCTTGACTCGATTCAGTTCGCGAACTGGCCACCGTCTCCTGAGACTCCTTCTTCTCTTCTGGAACAGCAGGCTTCCTTGTCCTGTCTGTTTGAGGCTTCTTACCCCTATGAAGAAGTCGATGGTGCGTGGCTGTACACCCCTTATGATCACACTGCTTCTTGTTGCAAGTGTGTCCAGCACGACGTTGTCTTAGGCAACGATAGCACAAGTTGTAATTCTTGGCTAGCTCCCATCTTTTGTCACTTGCTGCGTCTCTGAACCTTTGGCAGTCAGACGCGTAGTGACCACTTTTGTCGCAAATTCGACATTTGTTTACCGGCTTGTCGGTAGCTGTATGCGTCCGTTGTATGACGCGTTTTCCCGCTAGAGAATCCGTTTCCTTGATGTTCTCAGGCGGGGCGAATGCACTGCAGAAGTGAGCTTGCTCGGTTATGAAGTCGCTGAAGAGTGACAGATCCGGCAGCGACTGGTACTTTTCCGTGTACGTTCTGTACCATTGTACACGCAGAGAATTGGGTAGCTTCTCAGTTAGCTGGCGCACCAGCTCGGCATTGAGCAGATAGTGCCCCTTCTTGAGAGCTCGCAGAGTGACAACTCCGCTTCTGACTCGACTTGCAAAGGTGCAGATGTCCTTGGGCGACTCGCTGCATTTTGGTAGCCCTCTAAGTCGGTCTGTTTCGGCCTGAGCTATTGAGTCAGGACGTCCAAACTGTAGTTCCAATTCTCTCATGATCTCATCCGGCTTTGCGTTCCCGATGAGCTCTGAGCTCACTGTCTCCAGTGCGCGACCACGCAAGCTCCTTCTGAGTCTTGCCGTGTTTTCTATGTCGCTGAAGTAGGCATGAGTTGCCTCGTAAATGGCTCGAAAAGATAGCCATTCTGTATGAGCTCCACCGAAATTCGGCAGAGTCATGATAACCTGCGACGCCGATCGGTTAGGCGTCCATGGTTCGATTTTTCTGTCGGCTAGCGACGCTATAGCGGATGTCAGCTCCGTTAGAAAAGGACGGAGTGACTCTTTCGCTTCTATTTGCCTTGGCGGCTCCACGTTGGACGGCTCTGTCCTAGGTGGTTCGATGTTAGACTTCACTTGTGGATGTTCTATATGGTCGATATGTTTCCGGGAGTCCGCTATAGCGTCGACGGCCGCAGCCGGGGTCCAATCGTCATTGTCCCCTTTGGCGACGTCATTCTCCCTCAACGGTGTGGGCTCTGGCGCCTCTTCGAGCCACGAACGGACATACTCTTCATTAGAATTTCTGTCATCCATATATTCATCCTCAGAAGCTTCTTCTTCTGCTTTTTGAAGTGCTAACTTAGCGAGTTCCAACTTTATTTTCAATAAGTCTTCACGAGCTCTTGAAATTTTCTTACGTGACCGGGTCGACTTGCTAGTTGACGGCGGTCCAGTATGTTCGATACGGGCGTCACCCCGGGTAGCCATTACTTCTCCTTGAACAAAGGTCTTATCCTGGATCCTTTGTTTTCTACCAGAAGGCTTCAGTGTTTTTTCTGAAGAATCTTCTGATTTCGATGCCTTCCTGCGTGTGCTTGGTTCCTGTGGTTCCTCCTCCACATGTGTGGGCGTGTTGTCACCTATCTGTGACGTTGGTGGGCTTCTGACTGGTATGGACTTTTCTGTCCCTTCAGTAGTAGACGGTGAGCGTGGGGGCAGCTGATGTTGTACGCCCGCACCTGGACGCTCAATGGGGACTGTCCATGATTCAGGCCTCTTGTCCTGGGATCTGGTAGTCGGCATCCTGATTGGTTCAAAATTTCAGTTTGAATACGCCAAGTCCAAGTCCAATCTTCAACTTGTCTTCAAAACGTTGGCTCGAAACGGCTGAGTCCAATTCTAGACTTCTTCAAAATGTCAGTTCGAATCGGCTGAGTCCAACTCTAGACTTCAACACGAACTGGTTGACATCTATTTTCGAGCTTCAAAACGGCTATGTCCAAACTTAATTTTTTCTTAAAAACTGCTAAGTGGTAACTCTGGGTTAAGTCCGATTTCAGTCGTCGGCTTGAAGAGGGTTCGCTTCCTTTTTCAAACTTCGAAAAGTATCTCCAAACTCCGGGTTAGTTTAAACTCCGGGTTATATCCGACCCTCTTAACTCCAGGTTATTCTTCAAACTATAAGTCGCTAGTCAGTCTTCAAAACTATAAGTTCCAAATCAGCTTCAAACTTCAATGTTGATACGTAAACAAGTTCACTATAAGACTTTCAACACAAAATGGGTAAGCACATGAGCATATGTTTTCACTGTACTTACTGTTGTCTAAGTGTCAACTTGTCCAGCAGCCTCCAAGGTTGAGCAGCCGGTCTGGTACCAATCACTGAACTGTTGGTCCAACTCTTGACGTTAGTAGTCACTTCAGACTCCAGATATCCAGGTTTGAAACTCCAGACTTCGATCGAGAGCTTCTATCTCGATAACGACTATTTGTTTTTAAACAAATTCTAAGTCGAAAATAAGCCTTCAGCTATAACGCTTCAGGAAATTTCAGCAACTATTTTTTCGTTCTATTTTATAGAACAAGTCGCCCACACGACTATTCAATATGCTTCTGTGTGTAAGCCTCTTCTTGGATAACGCTTCAGCGATAATCCTTCAGCCGTAACCCTTCAGGAATTCTATGAACGTCGTATGTTCGTTCTATCTCCTGAACGAGCTCCCAACACGCTGTTTGAAAACTCCGATTATGAGTTTCCTAGCGATAACTCTTCAGGCTATGCTATATTCCTTCAGGATACAGTTTCTGTGTAATCTTCGATTACTGTGAATTCTCAGTAAGCAGGTTACACAACAGAAACAGCTCAAAAAACCGTCTTTTCGCGACGGTAATCACACGGGAACGGTTAGCTTCTCAGGAAGCCGGTAGAACCACAGGAATAGCTCAGGAATGGCTGCTGTGTCCCAGCAAAATGGTTGTCTTCCAGGTAGTCCACGCGTGGGCCTAATCCACTCGTGCACTCTTCACGACTGTAGTCGCTCTGGAAGTTTCTACTATGAGACGATAGTACGTTGCGCCTTTTGACGACGCTAATCACCCAGTAATACGGTTGCTGACCAGTAACTGGGTTATCTCACCCAGGAAAGGGTTTCTATCGTCCCAGAGTGTACGCTATGTTTTTGACTGTTAAAGAAACATGATCTTAACCCTGGCACTTGTAAGGTTTACGAGATGGAACGTCAGTATTCTTATTTCCCTGGAACTTTTCTCACGAACGCAACGCTTAGTACCCCAGTTGGCACATTTGTGTGGTGTGTAATCTTACCAGATTTATATTGAGGGTACCTTGAGATATTTGAGCATCAGTTTTCTTTGTTCTCACGAATGTTCACAGGCGTGAGCGTCAGTTTTCTTTGTTCTCAGGTACTAGTTTTCACAGGAACGATACGTTTTGACATTACCCAAGAAACAGGAATGTAACCTCAGTATATAAGGTCACTTTACATCAGGCTTGTTTGTTCTCAAGGCAGCGTTCGTGTCCCCAGGGCATCAGGTTTCTTTTTTCACAGGAATGGGACATCAGTTTTCTTTGTTCTCGGGAACAAGGCTCTTCCTTGGCCTATATTTTCACAGCGTCCGGAGGTCTGGTATTTTACCAGAGAATCCGGTACGAAGGACCAGCAAATGGTCCGTAGTTACCAATATACGGCTCGACAGGACCAGCAAATGTACGGGACGGACGTGATCGTCCAAGACCGACAGGCAATCAGGAGGTTGTAAGGCTCCTGCTTGAACGCGTTGACGCCCCTTGCACCTATTGTTCAGTTGTCATCTGGTAACTATGGACCTTGGAGACACTTGAAGGCTGCCAAGTAGGTTGAGGTGAAAAACGTGATGTCCAGGTTAAATAAAACTATTTGTTCATGGCCAGAAGCGATGTTCCTTCATGGTCCTCGATGCGCAATGATGCGTGGAAATACTTTAAGTGAAATAATGGCTACGAAATGTTCACGCGCCTGCGCACTATTAAAGAGGCGAACTCGACTGCGACGAGGACCACAACATTCCGACCGCAAAAACTTTTATTTTTCAAAAAATATACGCTAAGACTCGTAGCTTGAAACTGACAGGAACTACCCTTCCACTGGACCGATTCTGGTGAAACTTGTACTTTTGGATAGGTCTCGAGGAGACCTTCCCTCCGGTCTTTGATCCAGGTCCCTAGCCCCTACCATCAGGGAGTTCTCGTAAGGAGAATGTCGAAGAAAGGGAATTCCCGCCAGTTTGAAGCTTTACAATCGAGTTTCTCCTAAAACTAGACATGTTAGCTCTAGGGTACCAGCGAGGGACTTGGAGCCCTCCTACTGGGCCGTTGACACACATAAGTGTTACAGTTATATTCAAAACATTCAGGCGTACAGCCGCGAAATGGTGCGAGAAGTTAGCTTATGCCCCTGATCTTGGCACATAAACTCGATTCCTACTCAGACTGCTGGGTGGATTTTCAAGTTACATTCACACCCGGGTAGCCCTCGTGATGGGCTATCCCAAGGTAGAAGTCCGGTAGCTACATGTCCAACCCCCGATGAGTTATCGTTTGTTACAAGTTTGTTTACATAGCAAATCCATGTAACCTCGCACCATATCAGGTCGCTTAACTCCTCAACCACCAGAGCTAAGCTCCTTCCGGAAGTGTGGTTGGGTAGCTGGAAAACTAGGCTGTCTGACGGCGGTACCCTGATGGGTGTACCACCAGCCTTTCCGCAGCTTAAGGTGCCGGGAAGCGGCCGAATACTAAATTTTACGTCGTCTCACAGCTTTAATGTGTCTGTGTGCGTTATATACACCTATATACTAGTTTTGTGTCATGACTGAGTCTAGACGCCCGCCTGTGGGTCCACGAAGGTAATGCTTCAGACAGCATATCTATAACTGACCAGGCACCAAGTGTCCCTGGACGTAGTGACCCGTCGGCAGACGCATAGAAACGTCCATGCCGGCATACACAGACACATCACTTCAAGCAAGTGATGTCTATGTACTAGAATTACACAGGTGCTATCTATTTATAGGGCCTAGACAAAATTCTAGGTCACCTAGAAGCGCTAAATGGCTTGTATCGAATTTTCCAAACACTTACTTGAGTAAAATGTATGTATATTTCCCTTTTTAGAGTGAAAATGCACTATGACTGGCCATGTACTGCTATTATGTATAATTTCTCAGTCATGGTATCCAGCCATCCTATCTAGAACACCTAGGTGGTGTTTCCTAACAAAACAATTATGTGTAAGGAAGCAATCTGATTGGTTGGTGAATAGAATACCTATAGCACCACCTGATACCCTGCTCAAAACGGGGGGTCTAAAATAAGTAAACAAAATATTTTTATTTCCTTAAACCTATACATTTATCATATAACTAAGGTACCTTATGTATAATTCTAACACATAAGCGCTATATTCACACTATAAACTATGTAAAAGCCCCCAAAACATGAGTTTAAAGTTATCAAAATTCTACAAAAACTGGTTTTAGTATAAATATAAGGTGCCGCCCTCTTACAGGTCATTGTGAACTAAACGCTCGTTGAGGACGGTTGTTTTTTACGGAGTTAAATACTTGTTTCTTTCCGTAATAACACAATCAGTATGCATATTAAAGCTTCTAATTTATTGTTATTAGACTATATAATTCTATTACCTACTGATAGACACATAAAATATAATTTTAGTGTCTCAAAAACATGAGCAAAAATTAGTTACGAGCTTTACTATAAAAGGTTTTTTCACCTACCGACATCGCTTAGTATGCGATGGCGCTCTGGGGTGAGCAGACGTGTGTCTGTCAATACTATTTATATTTTACATATGACAACCTATCTAAAGGTGACGTATCGTCGCGAACACTTCTTATCCAGGCTATCGACCACTCTGTCAACAAAGGATAAAACCGCATTTTCTGTGGATTTGATCTTTCGGGAACCAAATTGCTGAGTTGATATAATACCCTTTTTCACAAGATAGCACGTCAATCTCAATCGCTTATTTAATACTTTTTCAAGGACTTTCGACATAGCTGGCAGCACCGAAATAGGCCTATAATTATTATAATATCTCCATCACCACTTTTATGTATTGGGTGCACTATGGCTTTCTTGAAAGATTAGGGAAGACTCCCGTGGACAGAGACAGCTAGTAAATGTGTGTGAGAATAGGAACATATACATCAAGTGAAGACTGTAAAATACCTGCAGAAATATTGTCGTAGCTAACAGCACAATCCCTTCTCAAGTTCCTTTTAAGGAGCTCTATTTCCTCTCCATCAGTTTGTAGTATGGCAAGAGAGTCACGCTGGGAAGGTACCTGCAACCCTGCAAGCTATCAATCAATGATGTAGATCCAACTGGTTTGTTCTGGATTTTAGCTGCAAGCTCCATGCCACTGTTAAATAGTAAAGAAATGGTTGACAGCATTTACTGACAGTTTAGGCTTTTCCTTTGCGCTAAGAAGCTATACAGCAGATGTTTTTACCCGACTGCCGAAGGAGGGTAATGTGTTTATCAGTCTATGTATGTATGTATGTAAGTATGTATGTATGTATGTTTGTTCCTATATGGCGTTCCAGAGACCAAACGCGTTGGCCGATTTTGATGATTCATACGTCAATTGATGCGTCTTAATCCTGCGAGTGTCATAGGCTACATTAAAATTGGATAATAGAAAAATGGCGGATTTTGGGTGCCATATTGTGGAGGCCCAAATTTATTTTTTCTTCCAAACCCATCGTGTGTGGTATCAAAATAAAGGGATTTAAGAGGTGATTTCAAAAATATATAACACTTACATGTTTAAATGCGATTATTCCCGATGTCCACCACTTGGTTGGCCACCACTGGTGGAAAGCGGGAAAACTTTTAAAAATTATTCTCGTTGTCCACCACTGGGGGACAGCGACACGGATTTTTAAATTATTCTCGTTGTCCTCCACTGGGGTTAGTGACACGGATTTTTCATTCCCTATGGCCAACGCTGGAAGACAATGTCACAATTCTGTTTTATTTTGTTTGTTTAATTGCTTTATTTTTCTTTTTTTTTTATGTTTCACTTAAATATTTAAAAAAATCATCATCCTATTACTTATTAAAAGTGTGATTGCTTATTTTTTATTTTTTGAGTAATTAACCGGCATAATATTTGCACAGCGATAACAGACTTCTACAGACTGTACTTTGGTGAGTGTGCTCAAGAGCTCCACGGCCTTATCCCACCCTCCCTCCCTCCCTTCTACCATCGAACGTTTATACGTTCTGAAAGTTACTATCCTTATTTATTTATTTATTATATACTTAATTGTACACCGCTTTTAAATAATTACAGGACAAAACATTTATAAAGATAAGTGTACAATGGTCAGTCTCCTTACATGGTTGCCATGCCACCAATTCGCACCAAGCAATTCCAAAAATCCTTCATAATGCGCACTGCGAATGAATGGAACTCACTACCTGCGTCTGTGTTTCCAAACGCATTCAACCCGAATCTCTTCAAAGTAAGAGTGAACAGGCTTCTTCTGGATAAGCTCACCCTATCTTCGACTCTATCTCTGTCACCTCTGACGATTAGAGTTAAGACCAAAACAATGTAAAAAAAAACTATTAATTTATCATAATTCCTAGAAATTGACCCACAGATATTTGGCCGTTTACAAGTTCCAATTGGGTTTCTTGAATAAGTGATCGCTGTAAACGTACTTTTTTTGTAATTTTCTTTGTTTTGAGTTATTTGCATTTTTGACAAAAAAAGAAAAAAACCCAAATAAACAAACAAAATGAAACAGAATTGTGACATTGTCTCCCAGCGTTGGCCATAGGGAATGAAAAATCCGTGTCACTAACCCCAGTGGAGACAACGAGAATAATTTAAAAATCCGTGTCGCTGTCCCCCAGTGGTGGACAACGAGAATAATTTTAAAAGTTTTCCCGCTGTCCCCCAGTGGTGGCCAACCAAGTGGTGGACATCGGGAATAATCGGTTTAAATGTATCTAATTCGAAAAAAACTAACTAAAAGTGATAAAAAAAAAACTTAATTTAAAAATAAAAAAATCCGACTGCTTCAAAAGCGAACTAAAAAGTCGTAAACAAGGAAAAAATCATGCTGTGCAGGCGGAGGATACACCCGAATTTTGGTCAACCAGCCCGCGAATATGTATCCTCCGACTGCACAGCATGATTTTTACATTGTTTACGACTTTTTAGTTCGCTTTAGAAGCAGTCGGGTTTTTTGATTTTTTGAATATTTTTTTTTTTTTTTGTGTTACATTTGTGGGCTCCCTTTTTTGTGATTTGTGCATTCGGTCCTGTTGCTAATACATCGTATTAGACCCGTTGTGATCCACGGTATAATATTCCTCTTATATACTTCTAGGCATTTTATAACTAACAGTGTTATTGGTTGTTTATTTTACTCTAGATGCTCTTACGTGCACGTCTTTTTACATTGTCCTCACATTTCAAAGTAAGTTTCCAACAAGAATGGTAACAAAATTCAATTAATGAAAACATAATGATGCTCTTATTACACGTTCTTCTCCTTAAAGACCTACTGACGCTTGCGAATGTGCAACATCATTATGGTTTTTTTTTTACCTTAATCATTTAGGGCTGATTTTTTAATAGGTAGTCTGTTATCTTTTAACTGAGGAATCAAAATGGCGGTTTCTCGGCTTTTGTATAGAAAATATGTCAACGGCCATTTTTATTCCTCAGTTAAAAGTTAACGACTATTGAAAAATTGGCCCCAAGAAATTAAATATTTTGGTTTGATTTTGATTATGACATTTTAATAGTCTTGAGGTTCTACACCTCAAAATACCCATTATTCCCAATGAACAACCGATTGTAATGTAGTAATAAACAAGTGTTAAATGATGGAATCGACTAAATGCTTGATTTTGAATACTCACCTCTACGAACGGGTAAAAAAAAAAAATCTCCGATTCTGCTTTTGTGGGTTGAAAACTTGAAATGTCAAATTGTCAATGAAGATCGTGATTAGAAAATGTATTTGCTTTAAACGAGTTCATATTTAAACTATTCTCTAATTAGATTAAAAGTTCAATTAATACGCTGTCATGCAAAACTCTTTTTTGTCGAACAATTTATTTTGTGTCTAAAAAGGATATGAATTTCTGGTAAGCAAATTATTGGGCAGATTTTATCAGTATGTCATGTGTTTATTCTAGCTTTCTTTCAATAATTTGTTTATCTCAGGTTTTCGGCGAAAAATCTTAAGAGGTCACATCAGCGGACTGTTTTTTATCATTATGTTTCATAGCATTTATGATGAGAAACTTGTAAAGTCTGGTTCTGTGCTTACTAAAAGTTTTATGACTTTCAAGATATTCGAGCAGAATTTGTCCAATGGGCCATTGTCTAAGCTGTTTCAAAAACCAAGCTAATGCAGATATTACCACATCTCCTCACAGAAATAAAGATGGTAAGTGACACAGTTTTAAGCATGCTAAGTTGGAAGTAATAAGCCTTAGCTATCTTTTATATTATTTGATTTTACTTTTTCAGAGATGACAGAAATAGCAGTCACAGTTTCTGTATATCCACAACAAGAACCACTTCTTCATGACAATCAAAATAGCATTAACAACTTTAGAAACACAAGTACTTCACAAGTTTCAAGTACATTGTCTGGAGAGCAGAGCCCAGTGGAGTTACTCAATACACAGAAAACCAATTTAGTTTCAGAAAGGATAGCTAAACCATTTTACCAAAAATTGCCGACCATTCCCCGGACTATGTCATCTTTGGGTGACACACGCATATCTGAATCTAAAATTAATCAGCTTTTCGACCAGTACAAAGACTCATTAGAAGATGCTATATTGGCAGAAGGAATAGAAAACCTGTGTAATGATCTGCAGTTAAACCCTGATGACTTTAAAGTTTTGGTTTTGGCATGGAAGTTGAATGCTAGTCAAATGTGTAGGTTTACAAAATCTGAATTTATACAGGGCTTGAAGGATATGGAAACAGAATCAATTAAAGGTATTCAACACAAATTAAATGAGATAACAAGTGAACTCAAGACAGATACTGAAAACTTTAAAGACTTGTATAGATTTACCTTTAAATTTGGTTTAGATGTGAGCACTGGCCAGAGAATACTGCCAACAGATATTGCTATCCTATTGTGGCGTCTAGTCTTCACAAACAATGAGCCTCCTATTTTAGACAGATGGTTGTCGTATTTAGAAAAGAATCCACACATAAGAGGCATTCCAAAAGACACTTGGTACATGTATTTGAATTTCTGTGAATTCATTGGAGATGATCTCAGCAGTTATGATGACACAGAGGCTTGGCCCAGTCTCTTTGACGATTTTGTGGAGTATGAAAATGATCAAATGAATCAAAATATCAAGAGGAGTGATATCAAATCACAGGATTAAAGTCCATTGCCAAATTGTAGGTACTTAATTAAGATATTAAGACTGATAATCTGATAATGAATGTTCAATGATGTTAGTCTTGTATCTCTGAGGAAGTTAAGAGTTAATAAGGTAAATGAATGTATTATTAGTACTACGTACTGAACAAAATTGCGTAGGTACATATTGTGAGATTTAAAAATGTACAGTACTTTTATATTTTATAAACGTTTATCTTTAGGTTTATTTTTTAAAATTATTTAACATTCCAGTGATGGAATTAGACAAAAATTGTGTAAATATTGTTCTTAGTTGCATCAAAGGTACCCTTTATTTCTTTAATGCTGTATATTTTATTTTTCTGTTACCTTTCTTCATTGCTACTTTGAGTCTAAATCTTGCACAAAAAATATTGCCTGAAAAATAATAGATTGTATGATTGATATTGTAGTAAAGAAGTTTTATTTAAAAATGTATAGATTAGGGAGATTAAAAAAGATTTCATGAAAGTGCAAGGTGAAGTGTGCATATCTCAAAACAATTGGAAAAAATCTGAGCCTCGTTTCTGAAGACGTGGCGCATCGCGTCGGACTCTTTTTTTAACCGACTGCCGAAGGAAAAATATATAACACTTTAACTAAAAAGTTATAAATAAAATAGTTTATTAAAAAATCCAAAAACCCGAATGCTTGAAGCTAACTAAAAAGATATAAACATGAAGAAAATCATACTGTGCAGTCGGAGGATACATCTGGTTTTGGTCAGCCAGTTCGCGAATATGTATCTTCGGACAGCATGATTTGCTTCTAGTTTGCTTCCTAAGCAGTTTTTTTTATTTTTTTAACAACCTTTTTTTTTCCTGTTTACTGAGGGGCGACGCGTGCAGAGCAGTAAGAGTAACGATGCCCGCACTGCGCCCCCGGCGGGTCGTAGCGTGTATATAGTTCTCGCCAAACATCTCTGGGCCGCCCTGAAGTTGGCTTTCCGATGTGCTTCTCTACTACTGCGCAGCCATTGTAACTAACTTCAGGGCTGCTAAGAAGTTTGGCGAGAACTATGCATGCGGCGGGCATTGAATTATCTACTAACAAAATCGATGATGTCGTACTCCACTGCTGACGGCTGCTCACGTCTGCGTTGTGCAATTTCCAAGCAAAACTGGCAGAAGGTTCCGCCTCAAGCGCCCGTTTGGACGCAGAAGCGGGTATCGCCGTATTGTTGTACGGGACGCGTGAGACGCCGCGTGCAACGATCCACAGGCTCCGCCGCATCTCAAGCAAACGCGTGTAACATCGCTTCTCCGTGATCACTCGACAGCATTATGTTTGAATATAGTGCGGGCCGCACCGCCCGACGCGACGTGCAACGCCTCGCGCCTCCAGAAACGAGCACTAAAAGAGCTTTGCAAGTCCGGATTAATTGAAGCTAAGACAGAATGTTGCTATAAAAACAGTTTGGACAATAAGTGAACAACAACGACGATGAATATGAATGCTCATTGGATGATATGTCCTAATGAATTAAGGCGGTACTATACTTACGTGGCGTGGCGTGTCGTGGTGCATAGGTACTGTCGTGGTGGTGAGTGTGCACACAAAGCTAGCGTAAATTAATCAAATATTTAACAGTTTTTTCATGTCTTTGTTTGACAAGGAGAACATAAGATTACCTATAACAATTATGGACCAATGCCCTAGCAATGTAGGTATAAACATTGTAGGTAGGTACCTACCTAGGTAATGTTGAATTTGAATTATTTCATACTTTTATTTTGTATGAAAAAATTGCAGAATCATTTTTTATCGTTACAATCCTGAAAATAAAGAAAAGATTTCTAAATCGATAGGTATACAAACTTGCAAGAGAATAAGATTTTGCTATGAACTTTCACCTAAGCGTTTGTTTCCTATTTATGTTGAAAGTCCCAGAATAGGATTCAATTCTTGTAATTAAAATTCAGTCTGCAAGGTGCTAGTGGATTTGCAAATACTTAATATCAACCATGTGCAGGATATTTTTGTAATGAGAAGCTATGCTTACATACCCACACAGCAGTCAGGACTGCTTCGATGTGATAATGCTTCACAGTGTACGTCTTTCGGCTGAAATGCTGCCGATCAGCAGATTTTTTCGTGATTGTCAAGGTGAAGTTTATACCATGTAATTCAGGGATGATTGTAGTCTAAAAACTACACTAATGAGGTACCTACCAGAAGAAAATAAAAGGTATTTTACACTTACAGCTTTAATTTAACAAATTAATACTAGTGTGGGCTTAGCTTGACGAAAACCCTACCAGGACAACGATTATTATTATGAACTTGCTCACTTCTTCAAAGATACTTTTCCATTACAAAGTAAAACTATTGCGACCCCAAAACGAAGGCCCAGTTTTTTTATCCGTAGTTAACTCAACCAATGGTTAAATACGGTAACCATTGGTTTTAATTGTCGGTAAAACGCATTATTTCAACAATTTTTATTCTAACAAAAGGTCAATTAACTCTCCAACTTATTTGTCGATTTGTGAGGCTAACAAATGAGGAATAAACGTGTGTAAGCGAAATTTGAAACCATTGGTTGTTTTTCTGTACCTACCTAAATTATTTTTTCTGATTAATAAGGTACTTAACAAGTACTTACTAAAAACAGTGCTAGTTAGAGACATTGTTTTATTTTTCCTGTATTATATGTACCTACCTACGTATATAAATAATAATCTACCAACGTGATGATTTCGGATTTTTCGCTTTGTAAACTTCAGAGGTAAATAAGGATGTAAGAATGAATGTTTTATAATAAAGGTACCAATAAGCTCTTTCAAAATTATGATACCCCAGTCCGAGCGACCACACAGCCCCAGTGGTCGATGTCCAGACCCCACTTATCCAAGTTAAAAATTCGGACCAAAAACCAAAGAAAATACCTAACTGAAATTCTCAATTATTTATTCTTTCTCTTCGTAAGCAAAGACCATTTTTTTAACCAAGCCACCAATAAAATAAATTAGGGTCGGAGATTGGGATTACATAAAATGTTAGCCCTCAAAGTGTCAATTTCCAGACACAATAGAAATTACCATTGTTTTAATCCGATTCGGAAATATGGACAGTTGAGCTGATAATTAATCCTAGCTAGGATACAACCGCCAAATCCACGTGGGATGGATGGTGGGTGGGTAACAAATGTTTCTAATTATGTGATCCAATTAACTTGAAAACTGGAGATAACTGACATAGTTATCCAAATCTACCTTAGAAAGGGAAAAAGAAGAGCGGAGATTTGAGGTTGAAGGAGAGTTGGCATTGTAAATATCTTTGAATATCTTGAAACAATAAACAACAAAAAAATCAAGCAGTAAAAAAATAAACAATCACGAATTCTGGGGCGTTTCAAAAATAAACCCATATTAGGGTTAGATTAGGTTTGGACACTTAATAGAATACTAGCATACATATGCCTCATCCCATATAAAGAAACCGTACGTCGTAACTAGCGTTTTTATCTGATTATACCGATTTTTTTTTTTTGTAAATCGATTGCGTTCGGTTCCGTTCCACGGCGATAGATAGATCACCATCTATATCCGTGGAACGGAACCGAACAAAAATAATCAGTACAGTACGTTAGCACGGTTTCTTTGTATGTATGGGATGAGACCATTGGTTTGGACAAAACAAGATTTAGCAAGAAGTAGCTCAATTCTCTCAGAGTCAGATTCTGTCGACGACAAATTTTAATGTGATCCCGCATCCCAGCCAGTATTATTTTTGTACAAGCCCGCCACACTATTCCTAACAACTGCAACTCCTGAAATTGATAGTGGCTACCATCAGAAAAGCGCCGAGGCAATGAACTTTTGTCGACCATCATTGCCTCGGCGCTTTTCTCTAGAAGAAACGATTCGTCTTGAACCTCACAACGAAATTAATAAAAAAGCAACAGCGAGTACAGAACATGATTTACACTTCTCTCCTTATAAAGCAGGTACTAGAATACCGCTAGGCCAATTCGCACGTAGGGACGTTTACTACTAAAAAGCCTAACGCACTAGCGCTAGTCTTTACAATTTATTTCAATAATTGCTAAAGATGGCCTGGGCAATAAAATAAAAAAAATGAATTGCCAAACTTAAGTGGTAGTGGGCAGGGCATATTGCTCGCAGAACGGATGGCCGATGGGGCAGAAAGGTTCTGGAGTGGCTACCGCGAACCGGAAGACGTTGCATTGGAAGGCCTCCCACCAGGTGGACCGATGACCTGGTAACGGTTGCGGGGATCCGATGGTTGCGAGACGCACGGGACCGGTCAATGTGGCGACGCTTGGGGGAGGCCTATGTCTAGCAGTGGACGTCTTTCGGCTGATATGATGATGATGATGGCCTGGGCATGGGCTATGGCAGAAACTCTTGACTGGGTCCTGAACAGTGAACATTGTTTTAAGTCTACCAGAGTACATCCTGATGTGCAGATATTTGTATTTAAAAGTCAGATGTAATGCGTTGGCACAAAGGAAGATGAGTAGACCAGGGTAGAAGCCTTTAAAAATAATAAAAAGTGAAAAAAAATAATAGTATAGGTTGAATGAAACCCATTGGGAAAGAAGAAGAATATTATAAAAATGAAAGTAAAAATAATTTACGGGCGATCTGAGGTCGGGAAGGGGAGGGGGGTGAGTTTTTAAAGGGTGAAAACGGTTTATCTCGATTTCCGGCAAAACTACAAGTCCCATGGAAAAAAGTTAAATGGCAAAGTTGTAGATACTAAAAAGGATCTACTACTTTTGAATTGACACTTTTTTCACATAACCTCAAAATGTATGTGAAAAATTCAAATAACCAAGTTTTTGGTTTATAATTTTTATCTTAAACAATTTTTTATTGTTTTTCACATAGTTTGGTAAAAACTTACCTTTTTTTGTCCCAAACACACTGTAATTTTTTTTATTTAAAATATTTATTTTTTCACCTTATTTTGACTTATCGAAAAAACCACCCTAATTTTCAATCGAAAATTCTCCTGTCAAAATATCTGCTTTTTTTAAAAAGTCGGTGGGCTTTTTGTTTTGTGGGATTTAAGAGTTATCAGGTTTGAAGTGTTGTGTGCACCTGTGTTTGTGTATCTGTCTGTGGCATCATAGCTCCTAAACGGATGAACCAATTTTGATTTGCTTTAAAGGTGATTTTATCGAGTGATCATAACTAAGTTTGATGAAAAGCGCTTCGTCTGTTCAAGATATGGGCGTTTTACTGACATAATTATTAAGTGTTCAATAGATTGTCGATCGAAGCGTGTACTAGATAAATTATGTAGCGTGAAATAAAATGTGTCGGATGTATTTTAAATTTTTACTTTTATCCTGATTTAGGGTAGAGTGGTAGCCAATGAACCACCAAAAATTTGAAGAGCTCTAGCTCAGTGGTTATTGCAGTCAAAGAAAATATTTTTATCTCACCACGTAGGTAATTTAATACGCTACCATATTGCATTCAAAATTTTGGAAAATATTTCCTATTGCCTGATTAATACAGGTTTTTTTAAAACAAGGTAAATGGTTCATAGTGTACCAGCAAGGGTACACGATGAACCGGGGGGGTGGGACTAAATGAACCAGGTGGTACACAATGAATCAAAGTTATAGATAAACCGATTATTGTTTGTTTTAAGTTGATTTTAAATAACAAATGATACTGTGATCATCCAACCGCTAGGTGCGGCTAACCCAAGTGTCCCTGGGGGTGCTCCATACGTCATGTGTGCCTTATAGTTTTCTTGGAAACATCATAGTTGGTGGTAATGCCTGGCCAATCGCATTTACAATACAGCAAGTTGTAACCAAGATTCCACGTTCCCCACATGTGGGGAACGTGGAATCTTGGTTACAGACACTGCGTCCTTTAGCTGCCAAAACTTTATGGGGTCGCTGCACAGTTGTGGTAGAGGTTTCGTCAAGATTATGTATTCGACTTCTAGCAAAAGATGGAAAGCGACTTAAAACTTCTTTCAGGTTGTCGTAAATTGTTTCTACGTTCATTTGATTAAATGCTGTAGCTTTTGCCATACTACAAGCCTCCAGTTTTTTCAATGACAATTCAGATTGTCTTGGCCTAAATCCCCTCATCCAATCTCGGCCTGCCATGTCATGGACTTTCCACGATGGCGGCTTTTAAATTTTATTAATAACTGCCATTTGGTAGGTAATTCTGCGACAATCTTTAGAAGTTAGGTCATAGAATGTATGAGCTCAATCAAATAAAAACTTCTTGATGCAGTCTTCTTGTCCATCATTAAAGTTCGATTACGGGCTCCATGACGGATTTTTGCGGTATTTTTTAATGTATCTTCGCAGTGTTGGATAGGGAGATTGGCTGCTTCATCAGCCCCGACAAATGTTTGTCTATTCCTATTTGAATAGCTGCTGCTGTGTGATAAACCTTTTTACGGGTTTGCCCTAATGTGTTTCGGCCCATGCTGAAATAAAGAAGTAGTACTTAATGATACTCACATCAACAATCAGAGGTTGACTGGAATAATACTCCCCACCTGTTTATATGTGAAAAATCCATACCTACATAATAGCATAAGGTAAAGCAATTAGATGTAGTACACAATGAACCGTGGTTCATTGCTCACCCAATCTAAGTGACTCACTGCGTACCCATCCCCTCTTAGGAAATTTCAGGTAATGTTTTACACAATAACTGTTGAGAAGTAATTCCAAAAAGTAGTCTCATACAAGCGCAAGGACCCACATTACACATACAATTCACTCATAGTTTAATACGAGTTAAAATTATAAAGTAATTACAAAAATAAACTAACGATTTTTTCGTCCTTTTTGATAAACAAAACACAAGGACGAGGCGCACATATGCGTTTGTGGCGTCTGGTTGCCGGCGACTAGATCAAACTGCATGGCAAGGCAAGCAAGTCGTTATACGTTTTTTGCACGAGCTAGCAACATCGCGTATTGCCTGTAGGTAGTATGGTTCATACGGTACACGCGGTTCATTGGCTACCACTCTACCCTACATGTCCGTGACTACCGCAGGACCCCGACAGCAACCGCTTCCATATTTGGTAAATAATTACTACTCAATTGGTACCAATTAGTACCCGAACAACAAAATTGGTACCTTAGTAGTTTTCGAGAAAATCGACTTAGAAGGTGGTCCTGCGGTAGTCACGCTCCATTCAGCAGGACCACCATGAGCGCCGAAAACGGGGGCATGCTACAGCTATTCTAATTATACAAATAATTACTACCCATAAATGTGATCCATTTCGTAAAAAAAACAGAACTGAATCATTTTTATTTATCGAGAAATCAACGATGATAACTTTCGCTCGCTCGTTCAGCAGGACCACGACTTTGAATGTTGATTCCAAGTTGGAGGAGCCTGCGACTTTCCTCAAACCTACATAGAAAATTACTACCCTGCAAGAAAAAATTGATACCCAGAATTCACAACTAGTACTCCTGTAGTTTACGAGATATACCATGCCATTGGTGGGGTGGCGGTAGTCACGGTGTTAAATTTTCATTTCAAGATTTCCCTATTAAAAACTTAGTGAATTCTGCCCAAATGTATACAAAAATTACTACTCCTACAGAAGATAAAGCGACCAAAAATTCAGATACCTAAGTGTTGTATTTTAAGAGAAATTAGCTTTCATTACTTTTCCATACTAAATCTTCGCGTATAACCCGACCATATTAAGTTGTCAATAGTATTGAGCATACGTTGTTTGACTTCTATCGAGAACGGTCGTATACCTACCTATAATTCGCGCGAGTGCGCTACGTGAGCGTAATTCGCTGGCGCATCAAAATAACGCCGTCGTCGCCGCGTTGCGAAATCGGTTGGTCAAGGTCGCCGCGATGACCCAGTTATTTATTAATTATAGTGTAAACAGTGCAATCAGTTAAGTGTGAAGGTGCAGTGCCTATTTACCCTAAAATGTCACCAACAAAAATAAAAATAAAAACTGATCTGGAAAAGCTGTTGTATGACAGTTACATCCAAGAAAAATCAGAAAGAGAAAAGCTGGCACTTCTTGTTAATGATTTGCAGGTCCAAATAGAAAGCCTTCAGTATCAACTACAAAGCCGCCAAAATGAAAATCCCAGCTCAAGCATGGAACAAGGAAATAACGGCCCCAATGAGTTGGAAAACAAGAGCAACGTACGATTTGCTCAGTCTGAAAAAGGAAACGTCGAGTATTGCACAGACGAGGAAGAACTCGCAAAAGAGACTGAGTGGATAAGGGCCAAAAGTAGGAAAAAAAGGAAGCTAAACATTTCTCTTTCTCCCCCACAACAACCCGGAACAAACGCCCAACAACAAATAACATTGGAAAAAGAACAGACATTAGTCAAAAAAGTGCGTGCACCACCGCCAATCATTATAGATCAGGTCAAGAGCTACCAAATTTTTTACGACTCACTGACTGAAACCCAACCAACTGAATCATTCACCGCCAAAATGATGAATGGAGACTGTGTGAAGATCAACGCTAAAACTGATGACTCTTATAGAGCAATTGTTAAGTTTTTGACAGAGAAAGACTATCATTGGCACACATATGAAAACAAACAGGCTAGGCCAATAAGAGTTGTAGTGAAAAAGTTACATTCTTCTTGCCAGCCAGATCGAATCAAAGATGATTTAATATCGCAAGGTCTTAAAATAGAAAAAGTTGACCACAAGTTGAGCTGGAAGAGTAAAGAGCCGCTCAATATGTTTGTTCTTTCATTTCATAATGACGAAGATGTAAATAAAATCTATGCGACAAAGCATATTTTAGGGTGTAAAATTGAAATACACCCTCTCAAAAATCCGAAACTCATTCCACAGTGTAAGAGATGTCAGGCTTATGGGCATACTCATAAATACTGTAAAAAAGAGCCAAGGTGTGTAAAATGCACTGGCAAGCACCTTACAGCCGAATGTATTAAATCTCCGCAAGAGAAACCGAAATGCGTCCACTGTGGCTTACCCCACCCAGCCAACTACAGAGGGTGTGAAGTAGCCAAAGAGATGCAAATGATGAAAAACAAAAACATCAAAAAGAAACTTGTTGTGCCAACAGCCCAACAGTTTTCTACAATAAGGAATCCTGACCAACACACACGGAAAGAAGGTGTCCAGTCAACTGTTAAACCTGTTCAAGTCACCAAAAGTATTTCCTATGCTCAGGTTGCAAAACAAGGCACCCAACCCTCAAATCTAGAAGATAAGATAAATCAGATTTTAAAGTGTATTACTACATTTGACAAAAGACTAGAGAAGTTAGAATCCAGCACTAAAACAGCTGCTCTTAATAATCATAAATGACTAATACACTAAAAATAATGGCGTGGAACTCTAATGGGCTCCTCAAACATCAGAATGAGTTACAGGCAGTCCTAGACACAGAAAATATTGACGTGTGTTTAATCTCTGAAACGCACTTCACTAAACAATCTTTCGTTAAATTTAAAGGATACAAGATATATAATTCGCTTCACCCTGACAACTCTGCCAGAGGAGGTAGCGCGGTTATAATTAAAGAAAACCTTAACCATTACGAGCACAGTAAATTTGAAGAACCAGACATTCAAGCTGTGGCAGTATCAGTCAAAACCAAATTTTGTCACGTTTCCATAGCAGCTGTTTACTGTCCTCCAAGGCATATGATAAGAAAAGAGCGATATATGCAATTCTTTGAAGTTTTGGGTCAAAGATTCATCCTAGGCGGTGATTTTAATGCCAAGCATATGCATTGGGGATCACGACTGACTACAACAAAGGGAAGACAGCTCTTAAACGCAGTTAGAGACACACATTGTGAAGTTATGAGCACTGGCAAACCAACATACTGGCCAACTGATCTTCAGAAAATACCCGATCTCATAGACTTTTTCATATGTAAAAACATATCAACCAATTATGTTAGTTTGGAGGAAGAGTTTCTTATGAATTCGGATCACTCTCCGATTATACTAAGACTTAGTCAAAAAATTCTATTAAGAGAATACCATCTAACCCTGGTTAACAAGTCTACAGACTGGGACAGCTTTGCGCTTGATCTAGATAAAATAATCGACCTAAAAACTCCATTACAAAATCATGATCAGCTTGACTCAGAAGTAAACAAATATGTTGTTAACATTCAACAATGTGCTTGGAATAACACACCACAATTAAAACGGAAATACAAGGGGCATATCTATCCCAAGGATATTGTGAATTTGCTATCAGAGAAAAGAAAACAAAGAAAGCGCTGGCAGCAAACAAGATGCCCGCGAGATAAAACACTATTAAATAACCTAACTAAACAATTAAAGAGGAAAATTATACAATTTGAGGATGAAACCCTGAACTCCAATCTTGTGCAGCTAACCAACGACCAATCAACGGATTACTCTCTCTGGAAAGCTACAAAAAACCTAAAAAGGCCGATTATGCAAATACCTCCCATCAGAAACAGCGATGGAAAATGGGCCATTAGCAATGAACAAAAAGCGGTAAGGTTTGCCCAATACTTAGCAGATACTTTTCAACCCAATGAAAGTTCCGTAGAAATATCGGAGAGTGAATATGTATCACAAAACCAAAGAATTCGGCTTGTAACTCCTAAAGAAGTGGTGAGAGAAATTAAAAACAATATAAGCTCGAAGAAATCTCCGGGTTATGACCTCATAACAGGAGAAATTCTAAAACACCTCCCGCGCAAAGCCATAGTTAAGCTGACCAGACTTATTAACGCAGCATTTATGCTAAAACATGTACCTGAACCATGGAAAGTTGCTGAAGTCATTATGATTGCGAAGCCTGGGAAACCACCCCATGAAGCATCATCTTATAGACCCATTTCCCTGCTGCCAGTATTATCGAAACTGTTTGAAAAGCTCTTATTAAAACGGCTAAAACCAATTATAGAAGAAAAAGGCCTTATTCCGGACCATCAATTTGGCTTCAGGGAAAAACATTCTACCATAGACCAGGTACACAGAATAACAAACATCATCGAAAAAACGCTCGAAAACAAGGAAGTCTGCGCCACCGTATTTCTAGATGTCGCACAAGCTTTCGACAAAGTTTGGCATGAGGGTCTGATATACAAACTCAGACGCATGCTCCCCGAATTTTCAGATATTCTAGAGTCATATATAAGCAACAGAATGTTTAGGATAAGACAAGAGGACGCATATTCTGAGCTAAAAACTATTCAGGCCGGAGTACCACAAGGAAGCGTTTTAGGCCCAATCCTGTACTTGGTATACACATGTGATATCCCAGAGCTGGAAAACAACACCATAGCGACCTTTGCTGATGACACTGCTATTATGGCTATTGGTTCAAACCACAAAGATGCAGTAGAAAAGGTTCAACTAGCTGTGAACTTAGTTTACGACTGGACACAAAAGTGGAAGATCAAACTGAATGAGTCAAAATCGATTCACATTGACTTCACTAATAAACACTGCGATTATCACCCAGTCTATATAAATGGCATGCAAGTGCCATATGCGAATACAGCCAAATACCTTGGCATAACTCTTGACGCCAAGTTGCGTTGGAAATCTCACGTCAAAAAGAAAAGACAGGAACTCGATATACGGTACAAAAATATGTATTGGTTACTCGGAAGGAAATCCTGTCTATCAATACACAATAAAATTATAATATACAAGCATATTCTTATGCCAATTTGGACGTATGGTATCCAACTATGGTGCTGTACTAAACAAAGTAATGTAAAAATTATACAACAATTTCAAAATAAAGTACTCAGAGATGCTGTTAATGCACCATGGTACATCAGAAATGACGACCTTCACCGCGACCTTAAAATGAAACTCGTCACCACCGTTATTCAAAACTTTGCTGAAACCCACGAACAGACTTCATCGACATGTGAATGTGGAAGCAATCCAGCTGCTAGATAACACGGACATAGTGCGTAGGCTAAAGAGAACTAAACCATTTGAGTTAGTGTAGTGTATAATAAGTGAAAAAATAATAGCAAAGAATACTGTGCTATACATGTAACACGTGAACTAAGTGTTTTTAACGTATCAGACTCTAAGAAAGTGCTACCGAACTGTATAAAAGTGCAAATTGACACTATTCTTAGTCATAACATTTTACATTATAATAATAAGTTAGAGTTAAATTGCTTATTAGTCTATTAAGGCTAGATTGTAATTTGTTATTAAGAACATTAGTTTTTATTAATATAGAAAAAAAAAAAAAAATATAGTATTGAGCAGTACACTCGTGCAAAAAAGTTTAAAAAGTTTTGGACCATAGACAAGATAGAATGAGATTCAAAATTATGTGAAGAAAATCGACGATTGAAAAATCTTCGTCGCTGTTTGATATTTTAACTGAGTAGAACTTAAAATGAGCCCTGTAATATGAATATACATGATAACTTTGTGTGAAGTATAACATTAAGCCAGTGGATCTCCGTTTGAACGCGTCTTGACTCAAGTTTTTTGACTAAACTTATGTAAGTATATCTAGATAACGTGCATAACAATAACTATATTTATTAAAACTTAAAATAATTATTATGTACTTACAAGTACGTATTTGAAATAGTAACTGATTGTTATTTTTTAGATTAAATTTGGATTAGAGTAAAATCATCTAAAGTCTTGAACATAAACATATTATAAAGCTTTAAAACAATTAGCCCCAAGTTTCTCAGCTCTAAATTTATATTACTAATTCATAACCTAGATCTAACAATGTGAGTATTAAATAGGTACCTATAATACACCCAAGGTCCACAAGAAATGTCAGTGGAAATTTGATACAAATTGTACCATACAATCGACTTCTGGTACTGTAAAAATACATACCTATTACTTATGTAATCTTTTTAATCTTACGCTATTAGCAACATATTGTTACTGCAGTAAATTAGGTTTTTAATACGTAGGTACTTAAGCTTGCAGCAATGGTAAATTAGTAGGAAAGAAATATATAAGAAATACCTATCGCTCTTTAATGGTATTCATATAAAAACACAGAAGGTAGGTACTTACAATACAGAAAAATAATTATTAGAGTACCTACCTACCCACGGCATTAACTAAGGTATTATAGGCCATGGGTAACAAAATTATTTTTTTTTGTTATGTGCCTAGGTACACATTTTGTATAAAAATTATAGATTGTGATCAGGGGGGTAACCACAAGCTCTTAGAGTAAGGTTATTTTGAGATCGAGTAAGTGACAGATGTATACAAGTCAGATACATCTGTCCCTTACTCGATCTCAAAATAACCTTACTCTAAGAGCTTGTGGTCACCCCCCTGTTGTTTTTACTAAAACGACATCCATAAACTTTTTTGCACGAGTGTACTGCTCAATACCATTGACAACTTAATATGGTCGGGTTATACGCGAAGATTTAATATGGAAAAGTAATGAAAGCTAATTTCTCTTAAAATACAACACTTAGGTATCTGAATTTTTGGTCGCTTTATCTTCTGTAGGAGTAGTAATTTTTGTATACATTTGGGCAGAATTCACTAAGTTTTTAATAGGGAAATCTTGAAATGAAAATTTAACACCGTGACTACCGCCACCCCACCAATGGCATGGTATATCTCGTAAACTACAGGAGTACTAGTTGTGAATTCTGGGTATCAATTTTTTCTTGCAGGGTAGTAATTTTCTATGTAGGTTTGAGGAAAGTCGCAGGCTCCTCCAACTTGGAATCAACATTCAAAGTCGTGGTCCTGCTGAACGAGCGAGCGAAAGTTATCATCGTTGATTTCTCGATAAATAAAAATGATTCAGTTCTGTTTTTTTTACGAAATGGATCACATTTATGGGTAGTAATTATTTGTATACTTAGAATAGCTGTAGCATGCCCCCGTTTTCGGCGCTCATGGTGGTCCTGCTGAATGGAGCGTGACTACCGCAGGACCACCTTCTAAGTCGATTTTCTCGAAAACTACTAAGGTACCAATTTTGTTGTTCGGGTACTAATTGGTACCAATTGAGTAGTAATTATTTACCAAATATGGAAGCGGTTCCTGTCGGGGTCCTGCGGTAGTCACGGACATTGATTTACCCATGCGAGATGCAAGACGCGATATGGATTTTCGTCTAAGTGATTGGTCGGTTGATGGCAGTCAAACTCTTTGCCTTGCCGAATTCACTTGCGCAATTAGGCTTCTGTTGTCATGGGAAAAAGTAAGTGCAATCTGTAGTATTAATAAAATTTTATTTTAAACAAAATAATATAGTCGCAGCCTGCCAGTGCTCGGTCCTGTCCACCGCACAGCCCCACAAGGCACTACGACGCCCGGCGCAGTGACGCAGTCGGCGCCTACTCGCTACACAAGCATGTCGACGGGAACAAAAGCATGAGGAGAACCGGCTAGCGGCTCGGGGGACTACGTGTGCCTCACATCTTGTCCTGATATACACAAAATATGACATACAAACGCCCTTATATGTAAATCTGATTATATTAAAAAAGCTGACAATTTATAAATTCATAATATACATTATCATAACGATTCCGAGTTAGGGCCGTCATTTTTAAGAAATAATATTCGTATAGCGAACCCCTTTACACATCTTTCCATAAGTACTCTCATTATGTTTCTACATATTAATACTTTATGTATGAGTAAATGGGCGTTTCCAAATATGTATTGATCAAGTCTGTATTGTATATCGTTATTTAGGAGACTTCCGACACCAATTGTTCTAAAATATAATGTTGTCTATAAGTAAGCAATAAATCAGCCGCATTCATTTCCGAGACATCCGCACGACAGTTTTCGTTCTGCGTTCTGACGGAAAATCTGACGAAAATAGACATCTTTGTATCGCAATAAATTATAATCTATTATCATAACTAAGTAAAAATATTGCAGATTACAATAAGTAATATTTAAAACAGATACCGAGCCAAACCAATGTTGTTGTACACAAATAAAACTTTCAGATCAACTGAAACAAGAAAAGTATAAATAATGTACTGTAATCATAGCAAAGTATTTTTAAATAAAACATAATTTTGTTTCAGAATACGAACAGTATTATAATAACTATTATATCCATAATATGTGAAAATATTATTATCAATACCATAAATGTGTTACAATGATCACCACATCGAAGAAGGTAGTCTAAGAAGTTTCACAATTAATCAATTGAGGTTTATAAAGGCGAAAGACAAAGAATATGTTGACTACCATCATGTAGAGCAGCTGGTATGTTGCATGATCATTCTAACAATTTACATGAGAGCCTTTTCCATCGCAACCACATCAATCTTTATGATAATAGAAGTGTTACAGTAAAATAATTGCGGCTTTTCCATAGACAAAATTATATAGCATTTCGTAATGACTTACAAACATTGTTCAAGCGTCTCAATACTCAAATTCTACGCGATGCTCGACGGGAATGGACGAATGACAGTAGGTTTTACGATCAAAACCTCATAACAAATGCACAGAATACAAAGTTGCAAAAAAAGTAGGACATTCTTAAAATATGGCATTGGAGGAAACAGAAGCTAATATAAGAGCTAAAAAAAAGTTCATGGAAATTGTATATAACCTACATACAAGATCCATTATCTTTTTGTTAATGTTGTACAAAATAAGTTAGGGCTTAAACATTAAAGCAAATTTCACTTGAATGATAAGAAATATTGAAAACACTTAAGAGCATCGTGAGGAATTCAGTATACTTGTGTCGCTTTGTGGCTGTGACTGTAAGTATTCTTAAATAAAGCCTAGCTGTTCTATGACATTGAGAGAATGGGAAATGATTTATTTAGTGATCATGATAAGCAATACACTCGAGCCCTCACAGGATACAGATCCCAAAATTCAGGATTACATATTTCATGCATTCTCTGTTGATATAGGTTTTGGAAAGGCCTATCCTAACTAAATTACAAATTGTAGTGCCAAATTACTCGATCACCTTCAGGACTTTACCAATCGCAATCGTTTTATCTGAAAAGAAAGAAACAACAATCGTTATTATGATTTGTTTATGCGATTCACAAAGTATAAAATATTCTTTAAGACTGTGGTTGGCATCGCCCTCATTTATTAGTATCATTAAATCAATTCATTGGATTTATATGTTCTTTTCCTAAATTGCTGGACGTCATATCTATACATATAAAAATCAATTGCTGTTCGTTAGTTACGCTAAAACTCAAAAACGGCTAGACCGATTTCATTTTTTTTTTTTTTTTGTTATGTTCGCCAGAATACAGGGGAGGTTTAAAAACAAAATAAAAATGGTAGGTTGTATATATATATAAAAATCAATTGCTGTTCGTTAGTTTCGCTAAAAAACGGCTGGACCGATTACTTTTTTTTTATGTTCGCCAGAATACAGGGAAGGTTTAAAAACAAAACAAAAATGGTAGGTTGTATAGGGTAGTTAGTTTAGGTATGGTAGGGTAGGTTAGATAGGTAGGTAGGTAGGGGGTAGGTAGGATAAAAGTACAATGTATTCAAAAAATGAATGTTAGGCGTTTTGTTACTTTTATGGCAAAACAATGTTTGCCGGGTCAGCTAGTTGTAAATAAAAGAAGCACTACTCACTTTCATCTCTTAATGTGAATCTGCCCATTTGAGCAAACTTTTTGAATGGTTCTAAACATATAATGCCCGCGCATTCTATCCTCATGATGGCCACTTGATCTTGTTTCACAAAGCGCGGCCGCGTCTTTGACTTGTCGCCAGTCTTTTTGTCCACCAAACAGATAAGTGCCTGAAAAATAGAAAACAGGTTTTTTTATATTGCTATTATTACTTACACTTTCTTTCAACTCGTTATCTAAACCTAGACTATTGAAAATAGAAAATATAAAGGACGCCATGACTCCCATTCAGTTCGTTTTGTGTGCCTGGCAACATACAGCCTAGCTACCCCCAGGAACATACAATCCAAAAATATAACCAAACTATGTATAATATTCACAACAGATCTTTGTATCTCTGAATTGGCTGCAAGTACCTGCGCAGTAGCTATTTTTGCGTAAATATTGAATGTGAAAATAGCATTGTATAACTGTCTCTTTCACTTACATAAGTTTGTTGCATCATCCTATCTCGCTTACTCTATGCAGTATACCTACTTGATGACAAACTATTTCTTGAGCAATGCTTGACAGAGCCAACTTCAGGCACCGATTCGCTTGAGTAGCTGATTTTAAAATGGGAATCACGTCAAAACGGCAAGAAGTAATTTTTTGGAAAAATATATGTTACATTTAACCATTTTCTTAAAAATTTGGTCTAAGAACATTTTGAGTTTTATTCATATGACATGGTGTAATTAATTTGTAAAGTTATGTCTAAAACGGACAAAAACACGACAATCGCACCAAAACCGCTGCGCGGATTTTAATGAAATCGACACCATCACAAAGACAATTCAACTATCTATATTTTCATCTCAAGCTTTTTTTTAAATTTATAAAATAATAAGGAAAGTACAAAAAACTACAAAATTTTGTTTCGTGCGGGTGTGAAACGTGGGCGCGTTTTGTTCCCTCAAGGTCGTTGGCGTTAGTCGTCGTCTTCAGAGACATAAAGATCCGCTGTGAATATTATATTTCGCTAGCCATAGCTTCCACAGAAATATTACTTATATCCTGCTGCTATCTGTCAAGCCTTGTACACCTCACTCACAATCACACTGAGCTGCCCGTCTTCCGTCGCAGGCACCAGTTTTGGTGCGGCAAACCTCGTCCATTTCTCATAGAAACCGGGCACGTCGCATGCATGGTACATCTCGCATCAAATCATTACATACTGCACAAGTTTTACAATCAATCTGCCTGACAATTTTAAGCTCTCTTGGTCATCTCTAACGATATCCATGAGATGAGATGGGAATGGACAAGGCACCAAAGTCAACTCATTCATCTTTCGCTTATCTTCGCTGTATTTATTAATAATAATTTACCTTCACTGTGATTTCTTCTGCTGCGCAATGTATATGCATGACAGCCGAGTATCCCGCACAAATGATTGATTTGTGTTCGAGGATCACGACTTGAGCGTCGAACACCTGTAAATTGACATATTTTCGTTGTAAGTACAGTGCTAAAGTAACAGAATCACGGCTCGCAAGTATTGTCCGTGACGGAATCATGGTACACAACAAGGGACCATATTAGAATCACGGCACGCAAGAAGCGCCCGTAATGGAATCACGGATAAGATTGTATATCAATCGTCAGACTGAATTTTACCATTTAAAAGGTCAAGCATTTAGCAACCAAATCTAACTATACTCTAATTTTGAATTTCGTAGTCTAAACTAACATTTGGGGGGGTCGTCACTTTATCGTTACATAAAAATAGTGTCGGATCCTGACTATCCTGAGTGATCGAAAATCGAAGTAGAAAAAGAGAAATGGCAGTAGCAAGAGGCAAAAAAATTACATTTGTTAAGAAACTAGCAGTCTTTCTAATAATTTATGTCAGACTTCATTTTATCGCTCGCATTTATTTTGATTGTTAATTTCATTTTTAACACAATAAAAGTTTATGTACTATGTCTAGGAATACTTTTATATTTAAAGATATTATGTTTCATAAAACATTTATTTACACCAATTAGTAAAATTTAATTCAGAAGTCATGTCACATCATCGATTCGATGAATCACTTATGATTGAGCCTTACCTACAACACTATGCTCCGCGCTTGCAACATTTAAAAAAAAATAACGTCATTGGCAGCTTTCAGTTAGTCTACGAAATTAAAAATCACAGTATAGTATGTTTATAAGGTGTTTACAACATCTCCATTAGTTGGTCTATTCCTATTCCATAAAGGTTTTTTGTTATTATTGCGTTACACAGTGCCACATTTACCTTACCAATAATGTTTGTTGTGTGCTAAATGATTTGATAGGCAAGGGATTCCAGTCAAAATAACCTGTGTTTTACGAAAATGAGAAACCATCCAACACTAGGTTTTACTGTAATGGCATGGGTGGAAAACATGAATCCACAAAAATACAGGATAAACACTTAAATAGATCAACAATGAAGGAAAATGTAGTTTATGTTAACTTAAGCTCACCTTGCCAGTAGTGATAGGTTCAGCAGTGTCGCAAAGGACAAAGCCAGGAGAGACATCTTCTTCTTCAATTCCTTTGAGCTTGACCTTCACATTTTCACCAGGACCAATGGACGTAACTTCGATGTCGTCGGACCATAACTGGTCAACAGTAACTTGTACCTGCATTCAGAACATACAAATTTGTTGTATTAATGCTTCTTTCATAATAAAACAACAAAAATCTAATATATTTTATACAAATAAAGTTCAATTCAAACATTGCTATGAAGTTTTTATCGCTTAGTTTGCCGCTCTGAAACTAAGCAATGCGTACGGTCTGGCGCTGCTGTTTTAATTTAGATTGACTAACAGGCATTGTAGTCTCCCTCAGAGCAAAAACACATGACCTATATGGAAGTTTGACTGATTTGTATTGTACATGTTATACGGCATTATACTTAATGCCCAATTTGAGTAGGCAATATGATTTAACTATTGAAATAATTTAACTGACCGGGCTTTCTAAATAATGATTGGATCTCCTTCAAACCTAACCTATCAGTGTCAGGGTGCCCTAAGCTACTTGACCTCCATTGACCATGATTATCAAATTGCCCAACTGTTACGTAGCAATATTCATAATGACCAGACAATGTGATAAATATAGAAGTTTATCTAGATGCTTACAAATGATACTCGTTATTATAGTGTATGGGTAACATGAAAAAACAAAATGATGAGGCAAAAGGTTTCTTTACACCTCTGCTAATTCCTTCGAGGAATACAGGCGCGGTATTATTTTGTGTTTCTTACCCTATTAGGCATAAGGAATAGGGCAGCGCCCTTACGAGTAACTCCAGCTTCAACCTTCCCCATGAGTACAGTGCCCATGTCTTTGTATTTGTCGACCACGGGCATAATGAAGGGTCCGTCCATCTTGCGGTTTAGCGAAGGAAGTTCGTCGATCAGCTGTATGAAGGATGGTCCACGGTACCACGGGCAGATTTCTTCAGTTACCTAATTAAAAATACAAATATTAGTTCAACCAAACAAAATCATTAGCAGTCACTTTATTGTAAATGGATCAAGATATTATATACTTACTCTTTGTAGTAAACCTTGTCCTGTTTGGCCAGAAACAGGAAGGAACGACAAATCTTTTGCTGGGTTGAAGCCCAACTTTTTGAGGTAAGGCATGATCTTGTCTCGACATTCATTGTATCTGGAATTTGAAAAATGAGAATCTTTAGAAATGTTAACAACTATAATACTTTATGAATTGTATTAATCATATAAAAATTAACTTAAGATGATGTTAAGTGCTGCAGGACCAACAATAGTCATTTTATTCAACTATAGACAACTACAGTACCAGTGTACACGCTCATAACACTGCCGAGCCTTATCCTTAATTATTTTTTATGCATCTTCTTGGATATAGATAACTTGGATGTGATATTATTTTAATATCTTTGAATTTTGTATAGTGAACAGGCCTGCTCATGGCCTTGATCTCACCTGGTGGAAAGCAAAACTTAATTTAATACTTAAGCTGAAAATGATCTTAATACCTTTTCTCATCCCAGTTGACTGTTGGGTCATCCATCTTGTTAACGAGAGCAACCAAATGTTTCACTCCTGCGGTTTTAGCCAACATAGCATGCTCTCTTGTTTGGCCTCCTCTGTCAAAGCCAGTTTCAAATTCACCCTTACGCGCAGATATTACCTGTGCGAAACATATTATGAAAATTAGATCACTCAACAAAGGAATATGGTGAGGTTAAATATGAAAATGGTGTTGAAGTTACATAAAGAAATGTTATATATGTGACACATAATAATTGAAGAAAAAATATTTTAATCATACCAGGACGGCGAGATCAGCCTGAGCTGCACCTCCAATCATGTTCGGTACGAAACTCTTATGGCCAGGAGCATCAAGGATTGTAAAATGCTTCTTGTCAGTCTCAAAGTATGCTCTACCCACTTCAACAGTCTTACCCTTGTCGCGTTCTGAAAATAAAAAAATATAATATTCAGAATTATTTTCTATTACCTAAGGATTTATGACTAATTAACATTTTTATGTATATGTCCAGTATTATTGCAAACTTGTAAATCTTGCGGGACTCAAGATAGATTGTGAACAGATAATTTCGAATCATTTTCTAACACAATAAGGCGATCCAAATTAGATATATTCATGTGTTATGGAGAGAAAAGGATTTACAATCTCACATGCTTTATTATATTTTATAACCTAGTGGGAGGCCTTCAAACGCATCGTCTTCCTGTTCGCGGTCGCCATTCCAGAACTTTTCAGCCCCATCGGCCGTCCGTTCTGCGAATGTGCCGTGCCCACTACTACAAGTACAACTTATTACTGCCACGTATTTTACATAAATATAAATAAGTTTATTTTAACGTAATTATCATACGAAATATTAAGTATATCACATGTGATACTTTGGGTACTAATTATTGCATGTAATATTATCAAATTTATAATGATTGCAGAGGAGTATCTGACAAGGCAAACACTATCTAGTTCGACGAGAAGTGTTTGTGCTGGGTCGCCAATAAATATTTTGAGTGGTATTTAAAAGCTGCATTCTTTGCAAATGTGGGTTTTTGTAGAAATGTCTTGACTTGAACAGAAAAATCAGTTAACCCTACTTCGGCAGAAATTCAAATTTTTTTTTGGATTTATCATGTATCATTGTAACATGATTATTGATTTACGCCTCCCAAAATCAGTGTTGCCAGTGGCAGATAGTCAAATGTTACATGAGACCTCTCAAAAAGTTACATTTTCATGAGAAAAGTTACGTTACCTTATTTTATGTGGAAACGACACTAAAATAATAAAATACTACAATTTGACTTTTTTTCTACTTTGTAGTAAACGGAACAAGACCATTATTTGAATTTTCGCGCCGGCGGGCCCTCTTCCACGTCGACCACGGGTAAATCCATTGCGTTTAGTTTCTACTTGGTCGCATTAGCGAAAAGATCGATAAACATAATCAAATTTAGGTTACGCCGGCCGGCAGGTACTAGCTCTTGTAAACGAAACCAAAGTTACTTAACAATAAATAATAAATAGCTAAATGAACTTCTTGAAGCTATGTGCAGTGCATGGCACACATAGATTAAGCTATTTGACTTGATAATCTTGATATTTAGTTGACGATTGATATAAAAATAAACGTATTTCAGTAGCAAATACGATTTTGTTGTTGATTTACTGATTCCCTAAATAATTAATTATTAAATTAAAACTACATTATATATAACATTTAATAACCAAGTATTGATAGCACAAACAATTCGAAAACAAACCAATCACTTTAGTATTTATTTACTGTTCTTTGGAGATAATAAAAATGTAGCAAACAAAACACGACGCTCACTCGCTCCTTGGAGTAAGCGGGATGGAAGATTTAGAAATACACGTGAGTGAGTGAATAAAGTCAGGGCACAGGTGCGACAACACGACGAACAAAAGCTTTCTTAGATGCGTTACGTTTCACGTTTTTTTTTGTGGCCAATATTTTTAGTAAGTCCTAAAAGTTACGTAAAAGTTACATTTTGAGTCGTGTTACATGGAGGTTACGTGAGTCGGTCAAAAGTTACGTAAAATGTAACAAAAGTTACGTTCTGGCAACGCTGCCCAAAATAAGAACCTTCAAAACTTTCATGCGGAACGGGTTAGCTTAATGCTTAGTCCAAGAGTTTCATCCATCAGATCTCTGTACAGACGCATCGGAACAGCCTTTCCGCACGATGAAAAAGGAAAACTACCAGAATATACGACAAAAACGATTAAATGATGATCTAAATGCAAAATACAGAATTTTAAAGACTTGTTTTTTTTTTAAATGTCAGCAGTTTAAAGTATTTTTGGTTTCAATTCCACTAGGAATTGTTTTAATACGTTTTCAGAAGCATTAAATGTAAAATTTAAATGAATATACAAATGCATTTTGTAATATTGAAATAATGTGGTGTTTTTTTTTTTTATGTCCAAAACTCCCAAAGTGTCATATATGACACCAGCTGAAGATCCTGAACTAAATATTTATGTAAAATTTTAACGATAGATTTGCTTTAGTGTAACGTCAAATAGTGATTCATCAATAATTTATGGCGTGGGTCCCAGGAAAATATTTTTTATGGTGTTTACAAAAATCCCGTGACATATAGTACTAGCTATTTCCCATCTTCCCTCGCATTTTCTATTCCACCAGAACCAAGCATTTAACTAGGTATAAAGTAAGTTTCCTATGACACTATACTGTAGCCATGAATGAAAAAAAAAACTGGTTCAATACTTCCAGAGATGATATTTTATAAAGACCCTTACCCTTTCCCCCTTTTACCTCCTTATAATACAAATTTTATAAAACTTTATGACATACCTTCTTGATTAGTATCGAGCGCCCACGATAAGTACCAGGACTCCCGTGATTTCTCTCGCGCTTCTCTTTCGTACTTTTCCAGTGTTCTCTTGTCCACCATTCCAGTTAGCGACATAATTTGACCACCAATTGTAGATTTGCCAGCATCTGTTAATATTTTTTTCATTATTTACAAGAACCTAGATATAGATTATAAAGTTTTTTGATGTTAAACTGCCCTTTACTTACCTACGTGTCCTATGAATACAACATTTACGTGTTCTTTTTTGCTACAAGTGTCTTCCACCCGCGGCGGCTTCTTTTTGGGGATTTTCTTTGTTGCCTCGCCATCCTCCTGTACGAAATAACATATAAATTATTTGGTTATCATAGGAAACAACCCCAAAATTAGAGAATTGAATGTCACACTTATTTTATCAAGGCGCGATAACTCTTAAACGTCACAATGTTTACCTTTATCGTCATTATAAAATAAATTATGTTTACGGAGCGATCAGCGTAGCACAGGCGTCCGTCGCTGAATTAACTAAGGTGCCCACCTTAATCTGTATCTAACTACTTATCACCGTTTAAAATCAAAAACATGTAGACATTTTGATGATGTAATAACACTCAACCAAATTTATGGAAAAACTACCTAAGCAATATTTAACATTCACAAGCTAACAATACCAAAGTAGATATAAGCTACATGCCTGGGCATAAAATAAAATTTACTTGAACATTGATGATTCATCCAAAATTATGAGTAATCCTAACAACCATTTCCAACAGCATGGAGGTTTACCAGTGAACAGATAGCAACTTTGTGATTTTTAATATGTAGTCATGTCAAAAATTAAATGCCATTCAAGTGATTTCTCATTAATTTTGCGATTATTATTTGTACCATAAACTGGACTAATCTCATTTGAATGCATATGAGGTAGCGCATGTTTGTGCATTGCACAAGGTACAGTAACATATCCATAAACTGCCATGAACTCACCTGTTGTTCACCTTCTTCATCCTCAGGATCGTTGTTATCGTCAGGGGTAAGTAGGGCATCATCAGCTTCCACTTCCCAGCTATCGGCAGTGGGGGAGACATCAGTTGGTACAGGTAGTGCGGCCGTTGGCGCTGAGGGCGCAGGGGCACCGTCGGGCGTGCCAACAGCAGGGCTTCCATCGACTGGCGTGCCGGAGGCGGGAGTGTCGGTGGCCGGGGAAGCTGCGGCGGGGCTGCCAGCGGCGGGGGGCACAGGAGGCGGCTCCTCCACCCGGGGCGAAGCCGATGCTGCTCCACCGTCTGCACCACCATCACCGCAACCTTTTGTCACAAATATTTAATACTTTATAATTGAAAACTTCCGGATAGCACTTAATCACTCATAGATTACATAATAAAAAAAAAACCATCACGTAAATTACCCAAACCCTCAAAAATATTTTCTCTTTAATATATTTTATTAAAGTGTTTATCAGTTTAACCTAGGGTTCCCTTCTCAGTTTAACCTAGGGTCTTGGTACATCAGGCTGCTGAATAGTAAATTGTATGTTTCTAGCTGCCTACCACCGCTTCGCAAAGCTGTACTAATGAAGATTTTTGTCTTTCGGATCTATCGGATTAGAACAATGGTAATTGCTATTGTGTCTGGAAATGGACAGTTGAAGGTATACCTTATTCTGGCAATTACAAATACAAAAAACTGACCAAGTACGAATCGGACTCGCGCACAAAGGGTTCCATGCCATTATCTCAAAAACGGCAAAAAAACACGTTTGATGTGTGTTTGTTTGGGAGACCCACTTAAAAATTTATTTTATTCTGTTTTTAGTACTTGTTGTTATAGCGGCAACAGAAATAGGTACATCAACTGTGAAAATTTCAACTGTCTAGCTATAACGGTTCATGAGATCCAGCATGGTGATAAACAGACAGACAGTTGAGTCTTAGTAATAGCGTCCCGTTTTTACCCTTTGGGTACAGAACCCTAAAAAAACTAATTAGGTAACTGTCAGCTAACAATACAAATAATTGGAATGAGCTAGAGGTAGCCTTTGCCAGAAGGCACCCTGAATTGAGGGGCTTTAATGCCTGTTTTCACCGACATCCCCTATACTACCATCTCAAAACATACAAAACAAGAAATTAATTCAGAATAAAGGAACTTATTATTATTAAAACAATACTAGTTATCTGTCCCAACTTTATCTGTGCCAAATCCATAAAACTCAAAAAATATTGTTTTTTTTATGTGGCACCCTAATTTTTCTTTAAAATAAAAGTAGCCTAAGTTACTCCTTATAACATCAGCTATCTACCAGTGAAAGTCCCGTCAAATTCGGTCCAGCCATTTCGGAGATTACCCGGAACAAACAGACAGACAATCATTTAAAAATGTGTATTTTGGTATAAGTTCCATTTAACTTTCACATGCATTTATAAAAAGGTGATTTTGATATTACATTTTTTTTTGTGTTGTTCACAAATGATGTGAACATTGGAGACAGATTGCATTGCTGCTTTTATCACAAACAAAAACAACAAATCAAATACATTACTGCTGTTATCGGGACAAACAAATTGCCATCTAGAAACCAAGTCATAGTCACCCTGAGCTTTCTCAGTAAAATTATGTTGATTTTGGAATCATATCATACCATATGAAGCACTATATAGAATAGTATAATAAATTTATTAATTATTTAGACTGCTTTTTCAAATGTATACCTGACTGCCAAGAAAAGTTGTTAATTCTAGATGGCTTTTTATAATTAAGACAACGTTAGATAGGTCTTGATCGCCCAAGTGTTCTTAGATAAGTGACATTAAAAAAAAAGAAACATGGCGGATTTTGGGTGCCATATTGTGGGGGTTCCAATTTTTTTTCTTCATACACTTCAAGTGAGGTGATAAATGAAGGGTCTCTAGTGGTGATCACAAAAATATATACCACTTGTTTAAACATAATAATAAAAAAAAACCGGCCAAGTGCGAGTAGGACTCGCGCACGAAGGGTTTCGTACCATTATCGAAAAAAAAGGCAAAAAAATTACGTTTGTTGTATGGGAGCCCCACTTAAATATTTATTTTATTCTGTTTTTAGTATTTGTTGTTATAGCGGCAACAGAAATACATCATCCGTGAAAATTTCAACTGTCTAGCTATCACGGTTCATGAGATACAGCCTGGTGACAGACAGACGGACCGTGGAGTTTTAGTAATAGGGTCCCGTTTTTACCCTGTTGGTACGAAACCCTAAAAAACATCTAAAAAGTTGTAAATAAAAAATGAGCAGATTTCACCAATTAAACTGATAGCGATTAGTTCAACTAAACTCAGTTTATGCATAACAGCTAGTTACCCAGCCGTCTCAACCGATCAGAACTCTGTATATGCATAAAAATATAGACATGTAAACAAGGAGAAAATCATGTTGTGCAGTCGGAGGTCAGGTGCTCAGCCAGCTCGCGAATATGAATCCTCCAACTGCACAGCGTGATTTTTTCCTTGTTTACATCTTTTAAGTTCGCTTCTTAAGCAGTTGGGTTTTTAGAAATTATTAACTTTTATTTACAAGAAAATTTAAAAGCCACTTTGAAAACTTAAATCGAGGGATGCAACCTTCATCTTTGTTGGTCATTTTGATACTAAAACTGAATCTACTGAGCTGGTCAGCAGCAGGCAACAAGGAGAAGCAGGCTTAACTAAAAACTCAGCATTATTGAGTAGCTTGAGAGGCAAATGTAAATTATTTAAGGTTAAGTTATTAATCAGCGAAACAGTTGAACGCAAAAGATAAACAGCAATCAATGACGGACATATTTAATGTGACGTCATTATACATAGATGATGGCGGCATTTCCCTTTTCTTGTATTCTATGGGTTTTTTTTAAGCCTGCTACCAATTGTACAAAGTCATACGGAATGAATCAAATGATAAAGATTAGTTTTACTGTCATATATAAAATGTGAAACTGTTACCATGCTACCTGGCTTAGAATATTTTTATAAACTGTATGAACTATCCTTCACATTATTGTTTGTTCAAATAAAAGAGAAGAAGAATGAGATAACTGTGTTGCAACACATTTTAGTGGGTCATAAATATAGAGGTTCTCTTCAAAACTAGTACCTTTAAACTAACCAAAAAGCATATTATATCTAGTTATTTTTATGAAATAGGCAGTATTTCTAAACATATTTTACATTCTTTCATGATTTTAATGATAAAAATCTATTACCACATGCTTAAACTATAGTATTGTCAGCAGGGATGTCTACATGCCACACACTGCACAGTCATTTATTGAGTAATTTCACTAAATAACACATGTAATTTTTGAAATTTTTGTTAATAATGTTTCACTGAGAACAAAATTAAGAAAGGTTATACCAAATGTGTGAAAGCTGAAGTAGGTTATACCCATACTATGAAATAAGATGCAACATAGTGAAAAAAGCATAAAGAAAAATAAAACATGCACTTTATAATAACTCAGACTTCGTTTTATGAACTTATAACAAAGATTTGTATGACTAAGTGAAACAGATCCATTCCATATGCATGTCAAATAAAAGTTCAAGCAAACGACATTGAAATATTATCATTATATTAAGTGAAGAGTGATACGAAATAATTATACACACCTTTAACCATTTTGCTCCTTATTTTGTCACAATCTATTGTTTCATAACGATATCCAAGAGAAAGTTATAAAATAGCAAATATACGGAATCTATAGATAAAGTCGCGCGCCGCGTGTCGAGAAATAACCCGTTATAACTGGATTCAGAAAAAAAATAAAGTCATCGAACGTATGTTCCGCTTTAGTAACCGTTCATTTGATTTCAGTTTGTGTACTGGTACAGTGAAGGTGATTGCTTTGTAATAACAATAAATTCTGACAAATTCGAACACGGAAAGCTTCAATGCAGGTAGAATGACAAGACATCTGACTTACCGTTTAAGACAGGACTCCCCACAGATTTTGTTGAACCACTTTCAGATTTTTGTGGAGTAGTGGGGGATTCGGAATCGTCGGAAGCCTGTGAAGGCATACAAAAAGAAGGCACGAACTCCGTGGCATTAACGTTCAACGTGGAAAATTTAGCAGACACATCGTCCGAATCTTTTGCACCTTGTTCACTTATGACATCAGCTTGACTTTCCCAAGAGTCCGGAGCACCGTTATTGGACATATTAAATACAGTCAATGTAGATTTACTAAATAAGTCTTTCTTTTCAAGTTATTTTTATGATCATTCGCGTTTTTTTCTCGATAGATCCGCGTGTGTCTTCATCTGAAACCGGAAGTTCATGGCAATTTGCCAAATATGTAGAGAAACAATCACTTGTTACTTAAGATTAAACAAAGCACAATAACATGGAAATTGTGACCTAAAAATGCATTAATTCAAAGATTTTTTTCTGTCATAATTTATTAAAAGTAGCATTTATTTTAAAATACTACAATTAACTAATATATTTTATGATCATTTCCGGTTTAATGCTGCCATGTTACAGAAATTGTATCGTCTTGCCATTAGCAAAATAGTACTTGAATAGATCCAAGTAAAGTCTATGATTCCATTTATCTTATGCTGGGTTCACACGTAGTGATAATAGTCGCTACCGACCATAGAGAAAATAGTGGGTGAGACGAGAGATTAATTTAATCTCGTGTATCCTCGCATTGGAACGTCTTTTTATCAACAGGATAATAAAATTGGTCGCAAGCACATACCTCCCAATCCCAACCAAGGTTGTCGGAAGGTCAACTTAATTTGGTTGGCAACCATCGGTCTTTTTTGGTTTATACCCCGCCCAGGTTAACCTTGGTCAGAACAACCACACGACTGTGAAGAAGGGGTATAACCTATAACTTCATGGGATAACTGATCACAGGTCTTGGGGCACTTGTCCCAACTATGTTATTTTTTATGATGGTGGATAAGGTTTTCTGCGTAAGGTGAAAATGGGTAACATAGTAAATTGGAAATATTATTAACATCACCAGTCGAGTTATACAGAAAAGCATAAGGTCTTACTACTTAAGTATTTGAATAATGTTTTATTTGTAATCGTTTAAAAACAAAACACCGGCCAAGTGCGAGTCAGACTCGCGCACGAAGGGTTCCGTACCATTATCGCAAAAAACGGCACAAAAATCACGTTTGTTTTAAGGGGTGCTCCCACTTAAATATTTATTTTATTTTGTTTTTAGTATTTGTTGCTATACGGCAACAGAAATACATCATCTGTGAAAATTTCAACTATCTAACTATCACGGTTCACGAAATACAGCCTGGTGACAGACAGACGGACCGTGGAGTCTTAGTAATAGCGTCCCGTTTTTACCCTTTGGGTACGCAACCTTAAAAACGGTTCAGGAGTTGGCGTACACTGAGAGTGTGATCTCAACATTAATTTCCACATACCGCTAGGCACACAAAGTTCGAAAGGTTGATGGCAGATTTTGTACCGCATACTTTTTTGTTGTTCGGTTAAATAATTTGTACCACTTATTAAGGCAACTAAGCAATTTATTTTCATGTAGGTTTACTATTTTTAGAACTTCGGATTAAATTAATATCAATTAAAGTCGTACACTAAACGCAGTTATGTTTTTGAAGTAAAACAACAAAAATATTGAAATGATAATTAATTATTTAGAAATAGAAATAACATCAACATCAAATATAATCAAACTAATCAATATCAAACTGTTGCAGTCCGCTGCTGGACATAGGTATCTCCTAATGCCCTGAGTAGGTATGATCCTCATCTCAATCTACCTACTTAATGGTAAGTAAAACACTACAAAGATAGCAAAGACCAATTTAATTTACACATTATGTAACAATATATAACATTTACCTACATGTAAAATCTATATTGGTACACTAGTATATATATAACCTTAAAAAATAAAACTGGTTATAACTTTTATGTCCCAAGTTCTAAAAATCTATGAATTTAAAAAGGGATTATCTAACATATTAACTAATAAACAAATTAAAACAAAAAATATCCCAAAACACGAAATTTAACTAGCGGTACTAAATTCCCATACAAACCTGCCTTTCGCCTTTCAATGTGAATGTATCGCCTTAACACAAGCCGCAACAACCGTAAAGCGTTTAGGCATCTAGAAATCCGGTATCAGATTCAGAACAACAAACTTATCTTTGAGTGCCACCTCGCCCTGGCTGGAGAGTATATCGAAATCCAATCGAATTACCCTCCAGTGGATCAATGGGCACAGTGGATCCTAGGCAATGATGCCACAGATGAACTTGCGAAGAGGGGCTCCGAGATGTTATTGCTAAGCCCGTACCCACTTCTCCCCTTGCCTTTCTCGCGATTTCGTGCGTGGATTCGCCAAAGATCAACAGAACTACATATTTACAGATGGTCACGGGCAACAGACTGTAGACAGTCTAAAATGGCTTTGCCAAACGTACACCCGCGTCTTACTAAAAAAACTCCTCAGCCTGAGTAGAAACAACCTAAAACAAATATAGTGACAATTTAGGGGCCACACCCTTCTAAACAAACATCTATTCAACATAGGCGTCACGGACAGCCCACTTTGCAGGGGCTGTTTTAACGCCGAAGAATCAGCCGCTCACGCAATCCTGGAATGCGAGGCCGTGGCATCTGAACGCGAAGAAATCCTCGGAACAGTGAGGTCGCTCCGTGAAGCCTGTGAAGCTCCCAGGAAGCATTTCTGGTGTGAATTCGATAAAAAAGGTATGTTTTTCGCGCGTATCTTGTATGTTTGTATGTATGTAAGTAATATTCTTTATTACCTCGTATCTTTCAAACCACTTGACGGATTTTTATAATTAAGACATCGTTAGATAGGTCTTGGCCACCCAAGTGTTCTTAGATAAGTGCTGTTAAATAAAAGAAGCATGGCGGATTTTATGCTCCATTTTGTAGAGGTTGCAATTTTCTTTTTCTTCGCAACCCCTCGGGTGGGGTATCAAAATGAAAGGTTTTTAGAGCTGATTATAAAAATATATACCACTTATATGTTTAAAAGTATTTATTAAAAAAAACATTCACTTAAAAGTTGTAAATAAAATAACTAATTTAAAAATCAAAAATCCGACTGCATAAGAAGCGAACTAAAAAGCTGTAAACAAGAAAAAACATGCTGTGCAGTGGGAGGATACATATTCGCGAACTGCCTGATCCTCCGACTGCACAGCATGATTTTTTCAGTCGGGTTTTTAATTTTTAAATTATTTAGTTTTTATGTTGGACATGTTTAGTTAATCAATTGGTTTTTTTGCACAGCATTCTTTTTCGGGTATGCATTCAGTTAATTTGTGGAGTTAGTTACCTAGAATGCTGAAAAATTATACAGATATGCATTTAAAAATAGCCCGTTTTTTATTAAATAACATTTTTCAGTCAGGTTTTTAGGTAATCCATCACTGACGACTAGTCGTAGTTGGTCCCTCAGATAAAGAATAGTACCGTTGGTCCGGCCAAACCTGCCGACAACCCTACAGTCTACACATATCCGATGGGAAAACAAGCGGACCGAGGCGGTCTCAATTAATAATAATAATGTCCGGCGGACCATCACCATTCTACACACGCTCGGATATGGTACGGCCGGACTAACTCCGCTCACAAATCTGTGGTCCGTTCGAACCAAATCCGAGAGTGTGTTACGGCTCTTACTATTGCCATGACTAGAAGCCAAAAGCGATATTATTAATTTATAATCTGTGTTCATTTGGCTTGACAAAAATATAAGATGGCGGTCATTCGGTGTCGGTTTGGAACGAATTGATTGCCGTGTTAATTGAGCTACGGAATGAAAATATTTCATTAACATTTTAGGGGACAAAGTTTTACATAGTTAAGTGCACGTTTAATTTTTGTGTTTGAAGTTTAGTATTATTTGTGCGTTTACCGTTGCAAAAGTGAACTCTGATAGTGAAATCTTACTATGGTAAACGTGATTTCATGATTTGTCATGTTGCTTATAATAATTGAAAAACTGAAATGTCTGTACACTACAAATTCAAAAGTGCATTGGATTACGACACAGTTACTTTTGATGGATTACATATATCAGTAGGGGATTTGAAATCGGCCATATCGCAGCAGAAACGGATTGGGAAGACGTCAGATTTTGATCTCCAAATAACTAATGCCCAAACAAAAGAAGGTTAGTATTCGATAAACCGCTAAATACTTGGTAGTGTGGTTACACATTTTAAAACACTATGAACACAAGGAAAATACATGTATAAAAGTTGATCAGAGTACCCAAGAAGTGTAACTAACTGACATGATTGTATGCTATCACTGTATGTATAGCAATCTACTATCTATTGTACAATCTCCATTGATTGACTAACACGAGACTACCATGTTCTAATGCTTTAAACTTTGCCGGTGATGTATATTTTGTTAAACATAATATCATTTTTCTTTTTGCAGTTTATGTGGATGACAACACTCTAATACCAAAGAATACATCACTTCTTGTTGCAAGAGTGCCACTCTCTCAACAACCTAAGAAACAGTGGGAAGGATCTAATAGTAATCAGTCACTACACAAAGATGTCGCTCCTAACAAAGGATTGGCTGATCTGTCTCGCATGGAAGGTAGCGAACAGGATAAAATAAATGCTATGATATCACAATCCACTTTTGACTACGACCCTAGCAAGTAAGATGACACAGGATTATTATCTGACACCAAATTTATTTTAAATTTGCCATCACCCCAAACAAAATTAAATTGATGACTGAAAAATGCAAAATGTTCCTCATCTGTGTTCTCAATGAGCTGCATAGTTTAGATATCCATATTAAATCTGGGTGATTCTACTCGCAAGTCCAGTTAATTTCTATGTAAAGTATTTACAAAAATAAAATTACACCTCATCCTAATATTCTCATAATAGTCTACTTATTGGTCAATGAATTGCATCTACTATTCGATTTACTTTTGTTTTTTCGAAGTTGCTCAACAATTACTCAAATTCGCTTGCCCTGTCTGCTGTCTGCTTCTTCTTTAGGGATTTGGTTTCCACATTTAGTCTGTAATGACCTGCACCTTAATTGGATAACTGTTTTGACAGACCAAAACAACCACACTCTCTTTAATTTTGACAAGTTGACAGTATTTATTGCATGCTTATGAGTAGATGGATTTTTATCAAAAATGAAGCAATTAATGCAAGCAAAGAATGCATGCAATATTCTTTGAAAATAAAATAGAGTTTGAAAGAAATGTTTTGGTAGGTATGACAATGAAAGTGGTAAATATGGGCCGAGGACACTTGAAACAAAATTTATCTGGCATATGGATATTATCCTTTCCTACTAATTAATATAATAAATCTGGAAATCTGTTGATCATGTTTGGATTATATTAATCAATAATACTGAGGACAAAGTCCAGAAAATGTATGTTGATCAATCTGAAAGTAGTGAGTTCCTATCAAGTTTATTGTCTTTTAAGAGACTAGAACTCTGAGCATCAAACACCATGCTACTTACAATGATATAATAACTAATAGTTACCCACAAAAGTCACCGCCAGATAACAAAAAAATTAAGTTGTTAACACCTACTTACCAATGTATTCCAATATTTCAAAATTATGCAAAATAAATGTAAATCGCGGTAAGGGGCCTCCGTGACCCTTTCACTTGGTATTCATTAAGGTGGGCCGATTTACATGATTTAATAGGATAAAATGGTTCTATGTCTATACTTTTCATTTGAGACCGTTGTGTTATCTGGCACCATACAAGGATGTGAGAGAAGTTACTACCAACGATTGGTCCATTGTAATTATTTTTTGCAATCTTCTGATAGGGATGAGACTTATATAATATATTTTTGTAAAGTTATTGACCATAAATGAATGCGACATTTAGAGAGGAAGGAGGTACATCCGTTCCCTGGTGGCATTATCCCCTTCTAAGGAAACGCCAGCAGAGTTTTATTACTTGAAAAGGGGTCATGGATTCAAAAAGGTTGAAAAGCACTGCTATTAAGTGTTGTGTTGTTGAGATATTGGGAGGCAAACATTGGTGTTTGAGAACTTCATTTGTTTATTTATTGTATACTCAAATGTAGTACATCCACATAAAGTGTAGTCTCATACAAGGAAGCTTTTATCCATGGACTTTTTTTTCAAAATTCTTATTTCAAATAAACCTTAAAGGTACTTGTCAAACAAAAATGGATTAATCTAGTTTCACATTTGCAAGCATCAGTAGGTCTCTATGGAGAAGAATGTGCAAGAAACTCCATGGAAACTCTTTTCCATCAGTTTTAATTACTAATATTAGGTTACGTAATTCTTGTTGTTTGTTTCTTTATGTGTCCTCTAACCATCTATGCCAATATCATTGTGTGTCAGAACTTAAAAGAATAATCAAACTGATGTTATTATGACTATGCCAATGGGGTTCTGTCCCTGTTATCAATATTATTATAAAAGCCTATGACTGAAGATGTTAAATGTAATTACTAGGTATAATAACACACATTTTCTGTTTTAGTTATCAGAAAATTAGAGGGCAAAATCAGAGAGGTCTTGTTCCTACTAATTATATCTGCTACAAGTGTCAAAAACGTGGACACTGGATTAAAGACTGTCCGGCAGCAATAGCGGTATGTATTAAAGATCTGTTTGTTTTTTTTAACCAGTGAGCAAATTTTTTTGGTGTTTGTTTCCTTTAAATTGGTCAATACTTTTTATCTTTCAAACTCTTCATTTTAAATCAGTAAAATATGGACACAATCTATTCGTATCTAATATCAATGAGCGCATGCCGCTGGCGTAACCGTCGGGAGTGCTGGATATTAAGCGAATAACCCTACCCCTACCAGCAGTCATTCAGTGACGTCATTGATATCAGTCAGTCCAGTAGAGATGGGTCGTCGACGTATTTTTCGTTAACGAAACTAGACCGTCCATTTCCGTTGATCGACGAGTCGATCAACTAGTTGAATTGATCGACTAGTTCATAACGTAAACTATGTTATGTAGACGTTCTTTATGAACTATGAGACGACGCGACGCGCGGCGTCTACGTCTCGAGAACAACTTTCAACTTCGGATTGAATGTGTAAACAAGTACAAACCGGTTTACCTCGCATCGTTCGATCGGTCAATCGCATTACTCTTTTGCACACGTGAAACTATTGGCGTCCTTTTCTTCTTAACACAATGCATTTTTACTCCAAAATGGCATTCGGCCCATAGCAATTTACACTCTTTGTGTCTAGAGTTAGAGTTCATATTAATTTGCTCGATGTTCGTCCGTTGTTGTTAGTTTTTCGGACCATTGAACTTGTACTACCAAACTAAGTTCTCGCGTCGGTCGTCGCGTTACAAGTCGACATGAACGTAGTCGAGTCTCAGTTTAGCCGTCTACGAATTCAACTAGTTCGTTGATTATCGGTGGACCGTCGAACCGTTCATTGTACGTCGACGGTCGAATTAACTAGTTCGTTCATTCAACGCCCATCGCTACAGTCCAGTCAGTCTGTCACAAACACGCGTGGTGATTGCGTCGATCAAGTTTCGCGCGTATTAGTGACGTACCGGTGTATGTCGAGGACGCACAAAACCTGTTATCTTAATTAAAAATAATTACGTTTTTAATGAGGTGAAAAGTGACACTAGTGCTTTTAAATTAACAAGATTAATGACAATTTATTCAAATGTGCACGTTTATGTCTAGAAAGAGAAGGTTGTGAACAATTGGTTAAAACTGATTGGTGACATTTAGGGGTAAGCAATTATTTTAAATGAGTAATTTAAGTGGTATTTTTGATTTGAATATATTTATACTTTTTTTTTTTTTTTTTAATGTTTCTTAATGCAGAAATAACTTACTGCATTAGATATTAAGTTAATTTTATTACGCTTATGTTTTTAATAAATGGCTTAATACATTTTATCATAATGCCCACGAGGGTATGAAGAAAAATTGGAGTTACTCTTTCTGTCAAATGGCTACAGATTACAGGCTAAAATGACCTCGGTCGGTGCGCTCGCGCATATTTCGTAACGTAGATGGTTGCGTGGTGTTTTTGACAAGCCAAAACGTCAAGTACAAAACACCACGAAACTACTATTTTGTCAGCCTATAGCTCGGATACTCCATGGATTTGTAATATGAGGCATGGGTAGGGTTATTTCGATCATTCTAAGCCATCGATCTGCTTAAACTTTGTTCGTATCAATTTCTGGGACAATTGTAACACCTCTCCTTTCAGACTTTGACATAAAATAAAAAATAAATTAAATATTAATAATTATTTGGAAACATGGCAATTTGAGCCTGGCAGCCTTTTTGTCCACATCTATTGCTGTTTTGGAGTACAGTTTGGTGTTACTCCGTCTGTTATTTTTACAACCAGAATACTGCGCTCCATTGCTTTTTGGCAAACCCCTAAGCGAAACTCTGTGAGCGACCAGGTCTAGCACCTTGGGTTAAGATGGACAGAATACATATAAAGTTGATGAGCTGCTTCAGGAAGATTGGCAGATCGCCCTTCACTAGCGTAATCATAGACCAAGCATAGACTAGAGACTCTAGACAAGTGACATTCTTTCTATTAACGAAAGCGTCGCTATAGCGATTGGCAAAATGTCAAAAATGTATGGGATTGTCAAGCTCTATCGAAATGTCACGTAAACTTTGGCATTTCGAGTTTCGGCCATCTGGAGGATTGGCTAAATAATAACAGCCGCACGGGTCGATCTTCAAGGTTAAGCAACGCTTGACGAGGTGGGTCCGTGGATGGGTAACCATTCCAAAATACCGAGTCTCCTCCGTGCCTCGGAAAGCACTTTATGCCGTTGGTCCCGGTGGTCATTTGAAGATCTTTGACAGTCGTTACGAGTAGTCAGAAGCTTGACATCTGACACCAGTCTAGCCAAGGGGTATTGTGTTACCCAGTTACTGGGTTGTGGAGGTCAGGTATGCAGTCGCTTCATGTAAAACACTGGTACTCAGCGGAATCCGGTTTGACTGGAAGCCGACCCCAACATAATTGGGAAAAGGCTAGGCAGATTGATTGAGTTCAGCCATCGCTATCGCTGACATCGGTTGACTGTTGTCTAGAGCCTCAGTAGCTTTTTTGATACAGTGATCGATTTCTCATTCTTGTTTCTTTGACAAAGATACTAACTAGCCCAAATAGATCTTTCTCCTCCCTACCCTATGTTTAGTGCTATTAGGCATTGTTTTAGTATAGGACCAAATTTATCGCAAGTCCCATCCCGAGGCTAGCCATGGCTTTTAGCCTCTTATTGTCGACTTAAACGCCCATGGTCTTCCATGAGGCTGCCAGGATCAGAAATATCTTCGCAAGAGTGTCGTAACAAATTTGGAAGGGAGCGAGTGACCCTGTTCGAATGCTGAAAGAAGGTCCTGCTGTTTTTTTTAGTTTTATGTTGCCGGAGCCAATGTGGTATAAGTTTCTTAGGAGATCTATTTATTTTGTTTGTCAAGGTCATGGTTTTCCAATAATCTAAATATTTCGGGCTGTTTATTCTTAAAATATATAAAAATATAAAGCATTTTTACCCGACTGCCGAAGGAGGGTAATGTGTTTATCAGTCTATGTATGTATGTATGTATATATGTATGTATGTATGTTTGTTCCTATGTGGCGTTCCAGAGACCAAACGCGTTGGCCGATTTTGATGATTCATACGTCAATCGATTCGTCTTAACCCTGCGAGTGTCATAGGCTACGTTAAAATTGGACAATAGAAAAATGGCGGATTTTGGGCGCCATATTGTGGGGTCCCAAATTTTTTTTTCTTCCAAACCCAGTGTGTGGGGTATCAAAATAAAGGGTTTTAAGAGGTGATTTCAAACATATATAACACTTATATGTTTAAATGTATCTAATTTGAAAAAAACTTAACTAAAAACTTATAAATAAAAAAAGTTAAATCAAAAAATCAAAAAACCCGACTGCTTCAAAAGCGAACTAAAAAGACGTAAACAAGGAAAAAATCATGCTGTGCAGGCGGAGGATACACCAGATTTTGGTCAGCCAGCCGGCGAATATGTATCCTCCGACTGCACAGCATGATTTTTTCCTTGTTTACGTCTTTTTAGTTCGCTTTTGAAGCAGTCGGGTTTTTTGATTTAACTTTTTTAATTTGTTTTTATTAGTAATTCATTTAATCGAAAATATCATGGTATGGTAAGATATTCCATTTGTTCTAGTTAATTCAATTAATCACAAATGTATGAAAACACGGATCTTTTATTTGAACACCAATCACATTATCGAAAAAAAAAAACTAACGTGTTTATTATAAATTTTCGTATATTTTGACAAAATTAGCGCACTGGTTAGCATTTTTCCTGTAAATATCTTTCGTTTCGGCGTCTTTGGTACCTCTTGTTTTATCATTTTGCAACACCAACTGCCAAAACGAAAGTTTATTTGCACTTTTCTGAGTTTTGCTTTGCAAATCTGTTTATTTGTTTTTTGCGATTTTATAAACTATTTTTGAATGTTCGTTACAAATCGATACTGTTTTATGTATCGGATCTACCCTCCACGGTATTTAAACGAACAAAATCTTTGGATTAGGGACTGGAAAAGGATAGACAAGCCTCTACCCTTTTAATATAATTTTTTGATGGGGTTTAGACCATGGTTAAAAAACGACAGGTATTTTGGGTGGTGGGCTAAGAATGTAATGAAAATTCTAGACTTGATTTGAATTAACTGTTAATTTTAATAGATTACTTTTACAGATCACACAGTTGTTTATAAAAATTTTACCTTGTAATTTGTATAGAGTATTACTCTAGTAGCAATCATCATCTGCCTAGCCTTTTCCCAACTATGTAGGGGTCGGCTTCCAGTCTAACCGGCTTTTAGCTGAGTACAGGTGTTTTACTCTAGTAGCAATCAGTCTTAAATATTTACTTTTGTTTTAGGGTGACCCAGTAGAGATAAGGCGCAGCACAGGAATACCTCGAAGTTTTATGGTCCCTGTTGAAGGGCCAAAAGCTCCTGGCGCCATGATGACTCCTAGTGGAACCTTTGCTGTTCCAGCTGTTGATCGGTAAGTGCTCACAGTAATAAAGGAAGCAAGCATTTGAATGTAGGTATGTTCAATTTCATCTTTTAATATTTGTTTAATTTAAATATAATGTTATTTTTTTAGTGAAGCATATTTGGCTTCCGAGAGCACTGGTGGCGCAGACACGCCTACGAACGCGCCGGCCGCGCCCGAAACTAACATACCCGACGAACTGATCTGCAGCCTTTGTCGGGACCTACTCACTGACGCTGTTATGATTCCATGTTGTGGCAACTCGTTCTGCGATGAATGTGAGTACCTTGTCCACGAATTATATTTTATCTGTAAAAAAAAATAAGTTCGAAAGAGTTAGGTAGATGTTTAGGCGGGACAACCAATTTTCAGGGGTTCTATGACACACCTCGATACACCCTTGTTTGGAACGTCAACTGTCCCAACTTTTACTAACTTCCTTCGTCTAGTTCAATCTATAATTTAGGCAGGCAAAACGATACATCTGAAAGTTGAATTATTGGATCTGGCAATACTATAGATAGAAGATGGGTTTCCGCTGTTCTCTTTTTTTTTCGAAGAATGTAATATTTATGTGGTAGATTCCAGTGATGGTATAGTATATTTTATGTTTCTTATTCTTCAGGTATACGAGGGGCACTATTGGAATCAGAAGATCATGAATGTCCAGACTGTCGGGAAAAAGAAATTTCACCAACAACATTAATTCCTAATAGGTAAATATTTAAAATATTATGTTTGTGAATTTATTTCCATTATTATTTACTTATTAAAACTCTTGGCAGGAACTCAAATAATTAACTATTTATATAGTTTTTTAGTAGAAACAACGATAGGGTTGCATAAAAAACATAGCTGTTAATAAATTCATTCTCGCAATCATTGCAACATCACAATACCTTGTCCAATATAATTTTGAGCTGGTAATTAGAATATTTATAAAACGAAATCGATCCATTAAGTCTGCAGAGTTTCGCTAGCGAATTTAGCTTAGACCTTTTAAAATGTGGTCAAATAATTGGTTGAAAGATATATCTATAAATTGTTTAGTAAGATTTAGTACCTGAGTTTTATTATTTTATGTATTTTTGTTTAGGTTTTTAAGGAATTCGGTCTTGTCCTTCCGTAATCAAACTGGCTACAGTCGACGAATGCCTCATCGACCAGCCGCGCCCCCTGCTCAACAACCACCGCCTGTCTTAGGTAACAATTATAATTTATCTATTTTACTTTTAAAAAGTGTGCATTAATCATTTATTACTTAGTAGCATTTCATTGCTAAAACAATAGCCCTTATTTACCTATAAATTGAATTCTCGACGGTGTTTAGCAATTGCTTTAAGTAAGGTCCGTGGATGGGTGACCATTTCAAATACCGAGTTTCCTCCGTGCCTCGGAAAGCACTTTCAGCCGTTGGTCCCGGCTGTCATTTGAAGATCTTTGACAGTCGTTACGAGTAGTCAGAAGCTTGAGATCTGACACCAGTCTTGGCAAGGGGTACCATGTTACCCAGTTACTGGGTTGTGGAGGTTAGATAGGTAGTCGCTCCATGTAAAACACTGGTACTTAGCTGAATCCGGTAAGACTGGAAGCCGACCCCAATGTAGATGCGAAAAAGGCTGGGCAGATTGATTGATTGTTTAGCAATTGCTTGGCAGATGTTAAATTAAAATTTTCTATAGAACATTTAAAAAAAGGATAGAATCTTTTAATCAATTGCGTAACACCATGGAGATTTTTGTAAATAAGGGTGAATGTGCTTAATGTTTTCCGTTTTTTTTTTTTTGTAGAACCTCCCAATGCACAAGGTCAGCCTCCGCCGGCCGGTCCGGCGCAGCCTGGCTCAAGTAGTGGCGGTTAGTATCCTTTTTTTACTTTTGGTTTGTTTTTTTTTCTGTGCACTAATTCTGATCGAACAGAGTATTGGAGACGATAATAATTAAAAACTAATATTTTTTTTAAAGTATGAGGCTTGATTCCAAGCATGTTATTGTTCAAATAATAACGTTTTATTATGTTTAACAACCAGACTTGGATAATCGCACGATTAAGGTTTACGGATGTGGCGTTAATTTTGATTAAAAATTAATACAAGTTTTGTAAATAATTGAAAATATAAAATGTATACTTGTAATTTTTAACCTGTGAGTGAACCTTCTAGTTGTCTAGTCATAAATTTAACTTTATGCCACATTAGGTTATCTGTATTTTTAAACTCAGCTGTTATGAAACCATTACGAATTTGCGGATGATGTAGAAGATAAGTTCTGTTGCTAATTTATAAATCATAAACTGCCAGATATTTAGTATATGTCTTGAAGATTTACTATAGAGGGTCCCATCGCTTTCAGGCGTTAACTAATTCAGCGTCATAACTTACGAACCTTGCTGACAAGTCAGGTACATTTCTTACTGACACCAAGATCAGAAGTGCAATGATACTCTATGGTGTCGCAGCTGCTATACTGGATGTTTAAGATACCAAAAGTATCTTTAACTATCTATTTTTATAAGAAAAATTGATTTTGTATTGTTATCTAAAGGTATCAGTTTTATGGTACGGCGCACGAAAAAAGAATTGCAATCCATAAAGCCGTTTTTCCCGAATAAAAGTTACAAAATATATGTTGTTTATTCTTGATTATTGTTACGTGTTGAAAAACGTCGTTTAATACAGTTGAGTATGTGTCATTGCACCCTCGGTTCCATTACGCCCTCCTATTCGCCTCGGGCTGCAATTCCGTCTCGACGGAAATGGAAAACTTCGCACACTTTTTACAAAATTTACTGTTGATCTCTAATGATTAAGAATCTCGTTAAATCTTGACGAGGTGGGTCCGTGGATGGGTGACCATTTCAACATACCGAGTTTCCTCCGTGCCTTGGAAAGCACGTTAAGCCGTTGGTCCCGGCTGTCATTTGAAGATCTTTGACAGTCGTTATGGGTAGTCAGAAGCTTGAGATCTGACACCAGTCTTGCCAAGGGGTACCGTGTTACCCAGTTACTGGTTTGTGGAGGTCAGATAGGCGGTCGTTCCATGTAAAACACTGGTATTCAGCTGAATCCGATTAGAGTGGACGCCGACCCCAACATAATTGGGAAAAGGTGTAAATGGTAGTAGTCGTATTGTCTTAAAAGCGGCGATGTAGGCATCTGTCTTAGTATTTCGTTGGCTTCTGTATTAAAGAAGGTCGGATCGAAACGACCGGGGCGAGCGCAGTGTCCGGCGCTGCGGCCGACGATTCGGACGGCTCCGCCGACGACAACATCACGCTGACGCTGCCGGCGCCGCGCCGCGCGCCCCGCCCCGACGCCCGGCGCCACCCGCGCCTAGGTACAGCCGATCGGCGTCTCACGTCTGCATGCTTCTATGTGCCCGCCCTGATGCACACGCATTTCTTTACGCTATTTTAGTTCCGACTTGATTGACCCCGTGACCCCGTTAAATCACGCTTCCAGATGTTTCCTTATAAATGAAGATATTTAAGAGGAAATGCCGGCAGAGAGCTCCGATTGAATTTCCTTAGTATGCGAGAGCCAAACCTCGAATTATGACTTTTTACTTAGAATATTCAGTCAGATGTCTGTGACCGCATTTCCTCTTAATCTCACGTGGTTTAGCGGGGTATTGAATGCCTTAATAAAAATTGTTAGCCTGTAAATTACCGATGATATACACTGAATGCCATTAAGAGTCCCTCTCCCTGGTAACACCCACGTTAGATCGTTTCACTTCGTTGCTTCGTTGTATGTTATGTTTTACTAACACCGCTAGTAACATTGAATTTTTGCTTGTTTATTTTGTTTGTGATTTTTGTAGGTGTTGAATGAAACTAAAATGATTTGCTTGAGAATAAGCTGTCACATTATTAGGTGCAAATGCAACTTATTTTAATAATATTTAGCTATTAATATTTCCAATCCAATGTATTTTTATGCTGCAGTAGATAAAAAAATATTCTGGTGTTCTTTGGATGATGTTGCATGTTGGAGGGGGGAAGGGGGGGGGGGGGGCAGATTTAGTCATAATAGCTAACTGCTTGAAGCACCTAAAGTTGTTGCACTTTTCATGATTCAAATTAATCTTTTAGCAAAAAGTATATTGTTGTTCATTTAATATTTCCTTTGTTTCAGGACCACCACCTGGCTTGAAGCCACCTGGAATAGACAATCCATCAACAATTCCTGTGAATGTATGTTTCAATTTCTTAGAAGTTAGGAGAAACGAAAGTTCTCATAATAAGTAAATTTTGGGCTTATGATATTTTATTTTTTAGATTCCGAGGATTGATGAGCAAAGAGCCAGTACGCCAACTATTGATGAAAGACGAGATCCCATGTCTTCTCAGGTATTTTATTTATTTATCAATCAGCTAATTTAAGATTTAAATCCCGCCATTATAATATGCATTTTCATAGAATACATTATTGTTTTCTTTGTGTGGAGCTCATCCAGCTCATGCAGAGTTACACCAGTTAAAAGATAAATTGGAAGTGGACCTGGCAAAGCCCCGATAGCGCAAACTAAAAACGAGCGATCGACTTCATCATATCAACCAAGAAGCAAATGTTCAATGATGTCTCTGTGATCAACTCGGTAAAAACCGGGAGCGATCACCGCATGGTAAGAGGCACATTGAACATTAATGTCAAGCTTGAAAGGTTTCGACTGATGTCCACACAGATCCAGGTCCAAAACCCCGAGACCTTTCAACTCTAAATTCAGAATCGTTTCGAGTGCCTAGGGAGCTCCGTGGACGAATACAGCCATGGGTTCGTGGAAGCTGTCCATATGGTCAGGTCTAAGTTTTCCAAGACCCGCCGTACAGATAGGAACAAAAAGCTCTCTGATCCTACTCTCAAGCTCATAAAGGAGAGGCGTGAGATGATCCTGCAGTCTTCAGACGATGCGTTGAAATACCGGCAGCTAATAGACGGATCTCAAAGACCTTGGAAAGCGACCCCCGCCGCTTTAATACCGAGCGTATTAAAGACGTGATTGAGCGGAATAAAGGCTCCAAGGTCTTTGCAAGAGATCTGTCTATTGGGCAGAGCCAGCTCACGAAATTGAAGACCGATGATGGCAGGATCGTATCCGTCAAACCGGAGCTTCTGAGAGAGATCGGGAGATTCTATGGTCAGTTGTACACGTCAACCAATAAACCCGTCGCGAATCTAGCGAATGACCCTAGAGCTAGATTGACCCGACACTATACCGAAGACATTCCGGAAGTCAGCTTGTATGTGATTAGGATGGCTCTGAAACAGCTTTAGAACAACAAGGCGCTGGGTGATGATGGAATCACGGCAAACTCCTGAAGGCTGGTGGAAAACCGGTCCTTAAGGCCATTCAGAAGCTGTTTGATTCCGTCATACTCGAGGGGAGGACGCCACAGGCATGGTGCAGGGGTGTGGTGGTACTCTTCTTCAAGAAGGGTGACAATGCCCTACTAAAGAACTATAGGCCCATCTCAATTCTTAGCCATGTCTACAAGCTGTTTTCAAGATTCATCACGAATCGTCTCGCGCGCAGGTTTGATGATTTCCAGCCTCCCGAACAAGCCGGTTTCCGTAAAGGCTTCAGCACTGTAAACCACATACATACGCTGCGGCAGGTTATACAGAAGACCGAAGAGTACAACCTTCCTGTTAAGCGTTTGTGGACTACGAGAAAGCCTTCGATTCGATTGAGACTTGGGCTGTACTGCAGTCTCTCCAACAGTGCCTAATTGACTACCGGTACATCGAGGTGTTGAAGTGTTTATACAAAAAAGCCACAATGTCAGTTCGACTTCAGGATCGGACCTCGGAACCCGTAATTTTGCAGCGGGGTGTGAGACAGGGAGACGTCATATCTCCGAAGCTATTTACCGCTGCACTGGAGGACGTCTTTAAGGTTCTGGACTGGAGAAGACTAGGCATCAACGTCAATGGCGAGTGCATCACTCACCTTCGGTTTGCCGACGATATAGTGGTTATGGCTGAGACCATGGAGGACCTCAGTACAATGCTCAATGACCTCAGTAGAGCTTCCGAAGGAATAGGTCTTAGGATGAACATAGACAAAATCAAGGTGATGCTGAATTTCCATGTTACACCCACTCCTATCAAGGTCGGAGACTCTACACTCGAAGTCGTGGGCGACTATGTCTACCTGGGACAAACGATCCAGTTGGGTAGGGCCAGCTTCGAGAAAGAGGTCAACCGTCAAATCCGACTCGGCTGGGCAGCGTTCGGGAAGTTGCGCGGCATCTTCTGAGAAGATTATTCTCGTCCAACTTACCACAGTGTCTCAAGACGAAAGTCTATGGCCAGTGTGTGTTGCCAGTGATGACATGGCTCTGAGACGTGGTCGCTTACAATGGGCCTCATCAGAAAGCTTACAGTCACTCAAAGGGCAATGGAGAGGGCTATGCTCGGAGTTTCCTTGCGTGATCGAATCAGAAATGTAGAGATCCGCAAGAGAACCAGGGTTACCGACATATCCCGAAGAATTGCCAAACTTAAGTGGTAGTGGGCAGGGCACATTGCTCCCAGAACGGATGGCCGATGAGGCAGAAAGGTTCTCGAGTGGCGACCGCGAACCGGATGACGTTGCGTTGGAAGGCCTCCCACACCAGGTGGACCGATGACCTGTTGAAGGTTGCGCACGCGACCGGTCAAAATGGCGACGCTTGGGGTAGACCTATGTCCAGCAGTGGACATCTTTCGGCTGATATGATGATGATAAGTTCTGAATTCAACTTATTATACACGATAAATCTAAGAATTGATGGATATGGAAATTAGCATTCGTTTGTATTAGGCAATGCGATGATTGCCGAGGGACATTAAGAAAATAGTTGTACTGTTTCTCAATTCTTCGGAGTGTGACGAAAAACGCAAGCAGACCTGCACCGGTTTCCATGTAAAAATGTCTCTCTTTATTTGCAGGTAGTGTTCAATCGTGGACACCCACCATACTTACCGGGCCCACCACCGTCGCGACGCTATAAGTAAGATATAATTATGTTATATTTTATTGTAAAATTATTTTAAATTCCTTCACTGCTACGAAGTATCTATAGTTTTTAGGTTTATGATATATTAATAAGTGATTTTTTTACCAGTACACCATTCGGCAGACCAATGCGACCTGGGGGCCCGCGGCCATACAACGATCGTTTTCCTGTGGAGCCTTATCAGCCTCCGCCGCCTGGCATAAAAGACTCGCCCACTAACGGGTAAAGTATTTAAATAATATATTATTTGGTCTCGCGGTTTTAACATCGAATCGGAGACTACAGTCTTGATTTGTTTTTTGCATAAGCTTCTCATTTAAATACAATATAATTAATTATCCTGATATTCTACTTTGGTTCTATTCATGAAGTGTTACAATGCCGTAATATATTTTTGTCTCGTTCAAGGTAATTTTTGTAAATTTAAATAGCATTGCTATTGCCCTTTCAGTATTGATTAACTAGTTAATTAAACTTGACGGTCGTCTCCATCGATGGATAAAACCCACCCCAAGACCACTCCGGGCTACATTGTTCGTCTAAGGACCGTTGCTTATTGTCTTGTCGTAGGCATGGCGAGGACCCGCTCGAGGCTTTCAACCGAATGATTCGCGAGAAAGAGATGCGGGCGAAGCGACGGGAGGAGGAGCGCAGACGAGCTGTGTCTGGCTCGCGCAGCACGCGCTCTCGAACGCCGCGCTCCCCGCGCTCTCCGCGCTCCCCGCGCTCACCGCGGCCGCCGCGAGCGTCGCGCTCGCCGCGGCCGGTACGCGCGTCCCGCTCGCCGCGCCCAGTGCGCTTGTCCCGCTCGCCCCGGCCGCCCCGCTCGCCGCGGGCGCCGCGCTCGCCCCGCTCGCCGCGCATGCCGCGGTCGCCTCGCTCGCCACGTTCACCGCGCTCACCACGCCTGCGACCCCGTAGTCGAGGTTCCAGCCGTCTACGGTACTCTAGGTTCGTTGAAAGTCCTCATTTTTGCACGTTCTACTTGAATAACAAAGTTGGTTTTTGTTTGTTCATCGTCTCTGCTTCATATATGTACGCATGTGCTTGCTTACTTTTTATGTATTTGTCGTTGTCCAGTTTTTGTAGTCACCTGTCTTTTATCCCCCCATCCTAGTCGAATTTCAAAATATTCTTTACCTAACTTTCAAGGTAAGACATTATTAACAAAACACTGTCGAAATTAAGTTGACGACACATGTAATAATACTATCATGTTAGGTTGGTAGTCTGGCTTTAACTTAATTTATTTTTTATAAAATAAATCTCATAATTTGATAATTTAAGATTCGATTAGATTTTTATAAAACACTAGCTATAGTACAATTTTGAAAACCACATCCAATTGCATGCAGTCATTTTTTGACAACCGCGTATGTACTTAACTGAAACCAACTACACTCCGTCCAGCCTGTGATTTTACTTTTGAAAACTCGAAAATTAATAATTTAGTGATGAACTAATGCGGTACCGATTCGAAATCTTATAACAATCGACTTTAAACGATTAAACATACGATAACACAGGATTTTATGTAAAAACAATGTAACTTTTTTTAAAACATAACCTTCATTCGTCTTATTTATAATTACATTATTATTATGTAACTAACGTGAATTCGATTTAACTGTGAAATTTAAATAATCGGAATAACGGAGCGAAAAAGAACGTCGCTTCGCTACTGTAAGCGTAGATGAAGTATTGCATTTTATTGTCTATGGTTGCCCGTTACTAATTATGAAATTTCATAGACGTGTCTCTATCTGTCAAAAGTAAAATAATAGACTGGAAGCTATATGAGGCCCAATTTTCTTACCCGGAGTTACTCAACGAATGGTTAAATATGCTAACAAATGGTTTCAAATTTCTGTAAAACGCATTTATTCGTCAATTGTTAGTCCAAGAAATGGTCAAATAACTAATTCTCCAACTACTAGTAAAACTACTATTAAAAAAATGTGCCCAAGTTCATATGGACCATTTTTTATTTTTTGTTTCAATGGTCTGGTAACAGCAAGTCAACGAGACTGGAACGGCAAAAATAAGTAAATTGTGTCTTTGAACTTAGATGAATTACGAGGAATGTTTACTACTGGTTTAAAATATTTATTATTGCCCAAAACGTTAAACAATGTTGCTATTGTATTTTTATTTTTAAGGATAACAATTCCTGTGCCACTAGTTTTTTTTTTCTTTTAATCCTACCTGTGTATGTGTGCATGCTGTAACTGCTTTATTTAGTTTATCATGCTTTCACTGTAAAATAATATACCCTGTATTATGAGAGGTCTGTGATACAGGGTTTCCTAGTACAAGAGCCAGGGCAGCACTGGGTGTTTTTTGTACTGAAGTGTGGTCAATAAATAATATGTATCGCTTTTTATGTTACGCACATGTGTCTAATGGATCTGGATTATCGCACTTTAGATCTGCAATATTATCTGATTAATGAAGATTCACAAGTTTAGAAAAGAGAAACAAAATAATTCAAACATAAAAATTTTATGTTTCAGGTCTCGTTCTATGTCGCGCGGGCGTCCGCGTCGGTCGCCTTGGTCGCCGCGACGTCGCCGAACTCGTGAAAGGACACTGTCTCTAACCAGGTCAGTTTTCTAATGAGTTACTCCCGACGGGTCGCGGGTACTTGAAGTGCTTGCGATTCTTCGGGCAAACCCGAAATACCTGATTGCATAAGTTACAAATGTGAAAGTCTTTCACGTTTACACAATCGCTCAAGTATTGTTTTTCACAATATAGGTACCTATACTGTCCCACCAATGGGTCAATCCCTCAGGAACAAGTCCAGAAAATAACTACTTTGGATTCAGAAGTAGCCAATGATATTCAAATAAACAGATATGTTATAAGTTACAGTTTAGCTTTCACACTTTAAATGTTAAAAAGATTGATATTGACTATTATTGATGTTGTCGCAGCTAGTTTAGCTATTTATTATCTTTAATAATTGTATCGACTGTGGGGAGTTTCCTGACCTAATGAAGAATAGTAAAATAATACCTTTGTTTAAATCAGGTAGTACATCAGACCCTACAGATTATAGACCTATTTCAGTACTACCTACTTTTAGTAAAATATTTGAGAAATTAATTTTAGAGCAATAGCGAAGATTTTTTAATAAGCATAAATTATTACATAGCAAACAGTTCGGTTTTACAAGGGGTCGTTCAACTACTGATGCCTGTGTTGAGCTTTTAGGACATATTTATAATGCATGGGAAGATAAGTGCGAGGCCCTGGGAATCTTTTGTGATTTGTCCAAGGCATTTGATTGTGTTCTTCATGAAACGCTAATCAGGAAACTCCGCCACTACGGGATCCAGAACAGCGCTCTGGATCTTCTTACTTCTTACTTGAGTAATAGGATTGAGACTGTTGACGTTAATGGGAAAAGATCACCCGGATCTATAGTAACAATGGGAGTCCCGCAGGGCTCAATTCTTGGTCCTTTCTTGTTTCTTATTTATATTAATGACTTGCCTTACCTCATAAAGGATAACCATGATATAGTGTTGTTTGCAGATGATACTTCACTTTTGTTTAAACTTAAACGTTACTGACGAAGTAAATAACGCGATCTCAAAAGTAGTTCACTGGTTCAATGTTAACAATTTACTCCTTAATGAAAAAAAAACAAATGCATTAAGTTTACCCTACCTCACGTTAGGCAGGTGAAAACTGATGTGTTGATAAAGGGCAAAGAATTGAATCCTGAAAATAGCACAGTATTTTTAGGCTTAACTTTGGATGCCAAGCTTTAGTGGGTCCCACATATAGATAAATTGTCAAAGAAGCTAAGCTCCGCAGCATATGCTGTTAGAAAAATTCGTAATTTAACTGAAATAGAGACAGCCCGTTTAGTATACTTTAGCTATTTTCATAGTGTAATGTCGTACGGTACTCTGTTGTGGGGACATCCAGAATATCTTTGTTTTGCAGAAAAGAGCTGTTCGATCAATTTATAAATTAAGCCCGAGACACTCTCAGAGAGAAATTCAAGGAGATTTATGTAATGACTGTGCCCTCTCAGTATATTTATGAAAATCTTTTATACGCCCATAAAAATATAAAATTGTTTAATTAATACAGTGATATCCATAACATAAATACTAGGAACAAACAAAAATTTCTAGTACCTACAACAAGGCTCAGAAGATAGGTGGCTCGTTTAGATGTCAATGTGTACGCTTTTATAATAAGCTTCCAAGCCACGTACAAGATCTAAGTCTTAAAAAAGTTGTGCCAGAGAGCGTTTTATACTATTAAAGATTACGTTGACGACAAAAAGGCTTGGGATTGAGCTGCTCCAATTAATTTCATTTTTTTATATTTTGCACCGTGAATTTTGTTTTTAATTTTGATATTTTCTTTTTTTTTGTTTTCTTGCAATGACAAAAAAATATTTACTTTTTAAAGTATTTTTATTTTAATTATTGTGAATGGGAAGACTATGTGGATCTTTTTTGTTTTTTATTTTATCTTTGTTAGTTTTTAATCATGGTCTCTCATTTTGAGTAGTTTATGCGGCCTACCCGAATGTCCTTTCTTTGGTATTGATCGTCGAATCATTGAGCTCCTTAAATTCTGAGTTGAGCAGCTCGGTTATTGACAAATGCGTGCACTGAATGGACAGGTCCACTCAATCTGGCTGGTTCTTTCCTCAAAAGACCATTTCAGACATCTGTCTACATGGTCTTCACATGATCTAACCAAGATTTTGTCAGGACTTTAAAAGAGACTGTGACCTCTGAGTTTGTTTCGGCCTTTTGAGTTTTTTTCTTCTCAGAGTAGTCAGATAGGAAACGCCGACCTCATCTACTTTTAAAAAATATGATCGTCATGTAAAAGTGTTTGTACAAACCAACTTACAGAAATAAAATCATTTATCATTTAAGTGCGCGCATTGTGAAGACTCGAATAGGTCACAATTGTGACCTTTAGTCTTTTGTTTATGTCACGCATGGCGAAGAGCTATAGGCTTTGTTGAAACGAAAACAAAATAAAAAAATGCCATCGTGTGTATTTAGAAAGTGTACCAATTATGATACCAAAGTAAATAAAACAGATGGGTTCTCATACCATAATGTAAGTACGTAAAAAAAATGAAATAAATTAGTAAATTGAGATGTATTGCACCTCAATTTACTAATTTATTTAATTTTTTTTCCTAATATTCTGATATTTGGAGGTTAGAAAAAGAAAAAAACATTGCTGAAATCAGAATAATGTTTGTTTACATTCACACGCAAGTGACAAACACTAGCTATCTCTTTTTTTCTTGTTTTATTAATCCATCCCTTTCGACTTGTAGTGAAATGTCAGATGAATGAAAAGTGTGTATGTGTGCTGCCGCTGCAGCGCGGTACACTTTTTTCAATTGTTTTGTGAGTGTATAACGTATCTATTTATTTGAATATCATTGGAAGTAGCATACAAATTGGTTGGATATTTTTCAGCTTTTGTTTGCAAATCGTTTTCGCTCAACGTGCCTCAAAATGGTTGGGTTTAATTAGTGAACTTCTGTTGCGTATCAGATCGCCATCCCCGCGGCGCCGGCACCGCTCGCCGCTGCGCTACCGCTCGCCCCTGCGCTCTCCGCTGCGCTCACCGCTGCGCTCACCGCTACGCTCTCCGATACGCTCACCGCTGCGCTCGCCCCCGCGCTCCCCGCCGCGCTCCCCGCTGCGCTCGCCGCCACGCTCGCCGCTGCGCTCTCCGCCGCGTGAGCCTATGCGATCACCTCTACGTCCACTCATGCGTTCGCCGCCGCCGCGCAATATTTCTCCACATCGGTAAGTGTATATCAATCTGATTGATCCATATAATGTGCTCTTTTTACCCGACTGCTGAAAGAGGGTAATGTGTTTATCAGTCCAGTTCATCGTGTGGGGTAACAAAATAAAGGGTTATAAGAGGTGATTTCAAAAATATATAACACTTATATGTTTAAATGTATCTAATTCGAAAAAAAAAACTAACTAAAAAGTTATTAATAAAAAAGTTAAATCAAAAAACCCGACTGCTTCAAAAGCGAACTAAAAAGTCGTAAACAAGGAAAAAATCATGCTGTGCAGGCAGAGGATACACCAGATTTTGGTCAGCCAGCCCGCGAATATGTATCCTCCGACTGCACAGCATGATTTTTTCCTTGTTTACGACTTTTTAGTTCGCTTTTTGCCCACATTGTTTGTCTCATCTCGTCAGTCCTTCAAAATCACTTGTAATAACCTCAAAAGATGGCGTTGTACATGCCTAGTCTATGTATTAGATATCCATAATTAAAATTGCGTTTTTCTTTTGTTGACAGGTATGCTGGTGTATACGACGAACTGTTGTCTCCGCCTCGGCGTAGTGTTGAGCCGCCCTACGGATCCAGGTACGATTGTAACAGTCTAAATAGTGTCTTCATGCGCCCTTTAACGACGCCTAAAAGAATGCGCTTGTTCGTTGAAGTTATGAAATTGTTGAGCGGATTGAACCTGTGTTCGCGTTTCAGTGTACAAACTTGTTCAGATCCGGATATCGCGTTATGTATTTTTACAGTGTTAGCGTAAGCGGTTGAAATGTTATTACTTGTTTAATGTATGACATTTTCATTAAGAAAATAAAATGGTTTGTTGGTGACATGTAAATAGATTTGCCAGCATTGCGGTAAGTATTATTATGCGGAAGTTAATAACGAAAGTTGTTAACACGGACGAGTATCGTTGACGTCTATTTAACTCCGAAGCTGTGATATAAGTAATTTAAGTTTTTTGTCGTTAATGTGATTAAGATAAATTTTATTGTAAAACACGATTTCAAGCACTGCATTAATTATAACTTTTTGAATGTATGTATCTTTTTAACACACCTGCTCGAAAAAGTATACTACTCAACCGTTTTTCACAATGCAGTGTATTTAACACGCGTGCTTTTTACTTTGTGGAACACCGATAACTTTGTACAATAAGCCGTCGTTTTGCCTTAAAATACATCTACTTTTTAAGAAAAAAGTATTGCGAACTTTTGGACCTGCCTACAGTGTGACATAAAAGAGTAGAAATTAAATGAGGGCGCCAAAATCGCTCACATAGCAACCCAGTTAGTACGACCCAGCTGATCTTGATACTTGAATAGTATTATTTATTTATTGGGTATAAATAATGAGTAAATATATTAAATATGTTTATTAAATATTTGATAAGTAGTAGTAATAAAACAACAACTTCACAAAAAATAAGTATTTTTAATAATCGATTGCTTTCAATATAAAGTCGTCCATTACCTTTGGGGGGACGACCCTTCCTGTGTTTAGCTGGTGTTTAGAATTTCCCACCGTTTTCAATGCCGTGTTGTACAATTCTGCGCACTGTGCTTACAGAAACACCTAAAACAAGCAAAGAAAGGAATCACTGTCAGTCCGACGAAATAAGTGCCGCGGTAAATAAACGTGAATATATTTTAAAATTGTTTAGTCGATTGCATCAACAAATATGGTATAGCAAAAAAAAATCGTACTCGCAATAAATTACATTGATTTTTGTTGCCTTACTATCAACGTTGTTAAGTCCCGCTATAACTACAACGCTATTGGTTTATCTTAGCATAACCTCAAAAATGGTAGACAAATAATTTGTAAATGATATGTGGTTCGAAAATTTTGATACCTGTATTTATTAATCGTTAGTAATTAACGTTTAGTGCAACTTTCAATAGTCACTTACCATTAAATTTGATGTACAATGGTAAACATCTTCTAAGTTGGATAGAAGCTTCACAGCTTGGAATTCGGCTATACACCGCATATAAACTTTGTAAACTATATCACGGGCACGTCCACGAATTTCCTTATTCATGTTTTTCTGTCCACACACAGAAATATTACACAAAAACCAAAATTCTTAAGAAAATCGAAACCGATCGAGAAGAATTGACAGCTCAAGTACTCATTTTAGATGTTGCCAGAAAATGAAAACTTTTAGTTCCCAAACATTTAATTTCTACTCTTTTATGTCGCACTGTATGTAATAGTTTCCTCGCAAGTGTGTTGAAATACGTCGTTTAAAATGCACGAGCATTTGGCACTACACTCTCACCTCCGGCGCTGGCTGCAGTCCCGCCTCGGGTGTGATGACAAACTTTGCATTTAGGACAAAGTGTTTTTTGATAGTTATCAAATAACACGTAACGAAAGTTAGTCTGCTTGAAATCGTTTTTTTATCTAGTATTATGCGTCTGACTGAATATGTTAAAATAAAATGTATTTTTTTTACATTCAACCGTACGTCAATGTTATCAGTTTGATTTCGACAGCATCTTATGTCATAATTGAGTGCTATTGACGTGCGAGTGACTGTTCATCTCATTGTTCGAGATTCTCTGTAAAATGTAACTTTTGTAAAGTAATCGCAATAGAACACACCTTTAAGTTATCATCGCTAGTTGAGGCTAACGTAATTATGAATTGCAATACTAGTCTTAAAATTATTCTATGTGATCTGTTTTCAAACAAATTATGTAGCAAGTTACCACTTACCTGTTCTGATACTGTATTTAGAAAGTGGTGATTCTCATGTACACAAGCTAAACTTAACTAGGCAATTTCAAACTTAGGTAAATCCTCTGTTACATTACAAATATTCCTCCAACTGGTTATGTGTATCGTTTTCATGGCTTTTAGGGTTGCTTATAACGAATATGGGGTCAAAATCAAAATCCAAGATGGCGCCTATGAAAATTTGACAACTTCGTCAAGGATGTCTTTTTCATGGTTTTTGAGATCCCTAATAACGAACATATTGTCAATACCAAAATCCAAGATGGTGCCGACGAAATTTGACATCTTTTCGTCATTGATTTTTAGGTTAATTATTAGCGACCCTGAAAACAACCCATGACGAAAAATATGCAAATTTTCGTCGGCGCCCTATCGTCCGTCGCGAATTCGCGTTGTGTTTGCCTCGATTAAGACTCAGAACGCATCTGGCTTTTCTTCACTGCCAGAACGCGTTGTAGCTGGTTTTGAAAGTGCCACAACGTGTATTTCGCGTTTTTTCGCTTAATGAGCGTTTTCGATCTTCAAACCTAGTTATGGTCGCGTCATCTAGTTATGGTCACCGCCAGAAAATAAAAAAATAAAGGCAGTGTCGCTAACACGATCAAAACAAACCTATCGCGGCTAGAGGGTGCCTGTGACCCTTTCATTCACTTGGCATTCAGTAATGAGTTATTATCTCATAAACGCGTGGACCGACTTACACGATTTAAACGGAGAAAATGGTTGAGACCACAATTATCAAAATATCTCATTAAACAAAAAATCATGTTTTCATGTTACGTAAGTTACAAGGCGGTTCAATGGCTTTTTTTGTTAATTGGCGGAAACCATAGTAATATATATTGACTGTATTAGCTGGAGCAAAAAATAAAAGTTAAACAAACCATAAAAACGGTTTTGACAGTTTCTTCTTTGCTGTCACTAAAAACTAAAATATCATGAGAAGATGTTTATTTCTTACAACAACCAAATACACACATGCATAAATATGTATGTCAAACATTTAAATGAATATTTCCTTAATTGTATTTTACAACAATATCAATATATTTACTGTATAAACATAAAAATTGGTATTATTAAAACCTAAACCAATAACTGACATTAAAAAGCGTCTCGAAAGCCTGGAGTTAGGAACTATTATGATTATAAATTATAGAGTGCTGCAAAAGTAATCATTTTGCGTTTTGAGGTTGTGTTTTTATTAAAATACAATCCGACTATACTCTGATTTTTTATTTCGTAGACTAAGCTGACATTTGGGGGTTGTCACTTTATCGTTACATAAAAATAGTATCGTATTTTGACTATCCTGAATGATCAAAAGTTAATCGAAAATCGAAGTAGATCGAAAATGGAACTATTTCACGGCAAAAAATATACATTTGTTAAGAAACTAGCGGCCCTTATTTAGTTTCTACTCATTTATGTCAAACTTCATTTTATTGATCAAATTCATTTCATTGTTGATTTCATATTTAACACAATAAATGTTTATGTACTATGTGTATGAATACTGTAATATTTAAATTTATTACGTTTATATTCATAAAACATTGTTTACATCAATTAGTATAAATTGAGGAGTCATGTCACATTGTTTCGATGAATCACTTATCATTGAGCCTTACCTACAACACTATGCTCCGCGCTTGCAACATTAAAAAAAAATATTTTGGCAGCTATCAGTTTAGTCCTCGAAATTTAAAATCACAGTATAGGATTTAACCGTTTGACCTTTGTTTGTTTACTTTTAATTTTTTGCTCCAGCAAATAGAGTATAGGGATTGCCAGGTTACCTACACATTGCCGTGAAAATGCAAGTCGTTTACAAGCATTTTTACAACTGCAATTTACTAAGAATATGTATTACCATCGAGCTTATTTAAGCATCTGAATGATGTGTTTCATCTCCACCTGAACTTTCACAAGAAAGTTAAATAGATCTTTCAATATTATTGTTTAACATTTATGAATAGTTCGTGATTGCTTGTACCTGAAATAGTATTATATTCCATTGTTCTTTCAGTGTAAATGTCCAAAACAGGAATCATTTAGGCTTTATCTATAATATAAAAATGAATCGCAAAATGTATTGGTAAGCGCATAACTCAACAACGCATGGACCAATTTGGCCAATTCTTTTTTTTTAATGTTCGTTGAAGTTCAAAGATGGTTTTAACGTTTTTTTTGTAGGGTAAGGTAGGGTAGGGTAGGGTAGTGTAGCGTAGGGTAGTGTAGGGTAGTGTAGGATAGGGTAGGGTAGTGTAGGGTAGTGTAGCGTAGGGAAGGTAGGGTAGGGTAGGGTAGTGTAGGGTAGGGTAGTGTAGGGTCGGGTTGGGTAGGGTAGGGTAGGTAGTGTAAGGTAGGGTAGGTAGGGTAGATAAATGTTTGGTGTTTTTATGGCAAAACAAAGTTTGCCGGGTCAGCTAGTACATTATAAAGTTTTTAATGAATCAGGTGGTTATTTGTGACTGCTAACTTGCATTAATATAAAGTTTTTAATGAATAAGGTGGTTATTTGTGACTGCTAACTTGCATTAATATTAAGTTTTTAATGAATAAGGTGGTTATTTGTGACTGCTAACTTGCATTAATATAAAGTTTTTAATGAATAAGGTGGTTATTTGTGACTTCTAACTTGCATTAATAATGCAGTGCCGCCAGTGTTAATCATATATAGACTTATGTAGTAGTAAAACACTAATGTAAACCTTCAGTAGTCTGAAATATTTTTGTAATATCTACCGTTTTTCAAAATGTATTCAATCAAGGTTGGCAGTTAAGACCTAAGGAACAGATGTTACAGTATACTATTTTAGTAATATTTTTTCATCAAAACCTAACAGATTTTTACTGTATCATACATGTTATTTTCCTAAATGATGTACTATTTGTTAATAAAGTTTTGGCTTTGATGTAGGTTGCTGCACTGTAATATAAATTATGTAAGAGTGAATTCGTACAGATATTAACGAATTCATTTACTGTACCTGACATATTTAGAAGTAAGAATGGTTCTGGGCCCTCCAATGTTGGAATTATTCGTTGGCTTTTCCTAAGTGGAACGCTTCGGTGAAGGCTAGGGACGCCAATACTAATAATATTCCTAGCCACGCAATTAACGCTGAGCGCAAACGGCTGTCAAAGGCGTTGTCACGCGCTGTCAGTTTCTATGAGTAAACGTTGACGGTTGACACGGTTGGAATGTATGGAAAGTGTTGATAATACCGTCATGATTGTAATGCATTGTAAAAATACATGATTGTATTACCAAGGTATTACCACCCCACCAAACTACGGTTTACTAATGATAAGCATAAAATATATTTAAATTGTCATAACGAAATTTCGCATAATGATCACTAGCTGTCCCACGCGGCGTGGCTCCCGTCAACTGGCCACCTATATATCCTATAGATATTATTGTTGCGTAACTTAAACCGTTTACGCAGCGCACGCAAAGGAAGCTCTCAAAAAGGAATAATTTTGCCCGTTTTTGCAACATTTTTCATTTATGCTCCGCTCCTATTGGTTGTAGCGTGATGATATATAGTCTTATATAACCTTTCTCGATAAATGGACTATCCAACACAAAAATAATTGTTCAATTCCAATTAGTAGTTCCTGAGATTAGCGCGAATTATGAAGGTGGCAGCCGGAGGACTTAAAAAAAACCAAAATTATTTATAAAGGTTTTAATTAAGATTAAAATTACAGTTTAACTTATACTAGTATTTAAGTCTAATTTCGGACGATGCTAGTACCGAAGTGCGTTACCAATCATATTCTATTTTATTACGATACAATAAGTCATGCTAAACGTGGATACGGTGTCAGCAGATTTGGAAGTAGGTGGCCACTCGGCGGCACGAGGCGTCCGTTCGCTGAGTCAGCAGGTGGCGTGTTGGAATTTTATGTAGAAACATCCGTTTGACGTAATTTCCATATCATGTCGCTATTCAGCTGATTTGGTGTAGGCAGGGCACGTAACACCTCCCCCCTCAGAACAGCAACTATTTGAGAATCTTGAGCGAGAATGTTGCTGGAGTCTGTTCCGTGATTGTGGGTGATTCTGCATCTTCGTATTGATGATTTTCAGGGTTTACATCTGATTTCTGTGGTTTCGTAAGTTTTGTGCAAACGTTATAGCGACGTATAGTGATTGTGGTGATCAGTACAGTTGCACTGAATAGTATGACGTATAGTGGAATCGTCGTATGGTATAGTAAATTTTCCGCCGTTGCGTGTTCTATTTGTACTGGGTGTTGCATTAAGATTTTATCTTCGATTTCATGTAGGCTTTTCAGGTGCAGTGGGTTTAGCTTCAGATGTGGGATGGTTTCTTCAACAATATTCAGGTTTATGGGTATTTCGGTGATTTTCAGCGGCTGCCCTTTGATATAGTCGTTGGTGTTGGTAATAATGAATCGCTCGGTGCGTAGTAGACATTTTTGCGGGATGGTAGCGAGATAACTTCCATGCAGGGAGATGAATTCTTGACGTTCGCAGTGTAGCTCCGTCCGGGTCGGTTGTGGGAAGATGAGCGTATAACGTCTGTCATCCAGTTGTTCCATGGCTGCCTTAGTCAGTGTGAGCTTCGTAGGCAGGCAAGATTTCTCCAAAGATTGGTTGTAGATGAGACTTTGGATGCAATCTAGATGTCCTCTTGTTGGTTGACGGTTGATTTCTTCTTCGCAGAGATGATATGGGCCGAACTTCGGGCATTCAGCCTCTATGTACTTGAAAGCTTTCCCATTAGTTGCAAGGAAAGGGTAAGGAGGAATATAGGTATACATAAGTTTATTGGGAACTATCGCTAGTCTGTATAATTCGAACTTATCGGAGCTGGTTATTGGAACTTTAAATATAATTACAATTTTTTTATTAGTGTAGTAATACCCGGGTTTTATAACAGTATAATACTCTCTTAGATCTGCATCTATTAACTGATCCTGGCCGTAAATAGATATTAATCGCTTAATCATGTTACTTAAAGTATCTATGCTTAACATACTATGATGGGTGCTCGATGCACGTATAAAAGCTAAGGTATCTTCAATCCTAGTTATTTCTAAAAATAAATCTTCCGTATTGTCGCTAATTATAGTCAGCAACTGGGCAAACTTTGCGAATCTTATAAGGTCATTTTTCGCACTAGTTTTCTCGTCTAAGATTAATCCTAAGGTACTATTCAGCCTCTCTTGATTGCTAACAATTTTTGAGAGTATGTCGCTGTATCGGGTGATCCAAACTTTGTTAAGACTGACATGCTCATTGAATTCTGATACTATTTTATCGTTGTTACTTTCTAAAAGATTGATTGCATTATTATATTTTTGGGCATCCGTATGATCTAGGTTTCCGGTAATGCTTTTTATAACGGACCCTAGTCCGTCTACAAGACCTCTTTTACTACGACCGGGTTCTAGTGTTTTTAGCTGTGAACTGGTTTCAGTTAACTTATTAGTTAAATGGTTGATTTGAAGTTCATACAAGAGGAAGGATTGGTTGTCTAGTTTAGTCTGGAAATAGTCGAGTTGAGACATTACAGAATCAAGTCTGTGTTCAATGTCAGTTAAGTCTATGTATTGTAGGAAGGTGTGGTAATGTGTAATGAGCCTTGTTTGTCCAAGGTTAAAAGGTAAAAGTCCGGGTCCATTGTCCAAGCTTTCAAGTCTTATCTCGAGCGCCGTTATTTGTTGGGCTAACATTGCCAGCAGTATCCTGTAACAATTTTGATTTATTAGGGATACGTTTGAGTCGAGACTTAGCTACGGGACCTTTCTTTTTGGAGGTGTATATATGAATCGGAAGGTCAGCTAGAACAGTGTCATGTGTGTAGCGTGGTGCTAATTTTTGTCGGTTGGCTGCTGGGTTAGAAATAAATATTTGTTGTTCCGGTTGGTATTCTATTTCGGGCTCTCTGTCCTTATTCCTATTTCGTATGATGTTTGTACGGTCAGCAAGAGTAAAGTCATTGATAAGGTCGTATACAGTTTTCATCTGGTCTCGGTGTGTCAAAATATATTGTTGCATTAGGTGTTCAGTCATGTTAATGTCAAGGGGGTCTCTTGGGTCAAAGTGTCCTCTAACTATGTCATGTGGCCTACACTTGGTGAAGCTGTGAACTGAACTATTATAGGCTAATAAGGCATAAGGCATGAGGTTGATTACGGGTTCGTCCTTTTGACGTAATCGTAAAATACGTAGGTGTTCTAGTAACGTAGAGTGAAATCGTTCAATGATTCCGTTATTGTTAGGAGAGTGTGCTAATGTTCTATGGTGGTTGATTTTATGTAATCTTGTAAATTCGGAAAATAGTTGGTTTGTGAATTCTGTGCCGTTATCGGTCACTATTGTTAACGGTAACCCATGATGTGTACAATAACTTAAAACTGCTTGAAGTATGCTAATTGCTGTACCACCTCTCAAATGGTACGCTTGTCCATATTTTGAGAAAACATCTACCACTGTCAAGTACTTTTCGTTTTGAGCTGTGAATAGATCCATGTGTATTAATTCGAAGGGTTTAGTTGCTGGGGGTACTACATTAAATTGAGGTCTAATCGGGTTCCTGTCATATTTCGTTTGTCCGCAGATGGTACACTCATTAATGTATGTAGCTATTTCTTCCCTCATTTTAGGCCAATAATATTTTCGGGATAGGGCGAGATGACACTCATTTATTCCTCTATGATTAGTTTTCCCTTCATGATAGTGTTTTATGATTTCTTGCTGTCTTAGGTACTCTTTAACGTCTTCTAGTTCGGTTTTGGCTAATACTAAATTAATTGCTGAGCTTTTAAAACTATTCTGGATTATGGGTATAATTGAATACATCCCTAAGGGTGGAGTAATTTTTATAGCGGTTTTAACTTTAGGGTTGACGTATTCTTTTATAGCATTTACTACGTCTTGTTCTAAGTTCGATTCTGAAACCTGAATAAATGTCCGGGTGTGCGTGTCAAAAGGTTTAGTAGCGGTTGTACGTCGTTTAATGTCACCTACTATGGTAATGCATAATTGTCGGTGAAATTTGTTCAAAGGTTCGTCAGTGATTGGTACTTCTAGAATAGGGTTTTCAGAGCTGGTATGTGCAGTGGCTGTGGTGGAACCTGTTCGAGAAGGTGGTCGCTCTGAAGGGTTGGCTAACATTGACTCTGTCTCCTCGTTATTAATTTCTACTCGGGATAATGCGTCTGCGTTAGTGTTATACTTTCCCTTTTTGTAGACTATAGTGTAATCGTACTCACTTAATTTAAGTCTCCACCTAGTCAGTCTTGAGTTGGGCTCCTTAAGGTTCATTATCCATTGTAGTGGCTTGTGGTCGGTGAGTATTTTAAATTTACGACCAAATAAATAAGGCCTGAAGTACTTTGTAGCCCATACTATAGCTAAAAGCTCCTTCTCGATAGTACTATAATTGGTTTCACTATCGTTCAAAGTTCTTGAGGCGTAACAGATGGGTTTATCTGACCCGATGGTACCTTGCGAGAGTACTGCGCCTATAGCTATATTTGAAGCGTCTGTTGTTAATATAAACTCCCTAGTGAAGTCGGGGTACTGTAAGATGGGGTCATTTGTCAGTAAGCTCTTACATTTGTTAAAATAGTTAATGTATTCAGAGTCGAAAGTTATTTTATTAGTCTTTTTAAGGCATTTAGTCATAGGCTTAGTGACGTGGGCAAAGTCCGGGATAAATTTCCTGTAATAACCTAATAATCCGAGAAACTGTTTTATTTCTTTCGTGGTTTTAGGTAATGGGTATTTTTCTATAGCCGCTATTTTATCAGGATTAGGTTTAACACCTTCGCCACTGATTATGTGTCCTAAAAACGCGGTTTCTAATTTTAAAAACTCGGATTTGTCCATCTGGATTTTGAAGTTAGATTCCTGCAATCTTTTAAATACTTTCTCTAGATTAATCATGTGTTCTTGCAACGATGTGCTAAATATTATTACGTCATCAAGGTATACCAGACAGATCTCATTTTGTAAGCCTCTGAGCACATTGTCCATTACTCTTTGAAAAGTAGATGGGGAATTTTTCAAACCCATGGGCATACGCAAGAATTCGAAGTGCCCATGCTCTACATTGAAAGCTGTCTTCGGAATATCGTCTGGATCCATTTGGCATTGATAAAATCCTGATGCAAGGTCTAACGTGCTAAAATACTGGCATTTACCAAGCTTGTCAAGTATATCGTTGATGTTTGGAATCGGGTATTTGTCGTCTATAGTCTTGTCATTCAGTTTGCGAAAGTCTACTACTATGCGCCACTTTTGTTTGCCTGATGCATCTGCTTTCTTAGGAACTACCCAGATAGGCGAGCTCCAGGCTGATTCAGAAGGTCGTATAATACCTTGGTCCAGCATCTTAGTAATTTGGTCTCTAACTTCTTGTCGGTGAACAAATGGGTAGCGGTAACTTTTCGTATAAACTGGAAGTTCGTCGGTCGTCCTGATATGGTGCTTTATTTTATTTGTAAAAGTCAAAGGTTCTCCCTCTACATAGAATACGTCAGCGAAACGACTGCATAAAGTCTCTAAGTTAGTTTTTTCTTCAATATTTAAATGATCTGTACGCAATCGAGATAAAACTTCTTTAACGCGCTTAGGATCTTGTTTAGTGCTAGTGCACTCATTATTAAATATCACTGCTTGTAAAGGGCGTTCAAATGTAACGAGTGAATCATAATCGGTCGGGTTTTCAATTTCAACGATGCCCGTACAGTCGGTAACGCGAGTAATGCATTCATGTATAATGCAATTACTGTGTATTTGCTGAGCTATGGAAACGTCACCGTCTGGGCTATAGATAGGAATATTTAATAGTTTTGACGAGTTCGCGGGAATGGTTTCCTGATAACTGGACTTTTTACATTGATAAAACCGAATAGGTTTAGTTGTAAAATCTGTAATTAAATAGTTATTTTTAAGATCGATCTGTGCTCCGTCAAGTAAATCTAGGCCTATTAGTCCGTCAAAATAATTATGAAACTTATAAATGAAAAACTTAACATTCGTAGGGTTATTAAATTCAGGAAAATTCGGAACAGTAATTGAATGGTTGTGTGTACTAGTTACACGGGCATTTGTTACTTCAAAGGGGTCAAAATTCAAAGGTATGTGTGAAAAGTATTGCTCGACTGCCTCAGGACTAATAAAAGACTGGTTAGCCCCGGTATCTACTAATAACTTAAGTGGTGGGTCCGATATCTGAATGTAACGTAACTCCCTTTTAGATTGTATATTTAACTCTATTTTAACCCTTTTTGATCCGTTTCCTTGAGAAAATCCGGATTAGCACTAGAGGTAGGCTTTGGTGCTTCTAAGCAATTCGCGTTGTTAGTACTCTGCGGCTGTGTGTCATCTTGTACATACAAAATACTATCGGGCTCGGTTTGATTGTAGTAATAAAAGTCGGGATAGTCATAGTAACAGGAATAGTCAGGCTGTTCATAGTAATAGTCGGGGTAATAATAAGCGTTTTCAGGGTCTGTCATCTCGTTAAAATTCATTTCTCGTGTCTTGAAGTAATTACTAGGTGGTGGGTTCCCTGATCTTTGCCAATTATTTCCTGGTAACCCTATTGGTTTTTGTACGAAGTGACTAACGCCGCTCATCGGTTTCGGACCTGTATATTGCGCTGACGGGTTTGCGTTCGGTAATCTAAATATGTTACTCTGGGGATGGTAGTTTGGCGGGGGTGCACGAAACATTTGCTGGGTTCGACTAACCATGTTAGGGGCACGATGAGGTACCTGATTATGCTGGAAGGGTGGCCTCCATTGCTGCTGCTGCTGCGGCGGCGCGGGCATAGACTTATGCCAGCTCGTGCCTGCATTCGCAAAGCTAAAAGGTTTGGGCGTGGTCATAAGGACCGCTGGAGGCATTCTATGGGTTAAATGCGCTTGTTGTGTCGGGTTACGTCGCTCAGGAATACTTTCGTTGCGTTGCTGTAGGTACATGACATTTAATTCCTGCTGTACAAATTCCAGAGCCTTTTCTATAGTTTCGGGTCTCATACATCGGATAAGGGACCCTAAAGGTTCTTTAAGACCTCTGACATAAGATTGTAACGTCAGTTTCCTATAAAGGTCGCGTTTTGCTTCGATGGTAGTAGCTATATTTTCATGCAAGGTGACGTAAGTCATTATAGTACTAAAAAGGGTCTGGCATTTGTCATAATATTCCTGTGGAGTGCTGTTTCCTTGGGCTAGTAAGGACATGTCATTATAAAGGGCGGTCTCGTCCCTTTCATCGGAAAAGTTGTTAATTAAAGCGTCGCGGATCCCTTGCCAATTTTCAGGTATACCATTAGAATTTATGGTTGTAGCTGCAGATCCCGTGATTTTATTTAAGATACCGTTTATTATACATAGGTTAGTGAACTCGTAGTTCGGGTCATTTCTGACGTATTGTATTACGAGTTGATCACAAATTTTAATGAAACGTGTTAGAACATTCGGATTTCCATCAAACTCTGGCACTGGGCGTAAGGCCTTAAAGATAGTATCGGGGTTCAATTCCATTTCGTCACTACTAAATAATCTATCTAAACCTAAACTATTTGAATCTATAAATCTATTTAAATCTACTTCCCTAGTCCTATTTATCTGTCTGGAAGAGACAGACTTTGCCCTAGCTTCCCTTGGATGAAAAATTTTAAATTAATATTATATAAGGGGTTAAAAGGAAGGAGTCGGGAGCAACACTCAAAGAAAGTTTCAAGCACTTACATATACATGGATTTCCTTGGTGTATCGATGGCTGGATACGTCCTCAGCTGCGTCTTCTCAAGTTCGGATATTCGACGAGGTATTTGGAAATACCGACAGCGACTATCGGAGTCAGCAGATAAACGATTTTTGGAAATCTATACCGCGCCGCGCACTGCCTCGAATATCCTACCGACTGCGCCAATTATGAAGGTGGCAGCCGGAGGACTTAAAAAAAACCAAAATTATTCATAAAGGTTTTAATTAAGATTAAAATTACAGTTTAACTTATACTAGTATTTAAGTCTAATTTCGGACGATGCTAGTACCGAAGTGCGTTACCAATCATATTCTATTTTATTACGATACAATAAGTCATGCTAAACGTGGATACGGTGTCAGCAGATTTGGAAGTAGGTGGCCACTCGGCGGCACGAGGCGTCCGTTCGCTGAGTCAGCAGGTGGCGTGTTGGAATTTTATGTAGAAACATCCGTTTGACGTAATTTCCATATCATGTCGCTATTCAGCTGATTTGGTGTAGGCAGGGCACGTAACAAGCTTTATAATATTAGTATAGATTACGCATAATATTATTAGGCATAAATATTTTGCCATAATGTATATAGGCCATATATACTGTTTGCTTAACAATAATTTAGCATAATGTTATAAATGCATAATGATATTGACACATAATGTTCTTTGGAATACAAATAATGTTCTTTGGAATAAAACATACACGTTTGCGACTCAAGGGCCACCCCCGCCGCACCTTATCCTAATCCAATTGAGTGCAAAACTTTTTTTTTGTTCGTGGAGAAATGCTCATGCAAACTGCGCTACCACGGGGAGATAGTGAAGTTATGCGGGACTCCGACGCACTACAACTCCACGGTGTCCTCCTGTGCCGCTTATGGCTTGAACACCTGCGCGCGTAAGCACTCATCCGCGAACCCGCCGCGGCTGTTCGTCACCGGCAGGTTTATTACGTATCTTTTGCAAGAGCAAAACGATAGCGATCAAACTATTTATGTCATTAAAGACGGACTTATCTGCAGTGTAGGTATGGTAGGTCCTGCACAATAGTTTGCTAATCGCTCGCTGTTTGTCAAATGCACTTATTTAAAAAAAACCTCCAACAACTCTAAAACTTTTGTATTGAAGAGCAATTATTGCGCGAAAGTCGCTATCGTTTTGTTCTTGCAAAAGATACCTAAGAAGCCTGCGGACCCTCCACTGGGGAGTGCTCCCCATTTCCGGCGCACCAGAACACATTGTACGCCGTGACCACCCCAGTGACCAAACTAGTACATGGGCGCCAGACGACCCCGTGTGTGGCAACCGTGGTCCCACTGTGACGGATCAGGTTAGTGCCCCCGTCGCCTACCACTTTTCGGCCACAGGTCATATGGAGAGCGGTCAAAGCTATACCGGCACTCCTCCTCCCCTGCGGCTGCACTGCGTCCGCCATCAGACGGTTGTGACCCCGTCCAGGGCGCGGAAGGTAGGAAGACCGGCGCAGCGCAATACCGGCACTCCTTTCCCGCAGTGGCTTCCAACCCTTAGCCGCGCTGTCTCCCATCAAACATTGCGGACCGCCTAAGTTGCGATGTCGCCCAAGCGCAACCGCAACCTACTTGTTGGCCGCTCCGTCGTCGACTTATCGGCAAAAGCCCTGACGAGCGGCTCCTCCTCGGGTTCCTCTTCGCTTCACCGTGGGTGACCAAGCCACGGATAACTTAGCCCCCCCGCCTCTACAATACGGGAACCCATCGGATGGGAGGGAAGGGGGGGGGGGGGAATAGAGTCCTAACCTAACAATCAACATACAATTATTATGAAGAATAAATTGTATGCCTTAAAAAAATATGCAATTCCAAATTATACCAAAACAAACTAGACCAAATAATCCATTATGCCAAAGTTTTATTATGCCACAGTATTAATATGCTAAAAAAAGTTATGTGAAAACGTTATGTCAAACAATATTATGCCTAAGAAATGTATGCCAAGAGGGCCGGCTAATCGAACCAGATGCTGCTGAGTACCAGTATTTTACATAGAACGACTGCCTGTCTGACCTTCACAACCCAGTATCTGCGTAACACAATACCCCTTAAGCAGGACTGGTGTCCTACTTTCGGTTTTCTCACTATCCGTAACGACTGCCAAAGATGACAGACTCCTCCGGGGCACTAAGGCATCTCGGTTTGTTAACATGGTCAACCATCCACGGACCGACCTCGGCAAGTGTTCTTAACCTTGAAGATCGATCTGTGGGGTTGTTATTATCTAGCCACGAGCTCCTCACTATTAATTATTTAACCAATATATATTGTGAGTTTTTTCTGCTCGAGTTGTCAAAGCCGGCTATGTATTTAAAATAATGAACACAATTTTGAACATTTGAGATCTTTCCTCAAGCTTGCTATTCGACTTTAATATGCGGGCTTAGCGGCAGAATGCGACTGCCGCTAAGCCCGCGCTTTTTCCACACCCCATCCGGCAGAATGATACTGAACCTGTTACCTCTAGAAAAAGCGCGCTTTGATTGTGTGTATATGGTCTGTGGTGTTTAGTATGAACGAAAAACTAAAATTTACTCATTGCAAATTTTAAGCTGTTTCTCAGAAATGGTTGAGAAAAAGAAATGTAAAAATGTTTATTCTCAAAAGATTAGCAAACATACAAAAAAGATTTTACTTCTACTAAACTGTAGGACAGTTGTAACTTATTTGCATTTTATTAAGTAAGCTCATCAGGTAGTATAAAAAGAATCGTTCGTCTCGCATAAAAAGGCTTTATTTTAACACTCACATGTAGCTTTCGACGATCGCCTTCGGCTCTTAATTAAATCTCGACTTTTTATGCTCGACACGAAATGTACTATTTGACCATCACGTGGGGTAGAGTTGTTTCGGACTCGAAAAATATAATTATCTAACAAATTCCAATATGAAATTAGGTTAGGTTGTAATAAAAAACGAAGGTATTTTAAAGAAAAAATGAGCACCAATATATCTACTATTTTTTTTTTCTTTATAATACCTTCGTTTTTCTATTACAACCAACTTGATTTTGCGGTTTGGTATGGAACCCTAAATTTGCTAAGTCCGACACGCACTGGGCCGGTTTTTTGCATTCCTTCCGATTCTGACCAATCCTGTCTGACTCCAAGAATGCTGCACTCCGTTGCTCATTGGCAGTGTATATTATATATTTTTCTTAGCCCGTCCTAGGCAGTTTAATCGTTCTTGGATTCATCGAACTCGTCTAAAAATAAAAATAAATGTTTATACAACCCCCAAATGTATCAAAATCTAACCACAGACGACAGAAAAACAATAAAAAACCGGCCAAGTGTCGGACTTTGCAAATTGAAGGTCCCGTACCAATTTACCAATAGTACCTTGGTGAAAATAGAGAAAAGACGTTTTAAAAAAAATGAAATCTAGCTAGATCGATGTATCGCCCCCGAAAGGCCCCACATACTAAATTTCATTAAAATCGTTGGAGCCGTTTCCGAGATTCAGATTATATATATACAAATATTGCTCGTTTAAAGGTAGTAATTAGATGGTATTTGTTAGTAAAATGTAAGTAATTATAAATATTATCACCAAATTTCAAGTTCATAGGTCAATGGGAAGTAAAAAAATCATCGACAGTGTGACAGACAACGGACAGTCAGACGCTTAATGGCGAAGCAGTGAGACTTATGAATACCTAAGAGCGGTTATGCACTGCGTCCGATCCGAATCAGAGAAATTTCGTTCCGAAGTAGCCTTACGTTGTATTCTTGTAGGGGAGGTAACGCACTGTATCCGAACTCCGTCCGGCTGAAATCAGTACATTTCCAATTCGGATAGAACTCTGATCTCTAATTCGGATAAAGATTGGATGCAGTGCGTAACCAGTACTGATGGTAAATTAGGACGGATTAGACGACCTCGTTCGCCGGTTTTTATGGCGGCACTGTCAACACTTTCCATGCGAACATTCTTTAACCTTCAACTTTAGTAGAAACCTCACCTCCGGTTTAGCGTGTGTGGTGGGCATATAAAACCCATGTGTTAAAGTTAGATTCTTATTTATCATAGTTTCTTACAGGCGAACACAGCTTAGCTAGGCGCCCTAATAATGTTATTATTGTTTTTTTCTTACATTTGTTATAAACCTATTACAAAAAGACTGAATAACTGTGATAAACTTGAATAAAATGTATTGACATACTGTTGTTTTTTATTTTTTATTATAAGAATTATATTATTGTTAAATTAAATATTTTAGTTGTTGTTGTTGTGTATTTTGATGATTAAATTAGTTGTGTAGTTATAATTGTCGCAGCCAACCAGCCTAATTCGTCATTCAGTTAACAGCGCCTTTTTACTAAACGGCGCCGTTCAACTAGCGACATTTAATATCGTATGTATCTGCCCCCCTAGCCAAGTTACAAACGTTTCGTATCGAATCTCTTTCTACAATCGGTAACGCCTTCTGTTTGTATGGTCTGACCACGTGACTTAAAGTTCAGATGTGTCATTAGCCGCGTGCTGACTGAGCGAGCAGCCTCGCGAGGCAGCCTCGGACGTTTGCCGCGCGGGGCCGCCTCGGTCTATTTTTTTTTTGCATGAGGTTGCCGCGCGCGCTAAGGACGTGCCACTGTGAGGCTGAGACAGCATCGAGCGCTCAGTTTAACGAGAAGTCGTACAGAGACTGCGCGTGTCTACCACGGCTTATAGCCAGTTTTTTTCCGCCTCCAACAGCGGACTTTTTGCAGGAATGTTTATTTCCTGGTTTATGTTTCTCCACGCATCTCCTCTTAGTCCTCTATTAGTATAATCAGAACATTGTGCGTCCCAAAGCAGTCTACAATCGCCATATAATTGTATTAATTTAAGGCACTGTTCTTTATCCATGACGCAAACGATTCCGTGATCAAGCGAGAGAATGAACAAGCGAGGCAAAACACAACCGTCTTGAGTGCGCGCAGCAAACTTACTGAGGCGATTTTGAGCATAGACAAAAACCGACAACGTTCGGCTCGGGCCACGGCACGCTCGGGTGAGGCAGCGCCTGCGTTTGCCTCGGCCGTGGCACGTCCTGACCTACCAAGGATTTGCCTCGAGCGGCTGCCTCGCGAGGCTGCTCGCTCAGTCAGTACGCGGCTATACATGGATTCGTTTTTTACTAGCGTTATCGATTGTAGATTCTCAACTTGGCTACAGGTGCTGATGACTATATTGTAATGATATTTTTCTATAACTGAGGCTCTTAGAAAAGTGACATTCTACCTTGAAAGCTTCGCTATATCGATTGGGCAAACGTCACAATGTATGGATTGCAAAGCGTTATCGAAGTGTAACGTGATCAATCCCTTCTCATTTTCGAGTCGATGGAAACCTGTTTATGTATGTTGGGCCACAGATAAAATACAGATGCCTCAGCTCATACAAAGAAACCGTGCCGACGTAACTAGCATTTTTCGTCTGATTAAGATGATTATTTTTATAAGTACTTCGTTCAGTTACGTTCCACGGCTATAGATGGTGTTAGCAGCGACTTGCAAGTAAAAGGTTTTCTCGGTTCGTGAATATTTTTTTCTTTAGATACAGTGACGATTTGTTTTATAGTATTTTTTTGCACGTTTTTACAGTTTCACTGTACCAAAATGTGTTGCAATACAAATTTAAAAAGTCGAGTGGTAATGTGGCATGTCTCAGAAATTTAAAACCGCGCTATCTATTGGAATCAGTTTTAAATGATCCGTTCAAGTAATGTTTAAAATGTGAATTAAGAGCCTAATATTCCATAATTTTGAGCTTAGGAGAGTTGATTGAAAAAGAACATAAAATTTGTATGATCAATTCTAGAAAATGCTAATTTTACACACAATTATATAACAAATCGATGCATATCGCGCCATCTAGTGACTGTTATTTGAACCAATTTTTTTTTGTTAGCGCTGAGACCCCGTGGTTCGGCCAAGTAGGTGGCCACGCTGATTGCGTCGTCAGTGGCGAGCATAGGGTCTTCCTAAGTGCAGGTATATGGCCGCTAATGGGCACCGCACTCACTGGGTGTTAGACCGGAAGCCTTATTGCGTAATGAATTCGGCAAGGCAACAAAGAGAATGGTAAATCAACCAATCACAGACGATAGAATAAGGCTGCGGGTCTATAAAAATCCATTTTGCTAAATAGTGTTTGCAGCGGCCTAAGCCCGTGCCCGTGGGTACTGTTATAACCGTGATTTGCGAGCATTAGGTGTTTCAAACCACTCTCGAATTTTAAGTGTCAGCCAAGCGCCGCACCCCGTCGCGTGGCGGGTTCAGAGCACAAAATATCATCCTTAACCGTCATCACACAGAGCTACACGTTTCTAAATCCAAATTTAAATACTTAAAAATTATTTTTTTTGTATTATTTCCAAATAAATAGCTGCTAAATCCGCTTTTTTAATTCCTCCACGAAGGCACGGTCTCGGTTATCCAAGACAAATCCCTAACATTTTTGCATTTCGACAATCGCTATTGCTTAAGGAATGACACTTTGTCTACTGCCTCTGGTCACAGAGGTTTTTATTGGGCGTAAATTTTGAAACTTTGTACTGTTAAATGGTTTCAAGAGCTGGGTTTATGTGTGACTAGCTTCTTCCAGCAGATTCGCCCGCGTGTATGTCGAAATTATCGCGAGGGAACATATTCCTGGTATAAAAAGTATCCTATATGCTATTCCTGACTATAATGTATCTCTGTGCCAGATTTCATCCAGATCCGTTCAGCCGCTCTGGCGTGATTAAGTAACAAAGATGCACACATCTATCAAAACTTTCGCATTTATAATATTGTAAGATTAGAATTGTGTGTGCCTACAAAGTGTAACTGATAATGTATTAAAATTAACGCATGCATTGATTCCTTAAGAGATCAAACTCTGTGGCAATATTATTTATTTTAAATTTATTATTACTTGGTTTTTAGAATAGAATATACTTTATTGTACACCAAAAAAAAAAAAAAATATTATTATGTTAATGTACCATTTATGTAACAATTTTTTGACTACTTGCCGACGCCTAAAAAGGTGAAGATTTTAGTGCAGTCAAATTAGCGATCAACCTTGGAACGAGAGATGCTAAAATGCTGAGATGCCGGCAGAGAGAGCTGAAAACTCGTATACACCATCATTTTAGCGCTCTCAATATTTTTTCAAAAGTCTCTTAAAATTTCGAATCTGCGTCGTAAGTTATTCAAGGTCAAAGGGCCCGAAAATCAGTTTTTTCTTAATTCAAGAAGGCAAGGGCAAGTTTATTCCTTGTTCAATAATGCACAAAAAAGTCTTACACAAGATTTACTAATTTTGATTAGGTTTCGAGATATGAGTCGAAATACATTTTCTTTTGTGTTTACGTTTTATACTAAATCTGTGCGTATAATAATTTAGGCTAATATGCAACATTATGTTTTTATGCTCAAGAGAGCCTTTTAACATTCAAATTGACGTTTTCTGGTATGTTTAATGTAGGAGTTTTTTGTGCACAATTGAACAAGGAAGAAACTTGCCCTGAGCACAAATTGTAGTAAAATCAAAACTACGAGAATTAACAAAAAATCTGATTTTTGGGCCCCTACCTTGAATAACTTACGACACAGACACGAGATTTTATGAGACTTTTGAGACGAGTTTTTATGAGACTCTTGAAACAAATTTTAGAACACCAAAATAAAAGTGTATACGAGTTTTTAGCTTATTATCTCTCATTCTGAGGTTGACCCCTTAATTATGTTTAGATGACTGGGCTGTCTTAAATTGTATCTGGTTTAAATTATAATACGTTATTGTTTGCAAACTTTAAACTTGAGATAATATCCAATCGAGTCAGTCTTTAACAAGTATTATTGAGAACGCAAACGACAAACTTGGAACGAATTTAGTTAATTGAAAACTCGAAACCACTGCAATACTGAACGTATTATGATTGCTTACCGTTTTAAATTATGCTTTTTATAAGACCTGTAACTAAATTTTATTTTATGATTTTCATTTTGGTAGTAGTACCTGATGTATACGTAAAACAGGGTTGATTGATAGACGGGGCCACCAGCTAAATGTAAACAAAAGGTTAAGATTTTTAGTTAAAATACAATATCGATAACGTGTAACTTGCCGATTGTGGTTTGTGCTGCTGGCGCCACTAGTGGTAAAACTTCGCAGTATACCTTCCCATAGATTTATTTATGTCTAATAAATATAGTTATATTTGAATTCTCCATCTCGCTGATTAAACAAGCAGATGTATTTGTTGTAATTATGCCCATTATATAGATTATGAATTGGATTATTGTCATAAAATTAATTGTAAAAGTTAAATTCTTGTTCAGATCAGGGGCTCCTACCATGACGTGTCAAAACTATAACCGTTCAACTGTAAGAGCTCCATCTCTCTGTCATGATGAATCCTAGATAGTTTTGACACGTCATGGTAGGGCCCCTGATTCTTTTAATTATAATTTGTAATTGTAAGTGGAAACGCAAAAGCTTTCCTAGGTCCCAAGGCCAAACACAAATGTTTATGAAAATGTTACGCTAACATGAACTTGTAGTAAATAGTATGATTATGAATGGATATTCTCGACTCGATTCTGTAATCTTTTTCATTCACCTAATGACGAATTGCCGGTTTTTAATGTCTTAAAAACCTACAGTGGCTAGGTTTAAAATTAATCTCGTGGGTGCGACGGTAGACAATTTTCTATCCGATAGAAGAGGTTTCTTTATTTTACACAGGCCTGCGATGGTTTTCTGCCCACTTTTTTGTTAGACTTAGGGACGCTAATTACGATAAAAATATTAAGAAAATGCCAGCACGTATATATTTTTTGTTATTAACATTTTTGACGGCTAGCCAAATTGACCAACTTATACCAAATAGGTTGCTTATGAGGTCATAATTCGGGGGTAATATATTTTGGTTTCATTCTACTTCATGTTTATTAGAAAAGTGTTAATGAATATAAAATATATACTTTTTAAATAAACCATCAATATTTTCCTTATCTTAGGGATTTTATGTGCAATTAAACTTCACTTGAGTGAGTGACGAACACATTTTAAATAAAGAAATGGAACGTAGATATCAAGGAAGGTGGAATATTCGAACGATTGCTATATATGCTCAGCTATTGTTAGTTGCTGAAGCATAATGATCCACGCACGAGTTAAGCCATAGGGACATTTCCAAAAAAACTTAGGGTGATGGGGAGAAACTAAATAATGTATTTGAGATCAGTAGGCTTATTACGTATCTTTTGCAAGAGCAAAACGATAGCGATTTTTGCGCAATAATTGCTCTTCCATACAGAAGTTTTAGAGTTGTTGGCGGTTTTTTTAATAAGTGCTTATGACAAACAGCGAGCGATTAGCAAACAATTGTGTAAGACCGTAGTACCTACACTGCAGGTAATTCTGACTTTTATGACATAAACCGTTTGATCGCTATCGTTTTGCTCTTGCAAAAGATACGTAATAACCCTGCAGAGCACCAAAATTCCCCAAAATCTGTCATCAAATCCAATGTGGAAAAATAACATTAGATTCGCAGGCCTGTGTAAATTATTACATTATTTTGTACTTTGCTTTTCTTTTAACGTACCGTATTTTCTATATAAACAAATACCAATAAAAAATAAAACAAAATACAACTTGCCAACAAGACATTGGGAATCGGACATATTCTAAATAAAAGGAGTGCCATGTGAAATATCTTTATTTTGAGTTGTATAAATTTCCTGTATTCATTTAACATGTGGCTTTATTTTTGTAACAAGTAGTAATTGCCAGGTAGCTATTAGGTAAACAAGGAAGTAAATTATGTTAGAAATTTAATGTCATAAGTTTTTGATCACGTTTTCTAAAGCCCTTGTTTTAATAACAGTAGAAAAGTATATCATGTATCGTTACTTAATTTGCTAACTTAAATGGTTAAGAACTATTAAATTGTTACTTTGCTATTTTAAGGCAGCTTCATCTGAAATAGTTTTCTAGCGGAGAAGATGACTTGTTCCTTCAAGGTGCTGAAAAAATTCGCTGCAGGCCAGGGATGGCTGCTACATCAGACTGCGGGTAAAAACTAAATCTCAATATGAAAAAGTATGATGTGTGTAATGTATTTGAAACATTTTTTACGTCATAATTCAGCGGAGGCTTCTCCAGCAAAATTGTAACTTACGTTAAAGTTACTTCAAAATTTGCCCCCCTTTACATGCTATTTTCAAGGTTCATGCTGGTTGTTAACTGTTATTAGTGTAGACTATATATTTTAACACGAAAAGTATTTCCGACGATTTTGAATCTGTAATTCATTTAGACCAGGGTATGGAGTAGTAAACTAACATAGAAGTGGTCATAGGATGTTAGCAGAAACACTGTGCTCTCTCGAATTGGAATATTGAATATTAGTTGCGCTTTTTTAAGAGACGCCAATGATATTTCCATGAACACGTTCTTATTCTCGATAACCCACAAGTATTCTATGTTTAACTATGGTTGTTTCGATTTTGGATGACCACACCCAACTAGTTAAATGGCTACTTCTTATTTAAGTCTAAGCAACAAATGCCATGGCAAGATAATTTGCACACCGTGTCTGAGTAAATTATGTACAACAGTTATAATTAAAAAAAACCCTAATCGCAGAAATCCTGCATCCTAATTGCGTAACTTTATTGAAAGTTCAAAGCACTTGCGCACATGCGATAATATAATTCATGGCTTTATATATTTAAACATCCTTCAAACTCTACAGCGTAAAATACGCAATGAATACTGCTGAGCTTTCAATAAAGTTACGCAATGAGGGTGCTGTTAGGACGTGATACATACAACACAGCTGAGATTACTACAGTAGATGTCGATGATAAATCGTATTCTCTTTAGGCCTTTTTTTCGCACACAATTTATTCGCCGCAAAAAATGATGGTATCGTGATGGTGGTGGTGGATGTGATGATTATTGGCATAGAGCATATTGTCAACAGTTTGCCATAGTGATTCATAAAACACTGATGACCATGTCTCCAAGGTTAATAAACCGTAGATTCTTCAGAAAAAAATGGTGTTTGAACATGAGGCCTCATGATGAGAAAATGTATTCCGTTTTTAGGTATTATTGGTCCACTTGTATAACTTTTAAGCTGCTACTTCAAAATCTTCTTCGATTCGAAAGGTGCAGTGGACAAAAATGAAATAAAATAAATACATTTTGAACAATTCACTGACTAAAAGCTATTAAAGGAGATGTTATACAATGTGTCCGGCCTTGTAGTAATAAAACTTAAAAGGCCGTAAAATGAGCAGCTGTTCGTTTTAGAAAACAATAAAATTAAAACGTTGGCTTATTAATTGGCTTATAGTTGTGATTCTTTTCAGTCTGCAGACCAACTCAAAGACTAACTCAAAGAAATGTTATAAAAACTTGTGGAACTACATTTTTTTATTTTTATTTATGGCTCAATACAAAAACATCATAATATATATAATCTTTTGTATGTTCGTTGTTCTTTTTTTTTAATTCTTTGTGCTATGGACGTAAAAACATCATTTAATATAGGTTCGCCTCTGTGAGACTGAGTACCAAAGTTTGGTTGTTAGACTATGTGGAAATCGTAACAAGTCTGATACTAAAATTGCAGGGTATTTTACGGCCTTAAAGTTTTATTATTACAAGTCCGTACACATTGTGTCATTTTTTGTCAGAATATAAATCGATTGATGTTACGAAATTTTTTAAGGGCAATTTCAATCTACAGGCATTTGTATTTTCCCACGAATATAGGTTTCACCGCATGCATAATGCATTGTAGCGCATAACTAGGAACATGAAACAATTATATTCACTCAACCCAAAAATAATTATGTATTATATCATGTACATAACAAAGTCAAATGTCTTTTTTTTCAGATATGGACCTAGAAGCAGCGCACCACCGCCTGGGTACCCACCGATGGGTGTGAAACAGATGCCTTCCATGGGCAATATACCCGTGCAATCTGAACCACCGGGGTATCGAGGTCGCTATGATGCTCCTCCCTTTGAAGACATCCCTCCTGGTGTTGAACCAGCAGTTCCCGGGTTCGAGCCGTCGCCTTTCGAAAAACCACCATTTGGCCCGTCTGGTCCAAATGACCGTGATCGTCTGCCACCGCCTAATTATAGGGATCCTTATAGACCACCACCATATGGTGAAGGGCCTAATAGTTATAGGGACATGCCGATACCTCCTCCTGTCCAAAACGAGATTCCTGTTCATGTAGGAGATCAACCTTCTCGCTATAGAGATAATTATAGACCAGGTCATTATCGTGATCAAGGACCAATGCCGTTCAGAGACGGACAAACATATCGAGATCCTGGAGCACCTGGGCCGTATCGCGACCCTAACTTCAGAGGAGGACCACCTCCATTCCGTGATAACTCTTACAGAAACGTTCCATACAGGGATGTTGGGTTCAGAGATAATCCACCCCATAATAACTTTCGTGAGCCAGGTGTTCCATTCAGACCCCCTAGCACAGATCCCCGAGAGGCAGTACCACCTGGATATCATGATCCAAATTACCGCGATAATTTCAGAGATGAAAGTGGTGCACCTCGAGATCATTCTCGGCCTGGATACAGACCAAACGTTCGTAATAGGGGAGGACCCAGACGCAATGCTAATATGGAACACGAAAGACATAGAGAAAGAGAAGCTCGTGATCGGGAGAGATATAATGACAATCGAGAGCCGGTAGAAAAAGCGGAAAGACCCCGAGATTCTGATAGAAGAACTGGATATGACAAAAATCGAGATACGCGTGAAAATCGTGAAGATCGCCCAAGAGATTATGAAAGAACTCGTGATTATGAAAAGGAACGTGAGAGTGAAAAGACCTCTCCGGAAAAGAAGGTTCGAACCTCACCAAAACGTAGTAGAGAAACAAGAGAGAAAAAACGTAGCGAATCCAAAGGTCGTTCGCGTGACCGAGATAGCAGAAGGGAAAAGAAAGAGGAAAGGGCTCGAGAGAAGTCATCAGCTGATAGAAGCAGAGATCACAAAGAAAAGGAAAAGAAACTAAAGGAGCGAAAGAAGAAGAAAAGAGAAAAGGAAAAAGACACTGAAAAGAAGAAAAAACGTGATAAAAAAGATAAGAAAGATAAAGATCATGTTAAAAAGGAAGATGAAGAACCTGAAAAAGAAGTTAAAACTGATGAAAAAGAAACAAACAAAATTGAAATTGAAATACCTGCCGTCGTTAAAACAGAAAATACGAATACTGAAGTAGCGATTAAAAAAGAAAAATCCCCTAAAGTACAATCACCAGAAAAACCTGCAGATGACTTGTATGGTGATGAAGCATCGGAAGCTGTTGATAAAGAAATTATAGAAAATTATGTTAAAGCTGAGGACAATGACCTGTCCACAGAAACAAATATTCCAGAGAATATAAACAATTCTAAAGAAGAACCGTTTGACGGTATCGAGCTTCAAGTGAATGCAGAGGAATTAGATTTAAAAGCTGAGATAGAAGTAAGCCATCCAACTAATAAAGAAATGTTGGCAACTTTACCTGAATTATCTAAGTGGGAAGTAGACGAGGATCACGTGGAGAAGACCAAAGAACCAGGAGAAATCACTTCTCCAGACGAAGAAGAAGACGGAAGTAAAGTTACATCAGATGTTATAAAAAGAGCTGAAAATGCCATATTTGCTAAAGCAATAAATTCTCTGAGACCTATTGAAATTAAGAAAATTAGCAGTGATCGTCTCAAACTTTACGGCGATGAAGTGCCAAAACCTTCTATGAATAATATACAAATCACGGTTCCAGTGATTGATTCCGAACAGAGGTCAATTGAAATAAACGAAAGAAAAAAGAGATATTCAAAAACACCACCGCCGCGATTATCCGTAAAAGATCGACTCGGTGGGAAAGTGGAAGAAACACGAAGGGGTAGAGAGGCAAGAGTGGTACAAAGTACCGTAGAACGTGTGAAATCTAGATCAAAAACTCCAAAGCGTGAACAACCGTACAGACGCGTGACAGTGGAAAGAGAAAGGGGTCGAAAACAAGATACAATTAGAGCAGATCATTCTAAGAGTGATAGGCGGGTGATGTCGGAAGCTGTAAAGACTGAGAAGCATCGAGCGCGAAGTCCCACTGAAAAGAAACACACCGAGAAACATATAAAAGAAGAGAAAAAAACTAACGAAGTCACTACACGAGATCGAGGCCAGGAGAAAAATGCGCCAGGTGAAGTAAAAAGTACACATACGGATCGTGAGAGGAAAAAATCCACTTTGGACGAAGCTCATTTTGAGCCAGATTATGACGAAACTGTAGAATCCGATCATGAGAATAAAGAAGAAATCGTTAAGAAACGTGAACGTTCAGCATCACCCAACGAATTTAACGAAACTAAAAAAGCCAAACTTGATAACGAAACGATTAAACTGGATCTGACCAATGTCAAAAAGAAGCCTGATTCCGAGAGCGAATCTACTAGTGACTCAGAATATTCCTCGTCATCATCGTCATCTGATGCTCGCAAACGTAAGAAAAAGAAAAAACGCAGCAAGAAAAAGAAAAAACGAGCTGCAAGTGAAAGCGATAGCGAGTCGGAATCCGATTCCGACGATCATAAGAAAAAGAAGAAAAAACGTAAGCATAAGAAAAAATCTAGTAAAAAGAAGAAGAAATCTAAACACAAGTAAACTTTTTCTTTGCTCGTATGTGTAATACAGTTTTTTTGTTCATTAGTAACTTACAAATATTATGTAATTCGGTGTTCTGATCAGTTTGAAATAACTTATATAAATATAAGCTCTAAGTAGAGTTAGCTATAAAAAGAAAAAGAACTTGTGTTATTAAAAATAAAATTCTTTATTCTTAATTGTGTTTTTTTTTATAATGTCCTTATTTTTTCATTCATATCGAGATCGGCAGCGGCCGCTACGGAATGCTTTTATTTCGGCGTATGTACTACACATCTGCCTTCGTAAATAGATAGATACGGTTTACAAGCTAAATTCAGAAAAAATCCTGCTGAGGAAGAGTCGCTCGCGGTACCGCGTGACTTTCAGGTTTGGTCTCAAAACATTCAAGTTCGTAAGGGTGCAAAATGCATCTTATCTCATAGCAAATCCAAATCTCGAAAACAAGTAAGTTGCATCTAAAAACATCCATGTCTTCTAATATTCAATTTATTTTGTGCGTGGATGATGTGTAGGTATAATATTATATTAAAAGACACAATTTTTTAATAGGTAGGTAGGTGTTTTTTTTAGGTTTGGGGTCATTCGGCCCACTATGGAATTGGGACCAGGGACCAGTTGCCCCTCACTCTTTCTTCAAGAACGGAGACCGAATTGTAGAGTTTTGTCAGCACCACGACCTGACCATTGGAGGAACATTATTTATACATGGCGACCACCACAAGTACACATGGAACTCACCTGGTGGAGTCACCAAGAAACAGATTGACCACCTTGCCATTAGCGCCAAATGGCGTTCCTCATTGCTCGATGTCCGAAACCGCAGGGGCAGTCGAGCTGACCCGGCCAACTACAGACCCATCTCTGTAACGTCCATACTCTGTAAGATTATGGAGCTTGTGCTTAACACATAGCTCCTGGCATACCTAGAAACTTACGATATCCTTAGCGATCGCCAATACGGCTTCCGCCGAAATCAGTCTACTGGGGATCTTCTAGCGTATGCCATATATTATGGAGTGAGGCCATCGAGAGACACGGAAGCGCTTGCCGTCTCCCTCGACATCTCGAAGGAGACGATAGGGTCGATAGGGTCTGGCACGAAAGCCTCATTGGTAAGCTTCCTTCATTCGGTTTGCCCGGTGGTCTGTGTGATTGGATTTCAGACTTCCTGAGAGATCGGTCCATTCGAGTCCATTCGTCGGACCAATTGGATATTAATGCCGGGGTCCCTCGGGGGTCGGTACTCTCAGCAACATTATTCTTGTTGCACATTAACGATCTGTTAAAACCCGGCCGGCACCTTTGGGTATGCAGACGACAGCACTGTTGCTGAGAGATACTTGTCCAACGCACGGGCTACCGGGCCGCAGATCCGGTCTCTCCGTGAGGCCATGGTGGAGCGTTTGAATCTGTCCTTGCAGGCAGTCTCCGAATGGGGCGATGCCAATCTTGTCAGGTTTAATGCTGCTAAAACCCAGGCTTGTCTTTTTTCCGCTAAGAGGAGCCAATTTCACCCGGCTCCAACTTTCCGAGATGTAACCGTGCCAATAACGGACCATCTTGAGCTTCTTGGTGTTTCACATCGACATCGACTCTCAATTTTGGCCCATGCTTTGAGGCAAAGGCTCAGCTGGCCAAAAAGTTGGGGATCCTTGCGAAGGTGGGAGGGTACTTCACGCCGGAACAGCTGCTCAACTTGTATCAAGCGCAATTTCGATCATGCATGGAGTACTGTTCTCATCTCTGGAACGGATCTGCCAAATACCAGCTTGATGCACTCGAGTCGATCGAAAAGCGGGCCAAGCGACTCATCGGAAATGAGGCACTGGTCAAGTCAAAGCTCCAGAGCCTTGAACATCGTCGCCTAGTTGCCAGTTTGTCGGTTTTTATCGGTTGCATTTCGGGGAGTGTGCGATTTGATTGGATGATCTAATTCCGCCCAGCCCATTTCAGTTCCATCATCGGACTACCAGACGTACGGCGATGCGTCATCAGTAAATGGTGGATATTCCACCCATACGCTCAAAACGTTTTGAGGACACTTTCATTATGCGTACAGCTAAGGAGTGGAATGCCCTGCAGGAGTCTGTTTCCCGATATCTACAATCTAGGGGTCTTTAAGTCAAGAGTGAATAGGTTTTTTCTAGGCAAGCTTGCTTCACCGTCGACCACATCATCGCTTACCATCAGGTGAGATAGTGGTCAAGCGCAAGCTTATAGAGGATAAAAAAGGGGCGCCGATATTGATAGCGACCACCATCTGGTAGTTGCTGAAATCCGGCTTAAGAGGGGACTCTAGTGAGACTTTCACCATACAAACACATTCTGCTGTTTTCTTCGTGGATAATGCCTCTAGAGCAATGATTTTTTTCCATAAAATCTAGGTCTAATTAATACGTGCCTGTATCATTTCCTTTTTTCCAAAACAATCACAAAAAGAAATATGACAATCCAAAAATCCGAAAAAAATGCCCGTTTTTACCGCCATGTTCAGAAGACTTTCAGACAAAATTTATAAGTTTTTAACAAAAAAGGAAATGATAGGAGCATAGATATACTTTTCCTCTAAATTTTGATATATTTTTTTTTTAGATCAGACCAGTTTTCATGAAGTAAACAGCAGAATACGAAACGTCTTTTAGTCAATGTTTTTGTAGGTAAAATCAGCATGAGCTGCAGTTGTCCCTTCCGCACTTTACGGGGTGAGGTTGGAGGTGACGCGACAGCAATAGTTTCTTCAAATACCTATTTTTCAAATTCCTGTTGACTAGAGTCCGCTCTTAAGGTTGCAGTGGCACGTGCGGCTGGAGGACCCGGCAAGATCGGAAGAAGGATCGACGTGAGCAAACTGCGTGACCCGGGCATCCGTAAAACGTTCCAACTCGAGCTACGTAATCGTTTTTCGGGACTTTATACCGGTTGGGACTCATTGGAAACGCATCAAAGTGGCAAATGATGGGTCGAGAGAATATTCCCTCGGATAATTAAAGAAAATATTCTACAATCGAGAATGTTCTGCAATATTCTGCAATGTTTCTTTCGACGGAGAATTTACGAGAATTAAAAATGGAATTCCCTTAGTTTAAGACATCGTGTGTGGGCAGGTCGGTGGGTACAATCGTGCAAATGAAATCACATAAATTATTTGATAAACTGGCAGAGGCGTCTCTAGCATAAGTAGCACCCGTGTGCAATCATTACCCTAGCGCCCTCTAGTAAGTAAGCGCGCGGCCAAAATGGAATGGGTACACATACCCAAAGACCTTATACGTATTTCTTACTACTAGACTGTGCACCAAAAATTTTTGTTTAGCTAAAATGAAATCTATTATCATACGCCTAGGTTAGCTATTTCCTTATAAGCGGTAGGTAATCAAAAGCGGTCCTGGTGAGAGGGTTCCCGCTGGTAGTGTGTCCTTGTCTGACATCTTGCTAGCTCAACTAATCATTGGATTTGGTAGAAATGGTAGAAAATTTTATATTTTTAATTTTTATGTTATACCAAAACGAACGAATAAAAAATATTATTTAAATACGTTTCAAAGTCTATGAAACTTTGAAACGTATTTAAATATTTTTACAGTTCCTATAATTAATCAATTCATAGTATTTAAAAAAAATTCATTAATACTGAGTAAGAGTAGTACTTTTAAATGTTTGGGCCTGGTAATACTAAATGTAAGACCACCAGGTTGGAGTTTTTGGCGGGATTTTTTCGAGTGAAGTTCAGCGCCTGTTAATATTATTTGCAAATTGATTCCTTGTGGATATTGTGATATAAAATTGGTGTAGTGTAGTTTTGTGTCTCAACTGTCTACGCAACTGGACAATATGTGAAATCATTGACAGAAGCGATGTCAGGATAGTGGAGTGGAGAATTTTATTGTAGTATTGACTACCTCCGCAAAGCTTACTGGGAAGGCTGACTCGATACAATTTGCTGCCAAATACTCCAAAAACCATTAGAATCTGTTACACCCGTATTCTAATGCATACTAATGAATGTTAAAATTGCACTGAAGACGAGGCGGTATGGTCCAAGACCTTAGCCTGACAGAAAAGGCGAACAAAAAAAAAAAAGACCACACCAGTCCTGTCGTCGGTATTTGTTGGGGTAGCCGGATCTCGTCCGGGATTCTTTGCACCCCTTGCCATACCGTAACCTAGACCGCTACCGTAGTCGAGGTTGGGCAGGCTGCCGGGCACTAGGGGCTATGTTTTATTTGTGCTATTCATGGGGAGTGCTTTGCAGGCGGGTTGGCGATCCCAGTATGGTTGTTACAAATGCACAGAGAACGCTGCTGATAATTCTCTGGTTTGTCCCTTAGTCGCCTCTTACGACACCAATGGAAAAACATGGGATGTCGAAATTCTGTACGCTCGACACCGACTCGGTAAGTGACGTAGATTCCAAAAAATATACACTCATTTTCTTTTTTTCAATGAATTTGGTAGGTTTAGGTAGCGTAGTTAGGTAGCATAAATACATATATTGGGATACTTACACTATTGTTTTTACAATCAATTTGTCCCGTGTTATGTTTGGTCATGGTCACCTCATTAGAAAGAGACACACTACCAACGGGAGCCCTCTCGCTCGGACCGGTTTTTGCGCCATAGTGCACAGTCTAGTAGTAAGAAGTATAAGGTCTTTGCACATACCACATGGGTTTATACAGCACATTACCACAAACTGTCAAATTTCCCCAATTGATAATAAACTCTATTGTTTGGAGATTAAATTGAAAATCTATTGTTTTTTTTTACTGTTTTGGATGCCATGATGTGCAGTTGACTGTATTTAGAATTATACAGGGTGTTTACCAAACACCTTGAATTTTCAACAGTGCACGGAGATCCGGGTGCAAAACTACAAATGGTGTAATTTTAAATGCCGGTAAACAACAGAAACACACACAAATAATGGGCCTCGCATCAAGCTTTCCACATCTCATCAGTCATATTTCATCATTCTAAGGGTTCTATCAGAGAGCGGTCATGCGGTTAACCGTTGAAGACAAGAGCGTTCGTTGTGTTGTACTTATTACGTTACACAGATATACCCACACAGGAGGCATTCTGACTGCGTCGGTCAACCAGAAGGTCGCAGATCGTACGCGTTCGCGCGTTTACTGCTGTTTCGGTGACCGAATTGGAAGGAAGATGGAGGCTGAAAGCTAATTATGGCGGTTAAAGGTGTTTTTTATACGATGCGAAGGACAACGATTATAAAAACCAAGGAAAAGTAGCACCCATCTTTCTTTTGCTGAAATGGCTTTCCTCCAGTTAGTATCTTGTTTAACTAAGTCATGTTTAACTTTGTCATATGGTTCATTGAAGGAATCAATTATCATCCGAAAAGACTTGTTTAACCCATAAAAAATTTCTTCATTTTAACCCATTTAGAAAAAAGTCTATGAAAATCTTGTTTGCTATCCTTATTTACTGGGCGACACCCAGTATTTCCTTTTCCGTCTTGATGCTTAATCAAGACGGAAAAGCATATCATGAATTCGTCTTCCGATGAAGAACTATCGTCATAAAATATGGTGACAATGGTACCGCTTAGAGCGTCCAACAGCGCGAGGTGCGTGAGCAACTACACGCTCGAAAGCAAAACTGACCTCTTGGACGTTTGACCGTGTGACCGCTCTCTGTCTGATAGAACCTTATCTACGACCTCATGACATACGTACAGAGTTCAATATCAATTGGGAACATTTGACAGATTTGGAAACTTAATGCGAGGACCACTGTACACGGGTAAAAATATTTTAAGGTAGGAAGGAGTGACAAGAATAACAAAATGCTTTGTGGTTATTTTAAAGCTCTAACCCCGGTGAAAGTCGCAACAGTTGTGGTAGCTAATTACAAATCTTACTTAATAGGTATATATTTTAATTAAAAGAAAAGCCGATTTACTTACTTCTTATTTACATGTTTACTTAAATAAAATACTTAATCCATTCCGTCGAGGCTTACTTCGCAAAATTACGTGTAGCGGTAGAACACAAAGTGCGGCACGCGCCACACGTTTTAGAGAAATGTGCGTGACCATCGTCCATGGCAATTTGAAGTAATTTTTTTATGAATACTCGCAATATAACTGTCGGCGTTTTTTCAATCGTAGCGATGCGAAACTCACTACTAAACCAATATAATCTGTAATTATCTGTTTTAGGTTTATTTTATGTTGAAATAAAAGTTACTATTGTAAAAGCCGCTGTAATTCGACATGAGTTAGATGCCATACAAAATGTATGAAAACCAGGAGCCCTTTTTACTTGGGTCATTGAAAGTGCCGCGGCCGGAAGGCGCATCAATCGCACGAGTTGCGCTCGGCGCCCCCAAAGGCGCTGCGCCCGTGTGCTGCGCACACCCTGCACTATAGGTAAAGCCGCCTCTCAGAGGCGTCTCTTGCCTTTGTAGCGCCCGTGTGCAAGCATTACCCTAGCGCCCCCTAGTAAACGCGCGATCAAAATGGAATGGGCACAAATAACAGCACTAATTGCGTAACAGGGGACAGAACGGTATGGAAAAAGAAAACGTGTTGCGCCGACCCCAAGTAACATGGGATAAGGGCAGGAAGATGATAATTTTAATTTACATACAATAAAACTATTTTTGATAATTGTGTCAAGTTTTTATGGATGTGATGACAACTCGTCACACTCTCAGATCAAATAAAAAGTCAAGATGGAACATTGCAAACAACAAAGTGACGCCGGTTCAAACTATGCCTTACTGTACAAATACACAATTATACGCACCCACGTACAACGAAATTATGCCTTAGCTTGTCATTCGAGCTCACAGATCAAATAATAAAGCTCAACTGACAAGCTAAGGGGTAGTTTCGTTGTATGTGTGCGCGTGTTATTGTGAATTTATACGGCAAGGCATAGTTTGAACCGGCTTCACTCTGTTGTTTGCAACGTTCCATCTTGACTTTTTATTTGATCTGAGGTCACACTAGCTATCTCGTCGCTTTCTGTAATAGGTCTATTTCACTAATACGTCACTTTGCACATTTACCTAGTCAGTTTCCCAACTCGTCTCAAGCCGTATTTCGTCTCTTTTCCGACTCGTCCGACGATTATATACACACAAAAAATGTAAATAAAATATTTAGGAAAATTCGGAGACTGCCTTCAAGGAAGGTTCAAGCTACAACTACATAGACAAACTTGAAAAACGGATTGAGGATTTAGAGTTTGGATCAAGATCATCATGCATCGAACTCCGAAATATTCCATCAAATGAGAATGAGTCCTCCTACGACATAATTAAACATATTCTCAATGTCGGCAAGGTACTAAACTCAGTAATTAACCATTCTAACATTCGAGATGCTTACCGTCTGCCGGCCAAACCGGGCAGGAATAAGACTATTGTAGCCAATTTTGATACGGTTTTGATCAAGAATAAATTCCTTACATCGGCACGCAGTTATAATAGTAAAAAAGAGCCAGGATTAAAACTGAACTCGAATCAGATTGGATTAAAGGGTCAACTTCACCCTATATATGTTTCCGAATACCTACCGGGAAATAGCAGGAAGCTATTCTACCAAGCCAGGGCATTTGCCAATCAAAATGGTTATAGGTCTACCGGAATCTCATGGCAAATGTGGAAATAAAAATTTGTTGTGTGCAATACTGGGGAAATTGGATTAAACGATCTTGATACTGTTTAATTTTTATTTATGTCTTTAGTATTAATGAACATGAAGTACCTATATTATAGTAGTCACAGCGGAACTTTGTGTCTTGTGAACTTGGTCCTGCCAACCATTACGTAAGAAATAGTTTGTCATCGAGTATACTGCATAGAGTAAGCGAGATAGGACGATGAGACATACATAAGCGAGTGAAAGAGACAGTTATACAATGCTATCTTCACCTTCAACATTGACACAAAAATAGCTACTGCGCGGGGTCTTGCAACCAATTCAGAGACACAAAGATCCACTGTGAGTATTATAGGTATGTGTATGAATAATGCTGTTATACATCGGGTTCTTAACATAGGAAAAATAAATTAATTGAATATTAATGTATGTACTAATTTATTATATATCATTTAAATCATACTAATAACTTAAAACCTCATTCTGAACTAGAAAACTAGAATACGATTCCATGAACTCCACTGGCATTTCAAAAACTTGTATCTTTGTAGTTTTATGTCATCTCTCTCCATCAAAATGGTTCTTTTTCATTGGCATTTAACATATTCAAAACCAATCTCTTTATGTATAAAGTCTATAAAAAATAATAAAATGTATCATGTTACTTATAGTCATTCATCATCATCTGTCTATATATACTTTTCTTTATGTAAGTTTTATGGCCTGGTTGCTAGGAGCTTTTAGCCACGTCTTTGGAAAGAGTTTTGGATCTTATATTTATTCTTTAGTATGCATTAGAATGCGAATGTAACAGATTCTAATGTTTTTTGGAGTATTTGGCAGCAAATTGTATCGAGTCAGTCTTCCCAGTAAGCTTTGCAGAGGCAGTCAATACTACAATAAAATACTCCGCTCCACTATCCCGAGATCGCTTCTGTCAATGATTTTACAAATTGTCCAGTTGCGTAGACAGTTGAGACACAAAACTACACCAATAATATATCACAATATCCACTAGGAATCAATTTTCAAATAATATTAACAGCCACTAAACTTCTTTCGACAAAATCCCGCCAAAAACTCCCGTCTATATACACGTCCCACTGCAGGGCGCAGATTATTACTTAATATTTTTCTTACGTCAAAGATTCTCAATCTCCGTTAAAATCAATATCTTGTCGAAGAATTAGTAACAGTTACATTACTGTTGCCATTTCCTTCTGGCCATCGTTCGATGTGCCCTGACCTACGATTTACCATATAACAGTAATGGAAAGAAATAAAAATTAAGTAAGAAAAATATTAAATAAACTAAAAGTATCAAAACAAGTCAGTCCAACTTACCGGTCCACTCTCCGACGCACTTTAAAATCAAAGATTGAGTTTGATTTACGCCTTCTTTTTCCTTTATTTTATGATACACATTGAAAACAAAATGTCTCGCTTGAGATCGAAGTGGGTTTTTCGTCATTTTCACAAAAATAACAAATTTTCAAGATAATATCAAAAAATTTCAGCAGCGGTTGACACATCAAGTACTTTGTTTTGATAGGTGACAATTGACATTGCCATATGAAAAACACAATTTAAAAAAAAAAAAAATGCCATGAGATTCTGGTAGACCTATATACATTTTGCTGGACCTCGAAGCGAAGAATATTCCTGCGTAAGGAGGAAGCCGGTAAACGCATAAAGATTACCTCAGGAGAGGATCTTGCCTCACTTGCCAAAACTAACTCAAAGGCTACGTGGGACGCTATTAAAACAATAACGTACACAAGTAAACAAAAATCACCTGCTGTTTCGCTTCTTAGTGCAAAAGAAAATCCACAATTGTCAGTAAATGCGGTCAACCATTTCTTTACAAACATTGGCAGGAAGCTTGCAGCTCAAATCCAGAGCAAACCAGCTGTATGCTCATCATCGACTGACACCGTGCATGTTCCTTCTCAGTGTGATTCTCTGGCTCATCTTTTTTTTTTTTTTTTTTTCTATGTTAATAAAAACTAATGTTCTTAATAACAAATTACAATCTAGCCTTAATAGACTAATAAGCAATTTAACTCTAACTTATTATTATAATGTAAAATGTTATGACTAAGAATAGTGTCAATTTGCACTTTTATACAGTTCGGTAGCACTTTCTTAGAGTCTGATACGTTAAAAACACTTAGTTCACGTGTTACATGTATAGCACAGTATTCTTTGCTATTATTTTTTCACTTATTATACACTACACTAACTCAAATGGTTTAGTTCTCTTTAGCCTACGCACTATGTCCGTGTTATCTAGCAGCTGGATTGCTTCCACATTCACATGTCGATGAAGTCTGTGTTCGTGGGTTTCAGCAAAGTTTTGAATAACGGTGGTGACGAGATTCATTTTAAGGTCGCGGTGAAGGTCGTCATTTCTGATGTACCATGGTGCATTAACAGCATCTCTGAGTACTTTATTTTGAAATTGTTGTATAATTTTTACATTACTTTGTTTAGTACAGCCCCATAGTTGGATACCATACGTCCAGATTGGCATAAGAATATGCTTGTATATTATAATTTTATTGTGTATTGATAGACAGGATTTCCTTCCGAGTAACCAATACATATTTTTGTACCGTATATCGAGTTCCTGTCTTTTCTTTTTGACGTGAGATTTCCAACGCAACTTGGCGTCAAGTGTTATGCCAAGGTATTTGGCTGTATTCGCATAAGGCACTTGCATGCCATTTATATAGACTGGGTGATAATCGCAGTGTTTATTAGTGAAGTCAATGTGAATCGATTTTGACTCATTCAGTTTGATCTTCCACTTTTGTGTCCAGTCGTAAACTAAGTTCACAGCTAGTTGAACCTTTTCTACTGCTTCTTTGTGGTTTGAACCAATAGCCATAATAGCAGTGTCATCAGCAAAGGTCGCTATGGTGTTGTTTTCCAGCTCTGGGATATCACATGTGTATACCAAGTACAGGATTGGGCCTAAAACATTTCCTTGTGGTACTCCGGCCTGAATAGTTTTTAGCTCAGAATATGCGTCCTCTTGTCTTATCCTAAACATTCTGTTGCTTATATATGACTCTAGAATATCTGAAAATTCGGGGAGCATGCGTCTGAGTTTGTATATCAGACCCTCATGCCAAACTTTATCGAAAGCTTGTGCGACATCTAGAAAAACGGTGGCGCAGACTTCCTTGTTTTCGAGCGTTTTTTCGATGATGTTTGTTATTCTGTGTACCTGGTCTATGGTAGAATGTTTTTCCCTGAAGCCAAATTGATGGTCCGGAATAAGGCCTTTTTTTTCTATAATTGGTTTTAGCCGTTTTAATAAGAGCTTTTCAAACAGTTTCGATAATACTGGCAGCAGGGAAATGGGTCTATAAGATGATGCTTCATGGGGTGGTTTCCCAGGCTTCGCAATCATAATGACTTCAGCAACTTTCCATGGCTCAGGTACATGTTTTAGCATACATGCTGCGTTAATAAGTCTGGTCAGCTTTACTATGGCTTTGCGCGGGAGGTGTTTTAGAATTTCTCCTGTTATGAGGTCATAACCCGGAGATTTCTTCGAGCTTATATTGTTTTTAATTTCTCTCACAACTTCTTTAGGAGTTACAAGCCGAATTCTTTGGTTTTGTGATACATATTCACTCTCCGATATTTCTATGGAACTTTCATTGGGTTGAAAAGTATCTGCTAAGTATTGGGCAAACCTTACCGCTTTTTGTTCATTGCTAATGGCCCATTTTCCATCGCTGTTTCTGATGGGAGGTATTTGCATAATCGGCCTTTTTAGGTTTTTTGTAGCTTTCCAGAGAGAGTAATCCGTTGATTGGTCGTTGGTTAGCTGCACAAGATTGGAGTTCAGGGTTTCATCCTCAAATTGTATAATTTTCCTCTTTAATTGTTTAGTTAGGTTATTTAATAGTGTTTTATCTCGCGGGCATCTTGTTTGCTGCCAGCGCTTTCTTTGTTTTCTTTTCTCTGATAGCAAATTCACAATATCCTTGGGATAGATATGCCCCTTGTATTTCCGTTTTAATTGTGGTGTGTTATTCCAAGCACATTGTTGAATGTTAACAACATATTTGTTTACTTCTGAGTCAAGCTGATCATGATTTTGTAATGGAGTTTTTAGGTCGATTATTTTATCTAGATCAAGCGCAAAGCTGTCCCAGTCTGTAGACTTGTTGACCAGGGTTAGATGGTATTCTCTTAATAGAATTTTATGACTAAGTCTTAGTATAATCGGGGAGTGATCCGAATTCATAAGAAACTCTTCCTCCAAACTAACATAATTGGTGGATATGTTTTTACATATGAAAAAGTCTATGAGATCGGGTATTTTCTGAAGATCAGTTGGCCAGTATGTTGGTTTGCCAGTGCTCATAACTTCACAATGTGTGTCTCTAACTGCGTTTAAGAGCTGTCTTCCCTTTGTTGTAGTCAGTCGTGATCCCCAATGCATATGCTTGGCATTAAAATCACCGCCTAGGATGAATCTTTGACCCAAAACTTCAAAGAATTGCATATATCGCTCTTTTCTTATCATATGCTTTGAAGGACAGTAAACAGCTGCTATGGAAACGTGACAAAATTTGGTTTTGACTGATACTGCCACAGCTTGAATGTCTGGTTCTTCAAATTTACTGTGCTCGTAATGGTTAAGGTTTTCTTTAATTATAACCGCGCTACCTCCTCTGGCAGAGTTGTCAGGGTGAAGCGAATTATATATCTTGTATCCTTTAAATTTAACGAAAGATTGTTTAGTGAAGTGCGTTTCAGAGATTAAACACACGTCAATATTTTCTGTGTCTAGGACTGCCTGTAACTCATTCTGATGTTTGAGGAGCCCATTAGAGTTCCACGCCATTATTTTTAATGTATTAGTCATTTATGATTATTAAGAGCAGCTGTTTTAGTGCTGGATTCTAACTTCTCTAGTCTTTTGTCAAATGTAGTAATACACTTTAAAATCAGATTTATCTTATCTTCTAGATTTGAGGGTTGGGTGCCTTGTTTTGCAGCCTGAGCATAGGAAATACTTTTGGTGACTTGAACAGGTTTAACAGTTGACTGGACACCTTCTTTCCGTGTGTGTTGGTCAGGATTCCTTATTGTAGAAAACTGTTGGGCTGTTGGCACAACAAGTTTCTTTTTGATGTTTTTGTTTTTCATCATTTGCATCTCTTTGGCTACTTCACACCCTCTGTAGTTGGCTGGGTGGGGTAAGCCACAGTGGACGCATTTCGGTTTCTCTTGCGGCGATTTAATACATTCGGCTGTAAGGTGCTTGCCAGTGCATTTTACACACCTTGGCTCTTTTCTGCAGTATTTATGAGTATGCCCATACGCCTGGCATCTCTTGCATTGGGGAATGAGTTTAGGATTTTTGAGTGGGTGTATTTCAATTTTACACCCTAAAATGTACTTTATGCCATAGATTTTGTTGACATCTTCATCATTATTAAATGATAAAACATACATATTGAGTGGTTCTTTACTCTTCCAGCTCAATTTGTTGTCTACTTTTTCTATTTTCAGTCCTTGTGATGTTAGATCGTCTTTGATACGATCAGGTTGGCAAGAGGAATGTAATTTCTTCACAACAACTCTAATTGGTCTAACCTGCTTATTCTCGTACGAATGCCAATGGTGGTCTTTTTCCGTCAAAAGCCTGGCAATTATTCTATAAGAGTCTTCTGTTTTGGCGTTCACCTTCACACAATCCCCATTCATCATTTTAGCGGTAAATGATTCAGCTGGTATTGTTTCTTACTTGTACTTGGTCCTGCAAGCTATTAATATGATCATTAAGTTTACGTACCATAAGTTGCAGGTTTTCTCTATCCGTTTTCTCCTGGATGTAACAGTCATACAACCGTTTTTCCAGGTCAGTTTTTATCTTAAATGACTGTGCAGCCATTATTTAGTTGTAAGGACGAGTTAACCACCTAAACAATAAATAATTGTAAACACTTCATGACTTCCGCACTTGTAACTAGGTCATGGCACTGACACCGATAGATCGACGTAGGTACACCGCGGCGACGCGACGGTGTTGTGCTGCGTCTGCAAAATACTCTTAACTAGAGCATGCGCGCGCGATCGTACGTCCGTTCACTATTGTAATTAAACAACAACTGGCTCATCTGCAAACTGATGCAGAAGAGATAGAACTCCTTATAAGGAGCCTGCTAAAGGATTATACTGTTGGTTTCGACAATATTTCTGCAGGTATTTTACAGTCGTCACTAGATGTATTTGTGCCTATTCTCACACACATTTGCCAGCTATCTCTGTCCACGGGAGTCTTTCCTAATGTGTTCAAGAAAGCCATTGTGCACCCAATACATAAGAGTGGAGATGGAGACGTTGTGAATAATTATAGACCTATATCGGTGCTGCCAGCAATGTCCAAGGTTCTCGAAAAAGTATTGAATAAACGGTTAACGCACTATCTTGAGAGGAAGGGTATTATTTCAGCTCAACAATTTGGCTTTCGAAAGCATAGATCCACAGATGATGCGGTTTTATCTTTCGTTGACAGAGTGGTGGATAGCCTGAATAGGAAGGAAAAGTGCCTAGGCCTATTTCTGGACCTAACCATGGCTTTTGATACTGTCTCGGTCCCGATTCTTATATCTAAATTGGAAAAAGTAGGCGTTAGGGGTGTGGCACTAAAAATATTTCAGGATTACTTGACCAACAGGACACAGGCTGTTAAGGTGGGGGATTGCACCAGTGATGATGAGGATGGATGTATTTTGGTGTTCCGCAGGGGAGCATTTTAGGCCCAACTTTATTTACAATATACATTAATGACCTCTGTAAACTAAAATCTCCAAACTGCCGGGTCTTTGCTTATGCAGATGACACTGTACTTTTTATTCATGGTCCCACATGGAATGACGTGAAAACACACGCGGAAACTGCCTTAAATAGGTCCTTGTTTTGGTTGTCAAGTAATCTGTTGACGCTCAACATAAATACGACTCAGCTAATTGCTTTTGCTCTAAAAACTTCGTCTCTCCCTTCGTTAGATTACTTTCTTATCAAAACCCACTCTTGTAGGGAACCTTGCGACAACTGTGATTGCCCAACATTATCTCGAGTGACCACTGTAAAGTACCTCGGAGTCAAAATAGACCAAACTTTAAAATGGAAATCTCACATCGATGCACGCGCATTCACGCGTCAGGAAACTAATTTATGTTTTTAAATTGCTACGTAATGCTGCTGATTTGGCAACACTTAAGATGACCTATTATGCTTTATGCCAGTCAATAGTATCTTACTGCATTACTGCTTGGGGTGGGGCTGCCAAAACTTTACTCTTGCCTCTGGAAAGAGCGCAAAGAGCCGTACTCAAAGTTATGACAAAAAAGATCTTACGGTACCCCACCTTTACAATGATACAGCTGTCTTGACGGTGAGACAACTATTTGTACAGCAGACTATAACCAAGAAACACACAATTTTAAATTACGACCCATCGATATACCAAAACAAAGTTCGATCGGATATAGTCTGCCCCTCAGTAAGACATAGAACGACAATGGCTAAACGGCACTACACGGTTGTTAGCGGCATCGTATATAAAAAAGTTAACAAAATTTTAAAACTTTACCCATTAAAACAGAAGGAAGTTAAAAATATTATAAAATCATGGCTTTTACAATTAGATTACACAGAAACAGAAAAACTGGTAAATCAATAGTATTTGTGAAATCTCTACAAAAGTATGACTATTAAATAAAATAAGCCCACTAAATACAGCCTATATGAATCCACATCGGTACTTAAGTAATCTCATTAACCCATCTGCACTCACGTCGTCTCACATTCACACATCAAACGTACCCACACACTCCTACACAACGTAAATGTGGCACATACATATTATAATTAACTATAATTGTATTTAAATATTATTTTACAGATAGTTGTTCCGGCTCTGGGTGTTGTTTATGTGAGTTTATATGTTTGTAAACGCACCCACGATACAGGAAGAAAATTCCTAGTGTGGGGCAATGTTTAAAAAAAAAAAAAAAAAAAATCAGTTACTATTGAGTTGGATTGAATCGTATTGAGTTTTTTTGAATTGTATCGAATTGTTTTGAATTTGTATTGAATTGTATCGAATTTTATTGAATATGTTATTGAATTTGTATTGAATTGTATTACATTGTGTTGAATTTTGTTTATTTGAATTTTATCGAATTCAATTAGATATGGTTCAGCTAAATTTAAATTACTTAGATATTGGTTGAACTGATCGTGTAAGTTTAAATTACTTTTTTTTTATCGTCTATTGGCTTGCGATTGACCACTATCTCACCTGATGGTAAGCGATGATGTGGTCAACGGTGAAGCACGCTTGCCTAGAAACAACCTATTCACTCTTGACTTAAAGACCCCATGATTGTAGCTATCGGGAAACACAGACTCCGGCAGGGAATTTCACTCCTTAGCTGAACGCATAATGAAAGTGTCCCCAAAACGTTTTGTGCGTATGGATGGGATATCCACCATATACCGATGACGCATCGCCGTACGTCTGGTACTAATACTAATAATACTTTATACTTTAATATTAATATATTGATTCCCTATGTACAGGCTTGCCTAAGCTGGGAAATCAGCGAGTCTTAAACCCTCTATGCTACTTCGATGTTTGTAAGTGTGTTGCAAGTGTGAGGGTGGAGTAGGTGCCCAGGTTAGTTCCTAGCGCAGGGCTGAGTCTTGCTCTGCCCTCTGCTGCAGCTCACCTCATTCACCTACTTTATGTATGTGGTAGTAAGGATAATTATGTACTCAAATTTTTTTGTGATGAATAAATTGAATTAAATTGAATTGAAGCACTCAATCATGGCCTTCCGTAGAGACCGGATCTGAGGGCCAATAGCCCGTGCATCGGACACATAATCTCTTAGCTACAGTGCTGTCGTCTGCATACCCAAACGGTATTAGCAGAACGTTTATGTGGAACAAGAACAATGTTGCTGAGAGTACCGACCTCTGAAGGATCCCGGCATTGATCTGACCTCGTATTTCATCGGAGACCCATTCGCTTTATAATTTTGTACGTTACTGTACATTGAACGTATGCGTCGGACGAGTAAGGAAAGAGACGTGATACGGCTTGAGACAAATTGGGAAGCTAACTACATGTACAAAGTGACGTATTAGTGCAAGTGACCTATAAAGGTTCCCCTAGTCGATGGCTCGAACTATTTTGTGCGCGAGGTTAAAATTCATGCTATCTCATCCGATAACACGTGCGAAAGATAAAGATGCTGTGATGAGCAGTAAGAAGCTAGTTCACGTATGAATTAGTACTTTTGCAAATTTGTATCGAAATGGATGATGATTTAGGACGAAAACGAGCGCGCGAAATTTTATAAACAGACCTTTGGGAAACAGAGTCTATTTAATATGAAAAAACGACTGAATGTATATATCCAAAATAAAATTATTTGCATTGTTGAATTACTAATCTATCCCTGTATGGAGGGTATCCCTGTAAGGTACGTTTTGCAATTTTCCTTTTTTTTTACTATTTTATTTCCATACATACAACTCACATTTGTCCCCGTGGTGGTCTCCTGCAGCCTAATTGTGTAAATGAATTCGGCAAAGGAAACAATCTGGTTCTTTCCCAAAAACACACACAAACACAAAAAAGTTGAATCTTTATTCAACTTTACTCACACAATTAGGCTGCTGGGTCTCGTTCAATCCCGTGCCCGGTCTAGGGTTATATAGGGGGAAAATATATATAATAGTTTGGGATAACCAACGTGGTCCAGGTAGACTCGTTCCCAACCAAACTACTTCGCTGCGCTCGAAATATATACACAGACAAATGCACGGGCGAATCATAGTACCGCTCGCGGATCGCGAACGTAATTTCGGATAACGATTGGTTGGTTATATACCAATTTCAACAAAAACTTAATCAAGACCAACGCTTTTACGTCTAGCGATATCAATGACATTTTTACCAGTGTTGCCAACTTCAACCCAACCAAAAACTGTCAATATCGATGACAGCGAGTATTGCATCAAAATGACAAAAAAAAAAGACGAAACCATTATTGGTTTCGAACATCCACCCGCCTCGGACATAAGGATTTTTGTGTCCACCAATAAATGGGCAAGCGTGCTAAATTTGCCACTGCTCGCTTCAAAACCGAATCTCCGATCATGACCGCCGCAACTCTGGGGAACTCCGTCAGACCAACGATGCCAGAAACTTTGGGTCATCTGTTGGAGCAACTCAAAACGCGTCAATCGCGAAGATTTAGCTAACCTGAAGGGGTATTCCGGCAGGGCGTTGAGGGGCTGACCAATCAAAAAATGACCAGGGGTCAAAACTTCCAGGTCATTTGGGTCTTTGTAGATCGGACAGAGAGGTCGCGCAACATATAAACGACAAACAATACGTAATTGGGCTACTACTAGACATGACAAAAGCATACGACAAGGTCCTTTATGACATTTTACTCACAAAATTAATGCTTGCGGCGTCTGCATATTCGTGGTTCAAATCATATTTACATAATAGGACACAAATAGTACAAATTGAAAATTACGACCATGGAAAACATGAGATCAAAAACATTAGATCACAAGAAAAACAAATTACTTGTTCAATCCCACAAGGAAGTGTATTAGGATGCCCACTGTTTTTAATCTATATTAATGACCTTCCCAAAATATTAGACAAAGAAAACGTTTTACCAGTATTATTTGCAGACGATATTTCAATATTAATTAAGTGTGAAAATATAAATAACCCTACAAATACAAGACACCCTCCAGACTGTAGGTACTTGGCTCCAGATCCACAACTTGGAAATTAATAATAATAAAACTAAAATAATACAATTCAGATCATACAAAAAACCACCACTCAATCTAATAACAACATTTAGAAACACTAAAATAGAAGAAGGTAATACATTTAGCCTACTTGGTATAAATATTGACACACATTTTAACTGGAAATCACACATCGAACATATAAAAACAAAGCTATCAAGATTCTCCTACGCTCTTCTTCAAATTAAACAAAGCACTAACACACAAACAGCTATGGCTGCTTACTACGCATACGCATACTCATGGCTGCGATATGGCATCATGCTATGGGGAAATAGTGTTAACGTTAATTATCTATTCATAATGCAAAAGAAGTGTATAAAAATTCTAGCCCAAATAGATAGCACGGAGAGCTGCAAACCATACTTTATAAAATATCTGATCCTAACTCTGCCGTCAATATACATACTTGACATTTGCGTGTTTGTTTTTAAAAATATCGACAAGTTCACTAAAGTAGAAGATACGCACAACATCAACACACGCCATAAAAAGTGGTTATGCGCTCCATCCTCAAGAATTAAAATGTTAAGTGATAGCCCATATTATATGGCAATAAAAATATATAATAAGTTGCCCAACACGTTTAATACTGAAAAATCAGTAACAATATTCCAAGAAAGGCTAAAATTATACCTTATCCAAAAATGTTTCTACTCAGTAAAAGAATATTTAGAGTCCAGCTTAAAATAAAGATTTTATCTTTAGTGGCGATCTGACCTATACAAAAAATAAAATTTACTCTATCCTATTTAACTTCATACGAAATTATAATTATAATTTGTACTATCCGAAAAGGATGACATTGTTAATGCTTTATAATTGTATTAAATTCATTATTATTGACATTAAATTTTGAGATAACTATATTTTTATCAATTTAATTATAGTAATGTAAAATAGAATAATTCAGTAATGATAATGTTTAATGCATGCTAATTTAGAATGATAAGCACAGGAGAATGATAATTGCAATGCTTGTAAAAGGCTTAATTACTAGCATAATATAACACCAATATTACCACTTAGTTCGCAATAAACGTTTTGACTTTGACTTTGAGGACAGCCTCAATTTTACAAAATACCGTAACAAGTTCCTCAAATGTTAAAATAGTTTCACCAATAACATGGCGGAGATGCATTTTTGCTACTTTTACAACGGCTTCAAAAACGCCACCCCAATGTGAGTGTATGGTATGATGATTTTTTTTGTATATACTGTAAACCATTTAATTTGACCTTTATTCCCAAGACTATCTCCGTTAATAGTAACGCATCATTCGGTGATTGGGCAACCATTGGTATTCATAAAAGTTGAACACGGCTTTATGAGCTGTACGATGAAAGGACTTATGTAAACACTGCTGAATTTAATTTTTATGTTAGAAATCATTCATTTTTAGGGTTCCGTAGCCAAATGGCAAAAAACGGAACCCTTATAGATTCGTCATGTCTGTCTGTCTGTCTGTCTGTCCGTCCGTATGTCACAGCCACTTTTTTCCGAAACTATAAGAACTATGCTGTTGAAACTTGGTAAGTAGATGACTCTGTGAACCGCATTAAGATTTTCACACAAAAATAAAAATAAAACAATAAATTTTGGGGGTTCCCATACTTGAAACTAAAACTAAAAATATTTTTTTTCATCAAACCCATACGTGTGGGGTATCTATGGATAGGTCTTCAATAATCAATCAATGTGTCAGCCGTAAGATGATCATCCCCATCCTTGATAACATTATCCCTGTCATCCTTTATATACTTATTTCTCTATTTCCAGTGGTGTCTTCCCACAATCCTGGAAAGATGCCCAAATTATTCCTCTACCCAAAAAATCTCATTCTGCATCTTTTTCTGACTATCGTCCCATTTCTATTCTTCCTTTCCTAGCCAAAGTCCTTGAAAAACTTGTCCACCATCAACTCAGCACGTTCCTTACCAAACAAAATCTGCTTAATCCTTTCCAATCTGGTTTTCGACGCGGACACAGCACTACCTCAGCACTTGTTCACATTACGGACGATATCAGGTCAGGCATGGAAGTGGGCAAGTTAACGGTACTTGCTCTGCTTGATTTTAGCAATGCCTTCAATACCGTTGACTTCGACATTTTGCTTGGCGTCCTAAGCTCTTTTAACATATCTCCTCCGGTAATTGACTGGTTTCATAGTTACCTGTTTGGCCGCCGGCAGCGTATTTGCACTGATGAATCTTTCTCTTCTTGGTGTCACACCTCTGCCGGTGTGCCGCAGGGTGGCGTTTTATCTCCTCTTCTCTTCTCACTCTTTATTAATGCTATCACTCAACGACTTTCTTCTTTCTACCACCTGTATGCTGATGACCTCCAGATTTACACCCAAGCCCCTCTTGGAGAGTTACCTGATGCCATTGAGATGATTAATAAGGACCTGGCTCGAATAGGTGACTGGAGTGCTGAGTTTGGGCTGAGGATTAATCCGGCTAAGACTCAGGTGACTGTTGTTGGTAGTTCCTGGACTGTTTCTAGGATTGATTGGTCGACGCTTCCCCAGGTTTCTTTCAACAACACCATTATTCCTATAGCTAATACTGTGAAGAACTTGGGGATTTATATCGACAGCACTCTATCTTGGACCAAACAACTGCAGGAAGTCAGTCGAAAACTATTTGCCTCTGCGGGCTCCCTGAGACGTCTTCGGAATTTTCTTCCCATTGCCACTAAAATTGCGATAGCTCAATCTCTTCTTCTCCCTATCCTGGACTATGCTGATGCCAGCTATCTTGATCTCACCCAAGACCAATTGGATAAGCTTGAGCGACTTCAAAATCTCTGTATTAGATTTATATTTGGCTTGCGCAAATATGATCTTTTTTTTTTTTTTTTTTTTTTTTAAATAAATCGTTTATTTTGTAAAAACATTTGTTCTTAAACATTACAAGCCCACCAAACTGCGAGGCAGTTTATCGGCGGGATTAGCGCTCGTATAACAATTGGTTTAAACTTAAATATAAAATATAGGTATAAAACAATTCAATTCAGTGACGACGCGGGCTACCGCCGCACATTCGCAGGCGCGGTCGGCGCCAGCCCGCGCCGCCACCTAGGTACATATGGATAGCTATAGGCATAACAAACTCACAACAACACAACACAGGTGCGCGCGTCAGCGCTGTGACAGTGCTGATGCATCACAGGCAACGGCCACCCCATCAAGCAACACATCCATAAGTCTTCTTTTTAACTTTCCCTTGGCAATTCCACCATTTTCTCCTCTCAACCAATCAAGACTATTAAATACTGTGGGGATCAAATACTTATTGGTTCTCTTGCCGTAGTAATTTTTTGCTGGTGCTCGCAGGAACTTACGTTCTCTAACACTTCGAGTATTGTAAGTGTTCGTTTCATACATTTTATATTGATCGTTATAGAACTGCTCGAGAACCAGCAAGTACTTGACCTTCTCATGTACAGGAAGCACCTTACATATAACAAATAGTTTCTCATAATTCTCCTTACTCTCTCGCTTTATTTTAGGGTTAACAATATATTTTAAGAAACGTATTTGCAGTGATCTAATACTATTTAAATATGTTTTAAATGTACGGCCATACATATTTAGTCCATAGCTAATCAAAGACTCGGCTAGGGCAAAATAAATTACACGCAACGTTTTTCTACTCAACGGCGACTTCAAGACATAAAACTTACCCAAAACTGACCTAAGCTTTGCACACACTGTGTCAATCTGTGTCTTCCAGTTTATGTGGCGGTCCACCCACAGACCCAGATACCTAAATCTATTGACATACTCAAGCTTTTGACAAAAACAGTTGATATTCCCGACGTGCATGCACTCGTAAGTGTGGCCCACGATACCGATATCATCACTGCAGACCTTTTTTGCAGATCACGTTTCTGAATTTCGTAATAAGCTCAAATGGCTTCCTATTCGCCTTCGCCGGAATGCCCACATACTCTCTTTGCTTTATAATGTGCTCTTTAATCCTTTTACTCCTTTTTATCTTAAAGAACGTTTTCAGTTCCTCTGTGACACTCATTCTAAGTCCTTGAGATCATCGGAGAATTTAAAATTGAGTGTTCGTATGCATTCCACTTCCTTCTTTGACAAATCATTTACGATTCAAGCAGTTCGATTGTGGAATGTATTACCTATAGAAATAAGACGCGCTCAAACACTGCCAACATTTAAGAAAATGGTAAAGGAGCATTACCTTTCACTATAATTTTTTTTTTTTTTTTTCCTTTCTCGGTCATACATTCAATATTTATTAGTATATTAGATATGTTGTATAGTATTTACGTATTTTATGTTATTATGTATAAGTAAGTTATATTGTACACTGACAGCCCTCAATTCTTCACCTATCGTTCAGTCCATCCAAAGGTTGTCTGTAAGAGATTGCCCTGTGCGATAAGACCGCCCATTGTACACTTTGTTAGAAAATATTTGTTCTGTATGTATTTTATTTTTTTGTGGTGTACAATAAAGAATATAATAAATAAATAATAAATAATGATATAGAGGTTTCTAATATCATTTTTTTCTAAACTGAATAGTTGGTGCGAGAGACTCTTCCAAAGTGGTAAAATGTGTGTCCCCCCCCCTGTAACTTCTAAAATAAGAGAATGATAAAACTGAAAAAAATATATGATGTACATTACTATGTAAACTGCTAGCGAAAATTGGTTTGCACGATATCTAGTCAGTAGTTTTTTTTTAATACGTCATAAATCGTAAACCGCAATTTACCAAGTACGGAACCCTTCGTGCGCGAGTCCGACTCGCACTTGGCCGGTTTTTTTTTAATAGCTTTGTTGTTTGGCCAAGTCGCGTTATTTGAGTACGAAGATTAAAAACAGTAGTTTATCCCGGTCACATTACCTCGAGACCTGTAGCCTAATTGTGTAAGTGAATTCGGCAAAGGAAACAATCTGAATAAAGATTCAACTATTTTGTGTATGTGTGTGTTTTTGGGAAAGAACCAGATTGTTTCCGTTGCCGAATTTACTTACGCAATTAGGCTGCTGGCCTCGATCGTCACGTCGCGTTTGCGCTCTGATATGGTGCGCAAAACAAGTAGGTATCCTCTAGTAGGATATTATTATAAACAATAAGATTTCCAACAAAACAAATTATTGTGTTAATTAATTTAATGTAGGTAATATTATTATAATGATTCGCATTCCAGCGAGGTCTCGGGATATTAATGTGACCGGGTTTATAATGTTATTAAAACGACTTGGAATATTATTAATAGTGAAACGGGAAGATCTGGTAACCGAAATATTGACTGCAGCCTGTCTATTAATGACAACATCATAAAATCAGACTCACAAGTCGCAGTGGCCTTTGAAAATTTATTTTCAGATATTTCCCTTTCCATTACTAAATCCCTAAACTCATCACCTTCTGTTGCTGAGTTTTTGCTAAAAGAAAATGTTAACGTTAGCGATTCGGAATTTCTTTTTGAACATATTACTTGTACATCATTCAAACCTTACACACTTGACTGCGGATCTGTGGGGTCATTCTGTAGCAGTTGATAAGTCTATTATTGATATTGTCACACCTAGTTTAGCTATTATCTTTAATAATTGTATCGACTGTGGGAAGTTTCCTGACTTAATTAAAAATAGTAAAATAATACCTTTGTTTAAATCAGGTAGTACATCAGACCCTACAAATTATAGACCTATTTTAGTACTACCTAAGTACTAAGTAAAGTATTTAAGAAATCGGTTTTACAAAGGGTCGTTCAACTACTGTTGTGCTGTTGAGCTTTTAGGACATATTTATAATGCATGAGAAGATAAGTGCGATGCCTTGGGAATCTTTTGTGATTTGTCCAAGGCATTTGATTGTGTTTTTCATGTAACGCTAATCAGGAAACTCCGCCACTACGGGATCCGGAACAGCGCTCTGGATCTTCTTACTTCATACTTGAGTAATAGGATTCAGAGCGTTGACGTTAATGGAAATAGATCTCGGATTTATAGTAATAATGGGCGTCCCACAGGGCTCAATTCTTTGTCCTTTCTTGTTTCTTATTTATATTAATGACTTGCCTTACCTCGTAAAGGATAACCATGATATAGTGTTGTTTGGGAATGATATTTCACTTTTGTTTAAATTGAAACGTCAGCAGCTTGTTATTGATGTAAGTAGCGCGATCTCAAAAGTAGTTCACTGGTTCAATGTTAATAATTTACTTCTTAATGGATTAAAACCAAATGCATTAAGTTTACCCTACCTCTCGTTAGGTAGGTGAAAACTGATGTGTTGATAACGGGCGAAGAATTGAGGAGAAAAGAGGTGTTCGATCAATTTATAAATTAAGCCCGAGACACTCTCTCAGATTTTGAATTTAAGGAGATTAATGTAATGACTGTGCCCTCTCAGTATACTTATGAAAATCTTTTATATGACCATAAAAATATAAAATTGTTTAAAAAATACAGTGATGTCCATAACATAAATACTAGGAACAAACAAAAATTTGTAGTACCTACAACAAGGCTCAAGAAAATAGGAGGCTAGTTTAGATGTCAATGTGTACGCTTTTATAGTAAGCTTCCAAGCCACGTACAAGATCTAAGTTTTAATAAATTCAAATCATTCATTAAACGTAAGTTGTGCCAGAAAGCGTTTTATAACATTAAAGATTACGTTGAGGACAAAAAAGCTTGGGATTGAGCTGTTCCAATTAATTTATATTTTTTATATATTGCACCGTTTATTTTTATTTTTGTTTGATTTAGTTTTTTTTTTTTGGCTTTCTTACAGTGACAAGAATATTTAATTTTTAAAGTATTGTAACACAACAACAATGGCGTCGCGTCAAGACGACTCCTGCGCGGGCCGAACCAACGCGTGCTACCCGCTTGCCCCAACACACGCGCCGGCGCGTCTTTTGGCGCATATAAAAGACCCAAGCCAGGGCTAAGAAGGCAGTCTGCGTCACAGATTACTGATATGTAGCTAGCTAGTCTGCGTTCGGTACGGTTCGGGAGCATACACCACACTGAGTTAGGTCAGTCACCTCTTGCCCCCGCATCTTATTGGATACGGGCTTAGCAGCGTATTGTGTCTTTTGCTCCTTGTGCTGACTTCGTTAGCGAAACCACACAAAAGGCTCATAATACGCAACGCTGCCGCACTGTTAGGAACTTAGGACTTTAGCTTAGGACATAACTATTTTATTGTAAAAATAGAGTCAGTTAATTTTATAAATGTACGGTCTCAACACCGTACATTTTTCTGCATACTGGCAACCTACTTTAGGCCAACGATGTGCGTCATAATTTGACCGTATAAAACATCACAACAGAGCAACCAACGTGGATAGTGATCTTATAGCCGTGTTGCTACCAAACCAAGAGAATGAAATAGTCGCCTTCCATCTGAGTTATACTGTAAGTCACTTAACTGAAATGTATTTAACTAGTGGATCTAACTGTGACGTGTTTCTCTCCAACCAACTAACGTCGAATCAGTGTACGGACTTACAACCCGTACATTAAATGGTCCTTCGAGCCTTTGTGTATCTTAGTGTGTTTGTGTCTCTTGTTACGGTAGCGAATCGGTTCATCGGTCTCCCAGAAGAGGGTCGCCCCAGTTGGATTGAGAAGGCGCACATACCTAACCAGAGTACAGGCACATTGAGTACCGGAACCAAACTACAACTATTGGAGGAGCTTTCAACAACTAGAAGTGCCTTCAACAACTAACTACAACTGCTGGAAGTGTCTCCGACAACTAGGAGAGCTTCAAACTACGGGAAGTGACTCCAACAACTAAGAGAGCTTCAAACTACGGGAAGTGTCTCCGACAACTAGGAGAGCTTTCTAAAAACTGTAAGTGTCTCCGACAACTAGGAGAGCTTCGAACAATAATCTGGAACTAACTACTGGAGAGACTTTGACTACTAGAAGTTCCTCCAGCGACTGCCTACAACTACGGGAAGTGTCTTCAACTACTGAAACTAACAAGAACTACTAGAGGAGTCTTCGACCACAAGGACCTTCAAAACCTGTTCAGAAAACTACTTTGTGAACTACAAGGAAGCAATCGTCTACAATCAAGATGAATAAGCTAGCGCTACAATCAACATGTTTTGATAACATAAAACATTATGCACCAACTACAACAAGGACAGCAAGAGCAGAAAAACACAGGAGTACTTGAACAAGCGGCTGTCCTCGCTAGAAGCTCAATGGATGGATTTCAATGCATGACATACATTACTGTTGCAAGAAATCGAAGATAAAAACATACACTACTTTGCAGAAGATGTCTATGGTAAAACCAAGAACATGTTCGAAGCAACGAAAGCAGACATTTTAAAAATGTTGCAAACTACTGAAGAAAAGGTCAAGTTCGACCTAACAGACTTGTCGGGAGAACCTAATGAGAAAACGAAGACGTTGCTGACTAAACAGGAATGCAACTTCAAGGCCATCGATAGGGCTATGGCTAAAATTGATGTAGAAGCCATAGATGAAAAAAGGGAACTTGACGATCACTTGTCAATCTTGAAGTCAAAGTGGGATGCTATAGACAAAACGCATTGGGAGCTGGAAGCGATACTTAAAGGCTCCAACTCTAACTACAACAACATGTTCGTCACTACTGAAGAGAAGTACGACGAGCTAAGAAAAACCTTAAGCCGTAAGATTTGGTCGACTGCGCACTACGAAAGGTCGGCGCCAAAAATTGAGGTTCCTGAATTCTCGGGTAACTACACCCAATGGATTTCCTTCAAGGATCTCTTTATGGAAACCATACACAACAACCCGAGGATTAACAAAGCGCAAAAGATGCAACATCTGAAAACGAGGTTGAGAGGCGAAGCTGAACGATTGGCGCAACATTTGAGTATCAGTGCAGAAAACTACACATCTTGTTGGGAGATACTGACTCAGCGCTTCGACAATCGGAGACTGCAATGCACGTCATTTCTAAACATCATGCTCAACCTGCCCGTCATCCAACAACCCGACAGCTTCAACCTCAAGAAGATGCATGACGTTATAACAGAATGTTTGAACGGACTAGCAAACATCGGTTTAGACATCGCAACTTGGGACCCAATTATAGTACACTTGATGTCGCAGAAACTCGACACTACTTCATACGGTGAGTACACAAAGGAGCTGCGGGATCCGAGGGATGTGCCAAACTTGAACGAGCTGTTAGACTTCCTGGAAAACAAATTCATGGCTTACGAAACCATGAAGAACACGAAAAAGGAAGCACCTAACCAACGCCAGCAGGTCGCGACTAGGGCATTCAACAAACATCATCCTGCAAGACTGCACAACTACGACCAGCAAAAATCCTTCAAGAAAACATACCATACGGCATACGGTCATTGCCCTAACTGTGACGGAAATCACGTGCTGATGAACTGCCCAAAGTTCATCAACATGGACTCATTTCAACGTAATGACACAGCTTCGAAATTGCACGTGTGTAAAAACTGCCTATACAGTCATGGCAACACAAACTGCGCATCATCAAAAACATGCAAATAATGCAATAGGAAGCATCACACCTTATTGCACAACGCTGACAAGGGAAATAATACCAACTCGTCGAATACAGAAAGAAACAACAAAAATCCAGGTCTCTAAGGTCGACTAAGCACATTCACGAGTAAACAAACTTCCAACCATGTTTCAACTAACGAGATGGAGATCTTTCTAACTACGGTGCAGCTTAAGATAAAATCTGCTAACGGAGACTATATGACGCCTCGAGCACTACTAGACCAAGGCTCACAAGTTAACTTAATAACTGAGAACGCCGCACAGATGCTACGACTACCAAGGAAACGGCTGAATGCAACTATAACGGGAGTAGGAGCAGCACCTGGAAGCTGCAAAGGGCGGCTTCAACTTACCTGCAAGTCTATTCACTCGGACTATGCATTCGAAACACAGGCACTTATCTTAAGCAAACTTACGAACAATTTACCTAACTCATCGTTCGAGAAGGCTAACTGGCCGCACATAGAAAACCTGAAACTTGCTGATCCGGAATTCAACGTATCAAGCCCTATAGATCTACTACTTGGGGCAGACGTGTATTCCGACATCATCCTCGACGGGGTCTTGAAAGGCAGTCAACAGTCTCCTGTAGCGCAACAGACGCACTTAGGCTGGATCCTATGTGGCAAACTGAAAACTTTCAACTGTCACATGACACTGGTCGACCTAAGCGAATTGACTAAATTCTGGGAGAACGAAGACATAACTAGCGGCAACCATGACATGATGCCGAAAGATGATCAGTGTGAAGAATACTACAGCAGGACAGTACAACGAGATGCAGACAACAAATACATTGTTAAGATGCCGACGAGCCCCGAGTTGCAAGACAAACTCGGGAAATCAAGGTCAATCGCTGTCTCGCAATTTCTTCAATTAGAAAAACGCCTGGAGAAGAACAACAAACTTGCAACAATGTATCGGGACTTCATCAGAGAATATATGCAACTACAGCATATGAAGCCGGCATCTCCACCATCAACTACCGTCCCTGAATGCTACCTTCCACATCATGGTGTTTTGCGAGAACAATCAACTACGACCAAACTAAGAGTTGTTTTTAACGCCTCGCAAAGGACAACAACAGGGCACAGCTTAAATAGCTTAATGGAAAAGGGTCCAAATCTACAGAAGGACATTCAAAACCTTATACTAAAGTGGAGGACCTACAAGTACGCTTTCACCGCTGACATAGAGAAGATGTACCGATGCATCTGGATAGCTGAAGATCAACAACCACTACAGAAGATAATATGGCGCAACTCTCCTGCTGAAAGATTACAAGAATATCAACTTTGCACCGTGACATATGGAACCAAGTCCGCACCATGGCTGGCCATGAGAAGTTTGAAACAGTTAGCCCTGGATGACGGTCACAAATATCCAGATGCCGCCAAGATCCTGCTCAACGAGTTCTACGTGGATGACGTAATTAGCGGTCACTACTGTCTAGAAAAAGCAAAAGACCTACAGAGTTCCCTTATCAATCTACTAAACGGCGGCGGCATGAACTTACGCAAGTGGACAGCTAACCACCCCGCACTGCTAGAGAGTTTAGATGAGGATCAAATATCAACTAAAGGAATATTTGATTTCAAAACTGAGGACTCAACTAAAACGCTCGGACTCGGCTGGAACCCAAACCTCGACACGTTCATGTTTAACTGGAGTCTGGAAGAAAAATCAAAGGGTCGGACCACGAAAAGGCACTTACTGTCCGAAATATCGAAACTATACGATCCTTTGGGCTGGTTGGCTCCCATAACAGTGTCGGCAAAATTATTATTTCAAAGGGTATGGAACAGCAAACTTGCATGGGATGAAGAACTACCGAGTGGCATACTAAACGAGTGGGTCAAAATGAAAACTGAACTTCCAGATGCAAGAAAAATCAAACTAAACAGATGGATTGGGGCACGACAATCAATAGAGTTACTGGGATTCTGCGACGCAAGTGAAAAGGCGTACGCGTGTGTCATATACAGCCGAGTTAGGAACGAGAAAGATACACCGACTGTAACTTTACTTGTCGCTAAAACAAGGGTTGCGCCTCTATCACAAAAAACTACGTTGCCCCGATTGGAACTATGTGGTGCACTACTGCTGTCTAAACTTATGGCAAAAACTGCTGCAGCTCTATCTGGATACACTTTGTCCGTACAAGCATGGTGTGACTCTCAAGTGGTCTTAGCATGGCTGCAGGGAGATGCATCAAGATGGGATAGATACGTGTCCAACAGAGTTGAGAAAATAAAACAAGTCATTCCTTCTGCCAAGTGGCGCTACGTAAAATCGGCACAAAACCCTGCTGACTGTGCATCTAGAGGAATGATGCCGAGTAAACTCATAAACTTCGAGCTCTGGTGGAATGGTCCGGCTTTCCTGATAGAGGAAGAAGAAGAATCAGACCTCATGAAAAACTCCACATGTTTGTTTACAACCAACCAGGAAAGGATCAACTTAGCAGCGGCAACCTTAGAAGAGGCATAAAAAAACAATGAACATTTTATAAATATCCTGTTACACAAACATAGCTCATTGATGCAAGTAATTCGAGTAACGGCTCAGGTGCTGCGCTTTATCGCGACGGCACGCTCCAAGATGAAACCTGAAACCACCTACCTTACAGTCAGCGAACTCAAGTCAGCAGCTGACCGAATAATTACATATGCGCAAACTACAGAGTTGCAAAATGAATGTAAACAACTTAAGGCAAATGGAACTGTAAACAACAAGAGTACTATATACAAACTTAACCCCTACATGGATGAAAAAGGGATTATAAGAGTCGGTGGAAGACTGAAGGACTCTGACTTGCCCTTCGAGATGAAGCACCCGATAATCCTTCCACGAAAGGGACGACTAACTCAGCTCATAATCGAACAAGCGCATCTGAAAACACTTCATGGAGGTGCGCGGCTGACATTGGCTCAAATCCGACAGCGCTACTGGATTGTTGGAAGCAACAGAGCTGTGAAAACTCAACTGCGACATTGCGTGCGATGTCACCGCTATAAACCAACCGATAGCTACCAGCTTATGGCGGATTTACCTCAACAAAGGGCAACCCCATCCCGACCTTTTACACATACTGGGATAGACTTCACTGGACACGTGTATGTCAAACTGAACAAGGGAAGGGGAGTAAAAACCACAAAAGGATACATCGCTGTCTTTGTGTGCATGGCTACTAAAGCAGTGCACATTGAACTGGTGTCTGACTTAAGCACCGAAACCTTCATCGCCGCTTTCCAGCGCATGTGCGCTAGACGCGGTACACCTCAACACGTATACTCAGACTGTGGCACTAACTTCATTGGAGCTTCAAAGATGTTGCGCAATGAATATCAACAGTTCCAACAAGAGCTCTCGCCGGTGTTCTTCCATGAGATCGGTAAAATGGAGGTAGAATGGCACTTCAACGCTCCTGCATGGCCGAGCACTGGAGGTTTATGGGAAGCGGCCGTTAAATAGATGAAACATCATCTTCACCGGGTACTGGGAGATCAAAAACTTACTTTCGAGGAGTTTACTACTCTACTGGCAAAAATAGAAGCCTGTATGAACTCAAGACCCCTCTGCCCGCTCACTGAAGATCCCGAGGAATTTCAGAATTACCTAACACCCGGTCATTTCCTCACTGGAAGCCCCACGATGTCACTTCCAATCTCAAGCCACTCTGACGAAAAGTACGTCAACCTTTTTTTTTTTTTTTTTTTTTTTTTTGATCTCGCTGGGAAAAAATGCATTACGCATACCCGCCCATTGGGGGAATGGGGACGGGCTATGTGGGACTCCCCGGAAAGTTCCGGTGTACCCACTAAAATAACCCAGCGGCACTCCCGCATCGTCTCTGAGTGGAGGAGGACTGGGAAACTGGCACAGCCTTTACGTCCAGTCCTCCGCCGACGACCGCCCGCCTTTACAGCGGGGCCTTCACGCCCCTCCCTTAGTGGAGGGGCCCGGGAATGACCACGTGCTCGGCCATTCCCGCCCGTCGAGGGTGGTGACTAGTGCAATGCAGACGAGAGGCGCCCCCGCGCCTGTCGCCCGCTAGTCACCACCAGGAGGTGGGAGGAGACGATTGAACAACCGCCTTCTCCCACCCCTTCTTCGCCTGCGGAGCGGTGGCGCGAGAGGATCGTCCTCTCGCGCACGCTCCGCCACCTCCTTTTGCGACATCACGACCTCGCAAAAGGAGGCAACCGCGGCCCAGGCCTCCTCACTCCCCAGCATGGAATTGACCACACTGGGAAGCGAGAGGTCCTGCCCGATAACACTATTTAGGGCACGACGCAGCTCTGTCCAGGCTGGGCACACCTCAAGGGTGTGCTGCGCCGTGTCTTCCTCCGCGCCGCAGTCGTGGCACGCCGGGGTTTCCTCCCTCCGGATCCGGTGCAGGTGCGTTCCGAAACAACCATGTCCGGACAACACCTGCACCAAACGGAATGAGAGGAAACCGTGGGGACGCTCGAGCCAGCCCTGCAAGACTGGACCGAGCGCGTCCAACGTCCGGCGGCCAAAGGTGGCGGTGGCGAGGTCCTCCGTCCAGTGGACGACTATCGCGTCCCTCGCCTCCCGCCGCACGGCCTCCCGCTCTTCCGCGGCGGGGCGCTCCCCGAGCGCCTTCCGCCGCGCAAAAGTACGTCAACCTACGTCAACGTTGGCAGCTAACGGAACACATGCTGCACCAATTTTGGAAGAGCTGGTCAAGTGACTATCTAACTCAACTTCAGACCAGGGGAAAATGGAACAAACCGAAAAAGAACATCCAGGAAGGCGATATAGTCCTAATCAAGGACAACAACTTGCCACCAGGAAAATGGGCCATGGGGCGCGTACTCGAACTGCATCCCGGTCCTGATGGTTATGTTCGAGTGACCACGGTGAAAACCCAAACTGGAGTCATTAAACGACCCATAGTGAAACTTTCGCCTCTACCCATTGACACGACGGGCAACGAAAGTGACGAAAACTGCAAGACGGAGCTAGAAAAGCATGATGGAACAAAAAAGCCTATCAAAACAATACAATCTGGCGCAAGAAAATGTCTTACAAACATTTTAATGTGTGTATTCACAATGTTGATACTTGTTAATGAATCATATGGTTCGCAACAAAGGTCAGGCACTCAAATTACTAGCCTGGAACCCGAGCGACCGATTTATTATGACACCATAGGCAAAATTGAACTCATACATGATGAATGGACTTTGCTTACGTACTACAACCTAACTACTTACTGGCAAGGCGTTCAACATATTGAGAAATATGTCAACGGGGTAAACGAACTTTGCCAAAAGATCCATCAAAGTTATTGCCAAGCTACGACGGATCAACTCTTGCACGAGATGGAGCTACTAAACTTCTATGACACAATCCTGCTGGCTCCCCACAAGCATTTATCTGTGCGCAAGAAGCGCGGCTTGATCGACGGAGTAGGCATGGTAGCCAACAGCTTATTCGGCGTCTTAGACCAGAAGTTTGCTGAAAAATATCACAGAGATATTAATGCCATACAAAACAACGAAAATTATCTGCGCGAACTCGCAAAAAATCAAACTTCGATCATGCAACTGCAAAATGACGTGTTGAAGAAAAACTATGAAAACATCAAACTGCAATGTAAGATGATTGAACTCTTCATGGCAGAAACTAAGACGAATCTGGGCAGCATTGAAACAGAAATACAAATAATGATGGCCACAAGCTACTTCAACTCTGCTTCGCTCACAGCATCGCTATTACTACAAAATCTCAAAGAGATACAAACCATGCTTTTGAACACTCTCACTAACGTCTACAGTGGACATATGGACGTACACTTAATAACACCAGCCAGTCTAGTAAGGCAACTAGAAGATATATCCGGCAGATTGCCGAGGACACTGTCACTGCCGACGGAGAACCTTAGAGAAGACATCAAGGAGATTTACAAGCTGATGTATGTGAAAGCACGCATAACAAAGAACTACTTCATGTTTGAAGCCCATATCCCATTAATTTCGGATGAGGATTTTACCTACTATCGAGCCATAGCCATACCATTTAAAACAGAGTCAAACTACAAAATGATGATGTTAACTTCACCATACATTGCCGTGAACTTTGAGAAGAACTCCTACATCTCATTAAAAGAAGAAGACTTTAAGCAATGCACCAAAAAACAAAAGGACAACTACATTTGCAAAGCAAATATGCCAGTGTTCAACCTTCAAAACAAGAATACACCTTGCGAAGCAAAATTACTGGGTCATCGGACAACTGCGTCACCGTGTGACGTGCACAGCGTGTCATGCGAGGAGACATGGATCAAGTTGCAAGCATCAAACAGCTGGCTGGTTATTTGCTGCGGGACGTGCGAATTACGTACTGTTTGTTAAAATGACGTAATACCGCTAAGTATCAGAACGGCGGCAATCATAACTTTGGGTCAAGGATGCGTTCTGCGCTCAAAGGAACTTACCATCGCTTCGCACAATCTGTACAACAGCAACCTCAACGTGAACTATGACATGCGTGTTCCAAATTTGGAAAGAAAAACGAATTTGAGGAAATAGACGAGAAGCTGCGATTCCAACGAGAGAACGAGCCGAAACTACCATCAACCATCACGGATCATGACGTACACCATTACACAATCTGCTATATTTTACTAACAATTGCTGTCGTCACGTTCCTGTGGGTCATGATAAAGAAATACTGCTCACGGCTCAGGAAGCAATTGCCGACAAACACAGCGCAAACGCAAGAAAACATCGAGCTTCAACCTATGGGACAGCAGCCGGCCAACAGCAGACTTCCAGAAAACCAGCAGGCGGCCACGGACTACTGCCATCCTAAATCACAAGACAACATTGCGTTTAACTTTGATTAATTTGTAATGTATGTGCGTAACTATGTACAGGCGACTCTTTCTCTCTTTCTACACTAATCTTAACTACTTTTGGGGGTTGCCAATATGTACGGTCTCAACACCGTACATTTTTCTGCATACTGGCAACCTACTTTAGGCCAACGATGTGCGTCATAATTTGACCGTATAAAACATCACAACAAAGCAACCAACGTAGATAATTACGTGGGCTACAACCGGAGGATCAAAAAAAAAGCAAAGGTTATTTAATAGAATTTAATTATACTAAAAGTTACAAGTTAATTATTTCTAAAAGATTGACAATGATCGAAGTGTGAATCAAAAGTGAATCTGGGTCCGCGTTTCCGATATTGCGAAACCTCTGTTGTCGTCGTCGCGCGGCACGCTCCTGCTGATGCTGCACTGCGTGGTCGAGCCGTGTGCAGTGTTGATTTGGGTCGATGCTGTCTCGGCGATCCTCATAGATTAGCACCGCGTAACACCTCCCCCCGAAGAGCAGCCACCACCGATGATTTTCGTAGTAAATTGAGGTGGGGGTTGGTTGCAGCTTATCCTCTCTTTAGGTTCTGGAAGAGCGTAAATTCTTTCTGGACGCCTTGGGTGACATTGTGGTTCCTCGTCTGGAGTCTTCTTGGCTTTTGACCAGTACCGTCGGTAGATAAAGTAACCCATGAGTGCACATGCACCGGTTAGTGCTATGTACATTGGAATCGTAGTGTGGTAGATTCCGTAGTCGTTCGTCGCTGGAATATGTGGCTGTTGTTGCATTATCTTCATATTGGCTGCATGTAGGTGGTCCAAGTTTATTGAGTTCAGTTTTAGTGTCGGGACTGGAGGCTGATTGTCTACGTCTTCTACAGGTAGGTCCATAATCTTCAATACGTGACCCTTCAGACGATTTTTCTTATTGGCGATAGTGATCTGTGGTGTCTCTATGTAACAGTCCTGCGGTATGGTGAGTAAGTAACTTCCTTGAACTTCTTTGTACAGGTCTTGTCCACAAGAGAGATGAACCTTCGTGGGAACCGGGAAGCTGATGGTGTAGTGTCTGTCGTCAAGTTCCTCGTACGCTGGCTGGTCCAAGGTGATAGCGACAGGTTTGCATTTAGAACTTTTCTTTTGCGTGTTGATGAGTTCGTGTATGCAATCTTGTGAGAAATGGCTCTGTAGACTTCGTTTCTCCTCGCATATGAACCACTTGTTGGTCTTCGGGCATTCAGCCTCTATGTTCTTAGAATCTTTCTGGAAGGTGGCTAGGAAAGGAGAGGATGGAATGAGGACTTCGTGATATTTGTTAGGTATTATTGATAACTTATATAGATCGTATGTTTGCGGTAGAAATATTGGAAACTTATATACTATAACTATATTATTTCTCGTATAATATGAACCTAACTTAATTATATTATAATATTCTCTTATATCTATGTCTACTATTTCCTCCCTGCTATATAAACTTGTTAATTTATTTAGTATAGCGCGTATTTCGTCTATGCTGAGAATAGAATGATGCATTGTAGAGGTCTTTATAAATGCTAGAACATTCTGTAGCCGGTTTAGTTCCTGTGAAATTGCATCTACGTTGTCGCTGAGGATAATAAGTATTTGGGCTAAATGTGCGTACTTTATCAAATCATTATCTTTATCTGCGTTGCTTTCGTTAATTCTATTTAGTAGGGCTGCTATTTTTCCCTGGTTATCTGCAATATCGTCGATCATTTTAGAGTATTGAGCGGACATCTCTTTTGTTAGACTAACATGCTGGTTGAATTAAGTAACTAATTTGTGTTCATCGTTTTCGAGAGATTTTATAGCTTGATTATAATGTAATGCGTCAGTATAATCTAAATTTCCTGTAATGCTTTTCACAACACTACCGAGGCCATCTATGAGCCCTCTTTTTATACGAGTTATCTCGAAGGACTTTAATTGTTCGGATACGCTATTGAGTTTGGATCTTAGATAGTCTATATGAGGCTGGAATAATGATTTGGTTTGGTTATTAAGATTAGGGCTGCTGGTTAGTAGTTGGCTATCAATAGAGTTTATTTTATCTTGTAAAGTGTCTAAATTAACGTATTGTATGAAGGAATGGTGGTGTGATAAGATCTTAGCTGGGCCTAATTTAAAGGGTACAATCCCGGGTCCATCGTCCAGGCTCTCAAGTCTTATTTCTTGAGACAGAGATGTTCGCAGAAACAGGTGCAGGATCAGGAGCTTCCTGCAACAATCGGGCGGTTTTAGGAACCCTTTTTAGCCTGGACTTCGCAACAGGACCGCGTTTCTTCCTTGTATAGATGTGGATAGGGAGGTCCGCCATAACAACGTCATGAGTGTATCGAGGAGCTAATTTTTGCCTGGAAGCAAATGGATTCTTTACAAAAATCTGTTGTTCAGGTGGGTAGTCGACTTCTGGTTCGCGTTGAAGGTTACGACTATCAGTAGACTCCTTGCGGGTTTCGATACATAGCTCGTGAATTGCATTATATGCAGTAGTCATTTTCTCTTTATGACTAGTCATATACTGCTGTAGCAAATGAGCGGATAAATCTAAGTCGAAGGAATCGCGGGGATCAAAATGTCCGGTAATAACTTCGATAGGTTTACATTTTGTGAAACTATGGATACTGCTATTGTAAGCTACGAGGGCGTAGGGCATGAGGTTAGTCACGGATTCACCTTTTTGACTAAATTTAAGGATGCGAAGGTGCTCTAATATGGTAGCGTGGAATCTCTCAACTATACCATTTTCATTCGGGGTATGTGGTGCTACCTTATGGTGTTGAATCTTGTGTAACCTTGTGAATTCTGCAATTAGTTGGTTAGTAAACTCTGTCCCGTTATCAGTAACGATGGTAGATGGTATTCCATGGTGAGTGCAGAAGCTAAGAAATGCTTGTACTACACTTATAGCTGTTCCATCTCTTAAGTAATAAGCCTGAGCATACTTTGAAAAGGAGTCTACTAACGTTAGGAACTTTTCGCTTTGAATAGTTAATAGATCGAGGTGTACTATTTCAAATGGTTTACTTGCTGGTGGAACTACTTTAAATTGTTGTTTGGTTGGATTGCGGTCGTACTTTGCCTGGCCGCAAATAGTACATTCATTAATAAATTTCGTTATATGTTCGCGCATTTTCGGCCAGTAGTACTTGTGAGATAGAGCTAAGTAAGTTTCGTTAATACCCCTGTGGTTAGTTTTCCCATCATGATGCTTGTTAATAATTTCCTGTTGCCTCAAGTACTCTCTAACGTTATCCAATTCCTTTTTGGTTAACGTTAAGTTCATTGATGAATTTTTAAAGTTCTTTTGAATAATGGGAATTATTGAGTACATGCCTAAAGTTGGATTTATTAATAGCCCTGTTTTAATTTTAGGATGGACGTATTCTTTTATCGCATTAACTACTTCCTCCTCTAGATTTGATTCTGACACCTGAATGTTAATTCGTGTGTGGGTGTCAAAGGGTTTAGTTACAATTGTTCGACCCTTTAAATCTCCTACTATATTAAAAATAATCTGTTTCGTAAACTTGTTTAATGGATCGTCAGAAATGGGAACCTCTAGGATGGGGTTCTCATTATCTGTGTGGACTGTAGCGGTACCCGAGTCATCCGCGGGTTCCGTAGCCGTAATGGTTCTAGAGTCATCAAGGGCAGGATTATTTTCTGTAGGGTTAGCTACAATAGACATTAGTTCTTCATTATTAATTTCAAGCCGTGATAAAGCATCCGCATTAGTATTGCATTTACCCTGTTTGTATTCTATTGAAAAATCAAATTCACTCAGTTTTAGCCGCCATCTTGTGAGTCTCGAATTGGGTTCCTTCAAGTTCATGATCCATTGAAGGGGCTTATGGTCGGTAATTATTTTGAATCTTCTACCGAATAAGTATGGCCTAAAATATTTGGTGGCCCAAACGATTGCTAACAATTCCTTTTCAATGGTACTGTAATTTAACTCGCTAGAGTTTAAAGTACGTGAAGCGTACGCTATGGGTTTATCTGAGCCTATTACTCCCTGGGATAGGACGGCGCCGATCGCAACGTTAGATGCGTCGGTTGTTAGAATGAACTCTTTATTGAAATCTGGATATTGCAGAATAGGGTCGTTAGTAAGGAGTTTTTTACAGTGCTCAAAGCAATTAATGTATTTTTGATCCAAAGTTATTTTGCTACCCTTTTTTAGACATTGAGTTAGTGGTTTAGTTAATTTAGCAAAATCCGGGATGAATTTCCTATAATAGCCGATCAGGCCGAGAAAACGTTTGATGTCTGTTGCTGTTTTAGGAAGAGGGTAGTTTTCTATGGCTTTAATTTTGTCTGGATTTGGCTTGACACCTTCGTTGCAAATGATGTGGCCTAGAAAGCTAGTTTCTAACTTTAAAAATTCGGACTTTTCCATTTGAATTTTAAAGTTAGATTCTCGCAATCTTTTAAATACTTTTTCCAGGTTATTAATATGCTCCTGCAGGGATGTACTGAAAACTACAATGTCATCCAAATATACCAGACAGATGTGGTTTAGGTCTCTAAGGATATTATCCATAACCCTTTGAAATGTAGATGGAGAATTTTTAAGCCCCATCGGCATTCTAAGGAATTCATAATGGCCATTTTCCACATTGAACGCCGTTTTGTGTATATCTTCAGGGTTCATTTCGACTTGATAGAACCCGCTGGCCAAATCCAGGGTACTAAAATATTGGCATTTACCTAATTTGTCTAATACGTCTGTAATGTTAGGTATGGGATACTTGTCATCAATCGTTTTCTCGTTGACTTTTCGGAAATCCACGACAAGTCGCCATTTAACCTTGCCAGAAGCATCCGCCTTTTTGGGTACGATCCAAATAGGGGAACTCCAGGCCGAATCTGATGGTCGTATTATATTTTGATCAAGCATTTTACCTATTTGATCTCTGACTTCTTGTCTGTGGACATAGGGATATCTATAAGTTTTAGTGTGTACTGGAATTTCATCAGTTGTTCGGATGCTATGTTTTACTTTATTTGTGAATGTCAATGATTCGCCTTCGAGATAAAAGACGTCGGCATAGTTCGCACAGAGGTTTTTTAAGTTAGCAAGTTCCTCTGGGTTTAAATGTTCCGTTCTAAGACGAGAAAGTACGGCATTAACACGATCTGATTGAATTGCAGTATCTTCAACTTCAATGTTAAATAACTGGGCTTCTACGGGGCGGTCCATTGAAAAGATGATGTCGTTACACGTTGGGTTAGTGATCTCCACCCAGCCACGGTTATTTTTTACACTAGTTATGCAGTTTGAAATTAAGCAACTAGAGATGACCTGATCCTCGATCATTACTTCACCGTCCAACGTATTAATAGGTACTCTAACTAACTTGGATGAATTAGCTGATATTATATCCTCGTACAAATTGGCATTGCGTGAATCATACATCTGTATAGGTAGTTGTGCATTCTGGGTTATTAGTAATTTACGGTTAAGATCGATTTTACTTCCCCAATTTTCAAGCAAATCAAAGCCTAGGAGTCCGTCGAAGTAATCATGAAATTTGTAAACGAATAATGTAACATCTGAATGTTCGTTTAATTCTGAAAAGCATGGCAAAGTAATGGAATAGTCATTCTTAGACGTCCCGTGAACATTTGTTACTTCGAATGGCTCATAGTTTAGTGGCATATGGTTAAAATATTTGCTTACGGCTTCTGGGCTTATAAACGATTGATTAGCTCCCGTATCAATTAGTAACTTAAGTGGTGGATCCTGGATCTGAATAAACCCGAGTTGCCTCTGTATATGAAAGTTGAGCTCTATTTTGGTTTTTCTAATTTGGATACCTTCTGAAAATTTTCAGTAGGTTGGGTATCTTGGTCTACCTCTTTTACCGAAGGAGTGTCGTGGTAGGGATGTGAATCCTCATAATATCCAGGTTCGGGGTACTGTTCGTTGGTATAATAGCAATCTTGTTCGTAATCGGCATAGTACCAATTACTATAATCATAGTCGTAGTCTAAGTCGTTGAAATTAATCTCGCGTGTCCTGAAATGGTTGTTCGGAGGTGGATTACCATACTGTCTCCAATCGTGACCTGAGGGTGGCAAGGTTTTGGGCACAAGAGGACTGACGCCGCTCATTGGCTTAGGCGCGTTATTATAACTTGATTGTGGTTGTGACTGAGGTCTAGGAGGCATTTTCAAAACGTTACTTTGCGGGTGATAATCTGGCAAGGGGGCGCGCATCATTTGTTGTGTACGAGTTAAGCCACGGGGTTGCTGTTGCGTAGGCATGCTAGGTCTCCATCCTTGAACATAAGGCTGCATTGACTGCTGTCGCTGCGGGCCAGGCGTACCTATTGAACGCAAATTGTTTCGATGGTCCAGGCATGACAGGAACGTTAAAAGGGTTTACTTTGGGGGTGAAATTGTTCAAGGGTAAATGATGATTTGGGTGCGGTTGAACCCAGTCCTTTCTACTGGGTCCTCCCTCATTGCGGTGTTGCAGGTAAAGCGTGTTTAGTTCATCTTGCACGTATTCCAATGCCTTTTCCATGGACTCTGGGCGCATGCAACGTATTCTAGAGCCTAGGGGGTCTTTTAGACCCCTCAGATAAGCTTGAAGGGTTAACTTTTTATATAGCAATCGTTTAGCCTCAATAGTGGTGTTAACTGTCTCGTGAAGCGAGATATAAGTCATTATGGTGCTAAATAAATTTTGACACCTTTCATAGAATTCTTGAGGGCTACTGGAACCCTGGGTTTGCAAGGATAAGTCGCTGTATAAAGCGGTCTCATCTCGATGGTCAGCAAAGTTATTGATCAGAGCGGATCGAATACCCTGCCAGGTATCCGGGATACCATTGGAATTAATATGCCTAGCAGCGGGTCCCGTAATCTTATTCAAAATTCCGTTAAGGAGGGCTAAATTCGTTAGTTCATAACCTTGTGCGGTTTTAAAATAAGTAACTACCAACTGGTCGCATATGCTAATGAAACGGGTTAGTACGTGCGGGTTTCCGTCGAACTCCGGCACTAATCTTAGGGATTTATAAATCGTGTCTACGTCGTCGCTCGACATCGCGCCTAAATTCCTGTTCTCGTCTGTAGCCGCGAGCCTACTCCTACTTCGGTCACTATTTTCTAACCTATCAGATCGATATTCCATAGGATGGAAAATCTTGAACGCTAAAACTTACACACACGCAAAAATTATAAGAAAAAAAAATTATATCATGAACATAGATTGGACAGGATATAAGAATATAGTAAGGATTAACTTAGGGCTTGAGATATTCAAGGAGACTTAAGAGTTAGGTAGGCAAGGACTTGAAAGATTCAAGGACTTACAGCATTGCTTCTTCTTGACGAATCGAGAGTCGGATTCTCCTCTGGACTGCAGCTCCCGTAGGTTCGGATACCCGTAGACTAATCGTTCGATACGACACTGACTCTACTTTACTGGTATCCTACCGACTGCGCCAATTACGTGGGCTACAACCGGAGGATCAAAAAAAAAGCAAAGGTTATTTAATAGAATTTAATTATACTAAAAGTTACAAGTTAATTATTTCTAAAAGATTGACAATGATCGAAGTGTGAATCAAAAGTGAATCTGGGTCCGCGTTTCCGATATTGCGAAACCTCTGTTGTCGTCGTCGCGCGGCACGCTCCTGCTGATGCTGCACTGCGTGGTCGAGCCGTGTGCAGTGTTGATTTGGGTCGATGCTGTCTCGGCGATCCTCATAGATTAGCACCGCGTAACAAGATAGTGATCTTATAGCCGTGTTGCTATCCAAACCAAGAGAGAGAAATAGTCGCCTTTCATCTAAGTTATACTGTAAGTCACTTAACTGAAATATATTTAACTAGTGGATCTAACTGTGACGTGTTTCTCTCCAACCAACTAACGGCGAATCAGTGTACGGACTTACAACCCGTACAATAAATGAACACTTATTACTCCCTTAATGCGTGTTTAGTTTATCTCTCCACACACCAGGTGGTGTGTCTTATATTATTATATTATTTTATTTTAATTATTGTGAATGTGAAGACTATGTGGATCATCCTATTTTTTTGTTTCTAATTTTAATGTATCTTAGTTAGTTTTTAATCATGGTCTGGCAGTTTGAGTTGTTTAAGCGGCCTACCCGAATGTTTATCTATTTCTTTTTTTTTTTTATTACTTTTAAATTTATTTTTTATTAAGTACTTTTAATTTTTAATTTTAATTTATGTGACGTTCAAAAGTGCCGTTTATTGGCCTAATTGAATAAATATATTTGACTTTGACTTTGACTTTGTCCTTTCTTTGGTATTATTCGTCGAATCAAAGAGCTCCATAAATTCTGAGTTGAGCTGCTCGGTTATTGATAAATGCGTGCACTGCTGTCTGGCTGGTTCTTTCCTCAAAAGACCAATTCAGACATCAGTCTACATGGTCTTCACATGATCTAACCAAGATTTTGTCAGGGCTTTAAAAGAGACTGTGACCTCTGACTTTGTTTCGGCCTTTCTTCTCAGAGTAGTCAGGAAACGCGACCTCATCTAGTTTTAATAAATATGATCGACATGCAAAAGTGATTGTACAAACCAACTTACTTACAAGAGAAAATCAGTTATCATTTATCGATTCACGAAACCTCCCAAACCCATAGCCCAATGTGTTTTGTCTCTATATTCTCCAATAGTCTTGCACCAGCCGGGGATTGTCCTTGGTGTTAGGTTTTGGATATTATGTTATATGAATATTAAGACTGTTTTTGTGATCAAGAATAATAATCTATCTAATTTGTGACTATTTATCGCATTCAACTAATTGTGCTGGCAAGTCCGAAACGATTAAATTTGTGCCCAGAGAGTTTGTAATTACTAGAGATAACGTATTTACGACGAAAAATAAACTCAATTCTTTCGTTCTTGCTTATGGAAAACCTGTATGAAAAAATAAGAGACAAACATAGACAAACGCTACCATCCTGAACGTCAAAGAGACAACTTTTTAGTCACTGTTGTAACCCATCGGTTAGCAGCTGTAATACATTTCATAGGCTGTCCGGAATAAAGGAATCTTAGTTCTTAATACGTCGAGGACGTATAGTATTATTTAAACTATTATATTTAGTGAAATAATTAGCTTTTATGCGTTCGCTGATAGAGCTTTGACAGTTTAAGTACTTACGTTCTGATGTTAGAGATGTGACAAAAGTCACAAGAAAGATTTATCGATACTGTATTTTTATTTTTATAACTTTAATTTATTTCATAAAGTTTATTTGCTATTTGTTAATATTAATCTAATATTGATTGTGCACAGGTTTCCTAAGAGTACTTATTTAAGAAATAACTGGATCAAGAATATAAAACGAGCTAACTGGACACCTTCACCATATTCTCGCTTGTGTTCACTGCATTTTAATAAATCATACTATCGCTATCCCTCGACCCATCTATGGATACAGATTGATAAATCATGTTTATTTTCACATTTTGCTTTTTAAAATTAAATTATTATATTTTAAAAACCATTTAGTTATTATTAATTTTATATACATACTCGTCTGTAAACTTTATTTTCAGTCTTGCACAAGGACTAGCATACTATAACATGAAGACGAATCGCTTGACGTAAAAATCATCAAAATCGGCCAACGCGTTTGGTGTCTAGAACGCCACATAGGAACAAACATACATACATGCATACATACTTAGACTGATAAACACATTACCCTCCTTCGGCAGTCGGGTAAAATATGAAGTATCTCTCAACTTAGGGCACCGTGCAGGTTTATCAAAATCTGCCAACGCGTTTGGTCTCTAGAATGCCACATAGGAACAAACATACATACATACGTGTAGGAGCAGGAGGACTCAGGGTTCTCAAATGATAACGATCAGACATCTTGTAAACACTTTTTATTACTCACACCAACAATAAGTCACACTTAATTTTAAAAGGAGATGTGCACGGTTCAAAATACAATTCAATACAGAGTTATTTCTACTAGTACCAGCCTATTTATACGTTTAAACAAATAACAAGACCGGTACCGTACTTGTGTTACCGGTAGTTGACAACTACCAGTAACATTCTTTTATCAATTAATTTTATATTTAGGTTTCTAAAAATGCAGTACCTAATTGTGTACAATAATTGATTAGTAATTAATAATACCGACTTTTTACAAATATTATGAATGGATAGTACTAGACTAATACTGTTAGTTAATTCAAATCAAATAACAGTAAGTGATTTACCTTCCTTTATTGTTTTTTAAAATATTACTCAAATAAAACAAATCTTTAGGTAGGTATATTATCAATACATTCGTGTTTACGTAAGTCATCTGCCTTTTTGACGTTTGATTTCGTCTGTGTGTTACTATTTTCATTTCCAGCGCTATCATACATACATACATAGACTGATAAACACATTACCCTCCTTCGGCAGTGGGGTAAAAAGAGTTTATTGGATAATTGTTTTCTTATGTGAATTATTTGGCAAACTTGTTGTTGTATAGTGAGTGATGATATGACAACTCATGTTTTTACCAATCGTTGCGTATCAAGTAAAAATTTGTAAATACATTTATTATGAACTTACAGGACATTCTTAATGGAAAATCCAATATCGCCTAGGCATCTAACCCAGGACCTCTCGCACACCGGTTGCGCTTGCGACCAATATCCAAAAAGGCATGTATTTACTAAGAACCTAGTGTAATGATGTGAAAAATGGTTTATTTTATCTTAAGTTTAGCTTTATTTTACAATAGGTAAGTATAATACAAAGTAACCCAGTTTAAATAGTTACAACAATAATGTAATAAATTAATATCGAGATAAAAATATTCAAGTCAAGTTCATTTGCGCCCTCGTCGGTAGCCTCCTGTCAAACTTAAACCTATATGGTGGAACCAATTTTTGCGAATGAGCTCCCGGTCATACTTGGCATTACGACGGAACTCTCGCCATTCTTCGCGCTTCTGGGGGATGTTGGGTCCATATGTTTTCTTTGGCCTGAACGATACTCTTATAGTCTGTAAATAAATTGAAAGTATTATTTATTGTTATGTTATATAGTGAAATAAAAAAAAAACATATTTTCCTTAGGTAAGCTAGCTTTTTACTAACCTCAACAAATGTACCAGATTTATATTTCCAGAATGTTGCCAACATGAATATGGGGATTAATGCAATTCCGAAATATTGAAGAATCGCACCAGCAACTGTAAATAAATACAAATTAGTTTGTGGAAATAGAAACTATGTTTAAGTAAAAATAAATATACAAAAAAGATTACTAATACGCACTGTAGGCACCATTCGGATATTCGTACGTTCCGCCAAATAACAGTTGTTCTGTTGTAACCAAAGAATAAAAGAATACGGTCATCATCATGATTGGAGTAACAATACCCCAGCAAAATCGCCAGTAGATCGAAGTCTTTAAACCCAGCATAAATTCAATGTCTAGGCACATTTTTTCCAAACCTGGAATGTTAATGGAATGATTATAAACGTTACCCTCATAATTCATCGCGAAAACTTTGAATTTACGACATGTTGTAGCCAATATGCCGTAATAAACAACAACCCAGAAGCATTAGGCAACTTGCAAAACAAATGTTTCGTTAGGATAAAATTGTATTGACACTCATTGTTAAACCTGTGTTAATTATTACTATGTTAGTAATAAAAAATCAGTTTTACCGTATATCCAAAATACACCCATGGTTTCAACAATTGCTGCAAACAATCTCATGAACGTTCCACCGTAGTAATCCACTATTTCCAGGATGTACTGCCCACCCTGTAATATTGAATAAGACATGGAATCCATGAAAACGTGACCATTGAATTAAAAATTAAATTTAATTCAAGCTGTGACGATTATGAGGAATGAATGATTGGAATTAGTGTTTTTATAATAAACAAAGTAGGACACAATACATAGGTATATGTATTATCTATTTAACTAGTAAGATAGTTAGCTAAGTCTCTATGCACAATCACATTTTGAGTCTGCAACCGGACACAAAAGTAAAGATATTAAAGTAGGTACATTGGTAGCAAAGTAGGATTAACATGAAATGATGGTACTTAGCTGATTAAAAAACAAATCTTACCGGAGTCACATACACAAGCCCAATTAAAAAGCAGCAGCTAGATGTAACCGCGGTGATCAAAGTAATGTGTACTTTCGGGAATGCATCGACAAACATTGTGTTAACTGTTGAAAATAAGGCTACTCCTGAGCCGACACCAAGCACTGCCATCATCAAGAAGAACAAGGCAGCAAAGAGCTGAAAGAAACAAGAGACTATAAAAATTGTGCCAAACGCAACTTAACTTCAAAGATCAACCACGAAAGCTCAACAGAAGTTCTATTCAATAGTACAGTCGGTAATAGCTGTTACCTGACACACCCTATAAGCGAACGAATTTGAACCTTCTGTCTTTAAAATTAAGAATTATTTAATTTGTATGACTTTGTCAGAGCGCTATTCGATTAACAAATACAATAATAATACAGATACGCAAATTGATCTTTAAAACGTTAGCGTTGGGATATTTATAACTATTTGTTTGCGATTTTGATTTTTATGCTGTGAGACTAAAAGTTTATTAGAACATTGTAATATAATTAGTGTCATTGCTACTAATAGTTTATTTTAATTATTATATTTAAGTCGATCTGGTCTCGTGGTTTGTGTATAAATATTTATATTGAATAAAATCGTTATCATAATCATTACAGTTTTTCAATTATGTTGTTATTTAAACAGTTAATTCATGTTCTAGTTCGATAAGCTCATATGTATCGAATAACACTTAACTACTGCTAATTACAGAAGGTTCAAAATCATCAAAATTTTAGTGGGTCAGCTAATGGCAGTGTGGGTCAGGTAACAGCTGTTACCGACTGTACGCTGATGTATTTTCCATTTGTGTTAACATTTTATGTTACATAAACTCGCAACATATTGGCGCTTGAAAAACATCCATACAAAATAAACTTGGGATAGGTACCTAGTAAAAGTAAAATGTGGATTTTATCACTTACTTGTGGTACAGCCGGCGACTGTGCAATAGCGTCTGGGTAAGAGATGAAAGCAAGACTAGAGCCACCGGAGCCTGGTCCGATGACATCATTGATGTTGTCGTAGCCGAGTTGATACGCGAGGTTCCCTAGGATCCCGAATATAGTGATGCCAGAGATTAAACTCGTGAACGTATCCAATGTCGTTACAATCATTGAAACTCTGAAAACAAGAGAAGATTTGCTATGAAAGGACAGAGACAATGTAATTTCGTTAACCCGTACTTACCTTAGACATAAGCTTCCATTGATTCAACAGCTGTAATTCAGAAAAAGGATCCCTATTGTTTGACCCACAGAGAAACTTATGTATACGGACAGTTTGACCAAGACCGCTGTACCGGGAGGGGGAGGGGGGGCCAAGCAGGCCGTTGTACTGTCACTATTGTCAGTCCGCTGTCATTTGTACCGGACTGTCTAGGTCAGACGCTCATGAGATAAATATCCAGAGATGGGTCGTGCTTTATCTCGTTATGTCAAAACCGTCAGTTTTAAAATAGCCAAATATTTCAAGAAAAGAAAAGCATAGCTTACTGGGATCGCAACTATAACTTCGATAATCTTATCAAACCGTTAATAATAAATTTTCAGAACGACTCTGATTTAAGTTCCGATGGCGGAACGGAAGATGAAGTCGAAGCAGAATCTATGTCAGATTAACTGTAGTTAATTTAATAATTATATGTATTAATTTGTTTGATTTTGGTTCTGACAGTATCTAATAATATAAAACAAAAGTTTTGAAATAAAAGTTACAATTACGTAGTTAACTACTTATTTCACTTACTTTCATAGTAGTTTTTTTTTATAATCTTAGGTTTGCTTTTGGCCACTTTCTCGCCTGATGGTAACCGATGATGTGGTCTACGGTGAAGCACGATCGAGGGACGAGCCCAGAAGAAAACTATTCACTCTTGGCTTAATGACCCCAAGTTTGTATCTATCAGGGAACCAAGACTCCGGAAGGGAGTTCCACTCCTTAGTTGTACGAACAATGAAAGTATTAGCAAAACGCTTTGTGCGTATGGCAGGGATGTCCGACGTACCGATGGCGCATGGCCGTACGTCTTGTAGTCCGATGATGGAAAGGGCTAGGTGGAATCAAATTGTGCACTTCCGTCGCACACTCCCCGAAATGTAACCGATAAAAAACCGACAGGCTGGCAACTCGGCGTCGATGTTCGAGGCTCTGGAGCTTTGACGCGACCAGTGCATCGTTGCCAATAATCCTCTTGGCCCGTCTGTCAAACGACTCAAGTGCATCAAGCAGATATTTGGCAGATCCATCCCAGAGGTGAGAACAGTACCCCATGCATGACCGAACTTGCGCTTTATACAATTTGAGCTGTTCAGGCGTGAAATACCGTCTCATCTTTGCAAGAATCCCCAACTTTTTTGTAGCTAACTGAGCTTTCGCCTCAATGAATGGACCGAAGTTGAGGGTCGATGTCAACGTAACACCAAGAAGTTCGAGATGGTCCGTTAATGGCATGGTTACAACACCACGGAAAGATGGAGCTGGGCGGAATTGGCTCTTTTTAGCGGAAAAAGACACGCCTGGGTCTTAGCAGCATTGAAACCGACCAGAATGACATCACTCCATTTGGAGACCGCCTTCGAGAACAGGTTCAAGCGTTCAACCATGGCCTCCCGGAGAGACTGATTCTGAGGTCCAGTAGCCCATGCGCCGGACACGTAACTCTCAGCAACAGTGCTGTCGTCTGCATACCCAAAGGTTTCGGGTTTTAGCAGATCATTAATGTGCAGCAAGAATAATGTTGCCGAGAGCCTTGAGCGAGTTCCTGAGGGACTCCGGCGTTGATATCTAACTGACCGGACGAGCAGCCGTCGATAACCACTCGGATGGATCGATCCCTCAGGAAGTCCGCGATCCAGTCACACAGACCACTAGGCAGACCGAAGGGAGGCTTTCGTGCCAGACCCTGTTGAAAGCCTTCGAGATGTCGAGGGAGACAGCTAGCGCTTCCCCGTTCCTCTCGAATTTTCTAATATTTATACGAAGCTGTATGTGTGGATATAGCTTTATAATATCGTAAGATCTGTCCGACAACACGATGATACTTTTAATATGCTACAGCAAAAGAATAGAATTCCCTACTGGAGTCTGCATTTCCTGGTAGCTACAACCTGGGAGTCTTTAAATCAAAAGGGAATAGTTTTCTTCTAGGCAAGCGTGCTTCATCGTCGACCACATCATCGCTTACCAACAAGTGAGATAGTGGTCAAGCGCAATATCGATCTCATGTGTACAAACGCTCTTTCCTTCCCGTCCTCCACCTCGTCGTGCCTTCCTAAGGCGCGGTACAGCGGTTATAGTCGAACCATACCAAATGTTTTTGTCTTTTCTTACACAACATTTTTGCATTCTTTGGTGACAAGATATACTGTGTCTCAAAATCTTGAGGATGGCCATGAACTGAGTTAAGTAGTAAAGCGTTGTGTTCGCAGACCAATCAATCTGCGTGGCTATGATATAATAGGTAGAATGAAGGCGGCTTTGAATAATGGCTTAAGACTTTCACTTTTTCGATCACATCTTCGCTTAGCATCATGTGAGATAGTGGTCAAGCGCGAGCCTATAGATAATCATCTGCCTAGCCTTTTTCCCAATTATTGTTGGGGTCGGCTTCCTGTCTTACCGGATTCAGCTGAGTACCAGTGTTTTACATGGAGCGACTGCCTATCTGACCTCCACAACCCAGTAACTGAGTAACACGATACCTCTTGGTAAGACTGGTGTCAGATCTCAGGCTTCTGACTACCCGTAACGATAACTGTCTAAGTTCTTCAAATGACAGCCGAGACCAACAGCTTAACTTGCTTTCCGAGGCACGGAGGAAACTTGGTATGTTGAAATGGTCACCCATCCACGGACCGACCTCGTCAAGCGTTGCTTAACCTTGAAGATCAACCCATGCAGCTGTTATTATTTAGCCACGAGCTCTTAGCTTAGCCTATAGATAATAATAATAAAAAAACTTAGGTTATAGCTTACTTGTAAACATTTTGCGAAAAATTGTTAAAAGACGAAAACATGATGAGAGCTCCCGAGCAAGCTGACAGAGAGAAGAACACTTGCGTCACTGCGGCATACCACACCTGCGAGTTAACAAACACCTTTAATTCTTGTTTCCTAAACTTATTTAACAAACTTAAACCTCTTGTCCGTCAGGCAAGCTGATTGAGGAAATAGAGTTTGTAGAGCTATGGAGCGCAGTTTCTGAGATATTGTCTTTTAGTGAACACGGATAAATTGCTCCATTTTGGCCAGGAGCCACTATAAAGGATCGTCCTCACTGGGAGCATTCTTTCGTGAGCATTTGTAAACAAGCAAGCGTCGGCGAGCAATAAATACTTCCCAGCGTGCCCAGCATTCACGTTCGTGCAAAACTATGAACGTTCGAGTCGAACATTCCCTTGCGAGTTTGTAGCATTCGAATACGATCTCGTTAAATGTCATTCATTCGATAATACGTTTGACCAAGAAGGTCACAAACACTTAGGATCAAGGAACTGTTCCTTGCCTTAAAAGAGGCCAGTAATATTCCTACATACCTACTCATTGATTTCATTATCTGAGTACTCGCTTTCGAGCGTTTTATTTGCGTGAACATTCCAATGCGAGCCGTTTCTGCGAAAATTGTTGCAACGTCCACACCGGCCGAAGTTTGCGCTTGCGTGTAAGCTTTGTACCGCTCGGCTCAACGTCCACACCACTCGAATATTCGACGTCGAATGCTCATTTCACGTGAATGCTCTCAGTGAGGACGTTCCTTTACAGATGTGCAATATCGACAAGAAAGCTGGTACAAACGAGGGGATAGAAAAAAACACTTCAAACTCACTTTCAGTTCCAAGATTTTTTGCCAATCGGGTGTAATAAAGAACATTATTCCCATGCCAGCGCCGGGTAAAGTCACAGCCCTGGAAAAAGACGTAACAAAACATAAATGTAAGAGAATTTTTACATTCTACACAGAGAGCTGGCAACACTGCCTACTAGCTCTATTTTTATAAAAGCTATTGTGTTGCTTCGCCAATAAATTTACGATACCTACTCAGCTGCGAGCCGTGAGCTACGACTGCTGCTACGCGTGACTACGCCGATTGCTACGAGTGTACTACGACTGCTGCTTATGCGTATGCTACGAGTTACGACTGCTGCTACAAATGACTACGCCGGTTTCTTCACGTGTACTACGACAGCTGCTATGTGTGTGCTATGGCTACAACTGCTACGCATTCACACTGCTACGCGTATTCTTTAGCAGCTGCTAGCTGCTACACACGTTCTACGAGTGTTTTGCGTTTACTATGACTGCTGCACGTATTCTTTAAGGTTGTTAGTTTCCCTAGTCGATTATTCTTCCATACAAATGTAGTCTGGCGATTACTCCACTGTTTAATGGTGTACGTTCAAAATAAAAAATGATATCAATTTGTCTCATCATTATGCCTTAGCCCTGTATGGAAACAAAAAAGCAAAAACAATATATATTTGAAAGTTATGAGCGTCGAAAGATTCAACACTAATTTTAACGCATCTTTGGGCGCAAATAAATACCATAACAAGAAGGAAAATACGAAACAGTCACCATACGTTGATAGATTAGTAGTTCAACAATGCAAATAATTTTATTTTGATCAGACACATTTAGTAGTTTTTTCATGATATCCATATTCACAAATGTCTGTTTATAAAATAATTTTAACGCATCTTTGGGCGCAAATAAATACCATAAGAAGAAGGAAAATACAAAACAGTTACCATACGGGGATAGATCAGTAGTTCAACAATGCAAATAATTTTATTTTGATCAGACACATTTAGTAGTTTTTTCATGATATCCATATTCACAAAGGTCTGTTTATAAAATTTCGCGCGCTCGTTTTCGTCCTAAATCATCATCCATTTCGTGATTTGTGTTGATTTGTGGCTTATACAGCTGCTACGCAGAAGTACCCTGAATGTAAGGAAAGCGAGACTTTTTTTTCTTACCTGATAAGCAATATGAACATAACGACATATGGGAACAAAGCGAGGAAATATGCTGCCTTTCCAGAACTCTTGACACCTTTAGCGACAATACAGAAGATAATCACCCAGGATATGAACAGACTGAGAGTAAGATCCCACAATGGCAAACCTGTAAAGAAACCAAAAAGAACTTTTATTAGAACTAGGATTAGTTAACTTAGGTTGATTCAACATCTAAACTAATAAGGTAAAATTGTTTGTTTGGTTATGTTTGTAAAATGTATCTCTGGGATTAAAGATCCGATTAAAGAATTTTATATTTTTATCACAGATATAAAGCTACACTACTGAGCTATCTGTCACTGAAATGATTTTACTTAGCATACAATATATCATACTTTTCATCCCGGCAAAATACACGGCTAGCTATTTATGTGAGTTAAGCTCAAATATTGTAGTTAAGTATCCTGCAAACGCAATAAGTATAGAAATGCTTATTGTTAATATTACTATTTGTATTTACAAAACTTTTGTAAGTTTCCTTACCGATTCCATCATGGATCCCATCTGACTGCCGCAGAATGGTTTTCCTGTTAACAAAAAATAACTATATATAGGTGTAAATTCGTAATTAGTACTAGTAACAAATGGAACAACTAACTCTATGCCCCGATTTCTGAATTAAGCATTTGTTTTTGAGTATTTGTCAAATTCTACTTTACCCCGAAAACTTGGCAAAATTTTGATTTGTCCCGTCTTAACTCCAAATAGGTGCTTAATTCAGAAAGCCGTGTCATATAAGACAAACTTGTCGCTATTTACACAAGTTGGTAAAATAAGGTTTTACAGACCCTGATACACTATTTCATAAAAATGCAAGCGGCCTAATTTTCCGTACACCTGCGTGGATGTGTGTATGGGTACTTGGGGCGGCACAGTAGCATCAGCGCTTATAAGTCTTAAGTAACCGGAGTAATACCTCTTCAGTGTATATACTCCTAAGAGTCACCAGCTGATTATAATCGCGGATGTTCTCTTATACGCGCTTATAAGTCTAAGTAACCGGAAGGTTTACTCCTAAGTGCAATTACTCTTTGTGTAGTCTTTTATAAGTCTTAGGCCTATAATGGCCAGGAAATGTGTTCTTGTAAACGGTTACAACGTAAAGTTATAGAAGTATATGTACTTAAGTTAAAACAACGTTTAATTATTCTGGTAAAAGCGCAGTAGCAAATATTGGATGGCATAATCGGTGCTTTATAAGTGAAAATAGCCTCAGAAAGTACGCGTTCGAGGATAATTTTGCTAGTTGGTGGTCTTCAAGTTACAAAAGATAGGGTTGGTTAGATAGCTCTCCGGCATCCGCCATATTCACCTGACCTTGCGCCTACAGACTTCTACTTTTTCCAGAATTCTGGTAACTTCTTGGCGGGTAAAAAATTCATTACCCGAGAGGCAGTACAAAATGCGTTTGAAGAATTTGTTGTTTCCCGTCCAGCTGAATTATTCAAGAAGGACATCAATAAACTGCATCAATTACATGGGTGATTAATTTGATTAAAATAATAAAAAAAACTGCTGTTTCATATGGAAAACATGACCTAATATATCTGCTATCAATAAAAAACGCAACTCCTGTTAGAGGATAATCACTCGTGCGTGACTTTCGAAATTTTGATTACCATATGAACTGTAGGTAGGAGTTACACTTATTATCGTGTCTTATCTATGAATTAATTAATCGAAATTTCCAAAGTACATCAGCGTAAGTACCTAATTAAAGCGGCGTAAACATTATCTGATATTAAATATTTATCGGGCGTTTGTTGAATATTAAATATTTTTGATTAGATAACTAACGATAATGTTAAATACCTACATAAAATGTTTTATTTAGATGTATATTAAAAAACTAGCTGTGTCCGCGGCTTCCCTCCCGTGAACTTAGGCGCGCTACTCTACATAACTAACTACCTAACAATTTTTTTTCTTCCGCGGTAAATCTCAACACCGCCATTCAAAAAATGACTTCAAATGCACAACGCCATCTTTCGAATATGGAATACAACTGTCCAAGTATCTAAATTGCGTGTGTTGTGATATTTTACTTCTTGAAAACTTTACATTCATATAGCTTTTGATAGAGTGAACCGATTGCGATAAAACAAAAACAAAGTATTACTTAAATTTACGCACAATGTTTATGTATAAAAGTTATCGACATTGGCATCGTACATTTGACGTGATGCTTGCATAACTAAACAGACAAAATGCCAAAGATGCTGGATATGGGTTCTGCTGGTTATCTTATAACAACCTGGCAATTTTTTTTGGAAATATTTTCACCACTTTCTATTACTATCAAAGGCCTCTAAACAGATAATAATACCATAGACATTAGATAGGGAGTCAGAGGTAGTGTTTCTCTCGCAAAAAACAGGACAATATACTTAATTCGTGATATAAAAATTTTAGGACTGCATTTACTCTGGCTCCCTAAATCTTGAAAAATATTTCTAATACAATTAAATATTTTGGCAGACAAAACGGCACGTGTAAAGGCCAGTTGTGCTTTTCTATAGAGCTGCTGATAAGTTCCTCATTTGCACTTCGGCTTAATATTATTCCTTTTCCGAAAAATATAGCCCTCACTAATGCTATAGTGAAAAGTATTGGGACTGTGGTACTACAATATTATATTGATTGCTGTCGGCTTATTTTATTAAGCTGACGCGACGTGACGGAAACATTCAATTGATTATAACCAATGTGCGAACTCACCTGAAATATAATTCCGCACTGCTCACTGGGTCTCCAGTCAATGCACTCAAATTGGCGGTCTGTCCCGATGGCACACAATTCTCCCAATCGTCTTGGCAGAGAGCCCAAGGTAGTGTACTTTGAAAACTCATGACTAAATAATACAAACATAATCCAACGATTGACATATAGTAAGACACTACATAGAGAGCACTAAGCACTTGAGCGTAGCCCGTTCCTGAAAAATAAAAATATGGTCAGAGAGGTCATTAAAACAGACATTTTAAGTTAATTCTGTAGAATAGAACAGCAGCTTATTTGCGTTAGTAAGTTTGGCAGGGCAAAGGCAAAAATTCCATGAAAGATCACGTCATGTTTCCTTTACAACATTTAAAGGAAATGTGTTATATTCTTTCATTTGGTATTGCGTAAATAATTATTTAGAAAGTGTACGTCCTCAACCCTATGAGTTGAATTACTTGAACTTGCCATGACCTTTCGAGTTTATTACGCAATACGAAAGGTGTCGTTACCCTTACCTATACGTGTCCTTTGCCGAATTCAGTAACGCAATTAGGCAGCTGATGAACAAATGGAATTTACCTTTCATTGCTGGCGACAAAGCCCACACTTTAACACAATTACTACTACTGAATTGTCCGAGTGAGGTTTCTAGGTAGTACATAGGTTTTCCTATAAGTATAAGGACGATTATGTAAGGGATGAGGAAGGCGCCGCCTCCGTTCTGGTAGGCGACGAAAGGGAACCGCCACACGTTGCCCAGACCCACCGATGTCGCGATGCACGACATGAGGAACTGGTACGGATTGTCCCACTGAGGTCTTTCAGGTAGTGTTTGGGTCTTATCCTGAAAAAAAAATACCTACGTTGAAATAAGTAACATTGAAAATATTTGCAGTGCGATTAAGGGTTACTAAAGTCCCATATTCTACATCATTGTCTTTTTAGAACTCCTTAGATAATATAAATATACCTAATCTCACAAGGTCAGTGACCTTTAAATCTTAGAACAATAATTCTAATAAGGCTTTACTTTCTTTAATTATTCGTTCTCCATTCAGTCTATTTCACAAAACGTAACAAAAAATAAATACTTTTTGGTAAATTGCCTGGTTCAAATCTGGCCCACCGGGTGAGGGAGTTAGGAGATAAGTACTTGGTTGAATTATGCAGATAAGGTAGAATGCTGGATGCAAGAGTGCTCATAATTTTTATCATCTTGTTTATATCAATTATATCTCATCTCTCAATGTATAAAACGGTGGGTTGACTAAGGAATTCCGTACGGGTATGGGGTCCAAAATTCAAACTCTGTCCGAGTTTGCAATCCCCTGCCTACGGCCTTGACTTTATCTGTTTTAAGCTGTTCAATGACATTGACCAATGAACAAGTTCAGAAATGCGCAAAAGGAAAACAGTAATTTATGTTTTTATGACACGCTATCATAAACAGCTTGCGTTGTAAATAATTTATGTTCCCAAATTCTCTGATTCATAAATTAATTTGTCTTGGTTACCTACGAAAAGAATATCAATGAAAACAATAAAAAAAAGTTTTACTATCTAATCTCTTAGCATTGTCCTAAATAACAAATTGGCATTGGTCATACATTCAGCCTTGGATGATAAACAATGCTCCGGGAAGTGACCGGTTTCAATGTTGCAAAAGTATGTAGATACCGTAAAGGAATCTACGTTCCTACAATGCACAGAAAATTGTAAAATAGGTACCTACCTAAAGGCTTTCTTAAATAAAATTGCCCAAACTAGTATTAGGTTGCGGAAGAAAATTATATTAATCTTGCCTATATTTCTGAGAACTTGGCTGTTTCGAAAACACATATCTGTAGTACTTGTAGGTGAATCGGCAGAATCAATTACAATGACTTATCATTTCTGGACGCAGAACTTGTTTGTTTTTATTTTAAAAACTAAATAATACTTCAAGTCACGCACAATTTTGATGTATAAAAGTTATCCACATTGGTTTTGTACATTTTACGTTATGCGTGCACAATTAAACAGACAAAAAATAAAAAAATGCTGCAAATGGGTTCTGTTGGTCCTTTAACACCCTGGCTATTTTTTGGCTTTTCTACATATTTATTATATGTATTGATTATATAAAGCTTCTACCTTTGTGGAAGACAAATGAATATTTATATTATGCTATTTATGTTGTCGATTATGTTGAAGTTATGATTTTTCATGAACCCCGAAAATATTGTTTACGCCTACGCGGCTACGGCTGAGTATGTATATTTGTTTTGAGTATGTAGGTAGATAAATTATCCCAGCTCTCAAATATCTAAAAAGTTCCAAAACTTCTATCAGACAAAAACTAGTTTGTTAATAATAAGGAAATTTTTAATGTAGCCGGATATCATCACGAAGTAATAGCGTGTCGATATTGTTTATCTAATGATTTCAGGGCCTGATTGTTACAAAAACAGAATTTAGATGCACGTTGGTTATGATAATTAATTATGCTAATTTATGAAACGACAAGACTAACTGTTTAGAAGTGCATCAGGAAAACAAAGTGCTCGTGTAATTGTATAAAATATCAATTTACTGTTATGTTGTTCCGCAAAATTGAACTACATTTTTGTAGTTAAAAAATATCTATTTTAAAAACTATTTTGCCACGTAATCGCCATCCCTCTTGATGCACGTAGACAACCAACCAACTCATCAGTTTTTATGTGCCTTGGTCTTGGTAAAAAAACTCTCCCGCCAACTCTTTTGCCCACTCGTCCATCACGCCCTTCACTTCCACGACAGTTGATGTTTTTTTCTACCGATGTGCAACTTCAGTGAGGTGAACGGATGATAATCTCAAGGCACGACGTCAGGGGAATGAGGGGTGGTACAAAACATCCCATTAAAACAACTCCAAAAGTTGCTTTGTTGCGTCGCCCGTGTGGGTTTTGGCATTGTCGTGCAAAAAGGCAGACTCCCTTCTGTAGTAGTCCCGTGCTTGTGCCCAGAATTACCCTTGTCAATGTTTTTAAGGTCCTTAATACCCAGAAGTATTGAAGTTATAATCCTGAAGTAAAAATCTATCCAAATGATCCCTTTGTGATCCCAAAAGATGGGTGGCATCTGTGCCATGATGTTTTTGGCTGAATATGGTGAGGTGTAAAAAAAAGGGATGATTATCTTTAAGTTGCAGGGGTATAGTGGGTAACACAAGTTTCGTCCTTTATGACAACAGAGTGCTGCTTGCTTTCAAGTTTATGCAGCTCCGCTACAAAAACTAACGGATAACACTGCACTTGGCGGCATATTCTATCGACGTGGTCCACGGGACTCGTTGCTGTGACCATAATTTTAGTCATACTGACGTGTTCTTAGGCTCGTTGGAAATTAAAGTTGTTGATCATAATGTGGCAATTACAATGATAAAGGTATTTATTAAAATGTTCGAATGAATGAATATTAAAACCGATATAGTATTTCTGAAAACCAGCCAAGTCAAATCTTGACCTACAATATTATATCCAAAATTATCCGCTTTATGTAAATAATTCGACTTTTCAAATTTAAGAAGTTATATTTTAAAATAGCAAATATTGTTGTAGCAGAAAAAGCAAGTAATTGTGTTTTTAAATTTATTTTAGAATGTTTTATGTTGTCGTAAATAAATTTCAGGATACAGAACTTGGCACCCATTTAGATCTCAATTCTTTTTCGGCGTAGTCAACAACCGCGCATATTCTTAGTATCGAACTTGCCTCTCTTTTTCACATTTATGTTTTTGATGGGATATCATTACTTTTTGTACAGCAATTATTAGTAGGTACTTATTCATAATAAAATTATTACCAAATGGTTTTTGTTAATCCTACGTTTACGGGGTATAATTGTCTTTTTTTCTTGTACCTTTGAAATGTTCGAGTGAATTACCCATTCAGAAACCGGCTTTTTTACGCGTGTTCCGTTGATACTTAATTTGGCCGAGTCGGGGTGGTATAACGTGCGCAGGCGGATGTACTCTACAATAGAGCTCTCTTGTGCCTTGATTTGACTTGGATCTAAATTGATAAGATGTACTCCATCTAAGGTTTTAACTCTGGAGAGTCCAAAATAACCTGCCTTTTACCAAATATACAGGAGCCTATGTCAAGAAGAGCGCCGTTAAGGCTCAGGCCTTATTATTTGATCATAGTAATAGCATATGCTAAGCAAATAGGACATTGTTCCCTGTGCACACATTACTTCATATCTGAAATTTGGCTTTGATCCGTTCTAGAATTAAGGGTGGTATTCCACTCGTTACGTATTCACGTGAAGACCTTAAAATCCACATAAAGACCGGCTGTCATCAATTTTGATTGCTGATTTTTACATTACAGGCACTTTAAGTAAGTGTTCCAAATAGAATAAATTAACTGAAAAATAAATAAAATTATATATATATAAAAAAAAAATAAAAAAAAATCATTTATTCCTTTGTATTCACCCAACTACCTATCTGGATGTCAAATTTAAACTTTCTAGGTCATCTGGAACTGGGTTTTAGTTTTGATCAATAGGTCAGTCAGTGATAAAAATGACTATTTTTGGACGTTAATATCTAAATTGCCGTTTGAGCTAGGTATATTTATGAAATTTTGGTTTATACATTTTAGTTTATATATATAAATATTGTATATTTTAATACATAAACCAAATTGAAAGTGTTTATGTTAAATAGATTTTGAGATATTAAGATGACAAAAGTAGCTCCAAATGGTTCGTGTAATATAAAATTTTTGCTTGAGCTTGGCTTGACACGCTGCTGCAAGTCTAGGCAAATACTTTGATGCCTTTTAAGCTTTTATTAAATTTTAACCTGTCCCGGTGTCTGTAAGCAAATTTTGCAAGTTAAGTTTGACTCACTTTCCGTTGTTGGATTGAGCTGAAATTTTGCACGTGCACACGTTTCTTTTTCGTGACAATGCAATTTTGAAAATAAAAGCTTGTTTAAAATAACTTTTCTTAATATTTAAGCTTGTTGTCTGACGAAAATACGTAGGTACAATTAGTACCTAACCTACTGTGAGAACGTATTGTTTTAAATGTGAATAAATTGTTAAAGATAAGCTCACTATTTATTAAACAAAAATTATCAGCTTGTCATGTTTATGGTACCTATTGGGTAATGATTGCTGTCGTTTCAATAAAACAGCCGTTCTAAATACCAATACAAATTATCATTATTTATCAATATTGTGAAAGAAAGATGGAAGATCCGTTCCATTCAACTTATATGCAACTAGAACGCGTGGGTGTCGATATCGCGACAAAAGGTACCTTTAAGTGCTATTCCAGACTATAATCTATCTCTGTGCTAAATTTCATCCAGAACCATTCAAGCGTTCCGACGTCATTGGGTAACAAACATTTATCAATACTTTTGCATTAAAAAACAAAATAGCTTACGTGTTTTAAGCTATATTTCTGTAAAATTTCATCAAAATCAGTTTAGAAGTTTTTGCGTGAATGAGTAACAAACATACATCCATCCATCCTCAAAAACTTTCACGTTTATAATATTAATATGATGTTTGTGGTAATTAATATTCGACAAGAATCTTTTGTTCACTATTATCTGCGAAACGATCTTCTTTGCCTATAATTAGCCTCCTAGACCTTAAAATACATGATAAGTCAGAAATTACCAAAATAAAAGGAAATATACAAGATAAGACAGGTATTAACAATATTTAAAAAAAAATATAAATGATATGAAACAAATTACTAAAATAAACTAACAAACGCATAAGCTATCAGCTCCTTTATAAAAGCTTCCGGTTGTCACCAACTTCTTATCTACAGTCTCTAAGACAATCAGCGAGTAGCGGGTAAAACTATAAACGCTTTTCGAGTTTTGTCGCTCGGATATAAGCGAGTGTTCTTGTGCGTCTCGGGGCGGCCGCACTGTAGGTAGAAATTACCCGCCAAGCGAGCAAGCGAGCATCGCTGATCGAGTATAGTATAGTATACTTTGATAGCTCTTTTCGCTGCGACAAACTTGTGATGAGAGCGTACTCGCCGGCAGTGTGAAGAGCCAGCGATCAAATATTACTATAAGTGCCTCTTTTATTGACATGGGATCTTATATCCTTTGTAAGTTTCTTCAGCGAGAAAATAGTCAATAGTTCATCGCTTACTCATCAGCGGTGAGACAAGGAATAGGTAGCTTTAGTAGTCCTAGTACATTATTAGATTAAATTACTTACAATGGGTTTTTCAGGCAAGTCCGAAGATATATCAACTTTCTTCAGATTGGATGATGGCCGTTTCTTCTGGAAGGAGTCGTCTTCATTTTCAGGTGAAGCGCTAAACGCTGGATTCTCGCGACCATTTTCAACCACATTTACGTCGTTCGACTCCTTTGCAAAAATAGACAAAAAATAATTAAATTATTTCAAATAACTAATAAATAGTTTCAATTGGATTTTGAAATCTTTGTTTAAAACTATCCTTATTTACCATTTCACAATATTTGTGGTGAACTCAAAAATATACGTGCCGCCACAACATACGTGGTTGAAGTGACCACTTGTTTAATTCTTTTCCCTAATATGCTATGTAAAATCATAGAGATTATTTTTTTTGTGATAAGGTTATCTTGGTATCTATCAATAGATTATATATCTAAATGGTTTTATCAACGTTTTATGAGGTTCATAAAATTCTTTTTACTTGGAATAATACCTATTAGGTATTTAAGGTTCGCAAGTCCTCTGTTGGTACCTTTATCTTTTCAGCGTCTCCAATTTATAAATTCCCAGCTTCTGTCCACGGCTTCGCCCACGTAAAAAATGTTTAGTTAGCCTTTTAGCCTATGTGCTATTCTAGACTAAAATGCAAAATTTCATCCAGATCCGTTAATCCGTTTTAATAATATTAATAATAATAAGTTCATTTATTTTCCCTCACAATTGTTTTAGCACTGCACGGTGACCATAACCTTTTAGAGCAAGGTTATTTTGAATGTACGTAAGGGACAGATGTATATGATTTGTATACATCTGTCCATTTTGCACAGTCAAACTATAATAGTTTTGACACATCATGGTACGAGGGCCGATCAGTTTTTAAATGTATAAACACACATTGTGAGAGCTGGTGCCTGATGCAGGTTTAGTTAAAACCTGTGTTACAGGTCACCAGGCCCCACTTACTGGCCTCATACAAATTAACAGACAGGTATCATGTGTTTCCACTAAAAAAATCAAACAAATTAAAAGGAAAATAAAAGTAACAACAAAAACAGTTAAAAGGTGTGTGGTGAATGTGTATGTGAATTGTGGTAAACGTGTAGCTGAATTGTGGCGAATGAGTGGGGGTGTAGGTGAATCTGTTGGTGTAGGTGAATTGTGGTAGATGTGCTTAAAATTTGAATCAGGAATTATGGAACCATAAGAGCAAACAATATCGAATTTCGCAACAAGGATGTAGAACGGTGATGGGATTTATTTAATTTTGTGAAGCAGTTTCTCCGTGTCATCATAGCGAAGGGTTTTCAGTATTCAGTCACATTTTGCTTACAACTGGGGCTTAGGTAATGGATAAATATTTTGACTGCTGTTATTAATATAGACCGTTATAGAAAGTTAATGTAGGGGTAGCGCATCGATCGTTGTGCAAATGCTATATATTTGGTTTTTGTGAAATTGAGAGTAAGCACATTACTCTGTACTCAATCAACAACCCTGTTGAGCCCCTGTTGAGACCATCACATCAAAGACCTCATTCTAGCTATCACCAGTAAAAAAGAGGAACGTGTCATCAGCAAATGTACAAATTAGACCATTACTGAGGTGGAGTTGACAGAGGTCATTGATATAGATCAAGAAGAGGTTTGGGCCAAGAATGCTGCCCTGAGGCACTACAAAAGTCACTGGCAGTTCGTTACTCACACTACCATCAACTCTGACCTGCTGTTTCCGGTTTGACAGGTAGTCCTGAAATAATTTTAAGGGTAGACCTCGTACACCCATTTTTTCCAAATTGCCCAATAAGTGTGGGACAGAAACCGTGTCAAAGGCTTTTGCCAAATCCAGGAACACCGCGAGACATTTTGTTCTCCTATCCAACGAGGTTATGACCGAGCTAACCAATTCGTGTTCCGCGTCATTGGTAGATCTGCCCTGCCGGCACCCAAACTGGGAAGGCGAAATAAGGCTATTAGCCTCGAGGAACCTGATTAACCGGTTATTCATCAGGCGCTCCAGAATTTTTTAGAGCGTTGGCAGAATAGAAATAGGTCTAAAGTTGTTGACACAGTCCCTGCCACCACCTTTATGTATGGGTTTTATTACTGTGGATTTGAACGCCTGAGGAAATTTCCCTTGATATGGCGAGGTTACAGATGTGGGTAATCAGCATATCTCTTCATAAATCGGTCTAGGATCTGGTCAACCCCAACAGCACAATTATCCCTTAATTCTTCAATGAGTTAAAGGACCTCAAGGCCGTCCATACGAAGCATGACCAAGGAATGAAGAGAAGTAGTGTCTGCGAGCTTAACAGATTTATCTCTAAGAGTGAATGAATGAGAACTGATTTGCTCGGACAGGTTGCGTCCAACATTAGCAAAGAAACGATTGACCTCATTGATGCTCCTATGCGGGTTTACTTTGAGATGAGACAGGAGGAGTGTGTTAGCAAGAGTTTGCCCGATAAGATGGACCTCAATGCACTTAATGCGTACTTTTCTAAATCACCAATCACCCTAGACAACCATGTTAAATCCTCCACTCTCAAAGAACTCTCTAATCTTCCTTTGCCAGCAAATACTTCTTTCTCGTTCCACCCAATTACTGAACTAGACATTAAGAAATGTTTCCTGTCCATCTCCACTAAGGCGGTAGGAGACGATGGCCTTCAACTCCAAATGTTCTTGCCTATTTTAACTGAAATAGTTCCTGTCGTTACTCACATTGTAAATTTTTCACTTTTCAAAAACTCTTTTCCTACATCCTGGAAGAAGGTTCACGTCCTACCGCTTCCTAAAGTTTCAAATCCCACCTTACCATCCCAGTTCCGTCCTATATCCATACTCCCAATCCTCTCCAAGGTCCTCGAGAGTATTGTCCAGAAGCAACTGTCTTGTTATTTGTCCTCTAATGGCCTGCTGAGTCCTTACCAATCTGGTTTTAGACCTGGCCGTAGTACTGTAACAACTCTTGTCAAAGTAACTGACGACATAAGACTGGCTATGGAGAATAAATCTCTGACTGTATTGGTTTTACTGGACTTCAGCAGTGCCTTCAACTCAGTTGACTTTGACATCCTTTTGGGAATCCTTTCCTCTCTTAATGTCTCTGCTCCGGTAATTGAGTGGTTCAAATCTTATCTTCGGGGCCGTTCCCAGTCTGTCCAAGCCGATGAGTGTTCCTCTGAATGGTGTGACTTGACTGCGGGCGTTCCTCAGGGTGGCGTCCTCTCTCCTCTTCTCTTCTCAATTTTTATAAATACTAAGGTCCTAATTTCTAACTATCATCTCTATGCAGACGACTTGCAGTTATATCGTCATTTTAAAGTAGGTGAACTCGTTGAGGCTGTGTCTGCCATCAACGATGACCTTGAAAATATTAGTAAATGGGCTAAATCCTATGGGCTCTTACTGAACCCAACCAAATCGCAAGCACTCATTGTTGGTGGTAGATACATGCTCAACCTATTGGCTCACCAGTCTCTTCCGCCGGTAGTGTATGATTCAGTGCCCATAAATTACTCCAAGAGCGCAAAAAATCTAGGCGTTCTCATGGATACAAACCTCTCTTGGGAGGTTCATATTGCTGATGTGAGTAAGAAGGTCTTTTACTCTTTTCAGTCCCTTAAACGTCTCCAAAAATTCTTACCATTTCGCACTAAGGTTACTCTTGCGCAATCCCTTCTTCTACCGCTCATAGACTATGCGGATGTCTGTTTTTTAGATGCAACGGAGGTACTACTTAATAAACTCGAGCGACTGCAGAACTTGTGCATCAGCTTCATTTTTGGCCTCCGCAAGTACGACCATGTATCGGAATTTCGGACCAGATTGAGGTGGCTGCCGATTCGGCGTCGTCGAGATAACTACCCATATCCTATCCCTTCTCTATACCATCCTGCACAATCCTAATTCTCCTCAATACCTACGTGAACGCTTTGAGTACCTTGTCCCGAGAGGTAAACCCTGTCGCACTGCCACTTCTCTTCTCCTTCGCCCTCCACGACACACTTCCAGCCGCTATGATGGCTCTTTCTCTGCTACTGCAGTGCGTCTCTGGAACTCTCTCCCACACTCCCTACGCGACAGCCCTTCTCTGGAGGTCTTCAAGAGGAAGATTAAAGATCATTTCCTAGCGCAATGACATAATAATTAGTATTTATATAAAAATATGTATTTATTTAAGTTTTGTTTTTTATTCATCATAAGTTATTTTAAAATTGTACACTGGATCCTCCCCTCTATGATGTCATCTTTCTCTTTCTCCCTAGGGTTTGCTGTAAGAGAACTCAACATTGAGTTAAGCTCGCCTTTGTACATGTACTTTATTATCCACTGTATGTAATGTTGTTTTTGGTGTACAATAAAGAATTAAGTTTAGAATTAAGTTTAGAGGAGTGATCTGAAGCCCTGTTTGAGTCGCTAATCTGTTTAATTACATCCCATAGTTTATTTTCATTGCCTCTTGCGTTCTCAATCTCTTGTTTTCATGGTTTCTTTTAGCTTTCTTCAGAAGCGAGGTAAGTTTCTGTAGCGCTTGGATGATGTCTAGAGTATTTTATTATTTGGGTCCCTTAGCTCTTATAGCTTACTAGCAAGTCTGTTGCTTCATTTACATCACTACAATTTAAGATAGTTTAAAAGTCTGTCTTACGCAGGGCTATGTCTAGGTTATCATAATCAATACGGTGACTTATTTTTTTTAATATTCTTGCTGAGAATTGTGTGCAAGATCAACGCTAATGGACACACTCTCGTGATCCATGATTGAAGATTCCACCACAATGCAGGTAGCCTTAAGTCTGGTCCTAAACATAATGTGATCCAGGCAAGTATTGCCGTGGCTTGGGAGAACATGACCTGGCAGCATGCAGTGACCAGCCAGAGCATTAAGGTATTTGTGAGAGCGTTTATCTGGGCTGTTCATCACTATATCAATGTTAATGTCACTTATATAGTGATGGACAGCAGTTTTAGCGTGCAGAAGTAACAAACATACAAACACACACGCACACACATTCACAAACTTTCGCCTTTATAATATTAGTGTGATAGAAAGAAGTAAGATTCCTGTGTGATGTGACATTTACACTGTGCTCCGCATTTCACAATAAGAATAATAACACCTTTTCAGGGTTTTACACTATTTCAGTTACACCCTGTAGATAGGTTATACATTCATCATTATTATCATAGATAACATATAACATACTATCCATACATTGTTATTGGTCTTGGTGTGGGCACGTGATGAGGAGGGATGAATCGCATTTTACTAAAAGAGTGATGAATATAAATGTGGATGGATGGGAGAGGGAGTCCAAAGAAAACATTGATGTGGAGGAGGAGTGATATGAACGAAAACCGGTAATCTGAGCATCAGATCTTGCCGCAGGGTTCCGTGTCAAATGAAGAAATAAAATGAATGCATTAATAAATTGTCCTTTCGCGCCCCTGCTTTCGTAGAGGTGTTTACAAAAATCTTTATATATATTTGACTTTAAGTCAGTAAGATACACAAATAATACTAATAAGGAGACTGTAGCTTTAAAGGTTTAGGAGTTAGATTCAAGAGGGTGAACGAGAGAATTACGGTTCCGTTTGAACCATTTGGGAACCCTGTAAACATATACATAGGTATATACACAGGTTGATTAAGAAAGATAAACGGAAGCAGAAAACGTGTGCACCGAGCAACACGGGACAAGGGCAGGAAGTGTTTAATGATATTCATGCATTGCGATCAATCACGCGATTCTGGAGTAGGTATAATTAATTATGAATAAGCAGTCAAAATGGCATAATGGATTATGTTTATCTAGAGCTTATCAAGTTGAAGCCGAAGCGATCGAAATCATAATTCATCGACTTGTGCCTGTGTTTATCTTCGTGCTAATGCTTTACTTTGTGCGAATAATGACTTTCCATACTAACTTTGCCACATCATCATCATCATCATCAACTTTGGGGATTCGAGGCTACCTATTAATCAAAAAAAAATTATCAGTTAATACGTCATTTCAAATAATCATGTATCTGTCTGAAGATATAAGTATTAATTATAAATGGCTGTGAGTTTGTAGTACCTACAACACAAATCGCAGGCTCTACAAGAGGGCCTCTCCAATCTCACGCCATTTGTCTCGTGTTTTGGCAGTTCTCAGTTCTCATCCAGCTGCTACCCTGCGAAGAACGTCGCTCTACCTAGCCTGAGGCCGTCCCACCCTACGTTTACTCGTACCAATACGTGGTCTCCACCCAACAATACACAAAGGTTGGTTGATTGTAATTGATGTTGGGTGGGTGGATTGGTTGGTTGGTTAACAGTTAGCGGTACCTACAGGTCGTCCAATGTCAAAAAGGGGTGAGACACTATTTTACCGACTAAATAAAAAAAAATAAAAAAATTCGATACGTATGTATGTAATATTGTTGGAATTGCACAATATTCACATATGTTAACTCTGTAAGGGCTTCTCAACACGTGTGCCAAATTTAATAAATGTATGTATGTTTGTCAATCAATCAATCATTTATTTTGTAAAACATAGGTATGGTTACAGTACAGTTGGTATATTGTTAAAATACGATTATTCCCGATGTCCACCACTTGGTTGGCCACCACTGGTGGACAGCGGGAAAACTTTAAAAAATTATTCTCGTTGTCCACCACTGGGGGACAGCGACGCGGATTTTTAAATTATTCTCGTTGTCCTCCACTGGGGTTAGTGACACGGATTTTTCGTTTTTTTTTTTTTTTTTTTTTTTTTTGTTCACTATGTTTTGCCAATATCTGGCGTACATAACCTATGCAAGCAATAATTAATAATAAATAAAATAATACAATTACGGTGGCATGTCAATAGATTACATTAAAAAAATAAATCAATTTAAAATAGTTAGGTAAACCGGTCATTACAATTTTAGATAAATCAACGCATTCATTCACAATCAATAAATAAAATCATAAATATTCAATTGGCAAGTCGGAATCGTCGTACCTCTGTTTATCAGTAGTAAACTCAATGATGGAGTAGTAACATCTATCTACAAGGAATTTAAACAAAGACCTCTTAAATGATCCCAGGCAGTCTTTATTTCTAATAGCTGCTGGTATAGTGTTATATATTTTTGGGGCCATACCTAGCACACTTTTGCCGAAAAATGCGATAGCGGCGAGAGCGCAGTTTTTCAAATAAATGCAGGTTCACATCACATCACATCATCAGCCTATTAATGTTCCCACTGCTGGGACACAGGCCTCCTCTCTGTGAGAAGGAAATGCAGGTTACAGCGAACAAAAACTCTTATTTCATTTACACACATAGACGGTAGAGTGATCAAACTAAGTTCCTTATACAATGGTTTACAACTATCAATCGATTGCAATTTGGTAAACGATCGCAAGCATTTCTTTTAAGCTTTAAAAGCAATGTCTCTGTCAGTGGAGTTGCCCCAGAAAATGATTCCGTACCTAATGCCAGAAGCCACATAAGCATTGTAAGCTATTTGCACTGTAATGCAGTTAACCGTTTTTGTTAGTTTGTACAGAGCATACGCAAATTGGCTAAGCTTCTTTGACAAAGCGTCGATATGTTGTTTCAGAGATATTATTATTATTATTCACGTTACCATATTTTATATTCAGGTTCGGTTTATTTGTTCTTTGATTTAACGTCATTATTTTAGTTTTGTTAAGATTTATTTATAGATCTTTTATTTATCTTCTTTCTTATTTAGTAGAGAAGAGGGTCCAAGCTACTGGTGGTTAAGGCTCCAGGGACAGGAACCTCCTCACAATGCGAGCCGTATCGAGGAGTACTGCCTTCTGTGTCAGACCCTTGATCCAACCGCCCAATGACAGCCTCGACAGATGGTCGTCGAGGCTCTTGGCCATCAGGCCATTGGCCTCAACGACAATCGGCACAATGATCAGCGAGTCCACATTCCACATGTCGACAACCTCGTGTACTAAGTCAAGATACTTGATATGTTTCACTTTCTCAGCTTTCACGAGGTTCTCGTCATGTGGGATGGTGACATCGATTATCATTGTGCGGCGCGTTAATCGGTCTATCACCACTATAGCCGGCTTATTGGCAACAATAGTAAAAACAGTGATGATAGACCGATCCCAGTACAACGTGAAATGGTCATTTTCGAGAACTGGGTCGGGCACATACTTGTACTACGGTACCTCCGATTCCACTAGATTGTATTACAAAGCAAGTTGCTGGTGAATAATCCTGGCCACTTGGTTATGCCTGTGCAAGTACTCGCCGTTAGCCAGACGAGAACAACCAGAGATAATATGTCTGATTGATTCACCCGGACGGTGGCATGCCCGACATATGTCAACCGTCCCGTCCTTCATTATATGTCTCCGGTAGTTACTCGTCAGGATAACTTCGTCCATAATTGCACAAACAAAACCTTCAGTTTCCCCAAAAAGGTTGCCGAAACGTAGCCAGGATACGGACTCTGGGCAGTTATTATTAACTAACCAATTTATTATATTTAAGATCGTCATTTATGTCATTTTCAAGAATATTTAAAAGTCAAAAGTCAAAAAGTCAAAAAGTCAAAGATTTATTTGCAGATAAATATGGTTACAAAAGATCTTACAATGGTAGTATAATAGTAGCTTAACATATTTAATCATAACATAATGACATGCAAATATTTTGTAAGTATACAATTAGGTCATTTAAATTTAAATTGAAGGAATTCTTTTAAAGTATAGAAGGAATTCTCTATTAACCACCTGCGCAAAGCCCTTCTGAAGCGGACCATTGGAAGTTCTTTAATTTCGTTAGGAATCTTGTTGTAGATCTCAATACACATAGGATAGCAACTTCGCCTATATAGCTCCGTTTTCATTCTAGGAGTAATTAATCTATTAGGATATCTAGTCCTGAATTTACATTTATCTCCCAGTTTTTCAAACATCTCCGGGTGAGATTTTGTAAATTTACATATTTCTTCAATATAAATACCAGTCAATGTAAGTATTCTAAGTTTCTTAAACAGTGGTTTACAGGATGTAAGTGGGTCTACATTACAAATCGCACGTATACACCTCTTTTGCGCGATGAAAGCTCTTTCGATATGCACCGAGTTTCCCCATACCAATATACCGTAACGCAGTATTGACCCAACATATGCATGATAAGCCTGTAATGTGGCTTGTCTACTTATTAGGTTAGATATACGCCATAGAACATAAGCAGACTTACTGAGTTTACCACAAATCTTATCAATATGATTAATCCAGGAACACCTCTCGTCTAGATCTATCCCAAGAAAAGTCATAGTATCTGATTGCTGTATTTGTTTATCTTTATAAGTAATGTTTAAATCGATTTTATTCCAGTTTTTGTTATGAAATTGTACAAATTTGGTTTTATCAATGTTAGGTTTAAGGTTATTCTTTTCCATCCAAGTTATTACTTTGCTTACGGTACTATTTATTTCCTCATTATAGTTTTCTTTAGTTTTAGGGATTATTACAGCCACATCGTCTGCAAAGAGTATGCAAGGATGTTCAGTCACTTCTGTCAGGTCATTGATATAAATAAGAAAAAGTGGGGGGCCTAAAATACTGCCCTGTGGAACACCTGTGCAATTGTAGCCTAATTTGGATTTAAATGTGAGTTCGCCGTTTTGAGTTGGTTTATCCACAGTAATTTCTACAAATTGCGATCTGTTTGCAAGGTAACTTTTTAACCATGTGTTTGCTTTACCGCGTATTCCATATTTATCACATTTTTTTAGTAGTAGCTCGTGCGATACAAAGTCAAAGGCTTTTGACATATCAAAAAATAAAACAGTTGTCGGGATTTTCTGGTCAATATTTTTAGTAACTAGGTTAATTAAATTAAATGCCGCTGTGGTTGTCGATTTCCTTTTTTGGAATCCATGCTGTTCATGTTTCAAAATTTGGAACTTATCGATAAAATTTATTAATCGCGCATGCATGACTTTTTCGTAAACTTTCGCTAATACTGGCAAGAGGGCTATCGGTCTGTAATTATCAACAAGTTTTTTATTACCTTTTTTATGTATTGGTTTAATAGCTGTCATTTTCAATTTCTCAGGAAACACTCCCGTGAATAATGATAAGTCTATTAGATGTACAAGTACCGGAGTAATAATAGGGCCTATGTATTTTAAAATGTTTGTAGGTATTTGATCATAACCTGTTGAATTTGTATCCCTGAGTGTTTTTATTACTTTTTGTATTTCGTCATCATTAGTGGGCATTAAAAACATACTAGAATTTACAGGATTAATGTCATAATTATTGGTGTATAAGTCAAAATCGTTGTTCTTCAAATTGATAAAATAGTCATTTACATAATTGGCAATGTCCGTGGGGCTTGTTAGTGGCCCGGTTTCAGTATCTATTTCCTTAATATTTGATTCCTGTATTTGATAATTATTGGAATTATATTTTATTAAGTCCCATGACGCCTTGCATTTATTCTTAGCCCTGGTTATATAACTTGTATTGTGAATTTTCTGTGCTTTTTGTATACATTTTTTAAGTAATTTGTTATAGTTTAGGTATTTTACTTTATTTTTTAATTTACTGTCTTTGTCAGATGAGAAATAGTATTTAAAGCGCAAGTTCCTTTTGGTTTTAGTTGATTTTTCAATACCTTTCGAAATCCATTTCGTATATTTTTTGACTAGGTTGATTTTGATCTCAATTTTAGGGAAGCACAAATCAAAGAACAAGACAAGTGTATCGTGGAAGTGATTAAACGCACTGTCAGCTTCCTGATTAGAAAATATTTCTGTCCATTTTAAATTTGACATACAGCTAAGGAACTTTTCTTTATTTTCTGTGCTGAAATCACGCTTATAAATTGTGCGAAAGCGTAGAGGTGGAACTTTATTCTCTATTTGTATGGATATCATCTGAGCCGTTTCATGATCTGACAGTCCCAATGGTATAACCTCACATATTGCATCCTTACAGTTACTTATGATTTGATCTAGACATGAATTTCTTCTCGTTGGTTGTTTTATATGTAGTGTCAAGCCGAAATTATTTACAATCCTAGATAATTCGTCTACGCATTTTTTATTTCTATGGGTTTTAATACTCAAAATATCAATGTTAAGGTCACCTACTATGACTAATTGTTTTTTTGATTTATTTCGAAGGTTGCAAAACATTACTTCTAAGTTACGCAGGAAAACAAAGGGGTTTGAGCTTGGCGTACGATATAAGGCTATTATTATAATGTTATATTGTAAGAGTTCAATTCCACAACATTCAAACTCATTTTCAGACGCATATTTTTTCAATTGTGTCAGTATTTTGTACTCAATGTGATTCAGGCAGTATATACAAACACCACCTCGCCTTTTTTTCTTTCTTGAGAACCAGTCTCCTAATTTGTAACCATTCAAGATATGACTGCTCTCCTCACCTGCTCTAATAAAAGTCTCTGTCAAGCATACTACATCGATATACCCTTCATTGAAAAACGAGTCGATCGTAATTTCTAAAAGTTCTTTTTTACTTCTGAAGCCTGCAATATTTTGATGAAGAACATTTATTGAGTGACAATTAGATATGTCAACTCCTTTAACCTTACTTAATTCATTATCATACAGGTTTTTCAATGGTTGATCACAGAGCGTTTTAGTTTCAGGTAAAGCATTACTATTATTTGCGAAAAAACGTATTATTTGGGGTGCTTTTAAAGTTTTAATGATTTTGTTGGTCGGTAATTAAGTTTTGTGTCTAGGTTTGTAATAAAATATGTGGACAAATCGGAGCATTTCGACTGAGCAATTGGTTTTTTGTTAAAGATTAGAAATTGATTTTCATAATCAATTGTGTCTATCAGAACGTTCAGTTTACATCATTATATCATTATTAGAGAATAAAATAGTGCTGTCATCAGCAAATAAGACCATCTGATGTTTAGGCATATAATTTATGTAAATGTTAAATAATGGAGGGCCAAAAACCTTGGGGAACACCAAATGTATTTTTCCTAGGATGTGACATATTTATGTTCTTTCAACTTTCGAGCTTGCACATCGAGCGCTGTGATTTGAGTGCGATTAGAGAGATAAGATTGTAAAAGGTTTAATGCAGTTCCTCTAATCCCATATTGTTCTAACTTGTTTAGCAGTATACCATGATCTACATGGTCGAATGATTTAGACATATCCATGCACAAGGCCGCTACTGGAATTCTACCATCAACACTAGAAAAAAAAATTCTCGATCACGTCATAGATTGCCATGTTAATGGATTTACCTTTCCTGAATCATATTTGATATGAGATCATGCTTTTTAAAAAACGACGAAAGGTTTATCACCTTTTCTATAATTTGATACGAGTACTTTTATCATCTTTTTTATGATTAGGTTTAATAACAGTAATTTTTTCCGTGGAATGGCCATTTTCAATGCAAAGATTGATGATATATCTCATAGCAGGTCCTATTATTGGCGCTACTTGTTTGACCACTTTATAATGATGCCGTCGTATCCATGGCTATTTGTATTATCTAAAGAGCGAATTATAGCAAATATGCCTGCTGGTACTGTAGGCGGAATAAATATGGAGTTACAGTTATTATCAATATTTGCATAGGAAGGAGTAGAATTATTCGGTTAAATTTCGTCTATAAAATAGTCATTAAAAGCTTGTACAATTTGTCGAGGTTTGTTACGTATTCAGGTATATTTTCTGTAGGATAGTTAATCTTATTTTTATTGATAATGCTCCAAGTCGCTTTAGATTTATTACTGGCCGAATTTATGCGAAAGTCATTCTGAGATTTTTGGGTCAATGTTATTATTTTCTTTAAAGAGCAGTATATCGGTTTAATAAAAGTTTATTTTTAGAAGTAGGGGCTCGCCTTTATTGCCATAACATTTCTCTTTTCCGTTTACAACTGAGCCTAATTAATTCCCTTGGAAATCACACAAACGAACATACAAACAAAGCACCATCTGCTTTGTTTGTATGTTTGTTTGTGTGTTGGTTTATATGTGTTTATATCTATTTTTGTCCACGCATTTCGCCGAAACAACTAATCGGACCGTGATCATTCATTTGGATACAGTATCTCACAACTTAGGGAACAGTGCAAGTTTCATCAAAATCGGTTCAGCAGTTTTCAAGATATGGAACATACAACCGAACTCCTTAGCGATAAACAGCACGAATGTGTAAATTAAGTTATTATGGGTATTTTGTTAATCCTTTAGGTGCCTTACTAAAGATTGCTGATTTTTAGTGACACGGTACTAAAACTAAGAGAGAAATAAAAGCTTTTATAACAAAAAATAAACAATTGCTTTAGAAGTCGGTTTATTTTTGTGACAAAGTTATTTCATATTTACCATGCTGTTTAAAAAATACCTACAAATTTTTATTGAAAGGCAAATCCCAATCATTTTCTGTTTTACATGGCAGATTTACAAATAAGACGTAGATCCCATAAATATTGGTTGGTACGTGGAATCATATTTGCCTGCTAATACTTGTAGTAGGTGAAGCAGGTATTACGTACCTATTCGGTAACTTAAATAAAGAATAGGTAACCCTCGATTTCGGAAGAAATTAAAGTTGAGTATTTGTTCAACTTTACTTTAGCCGGAAAACTTGTCAAACTTTGGCATAAAAATAAGGGTTAGGGGTAGGGTTTGACTCTTTATTCCCAATACTCAACTCAGACGCAGACATGAGATATTTGGTATACCAATCTATATCAATATATATTGTAAAGAGGAAATGTTTTAGTTTTTGTTTGTTTGAACCGAATAGGCGCCGAACCTAATGGACCGATTTTAAAAATTCTTTCTCTTATGGAAAGCTACATTATTCCCGAATAACATAGGCTATAATTTATTTTCAAAAAAAAAATATCCTCATGAAAATTGCAATAATGTGACCCAGAGTAGCAAACATTTGCCTATAAAATTCATAACTTGGCTTGCGCTGAGAAAACTATTGATGATATATAAAAATTATTTATCTACATGATTAAAGTACTCATTATTAGAGACATTTAACGGTTACTTATCGCGCTCCTTAGTATAGATTTTGTACTAAAAATCTCTACTAAGGAGAGCTTTAAGTAACCGAGTGCAGTCACTATCATAGTTAAGTCACAATAGCAGCTTTTGTCTTCTAAAATTTAATTAGATCGCCGCAGCGCGCCGGTAGAAACAAAAGTTGGTTACATTCGTAATGTAGTAATAATTCTTACTCAAATAAATAGTTTAACAAATTGGTAGGTAGGTAGGCAGGGTAAGGTAAATAAGTTATGTAGGATAGGGTAGGTATGTAGAGAAAGCTGGTAGGTATGTAGGGTAGGGTAGGCAGGTTGCTCGGTAGGGCAGGTGAGTAGGTTGGTAGGTAGTTAAGGTAGGTGGGTAGGTAGGGTAGGATAAGTAGGATATTTAGGATAAGGTAGGTATGTAGGGTAGGGTAGGTACGTTGATCGGTAGGTCAGGTGAGTGAGTGGTTTGGTAGGTAAGGTTAGGTGGTAGGTAGGAGCGAAGCCGCGGGGGTAAGCTAGTGGTTTAATAAAATATATAAAATGTGGCAAGTAAATCACTTTTTTATAAAACTGTATTTTTCGTTAATACAAAAGGTTAACAAGATATTTAAAATTAACTTAATAAAAATAATAACCTAGCTGACTTAAAATACAACATCACTATCAATTATACTATTTAAAATAACATCATTTTGGCAATTAATTAGGTACACGATTGAAGTAGGTATTTACAATTTATAACAAATCGTCACTTAGGGATCGCGATTAAGGTACCTTCGTAGTTTTACCCTAAACCTATATATAGTATTTAGTGGTTTATAGATTTTTTCGGTATCCGCCGGTGAGGATGTACCAGATGTGCCTGGGCAGCGTGGTGTTCATCCTCTCTTGCTCCTCCTTGGCCTGAGCCGTGAACTGCACCCAGCCCTCCTTGTCGGCAGGCGCGCGGGGGCCCCACGACGCCTTCGGGCTGAACGCACGCCTTACTGTCTATAAAAAGCATCCAATTTAGTTCCAACAGTTTTATGATATGTGCGTTGTTACAACGTTGCTTGTGTTAAATTGACAGGAGCGACTCGCGACTCTAAACAATAGAGATAGTTGTATTATTCAATTATTTGTATTAAATCTAATTCTATGTTTAAGTCTCATGTAATATTGTCATCAACCGGGCACAAAATCAGACTCCTGGCCGCTATTGAGAATTTCCTGATGGAAAAACCGAACAACACTTTGCCCGATCCGGGAATCAAATTTAGGACCTCAGTCTAACACTTCAGGATTATAAGAGTGATATTATGTTATGTCTAATCAAATGTTCAAAATCTTACCTCCAAAAAGTTTCCGGATCTATTTCTGTACATCGCCACCGTGATAGAGATCGGTACGAACAGAATACCAATGACGAGCATCATGTATCCCGATACTGAAAATAGAATAATTTTGTGATGAGGCTCGCGAAATACACAATAAAATCACATTTAATCATCCCCGAAAGTTTTGAGAAATAGAACTGAAAGAATTGCATCATTGAACCGATTAATAAGTGGTACAAATTAAATTAGTTAATACTATAAAGTTAGAGTTTCCCTTTAACATTATCTGTGTCTCATTTAATAAAATCCTTAATGATCTTCTTACCATATCCAGCTGTTGGGTAGTAATAGTCATCTCCGAACGTCAGAGCTTCGCTAGTAATCAGAGCGTAGATGAAGACAGTGGCCATCATAGCAGGCATGATAAGACCCCAGCAGAATCTCCAGTAGAAACCGGTCTTGATGCCCATCATGTATTCGATGTCCAAACACAATTTCTCCAAACCTGTAGAAATTTAATTATTCTATTGGATTAGGTACTCTTGATTGTAGAAGCAGAACTATTAGCAACGGGCTACTGGATATAGGTAGGATACACACTTATATCTCCAAGAGCATATCTACACAAAGGGCTCACCATAAATCCAGATAATGCTAATAATTTCGGCGATGGCACAGAAGAGAATCAGGAAAGTTCCACCGAAATGATCAACCAACTCCAAGACATATTGACCACCCTGTAAAATAAAAATGTTGGTTTTGTATCAGTATCATTAGACAAGCCGATGTATATTTATTCTGTATGATTAATTTAGAAATGTGTGACGCCTGTACTTCACTGAGGACCCCACTACTACTGGGATCACATCATTTTCAAAAATTGCTTAATACGCCAAAAAGCATTTAAAGAACAACTTACAGGTGTAACGTAAATAAGTCCAACGGCGAATCCGACGGTGCAGCAGAATGCGGACATGAAGACGGTACGGATCCGCGGGAAGGAGTCCAACATGACCGTGTTAATGGTGGACAGGACGGCCACAGAAGAACCGATGCCGAGCACAGTCATCATCAAGAAGAACAGCACTGAGAACAACTGGCAACGATTGCGTTGATAAATTTTCTATTCAAGCAACAAAATATTATGTTATACGTTGATACCCACAAGAATCCAAACATACCTGAGGTTGGAAAGTTTTGGAAATAGCATCAGGGTAGGAAATGAAAGCGAGTCCAGTACCACCGGAACCTATGACATCGGATACATCCTTCTTCAGCTCATACGCCAAATTCCCCAGAATGCCGAAGATCGTGATACCCGACAGCAAACTAGTGAACGTGTCCAAAGTCGTCACAATCATGGCATCCCTGGGGAAGAAAAATAATTTATTGATTTTTTGCTATAATAAGTTGTTCCAAACAGATAAACAGAATATAACAAAACCCATGATTAGTCATGGGTTTTGGACAATGGAAAATTAAATGTAAAATCTATGTGCTTGATTTTATAAAATGCTGTGTACTGTGAGGACTCACCAATTAAGAAGGCAACCTATTTGCCTATAAAAACACTGGCAATAAATATTACTTGAAAGGTGTATGAATTTCGAACAGAAAATAGCTGTAGATGTTTTTTGTTAAGTTTGAATGTCCGAATTGCATAGAAGTCGCCTAAAGGCAGGCATATTGTGGAGTTCTAGCTAAATATATCTACTTTATAAAAATAAGTCGGGTTTTTTCCTGACGATATAACTCCAGAACGCACGAACCGATTTCGATGGTTTTGCATTCGTTGGAAAGGTCTCGGGCTCCGTGAGGTTTATAGGTAGAGTAGGGTAGGGTAGGGTAGTGTAGGGTAGGGTAGTGTAGGGTAGTGTAGGGTCGGGTAGGGTCGGGTAGGGTAGGGTAGGGTAGGGTAGTGTAGGGTAGTGTAGGGACGGGTAGGGTAGGGTAGGGTAGTGTAGGGTAGGGTAGGGTAGGGTATGGTAGTGTAGGTTCGGGTAGGGTAGGGTATTGTAGGGTAGGGTAGGGTAGATAAATGTTTGGTAGCTGACCCGGCAAACTTTGTTTTGCCATAAAAAGGGCAAAACAAAGTTTGTCGGGTCAGCTAGTCGAATATAAAAGTAATTTCCGCGTTTAAATAATAGCGCTCTTATATTACTTAGAAGAGGAATAGTTGTAACTGAAACCGACTTTGCTAACGGGGCATAGCTTTTGCAACGGATGTCGAGTTGACATCATCGGTCCAGTTGATGACTGTTGTTTAAAAAAGTAAATGCGTTTATGATGATAAGCCCTGGTGTAAGTTCTATGAATAGAATTTAAATTCGATGCGATTCGATTCCTTTCCTTCTCTGGCCTGATAAATGAACGAGATCGAAATATTGTATGATTATTGTTAGTCTTGGGAGAACGCCTTGCTTCTTTTTCGAAGGTTTTGATCAAGGAGGTTCAAGCATGACGGCGTTAACTTGTTAGTGCATATATGCACGTTAAAAAAGTTTCTACGCATTTTTTAAGAAAATTCAATAGTTATTTATGCTACAAGTGCGGAAGGTAGGTGATTGCCGATGAGTGGCATTTTTATTCACGAGCGAGCGAAGCGAGTGAGTGGATAAATCGACACAAGTCGGAAATCATTTTATGTACGTGTATCATACAACATTAAATACTTAGGTACTAAACATGAAGTACTGCCGGTTACAAGTGTCCTTGTTGCATTCCGTGCTTACATTTAAATATCATGCAAAATACTAATGAAGCACGGTGCGCTTCAGGTTTTTTTTTCGACGTATAACCGCAGTGGCTACTCTAATGCAGTACTCCAGAAACTTCTCCCTAGTTTTCTTGTTCATGAGCCCATGCAGCCTCTCCCTCGTTATTTTACTGTCCAGCTCACATTCAAGTTGGTAGTGCTCTCCGATAAATAACGGGCATTTTACAAGTATGTGCTGGACAGTCTCTGCCTGGATAGCAGACGCACGATGGGCTCTCCTTACACTTGAAGCGATTCAAGTATTCGGAGAACCCACCGTGCCCCGTCAAAACTTGCGTGAGGACGTCTTCGGGCCGCACTTGTTGTACAATACGGAAAGCCGCTATTGCATCCGGAAGAAACATTTTCGTCACGGAAGCGGTCTCGCCCGACATATATCTTCGATTCCATACATCAAGTGATTCCAAACGGATCGGTCGCTTGATAAATGATACAGGCCATTGGTCGTAGTCCGGCCTCCTTCGCAGCTACAATGCTGCCTCCTTAGCCAACTCGTCCGCTCGCTCATTCCCCGGCATTCCCGCGTGGGCCTTGATCCCGAACAAAGACACAGCTTTGCTCCGGCCCAGGGTGTAAGCCAAGTTGGCGCGCGCGCCGACTGCCAGGGGATGGAGAGAGCCATGGTTTGCAAGCGTCTGCAATGCGGACATTGAGTTGCTGTACAAACCCTAGCTCGCCTCTTGCCACGCGAGGATCACTTCGGTCGCCTTGCAAATGGCCAGGAGTTCCACCTGGTAGACTGTGCAGTACGCGGCAAGGCTAAGCTTGAGCTTCCGGACTTCGCTATAACTATCCCAAATGGATAATGCGGCTCCGACCTTCCCCTCAATCTTGCTGCCGTCGGTGAATATTTGCACCGCCTGCACATTGTTACTGTCTAGTAACTCTTGGTCTTCCAGGCACATGAATTCCAGGGGAACTTGTGTGGCTGGATGAGGGGCTTCCGCAAACCTCACCGCACTCTCGATCTCCCTGTCTCCTGGCACAAACCGGGATGACCCTCTCCTCGCTTCATACAGGGCGGCTGTCTCTTGTATGCACTGGTCTAGAGGTAGTATCCCAGATAGTGCAAGTGCCGAGTTCAGAGAGACTGTGCGGTAAGATTTGCAGAGCTTCTGAGCGAATCCTCGTTGAACAGAGCCTAACTTCTTCCGTATACCCAACTTTTTTGCAGCGGGTGCCCAGGCGGCGGCTGCGTATGTCACTATGGGCTCAATCGTTGCTGTGTAAATCGTGCGAATGACTTCCGTGTTCAATCCCCAGCTCACCCTTGCCGCTCAGGACATCTGCTTGTAAACGTCAGCTGCCCTCTTGCAGACGTTTGCGGCATGCTCATTGAACGTGAGCTTATCGTCTATGGTTAGACCCAGTAACTTCATTTTCTTAACCATGCCGATATCGACCCCGGCCATGCTCAGTATTGGAGTGTCGTGCTTAAGCTTATTGGTTATGGTCATCGCACAGTTTTTGTGCGGTGCAAACCACAGCTTATTTCGGACGCCCCAATCATGCCCCTGCAGTAGTGGGTCGAGAACGAAATTCCACAGGATTGGACCTCCAATCGACCCCTGAATGCAGCCCTTGCTTGTCTCTCGAGTGCATTCTTCCCCGGCGTACCGAACCCTGACCTTCCTACCATCGAGATAGCTGTCCAACAGCCTCCTGATGTTAACCGGGCACTTTTCCTCAGCCAGTCTGACTCTGATAGCTGGCCACCAGGCACTGTCGAAGGCGCCCTCTATATCCAGCGACACCACATAAATGTTCGGGTTAGGGTAAGGTAGGATTCATGTAACAATTCAAGACATAGAATAGAAGCACTTCATATGATTCTGCGCGTCTATTCGTAGGGGCGTAGCTCATGTGAGGACTCACCAATTAAGAAGGCACCTACTTGCCTATAAAACACGGGCAATACATATTACTTGAAAGGTGTATGAATTTTGAACAAAAATAGCTGTAGATGTTTTTTGTTAAGTTTGAATGTCAGAATTGCATAGAAGCCACCTAAACGCAGGCATATTGTGGAGTTCTAGCTAAATATATCGAATATAAAAGTAATTTCTGTGTTTAAATAATAGCGCTCTCTGACTACCCCTCTTATAGTACCAACACCACATTCATTCATTTCATTTTAAGTTTACCATGTGTTTTGCCATTTTTTTTAATATAGATGTTTTAAACAGGAATAGAATGACGTCGGAATTTAAATGCTTTCTTAGAAGCTACAACCTCAAACTAGAAATTAATCAACTGACTCGATTTATCAGTAATACTTGTTTTTTTTTTTTTTTTTTTTTTTTATCGTCAATAGGCTTGCGCTTGACCACTATCTCACCTGATGGTAAGCGATGATGTGGTCGACGGTGAAGCACGCTTGCCTAGAAAAAACCTATTCACTCTTGACTTAAAGACCCCAAGATTGTAGCTATCGGGAAACACAGACTCCGGCAGGGAATTCCAAGACTATTTTGCACATAATTTTAAGCATAACTGTCAACATGAAGTAATTGATTTCGGATTATCTGACCACACATCCCAAATAATGAAGTTAAATGTTAATAAAACCAGCCAAATAAAATCGTGGAGAACATTACGACGAGATGTAACTGAGCAAAATCTTATTTCTAGAACACACCACCAAAGCCTATCGTTTTCTGATGTATATAGCACAGAAGATTCTAACAAAGCCTATGATTACTTTTTGGAAATGTTCCTAATTTTACATGAGCTCTGTTTCCCTCATAAATTAGTGACTATAAGAACTGAGAAAAAAATTAAATGGGTTTCTCGAGGGATACGCATATGTAGCAAACGACAACGAAAACTACTGTGGCACCAGAGACTAAAACCAACTTGCGAAAATAAAAGGCTATTTAATAAATTACTCAATAAGATTTAAGAAAAACATTAAACTAACCCTAAAAGCTCCGAATAACTACATATAACTTCAATAATAAATCCAAAACTGCATGGCAAATTATTAATAATAATAAAATTGTAAGAGAACCTATTTCTCAAATAAAAAAGAAGATGAAATAATATCAAACCCTGATATAATAGCAGAATCTTTTTGTTTTTTAGAGAAATAAAATATGGTGTCCCACAGGGCGGCGTCCTTGGATCTTTGTTATTTATATTATAAATAAATGATCTGCCACGTCATATAATTCATCCTATCGTATTATTTGCAGATGATAGCATATCAATTGTTTCATGTATCGTAAATAATTATATGTAAATGATATTAACAATACAATTAGTAGTCTAATAAAGTGGCTTGATAATAATAATTTAGTTATTTATCTCCAGAAAACTAAAATCATGCACTTTTACCAAAGAATACCTGAGGGCGTTATAGATATAAACTACAATGGTCAACCTATAAAACAGTCAACTAGTAGGTAGTTAGGTAGGTGGTAGGTAGGTAGTTGGTTAGGTAACTTGGAATTCGCAAGCGGAAGATATATATAAACGTTTAAGCACAACCGCAAATAATTATATTGTAGTAAATTTATATTTTAATTTAACAGTACCTATTCATGTAATCGTATTTCTTTTTTGAAATTTGTATGTCAATTGACAAAACATAGCGCACTACCTAATTTTTAAGATCTTGCATGTAATTATTACTTATGTTTTACAAATAAATGATTTTGACACTATTAGTCGCTTACCATGGTATAGTAATTTCCGTCTTAAGATTTGGAATAATATTTTGGGTAATTTTCGGAGCTCAGAAGCGCTGTCTAAGAGCTATATTTGGTCTTAAAGTAACAGACAGTTGCGTACCTATATTTAAGTCTCATAAATTATTAACATTCCCATGCCTTTATATCCTTGAATTAACAATTTTTGTAATAACTAATCGATGTCTATTTGCAAATTTAATAGAAACTAGAAAAAGGAAGTACAGCTATGAGATCTCAATACCAGAATCTATTATGTACGGGCGCTTTTAAAATTAGCTTATTAAAAAGAAAAGTTATCTGTATGGTTCCTGTAATCTTTAATAAAATACCTGATCAACTAAAAAACTTACCGTTGCAAAAGTTCAAAATAAGTTTCACAGAATTACTTCTAGGTTAATGTTATTATTAAGTGCAGGATTTCATAAATGATATTTTTTGTAATGTCTTTAATAACCTATACTTTGTTCTACATTTGCTTGCTATATTAAGGGAGAATGTACATGGATCCTATTTTATAATGTAACAACTTATTTGTATGTACCTACATTCTAAGCAAATAAAGACTTGTTCTATTCTATTTATCAACCGGGCACAAATCCTAACCGTGGGTTGTACATGAAAAAATATTATTAAAGAATAATAAATTTAAATTTCATACCTGTAAACGTTTTGTCTAAACCCGTTGTAGGAAGAGAACATGATAATAGCACCGGAGGCCACGGACAGAGAGAAGAACACCTGTGTTACTGCAGCGTACCATACCTGGAACAAAAGACATGTCATATTGTTCCAATGCTTTCAAATAATTAAGAATTATTTACGCTAGGGATGAACTACCTACTTAATAATACAGTATACTACTTACCTTAAGTTCTATAAGTTTGTCCCACTGTGGCGTCAAGAAGTAAAGAATACCATCGCCTGCTCCGGGTAGAATAACCGTCCTGAAAATTAAAAAAATAATTGTTAACTAGAATGTATATAAACTAAAATATATATATGTAAACTAAAATGCCATTACGAAGTTTATTGCAGATTTTTGATCGAATGGTCGACTTTTTATTATTTGAAGCTTAAATCAATAAAAAAAGGAAAAAGTTAAAAAAAGGAATAAAAATAAAGTATAAAAAAGGAATAAAAATAAAAAAAGGAATAAAGGAAGGAATAAACATCTTTTAGCGTAACTGGTTACGAAACTTAATCAACAGGAGGCCTAGTTACGGTTAAGGAAAAAGTTTTTATGATTCGCAACCGGTTGCAAACAAAGAATAAAAATTCTTAATTTGCAACTGGTTACGAATCGCAGTTGCGAAAACGGCCGGAGGGTATCTACCAATTCAATTGTCAATATTTATAACAACTAGCTATGTGACAAATCATCACATGATTTTACATAAGTGGCACTGTGATTAGAAAATAACATTAAAATCGCAAAGTTAGATGTGTTCTACATTTTTGGTACGTTGTACGGAGCAGTTATGTATATAGATAAATTGTCAAAGAAGCTAAGCTCCGCAGCATATGCTGTTAGAAAAATTCGTAATTTAACTGACATAGAGACAGTCCGTTTAGTATACTTTAGCTATTTTCATAGTGTAATGTCGTACGGTATTCTGTTGTGGGGAAATGCCGCCGACATCCAGAATATCTTTGTTTTGCAGAAAAGAGCTGTTCGATCAATATATAATTTAAGCCCGAGGCACTCTCTCAGAGAGAAATTTAAGGAGATTAATGTAATGACTGTGCCCTCTCAGTATATTTATGAAAATCTTTTATATGCTCATAAAAATATAAAATTGTTTAAAAAATACAGTGATATCCATAACATAAATACTAGGAACAAACACAAATTTGTAGTACCTACAACAAGGCTCAAGAAGATAGGTGGCTCGTTTAGATGTCAATGTGTACGCTTTTATAATAAGCTTCCAAGCCACGTACAAGATCTAAGTCTTAATAAATTCAAATCATTCATTGAACGTAAGTTGTATCAGAAAGCGTTTTATACTATTAAAGATTACGTTGAGGACAAAAAGGCTTGGGATTGAGCTGCTCCAATTAATTTAGATTTTTTATATTTTGCACCGTGAATTTTGTTTTTAATTTTGATATTTTTTTTGTTTTCTTGCAATGACAAGAATATTTACTTTTTAAAGTATTATATTATTTTATTTTTATTATTGTGAATGTGAAGACTATGTGGATTTTTGTTTTTTATTATAACTTAGTTAGTTTTTACTCATGGTCTGGTAGTTTGAGTAGTTTATGCGGCCTACCCGAATGTCCTTTCTTTGGTATTGTTCGTCGAAACGTTGAGCTCCGTAAATTCTGAGTTGTGCTGCTCGGTTATTGACAAATGCGTGCACTGACTGGACAGGTCCACTCAATCTGGCTGGTTCTTTCCTCAAAAGACCATTTCAGACATCTGTCTACATGGTCTTCACACGATATAACCAAGATTTTGTCAAGACTTTAAAAGAGACTGTGACCTCTGAGTTTGTTTCGGCCTTTCTTCTCAGAGTAGTCAGATAGGAAACGGCGACCTCATCTAGTTTTAAAAAATATGATCGACATGTAAAAGTGTTTGTACAAACCAACTTACAGAAATAAAATCATTTATCATTTATTGTAGTGTAAATTCAAATTTGCAACTTGGAAAACTTATGCTAGCTGGGCAGCACGTGAAAAACTGAGGAATTTTGGGACTTTTTGCTCTAAAAGTCATAAACCCTATAGGGACCAAGCTATGGTCCTTCGAAGATTGCCATGCGTTCCACACCTACCACCTACCACAGTGTACAAGTGGCTGGGGATAGAGAAGAACCCCACCGAGTGGAGTTGCGAATTAAGCTCCTGCGGCCTTATCCCACTAGCAACTAACAACGAGCCTGCACCACGACACCTTCTCAAAATCATACCCTGCAAATGTAAGAAGGGACGCGAGTGTTTATAGAGCTGCGGCTGAGCTGAAATTGTTGCAAATTTATGCACTTTAAAATATGTAGTTTGGATCTTTGTTTGCTGAAAAACGCTTATAGTTATTACTTTTAGTAAATTGAAAAAAGACCCAAAATTTCGCAGTCAACAAGGAACCCTTATAGTTTCGCCATGTCCGTCTGTCCGTCCGTCTGCAGCTTAGCTCAGAGACTCTTTGTACTAGAAAGCTATGGCAGCTATGGCATGGATATTCATATTAATCACGCCAACAAAGTGGCAATTTTTTTTTTTTCGTTACCACGTAATGTGGGGATGTTTTTTTCTCTTCTATCCCATGGAGTGCGGTATTGTTGGATAGGCCATTCGAATATTACGGATACCTGAATCGAAAAGTGGTTATCCGTTTACTTAAAATTAAGCTTTAGATCATGAATTTTTGTTAGAGTCAAGTGACTCCCCCTCAGCCCAGCTAAATGGTTTCTTTTGAATACCTATGTGAAAAAATTCACGGTAGTAGAATATATAACGAAATTAAAAAAGAAAACTGTCACAGTAATAGTATCATCATATGTAAGTAGGCTTTACAAATTTACGAATTAATAGTCGACCAACATATAAAATATACTTGGAAAACTAAAGATTTTTCTTTTCGTTGGAGCAATGTTCGGTGCTTTCATTGTTTATGATCTTAAGTATTTTACCTAATTATGTTTCTGAATGTAGCTTTTTGTATGGAACCCTCAGTGCGCGAGTCCGACTCGCACTTGGCCGGTTTTTTTTGTGAAAAGCGAGGCGAGCACACGTTTTTCGAAGTTGCAAATTTTGATTCACACGAACCTCACTGGTTAAAAAATGCAGAACTAACATCATGCTTTGCCTTTTTTTGTGCCGATTTATATTGGGCTAGTAAAACAATAATAAAATACAATACAAATAATAAACTTACGTAATGAGCAAAATAATCATCACAACGTAGGGGAACACAGCCAAGAAGTAGGCGGCTTTGCCGGAACTCTTGACACCCTGGGCGACAATCAAGAAGATGACCAGCCACGAGGCAAACAGACACAAAACCAAGTACCAGATAGGTAGTCCTGCAAAACAAAAGCATATAGTCAATTTTAAATCACAGTATTATTGACATAAGAGGAAATCAAACGCTTCAACGTCAATTATATTGTAGTTATTTAAGGTTATTGCTATTGAGATCCTAGTATCGGACTAAATTCGTCAGGTAACTTAAACTCGCAATGAAATTATGGTTTCTCAATCAGAAAAATATATTGATTAACATACTCACCAAGTCCACCTTCAAGGCCATCTTTCTGCTGAAGAACCGTCTGGCTGCAAAATAGAAAAAAACTCTAGTTTAAGAAAAAAACTAGCTTCAGGTGTTCAGGAGTGTTCAGGTATTCAGGTAAAAAATAATGGTTTAACCACATATGCGCACGCGCAGTAATCCCGCGGGATAGTCTAGCGTCCACTACCACCACAAGGCCACGCAATAGTACAAGGCCACTTTAAACCGCTAAAGTTGCGTTGGACGCTTGACTTTTAAAGCTTATTATCTAGTAAACTACTTCAGCTACACCAAAATAATAAATACATAGCCGAAACTATATAGAATGCTAATAAAATACACCTTGTATGTATATCATATAAATAATAATAAAATACATACGTGAAATACAGCTCAGCGCTACTAGCGGTTTCTCCTATCGGTTGAGTTTCCGGTTGATTGGGGTCCGAAGGGACGCAGTTCAGCCATTCGTCCTTGCAGATGCCCCAGGGCAGCGTGGGCTGGAAGCTCATGATCAGGTAGTACAGGCAGAGCGCGACGATCGACACATAGTACGATAGGACGAACCCACAAGCCAGCACTGTGGCATAGCCGGTGCCTGGAATAAAAAAAATGTAATTATTTATTCATTCAAACTTTTTGCAATACATACGCGGGCTTTGGAAAGTTGTGAATAAGTAGATAAATCGAAAAATAAATCAGGTGCTTTGAAGATAGGCTTTTCATTTATAAACCCCTAGAGTAGGTTACTCACATTTCTATCAGTAATTGAAAGCCACAATATGGCAAAGGCTCATAGGCTTGTTTTGTTCGGGAATAATGCACGGTTCCTGTGGGCCAACGGGAACGAAGTCATGGTCTGCAGGTCGATCAACGAGTTATTTGTGGATAACACTCTTCTGCTATTCGTTAAATTCCGAAAATAATAGGCTCACCTTTCATAGCTGGAGACAGCGACCAGACGGTCACTGAGTTCCTGGAACTAAATTGTCCCACGGCACATTCGAGGTAGTACATAGGTTTTCCCATGACCAATAGTACAATTATGTAAGGGATGAGGAAGGCGCCGCCTCCGTTCTCGTAGGCGACGTAGGGGAACCGCCACACGTTGCCCAGACCCACCGATGTGGCGATGCAGGACATGAGGAACTCGAGTTGATTGTCCCATACTGCACGGTTAGGCTCGCTTTTTTCCGGGTCGCCCTGAAAATTATCATATATTTTTTTTTACGTAGGTAAGTTTGTAAAGTTAAAATAATCAAGCAGAAAATATTAGTCCAGTCCGGACCCAGACGAGTTGTTTTGTATTTTGTTGTTTTGTGTTAATTTATTTTCAGGTATAGTAGCTTGTATTTATATTTATTACTAGCTTCTGCCCGCGGCTTTGCCCGCGTTCAAAGTAAAAAAAAAAAAAACTTTACAGGATTACCCGCTGGGTCAATCTAAAGGTTGTCTGAAAACTTAATTAAATATTTTTTTAATTTAATAGAAGATAGAAGATAGAAGATAGAAGATAGAAGATAGAAGATAGAAGATAGAAGATAGAAGATAGAAGATAGAAGATAGAAGATAGAAGATAGAAGATAGAAGATAGAAGATAGAAGATAGAAGATAGAAGATAGAAGATAGAAGATAGAAGATAGAAGATAGAAGATAGAAGATAGAAGATAGAAGATAGAAGATAGAAGATAGAAGATAGAAGATAGAAGATAGAAGATAGAAGATAGAAGATAGAAGATAGAAGATAGAAGATAGAAGATAGAAGATAGAAGATAGAAGATAGAAGATAGAAGATAGAAGATAGAAGATAGAAGATAGAAGATAGAAGATAGAAGATAGAAGATAGAAGATAGAAGATAGAAGATAGAAGATAGAAGATAGAAGATAGAAGATAGAAGATAGAAGATAGAAGATAGAAGATAGAAGATAGAAGATAGAAGATAGAAGATAGAAGATAGAAGATAGAAGATAGATATGGAGCAGTGGTGGCCCAGTGGTAAAGCCCCCGACTTGATGGTAAACCCAGGCAGGCGCTTTACTTTGTGTAAATTATTTCATCACCAGTGCTTTAAAAACTGTGAAGGAAAACATCGTAAAGAAACCGGCATGTCCTAGAACTAAAAATTCGAAGACATGTGACATCCACCATGACGCACTGGGCCCACGTGGTGGATTCATGCCCATTTCCTCTCTCAAAGAGAGGAGACCTGTGTCCCAGGAGTGAGAACATTAAAAGGCTGATTTTTTTTTAGGGTTCCGTAGCCAAATGGCAAAAAACGGAACCCTTATAGATTCGTCATGTCTGTCTGTCTGTCTGTCTGTCCGTCCGTATGTCACAGCCACTTTTTTCTGAAACTATAAGAACTATGCTGTTGTAACTTGGTAAGTAAATGTATTCTGTGAACCGCATTAAGATTTTCACTCAAAAATAGAAATAAAACAATAAATTTTGGGCGTCCCCATACTTGAAACTGAAACTAAAAAAAAAAAACCATCAAACCCATACGTGTGGGGTATCTATGGATAATTCTTCAAAAATGATATTGAGGTTTCTAATAAGTTCTACTTGCATCGTCAGCAGAACAGTTGCAAGACATGGTGACTGTGATGAATGAAGCTTTTAAGTTAAAAGGGATGAGTATAAATGTGAACAAGACTAAGGTAATGGTTTTTGAAAGAGAAGACGATGTATCGAAGTGTGAAGTGAAAATACATGATAAGAGTGTGGAGCAAGTGAACGAGTTTGTATATCTGGGAAGTATGTTCACAAGGGATGGAAAGATTGAAGAGGATGTGGAAAGGAGAGTGAGTGCAGGGAATAAAGTGAATGGTGCTATACATGCAGTTGTGACCAGCAAGTCGATGTCTCCGGAAGCTCGACTCGCCGTTCACAGCAGCGTGCTGGTGCCTACACTTATGTATGGAAGTGAAGGTTGGGTATGGCTAAAAAGACATGAAAGTAGGATTAATGCTGTAGAAATGCGCTCCTTGCGGAGTATGTGTGGTGTAACTTTAAATGATAGATTGAGGAATGAGGTAATAAGACAACGTTGTGGTTTAAAAGAAGATGTAGTGACTAAAATTGAAAAGAGTATGCTAAGATGGTTTGGCCATGTTGAGAGGATGAATGAAAGGCGATTAACGAAAGGTATTTACAAGGCAGACGTGAAAGGAAACGCCGGGAGGGGACGCCCTTTTTTTTTTTTTTTTGGGTGGGAAATCATCCAATGACTTCTCCCGCTCTGGGTGAAGCGGGAGGGCGTGTCAGACTTTTACTGACTAAAACCCACCCGTGTTCCTTCAGTTGCTTGCGCCAGGGCCGCGGTAACTCTCTTTCAAATTTATCCGCGACCCAGACAGGCATCGGTCCTATCAGGCCCCGTCACTTTTTCTGACATCTCTTTGAGGCGCGCGTGGAACACTATGCGCCGTAAACTCGGGCTTGGTCCTTATCGGACGGTAAGCTACCCATAACTTGCCGTCCGCAAGCCCGTGCCTACGGTGGCCGGGAATCGGCTTGCGACTCCCTACGCCCGGGGCGTCTCCTGCGGTGGCTAGGGGCGTGAGGGCGTCTCCTTTGCGTCTCCCTCACGCGTTCCGCCTCCTCCTTTCCTCCTCCTTTTCTTTCTTCCTTTGAAGGAGGAGACAGCTTCCCATGCCCTCTCGCTCCGTACCATGGCCTGGACCAGGGCCGGACGCGAGAGGTCGCCACCACCGATCGCCTCTACGAGGACACGGCGGTGCTCCGCCCAAGCGGGGCAGATCTCCACCGTATGCTCCACCGTGTCCTCTGGGCGGTCCACACAATGGTGACACCCGGGCGTTTCCTCCCGCCTAATCCTGAACAGGAACCTCCCAAAACATCCGTGTCCGGTGAGGACCTGCGTCAGGCGGAAGGTGAGGACGCCGTGACGCCTCTCTAGCCACTCCTCAAAGAGGGGCCTTACCGCCGCAATTGTGGCGAAAGACATATTTAGACCTTATAGGTGATGTTCTTCAGAAAGGCCTAGTGCGCAGTACCCATAACCGGCGTGTGTGTATGACTAGATGTATGAATGTGTGTGAAGCAAAAGAAGTATGTAAGGATCGTAGCAGGTGGCGTTCTGTAGTTTCTGCCTACCCCCATGGGAAAAAGGCGTGAGTTTATGTATGTATGTATGTTTCTAATATAATTTTTTTCTAAACTGAATAGTTTGCGCGAGAGACACTTCCAAAGTGGTAAAATGTGTGTCCCCCCCCCTGTAACTTCTAAAATAGGAGAATGATAAAACTAAAAAAAATATATGATGTACATTACCATGTAAACTACCACCGAAAATTGGTTTGAACGAGATCTAGTAAGTAGTTTTTTTTTAATACGTCATAAATCGTAAACCGCAATTTACCAAGTACCTTTCAATTTACCAGGAACCCTTCGTGCGCGAGTCCGACTCGCACTTGGCCGGTTTTTTTTTTACTTAATTCGTAAAGTATGTTTAATGTAATATTTTACAAAGTTTATTATATTCATGTGTTTGTACAAGTTAGAAAACAAGGCGCTTCGCCCCATTATTGGTTATTCTAAAGAATGCAGAAAAGGTTAAACTATCTTATCTGCAAAATGTAAATAATGGGAAGGTTACAATAAACCAATAAAATATGCGAACTTTACTGCATGTTTAAACTTGTTTTTACATGTTAAATTGCCTAAAATGCCGAAGCCTAATCAATTAGGAGGTTGACTTAAACCGGTAGGTAGGTACCTACTTCATCAATTTCATACAATACCAATAAAAAAATAAAAGGTTTTCACAATGGGACCATGGGAAGAAAAAATCTTAAGTCTTGAATTCATATTTTATAGGTCAATTAAATATTGTCAGATTATTTATCGATATTAATTTGTTACTTTAAGGTACCTTATAGATTGTACATGACTAACTTCCTTATTTTCGTTAGACTACATAGTACTAGAATTAAATCACCCATAGTCAAAATTATATGCAAAACTTACTTTCTCATTTATTCGGTTAGGGCCATTAAAACCAGCTTTCTCAGACAGCGCCCCCTTGGTCTGGCCTGGACTCGAAGGATCCGCCGCTATGTCGAAGGCATTATTGTCTTGACCGCTCTGAAATTATATCGGAAACATTTAATAAAACTATTAGTATATTCTTATGAAGATATTATCCAATGATATTATTATCTGTATTTACAACGATTGAACGTAATTGTCTGATAATTTGATAAGCCGATGTTTCTGTGTAATTGTTTCGCCTTTTTATCCGACTGCACGATCTATGTATGTATGTTTATTCATGATTTATTAAAACTTCATGCAACATGCAGGTACTTAAGTGGACTTAATGCCTGAGGCATTCTCTACCAGTCAACCAAGGGTAGTGGAGAGATAATATGGCAGGTGCATAAAAAATTGAAATTATTGAAGTACAATTGATAAAAAAATATAGGTATAGCTATTGTTTGTTCTTAGTGGCGTTCTAGAGACAAAACGCGTTGGCCGATTTTGATGACGTCAATCGATTCGTCATAACCGTGCAAATGTCACTGGCACGGCACACTGGCTGCATTCAAATTGAATAAAGAGAAAAATGGCGGCTTTTGGGCGCTATATTGTAGGATCCCAATATTTTTCTTCCAAACCCATCGTGTGGGATATCAAAATGAAGGGTTTTAAGAGGTGATTACAAAAATATACACTACTTATATACGTATAAAAATAAACACAAACAACAAAAACACAAACAAACCACTTTTAACATATGTTTAAAGTAATTGAAAAAAAAAGATAGCTAGAAAGTAACAAATAAAAAAAAGTCAATGTGATTATTAAAAAAAACCCAACTGTTTAGGAAGCGAACTAAAAAGTCGAAAACAAGAACAAAATAATGCTGTGCAGTCGGAGGATTCATATGGTTTTGGTCAGTCAGCTCGCGATTGTCTCCTCCGACTACACATTTTCTTTTTGTTTACGTCTTTTTAGTTCGCTTCGTAAACAGTCAGGTATATTTTATTTTTTTACATTAACTTTTTTCTATTACATTGAATGACTGAATTATGGCTTGGATTAAATTGGATTAATTTAAACCCATAGCCAGGTGCCTTCCGAAGGTCGATTGTCTATAGAGAAAAGAACATTTGGTGACAAGAAAAATAAGCTTTGCGATCACCAACGTGCTTACCGTAACATGGATATATGGAGTTTCTTGTGCATTCTTCTCCATAACAAGCTACTTTCCGAATGCACGGTAGAATCAACTTTTATTCCATGTAAATTTAAAAAGTATGGAGTTTCTTGTGCATTCTTCTCCATAACTAGCTACTTGCCGAATGCACGGTAGAATCAACTTGTATTCCATTTAAATTTAAATTGTGACATTCAAAAGTGCCGCTTGGTGGCCCAGTTGAAATAAATATCTTTTGTCTTTTGTCTTTGTCTTTACATATGACTCTACAATACTGTTAATTGACATTTAATAATGATATATTGTAGAGAGGTAGGTACTTAGCAAATAACCTTCAGTCGTGATTCCAATCTTGTGTTCCATCGGATCTGCCTATATTATTAATTATTGTATCCGTAATCCTGTATACCATTGTTGACGTGACGAACCGTTGTGAAATCAGGAATTACCATAAATCCTTCTTATTTATTTATTTACACTTTATTGTACACCATAATAAACAAGAAAAAGAAACTTAATACTAAAAACATACAATGGGCGGCCTTATCGCATACCGCGATCTCTTCCAGGCAACCTGGAATGGACAGAGATTACCTGGACATGACATGGGGTTGTCATTGGTGCGACAATACCAACAATAAAAAAAATTTAGATACAATAATACTTTCTAGAAACACAAATAAATACATGTGGGAGGCGTTGGAATAATAGACATAAACAGGTTTGTTCATTATATTCAGAACCAAAATAACACAGAAATCAATAACATAGAAATTAAAAACACAGAAATCAGTAACACAGAAATCAATAACACAGAAATCAATAACACATTATTTATAGTTTCAACATAATAACGTTTAAAACAAAACATGAGCAAAATAAAAGCCAACAATAATATTATAAGAAAACTCACCTGACAGTTCAGAGCACTGTTGTGCCGTGTCCACAATCGAACAACTTCTGATCTGTCGAAAGACAGTGCGCCCCTTTTATAGCAACACTCGCTCACAAAGTGGGGGAAAAGTAGTCGGTTACAACACTATTAAAGACCGGAGGTAGTTCGAAATAAAATGAGACATTTCTTAAAAAAATATAAAATAATTTATCTCTCACACGGCCATACTGACGAGCAGCCACTATGGCTCGCGAACTACACTCATTCAAAATACTATTATACATGTAAAATCATAGCATGTCAATTGTCAAATCACATGACCCAAAATATAATCAATTGCTACTAATGGTCAAATCATATGACCTTATCATCTAATAGTTTCTACAACAAAATGGTCAAATCGCATGACCACACACGCCAACTCACATGGCATCATGATTTGATATCAGCCAAATCACATGGCATCATGATTTGATATCAGCCAAATCACATGGCATCATGATTTGATAACAGCCAAATCACATGGCATCATGATTTGATATCAGCCAAATCACATGGCATCATGATTTTGATACACGCCAAATCACATGGCATCATGATTTGATATCAGCCAATCACATGGCATCATGATTTTGATACACGCCAAATCACATGGCATCATGATTTGATATCAGCCAAATCACATGGCATCATGATTTTGATACACGCCAAATCACATGGCATCATGATTTGATATCAGCCAAATCACATGGCATCATGATTTTGATACACGCCAAATCACATGGCATCATGATTTTGATACACGCCAAATCACATGGCATCATGATTTGATATCAGCCAAATCACATGGCATCATGATTTTGATACACGCCAAATCACATGGCATCATGATTTGATATCAGCCAAATCACATGGCATCATGATTTTGATACACGCCAAATCACATGGCATCATGATTTGATATCAGCCAAATCACATGGCATCATGATTTGATATCAGCCAAATCACATGGCATCATGATTTTGATACACGCCAAATCACATGGCATCATGATTTGATATCAGCCAAATCACATGGCATCATGATTTTGATACACGCCAAATCACATGGCATCATGATTTGATATCAGCCAAATCACATGGCATCATGATTTTGATACACGCCAAATCACATGGCATCATGATTTGATATCAGCCAAATCACATGGCATCATGGTTTTGATACACGCCAAATCACATGGCCACTGTCAATTTACATGACACGGGTGCGATTGTCAAGCATAACCATGATCGTTGGCCAGACGTTCTGAGATATGCAGGACAATCTTACTAATCAACTTATATTTGTTACAGTCATCAGAAATATTTAGAGAATCGGTTAACTCACATCCCATATCGGGAGTGACGATTCGTAAATTATCATGTGAGACATATAACTCATTACCAGTTTTATTAACTCTAACTGTATATCTGACGTTATTGTTCACTTCAGTAACGACGCATGGACCTTTAAATTTACTGTCAAGTTTATTAATCACTCGCGGATTTTGTTTGACTAATACAATATCACCGACTTTGAAAGGTACAATTCTAGCTTTAGTTTTATCAAAATCGGCTTTTCGAGATTCGGCAAGCTCGTCCATCCTGAATTTAGACTCTTGACGGCACATATCGAGGTCCATACGTTCAACATCATTTAGCAAAGCTGATATAGCAGGAGGTGACTGATCGCAGCCCATCAAAAGTTGGAAAGGAGTATGACCAGTACTTTTACTAAAGGTGCTGTTAATTGCCAATTGTACTTCACCAACAGCATCTTTCCAACTTCTTTTGGTTGTATTTTCAACCATCGTAAAACAATTTGTCAGAACCCTCATAATTCGCTCAACTTGACCATTTGCACGACTCACACCACTAGCTATGAAATGCAATTCTATAGACCATCTTTCACAAAAACTTGTAAATTCTTTGCCAGTATAAGAAGCAGCCTGATCACAAATAATACGTTTAGGTGTACCAAACGTGTAAATTAATTCCTTCAAGGCATTAACTGTAGCCACTGCAGTCAAATTAGTAACGGGTTTCATGTAACAAAATTTTGTAAATGCATCTATAAAAACAACTGCGTAGGTTTACTGCCACTCAATTTACCTGTCATATCCATATGAACGGTATGAAATGGAGTAGGGGGTTTATCTTTAGGGTGCAATGTAATCTGTCGTGAACCAGATTGACTTTTATTTATCTTACAAGTCAGACAACTGTCAACATATTTACGTGTACACTTCGACATATTCGGAAACCAAAATTGTTCTCTAATTTTGTCAAGGGTTTTTCCCAACCGAAGTGTTTAATAGCATCGTGATAAATTTGTATGATATGCCACCTATAACTTTTTGGAACATAGAGACGCTTCTTAACTTTATTATTAATGGAAATAATACGGTACAACAGTCCATTTTGAACCTCGTAACTGGAAGCAATATCTTTGTCAATAGTTTTGTCTTTGATTGATTCAATTATATGTTTGGTCTCTGAATCATTATTTTGTTCTACTTCCAGCCATTCACTATAATTTAGAATGTTATTTAAGTTGACAGTTGACGGATTACGGCTTAAGTAATCAACATGTGGAATATGTTCTCCTTTTCGATACTCGATACTAAAATCAAACGACTGTAGGTAAGCCCACCACCTATGAACCCTAGGAAGCAATTCCTTTTTGTTACGCGAGGCTTTAAGCGAGTTACAATCAGTAATGACTTTAAATGGTTTGCCAAGCAAATAATGACGTAATTTTTTTATAGATCTAACAACTGCCAGAGTTTCCAACTCATAAGAGTGGTAGCGGCTTTCCGTCTCAGTGGTGCGCATGCTAAAATACTCTACAACTTTCATATGACCATTAAGTTTTTGAAAAAGAATTCCTGCCAGACCTGCGGAACTGGCATCAGTGTGAAGCTCAACAGGATTAGCAGGATCGAATAAAGTGAGAACAGGTTCAGAGGCAAGGTACTGCAGGATCTTATTTCTAGCAGATTCCTGCTCAGTTTTCCAGTGCCATCTGACATTATTACGAGTTAGATTATACAAGGGTATCATGATGAGAGAAAAATTAGGAATAAACTTTCGAAAGTAACTTGCTAGTCCACAAAATTGTCTTACTTGTTTTACAGTCGTTGGGATAGGAGCATTCAAAAGAGCGGAAACTTTACCTTGACTTGGTTTAACTTGACCGTTTGAAACAATTCTTCCTAGGTATTCGATCTCAGTTTTTAAGAATTTTCATTTTTTTATATTGAGAGAAAACCCAGTTTTCTTTAAAGTTAGTTCTTGAAGCTTTCAAGAACTAACTTTAAACGTTCGATACCTTGATCAACGGTTTCTGTATACATTATAATGACATCTATGTAAATTAAAACAAAATTGTCGACGAACTGTTTTAGAGCTGTGTTGATGGCCCTTTGAAACACAGAAGGTGCATTACAGAGCCCAAATGGCATCCTTAGGCACTCATATTGCCCATCAGGCGTGACGAAGGCAGTTTTTTCAATAGAATTATTTGCAATCGGGATTTGGTGAAAACCGGCTGCCATATCTAAAATTGTAAAATATTTTGCACGTGACAATTTACTAATGTGATCATCAATAATTGGAAGTGGAAAGTAATCACGAACGGTGTTGCTATTCAATTCCCTATAGTCAACACACATTCGGTCACTACCATCTTTTTTTCGAACTAGTAATATTGGACTCGCAAATGGGGAATTGCTATCTCGAATTATATTATTGTCCTTCAAATCTTTAATTATATTTTTGACATGTTCACGCTCAGCAGGAGCTAATCGGTACGGTCGTCGTTGAACTATTTTATCCGAATTTTTCAATCGAATTGTTAACTCACCGGTAGTTACTTGAGAAACTGCGTTGCCAGACGTGAACATTTCAGAATATGATTTTAACAAGTCACCCATTAATACAATTTGTTCTGAAGTTAATTCAGGATTAATATCTAAGTCATCAAAATCAATATCCCTTATTAGACTGTTAACACTGTAGGAGTTGCGACAGACTTTAGCAAAATTCCCAGAGAAAGTCACCTGAATACCAGGTATTTCAAATAAATTTTGACCAAGTAATACGTCATACTGAATGTATCTATCAGGGACCAGAATAAAATCTAATTCAACGTTTATACCATCAACACAGATCATACACAGCTTTTTACGCGATGAACAGAAAGCATTGTCACCAACACCCCTCAAAAGAATCGGTTGATAAGTCATTTTACCCCTAATTGAATCGCCAATACTTTCGCGCATTACAGAACATTCCGCACCACTGTCTATCAGACAGGAAAAATCACGGTTGTCAATTTGTATAGTATGCAATTTTTTGTTGGTTAAAACTAGGCTATTTACTTGAGAAGACTTTTCGTCTTTAGTTTTCTTATTTAAGAGTTGAAAGCAGTTTTCACTGGAATGACCCTTTTTATTACAAGAAGTACAAGATATTACACCCCCTGTTTTGAAACCCGAATCGACTGGTTTTGAATTATTAGAAGAAGTAGTTGAAGTCGAATGTTTACTAGAGCCGTTATTGATACCTAAACGACAGTCTCTTTGAATGTGTCCTAATTTGTGGCATTTATGACACCTTATAGACGAAGTGTCTGGGTTAGACATGTTTTTAGAACGCTTGGATGGAATACTGTGATCAGACTCTTTACCAGGTCTCTTCCGCTTATATGAATTTAGGCTTTGAATTAATTGTGGCAATTTTTTCGGTGTAAGGCGTAGCAAATCAGAACGAATACGAAAGTCAGACATACCTGAAATAACTGCTTCGACAAGGCGTTGCTCAGTCATCTCCACACCAATCACTTTCTTCGCCAACTCCCATTTTCGAGTTGCGTACTCAGCAAGACTAGTGGCTTGTTCACTAGTATAGTCCATAAAAAGCGTCAGGTCATCGTAGTAGCGAGCTTCATCTGAAAAAGTTTCAATAAGACCTGCTTTAAGTTCTGGCCAGCTAGTAATAGTTGTATAATTTCGACGCGCCCATTCCGCGGCGCGCCCGCGCAAGTTTTTTCTAGTCAAATTAAGAATTTGGTTAAAATTTCCATTATGGGCCGTCGATTTTTGGCGCGGGTAGGGTGGGGGGGAGAGGGGGGGAGCTTTGGTTACCCCCCTGTGCCATCCCCACCACTCGGAGCCCCATGGTTATGGAGATATCCATGGTCAAAGATTTCAGGTTAGAATAATTTTCTTCGTAAATGTCCATCGGTTTAAGGGAAGGAGGGAAACGAAACACAAGTCGACGGAGCCCCGCTGCGCGGGGCTCCTATTTCTGTCTGCAGGGTCTAAAGTAACCTAACATGAAGGAGATGACGGGAGCTGAGTTCGCTCGCTTTGCTCGCTCACTTCATCTCCTTCGAACCTAACCTGTCCGTGTCGGGGTGCCCTAAGCTCCCGAGCTCGCTTCGCTCGCTCTTGGACTAATTCACATTTTTTTTTTTTTTTTATCTCATTAATTACATTTAAGTATAAAATATATCTAATAACTCCATAACCGTGGGTTTCCGTGGGGTGGGGATGGTACAGTGGGGTAGTCCCCCTACACCCTTTCCTTCCCACCCTCCCTGCCCCTTAAACAATGAACATTTTCGGATTTTTTTACACTAATCTGAGAACTTTAACCATGGATATCTCCATAACCATAGGGCTCCGAGTGGTGGGAATGGTACAGGGGGGTAGCCAAACCTCCCCTCCTCCACCCCCTACCATCCACGCGGCAAAAATCAACGGCCCATAATGGAAATTTTATCCAAGAATTTCCCTATCAGTGAGCTCATACTCAGTTTTAAGCTCCTCGACGTTTCGGCACCAGACTTGCACAGAATCGGTCCGATCGTCAGGGTCGAAAATTGGCATTTAGATATGCTCAAGGCTGTGCATGCGGGGAATAGGCCGCGCGTTTGGCGGGTTAAAAGCTTTTGCAGTAGTTTGAATCAATTGTGACATCATTTCTTGCATCATATTTTGCATAAAATTAATAGGTACAAACTCTACTGCCCTTGAATCACGGCTGCTACTGGCTGCCGTTGAATCGCCGAGAGCTGCATCGTCATGGGCTGGGGATGTCCTCGCCTCATTGGTCGCAGCTGCACAGCGCGTTGTCCTTTGTCCCAAGATCGGCGATTGGTGTCCAGGTGTAGGCCTTTCACAAGACCCTCGAGTGGATTTTGCAGCGCTCTGCAGAAACCCGGTCTCGACAGCCTCAGCTTCGTCAGTGTTCATCCTTAAACTTTCCTGAAATCAAACATACATAGGCGTAGTTTTTGTTATCACCCTACTTCTGATGTGGGAGGCGTTGGAATAATAGACACAAACAGGTTTGTTCATTATATTCAGAACCAAAATAACACAGAAATCAATAACATAGAAATTAAAAACACAGAAATCAGTAACACAGAAATCAATAACACAGAAATCAATAACACATTATTTATAGTTTCAACATAATAACGTTTAAAACAAAACATGAGCAAAATAAAAGCCAACAATAATATTATAAGAAAACTCACCTGACAATTCAGAGCACTGTTGTGCCGTGTCCACAGAGTACTTTTGGCCGTGTCCACAATCGAACAACTTCTGCTCGCATAGCAACACTCGCTCACAAAGTGAGGTAGTTCGAAATAAAATGAGACATTTCTTAAAAAAATATAAAATAATTTATCTCTCACATACATATGCTAAATAATAGATACATAAATACATACATACAAATATATAAGCAATGAAAATAAATGATGTACGATATTCATAGCACATTATGTCTAAAAACAAAGAGCACAATCACAGCGATAGGTAATGTTCTTTGATGAGTTTTTTAAATACAGGCAACGACTGAGCACGTTTAATTGGGTCAGGCAATGCATTCCACAGACGAGCAGCCTGGACAGTAAAGGATTTATCCATGAAAGTTGTGGAATGTATTGGCATTCTAAGTCGCAAGTTATCTGATGACCTTAGAGATTTCGTGTGGGAATCGCAGATAAACTGAAAACGAACTTTGAGGTAAAGAGGGGTAGAAGGAGTAAAGAGCACATTAAACAAAAGAGAAAGAATGTGAGCATTCCGGCGAAGGCGAATTGGCAACCACTTGAGCTTTACACGAAATTCTGAAACATGGTCATATTTGCGCAAACCAAATATGAACCGTATACAAACATTTTGAAGCCGCTCAAGTTTATCGAGTTGTTCTTGAGTAAGGTCAAGATAGCTGGCATCAGCATAATCAAGGATGGGAAGAAGAAGAGATTGTGCAAGCGCAATCTTAGTGGCAGTCGGAAGAAAATTACGCAGTCTCCTCAAAGTTGCAGCAGATGAAAACAACTTACGGCTGACTTCTTGCAGTTGAGCAGTCCAAGAGAAGTTCTTGTCGATGAAAATCCCCAAGTTTTTAACTTTCTCACTGAAGGGAATAACTGAATTGTCAAACATAACTTGGGGAAGACACGTCCAGTCGATCTTAGAAACCATTCTAGAACTGCCCACTACAATTACCTGCGTCTTTACAGAGTTGACCATAAGCCCATACCTCCTACTCCAATCGCAAATGCGAGCCAGATCAAGATTGATGGTAGCTATAGCCTCAGACAGCCTTCCGAGAGGAGCTCGCGAGTATAATTGCAGATCATCTGCATAAAGATGGTAGGAAGAAATTAGTTCATTGGAGATTGCGTTTATAAAAACTGCGAAGAGTAAAGGGGAGAAAACGCCACCCTATGGTACCCCGGCAGAAGTACTACACCAGGAAGACAACTTCTCTCCGGTTCACCCTTGTTTGATAGAACAACGTTTGATATAATATAACTAAATCGAACAGCGTTTAAGAAAATCATCACTTTGTATAATATCGTTTGACAGAATTTTCAGTTCATCGAATATTTATTTGCCATAACAACATTTGCGCTATTGATCAAAAGGTATAATGTTCATTTGATGTAATGTTCAGGTAGTGTAACATGTATTTAAAAAACCGAGAATAACCCCAAGAGCGAGCGAAGCGAGCTCGGGAGCTTAGGGCACCCCGACACGGATAGGTTAGGTTCGAAGGAGATGACGGGAGCTGAAGTAAGCGAGCAAAGCGAGCGAACTCAGCGCCCGTCATCTCCTTCATGTTAGGTTACTTTAGACCCTGCAGACAGAAATAGGAGCCCCGCGCAGCGTAGCTCCGTCGACTTTGTTTCGTTTCCCTCCCTCCCTTAAAACGACTTTGTTGCTTAAGGCGGGTACCCCGAGCAAAACGCCGTGCTAACCGATTTCGTGTAAAATTAGTGCATTTGAAAATTCGGTCAAATGACATTATTTCAAAGAAATAAATATGCTAAATAAAAATCTACCAATTAATTATTCGGTCAAATGAATAATTATACGAAATGACTTTATTGTAACTAAAATTAGCCAAAGCGATTTTCGACAAAAGGTTGTTATACCAAACAAGGGTGAACCCTTCTCTCCGATGTTAATACGTTGCCGGCGCCCGAACAGGTAACTACGAAACCAGTCAACCACCGATGGAGATATATTAAGATAGCATAGAATGCCAAGCAAAACATCGAAATCAACAGTATTAAAAGCATTACTGAAATCGAGCAATGCCAAGACCGTCAGATTACTGCTTTCCATGGCTGACCGAATATCATCCGTAATGTTGAGAAGAGCTGTGGAGGTGCTGTGACCAGGACGGAAGCCGGACTGGAAGGGATTGAGGAGATTATTTTTGGATAGGAAAGTGCTTATTTGATTATGGATTAACCGTTCTAGGACTTTGGAAAGGAATGGTAAGACTGATATTGGACGGTATTCAGAAAAGGATGTGGGATTGGACTTTTTTGGTAAAGGAATTATCTGTGCATCTTTCCATGAGAATGGAAAGACACCGCTAGACGCAGAAAAGTTAAGGATATGGCAAATGACAGGAAGGATAACGTCCAGCACCGGGAAACTATCACAGCTAAGTAGGCTTTACAAGTTTACGAGTAGATAATAGTCGGCCAACTTTTCTTTTCGTTAGAGCAAAGTTCGGTGCTTTCGTTGTATTTATGTTGGTGAAAGTAGATATTTGTACGGTGTGCGAGTCTGACTAGCACTTGGCTTATTTTTTTTGTAACCATAGTTTAACCCAACGTTTCCTTTTAACGCGTTTCTGCACAGCAGAAGCAATAATTATTGCTACACAAGCTTTTCTTTTATCCAAATCCATTTTGTGGTTGTAACCGCGTGTTCATCTGACGGTAGCGAACAGTGGACTGATGTTTGTCTGAATTTGTTGCGATCCGTGACCTTGGTCGGATCACGATCTGGTTTGAATGTGTAATGGATGCTTAATTACGTACAAATATTTTCTTAATGTCCCTCGGACAACTTCATGTTTCGTCAGTCGTCGGATTTCTATCAGTTGCACTTGGTGAAAACCGTACGATCTCATTCAATTGAGTTGTTAATATTCTTATAAGATAATGTGATTTATTTTAAAAATGGGAGGGAAACTGTTGAAACTGCTATTTTTCAGCTCTATATATTTCACACGGAAATCAAAACAAAACAACAATAAAGTACTTAGTCCTGAATTCAAATTATTATACACGATGATACTAATAATTGATGGATATGGAAATTAGCATTCGTTTGTATTCAGCAATGCGATAATAGGAGTTTTGGCGAGCACGTGATGGCGTCTATGTTTTATTTTCACTACCTCCAGTTTCTGACATGACGCTCCTAAGGTAAGTGAACTTGTGGACGCGTTCTACTGCCTCCGTGCCAATCAGCAACGGTGAAGCACTCCTCACACCATATCTCATCTCTTGGGTCTTCCGAGTGTTTAATTTTAGTCCCGTTTCTGCCGCTTCCTGACTTAAATCTTTCAGTTTAGCTTGCATGTCAGCGTGGGTATGACTCAGTAGGCATAGGTCATCGACGTAATCCAAATCCTCTAAGACGTTGGATAATCCCCACTTATCCCGCGGCGCTTGTTGTCGAAAATGCGAAGCAAAATCCCGTCAAGAACGACTAAAAAGAGGAGCGGTGAAAAGAGAAAGCCTAGGCGGTCACCTGCTATATCATCCGAGATGAGGCCGTCGTGAGTTACTCTACAGGAATAATTCTTGTATATAATCTCCAAGAGACGGACAATTTTCGGTGGCACTACGATGTCCAGTAGTCGGGACCAGATTCTGGACCACTTCAGCGTATCAAATGCCTTTTCGAAATCGACAAAGGTGAGATAGATCTCCCTCTGCCATTCTGATGCCTGTTCTAAAATGATACGGAGAGTGTTGATCTCATCCGTGCACGAGCGGTTCGCGCGGAAACCAGCCTGCTCTTTGCGTAGGAGAGGATCTACGGCCTTCGATAATCTATCCAGGATAATCTTGCAGAAAAACTTCGAGGGAATTGAGAGCAACGTAATACCTCTCCAGTTATCGCATTGACTAAGATCTCCCTTCTTGTGTACAGTTATCAAAAGACCCTTGCTCCATTCGTCCGGAAGCTCTTCGGTGGCCCATATCCTCTCAATGAGAGACGTCAGAACGTTGACGGCTAAGGATAAGTCAGCTTGTAGCATTTCCGCAGTATATCAGGTCGAGTCCTGGTGCTTTGCCTGACTTCAAAGAGAGGACTGCTTTTGCAACTTCCGAAGCAGACGGTGGTTCTGTGTCAATGTCGATAGGCCGGGATAGTGTAGAACTGACTTGCAGCGCGTCAGGTGTAGATGTGTAGATCAGGTGATGTTGCTGACAAACGGAAGACCTCCTCAAAGTGATTACGCCAGCGTAAGAGCTGCCCTTTCGACGTCACTATTAGCTGACCGTCTTTAGACTTGAGCGGCTTCTTCTTATATTTGCTGTTACCTGCCAAGGTTTTGGTAGCCTTATACAATTCCTTCAGGTTACCGGTGTTTGCAGCTGGTTGAAAACGATCAGCAATATCATCAGCCCACTGCCTCCTATATTTGCGGGTGCTGCAAAAGATTTCTCTGCGTTTCTGACGGTATTGCATGTTAGGGTGGGCATTGCATGGCGTCATCACGGGTCTCAAGCAATCTCACATGAAGGTTTCTAGTTCGAAGTTCTTTAGGTAATTTGTTATAAATTCGTACTGCCATATTAAAACAATTTTTATCACAAATTTTGAGCTTGTTTCTTGGAACTACAAGTGGTTTTTGAACAACTTTCCTTTTGAGTAACGCCTTTTCGTCTTTTTCGAATAGTGTTAGTTGTTCCTTACAAACTAGCACATTTCAAATATGTAAAGGGATGGAAGAGTAAGTAGCCTTTGCTTAAGAAATATAGGTCTGCAAGAGTCTGTCCATTTAATATTGAAAATTGATCTCAAATACTTTTTCTGGGCGATGAATGCCCTTTGGGCATCAGTCAAATTTCCCCATATGATGATGCCGTATCTTAAAATGGAGCCTACATGGCTATGGTATACCATTTTGGCATTCTGTATGTCGGCCAGATTTTTAATTCTCTTGAGTGCATTTGCACTCAAGAGAATTATCGTGTGTAAAAGAATAAATAAACAAATTTATTTTTTATTTTACACACCTGATCTACATGAGTTTTCCAATTACAAAATCTATCAATGACTATGCCTAAAAATTTAATGTCTAGTACTTCTTCTATGTCAATATTGTTATGTTTAATTTGTAAATTCATTGCGTCCCTATTTTTATTATTGTATGTCATGAAATTAATAAATTTACTTTTGCTCGTGTTTATCTTTAAATTATTTATATCTAGCCAGTCGATTACATCATTTAATGCTTTATTTGAGATATTTGACGCGTTTTCAGTAGTCTTTGCTTTAGTTAAAATTGTAGTATAATCTGCAAACAATACAGTGAATTCGTCTGCAAGTTTGGTAATTCATTAATGTAGATGATAAACAATATGGGGCCGAGGACAATACCTTGGGGAACTCCACATTGATTTTCTAAGTATTTTGACCTATAATTTGTTTGCGTTTTAGTTTTAGTACATATCTTCTTTATTTCCGTGCATTGCTGTCGACCTGTCAAGTAACTTTGGAACCAATTATATGCTGGTCCTCGTATACCATATTGATCAAGTTTTATTAATACATTTTTGTGGCATACCATGTCGAAAGCTTTGCTCATGTCTGAAAATATTGCTACTGGAATTTCTCTTTTAGTATGTATGTTTGAATGTATGTTTTTATGTATGTTTATATGTAAGTAGGAGATGGGGCGTGATGAGAGAAACACTTCCGGTTACTTCTTTTATTTTGGCTCGCTAATCACAACTTACAAAATTTTTACTTCTTAACGTCCTAGTCTAGTTTATAATCTTCCCTCAATTTTGCTCTACCTCCCTTACACCTCTCACCTCATTCATTTATCTTTACGTTCCATTCTACTCATGAATTCAACGTTTCATTTCACGCTTAAGTTTAGTTATTTCAATCTCAAAATAAAATAATCCCACAGTCCGGCCATTCTGACCTATAGTCTGACCTCAGACTCTACGATAAATTGAACTACTTTACTTCTGCTTACAATACATTAGTTAAATTTTCAAATCATGCAATAACTTCTGAGAACTCTCTTACATAACAACTGTTTAGATTCTAAGTTTACAACAAAATATTAAGAGTAACTTGGTAACAATAATACAACTTAGTTTGTGAAAAGAAACAAAATAAAGCTATCCTCATACATTTAACAATGAATTTTACTTAATTGACACCTATCCCCTTGCATCCTTACCACCTTTCATACTTCATCATCTTAACCCGAACTTACTCTTTAATTACATGTACAGCACTACTTACAAAAAATTATAAATTTAAATTTACCAAATTGGACTTTAGCTACTCAAATTAATACAACTTTGTTATGCAACGACACCATTTTACTTCTCATTAGGGATGAAACATAACAAAATTATCTTGTTTACATGACAGATTTTATGTTAACATTATTTTGTTTGTGTGACCATTAGTAATCGTTAAGTACATACTTCTTATAGCTACAAAATTCAATTTTAACAAAAATTCAAATATATACTGACACCTCAAAGATTATGTCACGACGCGTCGTTAAGAAAAGATGTAATGAATGTAATGTCACCTAATAATTAATTTAATTATAACCTAAACTATTACATGTCTTAACTAAGAATGTGTCCCATAGCACTTTCTTTACATTTCGTTTTGTCTCTACTGAGGCAAATACACGTCGTTCTTGTGTTTGTTTTAGTACTTTTGTATTTTAGGTCCGGAGGTCCTCATTTTGTATGTACCAAGGTGCCTTCACAATTTCCCTTAGACTTGTTCTGGAATCGTTGAATAATTAATATATTGCTCTGTTTGGTGCAGCCAGATAGCTGAATACCATAAGTCCAAACTGGCATCAGGACTTGTTTGTATAGCAACAATTTGTTTTGCACGGACTGCATGGAGTTTATTACAAGCAGCTAATACATTATTTTATATCGGAGGTCAAGTTTATCTTTTTACCCGATGGCCGAAGGAGATTAATATGTTTATCAGTCTCTGTATGCATGTATGTTTGATCCTATGGGGGAGTTTCCTGACCTAATGAAAAATAGTAAAATAATACCTTTGTTTGAATCAGGTAGTACATCAGACCCTACAAATTATAGACCTATTTCAGTACTACCTACTTTTAGTAAAATATTTGAGAAATTAATTTTAGAGCAATTGCAAAGATTTTTTAATAAACATAAATTATTACATAGCATACAGTTCGGTTTTACAAGGGGTCGTGTAAGGCTAAGGCAAGGTCCTGTGTTGAGCTTTTGGGACATATTTATAATGCATGGGAGGATAAGTGCGATGCCTTGGGCATCTTTTGTGATTTGTCTAAGGCATTTGATTGTGTTCTTCATGAAACCCTAATCAGGAAACTCCGCAACTACGGGATCCGGAACAGCGCTCTGGATCAGAAGATCCAGAGCGTTGACGTTAATGGAAAAAGATCTCCCGGATCTATAGTAACAATGGGAGTCCCGCATGGCTCGATTCTTGGTCCTTTCTTGTTTCTTATTTATATTAATGATTTGCCTTACCTCATAAAGGATAACCATAATATAGTGGTTTTTGCGGATGATACTTCACTTTTGTTTAAACTTAAATGTCAGCAGCTGGTTACTGACGATGTAAATAGCGCGATCTCAAAAGTAGTTCACTGGTTCAATGTTAACAATTTACTTCTTAATGAAAAAAAAACGAAATGCATTAAGTTTACCCTACCTAACGTTAGGCAGGAGAAAACTGATGTGCTGATAAAGGGCGAAGAATTGAATCCTGAAAATAGCACAGTATTCTTAGGTTTAACTTTGGATGCTAAGCTTCAGTGGGGCCCACATATAGATAAATTGTCAAAGAAGCTAAGCTCCGCAGCATATGCTGTTAGAAAAATTCGTAATTTAACGGACATAGAGACAGCCCGTTTAGTATACTTTAGCTATTTTCATAGTGTAATGTCGTACGGTATTCTGTTGTGGGGAAATGCCGCCGACATCCAGACTAACTTTGTTTTGCAGAAAAGAGCTGTACGATCAATTTATAAATTAAGCCCGAGACACTCTCTCAGAGAGAAATTTAAGGAGATTAATGTAATGACTGTGCCTTCTCAGTATATTTATGAAAATATTTTATATGCCCAAAAATTTTTTTTTATTTTTTAAATACATTGATATCCATAATATAAATACTAGGAACAAACACAAATTTGTAATACCTACAACAAGGCTCAAGAAAATAGGTGGCTCGTTTAGATGTCAATGTGTTCGCTTTTATAATATGCTTCCAAGCCACGTACAAAATCTAAGTCTTAATAAATTTAAATCATTCATTAAACGTAAGTTGTGCCAAAAAGCGTTTTATAGCATTAAAGATTACGTTGAGGATAAAACGGCTTGGGAGTGAGCTGCTCCAATTAATTTAGTTATTTTTGTTAAATATTTTGCACCATGAATTTTTTTATTAATTTTTTATTTGTTTTCTTGCAATGACAAGAATATTTACTTTTTAAAGTATTATATTATTTTATTTTAATTATTGTGAATGTGAAGACTATGTGGATCATTATTTTGTTTTTTAATATATCTTAGTTTTTAATCATGGTCTGGCAGTTTGAGTAGTTTATGCGGCCTACCCGAATGTCCTTTCTTTGGTATTGTTCGTCGAATCGTTGAGCTCCTTAAATTCTGAGTTGAGCTGCTCGGTTATTGACAAATGCGTGCACTGACTGGACAGGTCCACTCAATCTAGCTGGTTCTTTCCTCAAAAGACCATTTCAGACATCAGTCTACATGGTCTTCACATGATCGAACCAAGATTTTGTCAGGACTTTAAAAGAGACTGTGACCTCTGAGTTTGTTTCGGCCTTTCTTCTCAGAGTAGTCAGATAGGAAACGCCGACCTCATCTAGTTTAAAAAAAAAATATGTTAGACATGTAAAAGCGTTTGTACAAACCAACTTACAGAAATAAAATCATTTATCATTATCATTTATCATTTATGTGGCGTTCTAGAGACCAAATGCGTGCGCCGCTTTTGATGATTCTTACTTAATCAATTCGTCTTAACCATGCACGTGTCACTGGCTACATACTTACTATATGTCTGTTTGTTTGTTTGTCTGTTTGTCTGTTGGTCTGTTAGTCTGTTGGTCTGTTAGTCTGTTGGTCTGTTGGTCTGTTGGTCTGTTGGTCTGTTGGTCTGTTGGTCTGTTGGTCTGTAGGTCTGTTGGTCTGTTGGTCTGTTGGTCTGTTGGTCTGTTGGTCTGTTGGTCTGTTGGTCTGTTGGTCTGTTGGTCTGTTGGTCTGTTGGTCTGTTGGTCTGTTGGTCTGTTGGTCTGTTGGTCTGTTGGTCTGTTGGTCTGTTGGTCTGTTGGTCTGTTGGTCTGTTGGTCTGTTGGTCTGTTGGTCTGTTGGTCTGTTGGTCTGTTGGTCTGTTGGTCTGTTGGTCTGTTGGTCTGTTGGTCTGTTGGTCTGTTGGTCTGTTGGTCTGTTGGTCTGTTGGTCTGTTGGTCTGTTGGTCTGTTGGTCTGTTGGTCTGTTGGTCTGTTGGTCTGTTGGTCTGTTGGTCTGTTGGTCTGTTGGTCTGTTGGTCTGTTGGTCTGTTGGTCTGTTGGTTTGTTGGTCTGTTGGTATGTTGGTCTGTTGGTCTGTTGGTCTGTTGGTCTGTTGGTCTGTTGGTCTGTTGGTCTGTTGGTCTGTTGGTATGTTGGTCTGTTGGTCTGTTGGTCTGTTGGTCTGTTGGTCTGTTGGTCTGTTGGTCTGTTGGTCTGTTGGTCTGTTGGTCTGTTGGTCTGTTGGTCTGTTGGTCTGTTGGTCTGTTGGTCTGTTGGTCTGTTGGTCTGTTGGTCTGTTGGTCTGTTGGTCTGTTGGTCTGTTGGTCTGTTGGTCTGTTGGTCTGTTGGTCTGTTGGTCTGTTGGTCTGTTGGTCTGTTGGTCTGTTGGTCTGTTGGTCTGTTGGTCTGTTGGTCTGTTGGTCTGTTGGTCTGTTGGTCTGTTTGTCTGTTTGTCTGTTTGTCTGTTTGTCTGTTTGGCTGTTTGTCTGCTTGTCTGCTTGTCTGCTTGTCTGCTTGTCTGCTTGTCTGCTTGTCTGCTTGTCTGCTTGTCTGCTTGTCTGCTTGTCTGCTTGTCTGCTTGTCTGCTTGTCTGCTTGTCTGCTTGTCTGTTTGTCTGCATGTCTGCTTGTCTGTTTGTCTGTTTTTCTGTTTGTCTGTTTTTCTGTTTGTCTGTATGTCTGTTGGCTGTTTGTCTGTTTGTCTGCTTGTCTGCTTGTCTGCTTGTCTGTTTGTCTGTTTGTCTGTTTGTCTGTTGGTCTGTTTGTCTGTTGGTCTGTTTGTCTGTTTGTCTGTTTGTCTGTTTGTCTGTTTGTTCTGTTGGTCTGTTTGTCTGTTTGTCTGTATGTCTGATTGTCTGTTTGTCTGTATGTCTGTATGTCTGTATGTCTGTATGTCTGTATGTCTGTATGTCTGTATGTCTGATTGTCTGATTGTCTGTTTGTCTGCTTGTCTGTTTGTCTGTTTGTCTGTTTGTCTGTTGGTCTGTTTGTCTGTTGGTCTGTTTGTCTGTTTGTCTGTTTGTCTGTTTGTTCTGTTGGTCTGTTTGTCTGTTTGTCTGTATGTCTGATTGTCTGTTTGTCTGTATGTCTGTATGTCTGTATGTCTGTATGTCTGTATGTCTGTATGTCTGTATGTCTGTATGTCTGTATGTCTGTATGTCTGTATGTCTGTATGTCTGATTGTCTGATTGTCTGTTTATCTGTTTGCCTGTTTGTCTGTTAGACTGTTTGTCTGTTTATTTACATCATTGTGAAGTGACGTTTCACACGTTTTTCATACGTAGATGTACTATCATTTTATTGTAAGGTATTTATTATTATTTTTTGTAGATGAATATCAGAATTATCGATATGTATGATAATTAAGATATCGGTCAGTAATACACACATCAACACGGTCTAGGGATATTTCATACTCAATTAAATAACTCGAAAAGTACTGGCCGCATTGGAATCTTTTATACACCGATTTGTTTGTAATTTATCTCAGACTAATTCCAAATTCAAATTTTTGAAAATTCTTTTGTTTCGGTGGCATAAAAATGTCTTGATGTGTAGGAGAGGGAATTTCATTTGTGCGAAATTTAGAAAACAATATGAATTACGTTTAGTTACAGTTTTTTTTCATTTTAAACGAAAGATAAAGTTAAAATTGAGGTATTGTAGCCATGCAACGCCAACATTTGACGAGGGCGGAGATGTTACGAGCTGTGGGAATGCTGGAAGCTGGGTCTGTTCAGCGTAATGTTGCTGAGGCCATAAGGACCCACCAAAATGTAATTTCAAGATTGTGGACACGCTATCGCGCCACAGGTGAAGTAGCGGAGCGGCACCGGGGGCCAAGTCGCATCACTACCCCCAGACAAGACCGATTTTTGCGACAAATTACTGCGCGAGCTCAACCAAATGCAACGGCGACTCAATTGGTCCAAAGGCTGCGAGTGGAACACCAAGTGCTTGTGAGTGACCAAACTGTAAGAAGGCGACTGCATGAAAGCAATCTACGCTCTCGTAGACCACTCCAGGTCCCACCTTTACGGAGAGGCAATCGTGGATGACGATTAGAATGGGTTCGGAACCACGTGGACTGGGACCGTGAGCAATGGTCCAATGTGCTGTTCACGGATGAATCCAGGTTCGGCTTCCATCCAGATTCATTAAGGACGCGTGTTTGGCGAGTTCCTGGACGATGGAGCCGTCTTCAGAACCCTCAGGAAGTTCACCCATACCAAGGAGGAACAATTATGGTTTGGGCAGGAATTCGTCTTGGAGGATGGACGGATTTCGTTTGGGTGCGGGGCAATATGACGACAGAACGATACGTCCAACAGGTGCTGGGGCCCGTAATCTTGCCCCACAGAACACAAATGGGGCAAGATTTCCTGCTCATGCACGACAATGCCCGGGCACACACGGCGAGAACGGTAGCAGCTTGGTTACATACACACAATGTTAGTGCCTTAGACTGGCCTGCTCAATTGCCAGATCTAAATCCCATTGAGCATGGGTGGGATATGCTGCAAAGAAGAGCTCTGAAGGAAGTTCCTGAAATCTGGCTACAGAAGATCAACTTTTTGCGCACCTCAGAAGGACATGGGACAATATTCCGCAGCAAAACATTGACAACCTTGTTCTGAGCATGCCGAATCGTTGCCGATGTGTTATGAACATCATGGGCGCTTTCTCAGACTACTAACTTCAAGTTTATAAACACAAATAAAATGATTTTCTATTTTATTCAGTTTTTACTCATAAATTAAAAGTTAATTCATATACGGTTTCCGTCTATGCTTCATTTTTTTTCCATAAAATCCTGAAATTTTAATCGAAGTACCTTAACCATTATTAAAAAATGGTAGAATATTAAATAACGTATCTTTTAAATATTTACATGTCATATAAATAATTAACACATTGATAGTAATTCGCTTTTTAAAAAATATCCCTAGACCGTGTTGATGTGTTTATCTCAAGGTTACTGGAAAAGGAATATGTTGGTTGCTATATCGCAATCATAGCATAATAATAAAATGTTTAGCATCATCAGCGCAATCAGTATCAACTTTGAAACGGATTATAAAATCCTAATGATAGGCCTAATGATCCAGTGTACTATAAAGTCCACCGGATCATTAGGCGTACCTATACTTATCTATAACTACGTAGGTACTTAATATTATTCACACTTATTTATTATTTCAATGGCAGATTAGTCACCCTTTTTTAAAAACCTATCTAGGTACTTTTTTTCCTTTTTCTTAAATATTTTCTTAAATATATTATTCTTAAATTAAGTAAGATTTCATATGCATAATTTAAAATCATCTAAAAATAATAATAATAATACCTGGTGGTTCCATCTGGGCTCAGCTGAATTCCAAGGGCTATTGAACTACAAATAAATAATTAAAAAGATCTCACCATTTTCACTGATCACTTTGTGCATGAAACAACAATCAGCTGATCACTAAAGGTGGGTTGTTCGGGCAAACAGCTAGGCTACGCACACCTGCCGCTCGCAAGTGACAAGTACTGGCCGCTCTTCGTCACTTTTAATACAAATACGTATCAAACGTTAAGCACCGGCCGGACTCGGACACTGATTTTTTTGTTATCTACAATTAAATTTAAAAAATAGCCATCACTTCTGCTAATATCTTAAAGACGGTTACAGATCTGCATCACTTAACCCGACGCAGCCTTGCTTACTGATTTCAGTTAGTAAGACACAAATAGAACAGTATAGTATATACACATTGTTTAAATTGAACATCAATCAATCGCAAATAACTCAGTTTTTCAATTTATCGACGAAAACACTGTTAAACACTGTTAAAAGGTAGATGAGAGTCGTGACGCCCTAGAAGGTCATCATTATCATCTTTAAATAATTAAGTATTGCCAAAACTTATAGGACTCTTTCGAAAAGAGTATCTTTATCAATAAAAGCGTCCAAATTTTTTTGGCAGTACCTAATTATTTAAAGAGAATTTGTCATAGTCTTTAAACCCAAACCCTTTGCCTTGCCGAATTCACTTACTCAGGTGTGTTTATATTACTAAATGTATGGACAAAAGGGGTATGTAAGGATCGTAGCAGGTGGTGTTCTGTAGTTTCTGCTTGCCCACATAAGAATAGGTCGTCAGTTTATGTATGTTTGCAATACAAACACACATACCTAAAAATATACAAAATTTGTATATTTGTAGGTCTAGTAGAATAGATGTGTTGGATGATAATATATATGTTCGACATAAGCTAACGGCTCACTAAGCATCTGTGCACTGCCTTCTATGGTTTCATGTGTTTATTCCACATTCATAATACATTCACCATCTAGAATCAAACAAGAAATTAATTCCACATGTACTAAAATCGAAAGAGATACCTACACAAATCTTCTACAAGTTTATGTAACAACATAACATCATAAATGCCTGAAGGGCATGGTAGAGGTTTTGAATCCAATAAATGCGTAAAAAATATGAATTGCTTACAGTTTATGAAACGGAAATGATCATTTTTGTACATAGTGGAAATTCAGCTTGTTGGAGCAACTTTTTTTAACTGTCAAACAAAAAAGTTATTTTTGGTAAAAATGATATTGCTATTTGTCAAAAAGCACCTTGTGGTACGAATTGATTGAACTATTAGAAAATACGTCATCAAAACATTATCAAAATCGCTTCAATAACAACATCGTACCGAAGCTTGTTATAAGGACGTCATGGTAAGAAAAAGGTCTGAACAATAGCTCTTTAAGAGCATAAGGTAACCCCCCAGGTCATCCAATGTCAAAAAGTGGTAGGACACTTTTTTCATATTTACCATGCTGTCAAAAAAATCCAAATTATATTTATTGAAAGGCAAATCGCAGTAATTTTCAGTAACTGTATTACATGGCAGATTTACAAAGAAGCCAGTAGTTCCTATGTTGGCCGTCATACGTTGTATCATATTTTCCTGCTAATACTTGTGAAGCACAACTAAACTAAAGAATAACAGACCCCTGATTTCGGAAGAAATTAAAGTCAATTATTTGTTCAACTTTACTTTAGCCAGAAAACTTGTCAAACTTCGGCATTAAAATAGGTTTTAGGGGTAGGGTTTGACTCTTTTTTCCCAATCCTCAGAGGCAGACATGAGGTAAGTGGAATATCAGTGGTTTGATAAAATATTTAAAATGCGGCAAGTAAATAACTTTTTTATAAAAATGTATTTTCCGATAATACAAAAGATTTACAACATATTTAAAATTAACTTAATAAAATTGAATACCCTAGCTGACTTAAAACACAACATCACTATAAATTATATTATTTAAAATAACATCATTTTGGCAATTAATTAGATACACGATTTAAGTATTTACAATTTATAACAAATCGTGACTTAGGCATCGCGATTAAGGTACCTTCGTAGTTTTACCCTAAATCTATAGTAAATTAGTTAAAGCTAATGACTAGTGGTTTATAGATTTTTCCGGTATCCACCGGTGAGGATGTACCAGATGTGTCTGGGCAGCGTGGTGTTCATCCTCTCTTGCTCCTCCTTGGCCTGAGCCGTGAACTGCACCCAGCCCTCCTTGTCGGCTGGGGCGCGGGGGCCCCACGACGCCTTCGGGCTGAACGCACGCCTTACAGTCTGTAAAAAGCATCCAATTTAGTTCCAACAGTTTTATGATAAGTGCCTTGTTACAACATTGCTTGTGTTAAATTGACAGATAGGAGTCGAGACTCTAAACAATAGAGATAGTTGTATTATTCAATTATTTGTATTAAATCTAATTCTATGTTTAAGTCTCATGTAATATTGCCATCAACTGGGCACAAAACCAGACTCCTGGCCGCTATTGAGAATTTCCTGATGGAGAAACCCAACAACACTTTGCCCGATGCGAGAATCAAATTCAGGACCTCAGTCTAAACTTTCAGGATTATAAGAGTGATATTATGTTATGTCAAATCAAATGTTCAAAATCTTACCTCCAAAAAGTTTCCGGATCTATTTTTGTACATCGCCACCGTGATAGAGATCGGTACGAACAGAATACCAATGATCAGCATCATGTATCCCGATACTGAAAATAGAAATAATATTGTGATGAGCCTCACGGAATACTTACAACATAACATCCCATTTGATGATCAAATGGGATGTTATGTTGTCGAATTCTTTCAGTACACAATTGTACTGAAAGAATTGCACCATTCAACCGATTCAATGGCAACCGATTAAATTGTGGAGTTATATATAATACCTTTAAACGAGCAATTCTTGTATGTAAGTAGATATATATGTAATCTGAATCTCGGAAACGACTCCAACGATTTTCATATAATTTAGTATGCAGGGGGTTTCGGGGGCGATGATAATGATCTTCTTACCATATCCAGCTGTTGGGTAGTAATAGTCATCTTCGAACGTCAGAGCTTCGCTAGTAATCAGAGCATAGATGAACACGGTGACCATCATAGCAGGCATGATAAGACCCCAGCAGAATCTCCAGTAGAAACCGGTCTTGATGCCCATCATGTATTCGATGTCCACGCACAATTTTTCCAGACCTATAGAGATTCATTATAATAATTATATTGGATTAGTTTTGATTATAGAAGCAGAACTATTAGCAACGTTCTACTGGATATAGGTTGGATACACACTTATATCTCCAAGAGCATATCTACACAAAGGGCTCACCATAAATCCAGATAATGCCAATAATTTCGGCGATGGCACAGAAGAGAATCAGGAAAGTTCCACCGAAATGATCAACCAACTTCAAGACATATTGACCACCCTGTAAAATAAAAATGTTGGTGTTGTATCAGTGTCATAAGACAAAGCGATGTATATTTATTCTGTATGACTCATTTAGAAATGTGTGATGCCTGTACTTTACTGGGGAGTACCACTACTACTGGGGTCACATCATTGCCAAAAATCGCTTAATACGACAAAAAGATTTTGAAGAACAACTTACAGGAGTAACGTAAATAAGTCCAACGGCGAATCCGACGGTGCAGCAGAATGCGGACATGAAGACGGTACGGATGCGCGGGAAGGAGTCCAACATGACCGTGTTGATGGTGGACAGAAGAGCCACAGCAGAACCGATACCGAGCACAGTCATCATCAAGAAGAACAGCACTGAGAACAACTGGAAACGATTGTGTTGTAAAACTTTCTATACCAGTAACAAAATAGTATACGTTGATAACGCATAATATTTACAAGAATCCAAACATACCTGTGGTTGGAAAGTTTTCGAAATGGCATCAGGGTAGGAAATGAAGGCGAGTCCAGTACCACCGGAACCTATGACTTTGGATACATCCTCCTGCAGTTCATACGCCAAATTCCCCAGAATTCCGAAGATCGTGATACCCGACAGCAAACTTGTGAATGTGTCCAAAGTCGTCACAATCATGGCATCTCTGTGGCAGAAAATAATATGTTGATATTTTGCTAAAATTAGAAGTTCCGAGCAGATGAACAAAATATAACAAAAACCATAAATGTATGTGCTTGATTGTATAGAGTAGCTGTGTACTAACAACACATTCATATTTTGCAAGTTAATTTAAAGTATTATACCATGTGTCTTGCCATCAACCGGGCACAAATCCTAACCGCGGGTTGTACATGAAAAAATTGTTATTAAATAATAATTTCATACCGGTAAATGTTTTGTCTGAACCCGTTGTAGGAAGAGAACATAATAATAGCACCGGTGCCCACGGACAGAGAGAAGAACACCTGTGTTACTGCGGCGTACCACACCTGGAAAAAAAGACACGTCATATTATTGCAATGCTTTCAAATAATTAAGTATTATTTACGCTAGGTATGAACTACCTACTTAATAATGCAGTATAAAATTATACTACTTACATCAAGTTCGATAAGTTTTTCCCACTGTGGCGTCAAGAAGAAAAGAATACCATCGCCTGCTCCGGGTAGAATAACCGTCCTGAAAAATAAAAATTCAATCGTCAAAATAAAATCAAGACGGTTTGGAATATTATAAACAATGAAACGAACAGGAACAAAATAAATGATACTAATTAAAAATACACATGGGTTTATTAGATATAACAAAAAAGTTGCTCAAGAATTTGTAAATTTAAATACCAGCATCTCAATTTAAACTATTGAAACCTTAAATTTTTCGCACTCGCTTGCTTCTGGTTTATAAAACGTTAACGTTTCAGCCTGCCCGACTGAATTTAACTTTTCACATATAAACCCAATAACAATAATAAAAGCTTTTAAGCAAATCAAGATCAAACTGACCAAAGATCTATGGGGAATGTCCATCAATATTTGTACCTTCATTATTCAGACTATAGCGCCGTACTTGGCTTTAATTTTAATTATTGAGTATGAATAAGGCATTAAGTCCGCCTTTGTATCTTTGCGTATGAAGTCTAAATAAATAAATATTTAAAAAGATAATGCTAAATCAAATGCTCATTAATTTTAATCCGACTAACATCCTACGCGATAAACAGTATATGGTTTCACCAAAGGACGTTGTACAACTGACGCTGGTGTCACCTTATTAAAACACATCTTTGATGCGAGGGAAGAGGCACAAGATGCCATAGGTGTCTTCTGCAACCTGTCTAAAGCGTTTGATTGCGTTAATCATGAAATATTACTTTTAAAACGTGAGCATAACAGGCTAGGCCAATCAACTTTCAGTTTAGTAAAATCTTATTTGAATGATAGACAGCAATTAGTTCAAACAAGCGGTGTCAATTGGTCGGGGTTAACCGTGAAAATGGGGATACCCCAGGGGTAAATTTTGAGTCCTTTCTTATTTTTAGTCTACATTAACGATTTACTTCATCTATAAAAAAACAACAATCTAAAAATGGTGGTATTTGCTGATGAAACTTCTTTAATTTTTAAGATAAATAGACGTATGAGTAACGTTGATGACGTAAATAACGCCTTACGACAGGTTCAAAATTGGTTCACAGCTAATAATTTAGTTTTAAATGCTAAAAAGACTAAGTACGTAAAATTTGCCTTGCCGAATGTCAAAATTACTAATAGTGACATTATATTAAACAGGGAGAAGCTATAATTCGTCGATAAAACGGTTGTCCTGGGGACCAAGCTAGACAAAAGGTTACAATGGGGTTTTCATTTAATATCACGTGCAGGGCGGCTAAATTCAGCAGCTTATGATGTTAGAAAAATTCGTCAGTTTTCTGAAGGTTGGTCTATTTTAGTAACTTTCATATTATAATGTCTTACGGTATCTTACTTTGGGGAAGGGCTGCAGACATTGAGTAAATTTTGATTCTGAAAAAACGGGCCATCAGAGCGATATACAATCTTCGCCGGCGCGATTCTCTAAGGGAACTGTTTAAGGACAATAACATCATGACGGTGGGTACCTTACGTCTTTGACAAATTGTCAAATTTTAAGTAGGCATGACGTAATTATATTGATTTTATTTGACATTTGTTTTATATTTTAGCACGTATTTAATTTTATATTAAACTAGCTGACCCGGCAAACTTTGTTTTGCCATAAAAACACCAAACATTTATCTACCCTACCTTACACTACCTACCCTACCCTACCCTACACTACCCTACTCTACCCGACCCTACACTACCCTACCCTACCCTACACTACCCTACCCTACACTACCCTACCCTACCCTACACTACCCTACCCTACACTACCTTCCTTACCCTACGTTACACTACCCTACCCTATCCTACACTACCCTACCCTACACTACCCTACCCTACACTACCCTACACTACACTACCCTACCCTACACTACCCTACCCTACACTACCCTACCCGACCCTACCCTACACTACCCTACCCTACCCTACCCTACGCTACACTACCCTACCCTACCCTACCCTACCCTACTACACAAAGCAAAAATAGCTTGTACAATAGCAATAAAGCTCAAATTGACTCTACGTTTTAGTTAGAAAACTTTTGTATGGGAAAAAGAAAAGGGCTGTTTTTATTTTTTTCCGGCAATTATTAGAATTTTTCTCCCCGTAAAAACCATCTTTGAACTTCAACGAACATTTAAAAAAAAGGATTGGCCAAATTGGTCCAGGCGTTGTTGAGTTATGCGCTTACCAACACATTTTGCGATTCATTTTTATATTATAGATTGACATACATAATTGTAGAGATTATAGCAGACATCTGATTATTATTTTGACTTTACCAATATTATTTATCTCAATCTTATAACTTACATTTATTGTGGTGAAATTTCATTGTTATGATTGATTATTATTATATTAATGTCTATATTGTTGTATTCAAATTGTTTCGCTAATGATAACCTAAATCATTTTTCATTTCCTGTTTCAAGCCATTTTATATGTTTTATGTTTGGGCTGTTTACTGCTTTGGAGAGATGATAATTTATAAAAATATTGGTGTTTCTGTATATTAAATTAAAAAAATACAAAAATTTGCATGCCGTAAGGCAAAATGTATAGGGACTCTCTACAAAAAGAACATCTAATCTGTACACCTACATTTAGCAAATAAACGATTTCATTTCATTTCATTTCATTTCATGTCTTATATTTATCTTACCTTACGGTAAAACATCATGTACGTTAGAAAGAATTTACATCTTTTTAGTAAAAACGATGATAGACATGTTACTAGAAATGGGTATCAATTCATTCAACCAGGTTTCAGACTGGCTAAAGTAGCATCATCTTTTATGGGGTACTGTATAAAATGTTACAATAAAATACCTCCCCACAAAATCCACACAAAATTTAAAACTTGTATAAAACGCCCACTATGCAGGCAAGCATATTATAAGTTGGGGGATTACATCGCTGATAAAAATGCTTCGCTCAATGCTGGTCCTGCTCCGCAGCCACTAGGGTGCAAAAACAAGTGATGGACAGAAAAGTTTTGAAGTATTGTTGGACCTGCTGAAGATTGTATAAATATATTTGTATTGTATATACTCAATTTCTTTTAGTATTATATAACTGCACAGCACATGTGTGAGTACTAGGGCATGGAGTTTCGAACATTTCCTATTTCGAAATTAGCTAACGAAATTGGACTCCTCAGTTTCGAAATTTCGAATCCAGATATAATGGAAAATCAGAATAATATTTAAACTAAACTCAAAATTCTAAATTTGTAGTCTGTAGAGGTGCCTAAGTGCAATTTATATTCAAACAAAGTGAATTTTCTTTATTCCAAGACTTTTACCACAAATACTCCACTACTGGGGACACCTTCGACGATACCACCCAGCTTTCCGAGCTTGGAGTGGCAAGCGACGTACGGTCAGCGTTGATTCGCGAGCTGGGGTTAAAGATAGTTACAGATAGCGCCTCATAAAATTGAAGCGCTGCTGAAGAGCACAGAGCCATCCAGCTCGTCAGTGACAATAGGAGATGCGCAAGTCCACTATCTTGTTTTAACTATATACGGTGGGGCTTTCGAAGAGCATTTCGAGCGCCTTTTCTCCCGCATTAGTAGACCAGTGGGTGCTTTGTATATACTGCTGCTCAATCTCGGAGGCAGAAATAGACTGTCAGATGTCCGACGTTGCAGGACTAAAATCAACAGCCTGCAGCGGAAAATGGTTATTTGAATAGCACGTGGCTGGCTGAAAAGAGTGGAACGCATCTCCTACAGGCACATTTAGGTACTGATCGGGCACGGTTGCTTCGGTGAGTACTTGAATAGGATTGGGTGAGGGGCCACGGTAAATTTTCATCATTGTATAGACAACTTGGATTCTGCACAGTACATGCTCTAGGAGTGCCTTCTTGGGCCTTCGAGCAGTGGGTCTTAGTCGCCAGGATCGGGCGAGACATGTAGCTGCTAGTATTAGTGAAGAATATGCTGGCGGACACAGAAAGCTAGAGTGAAGTAGCCACCGAGTGGAATCGTGAGAAGGCCAATGCCACTCGGAGAAGAAGGCATCGTGGAGGCAACCAACTCGATGTAGACACGCCGAAACCACGCATGTATCGTTTATATCAGAGTGGGGAATCTGTTCGTCCACCGAGTGACCAGGCATGACACAGCTGGTGGCACAGTGATTCCACTGCCGTGTACAGCGAGGTTCAAGGGAGACACCATTATAGTCTCTATAGTCCCCCCAAGGATGTATGTGAGGTATTTAAAGAAGTGCTGATGGTGATCACCGGTTTGGTTTTAATGAGTTAAAAATACCGAAAAAGTGCAGGCAAAGGTTTCCCCCAATAGATAATATGGGCATGCCCAGAAAATGATTGTAGTAGACCTTGCCAACGTATTCCCCTCACTGGCCACCATTATTATAAAGCTCGGTTTTTAAATGGCCGAGCATCTTTCACTTTACTTTATTTATTTAACACCATGGTTAGCCTTTGTTGTATTGAAATGTTAGCACACATGGTCACAAGGTGGCCCAACGCAACGGTCTAATTGGCTTAGATTCGTATTCAGACTCATTCTCAGATGATCCTCTTTGGTTTCAATGATAATTTGCATAATTGTATAAAAATTAAATTATATTTAAAACAAATCCAATTTCAAAATTTCGAATTTAGGGGTGTTAATTTCGAAATTAATATACATGCAAATATGGTCCGCAATTTCGAAACTATGAAATTTTGAAATTTCGAAATGCATGCCCTAGTGAGTACTATGTTTCGACTGTAAATCTACCATTCACTTTACCTATGTGTCGTTCGTTGACTTGTGTCTACCCTGGCAGTTGAGTGTGTCTTTCCCTCACAAATGGCTCTCTGATGGTGGCACATGTGTCGGATTATTCGGTTCCCTTCATGATGGTTAAATGGGTATGGAACCCTCGATGAGCGAGTCTGACTCGCACTTAGCCGGTTGTTATTTGTGTATTGCGCGGTGAGCCCACGTTTCTCTAAGTTGCAAATTTGGATTCACACGACCCTAACTGGTCCATACAACTTACAAAAAATGCAACTACATCATGCTTTGCGATTTTAGCCTTTTTAGTATCGATTTCTACTGGGGTAGTAAAACAATAATAACTTAAAATACAAATAATAAACTTACGTAATGAGCAAAATAATCATCACAACATAGGGGAACACAGCCAAGAAGTAGGCGGCTTTGCCGGAACTCTTGACACCCTGGGCGACAATCAAGAAGATGACCAGCCACGAGGCAAACAGACACAAAACCAAGTACCAGATAGGTAGTCCTGCAAAACAAAACCATATAGTCAATTTTGAATCACAGTATATAAGACGTAAGAGGAAAACAAATGTTTCAACGTCAATCATAATTTAGTTTATAGGATTATCCATATTAAGTTCGTAGCATCGGACCTTTGTCGGGTAAATTAACTCAAATATGAAATTATGGTTGCTCAATCAGACTGTAAAATATATTTATTAAAATACTCACCAAGTCCACCTTCAAGGCCATCTTTCTGCTGTAGAACCGTCTGGCTGCAAAATAGAAAAAAAATAGTATAAGAAGTTTTTCTTATTCAGGTTCAGGTTTTCAGGTAGGTATTTAGGCAAAAAAGAATAGTTTGACCACTTATGCGCACGCGTGGTGATCCCGCGGGATAGTCTAGCATCCAAGGCCACTTTTTGCGTAGGACACATGACTCTTAAAGCTAATTATCTTGTAAACTACTGCAGCTACACCAGAATAAAAAATACATAGCCGAAACTATACAGAATACTAATGAAATACACCTAATCTAAATATATAAATATAATATAAATACAAATAATAATAAAATACATACGTGAAATACAGCTCAGCGCTACTAGCGGGTACTCCTATCGGTTTGGTTTCCGGTTGACTGGGGTCCGAAGGGACGCAGTTCAGCCACTCGTCCTTGCAGATGCCCCAGGGCAGCGTGGGCTGGAAGCTCATGGCCAGGTAGTACAGGCAGAGTGCGACGATCGACACATAATACGATAGGACGAACCCACAAGCCAGCGCTGTGGCAAAGCCGGTGCCTGGAATCAAAATTTAATTATTTTAACTTTTTGCAACGCATAGGCGGACTTTGAAGAGTTGTGAATAAGTAGGTAAATCGGATAAAATAAATCAGGTGCTTTGAAGATCCTTGCTTTTCATAAGTAATACCCTAGAGTAGGTTAATCACATTTCTATCAGTAATTGAAAGCTACAATACCGCAAAGGGTCATAGGCTAGTTTTGTTCGGGAATAACGACCAGTTCCTATAAGATAGCCCACGGCAGTGAAGTCGTGGGTAACAGCAGGTTGATCACTTAGAATAGAATAGAATAGAATAGTTGCCTGGGCTGAGACGGCTTATTTGTCTATTCGTTAAATGCTGGAAATAACAGGCTCACCTTTCATAGCTGGAGACAGCGACCAGACGGACACTGAGTTCCTGGAACTGAATTGTCCCACGGCACATTCGAGGTAATACATAGGTTTTCCGATAAGAAATAGTACAATGATGTAAGGGATGAGGAAGGCGCCGCCTCCGTTCTCGTAGGCGACGAAGGGGAACCGCCACACGTTGCCCAGACCCACCGATGTGGCGATGCAGGACATCAGAAACTCGATTTGATTGTCCCATACTGCACGCTTAGGCTCGTTATTTTCCGGGTCACTCTGAAATATATATTTTTTTTTATTACCTAGGTAAGTTTTCAAAGTAAAAATAATCAATCAGGTTTTTTTGTGTTAATTTATTTTCAGGTAGAGCTTGTATTTTTATTAATTACTAGTTGACCCGGCAAACTTTGTTTTGTCATAAAAACATCACACATTTATCTACCCTACCTACCCTACCCTACCCTACCCGACCCTACACTACCCTACCCTACCCTACACTACCCTACCCTACCCTACATTACCCTATCCTACACTACCCAACACTACCCTACACTACCCTACCCTACACTACCCTACCCTACCCTACCCTACCCTACCCTACGCTACCCTACCCTACCTACCTACCTACACTACACTACTCTACCTACTTACCCTACCCTACCCTACCTACCTACCTACACTACACTACTCTACCTACCTACCCTACCTACCTACCCTACCCTACCCTACCCTACCCTACCCTACCCTACCTACCTACCTACACTACACTACTCTACCTACCTACCCTATCTACCTACCTACCCTACCTATCTACCCTACCCTACCCTACCCGACCCTACACTACCCTACCCTACCCTACACTACCCTACCCTACGCTACACTACCCTATCCTACACTACTCTACCCATCACTACCCTACACTACCCTACCCTACACTACCCTACCCTACCCTACCCTACCCTACGCTACCCTACCCTACCCTACCCTACCCTACCCTACCTACCTACCTACCTACACTACACTACTCTACCTACCCTACCCTACCCTACCCGACCCTACACTACCCTACCCTACCCTACACTACCCTACCCTACGCTACACTACCCTATCCTACACTACTCTACCCAACACTACCCTACACTACCCTACCCTACCCTACCCTACCCTACCCTACCTACCTACCTACCTACCTACACTACACTACTCTACCTACCTACCCTATCCAACCAAACATTTTTTTTTTTTTTTTGCTTTTTAACCTTCCCTGTATTCTGTCGAACATAACAAAAAAAGAATTATTCAAATCGGTCCAGCCGTTCTCGAGTTTTAGCGAGACTAACGAACAGCAATTGATTTTTATATATATAGATATAGAGCAGTGGTGCCCCAGTGGTAACGGCCCCGACTTACGTGTCGTAGGTCGTGGGTTCGACCCAGGCATGCGCTTTACTTTGTGTGAATTATTTCATCACCAGTGCTTTAAAAACGGTGAAGGAAAACACCATGAGGAAACCGGCATATCCTAGAACTAAAAAATCGAAGACATGTGATATCCACCAATCCGCACTGGGCCCGCGTAGTGTCCCAATCTCACAGAGAGGAGGCCTGTGTCCCAGCAGTGGGAACATTAAAAGGCTGATGATTTTATTAATTTATATCTTTGTTTTTTTTACCTAATCCGTAAAGTATGTTTAATGTAATATTTTACGAACGATTATTGTTTTTAACCCCCGCCGGAAAAAGAGGGGTGTTATAAGTTTCACATCTGTTGCTGTGTATCAATGTGTCTGTCTGTGGCATCATAGCGCCTAAACGGATGAACCGATTTTGATTTAGTTTTTTTTTAAATGCGTCGGGGGTTTTTTAAAATTTTGAAATTTAAAAAAACCCTAAATTGCCTAAAATTCCGAAGCCTAATCAATTAGAAGGTTGACTTAAATTGGTAGGTACCTACTTCATCAATTTCTTTTCTATTATATTCATAATTATAGTAACGCTTTATTATTTTTTCTTCTCTTTTTGTTTAAAAAAATTGACTAGCACACTGTTCCGTTGTTGTTGAATTAGGTAATTTACCTATGTTTTTGCAATATTTGTAAGTATGTGAGAACCATGTTCCTATTTATCAAGTGAAGAAACTTACCTTTTAGTGCTTGTAATACTTTATACTTATATGTAGTATAGTAGTTCTGGGTGCATCGTTCTCACGTATATGAATTAATTAATATTTGTACTTATGTAAATATGGAAATAAACATTTTTTTTAAAGAGTAAGGCCCGGAATCCACCAAAGTGGAGATGTGCGGCGAATTTCAAAGCGGAGACGAAATATATGTGAATAACGAAAATCTATTGGTTGGTTTCGTCTCCGCTTTGGACTTCTCCGCACATCTCCGCTTTGGTGAAGTCTGGGTCTTAGTATGGATTTTTTTTTGTGCGTTCTTTTCCATAACAAGTTACTTTTCCGAATGCACGGTAGAATAAATTTGTATTGCTTGTAAAGTGCCGCTTAATTGCCAAGTTGAAATAAATACATTTGACTTCGACTTTGAACTCTAGTAACAGGAACTCGTAATCAGAAAAAAAAACAAGTCTTGAATTCAAATTTTATAGGTAAATTAAATATTGTCAGATTATTTCTCGATATTAATTTGTTACTTTAAGGTACCTTATAGATTGTACATGACTAACTTCCTTATTTTCGTTAGACTACATAGTACTAGAATTAAATCACCCATAGTCAAAATTATATGCCAAACTTACTTTCTCATTTATTCCGTTAGGGCCATTAAAACCAGCTTTCTCAGACAGCGCCCCCTTGGTCTGGCCTGGACTCGAAGGATCCTCCGCTATGTCGAAGGCATTATTGTCTTGACCGCTCTGAAATTATATCGGAAACATTTAATCAAACATTCTTATGAAGATATTATCCAATGATATTATTATCTGTATTTACAACGATTGAACGTAATTGTCTGATAATTTGATAAGCCGATGTTTCTGTATAATTGTTTCGCCTTTTTATCCATCTGCGCGATCTATGTATGTATGTTTATTCATGATTTATTAAAACTTCATGCAACATGCAGGTACTTAAGTGGACTTAATGCCTGAGGCATTCTCTACCAGTCAACCATAGGTAGTGGAGAGATAATATGGCAGGTGCATAAAAAATAGAAATTATTGAAGTAAAATTGATAAAAAAATATAGGTATAACTATTGTTTGTTCTTAGTGGCGTTCTAGAGACCAAACGCTTTGGCCGATTTTGATGACGTCAATCGATTCGTCATAACCGTGCAAATGTTACTGGCACGGCACACTGGCTGCATTCAAATTGAATAAAGAGAAAAATGGCGGCTTTTGGGCGCTATATTGTAGGATCCCAATATTTTTCTTCCAAACCCATCGTGTGGGCTATCAAAATGAAGGGTTTTAAGAGGTGATTACAAAAATATACACTACTTATATAAGTATAAAAATAACAAACAACAAAAACACAAACAAACCACTTTTAACATATGTTTAAAGTAATTGAAAAAAAAAGATAGCTAGAAAGTCACAAATAAAAAAAAAGTCAATGTGATTATTAAAAAAAAACCCAACTGTTTAGGAAGCGAACTAAAAAGTCGAAAACAAGAACAAAATAATGCTGTGCAGTCGGAGGATTCATATGGTTTTGGTCAGTCAGCTCGCGATTGTCTCCTCCGACTGCACATTTTCTTCTTGTTTACGTCTTTTTAGTTCGCTTCGTAAACAGTCGGGTATATTTTATTTTTTTACATTAACTTTTTTATATTACATTGAATGACTGAATTATGGCTTGGATTAAATTGGATTAATTTAAACCTATATATAGCCAGGTGCCTTCAGAAGGTCGATTGTCTATAGAGAAAAGAACATTTTCAAAATCTTGTGTTCCATCGGATCTGCCTATATTATTAATGATTGTATCCGTAATCCTGTATACCATTGTTGACGTGACGAACCGTTGTGAAATCAGGAATTATTATAAATCCTTCTTAACACTTAGGATTAGTGCTTGACAAGATATATTTTAATTTTCTTTAGAAATTATCTGTCCAATGACTAAATCACTCATAAAAAAATGATAGGAATAAATTTTCCATTAATGATTTGCAATGGATTATTTATTTTGCGTAGGTATTGATAAGCAGTTTGAATCACTGACAGGCATAAAAAAAAGCAAAAGCATATTATTACCAACTTCAAAAAATAAAGAGATTAAATCAATCCGATACGTATGTATAAAATATTCTTGGAATTGCACAATATTCACATATGCTACTCTTTAAGGACTTCTAAACACGTGTGCCAAATTTCATAAGTTTATGTAAGTTTTTTGTATGTATGTTTGTCCACGCATTTCTCCGAACCTACTTAACGGATCGTGATCAATCTTTTTTATTGGATTAAGTATCTCTCAATTTAGGGAACAGTACAAAATCGGTTCAGCAGTTTTCAAGATATGGAACATACAACCGAACTCCTTAGCGACAAACAGCATGAATGTATAAATTCAGTTATTATGGTTATTTTGTCAATATTTGAGGTACCTTACTATAGTCTTTGCTCACTTTTTAGTAGTACTAAAACTAAAAAGCCAAAAATAAAAACTTTTTCTCAATAAATAAACCGACTTCTAAAGCAACAAGTAAAATTTCACAATTTAAAAACCCCCGACACATTTATCTTGGGAAAACACCCTGATTCTAACAGCAAAATACCCATAACTTTTGAACGGCTGAACCGATTTTATTCAATCATAGCTAAGAACACTCTCGACAAAATTACCTTTCAAACAAAAAAAACTAAATCGAAATCGGTTCATCCGTTTAGGCGCTATGATGCCACAGACAGACACACAGATACACAGATACACAGCAACACACGTGAAACTTTTAACACCCCTTTTTTTCCGGCGGGGGTTAAAAATGACTAAAAAGTGCGAAAATAACTTTCGTTTCGGAAGTCAGTGTTGAAAACGAAGAAAACAAGAGGTACCAAAGACACACATATATTTGAGTAATTTGCTATAGAAGTCGGTTTAAGTTTTGTGAAAAGTTTTGTTAGTGTCAAGTTTAGTGCCCTCTCCTGTCACCTAAATGGTTACTTTTGGATATGTGAAAACATTCACGGCCGTGGTATATAACGAAATTAAAAGGAAAACTATCACAGCTAAGTAGGCTTTACAAGTTTACGAGTAGATAATAGTCAACCAACTTTTCTTATCGTTAGAGCAAAGTTCGGTGCTTTCGTTGTATTTATGTTGGTGAAAGTAGCTATTTGTACGGTACGCGAGTCTGACTCGCACTTGCCTTATTTTAACTTTTATGTTATCAGGTCGAGTCCTGGTGCTTTGCCTGACTTCAAAGAGAGGACTGCTCTTGCAACTTCCGAAGCAGACGGTGGTTCTGTGTCAATGTCGAGAGGCCGGGATAGTGTAGAACTGACTTGCAGTGCGTCAGGTGTAGATGTTGCTGACAAACTGAAGACCTCCTCAAAGTGATTACGCCAGCGTAAAAGCTGCCCTTCCGACGTCACTATGAGCTGACCGTCTTTAGACTTGAGCGGCTTCTTCTTATATTTGCTGTTACCTGCCAAGGTTTTGGTAGTCTTATACAATTCATTCAGGTTACCGGTGTTTGCAGCTTGTTGAACACGATCAGCAATATCATCAGCCCACTGCCTCCTATATTTGCGGGTGCTGCAAAAGATTTCTCTGCGTTTCTGACAGTATTGCATGTTAAGGTCGGCTCGCATGGCGTCATCACGGGTCTCAAGCAATCTCAAATGAAGGTTTCTAGTTCGATGTTCTATAGGTAATTTGTTATAAATTCGTACTGCCATATTAAAACAATTTTTATCACAAATTTTGAGCTTGTTTCTTGGAACTACAAGTGGTTTTTGAACAGCTTTCCTTTTGAGTAACGACTTTTCGTCTTTTTCGAATAGTGAGTGGGTTGTTCCTTACAAACTTGCAAATTTCAAATATATAAAGGGATGGAAGAGCAAGTAGCCTTTGCTTAAGAAATATAGGTCTGCAAGAGTCTGTCTATTATTATAAGTGTCCATTTAATGTTGAAAATTAATCTCAAACACTTTTTCTGGGCAATTAAATGCCCTTTGGGCATCAGTTGAATGTCCCCATATGATGATGCCGTATCTTAAAATGGAACTTACATGGCTATGGTATACCATTTTGGCAGTTTGTATGTTGGTCAGATTTTTAATTCTCTTGAGTCCAAATACAAATTACTGTATGTCATGAAATTAATAAATTTACTTTTGCTCGTGTTTATCTTTAAATTATTTCTATCTAGCCAGTCGATTACATCATTTAATGCTTTATTTGAGATATTTGTCGCGTTTTCAGTAGTCTTTGCTTTAGTTAAAATTGTAGTATCATATAGTAAATTCGTCTGCGAGTTTGGTAATTCATTAATGTAGATGATAAACAATATGGGGTCAAAGACACTACCTTGGGGAACTCCATATTGATTTTCTAAGTATACCTATAATTTGTTTGCGTTTTAGTTTTGGTTCATATCTTCTTTATTTCCGTGCATTGCTGTCGACCTATCAAGTAACTTTGGAACCAATTATATGCTGGTCCTTGTATACCTTATTGATCAAGTTTTATTAATACACTTTTGTGGCATACCATGTCGAAAGCTTTGCTCATGTCTGAAAATATTGCTACTGGAATTTCTCTTTTAGTATGTATGTGTGTATGTATGTTTATATGTAAGTAGGAGATGGGGCGTGATGAGAGAAACACTTCTTCAGGTTACTTCTTTTATTTTGGCTCGCTAATCACAACTTACAGAATTTTTACTTCTTAACGTCCTAGTCTAGTTTCTAATCATCCCCCGTTTTTCTCTACCTCCATTACACCTCTCACCTCATTCATTTATCTTTACGTTCCATTCTACTAATGAATTCAACGTTTCATTTCAACTTTAGTTATTTCAATCTCAAAAAAAAAACCCACAGTCCGGCCATTCTGACCTATAGTCTGACCTCAGATTCTTCGTTAAATTGAACTTCTTTACTTCTGCTTACAATACATTAGTTAAATTTTAAAATCATGCAAATACTTCTGAGAACTCTCTTACATAACAACTGTTTAGATTCTAAGTTTACAACAAAATTTTAAGAAGAACTTGGTTACGATAATACAACTTAGTTTGTGAAAAGAAACAAAATAAAGCTATCCTCATACATTTCAAAAAAATAATTTTACTTAATTGACTCCTATCCCCTTTCAGCCACCTTACATACTTCATCATCTTAACCCGAACTTGCTCTTTAATTACATGTACAGCACTACTTACAAATCATTATAAATTTAAGTTTACCAAATTGGACTTTAACTACTCAAATTAATACAACTTTGTTATGCAACGACACCATTTTACTTCTCATTAGGGGATGAAACATAACAAAATTATCTTGTTTACATGACAGATTTTATGTTAACATTATTTTGTTTGTGTGACCATTAGTAATCGTTAAGTACATACTTCTTATAGCTACAAAATTAAATTTTAACAAAAATTCAAATATATACTGACACCTCAAAGATTATGTCACGCCGCGTCGTTAAGAAAAGATTTAATGAATGTAATGTCACCTAATAATTAATTTAATCATAACCTAAACTATCACATGTCTTAACTAAGACTGTTTCCCATAGCACTTTCTTTACAATTTCTTTTTGTCTTTACTGAGGCAAATACACGTCGTTCTTGTGTTTGTTTAAGTACTTTTGTATTTAAGCTCCGGAGGTCCTCATTTTGTATGTAACAAGGTGCATTTACAATTTCCCTTAGCACTTGTTCTGGAATCGTTGAATAATTAATATATTGCTCTGTTTGGTGCAGCCAGATAGCTGAATACCATAAGTCCAAACTGGCATCAGGACTTGTTTGTATAGCAACAATTTGTTTTGCACGGACTGCATGGAGTTTATTACAAGCAGCCAATACATTATTTTATATTGGAGGTCGAGTTTATCTTTTTACCCGATGGCCGAAGGAGATTTATATGTTTATCAGTCTCTGTATGCATGTATGTTTGTTCCTATGTGGCGTTCTAGAGACCAAATGCGTGGGCCGATTTTGACGATTCTTACGTCAATCGATTCGTCTTAACCATGCACGTTGTAGCGTTACGTTTAGCTCTGGGGAGCTAAACGTAAGCCACGTTAATAAAATTAAGATACAAAGAAAATAAAATTGATAAAAAGGATATAGAAGTATAAAACTAAAGGGGCGGCTTCGCGCGACGTGGGCAGCTAACCAGGAGCAGGTCGGGCAGGAAGTCGTGGAATGCCCGAGGTAGACAGGAGAGCAGGCTCCACGACGGATATGCAGGCAATCCGGCAGGTAGGCAGGTCAGCAGACACCACGGGTAGGTGGTCAAGGCAGGAAATCAGGCAGGTAGGCAGTAGAGTAGATAGCAGGACGGATAATCAGGCAAACGGGTAAGCATACGTAGGCTCCGAGTGGTATGGAGGCCGGCTATGGCTCAATACGCCAAACAGCGAGGCCTTTGATGCCACGAGATGGCCGTTGAGGGTAAGTATCCAGGAAATAATGCTCTCGGGAACCACACAAAATATATATTTAATTGGAGCACTTCAAATAATAATAGTCTTACATAAGCTGATAATTCACCGTTTTATGAGTTTCAGAATAGAAAAAGACATTGCATTGGTATAACAGACTCTTGGCGTTCAGGCCAGACCTAAGACTAAAAGAACTGAAACCCGTTTTTCATTCGATTTGCAATCCTTTCTAAATTTCAAATTCAAATCTCAATAAGACCAGAAGGAATAAAAACGGCTTTACAAAGGCGGGTCAGTCTGCTCTGACCTTACAATAATGTACAACTAGCTTAAGGAAAGGTCTAGGTATTATAGTCCATGGTACCTATGGTATGTCTATGGCTTTAAGAAAATAAAATAGACAGACATATGTCATGTCAGATAAAACGTCACAGTAGAAAAATATTACAAGAAGAATTATAAATTACGAATATAATTTAAGTTTAGATATTTAAAACAGTCAGAAATAACTAAATATGCTTTCCAGATGTAATAATACAAAGAATATATATAAAAATTAGTTACACAAATTGATGCGATATCAAAAGATGTGAAGATGGATTGTGGAGTGTTATGAAACGTAAGTAGATCTTTAATAAATACCACAACGTGTCACTGGCTACATACTTGCTACATGTCTGTTTGACTGTCTGTTTGTCAGTTTGCCTGATTGTCTGTTTGTCTGTTTGTTGGATTGTCTGTTTGTCTGTCTGTTTGACAGTTTGTCTGTTATACTGTTTGTCTGTTTATTTACATTATTGTGAAGTGACGTTTTTCAGACGTACATGTACTATCATTTTATTGTACGGTATGTATTATTATTTTTGTAGATGAATATCAAAAGTATCGATAGGTATGATAATTAAGATATCGGTCAGTAATATCTCAAGGTTACTGGAAAAGGAATATGTTGGTTGCTTTATCGCAATCACAGCATAATAATAAAATGTTTAGCATCATCAGCGCAATCAGTATCAACTTTGAAATCCTTGATCGGATTTTATAGTCCACCGGATCATTAGGCGTACCTTTACTTATCTATAACTACGTTGGTACCTAATAATTTATTATTTCAAAGGTAATCTACCTAGGTAGTCACCCTTTTTTAAAAACCTATCTAGGTCTTTTTTTTCCTTTTTCTTATTTATTTATTTAAAATGACATAGACACAATAAATTACTAGGTACATAGTATTCAAAGCAGTTAACTGAAAAATAATGCGCAGGCTGAAATATTGTTACGAATGCAAGGTTACCTGTGATGCTCGATCATTTTAGTAATATTATATTTTAGCTATCGAGCTTTGAAGCATGTGTTAAATATTTACCAATTTGTTTGATAGGGATTTATCAATGTTGTTGTGGTACGTTGGAAGCGGGAAAGTGAAAGTGGCGGCTGATAAGATGAATACGTACGAGTAATGCCAACGTGTAAGCGTATGCGTCAGGAAATATTCTAAACTTAGAGATAGAAAAGGGTGATTGTAGTCAACATGACATGAGGTAAGGATTGTCTTTTTGTTCATACAATAGTAAAAATAAACAAAGTAGCAAAGGTTAACAATGTCTAAAATCCAAACAATGAAGTATATGCAATATAAGTACTTTAACAAGACCATAACTTTAAATCAGTATACAAAGTTGACATTTTATGGAGAAACATTTCCTGCAGACGTAGATCGACTAGCCAATGGATAGATATTTTATATGAAGTAGAGCTACTCCTCAATTTTCAAGTGGACTTACGCTAACATTAAGAGAAACACTTTATTTTTATTAGCCGACTAGTAAAAATAGCCAGACAATGCACTTATTCAGTTTTACGTTTACTAAAATGAGAATAAATTATTATTATTTTTGGTAATAATGATCATGTCAATTGCTTGGCTAATGATTTAGAATTCAGCCAAGACGGGCGGTGTAATGGTTGCATTTGACTATGGTATTGACAAGCAAGTGTTGACCAAGGCTGCGCCGACATGGATGGTGAATATGTAATGACTTATCGACTCACTTTCGTGCTCATACAACTGTTCAGCTTTTAGTTACTGTATTGAGTAAACTTATTGTGATAGTTAGGTGGAGTTGAGTAGATAGTACAAACCTCGTAGTAGGTGCAATTTCCGCAGTCACAAAGGGATGTTTCCGCAAGGGAATGCGGTGCTTTACATTTTTTTTTGTATAATATCTCTTAGTGGTTTCAGTAAGTAACCTACAATAATGACCACTGACTTTGATGAAAGGATTAAGGAAAGGGATTCAGTAGGTACTTTCCATTGTCATACTAATGTTTATGTTTGCAAACAAATGCTTATGTAAAAAAAAAATGTTTGTGCGAATTAAGTATTGAACTGATTTGAGACGTTTGTTATTAGCTACACGAGGAAAACATTCTTGGACCGAGCGGAATTATCGCGTTATTAATTTATTATCCACAGGTATCGTATCTAAAGATATTACGATAGGTAGATTTCATATGCATAATTTAAAATTGTATTACTTAAATAAAATCACTTCACTCATATCCTAAAATCATCTAAAAATAATAATAATAATACCTGGTGGTTCCATCTGAGCTTAGCTGATTCCAAGGGCTATTAAACTACAAATAAATAATTTAAAAATTCTCCTCACCATTTTCACTGATCACTCTGTGCATGAAACAACAATCAGCTGATCACTAAAGGTGGGTTGTTCGGGCAAACAGCTAGGCTACGCACACCTGCCGCTCGCGAGTGACACGTACTGGCCGCTCTTCGTCACTTTTTATACAAATACGTATCAATCGTTAAGCACCAGCCGGGCTCGGGCACTGATTTTCTGTTATCTATAATTAAATTTAAAATTGCAAACTTTTCTGCTAATATTTTAAAGACGGTATAGTGCAGGACACGTAAGTTGAACCAAAATGTATTATCGTTTTCTTGAAATTAGACGATTTAAACCGAAATGAATCCTTTCTATGTGACCGTAACAGTTGGCAATTTATATATTGTAAACGATTAGGTCGTAGAAAAGGGATTTATTTCAGTTTAAATGGTCTAATTTTTAAGAGAACGATAATACATTTTGGTTCAACTTACGTGTCCCGCACTATAACAGATCTGCAACACTTAAACCAACGCAGCCTTGCTTACTGATCTCAGTTAGTAAGACACATACAGAATAGTGAAAATGTATGATAATTTATATATATACATATATATATATATATTATTTATATATCAACGCAGCCTTGCTTACTGATCTCAGTTAGTAAGACAAATACAGAATAGTGAAAATGTATGATAATTTATATATATATATATATTATTTATATATATGTATATATATTTTATATATATACACATTACATCACCGTTCATCACATCATCGCTTACTATCAGGCGATATAGTGGTTAAACCCGAGCCAATAGATAGAAAAAGAATCTGTACCTATAATCGGTATAATTGGCTATAATGTGTTTAGATTCATCATTATAATATTAGTCCATTCATTCCGTTTAAATTGAACATCAATCAATCGCCTTAACTCAGTTTTTTTTTCCATTTATTGACGGAAACTCTGTTAAACTCTATCAGCAAACGGTATTTACTAGGCAGATGAGAGTGGAGACGCCCTAGAAGGTCATCATTATCATCTTTAAATAATTAAGTATTGCCAAAAATTATTGGACTCTTTCGAAAAGAGTATCTTCATCAATAAAAGCGTCAAATAATTTTTGGCAGTACCAAATTATTTAAAGAGAATTTGTCATAGTCTTGCATGGGGTCAAACCCTCTGCCTTGCCGAATTCACTTACGCAGGTGTGCTTAAATGACTAAATGTATGGACAAAAGGAGTATGTAAGGATTGTAGCAGGTGACGTTCTGTAGTTTCTGCTTACCCACATGGGAAAAGGGCGTAAGTTTATGTATGTTTATAATACAAACACACACACCTACAAATTTACAAACTTTGTATATTTGTAGGTCTAGTAGAATAGATCATTTGGATGATGATATATAATGTTCGACATAAGCTGACTTAGCATCTGTGCACTGCCTTCCATGATTTCATGTGTTTATTCCGCATTCATAATGCATTCACCATTTAGAATCAAACAAGAAATTAATTCCACATGTACTAAAATCGAAAGAGATACCTACACAAATCATCTACAAGTTTATGTAACAATATAACATCATAAATGCCTGTAGCTCTGAAGGGCATGGTACAGGTTTTGATTCCAGTAAATGCATAAAAATATGTATTACAACTTACTGTTTATGAAACGGATACGGAAATGATGATTATTGTGCATATTTTGGAAATCGATAATCGATTCAGCTTGTTGGAGGCACTTTTTAAAACTGTCGAACAAAAACGTTATTAACGTTGTACGTAAAAATGATAATGCTAGTTGTCAAAAAGCACCTTAAGGTACGAATTGATTGATCTATAAGAGTATACGTCATCAAAATATTATCAAAATCGCTACAAAAATAACATCGTAACGAAGCTTGTCAAGGTACGAAAAAGGTCTGAACAATGCCACTTTAAGAGCTTATGGTTGTCTGATGTCAAAAAGTGGTAGGGCACTTTTTAGGGTTCCGTAGCCAAATGGCAAAAAATCTGTCTGTCTGTCTGTTTTTCCGAAACTATAAGAACTATGCTGATGAAACTTGGTAAGTAGATGTATTCTGTGAACCGCATTAAGATTTTCACAAAAAAATAAAAATAAAACAATAAATTTTGGGGGTTCTTATAATACTTGAAACTAAAACTAAAAATATATTTTTTCATCAAACCCATACGTGTGGGGTATCTATGGATAGGTCTTCAAAAATGATATAGAGGTTTCTAATATCATTTTTTTCTAAACTGAATAGTTTGCGCAAGAGACTCTTCCAAAGTGGTAAAATGTGTGTCCCCCCCCCTGTAACTTCTAAAATAAGAGAATGATAAAATTGAAAAAAATATATGATGTACATTACTATGTAAACTGCCAGCGAAAATTGGTTTGAACGAGATCTAGTCAGTAGTGTTTTTTTAATACGTCATAAATCGTAAACCGCAATTTACCAAGTACGGAACCCTTCGTGCGCGAGTCCGACTCGCACTTGGCCGGTTTTTTTTAATATTTACCATGCTGTGAAAAAATACCAACTTATATATATGGAAAGGCAAATCGCATTAATTTTCAGTAACTGTTTTACATGGCAGACAAAGAAGCCAGTAGTTGATGATTCCCATAAATGTTAGCCGTCATACGTGTGGTACCATATTTTCCTGCTAATACTTGTTATGGGTGAAGCAGGTATTGCGTACTGTTAAATAACAAAAATAAAGAATAAGTGACCCCCGATTTCGGAAGAAATTAAAGTAGATTATTTGTTCAACTTTACTTTAGCCGGAAAACTTGTCAAACTTTGGCATTAAATTAGGGTTTAGGGATTGGGTTTGACTATTTATTCCCAATCCTCAACTCAGAGGCAGACATGAGGTTAGTGGTATACCAGTGGTTTGATATTATATTACATGATATTATATTCAAAATGCAGAAAGTTATATAACCTTTTTATAAAAAAATATTTTCCAATAGTACAAAAGGTTTACAACATGTTTGAAATTAACTTAATAAATAGAATATCCTGACTTGAAATACAACATCATTATAAATTATACTATTTAAAATAACATAATGCTGGCAATTAATTAGGTACATGATTTAAGTATTTACAATTTATAACAAATCGTCACTTAGGTATCGGGATTAAGGTACCTTCGTAGTTTTAGCCTAAATCTATAGTAAATTAGTTAAACCTAATGACTAGTGGTTTATAGATTTTTCCGGTATCCGCCGGTGAGGATGTACCAGATGTGCCTGGGCAGCGTGGTGTTCATCCTCTCTTGCTCCTCCTTGGCCTGAGCCGTGAACTGCACCCAGCCCTCCTTTTCGGCAGGCGCGCGGGGGCCCCACGACGCCTTCGGGCTGAACGCACGCCTTATCGTCTGTAAAAAATCGTCAAATTTATTTCCAAAAGTTTTATGATAAGTGCGTTGCTACAACGTTGCTTGTGTAAAGTTCGCAACTTTATACAATATAGGTAATTACAATATGTTCCCATTTTATGCCTGAAAAGACAGAAACTGAAAAAGTGCTAGTGCATTTTGAAAAAAGTGGGCGAAGTGCCAAAAGTGCAATGACAAATGCTCATTCGTTTCAAACGACGATTTTTGCCACACTTGATTAGAAAAATGTAATAGGTAAACTGAATATTTTTGTATTTAGAATACGAATGAATATCAATGATTTGTTGGTTAAATTATTGTGATATTCTATTCATTATTCATTAATATATACAATTCATTGAAATATATATTAACAAAAGAAAAATGCATAAAAGGCACGAAACTCTTCGCTGAGATTAAAAAATGCAGCAATGCAATAAGAGTCAGTGTATCACATTAACACTTAAAAGTTTGTTAGTGTGTTTATGTTTGTTACTTCTTCAAGCTCAAACGGCGAGACGAATCTGGATGGAATTTAGCACAGAGATAGATTATAGTCAGGTTTAGCACACAGGATACTTTTAACCCGGTAATATGTCTCCTCGGGATAATTTTCGACTTACATGCGGACGAAGCCGCTGGCAGAAAGAAGCTAGTTGAAAAATAATTTCATAACTCATTACTAACTGAGTTATATAGGTTTTTATATAACTTAGTCCCACCTCATCCCACAGTCATCACAAATCCAGACTCTTGGCCGCTATTGAGATATTCCAGATGGAAAACCCAACAACATTTTGCCCGAACCGGGCATCAAATACAGGACCTCAAACTCAGCAGTTCAGCTGGCGAAATGTGGTGTAGTATAGATGTACCTCTGCCTGTCCTTCAGGATTATAAGCGTGGTATGTTATTTAATCACATGTTCTAAATACCTCCACGAAGTGTCCGGATCTATTGTTGTACATCGCTACCGTGATAGAGATCGGTACGAACAGAATACCTTCAGGATAATAAGCGTGGTAAGTTATCTAATCAAATTTTCTAAATCTTACCTTTACGAAGTTGCCGGATCTATTGTTGTACATCGCTACCGTGATAGAGATCGGTACGAACAGAATACCTTCAGGATAATAAGCGTGGTAAGTTATCTAATCAAATGTTCTTAATCTTACTGCCACGAAGTTCCCGGATCTATTGTTGTACATCGCTACCGTGGTAGAGATCGGTACGAACAGAATACCTTCAGGATAATAAGCGTGGTAAGCTATCTAATCAATTTTTCTAAATCTTACCTCCACGAAGTTGCCGGATCTATTGTTGTACATCGCTACCGTGATAGAGATCGGTACGAACAGAATACCTTCAGGATTATAAGCGTGGTAAGTTATCTAATTAAATGTTCTAAATCTTACCTCCACGAAGTTTCCAGCTCTATTGTTGTACATCGCTACCGTGATAGAGATCGGTACGAACAGAATACCAATGACGAGCATCATGTATCCCGATACTGAAAATAGAATAATTTTGTGATGAGGCTCGCGAAATACACAATAACATCACATTTAATCATCCTCGAAAGTTTTGAGAAATAGAACTGAAAGAATTGCACCATTCAACCGATTAATAAGTGGTACAAATTAAATTAGTTGATACTATAAAGTTAGAGTTTCCCTTTAACATTATCTGTGTCTCATTTAATAAAATCCTTAATGATCTTCTTACCATATCCAGCTGTTGGGTAGTAATAGTCATCTCCGAACGTCAGAGCTTCGCTAGTAATCAGAGCGTAGATGAAGACAGTGGCCATCATAGCAGGCATGATAAGACCCCAGCAGAATCTCCAGTAGAAACCGGTCTTGATGCCCATCATGTATTCGATGTCCACGCACAATTTCTCCAAACCTGTAGAGAATAATTTTATTTAGGATCAGTCTTGATTGTAGATGCAGAACTTTTAGCATCATGCTACTAGATATAAGTAGTCACTTAAATGTCCAAGATCATTACATACGTATATCATCACCATCAGCAATTCAAAGGGCTCACCATAAATCCAGATAACTCCAATAATTTCAGCGATGGCACAGAAGAGAATCAGGAAAGTACCACCGAAATGATCAACCAACTCCAAGATATATTGACCACCCTGTAAAATTAAAATGTAAGTAGGTGTGGTATTAGTGTCATAAGACAAGACGATGTTTACGTGCCGATAATGGAGTACCCACTACTACTGGGGTCAAACAATTTCCAAAGATTGCTTAATGAAACAAAAACTTTTGAATAACAACTTACAGGTGTAACGTAAACAAGTCCGATGGCGAAGCCGACGGTGCAGCAGAAGGCGGACATGAAAACGGTACGGATGCGCGGGAAGGAGTCCAACATGACCGTGTTGATGGTGGACAGAAGAGCCACAGCAGAACCGATACCGAGCACAGTCATCATCAAGAAGAACAGCACTGAGAACAACTGGAAACGATTGCGTTGTAAAATTTTCTATTCAAGCATTCAAATATTATACGTTGATGCACAAGAATTCAAGCATACCTGAGGTTGGAAAGTTTTCGTAATGGCATCGGGATAGGAAATGAAGGCGAGTCCAGTACCACCAGAACCTATGACTCCGGATACATCCTGTTTCAGCTCATACGCCAAATTCCCCAAAATGCCGAAGATCGTGATACCCGACAGCAAACTAGTGAACGTGTCCAAAGTCGTCACAATCATGGCATCCCTGAGGCAGAAAATAATTTGTTGATTTTTTGCTAAAATAAGTTGTTACGAGCAAATAAACAAAATATAATAAAACCCTAAGGCCAATGGATATTAAATGTACAATCTATATGCTTGATTGTATGATGGTAGAGAGTAGGTGTTATGTTGTGAATGTGATGTGGTTATGTAAATACCACGTGTCTTGCCATCAACTGGGCACAAACCCTAACTCAGGGTTGTACATGAAAAAATATTATCATCATATCGTCATGATTATTATCTTCATCATATCATCATCATCTTCAAAAAGTAAAAATTTGTCTGTTTGTCCGTTTCTCTGTTTGTACCTTTGTCCTTTTCTCCTTTTTTTCAGTTTATCCGTATGTCTGTTTAGTTTTGCACACATCACGTAATATGTACGAAACCAATGTCGATAAATTTTACACATAAAAAAAGCGCGTAACTTGAACTTGAAGTAATACTTAGGCTGGTCAGTAGGGTAGGGTTGGCAGTTGACGGAAGTGAAGCCGATTGGTGCACAGCTCGTTAAATAATAATTTCATACCTGTAAACGTTTTGTCTGAACCCGTTGTATGAAGAGAACATAATAATAGCACCGGTGCACACGGACAGAGAGAAGAACACCTGTGTTACTGCGGCGTACCACACCTGGAACAAAATACACGACAATGGTTACAATGCTTTCAAATAATTAAGTATTATTTACGCTAGGTATGTCATACCTACCTGTGTTATTCACAGTATAAAATTATACATAAGTCACAGCCAGATAACAAATAAATAAAAGTTGTTAACACCTGTCTACCAATGTATTCCAATATTTCAAAACGATACGAAATAAATGAAAAGGTGGTGTCGCTAACACGATCAAAACAAACGTATCGCGGTACGGGGCGTACTTGACCCACTTGGCATTCAGCAAAATCATGTTTGCAAGTTACGTAATTATAGTTTTTGGTGCAAGTCGGAACAATCACTTTTATTATTTTTTTATCTGGCGGAGACTATACTTACATCAAGTTCTATAAGTTTGTCCCACTGTGGCGTCAAGAAGAAAAGAATACCATCGCCTGCTCCGGGTAGAATAACCGTCCTGAAAATTTTAAAATTCAATTGTTTACTAGAATATAAATAACTGTATGTAAACTGAAAATACCATTATGAGGTTTATTACAGATTTTTGGTCGCTTGGTTGACTATTAATTATTTTAAGCTTAAATCAATCATTAAAGGTTTTATCTACCAATACAATTGTCAAAACAATGATATGGCAACTGTGTGCAACAGTGCCACTTAAGTAAAATTATGTTATGATATATTTGTTTCCTTTAATGAGATAAAAGAAAACCATATAAAATGAATGAGAGAGAGAGAAAACAATAATAAAGTACAAATAAACAAACTTACGTAATGAGCAAAATTATCATCACAACGTAGGGGAAGAGAGCCAAGAAGTAGGCTGCTTTGCCGGAACTCTTGACACCCTGGGCGACAATCAAGAAGATGACCAGCCACGAGGCAAATAGACACAAAACCAAGTACCAGATAGGTAGTCCTGCAAAACAAAACCATATAGTCAATTTTGAATCACAGTAAAGACGTAAGAGGAAATCAAATATTTCAACGTCAATCATATTGTAGTTATTTAAGGTTATCAATATTTAGGATCGTAGCATCGGACTAAAGGTCAATGGGCAAATAGTATGTAAGGAAAACCCACGGCGGACAGAAATGAAATTGTGAGGATATATAGATAAATTTCTGCAGTTTATCACGGTAAGGGTCGCTTTCTTGTAGTGGAATTTCTGAAAAAGTACTTATTCATATTTCACATTATTATATATTTAAAGGAGAACGAAACGAAACAATACGCCAGCGCAACGAGCGCTATACGACCTAATGTGTGAGAGAGAGGGAGCGAACGTATCCTTGATACCTGCGGGACGCACATGCACTCGCCAAAACCCTTTATTAGCTATTTAACAGAACGACAACCTATATTACATAGATAAAGTATTCGATTTTTTTAATACAGTATTAAATATAATTTTAGTTCAAATAAAATTACCATATATAATGGTAAGCGAATTTATACTCTTTCGTTTTATACCTTTTTCATTTTAGTCCGCGACCGGGTCGGACTATGCCCAATGACCTTTGTCAGGTAACTTAAATTCGCAATGAAATTATATTGCTCAATGAGATTATAAAATATATGAAAAACTTACCAAGTCCGCCTTCAATGCCATCTTTCTGCTGAAGAACCGTCTGACTACAAATAGAAAAAAACTCTTGTATAAGAAAAACTAGCTTCAGGTTTTCAAAGTATTTAGCCAAAAAAAAAAAAAAATTACATACGTGAAATACAGCTCTGCGCTACTAGCGGGTACTCCTATCGGATTAGTTGCCGGTTGACTGGGATCCGAAGGGACGCAGTTCAGCCACTCGTCCTTGCAGATGCCCCAGGGCAGCGTGGGCTGGAAGCTCATGACCAGGTAGTACAGGCAGAGCGCGACGATCGACACATAGTACGATAGGATGTACCCACAACCCAGCGCTGTGGCGTAACCGGCGCCTGGAATAAACAAATATAGGTTTATTATTTCACCTATTTTTTTTTGCAACTTTAAGGATATATAAAAAGGTGGACTGTGAAGATTTTGTAATAGGTTGGTAAATCGGACAAAATACATGAAATGCTATGAAGATCTAGACTATAATAGACAGCTGCAATATTGCTTTTTGGTAAAAATCGACGGTTCTTGTACGAAAAGCACTGCTGTTCTTTAAATTAAAACTAATTTAAAAAAGAAAATAGCAGGCTCACCTTTCATAGCTGGAGACAGCGACCAGACAGACACTGAGTTCCTGGAACTAAATTGTCCCAAGGCACATTCGAGGTAGTACATAGGCTTTCCGATAAGCAAGAGTACAATTATGTAAGGGATGAGGAAGGCGCCGCCTCCGTTCTCGTAGGCGACGAAGGGGAACCGCCACACGTTGCCCAGACCCACCGATGTGGCGATGCAGGACATCAGGAACTCCAGTTGATTGTCCCATACTGCTCGCTTAGGTTCGCTTTTTTCGGGGTCGCCCTGAATATTAACACATTTTTTTATTACCAGGGAAAGCTTTTTCAGTTAGAATAATCAAACAGAAATCATTCGAAAAAAAAAGTATAACTAAAAAGTTGTAAATAAATAAAAGTTAATAATTTCAATAAAACAAGAATAAAATCATGCTATGCAGTCGGAAGATATTTATAGTTTTGGTCAGCCAGCTCTCGAATATGTATCCTCCGACTGCACAGCATGATTTTCTTCTTGTTTACATCTTTGCAGTGGCGTTTCTTTTATTAATGTAACTAACTCTGTATTTATTACTTATTCCGTAAAATATGTTTAACTTTTTTTACGAAAGATTATTGTTATCAGTTGTGTTTTTTATGAAAACACGTTTGCTATGATATACCTAGATAAATTTCACAATATTTGTTATGGTCACGTGTTTGCACAAGTTGGAAAACAAGGCAAGGCGTTTCACCCCATTATTGGTCATTCTAAAGAATGCAAAAAAGATTAGACTATCTTATCTACAAAGTGTAAATAACAGGAAGGTTGCAATAAAGCAATCCTAACCGACTATATGATTGCTTATGAATAATTATATGCGAAGTTTACTGCATATTTAAACACCTACATGTTAAATTGCCTAAAGTTGGGCTAAATTAGAAGCTTTATTGAGTTAAATACGTATATACCTAATTCATCAATTTAATACGATACCGATACGATCAGACGTTTCAGGGATTTCACAATGAGAAGGAAAAATATTACTTTAAGTAGTTTGTTCGGCCTTAAAGATTTTAAATTACTTACTTCCTTATTTTCGTTAGATGTAATTGTTTGATACATTTTTTTGATTATTTTATTAACAACATGGTACTGGAACTAAACTATCCATAGATCAAATTATATGCAAAACTTACTTTTTCATTTATTCCGTTAGGGCCATTAAAACCAGCTTTCTCAGACAGCGCCCCCTTGATCTGGCCTGGACTCGAAGGATCCTCCGCTATGTCGAAGGCATTATTGTCTTGACCGCTCTGAAATTATATCGCAAACATTTGATCAAACATACGAAGATATTATCTGTATTTACAACTATCGAACGTAATTGTCTGATGGAATTTGATAAGCCGCCGTTTCTGTGTTATTGTTTCGGCTTTTTTTTATTGCAGTGAGTGAATGAATTGTGGCTTAGATTAAACTGGATTAATTTAGCCTTCAGAAAGTGGACTGTCAACAATCTGCTTACCGCAAAGACTCTATAGCGACTCTATAATATTGCTAATTGACATTTAATAATGATATATATGCAGAGAGGTACTCAGTAAATAACTTTCAATCGCGATTCAGATCTTTTGTTCAATCGGATCTGCCTATACAAAACCAAAGAAAGGTGTGTTATTATTGAATGATCGTATCTGTAATCCTGTATTCCATTGTTGACGTGACGAGCCGTTGTGGAATCAGGAATTATTACAAATCCTTCTTAACGCTTAGGATTAGTGCTTGACAAGATATCCTTTAATTTCCTTAAGAAAAATGTCGCGCAAAGACTCATTCACGCATGAAAGTACATAGAAATAAATAAATTTCCATGAATGATTTGCATTGGCTTATTTTTTTGCTTTTTTATCTGCCACGTTTGTGTATCCTCACGTGAGTCTTGAGGTATTGATAAGCAGTTTCTATCACTGGCAGGCATTAGCAACAAGCCCATTTTGCATGAGATAATATATTATAATTACATATGTATGGACTGGTTTTCACAATTTGATCCCTAGTGATTGATCGGTTGTTAATCGTTCCGAACAAAGAACTTTTTCATTATAATTAAGAAGAAAGAATGATTTTAACCTAGATAATGAACGTTTAAATACCAAGTAGATACTAGGTAATTGACGACCTTATTGATTTCAATTCAATGTAGCATTTCAAGAACTTCTTTTAATAACATGAATCGGTTTCATGTTTTTATATCTAGCTAGCCACTTAATAATATGATAAAGGTGACCTCGCGTTTTTATAATCATTTAATAATTTATGCACAAAAAAGTACAGAGGCGTACTTAATGCCTTAGGCATTTTCTACCAGTCGACCTTTGGATGATGCAGAGACAAAAAGTGGTGCAATATTAAAAGTTAAACGTGTTAGGTTAAATAAAATACACATATAAACTCTAAATACAATATAATTATAATATACTAGCTGTTCCCCGTGGACCACCCCACATGACCCGTTTTCGGGATTAAACAATAGTCTATGTCACTAAGGAATAATGTAGCTTTCTATTGGTGAAAGAATTTTTGAAATCGGTCCAGTAGTTTCGGAGCCTATTTGGTACAAACAAACAAAAAATCTGTCATCTTTATAATATCTATAATATAAAAATGAATCGCAAAATGTGTTGGTAAGCGCATAACTCAACAACGCCTGGACCAATTTGGCCAATTCTTTTTTTTAAATGTTCGTTGAAGTTCAAAGATGGTTTTTACGGGGAGAAAAATTCTAATAATTGCCGGAAAAAAAAAAAACAGCCCTTTTCTTTTTCCAATACAAAAGTTTTCTAACTAAAACGTAGAGTAAATTTGAGCTTTATTGCTATTGTATAAGCTATTTTTGCTTGGTGTAGGGTAGGGTAGTGTAGGGTAGGGTAGTATAGGGTAGGGTAGTGTAGGGTTGGGTAGTGTAGGATAGGGTAGGGTAGTGTAGGGTAGGGTAGTGTAGGGTAGGGTAGTGTAGGGTAGGGTAGTGTAGGGTAGGGTAGTGTAGCGTAGTGTAGGGTAGGGTAGTGTAGGGTAGGGTAGTGTAGGGTAGGGTAGTGTAGCGTAGGGTAGGGAAGGTAGTGTAGGGTAGTGTAGGGTAGTGTAGTGTAGGGTAGTGTAGGGTAGTGTAGGGTAGTGTAGGGTAGTGTAGGGTAGTGTAGGGTAGTGTAGGGTAGTGTAGGGTAGTGTAGGGTAGTATAGGGTAGTGTAGGGTAGTGTAGGGTAGTGTAGGGTAGTGTAGGGTAGTGTAGGGTAGTGTAGGGTAGTGTAGGGTAGTTTAGGGTAGTGTAGGGTAGTGTAGGGTAGTGTAGGGTAGTGTAGGGTAGTGTAGGGTAGTGTAGGGTAGTGTAGGGTAGTGTAGGGTAGTGTAGGGTAGTGTAGGGTAGTGTAGGGTAGTGTAGGGTAGTGTAGGGTAGTGTAGGGTAGTGTAGGGTAGTGTAGGGTAGTGTAGGCTAGTGTAGGGTAGTGTAGGGTAGTGTAGGGTAGTGTAGTGTAGTGTAGGGTAGTGTAGGGTAGTGTAGGGTAGTGTAGGGTAGTGTAGGGTAGTGTAGGGTAGTGTAGGGTAGTGTAGGGTAGTGTAGGGTAGTGTAGGGTAGTGTAGGGTAGTGTAGGGTAGTGTAGGGTAGTGTAGGGTAGTGTAGGGTAGTGTAGGTAGTGTAGGGTAGTGTAGGGTAGTGTAGGGTAGTGTAGGGTCGGGTAGGGTAGTGTAGGGTAGGTAGTGTAAGGTAGGGTAGGTAGGGTAGGTAGGGTAGATAAATGTTTGGTGTTTTTATGGTAAAACAAAGTTTGCCGGGTCAGCTAGTTATTAATATATATAGTATAGAAGTATAGTTATACTCAAAGAAAAAAAAAATGTAAGTACTTAAATGTGACCTACATTTTTATAAGATATTCTCTAGTTTTTGGTATACAACAATTAGAATACAATTAATGTTCTCACATAAATTTTCACTCCAACTGGTTTTCATTTACAATTCTTGTTTAGCTTGTTGTCAGAGTAATCAAGTGTGTACAAAGTTTGCTATTTAATATGTTTTTTAACAGTTTGGCTGCCAGAGAACGAGACACAATAGAAAATGTATTGTTTGTCGGGCATCTGGCAGTTAAGGTGTTAATCAATCGGCTGAATGGAACCGATAACACACTAATCATGATGTCTATGTCATGATGGACACGGGTCAATCATGACATAGATTAGAACATTGGATACTTTTATATCCCGATTTTAATATCGCTTTGGTAACTGTTAGAGATCCACTCATCAATAAATTGGTAAATAAAACTCACGTGCCTTGTCATAAATATTGGTCATATCTGGTTATTCATAATCACATTGCCGATGATTCCGTATCTTTGTTAACGATAGTACATAATCTAATCCTTCGTCATTACCTAAAAGATTATGATTATCAGGCAATATGGTAATAAAAAATTAAATGACGCTTACATGGATTAGAAAATTAATAATAAAAAGAATTGGGAATAATTGGGCTCTTACGGACTGCCCATGATATTCTGTGTGCCTAATATAAATTTAGTATGTGCGTAAAGGTTTTTATGGAATGTTTTATTAAGAGGAAATGCGGTCGCAGACAACTGACTAAAATTCCTAAGTAAAAAGTCATAAGTCGAGATTCAGCTCTCGCCTATTACTTCCTCCAATATTGGACCAATTTAAAAGATATTGCATAAACTGAAAAATAAATTTGTACACTGGGCTTCTGTTGACAGCGCAACTTTGACCATCTTTTGAGGGTTCTAGTGCTTCTAAATATATGAAAAAATATATATATATTTAATATTTTTATCAACAAAGAGGAAAACATAGGTGCACAGTATATATCTTTCTTTTCCTTCCTTTTCTAGGAATAGTTACAGCACTGATAACAACATTTGTGCCACATGTTAAATTTAGTCTTATTATACTTTTTTATTTACCTCTGTATAGATTCGTTTACCGATTTTTTTGAATGTATGAATGTATATCTTCTTGATTTCTAGATGCTTGTTAACATTTGTTAACTTTTTATCTCATTTATACAACCTTTTTTTTAGTTTCTTACGACTTGTTGTAGGGCCTATGTTGTCCCTCCATATCTAAGCACTAATGCTGTAACATGGAAATATTGTAAACACAAACCATTTTTTTTTAAATAGTATCCTTGGAATTCCTTGCCGGTTCTTCTCCATAGGAAACGACCAACCCGAACCGTGCACTTTTTGTCGACGTTTTATAAGTGCCCATGTAGGCCTATGTGAAATAAAAAATAATAATTTGATTCTGACGTGGGTCAGAAGAAGAAGGCCTTCAACAGGGCTGCCAAGTTGGTGTTGGGAAGGGCTCGGTTCGACCACATTCGCCGAATAGGGATTAAAATAGTAAAGCGTTTTAGTCCCTGGCTAAGTCGTTCGAGTCGAACTTCTGCCGTCCCTCACTACCACCACTGCTGAAACCCGACGGGTCGTTGGCCCACTCCGCTGAGGAGAAGGCAAATTTATTTGCGTATCCTTTTGCGGAATCTTCGCGTCTGAATCCTGGTGATTCGCGGCTTCCTCCTTCTCCTGTTGGATGCGAGACGAGTATGTCGGACATTTTCATCCATCAAAAGGATGCCGTAGGGTGCTGAGCAACCTCTACGTGAACAAGGCTAGCGGCCCTGACGGAATACGAGCAATAGTTTTTAAAACCTGTGCGCCTGAACTGTCTCCGATCTTGACACGCCTATTCCGCGTTTCATATGAGATTGGAAAAGTGCCGAATGCTTGAAAGCAAGCCAACGTATAGCATGTGCCAAAGAAGGGCAGTCGAGCTGACCCAGCCAACTATAGACCCATCTCTATATGGAGCGGGGAGTCTGTACTTATCGAAAACCTCCTGGCATACCTAGAAACTAACGATATCCTTAGCGACCGCCAATACGGCTTCCGCCAAAATCGGTCTACTGGGGATCTTCTAGGGTATGCCATTCACATGTGGAGCGAGGCCATCGAGAGACACGGAGAAGCGCTTGCCGTCTCCCTCGACATCTCGAAGGCTTTCGATAGGGTCTGGCACGAAATCCTCATTGGTAAGCTTCAGTCATTCGGTTTGCCCGGTGGTCTGTGTGATTGGATTGCAGACTTCCTGAGAGATCGGTCCATTCGAGTGATTATCGATGGCTGCTCTTCGGACTAATTGGATATTAATGCTGGGGTCCCTCAGGGGTCAGTACTATCAGCAACATTGTTCTTGTTTATGCACATTAACGATCTTCTAAAACCCGGCCTGCACCTTTGGGTATGCTGACGACAACACTGTTGCTGAGAGACACTTGTCCAATGCACGGGCTACTGGGCCGCGGATCCGGTTTCTCTGTGAGGCCATGGTGGAACATTTGAACCTGTCCTTGCAGGCAGTCTCCGAATGGGGTCATGCCAATCTGGTCAGGTTTAATGCTGCCAAGACCCAGGCGTGTCTTTTTTTTCCGCTAAAAGGAGCCAATGCTACACGGCTCCTTCTTTCCGTGGTGTGACTGAGCCGATAACGGACCATCTTGAGTTTCTTGGTGTTTCGTTGACATCGACTCTCAATTTTGGCCCATACATTAAGGCAAAGGCTCAGCTGGCTGCTCAACTTGTATCAAGCGCAAGTTCGATCATGCATGGAGTACTGTTCTCATCTCCGTGACGGATCTGCCAAATACCAGCTTGATGCACTCGAGTCGATCGAAAATCGGGCCAAGAGACTCATTGGCAATGAGAAATGGTCAAGTCAAAGCTCCAGAGCCGCCGAGTTGCCAGCTTGTCGGTTTTTATCGGTTGCATTTCGAGGAGTGTGCGATGGAATAGCATGATCTAATTCCGCCCAGCCCGTTCCATCATCGGACTACCAGACGTACGGCGATGCGTCATCGGTACATGGTGGATATCCCACCCATACGCACAAAACGTTTCGGAGACACTTTTATTATGCGTACAGCTAAGGAGTCGAATTACCTGCCGGAGTCTGTGTTTCCCGATAGCTACAATCTTGGAGTCTTAAAGTCAAGAGTGAATAGGTTTTTTCTAGGCAAGCGTGCTTCACCATCGACCACATCATCGCTTACCGAGATAGTGGTCAAGCGCAAGCCTATAGAGGATAAAAAAAAAGTATCTTTTTTATTTTTCAGCGTTTTGAGTAACTCGTTAAGTTGTTAGTATATGGAGAAGCAATGCAAAACTATTTTTTTGCTTTTATACGTACCGTTTCCGTATCTAATTAACATCTTTGTGACATGCCGTTTCGCACATTTTGTATATATGGTAAGTATTATCATATTAACTACTAGCGGACGCCTCGCGGTTCCACCCGCGTAGTGCCCGTTCCCGTGGGAATACAGGGATAAAAAGTAGCCTATGTCACCCGGAGATAGTGTAGCTTCCCAACGGTGAAAGAAACATTTGAAATCGGTCCAGTAGTTTATGAGTTTATTCGTTACATACATAAATCTTACATACAAACCTTTCCTCTTTAAAATATTAGTATAGATAGTATAGATGTTGATGAATATAAAAATTACCGATATGTCGTGATAATAAAAGGCTGATCATTAAGTGGTAAGTAATTAAGCATGATAATGAACGGTATGATTAATAGCTTTAGAAAGGTTAATAACATGTCAAGGTTACTGGATAAGGAATATGTTGCTATATCGCAATCTCAGGATATAATAAAATGTTTAACATCATCAGCGCAATCAGTAAATATCAACTTTCAAACAAAGTCAAATTCTAATTATAAGAGAATTTAAATTTACAAGTAATGATTCTACCACCCATTTGGAAAAGTACCTTCTTATGGAGAAGATCGGACAAGAAACTCCAGATTTTCTCTTAAAAAAAGTGTTTTACAATATCTACATACATAAATTCATATACGTGAGGACGATGCATCCAGAATAACACTACTATACTACGTATAGGTATAACATTGTTCTCACATACTTACAAAAATTGCAAATATAGGTAAATTTTCTTATTCAACAACAACGGAACAGTGTGTGAGTCAAAATATTTAAAACAAAAAAAAAATTACAAAATAATACATCCGACTTCAAAATAAAAACACTACAAAGTGAAAAATAACTTCAATTTCGGAAGGCAGTGTCAAAAAACGTTCTCACTTTTTTGTGGTACATAATGAACAAGTTCTATAGTAAGGTACCTTTAATGCCCACAGTGATGCTAGAATAGATTACCCGAATAACATGTAACTTGAATATATCCGGTGGAATGAGAGTGTACCAGGGTGAACTGTACACATCTGCGTACCCGTTTAGAGCATACTTGCATGATGGTATGTTATGAAATGGTGTTAACAATAAACAGACATGCGATTTCAGCAATCCCGAAAGATTTGCTGTCATTTATTGAAGAGATCTGTTGTATATCTCCGAAGTTCTTGAACAATTCTTAACCAAATTTAAATGGGACCATTTCGGCATAAACTTCTTTCGAACAAAAGATTTTTTTTGTAAATCCGTATATGACGGAGATATGCTTGAAAACACATAAAAAAATATATATATACACAAACATCCGAATTGAGAACTTCCTCCTTCTTTGGAAAGTCGGTTAAAGAAACAATACTATTATTTATGAATATATAAATACCAGTTTGATTTTGTCTACACAAAAAATTGCCCTGCGGAGCAGGACCAGCATAATTCCAAGCATTCTTAACTTGAATATCATTATCTAATTTATAATGAGCTTGTTTACAAAGGGTGCTTTTAACAAAAGTTTAAAATGTTAATTAAATCACAAGGTATTTTGTTATATAATTTAACATAGTACCTACCTCATGGAAAATGTTGTACGAGTACTTCAGCTAATCTATAAGATGGTTGATCTAACTTGTCTTTATTTATTGTATTACAATTGTGTCTATCACTAACTTTACTAAATAGATGTATATTTTTCCTTAGATACATAATATTTTATAAATGAATTGGCAATAAACTGTTATAATATTAATCTTTTTAAATAGTTCCCTAAGAGATTCTCAGTGCCTTAACTTTTTATATGGCTCTGAACGCTCTCTTTTGCAATATGAATATGGATTCAATGTCAGCCAGGCGACCTCACAGCAAAATACCGTATGACATAATGCTGTGAAAGTAACTAAAGAAGACTAAACGCGCCGGTTTCTACATCTGTTAACTGTCTAATCTTTCTAAAAGCATAAGCTGCTGAGCTTAGCTGACCCGAAAGATATGTTATGTGAGGACCCCATTGAAATTGATCGTCTACAGTGAATCCTAGGAAAACGGTTTGATTTATAAAGTCCAGTTTTCTCCATTCATTATGATGTCGCATTCGCTATCTTACATTCGGTAATGTAAATTGTGAATCTAATATTATAATTGTTTTTTATTTCATTTAGTAATAATAGGCATAGCAAATCGTTTGCCGTGAACCAATTTTGGATCTAATGAATATAGAGTTATTAACACCATCTTAAAAAAATCAGCAAATCGTTTATGTGAACTTAATAGAGAAATGGACCCAATATCGAGCCTAGAGGAACGTCCATTATCATTTCAGACCCTAGTGAGTTTAACTGCCGTGAACTTCAACTTGTCTGGCTTTCAAATATGATCTAAGTAACTCAAGGGCCTTATGTCTAATTGGGATTAGACATACGGCCCTTGAGGTACTTAAATCATATTTGAAAGTCAGGCAGGTGCTCGAAATTCAACTATAGTGTTTCATGGTTAACGCAATCGAACGACTTCGAGAGGTCGCAAAAGATACCAATGGTATCCATTGCTGCTTCTTCCCAGGCGTTAAAGATGTTCTTTATTAGGGTGAAGCCAGCGTCAGTTGTGCAACGCCCTTTGGTGAAACCGTACTGTTGATCATTAAAGATGGAATGTTTTTTAAATTGACGCGACAGTTGGTGGAAAATTAACTTTTGGAAGAGCCGGCAGAATTGACACTGGCCTATAATTATTGGCTTCTTTGCTATCCCCAGATTTAAACAATGGAACAACTTTACTGTTTTTCATGAGGTCCGGCAAAACTACTTAATCGACACTAGTGTTAAATATCCCTCAAAGTGTCAATTTCCAGACACAATATAAATTACCATTGTTTTAATCCGATTCGGAAATATGGACAGTTGAGCTGATAGGAAATCTATATAAGGCGCAATAGTTTCAATGATTGATTTACAGACTTTTACAGATAGCTCCCAAAGATCTTCTATTGATTTGATTTAAGATCTTTAAAAAAAAATTAAATAGCCAGGAGTTTGTATGGTGAAACTTAAACTACGAAGGGCATGCATTTACATTATTTCTAAGTAAGGCAGCAGAGAGCGCGATGAGGAGTTTAAAGCTGCTGTAGTTTTAAGAGCAATATTAACAAAAAAGTTTTCAAACTCCTGAGCTACCATCTAAATATATATGGGGCCATGTGCAGTCGCTAAATTAAATTCAGTATTACGCTGTTTTTTTCTACATGTTTCATTATTTATTATTGCCCTGGTAGTTTTTATTTTATCGTCTGCTGAAATCGTGATCGTCTGCTGTATGCTGATTTTATTTTATTGCTTTTATTTTATTGAACTGATTTTATAGTCCACCGGATCATTAGGCTTACCTATACTTATTTATGGCTACGTAAGTACCTAATATTATTCACACTTATTACAAGCTTTATATTAGCTTGTTTTCGTTTGTGTATCCGGCAACTAGTATTATTATTCGCTTTTTCATGCACTTTCTGGCATCCGATTAAGTTGAAACTAGGCGTACTTATGTAAATTTAGATATATTGAAATAATATTGTTTTATGAAGCTGGCCTCATGATGGAGCCGAAGGGGGGCCATAGCCTTATATATTTATTATAACAAATGCAGGTTAGTCACCGTTTTTTAAAACATATCTAGGTACTTTTTTCCTTTTTCATATCGCTGCGGATCATAAAGACGATAAATTACTTACTAGGTATCTATATACTAAGAAAAACATAGGGGCACAGATACATCTTTCTTTTTCAGTTTATAGAATATCTTTTAAATTGGCCCAATGTTGGAGGAGAAAATAGGCGAGATCCAAACCTCTAATTATGACTTTTTAACCAATTTCAAAAAAGGAGGAGGTTTCTCAATTCGAGCGTATATATATATATATATTTATTTGGGTGTACCATGATAAGGAAACCAGGATCTGATGATGGCAACCCAGAGAAATCGGGGGAACTCCTCAAATATTATAATAGGCTTACATACAGCGATTTTGGTATTTTTATCAACTCATGTCATTTGATGAAATTGAACTGATGAAGAAGACCACAGATGGCCACTGAAACTCCTTATGCTAAGTATGTCACGGGTATAAGATAATTATTGAATAGCTAACCGACTATGATGAAGCAAACACTTATAAATATGTGGTACTGATGAAAATGGTAACATCGAACTGATCTGATGATGAAGCCGGAAGGTAGGCACTGGAATTCCGAAATAAAACAGTGGATCCTAGTCTTGTTTGGGCTTATTGAAATCTACATGATATTTACTTTAGCTATAGATTTTCATGGTATTTGGAGGTACCTACCAAAACTAAAAATAGATAAATAAATAAATTATTAACAAAAAAAACAAACCGAATGCCAAAACAAAACACTACCTGCAAAGTGAAAAATAACTTTCTTTTCCGAAGTCGGTGTCGAAAAACTGAAAACAATAGGCACCAAAGACACCGACTTCGGCAAAGAAAGTTATTTTTCGCTTTGTAGTGTTTTGTTTTGGAAGTCTGAACCTGAAGTTGTTGTTTTGTTAAGAATTTGTTTGTTTGTATTTTTTTGTTAAAAAGATTTTTTATTACTTAGGAGATTCAGTCGGATGCCTGCGATCGCATTTCCTCTTAAGTACTTTAACTTGACCATAACTGTTGTAACAGTGTACAAAGTTGATTTTTTATGAAGAACCATTTCCTGCAGTCATGGATAGACTAGCCAATGCGTAGATAATTTATATGAAGTAGATCTACTCCTAAATTTTCAATTGGACTTACGCTAACTTTAAGAGATACACATTATTTTTATCAGCCGACTAGTAAAAATAACCAGATAATGCATTCAGTTTTGCGTTTACTGAAACAAGATTACATTTTTTTTTTTTTTTTTTTTTTGTTATCTTGTCTATTGCTTGGCTAATGATTTAGACTTCAGCCAAGATGCGATGTGTAATGGTTGCATTCGACCATGGTAATGACAAGAAAGTCATGACCAAGGCTGCGCTGACCCTCATGGATGGCGCATATGTAATGACTTATCGACTCAGTTTCGTGCTCACACGTTCAGCTTTTAGTTACTGTATTGAGTAAACTTATTGTTATAGTTAGGTAGTAGTTGTTTCAGGTTGAGTAGATAGTACTAACGTCATAGTAGCTGCGATTTCCGCAGTCACAAAGAGATGTTTCCGCAAGAGAATCAATAATCTGTTTACTTTCAAAATATGCGGTGTTTTCCTTTCAGTAAGTAAGCTACAATAATGACGACTAAAAATTATGAAAGGATTAAGGAAAATGACTCTGTAGGTACTTTACATAATCATTCTATTGTTTATGTTTGCAAACGAAGGCTCGTGTACTTTCCTCATTGTGTGGACTAACGGTGGGCCCTTAGTCCACCCCGGCGCCAGCAATGCATACGCACGGCTTGGAGTTTTGGCGCAAACTCGGTGCTGGGACCGGGGGTTATAGACTACGTTAGTCAAACAGTCATAGATTTTCGTTTTGAAGATTGTTGAGGTACCTGAAATGACCAGTACCTGGTACTCAGCTGAATCTGGTAAGACTGGAAGCCGACCCCGACATAATTGGGAAAAGTCTAGGCAGATTTGATATTATTTTTAGATGATGATGATGTTAAGATACCTGGAATGACCAGTCTTTCTAGAAATGGTCGATGTAGAATAGAATGGCAGAAAAACCGAAGAACAAGATAATTATACTTGCTACCATTGCAATAAATATTAATAACATGTATGAATGGGAAAAGATACTAATTAATGTTTTTTTTTTGTATTTATTTGTTGGAATAAGTTCTTTTTTTGTTTGATATTATTAGTAACTATTGTAAAGACTTTCAAAGTCTGATTTAGCTTTAAAAAATTATGACTGTCACAAGTTTTATATTTTAACGTAAGCATTACAAAATTTCCGATAATTTCTTGTGTTCTGGTTCTAAATTCATAAATATAACGTTATGTTTTTCTAATGTACGTTATGTTTTTATTGTATATATTTGTTTTATTGTATTTTTAATATTTGACCGAGTAAAAGTGTCATGGAGTATTGCTTATTAGAAAAATCTTACGTTCAAAACCCCGGTGCGTAGGACTGGGGTCACCAAAGATGTAAGTTAAGTATTAAACCGATTTGAGACGTTTGATATTAGCGACACGCGGCAAACAATATTGGATCAAACGGAATTATCGCGTTATTAATTTATTACCCACGGGTATCGTATCTAAAGCTATTACGATAGGTAGGGACCGAAATGTAACCTTCCAATAGCCGTGTTGGTCTATGAGACCGACGAAACACACTTTCTTGAATTTTTCTCTTAAAATCAATGATGGCATTTTGTACATTTTTAGCCACCGGATTTGTTGCTACGATCATTTTAGGACGCAAAGTGCCATCGTGCGTGTAGCCGACGTAATCGTATTTGCAGACAATCGGTCTGTGGGACCGATGCGGATATAAATAATATGTGTTCCAGTAAGATTTTCTGTGATTTTGTACTGAAATTGAAATCTTTTGTTTGGGTTTTTTTTTTGTTTGTTTATTGTTCTACATGCATAACATTTTGATCACATTTATTGCAGTCGTTTTAGGTTAACCTAATAATCACACCAAAATTAAACTGAATAAGTATCTATTATTTATTTATTGATTAAGTAAATGAGATGTTGTATTTTCTTTATATTGTAGTCTTAGGTAAAGTTGCTCTTATTTATATTTAATTGTAACAAAAAATTAGTTTAGTTTATTTTAAATCATTTTGGAAAACTTCTCATAATTTGTAGGTTTTTGTTTATGTAAGTTTAAGCTGTGTACTTCTTTAAGTGACAAATAACTTATATATCTATTAGTAATAGATATATAAGTATTTTATGTAATAATAATTAGTGAATAAGTTGTTGGAGTACCTTAAATACAAAACAAAAAATAAAATAAAATATTCCAAATTTAATAGTTTGTTTGAAGGCAAAAATATTTTTGCATTCATTTTGTAAACTCTTACGTAAATCTCGCTATTTTTCTGTTACAAAATAGACTTTCTCAGTAAATGTACTGTAAATTGTTGATAAAGTTTATCTTAGTCAGGATATTTCCTAATTTGAGAAAACCTCATTTTACAATAGATGTTCTTGATAAAATATTGAGAAATTATGTTTCAAACATTCGGTCTGCGAGACCGTGAGATATTACTTGGTGCGGGTTTAGGAAGTTTAAGTAAAACTCAATATACATAATTTAAAATTGGATTAATAAAATAAAATACACTTCACTAAATATCCTTAAATCATCTAGAAAATTAATAAAAATACCTGGTGGTTTCATCTGGGCTCAGCTGATTCCAAGGGCTATTGAACTACAAATAATTAATTAAAAATTATTCTCACCATTTTCACAGATCACTTTGTGGTTTGTTTATGAAACAATAATCAGCTGATCACTAAAAGTGGGTTGTTCCGGAAAACAGCTAAGCTGCGCACACCTGCCGCTCGCGAGTGACAAGTACTGGCCGCTCTTCGCCACTTTTTATACAAATACGTATCAATCGTCAAACTCCGGTGGGCCTCGATGACAGATCTTCTGTTATCTATTATTAAATAAAAAAAATAACCAACACGACTGCTAATATCCTAAAGACGGTAACAGAACTGCACCACTTAACGCAACACTGCCTTGCTTACTGATCTCAGTTAGTTAGCTAAGCTATCCGTTTTGATATTACTACCTTGAAAAAACTCGACTACTAATAAGTTCGAATGAACATAATTTAAAGGCTGCCTTTCTACGTCAGTCAATCTATGCATATTTTATGCAATCATGTACCTATTCATAAGGTCGGTCTAATTGGTTATTATAATCTGTTTAGATCCATCATTATGTTATTGGTATATTAATTCAGTTGAAATTGGACATCAATCAATCGCACTAAACTCATCAGTTTTATTCAATTTATTGACGAAAACACTGTTAAACTCTGTTCTTAGAGAGCTTGATAAATAACTTATTTAATTTTAATTCAATTTCATCTTACTAAATTGTAGACTGACATTGACCTACATAAGGATGAACGTATTGTCGAAATCGGTGACATATCCTTAACATATTCATAGCACATGACTGTTGGTCGTTAATTTTAGGGTTTTACTTGAGATGTATCTTTTCTGACTGCAGTATTGAGGAAGAAAGACAAGGAATATCCTCAAAATATTTGTCAACATAAGTAAGATGACAGTAGATGTGTTCACATGACGACAACTTTTAAGTTTATCCCCTCTTTCGACGTGTTCCTCAATTCTGAGGGTCGTGATTGCTCCGTCGTCGTGGTAGCAACTTTATCTTCAGCAATCTGCGCCATATGTACCTGTCTATAAAGCTCAATAAAAAAAAAACAAAGTGTCACACCGGATGGTTAGTGGATTCGAATTATTTAGCCTTTTTAAAGTTTTAAACCTTTACCTATCCACCTTTCCTTTGGTAAATCCTATAGATTCCGCTCCGTTTCTAATTTTAATCATCTGAGACTTATATTAGACTTATATTCCTGAAAGATATAACCTGTTTCACTTGTAAATAAAACCACGGTGTGTTCTAAATATGGTCTATGTAACTGTATTAGTTTTTAAAATCCTGGTCATCATCGGTACCATACCAAATGTTACAAGATTATAAAATCGTTTTGAAAAGGATGACTACATAGTAAGTAAACGTGATTGTTTCAGATTCTTTGCTGCAGAGTCACCATTGTTGTTGATAGCAAATCGTGGACAAGAACAATACTTAGTAAGACGTTGAGATGGACAATATATGGAAACGTATCTAAGTATGAATGATGTAATAGATACGTAATGTATGAATTCAATAGGACACGGTACGCAAATCGTGCAAAAACTAGGATGGTGTGCAAAGTAGAGCTGTTTATTTTTAGTTTTATCTATAAAAATGTACCCACTTTTAATCCTTTATTAATAAATATCAAAGAATCTAAGAAAAAAATAGGCACTCATAAGTAGTACCTGCCCGTAATTAGGATCTAAATATAGTGATACTTAAAGCAAAACAAGTATGCAATGACTGTGAAACCTACAATTCTGCATTTGCACTGCGTGAAGGTTCTTCCGCTGACATTTCCATACCAGCAGGTAAATGGAATAATATACTGCAGTTACAGCCAAAGATTAAAATAGTCGTTTCACCGGTCATGGGAGATACAGAGATGATTTACTCTCTATATCTGTGGTTTGCTTGGAAATATCTAGAGAAGTTCGTGGCAAAGAAAAATCAGGGGCACGGGTCGATCTTGAAGGTTTTGCAATGCTTGGCGTGTTCGGTTCGTGCGGGTTACACGCCGAGAATTCTCCGTGGGAAAAAGGGGCAGATTGATTGCTTGAAACATCTATTATATCGGTACTTACATATTTATCTGTACCTAATCGATGTCTCCTCGGTGGCGCTTGTACCTATCTATGCTAGTTAGATCTTAGCTATAAGCTAGTTACGATTCCATTTGATAAACATATTTTTCCTTAGTGATAAACAGACGGATTATTCGTTAATGTTAGCGGCAGGTAAACATTTGGATAAAAGCCGAAGTGAAGCCGCGGGAAAAAACCTAGACGCGATTTGTAATTTTTAATTAGGTAATATTTTAAGTGTCATAATATGTAAACAATTCGACTAGAATTATTATGCCATCAATGTCAGGGTCAGCCCTATTAATGCTTGAATGAATATATTTGTAATAGTTATAGATTGATGTAGTTTAGACCAATCCATAATTTTGAAAAGAACAAAACTCCATCGTCAGACATAATAAGTCCGGCATTGTAAGTACTTACAATGCCGGACATAGTTGATGACTAGATTCGGCGCAACCTTGAGGCTCGCACATAAGTAAATTTTAAATTCAGTATAACGTAAGTAACAATTATTTATAAATAAATAATAACACATTTTATTAATAGCTAACTAGCCTTAATTACATAGATACTATTGCTTAATGCAGAGGCACAGCTATTTTGTATTACAATAAAAATTGGTGCGTCCATTCAGGCAATCAAGCAGATTTTCCGCCTATACGTAAGATATTTATACTATATATTATAAATAATATTATAAAGAGGTAAAGTTTGTGAGGTTTAAGGGGGTAATCTCTGGATCTACGGAACCGATTTAGATGAAATTTGGCATAGAGATAGTTTAAGAGCCTGGAAAGGACATAGGATAGTTTGTTTCCCTTGGGACAATAAAACACATTTTACGCGGGCAGTAAGCTAGTAGGAAATATAAAAGTAATAGTAGATTATTAACCAAGGGGATAAAGCAGTGTCTTCTGTCGCGGGTGACGATTTAAATTGCGAGCGTAACGAAGGACTCGAGGTTTAGGCCCGAGCGTAGCGAGGGTGTTAAAAACTTAAATCACGAGCGAAGCGAGGGATTTAAGACGAGTCCTGAGTGTAGCGAGGGATTTAAGTTCACCCAAGACTAAGACAGCTTTATCACCGAGGAAAATACTCTACTTTTCGTACCATTTGCGAAAAAATTAACACAATATATACTTAACGTTTATGTATTTGATGAAAACAAAAACGCGGCAAATTCCTAGACTAATATTTTTTTGTCGGAAAAGCAAAGGAATCAAGCTCATACGGCCTCGTCGGTTTTCGTAATTTTATTTAATAATCGTCATAATAAATGCGTATTCCTTTTTCAAAAAGATGTATAATGCTTTATATACAAACTCAATGGTTTAAACACAGATGTAGTTCAGTATAAATTTCGGTAAGTATTCCAAATTTAAATCACATTCTCCCCCTAGAGGATGAATGAAATTCAGTACAATTTTCTTTCCCTGCTTTTAACAGATTAAAAATGACTATTGTTATGTTCGCTTTTTGTGGCATAGAATGTCACTTTTTTGAGCAAGTGGTACGAAAAATTTATTTTGAATTGGATGATCATCTATATCAGCGTTTTTAGAGCAGTGGTCATGGATAATTTACACAAAGTAATATGCCTACCTGTGTTCGGCCTCACGACCTGCCATCAGGTGAGATGGTGGTCTAACGTGAGACTATCGATTATAAAAAAAAAGGAAAGTGTCCCTTTTCTTGGTCATAACATTATTCTACTATATAAAAATAAGTCGTGTTTCTTCCTGACGCTATAACTCCAGAACGCACGAACCGATTTCCACGGTTTTGCATTCGTTGGAAAGGTCTCGGGCTCCGTGAGGTTTATAGCAAAGAAAATTCAGGAAATTTAAAAAAAAAGCTTTTCAAGCGGTAAAATCATTTTTCACATACAGCGCCATCTCTGATACATAGCATGTACTACAAAGATGGCGCCGCCGGTGCGTGATACATTGTTTGACAGCTACTAATTGTTCTCTGATCAGTTAATTTCAAGTGACAAACCGGTATTGTGTTCACTGTGAAAAAATAAATAAAAAAAAGTTAAAGTTAAGTTAAAGTTATTCGTTTCCTAACATTTCAATTGGAAACCATCAAATCAATCACGTGTATTGTGCAAATTTTATTCAATTTCAACAGCAGGCATTTGTCTTTAAGGTGGTAGGTTGAACTGTGTAAATTATGTGGATCGTGCATTAGTGTAGGGTAGGGTAGTGTAGGGTAGTGTAGGGTAGACTAGGGTACGGTAGGGTAGGGTAGTGTAGGGTAGGGTAGGGTAGGGTAGTGTAGGGTAGGGTAGTGTAGGGTAGTGTAGGGTAGTGTAGGGTAGGGTAGTGTAGGGTAGTGTAGGGTCGGGTAGGGTAGTGTAGGGTGGTGTAGGGTAGTGTAGGGTAGGGTAGGGTAGGTAGTGTAAGGTAGGGTAGGTAGGGTAGATAAATGTTTGGTCTTTTTATGGCAAAACAAAGTTTGCCGGGTCAGCTAGTACAATATAATAATAAGTTAGAGTTAAATTGCGTATTAGTCTGTTTAGGTTAGATATTATTATAATCAATTATTAAGAACTTTAGTATTTATTAAAAAAGAAAAAAAAGTAGGTCGAGGTCGATTCTATTTGATCAATATAGAGATTCTCCCTTCTGATAATGCACTCAGCGTCAGCAAGCCCTTACTTAAAAGAGGCTTATACGGACAATGTGATTAACTCGTTCCCCCTTTACTAAGGAATTTTAATCTGTAAGGAATACGCTATTGGTAGCTTAGAATGCAATAGGCTGAGTTGATTCATTGGTCGGACGATGTGTAAGTCTGCATTTAGTGTAAGTGAGGTACTTAGGTCATCCTTACCTTATTATCGATCTGGATTTTTGGGGGTTATTATTAGCCTATCTCTGTCCACTGATGCACATATAACCGGTGAACGTCGCTGCGCCAAGCCTGATATGTCAATTCGTGGTTTCCATTCCACATAAAGTCTCGGCTACCCAAACTGGTATTGGTTCTTCTAAGGTGGTGTCTCATCCCATACAAGAAACTGTGCCGACGTTCTATACTGATTATTATGATATTTTTTTGTAAATCGATTGCGTTAGGTTCTGTTCCGTTCCGTTTCACGGATATAAATAGTGATCTATCCATCGCCGTGAAACGGAACCGAACGCGATCTATTTACAAAAACGGTATAATCAGATGAAAAACGCTAGTTACGTCGGCACGGTTTCTTTGTATGGGATGAGGCATCTGTATGAAGTATTATATTATCTGTGGCTGAGGGCTATGTCGGCTAATTTACTTTGGTGTCACATACATATCATCCTTTTTGACAGTTAAGCTCTATTAACCCGCTGTTTTTAGGTGCTGGTTGCCACTGTGGCTTTTTATTTTTAATTTGGTTTTTATTTTAATTTGCTTTTTTATTTTATTAGTTGGATTTGATTTAATAATTTAAATTAATTTCAAGAAAATGATTTAATTTTATATGTATTATTTAATACATTATTTTTATTTTATTTTAAATGTACAATATAATGTAATCTAATTGCATTGAAATTAATGAAATTTGAACTTGATTCCAGTTTTCAGGAATCGCATCGCGTGTTTGAGAATGTTGTAACGTACCTTGCGATATGCGCGTTTCTTCTTTTTTTGATCGTGTCACGTCTGTACAAGCTAAATAGATGGCATGTGCACAAACCATTACCTATGTTTCTTACTTAAATTAGTAACATTAGCGTTTACAAATTACAAATTAATTTATTATTTAGTTAACACTTAAGACTTTTATTATAATGGGTGCTAAGTTGAAGAAGGGCAAGACGGAGAAGTACGCACCTACCTAAATGTTGATGAAATCATTTACTGCAAGGTATGCATTCGACTTTCTCAAAAATATTCAAGTAAAACTGAATTCGTTTTTTTTTTCAAAAGTCACTTGCCTGAACCAATAATCGAAATTACTCAATTGCGGAAAGGAACATCCGGTCAAATGTAAAAAAAGTTCAATCGACAATATTTTTAATTCATTTAATATCATGATATTAAATGAATTAAAAATAACACAAATTTGCAGTTGTATATCAAGAGCAGTAGAAGAATGGGAACTTGAAATAAATGAATGGTTTCAAGTTTTCCACCTTGACGCTTCTTTAAAACAATGGATATGTTCTCAAAGATTTTCGGGTTTTTCAGTCGCCCTATTGTACTGGTAGGCTATAAATATATTAGGTATGCAATTTGTTGTTACCCCTACGAATGTTATTATAATTATCTTTGATTATCTATTTACAATCAAAGTGGTCTTCAGTCTAGACTAGACTCATATCAGCAATATTGTTTTATTATGAGCGTCTTTTAATTACCTACAACACAAACTCATCCCAATACAGGCTGTTTTATTTTTATTGTTACATGTTATCAATATTTTACGAGGAGTATTTTGTTGCTGAACAAATACTTAAATTTTATTCTATTTTGTTTTACGACTCTGAGGTTGATTGTTCATTCTGTTTGTTCTTAATTATTTTCTTTTATGTTTATAAAAGTTGATCAAGTTCATACTTATTTTCAACATTCATGATTTTTGCAGTTGGTAGAATCTGACATTCCCGTCCCCGCGCCCGCATCTGAATTATCGAAAAAAAAAAACATGCCTGATATCGGAATAACAGTACGCACCCTGTATTATAACTCGAACATGCGTGATACGGACCTGTACGCCATTACGACTATGATGCTTATATACCAAAATGTCTAGACATCAACCAAGGTTATTTTATTTTGCCGTTAATTTGTTGTTAATTATATTTGTACCTCCTCAAAAGATATGATGAGATATGTCAGTTAGATATGTCACATTATTCGTAATTTCGTAATTAATCCTAGTTCGTAGATAAATCTGGAAAACTCATGAATCAAACCATTTATAGGTACAGTGTAGCGTGATAACTTTGTATCATTTAGGTTGTCGTTTATTTTTAGGTATACCTAGGACGATGCGGGACGCACGGCACCACTCATGGGAAACTCATGAATCAAACCATTTATAGGTAGTGTAGCGTGATAATTTTGTATTATTTAGGTTGTCGTTTATTTTTAGGTATACCTAGGACGATGCGGGACGCACGGCACCACTCATGGGAAACTCATGAATCAAACCATTTATAGGTAGTGTAGCGTGATAATTTTGTATTATTTAGGTTGTCGTTTATTTTTAGGTATACCTAGGACGATGCGGGACGCACGGCACCACTCATGGGAAACTCATGAATCAAACCATTTATAGGTAGTGTAGCGTGATAATTTTGTATCATTTAGGTTGTCGTTTATTTTTAGGTATACCTAGGACGATGCGGGACGCACGGCACCACTCACGGGAAACTCATGAATCAAACCATTTATAGGTAGTGTAGCGTGATAATTTTGTATCATTTAGGTTGTCGTTTATTTTAAGGTATACCTAGGACGATGCGGGACGCACGGCACCACTCACGGGAAACTCATGAATCAAACCATTTATAGGTAGTGTAGCGTGATAATTTTGTATCATTTAGGTTGTCGTTTATTTTTAGGTATACCTAGGACGATGCGGGACGCACGGGACCGGTCAATGTTGCGACACTTGGGGGAGGCCTATGTCTAGCAGTGGACGTCTTTCGGCTGATATGATGATGATGATACCTATAGATAATCATTTTTGGGGTGTGGGTCTGTATTCAAGTGAAGTAATTAGTCTGGCATTGTACGTAGTTGATGACTAGATTTGGCGCAACCTTGAGGCTTGCTTATAGGTAATTTTAATTTCAGTATAACGTAAGTAATAATTTTTCATAAATAAACAATAACACATTTTATTAATATCTAACTAGCCTTAATTACATAAATACTATTTGCTAATGCAGAGGCACAGCTATTTTGTATTACAATAAAAATTGGTGTGTCCATTCCGGCAATCGAGCAGCTTTTCCTCCTTCACGTAAGATATCTATACTATATATTATATATAATATTATAAAGAGGTAAAGTTTGTGAGTTTGTGAGGTTGTAGGGGGTAATCTCTGGATCCACTGAACCGATTTAGATGAAATTTAGCATAGAGATAGTTTGAGATCCTGGAAAGGAAATAGGATAGTTTGTATTCCCTTGGGATGATAAAACACTTATAAAGCGGACGAAGCCGCGGGCAGAAGCTAGTCGGATATACAAACGTACAAATTATTATGAATTGGATGATCATCAGGATATCATCATCAGCCTTTTTTAACTTTCCCACTGCAGGGACACAGGTATTATCTCTTTGAGAGAGAATCCACCACGCGGGTCCAGTGCGGATTGGTGGATGTTTTTCTTGAATTCACATAACTTCGAATTTTTAAAGGTTTCGGACATGCTGGTTTCCTCTTGATGTTTCCTTCACAGTTTTTAGAGCAATGGTGATGGAATAATTTACACAAAGTAATATGCCTGCCTGGGTTCGACCTCACGACCTACGACACGTAAGTCGGGCCGATACTATTGGGCCACCACTGCTCTGGGATGGGATGGGATCACAGACTTTAAATGTAATGGGATACTCACTTAAAATTCTGTAAACCACGTAACAGATAAATATATCAGCAGGGTAAGTATATCCAAGTTAGGTGGAATAGGTGGCTAGGATAGACTGTATGCGGAGGGCTGAGAATTGGGTGTAGAGGAGCAGCTTGAGAGGTCAAACTAGCAGTGGATTGGGACAGGCTGACTTGATTGATTTGCAGTATATTAAAAATATGCATAAGTCAGTAAATCGAGGTCAGTTCTATTTAACCAATATATAGAGATTCTCCCTTCTGATTATGCATTCAGCTTCAGCCAGCCTTTACTTAAGAGAGGCTTATACGGACAGTGTGATTAACTTGTCCCCCACTAAGGAATTTGAGTCTGTAAGGAGTAGGCTATTAGTAGCTAAATATAAAGCTTAGAATGCAATAGGCTGAGATGATTAATTGGTCGGACGATTGTGTAAATGTGTAAGCGTACTTAGGTCATTCTTTACCTTATTATCGATCTGAGTTTTTGGGGGTTATTATAGTTAGTTAGTTTGTTTGTTTGTTAGTTTTTGCCTTATGTCTGTCCACTGATGCAAATTACGTCGCCTGATATGTCAATTTGTAGCTTCCATTCCACATAAAGTTTCGGCTACCCAGACGGGTATTGGTTCTTCTAAGGCTAATATTGTCCATTGCCGCTTCAGCTGGCTTATTCTGAGAGCTATGTCGGCTAATTTACTTTAGTGTCACATACGTATCATCCTTTTTGACAGTTAAGTTCTAGTAACCCGCTGTTTTTAGGTGCTGGTTGCCACTGTGGTTGCCAGCACACTTTGTAAACAAGCATATTACAAATTGGATGATTATATTCAAGATAAGAATGCTTGGAAACATGCTTGTCCTGCTCCATAGGCCTATCTTTGGTGTGGACAAAATCAAAATGGTTAATTTGTATTATATTCATAATTATAATAACGCTTTATTTTTTCTTCTCTTTTTGTTTAAAAAATTGACTCGCACACTGTTCTGTTGTTGTTTAATTAGGTAATGTACCTATGTTTGCAATATTTGTAAGTACGTGAGAACCATGTTCCAATTTATCAAGTAAAGGAATTTACCTGTTCGTGCTTGTTAGTCTCTCATACCTATATGTAGTATAGAAGTGCCGGGTACAGCGTCCTCACGTATATGAATTTACTAATGTATGTACTTATATAAATATTGTATAAAACTTTTTTTTTAAAAGAGTAAGTATGGAGTTTCTTGTGCGTTCTTCTCCATAACAAGCTACATTTCCGAATGCACGGTAGAATCAATTTTTATTAAATGTAAATTTTAACGTTCAAAAGTGCCGCATAATGGCCTACTTGAAATAAACACATTTGACTTTGACTTTGGTTGTTCTTTTTTTTAATTAGATTTTTATTTTATTTGATTTTGTCATTTAAATTTAATTTTAAGAAAATGATTTAATTTTATCTATAGTATTTAATTAATTATTTTTATATATAATTAGTGTGATTAATATTTCAAATGTACAACATAAATGGATTCTAATTGCATTGAAATATATGAAATTTGAGTTTGATTCCAGTTTTCTGGAATTGCAGTGGTAGAGAATGTTGTGACGAGCTCGTATACCTACCAACCGTGTTGTACTTTCCCTTTCATTGAATTTCATTACTGAAGTCTTTTGATATCTATTTATAACTGAATTCTTCGCAGATAGACAATAATAAATGTAATATGTTACGTATCGTCTTTTGCTGATCGTGTCACGTCTGTACAAACTAAATAGATGACTGGTGCACACCTACCTACCACCCTACCTACCTATGTTTCGTACTTAAATTAGTTAATAACATCAGCGTCCATTGTGTATTTCTTGTCGCGAGACGCTAAAGTTAGACCTCTACGTCACTATCTAAAGCTTACAAATTAAATAAAAAAAGTCTTAAGTGTTAACTAAATATTTGTAATTAACATTTAAAACTTTTTCATAATGGGTGCTAAGTTGAAGCAGGGCAAGACTGAGAGGTAGGCACCTACCTAAATCTTGATGAAATCATTTACTCCAAGGTATGAATTTGGCTTTCTCAAAAAAATATTCAAGTAGAACTGAGTCAGATTTTTTTTCAAAAGTCACTTTCCTGAGCCAAGAATCGAAATTACTAAATTGCGAAAAGGAACTTCCGGTCAAATGTAATTAAATTTTAATCGACAAGCAGAATGAATTAAAAATAACACCAATTTGAAGTTGTATATCAAGAGCAGGAGAAGAATGGGAACTTGGGATACTGAATCCCGAACTCAGATCAAATAAAAAGTCCTGAGATCCCGAATACAAAAGCCTAGAAATAAATGAATGGTTTCAAGTTTTCAAGCCTAACGCTTCTTTAAAACAATGGATATATTCTCAAAGGTTCTTATAATTATATCTGATTATCTATTTACAATCAAAGAGATCTGCAGTCTAGACTAAACTTATATCAGCAATATTGTTTTATTATGAGCGTCTTTTATTTATCTACAACACGTACTCATCCCAATACAGGCTGTTTTATTGTTATTGTAGCATTTCCAATATTTTACGAGGAGTTTTCGTTGCTGCAGCTGAAGAAATACTTAGTATTATTCTATATTGTTTTACGACATTGAGGTTGATTGTTTATTCTGTTTGTTTTAAATTATGTTTATAAAAGTTGGTCAAGGTCATACTTATTTTCAACATTCATGATTTTTTCAGCTGGTAGAATCTGACATTCCCGTCCCCGCGCCCGCATCTGAATTATCGAAAAAAAAACATGTCTGATATCGGAATAAAAGTACGCACCCTGTATTATAACTCGAACATGCGTGATACGGACCTGTACGCCATTACGACTATGATGCTTATATACCAAAATGTCTAGACAACAACCAAGGTTATTTTGTTTTGCCGTTAATTTGATATTAATATATTTGTACCTCCTCAAAAGATAAGGGGTCTGGTTTCGTCAAAAGCAATTCGTACGAAGTTACGAACCCAACTACATTAAACTTTGGTCCGTTGTGAAGCCAGTTAAGTAGGCTTGTTCTTACTCGGACACTGAGCTGAACGCTCCGAACTAGTACAATCGTTGAAATGAACTAGTTCGGTCTTCTAGTACTATTAGTTCATTTTAGTTCACCGTTCATTAAGATATTCTTGTGCGCCAGGTAGGTCATCGAGATCGTACGTAGACAGAGCAAACTGTATCTACACTAGTTCGTCGTTCATCAGTCATCACCATGAAGTTATAGGTAAAGATGGAGGCCACACTTGGAACAAAATCTTGAGGCAAATACCTACGTCTTTCTGTGAGCCGACCTCTCTTTCTAGTGTGGACTATAGTACCCTACTTAGACAGAGAGGGTCTGCCCACAGAGAGCGATATAGTGATACATAGGTTTTGCTTCAAGTAGGTATTCGAAGTGTGGTCTCCATCTTTATCTATACCTTCATGGTCATCACGCTCGCGTGCACGCTTCTCAAATATCTCAACTCGTTCACTCGCTCATGCAGGCTCAGACAATCGTAGTTCGTACCGTACTAATTCGTTCTGATTCTGCAGTCGAGCGATCCGATGTCGCTTGGATCACTGAACTAGATGAACGATTTAAACAACCGAAACAGAATAGTTCGTTCTCGTTCACCTAAAGGAATTGCTTCCTTATAGTACATAGTACATGTACTACACAAGCCTAGTTAAGTATGTCAGATTATTCGTAATTTTTGTAAACAATCTTAGTTCATAAATAAATCTGAAAAACTCATAAGTTAAACCATTTATAGGTAGAGGAAAGGCAGCACATTTGGAAAACTGCTTTGTTTTTTGGAGATAAATTGAAAGAGAAACGGGATAGCCCTATAAAAATGCACCAAGTTATTGGAAAATTATTAAACTTTAATAATGAAGAACAATCAAACAAAATATAAACCAGGAACCTTATCAAAATTTGTATCAAATTAAAAAAAACTCCAATAGCGTACAGGTTATTTGGAATACTGTATTCCAAATTATATTCATTATTTCTTTGATAAATTGTTCACACTTTTTCTTAAAAACTAATATGTTCTTATAATCTTTGTAACAGTTTTCATTCTTTGGTAATCACTCTTTTTAATCAAAATAGTCTAGACTAATTCTAATTATTAAATAATCAGTCGGAATTATCAAAAATCAGTGTTTAGTTTTAACTTACAATTTACTATTCTTAGTTCTTGCAGTAATCACAGATATACACCCCAGTTTCATAACCACCACAAGCAGTGTGAACCCATGACTCGCACATTAAGCAGTACCCATTCTTCACCCCCCTTATCCTCGTATATATTTACCGTTGCAGAAAAAACACTGCATGTCTTCGTCAGTAGGGACTGCACCCTCATTTGTCGTGGCTAGATTCTCGGACGAGTCTGTGTTGTTTCCAGTGATAGTTCCAGAATTAGAATCTGACGATTCACTTTCTGTCATATTTATCTTTTTTGTTACTTTCTTCTTGCCTTTTTAACCGACTTACAAAAAAAGGAGGAGGTTCTATGTTCGACTTTATGTATGTTTTTTTTTTTTTTTGTATATGTGCATCGATATCTCTGTCAATTGTGGACCGATTTTGAAAATTATTTTTTTGTTTGAAAGAGTATGTTTCGAAATTGGTCCCATTTTAATTTGGTGAAGGTCTGATGAAGAACTTCGGAGATACACAACAGAACTCTTCAATAAATAACGGCAAAACTCTCGGGATTGCTGCAATCGCATGTCTGTTTGTTGTTTATACCATTTCATAACATAACATCACGCCAGTACGCTCTAAAGGGGTACACAGATCTCTCATTTCACCGGTTATGTTCAAGTTTCATATTATTCGGTTAATCTATTCTGGAGTTATAGGGACCTTAATAAACAACTTGCTATTAGGTAGGTAGGTAAAACTAAAAAGGGAAAAATAAAAAAACTTTTTTGCAAAAAAATACTACCGACTTCCAAATGAAAAACTACAAAGTGAAAAATAACTTAACTTTTGGAAGTCGGTGTCCATATCGCAAAAAAATGGTACCTACGTAAGACACCGACTTCCAAAAGTTAAGTTATTTTTCACTTTGTAGTTTTTCATTTGGAAGTCGGTAGTATTTTTTTGCAAAAAAGTTTTTTTATTCCTTAAACACTTGTTTGTGCTTTATTAGACTTTTGAGATTGCGCAGTCTTAAGGTCCTTCTTATATTGGGTACTTGAAATTATTTCCGATCTTGCTGGCTTACGTCCTCTATTCCTTGGTCTCTTTTTTACTGTGGGCACGGAAGAAATTTCAGACGGAGTAACAAGGGTATGAATTTATGTCAAAATACCTGACGGCCCTGGCGGCAGGTTCATCAAATTTCTCTAATCGTTGAGGAGCATCCATGGGCGCGGCGAGCGTTGTTGGAATAGTTTGAACTTGAAGGTTTTGATCCTCTTCAAAATCTGCAGCCGTGGCTATGTAATCGGCTTGCTTAAATATATTTCGATTAAATGGAAATATGCCACCAACTTTGAAAACATTTGCAGCAATTTCTCCAGTTTGGCACTTGATGTAGGCTTTCCCAAATAGCTCAACAACATCAATCATATGGTGTTAAGTGTCTATTAGTTTCTATGAGAAACACCCAAACTTCTTCACTATAATAAGCTTTTAAGGGTCCCATGAAAGTGCGGTCCAGTGGTTGAACTGTATGCGTATCTACAACGTGTAATGTAATGTGTGATAATTTTGTATCATTTAGGTTGTCATTTATTTTTTAGGTATATATATATAGACTAGCTGTTACCCGCAACTTCGCCCGCGTTAATATAGATTTTGTCAATCAATTGTGGTTGTCATCAAACAGGGTGAGAAATATCCAATGTTGCAGTTTTAGTTTTAATTAAAATCGGCCTCTTGACTCCTTTGATTGTTTTGTGCTATTCTTCATAGTGATGATTTGGCCATCCACGACCACTTGGAAAACTCAGGCTGTATATGTACAGGAAGCATTAACGCAAAACCGATTAACTTAATTCATTGAAAACGTTGGTCAATACAGGTAAAGGTTACAAAAGGAAACAAATAAACTAAAGAGTCAAAGGTTCTGCTTTGCTGCGAATTGAAAATACCACTCTATCATAATTTTTATCTTCAGTTAATTGACATTCCTTAATTACGCCGTTAATCATGGGTACAACATTTTAAAACGCTGCTATATATACTATGTTGTATGTCCTTTCATTTGGTGCTAAGATATACACATTGCATTTACATTTTTTTCATTCACATTGTGGGCCATGAACATACGCGAACATCAGCAGCTACATGTAGCTGGCCGTAGATAAAGCATGGCTTTACCAAATACGCCCTTGCTACCCTTGAGCTTTGTTAATAGTAATAGCAAAACTAAGTTTGATTGGAAACTGAAGTCTTTTGAATTGAACTTATAGTTCAGTGGGGATTATTAGGATTAAACGTATGAACACGGTTTCCCCTTTTGCTATACCTGTTAATTTATTGGCACCTTATTGTTTAATTCGAAGTCTCATCCCGTTACATAATCTAAATAAATATACAGATCTAAATTATTTGTTATCAAAAACATGCCTTCAAAGTTTCAACCAAATCGGGAGCAAGTTTCATACAAAGATCAGCTTTTCCCATTTCATCATCATCATATCAGCTGAAAGACGTCCACTGCTGGACATAGGCCTTCCCCAAGCGTCGCCACATTGACCCATTTCCCATTTACCCCCTTAAAATTCGAATTTACAAAAATCCTTTCTTAACTTACGTTTACTATCTTATACTACCACCTGCCAAAATTCAGCTTCATGAAGAAAATTTGTACATCTTATCTTTACAACCCCAACCCCTTCTCGCTTCATTTTTCCCCCTTCGTGTTTTACGCAAAAAGAAGTAGCCTATGTCCTTCTCTTGTTCTCAAACTATCTCCATACTAAATTTCATCTAAATCACAAATTTCATAATAAGAAGGAGTTGCATGATAAGAATCTATCTATATCTATAAAAGCAAAAGGTGACTGACTGACTGACTGACTGATCAATCAACGCACAGCCAAAACTGCTAAGCCTAGAAGCATGAAATTTGGCAGAAAGGTTCTTCAAGTGACGTAAGTGTGCACTAAGAAAGAATTTTTGGAAATTTTACCCCTAAGGGGGTAAAAAGGGGGTTGAAAGTTTGTATGAAAAATCTAATTCCTTCGACCAAATTTCTTGAAACTTAGCTGAAATAGTATTCTAAGTAAATAATAAAGATTGACATTATTAGTTTTTCGAAACTACCCCCAAATGATGATTTAGGGGGTGTTGAAGTTTGTATGGAAAAATCAGATTTCTTTGATCAATAAACTTGAAACTTGCCACAAATACTAACCTAAATGAACAATAAAGGTTGCTATTATTAGTTTTTGAAACTACCCCCAAAAGACGATTTAGGGGTGTAAATTTTTTTTGAAGAATCTAATTATCTAAATAGACAATAAAGGCTTTCATTGTTAGTTTTTCGAAACTACCCCCAAAAAATTATTTAGGGGATGTTAAATTTTTTGAAGAATCTGATTTCAACTTTTATTAACATATATACAATTGAAAATTCTAAAAATAAAAACAAATCTATATACAAATACAAAAGGGAGACGGAAAAGACCTCATTGTGCATCAAAAAATTCGTCCACATCGATAGGTCCATGGGGTCCGAGTGCGCATCGAGTTTTTCGAGAAATTAGTACAAAGCTAGTCGACTCTTCACGTGACCAGAGGGCTGGCCTTTTCTTCGGCCAGAGAATCAGCATTGCCATCCAACGTGGCAATGCTGCCAGCGTTCTGGGCACGTTTCCCATTGACATCTGATTTCTTGGATGAATAAACATGAAACTTGACATAAATACCATCCTAAATAAACAATAAAGGTTGTCATTATTAGTTTTTTGCAACTACCCCCAAAAGACGATTTAGGAGGTAATACAGTGTTTTTGAAAATCTGATTTTTTGGGTCAATAAACTTGAAACTTGCCACAAATACTAACCTAAATGAACAATAAAGGTCGCTATTATTATTTTTTGAAACTACCCCCAAAAGACGATATAGGGGTGTAATTTTTTTTTGAAGAATCTAATTATATATCTATAATCTAAATAGACAATAAAGGCTTTCATTGTTAGTTTTTCGAAACTACCCCCAAAAGATAGATTTGGATCCATTATGGTTAAGATTCATTATGTTAGACAGCGTATCAATTATAGTGGCAACGTTGGACGGTTCAATAATATTATTTTTAGATAAAGTATTAATTAACATGATAATTAAATAAAAAACTTTTTTGCAAAAAAATACTACCGACTTCCAAATGAAAAACTACAAAGTGAAAAATAACTTAACTTTTGGAAGTCGGTGTCTTTCGTAGGAACCATTTTTTGCGATATGGACACCGACTTCCAAAAGTTAAGTTATTTTTCACTTTGTAGTTTTTCATTTGGAAGTCGGTAGTATTTTTTTGCAAAAAAGTTTTTTATTTTTCCCTTTTTAGTTTTACCTACCTAATAGCAAGTTGTTTATTAAGGTCCCTATAACTCCAGAATAGATTAACCGAATAACATGAAACTTGAACATGACCGGTGAAATGAGAGATCTGCGTACCCCTTTAGAGCGTAGTGGCGTGATGTTATGTTATGAAATGGTATAAACAACAAACAGACATGCGATTGCAGCAATCCCGAGGGTTTTGCCGTTATTTATTGAAGAGTTCTGTTGTGTATCTCCGAAGTTCTTCATCAGACCTTCACCAAATTAAAATGGGACCAATCTCGAAACATACTCTTTGAAACAAAAAAAGAATTTTCAAAATCGGTCCACAATTGACAGAGATATCGGTGAACATACACAAAAAAAAAAAAAAAAAAAAAAAAAAAAAAACAAACATAAAGTCGAACATAGAACCTCCTCCTTTTTTTGTAAGTCGGTTAATTAAAAATTTGATTTTCATTATTATACAATACAATTACAATTATTTAACAAAACAGATAGGCGTTGCGACCAGCACCCTTGCTAAGTTATAAAATAACTCGTATTAAGGGCAGTGGTACAAGCTCATACACAAAAATTTAACTTTTTAATAAATTGCAGGTAGAGCAAGCGTTTGAAGAAGATAAAGTTAACAAGCAGAGTTTGCAAACAAATTTAGAAATTAAATGAAATCAAAAAATTAAATTAGTATAAAACAAATCAAAAATTAAATCAAATTTAAAAATTAAATCAAATCAAAAACAAAGTAAGAATTAAATACAAACATTGTTTAATTTTGCATCAGAGTCAAAAGTGTGTGTGGTGAGTGTGTGCGAGTGTGTGTGGGTGTGTGTATTGTGCAAGATGTAGTGTGTTATGTTTTTAGTGGAAAGGTTTAGTAGGGATTATTCTCGGAAATAAGCAGGCGTTCTGTATCGGAATAATTAGTTGCTAGGAGAAAGTTTGTTATGGCTTTCTTTAAAGACAAGGCAGAAAGAGAGTAAATTTTTAATTTCTTATTAAGTCTATTATACAATTGTGGCCCTTGGAAGCAAAAGAAACGTTTGGTAAAAGAGTACTTACATCTGTAGTGCTGACAAACATTATCCCTACGTCTTTTGGTGATTATAGCGTAAGGGGTATTTTTATGTTGTATTTGGACTGTACTAAGTATAAAGAGTTGTCTGACAGAAAGTACCCTGCAACACTTGTACAATTCTTCGGTCGGGAAAAGTATTGGACGAAAAGTACTGACCTTTAACACGGCTCTTTGAGCTCTCTCCAATCTCAACATTATGGTCCTAGGGGCACCTCCCCAGGCCGAAACACAATATGATAAGAGCGATTGGCAAAGGGCCAGGTAGACCCTTTTGATAGTCGCTGCTTCTGCCACATGTCGAAGAGTCTTAAATACGAATATCAGCTTTCTAATCCTTCCAGTCAGAAGATCTATGTGTGACGAGAAGCTCAAATTGCCATCAAGAGTCACCCCGAGGTACCTGATTGTGGAGGTACGTGTGAGTTTGGGGCAAGAGCAGGCAACGGTGTTTGGACAGTCGTTTGAGTGAGCGATTAGGGAGTATGAGTTTGGTGGTTGTGCAGACTGGCGATTGATAGATGATTTAGGGGATGTTAATTTTTTTGAAGATTCTGATTTCTTGGGTGAATAAACATGAAACTTGACATAAATACCATCCTAAATAAACAATAAAGGTTGTCATTATCCTTTCCCGGGTCTAAAACTACCTCCATACCAACTTTCATCTAAATCGGTTCAGCGGTTTAAGCCATAATAAGAAATTTCATACAAAGCTACCCCACCCCCATTTCACCCCCTTCGTGTTTAATGAAAAAAGTTGCCTATGTCCTTTCCCGGGTCTCAAACTATCTCCATACCAACTTTCATCTAAATCGGTTCAGCGGTATTCGGGAGCGGTATTTATTTCTTTTCAGGATAGAGAAAGACGTTGATCATGGCTCTGGAACCTCGTCGACCATACTAGTCGTTTGGCGGCCTGATGACGCTTCCAGCGTAAACATCACAACATTTGTTTTTTTGGGATATGCTCATGCATACTGCGGTATTAGATGACGAACGAAGAGATAGTGCAGTAATGTGGGACTCGAACCCACTTAAACTCCACGTTGTCCTCCTGTGCCGCTTATGGCGAGGATACGGGCACGCGTTAGCATTAATCCATGAAAATCAACACACCATGCAGTAACCTTGAGAGGGTATAATGACTCTGCCTGGATTATACGCGGCTTTTCTGTGCCCCAGAGATGATAGTTTTGCTTATTCACATATTCACAGATCTTAATCATTATAATTTTCGGTGAAAAGTTGCCTTCCTCGTGGTCGTGATTTAGAATGGCTTGACGTATCGTAGGCTACACGCGCTTGGGCGTTACCAGCTATATTTTGTATCTGTTTACTTCATAAATTTCAAAGCTAATTGTCGAAGGAAAAATTATAGCATCTTCCGTTAAAGTGATGAGTTTTGTGCCATTCTTTACTGTCTAGATATGGGTATTCCAATTATTTTACGCTAACAAAGTCGTCATAAGGAAGTTAGAATTTAATTATGCACTTCTTCACATTGGTGGTTTTTCTGTCTGGTGCCAAAATGTCCAGGCTTGTATGGATAGGCAACGTAGAATTGCCCGTGTGAGATGCAATATTTCCTTAAATCTATGCCTGCCACCTTTAATTATTTATTTTTGGTCATTGCAAAGGGGGAATTGTAATCGTTTAAACTCAAAGACATAGTCAGAGGGTATCAGTGGTATTCGAGGTATGAAAACTAATTCCCCCCGAGTACATCCAGTAGGAGGGAGGAGATAGGTAGGAGGTATTATTCATACAAACTTTAAAAGCCTTTTTACCCGTTTAAGGGCTGAAATTCAAAAAATGCTCAAGTACGTTTTTCTTTAATTGTATTCAAGAGCAGAAATACTATGTTTCAAGTAATTTTGATGATAAACTATTTATTTTTCTTACAAATTTTAACACCCCTTTCTAAGCCTCTAAGGGATGAAATTCAAAATAACTTCAACACGTGTTTCTTTAATTTTAACAAAGAACAGAAATACTAAGTTTCAAGTAATTTTGATGATAAACAATTTATTTTTCTTACTAACTTTAGAACCCCTTTTTAACCCTTTAAGGAATGAAATTCAAAAAAACCTTGAACACGTGTTTCTTTAATTGTAATAAAGAGCAGAAATACTGTTTCAAGTAATTTTGATGATAAACTATTTATTTTTCTTACAAACTTTAACACCCCTTTTTAACCTTTTAAGGGATTAAATTCAAAAATCCTTAAAGAAGTATTTTTTTATTTATATTTAGAGGCTAAATACCATATTTCATTCTTTCAAATTAAAAATGACAGAGTTTCATACAAACTTTCATCCCTTATTTAACTCCCTTAGGGGTTGAATTTCGAAAAATCCTTCCATATTCCTTGTCTACATTATAAAGGGAACCTCTGTGCAAAATTTCAGCTTCTTAGATTTAAGGACTTGGGCTGGGCTTTGATGAGTCATTCAGTCAGGACTTGTCTTTTTACCCGACTGCCGAAGGCGGGTAATGTGTTTATTATTTATATAGATAATAATCATTTTTGGGTGTGGGTCTGTATTCAAGTGAAGTAGGCATTAAAATATGTTAAAGGTTCCGTTCTTCAAAAGGAAAAATTAAACCCCTTTATGATCCCTTCTAAATCCTCAAATGACATAGGGATATGAAAAAACTTATTAAAATCTAATACGAGAGTTTATGTATTAAAAGCAGTTGCCCGTGACTTCCTCCGCGTGGAATTTTGTTTATCATGCACAGTTTAATGGTTAATAATACAAATATTGTTCACCCATTACAGACAGATAAGTATACGTTAGTACCTAATACTTTGAAAAAGAAGCAAGAAACATAAAATAAAAACTTATTACCAAAAAAATCTACCGACTTCCAAATAAGAAAACTACAAAGTGAAAAATAAATTTATTTTTGGAAGTCGGTGTCCTTAACGCAAAAAATAGTACCTACTAAAGACACCGACATCCAAAAATAAATTTGTGAAACTTTTTATTTTAACTTTTTAGTTCTACCTACCTACCAAGCAAGTTGTTTAGTAAGTTACCTATAACGCCTGAATAGATTAACTGAATACCATGAAATTTAAATATAACCGGTGAAATGAGAGATCTGCGTACCCGTTAAGAGCGTACTAGCGTGATGTTTTATCATCGAAGAAGACGATTATATTATGTACTACCTAGGCCAAACCAAAGACTTATACGGTGTGGGTTTCCTAGTCAAGAAGAAACTTAAAGATAATATTGTTACGTTCACAGGAATATCAGAGAGAGTTTGTGTACTAGAAAATACACCATTTGCAATAATTCAGGCGTATGCACCCACTGAAAGCTCACCTTAAGAGGAAATTGACAAGTTCTACGAAGATTTAGAGAGAGCTCACAACTCTACCTTCACGAATTATATCATCTCTATGGGTGATTTCAATGCACAAATAGGAATGCCTAAAGAACATGAGCAGTCAGTTACCGGAAAATATGGCTACGGAAACAGAAGCACTCGTGGAGAGAGACTTATTAATTATGGGTGGTATTTAATACTTTAACTGTAATTCCCCTTTTTTCAATCAAAATATTCGAAATTACTACCAAAAATACTGAATTGCACACTAAATTTGCTCATCAAATAAATGAATTATACTATACTGCTAGATCTTTAAAGCTTAACTGTTTTACTGAATAACTATCTGTTAACTAAAAGTAAATCTAATAATTCTTCGAGTGCAACAAAATATTTAAGTTTTAAGGGAGGGGGGGAAACGAAACAAAGTCGACGGAGCCCCGCTGCGCAGGGCTCCTATTTCTGTCTGCAGGGTCTAAAGTAACCTAACATGAAGGAGATGACGGGAGCTGAGTTCGCTCGCTTTGCTCGCTCACTTCAGCTCCCGTCATCTCCTTCGAACCTAACCTATCCGTGTCGGGGTGCCCTAAGCTCCCGAGCTCGCTTCGCTCGCTCTTGGACTAATTCACATTTATTTTATATTTAATTGAATAATTTGTGTGCAAATCAGTATTTTTGTTTTACGGTGAGTAATATTGTTTTGCAGTAGGTTATTAGTGGAGATATTTTGTTTGCTTAAATTTCTAAATAGAGGTGCAGTTAAAAATTCCCCATTAATTATGCACATGAGCACAACTTAAAAATAGTGAACACAATGTTCAAGTCGAAACCAAAGAACAGATGGACATGGACCTCTCCAGACAAAATTACAAACGAGATCGATTATATTATGACTACAAAACCCCACTTGTTTTTAAACTACAAAATACTGCCGTCATTCCCCTTCGGATCGGATCACAGATTGCTGAGAGCTACAATAAACGTGAAGGCAAATAGAAAAAGTAGTCGCAATTTTTCAAATACACCAGGAAAGTTGAAAACGTTAAAAGAGCAAGAGATTACCCTTGAAAACCTTAATATATATATTCCTGGACTTTTTACGACAAATAAAACGTATAAAGCCGAAGAATATTGCCAAAAAATCGTAAACTCTATAGTAGAAAGTTTAAAAGCCATTTAAGGCTTAATAAAGCGCAATATCTTATCAGTTCCGTATGGTGTCGGACGTAAAGAATCTCACCATCCCATATCTTCCCGTGGGTGTCGTAAGAGGCGACTAAGGGATACACCAGAGAATGAGCAGCAGCGTTCTCTGTGCTCTTCAACAATAAACTGCGATCGCCAACCCGCCTGCCAAGCGTGGCGATTAAGGCAAACCCCCCCAAACAAAATGAATAGCTTAAAGAAAAAACGGCCCCGAGTGCCCGGCAGCCCGTCTACCCTCGACTACGGTAGCGCTCGAGGCGATGGCGTGGCAAGGGGTGCGAAGAATCCCCGGAGTGAACCCGGCTACCCCAATAAACACCGACGACTGGCCCTGGCAACATACAACACGCGATCACTCCGGACCGACGAGAAGATAGCCGAACTCGAGGAAGTATTGAGCAGGTTGCGATGGAGTATTATAGGGCTATCTGAAGTCCGAAGAGAGGGGGTGGACTCGATAATCCTCAAATCCGGTAACCTGCTCTATTTCCGAGAGGGTGACCGGCAGTCCCAGGGTGGTGTCGGGTTTATCGTCCACAGGTCCCTTGTGAACAACGTGGTGAAGATCGAGAGTGTGTCGACCAGGGTCTCGAGGATATTCTGAGTATAAGGTACGACACCTTATACTCAGAATATCCTCGAGATATTCGCTGAAGGTCATACAGGTCTACGCACCGACCTCAGCACACCCCGACGACGAGGTTGAGACCATGTATGAGGATATCTCTATAGCCATGCATGGTTTCAAAACTCACTTCACCGTTGTCATGGGGGACTTCAACGCGAAACTGGGCAAACGAGACGAGGATGAGCTGCAAGTGGGGCAATTTGGAGTTGGACGTCGGAACCACCGGGGTCACCTACTGGCCAGTTTTATGGAGAGAGAAGGCCTCTATATGATGAACTCCTTCTTCAGAAAGCGTGAGCACAGGAAATGGACATGGCAAAGCCCCGATGGTGGAACTAAAAACGAGATCGACTTCATCATGTCAACCAAGAAGCAAATGTTCAATGATGTCTCTGTGATCAATTCGGTGAAAACCGGGAGCGATCACCGAATGGTAAGAGGCACATTGAACATTAATATCAAGGATCATTACCTCTCCACCATATTGTTATTATTATATATTATTATGTATGTATTTTTATCTTCTATATATTTAGTTAAGGTTTATGTATTATTTATATATAATTAGTTAAGTTATATAGTTGTATAGTTGTTAGTCTATTTTAAGTTTCCTTATTTCCTTCTACACACTGTCTTCGTATATCATCCTACTTTCCTGTCGCAGGTCTGCTGGAAGAAATTTCTATTTGAATAAGCAGTACCTTTGTGCTCTTTTATCTGTATTATTTATTTTCTCTGTTATGTGTTTTGTGTGTACATAAATAAATAAATAAATCAAGCTTGAAAGATCTCGACTGATGAAGTCAACGCTCCGTCCAGCACAGATCCAGATCCAACACCCCGAGAGCTTTCAGCTCGAACTCCAGAATCGTTTCGAGTGCCTAGGGAGCTCCGTGGACGAATACAGCGACGGGTTCGTGGAAGCTGTCCATACGGTCGGGTCTAAGTTTTTCAAGACCCGCCGTACAGATGTAAACAAAAAGATCTCTGATCCTACTCTCAAGCTTATGAAGGAGAGGCGTGAGATGATCCTGCAGTCTTCAGACGATGCGTTGAAATACCGGCAGCTTAATAAACGGATCTCAAAGTCCTTGAAAAGCGACCTGCGCCGCTATAATACTGAGCGTATTAAAGACGCAATTGAGCGGCATAATAAGGGCTCCAAGGTCTTTGCAAGAGATCTGTCTATTGGGCAGAGCCAGCACACGAAACTGAAGACCGACGATGGCAGGATCGTATCCGCCAAACCGGAGCTTCTGAGGGAGATCGAGAAATTCTATGGGCAGTTGTACACGTCAACCAGTAAACCCGTCGCGAATCTAGTAAAAGACCCTAGAGCTAGATTGACCCGTCACTATACCGAAGACATACCGGACGTCAGCCTGTACGAGATTAGGATGGCTCTTAAACAGCTTAAGAACAACAAGGCACCGGGTGATGACGGCATTACGGCTGAACTCCTGAAGGCGGGTGGAAAACCAATACTTAAGGCCCTTCGGAAGCTGTTTGGTGCCGTCATACTCGGGAGGAAAACGCCACAGGCATGGTGCAGGGGTGTGGTGGTACTCTTTTTCAAGAAGGGTGACAATGCCCTATTGAAGAACTATAGGTCCATCTCACTTCTTAGCCATGTCTACAAGCTGTTTTCAAGAGTCATCACGAATCATCTCGCGCGCAGGTTTGACGATTTCCAGCCTCCCGAACAATCCGGATTCCGAAAAGGCTTTAGCACCGTAGACCACATACATACGCTGCGGCAGGTTATACAGAAGACCGAAGAGTATAACCTGCCCCTCTGTTTAGCGTTTGTGGACTACGAGAAAGCCTTCGATTCAATCGAGACTTGGGCTGTACTGCAGTCTCTCCAACGGTGCCAAATCGACTACCGGTACATCGAGGTGTTGAAGTGTTTGTACAAAAACGCCACCATGTCAGTCCGACTTCAGGATCAGGCCTCGGAACCTATCTTTCTGCAGCGAGGTGTGAGACAGGGAGACGTCATATCTCCGAAACTGTTCACCGCTGCACTGGAGGATGTCTTCAAGGTTCTGGACTGGAAAGGGGCTAGGCATCAACGTCAATGGCGAGTACATCACTCACCTTCGGTTTGCCGACGATATTGTGGTCATGGCTGAGACCATGGAGGACCTCAGTATAATGCTCGATGACCTCAGTAGAGCTTCCGAAAGAGTGGGTCTTAAAATGAACATGGACAAAACCAAGGTTATGTTGAATGCCCATGTAATACCCACTCCTATCAAGGTTGGAGACTCTACACACGAAGCTGTGGAAGATTATGTCTACCTGGGACAAACGATCCAGTTGGGTAGGGCCAACTTCGAGAAAGAGGTTAACCGTCGAATCCGACTCGGCTGGGCAGCGTTCGGGAAATTGCGCGGTGTCTTCTCGTCCAACTTACCACAGTGTCTCAAGACGAAGGTCTATGACCAGTGTGTGTTGCCAGTGATGACCTATGGCGCTGAGACGTGGTCGCTCACAATGGGCCTCATCAGAAAGCTTACAGTCACGCAAAGGGCAATGGAGAGGGCTATGCTCGGAGTATCCTTGCGTGATCGAATCAGAAATGTAGAGATCCGCAAGAGAACCAGGGTTACCGACATAGCCCGAAGAATTGCCAAACTTAAGTGGCAGTGGGCAGGGCACATTGCTCGCAGAACGGATGGCCGATGGGGCAGAAAAGTTCTGGAGTGGCGACCGCGAACCGGAAGACGATGCGTTGGAAGGCCTCCCACCAGGTGGACCGTTGACCTGGTGAAGGTTGCGGGGATTCGCTGGATGCGGGACCGGTCAATGTGGCGACGCTTGGGGGAGGCCTATGTCCAGCAGTGGACGTCTTTCGGCTGATATGATGATATGATCTTATCAGATGAGGCGATAGAACTCATGAAAGAAAGGAACAAAGTTCAAAATAAGCCTAAATTGAGCAAAATCGACAAAGAAAAACTTAAATCACTCTACAAAACTACGAACAAAGAAATTAGAAGATGCTACGATACCTACAGGATTAATACTATACAAAGGCACCTCGAAAAATCTAGATCAGCCAAAAAACCTTACAAAGAACTGAATAGGACTAAAACATGGATTCCATCTCTACAGCCCGGCTCTGCCGATAGTAAGTCCCGAATGGAGGTTATAAATGCAGCAACGGAGTTCTACAATAAACGGTATAGCCAGCCAGACTCAATAAAGCAAATAAATGCCGATAACCAATGCATGGAAATCTCACCTACTCCAGTGTTAACAGAGCCTGAAATCCTAAAACAAATGATGAATCTTAAATCAGAGAAAAGTCCGGGACCAGATGGTATCACAAATGAGCACATCAAGCACATATTTAAGAGAGATTAAAGATATACAAATAAGACTGATAAAGTTTCTAGTTAGTAAAAATGTTAAAGATAAGTGCAACAAAGAGTATGATAAATTATTTCCCATCTGTAATATTATACCCATAGATAAAAAAGTAGAATATTTGATAGGTCTGGAATATTATTATAGTGATGATTATAAAGTAAATGTTAAAAACAAGTACAACACACGTAGGGCTAGAGAGAACAAACTGGTTCAACCACAGATAACAAATTATTACGGTAAGAGAACATCTAAGTATTTGGTACCTAAAGTGTTTAACAAAATAGATTTATTAAGAGAAAATGTAAAAATTAGAAAAAGGATCACTTAAAACAAAATTAAAAAACATTATACAGGATAGCAAACTGAACTAAATAGGTACGTAATAATTAACCATAACAGTATACTATTAATATATAAGCAGCAGGTATGTAAGTGGTGCATTTGTGATGTAAAAGAGCGCCTCTCGCCATCAAACGTAAAAGTTTGGCGAGTTTAGAATTAAGTAACACCTCTGTATTAAAATATCATTGAATAAACAAATAAAAAAAAAAAAAAAGTTCGCAAGGAGTCTACTACTGGCGCCAATTACTCTTTTATTTAACAAGATATTAGAAGAAGAAGCTGTGCCGCCCATATGGACCGAATCTGAAATTATCTTGCTATACTCGTACAAAAAAGCGACCCGGCAGACATAGGGAATTACCGCCCAATAAGCCTCATGCCTTGCCTTTACAAATGATTTGCCTCATGCGTGTTGGAAAGAATATCCCTAGACATAGACGCACACCAGCCGATAGAACAAGCCGGTTTCAGAAGCGGTTTCAGTACAACGGATCATATTCAAGTCATCGACCAAGTGATTGAAAAATATCTGGAATTTCGCAGACCCTTATATGTAGCATTTATTGATTATAAAAAGGCCTTCGACTCTATATCACATGACAGCATCTGCGAAGCATTAAGGTCACAGAGCATAAAATAAAAATATATAATTATACTTAAAAACATGTATGCCAACAGTACAAGTAGAGTCAAGCTAGATAGAATCGGGGAGAAAATCAACATAAATAGGGGCGTGAGACAAGGTGACACCCGATCTCTCCAAAAATCTTCATAGGTGTCTTACAAAATATAACGGCAAACTTGCCATGATCTACGCAGGGCATCAGCATAAACGGGCATTTTGTAAGCCATCTCAGATTCGCCGACGACATCATTCTATTCTCGGAATCGGCACAAAAACTAGAAAAAATTATAAACGACCTATACCATGCTAGTGCGAAAGTTGGATTAGAAATGAACCCAGATAAGACGAAAGCTATGACTAACCACCACGAGATACCCATCTCGATAAATAAGGTCCCTAACCTAACCTAGGCAAACAGATATATTTTAGCAAAGGAAGGGGTGCTGAAGAAATAGATAGAAGAGTGGCGATCACCTGGAAGAAGTATTGGGCTCATATAGAAATATTCAAATCGCAGCTTCCACTGCCTACCAAGAAGATAGTTATCGACTCTGCAATTCTACCATGCCTCACCTACGGATGCCAAACCTGGACATTCAATCTAAAAACTAAAAACAAAAGCCAGACTACTACTCAGAGAAGAATGGAGAGAAGTTGTCTAGGCTTAAAAATAAAAGACAAAGTGAGAAATACAGACATCCGCATGAAAACAAAAATAACCGATGCTCTTACTTTCTGCCTTCAAAGAAAGTGAAAATGGGCAGGGCACGTGGCCAGGTATACCGACGACCGATGGACACAGAGAATTATGAAATGGTTGGGACCGCGAGGCACCAGAATGAGAGGCCGGCCTTGTGCTAGATGGGCAGACGAAATAGCGGCAGTAGCGGGCCGTGCATGGCTAGAGACTGCAAAACACAGAGAAAAGTGGAATTCCTTGGAGGAGGCTTTTACCCGAAAGGGATCCATACAGACATAAAAAATGGATAGCAATATTATTTTTATCATAATTATTTAATCACTTTTAATAAATATAATTTATACTTAACAATTTTCAAGTTTTTATTTAATACAATGTTTCAATTATTATTAATTACAATTTTCAATTATTATTTAATACATTTTTCAATTGTTATTTGGTAAAATTTTCAATAATGATGATTATTTATAATATTTTTTAATTTTTAATTATTGCAAATTTAACTGTACGACTTATGATATACTCATTGTAATTGTTTGCATGGAATGAAATAGAGCTTTTTTATTTTTATTATACTTGGACATCCGAATTGAATTGTAATATATAATTTAATAACTATTTGAATGATACTTTGACATCTTAATTGAATTTTAATATTTTATACTTCAATAATGAATATTTTATATTCAATTTGGGTTTCGAAAAGAGAGTGGTCGCATAAGTTCGTTTTTCGCGAAGATTATCTAATAAATTGTAGGTACGGGACCGTGGGATACCACTAGACATATTAATAGATACTCTCGACAGAAGGCTAGTATTTAATTTGGATGTCAATAATGTATGAAAAAAGCAAAGAGGTCATGGTATTATTCTAGGGGATATCCAAGGTCTGATGATGGAGCTGGATTGTGGATTCTTTGTGGTCGTTGGATATGTACTGACAAGTACTATTACACTACACTAGGTGGTGGTGAGAGACTTCTCATGGTGCCGGAAGGTAACCATACAGAGTCTTCAACCAAACAAGATAGCACCGTCGATTATGAGCTTATTGAATGAGTACTAAAAAGTGATATTAGACTAGGAGCTGACTAAGCTACTAAGCTGGCTAGGACTAAGGTTTGATAATGTAGACAGAATGTCACCATAGAAATATCTAAACTAAACAAGATAATCTCTATATATTTTGACTCACCGCTTTGGTTTTGACTCCAAACTGACTTAAACTAGTTACAGAGGTTCTGATGATGGAGCCGAAAGGTCGTCATGAGAACTCTTCAATTAAAAAAGATAGATCTGTATTGCTTGTGCTCGTTAGTTTTGTCTTGATCCTTACATTAGTTATAGGTTGCCATAGAAAAAACGCTAACTAAAACTTCGTGTGTTTAGGCTCTCTGGTTGTAATCCAGGGTTAGTTAGCCCTGTTGAGTTTTAGCATTCAGATTTGTCTGATGCTCTGCTCTGATGGCGGAGCCGGTTTCACCACATTGCAAGAGCGAGCTAGATGACGAGCGAATCGAGCTCGAAAATTTTAGCACCCCACCTAAGATAGGTTCAATTTTTGTTTGACTAATTAGAGGTAACGGAGCAGCAGGTTAGAAGAATATTTTAAATTCCTGATACCTCTCCGGGTCATGGCCCTTTTTCGTCTAAATACGCTTCTGGTGGAAGGCTAGATAATTCTACAATTCTAATGCTAAAAAGTAAAAAATGAAACTTAATTACGAACACAAACAAATAATTATAATATGTATTTTCTTAAAAGCTTGAGGCAAGAACGTCCATCCTCCACTGTTTTAAAGAAAAGCATAATATGTTACATATTATTTCAAAGATTGTGAAAAAAAATGTTTCCTAAAAATATGTAAAAAAAACATAATTTCCTCGACATCGAACCAAAACTTTAAACTTCAAACTTTGCACTTAGCAAGCCGTGTCGCTAGTCCACACCGTCATGTCGACCATTTTTCTCGTCCTATGACTATCTACGTTAAATACAAGCCATATCGCAAATTTAAACACACACATATTTATTGTTATCTACTTATACTAATAAGTAGAGATGTGCCGATTATGACTTTGGCCGGCTAGCCGACTAATCGATGACCGATTAGTCGGCCAAGCCGATTACGGTTTCGGGGAGTATTCGGCAATTTCCGTGACGCTTCGTTTACAACTAATTCACGCGCACATCCCAACCGCCGCCTGCGAGCGTGTCAGATCATGTTTTATTTACTTCACATTGTTTCTTGATTTGAGTTTAAAATCGTCGTGAAAGGATTGGTCAGCTAGAATCTGCGTTACCGAGTGCTAGCTGTTCAGGGTGCACCGGGCGTTTGGAATCGCAGTGCGATTTATATTGACGCCACTCGGCAAGGCTCCTTTCATACACCCATACACACTTTCATGCAGAATATGACACACATGCTGGAGTAGCCCAAATGCTCATTCACCTGCATTTTAGAGGACCTAATGAACGCCACTGACGTTGCAATTGGCGTGGCTGCCAACTGGTCCCAAAATATCTAAAGAGTTTTCCATTGACTCGAAAAGGAGAAGTTTCTTGAATAAGTCTCTTGTATGTAACTTTTTTTACCAATTGGACAATGATTCCCATAAAGTCAAGTACAATCGTGCCTAATGATAATTTATCATGGTGCGTAGGGAAAAACAGCAAATACTACGAGTATGAAAAAAAAGATGGTTGTTCAAAAAACCCAGAGTTACGTTCAGTGATCAAGGACGTTCGTTCGACCACAGATGATTCCTCCCTATCGCAGATCCAAGAAGAAGAATTACCGGCAACAGTGTAATGTGCATGTGTGTGCGAATAGTCGGCGTTTTTTGCCGAATAGTCGCCGACTACGATAATGACCGGATAGTCGGCGTTACTGACTAGTCGGTAACACACATCCCTACTAATAAGTAATATCCATATTTAAAAAATAATAGTGATTATCTCATCCGTACCTACTACTAATACGTTATCTGTATCACATACCACTGCGTCTCAAACTGTCACTCGGTAATCAGAAACATTTTTGTCAAAGCTTATCTCACACGTGCTGTACGAAACGCCAAAGTACGTAGATACCTATAAGGTAAATTGGCAGGTATTCTACTAATGTCGGGGATTTTTTTCTTGTGACTAATTCTGGCCCACTCCTAGGCAAACGCCTCCTTCCGCTCCTTCTACCTTCCGCGAGCCCGCTCTTCAGTTTTGGCGAAATCTGTCAATTTTGTCCCGCTATTTCCTTGGTGCGTCTTTTATTTTCCACAGAGTGGAGGCCTGTGTCACAGCAGTGGGAACATCTAAAGGCTGATGATGATGATGATTTCCTTCCTTGTCTGCCGCGAAACAGTCTTATTTGCTCTAAGCATCAAAAGCACAAAAGACACAGGCACAACTCTATGCTAAGCTTTGTCCCACAGATTAGTAACAAAACATATGAATCATTTAAAAGCATAAAGTAGTGCACCTGTAATTTTTCTTGCCCGAATATTAAAATGGAATGAAAACCAGCTTCATCCTATAAAAAATAAACATATAAATTGAGGTTAATTATAAAAACAGCAACACCCCATACCCCATATTATTTGCAAGCGGTACGACTTCTTCAGTAAGTTTGGATAGCCTGTCTTTGCATTCTAATTGATTCATATCATTCCTTAATGATATGAATTTCTCAATAACCCACAAGTTTCGTCTGACTAGAGAAATCAATAAAAATTTAAAGAGAGGTAGAGGTACCGACTGTGTGTTACTAGGAATTGTTCAAATGTATGATGAGTCGAGATTCGAGGTACCTATATTAGTATCATCGTGTGACTGTAAACTATTTAATCTTTATCTTTTATCATCACAATTAGGTAATTCAACTATCAGAATTATTCTTCGTTTCCTGTGCATGATAGTTGCTATATTACGCGTATTATGCGATTAACAAACAAACGTGAAATTCCAAGTAATCTGATTTTATGGTTTGAAAATAGCTCGTTCTTTAAAAATCCATGTTATCCTTCTTTTCGTTTTTTCGAAATTGTTAGTAAACTGATAGTCTCACAGACTTTGTTTTATACTATAATGAAAGGAAATGAAATTTAGTACAATTTTTCTCATAGGACGAGCGATTTTGATCCGGATGGAGGCCAAAATAAAAATATTAGATGCGGTTGGACTTAAATTGTTGAAAATATTAACCTTAAAAAGTACTGAGCATTTCAGTCCAGCTCTCAAGCACCCCTACACCTACACCCTACATAGCCTCCTGCATCGCTTCTTACATTTGCCTACTATGATCTTTAGAAGGTGCGATGGGGCTGAGTGGGCTGAGGCCACAGTAGCTCATATCCAAACCCCAATCCTTTTCTACCCTCAACCACTTTTGCACTTTTTGGAAATCTTCGAAGAAACATAGTTTGGTCCCTATATGATTCAAAGAGCTGCGGTTAAGCTTAAATTGTTGCAAATTTAATGAACTTTAAAAATGTACGGAAGCTTTTTTGTGGAAAAACGCATAGTCCAAAAAAGAGCGTTTTAGAGCAAAAAGTCCCAAAATTTTGCAGTTTTTCGCGCGGTGCTCAGCAAGCACAAGTTTTACGAAGTTGCGAAATTTTATTTACACTACCCTAACTGATCTATACAACATACCAAAAATATAGAACTACATGAAGCTTTGCGATTTTAATATCGATTTCTACTGGGCGTATGGACTTGGCGAAACTATATGGGTTTCTTGTTGTTTTACCTACTACAGAAACTGAAATAAATTATAATTGCCTAAATGTCTGTCTGTCCTCTCTACTACCACAAAGTACATAAGCGGCGGTGCGACAGAACTGACTTGTAACATAGGTAGATAAGTTAACCGGCGAAAAAAAAGTTTTGACACACGGACTGGTAACGAAGTTTTGTCATTTTGAGGAACGGAACCCTAACAAACTGTTTGGAACTCACGATTTGAAATTGTTTCATCATTTGTCGACAAGACAAGTACTATTGTTGATGAGGAAAATACTTAAAACTTGCACACGTACTTAATCTAATTTAAATTAATCTGGGAAATAACAAGTACAGATAAGTTTGTTATCGGAATAGACATCTACGATTGTAATGTCTATTCCGATAACTAACTTATCTGTTTTGCTTGTATCTTTTAAAATCTCAATTCCTTTACCTGACATAATGGAAAAACATGCATCTGAAGAGTGAATCTTTCAGCATGATGGGACATTGAAAGACGGGCTGCCTATGGCTGCCTATGGTTGCCTATGGCCTTAGACGGCATCACAAAGTAGGTGATTAAACTTCTGCCTACCCAAATTCTTGTGCTGATGACGGCCATCTTCAACGATGCATTAAGCAATAATATCTTTCCACGATCGTGGAAACAAGCCACTGTAATAGGCAACCCAAAACCGGGTAAACCCAAATCGGAGTCTACCAGTTACCGCATTAGTCTGCTCAGCGTCCTAAACAAAATCAACTAGAGGCTTATTTATAAGCGTCTCAAAGACTACGCCGGGCCAAGAGCCTTACTCCACACGAGCAATTTGGCTTTCGAACCAAACACTCGTGTATTCAACAAGTCCACCGCATCGTCGAACACACGAGCGCTAGTTGCCAGCTTGGTTCGATGACGGGCGCCTTGTTCTTCCACATAGCGAAAGCGTTCGACAATGTTTGGCACAATGGCTTAATTTTATAAGCTAAACCAACTCAGCGTTCCAGACCGTCTCGTATTTATCTTACGAGACTAGATGTCGAATAGAACCTTCCACTATCGTGTCGAGGGCGAACTCCCCTCCCCTCACCTCATACGAGCTAGAGTCCCCCAAGGCTCAGTATTATCCTCACAAAATTTCACGCTGTACACCAGCGATATCAAAGAAAGTAAATCAATCCATTTGGCACTATTCGCTGACGATACGGCCCTGTACTTCTCCGGCCGAGAGCCCAATGCCATCGCCCGCACTTTCCAAACTGCCGCAAACACACTGGGCAAGTGGTTCCGGCTTTGGAGAATCGATGTAAACCCCGAAAAAAGTCAGGCGGTCCTCTTCTCAAGGAGTGATCGACGGCGAATCCCTAGATGCATCAATATGTACGGCAAACCGATCCCTTGGGAGGAGCAAGCCACTGTCATCTAGGCGTCATTCTATATAACCACCTCTCCTTGTAAGGTAGCATTTTTGCCTTACTCGCCAGCCAATCCAGGGGCAGGTTAATAGCATGAGACTAGATAAGGATGTTTTCGCATGAGGTTGATGGAAGTAAAAGTCTCACGGTTGGTCAACTAATTTAATCTTCACACATACAGTCCATCATCACAGTTTCTCGAGTAATTTATTAAGTACACTTACTTTAAAGTGGTATACATTTTACACTTATTATTCACACTGGAGATATGATACCTCAAACAGTACCGTCAGCCTGTGAAGCTGTATCCCAGCCTCGTGCTGTTCAAGATGTCATGTGTATTCGGAGCCTTCTGTTGAAGTTGCCGTATGTAAATCTCATAACGAGTTGACCATATTTAATGGTTTTCTTGTATTCATATTTAAAACTATCCTAAGGTCCCAGTCAAGGAGACGATCAATAGAAACGATCATATATTAATAGATGCATTAAATCTATGATTTACTTCATGTAACCAATTTTATAATAAGATATAATCTTTTGTATTTATGTTGAATAGTGTGATTTTTTAAATTCATCATTACACACAATTCATAAATTTATTTAAATCCATTTTAATTGATCTCATCAGACCCTAACGCCATCTAGTACCAAAACACTATCAAATAGTGACACTCCCAAGATGATTCACAAGTTTGACACAAGATGTCGCTCATAAATGTAACGCTATTTAATAATTGTTACATCCTTCGAAAATCACATTAAAGCGGCACGTTCGCGAGTCAGTAAAACACCTTCTCAAAGTTTCATAGTGCGTAACCTCGTTTTCTCAAGTTTCTGAGAAAACGACCTTATGTTTAAATAATTTCTAACAATTAAGTATTAAAATTGACATAATATACCACAGCTAATGAACCAGGTTATCAAGAAAAAAACACAACACAGTAAATCAAAGAAGAATCAAATGAAGGGAAGAATAAAAAGCAGAAAACGGATCGATATACAAGTTTTAGCAGAGCTGAACTGTGAAAGAGAATTAAAATTTACCGATTTTTAGAATGAGCTTTGTTTAATTTGAAACCACATAACGAGGGTATTGAGTAGGAAACTGTTACCTGTTATATGATAAATAAGTGGCGTATAAATAGACGTGATTACATTGAAGTAAACTTATCTAGGTTTAAGAATCATTTGAAATGTTTATCATTTACAGAGGTACATAAAGCTGAAAACCCCGATACAGCATATAGGGGTTTCAATGACCTATTCTTCCTCCATATCGGGACAACAAGAATATTTAAAAAAAGGTAAATATTTAAACCAAAACTAAACGTGGTTACCCATCCAAAAACCATCCTTGGTAAGGGTTGCTTAACTTGGCGGCTAAACCAACCCAGCCGCTCTAGATAAAATACTATTTTATGATAATGATTACGTTATAGTAGTGAATGAAGGGAATATATAATACCAGCTAGGGTAGCCAACCGAAATAAATTGATGCCGATTATTAAATGTAACAAGGGATTACGTAGTTTTTCGATGATGCAGTTTAAAGGAACCCACTGACAACTGAGGGCTGGCTAATTTATGACAAATTGTCAGCGGATTTGAGATGTGACATCGCCTTCAGAAACGGGCCCTAATTAATATGATATGACATTATTTTGTTTTCATATTCTTTAAATTTTTTATGATTTTAATTTGTTGTTTATTCTATTATTAATATTTGCATACCATTATTTAAGGAAAACTTACAAAAAAAAATACAGAGCGAGTTAACTCATCGTAACAGACTTTAACGCTGAGTTAGCAGTCACCGTCAACATGCGCCGTATTGCAACTATGCATTTACTGGAAATTAGAGTTAATTATTTTTCTTTGCATTATATTCAGTCTTGCATCAGCCACCAGCTAAATATCCTGTATTTTTATAATTAAAGTAATTGTGTAATAAATAAATATTTTTTTAACCAAATCCCCGACCGCCGAAACATAACTGGCGCAGTCGGTAGGATCGCGACGTTCTAAGATCGAATCCAACTCTTCATCTTAAGAACGACGGTTCTCAAATCGTTCCTTCGTGATCTACAAAGAACCTATCGCGCGGTCGGACACCTCTACGGTCATCGGGATAATTCTCCGGAGAATTGGAGAAAGCTGCGTTGGAGGAGACTCGACTCGACAGGAGATGCAGTGGCTGCTTTGGTAAGTGCTCTTGTTTTACCAAGTGTCCTTGCTCTATTTCCTGCCTTATTTTAATTTGTGTATTTTATGTTAATCTATGTGTGTCTGTCTCTAAGCTAAAATCGCAGTAGTCAGCCACAAAATTATAATAAGTAGCGTTAACTATCCCACGCGTAAATTCGAAGTGTTTAATTTGACACCTCTATTGTTTCGCGTCGAGCGCCACTAGGTAGATAAGCTACAGAAAAACAATGTCGCTCAGGGATTATGATGCCAACTATAAACCTTACAAACTAATCGCAGATTTAATGCCAAGATATGATGGCAATCCTAAATTACTTAATTATTATATTAGAGAAGTAGAAAACTTATTAATGTTAACTTCCGAGGCAGATCGTTCGCATCCAGCATTCATCTGCTTAATTAAAAGTAGGCTCAGTGGTCTAGCTATAGACGCAATAGCGTACGAAGGTCACTTAGACTCATGGCTAACAATTAAGAACGCGTTAATTAGGCGCCTTGGCGAACCACGAAACGAAATACAGGTAATGCAGGAGTTAACGCGAGTGCGTAGGTCTAAGACAGAAGACGCTGAAAGTTTCGGCAAACGCCTCCGCGAGCTGTTAGATACTCTGTATTCCGTAGGAGAACATGGCAACAAATCGTATTACGAAAAGATGGTTATTGAACAGTATATTAACCAGCTAGACTTCCACGTCTCGTTAGGCGTTCGAATCGCCAAACCGGACACCTTCGAAGCAGCCATCATAGCGGCCAGACAAGAAGAAGCTAGGCTTTCATATAATAGAGCGAATTACAGCAATAATCCTTCAACGTCACAAGCAAAGCCAAAGGAGTTTTCTAAACAACCAGGCAATAATAATCCTATCCATAATACAGTAAGCCCGTTTCCACCTGGCTTTATTATTCCTTCACAAAACTGTCCACCTCAACAAAATTATAGGACCCCCGAACAGCGTCAACAATGGGTACAATATGTATTGCCCTGGAAGACCAAACCAGCATCAGGTAACTCTAGACCAAACGCTTCACATAATTTTAGGAACCAACCAAACATTCCAAAACCACCGGTTCCCACGCCAGTACCATCGGACGTCACAATGCGTACGGCAGGTAAGCCAGAAAACCCACAGTTCGCACAGCAGTTGTTCTATATTCCAATTCAAATGGCCACTCAAGAACCAGGATCCAGTGACATGGAGCTCTACAACACCATCACAGACAGTAACGGCATAGCACTCGAGCCGAATGTAACCATGGACGAACAAGAGGTAAGTTGTGACCAGGATTTTACCCTGGACACCAACAGAGACAACCAGACTTAGTTTCAATTAATTTCCAAGCCAAGAAATATTTACCGTACATAATACTACCAGAGTTTGACGGTAAGTTTCTATTAGACACAGGGGCCAGTCATTCAACTATAGCAACTGACGTAGTTGCAGGTACCATATTTGAGTACTGTGTAGAAACAGAACCCTTTCAAATTAATACGGCACACAGTTCATCAGTTCACGACAAGGTAGTGTACCTTCCCTTACCTCCCGCGTTTAATAGTGATATAACACATAAGTTTCTAATATTTGATTTTGACCCTAAATATAAAGGTCTTATCGGAATGGACCTTCTGCAAAAATTAAAGAGTAACATTGATTTAAATAACAATGTGTTACGCACATCTACTGCGGAAATACCAATACACTTTAGTTCTCCACCCCAAAAGATACGTATAGAACCTAGATGCGAAAAGATAGTCAAAGTAAAAACCAACTACTTAGATGGACAATACCTTCACGACGATTTAATCTGGTCAGATGATTTAATGTCCCCAGCAGCTATAGTTAATGTTACAAACGGTTCTTTTATAACATCGTTAATTAATCATAGCTATCAAGAGAAGTGTATCCCGCTTAACCCGTCAGTTGAATTAGAGACATTTTCCAATGCCAATAAAAATGATAGTCACGATATTAATACCATACAGGTAGAAAATAACATTGACCGTATATTAACCGAAAACCTTCAGAAAATCCGTACAGATCACATGAACGAAGAAGAAAAGCGCGAAATAACCCGGTTATGTTATCAGTATAGAGACTTGTTCCATGCAGAAGATATACCACTCACGTTTACACACGCTGTTAAACACGAGCTCAGATTAAGCGATAATACACCAGTTTTTGTACGTAGTTACAGACAAGCTCCCCAACAACGCGAAGAAATTCGTAAACAAGTGGATAAGTTCCTTCAGCAAGGTATCGTGCGAGAGAGCATATCTCCTTGGTCATGTCCCGTGCATATCGTACCCAAAAAGCCCGATTCTTCAGGCAACGTCAAATGGAGACTCGTAATCGATTACAGACGACTCAATGACTGTATCATTGAAGATAAATACCCTTTACCAAACATACACGACATCTTAGATAGATTAGGACGCGCGCAATACTTCACAACCCTAGACCTTGCTAGTGGTTTTCACCAAGTGGAAATGCACCCTAACGATACTGAAAAAACCGCATTCACCACTGAACGAGGGCACTATGAGTTCCTTAGAATGCCCTTTGGACTTAAAAATGCTCCAAGTACATTTCAAAGACTAATGGATCATATATTAAGAGGCATAGATAATGTTTACACATACTTAGATGACGTAATAATAATTTCTAAGTCACTGCAACAACACATAGAAAAATTAAAACAAGTATTCGATCGATTCAAAACACATAATCTAAGGATCCAGTTAGATAAATCACAGTTCCTACAAAAACAGGTTAACTTCTTAGGGCATGAACTAACAGATGAAGGTTTAAAACCAAACAAAGACAAGATAAAAGCCGTACTTAACTTCCCCATACCCAAGACCCAGAAGGAAATAAAAGCCTTCCTAGGTTTAGTTGGATATTACAGAAAATTCGTAAAAGATTTCGCCAAGCTTACTAAACCAATGACCCTTTGCCTCAAGAAAAATAGTAAAGTCATACACTCCCCGGATTTCTTAGAAGCTTTTAATAAGTGCAAACAAATTTTAACTAACGCACCAATATTACAGTACCCTAACTTTGATGAGCCTTTCATTCTCACCACTGATGCTTCAGACGTAGCATTAGGTGCGGTATTATCCCAAGGAATAGTAGGATCCGACAAACCGGTAGCATTTGCATCCCGGACATTATCAGATACCGAATCGCGTTACTCTACAATAGAAAACTACTCGCCATAGTATGGTCAATCAAATACTTTAGGCCCTATCTTTATGGTAGAAAATTCATCATCTACACGGACCACAGGCCTCTAACATGGCTGATGTCATTAAAAGACCCAAATTCAAAATTAACTAGATGGCGTTTAAAACTCTCAGAATATGATTACAAAGTTGTATATAAGAAAGGCCGCCAAAATACTAACGCAGACGCTCTATCGCGTATTAAAATCTTCCACGGCAGCATAGACTCTTTAGCTGTTAACTTGGACGATAACGAAGACGATGAGATCATTAATAGAATATTCGAAAACGCACGTAGGGAAGCCGAAAATCAAACAGACACAGTAGCACCCAATGAAAATATACAAATAGAAACCCCAAGTATTCCCGAATCTAATATAGGTACAGATAGCATGAGTGTAGTGTCAGCTGAACCTGAACTAGTGTCTACAAGACATACACAGCCTGACAACGAAAATAAAGGCATACCCATCATAGCAGACGCTATTGATAGGCAGTTAAAACAGTTCCACATTAGGTCAACACCCGGTTCTGTGTATAGAGTAGATAACAGATCAACTAACTCAAAAGTAGTTATAAAAGATGTCTTTATTCCAGTAAATAATACAGAGTCTGAGATAATTAGATTCCTTAAAGAGCACACCATCGCTGATCGTATATTCCATTGTTACTTTCATAATGAAGAATTATACCATGCCTTTTCTAGAGTTTACACAACAATATTTAACGACAGAGGTCCTAAGCTACTTAAATGCACAACACGCGTAACTCTAGTAGAAAACAAACCGGAACAACAAGAGTTAATTAAGAAATATCACGAAGGTAAGACTGTTCATCGTGGTATTCAGGAGACGTATAAACAGTTGCACAGAATTTACTATTGGCCAAACATGCTTCTTACCATTCAAAGATTCGTTAATCAATGCGACACCTGTTTGAAATCTAAATACGAACGAAACCCTCTTAAACCACCTTTAGCTATAACCGATATCCCTCGTAAACCGATGGAACATATATTTATGGACCTATACTCAACCGGAGGCGCAACATTCCTTACAGTCATTGATAATTTCTCTAAATACGCCCAGGCAGTCCAACTAACAGCATGCAGTAGTGTCCATATAGCTGAAGCATTGCTAAACGTTTTCTCAGTGTTAGGTCTACCGAATAAGATAACCACAGATTCAGACACTAAATTTGACAACGATGTTATTAAAGAAATTTGTGCACTACATAACATCCACGTACACTTCACTACACCCTATAACCCTAACTCTAATTCCCCTATCGAACGTTTACACTCTACCCTAGCCGAAATAATTAGGATACAAAGAATGACTAACAAACATGACCCTATACAGCTAATTATGAAGTACTCTATAATAGCTTACAATAACGCTATCCATTCGGCAACAGATTATACACCTCATGAGTTATTATTCGGACACACAGCATCCAGAAATCCACTAGAGTTGTTCTATCCAAAAGAATTTTACCAGGACTATGTCATTAAGCATCGTGCCAATGCTGAGGCAGTTCAAGAGTGCATCGCTGCACACATGTCTAAAAACAAGGAGCAGGTTATTGCTAAACGTAACCAAGAAGCAGAAGAAATTAAATTCAAGGTAGGTGAAACTGTCTATAAACAGGTAGCAAAGTCAGCACGCAGTGACAAAACGAAGCCAGTCTTCAAAGGACCATACAAGATCATACATCTTCACCCAAATAACGTGGCAGAAATAATAGGTAACCATCCAAATTCTAAGTCCATTAGGGTCCACTTCAAACTACTACGGAGGCCTCATCTTGTTGCAGGACCTTCATCGCAGGAGCCGTCGTGCTCAACACAACAGCAACCGTAACCATTACCCAAGTAGGTAACGACAATGGTATCCTCCTCCTTAAACAAGGTCAACTCCTTAAACAAGACAACTACTTTAGCCTTGCTTGCGTTTACAACATTAGCAATCTGCACTTTACATCTATCCAATTGATGTCCCTAAATGCAAGCACAAAAAACGCCGACAGTACAGCATCTGGAGAGTTACATAAAACGTATAGGAATCAAATAGAATATAGCCTTAATATTATTGGTAAGAAGATTAAGTTTTTAACGCCGCAAGTTAGAAAGCGACGCGGTCTTATAGATGGATTAGGTACTGTCGTTAAGTCTATCACAGGTAATCTCGACCATGAAGTCGCAGTTAAGTTTGAAGAAGAAATTTTAAACATTAAAAACAGAGTTAGAAATATTCAGGATTCACAAAGGAAATCTTTAGTATTAGCACATAATACAATCGATGAGTTCAGTAAACAGTTAACAAAATTAAATAATAATCAGAAACATTTGGCTAGTTTATTACAAAATATTACTAATAATTCCAACGACCTGTCTAACCATTTACATTTCCTAGATATTTACGTACAGATAGATTTTAGTTTACAGATAATTTTAGATAGGTTAATGTTATTAGAAGATGCTATGACTTTTGCTCAGATAGGCACCATGCATCCTAGTATTATAAGCCCTCAGAATTTAATAGAAGAGTTAAGAAACTTAGAGAGTATGTTTATGTTTAAACCAGTAGCTAGTATTAGCATTAGTAACATATACAGGATAGAGAAGTCAATTAAAGTTAAAGCTTACAGTACAGAACACTCTGTTAATTTTATTCTCGAAATCCCCTCAATAACCTCAAAAACCTTCGACCTTATCCATCTCTATTCTATCCCAAATAAAAGTAACCTAACTATCATCCCAAAATCCAAATACCTGGCACTTGGTAACGATGAGTACGCTTACCTGGAAGAAGATTGTCAGCCACTGACCGACAACACCCAGCTCTGCAAGCTCCTCGACACCAGAAGAATTGAAGACACAGATGACTGCATACTATCACTCATCCAGCATCGCCCAGCAAATTGCACCCACGCTAAGATGATCTTAAGAAGAGGAACAGTTCAGAAGATCGGAGACAACAACTGGCTACTTGTCCTGAGAGAAGAAGAAGTCACCAAAACACTATGCAACACCAAGACAGATTATAAGAAGCTGTCTGGCATTCATCTCGTTACACTAACCGAAGACTGCCAGATGAACATCATGAACAAGACACTGCGGTCTCACACCGACTCGGTCGTCATCAACGAGGTCATACCATTACCGGAGCAGCATCAAGTCTCAGAACAATCAATACAATACGAACTCCAATTAGAAGACATCTCACTAGACAGCATCCACGAACTTATCAACAGAGCAGGCGACATCTCCGTGCCAGAAGAAGATAATTGGGCAATCGTAGCAGCTACACCTAGCTGGAGCACAATCATCCTATATATCCTACTGGTCGCAGCAGCATCCTGGAAGCTGTATCAATGGAAAACAAAGAACATCCCAGAGGACACCAAGGGCAGCGTGGACGCCGCCAGAAGCAAGAGTTGCTTCCATCTTATGGAGGGAGGAGTTAACTCATCGTAACAGACTTTAACGCTGAGTTAGCAGTCACCGTCAACATGCGCCGTATTGCAACTATGCATTTACTGGAAATTAGAGTTAATTATTTTTCTTTGCATTATATTCAGTCTTGCATCAGCCACCAGCTAAATATCCTGTATTTTTATAATTAAAGTAATTGTGTAATAAATAAATATTTTTTTAACCAAATCCCCGACCGCCGAAACATAACTAGCGTCCTCTGTATTTTTTTAGGCTAGATTTTCCCAGCGAAGTAGGTATTTAACACGCCACTGTTACCGCGAAGCGAGCGGTGCGCTCGCGTGTTTGTAAAGCCGACTAAAGTGTCACAGTAAAGTTGGGTACAGAAGGCTTATTTTACTATTGTTTTTAAAAGCTAATCAAATAAAAGAGTTAATGCCAAACCGTTTGTTGTATTACAATGCGTAGTAATAACGAAATTTGTAAGTGTTTTGTTTCAAATAAATCTGTGAATATTATAGTTTGAAAAAATGCCATAAATCGTATTTTATTCAATTATTTGACTATCTATATTTTTGAAAAAATAAACGGATGAACTAAATAAACAATCATCACAAAAAAAAACTTCTTGGTTTTACAAACATTCGATTGTTTTAGGTTGTTTTTTTAAATAAAATCAAAATCCAAGATGGCGCCGATCGAAATTGCCAAAATTTTCGTCATGGGTGTCATTTTCATAGTTTTTGGGATAGCTTTTTACAAATATGGGGACAAAATGAAAATCCAAGATGGCGCCGACCGAAATGGTTTTCGGGGTTTCTTAATGGGAATTTGGGGTCAAAATTACATTCTAAGATGGTGCCTACGGAATTTTTTGAAATATTCATCATGGGTCTCATTTTCATGGTTTTGGGCGTCGCTAAATGCGACTTTGGGGTCAAAATTACAATCTAATATGGTGCCGACCGAAATTTTTAAAATATTTGTTATGGGTGTCATTTTCATGGTTTTCGTGGTCGCAAGATGCGAATTTGGGGTCAAAGTTAAATTCCAAGATGGCGCCGACTGACATTTTTAAAATTCCAAGATGGAACCAAAATTCCTGTCAGTCGGCGCCTTCTTATAGTTTAATTTCTGCCGACAAACTGTCCTGCAATTTGGCAGAAGATTTGTATAATACCCATCTTGTAACTTTTGTTAAAATAAATAAAAAAAATGTTGACCCCATATTAGCATTTAGCTACCCCAAAAACCATGAAAACGACAGCCATGACGAAAGTTTATAAAATTTCGGTCGGTGCCATCTTGTATTTTCATTTTGAGCCCATATAGAATAGAATATACCTTATTGTACACCAAAAAAAGAAATAACACATATATTTAGTATTTATCGGCCCCAAAAACTATGAAAATGGCACCCATGACGAAAGTTTCAGAAATTTCGGCCCACGCCATCTTGTATTTTCATTTTCACCCTATATTAGCATTTAGCGACCCCTAAAATCATGAAAAGTACACCCATGACAAAAGTATCACAAATCTCGGTCAGCGCTATCTTGGAATTTAATTTTGACCACCAATTCACATTAATTTAGCGACCCCAAAAACTATGAAAATGACACCCACGACGAAAATTTCAAAAACTTTGGTCGGCGCTATCTTTTATTTTCATTTTGACCCTATATTAGCATTTAGCGACCCCAAAAACCGTGAAAATTACAACCATGACGAAAGTTACAAAATTTTCGGTCAGCGCCATCTTGGAATTTTATTTTGACCACCAATTTGCATTTAGCAACCCCGAAAACCAAGAAAATTACACCCATGAAGAAAGATTAATAATTTCGGGCGGCATCATCTTGTATTTTCATTTTGACTCCATATTTGCATTTAGGCACCCCAAAAACCACGAAAGTGACAGCCATAACAAAAATATCAAAAATTTCGGTTGGCGCCATTTTGAATTTTTATTTTGACTAATATTCGCAATTATTATTTTTATTTTGACTAATAACTCAAAAAAACAAAATAAAATACACCCATGACGAATATTTAAGTCTTCTTTGAAGTCTGCTAAAAAACTTTCCTAACCTACTGACTCTGTTACACTGTGGTCTCATAATAAATCGGTAGATAGACTAGCGAGAAGTCCACAGTGCACGGGCAAAACTGGCATAGGTCCTGCCTCGTCAAGGCCTCGCGGGCGAGTTTGAAGACTACTGAAGAGCCGTGCGCGGCGGCCGCTGTTTTATATAAAATTTTATTATTTTATCAATTCAATTATTTTATAAATTTTACCCCGAGAATAAAGTTCTACAGGTTGTTAACTTAGATATGTGTTTTAGGTAGTGAATTTTTGATAATCTGAATTTAGGATTTATATTATTGGTTTTCATCAGTCACAAAAATAAGTTTGTATTTAATTGAATTTGTAGATAAAATTGTTAAAAACAAAATTATATTTAGGGTTGTAACCGAAAACATTTTTTTTTTTTTATTCGTTATAGGCTCGCGCTTGACCACTATCTCACTATCTCTGATGGTAAGCGATGATGTGGTCGACGGTGGAGCACGCTTGCCTAGAAGTAACTTATTCACTCTTGACTTAAAGACCCCTAGATTGTAGCTATCGGGAAACACAGACTCCGGCAGGGAATTCCACTCCTTAGCTGTACGCATAATAAAAGTATTCTCAAAACGTTTAGTGCGTATGGGTGGAATGTCTACCATATACCGATGGCGCTTCGCCGTACGTCTGGTAGTCCGATGATGAAACGGGCTGGGCGGAATTAGATCATGCAATTCCATCGCACACTCCCCGAAATGTAACCGATAAAAAACCGACAAGCTGGCAACTCGGCGACGGTGTTCAAGGCTCTGGAGCTTTGACTTAACCAGTGCTTCATCGCCGATGAGCCTCTTGGCCCGCTTTTCGATCGACTCTAGTGCATCAAGCTGGTATTTGGCAGATCCGTCCCAGAGATGAGAACAGTACTCCATGCATGATCAAACTTGCGCTTGGTACAAGCTGAACAGCTGTTCCGGCGTGAAGTACCTCCTCACCTTCGCTAGGATCCCCAGCTTTTTGGCAGCCAGCTGAGCCTTTGCCTCAATGTATGGGCCAAAATTGAGAGTCGATGTCAACGTAACGCCAAGAAGCTCAAGATGGTCAGTTATTGCCACGGTCACATCTCGGAAAGTTGTAGCCGGGTAAAATTGGATCTTTTTAGCGGAAAAAAGACACGCCTGGGTTTTAGCAGCATTGAACCTGACCAGATTGGCATCGCCCCATTCGGAGATTGCCTGCAAGGAAAGGTTCAAGCGCTCCACCATGGCCTCCCGGAGAGACTGGATCTGAGGCCCGGTAGTACGAGCGTTCGACAAGTATCTCTCAGCAACAGTGCTGTCGTCTGCATACCCAAAGGTGCCGGGTTTAAGCAGATCATTAATGTGCAGCAAGAATAATGTTGCTAAGAGTACCGACCCCTGAGGGACCCCGGCATTGATATCCAATTGGTCTGACGAGCAGCCATCGATTCATCATTCGAGTGATAACCACTCGAATGGACCGATCTCTCAGGAAGTCTGTAATCCAATCACACAGACCACCGGGCAAACCGAATGAAGGAAGCTTACCAATAAGGCTTTCGTGCCAGACCCTATCAAAAGCCTTCGAGATGTCGAGGGAGACGGCAAGCGCTTCCCCGTGCCTCTCGATGGCCTCACTCCAGATGTGAATGGCATACGCTAGAAGATCCCCAGTAGACCGATTTCGGCGGAAGCCATATTGGCGGTCACTAAGGATATCGTTTGCTTCTAGGTATGCCAGGAGCTTAATATTGAGTACGTAGATATGGGTCTATAGTTGGCCGGGTCAGCTCGACTGCCCTTCTTGGGCACGGGCTGTACGTTAGCTTGCTTCCAAGCATTCGGCACTTTTCCAGCCTCATACGAAAGGCGGAATAGGCGTGTCAAGATCGGAGACAGTTCAGGCGCACAGGTTCTAAGAACAATTGCTGGTATTTCGTCAGGACCGCTAGCCTTGTTCACGTCGAGGTTGCGCAGCACCCTACGGACGTCCTTTTGATGGATACGAATGTCCAACATACTCGTCTCGCATCCATCACGAGAAGGAGGGGGCCGCGCGTCACCAGGATTCAGACGTGAAGATTCCGCAAAAAGAGAGGCAAATAAATTTGCCTTCTCCTCAGCGGAGTGGGCCAGCGACCCGTCGGGTTTCAGCAGTGGTGGTAGTGAGGGACGGCAGAAGTTCGACTCGACCGATTTGGCCAGGGACCAAAACGCTTTACTACCTGCTGGGTAAGAAGCAAGTTTGGTCCCTATTCGGCCGATGTGGTCGAACCAAGCCCGTCGCAACACCATCTTGCAGGACTTGGCAGCCCTGTTGAAGGCTTTCTTCTTCTGACCCACGTCACTTGCCTTGCGCGATCGAGCGTCGACCCAAGCCAGGTACGCCCCATGTTTAAGCGCGTCGGCGCGCTTACTTTCGGCACCAAACCATGGCCGGTCTTCGCTAGACATTGATACGTCAGAGAACGGAATGTAGTACTCCATTCCCCGACGCAACACATCCGTCACGGCATCCGCGCACGTTGATGGATCAGTCGAAGAAAAGCAAGTAGGCTGCCAAGGATAGTATGCAAAGAAAGATCGCATACCATCCCAATCTGCTGACTTGTACCGCAAAACCCGCCGGGTGCCTCTTGGGCTGGGATCGGGCAGGGAATAGACGGACACAGATTTCACCAGACAGTGGTCGGAACTACCCAAAGGTGAAGCTATTGACACAGAGTATCTGTCTAGATCTGTTGTCAGCAGAAGGTCCAAACAATTCGCTGTGTGCGAATCAACATCCGGTACCCTCGTTGCCCCCTGGACCTGGGTGAGGTTTAGCGCTAGCGAAAGCTTACGCATCTCCTGTCCAGCATGATCAGTGCACTGGTATGGGAAGAGCCAGTCCTGGTGGTGGGCATTAAAGTCCCCCAGTAACACTAATTGGGCTGAAGGGTACCGCTGCTGAGCCGCATCAGCCGCCTCACTGATGTACTCTGTGAGCCTGGTTGTCTCTTGATCTCCGCTGTGCAAACGGTAGACACAGGCGTAGATAATTTTATCAAGACCTGTGTCCACCAGAGCCCAGAGCGTTGTGAATCGGGAGTCCTCAAGGTTATGGAGACGCCGATAGCAAATGTCATCACGGGCGTACATACAAACGCCCGCCCGTGGTCTAAAATTGTGCTCCAGGGAGAACCCTGGGTAAGACAAGTACGACACATCTGACGGATTTGCTATCTGCGTCTCCGTAAGGAAAAAGAGCGCTGGTTTCTCAGCCTCCAGGTGATAGTGGACTGCAGTGATATTTGAGTGCAGACCTCTTATATTGGTGAGGTGCACTTTGTGGGGGAGGGGGTGCAGCCGCTGTTTAACTCCAGTATTCTTTTTCCTTTGCATTTAAAAAAATAAAAGAGTGAATGGAATAGAGGAGAAGGAAGTGAGACGAGGTTCCACGCTGCTAACCTACAGACACGCACTGAAAGGACGCCATCATTGGGGCACTAGTCTGGAGACTTCGGGGACGCCCGAGCCCCCCCGGAATGTCCATGGGGCCCTCCCGTCTGGTCGCCAACCAGCACGATGGTGCATTCCGGGATTTTTCGACAGTTGGCGGGACAGCCTTTCGTGTGTGGCTGGCACACTACTTGGGCCCCCAACTACCTGCGGTCGGCCAGCGGCGCACCGTGCCTCGGATCCCGCTACCCTCCGCGACTAGTCTCCCGATGCAGCCCCATCAGCGCGTGCCAGGCTGGTCAGCATGCAGTGGAACAGCTATCTCGACCCAACTCCTCTAGTTGGCTACACCGAGCATCGTACCGGAACACGGCTAGGCCGCTTGGCGGCACGTCTTTGCCCGGTGGGTGGTCACAAGCCTTCGGCTGAAGCCTACCACCAGTTAATGTCACCTGATTTGCACCACCCGGGGACCACGTGTAGGGAATCAGAAAGGGGTATACTCCTACGGACGTGGGTGACTCGGCCCCCAGAAACATCCCATATCTCACAACCATTGACCATGTTGACTTAAATAAAACCGCCTTCAAAAACAAAACACTACAAAGCAACAAAATAACTTTCTTTTCCGAAGTCGGTGTCTTTTGTACCCATTGTTTTCAGTTTTTCGACACCGACTTCGGAAAAGAAAGTTATTTTTCGCTTTGTAGTGTTTTGTTTTTGAAGTCGGTTTAATTTTTTGTTAAAAAGATTTTATATTTATCTTTTTTAGTTTTGGTAGTTACCTCCAATTAACATGATAATCTTATATTTATAGGCAAAGTACGTCTCTTGACGATTCCAATAAGTCCAAACACGGCTAGGATACATCGTTTTATTTCGGAGCTCCAGTGCATACCTTCCGGCTTCATCATCAGATCAGTTCGATGTTACCATTTTCATTAGTACCATTTATTTATAAGTTTTTGCTTCATCATAGTCGGTTAACTATTCGAGATATCTTATACCCGTGACATACTTAGCATTAAGGAGTGCCAGTGGCCATCTGTGGTCTACTTCATCAGTTCTACTTCACCAAATGATACTTTCTGAACGCAAATAATTGCATTGTTGATGAAAATATCAAAATCGCTATATGTATGCCTGTAATATTTGAGGATTTCCCTCGATTTCTCTAGGATCCCATATAAAATGCTGATTTGATGACCATGGGACAACCTGTATAGTATACTTCCTCAAACAAAAGAAGAATTTTCTTTTTTTTGAAGTCGGTTAAAAAGTCACTTGGAATTATTATAATACTTTTAACAGACTTTCCAAAAAAGAGAAGGTTCTATGTTTGACTTTATGTAAGTTTTTTTTCTCCGTCAATTGATTGAAATAGTTTGTTTCCAAATTGGTTTCATTTTAATTTGGTGAAGATCTGATGAAGAACTTCGGAGATATACAATATAACTCTTCAATAAATCTCTCGGGTAGGCAGATATACCTTGGTACATTCTCATTTCAAGCAAATTTATATGTTTAAGCTTTATGATATTCGGGTAATCTATTCTGGCATTATAGGTACCTTACTAAATAATTTGCCTATTAGGTACAACTAAAAAGTGAAATAAAAAAAAACTTTTTACAAAAAAAAATACACATCATCACATCATCAGCCTATTAATGTTCCCACTGCTGAGACACAGGCCTCCTCTCTGTGAGAGGGAATGGGCCATAATCCACCACGCGGGCCCAGTGCGGGTTGGTGGAAAAAAATACTACCGACTTCAAAACAAAAAAACTACAAAGAGAAAAATAGCTTTCTCGGTGTCCATAAACTTAAAAATTGGAACCTACAAACACCAACCAGACAACAACTTTCAAAAAGAAAGTTATTTTTATTTGGAAGTCGCTAGTATTTTTTTAGCAGTTTTTTTTTTTTAATTATGGTATTCAATAATACGTCACACACCTGATTTCATGAATTCATGCAAAAAATTCTTATAATGTACTTATCTTGCATGTGAGGTACTTATCTTTGGGACCCATTATTTAAAAGATGCTGATAGTTGATTTTACGCGACTTATGTCTTTTGTTTGTGAGACTAGGGATGTTTCTAGTAACAACCGCAGAAATAACTTTACCTATTACAATTTTTTTGAGAAATTCTATGAAATTCAAACTTGATTTAAACTTTGTTGATAAAATCAATCCTGTACCTCCGTAAATATTTATTCGCCTACGGAGTCATTCACTGTCTAAATCTACGCAAATGAGGAACTCTATTTTCAAGAAAATGCTTGAAATAATTTCTAAAGTTTTAAGGGTGGGATGAAAATGTAACTGTAAAAAGCAGAATCGCTTATGGTAAAAAAAATAAAGCGGTAACTAGATAACTGTAATTGACTTTATGCTCTATTGATACCATTCCAGTTTGAGTATTTTTTTTTAAGATAATTATTTTTAAATTACCTAGTTACGTAGAATTTATATTTACAAATATCATCTGTACGTAAGTAGGTTTTAACCGGTTGAATGCCTTAGGGCCGATTTCACAAATGAAACTAATCGCGATAAGTTCAACTAAACTCAGTTTATGCAAATACAGCGTTCTGAAAGGTAGTTTCTCAGCGGTCTCAACCAATTAGAACGGTATCCTAGTACAGCACACAGAGACATATTTCAAGAAAATTAAAATATACTGAATGATATTATGTTACAAAATGTATGGATTTGATAGCTTTCAATAGCCATAGCGATGATGCGCCACCTATCGTGAAGAAATGGCAGTTCACTAAGACTGATGTTAATTTTTAACTGTTATTTTATAGAACATTGTATTGAAAATGGTTTACGGCCCATTCCCTCTCACAGAGAGGAGGCCTGTGTCCCAGCAGTGGGAACATTAATAGGTTGATGATGTAGTAGAAGTGCGCAGTGCTGCACACCCTACCCTACACATGCTTCCAAAGGATTATTACCTTATCATTATAAAACTATGTCTCCTAATCTATATACGTAAGTCTATATCTTGATATGTATAATCATCTGATAATGAGTGAGTTTATAAGACAGCAGAGGACAAGGTCTGATCGGCGCCAGTGTTTTTCTTTTTCCTTTAGGATGTATCCGCGCGAGTTTATTAGTTGAAGATACGATCCCCGGTTCAGGCAAGAGATATTAAATAAAAAATGGCCAAGAGCGAGTCGGACTCGCGCACTGAGAATTCCGTACAAACAGCTGCATTCACCAAAATAATTGAATAACATTACTGAAGCTCATAAACTAAGGGCACCGAACATTGCTCTACCGATAAGATACACAGAATTGAAGGACAAAATTAACTTAGCCGTTGGAAAACTGAAGTCCTCATACATCGACATAAGTTACGTTCAGTTTACCAGCTGCAAATAAGTTAGTAATCTTTTTTTTATGTCGGTACAAATTTACGGTTTGTGGATTTTCCCTTTACTTGTGCTGTAAGAAATTGCTTCTTGCCAAATTTAATGATTCTAGGTCAACGGGCCCCTGTAGATTTTGATTCCCTTGAGAGTGTAAAATATGCGTCATTAACGGCTGTATCTCTTGATTGCGTTGATCTAGAAGTTTGATTTTTTCACAACTGTTGCAAATTTGAGTATAAGATATTAATTTCAACTCGATACCGCCACGCGTTCTCGAGATAAAGGGTCTTGAGAGACAGACGGACAGACAGACTGACAACAAAGTAATTCCGGTTTTTCCCTTTGAGGTACGAAACCATAAAAAATGCATTTTTATTTACTTTGAAAAAAAATAATGTTCAATTTAATTATTTCAATAGTTCTTATCGCAATGCCTACAGGGCTTTTGATATTGAATTTCCCGGGCATTATAAATAATGTCGTATTAATAACTTGGTCCATAACATTTTCCTCTTTAAATTTAATGAAATCACAAAAATCAAACTAAAAAGCATGACACTAAAATCATTCTACTTAGGTACTGAACTTAAAAAACACATCACCCTAAATAAGGTTCTGTAGTATCCATTTGGTATTATTTAAGAAAAAAAAATAAGTCCTCACCGCAGTCATTACACTATAACACATTTAATGTTACATTATCTACTAAAGTCGTGGTATTAAATTCCCTAAATCGTTCATCGCTACATATTTTTCCCACAATCCTCACATTTGCCTGTATACTTTAGTCCTTCGTCATTAATTATCTGATAGCTACCTAGGAGTCTGTAGACGAAATTTCGCTTACCTAAAATGTATTACGTGACCTCGAATTAACTTAAAATGTAATATAAATATTGGACGTTTGGTGATCGGCACGGAAATATGCTTGGGACACATAATTGTTAATATGAAAATCATTAAAGCCAAAGAACATTTCCTTTTAATTCCAATAAGCCCAAACAACACGACTAGGATACATTGTTTTGTTACGGAGTGCAAGTGCCTAGCTGCCGGCTTCATCATCAGATCAGTTCGATGGTACCATTTTCATCAGTACCATTTATTATTATGTATTTGCTTATTATTCGAGAAATCTTATACCCATTTCATACTTCCAGTGGCCTTCTGTGGTCTACTTCATCAGTTCCACTTCCCCAAATGATACTTTCTGAGTGCAAAATATTGAATGCTAGCCATGTTATTGAAAATACCAAATAAAATATTTGAGGAGTTCTCTCGATGTCCTTGGGGTCCCATCATCAGATTCTGATTTGGTCACAATGGGACCATCTCAAGAGTTTTAAAAACTCAAAGTGTTTACAAATATAAAAATATAAAAGAGATTTCAGAAACTTTAAAAACCAATTAATTTTATGTAATAGTAAATTAGAAACTAGTACACAAATTTATGATGTTGACATTCAGATTCTTCAAAGGGAGTTATTGAGTAGGGAAAATACAATAAAGAAATATTTTGTAAATATGAATGTAGTCAACAGATGTTAAGTGAGCGCATGCAGGAGGCCTGTGAGTTGGTGGACCTGGTGAAGTATAATGCAGAGAGGTATGAGTCATTGACTAACAACCTCACCTGTAGTTGTGCTGCCGCTCCGCCACCTCTCATTTCACAACATGTTGCTCCTATAACTTTACCCATCGATCATACTGCAACAAATTTGAACCCCTCCAAAAGTAATGTCTTAGTATATTCTGATAGTTTCGGAACAAGTTTTGGATCTTTGTAAAATAACCGTTCTAAACATACAATAGTGAACCATTTTTATCATAAATTGCATTTTAATGAGCTTATTCATAAAATTCAACAGACACCATTGAATAAGCAAACTACTGTAGTTCTTATTTTTAGAAATAGCCTTAGTGTAACAAAAAGGGACATAGTTAATGGTATTGACACCCTACTTAAGTTAAGATTAGGCAATTTGATACAATGTGCATTTTCCTATTCTGACAAGTTACTTGTTCAGGAAAATGAATACATATCTAGTTTAAATAACTTGATGCATATTTTATCTTGTCGTCACAGTGACCGTTTATTGTTTTTTGACACCTACAATTTTGTTAGTGATTTTGTTTTGATTCGGGAACATATGTTTCTTCCCAAAAATAGCCGACATTTATTAGCTACATTGTTAGCTTTTAATATACACGTAGTTATTGATAATTTAACTGAAACTAGGTTTAGTGATTTAACAGTATTATCCAGTTTTTCTGATAATACTACTGTAGACGCTTTAAACTAATAGAGCCGACAAAAGAGAAGACGAATGGTAATATTTTACTATATCATCAAAATATAAATCGCTTCTCCGGCAAAATTTTAGACGTGGAATTGTTGAAATGGATGCTTTTGTGAAACTTGGTTAAAACCAGATAGGATGTTGTTTAATGTAAATAATTTATCAGTTGCCAGCGCGTACAACAGATCCACAGTGGGTGGTGGTACCTTGATACTTTGTAACAGTCATCTGAAATATAAGGAAAGGAAGGATATCACTGCTTACTCTGTTGATCGCTTATGTGAGGTAGCATGTGCAGAGGTCGAGGGGCATACTATCTTGTGTGTTTACAGACCACCAGCATCAAACTTGTCATTGTTTTTAATTTCAATGGAAGAATTATTATTATTTTTGTTTTTGGTGATTTAAAAATGGATCTGTTAGTCAATTCGGTTTATTCCCATCGGCCACCCCCAAGTTGCCACCCCGGTGGCCGATGGGAATGATTTAGTGAAATTTCCTACCTTCCTTTAATCCCATCTGCCACCGGGGTGGGGGATGGCACTAACTACTGGCGTTTGCCGGTTTATTCCCATCTGCCACCTTCATAAGTTTAGTCGGGTGTGGTTGATTCTCATGACCGTAAAACGGGGTGAATAGAAAAAATATCAATTAATTTTTTAAGGTTCATATTTGACTATTTTTTGTTGAAGGATTTTGGTAGAATTTTAAACCATCAACATTTTTCTTTGAGTTGGCAACAATTTTTTGTATTTTTTTTTGCGTTTCTTTAATAATCTCCTCTTGTTCTGTCCTTCTCTACTACTGATTTTGTTCACTCTTCCTTCCATATTAACTAGACCATTCTTCCTTCTATATTCAGTTCATTCTTCTTTGGAATGTGTTTCTTATCTGTACGCACAATTAAAGTATTCGCAAAACGCATTTTGCGTATGGGTTGGATGTCCACCATGTACCGATGGTGCATAGCCGTGCGTCTTGTTAATAAATTACCTTATTAGTATCTTTGTGCATGAAGTCTAAATACATAAAAAATAAATATCAAAATTGACATATAACCAATTTAACCATTTTTTTTTTTTTGACAGATTTCTATAATATGGGAACAAAACCTTGAGTCAGACTTCCAAAAACCAAAATTGAAATAGGTAGGGCAATGCAAGGCGCGCATTTAGTTAGAAATTTAGATGATATTATTAAGTTATCAGGGCCAGCACCTTTAGCTGGATCCAAGTAACAAAGTAAACCGGTCACATCAGGTAGTACATCAGACCCAACAAATTATAGACCTATTTCAGTACTACCTACTTTTAGTAAGATATTTGAGAAATTAATTTTAGAGCAATTGCAAAGATTTTTTTAATAAGCATAAATTATTACATAGCAAACAGTTCGGTTTTACAAGGGGTCGTTCAACTACTGATGCCGGTGTTGAGCTTTTAGGACATATTTATAATGCATGGGAAGATAAGTGCGATGCCCTGGGAATCTTTTGTGATTTGTCCAAGGCATTTGATTGTGTTCTTCATGAAACGCTAATCAGGAAACTCCGCCACTACGGGATCCGGAACAGCGCTCTGGATCTTCTTACTTCTTACTTGATTAATAGGATTCAGACTGTTGACGTTAATGGAAAAAGATCACCCGGATCTATAGTAAAAATGGGAGTCCCGCAGGGCTCGATTCTTTGTCCTTTCTTGTTTCTTATCTATATTAATGACTTGCCTTACCTCATAAAGGATAACCATGACATAGTGTTGTTTGCAGATGATACTTCACTTTTGTTTAAACTTAAACGGCAGCAGCTGGTTACTGACGAAGTAAATAGCGCGATCTCAAAAGTAGTTCACTGGTTCAATGTTAACAATTTACTCCTTAATGAAAAAAAAACCAAATGCATTAAGTTTACCCTACCTCACGTTAGGCAGGTGAAAACTGATGTGTTGATAAGGGGCGAAGAATTGAATCCTGAGAATAGCACAGTATTTTTAGGCTTAACTTTGGATGCTAAGCTTCAGTGGGGCCCACATATAGATAAATTGTCGAAGAAGCTAAGCTCCGCAGCATATGCTGTTAGAAAAATTCGTAATTTAACTGACATAGAGACTGCCCGTTTAGTATACTTTAGCTATTTTCATAGTGTAATGTCGTACGGTATTCTGTTGTGGGGAAATGCCGCCGACATCCAGAATATCTTTGTTTTGCAGAAAAGAGCTGTTCGATCAATATATAAATTAAGCCCGAGGCACTCTCTCAGAGAGAAATTTAAGGAGATTAATGTAATGACTGTGCCCGCTCAGTATATTTATGAAAATCTTTTATATGCTCATACAAATATAAAACTGTTTAAAAAATACAGTGATATCCATAACATAAATACTAGGAACAAACACAAATTTGTAGTACCTACAACAAGGCTCAAGAAGATAGGTGGCTCGTTTAGATGTCAATGTGTACGCTTTTATAATAAGCTTCCAAGCCACGTACAAGATCTAAGTCTTAATAAATTCAAATCATTCATTAAACGTAAGTTGTGTCAGAAAGCGTTTTATACTATTAAAGATTACGTTGAGGACAAAAAGGCTTGGGATTGAGCTGCTCCAATTAATTTTGATTTTTTATATTTTGCACCGTGAATTTTGTTTTTGTTTTTAATTTTGTTATTTTTTTTGTTTTCTTGCAATGACAAGAATATTTACTTTTTAAAGTATTATATTATTTTATTTTTATTATTGTGAATGTGAAGATTATGTGGATTTTTGTTTTTTATTATAACTTAGTTAGTTTTTACTCATGGTCTGGCAGTTTGAGTAGTTTATGCGGCCTACCCGAATGTCCTTTCTTTGGTATTGTTCGTCGAATCGTTGAGCTCCGTAAATTCTGAGTTGAGCTGCTCGATTATTGACAAATGCGTGCACTGACTGGACAGGTCCACTCAATCTGGCTGGTTCTTTCCTCAAAAGACCATTTCAGACATATGTCTACATGGTCTTCACATGATATAACCAAGTTTTTGTCAAGACTTCAAAAGAGACTGTGACCTCTGAGTTTGTTTCGGCCTTTCTTCTCAGAGTAGTCAGATAGGAAACGCCGACCTCATCTAGTTTTACAAAATATGATCGACATGTAAAAGTGTTTGTACAAACCAACTTACAGAAATAAAATCATTTATCATTTATCATTTATCACAGCATCAACATTCACTTTTATGTGACAAATGTCATGAGAATCGCCCACCACCCCGGTGGCAGATGGGAATAAAGGAAGGTGGCAGATTTCACTAAATAAGTCCCATCGGTCGGGTGGCAAACGCCACTAGTTAGTGCCATCCGCCACCCCGGTGGCAGATGGGAATAAAGGAAGGTAGGAAATTTCACTAAATCATTCCCATCGGCCACCGGGGTGGCAACTGAGGGGTGGCCGATGGGAATAAACCGTCAATTCACCTGAAAAATGTAAGCTCATTTCATTGTCCAAATCATTCAACTTAAAATATTTATTTAATGAACCAACAAGAATAACAGCAACTTCAGCTTCGTGCATAGATAATGTATTCACTAATTGTAAAGTAAAAGATTCGTTTGTAATTAGTGACGTTAGGTCAGACCATACTGGTCAATTAGTATCTTTTGAGTCGGATATAAAATTAAACCTAGTTACATCAATTCGATTAAGACCTCTCACTAAAAATAAATTAAATTCTTTTAATAATAAAGTTTTTAGTAAACTTTGTAACGCCAGTTTAGATTCAAAAGACCCCAATATAAATTAGGGCACGTTGTTTTCTACAATTTGCCATGAATTCAATAAAACGTGTCCTGTAAAAACCGTAAAAGTCAACAATTCCAAATCAAAATTTAGTGAATGGGCCACTGTGGGCATAATGTGGCCGAGATATCTTGTATAATTTATATTACGAAAAATCTTTGACTTCCGATAAAGTTTTTCACACATATGTTAGAATCTATTCCAAAATATTTAAAAGAGTCTGCGCTCAAGCAAAATCTAAAATAATAATTAACAAAATTGGTGTTACAAATAATAAAATAAAAACTGTGTGGCAATTAATTAATAGAGAAACTGGAAAGACACAACAACGCGATCAGAATGAGTTGTCTTTGAAAATAAATAATCAAACCATTTCTGATAAGCAAGAAGGCATTAGAAAAGTTCTTTACCAACATTCCGTTAGAGGTTACGAAGTCTCTTCCCTCCTCATCTAAATTAGCTGAAGCTCTTCTTAAAGAAAACTTAACCAAAGACATACCGACCTTTAAATTTAAAACAATATGTATTGATACAATTAAAAAAGTGTTCAAAAGTCTCAATATAAAAAATACTGAAGACTTATGGAGGATATCCGTTAGGGTTCTTGAAGATATTATTGACTCAATTGCTCCTGTCCTAACAGGCATATTCAATCAATGTTTGGACAGCGGCACGTTTCCTGACTTAATGAAACACATCAAAGTAGTACCAATTTTCAAATCAGGTTGTAAGAGTGATCCCTCTAATTATAGACCTATATCCGTGCTTCCAGCATTGAGTTAAATCTATGAAAAAATCATGCTGGATCAGATGTTGTCTCACTTCAATTCAAATGGGATCCTGCATAGTCAGCAGTTTGGTTTCACGAAAGGTAGGTCAACAACGGACGCGGGAGTAAAACTCATCAGTCACATTTTGGAATCTTGGGAGAAGTCCCAGGATGCCATTGGCATTTTCTGTGATCTCTCAAAAGTGTTCGACTGCGTCGACCACAACACACTGATCTGTAAATTACACCACTACGGAATTCGAGGACAAGCTGCTGATCTTGTGCTTTCATATTTATCAAACAGACAGCAAAAAGTGAATGTTAATGGGGTGACGTCCTCCGGGTCTCTAGTCAAGATGGGCGTGCCCCAAGGTTCAATTCTCGGCCCTTTCCTTTTTCTTGTTTACATTAATGATCTCCCTTTTATGATGGCCAAATTATCGGATATAATTCTATTTGCTGATGATACTTCGCTAATTTTTAAAATAGATAGGAAAGATACGGATGTCTTACATGTCAACGAAAGTCTTATTATTCTCACAAAATGGTTCGCAGCTAACAATCTTTTACTGAATGCGACAAAACACTAAATGTCTTAAGTTCTCTTTACCAAATGTACCACAACGTGACCTAAATTTAAATCTTGAAGGCAAAAGTCTTGAAGTTATAGCTGAAACTGTATTCTTAGGGATACACGCGTGGGACGCGTGGGACACGGGTGGGACGCGCCCCACTGCAGTTTTGAATCGATAGTAATCGATTCAAAACTGCAGTGGGGCGCGCACATTAGAACTCTTTCCGGTAGGTTAAGTTCAGCTGCATATGCAGTAAGGAAAATAAGGCAGTAAACCGATGTAGCCATAGCTAGGTTAGTATATTATGCTTATTTCCATAGTATTATGTCTTATGGCATTCTGCTGTGGGGATCAGCAGCAGATGTTGACTCAATTTTCATCTTACAAAAGAGGGCAATCCGCGCGATCTAGAAAAATGGGTTCGCGTGAGTCCCTCAGAGATTTTTTTTAAGAAATCGATATACTGACTCTACCTTCACTTTATATTTTGGCATGTATTTTGTATGTCCGCAAAAATCGAGGGCTTTTCAAAACTAGACGCGACTAACATGATTTAAATACACGCAGTAAGCACGAAATTGTAATACCCAAATTCAGATTAACAAAAACTAGCAAGTCTTTTCATATAAACAGTATACGCTTTTATAACAAGTTGCCAAAGTCAGTTATAGAACTGACCGATGGAAAGTTCAAAAACTACATCAAACGTGTCCTTATTAAAAAAGCATATTATAAAATCAAGGACTACGTTGAAGATAAAAATTTTAGCTTTAGCTCCTTCTGCGCATGCGGCTTCCCTGGTAACTCATAAACGGCACAAATATGTGGTTGTCTCTAACTATTCTCAATCTCATTAATTCTTTGTTTTTTTTCCTTCTTTTAATTATTCTTTTTACAATGGTTTTCAATCATCTTCATAGCCCTTTGCTAAGAATAGTTACAGCACTGATAACAATATTTGTGCCACATGTTAGATTTAATCCTTTTTTATTTTACTTTTGTATAGATTCCTTTACCGATTGTTTTGTAAATGTGTGAACATTGTAGGCCTTCTAGATGCTTGTTAACATTTGTTAACTTTTTAACTCGTTGTATTTTCTTTTGTTTAAATAATATGTAATCTTTTTTTTTTGTTTTTCTCACGACTTATTGTCGGGCCTACGTTGTCCCCACATATCTAAGTACTAATGCTGTAACAAGGAAATATTGTAAAACCAACCCATTTTTTAAAAGAGTAACCATGGAGTTTCTTGCCGGTTCTTCTCCATAGGAAACGATCAACCCGAACCGTGCACCTTTTGTCGACGTTTTATAAGTGCCCATGTAGGCCTATATGAAATAAAAAAATGATTTTGATTTTGAGTATACCATTTCAAAAAAAAAAAAAATTTTTAAATCCGTCTGTATATGACGGAGTTATGCCCTAAAACACATAAAAAATATATACAGAAACATCCGAATTGCGAATCCACGTTATCTTGCAAAAATACAGTATAATGATGACCAAGGTGTATAAATTTTTTTGAAAACAAAACAAACTGTCAAAGAAAAACTCGTTTTTTTAAAATAAGTATATCTAATGAACATAAGTTGGTATATAAAGAAAAACATCATTATTCAAACCAAACAATACTAACGATGATGATGCGCACTGAAGAGCATTGTAAGAAAGAGCTTTAAAAAAATGGCGAAGTTTCACGCAAACATTAATTGGCTTTTGATTAGGTACTAAGTATCTGTGCGCTTCCAATGAGTAGACATTGCTTGTAGGCAGGTTCATACGCTACTTGTTTTTGGAATGCCAGTATACAGATGATGACATACAAAATGGTTGTGAACAAAACGAGAACGTTTCATTAGATTATATTCGTATAGGTTTGTTCTCTTTAGAATAGTAAAAAAAACTTTTTCTAAAATCATCACATAAAACGATTCGGCGCCCGATATTAGCTAAATAGCTACTGACATTCTAATCATAAAATACACGTTACTACTAACACCGCAATGATTTATCCATAGATTAGAACGACTATAGGAAGTATAGTAAATAATTGTTGACGTGTAGTTTGAGTCCTGCTGGAATACTGGCGGTTTTCAAGTCCAGGCCCTCCAACTCGTTTCAACGAGACCCTATGAACTTCGGCTTCTGGCTTCACTATGCTTTGGAGTAGCAGAGTATCCATCGCCGCATATGCTTCGTGAACCACTTTCTATAAGAGAAAAAACGTTAACATTAAAAGCGCTTTAAAAATGAACAGAGTTCTGTCCACTACGAAAACTACAGGCAGACTTTTTATTAATTGGCGTTTTCACTTTCGGGGGATGCAAGCTAATTAACTCCAAGTCATGCATGAATGTACATAAGACATTCAAATCACTTTTAATAAAGGATCAACCCTAAAATAAGCAAACAAATCATCTGTTCAGTACATTAATTATATTTGCATAGCAAACAACACTAAAGTGGTAAACCTAGCTAGACGAAAAAATATAATCAAGCCGTGGATTATACAAGGCCTTCTGCATTGCATGAGAAATAGAGATGGCCTTCATCTAAAATGTAAACTCTGTCCAGACAAATTTCTGCAATAATCTTTAAAAAAAAAACTTTTTAACAAAAAATCAAACCGACTTCCAAAACAAAAAACTACAAAGCTAAAAATAAATTTCTTTTCCGAAGTCGGTGTCGAAAAACGGAAAACAATGGGTACAATAGACACCGACTTCGGAACAGAAATATATTTTTAGCTTTGTAGTTTTTTGTTCTGGAAGTCGTTGGTTTGATTTTTTGTTAAAAAGTTTTTATTTTTCTCTTTTTAGTTTTGGTAGGTAGAGGAGTTTTTAGGTTTGGTAAGAATCTATGCTTTGTGCACACTTAACGTGCAAGGATAGGTATGACTAGCCATTATTCGATGCTTCTTAAGTTTTTGCGTGGGCAGTATAGGTAGGTATCTACAGAAACAAATAAGTTAAAAATATACCTCTGTGATAAAATTGGATTTGTAAGTAGAATCCGCGTGACGGAACATCATAATAGTATATGTGTTGTCGACACCCAAGTGGCCATCCACCCAGTCTTCGATACCCCCAGCGTATAATTCTGAAATGGAAATTTAAATCAGTTTGATAGAAAGCTTTTAAATCAAAATCAATCAGAATCAAACAAAATATCGAATCGAATTACAATACACATTAAATTTAAAAAATGTCAATAATAATAAAAAAAAATAGTCAATGAGAGGATCACAATAATTATGTCAGTCAGAGTAACAGTATAATAATAATAATAAGTTCATTTATTTTCTCTCACAATGGTTTTAGAACAAATCAGTTTTAAAATGTATAAATTCACATTGTGAGAGCTGGTGCCTGATGTAGGTCTAGTTAAAACCTGTTACACTGTTACAGGTCACCAGGCCCCACTTAGTGGCCTCATGCAAATTAAAAGGCAGGTACCAAGTATTTCCACTAAAAACAAATAACACAAAAAAAAAACATGAAAAGGAAAATAAAAGTAACAACAAAATCAGTTAAAGGGAATGGTGGTGAATGTGTATGTCAATTGTGGTAAATTTGTAGGTGAATTATGGTGAATGTGCAAGTGAAACGTAGCTGAATTGTGGCAATTGAGTGGGTGTATTGTGGTTAAGGTGTAGGTGAATGTGTTGGTGTAGGTGAATGTGTTGGTGTAGGTGAATGTGTTGGTGTAGGTGAATGTGTTGGTGTAGATGAATTGTGGTAAATGCGCTTAAAATTTAAATCAGGAATTATGGAACCATAAGAGCATACAATATCGAATTTCGCAACAAGGACGTAGAGCGGTGATGGAATTTATTTAATTATCTGAAGCAGTTTCTCCGTGTCATCATAGCAAAGGGTTTTCAAGTATTCAGTCACTTTTTTCTTACATCTGGGCTTAGGTAAAGGATAACTGCTTAGGTAAAGGACTGCTGTTAATAACATTATAAAGATAATCCCCCAGGTAAACGAAAAACTTGCGGGCTAGGCTTGAACGGAAAGATTCTGTTCTGCACACAGTACCCTTTCTTCGTTTGTCTTTCAATAAATCCGAATCATAGACCAGCTGCGAGTGCTTTTTGAGGACTGTGTGCAAAACAAAAGTTTGTCTTATAGACAGAACCCCCCACCTCCTGTACAAGTCGACTGTAGAAAAGCGAAAGGGAAGACCCGCAGCAACCTTAAGTATGGCACGTTGAGCTCTTTCGGCCTCTATCAAGTGCGTTTTAGCAGCACCTCCCCAGGATATGATGCAGTACTCTATAAGCGATTGGCACAAGGCGTAATAGACCATCTTGATGGTACGAAGGTCAGCTACATGTTTTAGACTCTTAAAGATGTAGATGAGTTTGCGCAATCTCGTTACCAGGACGTTTATATGCGGTTTGAAGCTGAGGAATTGGTCTAATATAACTCCAAGATATTTAATGTGATCGGTTCTTTGGAGAGGAGGACATGCACATGGTTGGTATGTTGACCAGCACGTATGGGCCATTAAAGAAAGTGAATGTGGGGGTAGCGCGTTCGATCGATGTGCAAATACAATATATTTAGTTTTTGTGACTTTGAGAGTAAGCAGATTACTCTGTAAACAATCAACAACCCTGTTGAGCCCCTGTTGAGCCACATCAAAGACCTCATTCCAGCCATCACCACTAAAAAAGAGGGCCGTGTCATCAGCAAATGTAAGAAATTGACCATTTATGAGGTGAAGTTGACAGAGGTCATTGATATAGATCAGGAAGAGGGTCGGGCCAAGAATACTGCCCTGAGGCACTCCAAAAGTCACAGGCAGTTCGTTACTCACCCTGCCATCAACTCTGACTTGCTGTTTACGGTTTGACAGGTAGACCTGAAATAATTTCAAGGGAAGACCTCGTACTCCCATTTTTTCCAATTTGCTCAATAAGTGTGGGACAGAAACAGTGTCAAAGGCTTTTGCCAAATCCAGGAACACCGCGAGACATTTTGCTCCGCCATCCAACGAGGTTATGACCGAGCTAACCAATTCGTGTACCGCGTCATTGGTAGATTTGCCCTGCCGAAACCCAAACTGGGAAGACGAAAGAAGACTGTTAGCCTCGAGGAACCTGATCAACCGGTTATTCATCAGGTGCTCCAAAATTTTCGAGAGCGTTGGAAGAATAGAAATAGGTCTAAAGTTGTTGACACTGTCCCTGCCACCACCCTTATGTATGGGTTTTATTACTGCGGATTTGAAGGCCTGAGGAAATTTCCCTGTTGACTTGGCGAGGTTACAGATGTGGGTAATAGCAGGGGCGAGAACGAGAGCATATCGCTTCAGTAACCGGCCCGGGATCTGGTCAACCCCAACAGCACAGCCATCTCTTAATCCTTCAATGAGTTGTAGGACCTCAAGGTCGTCCGTAGGAAGCATGACCAAGGAATGAAGAGAAGCGGTGTCCGCGAGGTCACCAGATTTATCTCTGAGAGTGAATGAATGAGAACTGATTTGCTCGGCCAGGTTGCGTCCTACGCTAGCAAAGAAATGATTGACCTCATTGATGCTCCTCTCCGGGTTCACATTTGAGATGAGACAGGAGGCTCTGTAGCCCTGTTTGAGCCACTAATCTGTTTAACTACCTCCCATAGTTTCTTCTTGTTGCCTCTGGCGTTCTCAATCTTTTGTTTTTCATAGCTTCTTTTAGCTTTCTTCAGAAGCGAAGAACAAAAGTTTCTGTAGCGCTTGTATGATGTCTGGAGAATTTCATTATTTGGGTCCCTTTTCAGCTTTTATACAGATTATCCCTGTTACGCATGCACTTTAAAAGCCCTCTTGTAATCCACGGCTTACTTATTAGTTTCCTTCTTGGTATTTTTACTGCTTTGGAGTTCTCTTTTATAGCTTTTGACAGATAGCTTACTAGCAAATCTGTTGCCTCATTTACATCACTACAATTTAAGATAGTTTGAAAGTCTGTCTCACGCAGGGCAATGTCTAGTTTATCATAATCAATACGGTGACTTATTTTGTTTGAATATTCCAGCTGAGACTTGTGTGCAAGATCAAGGCTAATGGCCACACTCTCGTGATCCGTGATTGAAGATTCCACCACAATGCAGGTAGCCCTAAGTCTGGTCCTAACCATAATATGATCCAGGCACGTCTTGCCGTGGGTTGGGAGAACATGACCTGGCAGCATGCAGTGACCAGCTAGGGCATTAAGATATTCGTGAGACCGTTTATCTGGGCTGTTTATCACTATATCAATATTAATGTCACCACAGAGTATTATGTTTTTGTAGCTACTTAAGGACGTGAGGAGTACATCAATTGAGTTAGTGAAATTGCTAGTGTTATGTTGGCCCGGAGGACGGTATATCCCCAGGATACAGGTATCTGAATTTAATTTCAGTAATAGACAGTTTCCGTCACTAATTTGTGGTTCTTCAATTGACACTTTGAGTTGTTTTTTGTAAAAAATAACGACTCCTTCGTTTTGTGTCGTGTGCAAAGTGGTTGAGGCGTAGCTGTAACTATCAAGGATGGGTATATCCTTGGCTGAGCGTAACCAACATTCAGATAGAACCAACACGGCCCATGCTACATTGGACCTGTGGAGAAGTGTAATGAAGTTTGGCATATTGCATGAAATACTTCGTATACTAGTATGTCAATCAGTTAGCGAATAATCACTAAGAAAATCGTCAATCGTGTAATACGTTTTCATAATCAACAGTTCTTTAAGGGCCCTTTTAAATTTTAATGTAGTCATATTTTTATAATATTTGGTACTCTATTATATACGAGTGGGACAATACCAAAAAAACTTTTTTTCATTAGTGCGGTTTTACATTTTACTTGACATAGTTGATTCATATATTGAGTCCGAGTTGGATTTTTTCTGACCTCTGATAGTTTTTTAAATAAATGAGGATTAGATTTCACAAACCAAGCCGTTTCCATTATATATAAACAAGGCAGAGTTAAAAAAATTAACGATTTAAAATAGGGAACACATCTATCAGTAGTCTTAAGACCGCACATTGACCTGATGCATCGCTTCTGCAGCCTAAATACCAGCTCCCTATCAGTGGACTGCCCTCAGAAAATAATGCCATACCGCAAAAAAGAGGCAACCAGTCCATGGTACGCCGTAAGAAGAGCCTGACTGTTGACTTTCTTTGAGAGTTGAAAAAGAGCATAAGCAGATTTGCTGAGTTTCTTGCATAGTTCTTCAACATGAGGTTTCTATGCAAGTTGGCTATCAATTGTAATGCCTAAATGATCTTAGCCTTATTAGCTTCTTCAATATCACAGCCCTCGTAGGAAATGCTAACATTTGGGTTTTCACGGCGTTTATAAAAATACATGACTTTTGTTTTGTTCAGGTTTATAACCAAATTATTATTATTTAACCAATGTATAATGTCACCCAAGCAAGAATTAATGTCATTATTATAATTATTTGAATTAGTTTATTTTATTACTGTCTGTCTGCTGTACTGTCATCTGCAAAAAGAACCATTTTGTTGGTTGTTGCTTTCGGGACATCATTTATATATGTCAAAAAAAGTGGCGGACCCAATACGCTACCTTGTGGGACGCCAAATTGTACATGTCTTGGTTTTGATATATACATAGTTTCTAATTTAGTTTTAGGACATATCCTAGTAATTTCCGTGCATTGAAGCCATGCTAGCAAGCTCAGGTATGATTTTATTAACTTTAAGATGTGGGAACATCTCTTATACCATAACTATTTAATTTGTGCAACAGAATCTTATGATCTACATAGTCGAAAGCCTTTGTCATGTCAGTGTAAATTGCACAGAATGGCTTTCTTTTATCGACAGACGGCATGATGTTAGCTAGCAAGTCAAATAGTGCCATATTTATCGTAGTGTTCTTACGGAAACCCTTTTGTTCTGTGCAAAATAATTCATAATTTTCGAAGTAGGCATATAAAAAGTCATAGATAACCTTCACGAAATTTTTTGTAATGGGTCTATAATTCTTAAAATTATCATCTTTTTTTATACAGGGGTTTTATTATTACTTTTTTGAGTTTGCTCGAGAAAATGCCATCAACTTTTTTTTTTTTTTTTTATTTGTTTATTCAATGATATTTTAATACAGAGGTGTTACTTAATTCTAAACTCGCCAAACTTTTACGTTTGATGGCGAGAGACTATGCACAACTATGCACATATGAACTAATGGAGGTGCTACTAGTTCTTTGGTAAATTTCAATACTTTTGTGGAGACTCCATCGTATCCAACAGTATTTGTGTTTTTAAGGCTGCAGATTATTTGTATTATATCGTCAATTGTTACAGGTTGCATGAACAGTGAATTTAAAGGTTGGTTGTTTATATTTGTATTATTTAATGTGATGTCAGCTTTAACATTATTCTCAATTTTGTCAATAAAGTAAATAAAAAAATAATAATATATAAATAAATAATTAAAATTAAATTCGTTTGCAATGTCCACAGGGTCTGTAAATATTAGATTATTTCTTTTCACGCATATTATAGGCTCCAATGGCAGTGAAAATTTTGATTTATTTATAATTTGCCAGGTAGCTTTTGATTTGTTTTGAGCGGTATTTATGAAATTATTATTCTGTGCTTTTTGGCTTACTGTCAAGCATATGAATTAGTTAAGAATTTACACATAACTATATAACATAACATAATATATTGGAAATAACATATTAGGGCCCAAAGTATGAAATTGACGATTTGTACTGAAAAATTGAAATTAGTTTTTTTTTTAATTAACATATTTATTTAATCAAAATAATTACCATTATTATCTATACATTGCTGCCATCTAATAGGAAGGTCATTTATGCCTTTGCGATAGAACTCTGGTGATCTAGATTCGACAAACTGTGTAAAAGCATTTTGTACTGCCTCGTGAGAAGAAAACTTTTTATCACGTAGAAAATTGTCCAAAACACGAAAAATTGGGAGTCCGTTGGAGCAAGGTCTGGCATATACGGAGGTTGACGAATGGTTTCTAATTGCAGTTCCTGTAGAGTTAAAGCGGCTTCTCGTGCTGTATGAGGTCCCGCGTTATCATGGAGCAATAATGGTGAAGACCGATTCATGAGTCGAGGCTGTTTCACTGCTAGTTTTGCTATCATTGTTCGGAGTTCGGCACAGTAGACATCTGCCGTTATTGCTTGACCATATTGGAGAAAGCTATAGTGAATAACACCATGCTGAGACCACCAAACAGTTACTGTTAGCTCGTGGGTGAAATTATGAGTGGACTGTATGAAAAGGCGGTTGGTTTTTAAAGCCGTTATATTTTAACTACATTAAACTGTTCCGGACAAACAATTGAAATTAGGAAGAGGTGTCGACTGTCGCGGTGGAGTCCGTGGTAGCGAGTGTCCGCCGAGCCGTTACCTTTTTATTGGTAAGCTTTGCTTTAGGACACTGTTGCGGCGTTTTAACTGGGGTCAGCCATTGTATTTTTCGCTTATGGTTATCGTAAAGAATCCACTTTTCACCACATGTCACAATTCGATCCAATATTCCTTTATTTCTGTATCAATTCAACAAGGCAACACAAGTTTCAACACGTGTTTCTTTCTGCAGATTAGTCAAATCATGTGCACCCATTTATGTTTTTGTTTTTTGTTTTATTGATTTGACGCAGATGAGTCAATATTGTTGGTAAGGTAACGTTAAACCATACCGCTAATTCCTGGGTAGTTTGGCTCGGATCGGCTTCCACCATCTCTTTCAATTGATTGTTATTCACCTGTGTGGGCGATCTTCCACGTGGTTCGTGCTTCAAATCAAAGTTTCTATCACGAAAGCGTTTAAACCAAAACCGCACGGTGCGTTCATTAGCAGTCCCCTCTCCAAACGCAACATTGATATTGCGAGCTGTTTCTGTCGCGTAAGTTCCGCGTCGGTTCTCGTATTAAAAAAAAATCACTCGGGTTTTCGAAGTGTCCATCTTTCTTGTCTAAGCTGATTAAAAAAAACAACTGAAAGTCGATAATTGAATGTTGCACATTTTTTAAAAGAAAAACTTCATAGGTACCATGTGAAAAAAGTTTCACTCAAAAATCTCAAACCATGAAGGTTCTATGTCAATTGAAAGTACATATTACAATAAAACGGCATTTTCGTACTTTAACCCCTATTATTAAACCCTATCTCCATAACGTAATGCATACATCCCCATCAAGATAAACAGAAGAAGCGCATAATCGTTCAACTCACTTAAGAACTCGGAGGTCTGTCCGGCCACGTACGGCCGATTGCTGATGCTGGAGGCAGCCGCGGCCGCCCTCAGGGCACGTTGTCTCTGTAAAGTTTAACACCACATAATAAACGAAAGACTAACACCCATATTTATAAAAATCTCGACGTTACATAGCAATAGATTACTTATTTATTTTATTTTTAGCCTGTTGTGTCCCTTTGCAGGGCAAAGGCCTCCCTTTCTTCCTTCCAAACCTCCCGGTTAAGGGCAATTGTGGAATAATCCTGTCGATAGCCATCAAGCTCGTCCCACAATCTTTGCCTGGATCTGCCGCGACGCCGCCGTACATTTTCCGGGACTAACACTCTGATTGCTTTATTTTATTTTATTTATTTGGGGAAAACAAACAGTGACACATTACATTTTACAACTTACTATTACTACAATTACGACCAAATGTGCAACCAACTACATTTCCCACGGAATACATATTAAACGGAAGAAAAAAAATTGCATGCGATTTAAATTAAAACCTTACAATAGTCAAAATAATACAAAAAAAAACATCATCTAAATTAAAACATTAAAAACATTTAAAATCAATATAAAAACTTAAAAATCAAATTAAGAACAATATGAAAAAAAAAGCTTCAGCTCATGAACCGTTCGATATGCGGCAGACGTGTCTGGCCCAGTCCCATTTTAAATTGGCTGCTTTTGCTTTCTTTATAGAAATTAAAATTGGAATCTGCTAATCAGTTGCTAAACAGCTCAGAAATATTTATAAATAATGCCCTACTTTAAGTGACGAATTTAACAGAGTTTCCGCTTGTTATTAATAGCCTTGGTTTAACCTTTGATTATACAGATACTAATCATTGATCAAATATAGACCGTAAGTAAACGTATCCCAGAGACAAATAAAGGTCTCGTGGGACTTAATTGTCAACCCATACCAAGGTCCAAAAAGTTAATAAAGCACTGCTGAAGGTTTCTGAAGGTGCTGAAGACTCAGGCGACTGCGGGTCGCCAGACCAGTCTCCCAATGATGGCATCCTGTCAGAGCGTGTCTGTGGGTTGCCAGCGTGGAACCTCATATGACTTTCTTCTCCTCTCCTATCTTCACTTTCAACCATGGCAATAAGGAAAAAAATAAAAAAAGCTGTACATCAGCAGCACTCACTGTCACATAAGATGCACCTCTCTAATATCAGACACTTCACTCAAACCTTGAAGCAGTCCACCAGCATCTGGAGACTGACAAACCAGCGCATTTGTTCCTTTCGGAGACGCAAATCAGATGTGCGTCAGTTGTGGCGTACCTTTCTTACCCAGGGTTTACCCTGGAGCACAAGTTCAAGCCACGCGCGGGTGTTTTTGCATGTACGCCCGTGACGGCATCTGTTATCGGCGTCGCCGAAACCTTGAAGACTCTCGTTACTCAGCGCTCTGGGCCTTGGTGGACACAGGTCTGGATAATATTATATATGCTTGTGTCTACCGGTGCGGTCGTCGCACAGCGGAGATCAGGGGACAACCGGGCTTACACAATACCTTAGTGAAGCGGCTGATAAGGCTCAGCAACGTTACCCTTCCGCCCAACTGGTGATACTGGGAGACTTAAATGCCCACCACCAGGAGTGGGTCTCCTCGAACCAGTACACTGACCATGCTGGGCGAGAGATGCGAAAACTTGCGCTAGAGTTAAATCTCACTCAGCTGGTCCAGGGGACAACGAGGGTGTCGGATGTTGATACGCATGCGGCTAATTACTTGGACCTTCTGCTAACCACAGACCTAAATCTTACTCGGTGGTGTCGGTATCTCCACCTTTGGGTAGTCCCGACCACTGTCTGTTGAAGTCTATATCCGTCTGCTCCCCGCCCGCCTGAATCCGGCTTGTGCACGCCACGGAGAAAGATCACTTTCTCCTGATGGTTGCGAGACGAGTATCTCGGACATTCGCATCCATTTAAAGGACGTCCGTACGCTGCACAAACTTGACGTGAACAAAGCTAGTGGCCCCGACGGGATACCGGTAATTATTCTGAGACGCCTCAACTGTCCCCGATTCTGACACGCCTGTTTCGCCTTTCATATGAGACTGGCAAAGTACCGAATGCTTGGCAGCAAGCTAACGTTCAGCCCGTGCCCATGTAGGGCATTCGGGCTGACCTGCAGCCTAATTGTGTAAGTAAATTCGGCAACGGAAACAATCTGTTTCTTTCCCAAAAACACACACATACACAAAAAAGTTGAATCTTTATTCAACTTTTTTGTGTATGTGTGTGTTGCTAAGCAGGTCATCCGCATGAGGCACTGGTCGAGTCAAAGCTCCAGCGAGCCTTAAACATCGTCGCCGAGCTGCCAGCTTGTTGGTTTTTTATCGGTTGCATTTTGGGGAGTGTGCGATGGAATTTCATTTCATCATTCCCGTTTTATCATCGAACTACAAGACGTACGGCGATGCGCCATCAGTACATGGTGGAAATCCCACCGACACGCACTAAACGTTTTGGAAATACTTTCATTATGTGACAGCTAAGGAGTGGAATGCCCTGCCACAGTCTGTGTTTTCCGATAGATCCAATCTCGGGGTCTTTAAATCAAGGGTGGATAGGTTACTTCTAGGCAAGCGTGCTACACCGTCGGCAAAATCATCGTTTACCATCAGGGGAAATAGTGGTAAAGCGTGGTGGCAGTAATAAAAAAAAGGTTTACCGTAGAAGTACCACGGTGGTAGAAGATATTTGAAAGTCTACTGGTACATACAACTAATAGCTATGCCATTTGCCTGCTATTGACATTTTTTTAACTGCTTGACTTTATTTATTTCAACTTTTTACTATGATTTTATTAATTGTTTTTTTACTTTCTTTTAATGTTTTCATAAATTGTATTTTGACTGTTTTTACCCTATTTTATATAATTACAGCTTCAATATTATTTTAAGTAAAATTTGACTTATTCTATTTTATTTTTCACAATGTTTTTTATTGATGTAAGGCTTTTATTGTTTATTATTTAAATTTTGCATAGCAATTTATGGGCGGAATGTATGACTCAACTGTTCTCACAACCCAAGATCATATTTGGCAAATAAATGATCGGATGTTATATGATTTGCCATACTTAATAGCTAAATGCGCACTTAAATAAGAAAAGATTGTTCGGCAAAAGATGCAATAAAAGCTACATAGTCAAAAGATACTAACAAAAATATGATCGAGGGCACGCCTCTTCTTCGTGTGCGAATGCGGATACATGACACCCTGTAAAGACAACAGATTTTTTAAAAAGTGAACAGAATAATGTTTAATTAATGGTACACTAGAAAACAGATACTTTAAAATAACCTCAACTGAAACATGTCTACTGTTAGACATAACAATATTAGGTCCCCCTTGGATGGACTGAACGAGAGGAGAAGAATTTAGGGCTGTCAGTGTACAAAATATCAAAAATAATATTACTCAGAGTTAATAACAATACAATACATACATACAATATAACGTAATATAGTAATACAAATATCAAATATATAACAGAGCAAGGAGAACAACAAAAAATATAGTGAACACCATTTTCTTAAACGTTGGTTTGTTGTTGGTTTTTCTTAAGTGTTTGGTTTGTTAGTTTGTAAAAGATGTCTTTGGAAGTGATGAACCGACTACAAAATTTATTTCACTGAATGAAAGCGTAAGCTTAAGGGCTTATTCCGAATTTTTTAACGTACTTTATTGTGATAACGTAAACGATCTCTTAATTCAATTTGTATACAAAAAAGAGATGTCTCCTTGATGTCACCAGACGGCGCCTATCCAGTTTCAATACACAAATTGACGTCTACGTTAACGCGATCCAGTCTGAGTAATAACTCGCACTAAGCCCTCTTGTTCTTGCAACAAGAGCGGAGTCGCGCAAAAAAAGCTATTCTATTACTAACTATAATCAAAATAATAATAAATAAATCATTATTACAAGGAACATTTTAAAATAAAAGGAGATAAAACGCGAAAGTTTATGAGGATGGATGGATGTTTCTTACTCTTTCATGTAAGAACTACTGAACGTATTTGGATGAAATTAGGCACACAGATAGTTTATAACTGGGATTAACAGTCCTGGATTAGTACATAGAATACTTATCAGCTCGGGCAAATGTTCCCTTGGGATAATTTTCAATTTTCGCAAAGATGAAGTTAGCTAGTCTTAAATAATTATTTTGACCAAATCAAATGTAAACACTTAAACTGACGAAGGATTGCTTTGGCATTCTTTTGCAGAATATAAACAACTGTTATTACATTAGAGTGAGGCTTACCAGAATATCTCCTTCTTTGAAAGCTAAGAAAGTGTAAAGCGACGTGTGCTGTTCCTGCATGAATTGGGCGTACTGCGAGTTCGAGGTGTGCTGCTCGTGGTGCAGGAACTGCGAGAGCGCGCGCGTCTCCAGCTCGCTGAGCTGCCGCACGCCCGAGTACAGCCCGCCGCATGGGTGCTCGGCGCGCCGCTCCTCCGCTGCAACCAAATACTGTAACTCAAAGCATTCATTTCAAAGAGGGTTTTCAGTAAAATTCACTCCACCAATTGGCGCCACTTTGGCAAGAGGTCTTCGACTTAGAAAGCGTAAGTTATGACATCAACATGACGTAGACGTCAATTTAACTAATGTCAAAATATAAGCGCTTTGCGCTTTTTTTTGAGTGGACCCGCCATATCAGTGTTGTCCCCTAGTGCACATCATTTCAGAAAACCGAGATATGAGGCGACCTATGACCTATGACCTACGAGCTCAGATTAAACAGTAACCGATGGCAACTCGGCTGGGCAGCGTACGAGAAATTGCGCGGTTTCTACTCGTCTAACATACCACAGTGTCTCAAGGTGAAATTCTATTTTTAGGGTTCCGTAGCCATGCTGTTGAAACTTGATAAGTAGATGTATTCTGTGAAACGCATTAAGATTTTCACACAATAATAGAAAAAAAAAACTAAAAATTTTGGGGGTTCTCCATCTTATAACAGAAACTCAAAAAAAAAAAGCATTAAACCCATACGTGTGGGGTATCTATGGATGGGTCTTCAAAAATTATGAGGTTTCTAATATAATTTTTTTCTTAACTAAATAGTTTGCGCGAGAGACACTTCCAAAGAGGTAAAATGTGTGCCCCCCCCCCATGTAACTGTTAAAATAAGAGAATGATGAAACTAAAAAAAATATATGATGTACATTACCATGTAAACTTCCACCGAAAATTGGTTTAAACGAGATCTAGTAAGTAGTTTATTTTTTAATACGTCATTAATCGTAAACCGCAATTTAACAAGTACGGAACCCTTCGTGCGTTCTCCGCTCCACTATCCCGAGATCGCTTCTGTGAATGATTACACTTATTGTCCAGTTGCGTAGACAGTTGAGACAAAAAACTACACCAATGTTGGGATTAGTGTATCGCTAGCCAGTGACAGCATTTTCAGGGAGATTAAATCAGATGTGATGAAATATTATTTTACATTGGTCGTAATAAAATTACTAACAGTATTTTTTTATCACGCCATGTGTATTTCTTACTATGCGGTCCCACACGTCTGGCATCCTCTTCTGTAAATATACTACACAAAACAAAATAAGAGCCACTAGGTATTTATACCACGAAAATTATGAGATTAACAGATTGTTTAATTTACGTAAAAAATAACATCATCATTTCAGGCGAAAAACGTCCACTGCTGGACATAGGCCGCCCCCAGGCGTCGTCACATTGACCGATCCCGTACGTCTCACAACCAGCGGATTCCCACAACCTTAACTAGGACATCGGTCCACCTAGTGGGAGGCCTTCCAACATATCATCTTCCGGTTCGCGGTCGCCATTCCTGAACTTTTCGGCCCCATCGGCCATCCGTTCTGCGTGCAATGTGCCCTGCCCACTGCCACTTAAGTTTCGCAATTCTTCGGCCTATGTCGGTAACTTTGATTCTCCTGCGGATATCCTCATTTCTGATGCGATCACGCAAGGATACTCCGAGCATAGCCCTCTCCATTGCCCTTTGGGTGACTTTAAATTTTCTGATGAGGCCCATTGTGAGCGAACAGGTCTCGGTCCCATAGGTTATTACTAGCAACACACACTGGTCATAGACTTTCGTCTTGAGACAGATAAATAAAAAACTCGTTGAGACTCGTAAACATAAAATAATGTTATAGTTAACCGTTTAGGCTGTTAATTGGCTGGTAACTGTTGAAATTAATTCATTAATTAACATGTTTATTTAACTTTTGGTAAAAAAATCAATTAAGGATAAAAATAACGTTACCTTTTTATTTCTTTTTTAATTCTTTAAAAAAGGGGAAGGCGCTTCTCTTTTGGCTTTACACTCCTGTAGCCTGGAATGCGTGCTCTCGATCAAATGCCTCACGTTTTCAGCTGGGATCTCTTCGCAGGCACTTTTCAAAGCGTCAATCAGTTGCTGCTGGTTGTAGACCTCATGCGCAATCTCTATAAACTTTCGTTTTAATTGGTCCCACATGTGCTCTATCGGATTTAAGTCCAGACTAGTTGTTGGCCACGGCAACACTTGAATGTGAGAGCCTTCCAGTACAGACTGGATCGCTTTTATACACGGGCATTGTCTTGCATCAGGACGAACACAGGACCCATTGGCTGAGCAAATGGGATCACATGGGCCCTGATGACTTCCTCATTGTAACGCTGAGCAGTTACGGTACCCTCATTCAAAAGAGCGAGTACAGTTTTGCCAGGTAAACTTATCCCACCCCAAATCATTTACATTGGGTCCACCGAAACGGCCAACTTCGTGAATGCAGGCTTCCGAAAATCACTCGCCTAATGCGCCGATAGTAATTAAAAACAAATATTATGCACTCGTCGGTGAAAAGCACCATGCCACACTGATTTATGCTCCAGTCCAAATATCGACGGGCGAACCTTAAACGATTTGCACATTGAGCCCTGCACAAAGGAATCCGAATAACTCGACGTTTTGATGTTTGCTGGTCTTCGTGCAATCGGTTATGGATCGTTTGGTCACCAACACGAGTATCCGTTGTCAACTGCAGGCGATTTGTATCGTTCGATCGTAAGTTACAATGAGTCGTCGCACAGTGACGGCGGACACTTAACCGGATATACCGATCCTCATGAACAGTTGTAATGCGAACTCTACCCGAACCAGCAGCCTTATTGCGTAATGAATTCGGCAAGGCAAAGGGCAAAGAGTACAATCGACCAATCACAAAGACCGCAATCCACATCGGGTCTTTCATCTCGCATGTCATTGGTCGATGGTTCATATTGTTTGTCCTTTGCCTTGCCAAATTAATTACGCAATAAGGCTGCAGGTCTTTTTGCAAATACTGCCAGTCTCTTGAAAGCGATTCTAAACATTTTGTATAGCTTATCGAGAAAAACCGAGGTGCAAAGCCACAGACCGCTGCGAATTTCCTTCTTGAATCATTGTAACGGCTCTGGTTACAGTAATTGCGTCCATATGTCTTCGTACTTGTGCCATATTAACATAAGATGTTATTTAAACAAATTTACAAAATAAAATTACGATAATTGCAGATTACCATGAAGATAATCGAAACGAAACTTGAAGAAAAATCTAAATAAATAACAAGAAAATTTCAAATTTAATTTTAATTTTTAATTGCATTTTGGTCTTAAGAACAAAATCAAAGAGGTTAAATATCGCAAGGAGCGTCCTCACTGAGAGCATGCATTTGTAATGAGCATTCGACGTTGAATATTTGAGTGGTGTGGACGTTGGGCCGAGCGTTACAAAGCTTACACGCAAGCGCGAACTTCTGCCGGTGTGGACGTCGCAACGATTTTCGCGGAAACGGCTCGCATTCGAATGTTCACGCAAACAAAACGCTCGATAGCGAGTACTCAGATAATAAAATGAATGAGTATGTATGTAGGAATATTACTGGCCTCTTGTAAAGCAAGGAACAGTTTCTTGATCTTAAGCGTTTGTGACCTTCGAGGTCAATAAAAAAAAAACAAAAATGCTGCAACCACAACTATCTATTTATTTACCTACGTCCGTGTATCACTAGCGGGGTGCCAACTGAAAATCAGCGCTGGGTGTCTGACGCCCAGCGAATGCTGAGTTGGTAACCCTTTCGGTATGGGCACGCTCGGCGCAATCACTGTTAAACCTTGTTTGTACTTTTATTTTTTACTATTTTTCTGTTACTTTGTGATTGTTGTTGTTGTGTTGTTTCTATGTCGAATATATGTTTTCTATTCTATTCTATTCTACATATTGAAATGAATGACATTTAAGGAGAATCTTCATTTAATTACATTGAAATATGTGGCTCTTATTTTGTTCTGAGTAGTATATAACCTGGGAGTCAAGTTATATTAATTATACTAGAATATGAAAGTAAATCAACATTACTCTCACCAGGTATCCACTGATATTCAAAATTTCTATCAAGATTAACTCCATAACACGGCTGAATCAAACATCGTATGCCGTATTTTTCGCACGCTTCACAATCCTCTCGCTGGTCTTTACATACGTCCCATGATTGACGCAAGTTCTTAGTCCATTCTCGCCTCTATCAAAAATTAAGGCTTAAGAAATACCTATTGAGATCCAGTTTTTTGATCCGTAGTCAAATCAACCAATGATAAAATATGGCAACCAATTGCTAGCCTCAAAAATGGTCAAACAATTTGGACAGTTAATTATTTGACCATTTGTTTGAATAACAGTTGATGAATAAACACCTTTTATCGAAATGTTAAACCGTTGGTTAGCATATTTAACCATGATTAAGTTTACTACGGATCAAAAAACTGTGTCATGAAGCATAGTTATTAAATAAATATATAATAACGGAAACGCACATGAGGAAACGTCATAGAATAGTCGTATCCATCCGGGTTGAATACAGGAACGATCCAGAACCGATATCTAGTCAGCAAATCAGAATGAGCTTCGCTTCGTTCTATAAGTTGATATAAAACATACATGGCGGCAGCTACAGCGTGGTGGTCACGTCCTTGTATACCTGGAAAAAGTTCATAACAGGGCCGGTGTAATAATAAGAAATATATTAGGTACTATTACTGTGATCTATACTAATATTATAAAGAGGAAAGGTTTGATTTTTTGTTTGTTTGTTTGTTTGTATGAATTGAATAGGCTCCGAAACTACTTGGCAGATTTGAAAAATTCTTTCACTGTTGGAAAGCTACATCATTCCTGAGTGACATAGGCTATATTTCATTTTCAAAAAAAATAGGCATCCTTACTAAAATTACGATAACGTAATCCAAGGTGTGAAAAAAATATCAAAAAACTACCTTACATCGCGTGCGCTGCGAAAACTATTGATGATAGAACAAAATGATATACTACATTTTTTTAGAACACACCATTATCTACAAAAAATCAGCGGCAGCATATCTCTAACTATTACAGTCATGTCACAATAAGCGTTTTATAATTGAAAAAAAGAAATTAAAATACCACCGCTACAAAAAGCTCTTTATTTGTACCTTGGTATTAACCCTTATCAAAATAAATGATGTATTATTTAAGACTGCTTCAATATCTTTATATTACTTTTTGAATTATGCGATTCTGACAATCCATTCAAAAGATATCTCGAGTTAAAAAAAAAATAAAAAATAAACTGTATTCGGCTAGCTATGCGTTGTAGGCGTCACTCGGGCAGGGGTACGGGAGGGGGGTTAACGTTCACGAAATAAACTTGCCGCGCGGCTCACTCGCGCGGTCGGCTCCCTACGTGATGGACGTATGCGGAATTTACGCTTAAAATATTGTTCACTTAGTTATTAACCTAATAAATTACTTGAATATTTTTCATGATTTTCAATTTAATTTTAATAAATAGTAGGTAGTTGTGTACGTTGTAATATAGTAGCATATATAGCTTACAGTTATGCTAATTTAGTTCAAAGGCATTTTTTCTTTTGTCATTTTGAAATGCCTAAAAGATCAAGATCTCAACTTTCTAGAAATAGTTCCCAGGCCAGGGCATCAAAAATACGTCGAAATGAAGAATCTTCATCAGAAACTGAAAATCGTCTTTCAATTCATAGACAATATGTGGCACAATCGCGTGCTAGAGAGTCGAGTACCGAGCGTTCGCAACGGCTCGCTGAACAAAATATGAGAACCGCTCAAATACGCGCGCGAGAATCCAGTTTGCAGCGTTCTCAACGGCTCGCTGAACAAAATGTGAGGACTTCTCGAGTCCGCGCGCGAGAGTCCAGTCTTGAGCGTTCAGAGCGACTAGCTGATCAAAATTTGAGAACCTCTCAAGCACGCGCGCGAGAATCGAGTCTTGAGCGTTTACAGCGTCTAGCTCAACAAAATTTGAGAACCTCTCAGGTACGCGCGCGAGAGTCCAGTCTTGAGCGTTCGCAGCGCCTTACTGAACAAAATCTAAGAACCTCTCATGTGCATGCGCGAGAGTCAAGTACTCAGCGTTTGCAGCGGCTTGAAGAGCAAAATATCAGAAATATTCAATCTCGCACTAGGGAATCAAGCCCTGAGCGTTTCCAACGCCTTCAAGATCAGAGAGAACGACAACAGACGTCAAGAGCGAGAAGTCGCAATCAAGTTTTAGCCCACAGTAAAAGATCGGCTTTTAGATACGATCCACAGATTGATTATGCTCAACAGTCTTCCGTCCAAATCGGCGACATGAATAAGATCTGCCCTAAGTGTTCAGCCAAAAAATGGGTCGATGAAACTAATGGCATGTGCTGTGCTTCTGGAAAAGTTAGTCTCCCCAGTATTCAGGAACCACCACAGCCAATAAAAAATCTTTTGACAAATAATCATTCGCTATCTAGACATTTCATAACCAACATCCGTAAGTACAATAGCCTATTTCAAATGACTTCGTTTGGCGCCAAAGAAATAAGAGAGGGTAATTTTATGCCAACTTTTAAAATAGAGGGACAGGTATATCATCTTATTGGTAGCCTTTTACCACCACCAGGCCAAAATCCACAATACTTGCAGGTATATTTCATTTCAGACGCAGATCAGCTATCATTGAGGTCAAACATAGCTCCAACGCTGAAAATAGATTTAATTAACGAACTACAGACCGCACTGAATAGCCACAATGTATATATACGAAGCTTTAAACAAAACATAGAACGCAATTCTTCGGATAATTTAAAATTAATTATTCATTCCGACCGCCCACCACAGACAGCACACCCGGGTAGATACAATGCTCCAGCTGTAAACGAGGTAGCCGTTCTCTTGGTTGACGAAGAAAAAGGCCCCAGAGATATAGTGCTCCACGGAAGAGACGGCCAACTTAAAAGGGTCTCTGAGTTACACCGATCGTATGATCCACTACAGTATCCCTTAATGTTCGTGAAAGGAGAAGACGGTTATTATTTAACCATTCCGCAGGAAGGTACAGCGCGTAACAAAACTGTGACGTGCATGCAATTTTATGCATTTAGGTTGATGGTTAGAGCTAACTGTTTTAATGCATTACATTATTACAGGGACTTATTTAGTCAATATATTGTCGATATGATGGCAAAAATGATATCGGAACGATTGAATTACATATGTCGTAACCAACAGAGACTAAGGGCTGAAGAATACATTCATCTCAGAGATGCTTTAAATCAAGACGGAAATGTTGACCCATCAAATATCGGTCAACGCGTAATCTTGCCATCTTCATTTACAGGTTCTCCGCGTTACCTGCATGAAAAAACCCAAGACGCGATGACTTATGTCCGAAATTACGGGAGACCAGACTTATTTGTCACATTTACGTGCAACCCCGAATGGCCTGAAATTAAAGCGGAACTACTACCTGATCAGCGATCTTTCGATCGTCATGACATCATTTCAAGGGTGTTTCATTTGAAAATGAAGAAATTCTTAAATTTATTCGTTAAAAATGAAATATTCGGCAAAGTGAAATGTTACATGGCAAGTGTAGAATGGCAGAAGCGAGGTTTACCACACTGTCATTTGCTGTTTTGGCTAGAAACAAAAATCCAACCAGACGAAATTGATAGCGTCATAGTTGCGGAACTGCCCAACCAACAAAACGATCCGATATTGTACGATATCGTAACAAAAAATATGGTGCACGGACCATGCGGAGAACATAACTTATCAGCACCATGTATGAAAAACGGTATTTGCACAAAAAAATACCCACGACGTTTAGTCAACGAAACTCAGACTGGAGAGGACGGATATCCAGTTTATCGTCGTCGTGATGCCGCAAATGGAGGACTGAGCGCTTCGCTAAATATCAGAGGCAGAAATTTCACTATAGATAATAGTTGGATTGTCCCATATTCTCCACTTTTGTGCAGGACGTTTAATGCTCACATAAATGTAGAGTACTGTCACTCAGTTCAAGCCATCAAATACATTTGTAAATACATAAATAAAGGATCGGACCAAGCTACATTTGGCGTCAGAAACCCAAATGATGAAGTGGAAAACTACGTAAATGGCCGTTACATAAGTACTTCCGAAGCTGCTTGGCGAATATTCGAATTCCCGATCCATGAGCGGCATCCTACAGTTTTGCAGTTAGCTGTCCACTTAGAAAATGGCCAAAGGGTGTATTTTACCACAGAAACGGCTGTACAAGTGGCCCAAAATCCACGTAAAACAACATTGCTGGCTTTTTTTGAGCTCTGTAATGAAGATGAATTCGCAAAAACACTTCTTTACCACGAAGTCCCGCAATACTACACATGGGCCAATAATAAGTTCACCAGAAGGAAGCGTGGTGAGAATGTAGTTGGCTATCCAGGCATAAAAAAAGATTCCGCTTTAGGTAGAGTCTACGGTGTCCATCCTTCTCAATCCGAGTGTTTCTATCTTAGGATGTTGCTGCACCACGTACGCGGTCCAACTTCATTCCAGTACTTGAAAACCGTTGACGGAGTTCTGAAAGAAACGTATCAAGCTGCTTGCCGTGCTAGAGGTTTGCTAGAAAACGATGACCATTGGGAAAATACTCTCAGAGAAGCTTCGCTTTCTCAATGTCCATTACAATTGAGAGAATTGTTTGTGGTCATACTTTTATTTTGTCAGCCATCGGAACCATTAAAATTATGGAACATTTTCAAAGACGATTTATGTGAAGATATTAGACACAGAATCAGACAGCAAAATCAAGACATCACCTTACCATACAATGAGGACATTTATAACGAAGGTTTGATACAAATAGAAAATAAACTGTTGCAATTAAATGACAAAAGCCTAAGTGATTTCGGATTACCATCATCAGTTCGTACAGAAAGCAATGCAGCAGAGACTATGACTCATCGCTATGATACAAATAATTTGACCGCTTTTGTCAATGAAAACCTGCCAAAGTTAGTCCCAGATCAAAGACATGCTTTTGAAACTATAGTCGATAGCGTCATTCATGACAAAAGAAAAGTTTTCTTTTTGGATGCACCTGGTGGAACGGGAAAGACGTTTCTTGCAAATTTGATACTTGCTAAGATAAGACAATCAGGGAAGATAGCAATAGCAGTTGCTTCCTCAGGAATTGCTGCAACTCTCTTGAAGGATGGCAAAACTGCTCATTCTACTTTTAAACTTCCACTATCCGTCAATCTTGAACAACAATCTACATGTTCCATCCGCAAAAATGGACCTATTGGTAAATTACTACAAGACGCCTCATTGATTATGTGGGACGAATGCACGATGAGCCATAGAGCACATATAGAGGCCGTGAACAGAACCTTACAGGATCTAAGGAACTCCTCTGCAGTCATGGGCGGGATTACTTTTGTATTTGCTGGAGATTTTCGACAGACTCTCCCCGTTATTAACAGAGGCACGCGAGCAGATATCATCAAGGCATGCTTGAAATCGTCTCCCTTATGGACTACGATTGAAACATTAAAATTAAGGACAAATATGAGAGCTCATCTTCATGGAATCACTGATAGCGATTTCCCACAGCAACTGCTAAAACTTGGGGAAGGAATTTTTCCAACTCCAAATTTAAGCGGTCATTGTGACATTCTTCTGGATGAGTCTCTAGGCCAAATACTCCATAATTTGGAAAATTTAATAGATTCTGTATACCCTGATATCGAGAATTTGCACGAAAGAGACTTCCATTGGCTGTGTTCTCGGGCTATAGTATCACCTAAGAATGATACTGTCAATGAAATAAACAATCTGATTGTTCAAAAAGTCCCCGGCCAAACAAAAACATACAAATCGATCGACACTGTAACGAATATTGAAGATGCAGTCCATTATCCACAGGAATTTTTAAATTCGTTGAACCCTTCTGGACTGCCACCCCATGAATTGACGTTAAAAATCGGAATCCCAATCATGCTTTTAAGAAATTTAAACCCTCCGAGCATGTGTAATGGGACGAGGCTGCTTATTAAGGAGTTAGAGGACAATTTAATAGTAGCAACTATTATCACTGGCCCAGCAGGTGGTCAACTAGCTCATATACCGATGATACCGATGATCCCAACTGATCTGCCAATCCCATTTAAACGGCTTCAATTGCCGGTAAAAACATCTTTCGCATTAACAATTAACAAGTCCCAAGGCCAAACCTTCGAATTAGTAGGGATCGATCTGCGAAAGAAATGTTTTACTCATGGTCAACTGTATGTTGGTCTATCGCGAGTCGGAGCCCCTGAAAATCAATTTATTTTGCTGCGACAAAATAAAACAACATCAAATATTGTTTACAGAGAAGCTCTAACAAAATAAATGTATTTTCTTTTAGGGTTATGACCTCAATAATTGAAAAAAAAAAAACAAAAAATTAAAAAAAAAAAACAACAAAAAAGAAAAAAAAAACCAAAAATATACAAAAAAAAACACATAAATACAAAAAAATCATTAAATAATATCTGAATTTAATTATTCTTATTTACTCTTTTTTAGGAGCTCGACGCAAAAAGGGATGAATATGTGTCATATTATTATTATTATTATGAATGTGTTAAAATTAACAAATCTAAATGTAATGTTTAATGCCCGTGCGAAGCCGGGACGGGCCGCTAGTATTAGATAAAACAAAAAAAACGATATCTTCATCAGACATAGTCGCATATTAAATTAAAATTAAATTATCATTTATTTCAGGCAGTTTTTCCCATATAAAGCACTACAAATTACTTTGAATATACATAAGAATTCATGATGTTCATGTTTATATTGTGTTGTTTTGTTGTTGTGTGTTTCATATTGATACAATCGCATAGTATAAATAAAAAATCTTTACCTGCAACAATCATTACAGTTTGTTTAGCTGCAACAATTTGACCGCTACTCGGATCATCTACTACCATCATATGAATAGGATTTTCCATAGTAGTAAAATTTCCACCGGTTAAATCGATGCATTTGGTCACGGGGCTGACATCTGCCCATTGCTTTAACTGATTCGTTATCTAAAACACGACTAATCTATTGAATAAAATATACATATTTTTTCATTTGGATGTTTGTTTCAGTAAAGAGCAGCAGAGTCTGAGTTTGTGCTCGGTTAAGATCAGCTCACACCGAGACGTGACGTCAGGCTGTGCCGACTTTTTAAGATAGCGATACAATATGAAACTTTATTTACTACACAAAAAGGTACGCATTTTAGAGAGAAATTTTAAATTAAATAAAGCACACACTGCAGCGTGAGCGTGAACCAGCCCACAGTGCGACTGGTGCGACGCAGGCGCAGCGCAACTCATCGCTCGTGAATTCGATTACGAACTGCTCTCCTTCCGCGCAGCGTGAAAATCCTCTTCATATCCAAACTGCGTTTAACTTAGACTCAGTAGAACGCTATTTGAATTTGAACACCCAGCCTTTTCTCAGTCTAACTGCGTTCAACCAGTGAAACATTTAGTTGATGACTGATTAATATACTGATTCTGATTTTATTCTATTTTAATATCATAGTGTATACGACTATACGTTTTAGCTTTCCGTCAGGGTGGAGCTCTGGTGCTCTATCGTGGATACACCCATACCTCTGGCAATATATGTATAGTTGTAGGTACTATATACGTACACCTCAGTTTAACCCATACGGGTAATACAAGCCTGCTGTAATGTTAGTATAAAGATTTTATTAACCTCCGGCAATGTTCTCGGTGAGTTAAAATTTAATTCCCTCAGTGTAAGTAAACTGCAAAATGGACGACGTTTATCTCTGAAGTCTTTTATATTCTTAATTGTTACTGTTTCTGCTGCAGGAATGCCAACTACACCTGCAGATAACAATCTGTCCGTCGAGTTATCCGAAGCATACTCTTCTGGTAAGGTATGCGAGTCTTTGATAAAAGTGTAATTTTTAGGATCAATGTATTCCATTTCGGGTTCTTTACTATCTGAAGTATTGGTTTCTGTAAAACCGTCGTGGCTGCCTTTTTTATCGAAATAGTTATCATTGATGTCTTGATCATCTTTTCTAGAATTAAGGTCGCTACTATCTTCATCGTTATACAACATCAGATTATATGAAGACTCAGAATCTTTCTCGGCGACTTTTTTTAATTCCTCCTCTCGTTTTTTACTATCTTCTAAAATTGTTTGTTCACTCGTCGATTGAAATTCAGTTTCAACCTCGTTTATATCGTGTTGTGTTATTGTCCGTTCCGGAATTCGATAACTTGACCGAGTTACTATTGCGGTGTCGCCAAAAGTTAGTTCATCAAAAGCATGAAATTTTTGGAATTCATCTGCTTGACTTCTAGTCGGAATTATTAACTCTGGAAATGTTTGCGCTCGAGTAGGAGTCAAATAAGAATCGAATCCTGGATCCTGTAAGAAAGTTCCATTAAGTATATAAATTTTAGCGCTACGTCGAATTTTACACATTCATCCAATAAATGAAAGAACACGTACATAGAGAGTTGTGGACGGTGGCGTTACTGGAGCAATTCTTGTTCGACGATTGAATGCGACAGGTTCTATCGGTGCGTACTGGCGACCCAGTAACATAGGCGTCCGCGGTAGGAAATGAGGACTGGCAGGTGGGCTATCATCACGTTGGGAATTCCGGACAATGTTGATGCCTGAATTAAATTTCAATAATACAGATAACGCAAACTGACGTACTTTCTCTCATCTCACAATTAATTTGAAAAGTATACAAAAATAATGTTTATCAGTCGTCAATGTCTATTATTATCTATTTACAACGGTAGATATACACTACGATTAAATAAAAGGAATCGGTCAGCGGGTCCACTTAAAATACAAACAAACTTTACAGACCTTTTGGTTGGATTGGAGGTTGAATTGTAGGAAATGTCACTTCCAGCGGTGGTTTTTGGACATGGATAAGTTCACTGTCTGGCGGCCTTATAACTGGTGTTGTAGGAGGTACTGCAAATCGTGTATAATCTCTCAGCCCATCGATGGTTGCCAGCGCAGAAGTCGGGGGAGGGACCTTCACTCCTCCTATAATAATCTTCTCAACTCCTGCTGTCACTGGCTGAATGTTTACAGCAACGATTTTCAGCGTATGAGCTGTTGTCAAGTCTTCATCTAAAACCTTCACTAAGAACTCATTTGTAGTTAGGTCTTGGTTACCGCGCCATCGTGTGTATTCTGCAACTGACCTTTTGCGGCGGAAAACTAACACCACAAAAAGGATTTTACTAGAGTAACGTATATTGTGAAATAGGCAATAAAACTATTTGAATTTTCCTGCGTCGGATAAGCGGTTGGTACTTACAATGAATGGGACAAACAGAGTATAAATCATAGTCGGTAATATTGAGTTCGTGATTGCAGCTAGTAGCAACTAATTGTATAAAACCTAAAGCTATCAAAAATTCACGAGTTTTCATGATAAGAATATCTTCATATTTTGACATAACATGATGTCTTTCTTGACGTTTGATCCACAGTAATGAATCATAAAATCCAGAACCGAAGTGGCCAGATCCTTGTCACTGTTTGTGTTTTTAAATTTCAAAAAAAGCAGTTCCTTTTTGTATGTCGTTGTTGTCTTTGAATATTGTTTGTAATATACTCATTATAAATTTTAAAAAATATCGCATCCTGCTATGAAGCTGATATGTTGCTGTATGAAATTAGTATATTATCTGGAGCTACCTATACTCTAGCTGACTACAAAAAGCTTTTTTTAAATATCTGTATATTAACAAACAACTGCGCCATTGGTTATTTATGATTGAAGATTGTCAATATAAATAACATGGTAGGATAGGACACTGCTTCACACAAAATTATAAATTTTAAACTATCTCTTCTCCTGGAGACAGTAGCACATTTCACGGAAGAGATAGTTTAAAGGTCGTTTTAATCTTTCTTTTTGCTTTTTCATGACGATTTTCCAGCAACTTTCTTCGTCCGTCTGTCAGAATGCTCAGTCGTGAAGACGTCTGCACTACCCGTGAGGACGCCCTCACCAGATTTCATCTACCAGAACCAATCAACTATGCCGCCATCTTTCAAGTCACACAAAAACCTTTTCTCTTACATGATACAATGAATATAGTAAAAAAAATGTGTAGAATAGTACAATAGTCGATAGACAATAATAATTCCATGCTACAATTGTATGTGTTTACAGGGTCAACATTGATGAGGACCCTGGGTAGGGCGAAAGTGAATTGAGGATATTTTTTTTCTTTGGCCAGAGATGCAGCATTGCTATTCAACGTGGCAATGCTGCCAGCATTCTGGTAACTTGCCCCATTGGCATCGACGTGGATGAGTTATTTGATGCGCAATGAGCTCCATTCTCTCTTCTCTGTATCCCTTTGTAAGGAAAGATTTTTATTAGTATTATGTTTTAGAATATTGTATTATATCTATTACAGTAGAATCGAAATATAAATAAATAAGGATGCTTTTAGAGTGTTGCGAGAGTGCTGCGCTAGAGAAGTCGTTTTCTTACGCGTGAAAGCCATCCGTGCGAGCTTTAGCAAACATTTTTTATGCACTACAACACCGCGGCAGACGCAACAGCATCCTGATACAATAATTAAAATAACTAATGAAATTTCCACTTGCAATAATAAACCTAGGCTGCCCCATGGCCTATAAAAGTATTTGTAAGATTTCGTGATTTTCCTTCAATTTCAGATTACTAAAAAACCAAAAGCGCCCCTTTTTACCCGACTGCCGGAGGAGGGTAATGTGTTTATCAGTTCATGTATGTATGTTTGTTCCTATGTGGCGTTCTAGAGACCAAACGCGTTGGCCGATTTACACGATTCTTACGTCAATCGATTCGCCTTAGCCTTGCAAGTGTCACTGGCTACATCAAAATTAGAAAATAGAAAAACCGGCCAAGTGCGAGTCGGACTCGCGCACGAAGGGTTCCGTACTTGGTAAATTGCGGTTTATGATTTATGACGTATTAAAAAAAAACTACTGACTAGATCTCGTTCAAACCAATTTTCGCTGGTAGTTTACATAGTAATGTACATCATATATTTTTCTCAGTTTTATCATTCTCTTATTTTAGAAGTTACAGGGGGGGGGACACACATTTTACCACTTTGGAAGAGTCTCTCGGGCAAACTATTCAGTTTAGAAAAAAAATATATTAGAAACCTCTATATCATTTTTGAAGACCTATCCATAGATACCCCACACGTATGCGTCTGATGAAAAAAAATATTTTAGTTTTAGTTTCAAGTATGGGAAACCCCAAAATTTATTGTTATATTTTTATTTTTAAGTGAAAATCTTAATGCGGTTCACAGAATACATCTACTTACCAAGTTTCAACAGCATAGTTCTTATAGTTTCGGAAAAAAGTGGCTGTGACATACGGACGGACAGACAGACAGACAGACAGACATGACGAATCTATAAGGGTGCCGTTTTTTGCCATTTGGCTACGGAACCCTAAAAATGGTGGCCTTTGGGCGTCATATTGAGGGTTTTTTTGCTTCCTCCAAACCCATCGTGTGGGTATCAAAATAAATGGGTTTTAAATAGAATAGTGACCTCTGGAAAACAGAAATGGCGTATTGTCATTGACTTTCGGGTGAGATAGTGGTCAAGCGCGAGACTCTCAATAATAAAAAAATGATTTTCTTCTTGTTTACGACTTTTTAGTTCGCTTCTTAATTCACAGTGCCAATCAAGGGCTGAAAGAAAATACCCATCGACTATTTAAATGTACCCATTTCTATAGTATTGAACGTCACACGTCATTTACAACAAAGTACTTTTTAGGGTTCCGTAGCCAAATGGCAAAAAACGGAACCCTTATAGATTCGTCATGTCTGTCTGTCTGTCTGTCTGTCTGTCTGTCTGTCTGTCCGTCCGTATGTCACAGCCATTTTATTCCGAAACTATAAGAACTATGCTGTTGAAACTTGGTAAGTAGATGTATTCTGTGAACCGCATTAAGATTTTGACACAAAAATAAAAATAAAACAATAAATTTTGGGGGTTCCCATACTTGAAACTAAAACTAAAAATATTTTTTTTCATCAGACCCATACGTGTGGGGTATCTATGGATAGGTCTTCAAAAATGATATTGAGGTTTCTAATATAATTTTTTTCTAAACTGAATAGTTTGCGCGAGAGACTCTGCCAAAGTGGTAAAATGTGTCCCCCCCCCCTGTAACTTCTAAAATAAGAGAATGATAAAACTAAAAAAAATATATGATGTACATTACTATGTAAACTACCAGCAAAAATTGGTTTGAACGAGATCTAGTAAGTAGTTTTTTTTTAATACGTCATAAATCGTAAACCGCAATTTACCAAGTACGGAACCCTTCGTGCGCGAGTCCGACTCGCACTTGGCCGGTTTTTTTTTACATATGTCATTTACCTGCTGTCTGTGCTGTCTTTAAGTTTCTCTGTGGCTGTCTTTTCACGCTGTCACGTTTTTATACATATCGTGATTCATCTTAATCTCACTTCTCAGCATCTGATGCTTTTTGTACCAGATTTACTCAAACATCTCGGACAGCAGCCAAAAATCGAGGGCCAAAGTTGATTTTCTTGTCTCCAAGCATGCTTTTACAGATTAAAATATATTTGATTGCTATCTCATATTTCCTTGGTGCTCTGTTTATGGTCCTATTTGCACCGAGAAATTTCGAACCGTGAGTAGATCTTATCGTACGTCTTACGAGTAATTTATTTGCTTTGTTGGTATAGTGGTCGCAAGGACGAATACAGGGTATAAACACAAGGTCCTGGTTCGATGCCCAGTATATCACAGAGTCACAGATCATCTAAAGTGTTTTTCCTTCGGAAATCTCGCTCTCTGTCAGGGTTAGGAAGTTCGTAGTTTGAAATCCCCTGTGGCTCCAAGAATACAAAATGCTAAACAACGTACTGCACCTAATAACATTAACACACTCCAGTCATATTGGATTACCATCCCATCGGTCTATAATAATAAGAGACGAAGGAGTGCCTCTAAAGCGTGACTCCGAAGTTTTGGGTAAACATTTTTTCTTGTTACTCTCCAAAGAGCCTCTTTTGAGTGTTTGACTTTGTATCTTGTTTTGACTTGATTAACTTGAAAAGTTTTAACCATACAGATCTGGAGCTAAATTAAGGATGACAAGAAGTGTAGGTGACGACATACAATTTAAACCCTATGCCGATCAGAAGATGGTGAGGTCTGCTGTTGAGCGTTTTCAATACCATAATCCGGAGGTCGTGAATATGGTCCGCTTGACGCCACTGACTTCTGAAAACAACACTATATTGGCTGTGGAGCTGCGCAGTGATAGACAAACTAGAAAACCTGGCATTCTAATCATTGGAGGTACTCACTATAAGTATCACATCACATCATCTTGTATTTGATTTTACACTCGAGGTGGTCCCATTGTCACCAAGTCAGAATCTGATGATGAGATCTCATGGATATCGAAGGAACTTCTCAAATCTTCTTCTTTCTTTTGGTGTGAGAATGTGGCCACTTTTAGTGTCAGAGTTAATTAAGCCGCCTCTGGGAACCTCACTGGCCTCTGACTTGGCTATTTCAGACGTAAGTCTAATCTTCTAAATATATAAAAGCGAAAAGTCACTCACTCGCTCATCACGAAATATTGCAAACCACTTGACGTATCAAGATGAAATTTGGCAAAAAGGTTTCTCAAGTAATGTAAGTGAGCACTAAGAAAGGATATTTGGCAATTACCTCCACACTATAAGGGAGTAAAAATGGTGTTGAAGCTTTGTATGAAAAATCTAATTCCTTAAGCTTAATATTCTTGAAATTTGGCACAAATAGTAATCTAATTAAATGGGTCAAAAAGTTCATATATGTATTGGTTTTTTGGCAATTCCATCCGTGAGGGGATAAACTGAAAGCTAAAAGCTTGTATGAAATTTCTACGGTTTGTTAGTTGGACACGTGAAATTTTAGATTTACGTTCTTGGCTGATAATAGTACATTATGATATAAGTGCGGTAAGTTGAAAATTACAGCCGAGGCGATATTGCTAGCCCGAGCCGCAGGCGAGGGCTACAAGAAAGCATAGGCGGCAGAGGCAGGGGCGGAGGCAGAGGCAGAGCGCACGTATGTCATACGTCGTTTTATAACAAATTTGCGAGGAAATAAATAAAACTCGGACTTTCTAAATTAATCTCCACATCAACTATTTTGACACTTTAGAATCGTCACTGAATAATGTTTGCCCATCGTATGAGCATGTTGTTATAATGGGTGATTTCAATACATGCTAAATATTGTTCTCGCTCATTTAAACTCCGTTCCCTCTTATCTTCTTTTAATTTGGAAATTCTATCTCTTTCTGCGACCCATAACTTTCCAAACTGCACGCCTTCTCTTCTTGACCTAATGATTGTTTCTTCGCCTCACAATGTTGCTGAAATTGGGCAGCTCACTGCAACCTTTTCTTACCATGACCTTATCTATCTTTCTTATCGTATTCGGCCTCCTAAACACAAACCCCATCTCTGTTATTTACGCAATTATAATGGGATGGATTTGGTAGCTTTGAAGCGTGACGCCGATGATATCGACTGGTCTCTCATCTTCGATAGTGACTGCGTCGATGAAAAAGTAAATTGCTTCAATGCCAAACTATTGACACTTTATGACAAGCATGCACCGCGTCGGCGAATAAAAATTAAGTATAGTCCTGCTCCGTGGATCACTCCTCAAATTAAAGACGCTATTGCTCGTAAAGATAAGGCGAAGGGCAGGTACAGGCGTAAACCCACGGATCAGAATCTTGCTTATTTCAAAAATCAACGTAATCACTGCAATTGTCTGTGTCGAGATGCTAAGAGACGCTATTTCCACGAATCTCTAGTCGATCGCAAGTCCTCTGACGTCTGGAGATTTCTCAAGTCTGTCGGTATCGGCAAAGCTTCCACTAGTGCCTGTAAAGATGTCGACTTGTTGGCTCTTAATAGGCACTTTTCGCTTCCACCTGTCTCTCTGGATCCTAGTGTGAAGACATCCACTTTGACTGAACTATCTGAATTCCCGTTTCCGATTTGCCCTCCATTTAATTTAAATTCTGTGTCTGATGACGATTTAAAAAAATATCTTCTTGCTATTTCCTCTTCTGCTGTTGACCATGATAATCTGTGTTCGAGAATGATAATACCCATTCTCCCACAACTCCTTCCCGTTCTCACTCATATTGTCAATTATTCATTATTCTCTAGCACATTTTCTTCAGCCTGGAAAACCCAAAATAACCAATACTTCTTCTCTATCTCACTTCAGACCCATTTCCATACTACTATTCCTCTCTAAAGTTCTCGAGCATATCGTTCATGGTCAAATTTCTAGATTCCTTTCGTCTCATGATCTTATCTGTCCTTTCCAATCTGGCTTCCGTAGAGGGCACAGTACTGTGACTGCACTTATGAAGGTCACTGACGACATTCATTGGACTATGGATAATAAATCTCTAACAGTGTTAGTCCTACTTGACTTCAGTTGTGCATTCAATTCGGTGGATTTTGATATTCTACTTGGGGTCCTATAATCTATTAACTTCTCGTCCTCTGCATTAGCCTGGTTTGACTCATATCGTCGGGGTCGCTCTCAGTGTGTTCGCCTTGATGAGATATTCTCTGATTGGTGTGATCTCACTGCTGGTGTACCTCAGGGTGGCGTTCTCTCTCCTCTTCTTTTCTCTATCTTCATAAACACTGTTACCAAGGTTATCACTTCCAACTTCCATCTTTATGCAGACGATTTGCAGCTCTATTGATATTTTTTGCTTGCGGACGTAGACGTAGCGATCAGTGACATGAATCGTGACCTGGAGAGAATTAGTGAATGGGCTAAGTCTTATGGCTTGCAGATTAATCCTTCCAAATCACAGGCCATGATTATAGGTAGTCGATGTTATCTCTCTGCGCTTGACATTTCTACTTTGACGCCATTGTCCCTCTCGGGGAGGGTAGGGTTAGGGTTCCTATTACTAAGACTCCGTGGTCCGTCTGTCTGTCTGTGACCAGGCTGTATCTCATGAAACGTGATAGCTGGACAGTTGAAATTTTCACAGAAGATGTACTTCTGGTGCCGCTATAAAACTAAAAACATAATAAAATAAATATTTATGTGGGTCTGCCATACAACAAACATGGTATTTTGCGATAATGGTACGGAACCCTTCGTGCGCGAGTCAGACTCGCACTTGGCCGGTTTTTACTTTACATACCGAATTTGCAGACAATATAGAAAGAACAATAGCTTACGTATAGGTCTACCAGAATCTCATGGCAAAAGGGGAAATAAAAATTTGTTGTATGCAATACTGGGGAAATTGGATCAAACGATCTTGATACTGTTTAATTTTTACTTATGTCTTTAGTATTAATGAACATGAGGTACCTATATTATAGTAGTCACAACGGATCTTTGTGTCTTTGAACTTGGTCCTGCCAACCATTGCGTAAGAAACAGTTTGTCATCGAGTATACTGCATAGAGTAAGCGAGATAGGACGATGACAAAAAAGACAAAAGATATTTATTTCAACTGGGCCACCAAGCGGCACTTTTGAATGTCACAATTTAAATTTACATGGAATAAAAGTTGATTCTACCGTGCATTCGGAAAGTAGCTTGTTATAGAGAAGAATGCACAAGAAACTCCGTAAGCTTATGTGACATACATAAGCGAGTGAAAGAGACAGTTATACAATGCTATCTTCACCTTCAACATTGACACAAAAATAGCTACTGCGCGGGGTCTTGCAACCAATTCAGAGACACAAAGATCCACTGTGAGTATTATAGGTATGTGTATGAATAATGTTGTTATACATCGTGTTCTTAACATAGGAAAAATAAATCAATTGAATATTAATTTATGTACTAATTTATTATTTAGCATTTAAATCATACTAATAACTTAAAACCTCATTCAGAACTAGAAAACTAGAATACGATTCCATGAACTCCACTGGCATTTCAAAAATTGTATCTTTGTAGTTTTATGTCATCTCTCTCCATCAAACAGGTTCTTTTTCATTGGCATTTAACATATTCAAAACCAATCTCTTTATGTATAAAGTCTGTAAAAAATAATAAAATGTATCACGTTACATAAAGTCATTAATCATTTTTTTTTATGTAAGTTTTATGGCCTGGTTGCTAGGACCTTTTAGCCACGTCTTTGGAAAGAGTTTTGGATCTTATATTTATTCTTTAGTATGCATTAGAATGCGGATGTAACAGATTCTAATGTTTTTTGGAGTATTTGGCAGCAAATTGTATCGAGTCAGTCTTCCCAGTAAGCTTTGCAGAGGCAGTCAATACTACAATAAAATACACGGCTCCACTATCCCGAGATCGCTTTTGTCAATGATTTTACAAATTGTCCAGTTGCGGAGACAGTTGAGACACAAAACTACACCAATAATATATCACAATATCCACTAGGAATCAAATAATATTAATAGCCACTGAACTTCACTCGACAAAATCCCGCCAAAAACTCCCGTCTATATACACGTCCCACTGCAGGGCGCAGATTATTACTTAATATTTTTCTTACGTCAAAGATTCTCAATCTCCGTTAAAATCAATATCTTGTCGAAGAATTAGTAACAGTTACATTAATTACTGTTGCCATTTCCTTTCGGCCATCATTCGACCTGACCTACGATTTACCATATAATAGTAATGGAAAGAAATTAAAATTAAGTACGAAAAATATAAATTAAACTAAAAGTATCAAAACAAGTCAGTCCAACTTACCGGTCCACTCTACGACGCACTTTAAAATCAAAGATTGAGTTTGATTTACGCCTTCTTCTTCCCTTATTTTATGATACACATTGAAAACAATATGTCTCGCATGAGATCGAAGTGGGTTTTTCGACATTTTCACAAAAATAACATATTTCAAGATAATATCAAAAAAAATCAGCAGCGGTTGACACATCAAGTACTTTGATTCGACAGGTGACAATTGACATTGCCATATGAAAATCACAATTTTAAAAAAAAAAAAAATTCCATGAGATTCTGGTACACCTATACGTCATGTAAGTATGTCATGGGTATTTCCTTATGTTTGTACATTGTGTGTATCTGTGTGTGCCAAATAAACAAGTTTTCTTTCTTTCTTTTCTTTCTTTAATAATTAAGAAGTAATGCGGGCAGAGAGCTCCGACTGAATTTCCTTAGTAAAAAGTTATAATTCTAGGTTTGAAATAGCGCAATAAAGCGCTCATTACAATTAAAAAACCGGCCAAGTGCGAGTCGGACTCGCGCACGAAGGGTTCCGTACCATTTTCGTAAAAAACGGCAAAAAAATCACGTTTGTTGTATGGGAGCCCCCCTTAAATATTTATTTTATTTTGTTTTTAGTATTTGTTGTTGTAGCGGCAACAGATATATGTACATCACCTGTGAAAATTTCAACTGTCTAGCTCTAGAGCTCCGACTGAATTTCCTTAGTAAAAAGTTATAATTCTAGGTTTGAAATAGCGCAATAAAGCGCTCATTACAATTAAAAAACCGGCCAAGTGCGAGTCGGACTCGCGCACGAAGGGTTCCGTACCATTTTCGTAAAAAACGGCAAAAAAATCACGTTTGTTGTATGGGAGCCCCCCTTAAATATTTATTTTATTTTGTTTTTAGTATTTGTTGTTGTAGCGGCAACAGATATATGTACATCACCTGTGAAAATTTCAACTGTCTAGCTATCACGGTTCATGAGATACAGCCTGGTGACAGACAGACAGACAGACAGACAGACGGACCGCGGAGTCTCAGTAATAGGGTCCCGTTTTTACCCTTTGGGTACGGAACCCTAAAAAACCGGAACTATTGTAATTTTTAGCTCATTGATAAATTAGTTAATAGAGGTTATAGTCACAAAGTTGTTTTTTGGTGGTCTTTATATTTATCCCCCTTTCTGAATAATGCCCATCACTTATTGGGCCGGATAATAAAAAGACGTGTTTTAATACGACAATATGTTGAATATGACATTGGTTTTAATTTACTCCTATTTCTCTCTGCAGTGTCTAAAGTAACCTAACATGAAGGAGATGAGACATAACATGATCCCGTCATCTCCTTCGAACCTAACCTATCCGTGTTGGAGTGTCCTAAGCTCCCGAGCTCACTTCGCCCTCTTCTCCCGAGCTCACTTCGCCCTCTTCTCCCGAGCTCACTTCGCTCTCTTCTCCCAAGCTCTTGGACTGTTTCATGAACCATAATTATTCCATATTGCCCAACCGTTACGTAGCAATATTCATAATGACCAGACAATGTGATAAATATAGAAGTTTAAGTCAATATTCATTACATTGCCCGAGTTGACTTGACTAGATTCATAATGCCCGGGTATTAGGTAAACATAGTGCCCTGATTAATCACTTGGTCCATGACAGATACATCTAAGTAATGCATTATGCATTTTTTCTTGCACTACAACTATTATTTCTTCCTTGTTTCAGCACTGAACCCAATGGCGTGGGGGGCACCTAATGTCATATTGGAGTTATCAGAGAAATTACTTTATGATGCGAGTTATCAAACACCATTCTTCAATGATTACGACTGGTAAGTATCACTTGCCTACGTCCGTAGGTAGTACCTATCAAGTAGTGGGAAGGTACCTAAATAGTGAATAGGTATGTAGGTACTTAATAGAGCTCATATGAAGGAGCTCGTCCGGACAAGTACCTCCACAGGGAGTAGTAATACAATTCCATTCCTGCCACCAATTAGCGCTGCTTTGTTAAGGGTATGGGCGCTGCTAAAGTTGCCGCCAGCAAAATAACAAAAAATAAAAGTCATTGACCTGACTTTTTAAATTTGGTCTTAAATGAAAAGTATAGGCCGCGTAGAACCATTTTATCCGATTAAATCATGTAAATCGGTCCACACTTTTCTGAGATGTTAACTCATTACTGAATGCCAGGTAAAAGGGTCAAGGACGCCCCTTAGCGCGATACGTTGGTTTGATCGTGATGTTAGCGACACAGCCTTAACACTTTTTTCGTATCGTTTTGAAATAAGTATTGCAATACATTGGTGTTAATCGACATCCTCATCCTCATACATTGGTCTCTTCAAAGTTAGAGTGAACAGGCTTCTTCTGGGTAAGCTCACTCCATCGTAGACTCTGTCTCTGTCACCTCTGACCTAGACTAGAGTCAAGAGCAAACCCATCGTATATAAATAAAAAAACGTTTTTTTTTTTTTTGTTATCTGGCGATGAGTTTAAACTTATATTGCTATTGAGGCATTTCAGCTTTCTCTCTGGGATGGCTAAGTATATAAGGTCCTCTGGTGTGGCAATTGTTATCATAAAACGCGGTGACAACGTAGCATCAGATGAGCTGTAAACTGGTTAGCCATAGAATATCTTGAAAAATTGTTAAACAACATTTGTAACTGCTTATAATTGTCTACATAATTACAAGCATTTGGCTATATATGCAGGTAGCCAAATTACTGTAGCGTATTAGGTAATTACTAGGTTAATAGGTACAGGTAAATAGTACGAGGATCAGTTGTCAGAACGACCTTGAGACTCAGACTTCTTCTTATTTCGTGCCGATTAACTCAAACTATACAACCATTCAGATTGTGTCCGAACAGTATGTAGCTACTCGAACAGCTCTATCATTTGCTACGTTCAAATCCCGTAAGGTGCATGGTCGGGCATGAAGGGCAGACAAGGACAGACTCAGACGATACGTTATCAGGCTTCAGTGTCTGCCTGTACCGACTCACGTCAACCAACATCACCAGTCGATGCGGACGGCGCGGTGCCGTGACGGTTGTAGGCAGACTGATGTTATCAGGGTCCCAATGTTTTGTTTTTAATTATATTTTTTTGACTGGACGGATTTATGCATTCAATTCAGTCTGTTTATGTGTAATTGGGTTTTCCCCATTAGTGCGAGTCGCCTCATCTGTCATGATCTGTCGTGTTTACAGTAGGTACTCGGTATGTACTTCCCAATCTTATTGGCCGGGCAGAACATACGCTTTCCGATGCGCAAGGCACCGCGAGCTGCTGAGTTTGTATAAGATTTACTAGTTACTACTAGTACTGCCACAGATAGTATAACTGCCTTTGTAGCCGTGCACGTTGTTCACTTTAGTACTACCTCTCATGGGTTATCACACCGGTGAAGCTTTGTCGTTTGTTGTATGGTTTTGTTTTTATTTTAACCCCGGCGGAAAAAGAGACGTGTTATAAATTTGATGTGTGTACCTGTCTGTTTGTGTATGTCTGTGGCATCATAGCTCCTAAACGGACGAACTGATTTTGATTCCGTTTTTTTTTGTTTCAAATGTGATGCTTTATCGAGAGTGTTCTTAGCTATGTTTGATGAAACTCGGTTCGCCCGTTCAAAAGTTATGGGCCTTTTATTGTTTGAATCTGGGTGTTTTCGCACGATGTCGTGTGATACTCGTAATAACGTATTTAATAGATTGTCGATCGAAGCGTGTCTACTACTAGATAAATTAATATACCTATAGCATGAAATAAAAATGTATGTCGGGGTTTTTTTTTTAATTTTATTTGTGTATAATGCCAATGCTTATTATCATAGTCTTAATTTTAACCATCCATTTTTTGAGTCCCATATATTAAAATTAAGAAATGTTCTATTAGGAATTTCTCAGTAGCTACCCGGAGTTTGGAAACTGGCGGTGCGATACTTGGCCTTGGCAGGTGCATTTTGCTGTTGGTCTTTTGCCTGATCTCCCTCCAGTCGCTTTGGATTGCCGTCACATTGGACTTTGGAAATAAAGGAACAATGATGTCGTTTGTGTTTACGAACATGTTTATGCTCCATACCAGGGGTCACCAATTACTTTCATTGGGGGTCAATTTCTTAAAATAATATGACCGTCGCTCGCGGTCCGTAATGTTTAAAGCCACCTACCCCTCCCCTCCACCATCAAGGATACCTGAATATATTATAAAGATTTCTTTCAAATATTAATGTGCATAATGTAATTTTTTGTCTTGAACAACCGTCCGAAGTTTGGACTAAAGTCGGTCATTAAATCTTGGATATGTTCATCGGTAAGTTTAGGTACTCCGAAATTTATTTTACCACGTCGATCTTGTGCTACGCGCTCTTCTGTTGTCGAATCGACGGCAGTTAAGAGGGGACTCTAGTGAGACTTTCTCCATACAAATACATTCTGCTGTTTTCTTCGTGGATAATGCCTCTAGAGCAATGATTTTTTTTCCATAAAATCTAGGTCTAATTAATACGCGCCTGTATCATTTCCTTTTTTCCAAAACATAATCACAAAAAGAAATATGACAATCCAAAAATCTGAAAAAAATGCCCGTTTTTACCGCCATGCTCGGAAGACTTTCAGACAAAATTTATAAGTTTTTAACAAAAAAAGAAATGATAGGAGCATAGATATACTTTTCCTCTAAATTTTGATATAAGAATTTTTTAGATCAGACCAGTTTTCATGAAGAAAACAGCAGAATACGAAACGTCTTTTAGTCAAAGTTTTTGTAGGTAAAATCAGCCTGAGCTGCAGTGGTCCCTTTCGCACTTTACGGGGTGAGGTTGGAGGTGACACGACGGCAATAGTTTCTACAAATACCTATTTTTCAAATTCCTGTTGACTAGAGTCCGCTCTTAATACAAAGCGTAGGATAAATGATTTAAATTACGTACTCAAGAAACACAAGTAAATTTTATTGCACTCTTTACTTGAGGTCCACTCAAAATAGGTCGGTGGTCCGGACCCGGACCGCGGTCCGCTATTTGGTGACTTCTGCTCTATAACTATACTATAAGGCCACCCTCCTCAATGGCTAGTCTCGACAGATATTGACCGCTATACTTCATTTGGTTAGCAGTTTTATATTATTACAATAATCTGGTTTTCTTTAAGTTCTATTCTGAATGGCCAATGAAAGGACACGATACAAGAAACAAATGCGCCCCTAGAGCATTTGTTTCTTGTATCACAGTAACGTAGATACAGCTTCCCAAGTCGAGATATTTTTAAAGTAACCGATAGCCTCTATTTCCAGACGGCTTACTCTTTATAGACGGGTTACTCTCACCTATTCTGATGGGCAGCCTCTTAACCAGAGAGAGATCTGTTGCTGGCTCGACGGCTTTACGAGCTCATAGCCAAGGAGCTAAATAGAAATTCTCAGTAAGCAGCATCGAGTTAGGAAGGCCTAACTCGATGCTGCTTACTGAGAATTTCTTTACAGAATACTAGCAAGTTTTTTGAACTGACTTGGGATTTGAACCTTAAGATTATTTGCTTCTGGGCTAGTGTAACTAGCTTCTAGAGCAGGCAGTGCACTTCTTCTTCTTTCGTGTTGATTAACTCAAACTATAGTCTCAACCATTCAGATTTTGTCCGACCAGTATGTAGCTGGGACAGCTTTGTCATTTGCTACGTTCAAATCCCGTAAGGTGCGGATGGTTGGGCATAAAGGGTAGACAAGGAGGTGGGCTATATCTTGCGAAGGGGCCCCACACTGGCACAGTTTTTGGATGGGTCTTGATACTCCATTTGGCCAGGTTGTTGCAGTGCACTGTTTTGTAACAGGTGGCTTTCAATTTTGCGTATGTTCTAGTTAAGTTAGGTATCTTTTTGGTGGTTACCTGCGTGTCTGCAACGCCTTAATACATGCTTGATGCAACATTTCTGCTTGTCATGCATACGTTATTCGAGAACCCAGTATACCTACCAAAACATTAACTTTTAACAAGTCATCTATCACAGCTATAATCTTTGCGATTACCTGAGCAATTACCTGATTAATATAATCCATCATTATATTACTTTATATAATCCAACAGCAGTCGGGATTTCAATATGATTCGTCATCTCTTACGTCGACATTAGGGACTATGCATGATAAAAATGATTGTTATTTGACCAGTTTATCCTAAAAACACAAAAATAGAATAATATTAGTAAAAACAGAATCAAAATTGATCAAAAAAAGGCCGATATATAACAATTTAAAGAAATATATCTGTCCCTCTACGAAAACACCGTTTTCTATGGCAGTTGTATGGGCGTCGTGCTATCTGACGTCAAATGGCGTTTCGGACTTCTCTTTCTAATTCTCAACTTTGAAGCTTTACAACTTCGTCTCTGATCAAGATATTTAAAAAAATCTTTCATATTTGTTTAAATTAAAAAATTACATGCATTTTCCCTACTGTTGAGCCGATCATTCATTTTTGTTAATTATTTGTCGATTATTTCTGACATCCATATACGTACACCTAGTGACCTAAAGCTAGTTCACCAAGTATAAACTTGTTTTTATTTGAAGGGGAACAAGGGTAATCACTATGGTGAGAATATTGACCAGTTGAACTGGTGACTGGTTGACTTGGTTGCACCAGGCGTTTTATTATGATCTAGACGCCGCTTGGGGAGACATTAAGACGGTACCCTGACCAAAAAATCGGCATGAGATATGAGCATTCCTATTGGTCTAGCGGCACTGGTGGCGCATGAATTACAGTAGTGAATACGCCCAGATTTTAGAATAAAATCTTTATAAAATCGAATTTTGTTCTTTTGAAAAAAATAATTCTACAAAAATGTTCGTTATTAAATTGTCTATCCACTAGTGTTAGTACAAAAAATAATTAATGAAAACTTTACAAGGAGATTCATAATATCAATAATTATTTCTCATTTTTATGTTTTTTTGGAAGGAGATTAGTGAAATATATACAACATTTAAAAAAAAACTAAATCTACCATTTTTGAATCAATATTATGTAGAATTTTAATGTATTTTTATTAATTGATATTTCTTTTTAAATAACGAGTAGATAGCTCCTAAAAACAGCACAAAAAAAACGGCTTGCGCGGCGTTTTGCTCGGGGTACCGCCTTAACCGACTGGGTTTTATTTTTACATAAAGCGTCCATATTATTGTGTTCCTCTAATGTCAAACCAAGTCGGTTAATTTGTTTGTTAGTATCGTAATTATAAAGTGACCTACTGAAAAAATTATCCGACTTGGTCTTACATTCGATCTCACTAGTTTTTTCGGTAGAAGAACTGCGGGGCGAGACTTGTGTTTTTACAAGCTTTTAATTAACTTGCAATGTACGTATGTATGTGTGTTTTAGTCAAATCTTGCAACTGAATTTTAAAGCAGTTATCCTCCACCGATCACATCATCATCACATCATCAGCCTATTAATGTTCCCACTGCTGGGACACAGGCCTTCTTTCTGTGAGAGGGGATGGGCCGTAATCCACCACGCGGGCCCAGTACGTGTTGGTGGATGTCACATGTCTTCGAATTTTCGGTTCTAGGACATGCCGGTTTCCTCACGATGTTTTCCGTCACCGTTTTTGAGAGCAGTGTTGATGAAATAATTAGACAAAGTAAAGCGCCTGCCTGGGTTCGAACCCACGACCTACAACTTGCAAGTCACGGCCAATACCACTGCGCCACCACTGCTCTCCTCCACCGATTTAGATGAAATGTTGCATACACGTTTAGTTTGGATGACAATGCACGGTTAGATAAGTGACGTCTTTCTAAATCCAATATGACGGACGGCCCAAGATGGTGGACTAGTTTGCTGAAGGGGACTACGGGTCCGCAGTCCTCCTTGTTTCTTTAATCACGTCCATGTTCCACACACACAAACCTACGCCAGGTACCTAGTCCTTATCTGTACTGTAAATGTAGGTATTAATTCAATTTGTTTATTAAATTCAAATACTAACACTTATCTCAATTTAGTCTGCTTATCTGCTATGAGATCGTTAAGATCACAAACTCATCGCTTGTCTTCGACATACTGCGCCGACTCATAAGTATGGTATAGGTATTAGGTACATTATAAAGGAGACATCGTGTGTGACTTATTGTACCTACCTATAATCACTCTTTACCTACCTATCTCTCATAAACAGTGTATGTGACGAAAAGTTTTATGAACTGTAAAAGTAACTTTCTAAACCCATATATGGGATGACAATTTATAAAGGATTACAAAGTTGCTTATGCAGTTTGTATTTTTAGAAAACGGGATGGAAATTGCTGGATGTTTTAGTGTTTCCTTGCTTATAGCCTATAGAAAGAAAGAAAGAAAGAAAAAGTGTTTATTTGTCACAACACGACATACATACAATATAAGAACATACTTATGCTAAACCCTTAAAAATATTATTAGTAGTACTTAAATTATGTTAGTAAAGACGAGAAATAAATCAAACAATAATTACTATATAACCTATAGGCTAAACACTAATTGTGTTCAAAATTTGAAGCTTGTGAGTCTACTATAAGCAGGGTCGGACTGGCCATACGGGAGTACCGGGACTTTTCCCGGTGGGCCGGTCCCTCCTTGGGCCGGTTCGGTTCGCCAGCCGGACCGGCCCGGGCCACAGCCTGACCGGCACGCGAAGCGAACCAGCTCCATTATCCCTTCATTTTTATATAGAGCCAAGCCGTGATTAGTGAGACATCGCTAGGCCGCACTACGGTTAACCGCTCGCGGTCATCAATACAAGCGAACGCTCTTGCGGTATTTTTTCGCGACTGTTTTTAAACTTTAGCTAGCTACAAAATGTGCGCGGTCTGGCTATGACCTGGGCCGGTCCGGCTGGTGGACCGGACCGGCCCGGGCCACTGCATGAACGGCCCGCGAAGCGCCCCGGAGCTGGACTCCAGCTTCATTTTACCTTAATTTTTACATCTTTAAATATTTTGGGCCCAGTATGTGGACACCCCAATCTGGGCCTAGCTAGGTGCGCAACCGATTGAGTGCTGCTCTATGGGTGCGAAACGTGGAAGTATACAAAACAAAACATCAATGGCCAATTTCAAGTTTTCGTTAACTACTGTCTTCGTCGCATGGTCGCATTCTCGGTATTTACTGGCCCGAGACTATCTCCAACGTAGAGCTTTTGGAGAAATGCCACGAGAACCCGATCGATCGCTAGGTCAAGCGTCGCAAGTGGAGATAGATTTGCCACAGGCTCCAAAGGGGTCTCGATCACATACCCAAACAAACTTTGGACTGGAATCCCCAAAGAAAAGAAAGCGTGGACGTCCCCGTCAAACCTGGCGTCACACCGTGTTGGCAGAAGCCACGAGTATCGGAATGACGTGGAGCGAGGTGTAGTGCAGTGAGGTGGCCTTTGTACATGTACTTTATTATCACATGTATGTAATGTTGTTTTTTGGTGTACAATACAGAATTAAGAATAATTAAGAAGCGTGAAGCTCAAGACCAATCGCGATGGTAGATATCTGTGGACGCCCTCTGCCCTTTCTGTTTTTGTTAATCTTTAAAAGGCGCCTGGACTTTTGAGGAATTAACTAGGGAGTGTGGGCTTTTTACCTCACTAAAACCACCCGGCACTCCTGGGGAGACTGTAGGAACGTCACCTCTGAGCCTTGCTGTGCATGGCAGCACGTGATCACTGTGCCGCCATCTTTCCTGGATTTACTTGGTGGGTGGACAGAGTCCCAGTCTCAGCGCTCGCGACCCCTAGAGTTCCACCTGCTTATGATGTCGACGTTTTAAGCATCGGAGCGATTGGCTCCCCGACGCCTTCTTTTCCGAGTGGGATCGGCCCTCTCACGATCCCGCTCGGCGGCCTCCTGGACCATCACGGTCTCATAGAAAGAGGCCATTTCCCTTCAGTTTTCTGTCTCTCCCAGCATGGCCCTCACAACTGCTAGAAAAGACAGGTCTCGCCTGATCCTGGCGACTAAGAACTGCCGCTTAGAGTCCCACACTGGGCACTCCGCGAGCGTGTGCTGTTGTGACTGTTCCTAAATGACCCTAGGCTGATAAAAATTTAGTTTTTCCTAACATTTCCTAGATTTAGTGTTAATGTCGGCCCTTTTATAAAAGGGGTGAAGCGCCCCTCCATTCCGCGCTGCACAATGAATTTCGTCACCTAGCTTGGTCGATTCTCTTCCGACAAGTGAATTCCAAATTATGTTTTTGTTTTGTTTTGGAATTCACAGTTATAAAATTATAACTTGGAAGTGGTTTAGAAGGATAAAATATGACTAAGGGGATATAAACTAAATTGTTTTAATTAACTAACGCTTGTGTGAGAAACTCTATACACTAATGTATAGAGTATTTAAATCAAAGACCGAATAATGGTCGCGGATAATGAATTTACATTCATGAATTACTACAAATACAAATAACTAAATTAGCAGAGAGTTTAACTCAGGAAGTAACTGGAGTTGATAATATCAACTCACCTACAGACAGCCCCCAAAAGCGCCCATCCCGCCATCATTTCGTAGTGTAATAGCTGGTAAGAAGAAATGATGGAAACAAACTTCCAGCACACATTTCTGTCTGATAGCCTTAAGGGCTAAATAAGTAAAACAATAGTGAAGTATGAAGTTAATTAGACAAAGGGATTGCAAAGTGCATTATTTACCTAACGAAAGGAAGTTGGTAGGATCGCTACGCTTGCATTCATAAATACGTTTAATTGAATTACGTTAATTAGTTAATTGGCAATAGTCTAGATTCCCACCCAAGTGACGTGAGACCTCCTTTCAGAAGCAGGCACGTCGATTACGTGTACTGCAGGACCTCGAATGCGCGTCCTAGGAAGGATTTGCAGCGATCCATACAATACATGTTTCCCTAAACTTAAACATGTCTTACACAATCCTAAGACAACGACGGTTTTGTGCCTAAGTATCCTGCCATTGAGCGAGACATGCTTCCAGAATTACTGGACGCGCACTATAATAAATAGCTCACCCTCGACCTAACACCCTTTACTAAAACAATCCAAAACTAGCAAGCGTACCGTAGACTCAGTCTGAAACAGGTTCACTACAATTGCCTTGCTATACGTTAAAATGGAATAGTTCGTCATTTCACACTTTTTTAAACTTCCCAATTTCGAGGATGCTCCAGTGTAAATAACAGCCGTGCGACGTCAACAGCGGGGTCTTCCACTGGGCTTCCATCGTGTCTCGGCAAATATTATTTTTTTATTCAGATATTGGCCCGAAAGCCTGGTGCGATTTGACGAGACACGACACTAACATTCATTAAATAGATCATATCCCAGTTTGTGATGTTCAGCGATGACTACCCCCTTTAGTTTATAAGTGTACATACAACATGGCAATGCAATGAGACCGTAGTCAGACCTTCTATAGGAAGCAGTATTTAACAACTAACATTTGGTTGTCCTACGTTCTTAATTGAGAACGGCCTTACAGCCTATTTTTATACAACGGAGAGATTTAGCGGTTCCGCCTTCCATGTATGTAATGTCAGTTAAAAGTCAATAATAGTCCATAATTCAAATGAGTCTTTGTGTAGTGTATAAATTATGAATTAGGGCATGTAACGTGTGACGAAAGGCTTCGCCGGTTCCCTAAACCAAATATTAGCCACAAATATCTGCCAAAGGGTGGATTTAGGAGGTAAATACAAGGGTTCGCCACGCTAGAATAAATAGTACATTAGTCAATTATCCCTACCTATGTAATACAAAGATTAAAACTTACCCCATTCATACTGGCACTCACTCACACCATATTAACGCGAATAGACTAAATTATAATTAACTTAATAATTAAACTCGTTAACACGATACGTTACAACGACGCGACTTTTCCTATTCCGTTCCGAGCTTAGTATTCCTCACTCGTACGTCTTCTTCCGCTCCTCAGAACCAGACCGTCCGCTCCGCCTGCCTAAAATCAAGTGTCCCACTCTCCCCAACCTTTTTCTTGTTCGCCCACAACCACGCTCCCTGCAGTCCCGCTACGAGCCCCTTTTGCCCTCAATCCCTCGCCTAAGTCTTTTCAGCTTGCTGGTCGCTCTGTCGTCGTCTACCTACTTTAATTGTTACCACATGTTGATTTCTAAGTTTTTGTAGAGAATCTCGGTTCTTGAGTCCCTTTATCTTTATTTCCAGCCGAATTGTATTTGTTAAAGGTCCAATATCGCTTCACTATTTAAAAATGAATAGATTGTTCGTAATTTATTGGGGTTTCTGTCAGAGCGTGCTTATACCCGAGTGTTTGTGCCTAAATTTGGTCCGCACATGTGGCAACAATGCGCAGTTTTAAATATTAAAATACAGAGATAAGTGACGTGTAGTCACACTGTGCAGAGTCAAGCTCTCTCCGCAGTGATGGAAATTTGCCGTGGTGCCTCGCCCAATCCTATTCAGATAATCAACGAAACAACCGTGCCTGGTTAGTACCTGATTGAGCTTGTAGGAGAGGCGCTCTTCTCTTTTCAGCCATGCTTCGAAGTGCGGCAGGACGGCTTTAAATTGCGGCTGTTGTAGCCGCTTGCGCCACCGCTCGAGCGTGTGTCGCCGTTCCTGCCACCTCTGCCTGAGTACAGCGATTTCTGGCACGATATCACCATTTTGGTGGATGGCATGAATTCGGTTGTAAACCCTCGCTTCCATATCTGCCAGAATATCTAGTAGAGGAAAGCGTGCCAGGAGTGTTACCGCCTCAAAGGATACCGTTCCGTAACCTCGTGCGATACGAATGACCATTTAGTCCTGCAGCGTCGAACACCTGATAGTCTGCTTGACCAAACAGGCGTCACATAAAGGACTAACGATCGTACAATACCGCTTAGAGGCGGAAAACTTCTTCCCATGGTCCCGCGAAGTTGAGTAGCAGTCTATGCAAAGCACCCACTGCCCTTTCAACGCGAGGGACTTGCAGGTGCTCGAAATGCTCTTTGAAGCTCTACCGGTAATCTAGGGTTAACTCAAGACAGTTAATGTAGCGAACCACCTGGGCTTGCGCATCCTGACGAGCTGGGTGGCTATTTATTTTATTTATTTATATATACTTCATTGTACACCAGAAAATACAGGAACAAAAGAAACTCAAAACTAAACGGGAACGGGCGGCCTTATCGCATACCGCGATCTCCTCCAAGCAATCTGCCTACGGCGTAGCCAAAAGGAAGGGTTATGATTTTATCAGTCTATGTCTAGTAGTAATAGTAGTAGGCATGTTTGTATTTGCGTATGTTCCTCCGTAGCGCCTAAACTGTTCATCCGATTTTGATGAATAAGGTGTCAATCGAATCGTAATTATGGCCCGGGTAACAAAGGCTAAAAAGTAATCCGTAGTCAGGTTACAATTTTGAAACTTTTTTCTGTAAAGGTATCTGATACCGCTGGCTAATCCTGATGGCGTTGAGTTCACTCACAAGATTCACTCGCGTCCACCACTAGTCTATGAAGAATGGGTGCGGAACGAAACTATGAGACTGCACACCCGCCCAGCGCAGTGGCACAAAAACGTCGACAAGGAAGCCAAAGAAAAGAACCCAGCCTGCTTCGGGACAAATATTAATCGCAATTTCGCTTATCATTGGCAAGGTAAGGTGATAATATCAATAATTAGATAATTCTATGTAAATATTGTGATAATTTTAAAAGGTAATTACCCTAATCGATACAGTGAGGAAAATCAACGGCAATGCTCTAGGTTCAAGATAGAAGTAAAACATATTTTCGACGACAAATGCTCCTTACTTATAGGATACAGAAGTAGTTGAGTCGATAGAAAAACGGGCCAAGAGGCTCCAGAGCTTTGAAACTCGTCGCCGAGTTCGTTGCCAGCCAGTCTGTTTTTTATCGGTTACATTTCGGGGAGTGTGCGATGGAACTGCACAATTTGATTCCGCCTAGCTAGTTACAAGACGAACGGCGATGCATCATCGGTATATGGTGGACATCCCTCCCACCCGTACGCACAAAGCGTTTTGGGAATACTTTTATTGTGCGTACAGCCAAGGATTGGCAATCCCTGCCGGAGTTTTTATTTCCTGATAGCTACAACCTGGGCATCTTTAAGTCAAGAGTGAATAGGTTACTTCTAGGCAAGCGTGCCCCATCGTCGACCACATCTTCGCTTACCATCAGGTGAGATAGTGGTCAAACGCAAGCCTATCAATAATAAAAATAAGCATTTTATATAATTAGAAACCTCCACAGAGCTATTAGCAAAATATTAACAGCCGCGCGAGTGGATCTTCGAAGTCAACGCTTCAAAGTCAAGTTCAACGTTTGTCGAACTCGGTCCATGGATGCGTGGACCATCTTAGCATACCGAGTTACCTCCGTTGGTCCCGGCTGTCATTTATACATCTTTGACAGTCGTTACGGACAGTCAGAAGCCAGGAAATTCGACACCAGTATTTCCAAGGGGTATCGTATTACCCAGTTACTGGGTTGTGGGGTCAGATAGGCAGTCGCTCCATGAAAATTACTGATACTTAGCTGTATCCGGTAGACTGGAACCAGACTCCAACATAGTTGGGCGAAGGCTAGGCAGATATATATAGGTACCTCCATATAACATCCCTAATTCCCTACGTTTAGAATAAATACAATTACAATGAGTAATGGAGAAAATCTAAAGAGTCCAGAGTTCGAACACGTCAACAGTTTTTACGCAATCCTGAAAAGCCGATATGATAATGTGTTCCTTATCAGATAGTGGTCAGATTGACCGTCATATAAGCCCACGTGCTGCAACAGATAAGCGCCTACTATTTACCTACAATCTACCTACATTATATCTACCTGCCTATTTCAGATGACGTGCACAAAGCTCCACCTCGGTGTTGTCAATACTATCCGGGTCCAAAGCCCTTTTCCACTGCAGAAGCGAAAACGATTCGGAACTATCTGGATAAACTTGGTGATGATATTAACTTGGCGATACATTTGCACGCTAGTTTCTCTCCTAAGAAGGTTGGTTACTCTTTTACACTCACTCAGCATCATACGTAGGTCAATGGTTGACAGACGTATCATCAGCTTCCACAGCCGCCTTTAATTCGTCATTGTCGACCAAAGTTTTCGGACGACCACGGGGTTCATTTTTCAAGTCGACATTTCTAGATCGGAAGCGGGCATCGAATAACAGGTGGTGCCGTTCGTTTGTAGTGTTGTAGCGTCGTTGATGTTGTTGTTGTGTGCCGCGTTGCTGCCACGACGGTAGGTACTCATGTTCCATAATTATTTGAATTTCTAACGTATCCATGATGACGTAAACGATTCAAATGCGATGAAAACATAAAGGCGCGTCCTTATTGGGAGCACTATTTCGTGAGTATTTGTAAACAAGCAATCGTAGGCGAGCAACAAATGCTTCCCAGCAAGCCCAGCATTCACTTTCGAGTAAAACTATGAACGTTAGAGTCGAACATTTGTCTCTGTCTTTTGTCTTTGTCTTTGAACATTCCCTTGCGAGCTTGGAGCATTCGAATACGATCTCGTTAAATGTCATTCATTCGATAATACGATTGACGAAGAAGGTCACAAACACTTAAGATCAAGGACTTGTTCCTTGCTTTACAAGTGGCCAATAATATTCCTACATACATATCCATTGATTTCATTATCTGCGTAGTCGCTTTCGAGCGTTTTATTTGCGTGAACATTTTAATGCGAGCCGTTTCCGTTGCAATTTAATATATACTAGCTGACCCGCGTGGCTTCGCTCCCGTCTTAATGATGGTATATGCCAGCCTATGTTACTCGGGATAATGTAGCTTTCCATAGCTGAAAGTATTGTTTAAATCGGTCCAGGAGTTTCGGTACAAACAAACAAACAAAACAATCTTTCGTCTTTATAATATTGGTATAGATTAGTCTATGGAATATTCAACGTCGAATGCTCATTACACGTGAATGCTCTAAGTAAGGACGTTCCTTAACGCTAATCAATAAACAAATGACTTGAACTGAATTCTTAGCCATACAAAAAATATTTTGATTTGAAATGCAAATGTACCTTCTGCAGAGCGGGAATTTCATAGGTAAAGACCTATTACTAACTGACAAGGCAAGTTAAATAAATGCGAGTGAAAAGCATGAACACAACACATTCGTACTTATGCCTCAAGACATTGCTATTTTGTGCCAATGCCCGATATGAGAGAAGATATTCGATCCGAAGAAGGGTTCCCTTCTTCGGGTCGAATATCTTCTCAACAACGTTGAGAAGATAACGTTAATAAGTGTGTTTTATTGTAGGAGTACATACTGTATCCATGGCGCTACTCGATGCGGACACCGAGCAACTACCATACTCTTCAGGATATCGGCGAATACGCGGCAAGACAAGCTCGCTTGCCTGATGGTCGACTGTATGAGGTAGAGATGCATGCTGTTTTTGTTTTAGTACTTGAAAATATAACCTCTACGGCGGGATCCTTCGTAAGTATGTAGAGAAAGGGACTGGCTGAGCAAAATCACTCAGGACGTAAGGCCTTGTTAGTCTAGTAGGTTGGATTCGTATCATAGGTCGAGCTGTGATAGAGCCTAGACACATCACCAAAGCGCGGCGCCGCCACCGTGAAAGTCGTGAAACTGCACGGCTTGCGGCGCGGCGCACGTCACGTTGCCGTAAAATACAGCGGATCTTTGTGTCTGAAGTTGGCTCTGCCAATTTTGCGCAAGAAACAGTTTGCCATCGAGTATACTGTATAGAGTAAGCGAGATAGGACGATGCGACAAACTTAAGCGAGTGAAAGAGACAGTTATACAATGCTATATTCACCTTCAACATTGACACAAAAATAGCTACTGCGCAGGGCCTTGCAGAAAAACAGAGACACAAAGATCTGTTGTGACTTTGTATTATACGGCGCAGTCGGTCGGCAGTTGATCTTTCGCTGTCGCTAAGTTTACACGTGCTAGTACAAAAAAAATAGCTAAGAATATCGATGTTGAGTTGTTAATTAATTAATATACTGCTTTCCAGGTTCACCAAAGCAGTCACGACGAACGCGTGGCGGGCACTCTCTGTGATTACGTCAGCGGTGTGGTGGGCATTGACCTCGTGTACCTGATCAAACCGTACCATCAAATGTTCCCAAATTTTACGGACCCTAGAAATCTCGGTGTGTATTTTTCCGCATTACAGAGTAGTTTTTATTATACCAATTCTCCTAATTATAAACCGATTACATTTCAATTGCAGTATCATTAAAATTACAAAACATTGACAGGTTGAGTTTTCAAACTCGGGGTGGATGGCCAAATCCGAAACTATTAGGAATAGCAAAAAAGGAGTCTCAGGCACAATTTTTTACAAATCTAAACTAGAACTGCATGATTAGATTTTTGAAGAATCATTATATTCTTGCCAGAAACCCGTTGATTAATAAAAACACGCTTAATTATTATATAGGTACTGCGTTCGTTTAGGGGGTTTGGCGCTATAATTGATTGCTGACTACCTATCCAATAGAAAACTAGTAGTCAGGGTTGATAGTTACTCAAGTTCAGAAGAATCTATTGAATATGGTGTACCACAGGGCAGCATCTTGGGCCCAACCTTTTTTCTTACATATATTGACGATTTAACAAGTTCAACGCTACAAAACGGCAAAAAACACTTTTGCAGACGATATGGTCATTACTTACACTGGAAGAAACTGGAACGAAGCAAACGATAATGCCGAAAAGGGGTTCAATGTCGTTACTATAGTGTGACTGAAACTTTTTGTAAATTACCTTATTTTAATTTTAATGTTGCAAGCGCGGAACGACTTAATCATATGTGATTCATCAAATCGATATGACATGACTCCTCAATTAAAACTAATTGGTGTCAATAAATGTTATGAATATAAACGTAATCATGTTTAAATTAATACACATATGTAGTTCATAAACTTTTATTGCAATAAATAAGAAATCGACAATAAAATAAATGCGATCGATAGAATGAAGTCTGACATAAATGAGTAGAAATAAAATATAGGGGCCGCTAATTTCTAACAATTTTTTTTTCCGTGACTTTGTAAAATTTTCGATCTACTTCGATTTTCGATCACTCAGGATACGACACAATTTTTATGCAACGATAAAACACCCCAAATGTCAGTTTAGTTTTGAAATTAGAAATCAGAGATTACGTGTCTAGACAATCTGTTAACTCTCAACCAATCTAAAACAAAAGTAATTACCTACTACATAAACGCAATTTCCAGACCATCTCCTGAAATTTTATAACTGTAAGAGCCCAGACATGCAACTCAATAAAAAATTTTGACTGTTATTGTCTTGCCGTAGGTTCATCGGTCAGGTTTGTTCTCGCCAAACGTCTTGGCCGCCCCCTGAAGTTGGCTACAATGGCTGCGCAATAATCATACATGACACATTCATACAAAAACAGCACCGTTTCGTGCCTTGCTTTATGGAAAGCCAACTTCAGGGCGGCACAGAAGTTTGGCGAGCACTATATCTGGGGATCGAAATAGGTGAACAACTAAATTTTATTTTTTATCAACCTACATTGTCCCACTGCTGGGCAAAGGTCTCCCCCATAGCTTTCCACTCTTCCCTATTATTTGCAATCCCCTGCCAATCTCCCGTAAACGCCTCTAAGTCGTCACGCCAGCGTTTCCTAGGCCTCCCACGGCGACGACGCCCATCTTCCGGCTCCCACTGTGTGGCGATTTTGGCCCATCTATCCCTAACAACTAAATTGGAAAAGTCTAATCACAATCCTATCGAAGCGTGTTAGGATATTGCTCAGGAATCTACGATATGTATAGAATAGAATAGAAAAATATTTATTCGACACAGGCACAACACAAGAGCAACAAACATGTAGTAAAAGACAAAAAATAAGTGCAAAAACTTAAAGCTACTCACCTGCACCAACTATTACGCGTTTTGCCAATCAGCGATTGCATATTATGGGATATTTATCTGGGGAGGATGTCTAGGTCAGAGGTGACAGAGACAGACTCGATGATGGAGCGAACTTACTCAGAAGAAGCCTGGGCATATTCGGCATTTTTTAAATTGCCCGGGAATTATGAATAATGGTCAATTAATTACTTGGTCAATAACGTATACACCATCAGATCGTGTCGCTATTAAGGATACAATTCTGGGCAGTAATGTCGTACGGCAAAGTTAAGGAAACACCTCATTTTAAACAAACTATTTATTATTTTACAATGCATGTCCTCGAAAAGAGCGGTTTTCCAAGCAACCAAACTGTGCGGAAAGTGTCACTTTTTTTCACTAGTGCTTTTTACTTTCCTGTACTTTTTTAATTTTTAACTCCAACGTCAGCCCGACGCATAGAGTTTTTATTATTTGAGAAAAGTTTTAAAAATTAGTTATGTACAGATTATCATTCATATAAAAGGTAAAATAAAACTAATACTTTATTTTAGGCGTTTTTAATTATTCTAGATTTAGATTTTGATCAATAAATTAATTTTAAATATTAATTAAATATGTTTGGCAGAACGTATACTTTGCTCGTGCCTTATTGCGTTACGATGTGACAGCTATTCGCACATGCGCAGTAGATATGCCCGAGGAACTATTAGTTAATCTGTGGATATGCTGAACGCGCTTGAATAAGCCCGCCATTTTAGTAATTTCATTTTATTATTTTTATTATTTCCTCGCACAATGCATAGTAAAATATTGTATGATACACGTACGTAAGATGATTTCCGACTCGTGTCGATTTATCCACTCACTCGCTTCGCTCGCTCGTGAATAAAAATGCCACTCATCGGAAATCACCTACCTTCCGCACTTGTAGCATAAATAACTATTACAGGGGGAATGTAAAAGACGAAATCGACTGAAACGATCTTTGACAATATTCTAAACGAAATAAAAATATGGAAGTGATTCTGAAATAAAGTTTAATTAATTTAATTTAAATAACTGAAAATGTTTGTTTTTCCAGATGTGTACGTAAGTAAGTCTATCGCAACGATACTGAGTGTGATCCGCGGTTGGCGAAGCAGTACCAAACAAAACACGCTTTCTTTCTTCGGGAGAGATGTCGAGTTCTGAACAGAAGATGCAGCGAGAATGACTGAATAAATTATTTTGGAATAAATACTTTTTCATTTTCATTATTTACACCTATTATTGAAACTGTGCGGCGAGCACAGCATACTGTGATAGGCTTAGTCACACATTTTTATCTCAGTTTGGGAGCAAAAACCGTGATAAAATGCTTGACTCAAGCCTATCCACAGAGGCGCGAGCACGGCCGCTCTTTGATCAAGATTTAATATATAAATTGAATATAGTGTGAGTGAATATTTTTTAATATTCACTCGAGGTGACCACCAGTTCTTGAGACTTACAATAGTCTTTACTAATTAGGCATTGAATAATATTTAATTATTAATCATTTATCAATATTCTGTAAATAATACAAAAAAAGGCGATATAGGTGTGTCAAGGTCGGAGACAATTCAGGCGCACAAGTTTTAAGTACAAAGCATATCTGTATTCTATAATATTTGCCTAACTTAGACATGTCGTACTAGTTCTTTAAGCTCATACGTAACGAATAAAACTTATCTACTGCTAATTGCAGAAGGTTCAAATTCGTCTAGATTTTATCTGGTCAGCTAACGGCAGGGCGAGTCAGGTAACAGCTTTTACCGACTGTACAGCGTTTCCTCGGGATCTCGCACGATTGTATACTCATTATAAGAAAAATAAGTAATGTTGTTGCGTACCCTTAGTACCTGTAAATTGGCCTTGGACCTAAGCTATAGCTTGGCAAATTCGTACGTGTCACTCCCATGACCGCAGGCGACGAAGGACGTAAGGTAGCGGGGGTGGAAAAAGGTCCGCGCGGGGCGGGGGTCACCTGACGGGAGCGTCGACGCGTCATCGCGCCGTCACGTCATTGGCTAGTAACGTCCCCCGCCACCCGCGCGGACCATGGGTGTGTCACGTACGGATTTGCCAAAGTATAGCAAGTATGCATACGTTCAAAGTTCTTTCTAACACTCCCAATCTCAGTTTTTCTGTAAAAACGGTGTCGGGGATTTTCAAAGTATAACCAATCCGTGAATCGAAAAGATTCTACTAATTTGCATGTTTGTTTTGTACCTCTTTCATATAAAAACTACTGCACGGATTTTATTGAAACTTTACAATAACATAGCTTGTACATCAAGATGACACAAAGGCTACAAATTATGGAGATATTAAGTACTAATTATCATTGATGTATTAAAAAGAGGAAGATACGGGACTGCTCACAGCGCTTGGTCCTACTAATCTAAGTGAATGCCCGTAGCGGGTACTCAGTCGCGCACGGCTCATTAATTTCAGTGTTTTTATGTTTTTTTTTGCAATAAATACGCATCAAAATGACTTCTTGTGTAGCTAAACAGTGTTTAAATAATACCAGGAAGAAAAATAAGTCACACGGGATCACTTACCACTCGTAAGTACAGATAGAAAGGTTAATTTGTTGAAAATTACAATAATATTTTATGTTTGCTTCGCCATATTTGTGAGAGCGAGATAGATATTACAAACATGCGTGAGAGACACGATACGCACATATTGCAATATCATTTCATTCATAATAGTAAACATTCGGTGATTCGGCCAACATTCGGCGGCTAACGCGATTTCGCTTGCACTACAGCGCCGTCTCATATCTCTGTCCTTGTCTATCGGTAACTGTAAGTTTGGGACTAATGATGACACTGAACACAGATGTGTGAGTTTCGATGCATGTAGTCGTGCGCCGAGCCCAGGTTTTCTTATCGCCATGTTAGCGCGTAACGTATCTTCCTCTTTTTAATACATCAATGCTAATTATATAAATTATAGGCGTCTTAATTTTAAACAAATAAAACTTTATTATGACGTATTTAAAAAAATAGTAGTACATAATTACTTAGGTATATTATAACAATATAAAAAAACAGTAAAATATCTTTGTTTTCAACGTTTAATAGTACTTCGGTCTTCAAAAATAAATAACATAGTTACATATTTCTATATGAGCAATGTACACTATTTACAAAGTTAAATCTAATATCAACTCCTTTTTCGTAGTGATTCAGAAGTGGCATTTTTTCTTAACACTGAGTCTATGTCCCAATTCTTTGATAATATACTAAGGGTATTCAATAGTGATGTTTGTTTCACACTATTTGCACTGAGATCACTTACGTGGAACAAACTTAAGTCCAACGCGAGTGTGTGTAAGTGTTGTAGTCTTTTAAATAAGGCTTCTTTAAGCTTTCTGTCTTCAATCTGTCGCCAGTATTTAAGGTTCCTGCCGATAACTGACGTCGCGTGTTCTTTTATGTCTTTTAAACATGTCTTCTTTTCGGTGTGAGCCTGTGAAAAAGAAAATATATTATCGACCGTTAAAAACAATTCCAGGGTTGATCGATGAACCACCAACCATAGCTCAATACGAACTATCGTTACTATTGAGACGGCTGTACCGCGCCTTAGGTATGTGCGCGGCGAGACGGGGGAGGAACATAGACCGCTCCGATGTCAAGTGTCAGTCCGCCGTCAACGCTGACTGCGATAGTTAGTGACCCTTGTACCGGACTGTCTATGTCAGACGCACTTGAGATAAATATCCAGAGATGGGTTGTGCGTTATCTCGTGATGTCAACATCGTAATTTTTAGAGTAGCCAAATATTTTAACAAAATAATACATTGCTTACTGGCATCGCAAAAGTAAGCCTTAATTAATAAATTTGGAGAACGACTCTGATTCAAGTTCTGATGGCGAAACGGAAGATGAAGTTGAAGCAGAATCTATGTCAGCCCAAAACAGAACCAAATGGAAAGACTTGGAGGTGGCCTTCACCTGTTTAAGGGATTCTTGCTAAACATTAGTGTTATTACTTACCTATCTGTTTTATATTTAAGCAGTTAATATAAGGCTTTTTATGTATTATTTTATATCTCTATAGCTTTAAAATATCGTAAGATCTATCCGACAATATCTCACTCTTGTGAACTTCCGCTCTTTCCTTCCCGTCCCCGCCTACGGCGCGGTACAGCGGTTACGGTCAAACTATAGTGAATCCACATCATCGATCAACGTTGAATGAAACCACAAACAATCAACGTCGATCGACCACCACGATCGATGCATGCAGTCTAGTTGCACCTTAATGTACCCAATGACGAACCATGCACCGTCTAGTGTACGACTTTAGATTACATACTACAAGTATATTATTTATTTATTATATTCTTTATTGTACACCACAAAAAAAAAAACATACAGAACAAATATTTTCAAACAAAGTTTACAATGGGCGGTCTTATCACTCAGGGCAATCTCTTACAGACAACCTTTGGATGGACTGAACGATAGGTGAAGAATTGAGGGCTGTCAGTGTACAATATAATATAACTTACTTATACATAATAACATAAAATACGTACATGCTATACAACATATCTAATATACTAATAAATATTGAATATATGACCGAGAAAGGAAAAAATAAAAATAAAATTATAGTGAAACGTAATGCTCCTTTACCATTTTCTTAAATGTTGGCAGTGTTTGAGCGCGTCTTATTTCTATAGGTAATACATTCCACAATCGAACTGCTTGAATCGTAAATGATTTGTCAAAGAAGGAAGTGGAATGCATACGAACACTCAATTTAAAATTCTCCGATGATCTCAAGGACTTAGAATGGGTGTCACAGAGGAACTGAAAACGTTCTTTAAGATAAAAAGGAGTAAAAGGATTAAAGAGCACATTATAAAGCAAAGAGAGTATGTGGGCATTCCGGCGAAGGCGAATAGGAAGCCATTTGAGCTTATTACGAAATTCAGAAACGTGATCATATTTGCGCAAGCCAAATATAAATCTAATAATCTATCGCTCAAGCTTATCCAATTGGTCTTGGGTGAGATCAAGATAGCTGGCATCAGCATAGTCCAGGATAGGGAGAAGAAGAGATTGTGCTATCGCAATTTTAGTGGCGATGGGAGGAAAATTACGAAGATGTCTCAGGGAGCCCGCAGAGGCAAATAGTTTACGACTGACTTCCTGCAGTTGTTTGGTCCAAGATAGAGTGCTGTCGATATAAATCCCCAAGTTCTTCACAGTATTAGCTATAGGAATAATGGTGTTGTTGAAAGAAACCTGGGGAAGCGTCGACCAATCAATCCTAGAAACAGTCCGGGAACTACCAACAACAGTCACCTGAGTCTTCGCCGGATTAATCCTCAGCTCAAACTCAGCACTCCAGTCACCTATTCGAGCCAGGTCCTTATTAATCATCTCAATGGCATCAGGTAACTCTCCAAGAGGGGCTTGGGTGTAAATCTGGAGGTCATCAGCATACAGGTGGTAGAAAGAAGAAAGTCGTTGAGTGATAGCATTAATAAAGAGTGAGAAGAGAAGAGGAGATAAAACGCCACCCTGCGGCACACCGGCAGAGGTGTGACACCAAGAAGAGAAAGATTCATCAGTGCAAATACGCTGCCGGCGGCCAAACAGGTAACTATGAAACCAGTCAATCACCGGAAGAGATATGTTAAAAGAGCTTAGGACGCCAAGCAAAATGTCGGCAGTCAACGGTATTGAAGGCATTGCTAAAATCAAGCAGAGCAAGTACCGTTAACTTTCCCACTTCCATGCCTGACCTGATATCGTCCGTAATGTGAACAAGTGCTGATATAGTGCTGTGTCCGCGTCGAATACCAGATTGGAAAGGATTAAGCAGATTTTGTTTGGTAAGGAACGTGCTGAGTTGATGGTGGACAAGTTTTTCAAGGACTTTGGCTAGGAAAGGAAGATTAGAAATGGGACGATAGTCAGAAAAAGATGCAGGATGAGATTTTTTGGGTAGAGGAATAATTTGGGCATCTTTCCAGGATTGTGGGAAGACACCACTGGAAATAGAGAAATTATGCACTACTGTCAGCGTTAGTAACGCACTCCTCGCCCAGATACGACTCACTGTGTTAGTATACTGTGTGTGTACCTGCACCGCTGCGCAGAGCGCGAGTCGCACGCGCAGGTGTTGCGGCGCGGCCAGCGAGCGCAGCGCCAGCGCCACAGCACCTGCTGACGTCACGCGCTGCTCGCCCGGGTACGACTCACTGTCTGCCTCGCCTCGCCTGGAAACCAAAATAAAAAAAAATTGGCGGTTTTTTTTCAATAAAAGAAAAAAAAACCAATGTGTTTTTGGAAAAAAATAACATAAGTACCCACAGATAAGGTTTATTTTACGCTATAGCGTTTATATTTTAATGACTTCTTTAATAGTTCTTGCTATTCCTTCTATTGCAATTCTAGCTCCTGCTTTCCCTTTCGATTTTAACAGAACTTTATCTGACATTTCTCACATAGAAGTTGATGCTGTGACCGGTTTACTTTGTAACTTGGATCCGACTTAAGGTGCAGGCTCTGATAACATATCGTCTAAATTTATAATTAATTTGCGAGGATTGTCTATAACCAGTTATATCCCGCCTTTGTTAGCTCGTTCAACTCCTTTCAGCACGGAATTTTAAAAGGACGGTCGACCACTTCTAACTTGATTTTGTTTAATGATTTCATTACGGATGCTATGGATAACGGCAAGCTGGTCGTTGTGGTTTACACAGATTATAGCAAGGCATTTGATCGGATCGATCACGATACCCTGATAAAGAAGCTAAGCTACATGGGCATCCTTGGGGACCTCTTGAGGTCTTACGTTGATAATAGAACACAAGCAGTAGTACTCAATAATACTACTGCTTGTATATGTCTAGTTGGGTAAACGTGCCCAGCGGAGTGCCTGAGGGTTCGTTGCTCGGTCCTTTATTGTTTGTAATCTATGTGAACGACATCGATCAGTGCATCCATTCATCAAAACAACTATGCTTTGCCGATGACATGAAAATCTTTGCCACTATTTCAACGCCCGAAGATAGACTAGCACTTCAGGCCGATTTGTATCGGCTTGAGGAGTACTGTCGTGCTAATAAACTTTATCTTAACCCATCCAAGTGTTTGGTGATCACTTACACTAGAAAACGTGCAGTCCTAGCCACTAATTATACTTAGGCGGGCCAGATCTTGCGAAGGTGCAATACTATTCGTGACTTGGGCGTCCATCAAGACAGTAAGTTAATTTTTGACACACACATTGATGCAATTGTTAAAAAAGCTTCTAAACTTCTTGGGTTTATAATGCGTCTCTCTAAGTGTTTTACAGATGCTAAAACACTTAAAATATTGTATTGCACTTTTGTAAGAAGTCAGGTGGAGTATGCGTCTCAGATATGGAATCCACGTTATCATAAATACATTGACCACATTGAAAACATCCAAAAACGTTTCATAAAATATCTTTGCGTTCATCAAAAGATTCCATATCAGTCAACTAATTATCTTGAACTCTGTAAGAAGTATCATCTGCTACCACTGGTAGATCGACGTAGGATCGCTGACTGTTTATTCTTGCTGAAAATTCTCAATAACAACATTGATAACCCCGAGTTATGCCATAGCCATGTAAAACATTTCGGTTTAATCCACCCATACGTGTACCTCATACTTCTTCGAATTATAGGCAGAACAGTTATATTGTGCGCGCAAGCAGAAACTTCAATGATATATGCAAGGAATATGATTTGAATCCATTCACAATCAGTGTGAATTCGGCCAGAAGGTCTTTAAGCCTCAAATTTTTCAAGTAGCTTTAGTTTGTATTGTTTGTTTCTGTTGTTAGTCATATAATTGCAAACTAAGTATTTGTTTGTTACTTTAATTAAAGCGGTGAGTTTTTTTGTGCTCACACCATAAATTATATTATTATAAGACTATAAGTGAGGATTTGTAATTGACTTTCTGTTTACTATGGTTTCCTTTTTTTCCCTGTATTTATTAGCTGTAAGTCTTCCATGTACTAAAATAAATAAATAAAATATTCTGAAATCAACTTTATTTACACGAGAGGCCGCGTCGCAGCAGCACACACTCTCGACCTCTCGTGCTGCAGTCTCAGCACGCGCAGGCCGCACGCCCACAGCAATCACACTTAACTAATACAACACAAGGTTGATATCTGCCTGTACCTGTGCGCTGGGAACACAAGCAGCGTGGGGTAGTGGTGCACGGTGTAGTGCCAGGGCAGGTCGTGCCGCAGCGCGTCCAGCCTGGCCACCCGCACGCGCAGGCCGCACGCCCACAGCAATCACACTTAACTAATACAACACAAGGTTGATATCTGCCTGTACCTGTGCGCTGGGAACACAAGCAGCGTGGGGTAGTGGTGCACGGTGTAGTGCCAGGGCAGGTCGTGCCGCAGCGCGTCCAGCCTGGCCACCCGCACGCGCAGGCCGCACGCCCACAGCAATCACACTTAACTAATACAACACAAGGTTGATATCTGCCTGTACCTGTGCGCTGGGAACACAAGCAGCGTGGGGTAGTGGTGCACGGTGTAGTGCCAGGGCAGGTCGTGCCGCAGCGCGTCCAGCCTGGCCACCCGCACGCGCAGGCCGCACGCCCACAGCAATCACACTTAACTAATACAACACAAGGTTGATATCTGCCTGTACCTGTGCGCTGGGAACACAAGCAGCGTGGGGTAGTGGTGCACGGTGTAGTGCCAGGGCAGGTCGTGCCGCAGCGCGTCCAGCCTGGCCACCCGCACGCGCAGGCCGCACGCCCACAGCAATCACACTTAACTAATACAACACAAGGTTGATATCTGCCTGTACCTGTGCGCTGGGAACACAAGCAGCGTGGGGTAGTGGTGCACGGTGTAGTGCCAGGGCAGGTCGTGCCGCAGCGCGTCCAGCCTGGCCACCCGCACGCGCAGGCCGCACGCCCACAGCAATCACACTTAACTAATACAACACAAGGTTGATATCTGCCTGTACCTGTGCGCTGGGAACACAAGCAGCGTGGGGTAGTGGTGCACGGTGTAGTGCCAGGGCAGGTCGTGCCGCAGCGCGTCCAGCCTGGCCACCCGCACGCGCAGGCCGCACGCCCACAGCAATCACACTTAACTAATACAACACAAGGTTGATATCTGCCTGTACCTGTGCGCTGGGAACACAAGCAGCGTGGGGTAGTGGTGCACGGTGTAGTGCCAGGGCAGGTCGTGCCGCAGCGCGTCCAGCCTGGCCACCCGCACGCGCAGGCCGCACGCCCACAGCAATCACACTTAACTAATACAACACAAGGTTGATATCTGCCTGTACCTGTGCGCTGGGAACACAAGCAGCGTGGGGTAGTGGTGCACGGTGTAGTGCCAGGGCAGGTCGTGCCGCAGCGCGTCCAGCCTGGCCACCCGCACGCGCAGGCCGCACGCCCACAGCAATCACACTTAACTAATACAACACAAGGTTGATATCTGCCTGTACCTGTGCGCTGGGAACACAAGCAGCGTGGGGTAGTGGTGCACGGTGTAGTGCCAGGGCAGGTCGTGCCGCAGCGCGTCCAGCCTGGCCACCCGCACGCGCAGGCCGCACGCCCACAGCAATCACACTTAACTAATACAACACAAGGTTGATATCTGCCTGTACCTGTGCGCTGGGAACACAAGCAGCGTGGGGTAGTGGTGCACGGTGTAGTGCCAGGGCAGGTCGTGCCGCAGCGCGTCCAGCCTGGCCACCCGCACGCGCAGGCCGCACGCCCACAGCAATCACACTTAACTAATACAACACAAGGTTGATATCTGCCTGTACCTGTGCGCTGGGAACACAAGCAGCGTGGGGTAGTGGTGCACGGTGTAGTGCCAGGGCAGGTCGTGCCGCAGCGCGTCCAGCCTGGCCACCCGCACGCGCAGGCCGCACGCCCACAGCAATCACACTTAACTAATACAACACAAGGTTGATATCTGCCTGTACCTGTGCGCTGGGAACACAAGCAGCGTGGGGTAGTGGTGCACGGTGTAGTGCCAGGGCAGGTCGTGCCGCAGCGCGTCCAGCCTGGCCACCCGCACGCGCAGGCCGCACGCCCACAGCAATCACACTTAACTAATACAACACAAGGTTGATATCTGCCTGTACCTGTGCGCTGGGAACACAAGCAGCGTGGGGTAGTGGTGCACGGTGTAGTGCCAGGGCAGGTCGTGCCGCAGCGCGTCCAGCCTGGCCACCCGCACGCGCAGGCCGCACGCCCACAGCAATCACACTTAACTAATACAACACAAGGTTGATATCTGCCTGTACCTGTGCGCTGGGAACACAAGCAGCGTGGGGTAGTGGTGCACGGTGTAGTGCCAGGGCAGGTCGTGCCGCAGCGCGTCCAGCCTGGCCACCCGCACGCGCAGGCCGCACGCCCACAGCAATCACACTTAACTAATACAACACAAGGTTGATATCTGCCTGTACCTGTGCGCTGGGAACACAAGCAGCGTGGGGTAGTGGTGCACGGTGTAGTGCCAGGGCAGGTCGTGCCGCAGCGCGTCCAGCCTGGCCACCCGCACGCGCAGGCCGCACGCCCACAGCAATCACACTTAACTAATACAACACAAGGTTGATATCTGCCTGTACCTGTGCGCTGGGAACACAAGCAGCGTGGGGTAGTGGTGCACGGTGTAGTGCCAGGGCAGGTCGTGCCGCAGCGCGTCCAGCCTGGCCACCCGCACGCGCAGGCCGCACGCCCACAGCAATCACACTTAACTAATACAACACAAGGTTGATATCTGCCTGTACCTGTGCGCTGGGAACACAAGCAGCGTGGGGTAGTGGTGCACGGTGTAGTGCCAGGGCAGGTCGTGCCGCAGCGCGTCCAGCCTGGCCACCCGCACGCGCAGGCCGCACGCCCACAGCAATCACACTTAACTAATACAACACAAGGTTGATATCTGCCTGTACCTGTGCGCTGGGAACACAAGCAGCGTGGGGTAGTGGTGCACGGTGTAGTGCCAGGGCAGGTCGTGCCGCAGCGCGTCCAGCCTGGCCACCCGCACGCGCAGGCCGCACGCCCACAGCAAGCGCCGCGCCGCACATAACGCGCGCGTCGTTAGAGCGCTGCACGCGCCGCCGCATACGGCTACTAGCGTCATCTGTTCGAATATACATAGCTCATTTATAAATAGTACAAATTAAACTCGCTTTTCGCAGTTTATTATTCAATTCATATTATTTAATAGCTGCATATAGCCCGCGACTTTGTCGGCGCAGCATTAGTACTTCGAATGGCCTATTTTTTACTAGAAATAGGGACCAATTAAATCAACCAGGTTTCAGGCTGGCTAAAGTAGCGACATCTTTTATGGGGTACTGTACAAAATGTTGCAATTAAATACCTGCCACATTCTAGAACTGAATGAGACAAAATTTAAAACTTGTATAAAACGCACACTATGCAGTCAAGCATATTATAAGTTGGGGGATTACATTGCTGATAAAAATGCTTGGCTCAATGCTGGTCCTGCTCCGCAGACACTAGGGCGTAAAAACAAGTGATGTACAGAAAAGTTTTGAAGTATAAATGGAATTTTTTTTTTTCGCTGACGACTTTTTGAATATATTTGTATTGTATAAACTCAATTTCTTTTATTATTCAGTTGAGTCTGTCGTTCTCTCTCAAATGTCTCTCTGATGGTGGCACATGTATTGTGTCATTCGGGTCATGATGGTTGAGCTGAGTGGTGCCAATCCATGTGTCATGTTCGTGGACGGGCGCCTTCACTTAGAATTGGCCATAACTTAGCTAACAGAGCCGGGCCCGAGATATTTTTTTGAGCCCCTGACGGGGCACGGTCCGTCCACGTCCCGGGCACGCGGCCCTGATATGTGTGGATAGTCTTTAAATATTTATTTTATTCTGTTTTTAGTATTTTTTGTTTTAGCGCCAACAGAAATACATCATCTGTGAAAATTTCAAGTGTCTAGCTATCACGGTTTATGAGATACAGCCTGGTGACAGACAGACAGACGGATCGTGAAGTCTCAGTAATCGGGTCCCGTTTTTAACCCAAAAAAATCAATAGGAAGACAATGAAAATATGACTCACAGTGCCCGGCGTCTTCACCATCCTCCTAAAGCTTCTCGAAGTCAGGTCTTCGATATACACTGAGTTCTTGCTGATGCCCATCTGTTCGGAAGCGCCATCGGAGCCGAAGTAGTGCGTATGCACTGTCTCGTGCACGTGAGACCGTAGCGACCGCTTTAAATCTTTGTTCGTGAAGTTCGCTATGAACTCCCTTATTGACTTCGCGTTGAAGTCCACTGAGAGTAAGTACTGGCTTTCGTGCTGTGGAAATGGAATTCATGTTATTTCAGCAGCAATGAACCATACAAAATTTAGGAATTGTGTGACGAATAATATGAAAGAAAACGGACACGACGGAGTGTAAGAAGAAAACTGGTTGCGTCGACCCCTTGTAACACGGGAATAGGAGATGACGATGAATGGACGGCATGGATGATGAAACAGCAATAAAACGCTAACAAACTAGGAGTGAGGCGTATTTATCGAAACAGTAAAAAAAAACAGGTATTTAAAAATAGCAACATGGAACAGATATCCATAAATTGAAATAACAGTTCCTGCTTCTTTTGCCTGTTCCACAAGTTCCGCGACCCACAACAACAGTCACAGTCGCAGTAACAGTCACAATCTGTTCCGCGGACAGTCACAGTCGCAGTAACAGCCACAATCTGTTCCGCGGTTCCGCGTGGTCACATGTCACAACCTACCATTGGCGTAACTAGTGTGTGTCTGTAACAAGCTCTTCTCTAGACGAGAGGATTTTTTTTGAAAGTGATATAATTTTGAGGAAAATTTATCAAGTATGGGGAGTTTTCACAAAATGAATCTGTAGAGACTGCTTTATTTATTGGTACTAGTAGCTGTTGCAAAGTAACAGGCTGTTATTTTGGAACAGGATTTTGGAACTGCTATTTCCCTGGAACTAGAACAGGTGTAACAGATATCTAATTTTACCTGTTACAGACCACCTCTATAACAAACCTCCGCTTAGGGCGGTTTTTTAAACAGCAAAGAAATGCTAAGAAACCACCGCTTAAGGCGGTTTTAAACAGCAGTGAAATGCTAAGAAACCACCGCTTAAGTCGCTTTTTAAACAGCACTGAAATACTAAGAAACCACCGCTTAACCTCTTGTATGCCGGAACGCAGATCTAAGCGAGACACAATGGCTTTTTCATTGTGTCTCGAATGTTGGCATACAAGCGTTTAAGGCGGTTTTTAAACAGCAGTGAAATGCTAAGAAACCACCGCTTAAGTCGGTTTTAAACAGCAATGAAATGCTAAGTTACCACTGCTTAGGGCGGTTTTTAAACAGCAAAGAAATGCTAAGAAACCACCGCTTAAGTCGGTTTTTAAATAGCACTTAAATACTAAGAAACCACCGGTTAAGGCCGTTTTCAAACATAACTGAAATGCCAAGAAACCACAGCTTAGGACGGTTTTTAAACAGCAAAGAAATGCTAAGAAACCACCGCTTAAGTCGGTTTTTAAATAGCACTTAAATACTAAGAAACCACCGGTTAAGGCCGTTTTCAAACATAACTGAAATGCCAAGAAACCACAGCTTAGGACGGTTTTTAAATAGCAATGAAATGCCTGTAAGCCACCGACCGCTTAGGGCGGTTCTTTAAACAGCAATGAAATGCAAACCACCGCTTAGGTTTTTTCACTACACGTCTCTAAAACAGTTATTTACTAATAAATAAAATTCTGCTTTACTTCTGTGTTAATAAAGTTGATTATGTTTTGCCGCTGTATTTTTAAGCGCATTGAAAAACAACTCAATTATCAAAGTATGATTATGACCTTACTATCTTTGTGAGATAAAAAAATCCTGTCTCATTTACCTTACTATCCAATATAACGACAGCCGTCATGTCTTTTTTATTAGTAATATCTATCCCGAGTGATTCAGCGAAGTGATGGTTCCGCTTACTATCAACTGCAAGCATGTGTAAGCTAAAGTTGCTCTCACACGACAACCCTTCTATATGCGTCACATTTGTTCGTCGTTCGTCAATGTTCGGCTGACCCGAAGGATAGATCGGAGATCCCCACTCCTGGGCAAACCGGTACACCTTACAAAAATGTTTCACACTGTCTTGTAAAAGATTTTCTGACGATAAAGGGTCATCCTCGAACGGTAGCATTGTGGTTTTTATTCTGAAAAGAAATATTAAAATCTTGAGCAAATAACTTTTGGTATGAGTCTTGTTGGTCATTTATTAGTTAGTGTTTGAAATCTGAGTTCTTCTTTCGTGTCGACGATTCCTTGTTCTTAATTTAAATTTTCTTCGACAGCCAAAACTGAGTGAACTATTAGACAAATTATAATCGACGCTATTTTCATTGAATTACAGTTCAAAATAGCAAATAAAAGACAACCTTACGCCCTCATTTTTGCAACTCCGCAATGGGAAGTGCATGGTGCTAACTTCTTTTTGTGTCACGGATGAAGTAATTTCACAGTGAATTTTCTAAAAATAGTTAAAATTAAATGTCACTTGCACATCTCATTTTTCTCAAGTTAGTATGCAGTACAGGCTAGATGGAGTACAATAGAATATATTTTGATTCATCACATAACATTATTTCTGAGCATGCCTCATAAATCATAACACTGATAATTGTTTTAGTCTTAAGATTAAGATAGGGCACTTTTATTAAATAGATATTGCATTGCACAAAGACATGTGAATCATATTATTTAGAGCCCATTTATAATGCCATAAAATACAGATGCGTCGTCATCGTGAATTGTAATATATCGATTATAAATATATTATATTCTACATCATCGTTACTCTTGATATGGACACTTTTATTATGCGTACAGCTAAGGAGTGGAATACCCTGCCGGAATCCGTGTTTCCCGATAGCTACAATCTCGGAGTCTAAGTCAAGAGTGAATGAGTTTTTTTCTAGGCAAGCGACCACAGCATAGTTTACCATCAGATGAGATAGTGGTTAAGCGCGAGCCTATCGAATATTAAAAAAAAAAGCTATGACGCCTCGCGGTTTCACCCGCGTAGTTCCCGTTCCAGTGGGAATACAGGTATAAAAAGTAGCCTATGTCACCCGGGAATAGTGTAGCTTCCCAACGGTGAAATAATTTATAAAATTTGTCCAGTAGTTTTTAAGTTTAATGTTACATACAAAATACAAATCTTTCCTCTTTATAATATTAGTATAAAGTATATATTGTATAGAAATATATATATATTTTTATTATTTATTATTGAATATACTTTTAAAGAAGGTTGTGGAACTTCCACCAGGGGGCTGTAGTATCAGATCTGCTCAATAGTTTTTGTCGAGTCGTTGTATATGTTCAAATCGCACAGACAATTGCGATTGCAGGGCCTTTGTGAAGCATTATTTTTTTGTAAGTCGCATGAGGTACTACGAGTACTACATTTTATTGTACACCAAATTTTAAAAAAAATACCACCGAAGTATTACCAAGTTTCTACTTACTCTTCTGCTTCAGGAGTTACTTCATGTTCCTGACTGAAGGTCTCGCATGAGGTACTACGAGTACTACATTTTATTGTACACCAAATTTTAAAAAAAATACCACCGAAGTATTACCAAGTTTCTACTTACTCTTCTGCTTCAGGAGTTACTTCATGTTCCTGACTGAAGGTCTCCTCAAACGACTGACATTGTTCATAATGCTCATAGAAACTCCTTTCAGCCGGCAGAGCCTTCATTCCGCATTCTTGCAACCAATCCAACGACGCAAGCAACTGAGAACTCTCCTCTAAACTCTCAATGGCTTTCGAAGTAGTAAAACCTCTTTTCAAAAGAAAATTAAAGACTCCATTTTTATTATTTTTCTGTGTAGTATTATACCAAGGGTACTTATTATTTTGTGATTCTACACCTTTTTTGTAAACACGACTTTGTTTTCTAATAGGTTTCTTGAATTTGAATTCGTTACAGAATTTCGTGTAGTTCTTCTGTTGGTAGAGGAGTCTCTGGACTTGTTGTAATTTCATTAGTTCCGATGTCCACTGGTTACTGTCCTTATTTTTACAATTGTAGTATTCCATTGCTACTTCACGTAACTGTAAGAAATAGGATAAATTAGTTATCTCAAGCTGCTAATTGCATTGTCTCGGCCACATTCGCATGTATAACAATATTCACACAGAGAAGTGGTTGTTCAATACGAATTAGGGGCAAGAAAAGTCAACCGCGTCTGTAACTAGATTTTAACTACAAAAATCGACTTTACTACTACGAAATAGAGGCGCTGATAAGTGTTGTCATCAAGAATGTGCAGTTGCAGAATATGTTGAATATGCAAATAAATATAAATGTGTTACTTGACATTATTCTGTACAATGTCACGCGCCACGTTGAAAACATGTGGTTGTGAACTTGCCTCTGTGGAGCCTTTGAGAGAGTTGTTTATGTGTTTTAATAAAGTAATAAAAGCGATTTTGTGTAGGTATTTGTATGTCCTTCTGTTTTTGATGGCCTTCCACCATTTGCATTACAAATAAAACGGATATATGCAAAAAAGGTTTGGAATCTCCAAGTTCACGTCAACATGCATGCCAGCGGCACTCCCACGTATTTTTTTTTTTATTTACAACCTTAGGACCTGGTAACGACCCCCCCCCGGTGGGTTCCCGCTTTGTCGATGCGGGGGGGCTCAGTAACCGTGGCTTGGTCACCCACGGTGAAGCGAAGAGGAACCCGAGGAGGGGCCGCTCGTCAGGGCTTTTGCCGATAAGCCGACGACGTAGCGGCCAACATGTAGGTTGCGGTGCTGCCTAGGCAACATCGCAACTGAGGCGGGCCGCGATGTCGTATGGGGTCTCCCATACCCATCGCGGCTGAGGGTTGGAGGCCGCGGCAGGAGGGGAGTGCCGGTATTGCGGTGCGCCGCTCTCACTACCTTCCGCGGCCTAGACGGGGTCGCCACCGTCTGATGGCGGACGCGGTGGGGCCGCAGGGGAGGAGGAGTGCCGGTATAGCGTTGGCCGCTCTCCCTATCCCCTGCGGCCGAAAAATGGTAGGTGGCGGAGCCATTGACCCTGACCCGTCACAAGGGGACCAAGGGTGCCATACACGGGGTCGTCTGGCTCCCATGTGCTAGTTTGGTCCCTGGGGTGTTCACGGCGCACAGTGTGTTCTGGTGCGCCGGTGATGGGGGGTACTCCCCAGAGGAGGGTCCGGTGACGGACATCCGCGGCGGGTTCGCGGTGAGTGCTAACGCGTACCCGTGTTCCCGCCATAAGCGGCACAGGAGGACACCGGGGAGTTTTAGTGGGTTAGAGTCCCACATAACTGCGCTATCTCCCCGTGGTAGTGCAGTATGCATGAGCATTTCTCCAGGCTAAAAAAAAAAAAAGGACCTGGTAACGACGCGTGTGAGCAAGCCGGGCTGCATATTTGACGACGCAATTGGCACAGAGGTTGTGCGGTCAGCTCCTGCGCTGCATGTCGCGGTTTCGATTCCCGCACGGAACAAATTTTTGTATTGCCTACAGATAATTGTTCCTGGTCTGGGTGTTTGTGTATGTGAGTTTATTATATTTCTGAATGCACACCCGATATAGGAGAATACCTAGTGTGGGCAAAGTATTGAAAAAATATAAAAAACCGGCCAAGTGCGAGTCGGACTCGCGCACGAAGGGGTCCGTACCATTATTATAGTGTTTGTTGTATGGGAGCCCCACTTAAATATTTATTTTATTCTGTTTTAAGTATTTGTTGTTATAGCGGCAACAGAAAAACATCATCTGTGAAAATTTCAACTGTCTAGCTATCACGGTTCATGAGACAGACAGACGGACAGTGGAGTCTTAGTAATAGGGTATGGAACCCTAAAAACGCTTTAAGTATATATTTTTTTTAGTTTCAACCTCAGTATAACTTCTGTTTCAATCAATCTGCCTAGCCTTTTCCCAACTATGTTGGGGTCGGCTTCCAGTGTAACCGGATTCAGCTGAGTACCAGTGTTTTACATGGAGCGACTGCCTATCTGACCTCCACAACCCAGTACTGGGTTACACGGTACCCGTTGGCAAGACTGGTGTCAGATCTCAAGCTTCTGACTACTCGTAACGGCTGTCAAAGATCTTCAAATGACAGCCGGGACCAACGGCTTAACGTGCTTGCCAAGGCACGGAGGAAACTCGATATGTTGAAATGGTCACCAATCCACGGACCGACCTAGTCAAGCGTTGCTTAACCTTGATGATCGACCCGTGCGGCTGTTATTATTTAGCCACGAGCTCCTCTATAACATCTGTTTGAAAACAGATATTATTTACTTAAACCACGGGGTCTCATTGCTAAGAACGAAAATTTGGTTCAAATAAATCTCACTAGATGTCGGGACATGTACACACAATTTAATAAATTCAATAAATTGTGTGTAAAATTAACATTTTCTGGAATTGAACATAAAAATTGTATAATCAACTCTCCTAAGTACAAAATTTTGGAGTAGTGGGTTCTTAATTCACATTTCAAAGATTATTTGAATCATTTAAAATTGATGCCAATAGATGGCGCATTTTTAAAATTCTAAGGCATTCCACTCGATTGTTAAAATTTGCATTGTAATACATTTTGGTACAAAAAAAAACTGTAAAAACGTGCAAAAAAATAATATAAAACGAACCTTCACTGTATTTAAAGAAAAAAATATTCACGAACCTAGAACCCCTTACCCCTTGCCCTTTTACTTGCAAGTAGCTGCTAACACCATCTATTGTCGTGAAACGGGATCGAACGCGATTGATGTACTTACAAAAATAACAAGATGAAAAACGCTAGTTACGTCGGCACGGTTTCTTTGTATGGGATGAGGCATCTGTATGCTAGTATTATATTATCTGTGCTTAAACTTACCAAAGCGTACGAAGGCAGTTGTTCATACAATGGATTGAGTGGCGTGAAAAGTATCAATATAGGATTGCCGTCGACATATCTCTCGAAATTAAATCCTTTTCTCCACAATGGCGTTATCCTAGCCACTGGCTGGGAGAAGTTATCTAACACCCAGTGTATTAGCGAGGAATGGTTCCATGCTTGAAGGTCACCGTCTCGGGATATGTACTCCTGAAACAAAAAACAAGATATTGATTAAAAGTATCAAAACTGAACGAACGAACGCAAATAATGTTACATACCTACAAGGAAAACAGAACTGGCAAAAAAAATGCTACATTTTGTTTAACAAATGAGTCGAAAATAAGTTTACAATCTTCATAAGTATCAACTGGTTACCTCTGTTAAACATATACAGCCTTGTGACAAAAATATACCTATGTAGGCAAAACGCTTCAACTACTTTTCGCACTTATTTCCTTGAATAATTGTGCTAAGGCTTAATTAGCAAAGAAAAGGTTTTCTTAAGGTTTTTTAGCGTCATAAAGAACTCTAAAAATATATGACAATGTTACATATTAACCTTGGTATCATTCCATAACATAAGGCGTGCGTTCGGCACGCTTTCCACGCCCAACTCCGCTGCGAGCTCCTCTGACGTCACAGCAGCAAAGCATATCTCTCCAAGAATATCTGCTTCTCTCGACTTTAACGCAACCGTATACCAAGTGTTATAATATTTTGAAGTGTCTGTTAGTGGTGTGTACCCAACTGCTACAGCCTGCAAAATATGACGTCAACAATAAGAATAACAACACAGTAAAACAAAGAGCACTCATTTAAAGCAATATTGTTATAGTACTGTACAATGTTATGGAGAAATAAATATTATATTATATTATATTATATTATATTATATTATATTATATTATATTATATTATATTATATTATATTATATTATATTATATTATATTATATTATATTATATTATATTATATTATATTATATTATATTATATTATATTATATTATATTATATTATATTATATTATATTATATTATATTATATTATATTATATTATATTATATTATATTATATTATATTATATTATATTATATTATATTATATTATATTATATTATATTATATTATATTATATTATATTATATTATATTATATTATATTATATTATATTATATTATATTATATTATATTATATTATATTATATTATATTATATTATATTATATTATATCATATCATATCATATCATATCATATCATATCATATCATATTATATTATAATGTTATAAATTACGTACTGTAATTTGGGCTATCCTATCATTTAGGGGCCAGGTTATTTTATGTTTAGGGGCCAAGTTCATTTTCGAGGGCTAAGTGCCGTTATAAATTATAGTGTCAAAAAGTGCTCAGAATAAGTTATGTACCCACATCACAACGCGATAGTAAATTCACGAGATCCTCAGAAGACGACACTCTTCTTAAAGGCTTCATCATTATTTCTAAAAAGTTGACCATACTGTGAGCATCACGAGGACCTGAAAAAGAACACGGCATAATATCATAACAACCTAACTTATCTCAGCTTTAGAATTAAAAAAAAAAAACATTAAATAATCTTTTTTGAAATAAGCTTTTTTCGTATTCTTCTCAGCAAACCCTTTCATTGATCATATCATGGCAATGCAAATAAAACAACTAGGCCACCCATCTTTAGCCGTCCGCCATATTGGATTTAGAATGAAATCACTTAGCTAAGTGCTAACCATGCATTGTTATCCAAACTAAACGTGTATGCAAAATTTAATCATAATCGGTGGAGGATATTATAACTGCTTTAAAATGCAGTTGCAAGATTTGAGCCGAATACACTTACCTTAATAAATTGCAAGTTAAAAATAAAAGCTTTTTAATACTGGGTATGATTAACCTTTCGTGTGTTTAAGACGTGGATAAAACACACACAGTTAGGTCCTACCTTCCATCTAGCCACCTACATCCTATCACCAACATAACATGCCAAAGTATGTAAGGACAATTTTATTATCTGTGTTTTTCAGTCTCTGGTTCAGTGACTTTTTATAACTCATTACCTCCAAAGCTACAGTTTTCAGGTGAATTTACTAATCTTATATCTGTCTATTATTGCCTTGCAGTCAAGGCCAATGCTATTGTGTGCAAAATTGAAAGGTTCATGTTGCTAAAATTGATAATATGATTCTGTGATACTTGACTGATAGCAATCCTGATAATGCAACTGAAGTATGTTTGTACTATTTCAATTTATTTTATTTCAATGAATTACAGTTTTTAATTAGTTATAGGTACTAGACATCGGATTATATTTGCATACTCAATTTTGATAGTGTTGTTACATATTTTAGTACTGTTTATTGATAGTGTAACATGAAAATAAAATATTCTTGTCTTTCCCATGGTGTGGGGTATCGTTGGATAGCCCATTCAAAAATATTCTACTATATAGGTCTGTGAAATCCATTTTTCCATTCAGGGATCCATTTACTTATAAGTAAGCTTTTAACGGATCATTTTTGTTAGTGTCCCCCCCCTGCCAGCTTAATGGTTGCTTTTGGATAATATATGAAAAGAATCACGGCAGTAGTATATATATCGAAGTAAAAAGGAAAACTATCACAGCTAAGTAGGCTTTACAAGTTTATAAGTAATAGTCGAGCAACTTATAAAATGTACTTGGAAAAGTAAAACATTTTGTATATTGATGTAAGGGGACAACAGTTTACGAACGGCAAAGTTAATTTTGACCCTTCCTAAGAGCAATGTTCTGTGCCTTCATTGTTTATGAACGTTAGTAATGTTACCTATTTATTTTGGTGAATGTTGCTATTTATACGGAACGTGTGCGAGTCAGACTTGCATTTTTAATGCATATTTCGAAGGCTATTATTAATATAGTTTTTGGTTGATAACATAATAATCTTACACATTACCACAGATAATATAATACTAGCATACAGATGCCTCATCCAATACAAACTAACGGTGCCAACGTAACTAGCGTTTTTATACCAATTAGTTTTTGTATATCGATCGCGTTCGGTTCCGTTCCACGGCGATAGATAGATCACCATCTATATCTGTGGAACAGAACCGAACATGATCGATGTACAAAAAATAATCAGTCTTCTTCTTCTTCTTTTCGTGTGAGGTGTGGCCAGCTCTGGTGTCAGAGTTAATTAAGCCGCCTCTGGGAAACCCCACAGGTCTCTGACTTGGCTATTTCAGACTCAGTATAATCATTACAGTAAGTTGGGACACTTTCTTTGTAACGGATGAGACACCACTGACATTACTAACAATATACCTACCATAGTACAGTATTCCTGTTGATATGGTTGTGTATGCCATTAAAATGGGCCATGACGATATTTTGTTGTTGTGTAATCTACATTCACTTCCTGGATTCCAGCAGTTTATTGCAGAAAACATAACCTGAAGCAATACACAAATATTTAGCCTTTAAAAAACTTTTAGTATCCTTGCTGCAAGAGAGATACGAGTGTTGGTTAAAAGTTAATTGAAATACAATCTATTTCCTTTTTATAATAATCTGTTATAATTTGTAGATAAGTGATAATTAAAAAATAATATCACAAATACTATCCACTTGATAATGTATAGAAGGCTTATATAAAGCATGAAACATGTTTCATTACAAAAAAAAAAGTTACTTTGGAAAGTTGATTCTTGGTTGAGTGGCAGAGCAAGTAACTTTTTCTGAATATTGTAGTTTCTTACAATCAGTAGAAGAATTAATAAAAAAAAAAAAATATTAAATCTACAAAACACATGCATGAAATAAAGGTTCAATACTCACACGATCTTTAAGAATATATGCAGCTTTCTCAAACTCTCCTCTTACATATTGAGATTCTGCATCCCACGGTGCATAGTACATGACAAATGATACATCCACACGATTAACACTGGACAGCACACTGTTGAGTTGACCTCGGTACCAGTCCTGAACTATCGAGTCGGGTCTGAAGAACCTTGTGGCTTGTGGATGCTTGGAAACTTTTGTTGGACTGAAACAGCATAATTTTAATGTAATAATAATATTCCACTTTACTGCAGCATGGCATAAACCAATGCTTTACCAATTGTTATGGACCCTCTTCAATATACAAATACCTATATTTTTTTAGATGTGGTTGTTTCATGAAGTTTAGAGTTTACTTAACCTACACTATATTATTTGTATTTAAAACTAATTAATCTTTATAAAATTAAAGTGTAATGTTCAACAAAATAATTGAACTTGTTGCTTAATTATTGTGTGTATTGATGTAACTACTACAAGTGTGTGCATGTTGGTAAATAAACGTGACACTTACGAGTTATGTAGGGCCCCGTACGTGGTCAGTGCCAGGGCCAAACAAAATAACATCTCTTTGATTAACATATTGAGTGTTAACTCCCTGGTGCTCTGTTGTGTTGCGACTTGAGTATTTTCAACCGAGCCTTGGGCATCGCTAGCAGCACCTGACGTTGTTGTTAATGACGTGACCTGCGAAATATCTTCCGCGTCCGCCGTTGGAAACATTACACGTCATTCAAAAACAATAATGATATTGAAACTCAATCATCGATAACACAGCATTGCAAAAGGAATGTGTAAAGTAAGTTGGCACTAACAATATTTAGTGACTTTAATGGAAAATTCATACTAAATTTTCACATAATGGGTTTAAAACCTTTTATATTTATCTCATAACAATCAATTTTATATATTCGTGGGGGCTTTTCATGTTAGGTTGTCAGCTGAGTAAGCTGTCAAGTCAAAGAAAAGTCAAAAATTTGTATAGACAAAAAGAATAAACAATTTCAAATGAGGAAAAAAAAAAAAAAAACAATAGCGTTGTTGTTCTTGCACACGTTCCATAGGGGGACCTTACACGACCGAAGTTCAAGCCTAAGGCTAAGCACGCATTCCGATTTTTATTCATGCGAATTTTATTCGAGTGCTAAGCTTTAAGGCGAAACCACACTTACGTGTCGTGGCGTGGCGTGGCGCGGGACCCACCAATCAAACGACTCTGTTTCAGCCTACGTCATAACACAACGAGTTTTGTAGCCAATCAACTGCGTCAGAAGGCGCCACGCCACGACACGCAAGTGTGTTACCGTCTTTAAGGTCGTAGCCGACTTATACGACAACGCTCCGAACCGGCAAAATGATGTTCATTGAAACGTGAGCTTCAGAGCATCCTCTGTGGATAAACTTTAGATTGACAACACAAATTAGCAAACAGCTCGCTGTAAGCGAGCTTACCGCCATCGTTCCACTTGATTGTTTTAGATGACGACTCGCTTACCGCATGCTTACCATGTGCCTCAAGCGCGTGGCCTACGGGCTGAACGCACCCAGACTGCTCGCTTGAAGGACGTTGCTAACTTGACGAAAAAGGACCGAAAAAAGGGCAAGCAGTCAGTGCGTGGACAGACAGTTGAATACCTAGCTGTAAGCGCGTAGACAGCTGGTTGTCTGCAGCCAGTAGTCGCCATCGACGCGTGGACAGTGAGCAGTCATCTCCGTTTGACTGGTGTCAGAATGATCAAAAAATGCAAAAAAGACGACAAAAATTCCAGATTTTTATATTCTCTTAGCTTTTAAAAATCTGTTAGCAATCCAGTCAACAAACTGGTATAAAAAATTTAGGAATAGAATATCTCTAAGAATGCTAAGATTAAATCTCAAGTTGTGGCGGCGTCAAAAGATTAAAACTAAACATTATAGTGTACCCCTTCTACCATGAGGTGTGTAGTGTAGAATATGCACTGAGGCAAAAATTCCTCGCGATTTTTGTATCTTTCTACCTGTTCATAGAGCTCAAAATATTCGCGGTGCAGTGGATTCTTGACAAAACACGGATTTCTTGCGGTAGTATTTCCGCGCGAATATTTTACCGCTATATAATTGCATAGGTCGCAAAATGGACGAAAAAAATTCGCTCGAATAAAAATCGTAGTGCGTGCTAAACCTAATTCGTTGACGGCTCGGCGCGCTGCTGGTGCCCCTGTTCTAGCACAAATCCTTGTATCCAATATGTGGTAAAAATTGACATTTCACTTTTTTCATGTTAATTGTCATTGTCTTTTCGCAGCCATTTTAATTTCAGTGGATTTTTACTGTTTTGGATTTTTTGACGACGAAGTTGTGTCAGTTTTTGTGTTTTAACGGCTGATGTTGAACAAAACGTGAAAATTATTGATCACCACGACTTCGATACGAATAAGTAACAATAATAGTATCTGCGCACTAGTTAGTAGAACCTGTAACATTATTTTGTTATGATTCGTTAAACATCCTTGGAATCTCTTTTAATTGAAAGTAGAAAATTGTTGCAAACATGGAATCTCCGAGACAGTCAGATTCTGATACTGTCGAGTATTGGAAGAAGCAAGCAAAGTATTATGAACAAAAGTAAGTACAGTCAATAGAGCTTGAGAGAAATCTAAAAACATCATTGTATTGCTCATGACAACTATCATTTCCATGATTCATTACTACTTGTATGTTTTTAGGGTTATCGATATACAACAAGAATTAGATGAATACACAGAGAACTCAGCACAACTTGAAAAAGAGTTAGAGGCTTCATTAGTACAAGTTGAGAAACAAAACAGAGATCTGGAACATCAGAATCAACGGCTCAAAAATGAAATTGAAATGTTAAGGGTAAATATAATCAAATATAAAATAAATCAAATTGTTTTATGGATATTTTGGTTTTAGAACATTATAAATAACAAAAAACCGTTTTCAGAACAAATTGGAAAGAAGTCAGCATGAAACAAATGCTTTAGAGAATGAACTGCAAGCATTAAAAATAGATAAAGATAAACAAGGAGTGTACATCAGAGAGTTGGAGCAAAAAAACGATGATTTGGAGAGAGGTCAGAGGTAAGAGGTTACATAAGCTTTTATTTATTAATAATCTTATTAGTGTACACTACGGAATTGCATGATAGCCATAACTTGTTTGTAATTAAGTATTTGTTACGGTTACAGAAGATTGTTTTTGAAAGGCAATGTAGTATTCAACATGATTTATTGTATTGTTCCTTTACATAATAAATATCATGATAACTACCCTACTTTGCCTTGTCAGTTCAAATGCCCTAGAAATTTATCTTAGTTCAGTGATCCTCTATCTTTTTTAACATACTTTTGTTACGTTTATTTTTTTATACTCAAGCCCTTTCTTCCAGATAACCAACAAATATGTTCATATAATCTGTTAATGTGTGTTGGCAAATTGTCTCATTAATCATTATTCAAGAATGTTGATTTATTAACTGTCTCATTAACCAAGAATGCCATTATTAATAACACAATTAGTAAATAATGATTGAAAGAATTGCAAAATCTGTTTACAGAGTTATATCAGAATCTGTATCATGCATTGAATCAATGCTAAATCAAGCATACGAAAGAAATGCTGTCCTTGAGAGTGAAGTGGATGAAGTTGAGAATTTGAGGATCAGGTTGCAGAGAGCAACAGATGAAGCCAGAGGTATGGTTATAACATTTATATCTAAAACTTGTTACCCCTTTCTATTTCCTAACTGGATTTATGTTGGAGTTGGCTTCCAGTCCTACATGGAGTGGCTGCCTATTGTTAGATGAGTGTTTATTGGAGTGTTTTCGTTGACAACTTTTAAGGTTTATTTGAAATTAGCAGACTCCTCGCGGTTTCACCCGCGTAGTGCCCGTTCCCATGGGAATACAGGGATAATAAGTAGCCTATGTCACCCGGGGATAGTGTAGCTTCTCAACGGTGAAAGAGTTTTTGAAATCAGTCCAGTAACTGGGTGACCCAACACTAGAATTACCCATTTCTATTTTAGTGCCAGGCACGTAAGTTGACTAGGTTTTGGCGTAGTGGGGGTAAGTTCGCACATAACCACCATAAAGAGCGAACGGAACGTGGACGCAATGCGATTGGTCAGTCGATCCTTGTGTCAACTGACCAACCAATCGCGCGCTCGGAACGGTGCTAAATGTTCCCCGCGCCCCGCTTCACTACCAAAGATACCTAAAAAACGACTTCTGCAAATCTAACAACTCTTGCCAAATTACGTGCCGGGGATTATAATTGGCTGTATCTATGCTCCATACATACATCATTAATATTGAGATTGCAGAAAACTAAATTTTTACAGAAATCCAGTCTGTGTAATAAACCTGGTTAAATTGGAAATTTTTACAACATCATAAAATTTAGTAATAATACAAATGGTAAAGTAAAATAATAATTTCAGATCTGAAGCACGAACTGAGAGTAATGGAAAAGGTTCCAAAACCAAAGACGGGAGATGACAGTACAATTGAAAGCTCATTAGTCAATGGACATATTCCAAATCCGTCTCGAACTCAAGTTGAGATAGAAACACAAACTTCTCTGATAACACCACAAAAACGTAAGTATAAATTCATATTTCTTCTTAAAAATGACACCATTCTATTCCAGAAGGCTGCTAACCATCACATTATCTGCCTGGTCTTATTCAACAATTTTAAAGTCAATGTTTCAAATATTTTAAAGTCAGGTTCTAGAGAATATATGTGAGGAAGAGGTTAAATAATATCAGTTTCATACAAATAAGGTTGCACTTGTCATCTGACCACAGATAAGTATGTCATTGGCTTTAGTGTGGGTGGAACTCTTAACACCTTTTCTGGCCCAGCCTTAACCCACTTGTTACTGCACAACACTTTAAAATACAAACTACTGCATTACAAGTGGGTTAACATAACAGTTAATAAGTGCGCATCCAATCTCGGTTTGTATCTATGCCGAAATTTCGAAATAGGTACTGAGGCCATAGACAAGTATAATTCTATCAAAGAAAGCGTGGCGATAGCGATTGGAAAAATTTATGAAAATGTCAAACGCTATCATTTGTCAATTCGACCATCGCCATCGCTGACATCGAATGACACTTGTCTAGATCTAGAGCCTCTGGTTTCCCGCATGGTTTTCTAATCCCACTAAGCCCCATTGCGCACTAGCGGTTGGCCGCCTGACGCGGTTGACCGCCATTCCAACCGCGATGTAACCGCGTCAAGCGGTTGGACCGCTCGAAGGCGTGAGTCACACAGAACATAAATAGCAAAGAGGGGTGGTCCATAAACAAAATGGACGCCGTTGAGGTAGCTTGTGTCATCTATTATAACGCCCGAAAACAACTACAGAAAAATAAAAAAGATACTGGATTCATCACTAACTGGCAACGCGCAAGGAATCTGGCCAGTTCACAAGTTGTTTTCAAGAAATGAAGAAGCTCCTTCACGATTCCAAATAGCTTTCCGTTGTTGAATTTCAAGAATGAATTTCTCTGAGTCGAAGTTCATGGCTACTTACGAATACGACAAACAGCGGCGGCGGCCATGTCAAGGCCCACTTTTTATCACTAGTTAACTCAACTATGCTAACCAATGGTTTCGAATTTCGATAGAATGCGTTTTCTCATCAATTGTTGGCCTCATAAATCGTCAAATAAGTTGAAGAGGTAATAATTTGATCATTCCATAGACTAAAAGTTGATGAATGAATAGGTTTTACTGAAAATTCAAACCATTAGTTAAAATATTTAACCATTGGTTGAGTTAACTACGGATGAAACATTGGGACTTTGAACGAAACCAAAATTCCGTTTTTTTATTATTTAAAACAGTGCCATCTATCGAATTATTAAGGGCTTTTTTTTCTTAGTTGCTATGGTTAAATATATTATTCTGATGCAGGGCAGTTTCTCTTACGGGAAAAATTTCGCCTTCATTGGATGATTAACAATTGGGATCCAGTTAGAAAAAACACCGCCTTTTAGTACATGCACATGCTCATTTAATTCAGACTTATACTCCAATATAAACACCACATCTTTCTATCAAATTAATACACTCCAAAATTATAACATGCTCTCAAGAAATCTATAAAACCAATGGCTAGAATTTTCTTTTCAACCAACTGTCAAAAACACAACTTAATCCAAATTTGAAATCGTCTTGCTTTTAAAGCATAGACAATAAGAATAGACAATTAAAACTCACCCAATAACATCCCCTCTGAATTTTATATTGTCTCAAATAAAATTAAAATCAACCTGTATTTAACTTTGACATATTTTCCTAGAACACCCCTTATACAATTTCCAACACTGAACACATAATTAATACAAAAATAAAAACCCATACTAGTATTCCCTACCTATCATTACATTCTACATAAATAAACCACCCCCTTAAATATAAGTTTCAAATTAACAATCAAAACAACCTTAAAACTATAACTAATACCTAAATTTCAAATAAGTTCCAAAACATTATCTCTACAAGATATAACATCTAACACCTATCTTAATTAACTAATTATTCCACTAAATTCACTTCATTAAAGTTCACATCAAACTCATTGATCACTCACAATATGCTTTCTTAAACGTAAAAACTTAGTTCTGTCTAATCCTTTTGTCAAAATATCTGCAATATTAGAATTGGTTGGACAATAGAAAATTTCAATTAAATTTTGATCTATCTTTTCATTAATAAAATGATATTTCACATCAATATGTTTGCTTCTCCGATTTAAAATGCCGTTTTTAATTAAAACAATAGCTGACTGATTATCAACAAATAATTGCGTTTTTGGTGTATGACCTGTAATCTCCTTAATCAGACTTTGAACATAAAGTAAATCTTTAATACATTCTGCGGCAGAGATGTACTCTGCTTCCGTACTGGAGAGAGCGGTGACGGACTGTTTACGCGAGCACCAATGTATAGGACCACCACTGTACAAAACTACAAAGCCAGTCGTACTTTTCCTAGTATCAGGATCACCAGCGAAGTCTGCATCACAATACGCTGTCAAAACTAAACTATTACCACGCAAATATTCAATACCAGAAGATATAGAGCTCTTGAGATATCTGAAGAGATTTTTAATGTTAGCAAAATCATTTAAATTAGGATTCTCTTGATGTCTACTACAATAACCAACATGAAATGAAGCATCTGGTCTAGTTTTATTTACTAAGTATAATAAAGACCCTATCAACTGCCTATAACGATGCACATCACTAATATTACCTTTCCCCTCTTGATGTGTATCAACTAAAATATTCGGAAATATAATTTCTTTCAAGTCATTAAATCCAAATTTATTTAACATTTGATCAATGTAAGATTCCTGATAAATTTTCAAATAATTTGCTCCAACCTTTATATCAGTACCGATAAACTTCTCGACTTTATCAAATTTTCTAATTTCAAATTCTTTTTGCATTCCAATCATTATATTATTCAATTCATTTTCAGAATTTCCTATTAACCCTTAGGTGCATGATTTTTTATTTATAAAAAAAAAAAATATATGATAAAAAATAAGTTAAATAATCAGGAAAAAATGTTTAAAAAAATCCTATGATTTTGTAAGTTTTATTATTAATTAAAAAAACTTAATATCTTTTTTGATATTTTATGCAATTAACTACTGGATTTTTGTATGAAATAAGATTCACGAGTTTTCTAGTGAAATATCAATTTATTATGTAAATATAAAATAAAATTACATAGAAACGGTTTAAATGTGAAAAAGTTGGAAGCAATTATTCTTTCTGTTGTCGCAAAGAGAAACATTGCATTTTGCACACATGACTGAAGTGGAGCGGTCGTATAATTGATGGACGGATTTTCAGGTACAGAGTCAGGTAAAACTGGAGCCACAGAATCTAAATTAATTACAATTGATTCTGGGGCTTCCTCTTGTACTTCCTCAATATCCTCAAGGTCAGCAACCAAATCACCCAAATTATTGTAATAATCAATTGTGTCCTCGTCAACATCACCTTCATCCTTTGATATATCCCCATTTTTCAGCTGCCATAAAAGTTGTTCTATGCGATTTTCATCCATGATTAACAAGCTTGAATCTAAAAGCAGTAAAACCCATGCAAAACCAAAACCAAAGCAATAAAAAAGGGGTGCAATTTACTTCCAAAACAAAACGGTAAAAAAAAACGGTAATATTACAAACACAACATTATTTAGCTGGAATGCATGCATTATCATTTTTGATAGCTAAGTTCAAAAGCAAAATTAGTACCCGCGATCAAAGAATAGTCCAAAAATTTGTAATTTTTATTATAATAATGGTCCTTACCTTGCTACATATATTTTTTTTCGCAAGAAAAAAACGCAATTTTATATAGATTTTTTTTTTTTTTTTTGGCAACTGAGCCAGTTTTGACTATTCTGCCAGTGTCACGTGGGACGGCAGCTACTAAGACGGCCGTCGAACTTTGTTCTCTGTGATAGGTGTTAGTCTAATCGCTAAAACGAGCACAAGGGTTAGTAAAACACTTAATCTAATTTACAAGATTATATACAAGACCTAAACTACTACATATATACTATTTACACACACGTTACGCACCAATTAAAATTTTAACTCATTTTCGTTTAAAAAAGTAGCCAAAATATGGATTAGTTTAGGAGAGAAGTGGCATAGGAGGGAATGAAAGTTGGTTGGGAGAGGAATGTTAATTTTGGAAATTTTTTGGTAGAGGTCAAAGGATTTATTATTTAAGGAGCAGGAGAAGAAAATATGGTCCAAAGTACCTTCCGCAAGACCACATTCGCACAGTGCATTGTCCCGGACATGAATTTTGTTTAGGAACACTGGACTACAACAGTGTCCGAGTCTCAGTCTACACAGTGACGAAACAGTTCTCTTCGACAATTTAGGACATTTAAAAAACCAAGGCTTGCGTTGAATTTCAGGCTGTATAGCGGCATAATAGAAGCCCTTGGATTTAGAGGTCGTCTTCCATGTTTCAGCCCACGAGTTAAATAACTTGGGTCTGGCACCATTCCGCAAATCATAGTTATGCACCACGTAGTGCTTTCGATCAAGCGGATTCGATGTGGCATGCTTTGCTAACGAATCAGCGCACTCGTTGCCAACAATACCCGAGTGACCGGGGATCCAAGCTATCTCGATGTCCAAGCCGTTTTGGGAACAATCAAATAACAAGTTCTTAATATCTACAATGATTTTACTATGGATTTTACTATAAAATTGATTTTGTTTTAATGCCTGAATACTACTACGGGAATCTGAAAAAATTACTGACCTTGTTATTTGATGTGATTTTATATAGTGTATGGCTTCTAGAATGCCAATACACTCTCCTGTAAAAACAGATGTTTCTGGTGGGCATTGAAAGAGTAAAGCAATTTTGGAATTTTGAAAGTAAATTGCCACACCAGTGCATTCTGATTCAGACAATTTTGAGGCATCCGTGAAAAATAAATTCCATCCTTCCCAGTAACGCTTGACAGCTAAGTCAAAGTCGTCTCTAGCGTTTTGGGAATTCTTTGAAATTCCTAGTCCCAGAACGGCTTTTGGTTCGAAATTAATCGTTTCATATGCAGCAGAGAAGACTGGGAGAGTTGGGTATTGACAAATTGGCGACGAAAGTTGTTTAAGCTCTCTGTACCTATTTATCAATAGAGGAACTATTTTATTGTTCCAGTAAGGGGATTCATTAAAGGAAAGGTCAATTTGCTCTAAAACTGGAAGTAAAGGATGGGATGAAAGGGAAAAAACTTTAGATAGGAAACGATCTGCCAAATACTGTCTTCTAAGATGTAGAGGCGGTTCTGCACATTCAACTTGAAGCGCATTAATGGGAGAGGATTTCATGGCCCCAATGACAATTCTCAAAGACCTGGCCTGGATTCCATCTAGTCTTTTAAGCGCTTCTTTGTTGCAGGGCTCAATAAGGAAGCTGCAGTAATCCATAGTGCTTCTAGTCAATGCATTGTAGACTAGTTTGAGGGTGTACGGGTGAGCTCCCCACCACACTCCGGCCAAAGCTTTTAGAACTGACACAGACCGTTCACATTTTTTGACCGTGTTGTTAATGTGATCAACCCCATTCAACCTAGAGTCCAGTGTTACTCCCAGAAACCTAGCCTTGTCCTTAACTGGAATGATTTGTCCATCGATATTAATATCTATTGGGGGTACAGAACGCTTGCGGGTAAAAATGACCGCTGTACTCTTTGGTGCGCTTAAAGACAAACCATGATCAAGTAGCCATTGGTTTAGTGAGGACAGAGAGACATTCATAGATAGAGCGGCATCCTGAATAGAACTGCCAGTGACCATTAACGCGATATCGTCAGCATACTGAAGGACTTTGCAGTCGAAATTAAGGCATGAGGGCAGATTAGCAGTATAGATATTATATAGAGGGGGGCTAAGAACAGATCCTTGAGGTAATCCTCTCCAGACTGTTCTTTCTTCAGAGTCGGTTTCAGGGGTTCTTAATTGAATAGTGCGATTGGTAAAGATGCTGCCAATGATACGGCAAATCCTAGCCGGGACTCTCAGCTCGTGCAGCTTTTGCCTGAGAGATGGGAGGAGCACCGAATCATAGGCAGCTGATATGTCCAGAAAGACTGCAACCACAGACTCATTCCGGCTAAGGGCCAGTCGGACCTCTGACGTGAGGATACCCACACTATCAGCAGTGCCCAAGCCTTTCCTAAAGCCGAACTGAGTCGTTGGGAGCAGTTTCCTGTTTTCCACCAACCACACTAACCGGTTTTTTACTAGATGTTCCAAAAGTTTTATTAGTATGGACGATAAAGCAATAGGTCTATATGAGCAATGATCATTCGGATCTTTGCCTGGTTTTAGTATCGGGATGATAACTTGAACCTTCCATTCTGTGGGAATGTAGCCAGAGGTGAAGCAGAAATTTGCCAAGTCCAAGTAATATTGGTGGGTTTTTGGACCAGCTTTGGCAATAAAGGAGTAAGGGAATCCGTCCACACCCGGTGCAGAGTCTCTAACATGAGATAACACAGTTTTTAGTTCTTCCAAGCTAAATGGCATGTTCATTGGGTCATCAGTGTTGTCTACATCATTGATGCCAGCACTGATGTCCTCTATACTTGGAACATAAGCTGGAGCGATTTTTGAGAAAAACTGGTATCCTAGCTCTTTGGTGAGATTGTTTGAAGAGGCAGGTGTTAAACTGCTCCTAAAACACTTCAACTTTCGCCACACTGCCGAAACCGGAGTGGACGGACTCAACGAACTACAGTATTTTGACCAACCTTCACGTTTCTTTCTTTTTAAAAATTGCCTGGACTTAGCCAATATCTGCTTGAAGGCGATGAGATTATCCAGGTTCATATTGCAGTTAACTTTCTTTTCAGCCTCATTCCTGGCTCTGACCATGTCTGTGCATTCCTTATCCCACCATGGCGGAGAAGGAAGTTTACCAGAATGGGGTTTTTTGGAAGGGAGGCAATCATCGGCTGTGGAGGAAATGGATGCAGAAAAGGAAGAAAAACATTCTTGGGAGTTATCCTTGTCGACCCTTGGAAGGGAAGATACTCTCAAATCTAAGATTTTAGAATATAACTCCCAATCCACTGAAGTTAGACGGTATTTTAAAAGGGGTGGGGAAATTTTAGTGGGACTATTTTTGGAAGGGAATTCTATCATGACGGGGTAATGATCACTTCCATAGGTCATGTCCAAGCGATGCCAAATAAGGAGACTAGACATATTGGATGAACAGAACGTCAAGTCAACACAACTATTACTCTGCCCAGGTGTAGACCTGCGCGTAGCATTTCCATCGTTGATGACACAAAGATCTAGATCATCCAATATATCCACCAAGCCTATACCAAAGTTATCGCAAGTATCTGATCCCCAACGATAATGGTGACAATTAAAATCACCCATAACAAGTATTGGACCGCTAACACTGCATAACAAATTTCTGATAAATGGAAGATATTCGATTTGTGGGTGCGCAATATAAAAAGAGAAAATATTTATACCCTCAGCCTTAACAGCAACAACATTTAGGTTGTCACCAACGAAGGTTAGAGGAATCTGGGAGAATGATACTTTGCTATTGATGAGCAAAGCACATCCTCCATATCCATCAGATCTATCATTACGAACACTGCCAAAACATGGCAACCTGAAATTGCTAGCAGGCAAGAGCCATGTCTCAGCAATGCCACAGATTGATGGTTTAAATTTATTAATTAAAAAAGAAAGATCAGGCTTTCTGGGAGTAATACTCCTCACGTTCCATTGAAGGAATGTCAAGGGACTGGGGGCCATCGTGGATGTAATTGAGAATCGAAGTCAGTTTTAGGGCAACGTGGTCAGGTATGGATTGGGTGGGATTTGCAAGTAGAGACATTAACATATTAGTTATTAATTCTAAAATATTTTTTGAGTTTGCCTGTCCGTATGACATTGGTTCTGCAACTTCCGTTGGAAGAGCACAACCGTTTCTGGATGGGAAGAAGGAGTGGTTTTCGGTAAGCTCCAGGTGAGCTTGTCTATTATAGCCAGGGGAAAGGGGGATGCGGGGTTTAGGTTTTAAAAATACAGTTTTACGATGTGAATTTTGGGATACAGGGATGGGACTCGAGGACTGGGATTGGGATCTATTTGCAACCTTATTGCGATGGGAGGATTTGAAGACATCGGCATATGATCTTGAAACAGATGGAAACACCCCACTTGCCTCCGCATATGAAATCGATTTTTCCGCCATCAGAGCCTTGATGCTCTTCTGTCGACCCAATTCAGGACAAGCACTGTTGTTTGCAAAATGGTTCCCAGTACATGAAACACAAAAGCTATTTTCAGGGGTGACTTCACATCCATCACCTGGATGATCTTCACCACATTTAAAGCATCTTGGCTTTGATCGGCACAGAGTACGGGTATGCCCGTAGCGGCAACAATGGTAGCATAGAATAGTAGGGTAGGTGTATCTCTCCACTGGAAGAGCTGAGTAGAAACAGTAAACACGTTTGGGTAGAACTTGACCATCAAACGTCAAAACAACAGTTTGTGTGGGCTTCCACTCAGCCACTCCAGAGGTGGACACCTTACGGCTCATCCTTCTGGCTTTGATGACGGAGCCACATCCTTCTGGGACCTTAATATTATTTATTATTTCGTCCTCTGACCAATCAACCGGTATGTCCCTAACAGTACCCATTCTCGTAATATTATACTGTGGGATGGCAACAATGTAGTTGTTTTGAGTTAAAATTTTATTATGCAGAAAACTATTTGCATCTTGATGCGACCTGAATTCAACCGAGACTCTATTCCTACCTATCCGTTTGATCCCATCTAGGCGTATGTTATTAACGTTATTTGTCGTCAAAAACATACCAAACTTAATTGGTTGTAGAGCAGTGCCCGAGGTTTGATTATCCTTCAACGAAACATGCACAATGTAGGGTGGGTTGTCCTTCATCATGTATGCAATTCTGCCGGGAAGATTTTTTGCTAGTTTCGGCGGGGTATTGGTCGTAATAGGGGGCGTTTCAGCTACCCTTTTACGGCTCGATGTATCAATGTCCATTTTTTCTTCTATTAGTACTTCAGGATTATTGGGCAGTGTTACGGTGAGGACTGGAGAGAGATCAAAAAATTCATCGGGAGGATCAGGATCGGGGGGCTCATTCGAATTCATTTTGGCTACTTTAAATTAAAAGAAAAAGAAAATCACAGTTAAAAAACAAACCTTAACCCAAGAACAAACACAAGGAATAGTCTCGATCAAGTTTAACACACAAATTATTCACTAAAACCGAGAAAATTTCTAGCACTGACAAAAGCACGTGTTAATACCTTCACCACTACCACAGAATCTTTATATAGATGTAACTAGATGAAACTTTTGAAAACAGTCACTTTGTGAACTCTGTGGCTCAATACAAGAAATGTCAGATTTCCACCAATTACGTGCAAGCTAGCTTTTTTTTTTTTTTTTTTTTTTGACGTATTGAAGGATGACAGGTTATGATGCGTTTAGAAACTTTACCTCTTAACAAATAATGTTGCGTTCACAAGTTACGGCCAAGTAAATTGATGTTATCAATTTTGATAAACTATGCACTTAAGGGTTAAAATTCCATCATCGACATATATTGCCAAATAAATTTATTTTTCCTTACACAAAAACAAACATGGATCTAATTTCAATTGTTCAGATCCCAATTTCTTTAAATAATCAGTTAGCCGCTTATTCCACATCAGCGGTGCTTGTTTAAGACCATAGAGACTCTTCTTTAATTTCAATACTTTATTTTCACCATAATCATATCCTAATGGAATTTCCATAAAAATATCCTCATTTAACTCTCCATATAAAAATGCTGTCTTTACATCAAACTGTTTTAATTTTAAACCTTTCTGTGCAGCAATTGAAAGCAATAATCTTACACTAGTAGTATTCACCACTGGACTATAAGTCTCTTTATAATCTATATTATATTTTTGTAAAAATCCTCTAGCAACCAATCTTGCTTTATATCTTCCTTCCGATTTCACAGTAAAAATCCATTTACTAGTTATTATTCTTCTATTTCCAGCTTCTATTTTATCAACAACTTCCCAAGTTTTATTTTTCTCCAAAGAATCCATCTCTTCTTTAATAGCTTTCTCCCATAAACTTCTCTCATCACTCTTCAACACCTCGCTGTAAGTTAAAAATGATGTTTCTAAATCATAATCTTTCAACCTTATTGGTAATCTTCTATCACGTTTTGGCAAAATCCTTTTACCACTAATTTCTTCAACGGACTCCTCCGCATCCACAAACAACTCATTTCCATCCACCGTCAATTTACTATTATCTTCAATTTCATTTCCATTATTCACTTCTTGACTACTATCTTCCAAAATAACTTCTCTTCTACTATTATTATCTGATAATTCTTCAGCAATACTATCTTCAAAAACATCAATTCCTTCATTTTCATCATTTCGTTCTTCTTCTAAAATATTTTCTATGACATCATTTCCCTCTTCTTCTATGACATCATTTCTTTCTTCTTCCAAAATAGAAAATTCCTCCTCCACCCTTTCTTCGACATCTGTCTTCTTCTTCTGATCTTCTCTATAAAAACTTCCCCTCTCAAATTCACAACCACTATCTGCTGTAATGACTCTTCTCTTCTCATTTTGTTCTTCCACCTCCTCTTCTTCTTTAAATAATTTTTATAAATCTGTAACTTTAGCACTCTTATCACACTGCTTTAAAAATTCCAAAACATCCTGCGCATTATTATTAAAAGTCACATCTCTTGAATAACATACCTTCAAACCCACCGGATCCCAAATCTTATACCCATTGTTCGTAAATCCTACTAGCAAACCCTTATTACATCTGGAATCTAATTTATTTAGTTTTGTATTTATTTTGTAATAAGCCAAAGAACCGAAAATATTCATATGTTTTAAGTTTGGAATTTTATTAAACCACATTTCTGATGGTGTTCTCTCGTTAATTGTATTGGAACACCTATTGGTTATGTATGTTGCTGTTAACACCGCTTCGCCCCATAACTCTCTCGGCAAATTCATGTCGAACAGAAGAGCACGAGTTCTCTCCATAATTGTTCGGTTTAGTCTCTCTGCCTTCCCGTTATGTTGTGGAGTATACGGTATTGTATAATCTATTGAAATGCCCTTATTTAAACAGTATTTTTTGAAATTATTTGATGTATATTCACCACCATTGTCACAACTAAATGTTTTAAGTTTTAAATTAAAATGATTTTCGGATAAATTAATGAAATTAGTTATTTTCGAAAAAGCTTCACTCTTAGTTCTGATGAGATAAATTTTAGCAAAATGAGTATAGTCGTCTAGAAAAGTGATAAAATATTTAAATCCATCATATGTTTCTGAACCTATTGGACCACAAATGTCACTATGAACTATTTCTAATGGCCTAGTAGCTCTATATCTTTCGGTATTGAATGGTCTTCTGCAAAGTTTTGCACGTGTGCAGACTTCGCAGGTGTCAATTTTGTTGTCACTATCTTTTGAATTTATACCATACACTATTTTCTTCGTTTTTGAAATGGGAGTATGTCAAAAAATATTAATAGAACATAAACAGTCTTATTACAAAAAACTCAATAAACCTTGGTTTAAACCTGACCTATCAAGTCCAGGCTTATCTGCAAAACCATGGTCTAAATTTGTCCGTATTACAAAACTTAAAAAAACCCTGGTCTTCTTAGTACCGTCATTTGAACCATTGTCAATATATCAACCACAGAATAAAACAAATATCATTCGTTCACCATAATATCGTTCAATTGCAACGTTCCGTATGCCTAGAAAAGAAAACTTTTTATAATACGATAAGGATTAAATGATGTTTAGGAGTGTTAAAATATTGACACTTTGTTATTTTGCATGTATATAAATATTAGTTATTTTTTTGATTGTAGTTTTGTTTAGGTTTAAGCACATTACTTAAATTCGTATTAATTACTAATATTACATCTACGTACGTGTAACGAAACGTAACATTCTTGCGCGTTACATGAAACCATAACAATAAACAAAACCATCGCTCGTTGAACAAAGTTCATTAGGCTATGGATTTTTAAGTTATCCAAGTCTCTATTATAACAATTGCCTCTTTGTTAATAATATGTTAATATTAAGTGTTGTGATGGAGCAACAAAAAAAAACATCTCAGAATTGGAGTACCGAGGAAAAACTAATATCCTCAATATCAATTAAATCCACCATGTTAATATCCATTTTCGGGTAAAAACAACACAACACAATGAAAAAGATTCTATAACCTAAAAGAAAAACTTTGACAGATACGACTTAGACCATCGTTAAACTAGGGGCCGCCGAGGTTTAGCGTTAGACCATGATATGGTCCATGGTTTATCGCTAAACCATTATTTGTAATATCATTTTTATTTAAACCGTGGTTTATAGAGATTTAAACCTGGGTTTTTTGTTAAACCTCTTTTTGTAATAAGACTGAAAAGGTTTACTGACTTTGTATTTGATCGAGTCGCTGTCATCTCTGCATAATACAGTCCGTCACTCCTTAACTCACCAGTCAGTAAGCAGGTACCATCTCTCTCGTAAAGAACAATGGCGAGATTTTAGCTGACTTAAATTTGAGCGTCTGAAAGTGAGTTATATACGAAAGACGTTCTATTAATTGTCTACATTTTTTAAATATATTATTGGGCTGGTTCAAAACGGATAAAAAAAATCATAATAAATAAAAAGTTATTTGATTTTACAGTTAATTTCTTTAGCTTAGTGTTGCCATTATATATTTTATCTGCTGAGTGACAAGTAGTAACTATATTAATTAATAATATAATTAATGTATTTATTGCAGTAAATGAGTTATCAATACAGTTTATGTCTAAGTATAGATGTTCCTTGCAGGTAGGTAAGAATATTGTAGTGTAGTAGAAATAAATGATTTACTTTTAGTTAGTGATTTGCAAAAAGACTAGTATCCATGTTTAAAAAATATAGCTTGGTTGTTGACGAGGACGACGAACTTTTGATAAACGTCAAAGTCGCTTAGTTTAAATAAATATACTCTTTTCAAAGAGTATATTATACATTTCATGCTGAAATAACGAGATAAGGGAAATGCCAATGCGATATTCCCCTTTTACTTCCACGAAATTGAATAATATTACCTATTAAACACATTATTAAAAGTTACCCAGACATAACCTACAAAAGTTTATGACTGAATATCTATTATTCTCGACATTCTCGAACAAAAATTATTGCACAAACTAATTCAGACCATCATCCTGAGTTGAACCAGATATTTTTCATTTAAAGACGTAGAAATTTAATCTCAGCTAAAAAAATGTATGGGCACCTGCCATTGTTCTTTACATTATTTTCTGAAAAATATAATTTTATAATTATTATCCGCTATTTTTGAAATTGAAATTAGGTTCTTCTTCAACTTCGGGACTAGTAACACATCATTGAATGTAATTTTATGCGAACTGGCATTAGACCTGCATAACACCTTTCCCACAGTGTCAATAATATGTGTATTGCCGTCAGCTGTCGAGATTTTATAATTACACTTTTCTTTAAAATGTAAAAATACTTCAGAATTAATTATATGGCTGCTAGCTCCGGAATCTAATATGAACTCAATAATAGTTTCCTCATCATCATTTTCTAATTTTGTAGAATTACTTATCGAAAATTGTGGTTTTTCTAAACAAAATTTCGAATAATGTGTGTTTGACTTACAAAACACACAATTATATTTTTCTTTACATTCTGTATTTTTATGTCCATTTTTCAGACACTTGAAACATATGATATATCTGTTGTTCTTCATGCTTTTGGACTAATCTTCTTTATTTCTGCAGAATTTTGCAATATGTCCTTTCTTTCCACACTTAAAACATTCTTTTATCGTTAAAAATGTTTCACAATTTTCTTTATTTTCTGAATTTTTATTATCTCTTTCTTTCATTTGAATTTCTAATTGAATCCTTGACATTAGATTTACCAAAGTTTTGTCCTCTTTAGCCCATGCTGTCCTGAAACTCGATAACTCCGTAGGTAAAATACATAGAATCTTTGACACAATCTCTGTGTCAGTTATGTTCATTCCAGTACTCTTTATTGAATTAACGATGTTCATGAGGTCTCCTATATCCTCTAGTAAATAATTTTTTTCGAATTTATAATTATAAAAATCTTGCAGTAAATAACATCTTTCCGTTTCAATCTGTCCCAAAAATATTCTATCCAGTGTTTCTAAACTTTCTTTTGCATTTTCACAATCTATTATTCGCCCAACATATTTTTGATCCACACTATTAATAATTGTAATTCTGGCTTTAGCATCTTTGCTAATAAATTCTTCTTTTAGTTTTTGTTGAACATCTAAACCATCTAAAACTGATTTCAATCCTTTTGATAATAATAGTAGTTGTAATTTCTTTCTCCAAATTACATAATTTGAATTTTTGTCTAATTTTGACAATTCTTCTGTCATCTTTCTATTTTATTACTTCCAAAAATTATAAAATTATTACCATAATTGTTGCCCGGGTAGGTAGCTTAGCTCATCCTCATTCAATCTTGGAGGCTCATCTTCATCCAATCTTCGAAGGTAAAGGGCCCATGACCTCTTACGGGAAAAATTTCGCCTTCATTGGATGATTAACAATTGGGATCCAGTTAGAAAAAACACCGCCTTTTAGTACATGCACATGCTCATTTAATTCAGACTTATACTCCAATATAAACACCACATCTTTCTATCAAATTAATACACTCCAAAATTATAACTGCTCTCAAGAAATCTATAAAACCAATGGCTAGAATTTTCTTTTCAACCAACTGTCAAAAACACAACTTAATCCAAATTTGAAATCGTCTTGCTTTTAAAGCATAGACAATAAGAGTAGACAATTAAAACTCACCCAATAACAGTTTCCATTAATTATTAAAAGAGCCTAATTACATAAAATCAATCAAATAAATTCTTGAAGTAAATATAGAAAACTAACAGAATAATATATAAATTCGAGCTAGTGGCGAGTTTCTGCCTACCCCCATGGGAAAAAGGCGTGAGTTTATGTATGTATGTAATTATATAAATTTTAAATATATTATTTAAAAAAAAATGCAATATTATTTATTGCCAGCCGCGAAGCGGGCCGCTGTCAACCGCCGCTCTTCAAATTTTTTGGCGTTTAAGTGCGTACGATCACAAGTTTTAGTCTTTGACGGCGGCTCGCCGCAAACAAAACCGCCAGTGCATATACGAGATGGCGGCCAGACGGTCAACCACCGCTCTTCAAATTTTGAGGCGGTTAAGTGCGTACGATCACAAGTTTTAGTCTTTGACGGCGGCTCGCCGCAAACAAAACCGCCAGTGCATATACGAGATGGCGGCCAGACGGTCAACCACCGCTCTTCAAATTTTGAGGCGTTTAAGTGCGTACGATCACAAGTTTTAGTCTTTGACGGCGGCTCGCCGCAAACAAAACCGCCAGTGCATATACGAGATGGCGGCCAGACGGTCAACCACCGCTCTTCAAATTTTGAGGCGGTTAAGTGCGTACGATCACAAGTTTTAGTCTTTGACGGCGGCTCGCCGCAAACAAAACCGCCAGTGCATATACGAGATGGCGGCCAGACGGTCAACCACCGCTCTTCAAATTTTGAGGCGGTTAAGTGCGTACGATCACAAGTTTTAGTCTTTGACGGCGGCTCGCCGCAAACAAAACCGCCAGTGCATATACGAGATGGCGGCCAGACGGTCAACCACCGCTCTTCAAATTTTGAGGCGGTTAAGTGCGTACGATCACAAGTTTTAGTCTTTGACGGCGGCTCGCCGCAAACAAAACCGCCAGTGCATATACGAGATGGCGGCCAGACGCGAAGCGGGCCGCGGTCAACCGCCGCTCTTCAAATTTTGTGGCGGTTACGTGCGTACGATCACAAGTTTTAAAATTGTTGCATATTAAAATGGAAAAGCGCAAGGGGACTAAGCGCTACAATACTTGTGCGGGTTTTACAGAATTTGTGGTATTAGCTAAAACATCTTTCTTCCTGCAAATAAATAATAATCACGAGATCAAAAACCATTGACACAACAAATTTCGAGAACTTACTTTACTATATTAAGCAATAAAATGTGAGGATGGATGGATGATTTATTACGCTTTCACGCAAAATCTACAGAAGATAGTAATCTAGGATTTTGATGAAACTTAGCTTAGACATCAGAATAACACACGGGGTAAAATTTATAAAGATAATATTTTGTAGAAGTACTAATTCCATGCGAGCGGAGCCACAGCTCTTCACAAAAAACTGCAGGCTGGACAATGTAGTATCATCATCATCATATCAGCCGAAAGACGTCCACTGCTGGACATAGGCCTCCCCCAAGCGTCGCCACATTGACCGGTCCCGTGCGTCCCGCAACTAGCGGATCCCCGCAACCTTCACGAGGTCATCGGTCCACCTGGTGGGAGGCCTTCCAACGCAACGTCTTCCGGTTCGCGGTCGCCACTCCAGAACCTTTCTGCCCCATCGGCCATCCGTTCTGCGAGCAATGTGCCCTGCGTATGTGCGTGTGTGTATTACTAAGTATTTATTTTATACATTGGTTTCAGGCGAAATAAACGGCAATGCAATGACACCATCGTCTCGAGTAACCGCCATAAATATAGTCGGCGATCTACTGCGTAAAGTGGGGGTGAGTCAACTAGATATATTTACACTATTCAAAGCTGTATTAGTCCTAATTGTAGCACTAGTCACTTTAGAATGCACCAGATAGTAGGGGCAAAGCTAAGGGAAATTTATTATAATTATTTATTTAATTTTATGTATATTTATTATATGTTATAATTTATGCTTATTTATTTATGTTGTATTTATTAAGCTGTAGAAAGCAAATGCCTCAATTTAATATAATACATATTTATTTTTATGTATACAGTTAAATCTACGATAGACGTAAGTATGGATTAAAATAAAGAAAACTTTAGTGGTGCCATTATTTATTTATTCATGATTCTTAGAATAGCAAATACATTATCAAAGTAATCACACCTTGACTTGATGCAGTGTGTTTTATTTCCATTCTAATAAATTTATAAAATAATTATGCATTTTATAGAATGAGTTCAATCTAAATATTTTTTGTCTATGAGATAGAGACAATTCTTTCACTTGTCTACAAAAATATCGAACCTCTTTATTACCTCAGCTCTCTGTCACCCCTCTCCATGACATTGGTTATTAATTTATTAAAAATAATTAAAATAAGTAGTTTTAGTCAATAAAACCACAGCCAAAGAAAACATGAAGTACAGTGCAACTATTTTCTTAATGACCCTCGGCAAACTTCGTGTTTCGTCAGTCGTCGGATTTCTATCAGTTGCCCTTTGCACTTAGTGCAGACCGGACCCGTTCAATAAACTTGGAAGTATATAGAGTTGTTAATACTCTTTTAATTTAATGTAATGTTTATTTAAAAAAATGAGAGGAAACTGTATAAGTCGATGATTGCCGAGGGAAATAAAGAAAATAGTTGTACTTAGATAGCAGTAGATTCGTATTTTTTGTAGTTTTTCTTGATTTTGTATTTGCATGGTTGTGTTGTTGTAGTATGCATGAAATTTGTTGCTTACAGCTTGAAAGGTTTCTTTGCCGTGAATGTGGTAAGGTTAAATGCTCCTGTGAGACGCCTCCAGCTGCTTCACAAATAACTACGCCGAGCGACTCCAGCACAACAGAGAATGGATTGAATGACAATGACTTAGATAACTGTGATTCTGTAGAGTACAGAAACAAAAGAATATACGTCCGCTCGAATTCGGGATCTGAACACGATTCCTCAGCAAGGAAACCGCCTATTTTAACAGAACGCGCATCTGAAACACCATTTGTGCGATCTGCACAAGCAGGAAATGGAAAATTGAGACGATCATTTGCCGTGCGCTCACGAGAGGGTTTAGAAAATCTTCTCAGTTTTGCATCTATCAGAAAAGGGCAAGATCAAACAAAAAAAGTACAAAACGAACGAGATTTCTAGTGTTTTTATAAATAGAAAATAGTTCAATTCAATACATAAATGATAGCTTTACTAGAGATTAATGTTTTTATTGTAAATACGTATATATGTTAACTCGCCAACATACAATGTACAGTTCAACAATTTTCTTAATGTCCCACGGCAATCATCGGGTGCCTGCGACTTTAGCAGCTATCCGCCCATTTTTTTAAATAAATTACTTTAAGTTAAGAGAGTATTTACAGCTCTATATACTTCCAAGTTGAGAGCGTCCGGTCTGCACCAATGCAAAGAGCAGCCGATAGAAATCCGACGACTGACGAAACACGAAGTTTGCCGAGGGACATCAAGAAAATAATTATATTGTACTGTAATACCTAGTTGAAATTTACTAGTTTTAATTGTACTTTATTTTACTGTGTTACTCTTAAAATAGGGATTTTACGAACCAAACTAAACTGACTGCTGCATCACTATTAATATAATTATCTGTATTATATTGCACGTAATTTAATTAAGTGTATATTTTCAGCCTGTCATCCGCATTGTTGTACATATTGAACAGCACCCGAATTGCGTAACTATTTTGTCAGCACGAAGCATGCGTGCCGTTTCATTTTGACAACTTAACAATATTCGTTGCGTGTTTTACGCTATCGATAAGACGGATTGTCCAAAAATATAAAGCAATGATTGGTGCGCCATGAAGTTACGCAATTAGGGTCCAAACGCTTTGAATAATAGGTGTTGGTTATCACCGCACAGATCTTCCAGTCACCTACTAATAATAACATCATCATTTACGTGTACTTTTCTTCATTGTAGGCTTTGGAATCAAAGTTAGCGTCGTGTCGCGGTACAGTTAGACCTAAAGAACATTCACCAAATTCAGCTTCGGATGTCAATAAGGACTACAGGTGTGTACTCAAGAACTAGATTCGTCCCTCATATCATCACCTCTGTATCGTGACGTGCCGCCGCAGCGTTTAGCTTTTATCATCGTGTGATACTATATCAAGCGAATCTTTAAAAATCGCTTCAAGTTAATCTTGCTGATCTAGAATTCAACTCGAGTACTGTGATCGTAATCACATTTTTCCTAATTTTACTAATATCTGTGATGATAATGAAATAGTTAAGTATCGGTATCTATGTGAACGGTTTTGGCCTACCCACCGGAGAACTAGCACTGTGTGAATCAAATGCCGCACATCATGTAGTAACTAGCTTCACGAACATGTGTTGTTTCTATAAAATTTAATAAAAAAAAATATATAAAGCGTCCATCTTTAAAAAAAAAATATTAATGGGAGTTTTAGCTACCGAAGTTAGCGGTAATTTAGATCTATGGTTCAATAAACTCCAGACATAAATAATAATTGTTATATTCAGTTATTAATATACTTATCACTTGAGTGCACGTATTCTCGGTGTAAACTTTAGAAGTAATGGACACACCTTTACATTACTACAATAAATAGGATACTTTAGTCTATTGGTGGACAAAAATATTTTCGAATGATATTTATGTAAATAGTAGGTAAAGAGGTATGTATGGAATTGTTAAAATTAAAGATTAAAATTTATCAGCAGAAATTGCAATGACATGTATAAATTTATGTATTTTGTACTTGCATAATAGTAACATAATTATTTATGTAGATACAATCAGATTTGTGTATTCGACAATACATTGAGATGAGAATATTATTATAGCAATAAATGTTTTAAGTTAGATTTCTCCGTTATTGTGCTGTATCATCATGGAATAATATGTTTATATTGAAGGTTTTTATTTTTACAATTTGCGACAAGAATAATTTTATAACGTCACTAATATTATAAACAGGTGCTCAATACACAATTAGTGAAATACTTGGAACTGAAACCGATTGAATATATTAAGAATAGTTTGAGTTCTATTAGATTTTGGAAAAATTCTAGGCGTTGCAGAAATAGAAATATGCGTGACTAACCGTAAGTTACTTTTGGGCAATAATTGCATGAGTGTATCATTGTTCTTAGCATGCACTAATAATATTGTGTTATGTGTTCGTCATTCCCATATTCTGTATTATATGTAACCTGTTTTGAAGCATTCGTCAATTGTCATTACCAAGATTAGAGAAGATAATTCTACTCTCAATGGATATTTTTCATAGAGCTTGGTACAAAATCATTTTATTATTTAACATTTTATGACGAGTGAGTCGTGTCTTGCCTTATAAACTCTTAGTAAGTGGCATTCATTTAATTCTGATTATAATTAAGTTACATACATTTTTTATCATTAGTTTAATAACATGAGAGAAATTGAAATGAAAACAAATGACTGTAGGTAGAATTTGTATTTAAATATTTCTGCTATAAAACACTGCGTTTATATGTATAACGTACACTTAATAAAATAGCCCCAAAAAAGTTAGTTTAATTTAGAAACTCACAATGTAACATACCTCTAAACAATTTGTGTGACGTCTATAATAAATAATAATCTATTGAAAATTGTTCTAGTAATATCTACATTCTTAGTTGGTCATAACAATGGTTTGTTATTTGCGTAATATTACTCAAATGTATTTGCCGAGTTTGCTGCAAATAGTTTTAAGTATCTAGCATTTATACGTTCACGCGTGTGGTGACCAAACAACTTTTTATTTTTTACGCAATATGAAATATCGAACGATAATAAAGTAAGTCAAAACAGACTCGTTTCTTTTCTTAATATATATATTTCCTTATAATTAGATAATGTATAACATGATGGTACTTCAGTCTCAAACTATTTGCTTCCCAACAAGCACATTTGACAAAAGATTGGTCCATTCCACTTGATTGGGAACTTCAACTGGCGGCTTAAATATATTCACCAATTCAGGGATAGATTTATTGAATAACTTTATCCTGAGTATCAAAGGTGCATTCTCTTCTTGATTGATCACCTCCATATGAATATTACCTGTAAATTCAAGATTTTTTATTGTGTCAATAGTATTGTGGTATTCAATTTGTTAGCATAATATTAAATTGTAATGAAACATACCTGTAACTTTAGGAGAATGAGTAATCCACAGGGTGACTACATACAATGGTAGTGTTTGTATCATATAGATCATTTTGGCTAGTAAATACTGGATCGACAGAGATAATACTCTAAACTGAAAAATGGTAATAAGAAATATGTACAGTACAACTATTTTATTAATGTCCCTCGGAAATCATCGCATTTCCGAATACAAACGAATGCTAATTTCCATGACCATCAATTATCAGATTGATCGTGTATAATAATTTCAATTCAGAACTAAATACTTTATTGTTGTTTTGTTTTGATTTCCGTGTGAACTATATAGAGCTGTAAAACTATTTTCCTTTAGCACTTTCCTCCCATTTTTGCAATAAATTGTATTAACATAAAAGAGTATTAACAACTCTATATACTTCCAAGTTAAATGAGCGCGTCCGGTCTGCACCAAGTGGAAAGGGCAACTGACAGAAATCTGACGACTGACGAAACACGAAGTTTGCCGAGGGACATAAAGAAAATAATTGTACTGTACGTTAGTAGGTCACAGGTAGTGTCATTCGTAATAGATAAACTTTTACGGCTTCAATCTGTATTCTCATATTAGCATGTTGCATAACGGCGATACTCGTAAGGCATAATGTGGGTCAAGGCATCCATAATGCATGTGAATTTAAAGAAGCTGCAATACAACGATGCTTTCTCAAAAAAGTCTATATGGACCGATTGGCGACACGGTTGGCGTCGCTGCGTGTCGCGGGTGCATTTGCATCTCCTACAGATAGTTGTTTTGAGTCTTGACGTTTGTATATGCGAGTTGAAAGTTTGTAACTCAGATGTTTGTAATCGCACCCGCGATGTAGGAGAAGTTCTTAGTGTAAGGCTCAGAAAATTCATGTCATGAAAATAAACTCCTAATAATTATGCTTACCACTGTAAATACGATGTAGTAAAGAGTTGTTGTAGGTAAAAGTAACAGCAATATGGTAAATGCAACAGTCCCTACAAAAAGCTCTTGGTTCGTATATTCGCAGGAGTCAATCCCGCCCCGCAGTGGATTATATTTTCTGCCCACAAACAATCTCAGTAGTGCAATCAGTCCAGATATTTGTATATTGAATAGCCTGAAAAAGATAACACAGTATGATTAATGGTTTTTGCAGGAAGTTTAAAGGTTAAGATGCAGCTGTTTCAGTTGCTAGCAAACTTCAAAGCAGACCGACGAAACGCTGTGCGGTGACAATTGAATTGTCAACATTAGCTACTTAAGCATAAGGTTGAAAATCGTATTACGAAATTAGATCATACTGGTACAATCGGCGAGTAAAGGTGAACGGCAGATTTCGTACCGCATACTTTTTTTGTTGTTCGGTTATTGAATTTGTACCACTTATTAAGGCAACTGAGCCATTTATTTTAATGTAAGGTAACTAATATTAGAACTTCGGATTAATTAATAATATCAGTAAAAAGATTTTAATAAATAAACGTAATACAATCGTACATTAAACGCAGTTATGTTTTAGAAGTCAAGACACAAATATTGAAATGTTAGTTAATTATTTAGAAATACAAATAACATTAAATATAATCAAACTCATCATTATCAAACTGTTGCAATCCGCTGCTGGACATAGGTATCTTATAATGTCCTGAGTAGGTACAATCCTCATCTCAATCTACCTACTTAATGGTAAGTAAAACACTACAAATATAGCAAAAAACCATTTTGAATATTTACTTTACACATTATGTAACAATATGTAACATTTACGCATATGTAACATTGGTACACTAGTACATAACTGAAATATATGAGTAAAACAACGTGTAGCTAGTAATTCGGTTTATGCGGAACAGCCATGACAAACCATTGCAGTGACAGACCACCGACAAGACAGATCATAAACAATAAGTATAAGGTTACCATACATTACACCTTCACCCTTAATCTAGAACCCTTTTAACAATCCCCATTTTAACAATCAATAAAAGGCTTAAGGCTTACACATAAAAAAACAAAAGAAACTTATTTTAACTTCTACACCTTCACCCTTAATTATACCTAGCTGGCTTATCTATTCGACATTGACGAACGGGACGAGACTGGGGCGGCTCAGGAGAAGGCAAGGAAGGCTGTGTTGTGCTCTGAACCGGCTGTTCTACGCAGTCTTCAAAAGATTCTCCTTCCACGTTATCCTGATGTGTGGTCGCTGCGGTTGAATCTTCGCAGCACGGACCGCCCGGATTGGGCGCTCCCTGTTCCCGCGTTACCTCAACCGTCTCGGAATTCTCACTGATCGGGCTAGAGGGAGAAGGACAGATTAGTGAACTCCGTATCCGTGACTTCAGCTGATCTACATGTTTGTGGGATCCTCTACCTAAAGCATCTACTACCTTATAATCAGTGGTCCCCATCTTTTCTGCAACCTTTCCAGATATCCATTTATCCTGTCCACGATATTGTCGCAGCCAGACCTCATCCCCCGGGCGTAGTTGACGCAACCCACTTGCGCCGTATTTTTGTTGACGCTCCTGAGCATCTCTAACTCTACTGTCCCTACTTGGTCTTAGAGCGTCGAATTTGGTACGTAACCTGCGGCCGAACATAAGCGACGCCGGTGTTTCACCAGTAGTACAATGTTCTGTATTCCTATAATATAGAAGAAAATTATTTACAAATAAATTTATATTTAAGTTCTCTCTAATTGCCTTTTTAATAGCTCTTTTAACTGTACGAACTGCGTTCTCTGCTGCCCCGTTTGAGGCGGGGTGATATGGCGCTGAAAATATCTGTTCGATCCCGTTTGTACTGAGAAATTGAGAAAACTCATGGCTTGTAAAGGGCGGCCCGTTATCAGAGACTATTTGTCTGGGTAATCCAAAACGTGCAAACACGTCACTTAAAACGCTGATCGTGTGACTAGCCGCTGTACTAGGTACTTGACTAACTTCTAACCATTTGATTCTGGCATCAACTATTACTAAAAATATCCGCCCCGTGATAGGACCTAAGAAATCAACATGTACACGGGCCCATGGTCTATCTGGCCAAACCCATGGGCAGGGCATATGTCGAGGCGGTGCCTCGCTCTCTGCAGCACAGACACTGCAACCACGGCACGTTTTTTCAATTTCTTCGTCCATACCCGGCCACCAGACATAGCTCCTAGCGAAAGCTTTAGTTTTTACAATGCCCATATGAGCCTCGTGTAAATCCATTAAAACCTTATTCCTACACACACCCGGTACGACCACCCTATGGCCCCACATCACACAACCTAACTCCTCGTACAGTTCTTTCTTACGATTAAAAAAAGGTTGGAGCGATTTAATTTCGTTATCAGACGGCCATTCGTCGCGAAGATATGTCAGAACTCGGCCTAGCAACTGGTCTCGGCTCGTCTGTCTTTTAATCTCATTGTACAAAGTACAGTTCATTGATGTCAATCGCGCGCGCAGTCAGCAGTTCCACGCTGACCCAAATATTTAGTTTTAGTATTAAAATCATTATAAAGTTAGTTAACGATCGGTCACCAACCAAGCCGCGTTTGCTCATACCATTAGCCATTACCATTTTACCAAACCAATATACCATAATTTAACCATACGTGTTTTACTATTCATTTGTAGGGTTTACGCCCAACAAATTGGTCCTTCGAGCCTTCGGAAAGGTGGGATCTATCGCGTTGTGGACATTGTACGTGACGTGTTAGTAACTATCTTTCTATAACCAGTCCTTAGACAACAGTGCATTAAGTGATATCGTCGTAAGTAAGTTAAATTGGAACAACATACTTCTTCGAGTCACCACCCACCACAGTTCACCATCAACCAGGAGATTGTCAAGTAAGACCTTTCCATTTTATTACTTACCAGAATGTCTACCATTGCCGATTTATTTGCTGTTCAGAAGGAGATCATGGAAAATATGAATAAGCTTTACATTAACTTTAAAAAAGAAGGTAAAGAGCGGAAAACATCGGAAAGTATTAAACGTCGTTTACAATCTTTAGAGACCTTATGGAGAGAATTCACGCGTAACCATGACAATTTAGAGAATTTATGTGACGAAACTGAAGATAATGAGTACTGCGGTGACGATTCGTACACTAAAACTAAAACATTTTATGACGACGTTAAGAGGCATTTTTAAGAGTTCTTGAGGGAACAACTACTCGGTCTCCATCACCAAAGAACCAACCACCAGCACCACCATCGCATGCAACGACCGTTCCACAGCCTAGCACATCAGATAACGGGTTTCCAAGTACCGGAACACTACCCAAAAAGGTTTTACCACTACCACGATTCGTTTTCCATGACGTCGACAAACCAAGTAAAATCGAGGAAATGATGAGAAAACAGCAAAGTAACTTCAAAGCATTAGCCCGAACTATTTCTCAGATCAATCTTAATGTTTTGTCTGAAAAATGGGAGTTTAAAGATGTTTTGAAGAATATTGAATCACGTTGGACAGCAATTGATTCCTTACATTGGGAAATCGACTGTAACTTACAAGGAGAAAACAGTAACTATGAAGATCTGTTCAACAGGTATGAGGATGAATATTGTGAAATTAAAAAATCTATTAACCAAAGAATGTGGGACGCTCAGCACAGAGATAATTCCACACCAAAAATAGATATACCAATTTTCAACGGAAATTACCAACAATGGATTTCTTTCAAAGACTTGTTCAATGAATCTATCCACAATAATAATTCTATTTCTCCGGCCCAAAAAATGCAGTTTTTAAAAATGAAACTACGTGGGGAAGCTGAGAAACTGATACAACATCTTCGTGTAAGCACCGGCAATTACCAGACCTGTTGGGACATCCTAAATCAAAGATACAATAATAAAAAACTAATTTTTAATTCACACATGAATGTTCTCATGTCTTTGCCAGTAATGCACCAACAAACAGCTTCCAACATAAAAAAGCTTCATGATACCACTAATGAATGCCTCAACGCATTAAAAAATCTAGGCATAGACATATCTACCTGGGACCCGATAATCGTATACCTTATCACCCAGAAAATGGACGCCGAAACGTATACAGATTATATTGACTCATTGCCGGACCCTCGAGACCTGCCACATCTGCAAGATTTTCTAGCTTATCTTGAAGGAAAATTTATTGCCTTAGAGACAGTTCGTCGCAAAACTGAGACAATTAAGAATACACAACCATTCCATAACCAACAAAAACATTCTAACCAAAATTTTAATACCAGTACTCAACGTAAAAACCCAAGAGATTTAGGATTCAATAATGCTAATAGACATGACGAATGCAAACCATTTATTAATCATTCTGCTATCAAACCATATCAAAAATGTGTAATTTGTGACGAAAATCATGCACTGTTTATTTGCAATAAATTCCGTGAACTAAATAACCAAGAAAAACGGAAACAAATTGCGCAAAATAACATTTGCAAAAATTGCCTAATTAACCATAACGGCAAAGAGTGTACGTCGCAAAAAACATGTCGCCATTGCCACGAAAAGCATAATTCGCTATTGCACAATGCCTACGTGATTACTAACCCTGTTACCAACCAGACTCATACCAATCAGCATAACCAATCAAAATGTGTGTCACACGTGTCAAAAGACAACAAGCCAATGACAGACATTCTATTAGCAACAGCTCAAGTTAATGTTTTAGTAGCTGACGGAACCTACAAAACTATGAGAGCCCGCCCTCATTGACCAAGGGTCTCAAACATCCATAATTTCCGAAAACGCAGCACAACAACTTGGAATCCCTCGCCGAAGGTGTAAAGGTTCCATCTTCGGGATTGGAGCGAAAGAAAGTAACTGTAAGGGAGTAATGACAATTACCATAGCATCAAAACATAATGAGTTTACCACGAATATTGATGTATTAATAATGAAAAACTTAATCAAAAAGCTACCAAACCAATCTTTCACCAAACCATCCTGGCAGTACCTCAAAAATATACAGCTCGCAGACCCTGAATTCAACCAAAGCCGCCCTGTCGACCTATTACTAGGTGCAGAGGTGTATTCTGAAATTATCCTACACGGCATTATAAAGGAAGATCAATCACAACCCATCGCACAACAGACGCAACTAGGATGGATCTTATGTGGTAACGTGAAATCGTACTACTGTAATGTGATCTTGAACAACTGTGACGATATAAAAAGGTTTTGGGAAATAGAAGATTTGACAGACCAACCCGATAACCAATCTAGAGAAGATTTATACTGCATACAACAGTATCAATCCGAAACTAAACGTCAACCAGATGGCCGTTATGTCGTAAGATTGCCAATGAAACCAGAAGTAAATGAACTATTGGGGGAGTCTAAGTCAAAGGCCATAGCTCAATTTCACCAATTAGAAAGAAAATTTAGAAAAAATAACCAAATAGCAGCTGATTACAAACAATTCATGAACGAATATTTTAACCTTGGTCACATGAAAATAAGTCGTAATAACCAACCAATAGAGTACTTTTTACCACACCACTGTGTAATACGAAGCGAATCAACAACGTCTGCAATACGAGTTGTATTCAACGGGTCAGCGAAAACATCTACTGGATATAGTGTGAATGACCTCATGTACAGCGGACCTAACTTACAACTTGACCTATTATCTGTAATTATAAAATGGAGACAGTACAAAGTAGGTTATGTAGCAGATGCTGAGAAGATGTTTCGCCAGATAATCGTAAATGAAGATGACCAACAGTACCAGAAAATCATATGGAGAGATTCTCCGAGTAAGCCATTAGGTCAATACCAATTAACAACTGTTACCTATGGAACCAAAGCGGCACCATTTTTAGCACTTATGACTATGAAGCAGTTAGCGAAAGATGAAGCTCACAAATATCCAGAAGCAACGAAGGTTCTGGAAAATAACCTGTACATGGATGATGTTTTACATGGGCAACACAACCTCGACTCTGCCAAAAAGATTAAGGGTCAATTAATCGAATTATTTAAGGCCGGTGGGTTTAATCTGCGTAAATGGAAATCAAATGAAACAGCCTTATTAGAAACCACTCCAAACGATAATGAAAACTCATTTCAGTTCAAACAGCAGGAATCAACTAAGACTCTAGGATTGATGGCACTTATGGTGCTTATGCTGTTAGTGTCGCCATCACATTGTACTCTCCACACAAAAAAGCTGCCAGATAACCAAACCATCTACTTCGATAAAATCAGTAACATGAGACTGATTAGAGACGAATGGAAACTAGTAGTATTTTATGATATGACTGCTTATTGGGAAGGCGTATCGTTAGCCACAAAGTATATAGACCATTTAGATAATTGTTGTCAAAAAATACAAACCATATCTCACTGTCAACTAGTTCTGTTACATCTGCGCCATTGTCAAGATGAATTAGACCATTATAATGAAATTTTGACCAACCATGGACAGTTACCAGAACGGCACCATCTTCGTCGTCGTGGCTTAGTCAATGCTGTGGGGTCTATAGCTCACAGTTTATTTGGAGTACTCGACGATGACTTCGCACAACAATACCAGCAAGATTTGACTAAGCTTCGAGGCAACCAGAAATATTTTAACCAATTGCTGCAAAATCAAACATCGATAATTGAGTCAGAGTTTAATGTTATAAAGAGAATGGAAAAAACCGTAAGACAACAACATAAGAATTTTAACCAGCATCTTAATAAAATAGATAACTTAACTAATAGTATGCAAAAACAAATATCTGAAAACGCATATATCAATGAATTTACCATGTCTTCAATATCAGCCAACGGTATACTTATGAATCTGAAGGATATACAACAAATGTTATTAAACACAATCACTGACATCTTCCATGGTACATTCAACATACATCTACTACAACCAGAACAATTAACCAAGGAACTTCATATCATCTCAGCCCACATCTCTAAGGAATTATCGCTACCAATCGATAACATTCAAACTGACTTAACCAAACTTTACCATTTATTAACGGTTAAAACAAGATTTACAGGGGACAATTTGATATTCGAAATAAAATTACCGTTAGTAGGCAGAGACACCTTTGAAATATATAAATTGACACCAATTCCAATAGCAATCGGCGACAAAATGCGACAAATAATTATTGCATCTGATCTATTGGCCATCAACTATCAAAAGGACTTACAAATACCACAATCTAGTCTACAACTACAACAATGCGTTCATTATGATTTAGACATCTTGCTCTGTGCCCATCAAATACCTATTTCAATAACCAAAACAGAACCAATTTATTGTGCTAGAGAAATTGAGTCCTTAAGTTGTAAGACGGAAAGTAGAAAGTGCAAGAATACCTGGGTACAATTAAACAAGGTAAACAATTACTTGTATTCATGTTGCGGGCAATGCTCCATACAAGTCATATGTGACGATCAAATTACCATTGAGCGATTAGACAAGGTCGGGATACTCGCATTAGCAAGTGGATGCGTCATCAAAGACGACGGGATCACATTACTTTCGCGCAGACAGTCGAACAATGACTTAAGGTTGAAACCAGATATCATAAACATTGATATACCTACCATTAACAATATTGTAAATGTGACCATGCCCTTACATGTTTATGAGATAGACACTAACCAAACAGACATCCGCTGGGAATTAAAAATGATCAGCGATAAAATTAATCAAGTAAAAAATAACACCAAAACAGATTTAGAAGACGAAACATCTTTAAACTACCACGATGTTCACCACTACATCGCAATTTACATAATAGCTGGAGCTATTCTATTAACATGTTTGGCGTACGGAGTGCGGAGGATCCGCGCACGAACGCAGTGGCGCGCGGAAGCGACGCCAACGTCCCGGACGCTGCCACCGCCCCAACCGCAACCGAGAACCCGCCGCGTTGCTGATCACCAGTGCCAGAGTGAAACTAATCAGTGTTTTAGTGTTAGTGATGAATACAATAGAGTGAATAACCATCCCTGTACGAGGGCGACTGACCATTTATATGCCCGAGTGAATAAAGTGAAATTCCCAAACTCATTCAGTTTTAGTGTAGTGGAATAGAGACTGTAATAAATTGAATTTTTAAGAGTTGTATGTTACTATCATCTTGTTTATTGCACCATATTATTGTTTTATCACCTTGTATCACCATGCACCCTCATCTTCCAGTCCCTCGGGAATATGTACAAAGTACAGTTCATTGATGTCAATCGCGCGCGCAGTCAGCAGTTCCACGCTGACCCAAATATTTAGTTTTAGTATTAAAATCATTATAAAGTTAGTTAACGATCGGTCACCAACCAAGCCGCGTTTGCTCATACCATTAGCCATTACCATTTTACCAAACCAATATACCATAATTTAACCATACGTGTTTTACTATTCATTTGTAGGGTTTACGCCCAACACTCATTATAATCCAATAACATAGCATTTTGGGCGAAATGTAAATATGATTGTTCCGGAACTTTAATAGATTGTTTAATAGCAGAAAGAGCTGGCAAACGCGATAACCCATCTGCCCCATTCTGCTTTGAAGAAACATACTCAATGTCGTATGTATAGGCAGACAACTTAATAGCCCACCTTTGTAATCGGCTCGCAGCCATTGATGGTATACCCTGTTTAGGCCCAAAAATAGTGACCAATGGCTTGTGGTCCGTGCGTAGTGTAAATCGTCGCCCATATAAATACTGGTGCAATTTTTCTAAGCAGAACACGATAGCCAAAGCCTCCCGCTCGATTTGTGAATAATGCTTCTCAGCCGCGTTAAGAGGAAACGGGGGTGGTCTTTTCTCCATACAAAAACTCTCGTCTGTTTTCTCTCTGGTTTATGAATTTAAAGCAATGATTTTTTACAGTAAAATAAATATCAACTTCTTCTATGTCCCTATGTTTTCCTTTTTGGTGATATATTATCCGTATATGAACTAGAACCCTCTCAAAATGCTCAAAATTGTCTGTATTGAGTCGCTGTCTTCAGAGCCCTAGTGTACAAATTTGACAACTATTAATGAAAAAAGGAAAACATAGGGACATAGTAAATATCCTTCTTATTCAGTTTATGAAATATCTTTTAAATCGGTCCAATATTGGAGGAGAAAACAGACGAGAGCCAAACCTCGAATTATGACTTTTTACTTAAGAAAATTTGTCGAATCTGCAGTTGTCCTTATCGCACGAATTTGTGGGCGGGGTGAGACGCAAGGGGTCTGCATAATACGTACACAGACGGAAAGGTGATGCGTAGTAGTTGAAAATAATATCGATATACTAGTGTTGAAAACAGTTATCGATAAACACATTTATATTGTTTACATGTGCTGTTCGTGAGAAATACAAATAGAAGTATTAAAAAGTATTGGATACAAAATAAAATAAAGTGCATGTCTATAAATGTTTATTACAAAAAGTTTTCAATACAAAACAGTGAATTATATATCGGATAGGTATCCGCAATCTCTAGATCGCCTACTAGGTACATCAGCGAAATTAAACTTATTTCAACGTCAGCCGCACGGGTCAATCGATCAGGTTAAGCTTTGCTTGCCGTGGTTGGTCCGTGGATGGGTGACCATATTTCATACCAAGACCCGTCCGTGTCTCGCCAAGCACGTTAAGCCGTTGGTCCCGGCTGTTATTTTCGGCTTTGACAGCCCGAAAGTCTGACCCGTTTTACCAAGGGGTTGCATATTACCCAGTAAATGGTTGTGGAGGTCAGATAGGCAGTCGATCCATCAAAATACTGGTATTCAGCTGCATCCGACTCTAACGTAGATGGGAAAAGGCTAGGCAGATTATGACGACGTGCTTTCTCTCACTGGTTTATTCTTTGGTATCCAACCGTCAATGATTTCTGGTAAAAGGCTAATGCCAGGCTTGCCACTAATGTGGTAGAACTTTTCAAATCAAATCAAATCTATCGAACTTTTCTAATAATGGTTCCATTTTTATGCCATAATGCATCGTCCCTCTTAGTATTTTAAATAATAAAAGCTTTTGGAACTACCTAAATAAAATAACAGAAATCTCGACGAGTTATGTGTAGTTGGCCTTGTACTTGGTAGAAGTAATTGTGATTCTGTTTTAATTGGTTTGTTGAACCAACTTTTTTTTTGTAATAAATAGAAAGATCGTGTTTTAAATAATAGTTTTGCACAATTTTTCGGCTATTTTTAGTCAATTCACGTGTAGTTGACATTGTATCGTAAAATACCTTGAACGTTATGACGTCACCAACATGGCGATCAATCGTGGCCCGTTTGTAGTCACTTGGTTCTTTCTAAAATTTTATCGATTTTCAATTGCTTATAATAAATTGAAAAAAAATATTTAAGAGTTTTTTGAAACGACAATATTATTTATGAAATGTAAAGTTTTGAAATACATAAAAAAAATCGTTAGTTTTTTTAAATTCAACAACCCAAAACATTTTGCCTTTAAACATACATAAATCTATTTCATCATCATCATCGTCATCATATCAGCCACTGCTGGACATAGGCCTCCCCCAAGGGTCACCATATTGATCGGTCCCGTGCGCCTCGCATCCAGCGGATCCCCGGAACCTTCACCAAGTCATCGGTCCAACTGGTGGGAGGCCTTCCAATGCAACGTCTTCCGGTTCGCGGTCGCCACTCCAGATCCTTTCTGCCCCATTGGCCATCCGTTCTGCGAGCAATGTGCCCTCCCCACTTAAATGTGGCAATTCTCGGGCTTGCCAAATTCTATTGCTCGGGCTATGTCGGTAACCCTGGTTCTCTAGCGGATTTCTACATTTCTGATTCGACCACGCAAGGAAACTTCATGCATAGCCCTTTCCATTGTCCTTTGGGCGACTGTAAGCTTTCTGCTGAGGCCCATAGAAAGCGACCATGTCTCAGAGCCATATGTCTGGCAACACACACTGGTCATAGACTTTCGTCTTGAGACACTGTGGTAAGTTGGACGAGAAAATACTGCAACTTCCCGAACACTGCCCAGCCAAGTCGGATTCGACGGTTGACCTCTTTCTCGAAGTTGGCCCTACCCAACTGGATCGTTTGTCCCAGGTAGACATTGTCACCCACAACTTCGAGTGTAGAGTATCCGACCTTGATGTGAGTGTAACATGGACATTCAACATCACCTTGGTTTTGTGCATGTTCATCCTAAGACCCATTCTTTAGGAAGCTCTACTGATGTCATCGAGCATTGTACTGAGGTCCTCCATAGTCTCAGCCATGACCACTATATCGTCGGCAAACCCAAAGTGAGTTATGTATTCGCCATTGAACTTTATGCCTAGCCCTTTCCGGTCCAGAACCCTGAAGACATCCTCCAGTGCAGCGGTGAACAGTTTTGGAGATATTACGTCTCCCTGTCTCACACCTCGCTGCATAAGGACGGGTTCCGAGGTCTGATCCTGAAGTCGAACTGACATGGTAGCGTTTTTATACAAACATTTCAACACTTCAATGTACCGGTAGTCAATTTGGTACCGTTGGAGAGACTGCAGTACAGCCCAAGTGTCGATCGAATCGAAGGTTCTCTCGTATTCCACAAACGCTAAACAGAGAGGCAGGTTGTACTCTTCGGTCTTCTGTATAACCTGCCGCGTATTTGTGTGGTCTTCGGAGACGATTAGCGATGACCCTTGAAAACAGCTCTAAATCCATTTATTTTTGATGAATTCCGTCTTCAGGTGACATACTTGCAATTTCATATATGAAATTATAAGGACAGTTTACCTCTATTATCGAGTCTTCACCTACCAGACCATCCGGGCTTGCCGCTAAAAAGGGTTTGTTTTCATCGATAAACATTCCACACTCTAATAACTGTAGCCCCGTGTGCTTGATAAATTGATCGATCGCTTCAGATTCCTTTTCCTTGCCATAATTGGTTGCCACGGTTCCTTTAAATTTGTTAGATAATAACGTTTCTCATATTTTGCGAACCGATGTTTTCGGTCGCATCTTACATATTCGCCCAAAATTCGATGCCGTAAGCCTCTTTAGTCTTTCAATTTCCCATAAGCTATTATCGCTTTGGCCCCCACTATTTTTCTTTGAACATCCTTAGTTGAGAGCAATCTTTCAAGAAATTTATTTTTCTTTTAATTTATATAAATCCAAAGGCAGGAAGAAGATATTTCTTCCAACTCTAAGCGACCGTAGTTTTAACAGGTTATGTAGTTCTTTTTATTTTGCTCGTTCCGTCTTTGGGATACGTCAGTTTCCTTTTTCGGTAAATCTCTGTGAATTTTTTCGAACGCTGCTTTTGTTCTAATTTTTTTTTTTGTATATTGGCTCGGACTGCAGCCCTGTATTTTTCTTGAATGCGTGCATGAATAGCCCTTCGCTATTCCATGAAGTTACTACTCCATAACATCTTGTCTGATGTGATATGAGCCACTTCTTGCAAAGTTAATTCTTTTTCCGCCAATAAATTTAGCAATTACATTATTAAATTGCACTACAGTACCTATTATTAGTCTCGTCCAAAAAACGATTTTCTGCGTTTGCTGTTAAGAATAACATATATTGTTAGATATCTGTCCACAATCCACAACAACAAAAGTAACGAGTGACTGGGGCGATTACAAGAAATGCGCGAGCCGCGGCCGAGAGCGTTTTGGAGGCACGCACACACTGTCAACTTACTCACACATGGATAAGGCGGCCGGGCGCCACGCGCTCGCAGTTCGCAGAGCGACAGCGATAGTTTTTTCAAATACCTATTTTTCAAAAGTCTCTCCGCCCGTATTTCCTCTTAAGCGCGCGCGATACATACACGACAGGACGCTCCTGCTGTCTGTCTGTGCTACTATCATTGAGCTCACCCATCTGACATAATACGCCCCCTATTCCTCTCGCGCTCGCATCACAAGTTAAAAACAAGGGTTTTTTTGGATCGTAATGAGCAAGGACGTCGGCACTAATCAAAATATTTTTGATTCTCTTAAAAGCTGACTCACACTCATCATTCCAAGCCCAAGTAACTCCCTTCTTTAGTAACGTGTACAAAGGTGCCAATATATTGCTCAAGTTTTTAACAAATTTTGCATAATACATGATTGTACCTAAAAAGGCTCTCAAGTCGGTAATATTGTCAGGGTGGGGTATGTTTAATATACCTTCAACCTTTTCAGGGTCCACCTTAATTCCCTCGGCAGAGATAATAAAACCTAAATATTTAACCTCATTAGTAAAGAACTTGCACTTCTTTTGATTTAGTTTCATTCCGTTATGATGTAACCGCTCTAAAACTCTCTCTAAAATAACTAAATGCTCCCTAATATTGGGTGATCCAATAATAATATCATCGAGAAATACTTCTACGTTTGGAATATCGTTCAGAAGATTCGCCATAATTCGTTGGAATATACCAGGGCTTGACGATAAACCGAAAACCAATCTTTTATACTTAAAAAGGCCCTTGTGAGTATTAATAACCGTACAATTATCAGGGTCATCCAATTCAATCTGATTATATGCTTGCGTTAAATCAATTTTTGTAAATATCTTAGAACCATTTAATTTAACCAGCAAGTCGTTTATAAGTGGTAGGGGATATTTGTCCACCAGTAGTACTGGATTTAATGTTATTTTGTAATCAGCACAGATACGGAGTCCACCATCAGTCTTACGAACCGGTACAAGTGGAGTAGCCCAATCTGCGCACTCCACAGGCTCGATGACACCGGCGCGCAGCATGCCGTCTAACTCAGCCTCGATGCGCTCGCGGAGCGCGTACGGCACAGGCCGTGCGCGACAGAAAACCGGCGTTGCTCCCTCGCGTAGTCGTAACCGAGCCTTGCCTCCCGTGAACCGGCCCAGTCCCTCCGAAAACAAATCCTTATATCTGCCAAGTAATAAAGTTAATTGGTCATTGCTATCACATGAAACATTGCTATTTTGGTACAAAGGTATTTTAATGCCTAGTTCCGTAAGCCATTGTCGACCTAATAGCGAGGTGGTACCACCCTCTATTACAAACAATTCCATTTTTTTGGACTTATTTCCATACTTAACCATTGGCCTTATCACCCCTATAGGTTTTGTAATAGTACCATCATAGAATCTAAATACTAAATTAGAATTATTTAAAGGTCTATGGCTAAACAGTTGATCATACTTTTCCTTACTAATACATGATACTAAAGACCCTGTATCAATCTCCATAGACAGTTGGGTTTGATCCACAAAAATAGTTAAGCTCACCGGTTTGTAGCTATTCAAACTAAGTTGATGCAAATCTTCTACTTCCCAGTCCACCTCGTCAGACAAAGGAGACTCATCCTCCCCTGCCTGGTTCCAGAGATTTGACTGATTGGCTACCTCGCCTGCTGCTTGAACATGTGCCACCATGTTTTTGGTGTCACATCTGTCCTTCGGCTGTCTTCCACCAGAACGCACCGGACAAACCCGACGTAGATGTCCTTTCTGTCTACACCTACCACAGATAAACCGACTGTATCTACAACGTTCTCTCTGGTGATCCGAAGCCCCGCAAGCAGAACAATTGTTTTTTGAATCTTCGACGGTGACCTTCCGTGCCGTCGGTAACCCGCGTGATCCATCACGCCCTCGGCGGCCCCCGCTGCCCGACGCCACCACCGCATGCAGCGCTCCAGCCACGTTATCACCGCTACCGCCCGAGTCGCTATTCTTTCCGACTGCTTGTTCCACTGCCGCTGCATCCCTCTCCGCCGATTCCATAGCGCATGAAATTTTCACGGCATTTGCATATTGCAGATTTTCTTCAGTAAACAATCGTTGCCTAATCGACTCGCTTCGCAACCCGCATACTAACTGATCACGTAAATTCTCTTCCAATACGGACGTAAATTCGCAAAATTTGGACATTTTCTTCAGTTCTGATATATATTGTAAAATGGATTCACCCGCATTTTGTCTTCGTTGTCGGAAACGGTACCTCTCTGCCATGAATGACGGCTTTGGTTGCAAGTGATCCGTCATAACCTTCAGCACCTCCGCATAGGTTTTTGCACTCGGTTTGCTCGGACTTGTTAAGTTGCTAATAAGTTCATAAGCTTCGTCACCCATTGCCGCAATCAAAGTGGGTAACCAAAATTCCTCCTTAACATTGTTGACCTTGAAGAACATTTCCATGCGCTCCACGTACATTGTCCAATTTCCCAATCTTACATTAAACTCGGTTAGTTTGCCGATTGACATTTTGGATAAAAATTTTATTTAGCACGCTTCTAATTTTTATCCTCGTCGCCACTGAAATATATGAGTAAAACAACGTGTAGCTAGTAATTCGGTTTATGCGGAACAGCCATGACAAACCATTGCAGTGACAGACCACCGACAAGACAGATCATAAACAATAAGTATAAGGTTACCATACATTACAATAACCTTAAAACTTAAAACTGGTTATAACTTTTACGTCCCAAGTTCTATAAATTTATGAATTTAAAAAGGGATTATCTATCATTATAACTACCAATTAAGACAAAAAATATCCCAAAACAAGAAAATTTATTAGCGGTACGAAATTCCCATACAAACCTGCCGTTCTCCTTTTGCGACCTACAATGAGTCTGCTAGTAATATGTGAATAACGATAGAACATCGCGGCATCTTTCTGTGGAGGGTAGACAGAAAAGTTACGTATGTTTGAAAAATATTTTGGTTACCTGGCTGCATAAACATAGATGCAATAAGAATGGAATGTGGCAATGCATATCAGATCAGACACTATAGCAGTTTGAAATGTGAATCCCAAATATCCAATGTAGTGGTATATGTGAAGTATAGTATCCAGTTTCTCCCCTGAAACATCTGAAATAGAAGTTTCATTTGCTAGTTTATAATATTTCAGAGTATTAAATCTTGTATTATTTATATTATTTGTCATATTTTACCCAAAAACAGCCACCACAGTTGCACATGATAAGAGAAGTATTTTCCTAACATTTTATTGAATGCATTGTTCAGTTTTAATCCAACTGGAGCACCCATGAGCCATTTCAGTAGAGAGTAAAGTGAATTAATCAATTTCTGCAAGAGAAAAAAATATGACATTTAAATTATAAGGTTGAAACTCAAATGAAATAATTTTTATATTAATGCATCTTGAATCTTTAATGCACAAGAAATATTCTAGCTGGTATGGAAGAACAAAATTTTAGTTCCAGCTTTGAAAAGGTCCTCAAACAATTTCGATAGCTTATATAGCTACAGATTACTAGCTTCTGCAAGCGGCTCTGGCATTCCTGGGATAAATGGAAAATTGTTTCAGCGATTTAGGCGTTAAAACTTAACAGACAGACAAAGTTACTTTTGCTGTTATAATTTTAGCATGGATCTACTGTATGTTTGGGGATATGCGGAACAGGATGTAAAGCCCCGCAAACCTCCGTTTTGAAAGGGCAGGATGTCCCGACCAACCGGTGTTGTGTCCGGTCTGGGCAATTCCCCAATGGTTGATAAAAGATACACGCAGTTTCGCGATTAGAAGCAAACTATTTATTTCTAGAACATAATGACAATCAGTATTTTATGTTATTTGGAAGTACCCACATGTATATTAATTTTACAGTTACCCACACAATCAATACACAACATACCTTCCCATCATAATCTATAAGTAACAAACTAAATAATCAACATAAATATCAATGAGCAGAGAGAGAGTTTAACTTAGCGAATACCAATTCTAGAATTTATCATTCAGCTAAATTAGGTATACCAATGATGTCTGGCCATAACTCCGGAGGAGGTATCTCTATTGGTGGCTCTGGTGAACATGAGCTTGACCGTGATTGCCTTCTCTGATCAGTGAGCAATGGTCTATCACTTAATTCTGTTGATCCGCGAGTCAGCATTTGGTCAGCATGACGTCGGTGTAGCTCACCATCCTCCGTCCTCACCATATATGAGCTAGGCCCTTCTACCATTTCGACAGTAGCTCTCATCCATTTCTCTCCTGATCCATAGTTGCGCACCAAAACTGGCTGGTCCACTATAAAGCTCCTTACGGTCTGTTGTTGAGCTCTATTATCTAGCTGTTGTTCCTGTGGACTTGGCGCATTGTCAGGATGTAAGCTTGATACAGCTGTATTTCAGGACTACTGTATTTCAGGGAATAAGATACTTCTTTTGTATATTTTTCGCTAAATTTTAAATTTTATTTATCTTTGATTTTATTTTAATTCTCTTTAAACTTAATTTTCATTTAATTTAATTGTATTCTTCTTTAATCGTAAATTTAGATTTTGTAAAGACTAGACGTAAAATATTTCATGGTTATATTATTCCTCTATGTAAAATGGGTGATCTGTAACACAGGGCCTTACCTATCTCAGACACCCTTCTCCATATAAGGTTAAGTTTCATGATAGTCACTGTATTTTGATGTCGAGATAAATAAAGCTGTTCTATATTTACGTCCGTTCAGCATCTCTGCAGGAGTTTTATTAGTAGAACTATTTGGTACTGTCCTGAGTGAATAAAGCGCTCTAGGAAGCTTTTCACTCCACGGTAGGTGGGTCAGGGACATTTTCTTTAACTTATTTTTAAAGGTTTGTATTGCACGTTCGATTTGTCCGTTTGTAGCTGGATGATAGGGCGGCGAGTACAAATGCTTTATGCCATTATTTTTCAAAAATATATTAAATTCATTCGAAGTGAATGCCCTGCCATTGTCTGACACAAGTATATTAGGTAGGCCATGTGATGCAAATATTTTCCTGCATACTGTTTATCACTGCCTCACTAGACATGGAAGAAACAATTTCTGCTTCAAACCATTTACTGTAACTGTCAATCATTACCAGAAAAGTCTTGCCTTGGAATGGGCCTGCAAAATCTACATGCACCCGGCTCCATGGCTTTTCAGTAACAATCCAAGCTTGTGGATCTCTCGGTGGATTATTTCTAACTGCTTGGCATGCCTCACAGCTTCCCACCATTCTCTCAATTTGTGTGTCCATTGTCCATCACTGAGACCCATTTCATTTAATTTCTGCAGAACTGCATGTAACCTTCTATCATGCTCCTCAGTCGTCCTTCCAGACACGGCAATGTCATCCAGTAAACATGCCACGCCATCCATTCCTGCCAGCGCCGACGACATTACTCTCTGGAAAATTCCAGGTGCTGCATTCACTCCAAATGCTAGTCTATTCATCCTCATGAGTCCAAGAGGTGTATTTAATGTCAGCAGCATAGCTGTGTCTTCATCCACCTTCAATTGCATGTAGGCTTGTTTTAAGTCCAGTTTACTAAAGATTCGTCCCCCACTGAGCTTAACAAAACTTTCCGTAGCTGCAGGTAGGGAGTATGTATCAACATCAATCGCCATGTTCACTGTGGATCGATAATCTCCACAAATTCGAAGAGAACCATCAGCTTTCTTCACTATCCTTAGTGGTGTAGCCCACTTGGAATATCTCACAGGAGTTAATATTCCCACATTGACCATCTGAGTCAATTGCTCTTCCAGTTGTTTCTTCAAAGGAAATGGCACCGGGCGAGCTTTCATAAAACGCGGCGTGGCGTTCGCTCGCACATGTAGTGAGACCTCTGGCCCCTTGTACTCTCCAAGACTTTCCTTAAATAACTCGGGAAACTGTTTCAGCAAATCATTATTAACATCCGCAAGTGTCCAACAGATTCCAGTTACTTGCAGGTCTAACGCTTTAAACCAACTTCGACCAAGAAGGCTGGGTCCCTCACCCGAAACTACAAACAGCTCACATTGAGCCTCTTTGTTGCCCAACGTGACATGTACGTATGTGACGCCAAGGACTTGCAAGGCTTCACGAGAATATGTCACTAATTTAACATTGGTAAGCCGTAGAGGTGGAGGTTTGATCCACAGGCGTCGATAAGTAGCTGCCGAGATTATTGTTCGAGAGGCTCTAGAATCCACCTCCATTGCAATTACAGCACCATTAATTGTTACATCTGCCTTTATTGGAGGTGACTGGCTTTCTGAACAAACATAGACACCCATCATCTCTTCCTCATTTTTGGTCTTGGCCTCTTCCGTTAAATCTGCCACCAGGTGTTGCTTCTTACTGTTTCTATCACAGGCCGTTGCGATATGCCCCTGGCGTTTACAATAAAAACACCTAGCCTTCTCGAAGGGACATCGTTCGCCTACTCTGTGACGTCGCGCACAATGTCGACAATCCCCAGGACTAATCCTATCAATCTCCTAAGCTCAGTAACATCAATATGAGGTTGCTTCATACTGAGTTTAGTGTCAGGGTATATATCCTGTACAATCGCCTGATGATTAAGACATAGCTGTACAGCTGTTTCTTAAGTTATTTTCTTAGTTTTCAACAGCTCTCGACGCAAACGCTGATCGCGCACACCCAGCACTAAACGGTCCCGCAACTGACGCTTCAAGTCCACAAAGTTGCACTTGGCGCCTAACAAACCAATGGCCGCCACAAAGTCCTGCACGCTCTCACTATCAGTTTGTTTACGTGTATGAAATTTCCCGGCTTGAAGTATTTCATTTAATTCTGGTTCATAGAATTGGTCCAACACTGCAAGAATGTCTTTAAATGAAACCTGAGTTGGTCGTTTTGGCACTAACAGTGACACAATCAATGAATATGTTTCTTTTCCACACTGAGATAAAAATACTGATCGAGCTTTTTCAAGGTTATCATTGTTCACACCAACCACATCCAAAGAACACAATAATCGTTCCTTATATTCACACCACTTATCAGTCTTAGGGTTAAACTGTCCGGGAAACACAATGTTAGTTAAATTACACGCCATTCTGATACTGATAATATCCTAATTTTCCGAAGTCGCCATTAAAAGATACACGCAGTTTCGGGATTAGAAGCAAACTATTTATTTCTAGAACATAATGACAATCAGTATTTTATGTTATTTGGAAGTACCCACATGTATATTAATTTTACAGTTACCCACACAATCAATACACAACAGTTGATGTTGGACTATTTGTATACAATCAAATCGCACCGAAAACTTTGCTTGTGCAATGCAGTATTTGTGTGATATCATGTCATTAATTCATAGGTGGCGGCGTCGATGTATTAAAAATCGTCAAAAATAAAACTGAATAGCTTAAAAAGCAAACATTTACCTCCAGAACTCGCATCAGCGCTATACTGATTTCAGTTTTATCCTCTGTGAGCAACTGCAGAGCAATGTACCCTAACAGGATGTCCATTATCACCGCCATTATTAAATTGCCCTGTTTTACTGTAACCTGCAGAAATAAAAAATGCCTTTATAACTTTTTTATCACTCTTATTACCTGTAACCAAGGGATTTGATAAATATACCACAGTTTACTAAGTATATTAGATTGAAATTAATAACTTACTTTTTTGTCCCTCTTGACTGTTGATATTAGCCAATTAATTAATGTCCAATAATTATAAATATGTTGCAGAAACATAGAAGAAGCTAGCCACTGGTTGTTTCTAACATTTTCTTGAGCATCTTTTTCAATTGTTTTTCCATGGTCTTCATGAATCAAATGCACCAGTTTTGTAAAATAGTTATTCTTGGTGTCAGTAATTGCTTGAGAGTCTTTAATACTATTATAATCATAAAGCATAATAATACAATTACTGTTAGAGCAAACTTGACTTCCATTTATTAGTAACTTGTTGATTTTAAGTGTAACATTTTGTTCTATATCCAGAAAATTCATAAATCTTCTGGACACTTTCTTTGGTAAGTGATTCCCACAGTATCCGTATATTTCGTTTTCTTGTTGTTTTTCGGACCACAACTCAATCTTTGTTGTGTATTTGGTGATATAAATAGTGCGAGTACAGTCTTCCAAAACATTAACATAACCCTTGAAAAACACTTCTTTTGAATTATATGGAAATATAGGCAGTAATATTCTTACTATAGTGGGCATTTTTGCAAAATTATCGTCACATAGCTGTGTTAAATTAAATTCGTAAGAACTGTTTAAAATGTTTAGTTGAACAAATTAATGAAACCCAAAACAAACCACAATGATAACAAATGTCATCTGTCAACCTGTCAAGGTCAACTCAAATGTCACTAGCTAGATTGTAATTTAATGACCTGGCTACTGAGGCCCTTAAGTCAAGTCTTCAGTAGAATACGGATGCAGTGGCGACCCTTGCAAAATCTGTAGAATAAGTGGAATGGAGTGAAATCTTATTGTCAAAATACAAAACTTTCGTGTTTTACGGGAAAATTATAATGTGTCTCAGGTTGTTTATTTTGTCGAAACATGTAAAAAAGTTTGAGAAAGTCACAATAATTGTCTATAGGTAAGCCTTATAGCCTCTCTAAGTTGGCCTCTTCCTTATGATATTGGAAGCTCTGACGTCGGACATACAGGAGGAGGCACGCTGGTGAATGTTGTTTGCCGATGACATTGTGCTGGTTGACGAGAGTGGCCTAGAGGTCCAGAGTAAATTGGTGGAATGGTGACACAAATTGTTGGCCTGAAATTGAGCAGTACCATAACGGAATATCTATTCTGCGATTTTGGCGGTCTCTCCAGTTCCGTGTCCATAGCTCTCACTAGAACGCCGATACCGATTTGCTCCATCTTTCGGTATAAATCCTCGCCGTCACTTGGTCTTTGTCCAAGGTGATGGCGAGGTAGACCGAGACGTAACGCACCGGATCAACTCAGGATGCATGAAATGGCGACAGGTCACTGGAACAACTTGTGACTTGCTCAAGTTTAAGGGCAAAATCTACATGTCCGGGATTAGATCTCTCGTACGGTATGGATAAGAATGTTGGGCTGTGAAAAAGATGGATGAAAAGAGATTGTATGTAGCAGAGATGAGAATGTTGAGATCCCGCAACGAAATTAAACAGAAAAGAATAACAGAGGAGAAGAAAAAGAAAAAAAAGAGAAATTAAGAATAAGATTAATTTATTGAAAAGTAAGTACGTTCACAAAAGTGTACATTAGGTGCAGTAGTTTAATTTCTAAAACAATTGTATATATAGAGTTTAAATGTAAACTATTTCTAAAATATTTTATTACTACTACAAGCATATTAAAAAAAAAGAATGTAAATTTTTTGTTAGGGACCTGCCCGTTTTAGGTTCTTTCAAATTAATGTATTAGAGGAAGCTTGAAAGTGGCACCAGTGACAGAAAAGTTTAAAGGAAACCGTTTGTCCTGGTATGGTCATGTGATGAGGAGGGATGAAAAGCATAGTACTTTTCTCGAAAAAATATATTTTTCTATTTTCACCCAAGCAGAGTTATGAATTTATACATATAAGTAGATGGATGGAAAAGGAAGGGAAGGCCAAAGTAAAGATGGTGGGATGGCTAAAACAGTCCATACTGTGTGAGGAGTGACATGAAAGAAAACGGCGGTTTGGATCAAAAAAACGTGTTGCACCGACCCCAAATAACTTGGGATAAGGGCAGGAAGAAGAAAGAAGAGTAGGCTTTATAGAATTTAAGTGCGTACTTCTTAGAGCATTTAGGTTAAATGCTCTAAGGCGTACTTGTACCACCAAACTCCTCCAATTTTACATCACAATATCCAGTGTGAATCAATTTGCGAATGCGAATAATTAAAACAGTCGCTGAACTTCAATCGAAATAATGCCACCAAAAAAAAGTTAAATCAAAAACCCAACTGCTTAGAAAGCGAACTAAAGAGACGTAAACAAGGAGAAAATCATGCTGTGCAGTCGGAGGATACATATCCGCGGGCTGGCTGACCAAAATCTGGTGTATCCTCCGCCTGCACCCTGAAAACTGTCAATCAAAAAATACATAATACCCTTAACTCTAAAGAAATGCCCAAGCTTGCGCTTACTTTTAACAGAATTGTCAAATAATGCGCTATTAATTGAATTGCCCTTGCAAGTGCATCCTAGCTAAACCAACAAATGAAGCTAACTTTTAGTGGAAGAAGCGTAGGCTAATAGCCAGTGTGGCCGTGTGGGACTACATGCGTTAAACGGTCAACTGTCGAGGTTGGCCGGCCGCCGGGGCGTTGTCGGATGACGTTCCCGGGGGCCATTTTTTGCGATCGCCCGGTCTCAGTAAAACGCCGATTTCTCGGTACTTTTGTATGGGGACCATGTATAAATGTTATGTTGTTAGAATTGTGATAAAATAAGCTATCTGATTTCATAGGGATTTACCCAGTTTTACAATACCTTGTAATATATTTGATATTACAATATATATTTGATACGTCAAAACTTGTACTGACAGGTATTTTTCCGATTCGGTCGGGTGGACAGATAACGCACAGGATGCTTTTTTCCAATTCGGTCGGGTGGACAGACGAGGGGCTTTCGCCATCCCATCCTCCTAACTCGTCGTGTACTGTACTGTATAGGTATCCAGTAAAGGCGCTGCCACTGTGGCTGTTGAGAGCCTGGCATGTTTATTATATAAAAAACACTTGGGTGACGTTGGAACGGACCACGTGGGTCTAAATGAATTAGCTTCAGTGCAGACTGCAGACTACAATGAAAAAGCACAACTAATAGTAGAAATTCATTCATTTTTGATGTGATCGTGACACATGATGCCGATCGCTTAGTGGACGTAGTGGTAGTCGTAGTTGGATCTATCTATATAGACTTCGATCACCACCAGCACCAGTACACCGGTTCATGATTTCACAAACAATATGTATGAAAAAAGTAATTGTTAAGGAATCCATAGAGTTAAACTTGCAAGGAAACTTTTCAATACATATTTTTAAACATGCCAAATGCCAATTGACTTTGTTCCAGAACTGAAAGTTTACCACAATAAATAATTTTAAAAAAAAACGGTCGCCATTTTAGTTTCGTAATTTGATTGATTTGTTGGCTTGTAGTGGCGACTGGGAATTTTTGAGAATAATTGAAATAATAACCAGTTTTCAACACATATGATAACAAAATATTCTTGCCGGCTAATTAAGATTTCATTATTTATTTAGGAATAGAAAGTAGTAAATTGGAAAAGGCTAAATTTCCAATTCAATATGTCAGCACACGAGCAAATGAGGGCAATGTTGGACCAACTGATGGGCACCGCTCGCAATGGTAATTTATTTTTTATTTTCAACAAAAAAGAAACCCATGAACATTCGTGTTTTTGCTTTTTATTTTCAAAAGAATCTTCCATTTTTGTAAATAAGCATTGAAATTATCGATGAATCCTTTACGAATTGTTTCAGGTGAAACAGACAAACATGGGGTTAAATTTTATGACGATGCAGTGTGCAAATCGTTTTTATTACAATGTTGTCCTCATGAAATCCTATCCTCCACGGTAAGTTTTTCGGTTTTGATTACAAATTGGCAATAAATTCTGAGTTTTCATTAAATTTTTGTATCAATATTTTCATGTTTTTGATAGACAATCAAGAAAGTAAACTTTAAAATCATTGTCACATAAATGTTAATGAAATCTCAGTAAATTGATTTGAATTGCAGTGTTTTTTTTTGGTCCACAAACATTAAGATTTGTATTACACATGTTTAGAACCAACTGATTCATTTTATTTGAACTAGTTGGTACTGATCTTAATGTATGTGTTTGATTTTCACTCTCACTTCTCTTGCCGTATGATCTTATGAATTTAGTTTCGCTGGAGAATTCTTACATCGGAGTGGCATTAACTGTGGTGAAATATGCTTTTCAGAAAATGCCCAACACTAGTCTTTATTGCTCATCACAAAACTTAACAGATGAGGGATAGATTGTATGAGTTAGGCTGTTCTGTAAGTACCAAGATGTACGTATAAAAACATTTATAGTTAGCTGATTGTACCATTACTGCTATGCAGTATTTAATTTAATAAGGCTCATGAAATAATTAAATTTTCCAACGGTTACTAATGCTGCTTCGGTGAGTACATGAGAAAATTTTAGGAACATGAAAAAACATAAGCCCGGGTGAGAGCAATTTGGTGTCATACATTCTAACTACATTGGGTACGTACTGTGCTGTTTAAATGGCTAGCATATCCAACAAACTTTTGCATGAGCAAGAAAAATTATCAAAGTATGAAATTATTGAATGTTTTAGTTAAATTGTATTCAATTATTAAAAATTAATTGGATCTTGACAAATCATAGATATTGTCTTCTATAACCAATTAAAGTAAATCATAATTATTAATTATTTGCCTGATTATTTATAATATATTAGTAAACAAATATGATGAGTTGTTTTGATATTAGTTTGAAACAATGTTATTATAGTAAATTTTCAAGATTTTTAAAGGATGACAAAAACACTGCACAACATTTTCAAAATTAAAGTTAGCATAAAATATTTGTTTAATATAAACAACAAAATTGCAAATCAGAAAAAACTAAAATGTACATTTTAGAAATTCATTTTGTAAAGAAAAACATTAATTCAAATTGTTATAAGTTGGTATTTGAATAATTTTTGTAAAGATTGTCTGTGGCCTTTAATTTTTATGTTTCTCTAAATATATTTGTGGTCTGGTTAGGATATTCGGGAGGGTGTTTCCTCTAACATTTGTAAGTATTTATAATAAATTACATTATCCTGTGCGTGAACCTGGGCTGTGTGAGCTGTGGTGATGTAGTATGTATTTCTTTAAAATATTTTTTATGACAGATTTTGTGTATTGAGAATAATAATATTTTTTATAAATATAATTTGTGTCTGTTAGGGAATGATATTGTATAAATAAAACAAGTATTGAATAAAGTTAATCTCATATGTCTCACCAAAACTTCTTGTGCACTTTATTATGGGCACATAGTATTTATGTGGTTTTGTTTTTTTTTACAGCGTATGGATTTAGGTGAGTGTCCAAAAATACATGATTTGGCTCTCCGTGCGGATTATGAATTAGCTTCAAAAACCAAAGACTATTTCTATGACATTGATGTAAGTATAATTCTTTTGTTAAAGGTTTTAACATTTTGGGACTAACCACACCATTTGTGCAACTATGTAATGGTTCTTTGGTAATGAGAAGCAGTTAAAAAATATAGCATATATAAATATACTATCAATTTGGTTATTTTAGTTTAGTGCATCCATTGGTACAAAATTTGTATCAATTACTAATTGTATTTTATAAAACTTTTAAGTGAGCCTGGACAAAACATTTAGTGTCATTAAAATAAATTATTTAAATTTAATTTACAATGCCTAGGCAACAGAACATTTAGAGGCATTTATAGCCGACTGCGACCGTCGCACAACAGCGGCTAAACAGCGCCTTGCTGAAACTCAAGAAGAACTGTCTGCTGAAGTCACAGAGAAAGCTAATGCTGTTCATGAGTTGGCCGAGCAGATTGGTCAAAAACTAGCTCGAGCTGAAGCGCTGGGAGAAGAAGGGATGGTAGAAGAAAGTGTTAAACTTATGGGAGAGGTGAGATCTGCTTAAATACTGTCTTTAGTATATTCATATTCCATGAACTGTCTCCTCAATTTTAAAAATTATATTCCAGATTGATGAACTACGCAAAAAGAAGGCGGTAGCTGAACAAGAATATCGCAATTCCATGCCTGCTTCCTCTTATCAACAACAAAAACTGCGCGTTTGTGAAGTGTGCTCAGCATACCTGGGTATACATGACAACGATAGACGGTTAGCAGATCATTTTGGAGGAAAACTTCATCTTGGATTTATTACGATTCGAGAGAAATTATCCGAATTGAAGGTAAGCCAGGTAAAACTTGACAGAGTTCCTTTTTTATTTTTCTGCACTTTTTCAGCACCTAAGGTGATGTGAACTAATTTCGTCTTGTGTTCCTTTAGAGAACCGTAGACAAGCGTCGTGAAGAGCGTGGTGCTTCTGAGCGTGAACGTACCGGCGGTCGGCGTCACTACGTCGGTGGACGCGAGTTGGACCGGCGCGCGCGGCGCCACCGCGAGTCTGCGAGGGACCGTGACCGCAACAAGGACTCCGATCGGGATCGTAAGGACAGGGATCGTCGGGAAGGCGATCGGGAACGTGAACGTGAGCGGAGGTAAACTTCCACACTTCAATGTGCTAATTTGAAATAGTCTTAACTTCTTCGGCAAGAAAATAAGGTCTTTGTAGAGATGCGCCGAATGTAGGTTCAACCGAATACGAATGTTCGGCCGAATATTCGGTCCAAAATGTACCGAACCGAATATTCGGCCGATCATTCGGTTAATTTCGGTTCAATTCTTCGCGGTAAACAGGTTTGTACACATCGGTACGGTGCTCTGCAAAAGCCGGGCGGCGTTTGCCACCCTCTCTGCCCCGCGGCACCTCGCGTTTGCACGGCTCGCTCAGTCGATCTTTCGTTACATATTGCAGTTCTCGCATAATATTGTTTAAAAATTATCTCGGAACTGCTTACTTTAATTGAAGTTAATGTTTACGTCGATGAACGTTTTTGAAGATGAGTGGACGTAAAAGATCACATGTGTGGATTTTATTAATGAATACGAAAGTGACAAGACAAAAGTAAAGTGTACATTGTGTGGTTTAATTCTTTCGCGTGGAGAAACAGGACGTAGTGCTTCTACCTCGGCGTTAACAAATCACTTAAAACAGAAACATAAAGAAGAAACAGATACGCTGCAGCTTAACAAAAATCAACCTTCAAAACTTTTTTTATTTTGTTAATAAATAATTGGTAGAAAAAGTAGTGTTTCTTTCATTTACAAAAAACTATGTACACTTTCGGAATAAACCACAATTATTTATTAATTAGTTAACCTTACTGTTTAATAAAATGTTCTTTTTTAAATATTAACAATAAATTAAATATTCGGCAAATCAATCAAATTTATTTGGCAAATCAACCGAATATTCGGCCAAATACGAACATGAAAAAATATGCCGTATCTACCGAACACGAATATTCGGCCGATCATTCGGCGCATCTCTAGTCTTTACGTCTTTATATTGTGTTCATGTGTATTGCTGGTACTGTCACATTTAACCAAAATAACATATTGCCGGTTGTCTCTAAGCGAAACTAGACCGTCATTTAGCCAGTTATTTTTGAGACTGATTTGATAAAGGGCTTATTACTATAAATCCAGACTATAGGTGCTACTGGGAAATGCCTGATCGAAACCAACAATAGGTCAATTCTTCAGCTACAAAGTGAATATTGGTAAAACGTAGATCGCCTACGCGGCGACAATATCATATCTGTGGGCGAGATCTGTTTGAAATCTATGATTGATTTACTTCTTTTTCTTGTATTAACAGACGTAGCCGGTCACGTAGCAGAAACAAACGCGAGGGTTCCCGCGAGCGCTCCCGCGGACGTGACCGCGACCGCGAACGTGAACGTGAATCTCGTCGCAGCCGCTCTCACCGCTCCACCTCGAAAGAACGCAGGCGGGAGTAGCCGCTGTCCTTACTTCATAACCTTTATTCATAATTTATGAACCTCTTTCTCTCTCAAAACTTATTTTGTGGTTGATAAAATCCCACACTTATTACCCTTACAATCGAATTTTCTCATGCATTAATTTTTCAGTGAAAGTAATGAGGAAATGTGCTTGTATGTTTTTATTAGCTTTACCTCGTGAATTAATTATCTAAGTTTATAAACTATTTACTTAATCGCAATATGTCTGTACTAAAAAGGGTTTACGCAATACCGATATTTGTTTTGTAAACGTGCACTATTTCTTGTGTTAGAATTTTATATGCCTTAAGGAGTATACCTATTACACCGTATGACCGTGCTAGGAACTTATCAGGGAACAAAAATATTATTTGAATTTAAAAAGATTGATAGTTTTGCCTCTCGATCGTTTCGTCACCTACCATCACCGTCGCGTGTCATACACGGAGCGTCAACAAATTGTTGGCGAGAATATTTTGCTTGTGCCGATTTTTCTTCGACATCAACTATGTACAGTATTCGACCTCGACTTTTCTTTTTTAAACGTCGTGAACCCATTCACATCGTGATCGTCTGATGTTATTGTTTTCTCTTTCTACGACAGGTCTTAAAACAATGGCTATCATTGCCAATTTTCTAATAGCCATCGAAATAATGGCAAATAACAAGCGAGGAAAATTCACTCTATCTTCCTGACGCGTCTGCCTCACGCGAAAATAAGTGAACTACTACAACCGAGAGAACGGGAACCGTACGGACACACGGATGCTACGATCACTAACCCCGAGTTTCTCAGCTCGAAATTATCGCAGAATTAATGTGACAAATTGTCAAGCACGCGTTATCTGCTGTGATAGAATGAATTTTCAACAGCCAATCACAGCAGGTATACGATACGTTCTAGTGAAATCTATTGTATTAGTAGTCCATGTAATGTTTCTTTTCGTGCCAGACACGTTCATAGCACGGTCATGGTACGTTGTAGTGGACAGACTCCTTTACAATATAATGCGTTTTCATCACCAATAGTTGTGTGTAAATTTAGTTTATTTCGTGGTTTTCCCTACTGTAAAAAAATATATTTCTTCTCACCATGATGTATATTTCTAATTTCTAGTGAGGTTATAAAACAATATTGTATTTTGACCGAAAAACTTTTTAGGTTAGTAAAATTTATTATAACTAGCACTGCCGACATAGGAGCAATGTATTTTTTACTAACGCCTAAAGATTACTTTCATTCTTTTTTACACTATGTTTTAGACTGACGATGTAAGTAACTTAAATAAAGTTCCAGTCTGTATAATACCTACAATGTATTTCTTGGTCGATCTTGCAATATGTTTATAAAAGACGCAATCTAAAAATTGTGCATACAAGTAGGTATGGAACTAACTTCTGCGCTGGATCGCCCAGGTGTTAACATAGTAGGTGATATGAAAAGTTATAATTTAGTTCTAGATTAAATATAAGACTTGTTAGGTTTTAATGTAATATTATTTGAAATATTAAGTATATCTCGTGACGATATAGGTACCTAGTTCGTTTGCGCTAGTTATATGATGGGATGGATTTGTTTTAGATATTGCAGATTTGCTGAAGCGATAAAAAGTTCAATATTTCAGAAACAAGTCGAGTCAAGATTTCTTCATGAAGGCATGATGTAACAAGTAGTTTAGTGCTTTTCGTTTGTTAAAATTAAAATCATATTATAATTGATTATTGTGTTTCTTTTATCAATGTACACTAGGTTCTTAAACTACCTACAATGGGCAGCGTATCATTTCGAGACATCGCCACCGGTTGCATGAAATCACCACGCTTCCTGCACAGTATTACATTGCCACCGTGTGTTGTTCGCGTCATATTATCAGGGTCAATGCACATTGACGCGGAGTCGAAATGCGAATAATAAAAATACACATAGCATATTGACCCCTATCTCCACAACGTAATACACAAAATTACTACCTAGTTCTAAGTTTATGGTTTGTTTCAAAGGAGATGGTCCAAAATGTAAGGAGCGAAAACCCAGAGATCGATATGAATTAAATCAATTGTTTATATCGAGCAAAATAATTATTATAATTAAAATGAAGATCCCAAATCCATAGGTAGTCACTATAGGTTGACAAAATATGCATGAAAAATCCTTATATCTAAGGATGTTTTAACTCTAGTACTAAAATAAAATCAGAGTTGTTTTACCGTTTTATTCATTTTTTTAATGTTGTTTATTATTTTGAACGAATGGGTAGGTACAACGACTCAGCAGCGTTCGGGAAGTTGCGCGTGAGCGTCAGAATCGCAGGTCAACAGTCTTATTTAGCTTTCAAATTGTGCCTTAAAATTACTTACCAATTGCTTATATTTGCTTACCATAATGAGAGAATTGCTTATTTCATCTATTAAAAGAATTAAAACATTTAAGGTTGACCGACCATTCTGATATCAGAATGGCTGGTCAATCTCTGTAGAGTAGTAACCATGTGGAATAACTGAAATTTTAATGTGCCAAAGATTGCTTATTTCACAATTTAGAAGCCTAGACCCAGTATATCCTGTTATTCTATCTATAAGCTAGTCAAGAATTTAAAATCCCCTGTGCCTGTTAAATTTATGAGAGCAAAGTGACGTATGTCGAAAATTGCGTTTATCTATCAAAAGGTTTTATTACTCGTTTCTTTATTTTCTGAAATAACCGAATGGGGCCTAGTTTCTATATTATTTTTAATCATGGCTGTATTTATTAACTTTGTATATCTTGCTGACATAGAATACTTATGTTTTTAATAGTGGCTTAACGGACTTTTTTTTAAGTTGCCTGCCAATAAAGAGATTAAATTAATCTGCCGTACATTAATTTTTATAACTTACTGTCGTCGTTTTTTTATGTGCGTGTGGACTGAGGGACCAAACTGGTATATCGCAAAATTAAAATCGTAGGATTTATTATTAGACTTAAAACTATTGTAGAACAAATCTGGGAATTTGTAAACAAATACTTATATTAAAAACTACAGCTGCAGCAAACTTAAAGTGTGGTCCCTCAGTCCTCACAGATTATCAGCCAGATCTCGAAAAGTATCTGAAAACCGGCCAAGAGCGAGTCGGACTCGCGCACGATGGGTTCCGTACCATTATCGAAAAAAACCGCACAAAAATCACGTTTGTTGTATGGGAGCAGCCCCACTTAAATATCATATTAATTTTATTCTGGTTTTAGTATTTGTTGTTATAGCGGCAACAGAAATACATCATCTGTGAAAATTTCAACTGTCTAACTATCACGGTTGGCCTGGTGACAGACAGACGGACTGCGGAGTCTTAGTAATAGGGCGGGACCGGGGATATTACTAAGACTCCGCAGCCCGTCTGTCTGTTTTTTACCCTTTGGGTACGGAACCCTAAAAATTAAGGTGTCGTGACTACAGACTTGAGTAAAGAATTTGTAAAGATATTAACTAAATAACAGACCTCAAAGCTTCAAAGATAAAATATATGTAACGACTAAACTGTGGTCCCTCATTCCACACAAGAAAGATACATATTTTAGTGAATTTATCGAATCAAATAAATAAAATCTCTCTTTTTCTACATACATTTTTAAAATGAGACTTGAAACATTTTGTAAAAAAGAAATGGAAAAGAAATATCGCCGCAATTTTTAGATAGCAATTATTAAAACTGGTCCCTCAATCCTCACATCCACTGACATATGTGCATGTACTAGCTGCTTGACGAGAAGAATATCAGAAAGACTAGTGTACTTAACTTTTAGTAAAAAGTTTCTACTATATAATAGGTATCTAAAATTGTGTTTTTCTTACATCTTAGCTGAGATAATATTATTTTTGAATCCTATCAAAATAGAGTAGTGTGATCACACAATAAAACAAAATATAGACAGTACTATTATACTTTATACGGTTAATTTAATTTTATTTTTTATGGCGTATGTGAATTTAATTAAAAAAGGTGTGTATTCAAGGAAAGTCTATTTAATAAAAAGGCACGATAATAGTATGAGAATTTGTTTTAAGGTAGGTAGGTAGCATTAAACAGAATCTACACATTTAGTCTGCGTTTCCACCAGGGATGTGCGAGATAGCTGAGCGGTGCGAGGATGCGTACCGACGCTGTGAATCGGTGAACAGATGGGCGGCGCGAGGATGTGTAGCGGGCTCGTTTCAGATAAAGTGTGGAAGCAGCGGAGCGTGCGCGCCATTGCCCGAGTGCCCGTGTTGCCCAGTGCTGTCGTTTCAGCAACTTTGTCGCTAGTTCTAGCGGGGTTCATGAGTGGTTGGTGACCAAAAAATATGAGTTAGCCACAAAAAATAATTGAACGACTTTTGAACCATTTTCAGGGTTCCGTACCCAAAGGGTAAAAACAGGACCCTATTACTGAGACTGCGGTCCGTCTGTCTGTCTGTCACCAGGCTGTATCTCATGAACCGTGATAGCTAGACAGTTGATATTTTCACAGATAATGTATTTCTGTTGCCGCTATAACAAAAATTTAATGAAATACATATTTAAGTGGGGCTCCCACACAACAAACGTTTTTTTTTTTTGCGATAATGGTACAGACCCCTTCTTGCGCGAGTCCGAGTGGCACTTGGCCGGTTTTTTAACTTTGATATTTATTTGAACCAAATTTTCTTTCTTAGCCCTGGGACCCCATGGCCCAGGTTTGCCCTATGCTAACCTAACCACTCATAAAATCCGCTGGAACTAGCGACAAAGTCGCTAGAACGGCAACACTGCTCGCGCCCATCCCTAGCACACATATCTCGCAACACATTCCACGCACACATCCTTCCTTTGTTTTGTATGTACAAAAAGCTTTCACTAGAACTATGCTGAGAGAGCCTGGGTGTTTACCCAGCCACAACAAAACAACATCAACCAAGAAGAAGAACCAATAGAATCACTTTGTTTGAAGTAATGGTTCTTAACAACACATCCCTTGCTACGCATCCTAGCACATCTCTGGTGGAAACACAGCCATATCATACCTACATAAAAATTATAGTAGATTAATTTAATGTTACTTCAAGATTGCGTTCGGAAACAGCTCATTTATTTATAATTACGAGTAGCAAAAAAAAAAAAATTAATTTAAATGCTATAAAAAACAAGAAATACATAATCTGCCTTTATCTACTGATATCACTGTTTTATGAACGAACGTTTAGCTATGATGACCAATATTTCAAAATTAGTGTAAGTGCTGACTAGTATTGCAATAATTGATAAGTTAATTTTGTAATCTATTGTTTTATTAAATACATTTAAGCCATGTAATATAACATAAAATTAACCGTACAAAATATAAAAGTACTGTCTGCATTTTGTGGTCAGACTACTCTTATCTATTTTCATAGGATTCAAAAATAAATTTGTTTAGAAATTCCCAGATTTGTTCTACAATTGTTTTAAGTCTACTAGTAAATCCTACGATTTTTATTTTGCGACATACCAGTTTGGTCCCTCAGTCTACACGCACATTAAAAAACGACAACAGTAAGTTATAAAAATTAATGTACGGAAGATTAATTTCATCACTTTATTGGCAGGCAACTTAAAAAAATGTCGGTTAAGCCAGTATTAAAAACATAAGTATTCTATGTCAGCAAGATATACAAAGTTAATAAAGTCAGCCATGATTAAAAATAATATAGAAACTAGGCCCCATTCGGTTATTTCAGAAAATAAAGAAACGAGTAATAAAACCTTTTGATATATAAACGCAATTTTCGACATACGTCACTTTGCTCTCATAAATTTAACAGGCACAGGGGATTTTAAATTCTTGACTAGCTTATAGATAGAATAACAGGATATACTGGGTCTAGGCTTCTAAATTGTGAAATAAGCAATCTTTGGCACATTAAAATTTCAGTTATTCCACATGGTTACTACTCTACAGAGATTGACCAGCCATTCTGATATCAGAATGGTCGGTCAACCTTAAATGTTTTAATTCCTTTAATAGATGAAATAAGCAATTCTCTCATTATGGTAAGCAAATATAAGCAATTGGTAAGTAATTTTTAGGCACAATTTGAAAGCTAAATAAGACTGTTGACCTGCGATTCTGACGCTCACAGTTGCGCGGTGTCTTCTTTTTCGTCTAACTTACCACAACCACAGTGTCTCAAGAAGAAATTCTGTGACCAGTGTATGTTGCCAGTGATGAGCTATGGATCTGAGACGTGGTCGCTCTCAATGGGCCTCATCAGAAAGCTTACATACTCGCGTCGCGAGCTGGCTGACCAAAACCGAAATAGCCTGCTACTGCGAGGATACATCATCTGTTTTTGGTCAGCCAGCTCGCGAATATGTATCCTCCGACTGCACAGCATGATTTTCTTCTTGTTTAGTTCATTTTAGTTCGCTGTTTAAGCAGTCAGATTTTTTGTTTTTTTTTAATTAACTTCTTTATTTATAACATTTAAGACATTTTTTTTTAGAATTTGTTACATTTAAACATTGTGTTATATATTTTTGAAATCACCTCTTAAAACCCTTTATTTTGATACCCCACACGATGGGTTTGGAAGAAAAAAAAATCGGGCCTCCACTATAAGGCCCCCAAAATTCGCCATTATCCTGTTTTCCAATTTTAATGTAGCCAGTGACACTTGCAGGGTTAAGACAAATCGATTGACGTAAGAATCAACAAAATCGGCCCACCCGTTTGGTCTCTAGAACGCCACATAGGAACAAACATACATACATAGACTGATAAACACATTACCCTCCTTCGGCAGTCGGGTAAAAAGATGGGCACCTACTGAATTTTGTATAGCCATGTTTTGAAATCAGCACAGATTGATTCTTTCCAGTTATCAGGTTTTAAATAAAATTAACAAACGCCAAGTATAATTCATTTATTTCTTGACCTATTTGTCAGCATTTTATGCTCCTTTATGTATTTACTTACTTAAAATTAATTGTAACGACTCCTACTTGGTATTTATAAAAATACCTGTCATAGCAATTTAAGAAAGCACCTACGTTTTATCTTTTACAATTTCTAAGATTTAAGTAAGAAAGAAATAATGTAGTTGACAATGGTGACAGATTATTAGGAGTTTTAAGTGAAAATAATGATAACAAAAAGAAATAGAAATCTCCTAAGCCGATGCTTTAATGCGAGTTTTTTAACGTAGGTACTCGATCGTTTAAACGTAGGTACGTTTTCTAAATGTCAATTTGTAAACAAAAAGGGGTTTCCCATTTCGGCCACTAGAAGGCGTTTATCCAGTTTTAGTTAGTAAACAAGCGAAAAGTAAAAAAAAAAACTAACCCGACTACGTTTTTTGTTAGCCTGTTTTACCCGGTTTTTTTTAACGAATAGCCTTAACCTTATTCATCAAAATCGGTTTAATAGTTTAGGCGCTACGGAAGAACATACGTAAATACAAAAATACATAGACTGCTAAAATCATAACCCTTCCTTTTGGCGTCGCCGTAGTCGGGTAAAAATTGACGTTTGCTAACGCCCACGTTTAAGAACTCGCACTAAGCCCACAGACTGCTTTGCTAACTAGTCTCGAAAGTGAAATATACCTACAGTCGTGACAATTTATCGAGTCTGATTTGACAGCTACAAAAATACTTAATAATAATTAAACTTGATGCTTACGAATGGAACTCGTTGTTATACTTAGTATAAGAGTAACAGTAATGTTATCGCGGCATTATAAAATGAGAAACGACATCGGACTTCTAAGATTGTCACGTATAAAGGATCCTGCATTGTTCTAAAAAGATAATACAAAAATAAACACTACAAATACAGCTATTATCTACCAAAAAAATCTATTACGATAATCCCTAATGTCTTTTGAGAATATTTAAAGACTTCATTGTTATTAGGAACATAGAGTAGCTTACAGTAAAAATCATGGCATTTAAAATAAAATTAAACAAATAAATAAAAGACGGTTGTCCGTTAACTACTTCAGTTACAAAACATGATTTTGATACATAATAATTTTGTTATAAGCTATAAATTTAAAAGTAGTAAATTAATACCTACCTATTATAGGTACCTACTTTAACATTCCAGAGTTTCATAGTAGGCAGTTTTCTACAATTATTATTATTATGTGGCCTCCTATTATATGATTATAATAATGCTACCAAAACAAATAATAATTGCGGTGTAAAATATCTCTGTATGAATTTCGTGAGATATTTTTTTGGGTAGTGCTATTTACAACAAATAACTTATTAAAAATAATTATTATGGTTGGGTTTGACAACTGACGTTGGTAAACGAATATATCTATATTACGCAATGGGCATTATGGTCTTGTTTTGATAAGCATAAAACGGCAACTTAGACATACCACTAAGGCCTGTTCACTGTGTCAATGACTGCCTACACAATATCCTAATGTAAATTGATTTGCTGATAACGCATTTAAATACTTAACATTATTATGTAATACACAGTCAATTTATATTTGCTATCCTTCCAACTTTTCATTAAACATAATATTATTGAAAATTTGAAACTATTAAGTAGATAAAGAAAGTTCAACCACGGTAATGTTTTTGCCGTGGTTCAACTCATCATTGCGTGCGGCGCCAAGTGTGCGTGCACTGTACGTACGCGTGCATTTGTGTGGCAGTGTCTGCCGAGTAAACAACCACGCATACATGCTTACCCACACATAGAGCCGCGCGCAAAGATGAGTTGAACTATCAATACTGATACTGATATATATAAGATATATCCGAATGGACGGTAGAATCAATTGCCCCCGGTTTCCCAGCTCGGAATTGTCGGGGGTTTGGTGTGGCGGGTTGTCGGGCGCGCGTTGTCTGCTGTGATTGGTTGAATGAATTTTCAACAGCCAATCGCAGCGGATAGCGCTTGCTTGGCAGTTTGTCGCATTGATTCGCCGATGATTTTGAGCTGGGAAACTGGAGGTTAGTATTAGATTCAATTTTTTTTTTTGACGTTCGAAAGTGCCGCTTAATGGCCTAATTGAATAAATAAATTTTGATTTTGATTTTGACTGGAAAAAATCGATAACTCAACGATATTTAACACTTATTAAATTATTATACATACGTAAATCAGTACGGGAGATGAAACAAAACAGTTGCAAGTAGTTCAGAAAACCAGTTTTTTATTTAACTACGGTTTATTAAAAGATAAAATAAAACTATGAGTTATTATGAGATCATAACATTAGTAGAGTCATTTTCAATAAGGAAATGTAATGCCATTTTATTTGAATGAAAGTACTAATAGTTTTTGTGCACAAAATGTGCCATCTGTAGGTACTAGTTAAGTAGGGTTTGCAAAGACTTCAACACATTTGGAAGCACTGAGTTCCGAGACATGCTGGTCACGTACAATCACAATCCTTTTTAACATTAATACGTTACAATTGCACTTTTTAGGATCAAACCAACTGACACAGTTGAAGCGAAGCTAAGTCAAATTCTGTAGGACTCATTTCAGTATTTATTGTTTAAAGGATTTGCAGTTGATAGTTGACTTTTTGGCGCTTTTTTTCGCGTAGTGTTCTACGGAACACCCAGCTGCACTTGTTTATTGTGATTTGAATGTGTGCATTACATTGCAAATAGGGGTAAATATACTATTTGCAATTTTAGACTGACGCGTCGCTTTGCTTCGGCGCTGTATGTTGACGTTATCGAATATACGAATGAATGGGTTATGAATTCTCTACAAAATCAAGGGGTTTGTGACTGTTAGCGAGTTACGCAATCTGGTTGCAGGCATGCCATAAAGATAAGAATGCTAGTTAAGTAATTTGTAAAATAATTGCAATTTGCATCTAGAAGACCTCTGACTGCCTGGCAAAATCATAAGTAGTTGTAGTTTTCTTAACAATATGATACTTTTGGCACGTATTACGGAATCAAAATCTCCATTTTCAAATTATGGAGTTGCTCAATTTACAATAATTGTAATTATTTACTGTGTTAACAAGAATATTAGCTAAATATTGCTCAATTATTAAAACAACATATTTTTATACAATGCAATTAAAATAACGCGTCTTGTGAAACTTTTCTACATAGATGTGATAGAAATTACAATGAATGTCATTAAAATATTTCATTTACTTAGAAAATATGTCCCTGTTTATAAGTTTAACACATTACGTTACTACCTACGCTTGCAATCTAACTATCAAGAATTCCGCTAAGTGCATAATTATTATAGATTTTTATTGCAATACATATCTACTAGATGGAAAAATGATGCACATTTTAATCCCGATAATAATCTTTATAAACATGATTTTTGTGACTATATATCATAGTATTATGCACATCTAAGATACATTATGATGTTTAATAAATAATTCTTAAGTATCTATATAATTTGTGATAGTTGCGCGCCAAAACTGCAGGCATAGACAAAAAAAAAATCTTTTAGTTTTAACGCCATCCGCTAACGTCAAAATGTATGGCAATGACATAACCTACGGAAAGGACACGTAATGTCACACACCACTGGGATCAAAGTGTTGCAACTCGAATCGAACGCGTATTACACGGCGCATAGGCCTTACTTAGTACGCATTGCGGTTTTAAGCCGCGAATTTTTATCCGCGTGCTGAATCGTAACTAACACGCACTGCGGATAAAATACCGCGCGATTTTGTCTCTTTCTACCTGTTCAGAGCTCTAAATATTTGCGGAATTTAAACCGCGCCGCGGTGTGGTGGATTCTGTGGCAAAAGACGGTTTTCGACAAAATCGTGCTTAGACTTAGACCTTCTGAAGTCCGTGAACTTCCAGTGTCGCCACTCACTTTCAGTTCCGTAGCGTCTGTGGAAAGTATTTTATTTTCTAGGCCCCCTGATGACTTGTACAAACTAAATGGCCACCAAGACTAGTAGTTGGGCAATAAGGAGGTCTCCGGTGCTTTTATTTGATTTTAATCTTGTGTAGTTTCAGCTTGAAGCCTAACATCTCTGATAGCACCCCGGATAGCGCCGATAGTATTACCACTTTCGTGATGGTGTAGAGGTAGTGATTGGAGCATAATGCTGATATCTTGAAAGGTGCGTCCAATTCCTGAAACAAATAATCTTGTTGTAACCAAAATCGTGTCAACATTTGAATTGTAACTGATTGTCTCACTTATAATAATTGCAAAACCAATAATATTACTATTCCAGATACAAACGTAGATACAAACCATCATAAAAGATTGGCAATTGAAACTCAGTGGACTGAGTTTTACTTGCACTCATAATTCGATATAATCTCAATCCAACTGAAGTACCTATCAACTTTAGCGAGTAGTGTCCGACCGAAACTGGTTTTTTCGACCGAAACCGAATTTCGGAAGGTCTCAGTTTCGGCCGAAACCGAAACTTCCTTACAACTAATGTTTGTTTAGGTATAGCATTAGCGACAGAGTTAAATCAACCAAAACACCGATCAACTGCGAGTCGAACTCGTGCGCCGAGGGTTCCGTACCTACCCATTATACCGCCAAAATAAAATTAGTATAATTTTTATTGGTGGCTAAGTTTTAAAGTTATGGGCAAATTTAGATTTTTGCGAAACCTTGGTCAGTACCAAAATTTACGTTATTTGTGCTGTGAGACCTTACTTTTTGCCAAATTTCGTGATTCTTGGTTAGTCTTGTTTTTACTACCTACTCTTATCACGTAATAAAACTTACCGAATTCAAAATAAATGAGACGGAAACTCACAACAAACAAAACGAACTGCAAACACAAGCCAGTCACGACATGATTAGGCAGTAGGCACGTGGACACGGCAAAATTTCTTCGTCGCTCACTCGCCTGGATGGAATTTAACGCGCCGAACATGACCGATCACAGCGCGAGAACTCCCGAATGCAGTTTCGGTTTCGGTCGTAGTTTCGGCAGGTTCGCCGCCGAAACCGAAACTCGTCCGAAACCAAACCGGACTTTCGATCGGACACTATCTACGATGTTATTTTCAGTTTATTTTGTGTATTGGTTTCGATGGAATTTCAACTCTGCACTGAATGTTATAGAGCTTATTTTGCCAATTTTTGATGATTATTTTGAATTCTGAATATGTTTAAATACAGCAGCATACACGTAAAAAAGCAGTATATGCCTTACCTTTAGTAAATCAGCAGCCAGTTTGAGTACATTATTAGCAACCGTCAGTTGTTCTTTACTCTCTGGTCTCTGCTCTATGGCGAGGTGTAAGTTGATCTGTTCGGTGAGTATGGCGGACAGGCAGCCGCGGTACTTCTTGTTGACGTTACTGCCCAAGGTGCCAAGTCGCAGGAGGTATATGCCGATGCAGAAGCTCCATAGCAACACCTCAAGTAGCCAGCCGCTTTCTAACGTCACTGAGTCCTGAGTATTATTACACTGTTATTAATCTTATTAATTTTCTGAACGTTAACACATAAATACATAGATAAATAAATTGTGGTTTGAGTTGTGGGTGTCGTACATTGAATTTAGACCTTATAGAACAGAATAGAGTACTTAGCGAAAATGGCAAGATTTAAAATACAGGGTCAGTATGACACCGACACGAAAAAACTTAATTCAAAAAATCAAAAAACCCGACTGCTTCAAAAGCGAACTAAAAAGTCGTAAACAAGGAAAAAATCATGCTGTGCAGTCGGAGGATACATATTCGCGGGCTGGCTGACCAAAATCTGGTGTATGCTCCGCCTGCACAGCATGATTTTTTCCTTGTTTACGACTTTTTAGTTCGCTTTTGAAGCAGTCGGGTTTTTTGATTTTTTGAATTAAGTTTTTTTATTTATAACTTTTTAGTTAGTTTTTTCGAATTAGATACATTTAAACATATAAGTGTTATATATGTTTGAAATCACCTCTTAAAACCCTTTATTTTGATACCCCACACGATGGGTTTGGCCCCCACAATATGGCATCCAAAATCCGCCATTTTCTATTATCTAATTTTAATGTAGCCTATGACACTCGCAGGGTTAAGACGCATCGATTGACGTACGAATCATCAAAATCGGCCAACGCGTTTGGTCTCTGGAACGCCATATAGGAACAAACATACATACATACATAGACTGATAAACACATTACCCTCCTTCGGCAGTCGGGTAAAAAGTACCATGGATTTAGTACATGATACACACCCTAGAAATATGAAAATTTTAGTCAGCTTTTCTCATTTTTATTTATTTATACTATTTATCAGTGGTGTTAAATCTTGGTGTGAATTTTAGGAAATTAGCTGATACGTAAAGCTTTTGAGTTTTATTTTCATAGCTTTTTTTTTTGTAAAAATAATGGAACTAATTATTTTTCAATAAGATTTTTTCTTTTTAAATCGGAAAATGCTGACTTAAAATCAACACTAGGGGGTCTAGAATGGTTGCGGATAAATTTTAAAGAGGGTTACCGCGGCCCTGGCTCAAGCAACTGAAGGAACACTGGTGAGTTTTAGTCAGTAAAAGTCTGACACGCCCTCTCTCTTCACCCAGAGCGGGATAAGTCATTGGATAGTTTACCACATAAAAAAAGTGTCTAGAATCATGTACTGAATCCATGGTATTGTAATTTTTTTGCGTCGGTGTCCGAGACGCCCTGTATCGATATGTGTATGTAATTAAATCAGGGATATTAATTGCTTAACACTTAACAACAATTCTCAGTAAAAAAACTTCACTAAGGTTGAAACTACATATAAATCTATCAGTCACATAAGCAAATAGCCCTTGTCGTTTTATGATGTACAATGTAAGTGAAATTCAACCTTAGGGTTATAAACAGTTTACCTGATTGTACTATTAAAAAAGAATACAAAACCTCCTCCTGTTTTGAAGTTGATACACCTATTCAAACATTAGAAAGATATTGATATTATTTGTAGAGTGTAAGTAAGATATATAATATTAGAGAATGTTTTCACATGACTTACTCTCAACAGGTGTGTACTAACGCAGCCTAGTAATACCACTATTAGCATGAATGCGGCTGACACGATGACCTCCACTGACCGCTGAGGACCCCGACGCTAAAGGGCAATAAATATGAGATCAGCATCTATTTTAAATAGATATAATTTTTGTTTTCATTTTCATTAGAGCTTTATCAGATACGAAGCCGAAAAGCATCAATCCGTAATAGTTATAGTATATAGTGTACTAGATTCGAACTCCGTACGTCGAATTCATAACATCTACAGTTCGGATAGAACCCGGTACTCAATGGATTAAATGCAGTGCGCAAACGCACTTATTATGACTTGAATCATTATTAAGCGTTTCCAGTTTTTGACGGCTGGATTTGTTCGAATGTATAAGTTGCTTTTAGACATAAAAATTGTCGTCGTAAAGTCAAGGAATAAAAATGTTTAGCACCGGTTGCTTTCATCTTATTATTTTTCCAAGCGCATATTTTAATAAATACGGTCGAAAAGTTGGCATAGCGCCCGCTGTGTAGCAAAGTAATTATATTGTGTTTGAAACTTCCTTTTCGCTCCTTGGTCATAAAATCTAACAGTCGTATTACAATAAGCTGTTTTACTAATAACCCAGGTTTAAACCTCTATAATATACGGCATAAACAAGGTTTAAACCTGGGTTTTACTTAAACCACTTTTTGTAATAAGGCACAAATAGTTTATTTCAAATAAACCCTAGAGGTACCTTTGAATTGACAAACAAAAACTAAAAAAGATGACTAGTTGCAAATTCGCAAGCGTCAGTAGGTCTCACAATGGAGAAGAATTTGCAAGAAACTGCATGGACACTCTTTTCCATCAGTTTTAATTACAAGTACTTGGTTACATCATTCTTGTTGTAAAAACACGTATGTGAGAACGATATAAAAATACGTGCACGTAAATGCGTCTAGAATAATAAAATAAAAATACAATAACAAGCCGATTTACAAAAAGTAAATAACCGATTTGCATAGAAATCATTAAGTTAAAAAGTTGTTTTTTTTAAATAAAAGCACTTACTCGCAAATAAGATCTCGTAGACAGCCAGGTCTTGATATTCCTGACAGTGTTGAGTCTAAAGTGCGGCAGTTCAGACTTGCGGGCGCGGCGCGCGGACGTGAGGTGCGAGAACAGCTTGGCGTACAGGAAGCGCTGCTTGAAGGCGCGCTCCGCCACCGCCAGCAGGAAGAATACGAGGCCGCCCAGGGCGAAGCGCAGCATGCACGACAGCAGGTTTGTTGCTATCAACCTGTTGACAAAACGTCAACTTTATAGTCCGGAAGCAATTATCATTATTCCATTAGGGTGGGTACATGACAACTATATAGAACCAACTCTGAGTTTTCTCTTTCTAAGTACATAGCCTTTCATACGAAAATAAACTGTATTATAATTGAACGAATGTTCATGTTCGTATGAAATGCTGAAACCCAGTCGCTTATAGGAATATGCTGAATATGTTTTCTGGTATTTAAACATTTTCAACACTATTTTTTAGGGTCCGACCGAAACCGAATTTCGGCGACAGTCTCAGTTTCGGCCGAAACCGAAACTTACTTACAAGGATCATGTTTTGAGGGAAAAATGAAGAAAACATTATTATAATCAGTCTTTATTTTTCTATATTTAAATCACAGCTGTGTTGTTCGATATTTTCACCTATTGGTATGATAATCAACATAACCCCTCCTCTAGATAGTTGGGTTAAATTTGATTCTACTATAATCTATATATTAGTTTAGAGTGTAAATAATTTTTGCAAAGTACATTACCGCGATGTCCGATGCATAAGAACTTTCGCGACAACGAACGTCGTAATGGTAAACTTTCGCAGTAACATACATCGCAGTAAAGAACTTTCGCGACAACGAACGTCGTATTGGTAAACTTTTGCAGTAACATACATCGCAGTAAAGAACTTTCGCGACAACGTAATTCGCAATGGTAAACTTTCGCAGTAACGTACATGGCAGTAAAGAACTGTCGCGCCAAAGTACGTCGCAATGGTAAACTTTCGCAGTAACGTACATCGTGGTAATGAACTTCGCAACAATGATTTACACTCCAGTTTCGGTTTCGGTCTTAGTTTCGAGCAGTTTGCCGCCGAAACCGAAACTCGACCGAAATCGAACATTCGGTCGGGCACTGCTATTTTTAATTTGAAATGTTTAAATACCAGAAAACACTACAAACTTTGGACAAAGTGTGAGATGACTAAACTTACCAAATGTTATCACCAAAAGCACCAACAAAGATAGAGATCAGGGATCCCTTGTAGCCTGCCATGAGCGTCGGGAAGTAAGTGAGAACGGACAGTGCTTGAAGTTCTTCCTCCGTTCTAGTGTCTTGTTCTGCAGCCATCTAGACACGAATAAAAAAATACATTTCAGTATGGATTGTAAACAAACGTGTGTCTTCCACTCTTATGGTGGGTAACTTTAGTCATCAACAAATAATATTCTTTCATATTGGATGACAATAAAATACACATAGCACACGCTTATTTTTTTTTATTTTTGACACATTTTGTTTGGAAATCATTTCATTCACATAAACGACAGAAAATGTCAGACTCCTGGGGCCATATTATGAGATAAACCCCCAGTTTCTCAACACTCGATAATCGGGCTGTTAACATAATCGACATAAAATCGCCGGTTATCTGCTGTAATTGGCTGTCGAAAATTCATTCAACCAATCACAGCAGATAACGCGTGCTTGACAATTTGTCACATTAACTCTGCGATAATTTAGCGGTGAGAAACCCGACCAAAGCCGTTATTGTTTCTTTATTGGTCTCGTGTAGCTTGCTCTTGTAATGGAATAATGATGGCCCTAATGCGTCATAATCGTCCCTGCTTTTCAAGGCATTTTCTGGCCTAAACTGAGGAGGAGGTTATAGAAGAAGAACACACAACTGATGCGCGCGGATTTTCAAACAACTACTACTTTTAATAAATAAAATGCAAATTCTGCTGATGAATGTGATTGAACCTTACCTGAGCGAATCGTATGAGAGGTTTGATGAAAGCGACAGCGGCGGCCATAGCGAGGCCGGCCCACAGACAGCCGTCGGCCGCCATGGCCCGCTCGGCGCGCGCCACCACGTACCAGCTGATGTCGACGGCCGACAGCTCCGCGCGGAGCGTCGAGCCACGCTCCCACATCGTGCACTTTACTATGGTACATTAAGCAAAGGTTAGAGGAATTAAGCCCGTTTTCACTACTACTACAAAAAGCTTTGAAACTCTGGCATTGCGCTTTTGTTTAGGCATCGTATAATACGTTTAATCCTAACGAAAACCAGCAGACATTCATGGACGCACTAGAGTCGATCGAAAAGCGAGCCAAGAGGCTCATCGGTGATGAGGCGCTGGTCAAGTCAAAGCTCCAGAGTCTTGAACATCGTCGTGAGTTGCCAGCCTGTCGGTTTTTTATCGGTTACATTTCGGGGAGTGTGCGATGGAATTGCACGATATAATTCCACCTAGCCCGTTCCATCATCGGACTACCAGACGTACGGCGATGCGCCATCGATACATGGTAGACATCCCACCCATACGCACAAAACGTTTTGGGAACACTTTTATTATGCGTACAGCTAAGGAGTGGAATTCCCTGCCGGAGTCTGTGTTTCCCGATAGCTACAATCTAGGGGTCTTTAAGTCAAGAGTGAATAGGTTATTTCTAGGCAAGCGTGTTTCACCGTCGACCACATCATCGCTTACCATCAGGTGAGATTGTGGTCAAGCGCGAGCCTATAGGTTATAAAAAAAAAAAAATGGTGTTACACCCTTTCCACTGACCAATTGCAGGTCTATTGTTTTTGTTTGCACAATATTTGTCAAAATGTCATGCGAGTGAGGCAACAATAGACCATCGACAATATATCCCACTTCAGCTATGAAAAAACGATTTAAAGACTTGAGTGCTTTGAAACTACACTACCCACACTATTTAGCCAGGGTAAATAAACAATTTTGCTATTAAAGCACCGATTCGCTTGAGTAGCTGAATTTAAAATGAGAATCACGTCTAAACGGCCAGTCGTCATTTTTTGGAAAAAAAAAACATGTTAAGTTAGACCATTTTCTTAATAATTTGATCTAAGCAAATTTTGAGTTTTATTCGTATAACATAGTGTAATTCTTTTGTAAAGTTATCTCTAAAACGGACAAAAACACGATAATCTCACCAAAACCGCTGAGCGTATTTTAATGAAATCGACATCACTCCAAAGACAATTTAATTATCTACATTTTGATCTGAAGCTTTTTGTTTAAAGTCATAGGGAAAGTACAAAAAAAAAAAATTGGGTCGCGCGGGTGTGAAACGCGTGCGCGTTTTGTTCCCTCAAGGTCGTTGGCGTTAGTCGTCGTCTTAAAGTTAACGTAATTAATATCACGATTAATATTGAATGTACCTGTATCACTAGTCGGGTTGAGAATAGCAAAAGGGTCCCATGAGCTGTCTTCAGTGTACGGAAAGCCCACATCTGAATGTCCTCCTTCCGATTGAGAGCAATAACTGCTTTCTTCACCTGTCGATACGTGCAAATTATATAAACAACGTCGTTTATGAAATAGATTATTTTAAATTTTGCAGCATTCTCAATGTAATTTGCAATTTGTTTGATTTTTTCGAGTCGATTATTGACAATCGATTCGATTAAATCAGAAAGGAAATCGATTTTCTAAATCGAGTTCGTTTTATCGGTGTTCAAAATCGAATAAATCGGTAGTAAAAATGCTCACAAACATTAGTAAAAAATATTTGATGGTTAACATACATAATTGATGCTTACTGTTAGTAGTTTGTCCAACCCAGTCAGACATGGTATGGTGGGATGGTAGGGCGATGGATGGGGCGGACGCCGAGCATTCCCCGTCCGATGTAGATGACTGGTAATTGTCTAGTTTCTATGGAAATTCATTCAGTACTTTAATTATAATGAATAAATATTTATTGTTCAATTATATGAGATGTTTTAGAGATTTATCCTTCTTAAAATACCAAAATGCTGAGTAAAAAAGTGTATCATAAAAGTAATTTATTAACAAATAAAATTTATGGTAAAGTAAAAAGAAAATAGAGCCATATTTATTGAACTTTTTAATCATGTCATTATTTTAAACACTGTTTAGCAGATTCTAAATTCAAATCCCTATAAAAAAAATGAATTAAGAATCTGCTAACCAGTGTTTTAACTCATCAAATGGTTGAGTATAATAAGGTTGTTTGTGACAACCACTCTTACATTTTCAATAATAAATACATTCAACAAGGTATTAGAAGCGATATTAACGAACATGGTTTTATCGACATGCTGTCAGTCCCGTACGGCCAATAGGTACCTTTATTCGCGTGCGATAAATTCCTTCCATCAATCACCTAATGTTAAAAGACAAGTTAATTAAGTAATTAACCTTATAAAAAGATGTGCTTTTTACGTGTCGTACAGTTTTGGAAAACATGCTTAGAACAAAATCAGAAATTGTCTTAATATTTACCTTTTCTTTCTTCTTAGTAACCGTAGGAAAGTCTTCGTCGCTAGATTCTTGAATGCGAATGCCTTCTTGTGCCCAAGAACTCCTAAATCGGACTCCAATTCTCTTTCCAGTATTGGGACTGCTAGTTGCTGCAACACCATCCGAATCAGCATCTAAAGACTTTTCATCTTCGTCTTTCTTCATTATGTTAGATTTAACAAATACTTTAATAGGTTCAGTCGTTTTTGGCTCTTCGTTTTTGGTACTAGCTTTAGGAGTTTCAGCCAACTTTACTTCAGGAGTATTGTTCTCTGTAGGATTTTCGTTAGTTTGTTCTTTAGAGTTTGTCTTTTCTTTTTGTATTAGGTTCTCAGTCTCATTTTTAACTCTTTCTCCTTCGCTACCATTAGAATTGTATCCGTTAAGGCTTTCGAATCCGTCGTCCCCGTCAGCAAGTGCTTTGGACATGTGTATTTGCTGGTTCTGTCTTACATTGAACGATTCTAGTTGTTTCTTTGTAAGCACATTTGGTTTATATCTAAAGGAGGTGCTTGGGGTAGGGTCGTCAGGCGGTGGGGTGAACGTCACAATAGGTGCCGTGAGATCAGGTTTCTTCCAAACCATGTAGTCTTCATCATCCGAGTCTTTCGCTTTCACTTTGATTTTAGTTTTATTTTTAACAGGCTCCATATTTTTGATTAGATGCTCTTTTGTCAAATCCTTCTTGCGTTTTCTGAAATGGGGTAACGAAATGTTTTTTTTTACAGCATAATGTCTACTAGGTTAGTGTTGTTTAATTTTGACTATTTTTGTTTTAAAAATTATGAATACTCGAGCAACAATAAAATGCAATTGTTTTGTTTAATTCGATTTCCAACAAAAATGTGTTCCATTAAGGGTCTGTTTAATCGAAATAAAGGCAATAACCTTAGTCCATTATCAGCGATTTCAGTGCGTGATTGTCTTCGTCGGAACTTGGCGGGTTTGGTGGTGGGTGTCTTGCTCTGACTGGAGGTGGCGCCACTGTCGGCCGACCCGCCACCGCTGCCGCCCTCGCAATCTCTTCCTCGCCTGTTTTACAGGACATTAATGCACATTTTCACTAACACTATGTGACACCTAATTGAATGTCTATGTAAAAGCGTGCTGTTGGATTTTCAGCCGTCGACTCTGCGTCGAGAGTTGAAAATACAACAGTACAATATTTAACCCTTTAGGTGACGTGTAGTGTCAGTGAAAATGGGCACAAGACTGAGATTAAAAACGTTACGAAACACGTACTTTGACTTAGCATAAATTATGTCATTCTCAAACAAATGTTTAACTACAAACGCAAGATCGAGGTAGGCAGGAACATATCTAAGTCAAAGAAAGAGACAAATAAAATTTGTCAATCTCGACCTTAGTTTACTTCACTACCATTTTGTGTTATTTTGGAATAAATTAAAATAAATGACTGTGGTCGCTTAAACTGCTCAGAAGTACGTATACTTTCATAAAAAGTACCACTGAAAAATTTACTATAAAACATATTTTTTGAGTTAACCTATCCTTAAGAAATTACCTGAAATATCTAGGTAATTTGCGGCGGAATGTAGTGCGTGGTCGAACTCGTGCGAGCTCCATTTCAGTCGTGCTCACGATCTGTGAGTGCACCACACTTAGTACCAGCATCAAACCTAGAGGCACTAACCAACAGTTCGGCTGTAAAACAAAAAAGTAAAGTCAGATTATTTTTGTAACAGTGTCCCGTGTTGGGCGCCAAAATTAAAGATAGCGTCTATCTCATCAAAATCTCCATACAAAGCAATAGACGGGTTGTATTTCGAATAAGAAACATGTTTTATAAATTTTAAATATAATAAAAGTCCAAAAGTCAAAGTCTATTAAATCTTCCAAAAAACGATTTAACAGAAGCATGATCCATGGAGGTAAACAAAATGTGTATTACATATTGTTAATATTGGGTATGTGTTGTTGTGTTTTTTCTTAATAAAAATGGCAATAAAAACCTGCAAAAATAATGTACAGTTTCATTTCTTATCTCAATTTGCTTTAACCATGACGCATTTGTAAAGGAATGTATAAATAATTCTTGTTATAGTTGTATTCCAAAAGAAGCGTGTCGTCAGCCCTATTAGTATTGTAATTCTAGTTATTTTAAGCTACTAGCCATTGTGTTTGCAATCCACATTAACATGTCGATAGCCTTAGTAAAGAGCTTGAATAAAATACGCCTACCTACAATTGAAATTAAACTTTAATGGTAAGAAATAGAGTATAAAATGGTATGGCAACTTACATCACTTTCCAATTTGTAAAGGAATGTATAAATAATTCTTGTTATAGTTGTATTCCAAAAGAAGCGTGTCGTCAGCCCTATTAGTATTGTAATTCTAGTTATTTTAAGCTACTAGCCATTGTGTTTGCAATCCACATTAACATGTCGATAGCCTTAGTAAAGAGCTTGAATAAAATACGCCTACCTACAATTGAAATTAAACTTTAATGGTAAGAAATAGAGTATAAAATGGTATGGCAACTTACATCACTTTCCAATTTGTAAAGGAATGTATAAATAATTCTTGTTATAGTTGTATTCCAAAAGAAGCGTGTCGTCAGCCCTATTAGTATTGTAATTCTAGTTATTTTAAGCTACTAGCCATTGTGTTTGCAATCCACATTAACATGTCGATAGCCTTAGTAAAGAGCTTGAATAAAATACGCCTACCTACAATTGAAATTAAACTTTAATGGTAAGAAATAGAGTATAAAATGGTATGGCAACTTACATCACTTTCCAATTTGTAAAGGAATGTATAAATAATTCTTGTTATAGTTGTATTCCAAAAGAAGCGTGTCGTCAGCCCTATTAGTATTGTAATTCTAGTTATTTTAAGCTACTAGCCATTGTGTTTGCAATCCACATTAACATGTCGATAGCCTTAGTAAAGAGCTTGAATAAAATACGCCTGCCTACAATTGAAATTAAACTTTAATGGTAAGAAATAGTGTATAAAATGGTATGGCAACTTACATCACTTTCCATCAAATCTGGAGTCATGAAGTATATAGTAATATTGAGGACTTGCATCAGCCACAGTGTGAGGAGGAACTTGGCGCAAGCTGGCGAGGTCTGCTGGGTCCACCATTGGTAAAGTGCGGGTAGGAACAATAGTCGGACTAGAGCGTACCATATCACACGACGCATGCTCAAAGTGGGCTTTGCTTTTGGAAATGATGACCCTGTTGATATAAAAAATTGTGTTTGAATATAGATTCTCACATAATTGTCAAGTTTTAGGTACACAAACTCAAAGTCTAATTCGACAAAGTACAAATTCCTTTGCGTCTAAATTTGGGAAGCTTTTAATACAAATATTGATCTCAAATCAACCTGGACTACATAACGCTAATGTAGATAACTATATTAAAGACACAATATAGTAGGTATATAAGAGAGATACATGTATTGACGGAAATATCTGGTACTTGCTACAACAATGGGATTGCTCGAAGCATGTCACCTATTGTATAAGCAGATATAACAAAGCCTACAGCGTTCTCCGGGTCCCGTATAATAACGCTTTTAGGATCATGTTTTTTTAGTACATCGGGGATGTTGACAGAAGCAAAAACAGATAGTTTTCAGGCGATCATGCGGAAGAGGACAGCATCCCTGATGCACAGGATGCGGGGGAGGGCAAACGGAATCCTAAAGGTTATTGCGGATAAACTAGACTGCCTTTTCCTGGAGTACTGGACCCACTTGCACGGCAGCGGCTCCAGTGCAACGGGAAATAGGTATATGAACTGAACTGATTTTTTATTTATTTTTATTGTGTGGATGGATTATTTCGATTGGATAATTATTTTTATTAGGATGACATTATTAAATTATGTAAATTTACTAATATAGTCATAAGTGTATTACTAACGAATTATGGATCATGGTCCGAAATAAATGATTGATTGATTGAAAACCGGCAGTTGCTGACCTGCAGAAGTAGGTACGGCAGTACAGTAATACTTTCCTGAATGAGCTTCAAAATAGTGTTTCTATAGCGGGTTAGTTTTACACTTACCTCTGACCAAGTCCACGTCAATGAGATAAGAGCGAGGATGCGATGTGAAGTCGACGATGCGGCGGCGGTAAGTGCCGCGCATCAGTAGCTGCTCCACCATCGTCTCCCATTCCTCCTTGTCGTAAGAACTTATTTTCTTCTGATACCTGTTGAAGAAATTATATGATATCAGTTCACATTGATGACTTTAGCCATCTGCTGTCCGTCGTGTGCCACTACCTGCATCCTCTAGTATTTAAATGAGGTAAAAGATAGCTGAAGAAGAGCTGTTTACAAAAGATGAGTGATCAATACAAGAAGAAGAACATAGTTTCAGAGATTGTTTTTTTATTATTGAGTATTATTTTCAGAATACAGGGCTACAGGTTTAGTCAACGTAGATCCTTTAAGAGGTTGTAGTTTCCATCATTCTTGACTGATTTGACTATTAAATTAAATTGATTTAAAAAAAAAATTCAGACAAAGTTCACGTCTATGTAACACCATACCCCAAACTTAACCGTTTTGGGAGCCCCGCTTAAATATTCATATTATTTTGTTTTTAGTATTTGTTGTTATACAATAGAAATACATCATCTGTGATAATTTCAACTGCCTAGCCATGACAGACAGACGGACCGCGGAGTCTTGTAATAGGGTCCTGTTTTTACCCTTTGGGTACGGAACCCTAAAAATGAATAAGTAACCTTTTCAAAACTTCAGTGCAGTTGTCACTTGGCTTGCCCAATCAGCTTATCGCAATATTCGCAATCATTACAAATATAAAATTCTAGGCACAATAAATTGTGTTTTGCAAGTTTTTGTACATGTATTGCCTCATACAGTTATTGTGATTGTGATAAAATTTATTAAAAAAATAAGGAAAATAGTGTGTTAGCCTGTTATTTATAATGTTGAATCATTGTTAATAGCTTGATAATGTTAAGCCATATATAAGATAGCTGCTGTTGTCAGATAATTTTCCTTATTAAAGTAGCAAATGTACATTTGACGTTTTAATATTTTGGAAATACTGTAACTTTTTAACAGTGAAATAATCTTTTTAATTGGCTCTGCTCTTTTTAATTATTTCCTACAGCCATTTTATCAATCAATTCTCCTTCTTTATAATTTTAGTATAGATTCAAATCATGCTACCCTATAAATAGTCAAAGGGATCAAATAATTCTCTCAAGTAAGAACTAACTATATTTGACTATAACTCAAACTGTAGTGAAATGTTGGCCAGCCAAAAAAGTTGTCATTGCAGCTCAGCATCTGACCATGGTCTGCTGGACATACTTAGGCGATTCATACACTGCCCCGCTATACGCTTCAGGGTGCATGGCAACGAAGTCACGACACTATGCGTGAATGCGTTTGCTGTGTGTTGCACTATGCGTATTTTCATTACAAAGAGAGATACTTTCAAGCAATGTAAGAACACGCACTCCCATGCTATGCTGCGTAATGTGATGCAGTATGCCTTAGGAGTTGTCATCCTGATGTATGTTGTTGTAGCCATGGCATGTCCAGCCATACTAAACTTGGTGAAACAAATAAATAAAACTTACCATGCTGCTAGTTGTTTCATGATGAACAGAATAATTTAAAGATGTTTTTATTAACTTCACTTTTATTGTGCTTGAAAGCTGAAAAAATAATGCAAGTTTAAAAATTAATCACCATAATCAATCAAATCAATCTGCCTAGCCTTTTCCCAACTATATTGGGGTCGGCTTCCAGTCTAACTGGATTTAGCTGAGTACCAGTGTTTTATAGTTATCCCTATTAATCACCACATGTTTGAAATATATTATTATTATTAGGTAACCTGTGCCACAATATTAAACATGGATTTGCAATTCATTTAAAATTTGATTTAATAGAGCTTGAGAAGTTATACCAAATAAATAAACTGATTATTTATTATTAATCTATAGAACATTATTTATAAATAACTGAATATATACTGGCAATTAAAGATGGTGATAAATACATATTACAGTTAATGGTTTTATGAATGAAAAAATACAAAGTAACGTTAACATGTTTTGAAGGAAATGAATACCACAAGATAACTCTACACATGTACACTAGTGATTTTAACTTTTATTAATGGAATTGCAGTATTTTCACTGGTATTTATAAAGTATGTTCTGATGTCAAGTGGCAGAATAACTGTACTTACCATTTGTCTTAGTAATGGCAGATCATTTATTGAATATAACAGTGAAATCAAAACTGAAGTTTATTTTAGGACATCTGAAAACAAAACATTATTTCCATAACTGATAAGCACTTCAATACCTCGAACAAAGAATGTTTGATCAGCTGTATGTCAACAAGTAACTTTTTATGAATTATCATTTTGGGATCACTTCATAGCCCCTGCAGTTCAATGATGAATAAAAAGCGACGGTTAAAGGTCACCTCCAAAAGCAAATGAACTGGTATCAAAATTTTACACATGCAATATTGTAATAAATGGGCTTTATTTAGAATTTTACCGTTATGCAGTCTTTTGTGCTACATTTTTCTTAATTTATCAATTGACAGCCCAACTAGAATTTCGTTTGCAGAAGCACACTTTGACCCGCAATTCACTGAACCAACAGGAATAAAACCACTTAATATCTAATATAATTAACACGATTGACTGAATTTATACGAAACAGCGGACGACAAGGAATCTCTTCTCCTTGACAGTTGACACTGACTGAGATTTGACAGTTTTGATTTTGAATTGAAATTGAAAGTTGCCAACGCAAATATTTAAACTGTCAAGTACATTGGCAGCGAGAAGAACATAGATATTCTATGGTTCGCTATAATTATGATCGGCTAACCCCGAGTTTCCCACCTTAAAATTATCGCAGAATTAATGTGACAAATTGTCAAGCACGCGTTATCTGTTGTGATTGGCTGTTGAAAATTCATTCAACCAAGCGATTCCCGGGGCATGGCACCCAGCGTTCACCAAGTGCGACAACACCGGGAGTCGAACGTGGGAGCACTAAGTAGTCTGTGCGTGGGAGGAGTGACTTATCAGCACCAGGTGCAATATTTTTGGGCGTATTTTTAACAGAATTCAAAAAAAGGACGAGGTTCTCAATTAGTCGGCATATTTTTATGTGTTTCCCGCCCCCGATAACCGATTACTCAAAGAAGCCTGGACCGATTTGGAAAATAATGGGGTTGTAGGGAAGGGAAACTTCCCAGGTGGACCCATGGTCATCATGTCAGTATCTGATGATGGGATCCTGGAGAAATCGAGGGAAGCGACTTTTTTATTTGGAAAAGTACATAACTATGTTCCCGAATTGATCAAATTTAAATTTGGTGAAGATCTGATAAAGAACTTCATCAAATTTAAATTTGGTGAAGATCTGATAAAGAACTTCGCAGACAACAATACTCTTAATTAAATGACGGCAAATCTCTTGGGATTGCTGCGATCGCATGTCTGTTTATTGTTTACACCATTTTATAACATAACGCCATAAGCTCTAAAGGGTTACGCAGATGTGTACCTACAGTTCAGTTCACCCCGTTACACTCTCAATTCACCGGTTTTATTAATGTTCAAGTTTCACGTTATTCGGGTAATCTATTCTGCTCTATCTGTGGGCATTATAGATATTTACCACACACTAACATATACCAGGCCCCTCAGAAAGTATTGCGAAAAAAAGTTTTTATATATGGGAGACTGGCCAGTTATGTTTTTCGAAAATATGATTATTTATAAGTAAAAATAAGTAAGTTCCAATTTCAAAATTTCCCTCCACATTTTTTGCGAGTTAATTCAAAGTATTGTGTCTCACTGAAATATGGATCTGCGCCGGGAACATTTTAGAGCTATGATTTTATACGATTTCAAGTGTCGCCTGAAACCGGATGAATCGTACGATAGACTTCAAATGGCATTCATGGATGAAGGCCCTTCCAAGGCAACCGTGTATCGTTGGTATAACGAATTCAAGCGCGGTCGACCAACTTTGGGGGATGACGAAAGAAGCGGTCGCCCTTTGACGGCTGTTACCGAAGAAAACGTGCTAGCAGTGAAAAATTTAATCCAAGACAATAGGCGAATTACATATCAGGAGATTCAACACATATTGAAGATTGGATCGGGAAGCGTTCACGAGATTCTACACAGCCATCTTCGCGTGAGGAGGATAGTATCACGCTGGGTGCCGCACAACCTCACCGATGCTCAGAAGCAGGCCCGGGTGGAATGGTGCCGTGATATGCTTAACAAATTTGAAGCAGGCTCGTCTCGGCGTGTTTACGACATCGTTACAGGTGATGAGTCCTGGATTTATCAATACGACCCAGAAACCAAGCGCCAGTCGACTGTTTGGGTGTTTCAAAATGAGCCAACGCCTACCAAAGTGAAGCGATCTAGAAGCGGGGGTAAGATTTTGATCGCTAGCTTTTTTAATTTGACTGGCCACTTGGTATCAATTCCCTTACGGGATCAAAGAAGCATTAATGCCGAATGGTATACTACCAAATGTTTGCCAGAAGTTTTCTCTGTTATAAGCAACAAGCGACCAAACACAGGGCTCCGCGGGCTACTGCTCCACCACGACAATGCACCTGCGCACACCGCACTCAAAACGAGGGACTTCCTGGACAGCACGCCAGTCAAACTCCTGGGTCACCCTCCTTACAGCCCTGATCTAGCACCGTGTGACTTCTTTTTATTCCCAAAAATAAAAAATCAGCTCAAAGGGATACAATTTTCGTCGCCGGAAGATGCGCTGGCTGCGTTCGAGCAGGCTGTAAACGAGGTGTCTGCGGCGGACTGGAAAAAGTGTTTTGAAAACTGGTTTAGGCGCATGAATCTTTGTATAGAGGCTGGTGGAAAGTACTTTGAAAAGATTTAATAAAAATATATGTACGTATAGAACAATTTTTTTTAGTTTCGCAAAACTTTCTGAGTGTCCCACGTATCTGTATATTACACCGTAAAAACTGATTCACATCCGTACACTTCAACGTAAGGTTCAGTTGAAAACCAGCGTCAGGCAACTCCCAGTTGTCTGGCATTTTGCTGACCTGGACCTTTTTGGCGTAGCCGCGGGACACACTATGTATGTAATTGTTTTAAAATTAAGTTCCCTTTTATTTGTACCTGCATTGTGTGCATCTGTGTGTGCCAAATAAATTAGTTTTCTTTATTTCTTTTACCAAATCTAAAACCTGAAAATTAAATATGTACTTTAAAAAAAAAAAAAAAATACCGACTGACTTCTAAATAAAAACGTCGGTGTTCTTGATTTTGTTTCTTCGTATTTTAACACTGATTGCCGAAATTGAAGTTATTTTTCACTTTGTAGTGTTTTTATTTGGAACTATTTGGAAGTCGGTTGTATTTTTTTGTAAAAAAGTTTTTATGACCACACATGTGACTTTTTCGATTAATGTTAAGCTGTGTAGCAGAGCGAGTAAGATATAAGATGTAGTTCTCGCCAAACTTCTGTATGAGATTTACTACTGCGCAGCCATTGTAGCCAACTTCAGAAGTTTGGCGAGAACTATTCGCAGCTCGAGCTATGCGATGAAATACTATCAACAGTAGGGTGGAAAACGCACGCCTTCTGTAGGTGCTCTGCTCTGCACATAGCTGCATCACTTGCGCATTCATAGTCCTATATAGCTCCCAGAGTCCCAGCCATACGCTAGCGCCGATGCCTGTCTGGGTCGTGGATAAATTTGAAAAAGAGTTACCGCGGCCCTGGCACAAGCAACTAAAGGAACCCGTTTGGGTTTTAGTCATAAAAATTCTGACACGCCCTGCCGCTGCACCCAGAGCGGGCGAAGTCTTTGGATGATTTATCACGCGAAAGAAAAACGTCGTTCGCTTTGCTAGCTCACTTCAGCTCCCGTCATCTCCTTCGAACCTAACCTATCCGTGTCGGAGTCTCCTAAGCTCCCGAGCTCGCTTTGCTCGCTCTTGGACTAATTCATTGACCACAATTATCAAATTGCCCAACCATTACGTAGCAATATTCATAATGACCAGACAATGTGATAAGTTTGATACCACACATTGGCCGATTTGGCTTGTCTAGATTCATAATGCTCGAACATTATACATAGTGCCCTGATGTGCCATTATGCATAGTGCACTTGGTCCTTGACATATCTAATAGTACATCGGTGTCAAATAACCCAGTTGAATGAGTATTTTTAACCCCCGCCGGCAAAAGAGGGGTGTTACAATAAGTTTGACGTGTGTTGCTGTGTATCTGTGTGTCTGTTGTGGCATCATAGCGCCTAAACGGATGAACCGATTCTGATTTAGTTTTTTTTTTGTTCGAAAGGTGATTTTGTCGAGTGTTCTTAGCTATGTATGAATAAAATCGGTTCAGCCGTTCAAAAGTTATGGGCGTTTTACTGTTTGAATCGGGGTGTTTTCACAAGATATCGTGTCATAATTAGGATTACGTGTTCAATAGATTGCCGATCGAAGCGTATCTACTATGTACTAGATAAATTATGTAGCATGAAATAAAATTTGTCGAGAGTTTTTTAAATTTTACTTGTATTTCATGATAGATATTATGATAGCTCTCGAGTAATGTTGTGTTGTTTTGTTAGGCATATTTATATTTTCTAAAGGTTAAAAATATGTCTACCGCTCTTTAGCTTTGTTACTTTATTCTTCGAATATTGGGCTATTAAAATATTTGAGTCTTTCCCTATCGTCTCAGGAAAATTGTTTTGCCAGACGATTCCAACAGCAATTTATACAAAACACTTTGCAGTGTTTTTTTTTGGCAGTCGGTTTGTTTTTTTGTTAAAAAGTTTATCTCTTTTTAGTTTTGATAGGTACCTCCAATTGCCATAACAAACATATATAGCCAAACTAAATCTCATGCCGATTCCAATAAGCCCAAACACGACTAGGATACATTGTTTGGCGTCTTTGAGTAATTAGGGAACATACATTAAAAAAAAGATTCCGTTGAATTGAGAACCTCTTCCTTCGGTTAAAAAATAGCAACTGCGCAGGGTCTTGCAGCGAACTTCAGAGAGACAAATATCCACTGTGACTGTGGCTACTCTATGTACTTTAAAATTCCTAGGTGTGGGTATTTAAAGCATAGTGTCATGTAGGTAGGTAGGGTTTATAAAAATAAATCGTGAACAAGAATATATTCATCTTTATTAATTTAACAATCATAAAAAATACTCTAGACTATTTTAACAAATAGGTATTTTCGTTGTCTTTATTAAAATAATTACGCACTAATTACTTTGTTATTTTATTATTTACACAGGCAGATAAATAAGGTAATCCTTTCCATATTTTACTAATTAGAGGAAAGAATTTAGTTACTTTAGGTATAAACATGCTGACTTTCCGATAGAACCTTGTTTTCTGTCATGGTTCTCTTTGCAACCTTTTTTGTTTGTCAAATGAAATGGAACTTGTTCGATTGTTTTACTGGTACCTTCGTAACTTCTGGTTATCACTGAAGGTCTACCAGCTAGATCGGGTAAAGATTATTTAGAGAGGTGGTAAGTATGTTTCTAAGTTTATACAGGTGGTGAAAAAGTTGGTTAAAATTATTCTTAAATTAACCATTTCGTTTTGGGACTGCATACAATTTTTAATTTGAATTTATTTATTAGACTAGATAACTATTTTACATTCTACTTTGGTTTTAAACTGTCTAAAAATAGTGTTATTTCTGATAATCTACTTAAAGCATATTACAATTGCTTAGTTTTTTATAATTATAATAAAATTCTGTGCTGTTTAACACGTGTTCTTCAGATTTTATATTTATTCTAAATAAAGTCAAATATAATTTCATTGCTGCAACAGCGATAAACTCAACAATTCTCATAAATTTTTCAGAGGTTTTTAGTAAAGCTGTTTTTCTTCTTAATAACAACGGAATAGAGCGGTAAGTAGGCACTTATTTACAAGGTTGAAAGCACCACTACAAACTTACAGAATATTAAATATTAGTAATCTTGTATTTTGTACTTGTCAGACTTGGAATGGTGAACCAAATGCTTATAAAAATAATATTACACGTTTAAAGTTCAGTGGTTAGTTCGTCTTGGGGCCGCCTTGACATTTCGAAGAATTCATCTTCTAGCCAAACGCTTTCCCTCCTTACAATCGGTCTTCTCTCCCAAGGGTCGGAGAGGACGATGGTCTCTCTTTCTCTCTCTACTTGCGAGTAGCTAGGCGGTCTACCAACGTCACTCCACTCACATTCCATCTCCTTGTCTATGATATTGCTGTCATACGACGTGGGGGAATACGAAGGAGGTTTGAACGTCGAAAAGGATTGTTGAGTTGTCTCCGAGTCGGAGCCCTGGCTCGGTGGGGCAGGAAGGAAATTAACTAGCTGGCCTTCTTGCTGCGAACCGGCAGTTGTGCGGCTGTAGCGCTTTAGAATTCTGTAAAATGAAAAAAAAATGGCAAGATTATTATGGTTGAAACAGTAGAAATTACAGGATAGGGTACGACTCAGGAAAAAAATGGTGACGCACAATGATACATCAAAAATCAATAAAAAAAAATCATTTTTTTTTATTTCATATAGGCCTACATGGGCACTTATAAAACGTCGACAATGTGCACGGTTCGGGTTGGTCGTTTCCTATGGAGAAGAACCGGCAAGAAACTCCATGGTTACTCTTTTAAAAAAATGGTTTGGTTTTACAATATTTCCTTGTTACAGCATTAGTACTTAGATATGTGGGGACAACGTCGGCCCGACAATAAGTCGAAAGAAAACAAAAAATAAAGATTACATATTATTTAAACAAAAGAAAATAAAACGAGTTAAAAAGTTAACAAGCATCTAGAAGGCCTACAATGTTCACACATTTACAAAATAATCGGTAAAGGAATCTATACAAAAGTAAAATAAAAAAAAATACTAAATCTAACATGTGGCACAAATATTGTTATCAGTGCTGTAACTATTCTTAGCAAAGGGCTATGAAGATGATTGAAAACCATTGTAAAAAGAATAATCAAAATAAGGTAAAAAAAAAAAAAAAAAAACGATCAATTAAGATCTGAGGATGGTGCAGAAAGAAGAGTAAAATAAACAACAGTACCAATGTATCTACACTGAAATAGGACCAGTCTGTATTTCAACAACTGCTGCTACTGACGACAAAAAGATACAAATAAAAATAAAAAATCTCGAAAAACACGACTGCTTAGAAAGCGAACTAAAAACTTGGAGGATACATCTGGTTTTGGTTACCCAGCTCGCGAATATGTATCCTCTGACTGCACAGCATAATTTTCTTCTTGTTTACGACTTTTTAGTTCGCTTTCTAAGCAGTCGGGTTTTTTGAGTTTTTTAATTAACTTTTTTATTTACTTCTTTTTAGTATATTTTTTGGATTAGGTAGGTACATTTAAGCATATAAGTATTTTATATTTTTGAAATCACCCCTTAAATCTCTTTATTTTGATACCCCACATGATGGGTTTGGGAGAAGAAAAAAAAGTTCACAAAATGGCGCCCAGAATCCGCCATTTTTTCTTTTTCATTTTTTCTCGCAGGGATAAGACGAATCGATTGACGTAAAATTCATCAAAATCGGTCAACGCGTTTGGTCTTTAGAACGCCACATAAGAACAAACATACATACATAGACTGATAAACACATTACCCTCCTTCGGCAGTCGGGTAAAAATCAACCAACCTTTCAGCCCAACTAGCGAGTCGCGGCCACTCATCCGGGACAACAGGCACCTGCTGCTTGTTCAACAATATCAGCAACTTGGCCAGATCACTCAGGATGCAACTGTAACAGAAGCCAATATTAGAGCCCACTATCTCAAGTATCTAACGTAAATAAACACCGCGCTACAGTGTTGAGGTACTGTTTGGAATGTGTTTTTGTAGCTTAGGTTGGTAGCTCTGTCAACAAACTCGCTTGCTATGTTATTAGAGCAGTGTGCAGTGTTGCAACCTCTTTATATCGGTCTGCTGATTCCTTTGCTTGCTTGGTAAACTAGCATTGCAGTGATTGTATTCTAAGAAAGCAATGGCGCTGTGGTATAAAAACGAATGTTCGCACGTAGACCTCCTTTTGTTTATGTTTAGCTTATCGCTAGATACTTACGTGGGACACTCAGAAAGTTTTGCGAAACTAAAAAAAATTGTTCTATACGTACATATATTTTTATTAAATCTTTTCAAAGTACTTTCCACCAGCCTCTATACAAAGATTCATGCGCCTAAACCAGTTTTCAAAACACTTTTTCCAGTCCGCCGCAGACACCTCGTTTACAGCCTGCTCGAACGCAGCCAGCGCATCTTCCGGCGACGAAAATTGTATCCCTTTGAGCTGATTTTTTATTTTTGGGAATAAAAAGAAGTCACACGGTGCTAGATCAGGGCTGTAAGGAGGGTGACCCAGGAGTTTGACTGGCGTGCTGTCCAGGAAGTCCCTCGTTTTGAGTGCGGTGTGCGCAGGTGCATTGTCGTGGTGGAGCAGTAGCCCGCGGAGCCCTGTGTTTGGTCGCTTGTTGCTTATAACAGAGAAAACTTCTGGCAAACATTTGGTAGTATACCATTCGGCATTAATGCTTCTTTGATCCCGTAAGGGAATTGATACCAAGTGGCCAGTCAAATTAAAAAAGCTAGCGATCAAAATCTTACCCCCGCTTCTAGATCGCTTCACTTTGGTAGGCGTTGGCTCATTTTGAAACACCCAAACAGTCGACTGGCGCTTGGTTTCTGGGTCGTATTGATAAATCCAGGACTCATCACCTGTAACGATGTCGTAAACACGCCGAGACGAGCCTGCTTCAAATTTGTTAAGCATATCACGGCACCATTCCACCCGGGCCTGCTTCTGAGCATCGGTGAGGTTGTGCGGCACCCAGCGTGATACTATCCTCCTCACGCGAAGATGGCTGTGTAGAATCTCGTGAACGCTTCCCGATCCAATCTTCAATATGTGTTGAATCTCCTGATATGTAATTCGCCTATTGTCTTGGATTAAATTTTTCACTGCTAGCACTTTTTCTTCGGTAACAGCCGTCAAAGGGCGACCGCTTCTTTCGTCATCCCCCAAAGTTGGTCGACCGCGCTTGAATTCGTTATACCAACGATACACGGTTGCCTTGGAAGGGCCTTCATCCATGAATGCCATTTGAAGTCTATCGTACGATTCATCCGGTTTCAGGCGACACTTGAAATCGTATAAAATCATAGCTCTAAAATGTTCCCGGCGCAGATCCATATTTCAGTGAGACACAATACTTTGAATTAACTCGCAAAAAATGTGGAGGGAAATTTTGAAATTGGAACTTACTTATTTTTACTTATAAATAATCATATTTTCGAAAAACATTATAACTGGCCAGTCTCCCATATATAAAAACTTTTTTTCGCAATACTTTCTGAGGGGCCTGGTATTTGAATAGAGCCGGTATAGTCTGCTTTCTATTCTAAAGTTACCGTGAACATACAGTCACGATGTTATCTTACCTATATATATCTTGAATCTAGTTGTAATAGTCTCTAAAAAAACTTCAACATTTTCATTTAATTTATTGAGCAAAATTAGTGCCCCTGTCCGACTTCCACCTAAGCCCTGGAAATACAATGTAAAGACACTGACTGTGTCCCAAGACACCAATAAGTCTTTCTGTACCCAACAGATCGTAAAAGTCTCATATAAAAGGTAACATACCTGTAAGCCATTGCAGCATCATTGTTGCCAAGTTGATAAAGCTCGCGCACTTGGTTCCGCGTGTGATTCAGGATCGCCAGTAAGGTGTAAGCATGGGGCTGTAATATTAAGAACAGTTTTATCAGTTGCTTAACTTAGTTGAGAAATAACCAGTATATCCTGGCCTATCATGGCTTAGTTGCCTGAATGTGTGACAAGATCATTTTGATTAGATTCTAATGTCATAGTAAGCCAAGATATATTAGCCGTTTGAAATCCTCAACTAGAGCAAATTATGAAATGTTGTAGAAGAAAAGTAGGCTCTAAAGACATATCGTGAGATCTTAATGTGGGCGTTGATAAATCTGCTGATTTCTTAACATTCCCATTTTTTTTTTTTTTATCGTTTATCGGTTGTATCATTATTATTATGTAATTTATTGATTCGGAAGCCCACATCCACATTTGAATGTTTCGTATCAGCAAAACTTGTTTAACCTGCACTAATAATTGATTGCTTGAATGTTATATTTATTTGAAGATTTAGCTGACTGAAGGCTCAGGTCAATCATTTTTACCCAGCTACCGAAGGTTTTGGTGTTTATTAGTCTATGTATTTATGTTTGTTCCTGTGTGGCGTTCTAGAGACCAAACGCGTTGGCCGATGTTGATGGTTCTTACGTCGATCAATTTGTCCTGACCCTGCGAGTGTCACTGGCTACATTAAAATTGGGAAATAGAAAAAGGCGGATTTTGGGCGCCATATTGAGGGGACCCAAATTTATGGGTTTGGAAGAAAATTATTTCTCAATCAAACCCATCGTGTAGGGTATCAAAATAAAGAATTTTAAGAGGTGATTACAAAAATATATAACACTATGTTTTTAATTATTATTAAAAAGTTATAGATAAATAAAAAAATCAAAAATCCCGACTGCTTATGAAGCGAACTGAAAAGATGTAAACAAGAACATAATCATGCTGTGCAGTCGGAGGATACTGGTTTTGGTCAGCCAGCTCGCGAATTTGTCTAAAACCTCCGACTGCACAGCATAAATAACGTCTTTTTAGTTCGCTTCTTAAGCAGTCGGGTTATTTGATTTTTTGAATTATCTTTTCTATTAATATACCTATTTTTTCTAGTAATAAGTGCTTTCAAACGCGCGGAGAGGAGTGAATCGAGTGAAAAAAAAAAAACAAAAATAGTATATAAATAAATAGTTTCTATAATATAATTTTTTTTTTATATTATAGAAACAAGAGTTAAAACAATTGAACATCATTTATTTTAAATACCTATCTAATTTGAATCGAGTGCGCGATGTGGAGTGAATCGGGTGAACAAAATCATTTGACAAAAACTTTAGTAGTTATCAAGAGTGAGAAACAATTGAGCATCATAAGAAACAACTGTCGAGGCTATACTACTAGTTAGTAACTCAATATCTAAGTTATTATTTGTGTAAACTAGTTTTAATTGTAGCTGATGGCTTTAACATAACGACCGTGATTTATATTCAAATGCATTTCAAAGTTGTTCGCACTCTTATAAGCTCGTTTAGGTTCTACGTTTTTGAATGAGATCGATGTTATTTTAGTTCTTAAGGTTCGTGCTATCTAGATGCTAGATAGATCACTTTTAGATGTTCCAGGCAAGGGCATCACCAGCCGATGGATCAGGGGGGAGGCAAGTTGATATATGAAGGATGGGAAAAAGTATGAATTTTAAATACGGTACAGTCAAAAGCATATGAAGCTTTAGTTTAGTTTTAGTTTTTTAGTAGTACGAGTCTTACCCCGACGACGATTGATATACGAACGATATAAACTCCAATGGGTAACGAACACGTTTCCACGAGCTCAATAATCGGGGGTTTTGGGTAAATATCTCGACCACTTACAAAATCTAATAAATTTTCATCAATAACCTTTTTGTGCACATTCATCATGGCCAGATAATTGAGACGATTTTCCCCAATAGTACTTCTTAACCTGGTTTTTAGTCTCCTGTGGCTTAACGATTGATTTTGGTAGACCGACCAACGCGGTTATTACTGTTTTAGGACATCAACAAATGGCTAGATTTGTTGGGTTGGGTTTATGTTGACTTAGGACTTTGATTTCTTTCCATTTGGCTACTTATTTTTTAATCTCTAGGGGTTGGGGAGGGAGGGACTGCCCCCCTTTGACGACGCCTTTGATTCCAGGCATTCAGACATTTTAGATAACATTACCTACATAACTTAATATTTTTGCCGAGCTAAAGCCTAAATTAATTTATTGATAGAGTCATTTAGTGCTTCAAGAAACTGTTCTGTCTAAGAGTTAAGGTTATACTGGAAGCCAAACCGGACTTTAATGTGAAAAAGCATTCCAGATTGTTTGATACCTAAGATTTCTGGTGTGTGTTCTGTAGGTACGTGTATAGTAAAATAAGGAACTTACCCGTAAGCAGTCCAGTTGCTTGTGGAACTCCCTCAGCCGTGTGTCGTCGTCGTGGTGCGTTCGCTGCGGTAACGGCTGTGGTTGCGCACGCGCTTTGTTGCGGCACCGCGCGTACGCTGCTACTGCTGCTACCAGCGCTATGCACGCAGCAACCCCGCAGGCACTGCCCACTATCACCTGACAAACAAAGAGATATAACTTTTTGTGAATGTACGACTACCTTCTTCTTCTTTATGTCGATTCTACTCAAATTTTGTCCGACTAGAAAGTGGCCACCTAGATAGCTCGGTCATTGGCTTCTCAAGTTGTGGAATTTGCAGGTGGGTTGTTGTGCATGATGGGCAGGACTGGAGGTGGTGCATAGGTATCCTGCGATGCAGCTCCACACTGTTACCCTGTTTCATGCGTGTATCTATGCATCTCCCAGGCCCGACTGGTGATAAGTAGTGAAAAGAACGTGAAGTTTTAGTCGTTGGAAGTTGCATATAGCTCAGTTCTCCCTAGGTAATCCTTGCAAATTACCTAATAGGAAAAAAAACAAACAAATCATAGAATTGGAAGGCCTGAAGGAATATGCAGTTCATTTTCGCCTTACCCAATGTCGCTTAAAATAAATTCTTATGAGAAGAAGGCCATAGCTTTGCTCAGCGAGAGAAGCCTCATGAGACGCTGGTGTTAGAACAAGTATATCTCTCCTTCAAGAGAATCAAGCGGAAGACCTTGATACTCTAACTTTGTTAACAGTTACTGCAGGTAAGTTATATCTTGAATACCTATACGAAAATGTAACTAATAATAACCTCATTAATAAAACAGTTGTACAATACCCGGGCACCTGATAAAATTTATGGCTTCATTAACTGTCGATTTGATCAAAAATCGTAAGCACGACATCGGCATAAAACAGGTAAGTCGACGGCGATTGTCTGCTTGATCCCCTCACACTAACAATTTGCCAATAGCTGAGTAGGGACCTTTTCAGATTGTAAGTAATGGGGCCGAGGTCATAATTATGGGTCTTTTAGGCAATTGAACGTTCCCGTACGTGTTGCATCCTACATCACTAACCAAATAATTCAGAAGGTGAAAGACGTTAGTCTGTCACCGACCAGTGTGAAAGCAATGGCTTCAAAATTGTACACATTTAGCAAGCTATCTATTTTGGAAATCAACCTAAAATCATTGTGGACCCCTTACTAGTTGGAAATAGACTTAAGGATTAGACAGATGTGATAAATTCAACCTTTAAAAAATTTTAACCTTTATGTTCGTACTTCGTTGTCTAAAAATATATTTTTATGGGATCACTGCTAATAATTCTTCGTTGGTAGAAATATCGGTTAGAGTGAATTAGTAGCTGATAAAGTAAGGGATATCCGATCGTAATTGAAAATATGGTATTCGATTCATTATTGTTTTTTTCCGCGAAACAATGATGTGAATGTGAAATGAATTGGAAAGTTCTGATATTATAATCATTATATCGCTGAATATATAAATAAGTCCTTGCATTTATGTACGTATAACAGCTGCATCAGTTGGGTACTTTATGAATTAAAGTGTATATGAAATTGCCTTGGTTCCACCAGTTGATGATGTTGTCCGTACTGTACATGGTATTTTTAGATTACAATAAATTTTAGATTTTTTTGAATGCATGGGTTATTATAGGCACCAAATAATCCCCTTAGATTATAAAATCGCTCGAACGTGTAATTCTTAATATGTAGCATAAAGCTAAAAGTGGCTAAAACGCGATGCAAAGTTGGCGGCTGATGCCACGAGTAGCGTTTGTGCCGAGCCCTGTTATTTACTAGTGGTTATTTTCAATTGACGCTACTGAAGAGTAACGTAATAGCACCTGCCACAATAGAACCGTTTATTTATTAAGTATCAAATTGTGCCCAGATTGGTAACTACGTACGTTATGTAGAAAGGCATGACTGTGTCAGAATCTAAAGGGGAGTGAAACAAGGGTAGAGAAGTTAAATGTAACAAAGCTGAAACTACTTAATTAACTACCAAACTTTTAACAAACTTTGATAATTTAATTTCCAGAATAAATATATATGTATTGGATATGATTTTATTGTCCAATTATAAAGTGTAAAGATAAATCAACTTTTTCAAGATGCTATCGTCCTGGGCCACAATAAAGCATTCACGATTCATAAAATTGATATTGAAAGATCAATACAAATAGATCTTTTAAATAAATACCATTAAACTATTTTAGTCTGTTGAATGGCCCCATAAAAGTTCTGAGTGCAGAATCATCGTTTGGATCTACCATTTAAAATGATTTAGATTGCATGTAGCTACTACCATGAACCACATCTGTACTGCGCATCAAATCTATTGCATCATAGTGTTTTAATCTGTAAGACGTTGAACTTTCTGGCATTTGATAAATTAGGCTAATATATTTTAGATGCCTATTGATGTATAGCTTTTTTAAGTAGCTAATAGTGAATTAGACTTTAGCTTGCGTTTATGAGTAACGATTCATTTGAGAGATTGATTGGTAAAGCGGCATGTCTATCGGAATGCTACAAGGCAATACCCTGGGGCCTATATTTATTCCTCTTTCGTACAGGAGGTAAGACTTCCTGGAAGTTCAAAGACCGTCTAGAGTACGTGCACCCAGGCTCAACAACTATATACTGGACCAACAGTCGTCCTCAAAATTCAAGGTGTAGCAAATTAGTCATCCAAAAAGTTTCACATACCTCGTTGTAAGTCTGCGCCGGGTAACACACCCGGCCCATGAGGTGGTCATCATGGGCCCAGGCTTCGCGGCTGCCAGCAGGACAGTCGTGGGCACAGGTGCCTCCCGGCCAAACCAGCAGCCGAGCACACTTGACGCAGCCGTCGGCAGCGCACCGCACGCATTCCGTACCACAGCCTGGAAACAAAAGAAGATGTGAAAGGGCTATCCCAGAAGATATACAGACCAGCAGCCTAATTGTGTAAGTAAATTCGGCAACGGAAACAATCTGGTTCTTTCCCAAAAACACACACATACACAAAAAAATTGAATCTTTATTCAACACATACACAAAAAAGTTGAATAAAGATTCAATTTTTTTGTGTATGTGTGTGTTTTTGGGAAAGAACCAGATTGTTTCCGTTGCCGAATTTACTTACACAATTAGGCTGCTGATCTCTGAATAACTGGAGGTACCTATGAGTTTGCACTCCACCATGCAACTGATCGAAATGAATGGAGACAGATAGTTGACAGGATAAAAGGTAATAGTCATGCTCATGACCCTCTACTGTAAGGGAATGATTAAGATGAAGAAGAAGAAAGTTTTATCAAGTCTTGAACTTTTGTTTTATTCCTAAAGAATTGGCGAGATGAAGGAATGGGCGTTACGGGGGAGACCTTTGCCCAGGAGTTAGACAATTAAGACTTAATAAAAAAATATTTTATTAAGTTGTTGAAAGTACTGAGCAGCTTTTGCATGTCTATCTTTAAATTAATGATGTGATAAAGCCTTTCTTTTCCTTGTACTTGGCTATAGAATTTGAATTGAATGAAAAAGGAATCGTTGTCCGAATAGAGGCATGTTTACATAAATCTTAACACTCAATTGAGCACGTTGGAATTTTGTACATTCCAAAGTTTACTTTCATTGAAAGATTCGATTTATGTTTTACATCGAGTTAAAATATCTCGAATTCTTGAACTAAAAGTTGATATGACAAAACTGAAAATTTAATCAGTATTATGTTTTATAGGGATTGGGCCGAAAGGTAACTATAACAAAAACTTGGTTTCGAGAGGAAAGGATTCAAAAGCTTGACTACAAGATGAAGTTTTTTATGGTAGCGGAATGTATATTCGTCAAACATTTTTATACTATCAAATATTATAAAAATGTTACGGTGTGTGTGTGTATTGTTAATGTGGAATGTTATGTAATGTGTGTTGTTGTTATGTTGTATGTCGTGAGCCTTGATAAGAGTGAAATGTAAGGAATGTAAAATAATTTTATCTTTGATATTTCGCTACGGCATTGAAAACGGTTCCATTACCTTAGTTTTCGATAGTACAACCTTATTTTTTTGCTCTTTGCACTGCATGCATTGAGCTTTTTAAAGACCTTGATTTTTTGTACAAAACCTACGTAACTCGAAGGTATCATTGGAATATTTCGAATTTCTATGCTAATAAATGGTACCATGTTTGGGCGTAATGTATTCATGGCGATGCACGACGCTTATGCGGTTGCTCGATTCAAACGCAGACTGGTGAATGTTAAATTTCACCTCTCCTACTCCGCATCGCCATACAAAGTCATTAATATTTATAATTCATATTGGTAGGGGGTCAAACCGCAGCGCTGACCGAAAAACATCAAGACCAAACAAATGAGGAACTTATGTCAGAAAACATAAATTTTTGGTTACGTTCAAAAGTAGGACTTATAAGCGCATGAATTTGCATATTAAAATGAGTTTACGAGCGGTTTACTTAATATAGGAGAACATTAAAAAGTTTACCGCCTGCTCTCAAACAAATGAAACAAAGCTCGTCAGCGTCTAAATGTCAAGCTTTAGAGCTCGCTCTTGGCATAAAGTTCAGAGTCTTACTGCTTACTGGTACATTATACAGAAGTACGGGTATTTACGGTACGGGTTTACTTAATTCCCCGTTTCTGAAACAAAGACTTTGGAAATCGATTTATATTCAACTTCAGTGATTTGGATCGTATTTCGATACTTTCCAAAAGGAAAGCGCGCGCAATATGCGATTAGTGCGCTGTTCAATTAACGGGACCGGCCGGCACCGGACGAGTAGACACATTACTGTGTTTTGTTTACTGTACGTCCAGCATTACGTGCATAATACGGCTGCTGTGCACTGCGCTGCATGATAGGCAATTTCTGGCGATCGGCATTTTAGTGTTTGCTACCAATTATCTTCTATACAAGTAGTATGTTTGATGTTGTATTTGTCAATTGGCGGTAGGTCTGGATTCTAGACCACCAATGTATCCGGTTCTTTGAAATGGTCTGCTCTGCCCTTTGTCTAAGATACCTAGAAAAAGGTTACCGTATAATTGAAGTAGGTACTTCGGCATAGTGAGTGGGAGTCTGTAGGAAGTCCAAGAGGCACTGGCGTTGTTATTATTGTGAAAGCTTAGTTGAAAATATGAAATAAATAATAAGCTCCATCAAAGACAACATTGAGTTTCCTCGTCTCTTGAGTGACAATATTAAAATGCCGTTTTGGAACTGAATGGCCGAGCATTGACATAGCTTCAATATTTAATAAATAGTTACCAGGCCCCTCAGAAAGTATTGCGAAAAAAAGTTTTTATATATGGGAGACTGGCCAGTTATAATGTTTTTCGAAAATATGATTATTTATAAGTAAAAATAAGTAAGTTCCAATTTCAAAATTTCCCTCCACATTTTTTGCGAGTTAATTCAAAGTATTGTGTCTCACTGAAATATGGATCTGCGCCGGGAACATTTTAGAGCTATGATTTTATACGATTTCAAGTGTCGCCTGAAACCGGATGAATCGTACGATAGACTTCAAATGGCATTCATGGATGAAGGCCCTTCCAAGGCAACCGTGTATCGTTGGTATAACGAATTCAAGCGCGGTCGACCAACTTTGGGGGATGACGAAAGAAGCGGTCGCCCTTTGACGGCTGTTACCGAAGAAAACGTGCTAGCAGTGAAAAATTTAATCCAAGACAATAGGCGAATTACATATCAGGAGATTCAACACATATTGAAGATTGGATCGGGAAGCGTTCACGAGATTCTACACAGCCATCTTCGCGTGAGGAGGATAGTATCACGCTGGGTGCCGCACAACCTCACCGATGCTCAGAAGCAGGCCCGGGTGGAATGGTGCCGTGATATGCTTAACAAATTTGAAGCAGGCTCGTCTCGGCGTGTTTACGACATCGTTACAGGTGATGAGTCCTGGATTTATCAATACGACCCAGAAACCAAGCGCCAGTCGACTGTTTGGGTGTTTCAAAATGAGCCAACGCCTACCAAAGTGAAGCGATCTAGAAGCGGGGGTAAGATTTTGATCGCTAGCTTTTTTAATTTGACTGGCCACTTGGTATCAATTCCCTTACGGGATCAAAGAAGCATTAATGCCGAATGGTATACTACCAAATGTTTGCCAGAAGTTTTCTCTGTTATAAGCAACAAGCGACCAAACACAGGGCTCCGCGGGCTACTGCTCCACCACGACAATGCACCTGCGCACACCGCACTCAAAACGAGGGACTTCCTGGACAGCACGCCAGTCAAACTCCTGGGTCACCCTCCTTACAGCCCTGATCTAGCACCGTGTGACTTCTTTTTATTCCCAAAAATAAAAAAATCAGCTCAAAGGGATACAATTTTCGTCGCCGGAAGATGCGCTGGCTGCGTTCGAGCAGGCTGTAAACGAGGTGTCTGCGGCGGACTGGAAAAAGTGTTTTGAAAACTGGTTTAGGCGCATGAATCTTTGTATAGAGGCTGGTGGAAAGTACTTTGAAAAGATTTAATAAAAATATATGTACGTATAGAACATTTTTTTTTAGTTTCGCAAAACTTTCTGAGTGTCCCACGTACTTAATTTGAATCAATATTAACGAGGCCATTTATAACGATCCATCAAACTACCGGTAGTCGATTATTTATTTTGGGGTATGATTTATTATTGTATTCATTTAGCTGATCAATTTCATTGGCTTTGAATGTCAAGTGTTTTTCTTCATATTCGTATCACGTAGGTATCATCCTATTACCGCCTTTCCCTTTTTTCCTTCATCTCCTTTTTACCCAACTGCCCAGAAAGGCGTGTAATTTCTTTCGAAAGGTTGTATATGTGTATTTAACTAATGTCGACCCATGCTATTATTATAAATGCGAAAGTAACTGTGTCTGTTTGTAACGTTTTAACGCCTAAACCACTCAACAATTTTCGAGCAGTTTTGATATAGAGACAGATTGCATTTTGACTACTTTTTATCCCGGGACTACAATCCTTTGGAATAAAATCAGGGCCGTGCGCGGGACGTGACAGGGCCAGGCCAGGCATTGAAGATTCGTCACTGGCCCGTGCATGGACGTGTGTGAACAAGTTCATATAAAATGTACACAGCGATATTTTTTTGAGCCCCTGACGGGGCACGGTCCGTCCACGTCCCGGGCACGGACTTGATATGTGTGGATTTCAGTACTAGATTTCTCGGCAAGGCAGATTGGTATATACTTGGTAATCACATCGGTGTCTATACGGAAATGTTTACTCGATGACGGGAACTTGGTTGCAGCCTCCTCAAGTACAATTGCCGCTAAAGATATGAGAACATTGACACCAGTTGCAGCGTTTGTACGGTAGAAAATATAGAAATCTTGTTTTCTTGTAGTGTTTTAGTTCTCATCGACTGTTTGCCTCACAATGTTTGGAAAGTTCTATCTATTAATGTCTTCCAGTTTCTATATATAAATTGAAGTGATGTCATTTTCATTTTTGCTTTGATTGTCTGTAATTGACTTGTTCGTGTGAGAACTGTTGGAAGTGTGACATTTCTATGTGGAAGCTAAAAAACTATCATTTCTTAATCATGTTGTGTAAGAATCTAATGTGTCTTTGATTGTTTTGTAATTAAACTTTATCTCTTTACCGTTTTGCTTGGGTATAGGTATACGAGTATGTATCTCATTTCTAAATATTATAGGAAGGCGACTAAATTCAAGCAAAAAATTTGTAAAATTGAATTAAGGTTATGATTTAGAATGTTACCGTTTTACGGCACGAAAGCGTATGTAGGCCATTAATAGAAAAGTAGTTAATAAAAGAATCATTTAATTTTAAAGTAGGTACACATGGCGTGTTTCGTGATCGTGTCACTATTATTTGAGTAGGTAAAAGGCGTTAAGCAATCATGTTTAATTCGATAATTACAATTTTAAGTAGGTTCAGGAGAAAGCTTTCTATTCTTAATTCTTATTTTACCGGTGAAACCAGGTTTAATTATCTGTGTCCGATTGTCCACGACGCACTTAGCACCATTTTATATTTATTTATTTAATTAAGGATCACCAACGAGTGTTACAAAACCATAAAACTTACACAAAATACAAAAATTCGTATACATCATCGTTATCCTATATTGGGGTATTGTCCTTTTTAAACCCCGCCGGAAAAAGAGGGGTGTTATTAGTTTCACTTGTGTTGCTGTGTATCAGTGTATCTGTGTGCCTGTCTGTGGCATCATAGCGCCTAAACGGATGAACTGATTTTGATTTAGTTTTTTATTGTATGAAAGGTGATTTTGTCGAGAGTGTTCTTAGCTATGTTAATCGTTTCAGCCGCCGTCAAAAATTATGGGCGTTTTACTGTTTGAATCGGGGTGTTTTGGCAAGATAAATGGGTAGGGGGTTTTTAAATTTTTAAATTTTACTTGTGATTACTTTAAATACTGATTAGAAGATTCTTAATTCAATTTTCTTATGGAGAATTTGAATTTAGAATCTGGTTATTTTTTATAATTAAACTCGGAGTAAAGTTACAACCAGTATCAATTAAGTATTATATTATCTGTGGTATTAACCATACATTTTTCGAGGTTTATGCTTGGCTTAACTTTACTCCGCGTTTAATTAATTAATAAGGACATTTGTAATGTTTTGCTTAGATTGACATAGCCTTATTATTTGTTTTTCAGTCTGTGTCTTGACATGTACTGTTTTTTGACATTTTGTTTTTGTTATATTATTGTTCCTATTATTATTTGTTTCTCTTTTTATTGACATTGATTTCTATTGATATTTATATTGAGTTATATATAGCAAACAGAGTTAAGAGAGGACGTCCGTTTATTTTACAATCAATCATAGCTTAATGTTGATTGACATTATTTATATCGTATTTCTGTAGGACACCATCTCCCTTAAGTCATAAGTCATAAGTCATTTATTCATTTGTTTAACATAGGTACAATAATAATGGTATATACAGGTAATAAAGAGTGCGCTATGTTATGCCAGAGGGCGTACAAATGTTTGCAAGTATTTTAAAAAAGAAATTAAATAAAATCAAGCCAGGTAAATCAAAATAATGAAATAAAATAAGCCTGGAGAATTAAACAACAATTATAAAGAATTGCTTAATCCAAATTAATAGAAATCAATGTCGAAACTTACTAAATCGTTAGTTAGTATTTTAGGTTCATTAATTCTGAAGTGATTAATGATAGCAAGGGTTAGTCCTTAGTTCATATTTCATATTATACAAGTCTTAGGGATGGATGTCTAGAATTAGAAATTAGATACTGATGGAGGCCCTATTAATTTACGAAGAGGCAAGACGTGGTTAGCTGTTGTCTTATAAATATCTTCGTTAATCAAATAGGAGGTCCAAGCCGCAGATAATAGAATATCAGAATAGATGCCTTATTCTATACAATGAAACCATGCCGACGTAACTAGCGTTTTTCGTCTGATTAAAATGATTATTTTCTAAGATCACCGATCGCGTTCGGATCTGCTTCACGGATATAGATGGTGTTAGAAGAGACTTGCAAGTCAAAGAGTTTACTCGGTTCGTGTTTTTTTTTTAATACAGAGGCGATTTGTTTTGTACGATTTTTTTGCACGTTTTTATAGTTTCATTGTACCAAAATGTGTAACAAAACAAATTAAAAAATTCGATGCCTCATAATTTTAAAACCGCGCCATCTATTGGAATCAATTTTAAATGATCCATGCAAATAATCTTTGAAATGTGAATTAAGAGCCCAGTATTCCTTAATATTGTGCTTAGAAGAGCTAATTAAACAAGAAAATATTATTTTATGATCGTATAAAGAAAATCTTAATATTTTACAAAACTCGATAAAAAATCGAAGCTTATCACTCCACCTAGTGCAATTTATTTGAACCAAATTTCCTTTCTTCACGTTGGGTGCCCGTGACCAAGGGTAGGTAATGTATACTTAGGTGGTTAAAATGTTTAGTGTGAACTACGACGAGCACAGAATGAGAGTGGATAGCATGATGGGGGATAAAAAACAGCTGTTTTCTTTAGGAGGTCTAAGTAATATGATGATGAACTCCGAAAACGAGTCTATGAGATGGCATCTCTGGATGACTCTTGTATCTTCTATAATCATTATCATGCCAGCAATGAAACTTGATCCAGGTCAATGTCCCTTTTAATTCCGAGTTTAGTGACAATCCTAGTCCCTAGCAGTTTTGGAGCCTGCATGTGGAGATTAGTCTCTATTGAATAAAGTTGACTCTTTGAAAATATTACTCAATAACGATGGGTCTTTTTGACGGAATTTGGTGAATCTTTTTAAGCATGGTCGGGTACTAGTGTTCTAGCAGTTTTGCTAAACTTTTGGACCATCACACTAATATTATAAAGGCGAAAGTTTGTGAGTGTGTGTTTGTATGTTTGTTACTTCTTCACGCTCAAACGGCTGGACGGATCGGGATGAAATTTGGCACAGAGATAGATTAGGTATTTTTATCTCGGGAATATGTTCCCTTGGCATACATTTCGACTGGCAGAAGCTAGTCTGTTTATAAAAACTTCCACCATTCGACTAGTAACTCATCTTCTCATTCGTTGTATTCATTTCTGAAGGTCATGCCCGTTTTGAAAAGCTTTGACAGAGTCAACGACGAGCTGCTTCCAAGCCACCCTGTCTTCGGCTCTTCTCATAGCAGTGGTCACCGTGAGTCCCGTAATGGCCCTGATCTGGTCAGACCAGCGAATAGGTGAATGCCCGCGTGGTCTTTTTCCATCCCCCTTTCCAACTACAACCAGTTTTTCCAGGTTGTCTGGCTGTCTCCGGGCGATGTGACCAAAGTAACTTAGGACTCGTTGGTAGCAGATCGTGGAGAGTGTGGTTTTGATGTTCAACTGGTCGAGAATGGACTTATTCGTGCGCTTGGCTGGCCAAGGTATGCGCAACATTGCGACTGGTGACTATTGCATGCAAAATTCCTTTGGTAACATAAATCCTATAGCTCTTAAAAGGTAGTAGTAATCCGGGACTCACTCACGTGTGTCGTTGATGGCGAGGGGCGCGTCGGCAGGCCGCAGCTGCGCGTGCGCAGTCGTCACTAGCACCGCCACCGCCACCAGCGCCGCGCACCTCATCGCACTCCGCTACTCATCGTGACTTTACTGTAGAAGAGAAAGGAGATGTTAGTGAACGGGTACAGGTAAGCGCAGCAAGACCACTTGGTTATCCAACGAACTCTTGAATGCGGGAAGCACGGAATAAGTAAGTCGTTGAGGCCATGCTTGAGGTCTGTCCGCAGGTCATCAAGCAAAACCATGCAGAAATTTACATATTTCATAAAAAAGTTAACAGGAAAAATAAAAAAAACCGACTGCTTCAAAAGCGAACTAAAAACTCGTAAACAAGGAAAAAATCATGGTGTGCAGTCGGAGGATACATATTCGCGCGCTCGTTGACCAAAATCTAGTGTATCCTCCGACTGCACAGCATGATTTTTTCCTTGTTTACGAGTTTTTAGTTCGCTTTTGAAGCAGTCGGGTTTTTTTATTTTTTGTGTTAACTTTTTTTTATTTATAACTTTTTAGTTAAGTTTTTTTCGAATTAGATTCATTTAAACATATAAGTGTTATATATTTTTGAAATCACCTCTTAAAATTATTTTGATATCCCACAAGATATGAAGATGGGTTTGGAGGCAAAAAAAAATTGGGCCCCTACAATATGGCGCTCAAAATCAGACATTTTTCTATTGTCCAATTTTAATGTAGCCTATGACACTCGCAGGGTTAACACGAATCGATTGACGTATGTATCATCAAAATCGGCCAACGCGTTTGGTCTCTGGAACGCCATATATGAACAAACATACATATATACATACATAGACTGATAAACACATTACCCTCCTTCGGCAGTCGGGTAATTAAGATAATGATTAATTTATTATTTGGTCAAAAGACTGGAGATCATTTGAACGCAGGAAGCACAAGATCAGACGGCTTGAGAAGACCAATGCTAATGACTAAGATGATGATCATTTGTAATTTGCCACGTAGGTTCTGTTAAAAGTAGGCCGTTGATCCTCTTGAAGGAATGATAAGACAAGGGAAATCCAATAGTAATGTTGATTCTTTGCTAGCTTTAGACATAAAGTTTTTCTTACTTTTGCTTGAAGTGACACCACACCAGCTATTAGTAATTTCTGAGATCTATTCTATCTCTTGGAAAAAGGATTAGTGGTATACAGCCTTTGTCACAGTTCAATATTCCTCGAAAACCTTTCACAATCTCCTAAGCTTAGATTTAAGTTAGAAGAAAGTAGAGAAACATTTCTTGTGACTAGTTACCAGTAGACACTGAGTAGTCAATCGCAGTAATGTGTGAAATTCATAGCTAATTATGTGCCATAAGTAGTAAGGCGTTGCTACATCGACACCTACGTGCGCTATTAACATTTTCTCAAGTGAACGCTCACAACTTTCACGGAATGACAAGCGCCTCTATGTTGTTGTGTTGTGGGCTGCCATAGTTACTGAGTTGCTTAATAGGATGCATCGTGTACTTCCCGTAAGTGCTTGAAAGGTAATGGAAAAGTGACACGAGTATACTTTCAAAAGTAGGTATACAAGGGTTACGGAAAAGGAGGGAAAAATCGGTCAAGTGCGAGTCGGACTCACGCACCGAGGATTCCGTACAAACAGCTACATTCACCAACATAATTAAGTAACTAGGTCAACGGGCGAACTACCATATAGGTTTTCGACCAAAACCTATCCTAGGGTACTTTCGGTTGACCTAGAATTTTCAATTTTGGTTAAAAGCAAGGTTTTATAGCACAAGTAAATCGAAAAATCCGAAAAATAATAAGGTGAAAATTCAGGTAAATTCTGGTAACAAGTTTTCGCGAAAATTTAAATATATCTTACTATATTGCTAAATAATAATATATCTTTTTATCGTGTTGACTCAGAACCTTGATTTTTATAAACCTAAAAGGGACTATAGACCTCATCTAGTATAAATTTCAACTTGCTAGGTCCATCTGTTCCTGAGAAAATCGGTGGTGACACAAGAAAGTGATCTTATAAGGGTTGCTTTTTTACCTTTTGAGGTACGGAACCCTAAAAATTTAACCTTTTAAGTTATAATAACAAAGTGGTTTACAAAACATACAAACGTAAATATACTTGATGCATTAATAAATATTACAATTCGAGGTAGTGATAAATTACCTAGAAACTTTAAGAACAGCGTATAAACTTCACCATAACTGTTTTCGTGACATCACTTTTGTGAGAAACAAGTAATGTCACTTGAATTTGAATATTCTGCCTTTATGTGTTATACAAAACCGCAGATTTAGTTTCTTTGTTGTGACATGGCTATAGAATAAAACAGTTAAGTCGTAATCGTAAGTTTAAAATGTTTAATGGCAGTAAAAGAAATGGTTTGATTTGAAGACCGTGACTAGCGTAAAGCACAGTCACTGTTCTACTGTATAGAAAAGAAAGAGGTGCGCAATGCTTGCAATTTATTGCCAATTATGAAGCAATATACAGTTTTTTATTATTATTTTTCTACACGCGGTGTCTATATATATTTTTTTCAACTCTTCTCTCGCAGGTATGCTGGAAGAGATTTCTTTGAAATAAGCGTGCCTACCTACCTATTTTCTGTTCCTATTTCTTCTTCGTGTCTCTTAAAAAAAACCATCGAGTTCTGTATTAAGAGATATGTATGATTCATTAATGTTATTAATTTTACCGACTCATGTTGACAAGGAACAAAAAAATTATATATTTATACGGTTAGTTTTAAAGGTAAGGGCTAAGAGTGCCGTTTAATTTTATTAATATATATATATATATATTCAATTCAAAATGTTCAATATTATCAAGATAGATATATATATATATATATATATATATATATATATTCATATATATATAGTACAAATTAACTTAAAAAAAATCCGCAGCCTCAATCTTAATGAATATAGCAATTTTTTTTTACAAAACAAGGCTTTTTTAAGTGTTCGCCTTTTGTCATCGTCTGAATGCGAGGCTTACGTTTAATTCGAGTAACTCACCGAATAGATTCCGTTCACGCAAAACCTCCCATTAACTTTCACTACGTCGATGACGTATTATATATGTAATGTTCGCAATGACTACATCTATAGCAATCATGAGAGTTATCATTACGGCGTAACCGGTTTTAGACAGCACTCATACTTTTAAATTTGCTGAAAGCTTCTTTGTTAGTAATCGTTTTTTTTGTGGGTTGGTGTGCGGCAAATAAGTTTTTGCCCGCGTGGAATGTTTATTTATTTATTAGGGACAAAAAAACAGTTACAGTTAAGGTTTAATTAAAACTATAAGTACAAAATAAATTGGCAAACATATAACCCACACCATTGTCCACGAATTAATATATATATGAACATATAGGAAACGTAAGAGTATCGTTCAGCGCGTTCATCTATTTTAGATTATGGAGCCAAAATATTTATAGCCAGATATTTATTTTTTTTACTTGAAGGAGAAAAGATATCTAAATCCATGAAGTGTGTGCTAAAGGGTGCCACAAGTCGACGAAGAGGCACCCTTGCATCGGCGTTGGTCCTACATGAATCCACATGGAACAACCAGGGCACGTGGACCACCCTTCTGATAACATTTCGGGGCACTAAATAGCGTAACTTATTTGTGATTTCAATACAATCGAATCTATTGTTACACAAACCATGCATCAGCATCATGGCCACCAAAAGTAAGCTCCGAGACTCTAAACTCAAAATATTATTTCGCTGTAACAACTGTGTGTACCTATGGAATCCTCGAATTCAAACATTTCTACGCACAATGAACATCTATAGTTCATTAATGTGTTGTTCATTAGTAATGTTATATTTGAGGTAAAACGGTTTCCAGATTGGAATGGCGTATTCTAATTGAGACCTGATTAAAGTTATTTGTATAATACCAAAAGCGTAGAGGATCGCACAAAGTCTTTAGAGGCAGGTCTTTACAAGCATGTGATGAAAGTATCCTATATTGTGTTCCAGGTCTTAGGTCCAGTTCAGTTGTTTAGGCGTGAAAACGCAACTTACAAACAGACAGTCCGAGTAACTTTCTCATATTTATAATATGGATGGATGATATTGACTGTGAATTAACTTTTATCAAATTTGATAACAAAGACATTATATACCAATACTATTTGATATTGAACCAGTGACAATGTCAGTTATTAATACCGATCAATACTTCATTGTCTTGTATATAAACATGAAAAGGGTAACAGTGTTGTTTGTACGCTAAATGACACACTACCACACTTAACTTGCTAAATAATGTAACATGACTAAAAACTTAAAATACCATTTAAGACAACGACAGTCCCCAACGACCCGCGCGGCCCAACATTCGTTAGTTTTTGTACTTTCCTTATGACTTAAAAAAAAAGCCTTAGATCAAAATCTTCTCTTTGAGATGGTGAAAATTTCATTTCCGTCAGTTTTGATGCGATTGTCGTTTTTTGTCCGTGTTAGACGTAACTTTACAAATTAATTACATTCAGTTACATGAATAAAACTCTAAATTTTCGTGGATCAAAATATTAAAATATTGGTCTAATGTATGGAGGAGCTCGTGACTAAATAATAACAGCCGCACGGGTCGATTTTCAAGGTTAAGCAATGCTTCGAGGTCGATCCGTGGATGGGTGACCATTTTCAACATACCGAGTTTCCTTCGTGCCTCGGAAAGCACGGTCCCTTGTCCCGGCTGTCGTTTGAAGATCTTTGACAGTCGTTACGAGTAGTCAGAAGCTTGAGATCTGACACCAGTCTTGCCAAGGGGTACCGTGTTACCCAGTTACTGGGTTGTGGAGGTCAGATAGGCAGTCGCTCCATGTAAAACACTGGTACTCAGCTGAATCCAGTTGGACTGGAAGCCGACCCCAATATAGTTGGGAAAAGGCTAGGCAGATTTTTGGTCTAATGTAACATATATTCTTTCCAAAAAACTACGACCAGCCGTTTAGACGTGATTCTCATTTTAAATTCAGCTACTGAGGGTTATCTGCGACTTAACAACTTCAGTAAACACACCATTTATATACTGTGCCATATGTTGAGTAGAATTGCCGTTATCACCACGGCATGACTTTGCCATGATACCTATTACGTAGTTACTCACAAGGAAACGTGTAGATATACCCAAGCAGCAAAAAATTGTTCTACAACAGACCATGCTGGGTGAGTTCTTCCCAATCAAATTATAAAGTAAATTATTATGAACCTTACCTAGTTAAATATACTTTTATCAATAATTTATGTCCATAACTGCAATAATGAGTGCATTCACATTTTGCAACTACACATCCGACAGTAGAAGTCAACTTTTATACCTTGTACAAAACTCCTTTTAAATCGTCCGTAATATAATGAAATCCTTATAGCGATGCGTTGGTCGGCGACTGATGAGTCACTGAGTATAATTTAAGTCCGGCCAATGTCCTGTTTAGCAAAAAATCCGCGCCTTAATTATATTGTTTGGCCATGTGGGATGTGGGTCAGACGGTCTCGTAGTCAGTTTATCCGTCTGTCCATTTCGCTGTAACAGTACGACGGGTTTGTAAATCAGTTAACATTGGCATTCGATAGCCGCCACTGATCGAGACTGCTACACGCCACGTGTTTACAATATTTATGTGCTCTACGCTTATTTACTTGTTTGTAAACAACTATGTTGGGGTCGGCTTGACTTCAACAACACAGTAACTGGGTAACACGATAGCTCTTGAAAATACTGATGACACTGACTTTATGGTTTCTTACTACCGCAAGTCGAATGTCTCGATACTCCAAGAACTCCACATCAAGCAGCATCTGTCCGCAATAGTACAGTCCCGAATACTCACTTTCTTCGGATACGTTGCAAGGCGAGACGGTCAGTTCATAGAGGGGTTAGTCGTCCAAGGAAAAGTGGAAGGCACTAGACCGCGTGGTAAGTCACCCATGCGTTGGACCGACCAGATCGAGTCAGCTAAGGCAGTCCCATGCACGAATGTACCCGGATGGTTTCTAATCGGAAAAGGTGGCGAGACATTGTGAGACGCATTACATCTGCCGCATATACTACCAAGACTTCATTACGACCGACAACGATCTTTAAATTACTGGTTGATTTTTGACCCTAGGTCAATACTTAAAAATGTCTGTCTTTCTCCGAGAGACAACTATTTATTGGTGAAACTTCAAATCCGTTCATCATTTCAAGAGATTAGCGATTTCGAACAGGCAGACACAGTGAACTAAAGGTAGAGACCAATCTACCTACTAAGCAGAGATGCAAGATTATGTCCGACTCGATGAAGTCTTTCTAACCGATATGCATCGATATTATTCGGCTCGTCATAAATCAACTGCTTTCTAATTTGATTGCTCTGATCAATATGTCTGAATGTTTGATAAGGCTTGGGCAATAAATAGCTGCGGTTTCGATAGTATAGTAGGTACCTACTCCTCACATCACACGTGGTTAGTTAAGCCGAACCAGTTATTATAACGAGGCATCCAGCGATTGTGACTACAGAATTAAATAAAGCTGGAAACAAATTATCGGACGCGGCTGACGGACGCGACTTACATCCGCGGCTGATATGTGTGCACAGTCGTATGGGACGCGGCTGCCAGATCTCTATCAGACGTCCGAACGCCCAAGGTCACGTCCGAGACTTACGTCCGAGACTTACGTCCGATAGTTTGCACAATGTAATGTACATTCATTACCTAGATACTCTATAAGTCACGGCTGTCAGTCGCGTCCGTAAGCCGCGTCCGATAATTTGTTTCCAGCTTAAGCCTGTTTTCTGGTGTAAAAAGAAGAGCATTTCGTCCAGCATCAAAATAAGGCATGTCATTTTTCTTCTTGTTATATCGGTGATAAACATAGACTCTTTCCAGTTAAATTCCTTTCCTGCAGCCGTATTTCGTTAGTGCGCAAAGATTTTGAACGCTATCCAACCGACCAAATCGACCAATCACATGCGAGATGAATGACGCGATGTGGATTTCCGTCTAGTGGGATTGGCCGATTTGGTCGGTTGGATAGCGTTCAAACTCTTTGCGCACTTACACAGTACGGCTGCTGGCCTAGCATTCGGCCACGACAACGCAATATGAACCTTCTGAGAACCCTCACCAAGCTGTCAAGCTTGAAGTAACTTTATTTTTGTGTAAAAGAAGCAACTTACCTCGATAAGTCTAAATTCAGATTTAAAGGTTAGTACTATTTCAGGTAAGGTGATGGAAGGCTAACGAATTGTTGTAACACAAAACACAATGTATGAAGCAGTGAAGTAAGTCACGATCGCGTGTCAGCCTTTCTTGTTGTTTTCTAGCTTGCGTGCTGAACTCACCACTACTTGTACACTACGTAGATATAGGCATACAGGGTGAAACGGAACGGTGTGATCAAATTTTTAATACTGCTTCTGGCCATATAAATGAAAAATTTTCTCCAGGGAAGTCATAGGCAATTCAAAAAAAGAAAATGATTTTTCCATACAAAGTTGGACAACTTTGAGGACAGCTAACCAAAATTTGTACGGCAAAAAAAATTAGATTTGTCTATGCTTCCCTTGGAGAAAGTGCTTCATATGGTGGCACATGGGCTGGAGCAATTTTATAATATCTTCCCAACTTTCCATTACACCCTGTATACCAGTGTGCGTGTAAGTAAATGGCAGAGAGTGAGTGAACTTCCATCGAAATAAGAAGGACCACACGTGTGGGTGATGGCGTCATAAATCCAGAAATAGGTCTAGATATTCTTTTAGTGTTATTCGTTTGACCATATGGTGGAGTTATATTATTACTGGCCACTACAAAAATACATAAGTACGACTAGTTTTTTTGCGTGATTTCACTCCTGTGGTCAAACCCACAGAAATCGTGCGTCGGGTATAAAAGCTAGCTAACGATACTCGGCGATAGTGTGTACCTTTCTAGCAGTGAATAAAGTATTTGAATCGGTACTTTTAAGGAGACTCTCACACTGCCCCGCTATACGCTGCGGAGTGCGTTGCGGCGAAGTCACGAAACTGCGCGTGAATGCATTGAGCAAAGAGATATACTTTCAAGCAACGCAACGTAAAAGCACACACTCCCGCGCTTCGCTGCGTAGATACGTAATGCGGTGCAGTAGGGCCTACAACCGCTTTAGTGCCGTAAAACGGTAACTTTCTAAAGCATGCTCCTTAATAACGGCTAGGTTAAAAATATATTATTAAAAATATATATAAAAGATATATATTTATTATTGTTTCATGTACATTATTTGTGAAACATGTTTTTTTTCGTATAACAAATAGTTTTGCTTTAAAAAAATAATTAACAACACGATATTTTTTCGCTACTTTTGGAAACTCCTCCAAAACGACTTAAATGTTTAAAAATATTTGTACACAGAAAATTTGATGCCTAGAATTTCTTCATAACTGAAATAGCATATGTAAATATAAGAATATTTTGCAAACAAAACTGTCCAAAAGGACGTTCAATATTGATATTCTGGTTCCGAGTGAGCGCACGGCCAGTACTGCGTTAACTTCGTTTCGCTTCGTTAAATTCGCCTCTTTATAATATTAATTGAGTTAGATTGTTTCTATTATAATCGTGATGGCCAGGAATTTTTATAAGGTAACTATTCGGAGAACTTGAACGATTCAATACTTTAGGAAAACGTGAGACTATACACCCGGTTCCAGCAAGGTCGATTAAGTCCTCTTTCAATCTAATATCAAATCTTGCGCTAGCTGTAGTGATTGGTTGTCGGAAATCACAACAGACAATCTAATTACTTGACTCAAGATTTGACAACCGATTAAATTGAACAGGATTTTTGAAATGGAGTTTCCCAATTTCAAAGTACCAGAAGTGGATTATACAAGACTTAGGGGAAAGGATTTACCAATAAAAGAAGAAGTCAATCACTAGTATAATTCCAAAGTAAAGATAAATAAAGTATTTTCTTGTAAGTATCTATATACATACATAAACTCACGCCTTTTTCCCATGGGGGTTGGCAGAAACTACAGAACGCCACCTGCTACGATCCTTACATACTTCTTTTGCTTCACACAAATTCATACATCTAGTCATACACAACATCACCAACAAGGTCTATGTATGTCTATCTAGGACGTCCCCTCCCGGCGTTTCCATTCACGTCTGCCTTGTAAATACCTTTCGTTAGTCGCCTTTCATTCATCCTCTCAACATGGCCAAACCATCTTAACATACTCTTTTCAATTTTAGTCACTACATCTTCTTTTAAACCACAACGTTGTCTTATTACCTCATTCCTCAATCTATCATTTAAAGTTACTTCACACATACGCCGCAAGGAGCGCATTTCTACTGCATTAATCCTACTTTCATGTCTTTCAAGTATCTATATAATATACCTAATCTGGAAACAAAGCTTCTCTGCTCTGCCCTGATCTCAAATGATATCATAATCAAAGTAAATATCCATGTCTGCATCATTTGCGTGTTACCAATATATTTACGTAGGTACACTCGGTCGTATCTAATAATCACGTCTGACTAAGCTAAGGTTATGAAACACTAGGTGTTGCTAATGGCTACGAGCACGACCAGGCTTATACTAGTAGAGAGGGAGCTGGAAGGGTTTTTCAGAAAATTTATTCAGGGCGAAAAGTTGATAGCCGAATAGGTGCCGTGTCGGAATCCTAGATCAGTCGACTTTAAAAAAAATACTGGCCAAGTGCAAGACGTACCATTATGGCAAAAAACGGCAAAAAAAACATGTTTGTTGTATGGGAGCCCCACTTAGATATTTATTTTATTCTGTTTTTAGTATTTTTCGTTATAGCGGCAACAGAAACACATCATCTGTGAAAATTTCAACTGTCTAGCTATCACGGTTCATGTGATACAGCCTGGTGACAGACGGACCGCGGAGTCTTAGTAATAGGGTCCCGATTTAACCCTTTGGGTACGGAACCCTAAAAAGAAATGTCGTCTGATTTAGGAACAGCCCACAATTTATTCATCAGATTTACCTATTTACATCATTTTGCGTCAAGGTTGACCTAAACAAATGAAAATGTACGGTATTTTATGTGTCCTTCCTGGAATTGTGGAAATGGGTTCCTGACCAAAGAACTCCTATCAGAAACTTTTTCAGATATATTCTCGGGGTTCTCTCCGTCACACTTACTCACCAACGAACATTTCGCTCTGAATATGTTTGCTTAAAAACTTTGCCAGCTCCCCCTCTTCGGCTATTGCTAGGTAGACAAGGTACTAGGCATGGCCAGCTGTTACCTTCAAGCTAGCTTATTAGTACTTTATGTATTCTTGAATAGGTTCTATTCACTGACATGATGTGAAACTACGAGATATTTTATTGTTAGGTACTCTCTATCTACTAACTTTTTAGTTGCAAAAGTATATACGTAAGCTTTAGAAGTTAGAAAGTTCTTTTCCAATAGGTAAGATTTCGGGGTACAATTAATTAAATTAGATTTAACTTTTACAAATTTATGTTTTGTTTTATTCCATCACACATTAATTCTGTGTTTTGACTTGTATCTTTTTGTTCCTAATTATTGTTGATTAATTCTATGTTTTTCTTATTATTATTATTCGTGATTATTTGTATTTTATCTTTTATTCGTCTCAATATCATATTATTATTTTTAATTCTTATTTAGTAATTTTTTATTTGACATTATCTAAAGTCAAACTAATCGCTATAGTCTGTATATTGTGATTAATTTATTGTCATTGTTATTGTGAACAATTCGTTGGAGTTTCATAATAATAAACAAATACATTTAATTTCATTAAATTAAAGAATTGATTAAACAACAATTAAGACCACCTATGTACCTGTGTGTTGCATGAAGTTTTAATAAATAAGTAAACCTAGCAACCATAATCGATTTAATAACTTCAATACGCCTGATAAACCACAGTAGCATAGTTTATATTAGTAGTGTCTATCCTTGTTATTATTTAGATATGCACAGGTATAATTAAAAGGTATATAATGATATAAACTATTAGTAGGTACTACATCTGGAGTGGTATACATTAACCTACATTTGTGGAAGTACTTTATGAGCATTCCTCGTAAATCTTGCCTGCGAGCTTTAGATTAGCTAAACGTTAATATGTTCGTACGTTCTTACGTAATTAATCGCTTAGATTAGCGATTTGCTTATTAGCATTTTATTATGATGTGCTATATGAAACCGGTTTGATAAATTGAGAATCTAATTTTGCTCTATCGCTTTGAGCATAAGTATCTGAAGATCTTATGAGCTTGAAAGTTTGTTCAAGTGAAAAGCTCTCACGTTAATCGCATCCGAGATTGTTTGTATCGTTTGTAATTAGTTATAGCCTTTCTGTTAACCTAGCCCACCAGATTTTAACATGAACACGTAAATGTTAAAGGTAAATAGAAGTAAATAAGCACGTTGAATGGAATCGAGGCTACTGCATACACGGTGCGTGCGCCTGCGTCTGCCGGGGTACTGATTGTGAGTAGGTAGGGTACCTCGCGCGGTGAAAGTTGCTGTGACGCACTTTTGTATTCACGCAACTCACGAGCCTCGAGTAATTTACGCCACCACTCTAATGAGAACTCCCCCGCCTCTCTTATTAATTCATCAGATATGTTTACAAAGGGGCATCTCTATTGAAATCTGGCGGTTCACGTTAGAGTTGTCGTTTTGTATAAATCGGCGGTCATGGCCCTTGGTGTTGGTGCTGTGCTCAGCCGCCGGATCTGTCGGGAGACATGCGGGTTCTCGACTGTACCAAACATCCGGCACTGTCGTTCTTGTAAACTTGTTTATTACACATGACAGAAATGTTTTCCGGGTGCTTTAGAATATGATGTAGCTCATAATGTTAAACTCAAACAAAATAAATTTACAAATTTAAATAACCCCCGATTTTAATTTTTATTTCATGCTTTTTAAACTACATTATAATATACCTAGTAGCAGACACGCTTCAGTCGACAATCTATCAAAACACGTAATAATGACACTACATCTTGCGAAAAAAAACGTTTTCAAAGAGTAAAATGCGAATAACTTTTGAACAGCTAAACCGATTTTATTCAAACATAGCTAAGAATACTCTCGGCAAAGCCACATTTCAAACAAAAACGTAATCAATATCGGTTTATCCGTTTAGGCGCTATGATGCAACAGACAGACACACAGATACACAGCAACACACGTCAAACTTATAACACCCCTCTTTTTCCGTCGGGGGTTAATAAAATAATGTCGTAGAGAAAAGAAGAGGAAGTTTGATGTCATGTTCATTACTCCCAAAGGCAAAAAGAAAAATAGGAAAAATAGACGAAGAAGAAAGGATATACATCCAGGGGCCTAATTAGATAACAAAGAAAATATAATTATAGACTTCAGTCTAAAGAATTGCACTAAGATACGAGGAGGATGAAAACTTGTCGCTCCGACAACTCTTCGAAACTAGAACCTAAATCTAAAATGACCATAATCAAAATCACGCCGTCAGGTATATACTCCTGTCTTTCTTATGCAAGCAAGCCAAGTGTCTCCAAGTACTCAAACACTACAATACGTGAATCAGTTATTTCACAAAGGTTGTGACATTTTACAAACATTCAACACACCTTATCGGTAATACCGTGAAGTAATTCATTTTCTTCATTGATTCTTATAGCAGGTGTGGTTTGATTATAAACAGATAATAAGCTGAACTGTAACTTAGGTACAGTTATCTACAATGCTATAGATATAATAAAAATCGAGATAAATCAAGGATACCGCGAGTAAAGATTTATTATATTAACTTCTATAAAATTATGTTATTACCGTTTATTATTTTCTAACTGCACCTAGATATTTTTTATAACAGTATAGTGGTTCAATAACTCAGTAGTACTACTTCTATTCTACCAAAATAGTTCACTCTTTAAAAGAAGTTTTAATGTCTAAACTACGAACTAAAAAGTTGAAATACAACAAGGGATATCCTTCACCAAAAGATATTGCTAACAATCTGGGATTTGCTATTCAGTTTGTTCGGGCATAATTTCCATTTTTTCCATTTCCTCTTGAACAATTTTAAAATATTCCTCTTCTACTGCATGTTCCCATTCTTCATCATCAGTTACCACTTCAGGTTCATCACAAACAGCAGCAGCTTCTTCCTCAGCTCGTGCTTTTAGCCGGATTTCTTTTAAACGACTGTCTAAAATATGTTCTCGTCTGGTCTCGCGGTCGTAAATTTGACTCATCAGTAACTTATCGCGACTGCCCGGTATTGCCATATTTTCTGATAAATGCATAAGATACAACGCTCCCTTACAGTCCCCAACAGCAACTGAATCACCCTCTGGATGAGGAGTCATTCTTGTAAGTCCATACTTAGATACTTGTAGAGTTACGACTGGCTCCCTATATTTACGTAGTAAGTCCCAGTAATAAAACATTCCACCTGCACATACCGACATATAGGAGGAGAATCTCAACGGAGCCCACGCGGCATCGGCCACTTGATTCTTATATTTTCTCGTAACGATGATGGGTTCTGTACGAACTTCCTCACTCCACACCTTAACTGTATAGTCTCCGCACGTAAGAAACATTCTAAACGTACAAGGACTTCTTTGTACTGCTTGTACTGATCCATTATGTGCATTCCAGTATGAAATTAAAATATCCGAATGGGTCCTTCCCATGCGATTAGCGTTAATAACTAAACCAGTTTCAGTTCCACAGAGAAATTTGGTGGGCAAGCCTTTATCAAACTCTAACGTGCTTACACCTTCTGCATTACTCAGACTTGGATGTTCAGATGGTTTAAGCCTGATTGACATTGGCAATTGATCCAGAGGTTGTGAGAGCTTACGTAAATCCCACCACAGACACTGTCCATCAGAAGATCCCGTGAAGAATTCGGAGTGTGTGCGAGAATGTGTGTAAAGAATTGATGTTATTCCTTCACGATGTGAATTGTAGACAGAACTAGATGACACAGCTTTTTTGCCTACACGTACATCGAATACATTAGCAATACCTTTTTCAAGTCCGCATATTAACAATTCAGGGGTTGAAGGAGAACAGGCTAGTTGCCAACAAGGGTATTTGGGTCGTATTATGTGCACTGGTTGTGTTTGTCTATGTACATCCCATAAATAACAATCGTTTATTTTGTTTAATTCCGGCTCTGGCATACATGTTTTGAAGCAGTAAGCAACGGCCAGCTTAGAATGTGTTTCATTTGTCCATTTGACGCATGATATTGGTCTCTGAGTTTCATCACGAAAAACATTGGCGACGCGGATACCATATTTTTCTACAGGTTCCTGTTCAGGCATAGCAGCATAATATGTTTGGTACATTTCAATAGCATTGTTTTGGTTTGCATAGTGAAACAACGATGTTGATAGATTTTGTACGGATTGTATGTAATTATCGTCGTGCATAATTCTGCGGCGATGTCGTTGTACATGATCTTCGTTGGAAGGGTTCACTTCCCGCGGCCAGCCACCTTCAGTGTGATCTATCATTTGCTCGTGAGTTTTAATCTGTACCGTATTCGTTTCATGTTCAGACGCTGAGTATGTCGCTTGTACCTCACGGTGCACGGGGTTCCGAAGTATGTATTCCTTTTGATCATCTTTGTTAGGGTTGATAGAGTCCAGCATACGGGCTGGAACCACCTGGAAGAGAGGCTGCCTGCCGAAATTTCGTCGACGTTTTGTGTACTCGTAAGTCCACTTTACGTACGAAGACATTATCAAATTATTTTTTTCTTGTAAGAGCTTAAATCAAGACAATACTTTTGCAACTGTCAGACATATGGGAAAATTGAATCAGCAAGGCCATGGCGCAAAATGAATATTGATGACGGAATTAAACGATAATAGGTACTTGATATTGTTTAATTCCGTCATTCGACTACAGCGTCATGATCGTCTGGAAACATATGTGTCCTTGTTTGATCGAGAAGTTGTTTTATGCGACATTACTTCGTAATTATGAGTCTTGATATCAAAGTTACAAAGCAGGTTTTATTTTTCTCTTAGATTAATGTAGTGTGGTTAAATTCTTCGCGTTGTCAACCTTCAAATATTAATCATGCCAAGTTATTTAATTACGTATTCAAGGGATTGCTTTCTAAGTCACGTTTAGGTGCTTTTGACTCGAAATTAAATTCGTTGACTTCGTTTGTCGTGTTGTTTCCTGCAGCTCCGGCTGTGGCCCGTACCAGGAAGTGTCGTAACCACATTGTCGGAGGTAAGGAGTTGTTATGCGGTACACATTAATATGCATCGAGTCCATATGGCAATCGCTATGTGCGAGAGGTGAGACGACTCTCGATGTTACGCGGTTACGCCTTTATGCTGATTCAGTCTACTTATTCCAGTTTCAATATCGCTTCTTGTTTTATTAAACAATTATGAAACTAGAGAAGCGTGGCTTTTGCTATGTGCAATTTTTAATTACTTGGAAAAGTAATGGACATCAAGTAGGTACTGGATTGTAGTAGGTTTCAAGGTGCAAGGTTGTAGCGGTTTCTTTGTTTGCGTTTGCGCCTTATTTTTACCCGACTGCCGAAGGAGGGTAATGTGTTTGTGTTGGGTTGTGTGTGTGTGCTATGTATGTATGTATGTTTGTTCCTATATGGCGTTCCAGAGACCAAACGCGTTGGCCGATTTTGATGATTCATACGTCAATCGATGTCTTAACCCTGCGAGTGTCATAGGCTACATTAAAATTGGACAATAGAAAAATGACGGATTTTGGGTGCCATATTGTGGGGGCCCAAATTTTTTTCTCTTCCATTCCCATCGTGTGGGGTATCAAAATAAAGAGTTTTAAGAGGTTATTTCAAAAATATATAACACTTATAAATATGTTTAAATGTATCTAATTCGAAAAAAAACTAACTAAAAAGTTATAAATAAAAAAACTTAATTCAAAAAAGCAAAAAACCCGACTGCTTCAAAAGCGAACTAAAAAGTCGCAAACAAGGAAAAAATCATGCTGTGCAGGCGGAGGATACACCAGATTTTGGTCAGCCAGCCCGCGAATATGTATCCTCCGACTGCACAGCATGACTTTTTCCTTGTTTACGACTTTATTTTATGATTCGCTTTGTATTTTTGGTAGGTACCCTTGGGTACTTTATTCACAAAACAGATACACTTTTATCTGTTTTGTGACTCCAACCAAGGGTACTTTTTAATCTTTATTTATTTGTTAGTGTTTATTTAAATGGTATTCCATATAGGGTTGTAATGTATAGAAAACTAATGATAATATTAATTAATTTTAAAAAAAGAACTTGATCTATAATAGGTATGTATAGCTTTGTATTTGAATAAACCTACCTTAGATATCGTGATTTACTTTTAATATTGCACCCACCACTATTAATCTCTGCATCACCCAAAGGTCGACTGGAAGAAAATGCCTAAGGCATTAAGTCCGGCTCTGTACGTTTGTGTGCATGAACTATTAAATAAATAAATAAACTGTAAATGGAAAGCTAATTTTATTTTTGGACAATTTTATGCCTTGCAATATATTTTATCACAAAGAAAAATGCATGCGAATATATGGGCACTAACAATGTCAACGAACCCATACAAATAATAATAAAAAACATACTTCCTTACCATAAAAATGTAAACGTCTTCCATACCAGTATTGAACAATCACATATCTGTCACTTCACGTCATTATAATTTTGCTAATCCTGTATTGGTAACATATATGGGATCGATACACTGTCACGAATTGGCACAAGTCACAACACTATTTTGCGTCACGATTAGAAATTCGAATTCGGTGCTTATAAAGTGCGCGCGCGCCGTACGCTCGTACGAACAGACGTCTCAGCGGTGACTGGCGCGCGTGACGGGGACTGCTATACGCAGAAAGAACTCAGGTTGTCGAGTACTACGGACTACGACTGGTTTGGTTTAACCGTATCCCGGCAATTGATGTGTTGACTGATGACTATACTGTGCTAGCTAGGACAGTGTTGACAGTAACATCAACAGGTCGCGCCGAGCGCATGTGACCTCGCCCTTTTTCAATTTTCAATATTATGGTGAGCAAAGTTGACTCACAGTAGATAACTTGAAATGTCAAGGATTCAATCGTTTTGATATTTGAAGAAACAAAGGCAGACCTTAATTGTGAGGGCCTTAAAATAGAAATCTTATTCTTTGTTTAAAATTAAGAGTCTGATCAACTTGGAATATTACAAGAAAACTCCATTTACTGTTTGCTTAAAGAAAACTGTTTTGCGGATAGGAAGTAATAGGAACTAAGTAAGGACAAGGAGGTAAAATGCTAAGTGTAGGGAAAAGTGTAGTAGTGAATGTGGGGCGAAGTAATGACCGAGTCACGACCCAGCAGCTAGTGGAAAGCGGCGAGTACTACCGCGCACGTGGCCCAGAGCACTCCTGTTGCTAGTATGTACTAAGCTTTATAGTGGTTACAACAAAAGAGAACAATTGCTGGCTGGTTCGTTGTCTTTGAATAGGTTTCTCGTAAGTGTTCTTTATTCGAATTTGTCTATGAGGTGTTCTTAATTCAATTAGCAATGCGGGTTAGAGAGCGTTGTATGCAGTCAGCATTAGTAATAACTCAATATGCTTATTTCGGATTCAAGCATTGAAAATATTTATAGCAGCTAGACATAACTTAAAGCTCCATAAAAGGAAATTGACACAAACAAAGGCTATATTGAGGTATTACTTTATGTAACGTATTCTGAAACAGGTTTATAATTAACTAACGTCTCTACCATACATACCTACATACCTTAAGTAAACTATACCTTTGCACAAATGCATTTATCAACATTAGCATTATCGTTAAAGGGAATTACCATAAGGAAATAATCGACAAACCATAATCAAAGTAACATGTTTATGTATCTTATTCTTTATTGTACACCAAGACATTACATTTAAACAAATTGATAAAAAAAAATCATGTATAAAGGCAAACTTAACTCCAGATGGAGTTTTCTTCCAGCAAACCTTTGAGTGATAGAGATCATAATAGAGGGGAGTAAGGAGTATTGTACACTAGATTACTACTATATAGTATAGTAAGATAAAACTAGTTACATAATAATACATAAATTACCTATCTACGTTTATAAAGACAAATACATATATATATAATTCATTGCGTTGAAAGGAAATACTCCTTAATTTTCCTCTTGAAAACATCGCGTAGGGTGTGTGGAAGAGAGTTCCAGAGAAGACTGCAGTAACAGACTCAACACAGATAACCTCGTCCCGAGGGGTACCCGTCGGGACGAGGTACTTAAACTGTTTGCAAAGGTATTGAGGAGAAGTAGGACTGTGCAGGATATTATAGAAAAGGGATGGGATATGGATATCTCGCCGACAATTCGCAGCCACTTCAATCTGGTCCGAAATTCTGACACAAGGTCTTACTTACGGCGGCCAAAAATAAAGCGGATGCACAAGTTCCTTAGTATAAAACGGTAAGAATTTTTGGAGACGTTTAAGTCACTGAAAAAAGTAGAAGCCCTCCTGCTCACATGAGCGATATGGACCCCAATAAAGTGCGAAAAAAAGCAAAAAGTGAGAAAGTGTGGGCGTCCACATAGACACTAGTCTATACGGACGCCCAAGTTTTTCGCACTTTTATAATAATATATGGACATATAATTATAATAATATATAATTATACAATACTGGCGGGAGAGACTGGAGGTCCAACCGAATGAGCATGTATTGGCTACCAATAATGAGCGCTTGAGATTTAGTTAGATTCAGGAGGAGTCCAAAGGATTTAGTCCACTTGTTGATATTTTCTTTGGTAGCCACAGCCTCAGCGAGTTCATTCACTTTAAAATGGCGATCCAACTGCAAGTGGTCTGCATAGAGATGAAAGTTAGAAGTTAGGACCTTAATGATAGCATTTATGAAAATTGAGAAGAGAAGAGGAGAGAGGACACCACCTTGAGGAACGCCTGCAGCCAAATCACACCATTCAGAGGAATCCTCATCGGATCGAACAGACTGCCACCGACCCCGAAGATAAGATTAGAACCACTCAATTACCGGAGCAGACGCATTAAGGGAGGAAAGGATTCTCAAGAGAATATCGAAGTCAACTGAGTTAAAAGCTCTAATGAAGACCAGCAGCACCAATATGGTTAGACATTTATTATCCATAGCCAGTCTTATTACGTCAGTTAATTTGACTAGAGTTGTAACAGTGCTATGGCCAGGTCTGAAACCAGATTGGTAAGGACTCAGTAGAATAAAATAAAATAAATAAAAAGAGCCTTTATTCAGACAAAATACTTAAATTTTACGTGCACTATTATTATTTCATTTGAATAATTATTTAATATATTTAAACAATAGTATTAATATGAATTTCATTACAATATTTTCCTTAATAAATTAAATTTTTGAATTAGTTTAATTATTATCATTTTTGTCTGTTTGTCTATTATAGACATAGGCCTCCTCCAACTGCCTCCATAGACTCCTGTTTTCAGCTGTTCTGGTCCATGAGCTGCCCGCGACTGCTTTAATGTCGTCCACCCATCTCCTAAAATAAACTAACAAATAACTCAGTAGAATATAAAAGTACAAATAACAGTATAGTTGCTTCTGAACCAGAGATGCCAACTCGTCTAAGCAAAAACGCGCTGTTAGCTCTTTAAAAAAGCGCTAGAAAGCGCTAGATGGTCGCTGTCCAAAAAATCGCTGTATTCGGCGCCAAATTCCAAAAAAAAACGACCAATGAGACTAGAAATGTATACCTAAACGTATTTTTTTATTGAATCAAAATATGTCAAATAAAAGAGTTACACAGTATTTTTTCTAATAATAAATTAAAGGAATTAAATTAATTCATCATCGTCTGTTTCTACTACTGAATTATGGATGGTCTTGACATAGATAATTTATGTCTTGATTAGTTTTGGACTTGAATTTATATTTATCTGTGGATGAAATTGTCCTGAACGCGTCGTTTAGAAGTTGATGATTTGCGCAGTTACTATTTTTTTGAAGAAAATCCAAAGATTCAAAAAGCGCTAGATTTAGCGCAAGGCGCTATAACGCGCTATTGAATAAAAAAAAACGCTAAATCTGGCGCTGAAATCGCTAAGTTGGCAGCACTGTTCTGAACAATACTCTCGAGGACTTTGAAGAGGATTAGGAGGATGGATATTGGATGGAACTGGGATGCTGAGGAGGGATTAGAAATTTAGGGAAGCGATAGGACGTGAGCCATCTTCCAAGCTGAAGGAAAGGAGTTATTAAAGAGAGAAAAATTAACTATGTGAGTGTGTGTGAACTATTTCACTTTAAATAGGTAGGAACCTTTGGAGTTGAAGGCCATCGTCATATACCACCTTAGTGGAGATGGAAAGGATACATTTCTTAATGTCTAGTTCAGTAATTGGGTTGAAAGAGAAAGAAGTATTTGCTGGCAAAGTTTTTTTATTTGGCTTGCTGTACGCTTTGGTGCAAACTGTTAGTACAGCAAGCAATTGTTATGAAATAAATAAATAAAGGCAGATTAAAGAGATCGTTGAAAGTGAAAGATTTAACATGGTCATCGAGAGTAATTAGGGACTTAGAAAAGTGTGCATTAAGTGCATTAAGGTACATCATATCAGAAGAACTCTTGCTTAATCAATACCAAGAGTCTTTAAAAATTGCCATACTTGAGTTGGGCTGAAGTTGTCAATTGAGTTGTGAATGTGGTGCCTTTTCGCATTCCTACAAAGACGACTGCAGCGATTTCGCATCCTTTTATAAAGGTCCCAATAATAAAGCAAGCATCGATAAACTAGACATAAAATACAGAAGAATGGTCGATAATATCACACGTTGAACCTCTCACTCGATTAAGTTCGCATCAGCGTTAACCTCGAAAACTACGAATCTATCCACAGATACCTGCAGTATATTTCACTAAGAGCTTTGAGGGTGTCAGTGTGAAAAGTTCCTAGTTTTCCCGGCTTAAAAGAAGCTTTTTATGGATTCTATTAAAAATTGTGGGTTCTGGAAAAGTAGGGCCTTTTTACTGTTGATCTAAAGAAACGCATCAATGAATAACAGTCAGAGCTGATAATTTGAAGAATTAGGTTAATGACATATTAATAGGATTAATCGTTAACCTTAAAATTTTCCCTATTAACTCATAAATAAAAGTATACCTCTTTAAATCACGTCATTAAATACATCTCCATAATGAATAACAATCGAATAAAATTAATCTTCGCGCCTATGTCGAAACAACCCATGGCTTAAGAAGGTTCGAACAAAAATGTTTTGGTCAAGAGTTAATTGGAATAATTGGTCATTAGTGTCTGAGAGCGACGGTTCCTTGAGTTGATTAGTAATTGACCCGGTGGAGACCTTGTGCGCCTAGCTTCACGGTGCCGTCTGTTATGAATATTAGGTTATCGCTGAGTACTACGCAGTCACAGGGTTAAATGTCGGAGAGTAATAAAATGATGCTACCTCTACCTACATTGCTCCGGGACAAATGAAAATGCTAACGTGAAAATATTATAATGAGTACATAATTTAACATGCTCTCTCATTACACGGTAACGACGTGTTTGCTATTGTTTTTAACCATCAAATGTTTAAAAATAATAACGACTTCAAACTGTGAATGTTAAATTATACTAAATCAATATATTTCAGCAGTCCGTTGACGCGACAGTTGATATTAATACACGCACTGCTCCATATATTTGCTCCTGACATTGCTCGTCTGGACTACAATATTGATTGCCAATTGTGACATAATTAAATTACAAAGAACCTTTTGAACTGTAATAGTTGCGCATTCAATCATAGTCATAATCATGTCGCTCCATGCATAATTAAAAGATGCCGTGGCTACGATTGGTCACGTACAATCTCTTGAAATATTACCTTCGGTTTGCTCAATACGGTGGACATCCATTACTGACTTTTTTCCAGAAGCATTGTGTAACGCAATGACGGATGGAAGATAAACGGGGTCCGTTTGTGGTTAAACGAAGCCTGTATACTGCCCAGAAACTAGACAATAGGAGTTTGATATATCGACACATTGCAGCAGTCTTCATTTCGCACAAATGAATGAATTCTTTGTACTTACAATGGACAATGGAGCGTGCCGGAGAACCGACGGAGATGATCATAAAGCGCCTGTATTGGTGAATAGCCTCTACAGGCCTTTACCGAGAAGAAAGTCACGGTCAGTGTGTTTGTGTGCGCGATTTCTGTTTATCAAACAATTCAGTAGAAAGCGTGCCTTAAAATAACAACTCAGCAAATGTAAGCGATAACTTCATGTTATTGTCTCGAGTATTAATTGACTGATATACCTAAAGCAGATGTTACGTAAGACGGTTCTTTTAGTCACAAACCATTATTTATAATAAGGGATCTGGTACCGAACATGTGTGCGTAAATGTTAAGGAAACATATGCCCAGAATTTAGTGTGTAAGGACGCTAAATCCGGGTAGAGTCATTACTGAGCGGACGGGCTGTTAGTCCACTGATTGACCTTGTAGTCGTGCCATCCCCTCGTAATTGGGCCTTTGTAGCTGGGATACTCGGATCAATCCAATAACGTGACCGTCTCACAGAGGTGCTCATTTTATGTTCCTTTGCTCTGCGTATCTCGGGCGTCGGGCGTCGGGCGTCGGCTTCTGGACACGTTGTTATGTGTTTGATATCGTGTCGATAGCTGGCTTGGCACGAGTTTGGTGACAAAGCTGGGATTTGCTTTGGCTTTTAATATCACGTTTGCAAACTGTGAAGAAAAGTTGGACTTGGGTATATTCAACGCATTCAGGTTAGACAAGAGAGATTCTATCTGAAGTAGACAGGACACTTTTTAACCTACTTCAAAAAAAAGGAGGAGGTTATCAATTCGTCGGAATCTTTTTTTTATGTATGTTTTCCGATTACTCAAAGACGCTTGGACCGATTTGGAAAATTCTTCGTTTGTTTGAAAGGGTTTGTCTTCACAGGTGGTCCTGTGTCAGTCACCAAGTCAGGATCTGATGATGGGATCCTAGAGAAATCACACAACACATATAGCGATTTTAGTATTTTCATCAACAATGCAATCATTTGCACTCAGAAAGTATCATTTAGTGAAGTGGAATTGATGAAGAAGACCACAGATGGCCACTGGAACTCCTTAATGCTAAGTATGTCACGGGTATAAGATATTTCGAATACTTAAGTATAAATAGTTAAGATGAAGCCAATACTTATAAATAAATGGTACTGATGAAAAGGGGACCATTGAACTGATCTGAAAAACGGGAAACAATGGGTACAAAAGAGACGACTTCGGAAAATAAAGTTATTTTTCGCTTTGTAGTATTTTGTTTTGGAATTCGGTTTGGTTTTTTGTTAAAAACTTTTTTAGCTACTTTATTTTAATGTTTATATTAGGACACAGTTGTTGAATTAGGTACCTACCTACTTTTCAATTACATTGCAAAATACATAAGATTTTGTAAAAAGATAATACGTTACAAAAACATTCGTATTAAAATTCCGCAATGAATTACACCTACATGTCTATCTAATTAAACACTTGAATTATTTAGGTTTGTGTAATATATGTTACACAGTTTGCAAAGCGTTTCTCGTTTACGAAACCACGAGAACGTCTGTAATATCTTCAGATTTGATGCCACAACATCCGCGTGATTTATGCGAAGTTCCATCCATTAATCATGCGTTGTCAATTGGAAAGCGACCCATTTTCGCGCGAAGGATATTTGTTTGGTTTTCTCCCGCGATTTACTGAACACCGATGACTGAACACTTTTTATCTGAATTTTTATTATGATGAGAGTTCGCTGAGTGTGTTGACATTTATAAAAATCTATTTAGATCAAAACGTTTTACATGATGATGTGAGTTTTTGCATTATCAACATTATTCACGGCTGTTTCATTTCAGTTCATCAAACAAATCTATAGCTGAAATGAAGCGGGAATTGAAATACATTAACGTATTGGACTGAAAATGCAGAATATTCACAGTTTGCCTATAAATACGGATAATTTCGGGTGCTAATGGTGCATATTCAGCTTTATAATAGCCTTAACTCAGCAATAGTTGAAACAAATGTGCTAATAATTGCGTTGTGTATCCAGCTCTGTATTTAAAGCACAGTTTATGTAGCACCTTCTGCTAATTAATTATATAAATAAGTCACAGAAGAACAACCTTCATTTAATACTTTAGCTACATTTACCAGAATACTAAAACCTCATGCAAACTTATTTCAGCACGTAACATTAATAATTATACAGCTACAAGCCGTAAAAGCGGCAACATGTGTTGTTACTTGCACTATATCACATACGTCGTTTCATTATGAAACACATTTATTTCGTCATAACACACGTGGCAAAATGACGAAAAAAAATAAGCACTGAACAGATTTTGCTGTCTGAGATTTTTTTACAAGAGGGTGACCCAAATGTCGTGTGGTTTCTCTCTGCTGGTTTAATCTTAAATTTTGTATAAACTAAACATAGTTACCAAATCTGGTTAAGATTTATGTTAGCACGGAAACTGAATACACAGGAAATCTAAACGCAAGCTATGAAGCGTCTATTTATTACTGCTCTGTTCCCCGTCGCGTAAAGCGTAAACAATTTAGTACGTGTTTGCATCGCAAACGCAAGGCAAAGCGTTGGGGGTCATTGTCAAGTGTAGTTACGTTTGTTTAAGATCGAAACTGCACTATCGGAAGTGTCGGGTTCGGTCGGCTTACGATCAGGATTTATCACCGCGATCGGGAGCCGAGCGCTTCCCCGACTCGGTACAAGAGTGCCAGCGACCCGTGAATTTTATTGTTTCCCCTTGTACGATTCTGTACAAAGTTTTGTGTTCACACACTTCACACGTACTGCACGGGACGACTCGGTAAGCCGATATTCATTTCGTGACTATAGAACACAGCGTATAAACTACAATTTTATTTGATTTGATTTACGTGGTTCTTTGTTATTTTTGGCAGATAAGAAAAGTGCCTTGGGATCTGATTCGTCGCAGACTGTGGATTGGTTAGCAGAATTACTCGTAACTAGATTAGTTCTGTAACCATTCTGTAATTGAAGATACGCATTAAAAGCGAGGATGAAGGATATTTTTTTCAGGGTTTTATAAAACATTACAAAACACCACCTTTAAGCCAGATGTTAAAAGCAAATTATATCGACAAAATAATGATGAGGCACCTTAATAATTCAAAAGTTTTGGTCTCATAGACTACATAATCTACCTTTTCGTACCACTTGCTCAAAAAAGTGACATTCTATGCCACAAAAAGCGAACATAACAATAGTCATTTTTAATCTGTTAAAAACAGGGAAAGAAAATTGTACTGAATTTCATTCATCCTCTAGGGGGAGAATGTGATTTAAATTTGGAATACTTACCGAAATTTATTCTGAACTACATCTGTGTTTACACCATTGAGTTTGTATAATTTTTTTTGAAAAAGGAATACGCATTTATTATGCAGTTATGATTACGAAAACCGACGAGGCCGTATGAGCTTGATGCCTTTGCTTTTCCGACAAAAAATATTAGTCTAGGAATTTGCCGCGTTTTTGTTTTCTTCAAATACATAAACGTTAAGTTTATTTTACTTTTAATTGTCATTATTTTTAATAAATGCTTATCTCATATTATTATTGTGTTAATTTTTTCGCAAATGGTACGAACAGTAGAGTATTTTCCTAGGTGATAAAGCTGTCTTAGTCTTGGGTGAACTTAAATCCCTCGCTACACTCAGGACTCGTCTTAAATCCCTCGCTACGCTCGTGATTTAAGTTTTTAACACCCTCGCTACGCTCGGGAGTAAACCTCGAGTCCATCGTTACGCTCGCGATTTAAATCGTCACCCGCGACAGAAGACACTGCTTTATCCCCTTGGTTAATAATCTACTATTTCATATTTGTTATGCTAACTATTAAGTAATTTAGCATCATGAATGCATCATTATCTTCAATAGAGACACGTAATTCGTACATACCTGGTTATTATTAGCTACACGAATACAAAAGAGTCGTTGATAGCAGTTCATTGCGCGGGGCTCGCGCGACTCCGCCGCAGGGCAAATGGTGGTAATAACAATGGAGAAAGCACCATTTATTTTGCATTGCTCGGAACTAAGTGTTGCAATAGAGGATAATATTCGAATATTAGTTTTCGTATTGAACGTTTTCTCGTATTTACTTTGTATGAATGCACTTATATGCAGGAAATTGCGCTTATGTGGTTGAGTTTAAGTTGTAAGTTGCAACTATGTTTAAGGTAAGTGTGGTGGTTGAAAATGATAATAAACACTATGCTGTGATAGCTTTTAAGACTGATATAGTTAATCATTATACTATTATCATAATAACACGTAATGAGTATATATGTTAATGTCAATGACACCGTCATTAATATTATGTATGACTGTATATTTATTAAGTTATTATGGACTTAATGATATCCAATCCAATTAAAGTATCGTTTGATACATCTTGCTTGCTTTCTATGTAGAAAATAGCAGGGGAAAATGGTAGTGGAAATTATGGAGCAATGCCTGCTGAGAAAAGAAGAATTAGTAGGAATTTATCTACCAAGCCCGGTAGAAAACTTTCTAGAAATATGAGTGCTACCGGAGACTGAATCCTATACTATTAAACGAGAAATATTTGTAAGTATATATGAAACCACGTTCTCGAAAACGGCGCTAAAGATTACGATAAAATTTGCAATATTGGGGATTTTGGGGGCGCAAAATCGATCTACTCATATCTGGGCTAATTCGTTTTCTCTATTTTCATCAGAGAAGAGCTCTGTCACCCAGGTACTAAAGGTAATATGCACAGTTGCAAGTGAGTTTCATTTAAGACATCGTGCAAAGGGAGAAGCTACATCAAAGGACCTTCTGAAAATAGGGTGTCAAAGTGCAAATACATACTCGCATATGCCTACCACGAACGTTCTCACCTCCGCGAAGGGTCCCTCTTCGACTCATTCCTTCTAATGGACTACAGATTTAGAAAAGGGAATAATAGGAAATCTACGGGGATGTACTACAAACGTGATTTATTACGCTTATATGAATAATACATCGCCTGGGGATGAATATATCCATCATAGCTCATAGCTCACGTAATGTTGTTTGTGCACACGAACGAGATCGTTACTCGATAATACAAATTAGTTTCAATGATTCGACTGTCATTGCCACGTGATGTGGTATTAATCATGCTAATGGCGGAACGGGTTTTGTAACGCTCAGTTATAGGTTCTAATAATAAACCAATCGATATTGTTTAAAACTACGACATAATTGTAATAATTTTTCAGAAACTAGACATCCAAAACCAGATTGAAAGCTACCCAAGTTATGCGCGAAATAATACGATCCCAGAAGAATGTAGTAGGGAATTGCGGCCGTATGCTGCTGCAATGGGTGAAGGTTCCCGCATAATTTCAAGCAGGCCAATACCTGGCCGGGGAAGCCTGACGAAATGCGCAAGCACACACGGCCAAAGACAACTAAAGATCGGCGTGTGGTTTTAGTAAGTAAGAAAAAGTTTGACAGACCAAGCAGCCCACCCCAATGTGGAGGACATCCATGAGGATTTCCAAACGATGAAAAGGCATCTGTTCTGATTAGAATACAGAAATGCAGTCTTACTTCTAATATAATATTCTAAGCAGGTAATTAGGTTTCAAAACTAATTCTAGAATTAACTGGAACTGCAAATAATTATAGCACCGTTAAACTGTTTCAAACCGCTATATACTTAGTATGTAGGCATGTTGTCCGGGCAAACAAAAACCTAGATCTCTAAAAGGTAAAAAAAGGTACAAAGCTAATTAAAAGTAATTAAGATTTGCACCATGTGTGCGGCGTCAAATAAAAACACAACGTTCACACCGAATGCCCGCTGTTAATGAAAAATGTTTGCTATCTAGTCTGTGAGGAATGTGGAGGATTCGTTCCTGCATATTGTGAGAGAGAAAATGAATGATTAAAACTCAGTACTTGCCTTTGTCTGGCCAAATAGATAGGTATTCTGTTTGCAGCTCAACAATATATTGTTTGTAGTAACCTAGAGCATGCGTATATTGTGCTGTTTATATATAAACAAAGTAACAAGTGCCGATCAGAATAACGCAAAGTAAATGTCGATAAAATAATTGATATTCGATAATTGTCAATAATTTAACATATCAGTCGTTTAATTAAACAATGTTATAATTGATAATACAGACCATTCACTGCAATAACATGGACATGAGTGTTATGGGTGGGTTGAGTTGTTTTATCAACACAAATATCCACACTTAACGGACAAATTAATATTACAGCTGAAAATTACTTTAAAGTAATTAAGGGGTGATTACTGCATTGACTATTTGGGATTTAGAATGTGACAAACACAAGTAGTGTTTGCCAAAGTTTGGCAGGTTCTCAAGCAAAAGTAGTGTTTGAAAAATAAACTCAGGTACTTATTCCAAATTCTTAAGGCCGTCCCTGACCAAAAATCATAAGCATTCCTATTGGCCTAGCGGCACTGGTGGCGCATGAATTACAGTATTGAATACGCCCAGATTTTAGAATAAAATCTTTATAAAATCGAATATTGGCCTTTTGAAAAAAAAAACTTACAAAATGTTCGTTATCAAATTGTCTATCCATTAGTGTTAGTACAAAAAATAATTAATGAACTCTTTACGAGGAGATGCATGCTATCAATAATTATTTCTCATTTTTATGGTTTTGTTGCAAGGATATTAGTGAAACATATAAAACATTAACAAAAAGAAATTACCATTTCAGAATCAATATTATGTAGAAATTTAATGTATTTTGATTAATTGATATTTCTTTTTAAATAACGAGTGGGTAGCTCCTAAAAACTGCACGAGAAACGGCTAGCGCGGCGTTTTGATCGGGGTAGCGCCTAAATTAATAAATCGGGCGATTGCTTTCTATTTGTTGGTTTTATTCGATTCATACTTAGAAAAAGTATAAAACCGATACTAATTTAATAAATACTGCTTTAAAGTATCGACTAATATCTCTGTGTTCGATTCAGCACCATGCGCAGTTTCCCATCTCGATATTAGCCAGTGTTTCAATTATGATGCTATGCAAGTATCTGGTTATGTGCTTTAAGCGTATCACCTGAATGCGTATCGGATTATATGCCAGAGGCATTTAGCCAGGTACGCTATTTAGTTTCAATTGCGATTTAGCGAATTATGGCGGCAGGTATTAAGGTTATGGACACATTTATGTTTTATGGAGGAAAAACAGAATTATTTTAATTTAATTTCTGTAATGAGTTAAGGTTATGACTGTGTTTGTCATACAAATATGATAAGAAAGCATATAACGTAATGAATGTACGTGAGCTGTTATTTAAATAATATTTTATTGCAGTTTGCTGTACAAAGTGTTCAATTAAATAGACAATATTTTCCCACAATAAGCAAGGACACTTCGTTTATAGATATTTCGTACGTTTCGTTTTTTCCTCAATACCTTGTGATCGAGCATCCTGGCCGGTAACAAAAAAAACATTCCCTTAACCGGTTCTTCCGGAACCCGTTAATAGCATTGTTTTCGTTCTTCTTCCAGTCTGAGTTTAAAAATAGAACGTGGAACGGTCCACAAAGCGCACGTGTGTTCCAGCCATTAGTCCCCGGTATCGCTGCTGGGAATGTATTGCGCCGAGTTGCGCCCTAAATCTACCGGCAAACGATTTAATTGCTCGGTGTATGGGACTGTTCCTTATGAAATGCTTTGCTTTGCAGTTATACGAACACTTTGGGATGGTATTTTGTAGAAATACATAAGATTAGTAGCTGTGTGTCTAATTTCATTGTTATTTTTTACAGATTTGGTATAAGCCGTATCAAATCTGCCATCGAGACGAAATGCTGTTGGAGTAGAGATTACTTTCTGTTGGACCTACTTTACATCCAACTATGTTAGAGGCACCTCGAGGAAAAAGCAAATTGAGCCACTTTTATGAACAATCGCAGTATAATTCCATAATTAATCAAATTCTGCACGCTGCTAAGGCACGGCCACGGAGTTTGTATTAAAACTGCACGAACTAAAGGCGATTATTGTGGGCAGGGTACAGTTGGCCAGCGTCGTCCACTGTCCAGGCTGCTGGCTGCTATATTTGGGAATTGGACCGCGCCGCCACCAAGTTTATCAATGTGTATTGGAGCGTGGGATTGTTTTCGAACGTTGCCTCGGCCGTGGAATGCAAACTTGTGCCTTGTGCCCTACTTGATGGCCAATTACCTGCCGGTTACCATCATGGACGATGTTCTTTTTTTAAATTATTCATGGCTTTTATTTTGTTTTTTTTTGGTAGACTTTTTATTATTTCCTTTACAAACATTGTAGCTAGGTATATTAATTTGTAACTTGTTACCTAGTGGTGGTTCAATGTTTGCATGGCAGTCGAAATAGTTATCAATCATCAAATACCAATATAATCAGTAAATACCATAAAATGTGGTTCATGTGACTGCAGTGATATTTCAGTACGAGTATATCCATATTCTATACTAATATTATAAAGAGGAAAGATTTGTATTTTTGTATGTAACGAATAAAATTAAAAACTACTGGACCCATTTCAAAATTTCTTTCACCGTTGTGAAGCTACATTATCCCCGGGTAACATAGGCTACTTTTCATCCCTGTATTCCCACGGGAACGGAAACTACCCGGGTGAAACCGCGAGGCGTCCGCTAGTTAATGATAAAAACGATCAACGAACGCACAGGACCGATCAGCGTGACGAGGCTTAGGGTAGGCCTATGTCCAGCTGTGGACGTATTTCGGCTGAAATGATGATGATGATGATATTTCAAGGCAGACACCGAGTGGCTGAGTTTTGGTAGAAGTATCAAATACGTCCAGGCTAATATTCTTACCACGGGCATCCTAAACCTCTCAGCACAGTTCACGCGTGTCGAGAGAAATAAACATAAGGTTACTAAAAAAACTTATCATACCTGTTATTTTATAGACGAACACCAACATAATGATGAGAGAAGCACGAAGATTTTCTCTATACTTAGATTTTCTCAAACTACATGCAGGTAAGTTCCTACACCTATTGTGAACCGAGATCACATTTCAATTAACATATATTGAAATTATGTTTCATAAGCAGCATGTACTTAATTGGTATGTTATATCCGCTGTTAGGAAGGTACACTTTAATTACTGACATTATTATATAGGCTCGGCATAACAAAGACCAATTAATGATCACTGTATTGTTATAGTGTGTGTACCGCTTGTAGTGGTAATTAGATAGAATAATTGGTTATTAAGTTACCTAGTAAATTATTATTTCAAGGTTTTGATAGAGTATTCTCATGCTCTACCATATTACTCTAAAACTCTAAGATTCCATTCGACTCAACCTCAACTCTGCCTATCAATAAAACTTGACATTGACCTCCTCGGCTCGAGGATTTTTTTCCTGACTGACTAAGTACTGAATCGAGTAGTGTGAAGGAAGTTTTCTTTAAAAAGACTGAGTGAGATGCTTTCACAAAGATATAGCTAGCAGAATTGTTTACTACAGTTTGGTAATTCCTGGCTTTTAAGAGTTTAGCTGCTTAATGGTGCGCGACGAGACTTTTAGCCGACACCTGCGGTAATTTACTGTACCAAGAAAGAGTTAAAACAAAGTTTAACATCTTCTTTAAGTTAGTTGTAGACCAATAAGCTAAGTTCGCTTAGCTTGCATACCTATCTGAAGTACCAACTCGTATTAATAGGGTTCCGTACCCGAAGGGTCCAAACGGAGCCTAATGACTCACGTGTCCGTCTGTCTGTCCGTTGTCTGTCACAAAGGTTTTACAATCAAACGGTTAGGACTATAATCTTCAAATTGTATTAGTATAAGCATTACCAGGGACTGTCATCCAACCATCCAGATGAAATCTGTAATCTCTTTAGATTTCTTCCATTCTCTCTATGAGTTTTCCACTCTCAACAATGTGCAGCAGCAGACCTTCGACGATGCTAAGAATAGCCGTCTCGTTAGTAATCTTGTGATCAGTATTAAACAAGTATTGCTCTGAATTCGTGGTTTGTTCGTTTTGGTCCAGGACCTGATGGTATCCCGCCACTCTTCCTTAAAATAACGCTGACACTTTGAATCTTCCTCTATACATTATTTATAAAAGTGTTTGAGCCAAGGAAATTTGTCAGAAGTGTGGAAACGAGCCAATGAATCCAAATAAATCTGGCGAAAACATGAAATTGAGAAGTACCGTCCTACCGTCCCATTTCCATTCTCCCGATCTTGTCAAAGCTTTTCGAGAGGCTTGTCCACGATTAGCTTTATCCGATTATTCATTATCAGATTATTAAGTAACAGCATGGGTTGGTCAAGAAAAGATCTTCAACTACTAATTTGATTGAATAAACTGATTATTTATTCATTGATTTAGACACACGTGTACAGGTGGACTCTATTTATAGTGATTTTCGTAAAGCCTTTGACAAGGTCGATCATAAATCACTTTTAGGCAAAATAGCATTTAAAGGCATTCGTGGCGATTTGTTCCGTTGGTACATTATACTTCCTATGATACAAATAGATCGCAAAAAGTGCTAGTTACAGGTTTCCATTCCTGATCCATAACTGTTTTATCAAGGGTGCCTCAAGGCTCAATACTGGGTCGTTTGTTATTTATTATATTTATCAATGATATTGACATGTGCTTTCTTAATTTTGAATTATTACTTTACGCAGATGACCTTAAAGTTTTTAGATACACAACTATTCTCGACTTTCCTCTGCTTCAACAAGATTTCAATAGTCTTGCAGATTATTGAACTAAAAAAAACTCCTACTCAGTATATTTAAATGTTGTTGTAATAGCTCAACTAAAAAAATATATATATATCTAAATACCCATATGTAATACGTAGTGAAACTCTGGCAAGGGAGAGTTTGACCCGTGACCTTGGCATATTACTTGACGATAAATTGCACTTAGACACACATGTCAACAATACTTATCGCATGTACGTACGGCTTTGTGATGAGATCATCCACGGAGTTTAAGCACCCTAGTACATATTTATATCTCTATCGTTCACTAGTTTGGTCTCAGTTAGAATATGCGGTACCTGTGTGGATCCCTTTCTACAACTAAATATATTGAGTGTATATAGAATGCTCGAGGAGCTCGTGGCTAAATAATAACAGCCGCACGGGTCGATCTTCAAGGTTAAACAACGCTTGACGAGGTCGGTCCGTGGATGGGTGACTATTTCAACATAGCAAGTTTCCTTCGTGCCTCGGAAAGCACGTTAAGCCGTTGGTCCCGGCTGTCATTTGAAGATCTTTGACAGTCGTTACGGGTAGTCAGAAGCTTGAGATCTGACACCAGTCTTGCCAAGGGGTATCGTGTTACCCAGTTACTGGGTTGTGGAGGTCAGATAGGCAGTCGCTTCATGTAAAACACTGGTACTCAGCTGAATCCGGTAAGACTGGCAGCCGACCCCAACAACAATTGGGAAAAGGCTAGGCAGATGATGAGTGTATATAGAATGCATACAACGTAAATTTTTAAAGTATTAGTCGACTTTTAAAGCATTATCGCTGCTTAAAAGTTGGTTACTCTCTTATAGTGAGTTATTAAAAAAACAGGCCAAGTGCGAGTCGAACTCGCGCACGAAGGGTTCCGTACCATTATTGCAAAAAATAAAATAGTAAAAGTTGTTTAGTTATTAAAATGTGGGGGGCTCCTATACAGATTTATCTAGGAGGAGCTAAAAAAAAATTACCTTCTTCATTATCGTTGTTTAGAGCTCGTTGAGTTGTTATATACTTCGTTAAATTATGGTCGTTACAATCCCGTGGAGGGTCGATCCGGTACATGCAACAGTACCGATTTCAAAAAATATAATAAAAAAAAAAACAAAAAAATGAACCGACTACCAATAGTACAAAGCAAAAATAACTTTCATTTCGAAAGTCGGTATTGCAAAATGATAAAACAAGAGGTATTAGACACCGATTTCGAAACGAAAGTAATTTTTGTACATTTTTAGTGTTTTGCTTTGGAAGTCGGTTTATTTATTTTTTATTTGTATTTTGTCAAATCGATACTGTTTCATGTTCCGGATCGATACTCCACGGGATTGTAATGACCAAAATTTAACGGAGTATTGTATTTTTTGTTTTAAAAAATTTGGTATAATTTTGTTCCGAAGATGTTTTTCTCATTGACATATTAACTTCAAACTTGGTGATAATTTTTCTTCTTTTTCAGTCGGTCCCTCATTACTGAGGATCGTGGTCACTGGACCCGTTTAAGCGGACAATCTGCCTCCATCGACTCCGGTCCAAAGTTGCCATCACCACCTGCTGGAATTTGCTTGAGGACGTTGCTTCTTTCACTTGGTCAGACCATCGAGTTGGCGACCGGCCTCGTGCTCCCTTGCCTTCGGTATTGCCAAGAACAGCCTTGAAGCCTAGTCAGCTTTTCAAGGCTGTTATCTCCTCTTCGCATTATGTGGCCAAAGTATGTCAAAATACGTTGTAAGCAAACCGTAGACAATCGGTTCTTGATATTGAGTTTTGAAAGGTTAGAATACATTTGTGTGTTTGGCTGTCCATGGGATTCGGAGCATCCGCCTTCAGCACCACATTTCGAATGCGTCTATCCTCTGTCTTTCTCTTGCTCGGTTGTCGTGATAATGTTTAATATAACGTATATTTTACTAAAAATATTTTAGTCAATCAGATTTTTCTTTAAAATTCCCTTATTTTTCCTTTTTTAACAAACTTGATTTTGCGGTTTGGTACGGAACCCTAAATGTCCGAAGTCCGACACGCAACTGACCGGTTTTTTCATAGTTTGTGGTCTTCTCATAAAAATGAAAAAAATACCTCATCCACGCGAGCTTAGCTGAACTAACACCGCTTAGCTCATGGCTATAAAAAAAATACTGAAAAATGTATTCAAGTCCAATACCTACATGTTGTGGGAAAAAATGCCAAAATATTGTCTGGCTAAAACCAGTTGATAAAATTACGTAGGCAGTAATACTGTTATGTTACGCTACGATACTTGGCCGCCTCGCCCCGAGGTGACTACACCTGGGCCAGAGAGGAATTCGACCGCGGAATACTAATGCACCCTCGAGCTCGTGGTGCCTTCGGTTTTTACGCACTTAATTAGAATTGCAATAGATCGAACAGTATCAAGATGCCGTGGGCATAGTAATTAGGAAATTATACGTGCATGAAAGTCGCTCGTAGATGTGAAGGGAAGGAAATTGATGTTTAGTCAATTAAGAATACATGAGTATTTGAATTTTTTCAACATAATTCCATTTCTAATTAATTATTTTTCAGTTGCTTAACTGACGGTGAAGCGGCACTTATGGAAAACGCAGACTGGTGATAATTTTTCAGGGTTTCGTACCTCAAAAGGAAAAAACGGAACCCTTATGGGATCACTTTGTTGTCCGTCTGTCTATCAAGACATTCAAGACCCTTTATCTCGGGAACGCGTGGAGGTATCGAGTAGAAATTATATCGTGTACTCCGGTTTGCAACCCATTGCAGCTGTGAAAAAAACAAACTTCTAGATCAACGCAATCAAGATATACAGCCGTTAATGACACATATTTTACACTCGTAAGGGAATCAAAATCTACAGCGTACTTACCGTTGACCTAGAATCATGAAATTTGCCAAGAAAGAATGTATTATAGCACAAGTAAATGAAAAAATCCGAAAACCGTAAATTTGTACCTACATCAACAAAAAAAAGATTATTAACTTATTTGCAGCATTGGTGAACCGGAACTACAGTTTTTCAACGGCAAAGTTAATTTTGTCCCCTAACTCTGTTTATCTTATCGTTTGAGCAATGTTCGGTGCCCTCATAGTTTATAAATGTTATTTAATTATTTCGGTGAATGTAGGTGTTTGTACTGAACCCTCAGTGCGCGAGTCCGACACGCACTTGGCCAGTTTTTTTCTTTTTGATGCTTCTGAGACGCTCTAAAGTGCCCATATAATTATTTTTATGTAGAAGTAAGTTGTGTAATTAGTTTAGAGTATATATATATATATATATATTTTTTTACTACCTCACGTTAGGCAGGTGAAAACTGATGTGCTGATAAAGGGCGAAGAATTGAATCCTGAAAATAGCACAGTATTCTTAGGTTTAACTTTGGATGCTAAGCTTCAGTGGGGCCCACATATAGATAAATTGTCAAAGAAGCTAAGCTCCGCAGCATATGCTGTTAGAAAAATTCGTAATTTAACGGACATAGAGACAGCCCGTTTAGTACACTTTAGCTATTTTCATAGTGTAATGTCGTACGGTATTCTGTTGTGGGGAAATGCCGCGCACATCCAGACTATCTTTGTTTTGCAGAGAAGAGCTGTTCGATCAATTTATAAATTAAGCCCGAGACACTCTCTCAGAGAGAAATTTAAGGAGATTAATGTAATGACTGTGCCCTCTCAGTATATTTATGAAAATCTTTTATATGCCCATAAAAATATAAAATTGTTTAAAAAATACAGTGATATCCATAATATAAATACTAGGAACAAACACAAATTTGTAATACCTACAACAAGGCTCAAGAAAATAGGTGGCTCGTTTAGATGTCAATGTGTGCGCTTTTATAATATGCTTCCAAGCCACGTACAAAATCTAAGTCTTAATAAATTTAAATCATTCATTAAACGTAAGTTGTGCCAAAAAGCGTTTTATAGCATTAAAGATTACGTTGAGGATAAAACGGCTTGGGAGTGAGCTGCTCCAATTAATTTAGTTTTTTTTGTTTTAATATTTTGCACCATGAATTTTGTTATTTTTTAAATTTTTAAATTTATTTTTTATTTGTTTTCTTGCAATGACAAGAATATTTACTTTTTAAAGTATTATATTATTTTATTTTAATTATTGTGAATGTGAAGACTATGTGGATCATTATTTTGGTTTTTTAATTTATCTTAGTTTTTAATCATGGTCTGGAAGTTTGAGTAGTTTATGCGGCCTACCCGAATGTCCTATCTTTGGTATTGTTCGTCGAATCGTTGAGCTCCTTAAATTCTGAGTTGAGCTGCTCGGTTATTGACAAATGCGTGCACTGACTGGACAGGTCCACTCAATCTGGCTGGTTCTTTCCTCAAAAGACCATTTCAGACATCAGTCTACATGGTCTTCACATGATCGAACCAAGATTTTGTCAGGACTTTTAAAGAGACTGTGACCTCTGAGTTTGTTTCGGCCTTTCTTCTCAGAGTAGTCAGTTATGAAACGCCGACCTCATCTAGTTTAAAAAAAAAAATGTTAGACATGTAAAAGCGTTTGTACAAACCAACTTACAGAAATAAAATCATTTATCATTTATTGTTTGTAAATGCCGGGAGGGGACGCCCTAGAAAGACATACATAGACCTTATAGGTGATGTTCTTCAGAAAGGCCAAGTGCGCAGTACCCATGACCGGCGTGTGTGTATGACTAGATGTATGAATGTGTGTAAAGCAAAAGAAGTATGTAAGGATCGTAGCAGGTGGCGTTCTGTAGTTTCTGCCTACCCCCATGGGAAAAAGGCGTGAGTTTATGTATGTACGTATATCTATTATAAGTGGTTATTATTAACGTTTATGGTAACTCCATATCAGTAAGTATTGTTCAATTGCACATATGTATTTCAGTGCACATTATCATAATATTATATGTTGCCGTATCTAAATAATACGTCCGCATGCCCGGCGGGTTAAATAAACACACAATTATTCAAATTAACACAATAGATGGACAGTTAATGATTAATATTACGTTAATAAACAGCTCTATTTGCGCCATCCATTGCCGTACTAGTGCACTAGTCGACGCGCGTTTGTTTTATCGTAGTATTTACCTTCACGTTCAGTTAGTCCGGCGCTGAAAATAAAAGGATGCAGAATTTGTCGAGTCGCGCTCATAAATATCCGGAAGCGACAGCCGGGTCCGCCATTTTCCTGTTGACAAAATCACACCCACAATACATTCAAACTTGTCTAAAGTTTCCATTGTTTATTGGTCTCCCGCAGATTGTAAGTGGAGATCTATCTGCAGGCTTTTAATTCAATTAGATATCTACCTACATTTTCTATTTGTGCTAATGGAAGTGACTGTGCCTTTTCAGGTTAAAGTAATGGGGCGTGAGAAGGAGCTTGTGGCAATTGTGAAGAGTTCTATTATATGATCGCTGTCACGATAGGTATATTGAACGATTTCTACGATGTCGTGGTTTCTCGTCTCGAGAATTGATAGCGTCCATTGAAGTGTCGGGACATCGAGAGCGTCTTGAAAAGAAAATAATCTTGATGAAACGTCTCGCCATAAAAAGAGAACGTCTCCGTTGTCGACGCCTCGCGCTTTCGTAGAAATAAACCGGGACACGCCACGACAAAGCTGAAAACTTTATTTTCATACTAAGCCTCGGAACCGTTATTGTCTTTGTTAATAACCTCACTTGAGTATCCCCCTCGGAACATTCTCGCTAATGACTTTTCTTTTGATAGAATTAAATTATTTCCAAGAAAAATATTTTCGTATTTCTGTTTGTCAGACGTTTCTGTAAATGTATGCAAACATGAGTGATTGGCTTATGTGAAATGGGATAGGAGTCAATTTTGTTATTCATTCCTCAAATGTGTATTATTGGAATATTGATATGCCAATGTAAATAAACATTATTTAAATAAAATATTTACATATTCTAATGGCTTTGGAGTTTACGGATGTAATATAGTTACAGAAATATTTCACAGAGGTTTAATGAAATACGACGATGAAGTTTTTGCTGGATTTATGAATGTAGATGGTACTTAGTAGTAATGATATTTGCTTGAGTATTCCAAAGTGATTCAGTAATGAAGCATGATAACATTATGGTAAATTGTAAAATGGAAATGTTTTCCTGCATTTGTAAATTTTCTCATTACAGTAGAGCCGAAACTAATGACATTGCTGCCGTTTGCGGCTCCGCCTGCGTTTTATTAGTTACAATATATGTATTACTAGCCAACGCCTCACGGTTTCACCCGCGTAGTTCCCGTTCCCGTGGAAATACAGGGATTAATAGTAGCCTATGTCACCCGGGAATAGTGTAGCTTCCCAACGGGTACAGAATTTTTGAAATCGCTCCAATAGTGTTTAATTTTATTCGTTACATACAAAAATACAAATCTTTCCTCTTTATAATATTAAGTATAGATTATAAATATAATGTTATTCTTATGTATAAAGCTGTAGATTTTCATTCAGTATTTACTTTATGCCTGAAAGGGTAACAAACATCTATCCTCACAAAAATACATTTGACATATTAAGAGCGGACTCTAGTCAACAGGAATTTGAAAAATAGGTATTTGAAGAAACTATTGCCGTCGCGTCACCTCCAACCTCACCCCGTAAAGTGCGAAAGGGACAACTGCAGCTCAGGCTGATTTTACCTACAACAACTTTGACTAAAAGACGTTTCGTATTCTGCTGTTTTCTTCATGAAAACTGGTCTGATCTAAAAAATTCTTATATCAACATTTAGAGGAAAAGTATATCTATGCTCCTATCATTTCCTTTTTTGTTAAAAACTTATAAATTTTGACTGAAAGTCTTCTGAACATGGCGGTAAAAACGGGCATTTTTTTCGGATTTTTGGATTGTCATATTTCTTTTTACCCGACTGCCGAAGGAGGGTAATGTGTTTATCAGTCTATGTATGTATGTAAGTATGTATGTATGTATGCATGTATGTATGTTTGTTCCTATATGGCGTTCCAGAGACCAAATGCGTTGGCCGATTTTGATGATTCATACGTCATTCGATGCGTCTTAACCCTGCGAGTGTCATAGCCTACATTAAAATTGGATAATAGAAAAATGGTGGATTTTGGGTGCCATATTGTGAGGGCCCAAATTTTTTTTTTCTTCCACGCCTATCGTGTGAGGTATCAAAATAAAGGGTTTTAAGAGGTGATTTCAAAAATATATAACACTTATATGTTTAAATGTATCTAATTCGAAAATATCTAACTAAAAAATAAAAAAACTTAATTCAAAAAATCAAAAAACCCGACTGCTTCAAAAGCGAACTAAAAAGTCGTAAACAAGGAAAAAATCATGCTGTGCAGGCGGAGGATACACCAGATTTCGGTCAGCCAGCCCGCGAATATGTATCCTCCGACTGCACAGCATGATTTTTTCCTTGTTTACGACTTTGTAGTTCGCTTTTGAAGCTGTCGGGTTTTTTGATTTTTTGAATTAAGTTTTTTTTTGTGATTATGTTTTGGAAAAAAGGAAATGATACAGGCACGTATTAATTAGACCTAGATTTTATGGAAAAAAATCATTGCTCTAGAGGCATTATCCACGAAGAAAACAGCAGAATGTTTTTGTATGGAGAAAGTCTCACTACAGTCCCCTCTTAATAGTATAGAATATGATTAGAATTATCATGAAAATGCAAATATCTGGCCAGATAGGATACGTCACAAGGCAGGAAGTCTTACAAACTGTTCTCGTTAGTTCATACATAGACGAGACGAGCTATTTGTTCCCAACTCGCGATAAAGTTCTGCCGAAAGTTTCGCGATATTCATCTTTAACTCGCCGGATAAGTTTCGGAGGAACTTCATAGATCATGAGATACGTTTAGCGACTTTCTTATTGTTATTCTTGAATTAAGACGTTATGCGTGTTTTGTCAATGTTACGGAGTTGTAATGTGTAAGTTTGTGTTTCTGGTTTTTAGGATGAAAACCACAGGGTAAAAACGGCAGGCTTATTATGTATCTTTTGCAAGAGCAAAACAATAGCGATCAAGCGGTTTTTGTCATAAAAGTCGGAATTACCTATTCGCTCGCTGTTTGTCAAATGTACTTATTAAAAAAAAAAAACCGCCCACAACTCTAAAACTTCTGTATGGAAGAGCAATTATTGCGCAAAAATCGCTATCGTTTTGCTTTTGCAAAAGATACGTAATAAACCTGCGGGACCCTATTACTAAGACTTCCACTGTCCGTCTATATGTCTGTCTGTCACCAGGCTGTATCTTATGAACCGTGATAGCTAGACAGTTGAAATTTGCACAGATGATGTATTTCTGTTGCCGCTATAACAACAAATACTAAAATCAGAATTAAATATATATTTAAGTGGGGCTCCCATACAACGAACGTGATTTTTTTGCGATGATGGTACGGAACGCTTCGTGTGCGAGTCCGACTCACACTTGGCCGGTATTTTTTTGTAATTGTTAGTTTTTCTTTTACCCTTGTTTATAAAAATCTCGACGCTGTTTAGCGATTGATTAGCAGGTGTTTAACTCGAACTTTCTATAGATTTGAATTTAATTAATCAGTTGCTTAGCGCCCCCGAGACACGTTTGACCGTCTCGGGAACGTTTTAAACGCTTTAAAAAGCTCAGACATTTTTGACAATATTTATCTGTAGCTGAAAGAAGTGGTCTAAGCAATATTGTTAGATTTTGCACTTGCCTACAAGTCTCCATAGCCTGCCGGTCTATTCTGTAAAAACATCACTGTGAAAACTAAGGCGTGCTTGAAGAATCAATTCATCCATCTGTCGAACGCTAGTAATTGTCAGCTCTCTTCACTTACATTTTCAAAGTGAGTTTTTTACATAATCGTACTACAGTAGCCTTATTGCGTAATGCATTCGGCAAGGCAAAGGGCAAAGAGAATGCAATATCGACCAATCACATGAGAGATGGAAAACGCGCTATGTGATTGGTCGATTTAGAGATTAGTATATATAGTATGTAAGTGCAAATTCTAAAAATATTGCTTAGCTAGATCACTTCTGTCTGTTTTGCCTTGCTGAATTCAATACGCAATAAGGCTGCTGTATTGAATTTGCTGTGGAAATAGAAATTACTCTCTTTCCATTACTGCATAAATAATTAAGACCAAAAAATCTCAAATCTTTCTCAAGGATATTTCGACAAAATGAAATGCGAAATAACAAGACATTTCACAAGCAACTACATTCAAATAACAAGCCACAATCATAAACCCGGCCAGACAGGAAAAAGTAATTGCTTGGCTTACAATTATACAATAATAAATGTCCAGAGGGTGCTTATAAAGGGCCATGATGACTGGGGTCAAGTGGCTTGATTGTCAGGATTAAGTCCTGGGTGCGACTTGAGAGATATTGCTACACTTGTCTGTACTTATCATTGTGATCTTCGCGAATGTTGTCACCCTACATGATTGCTTAGGGCCTCGATGATGCTAAGAATAGAAAGAGCTATTCACATGCAAATGTGACTTTATAGGAAGAAAAACCATCAGAAATCCTGGCTCCAGCAGACAGGCGAGATGCGACAGTGCATTTTTTAACCCGCGACGGAAAAAGAGGATTTGTTAAAAGTTTGACGTGTGTACCTGTGTGTTTGTGTATCTCCTATGGCATCATAGCTCCTAAAAGGATAAACCAAAGTTGATTTCGTTTTTTTTGTTTGAAAGATGACTTTATAGACAGTGTTCTTAGCTATGTTTGATTAAAATCAGTTCAGTCGTTATAAAGTTATGGGCGTTTTACTGTTCGAATCGTGGTGTTTTCGCAAGATTACGTGTCATAATTACGAGTTTAATGTATTGTCGATTGAGGTGTTTCTACTACTAGATAAATTATGTCGGGGGTTTTTTAACTTTTTTATATTTTACTTGTCATACAAATCATTCAACGGTAGGTATATCACTGTAGAACAATTTCGTTACATCGTTGTTGCATTGTCGCTTCGCACTGTCTGAATCTTTATGAACGCAGTGACCCACTATCTGCCTAGGACTTATATATGGATTCTCGACTCCCTTTTAAAGACAGAAAGAGATAACATAACATGTAATTGATCTAAAAGCTTAGGCATACGGCTTATCGATTTGGGTCGGACGCTTTGGTGGTGTTTAAAAATTTAGCGGCTCCGAAGTTTGTCTCCCAGGCCGGTTCTCCGTCGTAACGTCTGTAAATTGTTACTGAGAGAGACAAGCTGTGTCATTCATTGGCCCAGCACTTCTAGTTTAGGAGTCTTGGGGGACTATGACTCTAAGGATTAATATTTTAGTAACGTATACTTTATAGACCATGGGGAGGTAAAATGACATCTGTCTCTCTTTCTTGCTGAAAAAAAAAATAGATATGAAAATTTCATATTTTTCTTGAAAAGTACTGTTGAGATTTTATTTAAACTAATATTATTGAATGACAAATTTGTTTGTTGGTTTAGATGTAATATTTGCAAAAGGTAATCTATGAAGACTTCAATCGAGACTTGGGCTGTACTGCAGTCTCTCCATCGGTTCCAAATCGAATACCGGTACATCGAGGTGTTGTTTGTACAAAAACGCCACCATGTCAGTCCGACTTCAGGATAAGGCCTCGGAACCTATCCTTCTGCAGCGAGGTATGAGACAGGGATACGTCATATCTCCGAAACTGTTCACCGCTGCACTGGAGGATGTCTTCAAGGTTCTGGACTGGAGAGGGCTAGGCATCAACGTCAATGGCAAGTACATCACTCACCTTCGGTTTGCCGACGATATAGTGGTCATGGCTGAGACCATGGAGGACCTCAGTATAATGCTCGATGACCTCAGTAGAGCTTCCGAAAGAGTGGGTCTTAAAATGAACATGAAAGAAAAGACGACTTAATAAAAATGGTTACTTGTTTATCGAACTCTATTGATTGTAATATAGTGACAAGGGATATCACAGACATATATCGAGTACAGAATAAACGGCCGAACACTAAAAACAGTACAATTATACTGGAAATGGGCTCAACACTTCTTAAAACGGAATTCCTTAAGAAAACGAAAGCATTCAACAGGAAAAACAAAGAAAAAATCTGCGCGAAACATTTAGGTTTTAAATCAGAAGAAAATACCCCAATTTATGTGTCAGAACAATTGACCGCAATGGGTTCAAGACTGTATTTCCTAGCTAGAGATCTTACAAAAACCAGAGAGTACAAGTTTTGCTGGACTGCTTACGGCAAAGTTTACGTCAAGAAAGACGAAAACTCGCCTACTATAATTATAAAAAGCGAATCGCAGGTTCACCACCTAATGCATCAGAAATGACTGGATAATGTTTTCTTTGTCTTACTGCGGTGGTTACGTTTGACTGTTTGTGTCTACTTGCAGTTAAAAAACCTAAGAAGCTGTAAAGAACTCATAAATTGCTTTGTTTAATTATGTTTAGTTATGTTAATAAACTGCGCTCTTCCACACATGTAACTCACACATACATAAATTCAATCTTTAATTGTAAAATAAGTATCATTACTCCTCCCTACACTCACACTATATACACAATAACCTTTCACATCACTCACACACCCAGTCGCAATTTAGTTATGTACATATACCTTTCCAACAATTTTAATTATGGATAACACCCTCCAAACATTGAATAATATTGATGATACAGAGATTGCCCAAGCTTATGAATGTTCACCTCAAGAAGTCGGCAAATTATTAAGAGTGAAACCAACAGATATCACAATTGTGTCTCAAAATATAAGAAGTATTTATTCCAACTTCAATGACCTTCAACTTAACTTAGCAAATTTAGAAATTAAAATTGACGTAATAATACTAAGCGAGTGCAGATTAAACCCTAACAAATTAATACCACAACTACACATCCTACCAAACGACAAACCATTTAAATAAAGCAGACGGAGTGGTCACGTACATTAAAAATACACACAGCGCTATAGTAAATGAAGTGATACTTTCACATGCATCCTGTTTACAAATTAGCATCAACCCTGACTTAATTATTTTGGCAATCTACCGATCGCCCTCTACTTCAAATACCGATGAATTTATTTTCTCCCTTAATCAACACATTACTACAATTAAAGCCGATAAAAACATAATAATCACAGGCGACATAAATATTAATTTAGTATGTAATCAAGATGAGCAAGCTGTTGATCGTTCAAGAAGGTTAAGTTATTTAAACATGCTGTCAATGCACGGTTTGCTGCCGGGTCACACACTGCCTACCAGAGGGAAAAACTGCCTTGACCATTTTATTCTAAAGTTAAAATCATCACGCAAAACTGGAACTATAGCTATTATCAATACTACTATAACCGATCACTATATGACTTTTTTAAAACTATCTGACCAGGAATATAGACATAAGAGCACTATCACAAAAACTACGGTAAATATGGAGAACGCACTGGAATATTTAGAACAAAGTAACCTTCAAAAGCTTTTAGACCTAAATGACCCTAATATACTTACGGATTCCCTTATAAATATATTACAAACAAGCCTTATCTCCAGTTCTCTAACTAAAGTAATTCTTGGGAAACAACGGCTGCTTAAACCATGGATGACCACTGGCTTACTTCGATGCATTCGAAATAGGAATGACATGCAAAAAAGACTTAAGACAGATCAGTTTAACGAAATATTAAGAGTCACATACAGAAGATACCGTAATTATTGTAACTATATCATCAAAAAACAAAAGCAAACTTATGACAGAGAGCGATTAATCAAAGCACAGAAAAATCCTAAAAAACTATGGGCAACAATTAACACTATAACTCAACGTAAACCTAATAAAACACCTAACACGGAGCTTTTACACTTAAAACCAACTGCACAGGAGTCTGCAAATGCAGTAAATGAATATTTCTCCAGCATAGGTAATGTTCTCGCCAATGAAATCATTTCGAACACCTCTAGTACTCACGCTCTTCATCCTGGCGCGAATGACAACGCCCCTTCATCTTCATTCGTAACTCTTCCAACTGACCATATAGAGGTTTACAACACTCTAATGACCCTAAAGTCTGATAGCGCCCCAGGGTGGGATGGTGTCCCGGTTAGCTTCCTTAAGGCTTCCCATGGGCTGATTGTTCCAATTATTTCTCATTTGGCAAATTTGTGCTTTGACCATGCGACGTTTCCAACAGCTCTGAAGCTTGCTTTAATAACACCAGTGCATAAGAGTGGAGACAAGACAGACCCATCGAACTACAGACCTATATCAGTATTACCATCTATCTCCAAAATCTTAGAAAGACTAATTAACTCACGCCTAATAAATTATCTTAATAAAAACAAATTATTGTCACCCGGCGAGGAATGTCAACGGAAGATGCAGCCTTGTCTCTCGTCTCCACTGTAACCAGTAAAGTAGACAGTGGTGACAAGTGCCTCGCCGTCTTTCTTGACCTTAAAAAAGCGTTTGACACTGTCTCTGTCTCCACTCTTCTGGTCGTGTTGGAAAGCAATGGCAAAAGAGGTCAGCCGCTTGATTTATTCAGGGACTATCTATGTGGGCGGAAACAAAAAGTAAAAATTGGCGACACTGTTAGTTTAGATGAAACTACCACTTACGGCGTTGGACAAGGAAGCGTGCTTGGCCCCACTCTTTTCTTAGTTTATATAAACAGCCTCTGTAAGATGAACATAGAAGGAGCTCACATATACTCATACGCAGATGATACTGCCATAGTGTTTAGCGACACAACTTGGAACAAAGTTAAGAAATCTGCCGAGTCTGGCCTGTCTAGGATAGCATCATGGCTCAACGAAAATCTTTTGACCCTAAATATTTCTAAAACCAACTTCATTTGCTTCTCTAAATATAACATTACACAACCTTCAACGGACTTCAAAATAAAAATTCACAATTGCCAGACACCCTTAAACTCTAGCTTTGCTTGCCCTTGCATAGAAATTGAAAAAGTCCAATATACCAAATGTTAACGTCGGCGAGCTTTCACGTGGTAATTTTAGAAATGGACACTTCCCACGCTAAATTCCTTAATTGCCTGTTTTTATAACTGCACATTTTTGGGTTCTATGAATAGCGGCAATATAGATATTCTGTCGGCTTTTTTCAATGTTATAAAATGTAATTTAAAATCAATGCTTAATGTTTCGGGCTCAGCTCGACCCTAATTAAAATTTGTATGGAAGGATGGCCATATGGCGCGAAACGGCGTGAGAAAATAAGACGAACTCCGTCCCTTGTAATGTAGCTGCCTGATAGGGCCGGACACAATGTACCGTAAGCGTTGTCTCTTAGCTTTCTTGTAACTTAGAAATTAACACGTGAATATTTAAAGTAGGATTGACGTAGGTGCCATGTGAGTAAAGCTATCTACACTTGTAATGATTTAAGAACTAGAGAAAAGGTAGATAGTTAGTTGGGATTGTCTCGCAGTTTTCTTCTTTGTTACACAAATAAATGAACACGTTATGTCCACGTGTTTGACCACGTGTGTAAAATGACACATGTATGTGCCATGTGAATTTTAGAGTAGTAGTAGTAGTATAATAAAACTTGAAATATACATAAGATTTAGAGAAAAGGTAGCTAATTAGATAAGATTATGTATATTGTCATAGTTTAATACTTGGAGTAAGGAGGAATCTAGATTAAGATTTTTGTGTTGACCTTTGTACACCTTTTATATTTTTCCTATGTAGAATTAAGTATGTAGATTAAGGAAATGTATAACTTGTGTATATTTAAGTAAGATAAGTTTTATAAAATCGGCATTTCTGTGGTGCCATGCTTGAATACAGTTGCAAAGTAGGGGCGCCATTGTTCTCGCCGAGCGGTTTTTGTATAAAAGCCGGCCCGCTTGTAGGCAGAGACACAGTCGGTCTTCCACTCTACAAGGAGTAACAAGTAAGGAATAAATTGAAGATACGAATCACGATAGTATTTTCATTTCCTCAACGAGTCTCCAACCGAACCAACAATACAGTCCACTTCAGTCTGGTCCTTCGAACCGGATACAAGATCCAAGAATCCGCGGCAACCAGTCCACTTCAGTCTGGTTCTACGAGCAACGGATACAAGAAGAATCCGCTGCAACCAGTCCACTTCAGCCTGGTCCGGCGAGCTACGGTTTCAAGAACGAAGAACCCGTGGCAACCAGGCCCAATACAGTCTGGTCCATCAAGCAGCGGATACAAGAACGAAGAACCCGCTGCAACCAGAACAACCGAGCTGCAGACCAAGTACGAAGATCTGCGGCAAGAACGAAGAAAGGAACCCGGCTGTCACCGAGCTGTAGACGAAGTAAGAAGATCTGCGGTAAGAACAAAGCTGTACGGAACAGGACCGGTTTCGAACCTAACCGGTCTTGAACCTGACCAGCTTAATCCCAACCGAACCCGACCGGCTCACCGAACCGAGCCGACCGGTTTCACCCATAGTACCGAACCGAAGAGGTACTAACCCGCCGTGCTAAACCGAACGTGCTGAACGACTCAAGATGGTGTTCACAAGGAGTCAGGGAGACGCAACCGAGATGGAAGAACAGCTACGCATCCAAGAACAGGAAGCGCGACGCGTCCAAGAACAGGAGACGCGCCGCCAGGAAGCGGAGCTGATCGAACGGGAGCGAAGAAGAAGACTCTCACCAGACCCACCAGCATCACCAGTCTCGAGAACAGCGAACAACAGCGCAGCGGGGCCTTCCAGTGCACAGACGACAAACACAGCGATCCGACAGCGAATGACGTCACCGACCAGCCAATGAGGTCGCAACGGTCAACGACAAGCGTCACAACAAGGCTACGGATGGCGGAACTGGAGGCTGCAGAGAAGCTAGCAGCCATCCGGACCCAGCAACTGGCACTGGAAGAAGAGCTAGTTAAGAAGAGACTAGCAGTGGAGGTGTCAGCGATCAACGATGAAGAAAGCGTACAAGAGGAACAAGAGCCCTCTCGTCCACGCGAAGAGCCTCATCGAATGGTGGATGAATGGCTAAAGACGAATCCCCTCAACTCACGGGGGGAGGAGGGACCAAGAGAATCCAAACGGCTACGCTTCGCGTCTAGAACGAGATCACCGACCCCCACAAGAGCGAAGGACAGCATCGAGCACTTGGCAGCAACGCTAGAGAAGATGGCCCGACCTAGGCCTAGGCATACGGAGCTACCTACATTCGCCGGAGCAGCCAACGAGTGGCTGCCATTCAAGGCGGCTGTACGAGATTCGACAGACATGTACCAGGTTACAGCAGCCGAGAACGTACAAAGGCTAAGAAGCTGCCTCAAAGGAGAAGCAAGAGACGCCGTGGCCGCCCTCCTACATACGGCCACTGATCCAGGCGTCATTATGAAGACCCTTGAGCAGTGCTTCGGACGACCGGAAGTCATCATCGACCGGGCACTGGATGACCTCAAGAAGCTTCAACCTGGTACATCGGCCACAGAACTCAACAGTTTCGCTGTCAAGCTACAAAACATCATTTGCGTGCTGCAAACAATCGATCGAAGAGGTTACTTGTTCAACCCTTTTATGACCCGGGAAGTACTGGACAAGCTCAGCCCGCATCTCCGATCCCGCTGGTGTGACTACGCCTACGATCAAGAAGGGACAGCGGATCCGGAAATCGTCGTGATGTCACGGTTTCTAATGCGAGAGGCGGACCGAGCGTTACGATATACGTACGCTCCGTCTACAAGCGCCGCCGCACCGAGAAAGGAAACTCGACCCATCGTGACACTTAAGAAGAAGGCGAGCGTGTTCACTACAACCGAAGGAAGGGAAGAAGAAAAGGACAAGTGCCCCAAGTGCGAGCAAGCCCACGTGTTGACGCGGTGTCCGCGGTACAAGGCGCTTACGGTAGAGCAGCGATGGAGCTTCCTGAAATCCAATAGGATTTGCTTCAAATGCGCCCAGAAGCAACACAGGCGCATAAGCTGGAAGGCGCAGCTGTGCGGCGTGGATCAATGTCGCCGCCCGCATCATGCGACGCTCCATCAAGCGGTACGCGAAGCGCAGACCGAAGACGCGGGGAAGGCTGAACTACCGAAGGAGGAAGCGGTCCTGTCCGTGGCTACCCGACCTGCTACTGGGCCACGGGCTGTCTTGCTCAAGATGTGCCCTGTCATCGTGTCCGGACCACGGGGGGAGGTCAAGACCTACGCGCTCCTAGACGAAGGGGCCACGATCACGCTAGTGGACGAAGAACTGGCGGCGAGCATCGGGGCAGAAGGGCCATCACGGCCGCTCCACCTGAGCGGGGTCAACATGTCGCTGCGAGATATGGGCAGCCAAACAGTAAACATCAACGTGAAGGGACTGAAGAGTGACGAGAGCTACAAGGTCAGAGCGAGGACCATGAAGGATCTCCGGCTGCACCAGCAGTCAATTCCCGACACGTTGCTGGACTACGAGCACCTGAGGGACCTGACACCAGAAGAGGTGTGCTATGAACTGGCGCGCCCCGGGCTTCTAGTGGGTACAGACCACTGGGAGTACATAGTGTCCCGCGAGCTCCGAATCGGTGGCCCTAACCAACCGGCAGCATCAAGAACGCAACTAGGATGGGTGGTGCACGGAACCGCACCACGCAAGACCATCGTTAAAGAAGGGAACGTGCTGCATGTATACGAGCCCGACCGAACCACGGGTGCATGCAGCCAGGAACTCCACGACCTAGTCGAAGGCCACTTCAGGATCGACGCGCTCGGCATACAAGGCAAGCCGAGAGTCAAGGCGAGCGATCAACGGGCTGTCGACATAGTCGGGAGGACAATCAGGAAGATTGGCACCGGGTACGAGGTTGGGCTGCCATGGCGACGAGACGAGGTCACTATGCCGCCTAGCTACAATCAAGCGTTCCGCCGGCTGAAGAAAATCGAGCAGAAGATGGACGCCGACCCACAGTTCGCGGCCGAGTACTCCAAGCAGGTTAACAACCTATTGGACAAGGGGTGCGCAACGCCATGCGATGGGTCGGAGCGAGCGAGTGCCATCTGTTGGTATCTGCCACATTTCGCCGTGCAGAACCCGAACAAGCCCGGCAAACATAGGCTAGTGTTCGACGCAGCAGAGAAGAACAACGGCGTCTGCCTAAACGACGAACTGTTGGAGGGACCCGACCTACTGCTGTCGCTACCAGGAATCCTGTTTAGGTTCCGAGAAAAGGCGGTAGCGATTACAGCAGACGTGCAGGAGATGTTCCTGAGGATCAGGATAAGGCCGGAGGACCAACCAGCGCAACAGTTCCTGTGGAGAGGTGACGACCGACAAGAGCCTCCGAGGAAATACAAGATGACCAGTATGATATTCGGCGCCGCGAGCTCCCCGTACATGGCCCATTACGTACGCAACTACAACGCAGACGTACATGGGCAGGAGTACCCGCGGGCGCTGGAGGCCATCAAAGGAAGTCACTATATGGACGATTTGGTGGCCAGCTATGAAGACGCCGAAGAAGCACGGAGAGCAGTCGAGGAAACGAGGGCAGTGCACGCGCACGCAGGGTTCACGCTGCGAGGTTGGAGCTCCAGCGACGAGACGGTGCTATGCGACGGGCCCACCGCCACCTCTCCTACACAATTGGGAGGTGAGCAGCCTGACAGCAAGATCCTGGGGCTGCATTGGGACGCGGAGCGCGATGAGCTGGGGTTCAACACATCCATGAACCGAGTCCCGGCTGAAGTAAGAACGAGAACGCGCGCCCCGACTAAGCGTGAAGCCCTCAGCGCCGTGATGTCCATATACGACCCGCTTGGGTTGCTGAGCCATTACACAATACGATCGAAGATCATACTGCAGAGCTTGTGGCGCCTTCAGACGACGTGGGACGAGCAAATCCCCGAGGAAGAGAACGAGCTCTTCGCCTCCTGGCTCGCTCGCCTGCCAGAACTCGCTCAGCTGCGACTACCGCGCTGTTACGTGACGCAAAAGTATGAACGCGTCGACTTACACGTACTTTGCGACGCCAGCGAGCAAGCCTACGCAGCCGTGGCCTATTGGCGAATAAGAAACGTCGATGGGAGCCTGAACGTCGTGTTGGTGGCCGCCAAAGCTAAGGTGGCGCCTCGTCGGGCGCAAACTATACCACGCCTGGAGCTACAAACCGCAGTGATCGGGGCAAGACTCGCCGAGACGATAAGGAGGGAGCACCGCGTCGATATCGGCCAGACGACCTACTGGACCGATTCATCTACCGTGGTGCACTGGATCCATAACGACGTACGACGCTACACGCCATTCGTCGCGCATCGGCTGGGAGAGATCGCAGAGTTGACCCAGAAAGAGGAGTGGCGTTGGCTGCCTACTGCGTGTAACGTAGCGGATGACGCCACTCGACTCGTCGACACGCCCATCTGCGCCACGGATAGATGGTTTCGGGGGCCGGACTTCTTGCTCCTGCCAGAAGAGCAGTGGCCCACGCCGTCGACGGAGGAACCAGAGAACGAGGAGGTCCTTCACACAAGGAAAGAAACGGAGCGAGACAGCTGGCTACCGAACCCAGCCCGCTTCTCGAAGTATGAGGACGTGCGAGCCATGCAAGCTGGCGACGGTGGCTACGCAATTATCTGCCCACACGGGTACCTTGCGGCGAGCCACGGAACACATGGCCGATGGGAATCGTCGAGCGCACGCATCGCGGACCGGATGGCGGCATCAGAGTCGTCGAGGTGCGCACCAGGACTGGCACCTTTCGACGCTCCGTGAGCAAGCTCGTCGTCGTGTCAACGAAGGAGGCTACGCGAGCTGCGCCGGGGGGAGAACTGTTAACGTCGGCGAGCTTTCACGTGGTAATTTTAGAAATGGACACTTCCCACGCTAAATTCCTTAATTGCCTGTTTTTATAACTGCACATTTTTGGGTTCTATGAATAGCGGCAATATAGATATTCTGTCGGCTTTTTTCAATGTTATAAAATGTAATTTAAAATCAATGCTTAATGTTTCGGGCTCAGCTCGACCCTAATTAAAATTTGTATGGAAGGATGGCCATATGGCGCGAAACGGCGTGAGAAAATAAGACGAACTCCGTCCCTTGTAATGTAGCTGCCTGATAGGGCCGGACACAATGTACCGTAAGCGTTGTCTCTTAGCTTTCTTGTAACTTAGAAATTAACACGTGAATATTTAAAGTAGGATTGACGTAGGTGCCATGTGAGTAAAGCTATCTACACTTGTAATGATTTAAGAACTAGAGAAAAGGTAGATAGTTAGTTGGGATTGTCTCGCAGTTTTCTTCTTTGTTACACAAATAAATGAACACGTTATGTCCACGTGTTTGACCACGTGTGTAAAATGACACATGTATGTGCCATGTGAATTTTAGAGTAGTAGTAGTAGTATAATAAAACTTGAAATATACATAAGATTTAGAGAAAAGGTAGCTAATTAGATAAGATTATGTATATTGTCATAGTTTAATACTTGGAGTAAGGAGGAATCTAGATTAAGATTTTTGTGTTGACCTTTGTACACCTTTTATATTTTTCCTATGTAGAATTAAGTATGTAGATTAAGGATATGTATAACTTGTGTATATTTAAGTAAGATAAGTTTTATAAAATCGGCATTTCTGTGGTGCCATGCTTGAATACAGTTGCAAAGTAGGGGCGCCATTGTTCTCGCCGAGCGGTTTTTGTATAAAAGCCGGCCCGCTTGTAGGCAGAGACACAGTCGGTCTTCCACTCTACAAGGAGTAACAAGTAAGGAATAAATTGAAGATACGAATCACGATAGTATTTTCATTTCCTCAACGAGTCTCCAACCGAACCAACAATACAGTCCACTTCACCAAATATCTAGGTATAATGATCGACCAACGTTTATCTTGGCATTTGCATACTGAATTGATAATGAAAAGAATTCGGAAACTTATCTGGACATTTAAAACATTGCGTTACGTGACTACTCAAAATCTTCTGTTACAAATTTACACATCACTGGCACAGTCGGTAATAGCGTATTGTTTGCCAGTTTGGGGTGGAGCAACTAAAACTAAATACTTAGAACTAGAAAGAGCTCAGAGATCACTATTAAAAGTTATGCTATTCAAGCCCTTTAGGTTCCCAACTGAATCTCTTTATATAACTTCTGATGTTCTGACGGTTCGAAAACTTTATGTGCTCCACATTATTTTAAAAACACATAAATCTCTCACCTTCGAACCCTTGACTCGACAAAGGAGAAGGAAATACATGATACCCAGTGTTCCTGTTAAATCAACTTTTGCTAAGAGACAGTACGTCAGGCAATCTTCTCACTTATATAACTTGATAAACAATGAATTAAATGTTTACCCACTTTCGTATCGAGACTGAAAAATTGCTCTGACTGAATGGCTAAAGACAAAAACTTATGACGAGATAGAGAATATAGTCCATTTATAAGTTCGTAAATATTAAAACAATCAATTATTATTAACTGAGACTACTTTCCTCACTAATATATATCCACTGCTATTTACAGACCATATACATATTATCATTAAATACATACACTCACACTCACTCACTCACACATACACACCTTCACACTACAGCGCATCTTTAATTAATCATTACCTACTTTGTTCAAGTTTTACTTTATATTTTGATTTATATAACTTTTTCTTTTCTAATACCTACTGTAATGAAGTGTCTATTCAATAGCCTATAAAACTTGTAACTACTGGAAGAGCGGAACTTCCTAACACAAGTATATTTCTTACTTAAATGGAAATTCCCTAAAATCAAATGTAATAGTGTTCTTAAGTTATTGAAATAAGCATTTATTATTTATTATGGACAAAACCAAGGTAACGTTGAATGCCCATGTAACACCCACTCCTATCAAGGTTGGAGACTCTACACTCGAAGTTGTGGAAGATTATGTCTACCTGGGGCAAATGATCCAGTTGGGTAGGGCCAACTTCGAGAAAGAGGTTAACCGTCGAATCCGACTCGGCTGGGCAGCATTCGGGAAATTGCGCGGTGTCTTCTCGTCCAACTTACCATAGTGTCTCAAGACGAAGGTCTATGACCAGTGTGTGTTGCCAGTGATGACCTATGGCTCTAAGACGTGGTCGCTCACAATGGGCCTCATCAGAAAGCTTACAGTCACCCAAAAGGCAATGGAGAGGGCTATGCTCGGAGTATCCTAGCGTGATCGAATCAGAAATGTAGAGATCCGCAAGAGAACCAGGGTTACCGACATAGCCCGAAGAATTGCCAAACTTAAGTGGCAGTGGGCAGGGCACATTGCTCGCAGAACGGATGGCCGATGGGGCAGAAAAGTTCTGGAGTGGCGACCGCGAACCGGAAGACGTTGCGTTCTCCCACCAGGTGGACCGATGACCTGGTGAAGGTTGCGTGGATTCGCTAGATGCGGGACGCACGGGACCGGTCAATGTGGCGACACTTGGGGGAGGCCCATGTCCAGCAGTGGACGTCTTTCGGCTGATATGATGATGATGATGATGAATCTATGAAGTGATTTCATATTTGATTTATTTCAAAAAAATTACAGCATAGTTACAGACTTATTTACAACATACAGAATTAGTATCTTAGGAATAGGTCCCCTGGCTCCCAAACTTGGTATACTTGTGACTTGGGAGTCAGAGTTCCTCCATTATAAAAGTCAATATGTATGTCGCTGGTTATAGTGAAAATCAAAAAAACAAAACGCACATTTTTAATTTGTAGTACAAAAATAACAATCGTGAGAATGTGTGTGATGGTGTGTTGAGTGGGTGCGGGTGTATGTGTGTATATGTGTATGTGTGTTTGTGGAACGTCAAGTGTATGTATGAAGATGAGATGTTTGTGTTGGACTATTGATTAGGAGAGGATTCACACACATATGCGAGTATATTATTATTGCTTTTTGTTCCAGAAAAGGCACAGTACCACAGGCTACGTGAGCGAAGCCATGGGTAAAAGCAAGTGTTAAACATGACTTCGAATTTTCTATCATATTTGAAGAAATACTCGATTCATTAAACGTATATAGCTTTACGTACAAATCCCGTACTAATGTTTAATATAATCCGTTTAAACTTTCGGCAATCCCATAAGCGAGTATACCATCACCGTCACCAACACAATACCTGAATACAAAATAGATAGGAATTTAGCGGTTAACAGTATTACGTACTTGGGTACCTAGGTTATGTGTGTTGTGGTATGCATCCTTTGCGGTTGACCTATTCGGCACTGGGCCAAGCACGTACACAATTTACTTAGCCGCGGTCCCACCTACACCGTGATTTGAATACACTTTAAACTTTAAAATATGTCTACGTGTTCTGTTAAAGAATTGTACTGAGCACTTTGTGAAAAATATGTCTGCCCGGTGTAAGTAGTGAGTGCGTGGCTTACATTTCATTTTCAGTTCCATTCGTTCGAGATGATTTGAAAAAGAAAATTTTAATGTATAAATTTTTAAATACGTTTTAGATTTATTACTGGCTGTGGTAGCCCAGTGGTAACGGCGTCGACTTAAGTGTCGTAGGTCGTGGGTTCGAACCCAATCATTACTTTGTCTAAATTATTTCATCACCACTGCTCTAAAAACCGTGAACCAAAGGTATGTCCTAGAACCAAAAATTCAAAGACGTGATATCCATCAACCCGCACTGGGCCCGCGTGGTGGATCATGGCCCATACCCTCTCTTACAGAGAGGAGGCAGTGGGAACATTAAAAGGCTGATGCCAAATGATGATGACTGAAATTGATTTCATGGGAAAAAAATAATAAGAGGAGTTTCCTGAGGAGAAAAATGATAAATTTATTTAGTCCGTCAGTGAGATTATCAAATAATATTGGAAACGTATTTTTTGCTTTACCAATACCACTCAATAAAAAATTACAAAGATAAAGCGCATAGTGTAGCGCAAGGTTCAGGAGTGACGTCACTGTGTCAGTATGAAGTGTTCTAACGACGTGACGTCATACGATATTTCAACGCATTATATATCATCGTAACTTTATGTTTACGTGTCAAAGGAAAAATACGTGGCCAATATTTTTTATTAATCTACCCGACGGGAACAAACAAATTTTCAAATAACATCCCTATTCTACAAAAAAGTTATTGACCCGTTTTTTATAAGCCCGACCCCGGGCCCGGCCCAGACATCCTTACTCTCTTTACATCTCTCTCCATCTAGATCTACCAAAGACCAATCTTTGTAGAAGGAGTCCATCTTATCCCGCCATCTCGGTCTGAGCCTGTTACAATGTCGCTTCTCATCCAGGAAAGACAGATGTGGAAGTATTAATTCATTATTTAGTATTATTTGGCACCCTTGAGTGCCATGGCAGGTATCTTTAAGTTCCACGTTAAAAAATTGTTCTAACCAATCATGGCTTATCAGGTACGATTCGAACATTCAACAGAGTTTTCCGATATAAAAGCCAAACAAACTTCAGCCGATCCTTTTTACGGACCCGAAATCACAGATTAGTAAAGTTATCCTTCATAGAGTAACGTATACTTCCCTACCTTCAAGAATGATATAAAACTTAGTTCTCGATACTTGTAAGGTGTTATAAATAATACATTTCGTCGCATGTTAGTTTTCCACCCTTGCAACACTGTATGAAAGTAAAAGTGAGGAGAGTTTTAGTTTATACTTTTTGCTTTTATACGTACTGGGGAAAGTTTGAGGGGTGATGACACTCGTTATATCATAACACGCCAGCCCTTCTGCTGCTCTGAGCATTGGGGTCCCGCTAAACGATCCCTGAACCTAACCCAGTAATAATAAAATGTTATAGGGGGAATTGCCACAACCCTTATAACTATTTCCATTAAATACTCGAACTTAGCTAAATGCTAATTTATATTTTTGGATTTATACTGTGAATGTTTTTTAGTAATTTTCTTTATATAAAGTCATATTTGACACCGAAACTTAAGCACTGACATTTTTTAGATAAAGCGAAAATATAATTCTCGCAATATGAATAAATCAGAGCTCTATCGTTAAAAGGTTTCACATTTAAAAAAATATTGTTGGAGAACTTATCTCTTAAGCAAGATTGGTACATGTGAATTTAAAAAAGTCACATTGGTACTTGCCCAGATTTGAACCACCTCAAGCACGAGAGGCGAGGTCTTAGCCACTGGGCCGCCACGACATAATATCTTGGACATCACAGGCAAAACATCTTGAGGAAACCTGGACTTATATAGTATTTTGACGAGAGTTTCATGACCATTTATTTTGTGTAATTTGTTTTTATGCCAAATAAATTATTATTATAGGTAATGTAAGTATGAGATAGCCAAGTCAGAGGCCTGAGAGGTTCCCAGAGACGGCTTAATTAATTGTGATACTAGAGGTGGCCACATCTTCACACAAAAAGAAGAAGCAAGAGTGGTTTTACTTACGTAAAGTAAAACCACTCTTGTTTTAAAATATATATTCGGTATTAGATCGACCATAAATAAAATGCATATATATATGCATTTTATTTGCTCAGTGTGTCAGTATATTAAGGTTGCCCTAGTCGACGGCATGAACTATTTTGTTGGAAAACTTATTGGGTTAAAATGCATGTTATATAAACCGACAACACGTGCGAAAGAGATATATGCTGTGATGAGCAGTAAGGAATTTGTTCGCGTACGAATACATACTTTTGCACATTTGTAGAGAAATGGATGATGATTAAGGACGAAACCGAGTGTGCGAATTTTTATAAACAGACCTTTGGGAGTATGGATATCATGAAAAAAACCGACAAAATGTATCTGTTCAAAATAAAATTATTTGCAACAACATTTGCACAATTATTGTTGAACTACTAATCTATCCCTGTATGGTAACTGTTTTGCAATTTTCCTTCGTTTTATGGTATTTATTGCCGCCCAAAGATGCGTTAAAATTAGTGTTGAAATGTGGAACTTTCGACGCTCATAACTTTCAAATATGTATTATTTTTATTGTTTCATACAGATAATGATGAGCCAAATTGTTTTTTTTTTAATTTGAACTAACACCATCAAACAGTGGAGTCATCCCCAGACTACGTTTGTATGGAAGAATGATCGACTAGCGCAACCTTAACTCTAACTCGCGGAGGGTGGCAGTTAGCGATCCGAGTCGTTATAATGAGATGCAACTAGAATCAAGTATACAAGTGAATATGTAGCTTGTATGTAGAATAACCTATTAAAACTTACTAGGTAGGTTTTGCAGTTTAACTTGGTAAGTAGTTAGGTAAGTACTGTGTGTGGCAGTGAATGCAGGGAAGTAGCGACTCAAAGAAAATTACAGGTGAAATTCGAAGGCAATGTTGTAAGCTTATTTTCTTTTGTTGTTACTAAGATTAATTTTAAATTAATTATTGTGGCAATTTTACATGTATCTATACGATACCTACACAATTCCTCACAGTGTTTAAGTACAAAACAACTGGCCAAGTGCGAGTCGGACTCGCGCACGAAGGGTTTGTTGAATGGGAGCCCCACCTTAATATTTATTTTATTCTGTTTTTAGTATTATTTGTAATAGCGGCAACAGAAATACATCATCTGTGAAAACTTCAACTGTCTAGCTATCACGGTTCATGAGATACAGCCTGTTGACAGACGGACAGACAGACATACAGACAGACGGATCGTGGAGTCTTAGTAATAGGGTCCCGTTTTTACCCTTTGGGTACAGAACCCTAAAAATAAATAAGCACATTAAAAATAATATTTTTCCTTGTAAAGTTTACGAATTACAAATGGCACGACACCCAAAATTATTCCTGATTCAGCATAAACAATGAAATTCGAAGGGTTGAAATCATTTAATAAGTCAAATATTTTAGTAAAGTCAACGGATGCTGTCGGAGCATGGAGTTATGCTAACGAACTGCTATTATGTTTCACCCTCGTGTCACTGTGTGAAGGTTTCGCACTCTCGACCGAGTTACCGCGGGGGTTGTTTCAGAAAATCATGTGTTGCTTTGGGGAAAAGCTGGCAGTTGGAAAACTCGCGGCGACGGGAACAGACGCGTCGGGCTCGCGGGCGAACTACGAACAATATTCCGATACCTCCGCGCCAATGCCATCCCAGCTTATCTAGGTCGATGAACAATAATACCAGTGTGATCAATTAGAAAAAAAAAAGTAAATCGTGACGTCATCTCACAGATAGTTCATAGAGACACAGTGATCGGATAAAGTTTGATCGGATAGCGTTAATGGATAGTAATGTTTTTCTGATATTTGGAATGTCTAAAATAAGTAAGTATAAGTTTTAATTAGTAGTTACGACTCTATTAGGAAGCGAACAACTTTTATATTTTATTTGATTGACGAAAGTGGAAAACTTTTCTGATGAGATTTGTTGTTGGAAAATTTGTTAATTAAGGTTGACTGTCTTGTTTCGTTTGTTTCTGTAACAAGGTCGGTTAGTATTATAAGGTTGTTTATAAAATAATAGAGCGTTCCTATGGGAACCGTTACTTATACCTAAGGTATAATTTACTCTGATTATAATTATGTGCAGCGATACCGGTCATTATAATAATACGTACACGTAATAATAGCAATAGGTGGTTTGATATCAAGGTTTTTCAGATCTAGGTTCTCTTCTACTTTTATTTCCTATTAGGAAAAACCTTCAAGAATGGCCCATATTTACCTATTTAGTTTTAAACTTAAAATATAAAAAGCAGGACAAATAACGCATTTTTTATAAAAATCTCTGAGCTGTTTAGCAACTGATTTACAGATTCTTTATTCGAATTAATTTCGAAAATTTGAATATAGAATGTGCTATGCAAGCGACAATCCGTGTTGAGATTTTTAAAATAAGGGTGTTATTAGAAAAAAAAACGCATTTATTGAGGAGCTACATAATTTAGTTAAACAAAAACGAACAAGTACGACAAGCCATCATTAGTTATAAGTTAGTATTATATTATCTGTGGTACTGCAATAGATAAGACGACATCAAACACGTTATTGCAGCACGTGGCTGAACTATCAGCTTCTATATACTAACACGTGTTATTCGCCATGTCGAATTTTTTCCTTGTTCAAAATATGAGCGGAAAACCTAGGAAAACAACATTATATTCTTAACTAAGAATAACAGGTATGGAAAAAAATAACAGGTATGGAAATATTCTCCATACTTTTATTGATTTAAGGATAACTTTGATTATATTACTCATCATCGCATACCTACATAAAACATGTCCATGTAAAATAAATATTGTTTGCTTTCATTGTTAGGGAAAGAAATCACAATAACCACTTTTATTGAATTTTTGTCCGCCATTTCCGTTTAAGCTCCGGTAAATTTTGGTAGTATAGTGCTGCTCATGAAACCTTTTAGGTTTTAGTTGGGTTCTTAATATTTCTGTACCACTCCAGGCTTCGTTAAAGACTCGACACGGTTGGCGTAGTAGTTGAGCGATCGGATGCTGCGCTGCGTGTCGCGGGTTCGATTCCCGCCCGGTACAAATATTTGTTTCGCCTAATACAGATAGTTGTTCCTAATAAGAGTCTTGTGTATGTGAGTTAAAATGTTTGTAAACGCACCCACGATACAGGAAGAAATTCCTAGCGTGGGCGCGTTTAATAAAAACAATTCCCGTTGTTTTCGTTTCGGCCATAAACAAAAACGTCTTTTTGGCACTTTACGTTTATTTAAAAAAAAGTTAGTGATTAAAAATAAAATATTTGCTTGCCAATTAAAAATTGTGACATTCCATGCCCTTTTCCCTTCAATTTCTGAATTACGAATTTGAAGTTGAGAATATGTTAAACCCTACTTTAGTCTTTGAAAACTTGTCAAACTTTAGCATTAATTAGGGTTTGACACATTTCAACTCAAAATTCTCAAGTCGGCCATTAACAGTAAGATATACATAAACTCACGCCTTTTTCCCATGTGGGCAAGCAGAAACTACAGAACGCCACCAGCTACGATCCTTACATACTTCTTTTGCTTTGCACACATCTAATCACACACACACGCCGGTTATGGCTACTGCGCACTTGGCCTTTCTGAAGAACATCACCTTTAGGGTCTATATGTATGTCTTTCTAGGGCGTCCCTTCCCGGCGTTTCCAATCACGTCTGCCTTGTAAATACCTTTCGTTACTCGCCTTTCATTCATCCTCTCAACATGGCCAAACCATCTTAACATACTCTTTTCAATTTTAGTCAAATTAACAGTAATTTCTATGCGAAAACTTATAAAACAAAACAGTAAGTAAGTTATCCCCAGATATGACTTCTGTGCACACTAACAAACAGTGTCCAGAGATTCCAAAGCAATTAAACTGATTTACCGCGCGGATTGCTTCGCCCGCCATCGCGCCAGTCCGCCACAGTTGACAAGGAATTTTAACTTGAAAAGTGTATCAGACGGAATTGCGAGCCAAATTGCCACAACTATCTAGTCGGATGCCTCAATTAAGGAAACCCGTGTATTTTGGTAGATTTACTGGGTAATTTCACGTTTTTGGAATTAGAAGTTCTCTTTGTGGTTTAGAAGTTCTCTTTTAAAACTTGAACACCATTTCAAGTTTGGGGACGAAACGTTACCCTTCAATATCGGAGCTTTGGAATTTTTTGGAACTAGCGGACGCCTCGCGGTTTCACCCGCGTAGTTCCCGTTCCCGGGAATACAGGGATAAAAAGTAGATTATGTCACCCGGGGATAGTGTAGCTTCCCAACGGTGTAAGAATTTGACATCGGTCCAGTAGTTTTTAAGTTAATACAAAAATATAAAATACAAATCTTTCCTCTTGATAATGTTATGATATATTATATTATAATTATAATAATAGTGTAAAAGTGTAGATTTAAGTAGTTATATTCGTTACATACAAAAATATAAAATTGCAAATCTTTCCTCTTTATAATATTAGTGTAGATGTAGATATACTTTTCGAGGAGCTCGTGGCTAAATAATAACAGCCGCTTGGGTCGATCTTTAAGGTTAAGCAGCGCTTGACGAGGTTGGTCCGTGGATGGGTGACCAATTTAACATACCGAGTTTCCTCCGTGCCTCGGAAAGCACGTTAAGCCGTTGGTCCCGGCTGTCATTTGAAGATCTTTGACAGTCGTTACGAATAGTCAGACGCTTGAGATCTGACACCAGTCTAGCCAAGGGTTAACGTGTTACCCAGTTAATGGGTTGTGGAGGACAGATAGGCAGTCGCTCCATGTAAAACACTGGTACTCAGCTAAATCCGGTTAGACTGGAAGCCGACCCCAATATAGTTGGGAAAAGGCTAGGCAGATGATGATGTAGATATACTTTTCCTTTCCGCGACTAATTTCGGGTCTAACACAAATGCGGATATCCCAACACATCCAATATCGTAACAAAACAACATCAGGGCTATTTAAGTTTCCCAAACTACCTGTCCATACGTTGATTGAATACATCGATAGGTGGAACATACGAGTCCTGTATTAAACCTCACGGACAACTTTGACAACGGACGGACTCGGCTCGCAATTAGAGAGGACTCGCCCTCCCAACATTTACATTTTAATTTAAATTTCAAACTGACGAGATTCAAGATAAATTGGGCTGCGTATTTAGCGCAATAATTCGAGCTCGGTGCCGACTCGCGGTCTCCAAATTAAGGAGCAGGATAATTGTTTGCGTTATAATTAATAATTGACATTAATATTGTGAACGGGTTCGGGTAAACGCGGGATTATAAACCCGGCCTGTGCTGCCGTTAAACTTATTTAGGTGCGTAATTGAATATCGTACACGGTGGAAAGCGGCATGTTGCCGAAATATATTACTATGATTTTTAGAGTGCCGTACCCTAAGGGTAAAAACGGGACCCTATTACTAAGACTCCGCGGTCCGTCTGTCGGTCTGTCATCAGGCTGTATCTCATGAACCGTAACAGCTAGACAGTTGAAATTTTCACAGATGATGTATTTCTGTTGCCGCTATAACAACAAATACTAAAAACAGAATAAAATAATTATTTAAGTGGGGCTCCCATACAACAAACGTGATTTTTGTGCCGTTTTTTGCGATAATGGTACGGAACCCTTCGTGCGCGAGTCCGACTCACAGTTGGCCGGTTTTTCAAGTACTGCTGGACTTACGACTGGACCTTCCTCAAACGAATGCCACTCAGCGTTCAAAGTGACTGTATTTCGTAGTCACCACACATAGTCTGGTGAACAAATGAAAACGTACTTTAAAAGCCCGTCGAAAAAACCCCATTATTGTTTGAATGAAAAAGCTATTTCTCTTTGGTAAAAAAATACAACCGACTTCCAAACAAAAACACTACAAAGTGAAAAATTACTTCAATTTCGGCAGTCGGTGTACCTGTTTTCGTTTCTTCGGTTTTTGACACCAACTTCCGAAATCGAAGTTTTTTTCTCTTTGGAAGTCGGTAGTAATTTTTGTAAAAAATTTTTTTTTTTTTCACTCTTTAGTTGTGTACATAATGGACCAGTTCTACAGGGTAGCTACCTATAATGCCCAAAGTGAAGTCAAAATAGATTAACCCAATAACATGAAACTTAAACAAAAGTGGAATGAGAGTATACCAGGGTTAACTGTTCACACTTGTTTAGAGCGTACCAGTGTGATGTTATGTAATGGTAAAAACAATAAACAGACATGCGATTGCAGCTATCCCGAGTGGTTTGCAGTCATTTATTGAAGAGTTCCGATGTATATCTCCAAAGTTCTTCATTAGATCTTGATGAAGTTTAAATGGGACCACATTACAGGCACCAGCTTTCATATAAAAAAAGAATCATCGAAATCGGTTCACCCAATACAAAGTTGTGAGGTCACACACATAAAAAAAATGTATGTAGATAACCTCCTCCTTTTTGCGAAGTCGGTTAGTAACCTCCTCCTTTTTGCGGAGTTGGTTAAAAAAGATTGCTGCAATTTTGAATTTGTGACGGTATGTGTAATAACTAAAGTGAAATATTGTGATTGCTAGATTTATCATACATTAAACAGTCATCAAATTGTGGCTTCATCGGATGTCAAAGGTGTCCGCGATGATCGACATTCAATTATAAACCGCGCGACTCTTGTCGAATAAATTTTACGATAGACTGATTAATTTACTGTCATCATTTCATGTCGCAGTAACATATCTCTCTGATCCGTTTTTGAAAATATCTGACGTTATTAGATAAAAGTACCTGTCTAGCCGAAACAACAAAACTCTTGAAAAATAATCGCAATAATTCACCGATGAAAAAGGTATCACAAAATCACGAACAAACCCCGATTGCGCTTCGGCATCGACATTGATATACGAATGAAACATTCGATTCGTTAGTGGAAAAAGGAAAATAATGCAAAATGCGGAGGATTGGAGAGAATGGTTCTCATAGGCGGATAACAAAAGGAATGCAATGGGGATATCGTAGCGATACGTAGCGGCTCGGGCTCGTAGCGCGTAGCACCGGCCCGGGCCCCGAACACGCTCCAACTATTGTGTTTTGATTGCTTTCCAGCCGCCTTTTATTGATTAGGTCGTAGACCTCAACATAAGTTACAAATAATTCTAAACAATATCCTTCATTTTTAACCGACTTACCAAAAAGGAGGAGGTTCTATGTTCGACATTATGTATTTTGTTTTTTTTTTGTGTATGTTCACCGATATCTCCGTCAATTGTGGACCGATTTAAAAAATCTTTTTTTTTATGTTTCAAAATTGGTCCCATTTTAATTTGTTGAAGATCTGATGAAGAACTTCGGAGATATACAACAGAACTCTTCAATAAATTACGGCAAAACTCTCGGGATTGCTGCAATCGCATGTCTGTTTATTGTTTATACCATTTCATAACATAACATCACGACAGTACGCTCTAAAGGGGTACGCAGATCTCTCATTTCACCGGTTATGTTCAAGTTTCATGTTATTCGGGTAATCTATTCTGACGTTATAGGGACCCTACTAAACAACTTGCCTATTAGGTAGGTAAAACAAAAACGGAAAAATAACAAAATTTTTTGCAAAAAAAAAAGTTAAATCAAAAATCAAAAAACCCGACTGCTTCAAAAGCGAACTAAAAAGACGTAAACAAGGAGAAAATCATGCTGTGCAGTCGGAGGATTCGCGGGCTGGCTGACATCTGTTGATACCCCACACGATGGGTTAGGAAGAAAAAAAATTGGGGCCCCACAATATGGCATCCAAAAGCCGCCATTTTTCTATTATCCAATTTTAATGTAGCCTATGACACTCGCAGGGTTAAGACGAATCGATTGACGTATGAATCATCAAAATCGGTCTACGTGTTTGGTCTCTGGAACGCCATATAGGAACAATAATACATACATACATACTTACATACATACATAGACTGATAAACACATTACCCACCTTCGGCAGTCGGGTAAAAAATACTATGGACTTCCAAATAAAAAAAATACAAAGTGAAAAATAACTGAATTTTCGGAAGTCGGTGTCCATAACGCAAAAAAAAATGTACCTACGAAAAACACCGACTTCCAAAAATTTAGTTATTTTTCACTTTGTAGTTTTTCATTTGGAACTCGGTAGTATTTTCTTGCAAAAAAGTTTTTTGTAAGTTAAATACACACATAATTAACGTAGCGTATTTCGGCGAACAACTTCTACGGTGGTACAGATTTCATGAATTTAATTTTACTTACCTCTTGTGAAAATATTTAAATGTTAATTGCGGGAGTACCCTTTCATCTCGTTTATCCAAACTTTGTAAGGGGATTTGTTTACAATGTCCTTAATGATGCTCAGTGTTGCGATAAAAGGTTTGTATAATGACCGTTTAATTCATAATTTACATTATCTATTTCATACTGATTGCGGGTCATATTTCTTGATGAAACTTAATAATAAAAGCGTATATATCTTGAGGTTAAAGGCGACGGAAGCGGGCTCAATAAATAATTATGTGTCGCCTTTTGAAAGCGTAATAAAATATAGCTTCCATTATCAGAAGTTATTGTAATTTTTTCTTCCGTTCGCTTTATCTTATTTGCATTTTTAACCGACTTACCAAAAAGGAGGAGGTTCTATGTTCGACTTCTTGTATGTTTTTTTTTTTTTTATTTATGTTCACCGATATCTCCGTCAATTGTGGACCGATTTTGAAAATTATTTTTTTGTTTGAAAGAGTATGTTTCGAAATTGGTCCCATTTTAATTTGGTGAAGATCTGATAAAGAACTTCGGAGATATACAACAGAACTCTTCAATAAATAACGGCAAATCATTCGGAATTGCTGCAATCGCATGTCTGTTTATTGTATATACCATTTCATAACATAACATCACGCCAGTATGCACTAAAGGGGTACGCAGATCTCTCATTTCACTGGTTATTTTCAAGTTTCATGTTATTCGGGTGATATATTCTGGCGTTATAGAGAACCTTACTAAACAACTATTTTAGGTAGGTACAACTAAAAAGGGAAAAATAAAAAACTTTTTTGCAAAAAAATACTACCGACTTCCAAATAAAAAACTACAAAGTGAAAAATATTTTTTTTTTGGAAGTCGGTGTCCATATCGCAAAAAAAATGAGAAAAAGAAAGACACCGACTTCCAAAAATAAAATTATTTTTCACTTTGTAGTTTTTTATTTGGAAGTCGGTAGTATTTTTTTGCAAAAAAGTTTTTTTAACACTTAGAAGTGGAGTTAATGTTGGTAGCATATTATTATAACATTATGTTTGGGTATGAAGCGTTCTTGTATTTGTTTCAATGTTGAATGTTTGAGGATGTAGACAAGCGTAAATCATAATATTAGGTTGTTTGTAATTTAAATTTTGTAATCACAATATGTATTACATTTATGTATCAGGTTTCGATGCCTATTTTTGTACATTTTCGAAAACGTTTCGTGATATTTTATATTTAATGAAATATGTGTTTTGGATAAATTGAGGAATTCGTGGCTTAATAATAACAGCTTCACGGGTCGATCATCAAGGTTAAGCAACGCTTGACGAGGTCGGTCCGTGGATGGGTGACCATTTTCAACATACCGGGTTTCCTCCGTGCCTTGGAAAGCACGTAAAGCCGTTGGTCCCGGCTGTCATTTGAAGATCTTTGACAGTCGTTACGAGTAGTCAGAAGCTTGAGATCGCACATAAGTCTAGGCCCGGGGTACTGTGTTACCCAGTTACTGGGTTGTGGAGGTCAGATAGGCAGTCACTCCATGTAAAACACAGCTGAATCCGGTAAGACTGGAAGCCGACCCCAACATAGTTGGAAAAAGGCTAGGCAGATTGATTGATGTGTTTCGGATAAATCGGATGCCAGTAAATTATAAAATAAGTCCACAGTTTCAACCGCGCTTGGACAATTTTACAAAAAATCGGATATTAATATACAAATTATCGGTCGGACTCGGAACATAAAACGTTTGAGCGCGGCGCGTGCCTGCATAGATTCCGGTTCGTTTTGATCCCTTCTTGAATATTAAGTTTGCCCATTACGCCACTCGGTAATTCGAAAGCGTTTAGAGCGCTCCCCACAACGAATTTATTACTTAATATCACTTTGACCCGACGCCTGGCACTGATTATGAATCTACTGAGAGTAGCAAATATAATATGTAGGTATAGGACTAAATTGGAATTTTGAAATGAGTTTTATTAAAGCATTTTTTTATCAGGGCTCCCTCGACAATGTAAAAGGAGACCATTTAGACAATCTGTCGTCAGTCCTTTTTAGGGTTCCGTACCCAAAGGCTAAAAACGGGACCCTATTACTAAGACTTCACTGTCCGTCTATCTGTCTGTCTGTCTGTCACCAGGCTGTATCTCATAAACCGTGATAGCTGGACAGTTGAAATTTTCACAGATGATGTATTTCTATTCTATAACAACAAATACTAAAAACAGAATAAAATAAATATTTAAGTGGGGCTCCCATACAACAAACGTGATTTTTTGCCGTTTTTTAGCGATAATGGTATGGAACCCTTCGTGCGCGAGTCCGACTCGCACTTGGCCGGTTTTCATCACTGCAATCACCAATCAGGATTGTTAAACGGGATGATTGTCCCCTATATCCCTATATTCCAAGTCGTGTTCTCTAACTCGACACCATTTGAATCATCAAATTATCAGTTATAGCTTATAACAAGTAAAATTTCAAAATTTAAAAAACCCCCGACTCATTTATCTTGCGAAAACACTCCGATTCAAACAATAAAATGCCCATAACTTTTGAACGGCTGAACCGATTTTATTAAAACATAGTTAAGAACACTCTCGACAAAATCACCTTTCAAACAAAATAAAATAAATCTTAATCGGTTCATCCGTTTAGGCGCTATGATGCCACAGACAGATACACAGACACACAGATACACAGCAACACACGTGAAACTTATAACACCCCTTTTTTTCCGGCGGGGGTTAAAAAATAGACATAATTGATTTTGATTATTGTTATTTATTGATAAATCAACAGATTTTCCGTTGTAGGTAATGTAGGCTGAGTTGAGAGGAGGTCCTTTAAATTGACTTGGAGAACGGCGAATGACCATTTTCAGTCTGTCAACCTCTGCGGGGTCGCTCTTAAAGATATTTACTAATGTCTAGACATGTACAGTACATATTTGACACCTAATGTATTAAGGTGCCTAATTGAATGTTTATCGCTTTGATACAGCAAACACAGCTCCGATAACCCGCTGTTTACTTGTCTACGTAAATATTGCAATACGAAATGGATATAGATTGATATGTAATAAATAAAAGTACAGCGGGACAATATAGAATTCTAACGTTATTGAATCTTTAGTAAGATATTGGATATACTTTTACGGGTACGTAACTCATATACTACGTACAAAATGTAACCAAGTTTCTTTTTTTGTATTCCCGTAAAAGTTTTTGTCTCAATTTTTTGCTCTCATTGGTGGAATTTGATGAAGTCTTTACGAGGATAACGGAATGGAAGTGGAATAGTTTCTTTATTGCTTTCTCCACACATTGTCGGAATCCGAACATCTGTGGGTTTTCCAAATATTTTTAACCCCCCATGGAAAAAGAGAGGTGTTATAGTTATAAGTTTGACGTGTGTATTTGTGTATCTGTTTGTGGCATCATAGCTCCTGAATAGATGAACCGATTTTGATGTAGTTTTTGTTTGAAAAGTGACATTATCGGGAGTGTTCTTAGCTATGTTTGATGAAAATCGATTAGGCCGTTCAAAAGTTATGGGCATTTTACTGTTTGAATCGGAGTATTTTCGCAAGATCGTGTCATAATTACGTGTTTGATAGATTGTCTACTACTAGATAAATTATTTAGTGTAAAAAATTGTGAACAAAAAAAAAATTCGGGGTTTTTGGAAATGCCAAAAAAAATTACTTGTATCTCTGAATTTCAGCACGAAAGAAAGAAAGTAAGAATAGTTAATTATTCATCGCGGTTCAACACACGAGTGACATTTAGAAACACCTGTCTATTCCCCCGAGCCTGAATACATGGCGTTATTATTTAATGAACTTCCAAATGGAATGGATATTCTTGAAACCATTTGGAAAGCAATCTCGACGTGTGCGGTAGAGTAGAGCTAGCGTTTTATTTTTTATTTGTTTGAAAAATATAGCTTTAATTTAATATGAAGATTCAGTGAATATCATTTAACATATTCAAATAAGAAAATATTTTCAAATGGAACTTTATTATTTGATGTCTGACTGATATTATTATTACTAGCACTTCGCCCGCGACTTCGTTCGCTTGATCCGTATTTTATCCAACAGATGACATTTTTAAGTTTCACTTAGGTCAGTATTTATGCCAAGTTTCAAATATATCAGCCCAAAAAAAATCCACCTTTTCACATCCTTAGCGGTATAATGTGCAAAAACCAATAAATACATGAATTATTTTGATCATTAAAAAGCGTCAATCTTTAAAATCACGTGTCACACTTAAAAGCGTAGAAATTTCATACAAACTTTCAACCTCCCTTTTACCCCCTTAGGGGTGGAATTGCCAAAAATCCTTTTTTAGTGCGCACTTAAGTCACTTGAGGAACATACATGCCAAATTTCATCTTTATACGTCAAGCGGTTTTCGATATATCGTGATGAGTGAATGAGTGACCTTTCGCTTTTATAATATAGATCATCTAACAATTCTTACTGGAAGCTCTTTGCATAAGTACTTCATTATATTATAATTATGTTAAGCCGTGTTTTTTAAGCGTTTGTGTTTGGGTAATTAGTGAGCAAAGGCTACAAGAAGCAGGTAATAACGTTCGTATTATTGTTTCAAAAGATTCCATCAAAAGCATTTCCAGAAAACGCCACCTAACAAGCGCACTTAATGATCAAGGGATACCCTTTCTAGCCGGCGAAAACTCAAAAGACAAACGTATAAGCTCGAACAAAGAAATCGCTTTTACTTCGTTTTCCTTAAATATTTCCGTATATCGTGTAGGCATTACCTATGTATGGGTATGTAAACCCGTATAAATTCCTTTAACGGCGTATGAATCAAGTGTTTTTACTTTCGACGGTATGGTACGCATATGCGTGTTGGCTTGAGAAATATTTAGTAGTACTCTCCCTACGTTACCTTTATGATTTATTTAATGAAGGAGGTACTCGTTCTAGAACATTTGAACGTTGCAATCAATAAAAACGAGAGTATATGGGGTGGACGTTTGAACCCTTGTCGGTGGTAATTGATAAATGTTTAATTAACTTTTGGGGGTTGTTGGCGAGTGCCTCCTGCTAATCAGCGGTGTTGACGTGTATTGTCAGGTCCATTACACTTTAGGATTTTCGACGAAATTCATTGTGGTGTACAAACATACTCAAGTATCTATAAGAGCATTGATCATCATTGTTTGCTGACAATATGCGCAACTACTTTCCTACCCCTGAGCTTATACATCTACGTGAAATTGAAATAATTTGCGCAAGAAGGTATAGTTGTTAGTTGATTTGTATGTCCTTTATTCAATTAGTTTTCTTATTATATACTTTTTTTAAATAAATTAAAAAAAAAACATTTAAAAATAAAAAAATAGGGAACCACCGGTATCGAAAAGAATAGAATAGAAAACATTGTACCGGGAACAGGGTCCAAGCTACCGGTCAGGGCTCCTCAGAGCCTCCTAAGGTGTTGGTCGAGGCTCGTGGCTATTAAGCCATTGGCTGACACGACTATCGATCGGTACATTGATCGCTGAGACCACATCCTACATGTCGACAACCTCACGAAACAAGTCAAGATATTTGATTTGTTTATCTTTCTCGGCTTTCACGAGGTTCCCGTCATGCGGGACGGTAATGTCAACAATCATTGCACGCTTCTCGATTCAGTCCACCACCACAATATCAGGATTATTCGCTACAATAGTCATGTCAGTGATGATGGACCGATCCCAGTACAATGCGATATTGCCATTTTCGAGAACTGGCCTTTCGGGCCTGCAGTACGGCACCTCCGATGCCACAAGAGTGTAATTCAGAGCAAGTTGCTGATTGATAATCCTGGCTACAAGGTTGTGCCTATGCAAGTACTCTTCGTTAGCTAGATGAGAACAACCAGAAATAATGTGACGGATTGATTCACATGGACGGTGTCATGCCCGGCAGATGTCAACCGTGATTTATATTATAGTTTTAATCTTTAGAAATTAGTATGCAAGCAGTTCAAAATTGTTAACATGTGCTACATGGCTTTCAGTTATCAAACTGCGTCGGTTACGTCCTTTTGCTTAGCATTACCCACACACATAGGGCGATGGGTTAGTGCCGTACCCGCGTTTAGTTCACAAGAGAAAGTTTCACGATAAAAGTCTATCGCTGGCGGTAAAGTTGGCGCTTACCAGCCTGCTCGCACAAGTAATCCTCAAACGACGCCCCGGGGATCACAACTCCAAAAATAAATTATGTCGGATTTAATTGCAATTATGCCCAGCGACCGCAATGATCATCTGATAAAATCACAGCCTATAAAATACTCTACGAAAACTTTTAACAAGTTCTGTTTTCATATCGTCGCGAAAGCTTTCTTGTAATTGTTTTTTCTGCTCTACGACTCGTGAACTCGTGCGGCAACAGAATCGAGGACACGAATTCCAGCCTAGTGCCTATTATTATAGAACTAAATAATGCATATAAAAGCATTCAGTGAGATTTGTTTACCTCAAAGAGAAAACATTGAAGTGTTTTCCAATAGAATTTAATTAAACTAACAACCATTTTACAAAATAACATGACGCGATAAAAGTTTTGATAGTAACTCTGCTATTGATTTTACAAAGGCTATCACGGGCAGGAGCTTCGCGCTCCTGGATTTGATAAACTGAGGATTTATTAATGAAACAGAAAGCACGTTAATCTCTGTCCAGAGCACGGATCTGCTAAATGGGCCTTGAAATTTCAGCTTCGCGTTTTTTTACGTGGATAGAGAGAGAGCTGGCAAAATAAAGATAATAGCTTTTGTTTTAGTTATTATATACAGATTTACGAGGGCTTATACTTTAATTTCTTTAAAAGGTATCGGTGTCGCTGGCTTTTGTATTATGTAAATTTAATATTGTTTTTGTTGTTATTGATAGCAAAATTCTTCTTTGAAGAGCGTACTTTGTTTGCTCGTTATACGTAGCAATTTCTGATATTAAAATCTTGCTCATATGTTCATATTTTTTAAGTAATAAATATCAAACAATTGAACGTGGGATTAAATAGCTAAGCAATACATTCCAAGTATCGAAAAAATAACGTTATGCAAAGAGTTGTAAACCCAATTAAATGTGAACAATAACAAATATATTATGATTGCATATTCATTTTCCAGTAGGTATAACTACTTCAGTTTGGTATTTCACTTCATCAGAATTTGATTATTAAGAAATGCGTAAAATACTCGTTAATATTTTCGCTATATATTTCTCGTTTGTCGGGCATTGTCGGGTACTGTCGGGCACTTGTAGGCTACTTCACGTTGACGTCTGACATTTCAATTATCGGCAGATGTTTCAGCTGTCTGTCATGTACTACGTCAAGCGAAAGTGGCACTATCATCATAATATTCTATATCATCACGAAAGAATTGTACTTATTTTAATATTTTTTGAGTTCGTGTCATAAAAGACGCGCAATTTTAAGCATTGTTTAACTTTAAGATCTCATAATTAATCTCCGCTATATCAATCTGCCTAGCCTTTTCCCAATTATGTTGGGCTCGGCTTCCAGTCTTACCGGATTCAGCTGAGTACCAGTGTTTTACATGGAGGACTGCCTATCTGACCTCCACAACCCAGTAACTCGGGTATCTTGGCACGCCTAACAGATCTCAAGCTTCTGACTACCCTTAACGACTGTCAAAGATCTTCAAAAGACAGCCGGGAACATCGGCTTAACGTGCTTTTCGAGGCACGAAGGAAACTCGGTATGTTGAAATGATCACCCATCCACGGACCGACCTCATCAACCGTTGCTTTACCTTGATGATCGACCAGTGCGGCTGTTATTATTTAGCCACGAGGTTCTATATATATATATATACATACTATATATATCTACGCTATATACTCTGCTTTATTCAAAAGTTTTTTCTCCCTCGGTTTCTCTCCTGTGGTCGACATCGTAGGAACCGTATATGTTGCCGGTATATGAAGTCCAGTCTCTGAGACTCAGTGATAGTGTAGTTCTACAAGTGATAGACTTTTCATAATCGATTCAGTAACTGAGTACTTCAAGATATTACATTTCACAAAAAAAAAACCGGTCACGTGCGAGTCGAACTCGTGCGCCGAGGGTTCCGTACCTACCCATTATACCGCCATAATAAAATTGGCATCATTTTTATTGGTGGCTAAGTTTTAAAGATATGGGCAAATTTAGATTTTCGCGTGAACTTGTAACAAAATTTACCTTAATTTTCAACTTTTTTTATTTTTTGGAATTTTTCCTTTATTTGTGCTGTAAGATCTTACTTTTTGCAAATTTCGTGATTCTAGGTCAACGGGAACTACCATATAGGTTATTGACCCAAAACCAATAGGGTATTTCCGGTTAACCTAGAATTGTCAATTTTGGTTAAAAGCATGGTCTAAAAGCACAAGAAAAGGGAAACTTCCGAAAAATAAAATAAGTTGAAAATTAAGGTAAATATTGGTACTTACAAGTTTTCGCTAAAACCTAATTTGGTTATATCTTTTTATCGTATTGACTAAGAACCTTGATTTTTATACACCTAATAGAAACTATAGAACCGCAGTATCTGGTATAAATTTCAACTTGCTAGGTCCACCCGTTCCTGAGAAAATCAGTGAGGACAGACGGACAGACAGACAGACAAGAAAGTGATCTTATTAGGGTTCCTTTTTTTTACTTTTGAGGTACGGAACCCTAAAAATACCTCTTTATAATCTTTATGTATTATTTTGTACGTTATAAGTTACGATGCTATACTTTGCTCTTTTCAGAACAATACTGCTGTGTGTCATAATAGTTTTCATATCGATATCGTGAAGTAGCGGGGCTATTGTTATCGAAACAATAAAAATATGAATATCGATGAACGTGAAACAGCTTATAGTGGTTTGTTCATATCGAATATTAAAAATCAGCATGAGGTAGTACTAGATAAAAATCCCACGCTTATATCTCGTGGGTAGATAAGTATTATGATGCCAAATATTACATAAAACCGGCCAAGTGCGAGTCGGACTCGCGCACGAAGGTTGCCGTACCATTGTCACAAAAAACGGCAAAAATATGACGTTTGTTGTATGGGAGCCCCACTTAGATATTTATTTAATTCTGTATTTTAGTTTTTGTTGTTATAGCGGCAACAGAAAACTTCAGCTGTGAAAATTTCAACTGTTGTCACGGTACATGAGATACAGCCTGGTGACAAACAGACAGACGGACAGTGCAGTCTTAGATTACTAAGACTCCCGTTTTTATCCTTTGTGTACGGAACCCTAAAAAATAACTTCATCAACATCACGCCTCTATTCCTTTATAAAAGATTAGGCAAATGCATAAATAACTATAGTACTGTCGCCTAAATTCACCAGCTATGTCTAACTCCTATTTAAGACGTATATATTCCCCAATGTTAACGCAGTACTGGCGCCCACTCGGAGCCAGAATATCAATATTGAACCTCCTTTTTGACAGGTTTGTTTGCAAAATATTCTTTGATTTACATTATGCTATTTCAGTTATGATTAAATTCTAGCCATCAATTTTTCTGGCTAAAAATATTTTTAAACATCCAAGTCGTTTTGGAGTAAGTATCCAAAAGTAGTAGTAAAATACAGATGACTTTTCAAACATAGCTAAAAAACTTTTCGATAAAGTCACCTAACAATAAAAAAAAACTAAATCAAAATCGGTTAATCCGTCACACAGATACACATACACACAGATACATAGACACACAGCAACATAAGTCAAACTTATAAAGTTATAAGACCGCTCTTTTTCCGTCGGAGGTTAAAAATATATCACACCTCAAAATCTATTAGAATTCTATTCTAGTTTGAGATATTTGCCGCCCTACCTTTGATATATGTCACGAATTTAATTCGTATAACTATGTGGAACTATTCTCATATACAATAAGCCACTGTAACCTGTGCTCAGTCGAAAGGGGTCAATATGACCCGTTTAATTCAAAGTTCCTTAGTTTCCGTTACCGGGAACACACACCGGTATCCGTTGGCAAGTAAACTTAGATAATACCTGCTTACCTATTCCGCGTCAAGACTAATTAATAATGGAACGTTGTACAGTGTAAAAGCCTGTTTAATTAAATTTGTCTACGTCGTATGTTTGAAAGGAGGACGATTAACATCTTGAAAGCGTGCGGTGACGAACAAGGTTCGCATCAGCATAATCTGAGCTCACTTCGAAGCCAAGCGAGAGGATAGTATGCACTTTATGGATGGTTAATCGAGCGAGAAGCAATATATTTGAAAAGCGATAAAATAAAAGTGCTTAGAACCACGTAGTCATTAAATACTCGTAAGTGGGAAGTATACGAGGTTGATGTTATACGGTTAGAGGGAGATTTCTTTTTGTACTGAATCAAATATTGCAATAGAACTTTGAGCAGCACGCTTCATGGATAGCAGACATACTTTCCCCCGATTTTTAGGGTTCCGTTGTCAACAAGGAACACTTATAGTTTCGCCATGTCCGTCCGTCCGCACCTTAGCTAACATTTTTTTAGGGTACCTCCTGAACACATAAAGTGGCGATGTTGTTTTTTCTCGTTTTGCTATCCCATGGTGAGAAGTATCGTTGGAAAAACTGTTAAAAAAAATTACGGGTCTGTGAAAACCATTTTTCGATTCAGAGATCCGTTTGGGTGAAATTAAGCTTTAAAGGCTATTTTTTGTTAGAGTCAAGAGTGCTTCCCCCCAGTCAGCTAAATGGTTGCTTTTAGATATGTTAACAAAATCACGGAAGTAGTATATATAAAGAAATTAAAAGGAAATCTACTTATCACAGCTAAGTAGGCTTTACAAGTTTACGAGTAATAGTCGACCGACTTGTAAAATATACTTGGAAAAGTATTTTTTTATATATTGATGTATGGGGACAACAGTTTTCGAAAGGCGAAGTTAATTTTGTCACTTCGTTAGAGCAGAGCGTGCGTTAGTAATGTTAACTATTTATTTTTGTGAATATAGCTGTTTATACGGAACCCTCTGTGCTCGATCAGACTCGCAATTCGCCGGATTTTGCTTAATTACGAATTCTAAGTTGAGTACTTATCAAACCCTGGTTTAGCATGAAGACCTATCAAATTTTGGCAATAAGTAGTGTTTATCTTGTTCTTGGGGATTATTGGTCCATTGTACGCTGGGTGCGAGTGCGGTGCCCCTGTACAGACCATGCCCCACTTGCTGGAGTGTCCCGACTGTCCATTCACTTGCACCTTGGAGTACCTGTATAATGCATCTGACGCTGCAATAAACGCAGCTACCTACTGGACTCAAATAGTTTGATCAAATGTACCATTCAAACGGAAAAGAAGAAGATCGTGTTCTTAACCCCAAAATATCAATTGAAAAAAGCCATCAATTAAACCACTAATATAAATCCCACAAAGTCTCACAAAGATAACCAGTCACCAAAAACGTATAATTTAACGTCAACTCAAACCAGCCAGTTATAAATAGCATAGTAACAACGGTTTTGAATTTGAAGACAACACCGGTTTTACCAGAGTAGTCGGCATTGGGCCGGGTACACATCAGTCACACTAAGCCTCACTTGTGCGATACTATCAGAACAATCCCTTACTATGTGCTGACAGCCCATATGTTCAAGTAATTTGTCTTACGCAACGAACTGTCTCCCTTTTGTGTTCTATTCTTAACGGCTTTTGATGATGGTTCAATTAAAATTTCTTTAGAATTATCGGTTGTGTTCAGTTCTTTAATTAGATTTTAATGTTTTGGGTTTGATCAGAATCGATTACGCCAAACGCAGAACCATGACATGGCGTTTCAAAAGAAAAGTTGGTGAAAGAAATCTTATTGTTTAGCTTCGTAGTTCACGATTTCTGAAAATTAAACAGTCGATGCTCAGGGAATTTTATCATGGCTGTACTCTACACATTTTGAGAGTAACTAAGTCTGTTTCTCGTCTGTATAAAAGCTCACAGGCTCATAAAACAGTACATAATGCAGACAGACAGAAGGTTCCTACTCTCACGAGACATTATCGCATCATAAATTCTTTCACGACGCAGACGGAAAGAAAACGAGCCACTTTGACATGTCGTCCATTCCGCCAGTTTTATGCTGCTTATAAAACAATTCTCAAATGAAAATATAAATACGAAGTTGGGTTGAGTGGCAACTGAACCATGAAACGACTGGCACAAGATTTCTTGAGACTTCGACGAAATATTAAATTAACGTCGTTTTTCCTATTCAGTCCTGTACTGTAAGTAAACATTTGTACGTAACAGTCTCCACTTCATTTGCACGAACGGTAAGTCTCTGGAAGTGTCTCGGGGTCGAAGTTTATTTTTCTCGGTGACTGCGCCATTGCGAGCAGCCCAGGAGGCAGTGTTTTGTTTTCTGGAGCGTCCTCCGCTCGATTAGTCGTTTGCTTTTTATTCACAGACACGTGCGAAACCAGATGCTATCGATGTACTTCGACTGTTTATTTTCAGTTCCTATTGCTTTTGTCTTCGTTTGAATTTGTATTTGTAGCACTCGAAATAACACCTTCCTTCGAATGGAATTGAAAATATCTGAAAGTGCTAAACAGAAAGTTCAAAACACGTATTATTTTGAGGAAATTTATTCGGATACAGTAGTTTGAACTACTTTCTAGAAAGATTAAGCTCATTAAGTGAGTGTGAAGTCGAGGGTAGTGCACAGGAGCGTGCGAAAGGGTCCACGTCAAACAGATTGTCCACAACTTTTATTAGACAAGTTTCGCGGCGCACTCGCGTGGTAAATATAGTCTGAAAATAAATGAACAAGTATTTGTAAACTAATCATCGGGGGCTTTGTAGTGATAATGGTGATGTCAACATACTGAGTTTACTGGTTTTTTATCGTAACATCAGCTTGTACATAAATGAGTAATTCAAATCATAGGTTTGTTATTTGCTGTACAAGGGGCAGATAGAGGCTGTGTAGGGGGTGATATTCTATCATCGATAACGATTGTTAAAGGGAAAAAACTTTTGGGATTATCTGTAGCACTTGTCAATCCCATACAATATGGACTTTTTGACAAGTTCTCTAAAAGCTGTAGGTAGCAATTATTTACAGATTTCAAATAAGCAAAATGGAATCATTTAAAATACACACACAAATGACATACCAAAGTGCCCACACCAAACTTAATTTAGTAAATTGCTTTATCATTCCATCGGTCGTTCGAAACGTTTTGTCAATAATCGTTTACGTCATTAGTGACTGTGTTTTATATTCAAAACGTTTCCTCCGTCAAAGAAAATGGCCTGTGAAATACTGCCCATCGCCCCGATCGATGTGTATTCACAATGGAATCTTTTTAATATAAAAATGAGGGTATTTTAAAAATGTTTTCATATCGAAATATTCACTCGGAGATATTTAATGTATTCACCGTACATTTACATGTTGTATGTTTATATTTATCGAAGCAGACTTTTTCGTAGCACTTTCGTAGACCCTGCTACGAAAATTAGTCTTCGGACCTATTTCCTTTATTTTTATTTCTCGTTGCAATAACGTAGATGTTATTATTATATACTTTATTGTACTTAAACATACAGGACAAACATTTACAAAAACAAGTGTACAATGGGCCGTCTTATCACACTAGGCAATCTCTTACAGACAACCTTTTTTAATTAGATAGTAAACTGAGAAGATTTAATAGGTTTTACGTACGGAATTCTGGTTAACCGCCAATTGTCGAGATCAGGCGGATGCGCTACGCTGAAACCGCAAAATCAGCATACCGTAGATTTTGAAATTGGCGAAATCGGGAGAGAATGAAAATGCTGTGATGAAGAAGTTGTAAATAAAAAGTCGTAAACAAGGAAAAAATCATGCTGTGCAGTCGGAGGATACATATTCGCGGGCTGGCTGACCAAAATCTGGTGTATCCTCCGCCTGCACAGCATGATTTTTTCCTTGTTTACGACTTTTTAGTTCGCTTTTGAAGCAGTCGGGTTTTTTGATTTTTTGAAATAAGTTTTTTATTTATAACTTTTTAGTTAAGATTTTTTCGAATTAGATACATTCAAACATATAAGTGTTTTATATTTTTGATACCCCACAAGATGGGATTGGAAGAAAAAAAAAAATTGGGCACCCACAATATGGCACCCAAAATCCGCCATTTTTTTACTGTCCAATTTTAATGTAGCCTATGACACTCGCAGGGTTAAGACGCATCGATTGACGTATGAATCTTCAAAATCGGCTAACGCGTTTGGTCTCTGGAACGCCATATAGGAACAAACATACATAGATACATACATACATACTTACATACATACATACATACATAGACTGATAAACACATTACCCTCCTTCGGCAGTCGGGTAAAAAAATGTTTATGAGGGTCTCTAACACTAACATAATTACAGCTCTTAGCGTTACTTACTTCATAATCAGAGAGTTATTCACAAAGTATACGCATTGTCTGCTCAATAGAGAACAATTAGGAATCCCTTGCCACCCTCGCTGTTTCCACACCCCACACGTCGCGCGTCGGCCGGGAAAGGGACTTTTTCTTTTTATTGTCCGTTAATTGCTCTGATTGGTGCGACGGAACGAAATAAAGCCGCATTCGTGGGGATTTGTAGGCTCGGCCGCGTTCAAACGTAGCAGCCTCTAATTTAGACTTGATTGTAAAACGGCTCGAGCACTTTTGCTGTTTGTATTTTCTGTTTTATTTAGTTTTTATCTTTATCGAAATTACAGTATTCTTGAACTTGATCGAAGATCGAATGAAAGAGGAATCAAAAAGGTATTTCGTTGTAATCGAATTCAGAATTAGGTGTTTGTTTCCCGCTCCAGATTAGGTTCTAAGGATAAAACTGATCCATATGTATTGCATTCGAGTTTAGTGTAATTTATCAAGTTGATCATTCATCAAGTGACCGCAGGGGCACTAAACTAATTAACAGTATTGCTGCAGAACGAATCTTCTCACTTCACTCAGAATTAATCGTTTAGGGGGCCCTCATCGCATTGCGGGGGAGACAAGAACAACTACAAGAACTCTAATCTATTGTAGTTGAAACTGAGGAACAAAGCGCTGCGAGCCTGCGACAGTGCTCGAGAGTTATTCGGATCTAAGGCTGTTAGTTTATTGCAAGTGGCTAATGGCTGGGGTGAGTGCCTTCATCTACCTATACGTAGGTTCTCGTAATTCAGTTTCCTCCTGAGGTAATATTCATGTATGTGAGGTCTACGGCGATGAATTTATTACTAGGGTCGATGCCGAGTACATCATCTTAGAGTTATTACTCTTGAGAGAGCAGTAAACATAATGGTACAGATATCTTTGGTAAGGAAAGCAATCGTTGGGTATTAAAAGATTTATACTCGATGTGAGTTTTATCGAAAAAGCCCAGGATTATAGCGTGGCGTGTGTTGGTAGGCTTATAATACTTACCGAATAAAAAATGAGATTAGAATCCGGTATCCGAGTAACGTATCCCTCTGATACAAAATAAATATTTGTACCAATAAATGATTTATTGTGATCTGGTAAATTTTATCAGGGTAACATAATATTTTATTAAATCCGACATTGGGGCGCGGTTACACCTGGTTACCTATTTAAAATTTGGAGTAGTTAAGGCACCTCCCCGAGCAAAAGCCGTTTTTGTGCAGTTTTAAAGAGCTATCTACTATTTATTTAAAAAGAAATATCAATAAATAAAAGTACATAAAATTTCTACATAATATTGTTTCTAAAATGGTAGTATTTTTTTTTTTAAAGAGGTAAAATTATGTTTCACTAATCTCCTTCCAAAAATACCATAAAAATTAGTTATAATTATTGATAGCATGCATCTCCTCGTAGTGTTCATTTTTTTTTTTTTTTTTGTTCTAACACTAATGAAAAGACAATTTGATAACGAACATTGTGTAAGATTATTTTTTTTCAAAAGACCAATATTCGATTTTATTCTAAAATCTGGGCGAGAAAAAAAATCTTTCTTATCTTTCACTACTGTAGTTCATGCGCCACCAGTCCCGCTAGGCCAATAGGAATGCTCATATCTCAAGCTGAAGTTTTGGTCAGGGTACGGCCTTAAATACTACTTTTATGCCAAAGTTTGACAGGTTTTCAGGCTAAAGTAGAGTTTGACAAATATTCAACACTCATTTCTCAATTCTTCGCTTTGTGTTTGTGCAGTGTATAGTACAGGTGGTTTAATGATCGGTGGGTTTTCGCTTGGAATTGTGTTTAGTTCTATGATTACGCCGTTATCATTTTCAGCCTTAGTTTTTCTTATTGCTTAGTAAAATAAGATTTTCATTCAAGGGGTGGTTAGGTCCTCAAGGTTTGTAGGTTAGGCAAGGTCTATAATAAAAATTAGTAGTTTAATATACCATTGGCAAACGACCCTGGCCATAAAAGACAAAAAAGGTAGTCCTTGACTCATATTTTACAAAATGGCAACACCGCAACTGTCACCTGGGAGACTATAGCAAGAATAACGGCACTCCATGCTTTGTTTTTGTGCAGTGTACAAAACAGGTGGTTTATGGTCGGTGGGTTTGCGTTGTGGAATGTGTTTATTTCTATGATTAGAACCTTCGTAGTTATTATTTTCGGCCTTAGTTTTACTAATTGTTTTGTGAAATTTACGATTTTTCAACAAATGCATGGTTAGCCATATAATAGAAATAATAATACTAGCTTGTTCTGTCCCACTGTAGGGCAGAAGCCTTATCACATACAGAGAAGGTACGAGCATAAGGGTGCCTTTCCACCAGAGATTGCTATGCTACGTTGCTATGGATGCATTTGATATCCACTAATCATATTCATTGGTCCATATAAAATATTATTGGTTTATATATGGTGGAAAAGCATAGCTTCATAGCACATCTCTGGTGGAAAGGCACCCGTAAGGGAAGCTGACATTTTCAATTTTCAGATTCAAATTATTGCGAACTAGGTGTACAGAATTTTAAAGATGTTAAGAATAGGTAGGTTCTTGGAACTTTCTTGCCTGTTAAGCCATTGCAATTTAAGATTGGCTCGCGGAGTGACAAAAACATCGAGCATGAATGGAATAAGAGCAGAAGATGGGTGCTTACTGAGTGAAGAATGTAAGGTCTTGGAACGCTGGAAGGGATATTTTGAAAGTTTATTTAGTTGTCAGGATAGTGTGCAAGGAGTGGGTAACTGGGCAGAGGCCAGTTGTCAAGACCCAAACTCGGACGAAGAGCAAAAGAATGAAATAGGAATGGATGAGATTATAAAAGCACTGAGTGGGATGAAGATTGGTAAAGCTGCAGGGTATGACCGAGTATCTGTTGAAATGCGGAAGGGCGGTGACGGGGTGGTAGCAAGCCTGTTGTGCCGGATCTTTAATATGTGTTGGAGATACGGCCGCGTGCCGGATGACTGGTGCAAGGCTGTAATCGTACCACTATATAAGGGAAAAGGCTCACAGCAGGAGTGTAAAAACTACCGCGACATTAGTCTTTTGAGTGTTGTCGACAAATTATATGCGAAAGTTTTAATAAATAGAGTGGTAAAAGTGACGAATGAACAATTATGGGACGTGCAAGCAGGATTTAGAGAGGGAATGGGCTGTATGGATCAGATCTTCTCCTTGAGAAGCATAGCTGAAAAACATCTGGCAAAGCACAAAAAAGTCTGCTGTGCTTTCGTGGACTTGGAGAAGGCCTATGACAGTGTGTGGAGGGATGAACTGTGGTCGGCGCTATCCGGGTACGGTGTGGACCGGCGCTTGGTACGGGCACTGAAATCTCTATATAGGGATTCCAGTGCTTGTGTTAGGATTAATGGGGCGTATACGAACTGGTTTACCATCTCAAGGGGTGTTAGACAGGGCTGTGTTGCGTCACCGTAGCTGTTCAACTTGTGCATGGATAGTTGTCTGATAGGTTTGAAAGAGCATGAGTGCGGATTGAGAATGAATGAGTTGCCTGTCAAATGCCTTCTCTATGCAGATGATCAAGTTCTACTTGCATCGTCAGCAGAACAATTGCAAGACATGGTGACTGTGATGAATGAAGCTTTTAAGTTAAAAGGGATGAGTATAAATGTGAACAAGACCAAGGTAATGGTTTTTGAAAGAGAAGACGATGTATCGAAGTGTGAAGTGAAAATAAATGATAAGAGTGTGGAGCAAGTGAACGAGTTTGTATATCTGGGAAGTTTGTTCACAAGGGATGGAAAGATTGAAGAGGATGTGGAAAGGAGAGTGAATGCAGGGAATAAAGTGAATGGTGCTATACATGCAGTTGTGACCAGCAAGTCGATGTCTCCGGAAGCTCGACTCGCCGTTCACAACAGCGTGCTGGTGCCTACACTTATGTATGGCAGTGAAGGTTGGGTATGGCTAAAAAGACATGAAAGTAGGATTAATACAGTAGAAATGCGCTCCTTGCGGAATATGTGTGGTGTAACCTTAAATGATAGATTGAGGAATGAGGTAATAAGACAACGTTGTGGTTTAAAAGAAGATGTAGTGACTAAAATTGAAAAGAGTATGTTAAGATGGTTTGGCCATGTTGAGGGGATGAATAAAAGGCGACTAACGAAAGGTATTTACGAGGCAGACGTGAATGGAAACGCCGGGAGGGGACGCCCTAGAAAGACATATATAGACCTTATAGGTGATGTTCTTCAGAAAGGCCAAGTGCGCAGTACCCATAACCGGCGTGTGTGTATGACTAGATGTATGAATGTCATCATCATCATCATCATTTCAGCCGAAAGACGTCCACTGCTGGACATATGGCCTCCCCCAGGCGTCGCCACATTGACCGATCCCGTGCGTCTCGCATCCAGCGCCTTCCCGCAACCTTAACCAGGTCATCGGTCCACCTAGTGGGAGGCCTTCCAACGTATCGTCTTCCAGTACGCGGTCGCCACTCCAGACCTTTTCGGCCCCATCGGCCATCCGTTCTGCGAGCAATGTGCCCTGCCCACTGCCACTTAAGTTTGGCAATTCTTCGGGCTATGTCGGTAACTTTGGTTCTCCTGCGGATATCATCATTTCTGACGTGATCACGCAAGGAAATTCCGAGCATAGCCCTCTCCATTGCCCTTTGGGTGACTTTAAGCTTTCTGATAAGGCCCATTGTGAGCGACCACGTCTCGGTCCCATAGGTGATCACTGGCAACACACACTGGTCATAGACTTTTGTCTTGAGACACTGCGGTAAATTGGACGAGAAGATACAACGCAACTTCACGAACGCCGCCCAGCCGAGTCGGATTCGACGGTTGACCTCTTTCTCGAAGTTGGACCTACCCAACTGGACCGTTTGTCCCAAGTAAACATAATCGTCTACAACTTCGAGTGTAGAGTCTCCGATCTTGATAGGAGTGGGTGTTACATGGGCGTTCACCATGACCTTGGTTTTGTCCATGTTCATTTTAACACCCACTCTTTCGGAAGCTCTACTAAGGTCATCGAGCATTTTACTGAGGCTCTCCATGGTCTCAGCCATGACCACTATGTCGTCGGCAAACCGAAGGTGAGTGATGTACTCGCCATTAACGTTGATGCCAAGCCCCTTCCAGTCCAGAACCTTGAAGACGTCCTCCAGCGCAGCAGTGAACAGTTTCGGAGAAATGACGTCTCCCTGTCTTACGCCGCGCTGGAGAAGGATTGGTTTCGAGGTCTGATCCTGAAGACGGACTGACATGGTGGCGTTTTTGTACAGACACTTCAACACCTCAATGTACCGGTAGTCGATCTGGCACCGTTGGAGAGACTGCAGTACAGCCCAAGTCTCGATCGAATCGAAGGCTTTCTCGTAGTCCACAAACGCTAAACAGAGAGGCAGGTAATACTCTTCGGTCTTCTGTATAACCTGCCGCAGCGTATGTATGTGGTCTACGGTGCTAAAGCCTTTTCGGAATCCGGCTTGTTCGGGAGGCTGGAAATCGTCAAACCTGCGCGCGAGACGATTCGTGATGACTCTTGAAAACAACTTGTAAGCATGGCTAAGAAGCGAAATGGGTCTATAGTTCTTAAGCCGGGCAATGTCGTCCTTCTTGAAGAAGAGTACCACCACACCCCTGCACCATGCTTGTGGCGTTTTGCCCTCGAGTATGACGGAATCAAAAATCTTCTGAAGGGCCTTGAGGACCGGTTTTCCACCCGCCTTCAGGAGTTCAGCCGTGATTCCGTCATCACCCGGCGACTTGTTGTTTTTAAGCTGTTTCAGAGCCATCCTAATCTCGTACAGGCTGACGTCTGGGATATCTTCGGTATAGTGTCGGGTCAATCTAGCTCTTGGGTCGTTTGCTAGATTCGCAACGGGTTTACTGGTTGACGTGTACAACTGCCCATAGAAACTCTCGATCTTCCTCAGAAGCTCCGGTTTGGCGGATACAATCCTGCCATCATCGGTCTTCAGTTTCGTGAGCTGGCTCTGCCCAATAGACAGATCCCTTGAAAAAACCTTGGAGCCTTTATTTCGCTCAATCGCGTCTTTAATACGCTCGGTATTAAAGCGGCGGAGGTCTCTTTTCAAGGATTTAGAGATCTGTCTATTGATCTGCCGGTATTTGCATGCCTCATCTGAAGACTGCAGGATCATCTCACGCCTCTCCTTCATAAGCTTGAGGGTATGATCAGAGAGCTTTTTGTTTCTATCTGTACGACGGGTCTTGAAAAACTTAGACCCGACCGTATGGACAGCTTCCACGAACCCGTCGCTGTATTCGTCCACGGAGCTCCCCAGGCACTCGAAACGATTCTGGAGTTCGAGCTGTAAGCTCTCGGGGTTTTGGACCTGGACCTGTGCTGGACGGAGCGTGGACTTCATCAGTCGAGACCTTTCAAGCTTAATATTAATGTTCAATGTGCCTCTTACCATGCGGTGATCGCTCCCGGTTTTTACCGAATTGATCACAGAGACATCATTGAACATTTTTTTCTTGGTTGACATGATGAAGTCGATCTCATTTTTTGTTGGACCATCGGGGCTCTGCCAGGTCCACTTCCTGTGTTCACGCTTTTTTAAGAAGGAGTTCATCATATAGAGGCCCTCCTTCTCCATAAAACTGGCCAGTAGGTGACCCCGGTGGTTCCGTCGTCCAACTCCAAATTGCCCCACTTATAGCTCATCCTCGTCTCGTTTCGCGTTGAAGTCCCCCATGACAACGGTGAAGTGAGTTTTGAAACCATGTATGGCTCTGGAGATATCCTCATACATGGTCTCTACCTCGTCGTCGGAGTGTGCCGAGGTTGGGGCGTAGACCTGTATGACCTTCAGCGAATATCTAGAGGATATTCTGAGTATAAGGTACGCCACCCTGGTCGACACACTCTCGATCTTCACCACGTTGTTCACAAGGGACCTGTGGACGATAAACCCGACACCACCCTGGGACTGCCGGTCACCCTCTCGGAAATAGAGCAGGTTACCGGATTTGAGGATTATCGTGTCCTCCCCCTCTCTTCGGACTTCAGATAATCCTATAATATTCCATCGTAACCTGCTCAATTCTTCCTCGAGTTCAGCTATCTTCTCGTCGGTCCGGAGTGTGCGCGTGTTGTACGTTGCCAGGTCCAGTCGTCGGTGATTGTTGGGGTAGCCGGATCTCGTCCGGAGATTCTTAGCACCCCTTGCCATGCCGTAACCTCGACCGCTACCGTAGTCGAGGGTAGGCGGGCTGCCGGGCACTAGGGGCCATTTTTTATTTGTGCTATTCATAGGGGGGGTTTTGCCATAATCGCCACGCTTGGCAGGCGGATTGGCGATCGCAGTATGGTTGTTATAGGAGCACAGAGAACGCTGCTGCCCATTCTCTGGTTTGTCCCTTAGTCGCCTTTTACGACACCCACGGGAAGACATGGGATGGTGAAATTCTTAACGTCCGGCACCATACGGAATGTATGAATGTGTGTGATGCAAAAGAAGTATGTAAGGATCGTAGCAGGTGGCGTTCTGTAGTTTCTGCCTACCCCCATGGGAAAAGGCGTGAGTTTATGTATTTATTTATTTATTTATTATATGCTTTATTGTACACCTTAAAATACAAATATAACAAAAAAAAAACTTAAAATTAATACAAATACAATGGGCGGCCTTATCGCATTTTATATATAGTTATATAGGACGTATAAGTCCAGGTTTCTTCACCATGTTTTCTTTCACCTAGGTCAGCAATGTCCAAGATACACTTAACCATAACCTAATGAAAATGGCGGGCTTTAAATTCAGCTAAAAAAAATAGTTAACAAAATTTCCTTGGCAAAAAATACAAAAAGCAGGTCAATTTTGATTCCTAAGGGAAGCCTTATAGAAAAGTTAGTTATTGAATGCATGCAAGGCGGATCCGGCACGCCGACATATTTTGTGTAAACCGTACAATATAATCCACTTGTATTACTTGAGTTCGTCGTAGGTCGTAGTCTTGTTTATGGTCGTAGTGTAATAATTATGCCGCGCTTTCTTTACTGTCGTCGATTCAAAAACGTACGAACCATCTTATCAAAATCTTCATTAAACCTTCAACTGTCCATTTCCAGACACAATAGAAATTACCATTGTTCTAATCCGATTCGGTCTGGTGGACAGATGACCGATTATTATTGTTTCTATAATTCTATATAAATTTTATCAAAATAACAGGTGACGATGACGTAAAGGCCCTAGGTGGTTTAAACTTTACGGGCCGTGTGGTCATATTATTTTAAAAAACGGATCCCAAATGTAAATAATTGGTGACCCCTGATGTAGAGTTTATAAGATCAAACAGGTACGTAAAAATACAAAGAAAATATTTCATTATATGTATACTCTTTAACATTCTTGTAAATACACAATAAGTTTTCTCATTCGACTGAGTAATCGTACGATTGAGAAGAAATATTATCGGCAAAGGCTCGTAAGTCGCAACCCTTTGAACGTAAAAGTTTTTTTATTCCATTACTAAAACGCTGTAACTGTATCGTCGTCGCGATTTATTGGAAAGAAAGCGACAATGTCGCTCGTACAGATTTCTTGAACATTCATAGATATGAACTTTTTATGAATAAGGCTAAGTAGCTTCTGAAAGAAGTAATGTTATAGTATGAATTGAAAGGAAGATTATTAAGCCAAATTTTTGTAAAATATTTTTATGGTTCCAGTAATATTTAGAGGATATCTTATAAGTTGATAAACTGAAAAAGTTGAAATATCTCCAAAAATCATAAAGTACAATCTTAGAAATCCCACGATGAACCTGCCGCCATATTGCATAATGAATTCGGCAAAGCAAAGAGTATGAATAATCAACCAATCACATAATAATAATATGACAACATGAGAGATGAAAGACGCGATGTGGATTTCCGTCTATATGATTCGTCGATTGTTCATACTCTTTGCCATGCCTTGCCGAATTCATTAGGCAATAAGGCTGCTGGTCCTTGACCATGTGAAGAATGTGTATGTGTTGTAATGACTGTCCTGTGAACATCCAAATCTCTGTCATATTTAACTACAAACAATGTTATTTCCGTCAGAGAATGTTCTTTCTTTATTTTACAATTCACTTACTGACTTTTGGTACTATCGTCGCATTATCCATTTTTCGGATTTTAAAGTAGCTTAAGCTATGACACTCAGCGGTAGTGTAGCTTTTTATCAGTAAAAGAATATTCGAAATCGGATCAGAACTTTCAGAGCCTTTCAGAAAGAACCTTTTAAAACAAACAAAAAATATTTACCTCTTTATTATGTTAATGTAATCTACATAAATATTATAAAGAGGTATAATGTAAAGCAGTTATTTTTATTCTGTTTATATAAAGTGGCTGAGACACTCTGCAGACTATACTACCCGCGCTGTACTTATAACAAGGGAGTTGGATTTACGGTCGGGATGCAATGAGCCGACCATTCGGAGTGGCGTGCCCAGCCTTCATTTTGCATGATATTAAACTGGAAAAATAAAAAAGTTGATATAAAGGGAAACTTGGTCGGGGAATTATCATGAAAAGCGGAGGTGGTGCTACGATGCCTAGGTAACTTTCGAGCGATGCTTTTTAGTTTGTTTTCCCACTCTTATATTTCGTACATGATATATTTGTTTGATGTAACCATTTAGTCATTTTTATTCGTGGCCCTTTGAGAGGTATTTTTACAGAAAACTTTTCGTGATGAGTGATAGAGGTGACTGTAGCTTTTATGTGTTAGGTCCGACATTTTTTTAATATACGTCATCATAATTTATTTTATTGTTCAATCTGACATTTTATAAATTTATCTTTAGGGCTGGCTTTTTTTGGTTAGATAATAAGCATTGCCATACATTGTGGCAATGCTGCCAGTCTTTTGGGTACAATACCAGCCGGGCGAGCACGGCTTACTGTGACAGGCTTGAGTCACACATTTTTATCACAGTTTGGGAGCAAAACCGTGATAAAATGCGTGACTCAAGCCTATCACAGAGGCCGTGCTCGCCCGACAATGGCAATCAATGTGGAGGCGTTTTTCGATGCCATTTTTTAGACATGTACCAGGCCCCTCAGAAAGTTTTGCGAAAAAAAGTTTTTATATATGGGAGACTGGCCAGTTATAATGTTTTTCGAAAATATGATTATTTATAAGTAAAAATAAGTAAGTTCCAATTTCAAAATTTCCCTCCACATTTTTTGCGAGTTAATTCAAAGTATTGTGTCTCACTGAAATATGGATCTGCGCCGGGAACATTTTAGAGCTATGATTTTATACGATTTCAAGTGTCGCCTGAAACCGGATGAATCGTACGATAGACTTCAAATGGCATTCATGGATGAAGGCCCTTCCAAGGCAACCGTGTATCGTTGGTATAACGAATTCAAGCGCGGTCGACCAACTTTGGGGGATGACGAAAGAAGCGGTCGCCCTTTGACGGCTGTTACCGAAGAAAACGTGCTAGCAGTGAAAAATTTAATCCAAGACAATAGGCGAATTACATATCAGGAGATTCAACACATATTGAAGATTGGATCGGGAAGCGTTCACGAGATTCTACACAGCCATCTTCGCGTGAGGAGGATAGTATCACGCTGGGTGCCGCACAACCTCACCGATGCTCAGAAGCAGGCCCGGGTGGAATGGTGCCGTGATATGCTTAACAAATTTGAAGCAGGCTCGTCTCGGCGTGTTTACGACATCGTTACAGGTGATGAGTCCTGGATTTATCAATACGACCCAGAAACCAAGCGCCAGTCGACTGTTTGGGTGTTTCAAAATGAGCCAACGCCTACCAAAGTGAAGCGATCTAGAAGCGGGGGTAAGATTTTGATCGCTAGCTTTTTTAATTTGACTGGCCACTTGGTATCAATTCCCTTACGGGATCAAAGAAGCATTAATGCCGAATGGTATACTACCAAATGTTTGCCAGAAGTTTTCTCTGTTATAAGCAACAAGCGACCAAACACAGGGCTCCGCGGGCTACTGCTCCACCACGACAATGCACCTGCGCACACCGCACTCAAAACGAGGGACTTCCTGGACAGCACGCCAGTCAAACTCCTGGGTCACCCTCCTTACAGCCCTGATCTAGCACCGTGTGACTTCTTTTTATTCCCAAAAATAAAAAATCAGCTCAAAGGGATACAATTTTCGTCGCCGGAAGATGCGCTGGCTGCGTTCGAGCAGGCTGTAAACGAGGTGTCTGCGGCGGACTGGAAAAAGTGTTTTGAAAACTGGTTTAGGCGCATGAATCTTTGTATAGAGGCTGGTGGAAAGTACTTTGAAAAGATTTAATAAAAATATATGTACGTATAGAACAATTTTTTTTAGTTTCGCAAAACTTTCTGAGTGTCCCACGTATATTTTTAGGCTTCGTTAGTTTGTAGTTGTTGATTTAAGAGTATTTGTAATTATTAAGTATTTTATACTGTTTAAACTTGTGTTCATGATAAAAATAATTAAAATAAATCTTTAGATATTTAAATGTTTTGCTTGTCATTTAGCTACAAGCACTATTTAATTGTAGTTGAGCCTACTAATGGCGGATCATTAGTCGGTTCACTTTTTTATATATCTGAATTGGTCCTTATTTTCCACCAGGCACGGTGGCATTTTATTGCATTACACGATATTACGTACAGACACAAGTAAGTAGGACTGTCCGTTCATGTTGTTGAATTAATCATTGGAAGACGCCGAGTCTGCTCTATCTTTCTCCCTGTCACCGCTCTTGGATTGAACTGAAATTGCATTTTATTTACATTCTTTATTATCAAACCTCTTTCAATGAAAGTTTGCTGAAATTACCGAAAGAGTTTTATATTTAACTTGCTTCTGTCCGCAGCTTCGCTTGCAACAAACTAGGTATTGGTATGTAAAGTATTCTATGTCCTAGTAAAGTTTCATCAACATTCGTTCAGCGGATTAAACTTGAAAACGTGACACACTTTCGAAAATATCTCAGGTTCTCAATCCAATACTTATCTATATCTGTACTACATACATACATAAACTGACGCCTTTTTCCCATCTATACTATGCTAGTGTTATATTATGTGTCTATACTAATCTACACCAATATTATAAAGAGGAAATGCGTTTTTGTTTGTTTGAACTGAATAGGCTCCGAAACTACTGGACCGATTTTAAAAATTCTTTCACCTATGTAAATTTACATTATTCCCGAATAACATAGGCTATAATGTTGACGGTAGCGAAGCCGCAGTGGTCAGCTAGTAACATTAGAATGAGGAAAGATTTGTATTTTTGTATGTAACGAATAAAATTAAAAACTACTGGACCAATTTCAAAAAATCTTTCATCGTTGTGAAGCTACCTTATCCCCGGGTAACATAGGCTACTTTTTATCCCTGTATTCCCACGGGAACGGAAACTACGCGGGTGAAACCGCGAGGCGTCCGCTAGTTATAGATGTATTGGATTGATAACCTGCGACATTTTCGTCAATTTTTGTTTATATTTTCAGTTATAGATAAGAGTGTATTGTCTCAAAGATGACGTAGCAGAATTTTCTCTTTTACCTTTATATAAATAAATTCAATCAATCACGGAGTTTCAGATGGCACCCGTATTCTAGAGAAATCATAGGAATTTCAGTTCAATTACCCGAGTTTTGGCTTTTACCTGGAGTATCAACTAACCACAAATAATGTTCAACAAGGAGCATTATATTCCTTGGCGCTACTTCAGCAGCATCGATGTTCCTTACCAAACTGTTAGCTTTTCTAGTTTATCTTCTGCGAACACTGACTTCGCTTAGTTGATTTTCCAGGTAGTTATATCTCTAGAGTGATTCGATTATGAAATTGTATCGAGAGAGTATTATCACTTGGTCGGATGTATCGATACATCAATAAAACTTTGTCGCGTTGGCGTAAAGTTGGAGCTGCACGTCAGTATCTTCGAACTTTTATAATTAATTGGGACATCATTAAGAGGACTAATAACGTAAGTAAAACATTTCAGTGACGTGACGATTAAAATCAAGGTACCTTTATTTCTTATTGATAGAATTGAGTTTAACAGAATGTTGGGTTGTGAAAAATATGTATGAAACCGACCCCAAGTAACATGAGATAAGGGCAGGTAGAGAATGATGAGTTTGGCCACTATCCCACAATGCAGCCTTATTGCGTAAGTGTGTAGTGGCTAAGACCTCGCCTCTCGTGTTTGAGGTCGTGGGTTCAAATCCGAGCAAGTACCAAAGTGACTTTTTCAAGTCATATGTACTTTCTAAGTTTATCTTAGACATCGCTGACAACGGTGAAGGAAAATATCGTGAGGAAACCTGGACTTATATAGTGTATTTATAAGTTTGTGCTCCATTGGTGTAATTGTTGTAAGGCGTTCCAGTGCGAGGGTAAACAAATAAATAATAATAATAACGCCGTCACCTATGAACTAAAGACATGACGTCACAAAAATCACGTTTTCGTCGCGATTTGAACGTATACAACAGTCCGTCATGAACCATCCAGCAGTTACCCAGACCAGACACAACACTCATCTAGTCGGAGGATCTTACCTTTTCTATGGAGGTTTGTGGGAGTTTACACCAAGTTCCACATGTCCCCAAACTGGTGACCCTCGAACATGAACGTCAGCGCAGCCTTCATGCAGATCTACTGCATCGTGACCTCATCATCACTTCCTTAAGCTTTCGAGCAGCGACTCACACAGCCAGCCAGTACCCACGGCATCTACGGGGGTATCCTGACCACCACCATGCAGCGGACGCAAATTTCTGGTCATCACCCTCAGCATCTGCCATCACCTTCAACCACAACAGCGACCCTGGCACGACACATTGCACCTTCGGCCGGTCAACAAGCAGAGTCTTGAAGATGCTCTCCTGGTCGACGCCAGCAGTAAAGCCACTAGGCCGCTCAGCACCGCTCCGACCCACTGGAGCCAGCAGCACTGTCCCGACTCACTGGGATATCATCACCCAAAACTCACAGTCAGATTCACAGGGGCACTATCGCTTTCAGTTCCGACTCACCGCGAACTCTGCGGCTTCCGGTACCGACTCAGGGGAACTAACCTTCCACTAGCCTGGCACACATCACAAGATGTTCGGACGACTCAACCTGCTATCAGCCTCCGGTACCCGGGGGGCAGTGATGTAGCGGCATCAACGCCGCCATCTACGAACTTATGACATGACTTCACTCAAATCCTGCATCGCGCAAGTTCGACGAAGAAGAGTTGAGATCTAGAAGGGTGACAAGCTTCATAACCTTTCCAAATTCATCTAAGGACTTAAAATAATTTACTATATTCTTAGATATTTAATGTTAATAACCTTTAAACATAAAAAAAAACCGGCCAAGTGCGAGTTGGACTCGCGCACGAAGGGTTCCGTACCATTATCGCAAAAATAGCTTAAAAACACGTTTGTTGTATGGGAGCCCCACTTAAATATTAATTTTATTCTGTTTTTAGTATTTGTTGTTATAGCGGCAACAGAAATACATAATCTGTGAAAATTTCAACTGTCTAGCTATCACGGTTCAGGAGATACAGCCTGGTGACAAACAGACAGACAGACGGACCGCGAAGTCTCAGTAATAGGGTCCCGTTTTTACCCTTTGGGTACGGAACTGTTACGGGGTGGTTCTTAAAATGGTTTTTAAAAAAACAATTAATTAAACACTGGAATAGAATTTTAATTGACTTTCAGTAAATACAATAAAAGTATGTATCCGCGACGACGTTCAAATCCACACTGCCTATCCGGCTCTAGAAAAGTAGCGATGTGTCGTAAACGCTGACAATGCAAAGACGGTTCCACGTGTAAGGACCAGCGTGGTCATCATTATTATTTTATATGCATTCGCGTGTATTTTAAGATATAACAGAACCCTAAAAATGAATGAACGATCGAATTTAAAGTATGTTTGGTATGTAACAATTAATAAAAGTAACCCAGCCAATGCCACCTCGTTACAGTACTTAAAGAATGACGTGACAAACGCTCGCACAACGAACTCGTGACAGCCGCGACTGTTGTCGGTCCAATATTGCCCAAGAATACCCGTAAAATCGCAATATCAATGTGTGTGTGCAAAATGACCCTTTGTTGGTAATGGCCTCTCTGTCTGCGACGCGCCGCCGCTTACGTACTTTGTGTCTACAGCTTCTGATTAAACTTAACAGTGATATGGTTGACTTGACGATGGACATATTTCATTTCCAAAGCCTTTGGCTCCGAAGCTTGCATTAATAAGGAAGAAAACTCATTACCTACTTCATTTCATAAAGGTGTTCCTAATGAGCGACTATCCAAGTTACGGAGCTTCTAAAGTAAAACACAGAGCGGCCAGCAACACTAATGAACTATGAAGTTCGTTCATAATCTGCACAAGAAAACACAGCATCAAAGATGATGAGTACTAAGTACTATGCTCTTCTAGAAAAGCAGCAAGTAAAGTTAGATAGATAGTGTACCTATAAAGTACTTACACTTCGAGAGTTATGTTTAAGGTCCATGTAATAAAGGTCAAGACTTATTTAATCATCACCAGCCTATTAATGTCCCCACTGCTGGGACACAGGTCTCCTCTCTGTGAGAGAGGAAATGGGCCATAATTCCACCACGCGGGCCCTGTGCGGGTTGGTGGATGTCACATGTCTTCGAATTTTTGGTACTTGGACATGCCGGATTCGTCACGGTGTTTTCCTTTACCGTTTTTAGAGCAGTGGGTACCAAATAATTTAGATGAAGTAAAGCACTTGACTGGGTTTGAATCTACGACGTCGGCCGTTAAGGGCTGCTATGGACCTGGCGGTAAAAGCCAAACACTCATCACACTCCGCCTGACCCGGGATTCGAAAACAGAACCTCTTGCTTAGTGGTAGGTAACGCTTGCGGCCACTAGACTGAAGGGGCAGGTTTAAAATCTTGCTTATTATTTTGCAAATCTTTGTTTCTTTTATTTTTTTCAAAAAAGTGACAGCATAGTTACAGAAAATATTAGAATATACAGAATCCATTATAAAAGTTTTTATTAACCTGTTATAGTAGTTTATGAAACTGTTGCATAATAAGGGGTATTAAAACATGAGTGTGTGTTTAAAAACCGAGCCGTAGATGAGGAGAGAATACTATTAAAAGTATTCACACGAATATTTTAATACCTAGCTATATGCAGTTACATACACTACTTTATCTACACTCATACATTGGGATTGAACCTACTAAATACCAAATTTTGCATTTTCCATGCCATAAAGTCGTCAAAATTTTTCTATATGTGCCGCCTATACATAATTATCATCATCATCATCAGTCTATTAATGTTCCCACTGCTGGGACACAGGCCTCCTCTCTGGGAGAGGGAATGGGCCGTAATCCACCATGCGGGCCCAGTGCGGGTTGGTGGATGTCACAAGTCTTCGAATTTTTTGGTTTTAGGACATGCCGGTTTCTTTACGTTGTTTTCCTTTAGCATTTTGAGAGCAGTGGTGTTGAAATAATTTACACAAAGTAAACCTGCCTGGGTTCGAACCTACGACCAACAACTTGTAAGTCGCTGCCGTTACCACTGAGCCACCACTGCTTCTTTACATATAATCAAGTCTTATTGGAATTAAAAAAAATAAGTTAACTACCTACTTAAAATGTTCGTGATATAAATTGGTAGATAAAGTCCATAATTCGGCAGCCCTGTTCACTCTACTCTAATTTGAAGATAGTAATCGCGTTTGAGATAGGAGCCGAGTGGCGCTGCGTGATTTACTAGTGTTGTCGCCTTAGTTAACGAGGGAAACTTTTTGCGCGCGGACTACACGAGAATAAATTAGCTAAATTGTACTGTCAACTGATCCGCCTGTTAGTACGCGCCTTTTTAATGCTCCTTAAAAGTAATTCCCAGATTTTTGATCCGTGGTTAACTCTACCAATGGTTTAATATGCTAACCAATGGTTTAAAATTTCGGTAAAACGCGACTATTCATCAATTTTTGCCCGACTGCGGGAGGGTAATGTTTTTCGAGCGCATGTATGTATGTCTATTTCTAAAGCACGCTTTACAGCCCCAACGGCTAAACGGATTATGACTTATGAGGTGTTGTTGGATTCGTCTCAATTATGGGAATGACATAGGCTATCTTTACTAAATATCCCCTTTTGCCCCCTCCCCCCCCCAAAAGGGGATGATACAATTTTTTTTTCCTTTTCATAACAATATGGGTATTAAATGAAAGCTACTAAAAATACCATTCCAAATTATATATATCGTAACACTTTTAGGTTACTATTTTGGCAAAAATTCAAGATAAGCGTAACTTTGATGCCAAAATAAATAACCTTTAGCCACATATTTAATTTTTATTGGGTAGGGCCAACTTCGAGAAAGAGGTCAACCGTCGAATCCGACTCGGCTGGGCAGCGTTCGGGAAGTTGCGCGGTATCTTCTCATCCAACTTACCACAGTGTCTCAAGACGAAAGTCTATGACCAGTGTGTGTTGCCAGTGATGACATATGGCTCTGAGACGTGGTTGCTTACAATGGGCCTCATAAGAAAGCTTACAGTCACTCAAAGGGCAATGGAGAGGGCTCGAAGTCCCCTTGCGTGATAGAATCAGAAATGTAGAGATCCGCAAGAGAACCAGGGTAACCGACATAGCCCGAAGAATTGCAACCTCATAATATTTAATATACACCTAAATTATACCTAGTACTTGTTTTCCACTTTTCAGTTAATTATTTTTTAGCAGTGGTGGCCCAGTGGTATCGGCCGCGACTTACAAGTTGTAGATCGTCGGTTCGAGCCCAGGCAGGCGCTTTAAATTTTTTCTTCACCACTGCTCTCAAAACGGTGAAGGAAAACATCGTGAGGAAACCGGCATGTCCTAGAACAAAAAAATCGAGGACATGTGACATCCACCAACCCGCACTGGGTCCGCGTGGTGGATTACGGCCCATTCCCTCTCACAGAGTGGAGGCCTGTGTCCCAGCAGTGGGAACATTAATAGGCTGATGATGTGATGTGATTTTTTAGCAGTCGGGTTTTTGCTTTTATAATAATTTGTTTTATTGGCCTCAAAAATGGTCAAATAATTACCTCTCGAACTTTGTGTAAGCCCATTTGTGACGCTAAAAATTGACGAAAAACGCATTATAACGACTGAGTTAACTACGGATGAAAAAAATAACTGTATAGGTAGACTTCAGACTACATTAAGATAGGAGTGCTTTTAGTTTTAAGAAAAACATGGTGATTAGCCTACAATAAAACTGAAAAAAAAAGAAATAGTAACTTAAAATTTAATCAAGCTCTAGTTAAAGTTGAAAATAAAATAATACTATACGAATTCTTAAATTCTAAAACTCTATTTTGTTGCTAACAAGACATAATAGCACCAGGAACCAAACAAATAAAAAAATAATAATTTGAAGAACTTATTATTTCTTTTTCTGCTATCTCAGAGTCCCTAAATAGAACTAGCTTCTTCGAGCTTCTGCCAGCGGTTTAGCCCGCGTGAAAGTCGAAAATGATCCCGAGGAAACATATTCCCGGGATAAAAAGTATCCTATGTGCTATTCCAGACTATAATCTATCTCTGTGCCAAATCTCATCCAAATCTGTCCAGCCGTTTGAGCGTGAAGAAGTAACAAACATACAACACACACACCCTCACAAACTTTCGTCTTTTTATAATATTAGTGTGATGTGCTTAGTAAGAGAAGATGGAAATGTATGTACGATTTTGTACTAAAAATATTTAGTTCAATTAATAGTGAATCTGAGGAGCTCGTGGCTAAATAATAGCAGCCGCACTGGTCGATCATCAAGGTTAAGCAACGCTTGACGAGGTCGGTCCGTGGATGGGTGACCTTTTCAACATACCAAGTTTCACCGGTTTTCCGAGTTTTGGTACCGGCTGTCATTTGAAGATCTTTGACAGTCGTTACGGGTAGTCAGAAGCTTGAGATCTGACACCAGTATTGCCAAGGAGTACCGTGTTACCCAGTTACTGGGTTGTGGAGATCAGATAGGCTTCATGTAAAACACTGGTACTCAGCTGAATCCGGTAAGACTGGAAGCCGACCCCAATATAGTTGAGAAAAGGCTAGGACGATGATGATTAATAGTAAATGTGAAAATTAAGTTGTATTAAAAACAAACGATCAACTAAAAACCTCGATAGACTTCGTCCCTATTTACAATTGCGTCCATTCATTAACTTCAAAACATGGCTACTCAGAACAATACTAACATCAAACATACTTCCTAGTAATATAAAAATTTACAATCCGTATTGGCAATAACGTCTAACTTGGAACACGGTTCATGGAATCAGACACGTTTAATCGCTCAACTATCAAAAGCTTTTTCAGGTCACTAACTCCTAGTTCTGAATTGAAGACGTTCGAGAAATCGAGGGTAAAAGCGGCACTGGGGAGCTCGAGATGGCGAATGGTTGACCTAATAGTGAATGGATGAACGAACGAAGGAGCGATGTGACTGCGACCGACGACATCCATTCGTGAATGTCAACGTTTTAATCGAATTGAGTTTGAATGCTAGCTAGTTAATTAGGTTCGTTTTGATTAATGTCGGCATTGAAAGTAATCTTGTAATTACTTTCAATGCAAACAAACACAAACACACACACAAACACACACACACACACAAACACCCGGTGCGCACATTATATTTTGTTAATAAATTTTGATTTTGGTATTAGTTTTGATGTTGATCGTGATTTTGTTTTGAATTTTGATTATGATTTTGGTTTTATTTTAATTTTAATTTTGATTATGATTTTATTTTGATTTTATTTTTGAATTTGATTTTAATTTGATTTTCCTTTTGGTTCTAGTATTAATTTTAATTTTGTTTTAATTTATATTTTGCCATTAATTTATTATTTGTATTCTAGTACCAATTGATTTTGTATTTTAATTGAATTTATAGTTTAAATTTCTCACTTATGTATTGCTAATGTAAACCGGAAGAGTGGAAATACCTAATACAAGCAATTTTTTGCTTAAAAGTTACTTTCTATCATTATATTGTAATGAAGTATATAAGTTGTAGAAATAAAAGTTTTTTTTTTTTTTTTTGTAATTTGTTCTATTTAGTGATTAAAAAGTAATTGAGCTAGTAGTATTAAATTCATTAAATGCTAATGATGTAAACTCTGCAGAGACAAGCTTAGAAAGTTGTAAACAAAGTCTGGTAGAGCTTAACAAAATTGTTAAACAGAATTTCATTAAGTCAGTCAAGGTTGAAAAAACCCTGCGTAAACCTAAGGAAAACTTAGACAATAAACAAGTTTAGCCTAAAGCAAACTTGCACCAACTTCTTTTCATAATATCGTGCACACAGCTATAAATTTCGGTATAACTTCTTATGCATGGAACAGACCATATATTTCACGAAAGAATACGGCGAAAGGAAACTTGTGTGAGTATAATCATTAATTCAAGTCCCCAACTGTGCTAAAGTCGGCACAAGTGAAGCTTGCCAATACAATTTGTAAGTCGTGTCAGGTGCTAAAAACTCCGGAGTACCGGAGTGGAACGAACTAGACAGTAAATCTGGATAAATTCAATCTGAGCAAGTTCTCTGCAGTAAGCTCGGACTAACTTTTATGCTTGGATTTGTATCTACTTCGTAATTAATACTAAAGTACTGTAATCATGACTGTAATTCACTTACTAAATATTTGCTCCTTCCTACAACTTGATAATTGAGTTGCGAGATGGAGTTCGGAATATGAACACGATAAATGTACCTACCTATGTTTCAGGGCAAAAAAAAAATTGTTTTTGGTGTAATCTTATTTAAAAATTCTCCGTAATAAAAAATAAACTTTGTGAAAAACTAAACAGGTTTTCTAAATTAAAATAATAAAGTTTTATTGGCGTTATAAATTACTTTGCGCCATTTATGTGAACTTTAAAAAAAAAGAGGAGCTGGTGGCTAAATAATAACAGCCGCACGGGTCGATCTTCAAGGTTAAGCAATGCTTGACGAGGTCGGTCCGTGGATGGGTGACCATTCATTCATTCATCAACACACCGAGTTTCCTCCGTGCCTCGGAAAGCACGTTAAGCCGTTGGTCCCGGCTGTCATTTGAAGATCTTTGAAAGTCGTTACGAGTAGTCAGAACCTTGAGATCTGACACCAGTCTTGCCATGGGGTACCGTGTTACCCAGTTACTGGTTTGTGGAGGTCAGATAGGCAGTCGCTCCGTGTAAAACACTGGTACACAGCTGAATCCGGTAAGACTGGAAGCCAACCCCAACAACAATTGGGAAAAGGCTAGGCAGATGATGATGTGAAATTTTAAAAATAAGTGGATCGAAAGGTTATGTTGACGGAATTTAGTAAATACCCGAATAAAGTTAGTATATATATTAGTAATTATTTCTACAGTTAGCTTCAGTTTCATATTTATTAAAATTCAATTAACGCCTGGTTCCAAAGTACGGCACAACACTACTGTGCGCCTTGAGAGTTACTGCGAGCAATTTGGAAACATTAATAAAGCTACAGGCGTTCTTCATGTAAGTTCATTCATTTGGGTCGTTTTAAGAAAAGTTTCAAGTTAATTTTACACAAAGGACCCATTTTTTTGTTGCGACCTTTTTATATTTTTGGTAATTCATGATGCTTGCAGAGTTTTTTTTAGAGCAACTTATATTTTCCCGAGGGTGTGGTAACAATAAGCTCCTACAGAATTTAGGACAATGTTAATTAAGTGATAGAAATAGAATCCATATTAATATAGTTGGCCTCATAATCCCCTTATTTTCCTTTATTTTATTGGTGAAGCGGACATAGTAGAAAAATGAATTTTGTTTAACCGCTACGACATTATGATACGGTTTCTTTCGCGTCCTAAGGGGTACCCGGTAAAAAAATCTCTTATTAGTTAGTCCAGGATACGGTCTATGTCACCACATCCCAGAAAAATTGTCGAGTAGAAGCACACTGTGGTTTTAGTCAGTATTAGTTTGATTTGCCCCTTCGCCGTCCCCAAATCGGAGGGCATCAATGAGGATTTCCACAAGTTAAAAACGGTTGCGGTAAATGTGTGCAAAAGATCCAAATGTATTTATATGTATAAGCAGGTAGGTAACACTTCACTATCACTACATATTATAAAATAAAGTCCCCCGCCGTCTGTTCGCGATAAACTCAAAAACTACTAAACGGATTTTCATGCGGTTTTCACCAATAGAAAGAGTGAGAAACAAGGAAGGTTTTTGGTATAATTTGACACGGGCGAAGCCAGGGCGGGTCGCTAGTAAACATATAAACAAACTTTCACATAAATACGGATATTGCTAAGTGTATAATATTCGTGATTTCCGATACAGGGAAGTAGCTTTTGCTTTTGACATCTAGCAAGTAGCAACCCCTCTTCAATCTCCGCCTTGTACGTCATAATACATTGTTGTGGCACGTACGAAGTATTACAACACGGTTTCCTGTTCCTTTCGCTTTGACCTTGAGTTGAGAACAGCTCCTGCACTAAGTATATTGGGCTACTATCGGTCTTACATGACTGGCAACTTGTTTAAAAACCGGCCAAGTGCAAGTCATGCTCGCAAAATTAGTGTTCTTAACCAAATTATTTTTAGCAGCATATAGAACGATCGCTGGACAGTAGTTCCTAAATACGGTATACTTAATAAACATGTGCTAACGCCTATACACCTATATATAATATACAAAACGTATTTAGTTACCCCTAATGTTACTGTAATTAATAATAACTTCATTATCATCACCATTTCAGCCGAAAGATATCCATAACTGGACATAGGCCTCCTCAAAGCGTCGCAACATTGGTCGACTCCGAACGTCTTGCATCCAGCGATTTCCTGCAGCCTTCTCCTGGACATCGGTCCACATTGTGGAAAGTCTTCTAATCTTTCACCTTCCGGTACACCGTCGCCACTTCAGATCCTACGACCCTATCGTCCATCCGTTCTCCATCTGCAATGCCCTTACCCACTGCCAAAATTATTGAGACTATGTCGGTAACCTTTGTTCTCCTGCTGATCGTTTCATTAATGATTCTAACATTCATAACTTCAGTAAATAGGTACATTTGTCTCAATCTATAGATACCAATATTATAAAGTGGAAATATTTTTGTTTATTGTTTGTGGACCGATTTTAAAAATTCTGTCGCCTATGGAAAGCTACATTATTTCCGAGTAACATAGGCTACAAATTATTAAAAAAAAAAAGAAACCCTTATGAAAATTGCAATAATGTAACCCAAAATAGCAGAATTTTGCCTATCAAATTATTTTTTTCGCGTGCGCTGAGAAAAAAAACTATACTACTAAAAAACTATACTATACTACATTACCAGGCCCCTCAGAAAGTATTGCGAAAAAAAGTTTTTATATATGGGAGACTGGCCAGTTATAATGTTTTTCGAAAATATGATTATTTATAAGTAAAAATAAGTAAGTTCCAATTTCAAAATTTCCCTCCACATTTTTTGCGAGTTAATTCAAAGTATTGTGTCTCACTGAAATATGGATCTGCGCCGGGAACATTTTAGAGCTATGATTTTATACGATTTCAAGTGTCGCCTGAAACCGGATGAATCGTACGATAGACTTCAAATGGCATTCATGGATGAAGGCCCTTCCAAGGCAACCGTGTATCGTTGGTATAACGAATTCAAGCGCGGTCGACCAACTTTGGGGGATGACGAAAGAAGCGGTCGCCCTTTGACGGCTGTTACCGAAGAAAACGTGCTAGCAGTGAAAAATTTAATCCAAGACAATAGGCGAATTACATATCAGGAGATTCAACACATATTGAAGATTGGATCGGGAAGCGTTCACGAGATTCTACACAGCCATCTTCGCGTGAGGAGGATAGTATCACGCTGGGTGCCGCACAACCTCACCGATGCTCAGAAGCAGGCCCGGGTGGAATGGTGCCGTGATATGCTTAACAAATTTGAAGCAGGCTCGTCTCGGCGTGTTTACGACATCGTTACAGGTGATGAGTCCTGGATTTATCAATACGACCCAGAAACCAAGCGCCAGTCGACTGTTTGGGTGTTTCAAAATGAGCCAACGCCTACCAAAGTGAAGCGATCTAGAAGCGGGGGTAAGATTTTGATCGCTAGCTTTTTTAATTTGACTGGCCACTTGGTATCAATTCCCTTACGGGATCAAAGAAGCATTAATGCCGAATGGTATACTACCAAATGTTTGCCAGAAGTTTTCTCTGTTATAAGCAACAAGCGACCAAACACAGGGCTCCGCGGGCTACTGCTCCACCACGACAATGCACCTGCGCACACCGCACTCAAAACGAGGGACTTCCTGGACAGCATGCCAGTCAAACTCCTGGGTCACCCTCCTTACAGCCCTGATCTAGCACCGTGTGACTTCTTTTTATTCCCAAAAATAAAAAATCAGCTCAAAGGGATACAATTTTCGTCGCCGGAAGATGCGCTGGCTGCGTTCGAGCAGGCTGTAAACGAGGTGTCTGCGGCGGACTGGAAAAAGTGTTTTGAAAACTGGTTTAGGCGCATTAATCTTTGTATAGAGGCTGGTGGAAAGTACTTTGAAAAGATTTAATAAAAATATATGTACGTATAGAACAATTTTTTTTAGTTTCGCAAAACTTTCTGAGTGTCCCACGTATTAAAGTCCTCATTATTAACTAGAAAAAAGCCTGTGAGAGAATACCATGGTTAAGTCATTATAGCAACTTTTGTGTTCTAAAATTTAATTAGATCGCTGCGCTCGCTGGTAGAAACAAAAGTTGGTTACGTTCGTATTGTAGTATTAATTCTTATTCAAATAAATAGTTTTATAAATTGATTGGTAGGATAGGGTAGCTAGGTGGGTAGGTAAGGTGGGTGGGTAGGGAAAGTAGGGTATGTAGGATTGGGTAGGGTATGTAGGGTAGGGAAGGTAGGTTGATCGGTAGGGCAGGTGAGTTGGTTGGTAAGGTAGGTGGGTAGGTAGGTAGGGTAGATAGGTAGGTGATACGTAGGTATCGCCAGTTGACGGGAGCGAAGCCACGGGGGTACGCTAGTATTTTATAAGACAGCTTCATTTGATTAAGATAAAATAATACATTGGTGTGGCATAGATAGGTACATTTGTATGTCTTTGTATCGAGTAGACGTGGAGGATTTCGATTGAAAAGGGTAATGTAAACAATTTGAAGCCTACCCGGCTCTTGTCAATGTCTACTTTTTGTTTTCGTAAATGTCACAAGAATACAAGATATTTTGTTACATAAACATTATTCTCGTCACATCTCTTTTATTATGTCAGTGATATTTGTTAACTTTATTGTGAAAGATGTCCTTTCTATTGATAGAAAGCTCTCGTTTATTTTTATATAAAATCCTTTTTTTGGTTTTTCTGTTCGTGTATGTCTGTGAATACTACTGTATTTTTACGTACCTACCTACCTATTCACAGTTGCCTAGGCTACCTTTTAAGCCCAACGCTTAAGGTTATACTAGTCGAAAATTCTTCCATACAAACGTAGTATAGAGATTATTCCACTGTTTGACGATATACGTTCAAAATAAAAAAAATATACCAATTTGTTTCATCATTATGAAGTCCTGTGTGGAAAACATATATATTTGAAAGTTAAGAGCGTCGAAAGTTTCATATTTCAACACAATTTTTAACGCATCTTTAGGCAGAAATAAATACCATAAGAAGAAGGAAAATTGCAAAACGGCATACAATGATAGATTAGTAATTCAACAATGCAAATAATGTTATTTTATAAATATACATTTAGTAGTTTTTTCATGATATCTAGACTCCCAAAGGTCTGTTTATAAAATTTCCCGCGCTCGTTTTCGTCCTAAATCATCATACATTTATTTCGATACAAATTTGTAAAACTACTAATTCGTACGCGAACTAGCTTCTTACTGCTCATAACTGCATCTTTTTCTTTCGCACGTGTTGTCGGATAAGATAGCATGCATTTTAGCCCCCCACACAAAATAGTTCGTGCCGTCGACTAGTTCAACCTTAAGTAAATGGTTAGCTAAGCTTATTAACCACACATTCAAATTATTTAGAATATGATAGCTTTATATATTATCGAAATAGGTATGTAGCTTATCTACATTACTAAAAAACTACAAAGCACGTACTTGATCGATATCTACGCGGGTGGTTCAAATTTGAAATACGAATCTCGGAACGCTTTCATTTTTTTTTTCGCCAGCCAGTGTCACAAGGAACGATAGCTGAGGCTTTATTCGTCACTCATTTCTTTGTAAGTCTGATAGCTACCACAAAGGCACAGATAAAATCGGCAGCCAGTTATCGGTTCGGAGGCGTGCGATCTTTTGTACCCTCCAAAAGGATTTGTAAAGCCATCGAACCGTATTGCACCTATAGACCTTTTAGGTAATTCGATCGGCTTATTGCTTATTTTAGAAGATTATTTAGCGTGTCTCTGTTTTTCTTTGCTTTGGAATATCTAGTTTGCCGCAGATGGCTTTGAACTAGATTTAAAAAACCGGCCAAGTGCTAGTCTTACTCGCACAGAAGATTCGAAACAATTACCCATTTAAAGCTTAATTTTACGCAAACGGATCCCTGAATCGAAAAATGATTTGAAAAATGAATGGCCTATCCAACGATGCCCCACACCATGGGATACTCTAGAAAAAAAAAAACATCCCCGCTTTAGGTGTACAGGAAGTTCCATAAAAAAAATGTAGGCAAATATTTTTTATATTATACTTGCTTGTTCAATTACACTTATTTACTCAAGATAAGGGCTACACTAATCATACGCCCTTCATCTCTGCCTTATCTAAACTAATATTACGAATGCGAAAGTGATTCTGTCTGTCTGTCTGCGTGTTACCTCTTCAAATCTTAAAAACTGAACATAACTGCGGTATGAAACTTGGCAAACGGGTAAACCATGACCAGTATTAGAACGTATGGTACTTTTATTCCCGGGAGTACGTTACCTTAGCATAATTTCAGATATTCACGTTAGTGGAGCCGCGGACGTCTGCTAGTTACATATATGGCTAAAGTCATTAAACTTTTGATTTTGGGTATCCCTTAGAATGAACGAACGAGTTCGAATCCATACTAATATTATAATTGCGAAAGTAACTCTGTCTGTCTGTCTGTTACCTTTGCACGCTTAAACCGCTAAACCGATTTAGATGAAATTTGGTATGGAGATATTTTGAGACCCCGGAAAGGACATAGGGTAGTTTTTATCCCGGCAATCATCCTATAGGGGGTGGGCAGAGGGTTAGAAGTTTGTATGGTGAACTAATAATTTGTCAAGTATGGTGGCATTTTTTTTTGGGTGGGAAATCATCCAATGACTTCTCCCGCTCTGGGTGAAGCGGGAGCGCGTGTCAGACTTTTACTGACTTAAACCCACTCGTGTTCCTTCAGTTGCTTGAGCCAGGGCCACGGTAACTCTTTCCAAATTTATCCGCGAGCCAGACAGGCATCGGCCCTCACAGACCCCATCAGTTCTGCTGACATCTCTTTGAGGCGCGCGTGGAACACAACGCGCCGTCGACACGGGCCTGGTCCTTACCGGACGGCGAGCTACCCATTACTCGCCGCCCGCAAGCCCGCGCCTACGGTGGCCGGGAATCGGCTTGCGACTCCCGACACCCAGGGCGTCTCCTGCGGTGGCTAGTGGCGTGAGGGCGTCTCCGTTGCGTCTCCCTCACGCGTTCCGCCTCCTCCTTCGCGAGCATTACTGCTTCGCAGAACGAGGAGACTGCTTCCCATACCCTCTCGCTCTGTAACATGGCCTGAACCAGGGAAGTATACCTATATTATTATGATGCGATATAAAAAAATGGCTATTCAAAGTACTAATGCTACGCAGATGAAGTCGCGGACAACAGCTAGTTACCTATGAAACCACTGAACTACACAGGCGTGAAGATGATCACATTATAACGTGCACGTTATCTAGTGGATGTTACTGCCCATAATCCATCTGGTAACATAATTATATGAGACGGCCCGGCCCATGGGATAAGAGGGGCGAAACATTCGTATTCAGAAGCCACACGAAATGAGGTTACCATTAAAGTTGTGTAGATACTATATGAAGAAATTGACAGGTTAGTTAGCGAAAGAAAATAATATGATTAAAAAAACTTTTCTACATAAAATCGAACTGACTTCCAAAACAAAACACTACAAAGCGAAATATAACTTTATTTTCCGAATTCGGTGTTTTTTGTTGCCATTGTTTTCCGTTATTCGACACCGACTTCGGAAAAGAAAGTTATTTTTCGCTTTGTAGTGTTTTGTTTTCTAAGTCGGTTTGATTTTTGTTGTAAAGTTTTTTATTATCCTCTTTTTAGTTTTGGTAGGTAACTACCTCCAATTAACATGAAAATCATTTATAGCCAAAGTACATCTCATGACGATTCCAATAAGCCATTCGAGTGGCCATTGTGGTCTTCTTCATCAGTTCCACTTCACCAAATGATACTTTTTGAGTGCAAATGATTGCATTATTGATGAAAATACCAAAATCGCTATAGATATGCCTATAATATTCCGAGGAGTTCCCTCCATTTCTCTTGGATTCCATCATCAGATCTTGGTTTCCTTATCATGGTACTTCCCTTGGGATATCACCGTTCCAACAATAAAAGGATCATCAAAATCGGTTCATATACGACGAAGTTATCAGTGAAAACAAATAAAAAAAAATATATATATACGGTTGAATTGAGAAACCTCATCCTTTTTGGAAAGTTGGTTAAAAACAAGGAATTAGAATGATAAATAACCAGGTAGGTTACAACTCCGCGGCAGCACCACCAACCACCTTTGCTAAGTAGGCCAGGAAGACAAAAGTAGCTTTAAAACAAACGTTACCGTGTATGTCACTCCTGAAAGCGTTATACAAATTTTACCTAACACATATACTATTTTTTCATACGATAAACACAAGAAAAGTGCTTTCACTATTTTTCGAGCGGATTCCCAGTTGTTTTTGCAGCGAAAGAAAGGTAGAGAATTAGGACCAAAGGGGTGCGGGAGGCTGGTTGTAAATCCCAAAGGGTCTACTTTAGTGAGCGTCTTTAGCTATACCGACTCCTACTTACTCGCAGATGAATTTAGAGACCTCGGTTTTGCTCTCATAGATCTCAGGGAAAATCCTGCTTAAAGATTTTTTGCTATTATTTTTAAAAGGATTTTGTGTAACCCAGCTACAGGGTTATAAACCAAAAGCAACCCGTAATAACCCCACTACAACTCTTCGGTTTCAAAAGTATTTTGTGAGGCTAACCTAGTGTTTCTGTTGCAAATATTTTATAATGAATAGTTTAAAAACTTTGCATTGTAGATTTTGAAACCGAATTTGTGAAATTTCATTGATTTTTATATCGCCAGCGGTCTCGTTAGTATTTATTTATTCAACCCACATTCACTTGTGTCCAATAGTCGAAGTGGGTCTTTGTTTTATTTATCCACCTTATTCAACCCAGCAGCAGTAATTCTTATACTGTTTTTGCGACAATCTCAATATAGGTCTACCAGAATCTCATGGCATTTTTTATTTTTTTTAAATTGTGATTTTCATATGGCAATGTAAATTGTCACCTGTCAAATCAAAGTACTTGATGTGTCACCCGCTGCTGAAATTTTGTGATATTATCTTGAAAATTTGTTATTTTTGTGAAAATGTCGAAAGACCCACTTCGATCTCAAGCGAGACATATTGTTTTCAATGTGTATCATAAAATAAGGGAAGAAGAAGGCGTAAATCAAACTCAATCTTTGATTTTAAAGTGCGTCGTAGAGTGGACCGGTAAGTTGGACTGACTTGTTTTGATACTTTTAGTTTATTTTATATTTTTCTTAGTTAATTTTTATTTCTTTTCATTACTAAAAATGAAGAAATGGCAACAGTAATGTAACTGTTACTAATTCTTCGACAAGATATTGATTTTAACGGAGATGGAGAATCTTTGACGTAAGAAAAATATTAAGTAATAATCTGCGCCTATATATATATATATATATATCTACTCTATACAATTTTCTACCAAATACTCCAAAAAACATTAGAATCTGTTACATCCGCATTCTAATGCATACTAAAGAATAAATATAAGATCCAAAACTCTTTCCAAAGACGTGGCTAACAACCAGCCTAGGTCCTAGCAACCAGGCCATAAAACTTACATAAAAAAGTATATATAGACTGATGATGATGAATGACTATAAGTAACATGATACATTTTATTATTGTTTACAGACTTTATACATAAAGAGATTGGTTTTGAATATGTTAAATGCCAATGAAAAAGAACCATTTTGATGGAGAGAGATGACATAAAACTACAAAGATACAAGTTTTTGAAATACCAGTGGAGTTCATGGAATCGTATTCTAGTTTTCTAGTTCTGAATGAGGTTTTAAGTTATTAGTATGATTTAAATGATATATAATAAATTAGTACTTAAATTAATATTCAATTGATTTATTTTTCCTATGTTAAGAACCCGATGTATAACAACATTCTTCATACACATACCTATAATTCTCACTCATAGCAGATCTTTGTGTCTCAGAATTGGTTGCAAGACCCTGCGCAGTTTGTGTCAATGTTGAAGGTGAAGATAGCATTGTATAACTGTCTCTTTCACTCGTTTATGTATGTTGCATCATCCTATCTCGCTTAATCTATGCAGTATACTCGATGACAAACTAGTTCTTACGCATTAATTGGCAGGGCCTACTTCAGAGACACAAAGATCCGCTGTGACTACTATAAAATAGGTACCTCATTTTCATTAATACTAAATACATAAATAAAAATTAAACAGTATCAAGATCGTTGAATCCAATTTCCCCAGTATTGCACACAGCAAATTTTTATTTCCACATTTGCCATGAGATTCTGGTAGACCTATACAAGCCGAAGAAGTGTCCAGCATTTGTGATCGTTAATATTCCAAAACAAAAGTTATTATTTGTTTCTCTCTCAAATGTTTCGTATATTTGGCGTTTGAACAAATCCGGAGCGGGCTAACATCGAAGTTTGGTAATAATAAACTAATTTCTTGTCACGTTGTCTTTGTATACTGAGGGAACTTGGAGAAAATTGTTTGCGTACGTAATTACCCCTGCGCATTGTTGGCTGATCTCCGAAATGGAAACGGAAACCCGTTTACAAAATTAAACGACTGCTTCTACGACTTCCACTGAATTTGGAAGACTACCGGAGTTTGCTTACGTCACAACTTTAACGAACAAGTTTGGGTATTATTGTGTTTTGTCGCAGAGTCCGTGATATATTTGGATCTTTACAATGGTCGTGAATTGTGGTCGAAAAGTCAAAGACTGAATCCGAAGTTCGGTTCTCGGTTTTTGTGGAATTCAACATTTTGTAAATTCAACATTGTAGTCCAGAAGGAACTGGACAAGGCATGGCTTTAGGTCATATTATAGTTAACGAAATGAACATTACTAAAAATAACAACAAAATTGCGCACACATTTTTTTTAAATTATTTTATTTGTACAACGCGGGACCATCCACTAAAATCTCATTTCACTTAAAGCTATCCTAGTCGTCCTATGTACGAAGAAGGCTTACTGCTGCTGCTGTAATGAAATTTTAAATTCCTCGGATACACAGGTAAACATGGAAAATATAAATGGAATGTAAAACTAATATGGAATAAGTGCCGGAGATAACAAGGTTCTCATTTCTTCTGCGACGTGCACTGTATGCTGTAACTTATACACAACTTTTAATGCATATTCCCTGAAGGTTTAGATCGTATTATGTAATTTTTTTATAGGTACACACGTGTTAGTTTCAGGATAGTGCTTTTAGAATGATTCGGATTTATTAAAGGAATTCACAACCGATTACTTAAGTTCGGACCGAAATATTTTCAGCCGTAATGCAGAATACAATTCCTTAGCAACACCGTTGCATTACCAGGAAGTAAGGAAATGCCAAAATTAGCCAACGTGCAGTCTAGTGACATGAATATATGATATTTAATATGTAGTCCACTAAGCCACCGCCTGAGCAATTTCGTAATAACTAGCTATTCTGAATACACTTAAATTTAAAATATTTTTGTATACTTGCAGAATTGAAAAGTAGATTAGGGGTCACTGCAAAAATCACGACGTCTTCATACCTCTGTTCCTTTTTAATTTCAGGTCGGTCAGTCGATGGTTTCCTTGTTACAAAATAACAAAGACCAATATCGACTCAAAAGCTTAGTCGAAGAGCATTCGAAGGAAAAACAGGAAAATTGTGGGAAAAATAGAATTGCTCTCCTTTCATGATCGGTCCTATCCGTTTGAGAGAACTGTCCATTCGATCAAAGTGGAACATCGAGAACTGAAGAAAGCCGTCTAATAGTCGACGGGTAATCGTTTGTTCGGACCGAAGGTACGCCCGGAGTGATTCCGGTTTCAGCACCGGCCGGACAGCTCAATGCGGTAGCTAAGCGGCTTCTGTTGCCGACTGTTTGTCTTTATAAATGTTGCATGATATTGTTAGCATTTGTATCGGACCTGCGGTCGACGACCCTGATATCCGTTTAATATGATAATCCGCATGCAAACAAGCGGCGGATTGCCCGGCTAAATTATTTATGCACCCCAGCCTGCGGGTGATGGCTTCACTTGTTGGCGACGACTCGGATTTTATCGAACCCCCGAGCTTCGGACAGGTGAGACCGTCCGTGACAAACTTTTTTCACAAGTAATCCTGCACATAAATTATTTACGAGTTCGCTGAACAAATGTTGGCGCCCAACGTTGGCGCCTGTGTGCGGACTGCGGTGCGTACTACGCACATGCATGCGGCCGCTGCGAATGTCCCATACGCTTGAATAAATGATGAGTGAAAAAATGTGATTGTGTAATTTTTTTACTGCGAGGATCTTTCATATTATATGTCGACGTGAAAGTACTACAACAAGGATTTGTTATGGTCTACAAAATACTATTTTGAAAGCCAGCAGCTACGAAGCAATAACAAGACATCTGTGGTAAATTAGCTGAATTGTTGAGGCGGCAAATTGTTAGCCAGACAAAACATTCGCAAAAGAAAGACAATCTTTTTGTCCTACATCTCGATCCACTCCTACACACACAAGAACTTCATTACGGTCAAATCAGAACACAGACGAGGTGAAACCATTTAGCCATTGAATCAAATCGTCGCTTTGTAATACGCAGCGTATGGGACGCGTAGGCAGATGCTAGCCTCGGCTTAGACAGATGGTAATCAATTTCGTAGTAATTGAATCTGGTCAGGCGTGCATGCATCATCCGAGTACTAGATGAGGCAGCGATAGTCTTAATGAAATAATACTGGCTGTAATTCGATAGTAGGTATATTGGTACGGAGACTAAGAGTGCTTTCCTAGCTGTTTCTAGGCGGTGCGAGAATTTGGTGCTGTGAAAAAGTTTGATTGTTTTCACCGAAGCTGTGCTAGGAATATAAACGGTGCGAGGATGTGCAGCGAAACCATGAAACTGTGTGCAGCTGAGCGGTGCAAAGATGCGTATCGGACTCGTTCGAGCCTAACACCCTTCACACACAACACTTGCTTTTTGTTGAAATACATAGCTCCGCTAATCCTTTTCCACCAGAGCTGTGCTAAGCTAGGCTAGAAAAATGAAGATTGCCCATTGGTGGATTTTTTCCCCGACAACCACCTAACTACCTCGTATATCTCTGTTGTAAAAGCACCCTAATTCAGCAACAGTACCTACCCATAAATGGGCACTAATTCGGTGTAATTCGGACGTGTATCATGTTCGTAATGAACTTACCGCTCGTGAGTATCATTCGTTAATTTGAATAAGTATTGTAATAGTAATATTGTAACATTATGTTTGTGATGTACTTTCAAATGTTACATGAAATGATGAATGGATATCAAAACTACACGAATTAGAAACTGTTGATATTACCTACAGTCGGTTTTTTAACTGTATGTTTGTCTTAGCTGTTAATAGCGACATGGGTCGATCAAAGATTTAGCTAAGCTTGCTTGGTCCGTGGATGGGTGACTTTCATACATTACCAACCCCTCTATGCCTACGAAACCCGAAAGTCGAGGCCAGATCGGCAGTCGCTCTAAGTAGATATAGGGTCATTTTTAGGGTTCCGTAGCCAAATGGCAAAAAACGGAACCCTTATAGATTCGTCATGTCTGTCTGTCTGTCCGTCCGTATGTCACAGCCACTTTATTCCGAAACTATAAGAACTATGCTGTTGAAACTTGGTAAGTAGATGTATTCTGTGAACCGCATTATGATTTTCACACAAAAATAAAAATAAAACAATAAATTTTGGGGGTTCCCATACTTGAAACTAAAACTAAGAATATTTTTTTTCATCAGACCCATACGTGTGGGATATCTATGGATAGGTCTTTAAAAATGATATTGAGGTTTCTAATATCATTTTTTTCTAAACTGAATAGTTTGCGCGAGAGACTCTGCCAAAGTGGTAAAATGTGTGCCCCCCCCCCTGTAATTTATAAAATAAGAGAATGATAAAACTAAAAAAAAATATATGATGTACATTACTATGTAAACTACCAGCGAAAATTGGTTTGAACGAGATCTAGTGAGTAGTTTTTTTTTAATACGTCATAAATCGTAAACCGCAATTTACCAAGTACGGAACCCTTCGTGCGCAAGTCCGACTCGCACTTGACCGGTTTTTTTAATCTTTGCCCCGCACCACTAATTTCTTCCTGTATCGTGGGTCCGTTTACACAAGACACTCAGATCCAGAACAACTATCTGTAGGCAATAGAAATATTTGTTCCGTGCGGGAATCAAACCCGCGACACGCAGCGCAGCAGCCGATCGCTCAACCACTATGCCAACCGTGTCGTAATCTAGCTGAATCGGGATCTAGCTGCATTCGGTATGGCTGGCAGTTGACCACAAGATAGTTTGGAAAAGGTTATGCAGATGAAGGTACTGTTCATGAAAGTCCTTGCAGCTTGCTTGATTCTGGTCAGAAAACTCCCTGAAGATTTTGAATTCAAACTTGTAAAACCTAAAAAGAACGCTGGTATTACGTCTGTACCCAATATTCTGATTGACATATTGCCTTCACGACCACAAATTACTGACACCAAATAAAGAAGATTGCCAGGTTCCAAATAGACAAAAGCAATAAATCACGTACAACATTTCGCTGGTGAAGGGCAAAAGCAATAAGTCGTAATCTACTGATCGCTAATCTCTCTGCGGTCAACTTTGATATAGTTGTTTCGTTTTAGTTTGTCAATAGCGGTCACTGCCCTTTGCCGAATGTTTCTTGGTCTCGGGTCTCGGGTCTTGGTGGAAACTCGACCAATAAACTAAGTATGAATGGTTTTTCATTATTAAAATATTGAGGACTAGCTTCTGCCAGCGGCTTCGCCCGCGTGAAAGTCGAAAATTATCCCGAGGGTACATATTCCCGGTATAAAATTAACCTATGTGCTATGCCTGACTATAATCTATCTCTGTGCCAAATTACATCCAGATCCGTTCAGCCGTTCCAGCGTGATTGAGTAACAAACATACATCCACACATCTATGCAAACTTTCGCCTTTATAATATTAGTAAGATTAGTAAGATATTCAGGGCAACTTTATGACTTTGCTAACCTTTGCCAACGACTTCGCTCATTTGCGAGTAAAATTTGTCCCTCGGGAACATACCACTGAAATATAAAGTATCCTATTAGATAATACACTGATACGATGATAGATACATGTTCTCGCAGTTCCGTCAATCACGCCTCAATTTAGCCATTGAGGCGTGATTGATCAACAAACAGAAAAACATACATATAAAGTGTGTCTCAGCTCTACAAGAAGTAACACAGTCGGTCTCCAGCTCTACAAGAAAAAACATCAACAAGGAATAAATTTGAAGATACAAATCAAGACAGTATTTTCATTAATCAACTAGAAACCCCAACAAACCAATCCGGCCACTACAGTCTGGATATGTATGTTTTTCTGTTTGTTGATCAATAACGTCACATTCATTAAAATAGTATTATTTCCGTTTAATTAAGAATTTCAAATTAAGAATTTAATAAAACGTAAATGCGATGGGTCAACGACCTAAATTGCCATGCTAAAAAGCAACAGCTATATATAGTAGATAGGTACTGTCGCCATTACATCAGTGTCTACTGTTGTTCTGTTGCGGTCGACAGCGCTGTGCCACTGAATGTCAACTGATTTGCGCTCAATTGACATCATTTCGGTAAAGTCTGGCGCGGTTTCGGTACTGTTTGTTTGTTAGATTTAGCTATATGTAATCTGTTCATCCAGCAGCTGTAAGCTGTCTATAAATTAGAGGTCTATAGGATGATATCGATTTATATCTAGATTTGAGTCGAGATTGTTGTTTTTTTATGCTTGTTTATTTATTGTTTTACAAGCTTTATTAAATACAAGCACTTTTTGGTATCCGATTAAGCTGAACCTTGGCGTACATAAGTAATTTTGGAAACATTAAAACAATAATTATGGTACTGTAGAGATGATCTCATGATGGAAGGTGGGATCGTGTTTGGCTCTTTGCATGTATATTGACAAGAGTAATCACCATTTAGTACCTACTTTGCAGGCCAAAAAAATAAAAAACACCGTAATTCTTACTTATTTATTATGAGATTACTGTATGTATACCTAATCTAAGGAGGAGCTCGTGGCTAAATAATAACAGCCGCGCGGGTCGATCTTCAAGGTTCAGCAACGCTTGACGAGGTCGGTCCGTGGATGGGTGACCATTTCAACATACCGAGTTACCGAGTTTTCTCCGTGCCTCGGAGAGCACGTTAAGCCGTTGGTCCCGGCTGTCATTTGAAGATCTTTGAGAGTCGTTATGGGTAGTTAGAAGTTTGCGATCTGACACCAGTCTTGCCAAGGGGTACCGTGTTACCCAGTTACAGGGTTGTGGAGGTCAGATAGGCAGTTGCTCCATGTAAAACACTGGTACTCATCTGAATCCGGTAAGATTGGAAGCCGACCCCAACATAGTTGGGCAAAGGCTAGGCAGATAGATAGTATGTATACCTAATACGATCATTTTATATTTCTTGTAACAGATTTATGCAAATTGTTAACCTATCATTTTAAGCTTGATTTGGTATTCTACAACCTATGTGTGACAGTGATTATCTCGGCACTTTGGAAGCAACATGTTTTGGCCGTGACTTTATTTCTTATCGAACTTACAAGTTGATGTAAGCCAGGTAGCTACTGTAGTCCAAGACAAAAGGGTGATACTATTTTTACCCGACTGCCGAAGGAGGGTAATGTGTTTATCAGTCTATGTATGTATGTATGTAAGTATGTATGTAAGTATGTATGTTTGTTCCTATATGGCGTTCCGGAGACCAAACGCGTTGGCCAATTTTGATGATTCATACGTCAATCGATGCGTCTTAACCCTGCGAGTGTCATAGGCTACATTAAAATTGGATAATAGAAAAATGGCGGATTTTGGGTGCCATATTGTGGGGGCCCAAATTTTTTTTTCTTCCAAACCCATCGTGTGGGGTATCAAAATAGAGGGTTTTAAAAGGTGATTTCAAAAATATATAACACTTATATGTTTAAATGTATCTAATTCGAAAAAAACTAACTAAAAATTTATAAATAAAAAAACTTAATTCAAAAAATCAAAAAACCCGACTGCTTCAAAAGCGAACTAAAAAGTCGTAAACAAGGAAAACATCATGCTGTGCAGACGGAGGATAAACCAGATTTTGGTCAGCCAGCCCGCGAATATGTATCCTCCGACTGCACAGCATGAATTTTTCCTTGTTTATTAATCTTACTAATATTATAAATGCGAAAGTTTGGATGGATCGATTGATGTATGTTTGTTACTCAATCACGTCAGAATAGCTAAACAGATCTGTTGAAATTTGGCACAGAGATAGTTTATGGCCTGGCATAGCACATAGAGCAATAAATACGAGAGAGCAGTGGTGGCCCAGTGGTATCAGCTGCGACTTACAAGCTGTAGGTCGTGAGTTAAAACCCAGACAGGCGCTTTACTTTGTGTAAAGAAGTTTATCACCACTGCTCTAAAAACGGTGAAGGAAATCATCGTGAGGCAACCGGCATGTCCTAGAACCAGAAATTCGAAGACATGTGAGTGACATCTACCAATCCGCACTGGACCCGTGGATTATGGCCTATTCCTTCTCACAGAGGTAAGGCCTGTGTCCCAGCAGTGGGAACATTAAAACGCTGCTGATGATGATGAATAAGTATTTTATTATTATTGCACTGCTGGGTAAAGATATATCTCCATTTTGTTTTTCGATACTGTGTCAACTTCTGACCAATTCCTAAGGAAGATATCCAAGTCATCCCGCCATGTGATTTGCCGCGATCCTGTTAAAAATAATAATAACTCTTTATACATACTTTGAAACTAGTAAACTATCTTCTTTATATCTTAAGTGCCTGCGCGACCAAGGTCTGCTCGGGTGAAAATAGAGAAAACAACTTTTTCTAACAAGTAAAATTTCAAAATTTCAAAAACCCCCGACGCATTTGTATTGCGAAAACACCCCGATTAAAACAGTAAAACGCCCATAACTTTTAAACGGATTAACCGATTTTATTCAAACATAGCTAAGAACACTCTCGACAAAATTACCTTTCAAACAAAAAAAAACTAAATCGAAATCGGTTCATCCGTTTAGGCGCTATGATGCCACAGACAGACACACAGATACACAGCAACACACGTCAAACTTGTAACACCCCTCTTTTTTTCGGCGGGGGTTAAAAATGAAACCTAGCTAGATCGATTTATCGTACCCGAAACCCACTGCATACTAAATTTCATGAAAATCGTTGGAGCTGTTTCCGAGATTCAGATTACATATATATACAATAATTGCTCGTTTAAAGGTAGATATTTAAAGATAGATAATAGGTCTTAGTTATTATGTACTACAATACTACAAATACAATGTACAAAAATAATAAAATATATAAAACATAGTAACTTTTATTCAGTTCCGGCTTAAAAAACCGTATTAATATTCACATTTATGTAGTTGTATGGAAAGTATTAACTTTTCGGTCAGTCCGACAGTTAGTGAGATTTATTGTAGAAATATGTATGGAAAATGTTTTATCAACAAACGCCATCGAATACTATTTATGTTATAAGATATCTCTCGGTTAGTATAAAAAAAGATACACACACTCGTGTGTAACATTAATAAACAAATGAAATCAGTTGGAATTATATGACTTTGCAAACATTTTAGGATATAACGAAGAATAAGACATTAAATAGACATGTTTGTAATCCCATTCATTCCCTCACAATTTCGCCGATTTAGGATTAAAGTAGATTGTCACCACTTAAAAATGAAGGGGAGTGGAATTTCCAAAAGCTTTTGGTCTGCTTGTCCTAAGGGTAGGTAGGTATATCGTTTACAGATGTGTGATTTGATGTGGATGATAAATCTCAAATCATTTTTCATATGTTTACACAGCAGTTATGTATTTTTGTAGGTACAACTGGTACAGCTGTACCCGATCGTTAAAATGACATATCGACTTTTAAAAAATAAGGCTTTGTACGGCCTTTCTACTTTTCGGCGGACAAGAAACAATTTTATGATCAAATGGTTTATTTTTTTTACTTTTATGAAAAACTTTATGCATAATACATAATACGTTAAGAAATTTATTTGATGAATCAACTATCGTATATATAACGACAATAATTATAATAAGTAGATACACGTTCTTCTTATTTATTATGACTAAGTGTTATGGATCTGTATTATTATTTATGTTAAAACCAATATTGTACCTACACTTAGCGAATAAATTTATTTTATTTGATTTGATTTAGTAACGGCTGCTTTGCAGCACTTACGAATTGGACTCTCCTATATCACCCATACCTGAGCGACAGTTTCTCTTGAGCATTTTAACGCCCGGCATCTATATACGTCCATTTAAAAGGTCCGTATTCATAAATAATAAACAATTTCCGTGTTCGGTCTCAAATGAATAAATTATTATTATTCATAAAAGAGTCCGTAATAGACCGGTTGACCGCTTGACCGAATCTTAGCTAAAGAAAGTCAAACCCATTTGTTTTTATAAACGACGCTGAATAACGACATGGTTGCCTAGATACCGATGCACTGTTAATTAATTCAGGTATTCTAAATCATAGTCATTAATTAAGATGATTGAATCAATGATAGGTACACTAATGCCAATAATGATACAATTCCGGATCTGTTTTACTCATATAATACTAACATCATCATCAGCCTATTAATGTTCCCACTGCTGAGATACAGGCGTCCTCTCTGTGAGAGGGAATCGCGGGCTCAGTGCCGTTTGGTGGATATCACATGTCTTCGAATTTTTGGTTCTTGAACATGCCGGTTTCCTCACAACATTTTCCTTCACCGTTTTTAGAGCAGTGGTGATGAAATAATTTACACTAAGTAAACCGCCTGCCTGGGTTGGAACCCACGACCTACAGCTTGTAAGTCTGCTGTTACCGCTGGGCCACCACTGCTCACCTAATACTAACATATCATAATCAAAATTATTGTATCTCTTATATGCCTAGTAGGTTTTCTCGTGGCTTTACTCCCAATTATACTCCATAACTGTTACCGGAAGACGTTGCGTTGGAAGGTGGACTGATGAACTGGTGAAGGGGTCCGGGAATCCACTGGATGCGACGTTTGGGGAAAGACTATGTTCAGCAGTGGACATCTTTGGGCTGAAATGACGATGTTGATTATAGTCCATAATAATGAATCGTTAATTTTTCAGCATGCAAAGTAGCCAATAGCCACTCAGTGATAGTGCAGATTTGTAATACCAGGCCCCTCAGAAAGTATTGCGAAAAAAAGTTTTTATATATGGGAGACTGGCCAGTTATAATGTTTTTCGAAAATATGATTATTTATAAGTAAAAATAAGTAAGTTCCAATTTCAAAATTTCCCTCCACATTTTTTGCGAGTTAATTCAAAGTATTGTGTCTCACTGAAATATGGATCTGCGCCGGGAACATTTTAGAGCTATGATTTTATACGATTTCAAGTGTCGCCTGAAACCGGATGAATCGTACGATAGACTTCAAATGGCATTCATGGATGAAGGCCCTTCCAAGGCAACCGTGTATCGTTGGTATAACGAATTCAAGCGCGGTCGACCAACTTTGGGGGATGACGAAAGAAGCGGTCGCCCTTTGACGGCTGTTACCGAAGAAAACGTGCTAGCAGTGAAAAATTTAATCCAAGACAATAGGCGAATTACATATCAGGAGATTCAACACATATTGAAGATTGGATCGGGAAGCGTTCACGAGATTCTACACAGCCATCTTCGCGTGAGGAGGATAGTATCACGCTGGGTGCCGCACAACCTCACCGATGCTCAGAAGCAGGCCCGGGTGGAATGGTGCCGTGATATGCTTAACAAATTTGAAGCAGGCTCGTCTCGGCGTGTTTACGACATCGTTACAGGTGATGAGTCCTGGATTTATCAATACGACCCAGAAACCAAGCGCCAGTCGACTATTTGGGTGTTTCAAAATGAGCCAACGCCTACCAAAGTGAAGCGATCTAGAAGCGGGGGTAAGATTTTGATCGCTAGCTTTTTTAATTTGACTGGCCACTTGGTATCAATTCCCTTACGGGATCAAAGAAGCATTAATGCCGAATGGTATACTACCAAATGTTTGCCAGAAGTTTTCTCTGTTATAAGCAACAAGCGACCAAACACAGGGCTCCGCGGGCTACTGCTCCACCACGACAATGCACCTGCGCACACCGCACTCAAAACGAGGGACTTCCTGGACAGCACGCCAGTCAAACTCCTGGGTCACCCTCCTTACAGCCCTGATCTAGCACCGTGTGACTTCTTTTTATTCCCAAAAATAAAAAATCAGCTCAAAGGGATACAATTTTCGTCGCCGGAAGATGCGCTGGCTGCGTTCGAGCAGGCTGTAAACGAGGTGTCTGCGGCGGACTGGAAAAAGTGTTTTGAAAACTGGTTTAGGCGCATGAATCTTTGTATAGAGGCTGGTGGAAAGTACTTTGAAAAGATTTAATAAAAATATATGTACGTATAGAACATTTTTTTTTAGTTTCGCAAAACTTTCTGAGTGTCCCACGTAGGTAGAAGATTTTTTGTAATCGGATTAGTTCTTCAAGAGATTACCTTTTAAGAATACCTTTACCTGTATCCCCTTGAGTGCCCTAATTACCGAAACACTTAAAAGGCCCTTGTGTCTCGCGTGGATCCACGTTTTAGACACTCAAGAGGAACTATTTTAACTCTTAATTTTAATGGTTTGAATGTTTAAGGCATCGTAATAAGTGAACTTTCTTTCAGATCAGCGGAAAAATTTGGTTACGATATATACCAAGTTAAGTATTTGTCTGGCGTAGCAAAAGAGTAGCACAACTTTGAATCTTATTAATTAGTAAAATCTTTTCTAAATGTTTAATTGTAATATTAATGTGTAAAAAGTCGTTGGTGTGCCTTATTAATAAATAAATAAATAAAATCTTAAGCTAATCCGTCTTTCAATTGACCTGTTAATGGCAGACTCCTTTAAAGTAAGAACTTTCCGAATTAATTACCACCTGATACCATATCGATTTCTCTCGAGAATATTCCTACAAGCCGGCTCAAAGGGTATATAAATAAACACTTGCTTTTAAAAAGAAAGTAACAACATTAACGCTCTTACTTTATACCACAGGATGCCAAATTATGTTAATTTGTTTCAAAAACCTGTCAACACCAATTACGTGACGTGTCTAAAAGTGGACAATTTAATTTGGCACATATTTCGAAGCCGAAAGCGAGTTTTCGTAAATCGTGTTAGGAGTTTAGCCGTACGGTACGACACGAGAGACCGCGGACACTACCGCCGTATGCAAATAAGGAGCCAACCAAAGAAACAAGAACAAGATTGTCGGGTTTATAAAAATAACAGGCGAATCCACTTTCATTTTTATACCAAGTTCCTGCGCCACGCCATTGTTGTTGGAACCACTACAAAGGGAACGCATTCTATTTTATTTCTCAAATGCGTTTTTGGAGAAAGCATTACATAAAAGTCAAGCCGCGACTTCCCCGCTTGTCTTTATAATACGTCTGTTCTCATAAACTTTTAAGTGTTCTTTACGTAATACTTATCACAATAATACATTGTTAAGCTCAATGTATTTTCACAGATCCCTCGTTATTATTCATCAACTAACAAAAAGCCAAAGTAAATAAATTTTATTATGTAGCTAATTCCAAAAGTTTCGCTTTGTGTACTCTGCGTTGTTTATAAGTTATTTTAGTTAAAGTTGAGTATGATTTTGTTGTTGATTACTGTTGGAATTAATGATCTGTTTAGTTTGAGTGTTTCATTTGTTTTACTTGCAAAGTCGTAAATAGGGAGATTGGAAATCCTTCGCTTGCCCGGGAATGAAAGAAAAACATTAAAATGTTTCTGGGCCGTTAGTATAGTACTAACGATCACTTGAAAATTTGTCATTACTACAATATGTAATGCAGATTAAAACATAACCTACTTTTGGGCTTATCCGCAGAAGGATAAAAACACATCACTATTTAAATTTATACATTTAAAGCCATAGAAGCGCTTTAGCACTAAAATAAACTCCGCAATAAAAATTCTGCAAATCCTATCAAGCATTCTGAATGCAAAGTATTTTAGCTTTGGAATATAACACAATCAAGCTCAGAGCCCCATTATTCAGCTACCTCCAAGAGAAATCGTAAATTGATGTGAAATATTTGATGAAATCTCATGATCATCTTATGATATAACTCTTTTATTGTATCTGAGATCTTACTGTTTATAATGCTTTGTTTTACGAGTGAATAGAGCTGTCTGTCTGTTTCTCAGTACGGGTCCGGCAATAGGTTTGGTCCCTATTACTTAAAACGGGCAATATTTGGGCGCACTATAGGTTCACCAATGAGTAACCTTTTGTAGGATCCTTATTAGCGACACTACCGGATTGTGTACGTACGAGTAAAATCTGCACATCATATCTTATGGGAGTGTATTCTTTGGCAGAATGAACGCAATATTATGTTGGATAATGTACAGGCTGCATCCGGAGTTATTTATTATGCGGACCTTGTGGAAAATAGAACAAATTGCCGTGCGTTTAGCGTTTTTGCCATACCTATTATCGGAATCAAATATAAAAGCTTAGAATGTTAGGACCCATTAAATTAATGTTAATTTTTATCAGTGGTGCTAGGCAATTGGGCTTATCCCAGTTGTAAACAACCCTTTGTGCCTATTGTTCTTGTTTGTTCTGTCTCCTGCTTGATATGGAGTGAAGTCGAAATTATGTTTTTGTTTTCCTATTCCTTCTTTATTCTTTCCTGATTACCAAGACAGTAAAATTCATTCTCCGGTACTTCGTCGAGCTTCATTGCCTCGGCGCTTTTCTGGTGGTCGCCACTGTTGATTCTGGCTTACAGGAGATGCAGTGGTTTGAGAATAGTGTGGTGGGATTGTCCCAATACCGGATCGTGTAATAATACAATGTGTGTTTTTCCCAAAGTCAACGGGTTTGATGTCTGGCTAGGAATATTGATATTTCAAAAATCCAATTATGCAGTTTTAGTTTTCATTTAAATCGGCCCTGTGACTTCTTTGAGTGTTTTTCGCATATCATAGTTTCTGATTTGGCCATCCACGCCCACTTGGAAAACACCTGTATATTGATGGTGACTGTAATAGACATCGATATAAAAGTGCATCCTATTCAAGATCGTACTCGGTCCATATCGATTTTAAGGTCATAACAGTGCTTCAGTTGTGTCAGGTTACTGGTGCATCGGGCGTACAATAACGTTCGAGATCGGCGAGATCCTTTTGTTGATGCTTACAACTTACAACTGAGGCTTAGGGGATTGATATCTGAACATCAACTGATGTAGGTAGGCTACAGATTACTTTAATGGAGTTTATAGCGATTATGTTGTAGACACGCAGGCTTTTATGTTGTTCTGGACTTAGCCAACTTATTGACAAGTGTTTTCTGTTACTCTGGTATCGGCCACAGATAATATATTACTAGCATACAGATGCCTCATCCCATACAAAGAAACCGTGCCGACGTAACTAGAGTTTTTCGTCAGACTAAACTGATTATTTTGATAAGTGCATCAAGCGCGTTCGAATCCGACTCAAGGCGAAAGATGGTGCTAGCAGCGACTTGCAAGTAAAAATGTTTAGTCGATTTGTGATACATAGGTAAAGGTACTAAGTAAGGTAGGTAGGTAAGGTACTTTATTTCTTTAACCTATACTAAAGGAGGATAGTAATGGTTTACTAGTACTATCTTCCTTTCCTGGCAAAAATCAGCCACCAATTAATCGCTGGTAGGCGCACTGATTAATCCGACATCAACGCAAGTATGACTGGAGTATGGCGCGCAAAAAAAATTACAAAGTGAGAGTTTGTGAAAAATTGACGAGGATTAAATTACCGGTTTGTGGGCGCTTCTGCAGTCGTCCGCTTATGAGGATGGATTACGATACGAACGTCCGCGGCTCCTGATAAATTACTTCATAATTCGCTTGCGAATCCCATCGACGAACGTTAAATGAAAATTAATTTATCGGAAACCGTTGTTGCGAAATTATTTCTTCATTAACATTAAATTTAAGTAACATTTAGCAGCACATTCACACATTATTTACAGTGAACATGCGGAATATAACTTCCGAAAAATAAATATTTGTTATTTGCTAAGTTACATCATCGGCCATTTCTTGATTGTTAGATCAAGATCTTTATCGGCTCGGACGGATATTCAAAGCGACGCGGCGCCGACTCGAAGTGTTTGTGGATTAGTGTCTCCTCCAATTATAAGTGAGAGAAACTTCAAAGCCATGGGGCAAGACGCCGTGGGCAATCAAGTTTGCTTTCTGTCAAACGACCTTCAGAGAAAGCGTAACATTTGACCGATCTATACTTTTAAAACGATTATTTAGATGAAACAAGTTATAACAGATTTCTGTTCGGTAATAAGATAGCGATTAATAGGCACGTAATCTACCTAACTATTTTATATCATTTTGTAATTATATTTATTTATTAAGACTTCATGCACAAAAAGGTTTAAAGGCGGTCTTAATGCCTTAGGCGTATATTGTTTTCTGGTAGTGGTAGTGGAGTGGTAGGGTCTCCTGGTACGTTGTGCGTGGGAGCACTGGCTAACATAGCCAGCCTAGCTCCGTCCAAAGCACAAAAGCTTCCTGGGAGCTTCATAGGCTTTATAGTGTATGTATTTATAGTTTGTCTTTGTATTTGATTAAATATTATATACCCAATCGTGATTTATTCTCAATATTCCATTATTTGTCTGTGCATCACCCAAAGGTTGACTGGTAGAAAATGCCTGAGGCATTAAGGCCGCAAGCAAGTATTAAATAAATAAATACCGTCATACATGTAAAGGAAATTACTTCTTACATAAATGAGACAGTATCTTTCCTGATTACTCTAGAGATGCGGACGTCCTAAGAAATAAACTTCACGGAAGCTCAGAATTTTACAATATTAGACGATATTAATATGTACCTTTTATAGTTCATTAAAGCATATAAGATCATTATTTCCGTTTAGCTAGCAGAAACCATTAATAGTACAGGAAAATAATTTGATGAAGAACATATCTTACATATCTTGGAATATTGTTGCAAGTCGATTAATCAGATGTGCAAATAGATAAGCTCAAAGGAACTGATATGACAAAACAAAAATACGTCTTATTCAACGTCATCATTTTAGCTTGGAATCATCCTCATCCACTGCTGGGTATCTATAGGCTATATGTCTTCTCTATTAAATTCTCTATTCTTCTATTAAACTTTGCAGTTCCGTGCATCCTTCATAGGCTCATAATGGTGTTACCCGCGACTTTGACGATTTGTCGAACATAAAACGTATTTATTTCAAAATAAATTGGCTGTTATCACTGTACCACTTTTTATTTTGGTTGGGTAATCATCCAATAACTTCTCCCGCTCTGGGTGAAGCGGGAGAGCGTGTCAGACTTTTAATGATTAAAACCCACCCGTGTTCCTTCAGTTGCTTGAGCCAGGGCCGCGGTAACTCCTTTTCAAATTTAGCCGCGACCACCACTGTACCACTAAACATGTATACCAGTACATACTATGACAAAAAAAGTAATAAATGCCGTTTTATTGCTCGAAATATGACGGAAAGAAGTAGTACGTACTTAACAGGTACTTAATCCAATACGCTACGGCCTCATTTCGGCTGACACTCACGTAACACTATAATTCCTTTTATATTAATTACTTGTACGTACAGCAATGTAGGACAATCTTAATCCTCGTCTAATTAGTTTCATAATACAATCAGATAAATGCAGAGACTAAACGGAAGACGTTTGTAAGTGTCAACGATAAACGAAAGTTATGATTATTAGTGTACAATAATAATATGATATAACAGTATCCGTGTGTTTTGTTTAAAACTATGTTTTTTCTACGGATATGCTTGGGTAAATTATACTCTTTTATTCCGATTCCGATATGGGTGTACTATTTAGTAGATGGTAGGTGCATCTCTGCTCGACTGTCATGACAGTGTTAAGACGTGACTATCTAACTTTAATATCTACAATATACAGAGTAAACCAATTTAATTTGACCTCAACTTTGCATTACTCTGTCTTTTGTTCCAATTCTGTCCTAAAATGGTAGCCCTTTCGCAACAAGAAAGTTTCTCTAAAGCTACTCAGCAGTTTTAGCTATCAACGGGACAGATAGACGGACATATTGGGGCTTTATAAGTATGATCAAAGCGGTGGTGGTGGGAGACGCCGGCGCCGCGCGGCCTTGGAGAAAGTGTATGAGTGCGGTTTCACCTCGGATCTCGGGTCTCCGCTACCGGACCCAGCTGATCTCCCTCCGATACTCACGTAACTCCTTTGAAGTTCAATGATTTGTTGTGTTTTGATGACGTTGAATTACATTATGGAGCTTCGATGATACCTACGTAAAGAAAAGTTAATGAAATGATTTAAAGGTATTGGATATATTTTCAATATTTATCTTTTTTTTCGTTTTATATTTGTATGTAAAGTAGGTGCAGTGTCTACTTATTCAATTTTTTTGTTACTTCGATTCAATCTTTAGCTGTGTTTCTCTTGAAAGCTTTCCGTGTGCACAGTACCATTTCTGTCTTATTATAATAGGGGAAGCCATTAATTTATTACATAACGAGGTTCTCTGTAATTTGTATTGTTGTCGTCCATATTATTGTGACAAACAAGTTTTTATTAGGTCGTACACTGACAAAATTATGAAGTCTCTCGACTTTTTCCAGCTGGAATATTAAAATTTCATAAAGTTTCCCCGCTGTCTAGGGCTTATTCTTACATAAGAGCTTTGCTGCATATTATTACGCTTGGTCGTGGTAAATCTCTATTCTTCTGGAGAGTTAGTACGAAGGGATTAAAGAAACCGACGTAGGCAGTGAATTATTTATGCAAATGTGCGATTCTCCGCAACCGACGGATGTTTTCTTATGGAAAATTGAGTGCGTGTATATCCAGTGAATGTCAATTTTGTTGCGAATTGTAAAAAGGAATTTATTGTTGTAAAACGAAGGATTTTGTTGAAAAGAAAGTTGTAGCGAATTCTATCTTGAAGGACCATACAACAATAACAATGTAGGCAGTATAAAAGTTTTTGGAAGGAATGTAAAAGTACGATGATAAGGGGACGGCTACATGAGTATTGTAAGTGGAGCGAACAGAAAGTTACGTAAGGGAAGGGGCAGCCAAGCGGACACAGAACCAAACATAGTACATACTTTTCAAAGATTCCAAGATATACACTTGTACGATCATAGACACGTAATGTGTAAGAGAATTAGCGAACATAATTATGAATGTGTTGTATTATACTATACATGAGCAGCTAAGTAGGAAGTTCTTAATAACTTCCTCAATTTGGTTTACTATAGTCTCAAGTGTAATTTTAATTGAAACTAATTTCTCATACTTTGAGTCAAAGCCAAGAAAACACTGAAGAATCAAAATCTATTCAAGTATGTTACAACATTTCCATGTAGTATTTTTTTTATTAATGTTGTATAGATTATCAGTTCTACTAGACATGCAGAAAATGTGGCTTAAAATTAATGAATCACTGATTATTGGTCAAGTACTGTGCCCAACAGTGCCATGCTCATTCGCTAGTGGCCTATACGAAGATAACAATGACTGGGGTCCAGGTAGTTTATTTTTTTTTCACATTTCCGACAAACGAAGAGGCAACCCTATTGTAATGCGTCAAATGCAAGAGTTTACCGTACAAAACTACATCTCCATAAGTTATTGTGGTCAAGCAAAAATACAGCATTGCGTAGTTTCGTAATTTATGTACATGTAACTTTACAATTTTCAATTAAACTATAGTAGATAATAATTCTTGATTTGTCTTAATTATGAAAGGTTACTTGAAATGTTCTTTTGAGAATGAAAGCACAGCCTCTACAGAGGCTTCTTTGAGGTCTAGATTGATCGCCAACGTATATTACAAACCAATAGCAAAATACACAAAATATAAAAATTAGTACAGCATATCATTTACCTGTAATGCATACCCAGTTACAGGCAACCACAACTTACACATTACTAGAGTAGGTATACATAGCTCTTTGCTAGCAGTTACTATAAATATTTGCTTTATGAAATGGTTTGAAGAACAATTTGTTAAAGCGTTCTTCTCATTGGTCTTCGAATCTGTTATAATTTTTAAAATGCGAAATTCAATTTCGGCCAATTTTTTTTTCTTTTGTTCTATTTGCGTTTTATGCATTGAAACATTACCATTAACAAATATGTGTTAGAGTGTAAGCCCAAGAAGTAGATTTTGAGCTCATTTTGATTTTTAAAGACTATGCTTTGCCAGCAGGTGTCGGCGGCGGCGGGTGGCGGGTGACGGCGCTGGCGCGGCAGCGGAGTGCGGTCACGAGATGAGCGTGGTGGGCGCTCCGCCGCCGCCATCCGCCGCCGAGGCGCTGTCCGCGCTGCTGTGGCAGCCCTACGAGTGCCGCTCGCCGCCCCTCGCGCGCTCGCGCACCGACTCCGCGTTGCACCGCGCGGGGGGCGCCGACCAGTCGCCACACGGCGGTCGACATGCGCGCGCGTCATCCCGCGCCTACACAGATATGCGGCTGCCCGTGCCCGCACCCGGCTTGCGCAAGTCGGACTCGGTCTCGGTGCGCGTCCCGGGCGAGCCGAGCCGACAGAACGTGTCCAGTGTGAACGTGAACATAGTGGAGGTGCAGGATGCGCCCGTGAATGTGAACAGTGCGGTGCAGACGGAGAGGGAGCGGAGTGTGGCGAGTGCTGAGTGCCAGACGGAGGAGCCCGCGCGGCGGCGGCGTCTGCGGCGTGCGCGGGCTCCGCGCGTGCCGGAGCTGGAGAACGTGCCACCGCCGCCGTACAGCACGCTGCCGCCGCCGCAGCTGCCGCACCCGGTGCCGGTGCACCCACCGGCGCCCATCCTGGCCCCGCACCCGGCCGTGCATCCAGTCGTGCATCCAGCCGTGCACCCACCCGTGCATCCGCCTGCACATCGCTTTCCCTTCCAGCCAATTCCTCTCAGGTGAATACAATATAAAAACAACAACGATACAAGACATTTTGGCCCCTGCGTTTGACATCTGACCTACTTGAGGACCACCTAAGTGAATATTTAGAGCTAGACACAACTTTTCTTTCACACGATCTCTCTCGCGTGACTCAGAAAATAAAACAAATAACCGCAAAGAAAATTAAAGTCTTGAATATGGCAAAAAATCGTACTTAATAGAAGAAGACCACAAATGTGGTGGAACACAAATGAGCCTACGGCTATCAGCAATATACCTATATATTTATGTGTAAACATAAACATCGGTAATCAACGAAATTGACACGTAGTATCATGTTGCCTGAGAGTAGTCCTGCTGTTTTGTGGGCATCTTTACCCAAAACAATATCATTTTGAACCCGTTCGTTCATGTAACCCGTAGCATCGTGCGTTGAAGTCTTTTGTTAAGTTTGAATTTATTTATGTAACTGAGGTATTATTAGAAATCATTACTTATTATACAATCTCAAATATGATGTGAATGGACGTACAATAACAGCAAATGCCTATTATATAGACTGAACTGAAATTAAAGTCATTGTTTTAAACTGAAGTTACGTAAAGATCAGTAATTACGTTCACGTCGGCGTCGTAAAGATACTGGCTCGGTAAACATCGCTTCGCATACAAAAATTTATGCATTTTCCATTTTTGGTAACCTAGACTTTGTAGGATTAAGTCGCAAACAGAAAGTTTTAACGAAAAGTGGAGCGAAACAGCGTCAACGATGGCCTTGCAAATGAAAGCTGAGAATGTATTTTCTATTCAACATGTTGCAAACGTCAGAATTAAGGACATCAACAATGTAGCTAAACAATTTTTAAATTTTCCCCATCTTTGAGGACAATAAAGATAAAGGTAGATGAGTGAAGAAAATAATTAATAAATATTCAGAATCAATACCCAAAATAAAAATAAAAACAGGATAATATTGATACAACGGTCAAAACATTAATGACTGGGCATCTCTAGGGAAGATACAACTAAGATGTGATAAACCCACATATTATGACACACCACTTATATTGGTTGTCAAGAGATCTATACAATTGAATAATGACAGACCTCATAGAAGAAGTAATATTTGATCTGCAGACCTCTCTACATAAGATATATCAATCCTTATCAGTGTCCACCTACGATTTCCTTTGAAAGCATTATATATATTTATATAAATACGTATAGTGCATAATATAAAAAAAAAAAAATATATATATATATATACCAATCTGGACACTAAAATATGATGTTACACAAAACTAAATTGGATCAACATATAGAACTTCCTCACAAATTGGATAAACTGTTTTACATATACGATAAACTAATTAATAGAAAAGGTTTCACTTAGATCAACTGTGTTGGGACGAATTTGTAATATAACATTTTTACCTGAAATAACTCGTTTATAGATAAAGATAAAATCTGACAAGTTAACGAATAAAAAACTTTTTGGAGCATAATTATACTCAAATTGCATTTGGATTTATTGAAATCCTATCATATCCTGTATATATCCTATATATCAATAATCCTGATGATTTTGAAATCCTATTATTTCAGACTGAAATAATAGGATTTCTTCTAAAACATTCTGAAATTAGGAAGAGAATTTGTTAGGATGAAGTTTACACATATATCTACTGACATATTATGCATGTATATTATCAGATAAATTGCAGCAGAATTGCAGACGACTTGGCCTTCAACATACGTGCATATGCTCATCAACTAAAATGTGACCTAGAATCGGCATCCAAATGTCGTCTTCGTAAAATTTTGATGCAATCATGACGTAGAACGTAGGCATTACCAATTTTTTTTAATATTTAAAGCTGAATCAAGTCTTAAAAACGAAACGGTTGTCGAATAGGTATTTGTGTAGAATTTGTAACAATAAATTCACGGAAATTAACTATCATTACAAACTGTTTTATTTTCAACTGAAATTAGCAAGATTTTTGAGATGTACGTTATTATCTACCTTTAGGATTTTCATATAGAAAAAGTTCCTTTGAATAAGAAGAGGATTTAAAAAAAAGTATCGTTTGTTGCAGGAACTTGTCCTGTATAAAGCAGAAACCTATTGTTACAGATTTTCTGTTTCGTCAATTGGACACCCATGCTTTAAGTGCACAATTTCTTTAGCGTCTTCTTTCTTACTATCTACCAATATCGCCACCACAATCATTTCGATTCGATCTACCAAAAATTACGTAACAAATATGTATTTTATTATTTATAAATGTACACATTGTATATGTATTCGTTACACATCAGGCGTGCGCAGTTGTTTTTTGTAATTGAAATTGTTTCGGTCATGCAACGCCTAACGTTCAGCGGCTCAGTAATGGACGCTAACTAGGGTGGCCTCGTTATGTAAGCGGATTGTTTACACATATCAGACAAGGTCGAGCTACAGTTTTAAGGATTCAGTGTTGGTACATTAATTTATTGTCTGGAATGTTTTCTTTGAAATGTTGCTGCTGTATTAACTTTTGCAATCAACCCAACATTTGTGACCTAAAGTTTCAATGAATGTATGAATTGACAACCACTGAGGAGTCAAAAGTGAATATACTAAAAAAGCTCGAGGTTAGAATCTCTTGATCTAAATCGAAGAAAGCAGAGTTGCTTCTCGACGAGAAATCTAAGAAGCATTAGAGATTGGTTTAATAACTTACTGCGGTTAGAGAGATATTGAAATAATTATTAAAACGTGACCTGACACGTGGGCTCAAGACTTTTGACCAAGCAACTGTTCTGATCTAAGGAAACTGCAAATTTTTAAACGCCTTATTAAATTGTCTGACGCAGTCAAAATATTGAAATATGACATCAAAAAGAATTAAGCCAAATCATACAAGGACATCACATAAAAACTAGTTAATTTAAACAAAGAAATCCCCGAAGCTTATTACACTAATGAAGATAAATATATCATAAGCCAAAATATTCCTAAGAAGTTTAAGGAAATTATTCAAAGGAAGCGTAACATTAATTAGTATTAGGAAGTTCAACTAAAAAAGTAGTTAAACCTGCTTATTGAGTTAGAAACACTAGTGCTAGTACTCATTGTGGCAACAGAAACAGGTTTGAGGCACATGGTGGAAAGTGGCGGCATCGAGGCTGCAGCTAACACAAGTCAGATCGTGTTCAATACAACTTAGCGAGGTTTAAGTGCACCGTGCACTCGCCTTGGTAGTATGACCTACCATGCTAGATTAATAAAATAATTTGTCCCATTAAATCATTTGAACAGGCAAACCCTTTACTAATACCATTATGATATTGTGTTTCATTGAATATTATAAGTCAACTTAATTATAATCCATTTGGAAAATGTTTGGAAATCAAACAGTTGTATGATCTAATAAACGTTGGGAATGATTTAATTAACGAAGGTCTTTATAAGGTTACAATATTGTATTAAGTTTTCGTCTGGAATACAATATCTGGACAATATTCCAGAACATTGTATTTCACTACGACTGCTTGGTGTTGTGTTCGACATTGATATATAATTCAAGAAATTATTTAATTTGTCAATACAGCTTATGTTAGCAATATAGTCATTATGGTTGATATAACAAAAAAATAAATGAATATGGTAGATATTATTGATAATTATAATTAGCTTACCTTCGATGATGTCCAGACATCATTACTTCATAATAAAACACTCAAACGCCTTACATTAGAAGATCGTCTCGAGCGATTTTTTATTGGTAGCCACACTAGCCACAAACAGCACTTATTAGAAACATTTATTACGTAAATAGCAACAAGTAACATTAATAAAAGCACTAAAATGCTCGTTATAGTCGATTAGAGAACGTTCACCGATAAACTAATACATCGATATTGATTGCTACCAATCGAGATGTTGATTGCATACATTGCGCCCCAGTTGTGAGATAGCGATGTAAGTGGTACGAATAACCGCTTAATTGTATCAATGTATTGGGAACTCGAACATTTGTTCGATGCCGATAAGGAGTTTAAAGCCTTTTTTAAAAATGTTCTTTCAAAAAGAAATGCCAATTAATTTGAGGTTTGCATCGACCAGCATGAATTCTTCTTCCATATAAAATATTTCTCTAAATTTTTATGTCAGTCAGTCAGGCAGTCTTCTCAGTATATATATAAAATCAATCCACAGTATCTTAAAATTCAATATTATTAAGGTGCGTACAAATTTACATCTTTTTTCGTCAACTACATATATTATATTAGTCCCGCGTAAGAAGTGGCATTCCTTGGAGTCTGTGTTTCCTGTTAGCTACAACCAAAGGAGCCTTTAAGTTAAGAGTGTTATAGGTTACTTCTAGGCAAGCGTGCTTCAACGTCGACTACATCATCGCTTGTCATCAGGTGAGATATTAGTCAAACGCGAAACTATCGTTAATAAAAAAGAAAAACAAATAAATTATATGTTTGAGGTCTCTTCATCCTGAAATATTCCTTAATCATATTTTTTTTTTCGTAAAAGTTAAGCTCTGAAAGGTTTTTTCACAAAGTATCTCAAACTACTTAGTTGATATCAAAATATCTAAAACAACTTCGGCTTACGTATTTCTATTTCAAATTAGTTTAGCCAATGTAATTGGAATTTCAATTGAGTAAATAACTATAAGGTCAGATTCAGGACTCAGACGGTTATATTTATAAGTTATATAGATTTCTCGACTTTTATTGAAGTCTATTAAGACTATAGATTCTCATGGATTATGAATTGGTGTTTCATATTTGTAAACAATTGGATATAAATCGAGTGCTGTCGATTAAAGGTAATCCTATTTCGAGAGAACTATTTCAATGTCTGCTGATATTAATGTGGGTTGTCAACAATCGAATATAAATGAGTTGTAATGTCTCAGTTCGTGGTGTGTGTCTGTGTGTGTGTCCCACATCGTAACAAGGTCCGTGTAGGTCGCACACGCTGCTCTATGTGGGCCGTTGCATCTCAGCACCACACTACTGCGATATATTTATATCTCTACATACGGTATTTATCATTGTTCCCTGTCAATCGGTTAATTATACGACCGGATTTTTAAATATAAGTGCAACGACTTCTGTTAACGACTCGTCTAACAGTACTTGGTAATTAGCTGTATCATTTACACTTGTTTTTGTATCACTTGGAGTTTAAACAAGTTTCAACACTTTCAATGTGGCTTACATCCCTGTTAAATTGTATTTTTGTACTAACAGGTAACTATTTTTTTCCAATTACACACGGATAGATTAACCATCAATCAGAATGACGTCCGCTGTTGTATGCAGTTTTTTATTGAATACGTAGGAAACGGTTTCCAGTCGTAGTCACCGTTGTCAACTGTTAACGTCTGGTGATAATGAGCTATTGTAATAACAGAAAAAAAAGAAACTGTCGACAAAGTGCATCGCATTAACACGAACACCACTAATACTATTGTTGTTACTGAGGACCATTTCTGTGTCGTCTACAAGTTTCAGATTATCTTCTAAATTATGTCAAGCTAGCAAACAAAAATAAACAAGGCAGTAAATAAAGCAATTAATTATGGCACTGTGTTTATTTAAGCTTGTATCAATTTATATTGTCTCTTAGTTAAAGAGGAGTGATGTGTTATTTATTCAGCTGCCATATAAATGAAAGTCTACGTCTTTATAGGTTACATAGTCAGGTTGTGGATTTTAGATGTTAACGTGTTTAATGGATCTATTTTCAAACTTGGGACATATAAATACTTGTTTACACATTTTATCGCCTTCAGTATTTCTTGTCGCAAGCGAAATTCACTTGTGTTCGAATAGTAAACAGTTCTGTCCTCCAAACGTGGTTTGTCGGTCAATATCGTTGGCCATTGCGAAAACTCGGCGCGTACGCAGTTGCGCGAAATGTGCCTCTTCGCCACATCCGTGCATAATGCGTATTTTATTGTATGGTTTTGGGTAATTTTGTAATGTATAAAACATAATAAAATTACCCAACACCATGCAACAATGGCGGTTACGATTATGATGGACAAGTTATATAATTTTCCATAAATCTGTTCTATATTCAGCCCTTTGAGATTACTCCATTGGTAACTTTGCCAAACCTGATTAATCATTTTGGACAAAAAATTCCTTCGCACTATTTCTAGTGAGTCGACACTCCACGTGGCTTCTATTCCAAGATTCCACACTTCCTTGAATGTTGAGCTTACAAATAAATACTTGCACCTCGAGCGATGTTGGCGCTCCGCCAACATCCTAATGGCTCGGGCCTCGCGCCAAAGCCGCCAGAAAATCATCGGTATTGGAAACTAAACTTGCGACTCGAAGTGGATTTACTTAATGTTCATGTCGGCCGTCTAACAATAACGTTTACAAGGTTAGAGCTCTTTTTGTTGTGAGAGTGTGTAAAGGCTTTCTGTTCGTTTTTCAAATCGTAATTCAATTTCTTTGATTGTATCACAATAGCCGGTGTGTTTGCGCTGGTGTGTTTGTGGCTCGAGTGAGCTCAAGATTGTTCGCTGGGCTCGTGACTGAGGCGAGCCGAACGGCCAATTACGAGTTGACTTCGGACGATGCTCGGCCCAGAGGCAATCCAATTTCCGAGTGCATTGTCCGTCTGTCTACAATCTTATGCCATCTTTCATGTTTATTTGTAAGCCTCTGAAATATTGAAAAAAGGACAAAATTTTCTCCTAGTTTGCCCAACAGGATAGTGAAAACAAAAATTATTTTATTCGAAAAGTTACGCATTCTTTTACAATTAATTAAGTATCTTTAGGTAATTTTGCCTTGTTTCAGTGAGCCAGTTACCTATTAAAGTACGAGATGATCTATCGGAACAATACAATTGTACTTAATAATAGTTTACTCAACAAACGGACCTTGACTAAAACAGTAATTAAAATGAATATAATTGCTCAGTAAATTTCATATATTGAGGATGCGATTTATGTTTTCCTACAAGATTATTATTAAAATATATGAAGGACTTACCTTATTATGCTATTTTACACGGCGTAGTAGGCAAAGTGGGCAGTTAGCGGAGCAAGCTTGCGAAATCTTATACGTGTGTATTGTATTGAACGAGGCATAGATCATAACGCAATTCAGGTCTAGTTACATTTATGAAATAGGTAGATTATAAAAATGATAGTAGGCAAATGTTTTGAATACGCTTGTAATATCTAGGTACTGATGAAACAATGGTTACTGATATTTTAGATAGCAGTGATATTAATATGAATGAATGTAAAATGTATGTATACATTATACTAGTAACGTAAGACGATATGTTTTAAGACTCAATTGAAGCAAATAGAAAGAAGGACAAGTAGTAAGCAAAGGAGCTAATTTAATTAAAACTGAAGACAGCATTAATAGCTCAGCTAACTAGTCATGAAAAAAATTGTACGAACCAGTACAAAATTGCAAATAATTTTCGTCTGATAAGGCAGTGTGTTGATTGTAGATTCTATCCTCTATATAAAACACCGACAACGTAACCTCATCTTGGAATACGGCAGAGGATTGTTGAATATCTTCGATGATGATTCAGCCATTGAGAATCTGGCCGAAAACATAAACTCCGAAGTGTAAATACAATCATCGACTGGTCTTTGACTGAAATAGGATTACTTAACGATCGCTGAATCTGTTAGATCATGACTTCATAAGCCTAGAAATTAGAACTGCAACATTCGAAGAGTTTCTGCTAGTACTGGCGCAAGTCGACACGGCTCGGTGAAAGTGCCCGGTGTCGAATGTCTTACTATCCAAGGCGAGTAAGTTAACGCTTTGTCAACTGTAATTGAATTTACAGATGGAATTCGACGTCAAGCGAAGTGAATGTTCTCTGTACCTACAGCTGAATTTATGTTTACTTCATTAAGATGTTCAATGAACTTGGTGCTCGCATTCTTGCGCTCAAGTGCTTGATAAACATGTTACGTTCGCTCTATTGCATCCTTTTCCTTTTGGGTATGTAAGGGCTTGGGGTTCATGTCAAAATGATGAACCCAGTGGCATGCTATAGCGACAAACCTTGATAAAATGTATATTTGCCAAGTAGTGTTTTGTCAACGATATCACCAAATTCGTGTTTTGTGTAGTGATTACTCAATTTTGCAACACTGGCAACAAAGATTTTAATGTGTTGTACACGTAACATCTCGCATTTTTTAACTCTTCAACTATCTTATGATTTGGAAAGTTAAACGACTACGTTTAGAGATTGTTTACGATTTGTTTCATAGTAAAATAATTGCTTCAGAAACTCATTTGTGGTAGTGCACGAACTCTTGCAATATGTACACTGCGAGTCGAGTGGAGCCGGAATAGTGGAACAGTTTTAAGTCGTACGAGGAACGACTTACTGAGATTCTAATGAAGCAAATTGTGGCTCAAACATATTGATGAGTTCTTAATTTCATAACATAGCCTTTGGTGATCTGACTTTGCTATTTAATTTGATATCAGCTAGTCTGTGGTCTGACATTCTTAAAATAGAATCGTTAATGTTGGATGGTGATCAAAATGATTTCAATGTTTAAACTTTAATCAATGAATGACCTTCCTAACATTGCCACCCGCATTTAAATCCGTTTGCATAACAGTAATGCAAGCATATTTATTATGTAGATAAAAACATGCATGAAACAGACTATCAAGTAACTGGAAAGCCGACCTTGCTTGCTAAAAACGTGATAAAAGAGTAACAAAGTCCTTTATGGCATCAATTCTGGAAAGCTTTTACTATTAATGTGGCAGACACGTCCCATGCGTATCAAGTGTTTATTAGTTTAGCACATTACTGCCATGTTTATGCTTCAGATCTGAATAGTTTGGAGCACGCACCAGTCTATCATCGCCGAGGCCGACTAATTATACTGTGTCGTTGGACTGATGCACGCGATCCTAACATTTACATGAAAATTGTCATAACACGGAACGTCTAAAGTTAATGTTTTGTAATTTAATGATTCGTCGTAATAAACACTTCTTTGTTTTTCTAGTTCGGGGTACTAGATTTAGTTTAGTCTTGATCTATTATGTATTTGGCAATGCTGTTAAGTGCTACCCTTAATTGATAACGTTGTTCAAGTATTTAACACCAATTTCTTTGTCCCAAAACCATTAAACATCTGACTCAGATTAACATTAGAAAATAAAGTTGTTCCACTTTAGTGTAACATAATGATGAACAAAGCAATCGTATTGGTTGCGCAACCACCACTGTCGACTGAATAGAGATAGGTAGGTATAGCAACGTAACGTTTTTGGTGTTATTCAGTCACTTAAATAACGTTGCACAATATCACATTTGAACACTTTCGGCGTTATCTAAGTATGGTGACGGACAACCATGGAATCGTGACATACATTCTTAAACAACAATTGTTTTGGACCGATTAGTAATATTTGTATTTAGTCACTTTGTAGCAAGCAAAGGTGTAACAAACTTTATTTAAAACCGGTAAAACTGTAACGAGTTACAAAAACTGTTTCGAAAGTCAATAAATACTGAAAAATATTGAACAACTGAACTATAAGTCAGCTGGTTGATATAAAATATTGTTCTACAAAGCCTATTGTTAGAACGGCATATTTCTAAATAAGTTCGAGGACGGGATCCGGCTAGTTATTCAATTGAAATGTCTATTGTTGCATCACAGACCTCATTAGAGATCGATCGGTCAGTGGATAAGGCATTCGGAAGTGTTCGACGTCTGTCCACAGGTGCGTCTAGTGCAGTGTTTTCTGTCAACGTTACTGTTTTAGATCTATGCAGCGTTTATATCATCATTTCTGCTGTTAGACATCCACTGCTGGACATAGTTCTCATCCAAGCGTCACCAAAGCGATCGATCCTGTGCTTCTCACATCCAGCGGTCTTTTGCGGCCCTCACCGTCTTCATTCCACCTAATCCTTCCTACACTGCGTATTCCGGTACGCGGTCCCCACTGCGGAACCTTTTCGGGCCCATGCCATACACTCTATGTGCCTACTTCCACTTCAGTTTAGCGATTTTTCAGGATGTGTCGGCTACTTTCGTTCTCCTTCAGAAATCTTCATTGTTGATACTATATTACTACATCAGCACGCGGTAAATGTAGTGTAAAAGCGACAAACATTCTTGTGCCGTTTGCGCAATATCTTTCACTGTCATTTGCTGCAGTCATGTAAATTATTATTCGTTTGCGATGACTGTCAGTTGCGATGACATGTTTTGTTGAACAGTAGGCGTAAACTCATTGGTACCAAAGCCAGGATAAGCTCTTATTCAGTCTGTTACACCTCCGTACTACGCTAGACTAGCCCAAGAGGACTCAAAGTCAGATTCTATCAACGATAACGATTGCCGAAAATACCATAAACACTACTAGAATGTCACTTTGTCTAAAGACCAAGGTCAAAGTGTTACCACTGTCATTTGGTCGCCTGTACCAAGTTTTTACGATTGTGACCTTTTGATCTTTAGGTTTTTAAAGAGGTTAGACGGCGCCGTTGCATTTCTCTTAATTGATAGTCCGCTGTTGTTATGATAGTGTTACGCACTTATAATGAATGAGTCGGCTTTGGCTTTTTAAGAATGTTTTTATACTGCCCCCATTATTATGGAGTATGATAAAATTAAATCAATTGTTACTGTGCGAAGTGAAAATGAGGATTATTTTCTAGCACATGCTTCAAAAATAAAAGCGACGAACCCTGTTATTTTTGCTAGGGATTTAAATTTTTGAGGAACCTGTATGTACATACAGGTACCTACTTGATTTGGTAGCAACTCTTCGTATTTTAGGAGAGTTTTGGAAACTGTATTGAGTTTATTAAGACCTAGTAGGGCTGGTTAAACCGTGCTTTTAATGTTTTGTACTATATGTCATGCATGATTCATTAGAAAGTACGTTTGTTTTAAAGTATTGATAATATTCTTTCCTAATTTGGTCGTGGGCATGGATAATAAATGGACGTTGAGCATTAGTCACTCAGTAAATATTGCCACATATACCTAGCTATTATGACATGTTTAAAACAAAAGAGTTTTGTCTATGTAGGCAGTGTAGACCATAGACTATACACTTATATGTGTAGACAAAATAGATAGGTACCTACTAAACGCTTGTTCGATATATGAATGTGAAAATCAAGGAAGAACTTCTTTTTTTTTTCGAGTCGATGGAAACATCTTTATATTTTTGGGGCCCAGTAGGTGGTCACGCCGATTGTAGCGTCAGTAATGAGCATAAGGTTTTCCAAAGTACAGGTGTATGGGGACTTGGAACATTCCAGCATATGTGCCATGCTGTGCAAAGGGGCACCGCACTCACAATGGGTATCAGATGGGTCTATAAAACCCCATGTAGCCAAATTGTGCGTCGTACGCAAACGATTGAGTGATATCTGTTTTTCTTGATGTTAAAAAATAGATAGATAAGAAATAATTAAGTATTTTTTAATCTATTATATTTTTCATTATTTTTTCGCCTGAGTTTATGTACATAATTTATTGCAATAAATATATGTGATTCCTTTTTATACTTACGTAAATTAACCATTAAATATGCAACGAAAACTTTAGATCTATAAATGTTCTTAGCTTCTAGCAACCCCACCCAACTATTAAATCAAGATACCCGATGTCAGGTTAAATTAGATTTTGAACCAACTTTCTAGGTACAATTTTAGTTTGAAAGACAACTTCTATGATTAGTTCAGTCAAAGCGACAATGACACGGATCCTGTCTAGCTGACATTTGGTAACGGCCTCGGTGCGACTGACCCACACGCTTGCACTTTACATTCTAACATCTGCATAACTCTTATGTACCACATCATAAAGCCCAAATTCATATGGCACACGCCTCGTGGTAGACCGCACCTTGTACCAAACACCACTTATCGTGTGCAATTTGTTTCTATGACGAAACCAGGCGCTTGGTTTTCTTGATAGTAATGATGTATGTTATTATTCAGATAGTAATATGAGCCGGTTTTCTAACAATTGGTGGTTAATATTTTTTTCTAATAATGAAGCAGGCGATAATTTGAAATTACATGCAAATTTGATAGTTAATTATTTTTTTGTGATAGTGATAAGAGTATATAATTAGAAATTACAAGCGTAAAAATATGTTAGACTCTTTTAATTCAGCAATCATTTACTGAGACTGCGGTATTTGGTGGGCTAGAAACCTAGCTGGAAACCTTGGGTATCTAGGTTCTTTTCCTTTTTTTAAATGACGTTTCCTCACACTAGGAATTTCTTCCTTTATCGTGGGCGCGTTTACAAACATATAAACTCACATACACAACACCCAGAGCCGGAACAACTATCTGTAGGTCATACAAATATTTGTTCCATGAGGGAATCGAACCCGCGACACGCAGCGCAGCAGTCAATCGCTCAACCACTGCGCCACCCGTGCGCCCGGGTAAAACTGTTATGAAAATATTGTATAAAGATACATAATTTCATACCCCTGATCCCTGTTAGGGTATGCTTACCTACGTGGTATTAACAATATTTGGGTACATGAAGATACAGACAGCTACGCCTACAATGTAATCAATTTGTGAATAGCAAAATATTATTGATTCTCATTTACCATTAATTTATCCAAACGAATATATGTATTTGTAAACGTTTAACCAAAAAAAACATGCGATTCATAAATGGAATAAACACAGACTTGAAAACAGTTCAAAGCTTGAATAAAATGAAAAGAATATCTAGGTAAACTCCGCTATGAGGCAACGCAAATAAATCGTAAACGGAAAAATAGCGGAGAGCCGAGAGCTTCATAAAGCGAGACGTATCAAAAGACATTATTCAGTATCGAATCACATCGATTCGAGAAACGGAACGTTTTAAAAACGGAATAAAACATGGCGGCGTGTCCGGACTTATAGTGTTGTGACTTTGTTACCGGTATGAAGTTGAAGGAATATAAGACTATTACATTTCAATTAACTTTTTCAGAAAGGTTTGTTGATTTAGGGATGATGAAGTCTTACTTTACAAAGGCCAGAAGGTCGATAAGATTGTAAACCCTCTGATATCGAGGTAAAAAGTAACGCTTTTAAATACTTATCCACAAAGTATTCATAAAATAACAATCTTAGCTGAGTTTTGAAAGTCGTTTCTCCTTGTTTATACAAACTTTGCCAACCAAACTTTGATTCCCCAGTCAAATCATGAAATCACACCGCTACTTTATTTGCTTGCGTAACTTTTGTATTATTTTAGGGGCCATAAGAATTCGAAAATCTTAAAGTTGTCTATGAAAGTCATTACATGATTCTTCAAATCAATTAAGTTTGTCCTACCCACGTATTCTATTGTTCTGTGGAACGTGGAGTCTGTCATTCCGTCGTGGGAATGTGTGACTATGATTACGGGCATTGACAGCCCGCCGGGACGAGCCGACCCCGCACTATCCCACCGTTGTTTTGAACCCTCCCAAATATGAAATGAGCTTGGCTGTGACAGTCATCGTTGCAATGCATTCGCAATTACCGTCTATTGTTGTTTTAATCGTAGTTTTAATTAAACTAGTTGCGGATACTGTTGTATAATTATGAACGTGTTTATTAGATAGCTGTTTTGTCTGCTGGTTTACGGTTAGCGGGAATACTAAGTCAATCTGTGGGATACTCTTGTCTAGGGCCTCAGGAACGGACCTAATTAGTATTGAATTGCAAGTCTAAGAGGGTCGTGTTCTAACAACTTACATTATCATCATATCAGCCGAAAGACGTCCACTGCTTGACACAGGCCTCCCCCAAGCGTCGTCACATTGACCGGTCCCGTGCGTCCTGCATCCATCGGATCCCCGAAACCTTCACCAGGTCATCGGTCCACCTGGTGGAAGGCCTTCCAACGCAACGTCTTCCAATTCGTGGTCGCCACTTCAGAACTTTTCGGCTGCATCGGTGATAATGACGATATTTTCGGGCAACATAAAATAATCTGAAAGATTTCCTTATAAGCCATAGCAACAGTAGCTTTTATAGGTATCAGGTTGGTGCACTGAGTAGGTACTAGTACTGTGTTACCACCGCTTGCTAGTAGGCAATATGTTGCAAAATATATAACTCATCATTTTCCTGCTAATCAAGTTAATTAAAATAATATTGTTTGTTCCATTTGCAGTAAACACAATTTTTCCTTGTATGATAAGTAATTCACGTTTTAATTGTGTGCTAAACAGGAAAATTATTTACCAACAAATCCTTTAACAGACTTTAGGTACCCAATACCGAGTATTTAAATCAATTATTGCCGTCGTATTTTGCCACCATATCACTATTAATTTAAATACTGAGCTAACACCTAAAATATAATGTTAAATACTGTTTATTCCAATATGGTCTTCATTTTTCCCTAATACTTGTAATGGTTTTATGTCCTGCTGGCTACCGAATAAAATGTTTCCCTATAGATACATTAATGTGTCGTATGTCGATAAATTTATGGCCATATTAATTGTAGGGGTCCCACAGTTATAGACGATGTCCTGGTTTGGATTGTTTTCTATTTTAACAATAAAGGCAGATGATGAAGGGGTGGTTTTCGATTACTTTCGTGGAACAAACGAATAATAATTATGTTTATAAAAGCTAGGGCTTTTGTATAGGTAAGGCATAGAGAACTTAACTATACTACCATACATCAAACTTTTTGGCCCGTAGTTCACATGTAGACAATTACATCACTGCAGACTATAGACCTATTAATAGTTTAATGGCCAATAATTTGCCAAAACACATCACTTGGCTACCAATATGGTGACATAATCGCATAACACACCAACATTGGTGATTGGCCCCACGTAACTCTTTAAATACATTCAACCGACCTGACCTAAAGAACATAATTTAAATTGATATCGATCCAATACGAACTACTTGCAAATCCACGAGGCTATTGTCGTATCCTGGTTGGTATTTATCGATGCCGGCCGCAAGTCCACCCGAACTATTCGAATTCATTAAATTGAATCCCCAACTCGAGTGTATTGAAGTTTAGAATTCAATAAGAGGTCATTTTTTTAATTTAACCTCTTTCTGTCGTGCCAGTGCTGGTGTTTTTGAAAGGTTAATAAGGAAAAAGGTTTTGTTGCGATAGCAACTTCCTAAAATATTTTAATAAAACTAATAAGTCCGCCGGATGCTCATAACCCTACGACACTGTATAGGCTGATTGTAGAGGTCAATCGGATCAACGCTGCTGTTGTACGAGCCCTAAACACACTAACAAAACTTTCCTCTTTGTTATATTACTCCAGTAATAATAACCCTGCCACAGGGAAAAAATAACTCTAGGAAAAACACAACTTTCAGGACAAAATATTAGACCTACAAATATTATTTACAGCGGTGATATACCATACGGTCCAATTTCGTCCAAAGGATTATCCACATAAATTCCCCAGCATTTATCCGGAGTTTGGAGGAGAAAATTCTCAAATCTGTTTTACATGTAGCAGTTTGGTTATTGCTGGTGACACGAGTTCGGTCTTAATAAATAATGTCGCGTGCCCGCCCAGCGGTCGGGGTCGGGACGAACAACTATATTTTAGGTACATTGTACGCTCTTGGCTGTGTTCGTTCGTATCGTCCGTGATTCCGTGAACGTCTATTTGAATAAAATAAAACCTGAACCGATTCTGATGAAGTTATGTCTCGTGAATCGTGATACTGCAGAAATTGAATTGGAAGAGTAGAGAAACAAAGTAGTTGAAAGCTTTTGCCATATTACAATCGATAACCTGATATAAATAAGAAATGAAAAAATAGACATATTTGAAACATCAATATCAATGCTTAATATAAAACTCAGAACAGTAATCAATTGAAATGAAGATGAACTAGTTCCGACCATTGTTTTTATCCTAATTAAATACGCAGCTGGGACTACATATCTCTTGATGGTTAACATAAAAAAACTGGACTTCGATGATTTTAAAACCACTCAGTAAATGCAGGACGCAGGTGTGGAACTGGAAACTAGTTTCGTCGTCATATTTGGTTTGTATCCCAAACATCCCCTATATCATCCGAGTCTGTATCAATGGGCTCTAATGGCGTGGACACCGCCCTTTGTATCCGCTCTGCCACCCCCTCCGACAATTTAGACTGAATGTTGGAATTAAGACCCGCGCCCTAAATTCACACCTCCGCAGAATTATCTCTATTCTTTTACTCGGCGGGTTTATCTTGTAATTAGGCTTTTTTAGTTTAGTTTCCTTTATAATTTTCTGATTAATTCTCTCTTGAGTTGAGTGAAAAAGTTTTATCTTCAACGAAATCTTTAAAAGTTTCTGCACACGATCAGATTCTTTTGAGGTTATGATTATGAATTCATGTTTTAAATGAATAATTTAGTATAATTAAATATCAAGGTGCTAATTTTATCATGTTAATAGAAGGATTATCAGTTGTAAATTGCATTATGAGAAAGGAAGATGTGAATTACAAAATAAATGTTAATGTTTCAGCTGCCAATCAAACTGATTAACGATGCAATTAAAATAAAATGAATTTGCTAAAACTTTGTTATAACGTTGTGCCAAATATCATCACGTAAGACAGCGTTCTCAGAAACACGAAATAGCGACAAAACATTGAAATAAATTACCGAGCTCCAAATATTGTCAATAGAACTCGAAGGGCTTTGTTAACGCTTGAAAAGGAAGAAAGAAGTCTAATGTATCAAAAGAGGACAACTTTGAGTCGCGTTCTATTTCTTCAAATAAGGTCCAATAGGGCACTGCTATTATTCCATGTAGGATGTGTTCAAATCTTGTTACGACCTGAATCCGAGGGTTATTCGGAACAGGAAATAAGTTATAGTTTATTTACCCATCGAACGTATTCCTAATCCTTATACGAAACAAGATTTGTTTTGTTAGGAAAGGTTAGATATGTTTCGTTTATTATGAAAGATGTCTTAATTTGTATAAAGGTTAAACGTAGAACATACAAAAGAGAAATTATTGAATATGAAATTTAATTTGAGGTCACGCGCTTCTAAAATAAAAAATGGAAAGCTTTACGAAACGCGTACAAACTTTTCTAATTGAATACATAAAATCAAGTCCGAAAATGTCAGTGTTGTAACACAAAACGGCCTCGCTGATAACGAAATAACTTTCGAACTTGGTATAACAAAGACACGACTCGCACGAATAAAAATAGAGGGCAATAGGTGGATTCAGTGCAAATATGAATTATAATAAGGTAAAAATGTGACCAAGAAACCGGATCATAAACAAAACGGAATTAGGTTTAAAAGTGGATACCGTAGAATTCGGTAAACATCGCAGTCACGTGGTGCGCGCGTCGACCGACCGGTAGAAAGTAGCTTACCTCCTGTGCCACTCTTCATTCAACCACATTGAACAGGTTACAACTCGTTAAACTCACACAGACGCACAACTTGCAGCTTCTAAAGCGAACCACACAAGCGCTTTCACTCACACAGCGCTGTTTTGTATCTGTATTCAGTTGCGGGAGCGCAGGTCAACTTGGCATATCTTTTTTTCGGAACTGGTTTCTGGAGCGATAAAAGGATGACTCAGGTGTATCAGGTAAGGATTACTTACATTGAATTGGTTGTCCACATAACAACATTATATAATCTGGCATTCAGTGTGACCCTAATTTAGAACGGTTAGTTTGTCGAAAATATATAAACCGGAACAACATTTGTCGCAAAAAAGTGTCTGGGGAATGTGTGCTACAATGAAACAAAATGGAACAAATTTTGGATTTAATATAAATGATAAAGTTAATTTGTTGCTCTTTTCTACGTCTAAAGGGACCAATTGGGGTGATATTTGAAAATAAATGTGTTTGCTTAATCAAGGCAGCAACGTTGAAATGTGTCAAATTGTATGTGGAAATGGATATATATCAGCTTTGCGTATTTTGGATAATGCTGTTGACTTAGATATGCTGACATTTATCTTTTCTAATTTATCTTATGTAATAATATTCTGTCTACACAGTGACATTGTGAGCTAGCAGTGATTTATTGTAAGAGCGCACGTGTGGTTGGATGAAACATTCATGTGACAAGGGATGCCTTACCTGCTATAGAAATGGCCCCCGCCTGAGAATGTATTGATAACCTTTATTCAACAATTCTCTATTCATGTTACGTTGGACCTTCGTATGCTTGGTTAGTTAATAGTTGGTTGAGAAAACGTGGTTCAAATTACGCAGTTTGTGAAATTCGTTGTTTGAATATGGCACTAATAGAAATGTGAAAAGGTATCGATCAGATATAAACGGCTGTTCTCATTATGTGGCATGAAATTACTGATAAGTACATTATATAGCGGTTAGTGTATAACATTTTACTGTCATTGGAATTGATGACTTTAACACTTGAAACGGCTAAATCAAATTTGATTTAGCCCTATAAATTTACATTCGATTGAACTTTGATTTGAGATAAAGCACCCTCGAACTCGGCTAAACTGCTTAAATCTCTGATTACGCTAAAGTTTCCGGGTAATGTCAATAGCAGTTCGGCTTAACAAAACACTTGGGGAAACAGATTTCTATCAGTTTTGGCGATTTGCGTTGTGTCATCCCCATCCGACGGGTATTTGTCTTACAATAGCTCTCTACCTGCTATGACCGATTTATTGTTACACTGCGTAAGTACCCTCCAACTCATAAAGGACGCTTTTAGTCCCCATGGTTTATTGTGAGGCTCGCTTCTCACTTGACAAGTTTCATAGATCTTTCAAGGTTATCTTGGACAAAGCAACATTTGCTTGGGGATCTGCTACGCTAAATCTTTATAAAGTATTGTCCGCTATTGTATTAAATTGCTCACCGAATCGAATTTCACGTGATCTTTTTGGCTTATTTTGGTCAAGCAAGATTGACGAGAGGTTAGACGAAATCCTTGACCCTGATTTTTAGTTCTATCAAGAAACCTGTTCCTCCAGGACGCCTTTCTTTCTGGTTGCAACATGTCGATACGGGAATGCTCTGTCTCACTCGCACACTTATTAAACTTGGTCCTGAAACGAGACGAAATACCGTGAGCCTACGCACGCGAGTATCGTGGGAAACCAATGGAAACAAGGTGTCTGTCCTTCCTTTTATTTTATAGCTTATATGATTGGCCTTTGTTTCCAACGCGATGCGTATTTGTTCTTATTTTCGTATGATTATAACTTCAAATCAAAATAGCATTTTATTTTCTCCTATTCCTATTAATACAAAGCTTTTTTACATCGTGATATAACGTGAATCATGTTATGTAAAACATTTTTCTCGGCGATTTCGTAACATCACTGTCGGCGAATAACTAGGAACAAGTCTGTGGAACGATCACGCCTCGGTAGCCATGGATACCATTCAACACCAAATAATGAATACCTATGGCCTTTGTTCGGTTATTCATCTTCTTTGATGTCTTAGAAAAAATGTTGTTCATCGTTACCTCGGGATTTTTGACAATTTTTTTCAAAGGTAAAAAGAAAGACTAATTTATTGATATATGGCAGATGAATCAGTACCTAGTCAATTCATTTATTTATTTATTTAAACTTCATGTACAATGGTGATACATAGGCGGACTTAATGTAGCAAGGCATCCTCTACCAGTCAACCTTTGGGTTAAAAAGAACACAACAGTGGTAGGAGTCCAAAATAAAAATAAAAATGAACAATAATTAAAATTGGATTAAACTATCTAACTAATAAAATACATAAATAATTTCTAAAACAATATATAAAAAAATACTAATTAATATATACTAATAAATATTATAATAAATACTATATTCTAAACGAAACAGAAATTTAAATATAATATATATGACGAAGACCGAGCTATCAAGTAATAGTTCCGGATTTTACGCTTAAAATTCATATCTTATAACAAAAAATTGTGATGAAATCTTCTAACAATAAAAAGGAGTAGTGATTTTTTTTTTAATATCATTAATTTAAATATTTATTTTACAAGTAAAACAAGTTAAATTTCGCCGATAAAAAATAAACATTGTACTACAGCATACCTATAGTCTAATCTCGTAGTAAATAGTTGCCACGCTCACGTAAACAATTGGATCAGAGGCCTTAGTGCGAGTTTTTACTCACGGTCAATCGCGTTAACGTAAACGTCAATTTGTATGGAAACTGGATAAGCGCCGTCTGGGGACGGTAAGGAGAAACCTCTTTTTTTGTATAAATTTTGACATAAGAGATCGTTTACGTAACACGAGTGAGCGTGAGTCACGCGTGAGTAAAAACTCGCACTAAGGCCTCAGAGCTTGCATACATTGAGGAGTAGTGTACTATAAGATGCTAAGTGAATGCGCGAGCGCAGACTGCAGTGAGTCTTCTAAACCGGTACCGCTGGACGAGGTCGATGCTCGCCCGCCAGATGTCGCTCTGTTCGCTTGGACCACACCGGCGCTCACGCACGCTGGCCCGTGGTCTATTGGTCCATAGTTCCATATAACTGAAGTTCCGACAATACCGTGCTAATAGACGCTTCCCTTGTGAGGAAGTTATGAATTTTTTTCTATTCTTGAAAGATAAAGGTCATGTTTGTGATTTTTTAAAGGCATTTAACTATGTTAACTACATTCAAACGTACTATTTCGAATATTAATCTGTAAATAATAATTAAAGGTGTGTTCATCATCATCATCATCATCACTATCAGCATTTTTAATGTTCCCACTGCTGGAACACATTCCTCCTCTCTGTGAGAGGGAATGGGTAATTCAACACGCGGGCCCGGTGCAAGTTGGTCGATTTGAAGGTGTCTTCCTTCATGTGTCATGAAATTTGCAATTTTTATATTTGAAAAAGTAATTTAGCTTAACAACGTCGTTTTTATGTTCGTTCTATCTTTCAAACTTGCCTACTCTACGCGCATCGATCGTCAACTGACAAATAGTAAAGTTAGCGACCACCAAACTCTTCCGTGCCCGCATCCGCACTGTCAATGAACCCCTTGTGTTCTACAAGCAGCTTTTATTTCTCTTACTGCAGTCAACCCAGTTCGCTTTATTAAAACATTAACTTCGTCTTGCGAAACACTTTCAACGTTGTTTATTTCACAAATCTCTTCAGCTAGCGTGATGACAAACCTGTGTTCGTATTTTAGATAGATTCTATTCTTTCTATTGTTATGCGGCTTTTCAAAGTTTTCTATCGCATTTAGATAGAGCGCAAATAGCGGCAAAGTGTATCGCGACTTGACGGAGCTTCGATTTGCTTGAAGCCCGTGGGAAAGTTGGAAAGAATGTCACGTCAAGAAGCGGCGCAACGAAAAGCGAGAGCGTTCAATCACGTGGCCAACTAATAAAAATCGATTAACATAAACGCAAGCGCAATTTTCATAATTTGGCTGCTCGTTATGAGTTCGTGAAACTCTACTGCAGTTTTTTTAAGGTACTCCAGTTATTTCAAACTGGTCCCTAAAAAAGGGAGAAGGGCGGTTGGAAGGTGAACGTGATTTGAATAATTCTGCAAAGCTCAGCTTAATTAATTATTTTTCTTGTTTCTGCAAATGGCACATTTTGTGATTTACAACAGATGCGGTTTATTATACACAAAGTGAAGGATAAAAGAAAGCTGTTGTATTTTTGCATTACTTTACAGTTCCATTGCTTTTATAAAATCCATAGACATGTGTAAATCCGGCATGGTGCAGATGCACTCGTAAAATATCTCGTGTTTAAACATGTAAACAGTAAACAATTTTAAAATGTTTGCGGAATACGAGCGAAATTTGTAGGCTACTTCAACAAAGGCATATATTTCAATACTACGCATCATACCGTACCGTATCGTATTTTATACTATGCATCTGCCGAGCATCTTTTTCACCCTATTTCTTTTCTGTTTTATACAAAATGTAGGCAGTAAATGTTATTATTGTTTTATTTATTTCTCGTCTTTACTAACTTAATTTAAGTACTACTAATACTACTCTTAAGGGTTTGTCATGTATTTATATTGTCGTTTTGTGACAATTAAAAACTTTTCTTTCTTTCTTTTACGCTCAGATTTGCGTTATAAAATATCGACTATAATCCTTTTATTACAACATGTGGTTTATTTGTTTCAGGTATGACATCGTGGAAATTATTTATTTTAATTGGGGAGATGAGTTCCAAAATACAAACAAATACAATTGGTTAGTATGGCATTGATGATTAATCCATTGGTGATATTGATTCGGCAATGAATGTATAATTGGAAAACCGTTCGTTTAGCGTTATTATGAATATATTTTATCGCTTGTTAACAATGGTTGTTGTCGTTGGCATGAATTTTCTCTGCTAGCGCGTCGAAGGCCGGTAAAACGTAAAAGGTCGTAATGTGGCGCACTGACTTAGTTTACTACACAAAGGCCTTCGACTTTGCTTTCGCGAGCTTTTAAAATCGAACGGTCAGACGTTTATTCACTCTCGAATAAATTTACTAGAGGCAATTTCAAGTTGAAATTGAAAATACTGTTATGACGAACTATGAACTTGTTTAACGAAGCGGACGCTATTTTTAAAACACTTTGACCAAATAGTTTCTTTATTGCTTTAGTAATAACATTTTGTAGAGTATTAGAAATGATTTTAATATTCCGAATTTTTAAACAATACAAAATGCAAGCATGATTTTCGACGTCGAAATAACAAAAATCCATTCACTAAAATGTCAGTGACAGTTAAAAACCTGCATAGTTACAGTAAAAAAAGTAAAACCAAACAAAAAACTCTTTCGTAAAACAACAGACTTGAGTTGAAAAGTTGTAAAATTCGACCGTTGTTCTTCGGAACAGTATTCCTCTTGCCGGATTTTATTTCGCTAGTTACTTTTTTGTTAACAAAAATACGTTGCATAGGCTTTCGACTGTCCTTTCGTAATACAAAAAACATGTTTTTTTACGTATCTCGCATTTTTCGGAGAGTGAATTTTGAAGAGTGTACTTTAAATAAACTACGCTATGTCTGAAAATCCTTCAAAAAGGTCAAGTGTGTAGCACTCAGAGTCCGTGCGCGTGTATGAAAAGATAAACATAATCATATGACAATAAAATTTGAGTGTGAGGGTCGTCGTAGGCCGTAGCACGTTTGCTACGCCGTAGCATCGGTCAACCCCGGTGCTACGCAAGACTTTTTAAATGTTACGTAATTTTTCAACCACCTTTGTTATATAATATTTGCATTACTTATTTTTATTTGTTTAACAATAAATCGTTAATGAATTAAAACATTAAAATATTAATTAAAGTGTAATCCACTTGGTCTGGTAAATTGAATTCCAATACTCTATAATCTAAAACAATTAATAAACAAATACGAACTATCATTAATATTGTAAGTATAAAGTTTCGCTATACATTTCTATAACATTCAATAATCTGGAGTCCGAACTTTACCCATTTATTAAGTTAGTTATTTATTAAGGTCAAGTTGGAGATAATAACAGTTATAGTTATGAATTCGGAAACTAATATAGCTATAAAGCAAGATATCACGCTACTATGGCGTATAGAGTCAACACATATTACTTTATATTAGATATAGACGATATAGAGACCCGAACCAAGGCTTCGATAGCAAATAAACTCGGCTGTAAATTGTCTCTTCAATAGACCACTACACAAATAATCTTGGTATCGGAATAGGTGATCACACTGATATTAATATCTTGATATATATAAACATATACGTATTATGATACTTATCCTGGAATCTTCGATTGCGAGTCTTTTCGAGGAAAGCCTGTCGAAATATCGGATTCCTACCGACAAAAACCCACACGGTTATGTATGATTCCATGAATATACAGCTATTCACTTCAGAATCACCGAAGGTCGAAGGACGATCTCACATAAGCCTTTGCCACGTGTTCAAAACTTCAAAACATTTTCAATATATGCGTAGCAGTCAGTAGCAGACACAATAATAAATGTAAATAGTTGCGCTGATATATGGAGTTCATGCGATATCATGGAAACGGTAAAAAGCTGTTCATAATAAAAACACAAAGAAAAATAAAACCGGACAAGTGCGAGTTGGACTCGTGCACGAAGGGTTCCGTACCATTATCGCAAAAAAACGGTAAAAAAATCATGTTTGTTGAAGGGACATTAATTTTTTTATTTTATTCTATTTTTTGTATTTATTGTTATAGCGGCAACAGAAATACAACATCTGTGAAAATTTCAACTGTCTAGCTATCACGGTTGATGAGATACAGCCTGGTGACAGACAGGCAGACAGTCGGACAGTGGAGTCTTAGTAATAGGGTCCCGTTTTTACCCTTTAGGTACCCTAAAAAAGTAGGAACTGAATATGCAATAGATGTGCTTTACCTTATTTATTTATTACATAATTTATTGTACACCACAAAAAAACATACAGGACAAACGTAAGTCCTTACGTACAAGGAAAAGAATACAAACACTTTTTTTACGAAACTTCGGAATTACCATACTTGCATGTTGAACAGCCAACGTTCGCTACAATTTGCTTAAATTCTTGCGCAACATAATTATAGGAGTTTCTTCGCAGGGTTAAGCAACGTTTGTTGCGACTGTACTCTGCCTTTTGACCTCAGCATGTCTCAAAAAGCACGAACCTGTCAGTCACTAAATGATGAACGAGAGTAATTGAAGACGCTAATAGGAAGATCTTATCTCGTAAGTAGAACACGACTAAATAAGTGATCATAAAAGGCAGATATTTATCTTAGTAGAACAATATGAAACTGTTGAAGAAAATGTAGTTCGGTATCTAATTTATACCGAACAAAACAAAAGAATTTTCGAGCGCATTCTTACGTAAGATGAAAATGTTGGCAATGGCAGTGATCACAACAAGAAGAAAGCACAAAGTGGTTACGATGAGACGCGGCTGACAAGCGAAGTCACGTACAGCTCGGTATATATCCCACTTTCCAGCAGATGAATAATAAATGACAAAATACACTCGCAAGTCGGTCTCCTTCGAATGTGTCCCGTCAGCGAATGCGTTGCGCTGACTGTTAACGTGACGTCACAGCAAATCGCTCGGAAATGCAAGCTCTTGTGAACGCCTGCGATTTTACTATCGACACACTTTAGTTTTATCACTGGAGCAGTGGAATATGTGTGATTTTATCGTCTCTCACATATAGTACGAGGAAATTATTATTTGTCTTTGTATGTTTCCACGAAAAATGTACCCCACAGCATCTTGTTTTCGCGGGAGCTATCAATACTGAAGATAACAACTCAAAATGCAACTTAATTTGTCAATTTTCAAACCGTTAAACTTTTTTTAACTCTATTATCAACGATCAGTTTGTAAGGAGGCACAAAAAGCTCGCAACATATGCGTCATTAAAGTAATCCGGACCCACGTTAAGGATTTGAAATGGGTGCCCTGCGGGAGGCGGGCCCAATTACTAGTCCGTGTACCTGCGCTCACAATGTGCTGCCTTCAAATCTGATCTTTCTGAGTATTTGTGTTATGACGATAACGATGTTTATTGTCTAGATACGATGATATAAGGTACTAGGTCGTGTTTATGAGGCAATTAAGATAATAAATCAAGGCCTCATACATAACAGTGAAGGATGGAATGGCATTAGTCTGTGTAGCTTACCTAAGAACCCACATCTACCTTTATCCGCAAGGATTTGTCGCCAAACAAGAGAATGAACAATTAGCAATGCTCAGCTTTGTCTACCGCTGTAGTCTAAACATCTACGTAAGGACTAATCCCGGGCCCACGTTATTAGAGGCACGCCTGCCAGTAGTCCCCAGTTGTGTTCGCTGTACGTGTACTCGTTAATGCTGTTTAATACTACAATTTGAGCGTCTCAGCTTCGGGTAAAATGCTAAATATTCTTATCTATCCAAGAAGCGTCTTATAAATAACATCGACAAAGACGTTGAATATTTGACGCGCCAACGTAAGCGTTGAAGGCTGGAGCGTGGAACGTTTGCGAGGAGCCGTCAGTAAATCCCGGGGGATCCAATTTACCCCGTCGACTTGTAAACGCTACGCCTACCGCGCTAAGCCTGCACGCCACACGTTTTATACCCCTGAAATTTCACTCAACTTTGTGTTCGATAAAGGAAAAAGTTACAAGAAAAAGATTTAACACCTTCCAGTAGGAAACCATTGCTCCTCATCACAGCATTATGTAAATCGGGTTTCAAGTTTTATTTTGTTTGATGTTCAATATGTTATTTTCCCGTGGTATTTGCTCTTTAGTCGTTTGTGTACCATTCTTTGAACAGTTGAATTTATGTAAACATGGATACATGGTTTCAGAATGGCCAGCTGTTTAAAAAACATCGGAACCGACCTTCATTGTGGCTGCTGCATCAAATTGCCCGCTTGTGTTGATGATTGAAATCAGACCGAACATGTTGTTGAGTAACCGACAATTTTTTGCTTGATCGTTCCACAGATATGTATTATTGTGCTTGTATGAAGGCGGTATTGCCTATAAACATTACGTTTTTTCGCTAACATCTGGCGAAGTTTGGAGCTTGGCGAATTAATCTGTCTCCTTGATCTATAAACGTACACACGTACGCTACAAAGGAAAAACCGTGATTGCTTTATTTGATCTGGGTCAACACAGAATGCTTGGAACACAGTTGTCTGCTTTATTAAATAAATTATGTATAATATCAGCGTTGTTTGAGAACTATGAGATTATAGTTAGTCTACTTAATTTGGCTACGTAAACTTTGTAGGCATATTGTTCTTTTTGTCTAAGTTGTCATGCAGTGTATGTGATTTGTAAGTACAATATTCTTCCTCAAACACCACATCTTGAAAATATAGTTCTGCTGTTTTCGCGGTTAAGAACTGGATGGATAGAAAAGATGGTAGATATTCTACTAAATCATAGAACCCACATACCGGTGCCATTAACCGTACTATATTTGTCCATTTCATCGATTGATTTTGAAATTGCGGTTATTGTTTCATCCAATGTAATGTTTTCACCCATTCCATCAGTGCTTATTTTACAAAAAAAGATAGCTACACACGAAACTTGGTTTAACAGTATTGATACCAAACGTTTGATTGGTCGTAAAACAAGTGTGCTAGCAGCCTAATGTTGACATGACCGTTTTACGGCATTTTAATTATTTGGACGACCTAAAAAGACGTAGAAATAAAGATGTCTTCATAAACGTCACTCATAAATAAGAAATACGATGTTTGATGTTTTAGTAGTTTTATTTCCTACGTAAAAGTTTTTGCCTGGTTTGCGTGTGGAGTTAACATGTTATAAAGAAAACTTTCAAAATATTATGGCAGCTTCTACGAATATGTGCCCTTTCTTGGCATATTTAATTTTTAAAATTTTCAAAGTAAGGATGTGCCATGTCGATATTTTTTATTTATTTTTAAATTGCAACCCTTGTTTGTTTTTCAACTCAAATGTTCGGACCAATTTAGATTAATGAGACATAATTCTTTTGGAAAAAATTTTAACGAGCCTTTATTAAAATTAGAACAGGTTTTCTTCTTTATTCTTCCTCATTTGAGTCGCTGATGTCGTTGACTTGTAATATTAATTTATTTTTCTTTAAACATGTCTAAAGTACCATTTAAGTTGGGAAGAAAAGTTTACCTTGTTGCTTTTCACCTGTTCTATTGTATTTATTTTGCTTTTATCTAATAATATTTTCAGTAATATGATCGCTTCTACAATAAAATAAAATAAAAAATTAAAATCTTAATCTTATTAAAATCTTTGACAGTCGTTACGAATAGTCAGAAGCTTAAGATCTGACACCAGTCTAGCCAAGGGGTACCATGTTACCCAGTTACTGGGTTGTGGAGGTCAGATAGGCAGTCGCTCCATGTAAAACACTGGTACTCAACTATATCCGGTTACACTGGAAGCCGACCCCAAAAAATAGTTGGGAAAAGGCTAGGCAGATGATGATGATCGCTTCTACAATACAGACATATTACTCGAAAAAATTAACCATGTGATAGTAATTAGAAGAGATATAAGTTTTTAAACTGTCATGGTCACTAACATTAACATTAGAAGCGGGATATTTACCATGTTTACTGTTTGTTGCAAGAAAGAGGGTAGACTGATTTGTCTCCTAATAAACATCCACCCGCAATAACTTCAGTTTATCCGTGATCATGGTGCTTGCAACAGCAGCGAAATATCGGAAACTCGCAACAAACAGTAAACATGGTAAATATCCCGCTTCTAATGTTAATGTTAGTAATTAGAAGAGCCTCAAAAATAAAATTCAAATAATCACATTTTGCCTTTCAATTTGTATTAATAAACTGCTCATCAGTGCTAATAAATACCATACCATTAATAATTGCTGATAAAATGTTTTTATAAATAAGATCAAATCAAATTATTCTTTATTTGCTCAAACATGAGTACAGTACACACAACAAATTGTCAATATGCAAGAGATGTTAAAAAAGTTAAATACAGAGCGTCATGTTTGCCTCAGTTTATAATAGCATGCAAATATAATTAACAGAATATAAATCAAAATAATACAATTCAAATCAAAATAATAAAATCCAAAACAAAACAATAAAACTCAAATCAAAATCATAATTCCAAAATGTAATGTGTTACAAATGTCAATATTATCATTCCAGAATGTCATATAAATTATTAAATTATTATTATGCAATAATGTCAAAATTTATAAAAAAATAATGTTATTGTCAGAAAAAAGAAAACCATTCAATCAATAAAAACTTTTTCAGCTAAAAATTCGGCGACACTATAGTAAGCTTTTTTCGAAAGAAACATTTTTAATTGACGCTTGAATGCCCCACCATTCAGCTCCTTCCAACGTTTAGGCAATATGTTAAATATAGTAGGCGCCATGCATACGATATTTCTGCGCATGAGTGCAGTTTTTGCTGAATAGCCTTGAAGAACTGTCATATCCCGTCTGTTACGCGGTACAACGTCCTGTAGACGTGGAAACAGATTGGGGTTTGTTTTAACAAACATTGCGGTTTCGAGGATATAAAGACAAGGAAGAGTTAATATCTTGTACCTTTTAAAATATGGTTTACATTTATCGACAGTTTTTAGCCCAAACATAGATCTAATGCATCTCTTTTGCGCCTTAAATGCCGTGTTAATGTCTGTAGAGTGTCCCCAAAATATGATACCGTATCTTAGAGATCCTATATTTATTTATTTAAACTTCATTTACAATAGTGGTACATATATTATCTGTTAGGAACTGTACGCGTATACCTAAAATAAATTAGTGTATCTACTACTATAAGTAATAATAGCTTACAATATACACATTACAGTGTCTATTTCACCGCTTTATCGCTGAAAGCCAGGCGCACACAGTCGCTTGTACCTTCTGAACTGCATACACACCAGCCTGTATATAAACAACAGCCTGTATTATTCGTCGTCCTAGGTGAACACCAAGAACAATGTGATACGAAAAGTGACATAATCAAATCTGTTAGTGCGGGGTCATATTTTTGCTAAAATCTAAGCTGAAAGCTAAGCTTTAGCAGTTAAGTTGTGAAGTGTTAAAGACATTACGATTAGGTAAACTATAATCATCTTACTTTTCTTTTGTATCATCCTAAAATAAAAGTGAATGGGCGTGAGAGAAAATGCCATAGGAGCTGAATTATTTTCTACAGCATCGCCTCTCCGTATGTGGCGGTTTCGCTAACATAAAATACTTTTTGTAACAGTCAATATCTACTATTTTTTGACGCTGTGTTATTCATTAGATTGTTTAACTAATCTGTTTATAATATAAATTACTGGCTCGTCTGTTTATCATTATTTCGGAAAACTAAACACGTGTATCTAGCTAGATATATTAAGTATAACTGTATATTTGTGCGAACAAACTAATTTTGAACTAGTTTATTTACTTACGTGTTAAAATTAGTGGTGCTAAGTGTTTACTTAGAACAACAACAAAACAGGAATTAAAAAAGAATGTTTTTCCATTTTTTAATAGCTGTCAAGTAGATTTCTCTTTAAAAATGGAACATTATTTTTACATACATAGCTGAAAGTATTTGAAAGTCTGGTTTTTATTTAAAAAAAACTTAAGCTATTGACTTGATTCGAAATATGAAATAAACTGTATCGGCCATCAAATCAATATAAGAATTTAAATAGCAAGAAGTTATTAAACTTTATAGTTAGGTATATTGAGCTTTCGAAAGTCGTAAATCACAGGTTTACGTCTTTATTCATAGATGCCGTACATATGCTAAGTAAGTTAAGCTGCAAAGTAGTTTTATCATAACTTTTATTATACCACACAGTCAAAGCGCATAGTATTCAAAGCGGAGCAAACTAATTACGGGATCCATCTCAAAACCCAATAGAAACATGAAAAGGTTATGCCCCACAAAGCGAGCAAAACTGTCTCGATTTGATGTTAAATAGTCTAACGGTCCATCGAAAGTGAGGTCAACCGGAATCGACAGATTCGCACGGTGCAAGGCGATATGAAGCAAGTTGAAACTTTGACCTATTTCGACGGTGAGCTCACAGTACCGCTACTGCACTAATCGAACGATCCTCAGACTCAGGTTCATACCTTATACCGTCTATATCTAAGCTCGTATAACAATAAAATAGCGGAGAGAAAGGCAAACCACTACCCACAAAGTGAGCGACTCAGATCACTAGACGCTAAAAGAATTTGAACTTTACTCTGTCTTTGATACGGTTCATTTTGATTAAGTCTCTTTTTTGTGTACTGGAAAATGGCATTGCTGTGTACTTGGTCGGTTACTCTTTTGTTTGGTACTTGGATCCTGCTTCGTATTATTTATAGAAATGCTCTGTACTTGAATCCTAACCTATTACGAAATACGGTCACTAATGTGGAATGGTCCTATTGTAGTGAGTTTCGTTTCTCAACCAGGATTATGTATTTAACAAAGGTACTTTACGTGTCATGAAATTTAAGTGGCGGATTCAGTGAAAACTAGGTTGGGTTCTCAGTTCTTTGATGTGATATGTCTAAACTTTAAATTATTCAGCGCCTGTTAAGGTGAATGGTGCTTACGTTAATCCTTACTTATGTATGTGAAACGTTATACTATAAATAGGTAGCTACAGGATCATGTCGATGTCGGTTTTAATATTTAAGATAATACTACAGTTTCTATTTGATTAATTTGTTCTAATGTTAATATAACGGTAATACGTAGAATATTCCGAGTGTAAGCTTGCTCTTTTTTAAGTAGAAAATTTGATCTGGTTTGTAGAAACCGGAGTTTGAGATCCAAGAAAAAAATATTCGCTGCAAGAAGTAGTATTCACAAAATTGCTAGGTCAATGGGTTTGAATTTATTGGAATATGCAAGAGCTGACATTTTACTATTCGCCAGATTAAAATGGTTCCCTAATGATCTGAATAATAATGAATATTTTGTGCATTCTTCGCGAATAGTTTCTTCGTCCATTTATGTCAAAATAGCTGCGGCCCGCGGCTCTGCCCGCGCGTTCTTCTCCCAATATGTTTATAAATTATAGCCTATATGTTATTCGAGTCGGGACCGGTAGATGTGGCGACGCCTGGGGGAGGCCTATGTCCAGCCGTGGACGTCTTTCAGCTGAAATGATGATGATGATGATGATGTGTTATTCTGATGTAAAAATGTTTGTAAAGTTTCATCAACATCCCTTTAGTACTTGCGTGAAATAGTTACAAACATCAATCCATCCATCCATCCTCACAAACTTTCACGTTTATACGTAGTGAGATATTGCCAATTGCAGTAACTAAGCTTTTTTACCCGACTGCCGAAGGAGGGTAATGTGTTTATCAGTCTATGTATGTATGTATGTAAGAATGTATGTATGTATGTATGTTTGTTCCTATATGGCGTTCCAGAGACCAAACGCGTTGGCCGATTTTGATGATCCATACGTCAATCGATGCGTCTTAACCCTGCGAGTGTCATAGGCTACATTAAAATTATTAAACAATAAAAAAATGGCGGATTTTGGGTGCCATATAGTGGGGCCCAAATTTTATTTTTCTTCTAAACCCATCGTGTGGGGTATCAAAATAAAGGATTTTAATAGGTGATTTCAAAAATATATAACACTATAAGTGTGTGTGTGTGTGTTTAAATGTATCTAAGTCGAAAAAAAACTAACTAAAAAGTTATAAATAAAAAAACTTAATTCAAAAAACCAAAAAACCGGACTGCTTCAAAAGCGAACTAAAAGGTCGTAAACAAGGAAAAAATCATGATGTGCAGGCGGAGGATACACCAGATTTTGGTCAGCCAGCCCGCGAATATGTATCCTCCGACTGCACAGCATGATTTTTTCCTTGTTTACGACTTTTTAGTTTGCTTTTGAAGCAGTCGGGTTTTTTGATTTTTTGAATTAATTATATCAAAATGATATAGCTAGAACGGGTTACTAAGACTAATTGAATACTAAAATAATGTTTAATGGAGCACCATAAAAGAAGAAGAAGATATGGTGCATCAACACCAACATAATTTGGCATAAGAGCCAGAGAATAATGATAGTAAGATTGCCGAGCAAAAATTTGCTTCCCTAGGAGTGAGTTTATAGGTTAAGGGCCTTCCACCGCTTAAGTGTCGTAAAATGGTTACTTTCGAAAGTATTCTCCTTAGTAACGGCTAGGTTAAAAGGTAATAAAAAAGTATATATGTATACCTATTATTGATTCATGTACATATATATATTTGTAAAACATGTTTTTTTCGTGTAACTAATAAAGAAAAAAATAAAAGAAAAAGAAAGAAAACACATTTATTTGACACAAGCCATAGCACACTACATAAAAATAAAATAAAACTAATAGTACCTAATAGTTTTTCTTTAAAAAAATAATTAACAACTTGATATTTTTCCGCTAATTTTTGATACCAAACTACCAAAACAACTTGGATGTTTAAAAATATGTTTACACAGAAAAATTAGGGGCTAGAATTTCGTCATAACTGAAATAGCAGTAAATCAAAGATTTTTTGCAAACAAAAATACTTAAAAAAAAAAAAAACATTGCCCACACTAGGAATGTCTTCCTGTATCGTGGGTGCGTTTACAAACATATAAACTCACATACACAACACCCAGAGCCGGAACAACTATCTGTAGGTTATACAAATATTTGTTCCGTGCGGGAATCGAACCCGCGACACGCAGCGCAGCAGTCAATCGCTCAACCACTGCGCCAATCGTGCACCTGTCCAAAAGGAGGATCAATATTGATATACTGGCTCTGATCGCACGCACGGCGGCCAGTACTTCGTTAACATTAGCGTATATATACGCCTTAAATAATAATAAAATCGTTCGGGTCAGCTCCAACGGCATCCTAAGGGCATTTGCGCAGAGCTACAACATGTCAGAAGCAGAACCACTGCTGTATGAGTCGTGTGCAGAGCATTCGAAGTTTGTAAACATTGCGTGTGAATCTGTACTGTTTTCGTTTTATTGAATGGATTTTTTATTTTGTTTTCTGTGTAAAATATTGTATGTGTTTTACAGATTCTTTGTTGGTCAGTTTATTGATTTTATACTCTATTCATAGAAGCAAAATATTTATGGGTGGGCAAGAAGTTTTGCGAGAACTTGACTTAGGTATGACAAAATTCTATCCTATAATCTTCATCTTTTCATGTAGATTAACTACTAACTACTCAAGGATAGAATAAGTGTGTGGTTACCTGAACAACTCTATTGTGTGCCACGTTCAGATCATGGAACTTGCAGGTCTTTGAGTATTGGGCAAGAAAGAAGTTGGGTTATATTATTCTATACAGGGGTTTAGCAGTCGCACTGGGATAGTCCTATGATAATCCATTTGAAAGAAATAGGTATCATTGGACTCTTTCGAAAAGAGTACCATCACCAATGAAAGCGTCCAATATTTTTTGGCAATACCTAATTTTGAAAGATAATTTTTCATACTCTTTCATGGGGTCCTTTGCCTTGCCGAATTCACTTACGCATTTAGGCTGCAAATAGTTTCCCTATAATGCTATATACCGTTGTAAACTGTCTGAACTAAAACACTTTTGGATTCTGTTATTGAAAAGCCACGTGAGATACGCACCTTATATTGTTGTTTGCAACAAAAAGCGTGTAATTGAACTTTATTATAAGACGAATAAAACGTGAGCTTACCAAATGCCTCAAAACAAAATCGTGTTGTGACGAAATGAGTTCCGATGCCAACGACATTTTTTGTTTTAAGAGAGTTCGCGGAAATGAAAATCCATTTGGTAGATAACCTATAGGATACAGGTACCTAGTAGACACGCAAAAACTTTCATGCAAAATATGTATATTGCAAAAGCTGCACAAATAAAATGTTTTATGTATTTTTAACATTGTTCTATATCCGGCTATGAAATTCAAAGTTTGTGCAATACTGTCCGGGAAATGTTAACATTTCACACGTAGCGACTTTTCCCGCAGCCTACACGCTCTAGTAACTTTCACACTGACCGCCCGTTCGCCCAAATTCTTGGTGGGAGCGTTTGAAATGATTTGTTAGCTCCTGCCTGCTCGACACAATACGCCATTCTTTTATAACTCGCTCCGTAAGTCACAGAAGTATTTCTCAACGAGCATTGTAACGGGGGAAGTTTTAGCTGAAAATACGAGCCAAGTTTCCTCCTTTACCTTGGATGGCAAAAAATCCGTGCCTGTCCCGGCGGCGGCGGCCGGGCGCGGGGCGGCCGTGCCCAGACACGATAAAATTTACATGTTTCGCTTTCAGCCTTTATTTTATTTTAAAGGGTGAAATAAGACGGCATTACCCAAAGAGAATATTCAATTAGAGACTGCTTTAAGATTTATGCAATAGGAAGGCGAAACGCCATTCGAACTTATTTTCTGCTTTTCGTTTTTTTAGATTTTATTTATGGGTTTTTTTTTTAAATTGCCTTTAGGTGCTGACTTGAATAATGCTCTGTATTACCTAGATAATGTTTTTATTTCACTTTTGCTGGATACGCTTAAGTGGCAATTTTATATATTGCTCTCAGTAAGAATCCTAGAATTATTTGATTAATTAAAAGCTTGATCGTTATGGGAGGTAGAATTTATGGTTTTAGGTAAGTGGTTCATTCGTTTTTGATGTCTTCTCTGGTGTAGCTATTAAATGTTTTACCGGCAGTTAGACAGCGCGGGTGGCTCGAAGGAAGTTTAATATTTTACCAACGTGTAATGATCTTGAATTGATTTCTGTCGTACTACCCTTTTATGTGACTTAATTAAATGTTGTAATTTCGTTGAAAGCAAGGCAAGTGCTATTATTACAAGTAATAAAACAATTGTCTCGTACCTAGAGCCCTTTATAAAGGCAGGATATTATATTATACGAACTCCGTGAAATCAGGTTGACACTACCTTCTTAATATTCAGAAGAATGATAAGAAAACGTAATGGTATACGAACCGCGCTCATCAATCGTAAACACAGCCAGGTAATTGAATTTCCATCAATTTATAAGTACCCCCGACCTGAATATAAAATGATAGATGACGAGAAATGGTATACTTCGTTTATTTCTATGGTAATGTATTTTATTAGAAGCAGATGTGTCTCTCAGCAACTGTTCAAATAAGTGAGTTTTATTGAGATCCTTTGATGTCTTCTGAAAGCTATTTTCCCGTGTTTATGTTCTAAATAAAGACGCGTTTTTGTGCTGTGCTTGGGACAGATAAGATGATTATTGTAGCGGCGGTATTCCTGTGACATGTGTGAGCAATCAAAAATACATAAAGTTTGAATGTTACAGTAAATCATGGACGATAACAGGCTTTATTTAAACCGACCGACGACAATAAAATAGATATTATTATGATGAATACTTTAATTGTTAAAAATCACTTAGTGAAGAGTTTTCAGCATCGATCTGTTATCTAAGCTGAGGGTTTATTTTATTAGAGCAGCTTAAAGTTATATAAAAATAGTCTTTATGTAATTAAAATAAAATCATTCCTAAATTTTATAAACATCGACATTTAAGTACTTTATTGTTTGAGCCAATGACAGGAGCTCGTGGCTAAATAATAACAGCGGCACGGGTCGATCTTCAAGGTTAAGCAACGCTTGACGAGGTCGTTCCGTAGAATAGGTGACCATTTCAACATACCGAGTTTCCTCCGTGCCTCGGCAAGCACGCTAAGCCGTTGGTACCGGCTGTCATTTGAAGATCTTTGACAGTGGTTACGAGTAGTCAGAAGCTTGAGATCTGACACCAGTCTTGCCAAGGGGTACCGTGTTTCCCAGTTACTGGGTTGTGGAGGTCAGATAGGCAGTCGCTCCATGTAAAACACTGGTACTCAGCTGAATCCGGTTAGACTGGAAGCCGACCCCAATATAGTTGGGAAAAGGCTAGGCAGATTGCTTGTTAGAGCCAATAAAGAAGTATAGACCTCTTTTATATTTAACTTTTTAGTCTTCTATTTTTTTACCGACGAATAAAAAGGAGGAGGTTCTCAATTCGATATGTTTATTTTTATACGCACGCATCGCTTTTTATACAGTGGTCCGATTTCAAAACATATTTTTATTTATAATTGTCAAGACCAACCAATTTTGAGGTATACCCTCAAAATTGGTCCCATTTAAATTTGAAAAATAGTATCCACCCCTAAAGGTATAGAAAAGGATTTATTGATAATTTGCCCTCTAAATTTTCAATTTTGAACCGATTCTGTTGAAATTAAGTAAACTACGAAGAGAAAACAAAAAATAAAATAATCTTTTAGTATAGCATTCTGAGGCAGCGCTAAACAATCTACGAGTATCAAGGAATATCAACCTAGCCACAGTCATTATACCCTTTAGGTAATTAATTTGCATGTTTGTTTGTTTTTCGCCAACTCAAATTGCTATATTGCTAATCAATTGAAACATATTTTTATTTTGCTTTTCAGTTCGTTATTTCGTCAGTTTAATATCTTCTATTGTTTTTCCTTTTCCTAAATTGTCATCAACATCAATATTTCAGTTTTTATTTTGTATTTGTGGTTTGTACGCCTTACAAACCTAGTTTACGGTGCCTTTCATCTTCAAAGTGAATATACTTATGTTCATATCCGCGGCTTAAGGAACATCTATCTAAATGACATCTAGAGAACTACACAGAATTCATGTAAATCGTCGACTTGATCCAACAGTATAAATATTATGGGGCTCATATAAACAAGCCGAGAGCGTGGCGCACCGCGGCGGCGGCGCACAAACAAATTATCGTCGGCATTGCTTCCCAAACTTCCAATCGCGTGTTTGTCTAAGCCTCAAGTTTGTTTTACAATTATTGAAATTAGACTGACAGTAGATAGCGTCCTATCATTCGTGAATTCATAGGCGATATTCATTTGGCGAGTTTATGTGGATCTTGAACTGTCTGTCATCCAGAGCCTATATTTTTCCTATCGTTGTAAAACAAGCCAGGAGACTTGTTATGTACACAGAGAGGATTCTGTGTATGGGAGTAGGTCATTATAATCCATTCCACCACTCGGGCCCAGCCAGTGGGGTGTGTGGATATCACTTGTATTCGATTTTATTGGCACTGGGACATGCCATGCTTTCCCAGCCACAACACAACAGCACAACACAGAATGTTAGGACCCATTAATATTAATTTTTATCCGTGCTGCTAGGCAACTGGGCTTATCCCAGTTGTAAACGTCCCTTCGTGCCTATTGGTCTTGTTTGTTCTGTCTCCTGCTTGATATGGAGGGCAGTGGATATTTTGAATTCGTACTTCTCCATTATTCTTTTCTGTTTAATTTCGTTGCGGGATCCAAGACAGTTTCATTCTCCGGGACTTCGCCGAGCTTTATTACCTCGGCGATTTTCTGGTGGTCGCCACTGTTGATTCTGGCTTTCAGGATTTGCAGTGGTTAAGGCATAGTGCGGTGGGATGCCATGCTTGCCTTGACTTTATTGATAACAGACAGCAGTGGTGGTATAACAATTTACACAAAGTGCATGGGTCTTAATCCACAAACTATTAACTTGTACCATGTAAACACACCACTCTCTTTCTATCTCTGTAGTTTAAAATAAAGCTATTGAATTTTCCATAATTTGTGTCCCTTTTTTCATCATAACAAAAACAATCTGTCAATTCAGCAAGACCGGTAAAGTTGTCATTAAAAATTTTATATTTCGCCGCTAACAAAATGAACGGAGGAATTTATTAATTCCGACTTTTCTGACATAATTCGGTCGCTAACGGTATTCATTAAGTCATAATGAAAAATTACATTCTTCTCGGCTAATGAAATAAGCAGCCGATCGTCATTTATTAATCAAAATGTCTGGGATTTTTGTAACCTAATATCGTCTTCATTATATTTTCATCTTAGGATATTTATTTTTGGGCAGTTCTCCTAAATAATTGATGCGGTTATTTATAGGTAAAGTTGAAAACAGCTCATGCACAATCCGCCAGTTTTAGTGAATTAAAAAAGGGTCCTGCAGTTGCTAATGCTACAACAGAAGCTTGAAACTTGACTAAAAGCAAAACAAAATATCATTAACATAATCAACATATTGCAGAAACAAACCTTTATTTTTTATCCGAATCCGAAAAAAATAATTTGTTACTGCGATTCAGGTACTATTAACACAGAATAAATAATAGTACAAGTATTAATGCAATTAATTATAAACGCACACCAAATTGACACATCACAGAAAAACAACAGGCGAAACCTCAGTATCTCAACGATATCTCAACACTAACCCACTGAATTAAAACGTAAGTGAACGTGAGGCAATATTGAGAACCGCTGGCCCCAAGACATGAGGTGACGTCTAGCACATGTGGTTTTAATGGGGTGCACTTTAATGCAGAGATGCTCTATTTCGACTTTATACGACACCATTGGGCTAAGTATCTTGGGAATCTCGAATGGTTTCACGTCTTACGGGGAATATTACGGTATTTCGATGGAATGGGCTCGGAACTTAAATTGATTTAATAACGGAGTAGTTTAAGAGAGAGGCGTTCCCACTTGAATTCCAATATTCAATACAATACAATATGTTTTTTTTATTGCAATTCCATAATGTAAACTTATATAGTAGCTGACAAAAATGATGATTATGTAGGGCACAATAAAGTAGGAAAGAGAAAGGGGTCTTTAATTGGACATCATAGTTGTAATTATTTATTAACTGATTCAAACATTTTGTTTTTACAGGTAAATACCCCAGGCGAAGATTACATTTAATCATAATAAATGGGTAAGTCATTTGCGATACTTCAAATATGAAAACGAAAAACAACATAGCAACGAATTTCTGGCGACAAAACTCAAGAAAAATATTCTCAGGTGCTTGCAATGGTCGTGAACAATGATTCTCGTTGTGTAATCAAACCACCTGACGGCTATTGTTGAAAAACTCGGCGACATCGATTAGTGCACGAACATAAAGCGGAAAAATAAAGAGCGCCCGAAACTAATCTAGCCCCACGACCGGGAGTGGTGGTGGTATTTTAATCAGACATTCCTAAATGGATTTTTTCATTAAGTGACTGCTCCGGCATTGTGCCTTTTAATTTTTTTATGGCGAGCCGGGATTCATCGAAACAACTGTAGCACTGTACCTGTTTAAGAATGCGCGGAATGTTTGCCTTTTGTTCATTACGTAACCGACATTCAAATGGACTGAATGAAGATGCACGTGCAAAAGTTGTTGTTGTTTTTAATTAAAAGAATTTTCTTTATTATTTTTATACTCGTATTAATAAAACAATAACGGAACAACAACACAATACTGACAATAGCATACAATGTAATGAACATCATTATTAGATAGATATTTTAAATCAATACACGCACAATGGTCCTCAACACGGACTAAGTGCCGAGACCAAATCTCTAAAGAGGAAGATATTTTAAATAAAAATTGATCAAGTGATCACTGTGATAGGTAACTTTTTCTGAATCAGCAAAATATGCCATTGCAACAAGCTCATTCATCCCAAAACATTGAACAAAAAACTACTGAAAAACCACGATGAACATTCTATATTGAGAAGTCCCCGAATAAGGTATAACTAAGCTTGTCCGTCGTAGTCGTAACTCTTATCTGTCATCACGCTTCATTGCCTTTATTGCATCGCAACGCTAAACGTTTATAATGGGCAGGCGACGATAGCGCCAATGGCCGCTCAAACACAACCCATTGTCTACAGCTACTCTTGATAATAATTTGCTTGTCGTAATTACAGTTACATTCATTTGTACTGTTATTTTGAAGAAAAATAAGAGAGATAAAGCAGGACTGGCTGAATTATTTTTTGAATGCGATGCTATTTGCTCAGATACAGATAATGTAATACTAAAAATGTTTCTGTTTTGTTTGTATGGACTGTATTGTTGGTTGGATGGAAACGACTTGCTAGATTCAATGATCTTTTACTTTCACTGGTACAGAATATTAAAACGTGCTAATACACGGAGCGACCAAAGGGCAGACATAGAGAAAATAAAACTACGTTATAAGGGCAGAGAGAAGTTGACGTATCTTTACAACAGATTAAAATTACTACAGATAAAAATAACAATCTTAACTTTGTGTGGCCATAAACAAAAATAGCTCAGTGTTGAAAAAAAACATGTATGTTTTTATCATATTCAGCTGAATTTATAAAAGAAAGAAAAAGTGTTAATTGTAACAGAAACTGCCATGTCAATACATACATTATGCTTAGCATACATTACGATAGTATTAGTAGTACCTACTTACATAACTTTGAAAAAAAACCTTATGCTGAAACATTTTTTAAAGATCTACGAAAGATAACTGAATGAAATTGCCTTTTATTTTCGTCAATCTGTTATCTTTGTGTCTGGTTATGTCATGTTTACTACGTTTGCTGTTTACGTAATTTATTTGCGGAGATACTATTAAAGTAACAACAGCTGTAAATTAATTTTTGATCGCTTATTCAACGGCTTAAATTACGCCTTTGTTTGTGTTTGTTACCCTTTTGTTGACGAAAGTCCAAAGTTCTTTAGTAAACGAAGTAAGAGCATATGTTTGTAAAGTGGACAGCAAAAGGGGGGAATGCCCATATTTTTAGGGAACGCTCGCATTCGCGACTCAGTTGCAAACTGATGAAACAAAAATAAACCCACATTTTGACAAGCTTCTGACATTAATTGTTGCTGCGATGACATTGTGATTACATCGGCTTTCTAACTCAAGGAGCATTAATTTAGTCATCAGTTTCAGTTTTAACGTCTTTGAAACACAAACTAAACAGAACACTGAAACAGAATTAGAATAGATTAGCGCAGAAGTGTAAACGGGATTTAATTTGTTGGCGCTCACGTTAAAGGAAGTCCCTCCCTAAACAGGGTTGGCGCTCTAACTAATTTTAATCCAAGAACGACTCTACTAACGACCGGATATTTTTAGTCGACGCCGTTTGGACGCGTCTAAAAAAAATAAACTAAGCTCTCTAGTCTCTGCTCTCTTCATTATTTATGAACACCCAACTTTATCGGCCCACTAAATTATCCACGCGCTCTTAAATTAATTCTTATTTTTCTATTCCTGTTCCGTTCACATTTGATTTGTTCATCGTTAAAATGTTACTTGTAGAGCGTTGTTCCTTATTGTTTGGAGAAGACGTTTTGGTGTTCTAATTATATTTTACTTTATTTAGAAGATTTTGTTTGGACGCGTTTCCTGCCACTTAGTCGGTCGGTCCTCAGCCGGGATTATATTTTCAAGTTATGGTTATATCTTAGCTGAAATAAGAATTGAGTTATTATCAGTTGCTACTGTTCCTACTGTGACGCCCTTATCTTCTCAATCAATTGAATATGCTATTTTTATCGTTTCTGACTTTAATATATAACGCAATTTTCTTAATTAGAGTAGGATAGTAAGTATTTATTCAAAGGATTAAGGTGCTCTAAGAGAATGTCAACATTGGCAACCCTGTTATTGATAGTTGTTATGTGGGACAGTCAATGAGAAAAAAAAACTTCTTTTCTAGAGTGCAAAATAAAAATACTGATTGAGTACCCTTTCGTTTGAACAAAATTATATCAATAACATTGATTACTCTGATATAGTTGAAGAGAATTTTACTTATGTTACGTATAAGAGAAACGAATTAATACTTTTTTGTGCGATGTTTGCACACAAAGTGAAAGAGGAGAATTTAACAGCAATTGAACCAACGGCATCGATCAGGTAGTGTAGGGTCTGAAGCACCGAACATTAATAATTTAAACTAATCATTAATGGTTATGGCGATGGGACAGTATCGCCTTATTATTTATTCAGTATCGAGATACTGAGGGACGATCCAAGTTCGAATTACGAATTATATTGGGGACATGTTGTTTATAGTTTTGTTTAGGTAGGTAAAGCTAGGGCTGGGGCATGCCAAACGACATTAAATCGACCATAAATTTTGTACTTATCATAAGAAATATTATGATGTTTGACTTGGTACTAAGCAAAGAGCACAGAATCGCAAAGTTGCTGAATCACAGAGACATCATTAGTGATAATACAATGTGCAATTAGAGCAAGTTTCTAGGTCTGAGACTGTCACGGGTTGTCAATATCAAAGAGTAAATAAGGAAAGTTGCTGACAAGCTTGGTTTGTGTTCAAAGTTTTGAAGATGCCGTCTCTAGCTACGACCGCAGAGACGACTTCGTGGTCTATGGTTCTAAGGCAGATAAAGAACAATACCAATTATCGGCGCTATAATAATTCTAGTAATCCTACGCCAAACCGAGTGGTTTCTCAGGGCGTTAATTAAGTTATCATCGAAACTCACACACAAACAAAACAAATAAACAGCAAAAGAGGGAGTACTCCCCGTAGGTTCTCCGTACTCGCAGCGTGTAAACTGTCACTTGACTGTTCAATTAAGCTAACTTTAAGAGCAGTTGAAAACGAACCCATTGTTTGAAGCTTGAAGCGGACTGCCATTTATCACATAGGTACTTGCTTTACGTACTTGCCAACTTAAGTTTTTATGTAGAAAATACCTACTGGGAATAATGTGTTTTTATGCCAGTTTTTTAACCTGTTTTTTACTTTTAGTGGATAACTTATTACATAATTTGGGACCAGTAGATGGCCACGTTTATATCAGCCGAGTGACATTCATTAAGTCAACAAAATTGTAGATTTTATAGATCAGTGTGATGTCAAATATGAGTGCAGTACCCTGTCTAGACCATCATCATCTTCCTGCCCTTATCCCATGTTACTTGTGGTCGGGGCAACACGTTTTCCTCTTCCATACCGTTCTGTCCCCAGTTACGATATTACTGACTCCCTTTTCCTTCATATCTCTCCTCACATAGTCCATCCATCTTTTCTTTGGCCTTCCTCTTCCTCTCCATCCATCCACATTCTCATGGTCTATATTATGTTCGCTCTTCTCTTTATTTCATTACGGTTCTATTCAAAGAGCGGTATAGTTAAGATAAATGAAATGTTAACAATGGAATTACTTTGTCAACAAAACAGATTTTTTTAAAGTCTGTTTAGGCTTTTTAGGTGACAAATTCTGGCACTGATATTTTCGTTTATTTGAACCATTGAATAAGAACACGTCATAACAGAATCTATATCAAGTTATATAGTGTAAGGAAGTGAACAACAAATTGTCTGATATCTATATCAGAGTAGTTGAGCCAAGTGAAGCATGAACTAACTTTTCATTCTGTTAAATTGCTTTCGTGGCGGTTGTAACTAAACTATTAAGTTATTAGGAAAGCCGATATATAACCGCACTGGGTCTACCAACTAGTTATCTGAAAGCTAATATACGATAGGCATTTATCAGCCGTGTTAACTGCTGTAATATTTACGATACAAAATAATTAATAGTTAGTATAAACAACGTTGACAGAATTATTTATACATTTAATATTATTAATATCGGGTCGAACAGCGCCTGGTCTTGCTATAAATATCAGGCCGATAATTTTCAGTGGATGTTGCAATTTTCCGGTTATTAAAAAGATAGACAATATCTATCGTCTTAATATGTTCATATTATATTTGTGACGTGTTATATTTAGGTATAGCAAATTTCTTGATATCTTCTTCATATACATACGTCGTTTCTGAATTCAGAGCTTTGAAATTGGGAACTTATCAAACTCTAGCATGATAACCTTTAAACTAGTTAGAAATATAAAGGTTACCTAAACTATTAAAGTAGATTTTGCCTTTTTTAAACATATTCTCAATTTACAAGCTATGGGTTAGTATGCCTAAGCTTTACAGTGGTCGATCGAACTAAATAAATTCGCATTTGCCTCGTTTCAGACATTATGAAAATGTATCGAATGGTGCGCGTGTGTTAGTCTGGTCAAACATTTAATGATTTAATCCGTCTAGTAACCCCATGGTTGAACGAACATGCATAATAAACCAAGCTTGATTATCAGATTTGTGATCGTATTATGTTGCTGTAGATTATTTAGGTCATACTGAAATCCTTTTTACGACTAAGTACAGTAAAAGGTTATCTCTTGTATGGAACTCCGTTCTTTTGGTTGCCAACAGAACGATGTTGTTCACAACTGTTCAAATTAGCATCATTCTAGCCTTGTACTATGTTGCTTAGACATAATACGTTCTTCTATTCTCCTCTCTCAACCGCCATGCCATTCCTCACCCAATCCATCCATCTTATATTTTGTCTTCCCTCTTCCTCTCCTCCGTATCTAAAATTATCACTCTTTTAGTTGTGTGTATGTATTTCATCTCTAGTCATTCCAAAAGTTCATAGTATAAACTAAATTTTACATTATAAAAACTATATTATACACTCCAAATATGTTTTTTTAACCAAATAAAAACTTCTTGAATTTATTTAACTACATTCAATTTAGTGTTCAAAAAAAACTTTTTTGTAAAAAAATACTACCGACTTCCAAATGAAAAACTACAAAGTGAAAAATAACTTAACTCTTGGAAGTCGGTGTCTTACGTAGGTACCATTTGTTTTCGATATGGACAACGACTTACAAATAAATGATATCTACGAAAGACACCGACTTCCAAAAATAAAGTTATTTTTCACTTTGTAGTTTTTCATTTGGAAGTCGGTAGTATTTTTTTGCAAAAAAGTTTTTATTTTTCCCTTTTTAGTTTTGCCTACCTAATAGATACGCAAGTTGTTTCCTAAGGTCCCTATAACGCCGAATATGAGACCCGAAATGAGAAATCTGCGTACCCCTTTAGAGCGTACTGGCGTGACGTTATGTTATGAAATGGTATAAACAATAAATGCGATTGCAGCAATCCCGAGAGTGTTGCCGTTATTTATTGAAGAGTTCTGTTGTATATCTCCGAAGTTCTTGATCAGATCTTCACCAAATTAAAATGGGACCAATTTCAAAACATACTCTTCCAAACAAAAAAAGAATTTTCAAAATCGGTCCACAATTGACGGAGATATCGGTGAACATACACAAAAAAAAAAAAAAACAAACATAAAGTCGAACATAGAACCTCCTCCTTTTTGGAAAGTCGGTTAATGAATTCAATTTGAAAAAAAAAATATAACCCATGACGTAAGCTCACAATATGAAAAAAAAACCTGACATCTGTTGCTCCATTGAGTATTTGAGTACCAAACAGCCGTCGCGCAACAAAAGTGGAGTTTTTCATTTGCATACAAGTTAGGACATGAATAGAGCCTGTTGTGAAGACTTCTATGGACAAAGTAATGTAGTTTAGGTACTATTTAGTTTCATTTACAGCTGCGTGGAATTATAATGAAGTGATTTTAATGTCCATCGTCTTATAGTTAGTATTTGTAAGTTTTTGCTCCATTGGTGTAATTGCTGTAAGGCGTTCCAGTGCGAGGGCAAACAAATAAATAATAATAATAAATAATGTAGTAATTATAGCAAATGAGTGTGCTAGGTACCCTATTAACTATACCTTCTTATGTTGTTATCGAGATCTTTGGGTTGCCCAACACTTAGGGCTGGTTCTGTATTGAGTATTTGAAGTTAAGAACGTTTAAATTAATAGCTGAGAAATCGGGTGTAGTTTTATTTATTCGTTTATTCACTGGAACGCCTTGCAGCAATTACACCAATGAAGCACAAACTTATACTAACAATAGGTCCAGGTTTCCTCACGATGTTTTCCTTCACCTTTGTCGGTATAAAACGTACCTAACACCACTGTTATTAAAATCTTTGTAGGTCCAAGAAAGAGGAGCTCGTGGCTAAATAATAACAGCCGCACGGGTCGATCTTCAAGGTTAAGCAACGCTTGCCGGGGTCGGTCCGTGGATGGGTGACCATTTCAACATACCGAGTTTCCTCCGTGCCTCGGAAAGCACGTTAAGCCGTTGGTCCCGGCTGTCATTTAAAGATCTTTGACAGTCGTTACGGGTAGTTAGAAGCATGAAATCTGACACCAGTCTTGCCAAGGTGTATCGGGTTAGCCAGTTACTGGGTTGTGGAGGTCAGATAGGCAGTCGCTCCATGTAAAAACAGTGGTACTCAGATGAATCCGGTAAGACTGGAAGCCGACCCCAACAACAATTGGGAAAAGGCTAGGCAGATGATGTAGGTCCAAGAAAAAGCTGGTAATAGTGTTATGTCATCACTTACCGTCCTTATTACTCACCTGCGTGCCAGACTCTTACTTACACTGGTAGGTACTGTAATTACTGAGACAAAAAACTCCAGCACCGAGGTAGATGACAGCCCAATCGTGCATAAAACTATCCTTGAATTAGTTGTAGAGTCAACAAGCGCATCCAAACATCTTATTAAATAACACTGGAGATCTTATACCTATTGTACGCAGTTTTTATTAGTCTGAAAAAATATATTTACTCAAGGTGGCCGAAAGTATTTAATTAAAAGAAAAATGAAGGTTTTGTCATTGCTGTAAAATACTAAAGCTTCATTGTCTTTGTTGTCTACATGATTTAATAACTAAGGCCCAGTTTTTTGATCGCTAGTTAACTCAAGCAATTGTTAAATATGCTAACCAGTGGTTTCAAATTTCGGGAAAACGACTTTATTCATCAGTTGTTTGTCTAAAAAATTGTTAAATAATAAACTCTCTAACTTATTTAACTACGTATATTTGTGAGGCTAGCAATTGATATTTATACGCGCATTTTACCGAAATTTGAAAACATTGGACAGCATATTTATAACAATTGGTTGAGTTAAAACAACTGGGCCTAAGGGAAATATCACATCTTTTAAAACCCACATCAATAGATGGATCGTCGATCGATGATATTGGTCGTGGATTAAAATCAGTACATTGCTGTGGTAGGCTTTGATTTAATTTTCGTAAGAACAGACGATCGACGCTGACTTAATCATGGTGGCAGTGGCAGGCATCGTTTGACGATCGATTAGTGTGGTAGCAGTGATGATAACACCCTTGAGCAAAGTGTATCATGCCATAAAGTCTGGGGTACATATTATGTACGACACGTTGTTATAAAACCTACAAAACTCCACCTGCTACAGGAACTGCCTTTCAAAGATGATGGAACAACTTTACTTTGTACTTACCTTGTACTAAGTTTTGGCATGAATTGCAACGTGGCTTATCCAGTTAGGGATCATAAGCATGCATGTAAAGTATGTGGGGTTCTCTGAATAGAATCTTGCTTAAAGAGATCTTTATCGCGAAGAAAATCGCTATCATATTTTGCATAGGCAGAGAGCCAAGGAACCAACACTCTCTCTTTACACCTGCCTTTGTACCTGACTCGAAATTATACATTCAAATCCAACATTGTAAGTAGTTTTTCTTATATATTTAACTAGCTGTTCTCCGCGGCTTCGCTCCCGTGGACCATCCCACAGGACCCGTTTTAGGGATTAAAAAAATAGCCTATGTCACTCTGGTATAATGTAGCTTTATATTGATGAAAGAATTTTTTAAATCGGTCCAGGAGATTCGGAACCTATTCGGTACAAACAAACAAAAAAATATTTCCTCTGTATAATATTCGTATAGATAGGCTGTTTGCATATTTAGTTTATTTCATAAGAGACGAGGTTATATCTTATTGCTAAATGGGCGATGAAGACGATTTAAAAAAAAAGAGTCTTAACTAGGGCCGGATTTGAACTGAGTATTTGAATTACGGGTTTTAATGTCATAAGTTGACTGGTAGTTGAGTCTAAAGTACACTTTGACCAATTAATACTCAACTTCAAATACAGTTTAGTTCTACACTATGGCGTCTAGAGTTTCATAAAGAGATCATAAACAGACTGTTAACTTCCAACGACCATCTTTACATAATGGCCAACATGGGCCCAACTTGCACCAACAAAAAAAGTAATTAAGCCATGAACATTTTCACGCCCTCCGCGACTCCTTAACAGCCCAATCGTCTTAAAAAGTAGCGAACAGGCGCCAATTGTAAGTCAATTTATTAAACGGGGAGTGAGACTTGCATACATATTGCGAGTTAGCACTTCGTTAACAGGATACAAAGTAATTAACTGTGAAGTCGTGTTCCTTACATAAGTCCCGGGAAACTCCGGGCACTCTCCCGGTAAATTTATTACTCTTATTCTTTTACGAGTTAAGTAAAAAAATCTATTTAATTATGGAGAAACCATTTTCTTAGCGGGTTAACGCGATACTGTTAAAGTATCGCAGTTATTAACGGCGACCAAGTCTCATAATTATAAATATCTTTATTAGATTTTATGTTATAAGTTCGGTAAATAAGATTAATCATGAAAAGAGCTTTTCATTTCAGTAAACTTTTGGCTACGAACGCTATAATTTGAGTAGGAATGCTGGTACTTTTAGAAATTAGTTTAAGGCTAAACTTATGAATGGTTAATTCAGAAAATCTATGAATTTATTACCAAAGCAGCGACTCCAACGCTTTTAGCTCATTTCTACTTGAAAACCAAAACCAGTCATTACCAAACTTTAAATATTAGAAAACTTTAACCGTCGCTTGTGGGTTTAATAGACGTCACCAATTACATTAATTCAAGCCAACTTTGGATCACTTTCACTGTCATTTACTCCTCCGTAACAAGTTCCAAATTCGAAATCTATCGACCACAGACAAACAGAAGAGACATGACCATAGAGGTTGAACGTTTGTCTCTATAAGGTATCAGTAATGAGCGCTCAAGATTCGTGATCGTTGAGCTGCCCGTACTGGGTAAATGTGTCAGGGCGATGTGGAGGCTATCCACTGTCCAAGTACTTGAGTGCCATTAATATGTATTTGTTTAAATTACGCTTGACTAGGCTAGACAGTTGGGATTGTTTGTATTAGTTCTATATTTGATCGATTCAAAAATATTGGTGTTTTAGTTGTTGATACCGAGACTCAGTATGTGTTCATACAGAATAAATATCCCAAAATTTGTTCAAAGCCTTGAAATTATTCTGATAGGGTTAAATCCACCTTCTTTAGCTCAAAATCAGAAGGAAATGCTGCGCATAGACTGGGTTATCTCTAGCATATTTGAATGATTAGATAATTTACATAACTAATAATTCTTCTTGTATAGAGCAGTGTGGCCCAGTGGTATCGGCCGAGACTTACAAGTTGTTGGTCGGGGGTTCGAACTTTGCAGGCGCTTTACTTTGTGTAAATTATTTCATCACCATTGCTCTCCTTACGGTGAAGGAAAACATCGTGAGGAAACCATCATGTCATAGAACGAAAAAAAATGAAGACATGTAACATCTATCATCCCGCACAGGGCCCGCGTGGTGGATTAAGCCCATTCCCTCTCACGGAGAGGAAGCCTGTGTCCCAGCAGTGGGCACATTAAAAGGTAAATGGTAATGAATAATTCATTCTTATTTTTTATTCTAATAATAAATTAATTCCCAGATTCAGATTTAACAATCTGAATCGGGGATCGTATCAACAGAAACTAGCAGAGTGTTATGCAGCATTTGATGCTAACACTCTGCTTGCAAAGCTATCGATTGACAGCTGTCAATAGAAGTCACAGTATAAATCGCGGCCCCACTTTTATCACACATCGATTCTTAGCACCTATAACGTAAAACTAACTAAGTACAACATACACTAATACCCAGTATCCTCACACAGCGGCACTGTGATTCATCTCTAAAATATAGTTTCCCACGCACAGTGCAACGAGCAAAACCGTGTTCAGAACTAGTTTACAGTGTAATTGCGTTGGCGGGTATCATACTTTACTGCGTCCCTTTTACTCAACTGAGTGCGAAAAGGAGGGTAATGTTTTTGTAAATAGTGTACTTGTAACGTATCTGCGAAGATGTAATTTTACGCATATCTTTTACCTGCGTTTAGCGTTTTTATGTGACACGATGCGGTCTTTGATTTTGTGATCTATGTTGAGTATAGAGGATGAAGAAGACATTAAAATTATGACCGTTTATTTCTTTTTTACATGACCTCACAAAAATAAGAAAAAATATATATTAAAAATTAATATTTAATCAATTAATAAGAAATATCTTTGTAAATTTATATATTAATTTTATGATCATTATTATTTGTTTTAATTACGATTCCATTTTTTTTTTTAAATACATATTTTTATATTTTTAAATATTGTTCTAAAAAAATAAAATAAAAAAAACATTTAAGAATACAAAAACAGTAGCCCACCGGTATCGGGCATAGGGTCCAAGCTACCGGTGGTCAGGGCTCCTGACACGGAACCTAACGATACGCGCCGTGTCCAGGAGTACCGCTTTCTGGATCAAGCCCTTAATCCAGCTGCCCAACGAGAGCCTCCTCAGATGTTCGTCGAGGCTCTTGGCTATTATGCCATTGGCCGTCACGACTATCGGCACAATGACTGCTGTATTCACATCCCACATGTCGACAACCTCGCGAGCCAGATCAAGATACTTGCTTTTCTTATCTCTCTCAGCCTTCACGAGGTTCTCGTCATGGGGGCTTCTGACTACTCGTAACGACTGTCAAAGATCTTCAAATAACAACCGGGACCAACGGCTTAACGTGCTTTCTGAGGCACGGAGGAAACTCGGTATGTTGAAATGGTCACCCATCCACGGACCGACCTCGGCAAGCGTTGCTTAACCTTGAAGATCGACCCGTGCGGCTGTTATTATTTAGCCACGAGCTCCTCTACTGGCAAAAGTAACTATAGACGAGAAGTTTGGATATGATGAGGGTTTTCTTAAAAACTCTACCAGTAAACACCGCACATATTGAATAACACAAAGCTCGAACTACCTACCGAGAAAGCCGATATCATTCTGCTTTCAAACGTCCTTGTCCAAGATGTAGATAGTGTAACATTACTAAAATTACGCGCAGCAGTGGTAACAAAGTCAAGGCAAGACACGATAGCTTGAACTCAAGGAAGAAACCTATTCCTCATGCAAAGACCGGTCCAACGGGTCTTGAAGACTTCTCATTGTTTCCGATAATTGTTCGTTCTCACACGCTTATTTAAAAGACAGGTATATAACTAAATTATACGTTAGAATGCACACATTAAGGCCCGTATTCCAGGTCAATTTGTAGGAACTCCACTTGACTCAGCCTCCATGACAATGAAAAAAAACCTTGACAAAACAATGACAATAAATATCAAGCTAGCGTCAAAGTCAAATTTCATGTCATTAAAATATCAAATATAAATGTCAAAAAGGGAGACATGACTTTAAATATGACCCTCAAAGCCTACTAATTAATTGTTCATCAAACACACGTTTTGAAATAAAATGTCCGTCAATAATAATTACTTTATTTCGAAAGGCGAAAGCCAAAAATCAATTAATTTCAATTACGTGATTCTAGAGAGAATCTAACGAAAATTGTTTGTCGTTTAATATTTCAACAGGTAGCGTTTGGCGTAACATTTCTAATACTGTACTGTTTTGAAAGTGTAAACTATAAAGTTTTAGAAAATATTTAAAGAATGTTCGCATAAAAACTATTGAAAATTATGCGATGGTCAATCAATCTGCCTAGCCTTTTCCCAACTATATTGGGGTCAGCTTCCATTCTTACCGGATTTAGCTGAGTACCAGTGTTTTACATGGAGTGACTGCCTATCTTTTTTTTTTTTTTTTTTAGCGTGGAGAAATGCTCATGCATACTGCGCTACCACGGGGAGATAGCGCAGTTATGTGGGACTCTAACCCACTAAAACTTCACGGTGTCCTCCTGTGCCGCTTACGGCGGGAACACGGGTACGCGTTAGCACTCACCGCGAACCCGCCGCGGCTGTCCGTCACCGGACCCTCCTCTGGGGAGTACCCCCCATCACCGGCGCACCAGAACACACTGTGCGCCGCCCCAGGGACCAAACCAGCACATGGGTGCCAGACGACCCCGTTTATGGCACCCTTGGTCCCCTTGTGACGGGTCAGGGTCAATGGCCCCGCCACCTACCATTTTTCGGCCGCAGGGGATAGGGAGAGCGGCCAACGCTATACCGGCACTCCTCCTCCCCTGCGGCCCCACCGCGTCCGCCATCAGACGGTGGCGACCCCGTCGAGGCCGCGGAAGGTAGAGAGAGCGGCGCACCGCAATACCGGCACTCCTCTCCCGCCGCGGCCTCCAACCCTCAGCCGCGATATCGTATGGGTATGGGAGACCCCATACGACATGGCGGCCCGCCTCAGTTGCGGTGTCGCCTAAGCAGCACCGCAACCTACATGTTGGCCGCTACGTCGTCGGCTTATCGGCAAAAGCCCTGAAGAGCGGCCCCTCTTTGGGTTCCTCTTCGCTTCACCGTGGGTGACCAAGCCACGGTTACTGAGCCCCCCCGCAACGACAATGCGGGAACCCACCGGGGGGGGGGGGGGGGGGGTGACTGCCTATCTGACCTCCACAACCCATCAACTGGGTAACACGGTACTCCTTGGCAAGACTGGTGTCAAATCTCAAGCTTCTGACTACCTGTAACGACTGACAAAGATCTTAAAATGACAGTCGGGACGTGCTTTCCGATGCACGGAGGAAATCAGTATGTTGAAATGGTCACCCATCCATGGACCGACCTCGTCAAGCGTTGCTTAACCTTGAAGACCGACCAGTGCGATTGTTATTATTTAGCCACGAGCTCCTTTGAAAAAACCGGCTAAGTGCGAGTCGGACTCGCGCACGAAGTGTTCCGTACTTCGTAAATTGCGGTTTACGATTTAAGACGTAATAAAAAAAAAAACTACTTACTAGATCTCGTTCAAACCAATTTTCGGTGGTAGTTTACATGGTAATGTACATCATATATTTTTTTTAGTTTTATCATTCTCTTATTTTAGAAGTTACAGGGGGGGGGGGGGACACACATTTTACCACTTTGGAAGTGTCTCTCGCGCAAACTATTGTGTGAGTCTATCTGGCAGGCCCCAACGAGATTTATCAACAGGTGATAGCTTTTCATTAAGGCATTATTTTGTACCTAAAGAAAATAAATAAGATATATTTTGTACCTCAACAGTTTTTGATTGAATGACGTTTTTATGAAGTGTCTAGCTAGCGGGCCCCTTATGATTATTTTTATTGTTATAATACTTTCAGATCACCCAATGGTGTTAGGAGCTTGATACTATTATGTACCTTACAAATCCGAAATTTCAACTTTCTGTGAGCTTTGCTTCAGAAGATATTCGTTATTTAAACAAACGTCCAGCCAGCGGGCCCCTTTTTTAAATACTACTCTCTTTTATATCATACAATGGTGTTAGGAGCTAGATACTATTATGTACCTTACAAATCCAAAATTTCGACTTTCTGTGAGCTTCACTTCAGAAGATATTCGTTATTTAAACAAACGTCCAGCTAGCGGGCCCCGTTTTTAAATACTACTCTTTTATATCATACAATAGTGTTAGGAGCTTGATACTATTATGTACCTTACAAATCCAAAATTTCAACTTTCTGTGAGCTTTGCTTCAGAAGATATTCGTTATTTAAACAAACGTCCAGCCAGCGGGCCCCTTTTTTAAATACTACTCTTTTATATCATACAATGGTGTTAGGAGCTTGATACTATTATGTACCTTACAAATTCAAAATTTTCGCCTTACTACGAGCTATACTTTAGAAGATATTGGTTAATTAAATATGTATTCATCAACGTACCTAGTTAAATTTGCGTTTGCACAATATAATGTCGTCTTTGCTTGCTATGCGCATTTGCATGACTAAATAATTTGTATCTTTGCGGATTGTTTTACAGGAAAAGAAAAATAATTATTTATTCGCTGTAATGTACTTACAATAATAAATACTTAATAGTAAGTATAGTAACATAGATGTGTCTAGTTTGTGTTAATTTGTAGGCAACTTAAAAAATAATACAAGGGTACTCGTGAATAACTTGGGTAACCAGGTCCGTTGGTTGAATACTTTTTTAATTAACGAATATCTCCTGAAGAAAGCTCACAGAAAGTCAAAATTTTGGATTTGTAAGGTACATAATGGTAATAAGCTCTTAACACTATTGTATGATATAAAAGAGTAGTATTTTAAAAAGGGGCCTGCTGGCTGGACGTTTGTTTAAATAACGAATATCTTCTGAAGTAAAGCTCACAGAAAGTCGAAATTTTGGATTAATAAGGTACATAATAGTATCAAGCTCCTAACACCATTGGGTGATCTGAAAGTATAATAACAATAAAAATAATCATAAGGGGCCCGCTAGCTAGACATTTCATAAAAACGTCATTCAATCAAAAACTGTTGAGGTACTAAATATATCTTATTTATTTTCTTTAGGTACAAAATAATGCCTTTATGAAAAGCTATCACCTGTTGATAAATCTCGTTGGGGCCTGCCAGATAGACTCACACCAAACTATTCAGTTTAGAAAAAAGTTATATTAGAAACCTCAATATCATTTTTAGGGTTCCGTACCCAAAGGGTAAAACGGAACCCTATTACTAAGACTCCGCGGTCCGTCTGTCTTTCTGTCTGTCTGTCACCAGGCTGTATCTAGTGAACCGTGATAGCTAGACAGTTGAATTTTCACAGATGATGTATTTCTGTTTCCGCTATAACAACAAATACTAAAAACCGAATAAAATAAATATTTAAGGGGGCTCGCATACAAAAACGTGTTTTTTTTGCCGTTTTTTGCGATAATGGTACGGAACCCTTCGTGCGCGAGTCCGACTCGCACTTGGCCGGTTTTTTGAAGACCTATCCATAGATACCCCACACGTATGGGTTTGATGGAAAAAAAATTTTAGTTTTAGTTTCAAGTATGGGGACCCCCAAAATTTATTGTTTCTTAATGCGGTTCACAGAATACATCTACTCACCAAGTTTCAACAGCATAGTTCTTATAGTTTCGAAAAAAAGTGGCTGTGACATACGGACGGACAGAGAGACAGACAGACATGACGAATCTATAAGGGTTCCGTTTTTTGCCATTTGGCTACGGAACCCTAAAAATGCGATGTAATGCCGTATAATGTCATGCAATGCAATGCCATGAAATACCATGTAATTCCATGCGATGTGGACAAGAATAACCATTATTATAGAAACACAGATCAGAGAATTTAAAAGTTATATTAAGAAACCTATTTATAAAATCTAGAATACCCTAGAATGTAAAACACAACAACGTGTTTTGCATCGATAATGCTTTGTCTACGTCAATAAAAACACATTTAAATCTCATTATTCAAAGATCATAGAATAAACATGCAGCATCTTTTAAGATGTTAATAGTATGAGATACGTTTTATTTGTTTGTTCAGGCTATTGTCCATAACTTTCCTTTCCGGTGTGGACTGTATATACACAAGTTTTGAATAAGAATGATTAAACAGGATACTGTTATGTGTGTGTTGGCTTAGCGCCAGTCTCCGCCACTATCGAGGATGTATGGAAGAGGATATTTTGTAAATAAATCATCTTAATGTTCGGAAGAATAAATCCTTTTTTATTTTCACTTTCGGTTTGATTGCTTTTGGCTGTTGGGGACATAGTTAATTTATTTGTTGATTTATATTTAGTAATATCTTTATTTTTCCATGCATAAGTGCTATCTCTGTGGGTGGTCTTATTAACTAAGAATTTCAAGAAAATTTGCTAAAGTGCCTCCATCTTCATTTCTTCATAGGTAGATATTTTTAAAAAGTTCTATCTATAAGACTTATAAATAGGACTAATGTTAAGACCCAATGTATTTTTTCAATTAAGAATACCTAAAATATTTACCTCACAATAACAGAACTCTAATAAACAAATTAGTTCTTGGTATTCTAATTTGAAGATCCTTTGACCTTGGTAATTTACCCAGATAATTTTATTTCTTAGAAGAAACCCAAAAGAGTTGACGATCTCTTCATTTTCATTTATAATTAACTAGCTGTTCCCCGCGGCTTCACTCCCGTGGACCACCCCACAGGACCCGTTTTCGGGATAAAAAATAATGTAGCTTTCTTTTGGTGAAAGATTTTTTTAAATCGGTCCAGTAGTTTCAGAGCCTATTCGATACAAACAAAAAATCTTTCCTCTTTATAATATTGGTATGGTATAGACAAGCTTTTATTAGCTTGGTATGAATTGTATCTGTGAATCTATGTAACGGAAACGGGAAAATAAGAGTGGGGTGCTTTTTAAGATATTTTCAAAATTACTCTACTTTTACCAATATCTGTCATTAAAAAATTATAACAATTGACAACAAGGACCCCACGCTTTTGTAGAATATAGTATATTATGCAACTAGTGAATAAAAGACGGATTTAAAGCGAGGGCCATAGATGAATCAAGAGCAAGCGAAGGATTCTAACGACTGAATCACGACCGTAGGGAGTGATTCATGATGATTGAATCACGAGAATAGCGAGTGATTCAAGTGTTAGAATCATGAGCGACGCGAGTGATTCATGGCCCTCGATATAAATCCGTTTTATTCAAGATTTGCATACTATATTTTATACCATGACTTCGAGAAAAAGAAAGATTTAAGCGAAAAGCACAAGGAATATTACGTGTCATCTATACATATAATAAATCTGTAGAAAAGTCATTTTTGTACATTGAAGAAATTGAAACAAAAAATAGCCAGCGTGTGAAAAGATAAGTAACAGAACCCATTTCCATCATTTTTGAAATTTTTGTCTGTTTGTCTGTTTGTCTGTTTGTCTGTTTGTTTGTGCGCACATCACGTAAAATCTACGAATTCAATGCTGACAATGTTTATATACAAAAATTATACGCAACTTGAGGTTTAACTTAGTTTTTGTTTCATCGAAATCGGTTCACTCTATCAAAAGATATGATTAATTTAGTGAGTTCAAGAAGTAAAATATTACGTTACGCAATTAAGTATAGTACTTGCAACGACATCTTAAGACTAAAAATAGAACTAATGTTGATAGTTGAAATCTAAATCCGATAGATGGCGTTGTGCAAATGACGTCATTTTCTGAATCGCGGTGTTAAGATTTTCCGCGCGAGGATGACGTCCACCGTGTTTACTAGGCAAATTGGGTTTCGTTAGGTGTCTTAAAAGTTCTTGCGTGTGTCGTAAAAGTTCTTTGGTTGCTTGGTTTATCGATTTTCTAAATTGGTCGAAAAAAAAGTATTTGCTTATCTTATTGGTTTCGTTTGGTCAACTTTGGTCATTGGTTTGAAGTACGAAGTTAAGATTGTATTTGATTTACTTCGTAGTTTGAATCCAATAGTGCCAATCGTTATACAGTAAGTTAGTGTTGCCAATTCGTTGAGTCACGACCACGAACAGACGATACGTTGTCACACTAGACTGTTCGACGCACCGTTCTTTTAAGTTTGTAGGCTATTCAGTCATAAGTGTTGTTAGTTTTGTTTATTGCTTTAATTTTCCTTGAAAATGCCTCAAAGAAAAAAAACTAACCTTTCGCTGCGTAGCCGAAATGCGAAAAGGATGAGACTTTGTAGGTCTCAGGAATCGGAAGAAGATCGTGAAGCACGGTTATCTGCTAACCGAGAGCACATCGCTCTTTCACGTGAATCGGAAACGTTCACCGAAAGGGAGTCACGTTTAAGTTCACAAAGAACACGGACCGCGACTTTGCGGTCTCAAGAGAGTATCCAGGAACGCGAAGACCGGCTGTCTGCTGATCGGGAGCGCCACTCTCTCTCACGTGAGTCAGAGACATTCACAGAAAGGGAGTCGCGCTTAAGTTCGCAAAGAACTCGGACCGCGACTTTGCGTTCTCAAGAGAATATCCAGGAACGCGAAGTTCGGCTGTCTGCTGATCGGGAGCGCCACTCTCTCTCACGTGAGTCAGAGACATTCACAGAAAGGGAGTCGCGCTTAAGTTCGCAAAGAACTCGGACCGCGACTTTGCGTTCTCAAGAGAATATCCAGGAACGCGAAGTTCGGCTGTCTGCTGATCGGGAGCGCCAGTCTCTCTCACGCGAGTCAGAGACTTTCACAGAAAGGGAGTCGCGCTTAAGTTCGCAAAGAACTCGGACCGCGACTTTGCGTTCTCAAGAGAGTATCGAGGAACGCCAAGCACGTCTGTCATCTGACCGAGAGCGACACGCTCTCTCGCGCGAGTCTGAATCTCTCTCCCAAAGAGAAGAACGATTAGAAATAGCTAGACATAACTATGTAGGTGTACAAAGAAACAATGAAAGTTATCTTGCATCTGAAAGGGAAAGAATAGATGAACTAAGACGAGCAGAAACAGCAGAACAACGTCAATCTCGCCTAGAAATAGAACGAGCTCGATACCATATGAATAGAGAAACAAATAGCGGAGCTGATGAGTCCATGGAAAATGACGATGCAAATATTTTATTACCTTGGGACAATAGGGAAAAATCAGGGTTCACATATTCGTCTAGAATTAATTATGCTGGCTTTACTTTCGTGGGTGACATGAGAGAAATTTGTAATTTTTGTCATGCTTTGAAATGGAGGAAAGAGACAGATGGAATGTGCTGCTCAAATGGAAAAATTGTTCTTCCAAATTTCCAAGATCCACCACACTTACTTATAAGTCTCCTGAATGGCGATCATCCCCAGTCGAACCGTTTTTTGGATAATATTCGTTTATATAACAGTGCTTTCCAAATGACTTCCTTTGGGGCAAAACAAATAACGGAAGGACCGTTCATGCCAACCTTCAAAGTACAAGGTCAAGTTTATCACCTTATTGGATCTTTGCTGCCAGAAAATGAACCCAAATTTCTCCAAATTTATTTTGTATCCGATTACACGCAACAGCTCAATGTTAGAAATCACAATTTTCCCCAGCTCAATGCTGAGCTTTTGGGTCAACTTCAAGAATTGCTGCATCGCGTTAACCAGTACGTTCGTGAATTCAAAGCTGCATTGGAGTCAATTCCACAAGGCAGCAATGATTTCAAAATTGTTATAAGTGCCGATAGACGTCCTGTGGGTGAACACCGTGGAAGACACAATGCACCCGTCGCAGATGAAGTTGCAGTTGTTTTAGTCGACCAGGAGTGTGAGAGACGTGATATCGTGTTGCGTACACGCGACGATCGCCTTCAACGCATTTTGGAAACCCACCGAGCTTACGACGCCCTGCAATATCCACTAATCTATTGTCATGGTGAAGATGGGTACAATTTTGGGCTGTACCAAGTGAACCCTACTACGAGAGTCACTAATTATCAAAAAAAAATATCTGCTCAACAATACTATTCCTACCTTTTACAAATAAGGCAAAACAGTTTCGTATATTTGCAACGATTTCGTGGTTTGTTCAGCCAATTTATTGTGGACATGTACGCAAAAATAGAAACTGAACGTTTAGTGTATATTCGCACTAACCAGCGACGGTTACGCGCTGAAGAATACGTGCACTTGCGGGACGCCATGCAATCAGATAATAACGTCGAAAACTTGGGTCGATTGGTTATTTTGCCATCCAGTTTCACAGGCGGTCCGCGGTATATGCACGAACGAACGCAAGATGCTTTTTGTTACGTCCGTAAATACGGCCGGCCGGACCTTTTTATAACATTTACAACAAATCCAAAGTGGACGGAGATTTGCCAGGCACTTCTCACAGGACAGGCGTCATACGACAGACATGACATTATTGCTAGGATTTTTCATTTAAAACTCAAAGTCTTGATTAATCTACTTACAAAGGAGAAAGTTTTCGGTTCAACTCTTTGTTTTATGTATAGCGTCGAGTGGCAAAAGCGTGGTTTACCCCACGCGCACATTCTTCTGTGGCTGGAAGAAAAAATTCGTCCCGATGCTATAGACAGTGTCATAAGTGCAGAATTTCCGGACTATAATGCAGATCCGATTTTGCATGACATAGTAAAAACACATATGGTTCACGGGCCATGTGGCCTCTTAAACAGGGAATCACCGTGCATGAAAGATGGTCAATGCTCAAAAAAATACCCCAGAGCACTGAAAGAACTAACTATGGCTGGGGAAAATGGGTATCCGCAATACCGGCGAAGATCACCGTCACAAGGTGGTTTCACAGCTACTGTCAGATTCCGTGGACAAGAAATAATTCTAAATAATAGTTGGGTGGTACCGTATTCTCCAGTTTTGTCAAACGCTTTTCAAGCACACATTAATGTTGAAATTTGTAATAGCGTCGAATCTATAAAATATATATGTAAATATGTTAATAAAGGTAGTGATCAAGCCATGATAGCACTAAGAAATAACAACCAATTTGATGAAGTGACAAGGTATCAATCTGGCCGATACATAAGCTCTTCGGAGGCAGTTTGGCGCATTTTGAGTTTCCCTATTCATGAAAGGTATCCGCCAGTCATCCATCTTGACGTGCACCTGGAAGGCGGGCAGCGAGTTTACTTTCAGCCAGAAAATGTGGCAGAAAGAATGAACAACCCAAGACAAACCACCTTGCTCGCATTCTTTCGCCTTTGCGAAAGAGACAATTTCGCTAAGTCTCTGTTGTACAATGAAGTGCCACATTATTATACTTATAACAAGCAGCAAGGTGTTTTTAATCGCAGGAGACGTGGAACTGCTGTAGAAGGCGAGTCCGGCATTTTTAAAGAACACGTGATTGGAAGAGTATACACGGTGCACCCAAATAATGCAGAGTGTTATTATTTACGCCTTCTTCTTCACACAGTGCGAGGACCTACTTCTTTTGCTGAGCTCCGCAAAGTGGACGATATAGAATATCCCACATTTCAAGCTGCTTGCCGCGCACGGCATTTATTAGATGGCGATCAGCATTGGGATGATGCTTTAGCCGAAGCATGCGTCAGTGATAGTCCACATCGTTTGCGCCATTTATTTGCCATTTTGTTGACATTTTGTGGCCTATCGGACGCTGGGCAGTTGTGGCAAAAATATAAAGACGCGTTTGCCGAAGATTTTTTGAGACAGCAAAATATAAATAGTGAAACTTCTGACCAAGTACGTGAAAGCTGCCATAATAGGGCTTTGCTGGCTATACAAGATATAGTTACAAGTATAGGAGGGAACCCCCTCAGTCAATACGGCTTGCCGACACCGACAGTTGGTGGGGAACGAATTAATAGGGAGTATACATCTGAAATAAATTACAACCCCGAAGAGTTAGCAGAAATATTGCGAAATGGCTGTTCAAATTTGACGTCAGAACAACGTCAAATCTTTGATAGAGTATGCTGTAGTGTAGAACATTCATTAGGAGAAATGCTGTTTTTAGATGCACCTGGTGGAACAGGTAAAACTTTCCTCACTAAAGTTATCTTGGCTCAAATAAGGAGCCAAAACAAAATTGCCCTTGCCGTCGCTTCCTCAGGAATAGCTGCCACTTTATTACCAGGAGGAAAAACTGCACATACAACATTTAAAATACCAATCGACTTGGACCGCACAGAAAACCCTGTTTGCAACGTGTCTCGCAATAGTGATAAAGCAAGGGTTTTACGCGATTGCGCCCTTATCGTTTGGGACGAGTGTACGATGGCAAATCGTAAAGCTGTGGAAGCTGTAGATAGAACGTTGCGAGATATAAGACAAAATGACCGACCGATGGGAGGCTTAACGGTGCTATTCTGTGGAGACTTCAGGCAGACACTCCCTATAATACCCAGAGGAACGAGGGCCGATGAAATAGGTGCCTGTTTAAAGAGCTCTATTTTATGGCGTAGTGTCATATTAACTAATTTGAGCTTTAATATGCGAGCATATTTGGGAGGTGACGCAAACGCGCAGGTTTTCTCAAATTTACTACTTCAAATTGGTAACGGCACATACCCGACTCAAGAAGGAGGTAAAGTAACTTTAGTCGAAAGCCTGTGTTCTTCTGTTGCCTCACAGCAGGAACTCATTTCCTCTGTATACGGAGATCCATCAGAGATCTCGAACCATGACGCTGCTTGGCTATGCCAACGAGCTATTTTGGCACCTCGCAACGACCAAGCAGCAGCAATAAATTCTCAAATATTGGTACATGTTTCTGGAGAAAGTAGGGAATATTTATCTATTAACACGGTTTTAGAAGAAGGAGATGCCACCCACTATCCAGTAGAGTTTTTAGACTCTCTAAATACACCAGGTCTTCCAGCACACAAAATTTATTTAAAAGTCGGAGTACCAATCATTCTACTCAGAAATTTAAGCCCACCAAAACTATGCAATGGAACTCGGTTGAGAGTAACAAATCTCCAACGAAATGTCATCGAAGCCGAAATCTTAACAGGTTGCGGCTCCGGTGATGTTGTTTTCATTCCCAGGATACCCATTATCCCCAATAATTTTCCGTTTACTTTCAAACGTGTGCAATTTCCTGTAAGCCTCTGTTACGCTATGACTATTAATAAAGCCCAAGGCCAGACGTTATCCGTTGCGGGTGTAGACCTTACTTTTGATTGTTTTTCACACGGCCAACTCTATGTTTCTCTATCACGTGTTAGCAACCCAAACAACCTTTTTGTATATGCTCCGGGTAATTCCACCGCTAACATAGTATATAGAGAAGCATTAACGTAATCAACTATACCAAAGTCAGGACTCTTATCTAAATCATCAAAAAGGTGATATACTCTTATCTAAACGACGTTGTTTTGCTCTCGACAACCACGCGAACGAAGTCGCGGGCACAGCTAGTAAATAAATAAATGGTTTATTACCTGCAAAATTTACATAAAATGTGAAACCCTGACCCCTGAGCTAGGTAACAGCGCCTGTGTTTCAGGGGCCAGTGACCACCTCCATTACGTTACATAATTATAATTAATTAAATACCATTGCAATTAATATTAGAATTACAATCCAAACAAGTATTCAATAAATATCTTAGACTAAAATCAAAATCATTATTAAAATCCTAAATAACAAACTCAAAATTAAAATCGAAGAAGGAGTTTGTGTATCGAGTATTTTTTGCGCAAGGAGGCGCAAGGAGGTTACATAGCATTAAGATGGACGTCTAGTACATTGGTGTGTTCCAAATTCAAACACCAAAACAGTGATTAAAAGTGCTTTTTATTCACTGTTTTCAGTGAATAAAATAAGCTTTTTAGAGGGGGAATGGTATAAAAATAATTTTTTTGTTAATCACACTATTATTAATTTAAATTTATTGAAAATTATTTTTTAGTTTGGTTTTCTATTCAAGCGTGTTTTTTTTTATTTATAAAAAAGTTGCATATAAAAGTTTCAGAACCTGATATCTTACTCTGAAAATCTCTTGATAAGGAATAATAATTATATTCTAGTGAACGAAAATTATTTTCTACGGCAAAGTTGATACTGGGTGGTCAACGTGACATATTTAAATGTGGGTTTTGTTACTTTTTTTGTCATTTCCTGCCTTGGTTTATGGGCACCATATTTTGTGGTCAGTTGCGCATCCATATGTCCGCAATCTTATGGATAAGATTAGATACAGCTCATTGACACTTCCTAAATAAACAATTGTGTATCTAAAGAGTCAAAAAAAATGGCCTTTCAAAATAAATGTTGGGTGATTTTTTCAAAACATTTGTCGTTTGAAAATTCTTATCTTATTTACTAAGTAACACAATGAGTCATGCTACTTGCCAATAAACTATTTTACAAAATGACTATTCCACATTGATTTTACTGAAGCATTCATTGCATTATGGTTATAGCCTGAAATACTCCACAATAGTTCAAAAACAACATCAACCAATACCCTGAAGCATTACAAAACATTGCAACAAAACGCACTTTTAATTGGAAAGGATAATTATACAGACCATTCGTCCAAAACAAAAGAAAATGGAACAAAAATGTGCGAATAGTTAATGCAAACGGAAGGAGTCGCGGCATCACGGAACATGAGACAATGGCCGTGGAACACAACACTGCAAAATGGATTCACCGCGAATGCGAAACGCGACCCAGTTTCACTAATACCTATTCAGTGTTGTTACTTTTAGAGAGCTAATTTATAGAATCGAATGCACACGTAAATGTGTGTGAATAGGATTCTATATTGTAATACATTGTTACCTTTAAACTTATAAGCACTTTTAAGCGTAAGTATTTCAAACTGAGATTGAATCTGGTTTTTATGTTTATTGGAAATACGTTTGCAAAATCAATTATTTTTTGCGTTGGAATATAATAAATCAGGGCGAAAATTATTAATTCGATAGTCATGCAAATATATGAATCAGTAAAAGCAAAATACATAAGTATGTTCAACAACGACTACCAGAGCTTTCAATACATTTACAGCTCATCTTTGAAGCCTAGTGGCTTCAAAGATGAGCTGTAAATGCTGTAAACGAAAAAGAACGCGTAGTTTTTAACCAAAAAACCGTTCAGTACGTTTCCAAGAAAAAGAGATATTATTATCAAAAAGCTCCAGATTTATTTAAGGCCAGGCATTGACTTATAACCGAAAACTGTACCTAGTATAAGTGTTACATACTCCACACGGTTCGCAGAGGTTAATAACAAGAAGTATCGTTACCGCGATTTTGTGTAAACCCGTTTATGTAATTGCGGGGTACCGTTCGACGCTCGCACTTGACCTGGAAACATCTTGCGCGTCGACCTGATGAAACATTATGATGTATAAGTATCTTGTTTGCTTTTATAAACTTCTTACTTGTGATTTTTTTGTCTATTTTAAGTGTTTATTGTTTTAATTATAGGTACGAAATAAATTGCGATTTTGCTCTTATATTTAAAGTGACATCAAACCTAATACCAGCGGTATGTATCTGCATGGAATATTAGATCTCGTTACAAAGCGAAATCAATAAATCGTTCACGATGATCTTTGACCTTAAAAGTCATAGTAAAGAAACATTTCGAATATGAACAACATCAAACACGTAAAGTATATCAATTGAATGCTAAAAGAGCTCTATTAGATGCTCACAATTTTCAGTGGCTTCCATGTACAGTCGACAAAATTTGCGGTTCACCCCTTTCACATTAGAGCTGTACGGATTAGAAGTGATCAACTGTTCACTTTGTCGAGTATGGAACGGGTGCAGGCGTGGCCATCCTACTCTATCATAATGTTAAAGATGAAAGGAAACACTTTGCTCGCAAGTAGCTATAAACATTGTAAGATGGATTGAATAAAGCTGATGCATAAAAGCAATCTGTTTGATGTGTTATATCAAATATTATGTTTCATAGTGATTCATACCTGTCTGCTTTGTATGTTATTCCATACATAGCAGTTATTTATATTGTATATCCTAATAGGATGCACAGGTGTTATATGTAATTATCAATATTTCTTCGATTAATTCGATATTGATTGATAGTCACGTAGTAAATGATTTACTTCGAAGAAATTGACGACAAGTTTGTATACGTATAGCGTGAGCCGTGATAGGAAACCATTGTCTAGTAATTAACAATTACCGATGTTGGTCCTCAAATAGATTGGCTTTGCTTTGGCATTGGATTTCTTCGTGTCAATGTTTGATGACCAACTTAGTATATTAATAAGAGGGCGATGAGGTCTTTTCAATGAGAGTTTGGAGTTATTGACTAATGATCTGCCATTTATTAATAAAATATTTGGTGCACACAAATATACAGAGGCGGACTTAATAACTTAGGCATTTTATATCGATCAACCACAAATAGAGGTAGAATAGAAATTGGAGAGATTGACTCATCTGCAATTTCTCAATGAAAACCTTCAGGTCCTACAGTTTTATTATGCCAAAGAGGCGACTCACCCAATGAGAAGTGGCCACCGCCGTCTATGGATTACCGCCAAATCGCCATTGCACCAGGGGTACCACAGGTACGTTGCTTGGGTACGCAAGTAATTGAAGAAAGTGAGATATTTTTTAATTTCGATTTCAAGTTAAACTGAACTAATATCATAAGTCTATAAATCAAAGGTATCAATCAGTGGAACAATTATTCAAATGCTCGGTTGGTATTGGTCGCACGTCGAGGTGGGTACGTGTGTTGAATGAGCTGCCTGTCACAGCGCGCCGACAATCACATGACGATGATACTGGCACAGGGTTATTGGAAAAAGAGTAGGTACCTAATCTGTTTGAAATTATCATTATTTATAAAGATTTTATAACGTGAAAGAATCAGTGTGATCTATAAAAATATGATGGTCTATGAGTGAAACATCTTGATGAGTTAACATTAAAAGCGGGCTATTTACTATGTTTACTTTTTGTTGCGAGTTTCCAATATTTAATAAAATAGCACACAGTATACATGGTAAATAGCCCGCTTCTAAAGTTAATGTTAGTGTTAGTAACCATGACAGTTTAAAAACATATATTGATGATGACATATCTGAATGATGGTGTGTGAGCATTTTGTTATAAACCTCTTTTTTGTTAACATTTAAAAGGCCGGCCAAATTTTGTGATTTATTATATTTATTGTTATCTTATTTAAACTATCCCGATCGCAATAGTCAAGTGGTCCCGTGACCTCCCAAGGTAAACTAAGTCCTAGGTACCTACCAGACTGTAAACCACTTGTAGCTAAGTCAATTGCTGACTGCACATCGATAAACAAAATAATAGAAACTGCAACCATCGTCAAACAAAACCCTTTCCGCAACGTTAGGTTTCCGAGGTGATCCTTTTTTTCTTTATCTCAGTCATCTTCCGGCTTAAATGGTCATGCTCTCATTATTATGCATAACCAGGCCTTCATCTATGATTAGGCAAATTTTTGGTCACGAGTTGAATAGTTCCGAAGAGAGTTATGTATGCATTATGTCAGAAACTCCGCAATGTGCGTTTCCTATTCACAACATGATGTATGGACAGATAGATAGACGGATACACAAACAAAAGATCAGATGAAAGAAGACTGTCACAGCGGAACTCAAAACGTTTGAATGCTTGAATTGAACCACCATGAGGCCTAACAAAAGATAATAGAGCGGAACTGAAGCCTCCATAAATGTTACATCAATTTATATTACTTATACAAAACACATGGTTCGTTTTTGCGAAACAAGACAGCCATGTCTAATCTGCACGAAACTTTGCATTTTTTCTACAGTAACTAATTACTTTGTAACTTTGGTCGTGGAACAAAGAATACAAGGGATTTGAGAAAAAAACTGTAGTTAAATGCTTGTAGGCTTTAACGAGAGGTTATGTAATTGTTTCGATAGTAGTTGCAGGTTTGCAAACTATTCGTTTTTAGTAGACTATCTGTCGATATTGCGCATGGTAAACGAAAAAATTCCGTCGAGCATTCGAATAGCGTAGATATGTTTATTTTTGGTTAGATGCTATGAAATCGAAAAAAAAGGTGAGAATTTCAGAGGTATAATGTTGAATATACTGCCATATAGATATCAATATTATTACAACTAAGTAAAATATTATAGACTAGCTGTTCCCCGCGGCTCGCTCCCGTGGTCCACCCCACAGGATCCGTTTTCGTGATTAAAAATAGCCTATGTCACTCGGGAATAAAGTAGCTTTCAATTGGTGAAAGAATTTTTTAAATACGTCCAGTAGTTTCGGAGCCTATTCGGTACAAACTAACAAACAAAATAATCTTTCATCTTTATGATATTGGGTATAGATAATCTAGATAGACAGATTGGAGAAATGAACACAAACAACGATGTTTTCTCAAGTAAAGCACAAGCTCTCGCGACAAGACATTATTCAAACATAACAAATGAAACTAGAACATTCTCTCCAAGTGATACTACTCTAATTAAATATTATACTTGGAGCGAAGCGAGCTCCTTTGTTGAAATTATAAGTTCAATAAAGGCTGTGATTGCCTTGCAGGCTGCAGCTGTCTTCAAACTGTAGGTCTGAATTGTAGGTACTTGACAAAGGATATTACACCTTGTTTGGTGGAGCTATGAAATGAAGAAGTGGTTTTTAGCCTTAACCCTCCAAAAACATAATATGTAAATCTGAGTTGAAGTCACAGAACCGTATATCACAGATATATCGACCGTTACGTATATTGTATAATGTTTATTTTATCAGAATACACAGCGATCTAAAAAGTTCTAACATATTGACCCAATTAAGGGCGTTTGTGTACTTACTCCCATCGACCACAACTTACTCGTATTGGACTCATATTTTGTTGTATTTGAGTTTTTTACGAACATTGTATCGAATGCCCAAACAAGATAGTCAGTTGCAATTTTGGCCATTACATTCTTACTAAACAATATTACATTCCAAAAAATATAGTATATACCTAAGCTAATAAACATGTCTTTTCAAAACTGAATACATTTTAACGCAAGACACCAAGACGTAAAAGAAATATGAACACCCCTCTTTTAACTTCGCCGCCATAAAATAAAAACAACACTTGATCTACTTGCACACCGAGTGATCACTAATAACTAAGTACGGTACGTAATATTACGTAACTCACACCTACCAAGTTACGCCCTAGTGACTTTATACGTAATTATTATTCGCACCATGGCTGTTATGACTCATATAATTCATAATCATAACTTAGAGGCAAACTAGATTGCTTTTGGGAGCAGGTTTCATTAATATCAATGACCTGATTAAAGTTTAAGTGATATTCAGTCTGCCTTATGAATTCTATGTATGTATATTCCAATTTCCCAGTCAATTGTCTTGAGATTGATATCATCGGTCTAAATAGGTTATTAAACCATAAATAGTTTTGTCTATTGCTTTTACGATTTAGTATGGCAATAGCGGGCATCGACCCCTTTGAATTCATTCTCAAAATCTCAACAAATATTTTAAAGAGAGATCATGAATTTTATGAGTTTGTTCTCACGTGCTAGGTAATATCTGGCACCACTACACCTATTTGAAAAAATCTTTCGCTTTTTGAAAGATAAATTTTTCCAGATGGTTATAGGCTAAAATTATGACCCAGGCAAAGCCGGGGCGTGCCACAAGTCGGAAATAAATACATAAAGCCAAAACAATTTTTCAAAGGAAAATTTATACATACTTTATTGTACGGGTTGCTACGAAGACAAGTAAGGGCAATGACCGCTATTGCAATGTCAAAACGAATCAACTATACTCAGTTCTATACAACCAATAAACTCGGACAGTTGAATAAAGTTCAATATTTCAATTTCTAAGTTATCGAGTAAAACTTTCGCCCGTCAAAATCGATTGACAAAACCAAAGTCGGTAGGCAGTTAGGCACCGTTGAACACGATACCATTTATATTAATTTGTTGCTGTGTTGACAATAAAGGTGTTTGTTACTCGTCTAGTTTCCTTTGTCTGGTGATATTTGAGCTTGGCGCTAGTTTTTCTACTAAGTCCATACTTTGCTTGTTCTTGCGCGTTATCCGCGTTCGGTTTGCCGACAGCCTTATCGAATTTCACAGCACTTTTCTAACCCTTTGTGAATCGTCTGAAGTCGCACTTAGCGTTTTAGTTACCTGATAAATTATATTAAAATAAGACACGGAGTAATTTTTTTTTGATTATTCTTGGTAGGTTTCTTCTACACTGGTTAGAAAGTTTAAGCGGGCCTTAGGGGAAAAGTAACTTTAATATTGACGCTACCAATTTTATGCTAAGAAGTCTTTCTATCCTGTATAACATACATAGCATAGCACCAGCATACTTATTTATTTATTTAAGGATCACCAACAAGTTACACAACATTAACTTATACAAACAATATAAAAATTTAATCAGACATAATGTTCGCACTGCTAAGACACAGACCTCCTTTCTGGGAGACTGAGCTGTAATCCACCACGGGCCCAAAGAGGTTTGATGTATAACATGTTCTAGTTCAACTTCAAAAAAATAAAAATAAATACCTACATCATGAAGAATAAGTAATGAAAGTGCCTTTCGCACTCGCAATACCAGTTGCGTTTATGACTATTGAAAAACCTATTCCACGTTTTATGGGCAACATTAAATATATTAACAACGTTTTTATTTGTTTCAGGTAACACATACGTTTTATCGCCTAATCATGGAAACACGTAACGGAACTGCTATAAACGTACGACCTACACAAGGTAATGTTCTTAGCTCTTATTTGATTAGTACAGAGACGGCCTGTACACGCCCTGTTCTTCGTACCTACGTGGAAGTGAGACAATTTATTTAGCAGAAAGTTTCTGTTTCTAGGGTCAAATTAAATTCACTTGAGACACTCCGATGACGTGATGAGAACCGATATAGATCTATTCTAAACTGACTATCATCTTCCTGCCCTTGTGCCATGTTACTTGGCGTCTGCGCAACACGTGTTCTTCTTTCATTGCGTCCTGTGAACTGTTGTAATCATTGCATCTCTTTTCATTCATATCACTCTTCACTAGTCCTCACACAGTACATTGATCATTCCTTTGGCCTTTCTGTCCCTCTCCCTCCATCAACATTTATATTCATAACTTGATAGTAATATAGGTTTCATCACATGATGATACTATTCTATAATGACCATAAATCTAAACAATTCATTTCAAGTAACTACATCTGACTACGGACGGGCTTAACAGCCTTTAATTTTATATTCTATAAAACTTATTTTCTTTGGTTTTTCTGCCATGATATTGCGTCCACACTACACACACTTTTGTCGTACAGATATCTGTACAGACTTGGAAGTAAATTATCGTTGGTTCACGATGATTTTTGTTTAGTATCGTAGTGAACCTCTGTAAGAACAGACAAATACGCAGACATACACGCAGACTTTCGACTTTTCTGATACATCTACATTTGTCTGTACTGCTGTATTGCACAGCCTCTGTGCCCCACAAACTCTGTGCCACAGAATTTGCACAGAGTGTCATCAAATTCTATAGAATTTTGACTGTGCAACACAGCAGTACAGACAAATTTCGGTGTATCATCAGGTCAGGTCAGTGTGGGATGCACCACCATAAGGGCCTTGTGAAACTTGTTGTAGGATCACAAAATAAACTTCAATCATTGTAATATTACTCATAACTTATTGTACCAACATACCCGCTGCCTGGTTTCTTTGCGGTTGGCAGAACACGGTACACCAACCTAACGGCATTACTCGGGATTGCTCATTAGGCTACCAAGAGACCACTGGAAGGCTTTATAATTATCTTCTGACGTCGCAATACAACCAATAAGCTAATAATTTTAATTAGTGTCTGTAATCTTCTGTGGAACTTCAGTTTCAAATTATTGTAATTGGTCCTGGCCCAGAGAATATGATATTAACAGTCATTTCGATTGTCAGAAGCCCAAATGTAAAGGATGACATTTTGGTAGCACAAATGTCAATACCATACATTTTGTACTTTAGAAAATCACTAACAGCACGTCACTTTTTCTAGAGACCCTTGTAAAATTTTGTTTTGATTTCGATAAAAAAACAACGCTTGAATTGAATCTACGCAAGTACAAGACAAACATTTGACTGCCAGGAAATCTCGATAAAGGTTTTCTCGGTTGTTGAAAGTTGAAAAAATATATATTTTAAACAATAATTACTATAATACCTTGTTATTTACTAAGGGCTGATTTTAATAGTCTGATAACTTTTAACTGAGGAATAAAAATGGCGTTTTGAAAATATGTCAAACCGCCATTTTCTCTCTCGTCTCACCTAATATTTTGATACTAGGCACATCTTATCGAGAAGCAAGTGACGCAATAGATTAATAAATACTTTGATTAAGACGGTACCCTGACCAAAAAATCGGCATGAGATATGAGCATTCCTATTGGTCTAGCGGCACTGCTGGCGCATGAATTACAGTAGTGAATACGCCCAGATTTTAGAATAAAATCTTTATAAAATCGAATTATGGTCTTTTGAAAAAAAAAAAATCTACAAATATTTTCGTTATTAAATTGTCTATCCATTAGTGTTAGTAAAAAAAATAATTAATGAACACTTTACGAGGAGATGCATAATATCAATAATTATTTCTCATTTTAAGGTTTTTTTGGAAGGAGATTAGTAAAATATATACAACATTTAAAAAAAAACTAAATCTACCATTTTAGAATCAATATTATGTAGAATTTTAATGTATAATATGAATTTTATTAGTTGATATTTCTTTTTAAATAACGAGTAGATAGCTCCTAAAAACATCACAAAAAACGGCTTGCGCGGCGTTTTGCTCGGGGTACCGCCTTAAGTATCTGCTCACATCCTTGCCCCGCATTTCATATCACATTTCAATGCAGTGGACACCTCCGTCTGAGTAAGGAAGTGTGAGGACACTTGACTCCGATTGTTACAGGTTAAGGTCGCATCGAGTGGTCATATCTAGGGTTGCCAGGCGTACGGCCATACTTAGGCTTTTTACTGTGTATCGGGCCAAATTAGACGCTTTTCTACCTGTCCGGCTGTTGTGTCGTATTGCTTTTTTTTCCAATTTAAGACGGTTCATGAAAAAAAAAAAAGTTCTGGATTGACATACAATTATGTTTAACAACCAAAACTTCTAAGACATGTGCCATCTACCTTTTCAACGTAGGGAGTGTATATATATATACAATCCCTACATATAAATATACTCTCTCTCACAGAGATAAGGTCTAAGTTGCAACAGTGGGAACATTATAGGCTGATTATGCTTATGCTAATGTTTATTATTTTTAAATGAACACACAAAATAATACCTCAGTTAAGGTATTTGGTCTTTTAACCATTTATTTTATATTATTGAATATTCACAGAAAATTAGATGACTTTTTTTTTTATCACATATATAGTTTTTATAAATCTTTGACATTAAATTTTTCTAACCGACTTCCCAAAAATGAGGTTCTTAAGTATTCCGTTTCTGGAACCGACAACCCTAGTTGTGCGTTATGATTGTTATTCAAATCGTTATAAACATCTAGTGTTGTTGTTGTAATGATCGAACCGATTTTGGAACAGCTAATGGGTATGTCATTAAAATAGCGATGCCTGATAGAGACGTGAAATGAATATTGAATTTTATCGATAGATAGGGACTAATAGGGATGGTTCGTTATTACTGATGAAATGTATAATGTTTCCGCCAATTATGCTGGTTATACGTATTGGGTAGATATTATCTAGTACCTATTTAAAGGTTTATTATAAGTTTCTATTTTCATAGAAGAGTATTTAATAAGGGAGCTAGTGTTTCGCCTGCTGTTGTACTCCACAGGCTGGCTTATCCACACTTAAAATAATATTTTTAGTTCGCTTTTTAAGCTGTCGGGTTTTTTGTTTTTTTTTTAATTAACTTTTTAGATAGCATTTTTTTTTCGTATAAGGTACCATTAAACATGTAAGTATTATATATTTTTGAAATCACCTCATAAAACCCTTTATTTTGATACTCCACACGATGGGTTTGGCAGAAAAAAATTGGGAGCACACATAATTATGGCGCCCAAAAGCCGCCATTTTTCTATTTTCCAATTTTAATGTAGTCAGTGACACTCGCAAGGTTAAGACGAATCGATTGAGGTAAGAATCATCACATTCGGCCAACGCATTTGGTGTCTGGAACGCCACATAGGAACAAGCATACATACATAGACTGATAAACACATTACCCTCCTTCGGCAGTCGAGTAAAAAGTAGCCTATGTAGTGACATATTCTCTTTATTCATGAAACCATTCGTTTCGATTTACGTTGATACAGTTTTCAGGTGGTGTTCTAACAAGTAAAATTTCAAAATTTAAAAAACCCCCGACAAAATTATCTAGCGAAAACACCCCGATTCAAACAGTAAAACGCCCATAACTTTTGAACGGCTCAACCGATTTTATTCAAACATAGCTAAGAACACTCTCGACAAAATTACCTTTCAAACAAAAAAACTAAATCGAAATCGGTTAATCCGTTTAGGCGCTATGATGCCACAGACAGACACACAGATACACAGAAACACACGTGAAACTTATAACACCCCTCTTTTTTCCCGGCGGGGGTTAAAAAGGTACGGCAAAATATTAGTTAAAACTCATAACAATAAATGAAACACAAACCATGGTAAAATAATTAACGAATCTAAATAATTAACAAGCGAGCTTACATTATGCTATTACTGAAATTAGTTCTCATTCCCGGCACCATACTAATGAATTAATCACGATAATGGTACGGACACACCGAAATAATGGAAATAATATGATATTTGTACGGACTAATACAAAATCAAAACACGAGAAAACACATTTAATATATTCAGCCTTATTTAAAAAAATGATCGAACGTTATGATTGAGCGATTGATGTGATCCTGAACGAAGCATCGGTAAATACTGATTAGCAGATTATAAATTCAAATTTGCCAGAGAAAAATTTAAATTAATAATCGGCTAAGCAGTGCTTAACCTCCTAACTCTCAGGGGGTATGCAATTTTAATCTTTTTGATTTTGGTCAAACTTGATAAGATTGTTAGTTATGTACTTACAAAAGTCCTGGAAAATATTCAAATATATCATAAACTTGGCAAAGTGGTGCTTGATACCTAGACTACCAGGTGTAAAAAAGTTAATTAAAAAAATCAAGAAACCCGACCGAAAAAAACATAAGAAGATAAACATGCTGTGCAGTCGGAGGATACATATGCATATACACTTATAATATATATACCTAATTCGATTTTTTTTTAATTAGGTATTTATATTATAAGTGTTGTATATTTTTGAAATCACCTTTGAAAACTTTTAGTTTTGATACCTCACAAGATGGGTTTTGAAGAAAAAAAATTGGGTCCCCGCAATAATTATGGTTATGGCGCCCAAAACCCGTCATTTTTCTATTTACCAATTGTAATGTAGCCAATGACACTCGCAAGGTTATGATCGATTGACGTAAGAATCATCAAAATCAGCCCACTCGTTTGGTCTTTAGAACGCCACTTAGGAACAAACATATATACATACATACAAAAAAAAATACAAAAAAAAACAAAAAAATCTTTCCTCTTTATAATATTGGTATAGATAAATAAACATAAAGGTGTTCTGAAGCTAAGCTAACGTGAAAAATTATGAATTGATGAGACATGATTAGCTCAAAGTCTGATTATATTTAGGCTGAAAATTAGTAGGCATGGCGTAGGTAAATCTAAAACACGAAAGACTAAATTTTACATATTATATTAATTTAAATGCTGACCAAATATTAGTGGAGAGGTCAGGTGACCGCCAGATTTCATGCAATTACGAGGGTTGACCTGGGTTGAATTTACATAGGCTAAAAGATAGGTCGTGGAAGAATAAATTAAGATATTTTTTATCGTTTTTAATTGTAGTTTGGTTATACCTACGCGAAAAACACCGACATTGTTGAAATTTTGAAGGAAATTATTAATCAAATACCTACATATCTATACCAATTTTATAAAGAGGAAAGATTTTTTTGTTTGTTTGTACCGAATAGGCTCCGAAACTACTGGACCGATTTAAAAAATTCTTTCACCAATAGAAACATACATTATTCCTGAGTGACATAGGCTATTTTTTTATCCCGAAAACGGGTCCTGTGGGGTGGCCCACGGGAGCGAAGCCGCGGGGAACAGCTTGTACTTTATATGTTTGGGCAATTCGTGTGTGCGACAACGTAAATAACGCAATTACTGCTTTTGATTTTTCAAAATAAAAGGCATTACCATTGAAATTGAGATTTTTCCGCGCTTCCCCCTGGAGACTAGGTATAGCCTAATATTCTGTTAAAGAAGCCAAATAGATAATGCTTTGTAAGTATCATCATCATCATTGTAGCCGAAAGATGTCCACTGCTGGACATAGGCCTCCCCAGACATCGCCACTTTGAAAGTACATATATGAATAAATCAATTTGCCTAGCCTTTACCCAACTATGTTGGGGTCGGCTTCCAATCTAACCGGATTCAGCTGAGTAACAGTGTTTTACATGGAGCGACTGCTTATCTGACCTCCACAACCCAGTAACTGGGTAACACGATACCCCTTGGGTAACACGGACCGACCTCGTCAAGCGTTGCTTAACCTTGATGATCGACCCGTGCGGCTGTTATTATTTAGCCACGAGCTTCTCTAACGCTAGCTGAAAATATTTTAATAAATAAATAAAAATATAACTATTTGCCAAAACCACATTTGATCCTATTATACGTTAAATTGTGTGATTACTGCTTCGTTACTACACACTTACACAGTTACAAACACACTAATACCTACAGTTACTCGCTTTGTTCAATTTCCAATTAAAAGGCGACGAACGTAATTTCCAATCCACTTACGATATTTGTTTAGGTAACAGACTCATAAGTGATACATCACCGCCTTTTCAATCGTGACCGTTACATCAAACACTGATCTTTTTATGTAAAAACAGCGCACTCACTGCAGTCTGCAGGCACTACTTCCGTGTACCATCAGCGATTCTTTCTGACCGTCTATTACGTAAGACAAAAAACAAAATAAAACAAGTAAAATTTCACAATTTAAAAAACCCCCGACGCATTTATCTTGCGAAAACACCCCGATTCAAACAGTAAAATGCCCATAACTTTTGAACGGCTGAATCGATTTTATTCAAACATAGCTAAGAACACTCTCGACAAAATTACCTTTCAAACAAAAAAAACTAAATTGAAATCGGTTCATCCGTTTAGGCGCTATGATGCCACAGACAGACACACAGATACACAGATACACAGCAACACACGTGAAACTTATAACACCCCTTCTTTTTCCGGCGGGGGTTAATCAGCTGTTTAAAAGGAAACGGGGGCAGAGAGCGCCGACTGAATTTCCTAAGTAAAAAGTCATAATTCGAGGTTTGGCCCTCGTCTATGTTGCTCCTCCAACATTGAACCAATTTAAAAGATATTCCATAAACTGAAAATGAAAGATATATTCTATGTCCCTATGTTTTCCTTTTTGATGATACATTATCTTTACAAGCACTAGAACCATTAAAAAATGTTCAAAATTGCGCTTTCAACAGAGGCTTAGTGTACAAATTTGACAAATATAAATGAAAAAAGGAAAACATAGAAACATAGTATCTTACTTTACCAGTTTATGGAATATCTTTTAATTTGGTCCAATATTGGAGGAGCAAAAAGACGAGAGCCAAACCTTTAATTATGACTTTTTACTTAGGAAATTCAGTTGGCGCTCTCTGCCCATAAGTATGGTTGTATGTATAAACTTATTGTGGACTTACAAAACAGGTGCGGACCTTAAAAAGCCTTATACGGACCTTGAAAGACACGTGCTCTATATCACAACTTTCTATCTCCTTTTTAGCTTATCTAAATACCGCGGGACACAACAAAAGAATATAAATATTGTAGTTAAAAAAATATATTTTAGAAAGCGACGCATAACATGTTTTACGTGCAAAACATTCCAAAATTACCGATTCGTTTACGTCTTTCTTCATTTGTTTTGAAACTTGATTCGTAAACTTGTGCTACCGCCTCGCTATAAATGCTGTAATTACCATTTATTTAAACAATTGTACGATTTAAATATTCATGCTTTCTATGCATTTTGATGACACAAACGGGAAGGTGTGTGCAAGGCCTTTATGACCTGGCCCTTATTTTAATTTATGTGATTTAGTAATAGAAACCGAGGAATACTAATGTGTAATTGAACGGGGCTTCGAAATAAAATAACTAAATGATGGCACGTGTTGGCAGGAAAATAAAGAATATGAAATATATTTTTCTCAAAAATGGTATGTAATGTTGACATAACATCTCTAAAAAGTATCCAGAAAGTGAACTCTACCGGAGACTATTCACAACTGTCCGGTAAGAAGCGAGATTTTAAATTTGGAATCTCCTACTGTCCAGTAAGTAAGTATGTAATTTACTTACTGGACACTTGGTCATCCTTCATCCCTTTTTTTTTTATGGCTTCGCACGGTTTAGGTCATCCTCTTTAGATCTGCTTAGAAAAAAAAAACATAGTACCAGACACAGATTAGAGTTTAGCCATTATAACATGGTTAGAGGGAGGCTCCAAATATATATCTATCTCTTTTTGGTATGACATTTTATGAGATACATAATATATTTTGGAGCCTTAAACATCCATTTTATTGTCTGTGACACTTTTTTTTTTTTTTTTTTTCTGGGTCTGTGACACATAACGCGACGCAGAAAAAGTATGCACGTTGCGTTTTGTACTTAGTAATGTTGTAGAAGTATAGTGTGGGATTTTATGTTTGTATTTAGTCATTTCAGTTTATAAATCATGTTGGATTAAAGAGTCCGTTAATCAAGATGTACAACAAACAAATATAAATGCCCCCGGTAAATCGATCACAATATCTATCAGTAATTGCCCTAATATGAATGTAACCTTCAATATTAATTAAACGAATTTGTTGTTAAACTTTCTTTCATTTTTGAGAAAAGCATTATACAAACCTCAACCAGTAAGAAAGCCATCCTGGCCTCGTATATAACCGGACCTCACCTGCGGTTCGGTCCGGTTAACTCATACTCGGCCAGGAAGGCTTACTTACTGGATTCTGCTGTAATGTACTATTTCATGTTGCGTTGGGACAAAGAACACAGTTCCCGCTATCGATGATATTGAAAAGTAATGAGTTTTTTTAAACAAGACTTAAAACTATTGGAATTGCCAAGAATTGCCAATTGCCGAGTTGCCAGCTTGTTGGTTTTTTATCGGTTACATTTCGGGGAGTGTGCGATGGAATTGCACGATTTAAGGCGGTACCCCGAGCAAAACGCCGCGCAAGCCGTTTGTTGTGCTGTTTTTAGGAGCTATCTACTCGTTATTTAAAAAGAAATATCAAGTAATAAAAATACATAAAATTTCTACATAATATTGATTCTAAAATGGTAGTTTTTTTTTGTTTTAATTGTTGTATATATTTCACTAATCTACTTTCAGAAAAACATAAAAATGTGAAATAATTATTGATTTTATGCATCTCCTCGTAAAGTGTTAATTGATTATTTTTTGTACTAACACTAATGGATAGACAATTTAATAACAAACATTTCTGTAGAATTATTTTTTTCAAAAGACCAAAATTCGATTTTATAAAGATTTTATTTCAAAATCTGGGCGTATTCACTACTGTAATTCGTGCGCCACCAGTGCCGCTAGACCAATAGGAACGCTCATATCTCATGCCGATTTTTTGGTCAGGGTACCGTCTTAATTCCACCTAGCCCGTTTCATCATCGGATTACCAGACGAATGGCGATGCGCCATCGATACATGATAGACACCCCACCCATACGCACAAAACGTTTTGGGGACACTTTTATTATGCGTACAGCTAAGGAGTGGAATTCCCTGCCGGAGTCTGTGTTTCCCGATAGCTACAATCTAGGGGTCTTTAAGTCAAGAGTGAATAGGTTACTTCTAGGCAAGCGTGTTTCACCGTCGACCACATCATCGCTTACCATCAGGTGGTGAGATAATGGTCGAGCGCGAGCCTATATGATAAAAAAATAATTATATAAAATTGATTGCACTTATAAAAAATAGTAATCGAGACAATCTCTTATACCTACCACCTACATATCTAACTAAACTAACACATTCGTGTAACAACAGACAGCGTGTGTGTTAAACCGTCATTACCGTTAATCACAACACGCTTTTCATTGCATACTATAATTAAGGACACTTAAGCAAATGTCGTGTTGTCAGTGAGCGCCGCGGATTTGTCAAAGGGGCATTATCCGTCCAAAGAGCGGCGCAACGAGCCAGCGCGGAATCACGCTCATGACCGCACTGATTGCGAACCCGCGTCATTTGCACCGACCGAACCTAATAGGTGGCTCATTAAAGCATTTATGGCTCATGATAGCACCGATGACCGAACGTCCAAATGTCAGTTTGGCAAACACAGCTCTCCAATTACTCTCATGCCGGTGCCAATCAATCTCCTCATCAGCAACGTTACACTTTACAAATAGTATGTTTCAATCAGCTCTATATCCTGTTTATTAGGCACGAAGGCTAGTCTAGGTCTCTATATCGCTGTGTAGCAACTCGGCGTGGAGCGCGCGCGCAGTTCAGTCACGAGCATGTCGCAACTTACAACTATCACGTTCGAATAGTTCTCGCAATAACGCGTGGTGAACCTCCTTCGGAAATGGACAGCCTTTGTTCCAACGGTTGAGAAACATATGAGTGATGAGACTTCCCCTATCTACGCGTTTCCCATTCAATTTCACAGGCGTTTAAAAAATGAAAGGGACATAACCTCTTAGATTCGTAATTTATTTACCAAAGTGTAGCGAATTTTTTAGCGATACCGATAAAGAACGGTTTATTGGGTTGTGTTAAAGGAATTCCCTTTCACCCGAATTTTATGGACTCGTTTTATTTCTCCGTACAGGGTGCATTTACGACGTCATGCGCGAACATAAATTTTATGTGATTTTGGACTCAATTTTAATGGAGTCGGGTTGGCAACTGACCATTTTGCGTATGGCTAATAAATGTTGATTTCGGATATTTATCAGCATATTTTTGATCGTGCGAATGGGCTGTTGGTTGGCAAGGTTAATTGACGTGCGTGTGTGAATTCTTCGGTCGGTCTGGGCCAAAGTTAATGCGTGAATAAGCATCCCACTATATGTATATTGTACTGATTAACGGCTATTATTGATGCTATTGTAATGGATTCAAGAACAATGGGAAGTAACTGAACAATGTTAAGTCAAGGTACATTATTATCTCACATTTATGTGTAAGCTATGCCTAGTACAATGGAAAGTCTTTCTTACACTTCAGTAATGGAATGTGCACCAAAAGCAGGGATGTTATGGATATGAATTTTCGGATCTAGTTACGGATACGGATATAGAAATAATATTATACCGATTTCGGATACGGTTAATGATTTGAAATTATGTCGGATTATCTAAATATCTTATTCGTATATCGGATTACTTAATTACCGAAACTTTAGTTTCGGATAGTATCGGTTACGGATATTAGATTATTAAGAAATTGTAAAAGTAAAACACAAAGATTATTATGATTAAGCAATAGAAATAATAAATAAAAGCATGAAAGTGATGCGTGCGGCTGGTGAGTCGGCTAGGCCGGGCTGTCATAACGTTTTCATTTTGTCTCCGCCCCTATCCGAAATTATCCGAAACTTTTAAATCGGCTTCGTTTTACGGGTACATTTTTATTTCGGTTATACAACAGTTTCGCTTACGGTTACTGAGCTCCTTAATGTCCCTGATCAATAGCATTGAAAACTGTTCTTATCAATGTTGTAGCCAATTTATCTATTCTATTTGCTAAATTAACTGAAAAAGGTAAATAGAGCCAATTTACCTCTTATGAGGAAGGTTTTCTTACCTAATATTGTTTAAACTTACCGCAAGATAGTTAATTTATTACAAATGTTATGGTTATGGATACTTAAACATGTTAATTTTGACCGTATTAAATGGCCTTTAAATTATTATGTATGAAATGCAAATAGAACCTAAATCTTGCTTAAATAATTAAACGTAATAAATCACGCAAGATCTATGCAATTGTTCATGTAGTGCCCTCAGAACCAGAATACGAATTGTATTTATGATGAATTATATTTTGTATTCTGATTCTCAGGTTTACTTCTAATGTTATGCAAGAAGTTTTTTGTCGAAGGCATTAATTAAAAGAATCTCGTCACTAAAATAGAGCAATATCTACAAAACAATAAGCTTTTAAAAAGAATTACAGTATCAAACGTTCTCATAGAATTACCCAAACGAGACGTCGAAATGACGAATTCGGGAATATGAGTGTCGAAAATTCTTGTGTTGCGTGCTGAATGTATGTTAATAGCCAAGATAGATAAGTATCAAAGGGAAATAGTACAAAAACGTCTCGAGACCGGCACGTATAGTGACATCAAGGTCGGAGCGTTCACACGGCGGCAGCGCCTGCGCAGAAGCGGAGTTTTAAAACAAGCACCAGTCAACAACCATACAGTATGGGCAATTAAAGTACCTGCGTACTGGCGTTGCTAGGTTAACGATTCACACGCTCGTTTAGAACTCTAGACCTTTGACTGGTATTTGATTGTGGTTTATTGACGTTTCGTTTTGTGGTTGGTTTGGACTTGGTTTTTCATTTCAGCTAAACTTTTGTCACTTGTTTACACAGACAATAAGAAACTTATGAAACAAATGGCCTGTCCGAAGGGTTAAAATCGATTCAAATGAAGGAACGTTGATAAAAATTTTGTTCGTCACATCAAACGATGCAATTCAAATTATGCTTTACCCAAATAAAGTACACTTTGTTACGCCAATAAAACTGAGTAGGTGTAAAGTTAAATTAATTTTAAAACACGCACATAAGCTGATCGCTTCAAATTGCCTTTCCACTGCAACAAAGAACCATCAATTTTTTTATTAGCTTTTGAATTACGTAGGCGAGCATTGTAGATGAATACATTCGAATCGTAAATTCGTAATTCATTTTTTTTGCCCTCAAAAGAATCATTCCTCTGTAACGCAATAAAGGTACGGTACTTAGATTCACCTCGCTTATTGCTTTTTTCTCGGGACAAAAACAGAGGTTTGACAAAATCCGCGTTACAAAAAGTCGTGAGAAAAAATATCAAGATCACTGCCAATGGCGAGCGAGGAATCTGTGACCACGACAAAGGTCAGCGGCTACGGGTGATACCGGCGTATTGTTAGTAAAAACTGTAATAATACGTGACATTGCATTTAATACCTTCGTTAGGGATGCAAGCGTTAGGTAATCATTTGTTTTTGCAATGCCATTGCGTTATGTCGCTTAAGCTGTTCGCTCTAGATTAGAGTTGACGTAATATGACGATGCGATATGGACTAATGTAGTAATAAACGTCTATATAAATTGCAACCGTGTGTAATATGTGATATTACACACGGTTATAATCACATGGATGTTAGGGAACGATCGATCAATAACTTAATGCGATAAAGAAATATTATGGCTACTGAACTTCTAATAAAAGAAAACATGGCTGATATCTTTGGAGTGACATCTCAGAATATCACGTTTAGAAGATATACGTATTTCTGTGAACTTGCCAAGGTGAACAAAATTAATGAAATTCATCTCCAACCATCTGTCATCTGGAATTGTGTGACCTCCTTTTGTTTCGGGTATCGGAAGGTGGCAACTGGCAGTGCTGTTAATAACGCCATAATCCGGCATTCCAAGCATGTTAAATATGACATTGTCTTCAAGGACGTTCATTGTACCGATCAAGGGCCTATGTTCAGCCACCATATATCAAATTATCAATATCAAGGCCGTCTTACCAACCATGTAGGTAATATATGAGCATAGTTACTTCTTGAGAATATATCGCTGAAATAAGACCTTTTTGCTGAAACTTACGAATTTACCAAGACTTGTAACAAATACTCGCCATTCATCAATATAATAGCGAATTTGAGTGTTGGCTCACTCTAGTGACGTAAGGGATGCCATAAATCGAAGCTATTGAACAATGTTAGTTATGTGGACAATAGCATATCGGTGTCAAGATCGTTAGCCCGGGACAGACCGCTTTTGTCTTCTTTTGAGGGCCGAATATCAGACACATGGCGACAAAGACGTAGCAAGTAAAATATTACCTTAGCAAGAACAATGTGAACTTTAGTGAACAGGAAGTAATGTATGAATGTGTCTCTAACATAATTGGTCAAAAAAATCAATTGGCTTATGACAAAAAATATTGAACATGTCACAAAGGAGTTATGAATGACTCAGGTAGACAAGATTCAAAATATGCCTCCATTGTAGAGCTTAATATTTTTTGCTCGGCTATATAGAGGCAAATTGCGCAGAAGTACGCGACCCATTAAATGTGGTACATACCTACTATGGTGAATGCCTCATTTTGGGGCAAACGTGTCTTCTCTCTGCTCACCTGGTGACCTAGTTGTACGTACAACCGATTACAGGAATAAAGATAATTTTATCTTTGACTCGAAGAATCCGTCTCGTAAGTCAGAACTTCAGAGTAAAAAACGTAATATTTCATACATAAATAATGGTTCTCAGTAAACAGAGAGGACACCACTAATAAGAGTAATCTTACTAAAAATAAAACTCTTGTATCAGCTTCCATAGTCATTCGTTTCACAAACTAATTAATTTATCAAGCTACAGTTTTACGTGAAACTTTTTAACGTTGCTTTTATTAAATTTTTGCAGTAGTTGGAAAAGTTATAACAATATTTTATGGTTGTGCGGCATCAAGTATTTATTCACGGCTTAATTTGGAATTGAAGCACAGAGATGAGAAATTGATTGATAGAATAATTACTATATTGAATCAATCAATTTCGTCTTCATCATCATCACCTTCATCCCTTTTAATGTTCTCATTGCTGGGACACAAGCCTCCTCTCTATCAGAGTGAATGGGCCGTATTTCACCACGAGGGCCCGAGTGCGGGTTGGTGGATGTCACATGTATTGGATTTTTTAGTTCTAGGACCAGGTTCCAGGTTTTTAGTGTTTGTGGTTTCCTCGCGATGTTTTCCTTCACCGTTTTGAGAGCAGTGGTCATGAAATAATTTACACATTTAGCAGACGCTTGGGGGAGGCATATGTCCAGCAGCAGTGGGCATCTATCGGCTGATATAATGATGATGATAGTGCCTGGCTGGGTTACTACTGGGCCAACACTGCTCTCTCGTCGACTTCGGCTTCTTGTGTAACGATAAATAGATGTCCTAAATTGTCTCGAATGTTTGTACCAATTCTTCTTAACGTGAATAACACCGAAGGTTACGATATCATTTCCATATCACATAAAGACGTATTAAAAGATGGATGTTCTTTCATACAGTAAACCGATGGACTGGGTTTGACGAATGAGGTCGAATCGATTGGTCTAAGTGACGTGCGTGTTAGAAATAGATTCTAGGAAAGGAACATAGGGTTTTTCTACCCTTTTCCAATGTTCCAATTCCTTTATCGTTCATACTAAGAATACTAGCGTTTCTGTAAACACTTGCTTAGATTCGTTACGAGAAAATGAAAGACATTATAGTATCTACATATTGTGTGTTAGCTCGTGGCTAAATAATAGCAGCCGCACTGGTCGATCATCAAGTTTAAGCAACGCTTGAACGTATGTTGATGGTGATCATTTCAACATACCGGGTTTCTTCCATGCCTCGGCAAGCTCGTAAAGCCGTTGGTCCCGGCTGTCATTTGAAGATCTTTGACTGTCGTTACGGGTAGTCAGCAGCCTGAGATCTGACACCAGTCTTGCCAAGGGGTATCGTGTTACCCAGTTACTGGGTTGTGGAGGTCAGATAGGCAGTCGCTCCATGTAAAACACTGGTACTCAGCTGAATCCGGTAAGACTGGAAGCCGACACCAATGTAGTTGGGATAATGCTATGCAGATTGATTGATTGTTTCTGACACTATTTAATTTAGTTATTTTTGTTAATGTTCTTGCTGTAGTTAAGGCATATGAGTAATTGTTTTACCTACCTACAATCATTATGCCCTCTAAATATTTTCTTATGGAAATGTCATATTAGCCAGGTATTATTTCAAAGTCATATGTATCCATATATCCACATCAGTTTAAAGTATATGTAATCCTATAATTATTATATAAATGTTTCGAAATATAATGCGGGGAAGTTGGGTTGACATCCGTGTGGCCAGGTGGCGGGAAATGGCGACCCCGTTGCCATAAAGCAGATGTTACAGAAGGTACAGTCCTTGTAATATTGAGTACACAGCATGATTATACACACGCCAAACGAATAAAAAAATTCTAAGCCTTTTTGTCAAAGCTGTGAAATCTATCAAAGGTGCGTTTTAAGGGCTGACTATCTATAGTTAATTTTTAAGGACTGCAATAATTCGAAAATGGAATCCTGCATGAATGCGAAATTAATTTACACGAAGACTTCGTGGCTTAATAATAACAAGCGCAAGGGTGATCGATTTTCAAGGTAAGCAATACTTTCCGAGGTCGATTCGTATAAGGGTGCCCTGCCATTAACCACCCATTAGTCCGTGTTTCGGAAAGCACGCTAAGCAGTTAGTCCCGGCTGTCATTTGTAGATTTTTGTTCTTACGTCTTACGGGTAGTCAGAAGTTTGAAAGTTCGTCAACCAGTCTTGCCAAGAGGTATCGTGTAGTGGGCTGTGAAGATCAGATAGGCGGTGTTCCTTGTAAAATACTACCATTTAACTGCCTACAGTTGGACTAGTGTTGTGTAACAAGGTTATGAGAAGGCAGATCAAGGATGCTAAATTTGTTAGCCGTGATCCTTCTGAATCTTCTGTTTACTATCTACTTTCCTATACGTAAGTATAGGTATACTAGGTACCCTGTTATAGTGCTTTACCGACCCTGGGGCAAATCACCTATTTCGCTGGATCAACGCACACGGTTCTAGCATGTCTGCGGTCTCATGTCGATATTGGCTCAGCTTTCAAATTATGTAGGTATTTGCTGTTCGATGTTTATTACTATTTGAGAAACATATAAATATACTAACTGCAGTGTAAAGTTTTCAACAATGATAAGTGCTGAAATTATTTTAGTTAAACAGAGCTATTTCGACATAATTTTGATAGAAAATATTGCCCATTTTTAGAATGTAGGCGCCTAGGAATGTACTTATAATGTAAACAAATAATATTTCTATCTGATTTCTATCCATACCCCCCATTTCAGTTATGAGCAGCTATGAGAGCTTGGTACATCTCTCTCTTGGTGGAAATGAAGTACCAATATAGGTAACCCTAATTAAAGTGGGAGTACGTAGGTGTTTCCTCAAACAGTTAAAAAAAATACAAATGTACCAACATCTTATTATCATTATTAGCGTAGCATAACTGTCATCAGATACGGATTTATGTACGGAAATAATGTTTTTATTACCATTACTTTCCGAACAATCTTTGATCGTAAATATAACATTATTTTATTTGTGTTTTTTTATTACTTTTGTATGAAAAGAGCTGTATTATTGACCATGGTTATTGGAGTTTTACACAACAGAAAAAATACCTAGAAAACATGATTGAATTTTGGGTAAACAAAAGTTTTTTGATCCTGAAAAAAGGTTGTAGGTAAAAGCTTTCAGTGGTGAAAGCTTTGTAGTTGTAGTACTAAATAAAACTGGTACCAACTGAAAGCGATCAATTCATCTGTACTGTGGATTGGCGATTTGCTTGTGTGTAGCAGCTGCGTTGTTTATAGACCACAAATGAAATGGAACGAATGTATGGATTGAAACACTTTATGTTCTACAATAAAAAGCCACGATGGACTATCTTTGTGATTACTTACATTTTGAAAACTGAAAATATTTTACGGACACAGAAAATTTATTGGTGCATATATACAGCAGATATCGGTCGCAACTTACAAGGTAAGGTCGTGAATTCGAACCCAGATAGGCGCTTAACTTTGTGTAAATATAATATATTATAATCATCACTGCTCTCATAACAGTGAAGGAAAACATCGTAAGGAAACCGGCATGTTCTAGAACCAAAAATTCGAAGACATGTGACACCCACCAACCCGCACTGGGCCCGCGTTACCGTGCCCGCGTGGTGGATTAAGACCCATCCTCTCTCACATAGAGGAGGCATTTGTCCCAGCAGTGGGCACGATGTTGAATGTAGATACACTTGAGGACTTAGACAAAGTGATGTGCTGTATATCACCGAAAACGATTGTCATAAAAAATGCATGGAATTGACATGCGCTATCGAAATATCACGTAAGCAATCCCATATAATTTTGTGCTTTTGATGATGATGACACTTTCAGTCTATACTCCATTTAAAATTACATAAGACATTTAAATAATCCCATTTTACAGCTCGTTCAACCGATTTTGACTTCTATTGCGTTGGTGATATGACAAATGGCAGCTGTAGAAAACAGTTAGTTTTGGTAACAGGTTTATGCTTTTTATGCTATCCTTATATTTACGGGATAGAACTCATAATCGGTTGAATGGACTGTAAAAAGGTTTGTAAAAATTTCTAATGTTATTTCAAATGCAGTATAGATTCTCATGCATTTAGTAGTTAATTTAGCGTTATTAAATAAGTATTCATTTAAGTACATCGTTTTAATAAAAGTGGTAACTTCAAACCTTTTTCGTCGTTACCGTCACAGAGTCACAGCAAATCAATTCCCAGTAAGATTGACTCATCGAGCTCTTGTTCTTCTTCGTCGGTACACTCTTGGCAGAGCGGTCGTGGTCATCATGCTGCAGTGAGACTTCGGGTTGCCATAACTTGCCCAACGATGCGACGCCAACCCTCTCTATTGGCTGTTATTCGTGTGCACTTATGCAATGGGCCACCCACTGCAGACTTAATCTGGTCGGTCCATCGTATGGGCGACCTGCCGCGTGCTCGTTCCTTCCACTCTTGTTACCGTATATTAATACTAATCTAAGCTGGTTTACTAAAGAAGCTTTAGACATCGCCTCGTTTTGATGACCTAGATTCTTAAGCATTTACTAAACTAGTGTAATTAAATAAGTACTTATTCATTTTCATAGTTCTAATATTGAAAACAAAAAAGGTCAACATATTCAAAAGGCGCGTTAAATTCAAATCTTTGTCCCTTCCCTTCCCTTCTTTCCCTCAAGAGAAAGATTTCCTCATCAATATCTTGTTACCGGGTAATACTTTAATGTTCTAAATCTAAGCTGGTTTGCTAATGGAGCTCTAGACACCGCCTCGTTACGAACGGTAATGGCCGCTCACTTTTATATGAGTTTTGTATGTGGCCCGAAACAATGCCGTAATGGCCTGCTTAATGACCAAGTGTTTGTATACATTCGTTTATTTTATTGTGACCTTTACGCAGTAATGTTTTTTTTTTATGGGTTTTGACTTACTTTATCATAGGGTTTTCTATGAGATGACGGATTTTAGCTTTAGCTAGAATATAACCTGTATGTTTACATAAAGCAAAACCGGCCAAGCCGGCGAGACGGACTCGCGCACGAAAGGTTCCGTGCCATTATCGCAAAAAACGGCAAAAAAAAACACGTTTGTTGTATGGGAGCCCAACTTAAATATTAATTTTATTCTGTTTTTAGTATTTGTTGTTATAGCGGCAACAGAAATACATCATCTGTGAAAATTTCAACTGTCTAGCTATCACGGTTCATGAGATACAGCCTGGTGACAGATAGACAGACGGACCGCGAAGTCTTAGTAATAGGGTCCCGTTTTTACCCTTTGGGTACGGTGCCCTAAAAAACATGAATCTGATTTTCGAATAGACCAATAAATGAAAATATAATATTAGGAAAAGATCACCCTTGAAAGCTTATTCCTAAAACACGATGTATTTACTGCAATATGTTGGGCAAAAAAACAGCCCAGTTAATATTGTACACATAAATAAATAATGATAAACCTTCACAGTAAGCTAACAAACATAAAACCAGCCCAAAGTCCCCAACTCCCGTCCTTGGACAAAAACAACACAAGATTTTTCAATTTGGCAAAGAAGGTAGCCTCTGGAGGATTGAGTGGGTTTTAGCTTGGGGTATAACGGCATTGCTGGTATAATCCTCGGCACGGCAGGATTACAGACTTGGAACCCGTCTAGTGCGCTACCGAGCGTCAATACCTAGGGGGATGATTAATAGCATACCGATAATCCCTCGGGCTCCTGATATCGTTTTGCTCAACGCTTCGAGTCGTCGCGGCGTTCGTTTTCCTCATCGCGAGACTAAAGTGACCACAAATATTGTATGACCTCAGTAGTGCAGCTATACTCAAGAATTGAGGCCACCTCGGAGCCTGTCGCATTTAATTGTTTTATATTTTAATTCAGCTAATTCGTATTCATAATATCTCGTTTCACTTTCTTTTTTGAATAACAAATTAAACCACTTGTTAACATTTTATGATTCTATCTGCCTTGACGTGAATAAATGTTTAAGCATCTTTTTCATTAAGATCTCTACGTATTGGTGAATTTAATACAATCTCTTAATTAGGGTCTCGGTTTAGTAAAAGCGATAGCTTTGTCAAATTGTCACCCTTTTGTTCTAAATTCGTCGATCAGCACTATAGAGTGATTCCGACTCTGCCGCACCAATTAGTCCCTTGTCATCGGCTCTTTGAATCATTCGCTGAGTTCATTCTCGCTGACGTCACTAACACTATCCATCTCTATTTTAATCTGGAGTTTCACAGAATGGGTGAAAAGTTATGATACTTCTTACCTGTCTAAAACAAAGTTTCGAGACGCTATTTTCTTGACTTTCATTATTCATGACTGAAGCGAGGAGGCGAATTTAATAAGACGCAAACAAATTCTTAGTCGTAATTAAATTGATGAAGTGCGTGACGGCGGTATCAAATTCATAATTTGGAAGGGAAATTTTTCATCACCCCGAAGCGTTATGCCAAATTGAATCGAGAGCCACGATCCGGATGGCGACACCCGAGCACCCGGGCACCCGGCGTCGTTGTTGATTCTACCATTTCTCCCGACGCACTTTAAATACCTTTCATTTCGGGACATTGTCACAATTCGCTTCACGAAAATTGGGGATGTCAAAACGTAGTATGAATTCCAATGAACTTTGTTATTTCTATCACTCAGATTTTGAGCTGCTTAATAACTTCGATTAATATATTAAAGCGAATGCTCAGTTTCAGTAAGCTGTTGATCTGTTTGGTGGCTATTTTCAATTTAAATCTATGGATGTTACCTGCTGTTGAATATAAAATTTTATCGTAAGTACTCGTAGCATCGTCTTGAACTTTTGAAATTGTTTCTGGTCAACTAGTACCTATTTGTGCTAGTTGACTGAATAGAAACTACTGTCTAGACTAGTCGGATACTTATGAGGATAATGGTTGGTACGCCACGGTGGCCACGGTAAAATTGCACTTCACATTACTAAAATACTCCTCCAGTTTTATACGAAAACTATTATAACTTTGAGTGGAAAACTATACCGTCCGTTGCTTCATTTACCGCATGAACTACCAAATAACTGCCGCACGTGTTTGCGACGTATAAAACTCCTGTAAACACTATTTCCTTGCCAAGTTTTCGTATACTCCATAAAATGTATGTTGTGCACGTTTTTAGAGCTGTGTGTCATAAACGTCAGTGTGCACCCAGCATCTCAATCAAACGTTTGAGTAACCGAACTTCGGAACTGTTTCCACTCAGCCGGTATTAGAGCGAGGACGAGGGTCCGTCAATTCCCCGACAGTTATACGGACTAAGGACTTCGACCGTCCATCGAAACGTAATTTACTTACTTTTAACTGCCTATAAACCGTTTCTTCTTATTCTCCCTTTTTTACAACTCATCTGTTTACATTACGTGTCGGATATCGATTACGGAGCTTATTATCATAATGCTTTTGTAGTCATTCTTTGTTTTCCCTCGCTTGTGAAAAAATATCTGAACATTATCAAAAGTTAGAATGTTGTTTCGTTGAAGAACGTCATTGTGTCGTCTCTTGCATGCCCTCCACTTAGAAAGTTCTATCTCATTACTAACTTTTGACAACGTAAACACACAATAAATATTCTGTAACCGTGATTTCGTGAACATAATAAATCTTTGGGACACATCTGGTTCTGTTCATTCAACAGCTGGGTTATGCTTGTAAATTTGTACAAAAACCAGCCACGGGGCGCGGGGGCCGAGCGCGCATCCCTAAAGGATCCCAATAGAACGCAACCCTCGGGTTCGATTTGAAAGGCATTGAAGGTAGGTATACCTTTTTTTCGTTGTCATCTACGCCCACAAAGACAGCTAATATAAAAGATTCTACCTGAACCACTCGAACGTACACGATACCTTAATAAAATGTTAGCAAAATGATACGGGTAGACAAGCTTCTCTATGTTGTTACTATTAGGAGAATTATTGAAATTGTTTATCGTGTATTACACCGTGTTTCTTTTACTTTTCCCTGTGGTTATGTCAATGTTCTGTTTAGAAATACATATGCTTTCTTTAAACCTACAAAGTTTTGAGTCTTACCTTATAGCTATTAAGATGAGGCTGTCATGGACGGACTCTACTTTTTTTTTAATAACGGTAGGCACTTTCTCGTTTATCAAAAATATTCTATAGCTCCTTCGTCCTTAGTTATGGGTAGCTTTAAATCAGTGATTCGTCAAAGCATTATCTTCAAAACTCTGTAACTGCATACGATTTGTTTACATCGTGGTCCCATCAAGTGTGAACCGATACAGTACCGCAAGACAAGGCGAGATAAACTCGTAAAGCCAACGAGATGCTTGTAAAATGTATCCCCAGTGATACTAACACTGTGTATTGAGCAGAAAACAAATATTCCTATCAGTAACAGATATAACCCGTAAGAAATTCAAATGCTTTTCACCCTAGCCATGGAAACAGACGGGAATGAATATAGAACCACTTTATTTGAATGCAATATTCAAGCTACCAAATACATGTTTGAGGTTAAATTTTCAATTTGCATAAACATTTTATCATTAGTTGAGTTGATGGCATCGGTTGATGCTAATTTGGATACCGTCCAATCATCGCTGACAGTGAATGTAACTGTATTATCGGGGCTATCGATTGGCGGGGCTCAACCTGCATTAATGCGATATATGAGTTAATAAACCATCGGACGTGTGCAGTAAACAATTGCTATTTGTAGAGTAGGCAGAGAACAGGGAAACAGGAGTACTTTTGTCATGGGTCGGATAACAATGTCAGTAAATAGTGCCTTAAAAGCAATTCTACCATCAGATTGAGGTTTCAAGGAGTGGGAGTGAATATCGTATGCAAAAATAAAAGGTATGGTTTACATGAAAGACTAGCTTTTTCGCGCGTTTTCGCTACCGTGGCTAATACTAAAGGAGCATTTTTAGGCTAACCGATCGCACTCATGGTTAATGTAGAATTTTCATAATCGGATTCTTTAACTCGATCGTTTTATAAAATTAGTTGTGACAAGCTGTTTTAAGTCAACATTATTGATAAATAGTGAAGCAACAGTTCCATTCTGTCCTAAAGTGATTTCGCCACACGTAACGCCAACTGAAGAGGTAAACATTCGTGTATGTAAACATCCTGTGACTAATTGTGTGCGAACCCCAAGTCGAGATGAAACAGATGCTCTTCCTCCATCCATCTAGTCTGTTTACAAGATATTTTACTCAACTTGGTTACCGACGTGTGTTCGAGACTGACGGTATTGTTGCTTTCTTGGAATGAAACTAGATGATAGTGAATGATGTATGGATTGTGGCAAATGGTTCTAGGTATTGTAATAGGTGTTATACGAAACGGAAAACATGGCCTACCGTGTGTTAAGGGCTGAAATATGGCTGAAACTTTAATACAGATTAACTAAGAATTCCAGCAACTTGCAGGTATCCATCAACCCGCATTGGACCCGCGTGGTGGATTACGGCCCATTCCCTCTCACAGAGAGGAGGCCTGTGTCCCAGTAGTGAGAACATTAAAAAGACTAATGATTATATTACAGATAGCTTTACGCTATCTGTCGACGTGGCTAAGTTCTGGTCAAGCACAACATCTAAATAAAAACGGGAAATGGAATCATCGTGAGCCGGTTTCTGAATTGAGTACCTATTTGGAGTTGCGGCCAAACTTTGAGGTTTCCAGGCTAAAGTAGAGTTTGACAGATGCTTTACTTCATATTCTTGATACAGAAATCGGGGTTGTGACTGGTCGATAACCGATTTACTCCTAATAGACGTCACGCCTTTCACTTACCATAAATACTTTACGCATAACCAAAACAAAAAAAACACCATGTAAAATTCAAAACAAAACAACTGAATCATGAAATATGATTGTATTAAAATACAAGCTGATACTTTAACATAACAATAAACATTGTGAAAAGCGCTCTAAATTGCGAATTTTGACATGTGTCACCCCAGCATATACCCACTCACGTTTTCGGGTGGATTTGGCCAAATAGGCACACGGCCGGCGCGTGATTTAGCCTGGCTTTGTATTTTTATTTACGTACGACCCGACGTAAAAGCTAAAAAAGGGTTACAATATTCGCACCGCGTATATATAAATATTTTGTTATTAATTTGTCACCCTAACTGGCACCTTTTGTGTACACATAGATGACTACGTAATTGAAAATAACAAAGGCTTTATAATATTCCGCTTAAAATTGAAGCCTCCGATGACTGTCACCAAATTGAAGGCACACACAGGTATTATCCTCTCCATACATGAGACTTAGACCAACGACCTATAGTTCATTCACCTCTCCAGGATTACTTAAGGGAGTGAAACATAAGATTACCCAGATGACAAGCCTGTCACACACCTATCATCGTGTACATCACAAAATGTTCGCACTGTACCCGTCATTTCGTACCTAAGCTATCATTTTTCACATCCTAATCCGTCCAGCCTCGTACGGAGCTCGTCAAAGGGAACGCTTATCGTGCCCCCAATTTATTTCCGAGGGATTGCCACGTAAACCTTGTCATAGACGACTCATTCTGTCGTATTTTCTACGAATTACACGGCGATCGTCAGCAACCACAGTAAAATGTGGTTGTTATGAGTAAATGTTTACTGAGAAAGCAAAACAAATATGAGTATTTATTCATCACGGTTTTGCTGTCGGTACGTAACTGATAATCTTATGTATGTAGGTACGATTTATACCACTCTAATACCAAAAACTAATACCACTGGTATTTGTTTCAACTCATATTTATTTTTTATACCGAACGGATACCACTCTTTAAATAATTAAATTGAATATGCGAACGAATACCAGCAACTTGAATTTGGTACAGTCAAACCTAATTGAATGTATAGGTTTGCTGATATTTTTATGTGATCGTAATATGATACTAATACTAAATATTATTTTACTAATTGGACAGTGAACCTGTTAATATAAATAAGGAGTTGATTTTCTGAGATATTTTGTATTTCTTTGACTGTAAGTAAATTGTTCTTGTTTTGATGTAGTTGCAAAAAAAATTCATTTAAAGCAAATTTTACAAAGCATTTTTACTGACTGTACCTTATATTTTTGTACTTGCTTCGGTATTAGTTTAAAACATGGTATCCGTTCGGAATACAAAAGACATATGATTTTAAACAAATACCAATGGAATTCGTTTTTGGTATTAGAACGGAGGTTCCTGCTTATTTATAGAACTTACTTTAATGTATTATCGGGCAACGAGAATCTCTGAGTACTAGGTAGAAGAATGGAAGAGCTCTGGGATATCTAGTTTCCTAAAGGGCTGTGAAAATCAGACGGGGCCACCGTCTGTACACTTTACATACTATAGATACTAGTTCTATTGTACGTTTAGTATTTTAGGAAGTGGGTGGTTATGTAAGGGTTGGTTTTTATCACTAGTTTTGAGAAAATACTGTGAATAGGTACTAGTTAGCGTTTGAACTTCATTATTTTGATTTTAAGTGACAATTAAAAAAAAAAAAAATTGTACTCTTTTCGCCTGAATACAGGATTACCTAGTTCAGGCACATAACACGTTTGAACTTGGCATAGATTTAAGCAAAAAATTTAATTATTGTTTTACCTAATGATTTTAAATAAACTTTATTATTATTATTATCTTATATCTATTAACATAGGTGCGCAAAAGCTTTAGACAAACCCCGAAAATCTGTAATTCATAAATATTTCCCTAAGAAAATGTTTTCGAAACCTCGTAAAAAAGTTTTCCTCCACAACATCTTAGCTTTCAGCTAAATAAACACTTTCAATTCACTATCTGACATTTATGGTCAATAACTATGTTAGTGCCACATTCTAACAAATATTATTACTGTTCGATATACGAGAATAAAGCGAATAGGGCACAATAAAACTAGTGGCCTATTATAAAATAATAAATAAACTCCCTGGAGCGGAACGTGTAACAGTGAAATCATAAATAACAGTTCATTGTTCTCCAGATATTTGTTTTACATGAAGTATCGATTTGTATATTGTGTGCACAGTTGAATTGGAAAAAGCTGCTAATTTTCGTGCTGTAGAATTTATATACACTTTGTATGTGTACTTAAACGATACTTTATTTGAAACTGTGTAGTAGAAAATAGATGAAAAGTAGAAATTACAAAGATTTATGCCAAACTAGCTGTTGCCCGCGACTACGTCCGCGTCAAACTCTCAATCTTTTTATTTAATTTTCTAACAGGTACTCTGAATATTTTTGTCTAGTCTTATAAAATCAGCTATCTACCAGTGAAAGTCCCGTCATCGGTCCAGCCGTTTCAGAGCTTATCCGGAACAAACAGACAGAAAGACAAAAATCTTAAAAATTGCTAAAAAATTGTTATTAGATCCGTATTATATACGTTCCGTATTTCACATGCATTCAATAAAACGTTGTTATTTTGATATTACATGCAGACACTACAATTTTATTTATTTGTAAGTATAGAAGATTCCAATCCATAATGAAGATTTGCCGAAACTCTGAGAAAATATCATACCATGACAATTGGTCATCGTCATTATCGTCGTTCTCCAGCAATTATTCCAATTTATTTGGAATTGCAAGTTCTCTTTCAAAACTTCTCCTTCAAAATTTCTCTTTCAACAATTCTCTTTCAAAACTTCTCTTTAGTCATCACTTCAGTATTCCCTTCCTTTCTAGCCAAATCATCTTTAACCCAGTCAGTCAATCGTTTCTTTCGTATGTTAACTCTCTTCCATTTATCGTATTTACATTTCAGCTCGCATACCTCAAGCCTACTTCTAACATTCTCCGAGTTTGCATCTCACGTCACACCTTGAGAAGAGAACATTACTAGAAATTTCACAATACCTACTAAATCGAATTGTACTTCAAACAAAACAACAATAACAAATCTGGAATGTACATCTCTGATCTACACATCCTCACCTAGGAAGTCTCTGGACCAATTAAGATGCTTTTACATACAGTGGTGACAACACAAATGACTCGTTGCTAAATAGTACATCACGCGTGTGAACGGAGCGTCCAAGTCAAGTCGTGATCTCGTGCTTCCTCTTCCTCGTACACCCACTATTACAACTAGAACAAAAAGTTTCCTTCGGGGATTATGTACTGTTAAACAGCTTGTTGAAGGCCGTGTGAACTATTATTTTATCTACATATACTAATAGGCAAAATTGTTTATATTATGCTCGTTAAAGGCGATTTCTGGAAGTACTAAGGCTCATTACGTATGAAACAGCAATAAGTAATAATTGAGCAGCGATCACGCAGTCATCGCGCGATTGATTGCTATATGTCATAAACATCGGGATTACGTAACCAATTGTTTGCTAATCGCTCGCTGTTTGTCAAATGCAATTACGAAAAAAACCACCAAAGACTCTAAAACTTCTGTAGTAAGCAATTTGGGAGCGGTTATCAATCAACCAAACAAAAAGAGACAAAGTAATCACATTTTGACAACGAAATTTGCTCGCCATAATCGCGGTCACCCTGCGTTCAAATTAACATTTTAGTTAACTAATTTTTCCATAGAGGCAGCACTGTCGAAAAATTGCTATGGTGTCGCTGATACATTATTCGGAATCGCGGTTGAAGAGAAATTATTGCGAAATAATTGCTATCGTTTCGCTCCTGCAAGATACGTAATAAGCCTGCCTCAGAAATTCTATCACTGATAAAAGGCTAATCTATCGCTGTCTGATACTCATAGGCTACCATTTATCCAGAAGAATGTACAGCTTCTGTGGGGTAGGTTATGGCAGCGAAGCCTCGGTAACAACCTATGTGTTCTATAAAGATACCATTACTTTATGGCAAGAAGGTTGATACGTTTCGAAGTTGGTATTTTGTTGAAACTTCAAATACTTTCTCTAAATGAAGATAAATAATGAATAACATTGTGTTTTACAGTTTATGTCTGTTGTCAATAATGGTTTAAACTAATTGAATTGGCTAATCATGACGCTCTATGTATTCAACAAAGGGAATGGATTATATTATTATCACGCATATTAACTGCTATGTATGAGTATGTAATGTACTACATTATTGAAACCAATAAACACGGATACCTAATTATCCCTGTCTAATTCCCAACCCCTACTTGTTTCCAATGGAATATTCAATAATCTTGCTTAATGTACGGTAATTAGGTATAGTGTGTTGCTCGCACAGACATAAATGTAACTAGATGACGCGAATTTATGTACTTCACGTGTCAAAAAAGTGAGAGCAATGCTCTTACTTTGACCCATAGATATAATACTAGCATACAGATGCCTCATCCCATACAAAGTAACCGTGCCGACGCGGCGACGTAACTAGCGTTTTTTGTCTGATTATCTGATATTTTTTGTACATCGATCACGTTCGGTTCCGTTCCACGGCGATAGATAGATGGTGTTAGCAGCGACTTGCAAGTAAAAGGGTTTACTCGGTTCGTGAATATTTTTTTCTGTATTACAGTGACGATTTATTTTATTGTATTTTTTTGCACCTTTTTACAGTTTCATTGTACTAAAATATGTTACAATACAAATTTAAATAATCGAGTGCAATGCCTCAGAAATTTAAAATCCCGCCATCTATTGGCTTCGATTTTAAATGATCCGTTCAAATAATCATTAAAATGTGAATTAAGAGCCCAATATTCCTTAAAGAAAGAAAGAAAAATATTTATTTGTGACCCGCACAGGAGACACGAGAAAATAAGCATACACTTAAACAATAATAAAATAAAAACCCTGTGCGAAACCAAAAAGGCTCCTATCTCAGCATGTGCAGCGATATCCAAAAATGGTTAGTTTTCTTCTTAGGATTTTTTATGTAAAATGCCAGGAAATACATATACACTACACATATATACACACAATTCAATAACAAATCGGTGCATATCGCGCCATCTAGTAAGATTTATTTGAACCAAATTTTCTTTCTTAGCGCTGGGACCTCGTGCTTTGAACTGTTTCATTTAGCTTTATCAACACCGAACATCAACCGATATCTAGAATAGTGCCTAATTATGCCATATTGAGCTGTAAAAACTCTTAAAAATTTGCCGACACAATGAAAACATTTACTTCCATGGTATGTAATTTTTTCCTAAATTGTGTTTGAAAAAAAGATAAAAAAAAAACAAAAACCCGACTGCATAAGTAGCGAATTAAAAAAAACGTAAACAAGAAGAAAATCATGCTGTGCAGTCGGATGATACATATTCGCGAGCTGGCTGACCAAAACCAGATGTATAATTTTCTTCTTTTTACGTCTTTTTAGTTCGCTTCTTAGGCAGTCGGGTTTTTTTATTTTTTTTAATAACAAGTTTTTTGTTAACATTTTTTTTTCGAATTAGGTACATTTAAACATATAGGTAAAGTGTCATATACTTTTGAAATCACCTCTTCAAAACCTTCATTTTGATACACCACACGATGTGGTTGGAAGAAAAAAATTGGTCCGCTATTTTTCTATTTTCCTACTTTAATGTAGCCAGTGACACTCGCAAGGTTACGACGAATCGATTGACGTAAGAATCATCAAAATCGGCCAGTGCCTTTGGTCTCCAGAACGCCACATAGGAACAAACATACATACATAGACTGATAAACACATTACCCTTCTTCGGCAGTCGGGTAAAAAGTGGCACGCTTGGTTTTCAATATAGATGGAGGCACTTGCATTATCTAGTTGGATTTATATCTGTGGTTACAAGGTGGTTACTCGTATATTTCGATGGCGCGAAGTTTAATCGCTCATCACTCATTTTAACAACTTTATATCTTCTCGGGCTTAATTAGCCACTAATAAAGCGTCTCGTTTTCTATAAAATACCGAACGTTTCACCGTATTAAAATATTAAACACTTTTCTCATTATTATCGGCTTCAATGAAACGAAAAGTCTCATAAACGCAAAGCTTCACTTCAGTTTTGAAATATTTTATGAATTCATGAATTTTAACGTGGGCCAACTTTTTAAATAACCTTTCATTGGATCCGTGTTACACTGTGCAAATGTTGATAGCGTATTGTTAGTTTTTCATTTGTTTTTTTTTTCTGCAGCAGCCTGCATTTCGTTGTCCATGATTTGAAATGTGTTTATTTTGAAAATGATAATAAAAAATGTTTCGTTTTTATTTGCTGCCATCTGCAACGTTATTTAGCAAGCGTGTCGATGTTTTTTTAATAAAGAAAAGGCTCTGCCATTCAAGAGTCAACCGCACACAGCTACACGATGTGTTAACTAGATCAGAGAGCCCATCTATTCTGTTGAGAATTCGAGATAGTGGAGTAGAGTACCCTATGTGTTCCGCCGCCGTCGCTCCTAGGTTTTCACAAAGGGACCATTCTCGGTAATTCTATTGAATATCATCGGCGATGCGATGCACGGAACTAGGGACCCTGTACACGTGTAATCGGTAAATCGATGCCTACTTTGTACTGGCTTTATCTCTGTGTGTGTAGAGCTAGTGAAACGCAATAGCTACATGAAAAGGTGTGGACTAGGGAGGTCTATGTGTGTGTAGTAGGCTTAATGGATTTTTTGTTCGATGATAAAAAGAGATATCTTTAACGATAGATCGTTTGTAAAACTTAGTTTTTGTGTCTTTAGCAAGTGATTCGAGAGTGGCTAGAACATCATTATGGTGGTGATGATATTTGAGAGATTACAAGATTTAATTTTGTATCAACCGCGCAGTGGTATCTGCCGCAACTTACAAGTTGTGGGTCGTGGGTTCGAACCCAGGCAGGCATTTTACTTTGTGTAAATTATTTCATCACCACTGCTCTCAAAAACGGTGAAGGAAAACATCGTGAGGAAACCGGCATGTCCTGGAATAAAAACATCGAAGATATGTGACATCCACCAACCCGCACTGGGCCCGTGTGGTGGATTACGGCCCATTTCCTCACAGAGAGGAGGTCTATGTCCCAGCAGTGGGAGCGTGTAAGCTCATACCATCGAAGGGTAGGAAAAGTAGACCGACAAAATGGGCAGTTAACTCAGTACAAAAAAAAAAACAAAAGGATCCACCAAAACAGTCATCTAAACAACTTACAAAAGAAAAACAGACAGTACCAAACCTCCAACCATTTATTTGCCTTAACGCTCACCAGATAGACTAGCGAAGTGTTGCAATATCGACGTTGAATCAAATGTCAAATAGCTGGCGGCAGGGTGCGATATGTTTGAGCTAGCACGCTTGGTGGGCACCGCACACCCGCACCCACAGGATGTGGGGCGGGCGTGACAGACGTCGCGATAGCCGCTCGAGCGTACGTTAGGTACGGCCGTACGGGTTGCACTAGTGCGGCTAGGGATGCCAGAAGTGATAGAAATGGATTAGGTGTGAACTGTGAGGTAACCTTAGTGCTTCGAACGGGTTGTTTTTTTTTTTTTGTCAACGTGCTGGCTGGTAACTGTAATTTTTTGTAGGCTAGGTATGCCAGAAGTGATAGTTATGGATTAGGTGTTAGGTAACGTCAGTTCTTCGAAAGGATGGTGTTTTTTGTCAACGTGCTTGCTGGACAAGATTTAATGTCAAAATAAACCGAAAAAATTAATTGAAATGTCTTTTTTGTTAAAAAGTATTCAAAAGCTCATCAGAGAGCTTTTGACTTCGGGTTTGCTTTTGTGCTAGAATTGTTTGTTTGTACCTACCTAATTAGAATCTAACTACAAATACCTTCTATAAATGATGTGCCTATTTACTAAATTTATCTCGGTCGACATCATTCTCGTCTCTATAGAAACAAAAAAAAACAAATAAAATTAGAAAAAAAAACGATGTCATATCCAGCACGGTCTATGCCAACGCGAGAGCGATGATTAGGTTTCATACGTTCTAAGGTTGATGGAGCGTGGCACATCCAGTCTGGCAGTGCTAAGGGGCCACGGTTGTTTGTTCACAAAATTGCCATTTTTATGGCACGCGAGGCGATCATATCGTAACATTACTTGCTTGACGTCCCGCGTCGTGTCACGTCATACCGCTAATACTTTGTATTTGCTCTGCGGAGACTCCATGCGATTTTATTTGGACATTTCCCTTGCTTTTAATCTTGTTTTTTGGGTCAGTTGTGCCATGTTTTGTTAACGGTTACACGAGGAGTTCTTAGTTGCAAGAACAAGTTTTGCTAGTAGCAAGCCCATATTAGGGGCTTATGTATCTGAAAGCCTACAGAGTAGATTGTCACTTTCAATTAAGAGACAGGTTTTGAAAAAGGAATGTATGCAAGGAATATGATTTGGATCCATTCACAATCAGTGTGAATACGGCCAGAAGGTGCTTGAGCCTCAAATTTTTCAAGTAGCATTAGGTTAAATTGTTTGTTTCTGTTTTTAGTCATATTGTTTTATGTTAACTAAGTATTTGTTTGTTATTTTAATGAAAGCGGTAAGATTTTTTGTTTTTGAGCTCACACCATAAATTATTATTATAAGACTATACGTGAGGATTTGTAATTGGCTTTCTGTTTACTATGGTTTCCTTGTTTACCTGTATTTATTAGCTGTAAGTCCTCCATGTACTAAAATAAATAAATAAAAATAAATAAATAAATAAAAGGTTACTTATTGTAAAAAAACCAAGTGTAAATATCATAAGCAACCAATTCAGAGAGTAGAAACATGAAGTTGCAAATGTAACGGATAGTTTGACTAACAAGTTAATTGCGCATGTTGCTTCTATTACAAGCAATAGTCCGCATCGATCATCAGTTTCTACGCAATTCGTCTTACTTAATCCGCGGACAGCAAAACTTGTACTGCAGATGGTCTTACTGAAAAAAGAAACACCACTTTTCAAACGCCCACTTACTCGTTCAATCAAGAAATCTCTTCGAATCTATTCCCGTTTCGTCACGCGTCACTGGCGAATCTTTGTTCATCGTAATTGCCGTCCGTGACGAGTCATAGCCGTGTTATATGGAGAGGCTATTAAACTGTCAATGCCAGAGGGTCATAATCCGGAGTGCGCACCGCAATATGGGCAACATAAATCAGCTAATTAACCCTCCTGGCCCTTATTAACGACATAAATTTCGCGCTCCGAAGCACACTACTCGAGACGAGATGCGGGTTTATATGCGCATAACACACTCTGCGCCGTGTCTGCCGGTGGAATTATGTCAGTAAGTGTTCGAGGCCTAATGTGGCTTAAGTACAAGACAATGTTAATCTGCGTTGTCCTTACTGTTACTGCGTAACTTGATGTAATCTTGAAAACGTGAGACAATAATGTGCTCAGGAACCTAGCTGACTTAATGAGTCTTTCGTCCTTTACTAATAAAACGGCATAAAATTAACGAATAGTATCTGACTGACTACGTACACGGAATGGTAGCGCACTAACACAATATGATGGAAAGTCAGGTCAACTATTATGAAAGCGCACATTAAAAATCAGTCAGTGTAGTGTATTGTGAGTTGTGACATTTCAAAACCATAACAACGTACAATATTCCGAGCACACAAAGGTTGTAAAAGTGATAAAACTCCGCTCATAATTACAGTGATACAACGAGTATTCCCGTATCGCGTGGCGAGGGCTATTACAACGGACATAAACTAGTGAGTCATCTCTGCCCCGCTTATCGAGCCGATCTCCGGCACACATGGCGTCATTCGATGCACTTTATTGTATTGCCATGTTACAGCCTATCTCATCCAGCACGCGAACTTTTTCATTTCATCCCACTACTGCGATGCTATCGGCGGATAAACGACTCCGATAGGAAAATGAGCTTGAAATATACCATAATTTAGTATGATACATCCGAGAGCTTCAATAAAAACTCGGATGTTATGAAAGGTGAAGTAGAAATGGGAAACGTGTTTTTCGTCGAACTCAGCGGCGAGGTCGACGATGACTTGTCGAATTAAAAAACAGAGGAGAACCGCATGAGCTACGGAATGAATGTTATTGTAGCAATAGTAATTTATCAAAATGTCCGTAGTCCGCCCGACAACTATCGCACCGCTAGCTTTATGTTATACGAAATTTAACCAATGAGAGCGTCCCAGTCTTATTGCTTTTACACTTGAGATACGGATCTATTAGGATCACTGCACTGGAAAAGATAAAATGTTTTTGCCTTTGACAGCTCGGCTTTCCATTCTTAAGTAAGTCAAATCACGCCGACTGAATACTGATGTTGGCTTTGCCTGTGCTTCTGTTGGCCCCGATTGTTTTTGTTAAATAGAAATTAATGCCTATTTGACTACGGATCAATAGGAATCACGACTGGTTAATGTATGAATGGGTTCAAAAGTTCGTTTGTGAAGCGTGACAGAGATAAAAGTGAAGTTTTATCTGTATGTGCGCCGCTATTAGCTATTAACATTATAAGAACCCTCTTCCTTTAGGGGTCAGACGATGTGGGGTCGACAAACTCGTGTGCATTCAGCTGTGATCGCTCTCAATAGCGGTCGTTAATAGAACGTACGCACAAAAGATGGATTTAGAGTTGATGCCAACTCGTAATGTAAAGATGGGCATGCTTTCGAAAGTATTACCATAAGCAAATTAAGTAACTGCTTATGTAGCCGAGCACGAATGTAGGGGAAGAGCGCCGAATTAATTTATGATGTCGAGTTCCTGGGTGTGCTTTTAAAAAAGTAAAAAGTACGTAGTGTTGAAAAATTACAGAGAACATAAAAAGTCCATTAACGTTTAAAGGGCTATGTAACGTGTTCAACCTAGACCCGCATTTAGATTAGGTAGCTTCACTCCTATACCTAGTGAAGTACAATTTATATGCTTACCTGTTCTGCTCGGCACTTATAGCCTAAAAACTGATCGATTTTAAAACAAACAAAAAACTTGAGTTACTTATTGTATAAATCTGTATAGTACTAATAACGCCTTCGTTATGGAAAACACAGACCAATCTAAAGTTTTAATTAGATAGTATAAAACTAAAAATATAAGCCGCAGAAAAACTTTTTCAAGCAAATTGCATATTTTCAGTTCCTTGGCCAACATTTATAATAAAAAGTTAAATCTAATTTTCAGTAATGGGGACCTAGAAAGTGAGTCGTCACTGGTTTAATGGAGGTTTAGAGTCAGTAAGCCTCATATCATGTGAGAACACGGCTGTTACCGCCATGCATAATGCAAGCGACGCGAGCCAGTTACCGCGTTCATGTTGAGGACGACCCGCACTATTTAGGGATGTTACCAGCTAATGAGACACTAAACTACGGTCTTTACTTAGATTTGGAATGCTTTTGGCATAAATACACGAAAGAAAAATATTTCTATTAAGATCTTCAAGAAACTGTTAACGTTTTGGCTTTGATGCAGTAAGAACTAAAAGGTAGTGGTTGACGCGTCAATCCAAGTTTTGATACTAGTGGAAACAAATGAGTATTTTAGAAAACGTATTTAAGAATAATATTTTATTCAGATGGTCTGTTAGAAAAAGGTTTTTAGAAAAGTCTTTTACTAGATATATACTCAAAGCATACTAACACAATCGTTGCACAATCCAATTTTTAATGAATCGACAGAAATAGCTTAAAGCTCGTTCTACCACGAAAGCATTCTCATCAAAATAGTACCCAGAAACGCTGCATTAGTTCGTCCAACTATAGTTTCCGAGCAACCAAAAGCTAGGCGTACTTACACAGTACTTCGCCGAAATGTACCACTATTTAGTAGGAGCGTTACCACTGTTTAGTGGGAACGTTACCAAAGTTTAGTGCTTTTCGAAAACACTTGCACAACACTAAACGTAAAACAAACACGGTATAACTACGGTTCGTCGCTGCGTTAAGTTGAAGATAAAAGCTGCACAAACGTTGAATGAGCAATAATAAGGTTATTAAGAAGCCGAGGCGGAATATATATATAAATAAATAGGCCTCGTACCTTGCAAGCCGCAACAATATCACTGGTATAAGTGGCTTACCCTTAGATTGTTTGCCGTTGCCTTTAATATTGCGTTTCTTTTGTTTCACTTTTACTTTCGCTATATTTATTTTTGCCTAGCCTTTGCATTGAATACAACATAAGACAAAAATATAACCAATATTAAAAAAATATTTAAAAAAATCCTAATTTAATCATCCTGAAGTCAACTCTGAGCAAATTTTAAAAACTAACCAATAACCCAAGTAAGTACCTATGTATTGTGTGTTGCAAAAGTGACTCTCGTAATTAAGGATTTTCCATCAGCATTTAAGATTGAAAGGCATTATCGTTATTAAAAAGCTTAAAATGGATATCAAGCACTTTCATGATTTTAATTATGAGAGCAACAATCAACGGTGCCTTTATTAAAATTACGTCGGTATTGCAGATAACAAAAATCTTTTTTGCAAAAATTGTTTTTTTATTATGGCTTAGTTTTGGAATTAAATTCAAGTCTTCTTATTAATGGCTATCATTAGGAAAAATGGCTTTTAAAATAAGTACCTACTAGTTTTTTCAGCAGAATTACTTTTTTTTAAAGATTACTTTTAAAGAAAAATAATTCGTAAAAAAAGAAAGCCAGTATTTTCAGAATAGTCTGTCTGGATAATTCCAGGATTGTTATTATTCAAGCAAGAAAAGAAAAGAAAAATTGTTCAACTTTAATTATGTTCATGGCACACAATGATGCCTTATAAAAGTAAAAAAAAAACAAATTAGACAGGGCTGGCATTTTAATACACTTGCGTACGCCCACAATAAAGTTCCTTCGTCACAATTTCATCATTAGTTCCCTCTCTTAAAATTCACGATGGAAATGCTATAAAACGGCAAATGTATTTTCTTAGCGAATGTTTCCCACTTTATTCGAACGTTACTTTAACAGCATAGTTAAATTTAAAATTTCAAAAAGATTAAATGTCACCTCACCTCGCCGCCATTACGAAAAACCAAGTTTCCCCGTAATTAATTTTTATGGCGACCGCTACGCATGTAAAAACACTTTTTCCATAAGAATTATGCCTCAGCCCTGATTTGGTAACTTTTTAGTTGAAATAAACGAAAAGCTCGTAAAAAAGGGTCTGGATATGCACGGTGGTATTTAATGTGACTTTTTGCACTACATAAAATATAAATGAGCGGTTTTGTTGTAAAAAGTTTGTACAGCCCGACGTGGATGGGGCTTCACGTTATGAAGCTATCATTACAATGCTACCCTCGCTTTCAGCTTAAATGGAACCCTTAACAACTCAACATGAAAACCTATCATGCTGGTAATTGCCAAAGGATTTGAGTGTCTATTCAGTAGGTCATATTTATTCTCTGCTTATACGTTCAGTGTACCGATTTTCCTGTATTAACACGTTGTCATTCGATGTAGTAAGAGGAAAGGAGTATTTTATTGATCTACGGCTAACTAGCGGGTCGTGCAAAATATTACTGTGCCAACTGCTAACAGTAAAACTGTTTGGAAGATTTGCTAAAGCATTCTTTAGCAATCGTAAACTCACAGTTAGTCTACGATTGTAGTTGATTATTTACCGAACCTATGTTCTCGTCTTTTCTGAACCTTCTTTTCTGATCTTATAAGGATTTTGTTGGTACAAAAGCCTTATAGGATCAGAAAAGAAGCTGTTCTGGCGATCTCAATGAAATTAAAGATGGGTTTTTAAACCCCAAATAGTCTAGCTTAAACCCGCTCGATTTCTATATATATAAATTGGATGGAAGTGGATTTTAACCCAGTATAATACTGCCATCTCTAAACGAGACTAAATATTTGTTTTTTTTTCCTTCCAGATCAGGTAGAGGCGCAGCCTACGCCTGCTCTGAAGGTGAAGGCAACGCGCCCAAGTCCTGCTGCGGCCGACCCCCACTGAGGCTCTGTGTGCTATTCCTTGGAGTCGTGGGGGCCTGCCTGGTGGCCGCCGGCGCAGTCCTGGGGGCCCTCAGGCCGCACCCTCGAGCCCCGCTCACATTACTCCTACTCATGATAGGTAAGATACGATAGTTGATTCATTTCTTCGGGAGTCATCGTCCTTCATTGTACTGGCGTTTCTGGTGATAGCCACAGCTCATTCTGGATTTCTGGAGTTCTAAGGCATTGTAATAGTGTTGCTGGCTAGTAGATCTAAAAGTACCTACATGAAAGCTTGTGATAAGTTAGGTAAGTACACAAAATGTATCTGCTAAAGTTAAAAGAGATTCCGAGATTGATGACTGAATTAATTCCTTATCAGGACAAGGAAAATGAATTAAATAAACTCAATCCATCTAAATTAAGGAGCGTAAGATACGAAGAGGTTCACTGTCCACATAGCAAAAACAATAGTTAAAACAATCACAATGTACCATATGTGGATCAGGTCTCATGGGACTGTGAACCTATTAATAAGAAATGATAGCTCGATGACAATCAATAAATTAGTTCACTTCCTATTACGTCATTAAAGATTATAAAATATCACTGCACCGTTGTATTCGCTGATTCGAACGAAACCTTTATAACCAAAGTCTTTGATCGGTTCACAGTTCCGAACTCATTTCATGCTAAAGCGTTTTTTCTTCATAGCTGATTAAAATTATCCGGTCCGATGAGCTGAGCCGACCAAACGAAAGCTGGCGAGATTCATCCGTGCCTGCAGATGTGCATAAAATTTAATGTCCGCGTTCTAATATTCGTAAATATGACCGAAACGGTTTCACACAGGCGACATAAGCCACGTAATTAACCGTGAAACAATCTGCGGTGGCTCATTTGTTATTCGCTATGCATATGACAATAACAAGTCTGGCCGAAATCTCATTACATCATTCACAGTGCCGCTGGAGTTTTCAATTAAACTTCTAATGAGTTTTAGAGTGGAATTAATTGGATTTTCATTAGCGTTAGGGACAGATGATATTGTTACAGGCAACCGATCTATTGTTGTGCTGACGGGGCAATTTGTACGCGTCACTCAGCGCCGTCCATCGGCAAAACTTCACGCATCTGCACTGTTTTAGCATAAGGCGCTTATCGACCACCGCCGACTAAATTAATAGTGAAACATCCTGTTGGAATTGGAACTCGTGGAAAAAAATTAAAAGGGCTGGGTGCAAATACATGATTCGAATTTCAAAAAATAAAAATAAACGTGTAGCTTTTGTTTTGAATACGTTTGCATTCTTTTGTTCGCTTTTCAAAAAAGACAGCTCTATATCAGGATGTTCATTTATTGATCGATTTACAAAATGTCTATTTTCAATGTTCGTTATTGCTCCTTCGTTAAGTCCGCCTTATTGTTCTTTAAAATTAATGAATACCCACGTACAAAGTCAGTGGCAAGCCCCGGATTACAGCGGAACATATTGTTCGTGATCGCGAGCATGAACGTAATTATTATCAACAGTTGCTGAAGCGTCAGTTGCTGTTATTATCTGTGGCTAATTTCTGACAGCTGTCATGTTTTGATATCCATTGTTATAATGGCAGCTGGTTTCTTCTGGTTCCTTTAATTGATTAGTTATCTAAATATTTAGACATGTTTGATGTTGTTTTTGTAAACTAGTTTTAGTATAACTACTTACTTAATTACATATGCACTGTAAGTAATACCTACTTAAAACTTATAAATCAGCTCAGTTCATTTCTTACTACATATTTTAAGAATTCCATTGGCGTATTTTTAAAGATTGGATATTTTAAAGATAATAAAGATTGGATTTTTTTAATTATAGTCAAGATTCTGCTGCCACAGTTGTAAATCTCCATTTTATACAGGACTATTTATACAATAGACAGGGCAAGGCTGACACTGGACGCATAATTTGAGAACGCAGCATTGGAAATTAGTAAATGCACACAAATTAGTAAATACACTCTTTCTTTTTCTTCTTTCTCACGCTCAGATAGAGTTAAATATTACAAAAAAAAAACTAAAATTCTCACATAAATTCTGAGTATCATAAAAATTTAATGAAATGTTATCAGATTATGTCAAGGATTTAATCGTCAAACAACCAGCAATGAGGAATTGACTGAGGCAATTCCTGCTTACATTTCGGCACTATTTTTACCCGACTGCCGAAGGAGGGTAATGTGTTTATCAGTCTATGTATGTACGTATGTATGTATATATGTATGTATGTATGTTTGTTCCAATATGCCGTTCCAGAGACCAAACGCGTTGGCCGATTTTTATGATTCATACGTCAGTCGATTTGCCTTAATCCTGCGAGTGTCATAGGCTACATTAAAATTGTACGATAGAACAAGTAAAATATCACAATTTAAAAAATTGGGACCCCACAATATGGCGCCCAAAATCCGCCATTTTTCTATTGTCCAATTTTAACGTAGCCTATGACACTCGCAGGGTTAAGACGAATCGATTGACGTATGAATCATCAACATCGGCCAACGCGTTTGGTCTCTGGAACGCCACATAGGAACAAACATACATACATACATACATACATACATACATAGACTGATAAACACATTACCCTCCTTCGGCAGTCGGGTAAAAAACCCCCGACGTATTTATCTTGCGACAAGTAAAATTTCACAATTTAAAAAACCCCCGACGCATTTATCTTGCGAAAACACCCCGATTCAAACAGTAAAATGCCCATAACTTTTGAACGGCTGAACCGATTTTATTCAAACATAGCTAAGAACACTCTCGACAAAATTACCTTTCAAACAAAAAAAACTAAATCGAAATCGGTTCATCCGTTTAGGCGCTATGATGCCACAGACAGACACACAGATACACAGCAACACACGTGAAACTTATAACACCCCTTCTTTTTCCGGCGGGGGTTAAAAACTTATAACACCCCTTCTTTTTCCGGCGGGGGTTAAAAATGGCGGATTTTGGGCGCCATATTGTGGGGGCCCAAATTTTTTTTTCTTCCAAACCCATCGTGTAGGGTATCAAAATAAAGGGTTTTAAGAGGTGATTTCAAAAATATATAATACTTATATGATTAAATGTATCTAATTCGAAAAAACTTAACTAAAAAGGTATAAATAAAAAAAGTTAAATCAAAACATCAAAAAACCCGACTGCTTCAAAAGCGAACTAAAAAGTCGTAAATAAGGAAAAAATCATGCTGTGCAGGAGGAGGATACATCTGGTTTTGGTCAGCCAGCTCGCGCGTATGTATCCTCCGACTGCACAGCATGATTTTTTCCTTATTTACGACTGTTTTAGTTCGCTTTTGAAGCAGTCGGGTTTTTTGATGTTTTGATTTAATTTAATTTTAGTGTCTTAACATGGCCACACCCAAGAACCGTTTCAAATAAATGCGACACAGTTTTAAAACAATTTATTTAAAATTAATTTAAAATTCACAACGCTAATGTGTCTAATAAAATAAAATAAAATTATGTAACCATAACTTAACATAAAAATTTTAAACCTAGATAATGTTTGACCCAAATTAAAGCATTGCATATATGCAACTTATTACATGATCTATGGTTATGCGGGTCTGAAAAGGTCAAAGTGCACAAAACTTCGAGTAGATAATGGGCGATATAAACCAGTTATATACTTTTAAAAGACCTAGAGCACTCTCAAGTTCTCTACGCAAAGACAGTCAACATTTTCGAATAATAAAAACATATCATGTTTTAGATAGTCCAAATGTCTAATTTATAAGTAGGTAATAATACCGAACCAAATAACCCTCACAAAATAATATAGTATCTTAATATATTATTATTATATTGATATATTTGACCATTTGCCTGCAGTACTAAGCCTGCTCATTGCTCAAGAGCCCATTGAGGCGAATGTGGCCCCTCTATAGCAGTAGATACCTATTTTTGTGTAAATTTTTCAGCAATATTTGACCAATTTCCTGCAGTATTAAGCCTGCTCATTGGTCAAGTGCCTATTGAGACGAATGTGGCCCCTCTACAGCAGTAGATACTTATTTATGATGTTCTTTCCCAGGTATAGGAGTAGTGTTAGTAACAGCAGCGGGGCTGGCATGGCGGCTGGGTGCACGTGATGCTCCATGCGCCTTGCTAGGGCTGCGCCGTGCCTCCTGCAGACGTCTCGTGCCTCGACTGCCTCCGAGCTACGCACGACCACACCATCCTTACGCGGCCATGCTCTATCCAGAGTTCCATTACAGGCCGCCTCCCCCCACCTATCAAGCATCAATGCAAGAATATAGACTCAGGTTGGTGACAACACTCCCGAACTTACTATTCAGGCTTGAAACCGTACTATGTCGTGTGAAAGCCATTATTGTTTGAGTAAAAGGGACGGAGCTATACAAAAATAGCACCATCTCTTTTCTTCAATGGAGTCATGTTGGCATTGACTCGTCATAGTAAGGTCTCTGGTCTCAAAACCTGGTCTCCTATATCACAAACTGTAAGGTATGTATCAATATTCTTCCTTTTCATTTTCGTAGTAACGAAGTCTGGTGTCCTAGGAGGCAAAACAGAAGAAACTTTGAAGGCAGTCCAAACTCTGCTTTAAGGCCTGTAAGCTGTCAGGCCTCAATGCAAGAATATAGATTTAGGTTTGTAGACATTTTCTTCCTCTTTTGCCACTAAGAGCTGGTGTACTGAATGGCCAAATAATAAGTGCTTGGGTGAAGGTTCAGGTTTGTAGTGATATTCCCTTGCATTTTCTAACGCTGGCTTTTACCAACTATTGTCCTTATCCTGGATATGATGGATGAATTATATCATTAGTCGTGAACTTGTGAAAAGTAATACAAAAAAAAAATCTCCAATCAGAAGTCAGTAATAAATCAAATGTTCTGTTTTCATATGATTTTTTTCCTAAAATAGATTGATCCTACACGAGTATAAAAATAAGCAAGTAGGCTTTTTTTGTGATAGTCTCACGTTTTACCACTATCACAAAAATTATGTTAAGCGATGATGTGGTCGACAGTGAAGCACACTTTCATAGAAGTAAACTATTCACTCTTGACTTGAAGACCCCTAGGTAGGTTGTAGCTATCAGGGAACAAAGACTCGAATTCCACTCCTGTGTAGTTTGACCTTTTTACAAAATTGTAAGTTCTGTTTTAGAATAACGAATCTATTAAGTTGCCTTCAAAATAAAAAGCTTTCAGTAATAAAAAGCTAAAATAACAAATAACTTAACTACCCACGTACCGCACCTAAAGAGAATGTTGACTATTCTAATTTAATTTCATTTTAGCAATTTTACGACATATTTTTGTGCTATATTTTTGTTAGCGCCAGCAATTTGTCGAATATTGATGGTTGTTGCGGTGGTGTACAATAGATATGTACATATTTTTTTTATTAAAATTCACTAACCAGAGAATAATGATTAGGTGAAATGCTCGTGTAGAGAAGACCCATAACATCCCATAGGTACTCATACTCATCTGCTATTTAAAAAAAAACACCTGCAAAACATTTTATAATGCGCCAACAACACGGGGCCAACAAAACAGTCAGCTATATATCGCTAAAAATATGACGCAATTTTTACAACGTCTTATCTAAACTAACCACTATTTTTTAATGGATAATATTTTTGTGTTCACCAAAAATCTAAAGGTACATCTAAAATACTGATCGTGCACCAAATATTAGTTGATCTACGAATAAATTATGGTCAAAGAATCAGTCCAAGAGCGAGCGAAGCGAGCTCGGGAACTTAGGGCACCCCGACACGATCTCGTTCGTGTTAGGTTACTTTTGACCCTGCAGACAGAAATAGGAGCCCCGCGCAGCGGGGCTACGTCGACATATATGAACATATTTTGGTGCACATTCAGTATATTTGGTGGAACACAGGCAAAATTAGGTAAATGAAATGGGAATAAATTGAAGTACTTTTAAATACCATCCTTTTTTAATTACAGGTTACTTCTGTTAGACAGAAGTGCGCCCGCCGTGTCGCCTCCGCCGACCTACAGATCAAATTCAGCCAGTCTAGTCAGGTACGAGCAAAGTCAATACAATCGCATTCCGAAACCTATCGCCAGATTGTTTCGTCTCCAAGTGCCTTTCCTTGGCAAAACGAAAATATCTCGATCTGTTATCAAATACGAACGTCCGATGTCGACGGTAAAACACATTGTTTTACGTTTGTTTTAAAATGGTGGAGGAAATAGAAACGAAGGTTTGAAACTGAGAATAGTTTTATGTGTGAGAGATTAATTTACTTTCGCAAAACTAGAGTTGGAATCCAAAAGTTACTGCTTATGCAGGAATTCAATCATATTGAGTGGAACTTAAACAATACAAAACAAAAATCAAATAAACAAAACTGTATGCTTTATTGGCTTTGTTACGATTTTAACCTACTTTTTCCATGTTCCCAGCAGAGGATCAACGGGCGCAGCGTGGTGCGGGTCTGAGTACAGCGGGCCGCCATCGTACCGCGCCCCCCGCGCAGACCCGCCCGTCGCCGTCACCGACAACCTACCCACCATCACGCCCATAGACCTCAAGTACGGCGACAACACCATCGAAGCTTTACCCAAACCCGAACAGGAGAAAGACCCAGATGAACACCTCGTCACCATAGTACACACAGACTCACAACCCGTCATCGTGACCGTGTCCGGCTCCACGGCACTAAACGACACACACACACAACCTCCTTCAGAAATCGACATACTAGCACACTTATAACGTATCAAACATTAGCACAATGCACGAACTTTACGTTCTAGCAGGAATAAACTAGACAATCCCGATCGGTATGCGGCTACACGGACATTCTTGATTGGGAGTTTGTATGCAAGCGCTCCGGAGCCTTGTGATTGTACGAGTAGCAACGATTGAAGTGATTGGAACGATGTACTAGTGTACAGAAAAGTAAGCGAAAAGTGATTTAATATAGAAGTGAAACTGTTAATTATTATAACAATAATTAGCAAATGAACTTTAGCGATATATTCGAGGGACTTGATAATTTTGTTTTGAATGGCAGTGAAATGACTTGCATTTGGAATTACATTCACGTCTAGCTAACCTAGATAATGAATAGTAGACGATTTCATCTTTAAAACTATTTTCTCGAGATACTTTTTATTGCACTGCATTAAAGATAAAGTTATAATTGCTCATTCAAAACAAAATTGTCTTTTATGTTTGTGTATAACTCTGTTTTAAAATGTAATGGTTTGAAGTACCTTATTTTATTATAATAAGTATTGTGTAAATATTTAAAAGCACTGACGTATTTTTCGTTTGAATAGTGTTGTTATATTTAACAAAATATGTGCCGTGTATATACAATTGATACAAATTATATTAGGTTTAAATATGAATAAATAAGTAGTTGACGCAACGATCGATTTATTATTGAAACCAAATCCTTCACTGATATGTACAACTAAGGAACTTGTTATTCATGTAGTGCCAATGGTTGTTTGTTAGTATTTTTTTGTAAATAAAACACAACTTCATATTATAATCCTTTTCTATTACATTTTGCTTGAATACTAACATTTTTTAAAGTTGAGACAGAAGATTGATATTTTCCAGCTTTGGTCTATTAGCATGTTTTTAAATTCTAGGTGCTCGATCGTCAAAACCTACTTATTGTCGTCACATCCTCTATATGGCTTTCTATTAACAATAACTGTTAAGAACAATAAACCAGTTCTATTGTTTTAAACCTGCATCAAAACTATACAATGTAGGTGTCCTATAAACTCATTTCTGTTGTAATTATTCTTAAAAGTTTATCATTTTTTTGCTTAGTTTAATATTGTATTATTTTGTGAGCGCAATATTATAAATTATTTGGTACTTATACAACTACTAAAAAAGGTTTAGAAAACCGAGTAAAATGTATGATATGACAAAGAAAATTACACATTGACTTAAGTTTTCAACTTGAAGCAGATTGAAAAACTATAAATTAAAAAGGAAAACATGAAGTTCTGAAATTTTTTTATGATCAACAAATAAGTGTTCCACTAACTGTGCAAAAGTGTCACACATAAAATGAGAAAATAAGGCACACTTTTAATATTCTAAGTTATTGTCAGAAATGTTTTTGAACTAAACCATAAAGTAGCAGTGATGACAAAGTACAGTGTAAAATACTATTAGGCTAAGATATTGTAACGATAATGTATTAAACATATTGTAAATAACGTTATTTGTATTATAAGAAATAAAGATCTTTAGTGAAACCAAACTGTATTTTTTTATTATAAAAAAAGATCTAAAAATGAACATAGATGGCTGATCTGCAAGCAACAAGATATGGTGTTCGGGATAAGTAAATAAAACATTGTTCTTTTGATACCCAACTGACGTAGATGGACTTACACTATAGGTACACACACACAAAGAACCAATCTCCGAATCAATCAATCATCACTGACGAATTATTTCGATTTATAGCTGATTTTTTTTTTGAGAGTATAGCATTTATCGCTTGATCTGAGAAAGGCGGGCTTGCTAAACTAACAAAAACCTCAGGAACGTAGATTATCAGTACATGAGCTCGGACCAAGAACTACTCAAATTAAGAGTGAATACATCACAACATGGGATCATATCGGCCTGGAATCACCCACTGATGGTTATAGGCCTGCTATCGTTTCTGTCATTTTTTAAGGTGATGTGGTGAATTCTTAGCTCACTAAAACCATTTCGGTGATCACCATCAGCACTTAGAAGCCCCGTGACCTCTTAAAATACCATCCCATAACCCCCTCTGTGCAATGTTAGGGCACATTCTTAGGGAGACAGTGAAGAAATCTCCCGTGACCCTTGCTGTGCACGATAGCACGTGATCGTTGTGCCACCGTCTTTCCTGGGGCCACTTGGTGGGCGAAAAAGTCTCTACTCTAAGCACCCGAGACCCCAAAGCCCTCGTCTTAAATTAAGAGGCCTACCGCTTAAAATAAAAGACCCGACCCTGGTCAAAATACAAGTCCACTTTAAATACTTTACCACTAAGAAATTTACGAAAGAGCAGTTCATTCACAGTTCAGATCACATGACAAACGGTTGTTAGTTTGTCTTAAATAATGCACGTTATGGTAATATCTATTTATTTGGCGACAGTGTGCGAATATATATGGTAATTGTCTAGATCTCACATTTGCATAATCGGATTTTATGGATTTCACGACGACAACGACAACAGTTTGGTGTTTGTGGAATAGAACACACTTTCACTTGGTGTTACGATTCAGTTTATAGAATCGAGTCACCACAATATTGAGCAAACGGAAGATTTATACAGAAATAAATTTATAAATTTTCGGAATCATACTATCAATATAGATTAAGGGGATTTTAAAACCAAACTGTTACACAAAATAATGCACGAGTTTATATGAGAAATCAATATGATTTGGTCAGAAATTATTGTAGATCAAGTAGATGTAGGTACAGGATTGAATTTGTCCGAATACACAATGAAGATAATAATGAAAAGGGGACTGTGAAGAACAGTAACTTGAATACCCGAAATGCAGTAGGAAATGGCACAATTTCATTACTAATGAAACTACTCGAACAATTTGTACGAATTTCGTCTCGTTCCGAATGTAAATCGAAGCCCGGCCAACGGATTCCTGAACAATAGTACTCTGTAATTATATTGTAAAGCAATTTTGTCGCGACACCCCACGACGACGCTGCGAAAATGAAAATCGGACCAGTATTAATACCGCCCGGTGTAATGCCCGCCTGTAATAAAGCAAAAAATTATGAACGAATTAAATTTTTAATATAATCCGGTACGCGATGATACATATTATGGAATTTAATATTGCTCGTAGTCGAATAATGCGACGGAACGTTTAATTTTCGTTAACGCTGAAAATGAGATGCAGTAAAGCTTTTGCGAGTTTAATTATTTTTACCCGACTGCCGAAGGAGGGTAATGTGTTTATCAGTCTATGTATGTATGTATGTATATATGTATGTATGTATGTTTGTTCCTATGTGGCGTTCCAGAGACCAAACGCGTTGGCCGATTTTGATGATTCATACGTCAATCGATTCGTCTTAACCCTGCGAGTGTCATAGGCTACGTTAAAATTGGACAATAGAAAAATGGCGGATTTTGGGCGCCATATTGTGGGGTCCCAAATTCTTTTTTTCTTCCAAACCCAGTGTGTAGGGTATCAAAATAAAGGGTTTTAAGAGGAGATTTCAAAAATATATAACACTTATATGTTTAAATGTATCTAATTCGAAAAAAACTTAACTAAAAACTTATAAATAAAAAAAGTTAAATCAAAAAATCAAAAATCCCGACTGCTTCAAAAGCGAACTAAAAAGACGTAAACAAGGAAAAAATCATGCTGTGCAGGCGGAGGATACACCAGATTTTGATCAGCCAGCCCGCGAATATGTATCCTCCGACTGCACAGCATGATTTTTTCCTTGTTTACGTCTTTTTAGTTCGCTTTTGAAGCAGTCGGGATTTTTTTACATTGTTTTAAGTAAAGTTGTGATAAAATTGTACCTTTAGCAAATACTTATGTAGATTGGAATATCTATATTTGCGTCTCCTGTTGACCAATGAGATCTGCGTGCTACTACTAAAGACAACTTCAGAGGTATCAAACAATATCTCTTAGTGAAATGTTCATTTGTAATTTTAAACTAAGCAGACTATTACATTGTTACCCAGTATTATAATTTGTTCCCACATCATGATTCCAATATGTGGTTAAAATATAATATCTAGTGCTACCACCACGCTTATTGGATTAGACAGTGTTAATCCTGTTAGCACGTTTATTTATTGTTCAGATTATATTGGTAGTTTTAACGAACGAATTTATTATTTGAATAAAACCATGTGGTGATATTACAATGATTTTACGACCTTAGTTCCTTTGTTGATGAAACAATCTTCATTTGAGTACCTAACATGAAATAAAGGGTGTTTCCGTTTTCATCCCAAGTTTTCATCCCACGAATATTTTATTCCGTTTTCTACCCAAATCTTAGTCCGTGTTCTACCCACAATCATAATAATAGTTGTTTTTTCCGTATTCTACCTAAAATATATTCCGGTTTCTACCCACTGCAGTTTATAATTGTTTTGTACAGACAGAAAAATAATCTTACAAAGTCGACGTAGCCCCGCTGCGCGGGGCTCCTATTTCTGTCTGCAGGGTCAAAAGTAACCTAACACGAACGAGATGACGGGAGCTGCGTTCGCTCGCTTTGCTCGCTCACTTCAGCTCCCGTCATCTCGTTCGAACCTAACCTGTCCGTGTCGGGGTGCCCTAAGTTCCCGAGCTCGCTTCGCTCGCTCTTGGACTGATTCTTTGACCATATAACATAACGCAGCCGATTACCTCGGAAAGCAAAGTACAAAATAAACCTTTAAATTACTACAGAAAAGTTATTTTTGTCATTTCACTGAACCAATTTTGAGATTTGTTCAAATCACTAGATTTCTTTATTGGGATTTGTCAAATCACCAGATTTTTTAAAATGTAGAATTGATAATAGTACGAATCTGTGATTTTCTAGATATCAATATTCTAAAGACTTAGTTGTGTTAATTATGAATAAAGATTTTTCTAACAAAGTTTGTTTGTCTGCTAACGTTACTTACATAAGTTACTAAACAGTTATGTACTATGCCGTGGGTTGAAAACGGAGTCCATTTTTGTTGCGGGTTGAAAGCGGAATAATTATTATTATTTTTAACTCCTGGGATGAAAACGTGGGATGAAAACGGAAACACCCGAAATAAAATTAACTTAAATTTAATTATTGTTTTTTTTTTTTTAATTTTAAAGACATATTATTATGAACAATGGATTAGGTAGGTCCCCTTTTCCATGTGGTGATGGAAACTGTGATTTAGTGTATTATGCGATTAGGGTGCTGGTATATGACTTGTATATACGTACATCTGTCCCTTACACACACTCAAAATAACATTACTCTAAGAGCTTATGGTCACCCCTTGGTCCCTTAGTGAGCTATCCTCATATTTTCCAAACCAGGATGTAATTGGTAAAAAAGGGATTTATTTCTTACTAGCCAGCTATAAAAACTAGCCTTGTGTAATCTGGATTTTCAATCTAGACTTGTATTTGAACTTCAATTCTTAATTAGGTATAGTTGAACAAGAGTTCTAGACATCGCTGTCATCGGTGAAAGAAAACAATGTAAGGAAACCTAGAATTATAGTTTAATAGTTTCTGCCAGCGGCTTTGTCCACGTGAAAGTCAAAAATTATCCCAAGGAAACTTATTCCTGGGATAAAAGGTATCCTTTGAGCTATTCCTGACTATAATCTATCTCTATGCCAAATTTCATCCAGATCGGTCCAGCCGTTTGAGCGTGCAGAAGTAACAAACACACCCACAAACTTTTGTCTTTATCTATACCAATATTATAAAAAGGAAAGATTTTTTTGTTTGTTTGTACCAAATAGGCTCCTAAACTACTGGACCGATTTCAAAATTCTTTCACCGTTGGGAAGCTACACTATACCCTGGTGGCATAGGCTACTTTTTATCCCTGTTTTCCCACGGGAACGGAAACTACGCGGGTGAAACCAAGGCATCCGCTAGTAATATTATAATTTATCTCTATGCCAAATTTCATTCAGATCCGTCCAGCCGTTTGAGCGTGAAGGAGTAACAAACACACTCACAAACTTTCGTCTTTATTATATTAGTGTGATGAGATTCACCTAAGTCTTGCCAACCCGCTTTAAGCATATGCTCTTGCTATATTTGCATGAAAAAAGGCATTTGTCCTTTAGTGAAACAGCTACAGACTGGCGTTATTACTGCCAATAATCTTTGAGGCAGTACAGCAAAATACATCTCAAAAGTAGGGAAAGTAGATATAAATGTGGAGCGATTATTTACGAAGCAAACTCTCTGCCAAACCGCAAAACGATATGTATCAAGACATGCGGGCAAAGATCCGATTACCAGATACTTGGTGATCGATTGGCATTCTTTGCTGCGACACCAAGCAATAAATTCAGATTTTGGTCAGTTACTCGATGGTTAGCGGGGACGGGAACTGAAATAGGTAGATACAGGACTAGCGGAATTGGGTTCCTAATGTTGATTTATAAGTACACAGTTTTACAATGACTGGCTGAAAATTTGTACTGAGCTTGGATTCCAAACATAGCTAGGTATGTAAGTAAGTACACATTGAATAAGTAGGTATCAATGATTGTTAGTAATGTTGCAATACTAGCTCCTAAAAGTGTTTTAACATCCCAAAGGAATACAAACTATCCTATGTCCTTACCAGAGTCTCAAACTATCTCCATGCCAAATTGCATCTAAATCGGTTAAGTAGATCCAAAGATTACCCCCTACAACCTCACAAACTACCTCTTAATAATACTACTAGCACACCCCCGCGGCTTCGCTCCCGTCAAAATTATAGCTTATGTTACTCGGGAATAATGTAGCTTTCCATAGGTGAAAGAATTTTTAAAATCGGTCCAGTAGTTTCGGAGCCTAGAAAAATAAATGGAGGGAAAAATTGCCTGGCTTTTGGATTGAACCAGCAGGTAATGCTTCAACAAGACACTTGGTCTAAAATAGATATTCTTAGTATTGAATTATTTGAAGCGAGAAACGCTAGAAGAAACTTCAGGTACCAGACAAGACAGTATTAACCCAGAAATAGACTACGAAGAAAACAAGATCAAAATTCTATTACAACCTACAAAATCACTTAGACTGAACAAATTCCAAGCATATTGAGGATCTAAATCCTACCTAATAACAAAATATGCTCAGAGCGCTATTCCGGAGCATTTGTAGTAAAATTTCAAATATTACTTGTGAATGCAACTCGCTCCCACGAGTGTACCTGTGCGGCATCCATGTAGAACTTATGCATATGCAATACAATCCCTAGTCACATCTAGCGCAACAAACTTTAATGGTTTTTGAATAGTTCACTTTTCTTTTATGTTGGGAAACTTTGTTTACGTGACGTACTATGTTATGAGTTAGTTGCTATCTACAGTGGTGAACGTAAGCTTTAGAAATAAGAAAATGGTGCGAAGCCGGTAATTTGAAAAAATATGTGTAAATTTTGAGAAAATTATGGGCTTTCGAAACTGTCTGTTCTTTTTTATTGGGACAATCCTACCGCACTATTCCCAAACAACTGCAACTCCTGAAAGCCAGAATCAACAGTGGCGACCACCAGAAAAGCGCCGAGGCAATGAAGCTCGACGAAGTCCCGCAGAATGAATTTAACTGTCTTGGATCCCGCAACGAAATTAATCAGAAAAGAATAACGGAGGAGTAGGAAAAAATTAAATTTCCACTTCCCTCCATATCAAGCAGGAGACAGAACAAACAAGGCCAATAGGCATAAAAGGTCATATACAACTGGGATAAGCCCAGTTGCCTAGCACCACGGATAAAAAAACTGTCTGTTCTAAAGAAAATTTAATTACCCAACTGCGGTGGAGCTCAAAAAATATATATATTTTGAGGGTTCCGTACCCAATGGGGTAAAAACGGGACCCAATTACTAAGACTCAGCGATCCGTCTGTCTGCCCGTCGTCCGTCAGTCACCATCAGGCTGTATCTCATGAACCGTGATAGCTAGACAGTTGAAATTTTCACAGATGATGTATTTCTGTTGCCGATATAACAACAAATACTAAAAACAGAATAAAATAAATATTTAAGTAGGGCTCCCATACAACAAACGTGATTTTTATTGCCGTTTTATGCGATAATGGTACGGAACCCTTCGTGCACGACCCCGACTCGCACTTGGCCGGTTTATTATTTCTTGCTAGCTTATTCCTTTATCGCAGTAAACGATATTTTTGTCAGTATAAAACGCCTTGCCGATAGTGTAGCTTTCTGTTAGCGAAAGAATAATAAAATTTTAATCATATGAGCAGATATACTTTCAGAGATTACTCTTTACAAACAATGTTGCCTCTTTACAATATTAGTTAACACAGACAACTACACAAGAGCTCGTGCCGTGGTCAAAGAATTTGCCATTCTCAGGATTCGTAACGAGTTGGACTGCCGAGTAGTGCCCGGCTGCACTGAAAACACTGATAACGGAATTGGGCAATAGAAGTCGAGCGGAATATGGAAATACAAAAGTTAGACAACTGAGCATACCTACAACCATACATACCTAACTTTATTTTCAGAGGTTTAGATTTCCGTGTGTCACTTAACGACTTCGTAATGACGTAATTGCTGGACAGTGTAGTATACACTTTTGCTTCTCGAAACTGTCAATAGCCTGAAAAATGAAGTACATATACGTTTTCAGGAATGAGGTAAAATACTCTTAATTTGCGTAAAATGCCCAAAAATTTCTACAACACTTCGATGTTGCTTCTTTGCTAGAAAATGTAAGTAATGAAGATCTTTTTCACCCTTGATGAAAGAATAATGTAATCAACCTGAACCTCTCTATTTAAGTGTTATAAATGACGTACTTTCAAGACTGGTACCAGAGTGTATTTTCTTCATAAATATAAAATATGTAAAACTTATTCCTAAAGAGGTTAGCAAAATTTAAGAGATGAAACATTTTCATTTAATTACTATACTTACTTATTCGTAGTTCTAAGTAGAGTTCTTAGGGAAGATTTTTTTTCTTTTTGTAAATACCGGATAATCTCACTGTCTAGCCTTTTCCCCCTTATGGATGTTTCCTGGGTGGAAAATGATAATTCTATTTAGTCCTTTAGTGAGATTATCAAATAAGATTGGACACGTATTTTGTTTGCTTTGCCAAATCAATAAATTTGACAAAGTTAAAGCGCATCAAAGTTTAGGAATGGGGGCTTATGACGTCACTAAGGCAGTAAAGTGTACTAACGGCATGACGTCACACGATATTTCAACGCATTATATCGCCGTCACTTTATGTTTACGTGTCAAAAAAAAATACGTGTCCAAATTTTTTTACTAATTTACCTGACGGACAAAAACTAATATTCAGTAAACTACCCTATTTACCCCATGGAGCGACTGCCTCTCTGACCTCAACAACCCAATATCTGGGTAACACAATATCCCTTGGCAAGTCTGGTATCAATTTCCTGGTGTCTGACTTCCCTTAACTACTGTAAAAGATATCAAATAACAGTCAGGACTAACGGGTTAACGTGCTTTCCTCCTGTCCGTCCTAAACACTTAAAGAGTTCAGCAGCCTAATTGCGTAAGTGAGTTCGGCAGGGAAAGAAGATCTTCTTCTTTCTTTTTCGTGTGAGGGTGTGGCTACCTCTGGTGTCAGCGTTAATTAAGCCGCCTCTAGGAACCGCACAGGCTGACTTGGCTATTTCAGACTTACATTAACTTTAAAAGTACAGGTTTCCTCACGATGTTATCCTTCACCGTTGCCTGTGATGTCCAAGATAAACTTAGAAAGTACATATGAATGAAAAAATGTCACATTTGTACTTGCCCGATTTTTAACCCACGACCTCAAGCACGAGAGGCGAGGTCTTAGCCACTGGGCCAACATCATTACTTCTGAAGTGGCATAATCACTGGCGGACTGATGGCTGGATCTAAGCAGCTTACCTAATTCATTGTTGGCACCTGAAACCGGAAATTCCTGGCTTTGTCGCAAAAGTTCTCATGCATTTGCCTCTGTGTGACACGAATCGTCTTAGGCATAAAATAAAGGTTTGCGTACTCAGTTCACTCACAAGTGCCAAGAGCCTTTGTACTAAGGCGTACAAATAAATATAAGGGCAAGAAAGAATAGGAAAATTGTTTGGTATTGCCAAAAATTATTAGACGTTTTAGTGAGTTTCTTGTGCATTCTTCTCCATAACAAGCTACTTTTCCGAATGCGCGGTAGAATCAACTTTTATTACTTGTAAACATTAATCTCAATTTTTGTTTGACTTTCAAAAGTGCCGCTAATTGGCCTAGTTGACTTTGACTTAGTTTTAATTGATTTCGAAAGAGTCAAATAATATTTGTCAAAAATTAAAAGTTTTGGAAGAAACTAAAGGTTTGATAATCAGTATTCTTATTATGTCTAGACCAAGTTTACACAACATTATTCTTAAACATCAATAGCCGACATTCACAAGCAAGGTTTTATTCTCCCAGACATATTACTTAGGTGTCTAAAGCCCACTCATATTTGAAAAGCGGCGATTAAGCGCCGAGCGAATAAATCGCTATTCAATAGAGTCGATAAGAGATGCCGATGTCGGGAAATGATTTATTGACTTGTCGGCTCCTCTCCGGGCGGCGCACTAATGGTGGCTGAATAAGCGCTCGCCAGTGCCTCACTTGTTTCTTTTTTTCGTAGACGATGATAAATAAAAGAAAATTATGCAATCACGATTGGAGGGAAGGCAGGAGATTGGGTGTATTGTCAGGAAATGCGATAAGTACGTCTTTGTTCAGTTTTAGGTCGGTTGACCCGTATGACCTGTTATAAGAATTTCAAATCCAACCTGCCCTATACAGGGTGTAATGGATATTTAGTCATTGACACTTCCCAAAATTGTTTTCACAAAAAAATAAACTGCGTTCAAAAGCAAATCATTTAAAATTGCAAAATAACTTTCGTTTCGGAAGTCGGTCTCTTTGGTACATCTTGTTTTTATCGTTTTTCGACACCGACTTCCGAAACGAAAATTATTTCCACTTCTTAGTGTTTAGTTTTTGAAGTCGGTTTTTGTTTTTGTGAAATAGCTTTTATTTCTTTCTTTTTAGTTTTAGTACACCAACACTAAAAGTGAGCTGGTTCTATAATTATTAAGGTACATAAGGCCAGCAAGCAAGGATTGAAAAAATACCCATAATAGTTCAATTCACCCTTTGTGCTGTGATTCGTGGAGATCGGTTGTAACTTGAAAACTGTAGAACCGATTTTGATGAAACTTGCACTAATCATTAAGTTGAGATATACCTAATCCAATAAAAGAATAATGATCACGATCCGATAACTAGAAGCATGTGTTTCAAATTTACTCTGTGCATCTTTATTTTACTCTATGCATAGAGTAAAATAAAGATGCATAGAGTAAATTGAATAAATCCGGTTCAGCCGTTCAAAAGTTATGGGCGTTTTACTGTTTGAATCGGGGTGTTTAAGCAAGATAAATATGTCAGGAGTTTTTTTTTAAATTTTGAAATTTTACTAGTCTATTTATGTCATGTAAAATAAAGTCTTACTTTGCAAAGTTACAGAGCAAGTTAAGTCAATACCTACTAGGTTGATTATTATGATTTATTCAAGTAAGCAGACAACTTAAGTCCCTAAACACATATTAAATTCAAAAAGTCTATCTTTCTACAAACCTAATTACCATCAAAGCTGAAACTTTTAGCAGGAGCTGAAAACTTTAATAGGTGCCTAGTCTTTTCTAAAATTAAATTGTCTAAAATAGAAAATATAAATCGGAGTATTTCAAAGGTATCCATTTCTATTATGAGAAACTAGAACTTCATATCAAAGGCGAGTTCCGGAACTTTTCCCATTTGCATAAGTGACTTAACCTTCATTCATTTTATATTCAAACCTGGCAGATTTGCCTGGGAATGTTCAACCCACTCAGAAAATATTGTCTGGCCCAACTCTAAGCAAACTCAGCGATTTTCTCATCACTAGATTCGAGGCCTTTTTTTTTTTTTTTTTTGGGTGGGAAATCATCCAATGACTTCTCCCGCCCTGGGTGAAGCGGGAGGGCGTGTCAGACTTTTACTGACTAAAACCCACCCGTGTTCCTTCAGTTGCTTGCGCCAGGGCCGCGGTAACTCTATTTCAAATTTATCCGCGACCCAGACAGGCATCGGTCCTATCAGGCCCCGTCACTTTTGCTGACATCTCTTTGAGGCGCGCGTGGAACACTACGCGCCGTAAACTCGGGCTTGGTCCTTATCGGACGGTAAGCTACCCATAACTTGCCGTCCGCAAGCCCGTGCCTACGGTGGCCGGGAATCGGCTTGCGACTCCCTACGCCCGGGGCGTCTCCTGCGGTGGCTAGGGGCGTGAGGGCGTCTCCTTTGCGTCTCCCTCACGCGTTCCGCCTCCTCCTTTGCGAGCATTACTGCTTCGCAGAAGGAGGAGACAGCTTCCCATACCCTCTCGCTCCGTACCATGGCCTGGACCAGGGCCGGACGCGAGAGGTCGCCACCGCCAATCGCCTCCACGAGGACACGGCGGTGCTCCGCCCAAGCGGGGCAGATCTCCACCGTATGCTCCACCGTGTCCTCTGGGTGGTCCACACAATGGTGACACCCGGGCGTTTCCTCCCGCCTAATCCTGAACAGGAACCTCCCAAAACAGCCGTGTCCGGTGAGGACCTGTGTCAGACGGAAGGTGAGGACGCCGTGACGCCTCTCTAGCCACTCCTCAAAGAGGGGCCTTACCGCCGCAATTGTGGCGTGCCCAGCGCTGGGTTGCGACAATCGCTCACTCCATGTCACCATGAGATCCTGCCGGAGCTCTGTCCGCCGAGCCGCGATTTGTCGCGGTAACGGAGTTTCGCCCCGGCATTTGACCTCCTCGCGCCACTCCCATATTTGCGCGAGGACTTTTGCTTCCAGATCCCATGGCGGCAATCCGGCAAGGAGGCTCGCCGCCTCACCGGAGACCGTGCGGTATCCCCGGATCAGCCGGATGGCCATGGTCCTTTGGGACGCGCTCAACCGGCGGGCTGGTCGCCGCCTCAGGGAACGCGCCCATACCGGTGCCCCGTAAAGGGCCATGGACCGCACGACCCCCGCGTAGAGCCTCCGGCAGGAGGCGTTTGGACCCCCTAGATTGGGCAGCAGCCGCTTGAGGGCAGCCCCCGCCCGCTCCAGTCTGGGAGCCAAACGTCGGAAATGCTCAACGAAATTCCACCGGCTGTCGAGGACGAGTCCCAGGTACTTCATCGTCGACCCGACGCCGATGTGAACCCCTCCTACCGTTATTTGGGATCCCGGCGGTGGCGCGTTCCGAGGACCGTGAAAACACATGGCCTCGGACTTGTGCAGGGCCACCTCGAGTCCCAATTGCCGGATCCTCTCGACGATTATCGCAACCCCGCGTGTCGCTATTTCAGCCGCCGCCTGGTGCGATCTCCCTTGCGCCAGGACCAGCGTGTCGTCAGCGTAGCATACCACGCTGACACCAATAGGGAGATCGGCGCGCAGCACCCAGTCGTACCCGATGTCCCACAGATGCGGCCCCATAACCGATCCCTGTGGGACACCGCACGACATCTCTCGCCGGTTCCACTCTCCCTGGTGACCGGGGTAGATGACGGCCCTGTCCGTCAGATAGGCCTCGACCACGCGACAGAGGTAGGGCGGCATCCGATGGTATTGGAGTGCCTCCCTGATGCAGCTCCATGGCATGGTGTTGAAGGCATTGGCGATGTCTAAAGACACCGCCAAGACGACTTTACCACGGGCCACTGCATCCCCCGTCGTAAGGGCTCGCACGCGCATGATGGCGTCCACCGTAGAGCGACCCCTGCGGAAACCAAACTGGCTCTCGGCCAGATCCGGACCCACCCGCACCAACTGCCCGACGAGGCGGTCTGCAATAACTCTTTCAAAGAGCTTGCCCACCTCATCGAGCAGCACGATGGGCCGGTAAGCGGACGGAGAGTCCGCAGGGCGCCCCGGTTTCTTGATGAGGACCAGTTTCCCCGTCTTCCAACGAAGTGGGTACTGGCCCCTCTCCAAGCATGCGCTAAAGAGCCCCCTTAGTCGAGGCCCGAGAGCCTCCAAGGCCAGGACCCAGGCTTTTCCAGGTAATCCATCGGGTCCTGGGGCGGTATTTTTGGCATTCAGCCTGCGTACCGCCACTCTCAGCTCTACCTCGGTCACCTCCAAAGCTTCGTCGTCATCGGCGGTGTGGTCCGCAACGGGCACCGCAGGAGGCGGAGCCATGGACGGGGGAATATGTTCCCTTCGCGAAGGGAACAGAGTGCTCACCACGTCCTCTACAAGCTGCGGCCGGAGACTCTGCGTCAGCGGGGGAGCCCATGGGCGGAGTTTATCTCGCACCATTTTATAGGGGCGTCCCCACGGATCCCGGTTCAGAGTCCCCAGCGACTCTTCACGGGCCAGTTCCTTGGCCCGCTTGATCTCCGCTCGGAGGGTGATCCTCGCAGCTCTGTACCTCTCGTATAGCTCCGCCTCAATGGCTTCCGTATCCGGGGGACGGATACGGAGCCTGCGGTGCCTGGTGTACCGGCGTCGCGCAGCAACGCACGCCTGGCGCAGAGTCGTAAGTGCCGGCGACCACCAGTACACCTGGCGCCGGGCGTGTCCAGGCCGGACCCGGGGCATTGCCACGTCACATATCTCGGACATGGCCTCCTGGATCCACTCCGCCTCGTCGTTGATGTCGGCAGGCCTGTCTGGTGATGGCACCCAGGCCTGCACGATCGAGGCTTCCAGGAGTAGCTCCCGGTCCAGCTGCTTCAGCGCCCACCGCGGACCACTCGGGGTCTGTCGGACCGGCACGCTTGAGGTCTGGGCGGAGACGTCGAACCGGATATACCGGTGGTCGGAATAGGTCTCCACCTCCTCCATGACGCGCCAGTCGACTACACGTGGTGACAGAGCGGCGCTGGCGAACGAAATGTCCACCACCGATTCGCCCTGCATCCGCACACACGTGGGGACAGAACCCCGGTTTAGGACGACCAGGCCTGTCTCCAGAGCCCAGTCCTCCACCATCCTGCCCCGTGCGTCCGTATACCGGGAACCCCAAGCCACATTCTTGGCATTGAAGTCCCCGACGACGAGCACAGAGAGGGAGCGGTACCCGACGACGACGGTTCTCAATTCTGCAAGGGAGTTGTGGAACTCGGCGAGAGTTCGGTTCGGAGAGAAGTATACCCCCACCACGGCAATCTCCCCGAACCTTGCTGCCACGCAACCCTGTCCCCTCTTGACACCCTCGAAGGACGGGGTACCGGCGGCGGCTGACGAAATTAGGGTCACTGAGCCGCTCAAGTCCCCTACCCAGTCATCCCTGGGCGGGACGAAGTACGGCTCAGCGACCACGGCGATGTTAATCGACCACTGCGCTATGCTCTGGAATAGCAGATCCTGAGCAGCTGCGCAGTGGTTGATATTCGCCTGAAGGAGGCGTAATGGGGCCATTATTGGCAATCCATTTCCGCCTCCTCCCGAGCCCCCTGTGAGGGTTCTGCCGCGGTGGTTTCGGCGGCGACGACGGCTGTAGGGGCGGCAACGGCGGCCGCAGTGGTGGCGGCTGCGGCTTTGGCAGTGACAGCGACAGTGGAGGGCTTGCCTCTAACTCTGGCCTTGGCGGGTGGAGCGCAGGTTTTGCTCCCAGCCCGGTGATCGGCCGGCTTGCCAGCTGCCGCACATACGAAGCAGTGCGGCGTGGCATTGCATGAGCCGGCCTTATGACCAGGCTGCCCACAGCGGAAGCAGTGGTTGCTCCGGTCCACCTCCGAGGTGCATTGAGCTCCCACGTGGTTGCCCACGTGGCAGCGGAAGCACCTCAGAGGTCTGGGTTCCAGTAGCTTCACCTGCGCGGAAACCCACCCCACCAAGAGCCTACGACCCTCCCCGGCTATTTTCTGGGCCGCCGAGACGGGGCAGCTCACCGTAACGGCCCGCATCCCCGTGACGTCAGGACGTATGGTGCCCGCCCTCACCTGTTCGGCAGAGCACCCCCCATTCTTAGCCACGGCGGCCACCACCTCTCCCTCCGTCACAGAATCGTCCAGGCCCAGAATGCGCATGTCAGCGCACTTAATGGGCCTGGACACTCGAGCCTCGTCTGCATTTAAGGAAGCTCTGAGCCTTTCGGCCAGAGCATCGGCGGTCGAGCCACTGGCCGCACCGGGAACTTCCAGCATCCGGGCCCCAGTCGCGGTGACCCTCACCCGGATGCCCTCGGTGACGCCAAGCTCCTCCAGGTTCACCGCCGCCCTCGCTTTGGCGAGAACGTCGCGGTAGGACACGCCCTTCTTTTCCGCTGCCGGCTGTAGTGTAATCACCACAGCTGCGGATTTCGGGGCGTGGAGCCTAGCCGCGACGCTTTGCTTCTTTCACCGCTGCCGCCTCGCCTTCCTTTTGGCCGCCCTTGCTGCCTTGCTCGCCTTCCTCTTCTCCCCAGCCACTTGCCATTCGGCGTTGGCCGCAGGTGATTCAGGAGGCGCCAAAGATTGGGGCGGCCGTCCCGTCACCTGGGCTGGGGCTCTCGCTGCCTGTGCAGCCGCTCCGCCCGTTTTGGGTGCCGATTTTACCAATTTCGCCGGGGCCGACCTCGCGGGTTCCGCCCCACGATTGGCCTGTCCCAACGAAACCGGTTTGGCCACGGTGGCAGCAAATGAGGCCGCCTTCTGCTGTCCCAAAGCCACCTGGCTCGCTGCTAGCGGGGGGCGAAGGACGATGGCCTCCAGAACAGAGAAACGACTCTGGAAGGCAGCCAGCTCCTGCCGCACCAGATTCAGAACCCGGTCCTCTGCAGGCAGAGGCTGGCCTTGTCCCTGCGGCTTCTCCCGGGGGCCATTTCCTTGGAGCCTGGCCAGGTCCGCTCGGAGCTTCTCGTTCTCCTTTTGGAGAAGCTCCATATCAGCTTTCAAGCGGATGACCTCCACCCGCATCTCGGACATTGCAACCGATGAAGGCCCGACGTGATTAGCCTCCAATTTGGCTGCCGCCATAATGGAGGCCGTGGCCGCCGATATGGCCTTGTCTTTAGAGGACTTATTCCTCTTCAAGGCCACATCTCGGATTGCGGCTCCCACGACCTCTGCGAACCTGGCCGCTCGCTCCGAATCCAGATCCTGCTCCGAATCTAGCTCACCACCGGAAGACCCCGAAAGGACAGCCATGCGGCTGATCGATCCAGGGTGGTGCCCCTCCGCGGCAAGCCTCGCGGTTCGCTGGGCAATCTTCTGGGCGGTAAGCCTCCTCCCTACTCGTCTGTCTCGGCCCCCACCCCGCATACTGGTAGGGATCTTCCGGGCCGAGGCCAGCTCGTCATCAGAGAACGACCCTAGGCCATCCCCCGGTTTGGGGCGCTTCCTAAAGAATCTTCGGTTCTTCGCAGCAGCCCCCTCTACTTCGCGCTCCAAGCTCCGTGAGCCCTTTGCGCCAGATGCAGCGTCGGACTCCGACCCTGCATCACTCCTCACCTCTTCGTCGATTTTTTTATTTTTTGTTGTGTCCATTTTTTGTTCCCACGAGTAGTAAAGGAATTAACGTCCACCTGGGCAGAGCCTTTTACCCAGGTAAGCCTACATACTGCAGAGTGCGGCAGTTGCTCTACAGGTGAAGCGCTAACGACTGAAGTCCCTCCAGCCATTCATCCTCTCGCCGCGCCTCATGCTTAGGATTAGGTGGTTTTTTATCTTAGAGGTGTCCTTCCTCTGGGCCAGGCGGTTAAGCCAAGCCCCCGACGGCGGCATTAGACATGCCTCTGTTCGCTGTCCGGCAAAACCGACTCAGCAAACCCGTCGAAAGTTCTCTCCTCAAAGGAATCCCCTCGAGGAGAGATATGCCTGCCGCATTGGTGCGCCTGCACCGCTGCGGCCTGGTCGCATCCTTTGTCAACCGACGACCGTCGGTCGATCAGGAGCGACCCCTCCGTGTGTCTCTCTTTGTCAGGTCTCTCACTTGGGCCTTTCCGGCATGAGTAACTCTACCGGCGAAGCCCCAAGATCATTGAGACGCGCAAGCCCCACCACGACGACAACGTGGAGACACTCTCGGTGGGGAGACACTCTCGGTGGGGAGATTCGAGGCCTAAAGTAATTGTGGGGCTATTTAGTGTGATTCGACAGTGATCTGATAAGTGGGCAATTTCGTAATTTTACTTCATTTAAATTTTCGTAAAGTTAAAGTTATGAAAGTTATTTTTAACCCCCGCCGGAAAAAGAGGGGTGTTATAAGTTTCACGTGTGTTGCTGTGTATCTGTGTGTCTGTCTGTGGCATCATAGCGCCTAAACGGGTGAACCGATTTCGATTTAGTTTTTTTTGTTTGAAAGGTAATTTTGTCGAGAGTGTTCTTAGCTATGTTTGAATAAAATCGGTTCAGCCGTTCCAAAGTTATGGGCATTTTACTGTTTGAATCGGGGTGTTTTCGCAAGATAAATGTGTCGGGGGTTTTTTAAATTGTGAAATTTTACTTGTTACATTGATGTTGACATTGATTTTAATATAGATTGCAACAACTTGGAAAAAGTACTGGTCATTTAAAGAAATCATGAAGTCAAACATCCATATCCAATGGAAAAAGAAAATTATAAATACCTGCCTACTGTCTTGCCTCACATACGGTTGCCAAACATGGATCTTTGACTCAGTGGCAAAGACATAATAATATCTTAATTCTTGCCAGAGAGCGTTGCTTGAAAGAGAAGAAGTGCGCTTAAAATAAGACTCTTAGATAGAACCAAACATTCTACTATAAGGAAAAAGACGAAAGCAATCGACGCCGTCTCCTTCGCTCAAAGCCTAAAGTGGAAATGGGCTGGACATGTCACCAGATTCACTGGCAGTAGGTGGACTCAAGCAGTCACAGCATGGAGAGGACCCACCGGGTACAGGCGCAGAGGCAGACCAAAGGCACGCTGGCAAGACGAGCTAGAGACAGTCGCTGGCAAAAACTGGCATTTTACAGCAGCAAATAGAGACGAATGCAAAGCTCTGGAGGAGGCCTTTACCCACAGAGGGGTTTATGCAACTTAATTTAATTATATGTAATTGATTCTTTAGTTATTTAAGATTATTTCTACTTAAACTATTTAAATTAATTAATTTCACATTATTTATTTGCTACGTTTAATTATTTTAATTAGGGTAGTATTTAAAAGCAAATCAAAAAGTATCCTTTTTCTACGCAATAAGATTCCGAATTCCCATCAAAATTACTGATTGCACAGCAAAATATTCAACTCAAAATATCACTAAACACACTACAATTTATTTTCGCAGCGTACAGCGATTTTTCGAATAAGTCGACGTAGCCCCGCTGCGCGGGGCTCCTATTTCTGTCTGCAGGGTCAAAAGTAACCTAACCTGTCCGTGTCGGGGTGCCCTAAGTTCCCGAGCTCGCTTCGCTCGCTCTTGGACTGATTCTTTGACCATAATTTATTCGTAGATCAACTAAAATAGACTATGAAATATGGAAAATTTGCTGTGCAGTCAGTATTTATGCTATGTATGTAGTATTTTTGTACAAAAATAAATTTAACAGTATTGCATTATGAAGAAAAAAGTAATGTTATATTGATGTATAATTTCGTTTTATCTGCAGTTTGAGTTTTGTTAAACATTTAGTTTATTTGTAGTGAAGTAAGTTATTAGTTGTAAATAAGAATATAAATGATGAGTATGTATTGATAGGCGATTATTTATTTGATATGCAATTTATAATATCCCTTTTAATTACTATGAATACAATTAATCAATTATTTATTTGGCATTTTAATGACTTGGACTTACCTGTTATTTATTTTTTTGAAAATTAATCCAATTAGTTCATTTAACAGATATTGTCAATAACTAACATGTTTTTACCTAATGAAAATGAATTTATAATATCTAAAAATAAAGTAAATACAATTATGTTATTACTGGCCTTATATTAATATATTGTATAACGTATCTTATTAAGAGTTATTTTACTATTAATAACTCATCTTATAGGCGTATCGATCTTTATTCTATTGAAAGTTACTTACAATCATTTTTTATAATTTAATATTCAACTATGTACTATTGTTTGCATGAAATAAAGAGGCTTTTTTATTTTTTATTTTATTTTTATTTAAGTACGATTACTATCGAGCCCTGGCTCCCGCTGCACGGTGCTCCTATTTCTGTATACAGGGTTTCACTCTCAAGTAACCTAACGTGAAGGAGATGACGGAACGTCAACCCATTCGAACCTAAACTATCCGTTTCGAGGTGCCCTAAGCTCCCGAGCTCACTTCGTTCGCTCTTAGACTATTTACCCGACTGCCGAAGGAGGGTAATGTGTTTAACAGTCTATGTATGTATGTATGTAAGTATGTATGTAGGGCTCAAATTTTATTTTTTTCTTTCAAACCCATCGTGTGGGGTATCAAAATAAAGGGTTTTCTTTAAGAGGTGCTTTCAAAAATATATAACACTTATGTGTTTAAATGTATCTAATTTAAAAAAAAAACTAACTAAAAAGTTATAAATAAAAAAATTTAAACATAGGAGGATACATATTCGCGGGCTGGCTGACCAAAATCTGGTGTATCCTCCGCCTGCACAGCATGATTTTTGCCTTGTTTACGACTTTTCAGTTCGCTTATGAAGCAGTCGGGTTTTTTGTTTTTTTGTTTTATTTAATATTATATTTACCAACATTATCGAATTGCCCAACCGTAGCAATATTCATAATGTGATAAATATAGAAGTTTAAATCAGTACCTGTTCATTACATTTCCTGATTTAACTTGACTTAATTAAAATGCCCGGGCATTATACATAGTGCACTGATTAATCATTTGATCCATGATAGATACACGTATAACCCTTACATAATAAAATGCTTCAAACTAAAGAAAGTACGTTTAATTATTGTATTTGTAGAGTTAGCCACGTGTTCTTATTTAGATTAATTATGTTATAGAGTCGCTTCATTTTAAAACTTGTAACTAATTTAGCTGTCGGCTATCATTCTTTTCTTTCTCTTTCTTTCTTTTAGAATAAACGTTGCCCCACACTAGGAATTTCTTTCTGTATCGTGAGTGAGCTTACAAAAACTCACATACACAAACACCCAGAGCCAGAACAACTATCTGTAGGTCTTACAAATATTTGTTTCGTGCGGGAATCGAACCCGCGACACGCAGCGCAGTCAATCGCTCAACCAATGCGCCAACCGTGCGCCCAAAGCAACCACCATTGCAAGAATCTCATTCCTACTTAGGAGTAAATTGATTCTGAGGGGATTGGATGAAAATCAAAACAGTTTCTCGCATCCGGTAAAACGAACTTTGCTGCTAATTACACAATTTAATAGCAACATTATTTCGCCCATATTTTTAACAGGATAGTCACAGCATAAGCGGAAGTTTAGCTCGAGCTCAATTAGTTAGCTACAGTTCGAAAAAGGAACAAATAAACCCTTGTGTACACTGTGTTACGGGTTCATCTCGCTTCAGACTAAACTGACGTCAAATAAATTTGTGTATTCTGTACACAGCTTTAAGTTGTTATAATATCGATGATATTGATGTAACTTTGAACTATTAGATCATTTTGTTGTGGGTTTTTGAACTACTTAGAGGTAGCAACATTATTTCGCCCATATTTTTAACAGGATAGTCACAGCATAAGCGGAAGTTTAGCTCGAGCTCAATTAGTTAGCTACAGTTCGAAAAAGGAACAAATAAACCCTTGTGTACACTGTGTTACGGGTTCATCTCGCTTCAGACTAAACTGACGTCAAATAAATTTGTGTATTCTGTACACAGCTTTAGGTTGTTATAATATCGATGATATTGATGTAACTTTGAACTATTAGATCATTTTGTTGTGGGTTTTTGAACTACTTAGAGGCTATTCCTCAGTAGAACTCCCGAAAGAGTGGGTCTTAAAGTGAACATGGACAAAACCAAGGTGATGTCGAATTCCCATGTTATGTTTCACCCACTCCTATCAAGGGCGGAGACTCTACACTCGAAGTTGTGGACGATTATCTCTACCTGGGACGAATGTTCCAGTTAGAAAGGTCCAACTTAGAGAAAGAGGTTAACCGTCGAATCCGACTCGGCTGGGCAGCCTTAGGGCAGTTGAGAGTTATCTTCTCGTCCAACTTACCTCAGTGTTTCAAGACGAAAGTTTATGACCAGTGTGTGTTGCCCGTGATTACTTACGGGACCGCACCGTGGTCGCTCACAATGGGCGTCATCAGAAGGCTTCAAGTCACCCAAAGAGCAATGGAGAGGGCTATGCTCGGAGTTCCCTTGCGTGATCGAATCAGAAAAAAAGACATCCACAAACGAACCAGTGTAACTGACATAGCCCTAAGAATTGCCAAACTTAAGTGGCAGTGGGCAGGGCACATTGCTTGCAAAACAGATGATCGATGGGGCCGAGAAGTTCTGGAGTGGCGACCGCGTATTGGAAGGCGTAGCGTTGGAAGGCCTCCCTCTTGATGGAGCGATGACCTGGTCAAGGCAGTGGAGATCCGTTGGATACGAAATGCACAGGACCGATCAATGTAGCGATCAAGTCCAGCAGTGGACGTCTTCCGGTTGAAATGATGATGATGAAGAGGTTATTGCGGTTATGCCTTAAACCTACAGAGGGGTGACCTAAGCTCTTAGAGTAAGGTTATTTTGTTTAGTGTAGTTCTTAATTCTTTATTGTACACCAAAACAATATTCAATACAATGTGATAATAAAGTATATGTACAAAGGCGAGCTTACACTGGATCCTACCCTCTTTTGTCATCATTTTCTGACACTCTCTAGGGTTTGCTGTAAGAGAACTCAACATACTCAATGTTGAGTTCTCTTACAGCAAACCCTAGAGAGTGACAGAAAATGATGACAAAAGAGGGTAGGATCCAGTGTACAATTTTGAAATAACATATAATCATAAAAATAAACATAAATAAATTTATATATCTACTAACATAGCGTTAAAAGTAAATGCTCTTTAATTTTCCTCTTGAAAACATCGAGAGAAGGTCTATCGCGTAGGGAGTGTGGGAGAGAATTCCAGAGGTGCACTGCAGTTACAGAGAAGGAGCCATCATAACGGCTAGAAGTGTGACGCATAGATGTATATTACTTGTATATATTCTGTCCCTTACGCACATTTCAAATATCTTTACTCTAAGAGTTTATTGGCACCCCCCAGGTTTGTGTAGATCGCCCGCTACAGGGCAATTCTGATCTGAAATAGGTATGCAAGCGGGTATATGACTGTATTTAAAAGTCTCTTTTCCTAAAACCTTTGGTCTCTTGATTGCAACGCACAACGCTGAGGTGCCGGACATAAAATCCTCCTCGCAGCCGACGCATATTGCGACGAGACAAAATACCATTATAGACGATTTTCATACGCAGGACACATGCGGCAAACCGCAACGTTGTAAACTGCGAATAAGAGACCAGAACTAAAGATAGACAATGTGCACGAGAATCACCACAATAAACTATGATATTAGTCGTGTGATCCAAATCTTTACACAAGTTATTCTAGAAAAGAACCGTGGAAAAAGCTAGGAATCAACTTATCTTCCGAGCCTTTAGATACCTGTGCGTAAAATGGGAGGTAAGTGAATGTATAACGCGCTCATCGCGAAGCACGAAGGAGGGTGTTAAATCCGTCTCCTTATCTCCGGAAGCACGCATGGATAAACAGCTATCCAATAAGAAACATTTGTGGACCGATAGCATTGATCTGGTAAAGAGGAGTAGAGTACAGGTAGGCACGTCTGTACCACAGTAAAAATATGGACAAACAGTACGGAAACTAACTACAAACGCAAGAAATGGCACACTCACACAAACCTGCACATCGACGATAGCTCTAAGCGACCGCACTACTGACAGCATCGCGAAAACTGCTTAGAGGTCTTGTGTGATCGCTATATGTATGCCTAAAAAATTGGAGGAGTTCCCTTGATTTCCATAAGATCCACTCATCAGATCCCTAATTTGTGACAATGGTACCACCTCGAGAGTATACCTTTCAAACAGAAAAATATTTTTTAAAACCGTTCCAGTCGTCTTTGAGTAATCGGATAACATACACAAAAAAGTCTTCCGTTTTGGAAAGTCGGTTAAAAATAAGAGAAGTAAAGCGGACGCTGAAGCTAGCACTGCAAGATGATTTTACAGCATTATCCAAGAAAAACACTTTGTTTATTGCTGGAATATAACAGAGGTATTAGATACCACATAACTAAGACGCACAAGATACTTCAGTGTAACGCAGACACAGGAACACAGAACAGTCACGATATCAGAGTCCGTTCATAGAATGCCACACTAGAGCCCTACTATACGGGCTACCGGGCGATACTCGGTGCGGCTGCGAAGGTGCGTGAAATATAAATCAGCCAACTGTGATTTACGTGAAACCTCCCGGAAAGTTTTAATTCTGTTTCGCTCGGTTCTCGGCCATTTAATTTATCTATTATTTATTGCGCGGCGGGAAACTTAGACACTTTGTTTATTAGCTATTCAATTAGATCGCATGATACTTTTATCCTTCAAGGTTTGTTTGTGACCTGAGTCGCTCTGGGATATTTGTTGGGCGAGCTCGAAAAGTTTTCAACTTATTTGCTCGTTTCGTAGCGACCTGTTACCTTGGTAAGGTAGTACTGTTTAAAACTAATCACACTGATTACTTTGTTCAGTAACTGTCTTTCAGTTCAAGGATAAAATTAACCAACCATGATAGAGGAATCCTTGTTGTATTTAGTCCGGTTAAAATATTGATTATGGGCCGTTAATTTTTGGCGCGGGGAGGTTGGAGGGGGTGAGGTTTGGCTACCCACCAGTAACATTCCCACCACTCGGAGCCCTATGGTTATGGAGATATCCATGGTTAAATTTTAAGATTACTATTTAAGCATCAAAGTCGACAGAGCCCCGCTGCGTGCGGCTCTTATTTCTGTCTGCAGGGTCTAAAGAAACCTAACATGAAGGAGATGACAGGAGTTGCGTACGCTCGCTTTGTTTGCTCACTTCAGCCGTCATCTCCTTCAAACCTAACCTATCCGTGTCGGGGTGCCCTAAGTACCCGAGCTCGCTTCGCTCGCTCTTGGATTGATTCTCATTTTTTTACCTCACGAATAACTTAAAAAAAAACATAAAATTGCCGAGGTTTGAATTTTTTTAAAAAGCTTTCTATTTATGAATACTACAAAAAAAATGAACTGCCAAATCAACGGCCCATAATGAAAATTTTAGCGATTTAGTCCGGCTATTTACAACTACGGTGCCTACATGAAGTTTAAATTAATAAAATCAAATAATTAATCGCAACCCGCTCTAATAAATTTGAAGTATTAAACCCAACACAAACACGTAATTAAACAACGATAATTAATTTGTAGCTGGCGTAGTTCAGGGTTCACATATTGATTAAGAACTCTCGGACACCCGAACCTCGTTCAAATTACTCTATGTTTTGTATGCCACGAGCACTCTGTTACATTCCTATTTACCACACTGAACTTTGTTGCGAATCCCGTACGGAATTTATTTTCAAAACTACCCCCATTCTACCGAACCTACCTGCGTGGTAATAAAAGAAGATACCGTCACATTCCACGTTACTTTATGTTTGGCACAAAATGAAAATTTTGCAATGCAAATGGGGAATGCAGTTTCAATGAAGTTTTACGTCTGTATACGTGTACGTGCTTCAGTCGGTAACAGCTTTTACTACTTAGCTAAGTAAAATAAAATATTGAAATATATATTTTAAACGTAGGTAAAGTCAGGGAAATAATTTGTTTGACATTTTCGTAGATTGAAACTTTACTAAGTTCTCTGTAACCATCACATAGATAAAAATACCTTAACTTAACTTTTATGCCGTGCAAGTATTACTTAACTTTATGTTGATAAACAATTCATTACCCTTACTGTACTAACGATATACCTACTTCTACAATTTCCGAAAGTCCTTGCACTCTTTGTCCAGTCAATAAGTTACATGCGTTTATTTTTATTTTGCAACCAAGCTCGAATCTTATATCAACCATAGCGTAAAGCATCGCATTTTGATGTGCTGAAAATGGTTGCACATAATATTATCTACCTTGAGGGCCTGAAGGTTGACGCAAATAGTAAAACCGGCCAAGTGCGAGTCGGACTCGCGCACGAAGGGTTCCGTTGGTAAATTGTGGTTTACGATTTATGACGTATTAAAAAAAACTACTGACTAGATCTCGTTCAAACCAATTTTCGCTGGCAGTTTACATAGTAATGTACATCATATATTTTTTTCAGTTTTATCATTCTCTTATTTTAGAAGTTACAGGGGGGGGGACACACATTTTACCACTTTGGAAGAGTCTCTCGCGCAAACTATTCAGTTTAGAAAAAAATGATATGAGAAACCTCTACATCATTTTTGAAGACCTATCCATAGATATATATCCATATATACGTGGGACACTCAGAAAGTTTTGCGAAACTAAAAAAAATTGTTCTATACGTACATATATTTTTATTAAATCTTTTCAAAGTACTTTCCACCAGCCTCTATACAAAGATTCATGCGCCTAAACCAGTTTTCAAAACACTTTTTCCAGTCCGCCGCAGACACCTCGTTTACAGCCTGCTCGAACGCAGCCAGCGCATCTTCCGGCGACGAAAATTGTATCCCTTTGAGCTGATTTTTTATTTTTGGGAATAAAAAGAAGTCACACGGTGCTAGATCAGGGCTGTAAGGAGGGTGACCCAGGAGTTTGACTGGCGTGCTGTCCAGGAAGTCCCTCGTTTTGAGTGCGGTGTGCGCAGGTGCATTGTCGTGGTGGAGCAGTAGCCCGCGGAGCCCTGTGTTTGGTCGCTTGTTGCTTATAACAGAGAAAACTTCTGGCAAACATTTGGTAGTATACCATTCGGCATTAATGCTTCTTTGATCCCGTAAGGGAATTGATACCAAGTGGCCAGTCAAATTAAAAAAGCTAGCGATCAAAATCTTACCCCCGCTTCTAGATCGCTTCACTTTGGTAGGCGTTGGCTCATTTTGAAACACCCAAACAGTCGACTGGCGCTTGGTTTCTGGGTCGTATTGATAAATCCAGGACTCATCACCTGTAACGATGTCGTAAACACGCCGAGACGAGCCTGCTTCAAATTTGTTAAGCATATCACGGCACCATTCCACCCGGGCCTGCTTCTGAGCATCAGTGAGGTTGTGCGGCACCCAGCGTGATACTATCCTCCTCACGCGAAGATGGCTGTGTAGAATCTCGTGAACGCTTCCCGATCCAATCTTCAATATGTGTTGAATCTCCTGATTATGTAATTCGCCTATTGTCTTGGATTAAATTTTTCACTGCTAGCACGTTTTCTTCGGTAACAGCCGTCAAAGGGCGACCGCTTCTTTCGTCATCCCCCAAAGTTGGTCGACCGCGCTTGAATTCGTTATACCAACGATACACGGTTGCCTTGGAAGGGCCTTCATCCATGAATGCCATTTGAAGTCTATCGTACGATTCATCCGGTTTCAGGCGACACTTGAAATCGTATAAAATCATAGCTCTAAAATGTTCCCGGCGCAGATCCATATTTCAGTGAGACACAATACTTTGAATTAACTCGCAAAAAATGTGGAGGGAAATTTTGAAATTGGAACTTACTTATTTTTACTTATAAATAATCATATTTTCGAAAAACATTATAACTGGCCAGTCTCCCATATATAAAAACTTTTTTTCGCAATACTTTCTGAGGGGCCTGGTATATCCCACACGTATGGGTTTGATGAAAAAAAATATTTTTAGTTTTAGTTTCAAGTATGGGAACCCCCAAAATTTATTGTTTCATTTTTATTTTTGTGTGAAAATCTTAATGCGGTTCACAGAATACATCTACCTACCAAGTTTCAACAGCATAGTGCTTATAGTTTCGGAAAAAAGTGGCTGTGACATACGGACGGACAGACAGACAGACAGACAGACAGACAGACAGACAGACAGACAGACAGACAGACATAACGAATCTAAAAGGGTTCCGTTTTTTGCCATTTGGCTACGGAACCCTAAAAATTCCACTTTGAATCAAAAATATTTCTCCTACGGCTATTTCCCGGAGCCCGACATTTGAACGGCACAGAATCCACGACGGTTTTCAAAAAATGTCCCTCTAGCTATGAGTTTTATTAGGTCAAACAGATTCGCCCTGGATTTAGGTCTAGAAAAAAGGCGAACCTAGTCTTTGTTTTATTACGAAAGGCTGTAGCTTTACGTTGCTGCACATTTCCTAAATTAAAACCGGTACCTATATTTCGTGCTTTTTCTTATGCCCAATTTTTTGTTACAAAGCTTCCTTAAAAACTCCGTATTCATGAGTAGAAGCTATCTTATTGGATGATACCCTTTCAGTGGTTGATAGAAACTAGCTGAAAAGTGTTTGTTCCTATACCAAAGTTTTAAAACCTAATAGGTCCGAGACTGTAGTAGTTAGAGCTTACAGACATAACTTTTACGCTAGAATTATATTATCTGTGCTATTACCTATATTTACTACCAAATCATTGCCACAGACTAGTATTATATTATCTGTGCCACAGACTACGATAGATTTTGTAATAAGTACGTAGTAACTTTACACGGTACGGGTCACGTTAGCCGTCGGACCGACTTGTTCAGGCCGACGGGGAGATGTATGTTAAATTAGCATAGCATTCGATGGCCCACCGCGGCCAGACCTGTAATGAGAATTTACTGCTTTACGGATGCCCCCGACGCATTTAGATATTCGGGCACGTACTCGTAATATGTTAGGCAGTCAGACAATAAGTTAGGCCACGCTAGAGACCAAGTTATATAGGAGTAAGTGGGTTAACTTGGGGTACCTTTATGTGATAATGTGTTTCTTATTCGCTGTTTTGTCTGTGTTTGGGGTACTGGAGTACCGATGACTACACCATAGTAGAAGGACCTGAGTCTCAGATACTCATTAGTTTTTGTAGTTCGATCAGAAAGATATTTCAGTTTGCATAACCAACCCCTATTTTGATCGGATTATTAGCAAATCATGTTTGTCTTTGATGAAGTCCGGTATTGAGTTTTTCTCATTAATGCCTTTCGGCTGGGATTATTAATTCGAACTTTATTATAGTTTTTCATTATTTTACTTAAAGCACTAGCAAGTACAAAGTAGGAATGGTATACTACAACTCTGAAACTGTGTTAACTTCTTATCTAAATCCGTTACTGCAACGATGCACCTGATAAGCAAATAGCATGTTAGGGCGGCATAGTTCGCTTTTGCACGATAACTACGACCGGAACCAGAGCCTCTCCTTCGTTTTATTGTACAAAGCTGTCTGTTCCGGCATATGAATGTCAAAGTTGGACGGTATAAACAATATCCTCTGGAGATTGATCCGATTTAAAAAATTCTTTCAACTATGAAAAGCTACTTTATTCCGGAGTGACATATTATAGGTATTATATATTTTTTATCCAGAAAACGGGTCCTTTGGGGTGGGCCACAGGAGTCCTCGTTGGTTTATTGTTCGCATGCGTGGTTGCTGACTACCCAGCCCCATCGAACCCAGGACCTCATTGTTCTGGGTTCGGTTCACGAGTCCAAAAGTGATAGTCGGGTTTTCCTTGGAATTTTTCGCCTCCTACTACATGGAGACTTATTAAACATAACTGGCGAGGGTGTACAACTCTATCAAACCCTTTTGGTCAAGCACGAACCCACAGACAATATAAAAGTAATATATGTTTGTTGTTATGTTAAAAATAATAAACAAAATGTTATTAAAAAGATATCAAGCATCGACACTGCGAATCTTTTTTCCTTCCAAAAATATTCTGTGAATGATTGTTTCGGCATAAAAGAGCAATAAAATTTTACTCAATTCGAATCCAACGGCCAGTCTGCCAATTAGTCTCTGAATGATATTGTTACGAGCTAGGGTTCAGGGATAAATTATTTAAACGGCAGACTTCAAATTAATCACTGTTTATTACAAAAACACTTCTTAAACAATTCTATTACTTCGCACTATTTTCCGCTTTGATCGCTCTGTATCGCTTCTCAATCGAAACTGACTCACGACGAACCCGACCGCTCTTTATATAGCCCGGAAGATGTTTCTAGAACGTTCCATACTGTTCTAGGTACTTCGAGAATCTTCCAGAACAATCGACTTTTGAACTCATCGATCCCGAAGCGACTAGAAACTTCCAGAATGTTCGGTTCGAACATTCTGGAAAAATCTACTTGACACAAACTTTCGAGAACATTAGTTCCGCTATTCGATACTAGATGGCGCCACTAGTTACTACTTAGTTCTTCTACTCGTCACTAGATGGCGCTGCCCTATCTTGTAACATTGCCTCCTTCTTAGACATGCTCGTCCCGAGCATTGTTAGACCCATGATAACGGGCCAAACGATCCACATGAATGACCTTCGATGCACCTCGTGGTCCCTTTTGAATTCGGAAGGTGACGTCATTGATCTTGGTAACTACGCGATATGGTCCATCCCATTTGGCTTGCAATTTAGGCGATTTTCCTTTGCTGCGTACCGGGTTATGTAACCATACTAGAGATCCTTCATCGAAGCCCTTATTGTTCGCCTTCCGATCGTAGCGAGTCTTCATCCTATCAGACATCTGCTGACCTGTCTGTCTGATGTGCTCATATACATCATTCATCCTATTCCGTAGTTCATTCGCGTAATCTGTTACATTGCGTGGAGAATCAGGTGGGGTACCGGTGATTAGATCTGCAGGTAATCGTAGTTCTCTTCCGAAATTAGCAAAAGCTGGTGTTACTGCTGTGCTTTCATGAACAGCACTCCGATATGCCAGGAGAAATGGTTGAATGTGTTTGTCCCAATCCTTCTGTCTGGTTTCCACAACCTTTGCCAGATACCTCTCCAGCGATTGGTTGAATCGTTCAACCATCCCGTCTGATTGCGGATGATAAGCAGTAGTTCTGGTTTTGTGAGCACCCATCACACGACACGTCTCCTTGAACACTTCTGACTCGAAGTTCCGGCCTTGATCACTGTGAATTTCCAAGGGTACCCCAAACCGACAAAACACTTCGTGAACTAACTTATCAGCCACCGTAACCGCTTCTTGATTGGGGATTGCAAACACTTCCGGCCATTTTGTGAAGTAGTCCATGACGACCAAGAAGTACTTGTTCCCGCTTTGGCTTTCCGGAAATGGCCCAGCAACATCTAATGCTATACGTTCCCATGGTGCACCAACATTGTAAACCTTTAGTGCCCCTCTGCTACGAGTTTGTGGTCCTTTCACAGCCGCACAACTTGTACATTTGCGGCACCATTCCTCTACGTCCTCTCGACAATGGATCCAGTAAAATCGTTCTCGGATCTTGATTAAAGTCCTCTTAACTCCCATGTGACCCCCCGAACATCCATTGTGGTAGAGCTGTAGGATCTCCGGCACCTTAACTTTAGGTACGACCATTTGTAGATGACACTGGTCACCGCGAGCGTTCTCCCATTTCCGGCACATAACTCCATCCTGGATAACCAAGCTTTCCCACTGAGCCCAATAACTCTTGGTGATGGAACTGGTTGCTGCGACATCACTCCAGTGAGGCCTAGGAGCACCTGATTTCTTCCATTCAAGGATCGGTTTTAGGTCTCTGTCTTCTTGTTGAGCGCTCTGCAAGGTTGCCTTCCACTCCTCGCTAAGATCCGTCCTCAAAACCCGCACTAGCGTTACCTGCTTAGCATCTTGTCTCGCACAATGTTTACAATGGTCTGGACACGGTCTTCGCGAGAGCGCATCAGCATTACCGTGCGACGTTCCACTACGATGTTGAATTACGAAATCAAACTCTTGCAGTAGCTCAATCCATCTTGCTACCTGCCCTTCCGGGTTCTTAAATTGCAGTAGCCATTTCAAAGCAGCGTGGTCCGTTCGCAGGCGAAATTTCCGCCCCAACAAATATTTATTGAAATGCTGCAATGTTTTTACTACAGCTAGAAGCTCCCTTCGAGTGACACAGTAGTTCCTCTCAGGTTTGGATAAGGCTTTGCTGAAGTACGCAATCACAACCTCATGATCTCCTTTTCTTTGAGACAATACCCCACCGATTCCAGTATTGCTGGCATCTGTGTCAACTATGAATTCATTTTCATTGTCAGGATAGCCTAGGATAGGTGCATTGCACAGATGTTCCTTCAGCTTCTGAAATGCAAAGTCACAGCTCTCATTCCAGCAGAACTGTATCTTGTCTTCAGTTAGCTTATGAAGAGGTCGGGCAATGTCAGCAAAGCTCTTCACAAACCGCCGATAGTAGGAGCACAAACCGAGAAATGCCCTGACTTGCGTTTTGTTCTCCGGAACTGGCCAATCCTTGACGGCAACGAGCTTATCCGGGTCCGTTTGAATACCTTCTTCGGAAACCACATGTCCACTTGCCGCCTGAACAACGCGCACTTCTTTGGACTTAGCTTTAGATTGGCTCCTCGTATCTTTGACAGCACACGTTCCAAATTGCGGAGGTGATCTTCAAACGTCCGTCCCACGATTATAATGTCATCCAAGTAAACTAGGCAGGCGTCACCAATCAGCCCAGTAAGTACCCGCTCCATCAATCTCTCAAAGGTGGCAGGAGCATTACACAGTCCAAATGGCATAACATTGAATTGCCACAATCCTTTGCCTGTAGAGAACGCTGTCTTTTCTTTATCCCGAGGGTCTATTTGGACCTGCCAGTAGCCACTCTTCAGATCTAGGGTGGAAAACCACTTCATTCCTGTTAGCGTATCCAGCGTGTCGTCGATCCTCGGCAACGGATAACTGTCCTTCTTCGTAATGTCGTTTAGACGGCGATAGTCCACACAGAAGCGCATGCTACCGTCCTTCTTCTTCACCAGCACTACCGGTGAACACCATGGGCTGGATGAAGGTTCAATCACGCCATCTTTCACCATACCCTTGACCATGTCGTCAACTTCACGTTCCCGTGCCACCGGCACACGTCTTGGTCGCTGGCGGATTGGTACCTCATTTCCTGTATTTATTCTGTGTTGAACTAACGCAGTCTTCCCTATGTCGGCATCATTTGTTGAGAAAATGTCGGCGAACCTGTTCAACATCTTCTTAACCTTGTTCTCTTCTTCTTCCGACAGATTATTCTGGCATTCCCTCAAAAGCGATGACACATCGAATCTTGTACTTTGAACTTTGGCGTTGGTAGGTTGTTCGTGGCATCTACGCATCCAAACCACTCCTTCACAAGTGCCTAAAATTGTTCCTTTCTTGAGCACCAGGTCCTGGTCACTTGTATTGAGTGCACGTACCGATGAAACACTAGTACCCCTCACCAATGTGCGTGCAATTTTCCATGAATCATCGTTATCTAAACCTTCTATAAGTACACATCGGTTTTCCCGACCAGAATTTCTTGGTAGACAAACTGGTACGATTGTTTCTGACCTTGGTCGAAGAGTAACCTTTTCCAGGCAGTACACCTTCCCCGATGATGCACCTTCCATGAAGACTTCTTCTGAGCCACATTTCAACACTCCTTGATAAACGTCAATCTCACACTGATGTTTCCTCATGAAGTCTAGACCCAGAATGCAGTCGTCAACTATGTCAGCAACGATAACATTGTGGCGGTAAACTTTATTCCCTAACTTCATTTCCACCACCTTCTCACCTCGGACGGTTATGTGCTGACCGGTGGCTGTTCTCAGATGTACACCTTCATGGTTCCCGAAGAAGTCCCCAAGAAACCTTCTTGCTAGTTGGAAACTGACAACAGTCCGAGAAGCCCCAGTATCCAATGTCAGCTTGCAAGGTGTTCTGTTAATTTCGCCCTCGATGATCAGGCTGTTCCCGTCACAGGATTGTGAGATCGAGATCCTTGGGGCTCTTCCATCACCAGCCAGCACCCGCCCCTTAGTCCTGGCATCTACTCGTTTCCCTGCTGCTGTTGCCCAGCAGGGACATCAGATGATCCTTCCACTGGCGACTGCTTACCAACGTGGGGACGCCTTCGCTTCGGGCAGCTCAATCGGATGTGCCCTCTTTCTCCGCAGCCATAGCATCGGGGTGAAGTCGCAACCTCCCTGATTCGGTGAGTTCGATCGTCCCGTCGAACTGCCTCCACCTCCAAAGCGTGGGCTAGAGCGTCCTTGAGGTCCTTGAAATGACCTAGCCTTACGGCAGCCCTAACCTCCAGGTCGCGGATCCCATCCGTGAAGGCCTGTACGAGGTTCCCATTGATCAGCACAGGTGACGACTGGTAAGCCTTCCGGACCAGTTTTTCCACTTCAAGAGCCCATTGCTGAAGAGTTTCACCAACCCGTTGCGATCGGTCTTTCAGCTGGGCCCGAAACACATGTTCCAGGTGCGCGTCGCCGTATCTAGCTTCTAATGCTTCCAGAAGCTTCTCGAAAGTGACGTCTTGTCCCAGCGCCTCTAACACAGTCAAGGCCTGGTCGCGAAGACCCAAGGTTAGAGCAGTCAAAGCCTGTTCGTTAGTCCACCCATTCGATTTCATCACGGCCTCAAACTGAATCTTGTAGGCGGACCATGACGAAGAGCCATCAAAAGGTGGTACTTTAAAACCACGAGGCGAAGGTGTCACTACCGCAGCTGCCACGATCCCATCTCCAGACTTGAGGCCACGTATTGACTTCTCCATTTCGACGATGCGGGTCTCGTGTTGCTGGATCTGGTCCTTTACCTCTTTCATCTCCTTACCAATGGCTCCGCGGAGATCCTTAATCACCAAGAGCTGCTCCTCCTGACGGCGAGCCTGCTCTTCCTTGTCACGCTGCAGCTGCTCCTCTAAGCGGCGAGCTTGCTCCTCCTGACGGCGAGCCTGCTCCTCCTGACGGCGAGCCTGCTCCTCCTGACGGCGAGCATGCTCCTCCTGACGGCGAGCCTGCTCTTCCTTGTCACGCTGCAGCTGCTCCTCTAAGCGGCGAGCTTGCTCCTCCTGACGGCGAGCCTGCTCCTCCTGACGGCGAGCCTGCTCCTCCTTGTCGCGCTGCATCTGCTCCTCCATGCGGCGAGCTTGCTCCTCCTGACGGCGAGCCTGCTCCTCCTGACGGCGAGCCTGCTCTTGCATGAATGCCATAAGGACGGCTAAGTCAGGCGACGCCGACGATTGAGCTGGTTCCGCTGCAGCTGCGGAATCTCCATGTCCACCTGATGACGGTGAGGGAGCGTCTCCAATGCGCCTTTGGTCTACGTCTTGCTGGCGCTGACTCCTGGTGCGCATCCCTTCCGTTTCTTCCTTCGGTAGAACCGGCATAATTTATCCCGCACTTCTGACACCAATTTGTTACGAGCTAGGGTTCAGGGATAAATTATTTAAACGGCAGACTTCAAATTAATCACTGTTTATTACAAAAACACTTCTTAAACAATTCTATTACTTCGCACTATTTTCCGCTTTGATCGCTCTGTATCGCTTCTCAATCGAAACTGACTCACGACGAACCCGACCGCTCTTTATATAGCCCGGAAGATGTTTCTAGAACGTTCCATACTGTTCTAGGTACTTCGAGAATCTTCCAGAACAATCGACTTTTGAACTCATCGATCCCGAAGCGACTAGAAACTTCCAGAATGTTCGGTTCGAACATTCTGGAAAAATCTACTTGACACAAACTTTCGAGAACATTAGTTCCGCTATTCGATACTAGATGGCGCCACTAGTTACTACTTAGTTCTTCTACTCGTCACTAGATGGCGCTGCCCTATCTTGTAACAATATTTCGAATTTCAAAAGTAACTTTTAAAATAACTGTGAAAGAATATTGATATTTGATGGATTGTTTACTGTAGTACTATTCTGTGAAGTGTTTGCAGAATAGACCAGCAGATAGAGACTATAATTCACTTTGCCCCTCTCGTGGGTCCTCCAGTAGGTTCAATTAAGGTTCCACCTTAATTGAATTCAAGCTCACTCCACCTAAGTTTTCACGGTGAGTTGTTTGCACAATAGACCAGCAGATAGAGACTGTAATTCACTTTGCACCTGTTGTAAGGCTTTGCCCCTCTCGTGGGTCCTCCAGTAGGTTCAATTAAGGTGGAATGAGAATTCACTTCAAGCTCACTCCACCTAAGTTTTCACGGTGAGTTGTTTGCACAATAGACCAGCAGATAGACTGTAATACACTTTGCACCTGTTGTAAGGCTTTGCCCCTCTCGTTGGTCCTCCAGTAGGTTCAATTAAGGTGGAATGAGAATTCACTTCAAGCTCACTCCACCTAAGTTTTCACGGTGAGTTGTTTGCACAATATACCAGCAGATAGAGACTGTAATTCACTTTGCACCTTTTGTAAGGCTTTGTCCCTCTCGTGGGTCCTCCAGTAGGTTCAATTAAGGTGGAATGACAATTCACTTCAAGCTCACTCCACCTAAGTTTTCAGGGTGAGTTGTTTGCACAATAGATCAGCAGATAGACTGTAATACACTTTGCACTTTTTGTAAGGCTTTGTCCCTCTCGTGGGTCCTGCAGTAGGTTGGATCAAGGTGGAATGACAATTCACTTCAAGCTCACTCCACCTAAGTTTTCAGGGTGAGTTGTTTGCACAATAGATCAGCAGATAGACACTATAACAAACTTTGCACCTTTTGTATGGCTTTGTCTCTTTCATGGTAGGTTCGCACGTGACTTGTTATAGATTATGTATTCAGAATTTTCGAAGCTAAAGTATAAACGCAACTGAATTTAATAATGCAAAAGGAAAGTATATTGAAGACTGACGCACTCGTAACCTCACCTCACTTCAGTTTTACAACTACCCTTTATAGGGGTTAAAGGGGGTGCTAGTACTAAACCCGGTTACTGAGGCTGAAATAGTGATACGGGCCTTAGAATTGGTGAGACATCACGTACATAGGGCTGAGCAGATAAATCAATCTGCCAAGACTTTTCCCAAACTATTTATGTTCACCAGCCTTATTGCGTAAGTGAATTCGGCAAGGGAAAGAGTATGAACAAACGACCAATCACAAAGACGGAAATCCACGTCGCATCTTTCATCTCGCATGTCATTGAACAAATGAACGACTGCATATCTAATGACATTCACAACTGAGTAGGTAACTGAGTCACTGTCGTCGTCATCAGCCTTATAATGTGCCCAACTGCTGGGATACAGGCATCCTCTCTATGAGTGTGTGTGCCTTAATCCACCACGCGGACCCAGTGCGGGTTGGGAATGTCACATGTCTTAAAATTTTCGGTTCTAGGACATGCCGGTTTCCTCACGATGTTTTCCTTCACCGTTTTAAGAGCAGTGGTGATGAAATAATTTACACAAAGTAAAGCGCCTGCCTGGGTTCGACCTCACGACCTACGACACCACGTAAGTCGGGGCCGTTACCACTGGGCCCCCACTACTCTCTGGGTAACTGAGTAATTAACGACATCTCTTGGGACGATCATCATCATTTCTGGCTTCTGACTAACGTAACAACGGTCACATACTTTCTGAGGTACCTACAACCTCTCGGTGTGTAAAGGATACTTACCCATCAAAGGACCAAACTCGGGAAGCATTGCTTTGGTTATTACTCTTTAACCACGAGCTTAAAGGGCTGTGCAGATAGGGAGCCGATATTATCTATCTACGGTTAACATTCGCGTTTACCTCCATCAACCTTCGTCCAACCCTACGGCTCCCCTATGCTTATCGGCCGGCAATTTGACTGCACCCTTGTGTTACAAAAATTGAGGAGCCGATATCTTTCGGCCGCGTTAGGGTTTACACTTTGTAATGGAGTACTCCCGTAAATTCGATCCCGAAAGCGTTCCATTTGGGGAAGGCGTGATAGATAGGTATTAGGGTGGTTTAGATTCCCGCGTTTGAGGTATTGGACAGTATGTGTAAGTGGCTTGAGTAAACAAATGTTTGGGAGGGATGGGTGAATAACAAATAGGCTGGTAATTGTTTTGTTACGTTTTGTGGGGAAAACTCCATTAAAATAATGTGCGTGTCTTCGATCCGTTATTGGAAATAGGGATTAGGTTAATACTGTTTCAAAAGAGGTAAAGCTTTTTTTTATTTATTTTTTGTCTTGTTAAATCAACATTAGTAGGTAATGTGTTGTTTACCTCTGAGAGCTGTAGGTAATAGTGTTCACACCACTCATGAAAACCGTTTCATACGCGATTTACAATACTTTCAGACTCTTAGACACGCAATCACTCTTTCGTGCCTGTGGATCTAACATATCTATCATGAAAATACTTTGATACCTAGATCTCAAATAAGTACTGATAGGTACGTAACATAATAAGTAGTGACCTGCCTACAGGTTTAAAGGAAAGTATATTGAAGTAACCTCACCTCAAAAGTTTTCGACAATCCACTCTCCACTTACCAGTCGAAAACTTGCGTTTAAGCTTTAAATTCACTAATTAACTAGTTACATCTATTTATACTTTCACTTTCACATGACTGACGAAAAGTAGATTTATATTATCTTTTTCCATTTAAAGGTGTCTACCAAAGCCGGCAGCTCAAACCGCCGGCGCCGGGCGGTCTCATTTTGAAACAAGCTCAAAACCAAAGTTTCACAAGTAAAATTTCACAATTTAAAAAACCCCCGATGCATTTATATTGCGAAAACACCCCGATTCAAACAGTAAAATGCCCATAACTTTTGAACAGCTGAACCGATTTTATTCAAACATAGCTAAGAACACTCTCGACAAAATTACCTTTCAAACAAAAAAAAACTAAATCGAAATCGGTTCATCCGTTTAGGCGCTATGATGCCACAGACAGACACATAGATACACAGATACACAGCAACACACGTGAAACTTATAACACCCCTTCTTTTGCCGGCGGGGGTTAAAAATGAGGCCGTCCGGCGGGTTGAGCCGCCGACTTTGGTGTGCAGATGACCTTTAGACACACAGTATTTTTTTATTTCCATGTTAAATATTCAATAGACCTATTTTAGGTAGGTAGGTTATTTCAGCCTTAGCAAAGAAGACCTTAAACAAATTTTCTTTTTTCTTACATATTTTTGCCTCTATTTTCCGTGTAGTTTTCTACAGTGTTTTGTCATGAAAATATTGTCTCGTAAAGAACTTTATGTATGCGCATATTAAATAAATGATGTTAATATATCCGAGTTACACGAAATCTGAGGGAAGACGACCGAGCTGCAAAATGTATGTGCTTAGCAATAAGCGCTTAATATATTAGTCCGGACTACATACGGACGCGGTTAGGTATTTTGGAAAATTAACCTTATTTTGGTTACTTGCACACAGATACCCACTCTGCGTCTCAATTTATTAGAGTAGGTACCTTCCTGCTAACGTCTGGCAGCAGTTTTTCGCAAGCGTGAAAGTCAAAAATTGTTCCACGGGAACGTACTACAGGGATAAAAATGTCTTATCCTCTCCTTAACTAGGTCATCCGTATGCTCTTCTATCCGTTTGCAAGTTTCATTTAATTCTGTTCAGTCGTTGAGGCTAAATATTTAACGAACATCTAAACATGGCATACAGACTTTAACATTTTCCTATTTATTTACCTTTACCTAGGTAGCACTGGCTGACTAGGCCGTACCACTTACCTTATGATTCCCGTAAAATGTCTACCTATTAGGGGTTTATTTAAGCTGCCCCCATACCCTGACGTGTCAAAACTATCATAGTTCGACTGTAAAAAAAAAGCCAACTAAAAAGACGTAAACAAGAAGAAAATCATGCTGGGCAGTCGGAGGATACATATGCGCGAGCTGGCTTACTAAAACCAGATGTATCCTCCGACTGTACAGCATGATTTTCTTCTTGTTTACGTCTTTTTAAGCAGTCGGGTTTTTTGTTATTTTTAAATGTTTTTTTTATTTACAACTTGTTTTGTTTTTTTTTTAAATTAGGTACATTTAAACATATAAGTATGTTATATTTTTGTAATCACCTCTTAAAACCCTTCATTTTGATACCCCACACGATGGGTTTGGAAGAAAAAAAATTGTGACCCCAAAATATGGCGCCCAAAAGCCTCAATTTTTCTATTTTGCAATTTTAATGTAGCCACTCACAGGGTTAAGACGAATCGACTGACGTAAGAATCATTGAAATCGGCCAACGCGTTTGGTCTCTAGAACGCCATATAGGAACAAACATACATACATACATAAATACATAGACTGATAAACACATTACCCTCCTTCGGCAGTCGGGTAAAAAAAGGGCAGATGTATAGGTATAAGTCATATATGTATATCTGTCTCTTACGCACACTCAAAATAATTGACCGAAACGTAGGTATACTTCTTGTTTATTATATCTATGGTATACTTTTATAGAGCAAGTCTCCACAGCTTGACCTTCGACAAGGAGTCAAAGGCTTTGACCCCTAAGCCAGCCAACAAATAAAAGATCAATAAATTTACAAAAAACAGCGATGGTTGAATAAGGTGTAAGTCATACGAGGTCGCGGGTAAATATGCGCATATATCTAGCAGTATCGCACGACGGCACATTACCCTCCCGGGGAATAATGATGCTTGAACTATGGAGATTCTCCGCATTTTTCAGTTACGAGACTGGTGTATTAGCAACAGAATACGCGTGCCAAATAGGTGGGTATCTTGTGTTGTTATCGACAGGCTCGCGTTTGACTACTATACTGATGGTAATTGATGATATGGTCGACGGTGAAGCACGCTTGCCTAGAAGTAACCTATTCACTCTTGACTTAAAGACCCCAAGGTTGTAGCTATCAGGAAACAAAGACTCCGGTACCTACTTAACTTAGATTTATTAGATACAAAATTAATAGATTTTCTAAAAATAATAATCTAACCTGGGCTTTGTCCGTTCTGCCACCCTATTGTCACGTCTCTGAAAAGATTACGAATATCCTTCAAATTCGATAGAAAGTCTGTTTGTTATACCTAGGTACCTACTGTTACGCAATACGTTATGAGTGCTGATTTTAATTAGGTAGATTATTATAATCGCCAACCCGTTAAAAGCCTGAAAAGGATTTTTATAGTTTGCAGCAGCTTCTTTGCAGAGGCGACCGATTTGAAATGTGATGCGCTATATATAAAGGTAGGTACGTAAAATCTACTCGTAGTAAACGCTTAATTAACGGAATAGCTAAATTTACTGGTGGTAGGCTTTGGCCGAAGGCTTGTGGGATAAAATTTCCATTATGGGCCGTTGATTTTTGCCGCGGGGATAGTAGGGAGTGAAGGAGGGGAGGTTTGGCTACCCCCCTGTACCATCCCCACCACTCGGAGCCCTATGGTTATGGAGATATCCATGGTTAAAGTTCTCAGGTTAGTGTAAAAATTTCCGAAAATGTTCATCGTTTAAGGGGCAGGGAGGGAGGGAAGGAAAGGGTGTAGGGGGACTACCCCACTGTACCATCCCACCCCACGGAAGCCCATGGTTATGGAGATATTAGATATATTTTATACTTAAATATAATTAGTGCGATAAAAAAAAAAAAAGTGAATTAGTCCAAGAGCGAGCGAAGCGAGCTCGGGAGCTTAGGGCACCCCGACACGGATAGGTTAGGTTCGAAGGAGATGACGGGAGCTGAAGTGAGCGAGCAAAGCGAGCGAACTCGGCTCCCGTCATCTCCTTAATCTTAGGTTACTTTAGACCCTGCAGACAGAAATAGGCTGCAGATAGGCGCAGCGGGGCTCCGTCGACTTTTGTTTCGTTTCCCTCCCTCCCTTAAAACGATGGACATTTACGAAGAAAATTATTCTAACCTGAAAACTTTGACCATGGATATCTCCATAACCATGGGGCTCCGAGTGGTGGGGATGGCACAGGGGGGTAACTAAAGCTCCCCCCCTCTCCCCCCCACCCTCCCCGCGCCAAAAATCGACGGCCCATAATGGAAATTTTAACCGTATCGTGAGACTAGTCGCGGATGGTAGCGGGATCCGAGGCACGGTGCGCCGCTGGCCGACCGCAGGTAGTTGGGGGCCCAAGTAGTGTGCTAGCCACACACGAAAGGCTGCCCCGTCAACCAAACAATTATGTATTGAAGAAAGCATTCATGTGTGGATTCGAATGAGAACTCACCTTTTCGACTCCCGCACACCAGCCTTGCGCACCGTGGGCTCGGTCGACGTGCAGACAGCGAAGGTTTTGAATCCAGCAATTAACGCACAGTTCCACAGGTGCTAGTCAGTCACTTTTCTTACCCGGAGCACTTAGAATACTAGATGAACGAGAGGAAACTAGGAATTTCACATAATAGCCGTAGACCGTTCGGTAGACAGTCTTTTCGCGCGCTAGTCCATTAGTTCAGTGAAAAAACACGCACGCTCTCGTGGCGCTGCGGTGGGGTCGACCAAGAATTTATTATGTCTATGGGAGGTGACTGATCCCAGTTGACACCTGAAATCCATAGCAATTTAATAAGATGTTTTGCGTAAATGGTTGTAGGAGATAACCACCTCATAGGATCATAAATTTTAGCTATATTGGACAATATGGACCGTTTGATAAATTTTTCTAAAGTTACTTGAACACTGAAAGAAAATGTATATGATTTTGGGTTCCATTGGAGTCCCAAAACCTTTATTTATTATACCTTTATTTGTTTACCTTTGTTTGCTTATCATTTTCTATTGAAGCAAATTAAACTTAATCGGGCCGCTCGCCATGAGCCTCTGATGTCTGTAATGCAGCGAGTAACGCTGGCGAGTTGCTCTGCCACTTTCGTAGTTCGAAACCAGCTGCTGAACAAATACCTACTAATTCCCGCTGTAAAACCAGAACATGTGCAACGTCACATGTGCCGGTGACTACGTCGTCTACGAAAACTTGATCTCGGGGGACCTTAGAACCCAACAGAAAGTGAGCGGCTTCGCAGCCGATAATCACGCAAAGTTTCGGTTGGTTCGCCACCATCGTGCTAGTTGGCGACCAGATGGGAGGGCCCGATGGACATCTCCGGTGGGGCTCGGGCGACCCCGCAGTCTCCGGACTAGTGCCTCAACGATGGCGTCCTTTCAGTGCGTGTCTGTAGGTTAGAAGCGTAGAACCTCATCTCACTTCCTTCTCCTCTCCATTCACTCTTTTACAAAATGGCAAGTAAAAAAAGAAAACTGGAGTAAAACAGCGGCTGCACCCCCTCCCCCACAAAGTGCACCTCACTAATATTAGAGGTCTGCACTCCAATCTCAACTCAGTCCACTATCACCTAGAGACTGAAAAGCCAGCACTGTTTTTCCATACGGAGACGCAGGTAGGAAGTCCGTCAGACGTGTCGTACTTATCCTACCCAGGGTTTACCCTGGAGCACGCCTTTACCACGCGCGGTTGTATGCATGTATGCCCGAGATGACACTTGCTATCGGCGTCTCCGTAACCTTGAAGACTCCAGGTTCTCAGAGCTGTGGGCTCTGACGGACACACGGTTGGATAAGATTATCTACGCCTGTGTCTACCGTTCGCACAGCGGAGATAAGGACACCACCAGGCTCACAGAGTACCTCAGTGAGGCGGCTGATGCGGCACCCTTCCGCCCAATTAGTGGGGGACTTTAATGCCCACCAAAAGGAGTGGCTTTTCCCATACCAGTGCACTGATCATTCTAGGCGAGAGACGCGCAAGCTTGCGCTAGCACTAAATCTCACCCAGCTGGTCCAGGGGACGACGAGGGTGCCAGATGTTGATTCGCGCACAGCCAATTGCTTGGACCTTCTGCTGACAACAGATCCAGACAGATACTCCGTGTCGATATCTTCACCTTTGGGTAGTTCTGACCAGTGTCTGGTGAAGTCTGTGTCCATCTACTCCTCGCCCGATCCCAGCCCAAGAGGCACCCAGCGGATGTGACGGTACAAGTCAGCAGATTGGGATGAGATGCGATATTTCTTCGCATGCTATCCTTGGCTGCCCACTTGCTTCTCTTCGGATGATCCATCGTCGTGCGCTGACGCTGTGTCAGATGTGTTGCATCGGGGAATGGAGTAACTACTATATTCCATTCTTTGACGTAGTAGTTAATGTCTCGCGTCGACAGACCATGGTATGGAGCCGAGTGTAACCGCGCCCACACGATTAAACACATGGCTTACCAGGCATGGGTCGACGCCCGAACACGCAGGCTAATGACGTGAGTCAGAAGAAGAGAGCCTTCAACAGGGCTGCCAAGTTCTGCAAAAGGGTGATGCAAAGAGCACGGTTTGACCACATTAGCAGAATCGGGCACAAACTAGCTTCATACCCAGCGGGTAGCAAAGCGCTGCTGAAACCTGACGGGTCATTGGCCCACTCCGCTGAGGAAAAGGCAAACTTATTTGCCAGCCTTTTTGCGGAATCTTCGCATCTGAATTCTGATGGCGCGCAGCCTCCTCCTTCTCCTGATGGATGTGTGCCGAGTAGTTATGTCGGATATTCGCATTCATCAAAAGGACGTGCGTAGGGTGCTGCGTAGGCTTTATGTGAACAAAGCGGGTGGCCCCGACGGGATACCAGCAATTGTGCTTAAAACCTGGGTGCCTGAATTGTCTCTGATCTTGACTCACCTGTATCGCCTTTCGATAGAGACTGGAAAAGTACCGAAGGCTTGGAAGCAAGCCAACGTACAGCCTGTACCCAAGAAAGGCAGTCGAGCTGACCTGGCCAACTACAGACCCATCTCTGTAACGTCCATCCTCTGTAAGAGTATGGAACGTGTGCTCAAAGGCAAGCTCCTGGCATACCTAGAAGCGAACGACATTCTCAATGACCGCCAATACGGCTTCCGCCGAAATCGGTCCACTGGGGATCTTCTAGCGTATGCCATTCACATCTGATGATCCAGACTGAGGCTTTCGACAGGGTCTGGCACGAAAGCCTCATTGTTAAGCTTCCTACCTTCGGACTGCCTAGTGGTCTGTGTAATTGGATTGCGGAATTCCTCAGGGATCGATCCATCCGAGTGATTATCGATGGCTGCTCGTACGGTCAGTTAGATATCAACGCCGGAGTCCCTCAGGGGTCAGTGCTCTCGGCAACATTATTCTTGCTGCACATTAATGGTCTGCTAAAACCCGGAACCTTTGGGTACGCAGACGACAGCACTGTTGCTGAAAGATACGTGTCCGACGCACGGACTACTGGGCCTCAGATTCGGTGTCTCCGGGAGGCCATGGTCGAACGCTTGTATCTATCCTTGAAGGCGGTCTCCGAATGGGGTGATGCCAATCAGGTCAGTTTCAATGCTACTAAGTCCCAGGCGTGTCATTTTCCCGATAAGAAGAGCCAATTCCACCCGGCTCCATCTTTCCGTGATGTAACCGTGCCGTTAACGGACCATCTCGAACTTCTTGGTGTTACGTTGACATCGACCCTCAATTTTGGTCCATTCATTGAGGCGAAAGCTCAGTTGGCTGCAAAAAAAGTTCGGGATTCTTGCAAAGGTGAGACAGTACTTCACACCTGAACAGCTGCTCAACTTGTAGCGCAAGTATGCATGGAGTACCTACTGCTCTTACCTCTGGGACGGATCTGCCAAATACCAGCTTGATGCACTTGAGTCGATTCACAGACGGGCCAAGAGACTTATAAGCAACGATGCACTGGTCGCGTCAAAGCTCCAGAGACTCGAACATTGACGCCGAGTTGCCAGCCTGTCAGTTTTTTATCGGTTACATTTCGGGGAGTGTGCGACGGAACTGCACAATTTGATTCCACCTAGCCCTTTCTATCATTGGACTATAAGGCGTACGGCCATGCGCCATCGGTCGGTACATGGTGGACATCCCACCCATACGCACAAAGCGTTTTGCTATTACTTTCATTGTGCGCACAGCTAAGGAGTGGAATTCCCTTCCGGAGTCTTTGTTCCCTGATAGCTACAACCTTGGGGTCTTTAAGAGTGAATAGGTTACTTCTAGGCAAGCGTGCTTCACCGTAGGCCACATCATCGCTTACTATCAGGCGAGGTAGTGGTCAAAGGAGAGCCTATCGATAATAAAAAATAAATAGCAGATTATTAACCAAGGGGATAAAGCAGTGTCTTCTGTCGCGGGTGACGATTTAAATCGCGAGCGTAATGAAGCACTCCAGGTTTACTCCCGAGCGTAGCGAGGGTGTTAAAAACTTAAATCACGAGCGAAGCGAGGGATTTTTTTGAGCAAGTGGTACGAAAAAAAAAATTCGTACCACTTGCTCAAAAAAGTGACATTCTATGCCACAAAAAGCGAACATAACAATAGTCATTTTTAATCTGTTAAAAACAGGGAAAGAAAATTGTACTGAATTTCATTCATCCTCTAGGGGGAGAATGTGATTTAAATTTGGAATACTTACCGAAATTTATACTGAACTACATCTGTGTGTCATTGAGTTTGTTTATAAAGCATTATACATCTTTTTGAAAAAGGAATACGCATTTATTATGCAGTTATGATTATTAAATAAAATTACGAAAACCGACGAGGCCGTATAAGCTTGATGCCTTTGCTTTTCCGACCAAAAAAATATTAGTCTAGGAATTTGCCGCGTTTTTGTTTTCTTCAAATACATAAACGTTAAGTTTATATTGTGTTAATTTTTTCGCAAATGGTACGAAAAGTAGAGTGAGTATTTTTCTCGGTGATAAAGCTGTCTTAGTCTTGGGCATTGAGATAATATGTACTACGTACTAGAGAAGCTATCCTATGCAAAATACATGCTCCATTTTGTCAATTTTGACAAGAGTTTAAACTTAAAATTCGCTGCAGCGCTGAAACAATAATTAGTCGTCTAACAAAACAATATGAATATGCAGCGCTAGAGCGCTTCTAAGGTGTAGTTTTCTCGCGACCAAAAAGACGGAAGCGCCGTGATTTTCATGGCGCTAACGCGTTTCTTACAACGTTCTGCAACACCTTGTCATTCATATAGACTAATTTGCTGACTGACTACAGAAGCGACATAGCTTTATACCTAACAAGTTTCATTAGAATTTTCACTTTTTCAAAATTTATTACATACATACATAAACTCACGCCTTTTTCCCATGGGGGTAGGCAGAAACTACAGAACGCCACCTGCTACGATCCTTACATACTTCTTTTGCTTCACACACATTCATACATCTAGTCATACACACACGCCAATTCAAAATGTATTAATAGTTGAAATAACCGACTGTTAAAGTATAAGTCAAATGCGCTTACAATAAGTTAAAAAATATCAAATCGGAATAGGGAATTTTACAATTAGCTTGAAACACGAATCTTCTGTACTTTTTATTATAATAATAAACCATAAATAAACAAAATGTAAATTAAGTCTTACATTATGTAATAATTGTTATTCATCTTTCATTTTTTATCTTTTTTCATTGAATAACCACAGTCAGTTCTTTTTCTAAATATTTATTTATTTATTTAAACTTTATGTGCAATGGTGATACATAGGCGGACTTAATGCAGCAAGGCATTCTCTACCAGTCAACCTTTGGGTTAAAAATAACACAGCAGTGGTAAGCCTGCTCTACACTACTCGCGAAGTTGCCTCGACGAAGTACTCGTCGAAGTTGATCAAAGTCCGAAGTATGTGACTACACACTCGTGCAAGCTCGCGAAGAGCCCAGTCGCCCGGCGCCCGCACTATAGGCATCATGGATAGCGTTCAAGTGGCAGCTGCCGTTGCAATGTGTACTCTCGCGTATTATAACTACGTGCGTATTTAACATGCAATGCGAACTGAAGTGAGCCGAGTAGTGTAGTAAGACGCTTCGTGTTCGCAACTTCAGGTCACTTCGAGTCCTTTGACTCGGGCGCAAAAACCGACAACGACTGGAAGTCGCCCGATGCGAGCCGAGGTTGCACGAAGCGAAGTGAAGTGCCCTTCTACACTATCGTATTCGCTAAACTTCGACCAACTTCGCGAGTAGTGTAGAGCAGGCTGTAGAGTAAAAAAAAGAATGAATGGATGGAATGGATTAATATATGTTAGATTATTATTTTCCTCTTTAAAAAAAAACGTTGGCTAATTCTACCTACACTTGTTACACAAATTGTCACATCTTAATTTTTAGTCTATATGAAAAATGTTACAACATGACGTCCACCAAATATTTTGTTCAAATTATATTTTAAAAAGATTATCTAGTTACTCACCGATGAAAAGTTATTCCTTTGCACTTCGCCGTATTAGTTGAATTATTAGTGCAATATCTTAAAACACACCACGGCATATTTAATGCGTCTGAACGTTTTTTTCGTTTAAAAACAAAAAATGACTTAAGCTGTCAAGATCTAGCAAGCAAATGAGTGAAATGCGGCTAGAAAAGCGCAATTGAACGGCACGCAGTAGTGATGTGTGATGACTTCTCTAGTGCGTAGTACATTATTACCTCAATGGTCTTGGGTGACATAAGACACTGCTTTATCCCCTTGGTTAAAATCTACTATTTACTCCTTCTTTGCAGAACCGACCGATTTGAAATGTGACGTGTGATACGCTATATCTAAAGGTAGGTACGTAATACCTACACGTACGTAGTAAATGCTTAGTTAACGCAATAGCCATTTTCCTCAAGTTTCTTGGCCTTTGCTACAATATTATCTACAATCTTTCACTCTAGGTACGTTTCTCACTAAGGTCTTAAAAAATCTTAAAATAAATGTGTTTTTTCATACCAAGGACTGTGAAAAGTAGCGAAAACTTTGTAGATCTGAATGGAGCAATCGGTCAGGTCGCTTCCGATTTTGAAATCTTGTTGGCCACGTTTTTGTACTAGGCCTGGTAGGTAGGTAACTGTTGTTGTTTTTGATCGGGCGACCAATAGCCAGGTCCGCGACGACCCCTGGCAGCGCCTGTGTTCAAAACCTATGAAGAGTTTTTTTTTGTCGTCGTGTTTCGACATTAATATTATTTTTATTTATCATTTTTTACCGAAATGTGTTCTCCATATAAAAAGTAAAAAAATATGTATGTTTAATCCCATGCAACAGGGAGCGACCCCATTTCTGTTAATTGTGCACAAATCGCGGCTCCGAGCTGGTACTGCTCAATTTTATTGGAGAAACCCAATAAAACTTTGCGACAATTAGACCGCCAATAAAATCACCACAAGGGGAACAACGATTTTCCTTGCGATTTAAGGGTTGACATTATTGCGGATTTTCAAAATGATGAGTGAATTTACTCCTATTCACATTTAAATAACTCCGTAGAGGAAATGCCAAAAGCCCATAATGTGATTCGTAATGTTTTTGCAAAATAATTATACTGTCACCAATTATGATTCACTGGTAGTTGAGTGAATAGCACTCTGCAATGCTGTTCAATACTTACCCGTACATAATTATGGATTCCTGGAACAGGTATTTGAGGTCTGCAGATTTTTTTCTTTTTTAAAGGTGTGCGTTTGTAAGTATCATAGTAATTCAAATTAGGAAAGAAATTGAACCAAATAGGTATGCATAGCACAGGAGGCTAAAGGTGAACGCGCACCTTGACGCACCGCACTCGCCGCACGCGCCGCAGTCATCGCATTTTCTCTTGGCCCCGCGCTATCCGCGCCGAACGCGCCGCACGCATTTTATCCACTTCTGTATATCTTGAACTATATTTTCATACGGATACGGATCATGTTGCCGCGCCGCCCGCATCGCCCGCCGAGTCTGATGACGTCATCCGCACGCGCTGGTGGAATCCGTATACCTACAGCATTTTGCTGAAATGCGGGTAGTGCGGCGCGGATAGGTGCGCGAGGCTGCATACGATTTCATATAAAGATTTATAAAATGCGATGACTGCGGCGCGTGCGGCGAGTGCGGTGCGTGCGGCGAGTGCGGTGCGTCTAGGTGCGCGTTCACCTTAAGATAGTTGCTCCAAAAACTAAGGTCAACGATCAAGTTACTCATAGAATTCTTATAGCTTTCAAGAGCTCAACACTTGGGCGTTGATTGACTGGTAGAGAATGCTTAAGGCATTAAGTCCACCGACCTTTGTGCATAAAGATTAAATAAACAAATAAATATAGTTGTATGAAACCTAGCAAGAAAACGAAAACGTTACGAATCATTTTCAATTTTTATTATAATAGATACACATTTGCTTTATAAAAATTGTCTAGAGAGACTATCTAACAAATAAAGTCTCCGCCAGATACCAAAAAATAAAGTCATCCGACTTTTACCAAAAAGTATAATTACGTAACTTGAAAACATGTTTTTTTATAGAGATATTTTGTTAATTTTGGTCTTTTATCCGTTTAAATCATGTAAATCGATCTACGCGTTTAGGAGATATTAAGTCATTACTAAAAAAAAAAACTTTCCAAGTGAAAGGGTTAAGGACGCCTCTTACCGCGATACGTTTGTTTTGATCGTGTTAGCGACACTGCCTTTACCTATTTTTCGTATCGTTTTAAAATATTGGAATACATTGGTAGGCAGGTGTTAACGACCTTTATTTTTTTGTCATCTGGCGGAGACTTTAGTCCTAAGCAAATTCATATATTTACATTGCTTTATGAAATTCCCATGGAGAGTAAAGTTCGTAAATATTATCTATATTGGGGAATTCGCTAAACAGTCGAAAGACGAGGTCTGATTCTGGTTTAATCCAATGTAAATTCCATAAAGCAACTGTTTTACGGTGGAATTCAAAATAACTATGTTGACATCGTACGTACCCTTCAATATTACATATTTAATTATAAGTTATACATATATTTATAATTTACATATAATTATTCAGTTTTACGACATTTCATAGCGAAATCATATCAGTATTGCTGTTAAATAATCAGATGGAATTAAAACACTGGTGGAATTAAGTAATAATTATGGCATATACATATCGCGATGTCTTCATAAATGTCTACATTTGGGTGGCATGCAAAGGAATGATGAACATAGCCATAGAGTTATTGTTAACGCACGTCCAGTCCACGGCAGGACTTCGTCAATAAAACACCACACTTATTGCACCTGATACAGAGTTATTACCTTTATTTAGAATGTAGACATTTATAAACCATAATAATATCATTAAAATTAATGCTGCTCACATCTTGTAAAATATAACATTTAATTTACCTAGATATTATATAAAAACAACAAGACTACAATGAACATTCACCACATTGGAGTAACACACTTGATTTTCAGTTTGCAAATTTTATAACTTTTGAATCAGATTTTGAGGACCAGCCACTTTGATAAACAAAGCCGTCGGAATTGTCAAATGAAGAAACAATAAGATTTCACACAATTATAAGTATGTCACAGCTAGGGAAGCTTCACAAAATCAGAGATGTAGAAATATATTATGCATTAAAAATGAACGAACAATTCCGTATGCAAAAAGATCACAATATTCAATAGGAGTGTGATTCGGAAAGCCACCTAGCCTGAGATTATGAGCTTGCGAAACAGCGGAACGGCACGTCGTCAGCTCGATAGTCTACCTGGAATTACGAAAAAAAAAATATACTTATTAGAGTTGTCAAAAAATAAAAGGCCCATTTTGACAGCTATAAAAATAATAATTAAACTTTATGCTTGCGAATGATACTCGTTGTTATAGTGTATGGGCACAGATAATATAATACTAGCATACAGATTGAATAAACCGCGGGTCGACTTGGAGATGGGGTTACTAAATTAAACACTGGACTGGTAAATAATCGCGTATATTAACCTGTACCGAATCACAATGTATATATAGTACTGCTTACACACCAACAAAAAAATATTACTACAAATTACCTAACTAAACGAGGGTAACAAAACGTTAGCGAGTTCTAAATTGCCGCCAACGCCATCTAGGGAATGAAAAAGTTAAACTATGTTTAAATTACAAGTGATGGCGCTATGATCTTTTTTGACCTGAACATACCGCCCACCAAGGACACAATGCAGAATGTCCTTATTCCGCCCACCATGCCAACGATAAAGGGTCAAAGCCAAAACAAACAACAATAGCACTAAACTGCACATATGTCTTCGGTAGTAAATATGTATCTACAAATTAGTAGCAAATGTTAGAACAATTTAAATTTTATCAAACAAACTTATAATTAAATACAACTAACATGAAACCTTAATTAAACTTACATTAATAATTGGGTTACTGGACAACTGGCAATACACATAATTTCGAGATCGGCCTTTTAACAATTGAGGCCTTCGTGCGTAAAGTCACTACCCGAGTAATTCCGTCAGGTCCACAATGCTTTTGCTCAATCCTTCCCAATAACCACTTGCCAGGAGGCATGTCATCCTCTTTCACTAGTATTATATCGCCAACAGATGGTTCTGGATTTTTATGAGCCCATTTGTGTCGTTGCAGAAATTGATTAAGATAATCATTTGACCACCGTCGCCAAAACTCCTGCATCATTCTCTGCTGGAGTTGCCAGCGTTGCAAACTACTAACAGTTGAACCTTCATAATTTGAGTCCGGAACTAAAACAACTGGCTCTCCAATCAGAAAATGACCAGGTGTTAATATTTCAACCTTATCTTTATCCTCAACATAGGATAATGGCCTCGAATTGAGGCACGCTTCGATTTGAGCCAGCACAGTAGCCATCTCTTCGTACGTCAGAGTGGTGTTTCCTATGACCCTCTTTAAATGGTACTTGGTGGATTTGATTCCTGCCTCCCAAAGACCTCCAAAATTTGGCGCGTGAGGAGGAATAAAGTGCCACTCAGTGCCATTATTGGCGAGATATTCTGCTAATTCCGAATTAAAATTAGATTTTTCTTCATTATATAAATAAAGCAATTCACGTGCAGCGCCTACAAAATTTGTACCATTGTCGCTGTACAACGTACTGCAACGACCACGCCTAGCTACAAATCTTTTGTACGCAGCCAGGAAACCTTTGGTACTCAACTCACTAACCACTTCTATATGCACTGCTCGAGTCGACATGCATATAAAAAGCGCAATGTAACCTTTATATGACTTGTTCCCGCGACCTTTCGATACCCTTATGTTTATTGGTCCTGCATAATCTACTCCGGTACACAGAAAGGGTTTGTTTGGTGTCACACGTGCCGACGGTAGTTGCCCCATAAGTTGCGTCCGTGCTTTGGCTGAATACCTAATGCATTTAACACACCCCCTTACATATTTTTTAGCTAGTAATTTAACCCCTATAATCCAATACTTGGATCTTAAGTATGTGACCATAAGCTGCGGGCCCCCATGCATGGTTTTTGCATGAGCGTCAGCAATCAGAAGTTCGCTCAGAAAAGATTCCCTTGGTAAGAGGACTGGATGTATGCGATTATAACTCAATTGAGACATTTCAAGTCTTCCCCCAACTCTTATAATTCCATTAGAGTCCATAAAAGCATTTAACGACTCTAGATTCCCTTTTTTCTTACTATTTTTTAATTCTTTAATTTCCTCTGATAACTCCTCTTGGCATTTCCTTATGCATGTGTTCATGGCATCTTCAAGTTCCTGTTTTGTTAATTCCCGTGTACTATGTTTAGTAGTTGCTTGTTTCCTTAGACTCAAAAAACGTCTACAGTAAGCTATAACTCGAATTAATCTCGACAACCTGGAAAACTTATTCCAGACGGTAAATGTATCAACCACAGTCGTGTGTGTTTTAACTTTTTCCAAATGTGTTACGAGATGCTTAGGCCTTTTATATTCAATTACCTGCTGTCGCAACAGATCCGGACCATTCCACCATATATGCGTAGAATTTAATTCAGCTGGGCAAACACCGCGGGAAGCACAATCTGCGGGATTTTGCTTAGATGATACGTGAGACCAGTGGTATGTATCTAAGATGTTTAAAATATCCGAAACTCGATTCGCTACAAAAGTTTTCCAGCGGCTAGGATGACTATTGAGCCAAGCTAGCACCACCTCACTGTCTGTCCATGCATGCCAGTCATGCTTCTGGATACCCATTACTTCTCCTACTTTAGCCATTAATTTGGCTAGAAGAACAGCCCCACAAAGTTCTAGTCTTGGTATAGAAACTTGTCTAATGGGTGCCACCTTCGTTTTTGAAGTGACCAAAGAGATGTGAATGTTGCCTTGGTGATCCACGACTCTGAGATAAATGACGGCTGCATACGCCATTTTGGAAGCATCCGAAAAGCCATGCAGTTCCTTCTTTACGTTAGTAGCAGTATGTAGCCATCGTGGGATTTTAACCTCCACTAAAGAAGATAAGTTGTGATGGTAAGTAGCCCATTCATGTATTAAATTATTAGGAATTTCTTGATCCCATTCTAAACCTGCCAACCATAATTTTTGAATAAAAGTTTTGGCTAATATAATACTAGGCGCTAACCATCCCAATGGGTCAAACAACTTGGCTATGTCGGAAATAATTTTTCTTTTTGTTATGGGTGCAGCTAGTGGCGGAAGTTTCACCGAGTATTGGAAGAAGTCATCGCATGAGTTCCAACTAAGTCCCAGTATCTTTGTAACATTATCGGTTTTTATCATTAGTTCTTCATCTGTAGTTCTTTTACCATCCCTGATTTTATCTAGTAATGTTTTGCTATTACTCCTCCATTTTTGCAAGTAGAAACCACCTTTAGCTAAGACTGCATTCATTTCTGTATAGATTTTAAATCCTTCTTCTATATTATCCGATCCCGTCATCAAATCGTCCATATAAAAATCATTGAGAATTATTTTCTCTACCTGCGGATTATCCTTACATTCATCGTATGCGACTTGATGCAAGGAGCGCACCGCTAAATATGGTGCTGATGCTGTACCAAATGTGACAGTCAATAACTCGTATTCTTCTATTTCTTGTTCAGGGTCGTTTCTCCAGAGTATACGTTGATATATTGTATCAGAGCCGTTAACCAAAACTTGTCGATACATTTTGATAATATCTGCCACAAGACATATCTGATGTGTTCTCCATCGCATAATCGTGTGACGTAGTTCAGCTTGCAACGTTGGACCCACTAACAGGTTGTCATTAAGCGACATTTCATTAGTCCCTTTGCAGGAAGCATCGAATACGACACGAACCTTCGTCGTATCTTTATCCTCCCGGACGACGGCGTGATGAGGTAAGTATATTGCTTTACTATTATCCTTTTCCTTATCTGTCAACCTTCTCATATGCTTCAAATCTAAATACTCTTGCATGACCTTTGCATAATCTTCTCTTAATTTACTGTTCTTTCCTAACCTGGTCTCTAAACTCTTTAGTCTTTTTTCAGCAATACACTTAGACTCGCCAACTTTGCTGCCCGGGTCAGCATCACGCAGCGGCAGTTTCACTATGTATCTACCTATGTTATTCCGCGTTGTGGTAGCTGTAAATATGTTTTCACATTTAATTTCATCCTCCGTGAGTAATTTATGTTTTTCAGATGGTTCCGCTTCTAACTCCCAAAATCTTTTCAACATGTTTTCATCAGCTTGAACACTGGAATGCATCACGGTAATGTGTGAATGTATACTTGACTCATTATCCACTTCACAAGCGCCCGATAATATCCAGCCTAATGTGGTATCTTGCGCTAATAGAGTTCCACTTATATTCCTTTTAATGCCCTCTTGGATGATTTGGCTGTAAATCTCAGCACCCAATAAAATATCTATTTTATTGGGTCTGTGGTACTCGGGATCAGCTAAATCATTATCGGTCAAGTCTACCCATTCTACCTTCGCTACTTTCGTAGCGGGGAGAAGGGCGGTGACTGACTTCAGGACGTTAGCATTAACCCTTACTTGGAATTTGGGATCTATTCTAGACCTCAAATTAATGACGACAGTGGACTTAGACGTTACGCTTTTGTCCCCCCCTACACCTAATACAGTGTGCCTCGATGGCTTTTTCTTTAGTCCTAAATATTGGACTATGGATTCCGTAACGAAAGATCCCTGTGACCCTTGGTCTAGCAACGCCCTAATTACTTGATAAGTCCCATCTTTCGACTCAGCTTTAACCAAAGCTGTAGTCAACAGTACAGTCTTCTGACCACTTCCTGTCGAAAGACATGAGACTACTGGGTTGCTTGACCCCTCCGCTTGAACGGTTACTTCATTATTATACATATTTGTATCCTCCTTCCTCAACCTTCCAGCGGCCGAGGAGGTTTCCTCGAAAGCAATACTACCATTTTCCCCATTACCAGACCCAGAAACACCTGTTGGGTGTAATAAAGTATGGTGGCGGCGTTTGCACACCTGGCATCTAAGAGTATTTTTACAGAATTTTGCAGAGTGGTTATTTTGAAGACAAACAAAACACAATTTCTTTTCCTGCACAAAATTACGCCGAGCATCGTTAGACTCTTTACCGAACCCTTTGCATAAAGTTATTTTATGATCTTCAGCACAATATGCACATGACGTGATCTTGACATTTTTAACAATATGAAAAGATTTAGTAACTTTCTTATCAATACTATTAAACTTAGGTTCTAAATTTTCCAGACCTCTGAATCGACCTATTAAAAACTCTGAGAACTGTACAAATGTTGATAGTTCATCAGTTCGATCTGAGGACACCTTTAACTCCCAGGCCTTTCTAGTATCTTTATCTAATTTTGCACTTATGATATAAATAATCAATATGTCCCAGGATGAAACATCCACACCTAGGTTTTTTATAGACTCTAAACAATCTGACGTTGTACTAATTAATTTCTTAATTTCCGAAGCCGATTCAGACACTAAATTCTTTTGATTTAGCAACCGTTTCAAGATGCCGTTAGCTAAAAACCGCTTATTGTTGTACATACTATCTAACTTATCCCAAGCAATTTGATAACTATCGGACGATACTTTAATATTTCGCAACAACTGTTCAGCTTCCCCCGTTAAATGACCTCTGAGATAATAGAACCTTTGCGCATCGTCCAGAGACTGGTTTTCATGCACAAGTCCTAAAAACAAGTCTCTAAATGTCTGCCATTCAGAATATTGACCTGAAAACATCGGGCTTTTTATTTCAGGCAACTTGAAACGTCTAGCTGAACTTTCACAATGACTACCAGAACTTACTTTACCCTCTGGTTCCGTTGGTTTTAATGTGCATAACATCTCTTTTAAATCAGTCTTATAATCGACGTACAATTCTTCCACATCGTCATAAACACAATTTTTATGATAACCTGAACTATACAACTCACTCCTTTTGACTTGGCTTATAATTTTAGTATGAGTGTTTGTAAATAAACTCCATAGTTGCTCTAAGTTATCAAGCCTGGTTTCAACATATGAAATAGTTAATCGCTCTTTAGGGGACTTCTTAAAATTTGTATTAGCTTTCAGCATTTTAGCTTTAATGTCCTCCTGCAGATCATTAAACGATTCCATTTTTAATATGTTCTATAAAAACCTAAGCAAATATTTGAAACCACAAAGTTAAATTAAAATATTCAGTAAAATTTTACAAGTCTTTACACTAAAGTCTCCTGGATTCAAATTCGGGCATGGATTCCCCGTCAAAACCACTTTTCACTTAAAATTATTGCAAGTCCAAAACTACTCAAGAATGACTAATAACTTGCTCTTCAAATAATAATAAAGTTCAAATTAAATTTCACTTTTTGAGAACTTTCCAATTAAATTCTTCCTGATAATAAAATTGCAAATAATAATAGTACTCACGATTTTTCACCGAATTCACTCACTGACACTACTGCTGACGTCACGTTGTGATGTCTTGCACCACACAAGTGGTGCCCACGAGTCTGCGAGTCCACGGTCTGCTCCTCTTCTCCTCCCTTGCCTCGCTCCTCCGGATGTTGCTGCCACCAGTATTGCTGCACCACGCTCCACTGGCTGCTCCCTGCACCAACCGGTGTTCCACCTCCAACTCCTGGCACCTTTCACCTGGTACCCACTGAAGGGGATTGATCTGGACAGCGATCCACTGCCCAGTAACGACGCGAAGGGTGGTGATTTCTACCACCACTGGAAACCACCAAAAACACTCCCGACCACACCCGGCTCTCGAAGGACCATGAATAAACCGCGGGTCGACTTGGAGATGGGGTTACTAAATTAAACACTGGACTGGTAAATAATCGCGTATATTAACCTGTACCGAATCACAATGTATATATAGTACTGCTTACACACCAACAAAAAAATATTACTACAAATTACCTAACTAAACGAGGGTAACAAAACGTTAGCGAGTTCTAAATTGCCGCCAACGCCATCTAGGGAATGAAAAAGTTAAACTATGTTTAAATTACAAGTGATGGCGCTATGATCTTTTTTGACCTGAACACAGATGACTCATCCCATACAAAGAAACCGTGCCGATGTAACTAGCGTTTTTCATCTGATTATACCGATTATATTTGTAAATCGATCGCGTTCGGTTCCGTTCCTCGGTGATAAATAGATCACCATCTATATCCGTGGAACGGAACCGAACGCGATCGATGTATAAAAATTATCAGTATAATCAGTACAGTACGTCGGGACAGTTTCTTTGTATGGGATGAACACCACTGGTATGGGTAACATAGTAATACATTAGAATCATGAATTTGATTTTCAAATTCTTACGTAGAAATTTATCGCGACATGTAAAATGAGAAACGATAACGGACTTCTTAGATTGTGACGACTTTAGTATACAACAAAGAATTAATTATTGGTTGTCGAAAATCTACATACTTATACTTATTCATTTTTATTCCTTGATTCGTAGATTGCACAAAAAATCTTATATTTTTTGTTTTTTTGTTGCAATAAACATGATATTGAGGTACAAACTTGAGTCTAAGCTCTATTCGAGTAGGTCTAGACATCATCCTAACTGGCTAACGATCGCACGAGTTACCGATGCGATTTCGTCGCGCTATCAAAATGTGTTCATGTGGTCGCGCGAAGACTTGTAAATACATTTTTAATCCCGTCGTGCGACGAAATTCCACCGTTTGCTCATAATATCGTAGCCAATCAGGACGACGCCTTAGACATCGAAGGTAGTAGTAGATTTTATACTCGATCGCGATCATTACCGACCATCTAAGCCTATCAATCCCATCGTTAGTAGGCTTGTCGATAAAATATCGATACATCGATATTTTTGATTCGATATATCGATATTTTTAGTCGATATATTTTCATCCGATACATTGATATATCGATACAAAATATTCAATATCGAAAAACGATCGTAACGATTCTTTGAACGTATCAAAAACGATTTTTTTTTCAAATTTAATTTATTAGCAGAATATTTAACAGAATTCAAAGCCGTAAAAGATAGGAACGAACGGAAAATTACTGTATTGTCTATGATGTATGTTTTATTTGTGTTGCGTGTGTGTTTGTGTTGCGGCCCCGCAGGCCGCGGTGGCCATCATCCGTCATTCACATTCAAATGTGAGTTTTCGCGTTGTGTTGGTCGTGTCATCTTCTAATATTTTAAGAAGATTGCCATTTAGTTTTTAACCAAACAAAATTCGATGGAAATGAGGACCTGGATCGGTAACAAGCATGATTGCCGATAAAATGCAAACTATGTTTGTTGAAAGGTCTTTCAAGGTCCAAATTCGAACAGGACTGGGCGAAAGGATCCACCAGAACAAGATAGTCTGATGTGGTACACTGATGGTTCCAAAAGTGATTCAGCAATTCTGCAATCAAAGCCATGGCATCCTACAAAGTGGACTCCAAACTTGTTCTGGATGCTATCCAAACCCGCAGTAAACAGGCTTGGGAAGCATAACAAAATAATGATGTGGGTCCGAGAGCATAAAGGAATCCATGGTAATGAAATGACAGATGAACTGGCAAGGAGGGCTAAGCAAATGATTTTGTAGATCCAGAACCATGTGTAAGCATTTCAACGTGTTTCGTGAAAGCTTCATTCAGGGAGTTTGTAGACCACAGTCAACAAACACATTGGCTGTCTAATAGGCTTTATGGGGCTCTACCTTCAAAGCACAGGAATGTATTTCTTATATGAGCAGAGGGCCAATCCGCTACCTGCTTGGGGCCTTCACTGGCCAATTTGGAACCAATGACTAATAATGAATATGGGTCTAACTGCGACACCCATGTGCAGGTTGTGCGGGGGGACCTTTAGTGCACTTGCCATGCACTGGCTAGTAAGCAAATGAGTCCCCTAGGGGTAGGATATCTAAGATCAGAAGACTTTAGGTTCATATTTCCTAATCTCCTTGTAAAACTGATGAAAAAGGTTTTCAACGTGATTGGGGAGGAGTAAGTTATCTAGGGGACCACAGAAGATCCTAATGGGTCGAAGTGTTCGAATTATTTGTCGGTCCCTCCACAAGTTAAGATACTACACCGATCGATTGATGGTAGAAAAAAAAAACTTAATTAAAAAAATCAAAAAACCCGACTGCTTCAAAAGCGAACTAAAAAGTCGTAAACAAGGAAAAAATCATGCTGTGCAGGCGGAGGATACACCAGATTTTGGTCAGCCAGCCGGCGAATATGTATCCTCCGACTGCACAGCATGATTTTTTCCTTGTTTAAGTTTTTTTATTTATAACTGTGTTAGTGTGTATAAGTGTTATATATTTTTGAAATCACCTCTTAAAATCCTTTATTTTGATACTCCACACGATCGGTTTAGATGAAAAAAAAAATTTGGGCCCCCACAATATGGCACCCAAAATCCATCATTTTTCTATTATCCAATTTTAATGTAGCCTATGACACTCGCAGGGTTAAGACGCATCGATTGACGTACGAATCATCAAAATCGGCCAACGCATTTGGTCTCTGGAACGCCACATAGGAACAAACATACATACATACTTACATACATAGACTGATAAACACATTACCCTCCTTCGGCATTCGGGTAAAAAAAGTATCATTTGATAATCATGAAATGTATAAATAAATATATCCTTACACACTATTACAAAGTTCACGCGTTTTCTAAATGAACGTAAGTTGGATTGGTTTTACCTTTTCTTAGGCGTTTCATCCTTGGCTTTCTTGTCGGCCTCCCTGCGCTTGGCGGCGTCCTCGCGCTGCTGGCGGATGATGGCGAGGCGCGCCAGGTCGGCGCGCGCCTGGTCCGTCTTGCCCTCCGCGTGCAGCTTCTGGTAGGCCGCCGCCGCGCGCTGCTTCTCTATCTCTTCACGTTCACGCCTATTACATTCATGGAGCTTATCATGAATACGTCTTTAACTTTAGCCTCGCTAAAGTGGAACCAACGGGCTAGGATCGAGCATCATAACTGAGGTAGACCTAAGGGCAGTTACTACATCCGATCCGTGTCCGTGACATTTAGGTGCCGAAATAGTTGTAGTACTTCTTGTAGGGAAGGTTACACATTACATCCGAACTGTCCGAACTATCCGTCATAATGTCATAATTCAGAACATTTTGAACTCGGAACTCAAATCACAGACACGGACGTGAAGTGCGTAACCGCCCTGAAACGCTTCTGTCGTGACGATTTTGAGTCGGTCATGACAGAATGGCTGCAAAAGGCAATATTCAAAGAAATTTTGTGCAGCAATTGGACATTATAGGTTAATGAAAAAAAAAACAACTTGAACTAATTTAATGGAGCAATCATCAATCAAAGTATAGAATTTTATGTAGGTACACACAACACCTGCATCCTGAGGTGTTCCCCAGATTGATCGAGTAAAAAATCTTAAAATAAAAGGCATTTGGGAATCGGGTATTAAAGAGCAACTAGGCTTAGGCCTAACAGCGAAATGCTAAAAATGAATAGTTAAATATATTGGAGAAATATTTTTATTAAACTTTGAAACTCAGAAGAGCAATGAAAAATAAATAAACCCAGCACTCTTGAAAATAATAGTCCTCTTTATAAAACCAATACAAAAATTAAAATTACCTTGATAGCTGAGGTTTCTCTCCTTCTCCTAAATTGTCCAAGTTGGTCAATTTCTTATTTTTCTTTACTACACGGTTGGGATTTTCTACTTCAATGAGGCCGGATACACCCTTGGCTTTGGATGGTCTCTGAAATATTATAATATAGTTTAAGATTAACATTTTTTTTAGAATTCAGATGCCATTTAAAAGTACAACTGAAATGTTTTCAAGTTAATTTAACACAACTTCAAACCTGTATTTCCCGAAGGCTTGGGAAAAGATGCACCTTCAATACAGTAGTCCCGTAAAGTTAATTTATTTATCACAAATAAAAACATCAAAATAAAGAAACTAGATATTAACGGATGGTATTTAAAAGTACTTCAATTTATTCCCATTTCATTTACCTAATGTTGCCTGTGTTCCACCAAATATACTGAATGTGCACCAAAATATGTTCATATAAGTCGACGTAGCCCCTGCAGGGTCAAAAGTAACCTAACACGAACGAGATGACGGGAGCTGAGTTCGCTCGCTTTGCTCGCTCACTTCAGCTCCCGTCATCTCGTTCGAACCTAACCTGTCCGTGTCGGGGTGCCCTAAGTTCCCGAGCTCGCTTCGCTCGCTCTTGGACTGATTCTTTGACCATAATTTATTCGTAGATCAACTAATATTTGGTGCACGATCAGTATTTTAGATGTACCTTTAGATTTTTGGTGAACACAAAAATATTATCCGATATTAACTGCATTTCTAATCAACATATTTTTATATCTAAAGGAACATCCTCACTGAGAGCATTCACGTGTAATGAGCATTTGACGTCAAATATTCGAGTGGTGTGGACGTTGAGCCGAGCGTTACAAAGCTTAGACGCAAGCGCGAACTTCGGCCGGTGTGGACGTCGCAACGATTTTCGCGGAAACTGCTCGCATTCGAATGTTCACGCCAATAAAACTCTCGAAAGCGAGTACTCAGATAATGGAAACAATGAGTATGTATAGGAATATTTTTTGCTCGAAAGTGAATGCTGGGCTCGCTGGGAAGCATTTGTTGCTCGCCTACGATTGCTTGTTTACGAATGCTCCCAGTGAGGACTCTCCTCAAGATGAAAACTCTTCAAAAGCCTAGAGCAAAAGGGATAGACGCTGTGATGAGCACTAAGAATCTAGTGCGCGTACGAATACACAGTCATGATATAAAAATAATAAATGGGTGATGATTTATAACGAAAAGGAGCGCGCAAAATTTTATAAAGGACCTTAGGGAGTATGAATATCATGAAAAAACTACTGAATGTATTTGATTAAAAAATATATTTTTTTTCATTTTGTAACTGCTAATCTATCCCTGTATGACGACTGTTTAGCAATTTTCCTTAATTTTATGGTATTTATTTCCGCCCAAAGAAGCGTTAAAATTAGTGTTGAAATATGGAAACTTTCGACGCTCATATCTTTCAAATACACGTTTTTTTATACTTTATTGTTTCCAAACAGTGGAATAATTGCCATACTACGTTTGTATGTAAGAATTACTGACTAGGGCAAACCTAAGGTACACTTCAGTGCATCGCGGCTGATGCGACTATATTCAGAGTATGAGAATGTATGGCCGACGTCTGTCGTTAGCCGTGCGGATAACGCACGCGTCTTTCGCAGACCTCTAAAACAGCGCAGCGCCATACATTCTCATACTCTAGAGTATTGTTGCTTGTTGCACCAGCCGCGCGCCGCTGCGATCGGCCGCGATGCACAGAATTTTACCTTTAATAAACAAACCCACAAAAAAATAACACACATTTCAACTGTCTAGCTATCACGGTTCATGAGATACAGCCTGGTGACAGACAAACAGACGGAGCGCGGAGTCTTAATAATAGGGTCCCGTTTTTACCCTTTGGGCACCGTACGCAAAATACGCGCTTAGAAGTGGAGTTGCGGACACCAGCCCGTCTTAACCTAACCTACTCTTTGGGTACGGAACCCTAACAAAGAGACAACTTCTAATGAGTAAATCAGTGTACCAGAAAGAGATAGCAAAGCGAACCATCCAGAAATAAAAATATTTGATTTTATTTAATGAAATGGAGTAGAAAACGACTTATCAGTGAAATTGAAATAGTAGCCTAGCATTACTTTTCGTTGTATTTGTTTTAAAGACATAAACACATTACCCTCCTTCGGCAGTCGGGTAAAAACACTATAAAGCCAGACATAACAAGAACAGAACAGATTCAAGTCGAAACTAAGAACATACAAAATATAATTACATCATCATCTGAGTCGCTATCCGAATCACTGCCGGAGCCAGATTTTTCTTCTTCTGATTCCTCCTCACTGGAGCTCTCTTTGCCATGCTCTTTTCTCCACCTGGAAAATTAAATAAAACATATAAGATTGAAAGATGTTTGACAAGTAGTAGTAGTGTCTCTTGTTTATAAACTGAAAATTGTTACTGAAATAAATAGTATATCAAAGTCAAATCCTTTTTTCAATTAAGCCATTTAGTGACCCTCATGCATGCATGTTACTTTGGGTAAATTATTTCATCCCGGTCTGATGCCTGTGTCCCAGCAGTGGCAACATTATAAGGCTGATGATAATTAAGTGACCTTTTTGAATGTCAAAAATTCAAAGTTTTTATAGTAATTTCTATAGGTTTTCATGAGCACTCAACTGATTGTAAGACCAACCACAATACTGAGTCATATTGTAAAAAGTGACTAAAATTTTGCTATTAGAATTAGCGAGACTGGTGGAAAATTCTGGTCTTTGTATACCCATGTATATTAATGGGTTAGGTCAAATTTTTTGCCAGATACAGACATTGTGGTTTCCGACTCATAAGTGACAAAATATTGCGAACTTTACACACCTTAAAATAATTTTGGATGTTTGCTTATAATAACTATCTTTATATATTGTAAACAGACTCATTCATTAAACAACTAAACTTAAAGCTTAATTTCTTCAAATAAAATATAATAACAAGCACGGTGTCTTTTTTTGTAAAATATGCATGTCCTGACTACCTAAGCATATTTTTGCTACTGTTTTTTTTTTAACTTGCGAATTGTTGCAACTTGTAGGTTATCTCGTGATTCATTTTATTTGTTTTGAACATTCCAGTGTAACACATTGTGATTTCCATTGTGCGACACATCAAAAATTTGGTCCTGACCCAGACAAACTCACGTTTTCCTATGGGAGTAGACAGAATGCCACATACAATACTTACATACTCTTTTAGCTTCATTTATGTTTATACATTTTGTCATACACGCACACCAGCTACAAACGTCACCTTTAAGATCTGTGTAGGTCCTTGCCTTGCTTTTGCACACATTTCTTCCTTGTAAATGTCTTGTGTTAGTCTCCTTTCATTCATCCTCTCAACATGGCCAAACCATCTAAGCATACTATTTTCAATATTTTTTGCGTTATGATTTTGTATAGAGAATATTATGTTTCACCAGTGTTCCAAATACAAATTAGATAATGCAATGGTTGTATTAGTCAAAACTTATCTCACTTAGAAGACTTTCATGGAAACCTTGTAGCACTGTTTACAATGCAGTTTGTAAATAAATTAGAAACAGTCTTCTTATACAAGTGAATTACCACATACAACAAATAACATCTTATCAAATCATTCAAATGATTATTAATAATTTATTGCAAAGTAAAATTTACATTAACATTGTTATGTTAATTATCTTGAGTATTAAACGTTTAGGCGTCGAATCTGAGGCGTTAATTGCAAATCATAGACAATATCATAAATAGTTAATGAATCACTCACTTCTGCTTCAGCTCTTCTTGTTTCCGCTGCTCTTCCAGCTCTTCTGGGCTGGTGAACTTGCGGTTACGGCCCTTGTGGTTCGTGAACTTACCTGTAATGTTACACAAACAAAATATTGGTCACAAAGGTTAGGCCAACTAAACAATCAATAGTAATCAACAAGACGAAATAGTTGTAGACTTCCTTCGAGAATTCATATAAGAATAACTTATTTTAACAATTCATAATGCTATTTTAACCGGGCAGCTGGAAATCATTGAGCATTTTTGATGAAAGCACATTCCCATAACATTGGACGACATTGAGAAAAAAACAACACGTATACGATAGACTTACCGCGTGGCATGATTGAATTTATGTACTAGCGACTTTTCTATATTACTGTAGAATAAGTTTTTGATGTACTATTAGTCTTAGAGGGAAATTAGTAAGCAAAATACTAAAAATTGGATAAATTTAGCGTTGACGTCTCGTCGGAACCGGAATTCGAAATCAAAATGTTGTCTCCTAGATAATAAATAAAATGTAGCCAGATGAAAAAAAAAAACTTTAGTCGATTTTATAAAAACCACGCCCCGCAACCGAACCTTATTAGAGGGAGTCAAAGAAGATCAATATGGAATATGCCCAATAATCTCCGACCTTCGTCACTGTTTTGCATGCGCCGCGCTGGGCTGCCAATGCCAAGGTGCCGAAGATGGAGGTACTTCTGAACTAATTGCATCTATACACTTAAAGGCAAGCTGTGCATACACGCAGCACGCTTGCCACCACCTGCAGCCCGATACGGTAATCTTAAGCCGTATCCCGGATGTACGCACAAATAAATGGCCCGCGGGATTCCAGGCAGAGATTAAAGTCGGAACCACACTTACGTGTCGTGGCGTGGCGTGGCGCGGGATCCACCAATCAAACGACTCCGTTCCAGCCTACGTCATAACGCAACGAGTTTCGTAGCCAATCAACTGCGTCGGAACGCGCCACGACACGCCACGCCACGTAAGTGTGGTTCCGTCTTAAAATTCGGACGCCCTGACGCCGACTCCGCGCCGCGCCTTTTGCGGTAAATATGGAATGCGTTTAAACCAGGCACAGCCAGGGCATTTCGGTGCATCAACTCGATCGGTAGGTAAATAAATTCGTGAACTTTTTGATCACTAATTAACGCAACCAATGGTTAAATATTTAAGGTAACCAATAGTTTTACATTTCAGTAAACTGCGGTTTTTCACCAATGGGTATGTGAACGTAAAGCTGAGCGCAGATGTCGCTGGCAGCGCAATGGCAGCTGTCAAATTATTTTTGCTTCGATTACATCACGTTTTTGTTATATTTTGTGTTTAAACCGGTCCACTATCGTTATTGATAATATGTATTGTCTCTGGAAGCTTAAGGAATTGAAAGACGAACTAAAGAAATGAGGTGTAAGGTTGGTAGAGTTCAAATCATTGGTAGAGTTAACTACGGATATAAAAACACTGTTTCTAAAATCGTTAACAAGACTAATAAACTCTGATTTTTAGTTTTATGGATCTTAGTTTTTTTAAATTTTGTAAGCGTGGATCATAGTGCTGTAGTATGGCACATACGCATCGAATCATTGTGACATGACTCATTAAGGTTGCACTAGTCGACAGCACGAACTATTTTGTGCGCGGGATAAAATGCATGCTATCTCATCCGACAACACATGCGAAAGAGAAAGATGCTGTGATGAGCAGTAAGAAGCTATTTCACGTACGAATACACACCATTACAAATTTGTAGCGAAACGGATGATAATTTAGGACGAAAACGAGCGTGTGAAATTTTATAAATAGGCCTTTGGGAGTATTGATATCATGAAAAAACGACTAGGCGTTTAACACACGGCACCGCGCACCGCCGCGGTAGGCGGTGAAGCGGATCTCATGTCGCATTGGCCTCTAATAAATTCCTTTATGTCTAACACACGTACAGCATCCAACAGCGCGGGTCAAGTGGTGTTAATCGCCTAAGTTTATCTGTTCAAAATAAAATTATACTAAATATTTTGCTAATAAAATCCAGATATTTACAAATCACGGTTTAGTTGGTTCCTTTTAGTTTTTAATTTTTATTGTATAACGAAATTTCATCGAATAAAATAACTACAAAATTATTTGGCAACATTGTTTATAAGCTAGGAACACATGGAACATAGTCTAAGACCGAAACACACCTAGAAGGGCCGTGGGGTGGCTCCTTCTGAAGCAGTTGATTGGCTACAAAACTCACTGTGTTTAATGACGTAGGCTGAAACCACAGAACAGGGAAAGACAGGCTGTAGAAGGAGTTTTTCCTGTTCTGTGGCTGAAACAGAGTCGATTCATTGGATTGGATCCCGCGCCACGCCACGCCACTACACATAATTGTGGTTCCGCCTTTAAACTCGTCCTGTCATGGTCCTGGCTCATGGTAACGTCACTCACTATGGTCATCGAACGTGCATCATCATGATATTAATTAGATTATTGATGATGATTTTACGTGAGAAGTGAGTTACAGACTGTACAGTTATCATATTAAGGCTTTAGTATGCCGACCGCTTAACTAAGACCGTTCCTAAGGTTGCAAGACCGCCGACAAACTGTTACGCAGTTTGGTGGGTATAATTACATGTGTAAAAATGTTTGATCCAAATTAAAGGTTTTTTTTTTTATATATTTAATAGAGATGTTGATACCCATCACTAAGTCCTCCTATGTAGGTACTTATATGTTGTATGAAGTTTTAATTATTAAATGTCTAAAACCGTAACCGTAAATATAGATACACCCAATTCCTTACCACGCAGCTACTTCAGAATGGTCTCAGTTAAAGCGGTCGGTCTACTATTAACATTAGAGACATTGACAGCGCCTTTACACAGTGACAGCGGTAAGGGCGGTATTCGTGGTGCAAATAACTTTGTCATACAATTACATTGCTGTACATGACTGTACTTAAATATGGCATGGCAAATCGAGTTATAGAACAGCCTTTTAGAGTTTCATCTCATGTACTTTTCAATAGATTATTAATATACCTACTAAACAAGTAAAATTTCAAAATTTAAAAACCCCCGACGCATTTATCTTGCGAAAACACCCCGATTCAAACAGTAAAACGCCCATAACTTTTGAACGGCTGAACCGATTTTATTCAAACATAGCTAAGAATACTCTCGATAAAATCACCTTTCGAACAAAAATAAATAAATTAAAATCGGTTCATCCGTTTAGGCGCTATGATGCCATAGACAGACACACAGATACACAGCAACACAAGTGAAACTTATAACACCCCTCTTTTTCGGCGGGGGTTAAAAAATTTAATTGATCCCACCCAAACACGTAGCTGCGATTGCAACTAATTGACTATTGGGGAATTTCTTACGGTCAATAGATGTCCTTATTTCAAAAAATAATTCCTTATGATAATATTATGTAGTTAATTAATTGACTACTATAAATTGATTTAATTAAGTATAGGTACATATGAAATCACAATGGCTATGTTCACGTTTACCATACAAAATCTTGAACTTGGAAAACTACTTTTTTATCCGACTACGACGAAGCCAAAAGGAAGGGTTATGATTTTAGCAGTCTATGTGTGCATTTATTTACGTATGATCCTCCGTAGAGTCTAAACTATTATAAGGTGTCAATCGATTCATTATTATGGCCCGGGTAACATCATCTGCCTAGCCTTTACCCAACTATATTGGGGTCGACTTCCAGTCTAACCGGATTCAGCTGAGTGCCAGTGTTTTACATGGAGCGGCTCCCTATCTGACCTCCACAACCCAGAAACTGGGTAACACGATACCTCTTGGCTAGACTGGTGTCAGATCTCTGGCGTCTGACTACCCGTTTCGATTGTCAAAGATCTTCAAATGACAGCCGGGACCAACGGCATAGCGTTCTTTCCGAGGCACGGAAGAAACTGGCTATGTAAAGATGTTCGCCCATCCACAAAACGACCTCGTGAAGCGTTGCTTAGCCTTGATGATCGACCCGTGCGGCTGTTATTTTTTAGCCACGAGCTGTCACATGTCTTCGAAGTTTTGGTTCTAAGACATGTCGGTTTCCTCATGATGTTTCCCTTCACCGTTTTGAGAGCAGTGGTGATGAAATAATTTACACAAAGTAAAGCGCCTGACTATTTAATCTCGATGACATGGATAGTTATGACTTATGATAACTGACTTATGAAATAAAATATCGTATATTAGACCACCGCGTTACCTTGCCTTGGCAGCCCATAGCATGTTCCATACAAAATTAACTTTTTACACGTTATGTTTGGTCTTTCTATATTTTTATATGCACTATCTTTTCATCATTCACACTTTCTGGCTCATTTCCTAATCTAGGTATATTATATCTTGTTCATCAACAACCGACCCGATGGACAGCTATCGTCCGAAGAATATTCTTCCAACAGGCGTCTTGTCCTTTCGTTATCCATCATGAATAAAATAATATTTATTGTATCAAGTAAAATAAAATAAAACCGACCAAGTGCGAGTCGGGCTCGCGCACGAAAGTATTCGTACCATTCGCAAAAAATGGCAAATAAGTTACGTTTTGTTGTATGGGGGCCCCACATAAATATTAAATTTATTCTGTTTTTAACCCTCGCCGGAAAAAGAAGGGGTGTTATAAGTTTCACGTGTGTTGCTGTGTATCTGTGTATCTGTGTGTCTGTCTGTGGCATCATAGCGCCTAAACGGATGAACCGATTTCGATTTAGTTTTTTTTGTTTGAAAGGTAATTTTGTCGAGAGTGTTCTTAGCTATGTTTGAATAAAATCGGTTCAGTCGTTCAAAAGTTATGGGCATTTTACTGTTTGAATCGGGGTGTTTTCGCAAGATAAATGCGTCGGGGGTTTTTTAAATTGTGAAATTTTACTTGTTAGTATTTGTTGTTATACGAGTAACGGCAACAGAAATACATCATTATTGAAATTTTCAACTGTCTAGCTATCACACAGTGCATGAGATACAGCCTGGTGATAGACAGACAGACAGACAGACGGACAGTGGAGTCTTAGTAATAGGGTCCCGTTTTTACCCTTTGGGTACGAACCCTAAAAAAAATAGGGTAAACATAAAGAATGCATTAAACATTTTTTAAAATATTTAAACAGCTATGAACCCGGGTAAAATACACCCGTGCGCACTTTGAACTCACCTATCACCAGCTACGTCATCTGTCTAACACTAATTCGAATTAAGCAATCGACTCAATATTTCCTACATTACAGCTACTGTGCGGAGGGATTAAGGTCCCGTTAATTGTAACAGTTTTGTGCGTTTTTTACACACGGGTGGTTGCTAAAAACCCTGGTTCATTCACGCCGGGTTAAGAGATGTTGCATAGCTCTTAGGTTACGGTAACGGAGCACTCATACCAGACTCATACAGATCTTGTTTAATAACAAATAGAAGGATTAAATATGTACCTTCTTATGCGCATATTTGTATGGTACTGTTTTACTTTAATAGTATTAAAGTGTGGACAGCAGATAAATCTACCTGCAGATTGCTGTCTTTATATTAGGTATCCACTTAAAAGTTAGATAAATAGGTATCTAGGTATAGCCGTAGATAAATGCTGTTGCATACACCATCTCGATATAATTACAATACAATATTATAATATGTTCTTATATGAAACATTCTGCGAAAATCATACGAATGGTACCTAAGCCTAGCTTACTAGCATAAATATGACCGCGCCCTAAACGTTTTGCGAGGTCATCGACACGCGTTTAAGTGGACACACTCGCGGCAAAACCTTATCAAGTTGATGAATGTGCTCCGTTTACCACGAACCGTTAAAACTGCCACTAATATAAATAAAGAAGCTTTAAATGGGTCAAGCGTTACATGGAGAAAACATGTTCTTTTATCTCCAGTTGCATTTTTTTGGTGTAAAGTTTATTGGGTCACACACCCACTTGTGACATTTATGGGGGATCTAAATTCATTATAGGTACATGAACATTCGGTCACATATAAAAAACTTTATTTATATTAGTGATCGACGACGAGAACTGAAGGAAACAATATTATGGTGTTCTAAGGTATTTTGTACCTTATGAACTCATATTCTGTAGACACCTACCTACATGGGACCTCAAATATAACTGGAGTCAGGGGCGTAGCTACCGCCATATCTGCCGTATCAATTATACGGGGCCCCCGGGCCACGGGGGCCCCCAATGTGCGTAAGCAAAAATTTAAACTGATAAAAAATTACCTAAGAACTTTTATGTGACATGAACGCCTGTCAGACCTGTCACTTCTGTCCATAGAGGCAGAAACTTAAGAAAAACTAAAGTAATCATTAGCTATAAATGATTTAATAAATCAGTTTGCCGAAAAAAAATCTTTTTCTTTTGTGAGAAATCTTTACCCTTCATAAGGGCCCCCAAAACAATTTTTATACGGGGCCCCGCCAAGGCACGCTACGCCACTGACTGGAGTAAAGAAATGTGGATGTATCCAGAGCCGGATTTCCCCTAGGCTTACAAGGCCCTGGCTTAGGGGCCCAGCCGTGTGGCGGCGGGACTGCTCAAAAGCCTGGCTTGCCTTGCCTTATCAAGAAACATTATCAAAAATATTTGTCACTTCTCATGCAATATTTCTTCTGCATCGTCTGCCGTTATCGCAGAATACTGTTTTTACCCGACTGCCGAAGAAGGGTAATGTGTTTATCAGTCTATGTATGTATGTATGTAAGTATGTATGTATGTAAGTATGTATGTATGTATGTTTGTTCCTATATGGCGTTCCAGAGACCAAACGCGTTGGCCGATTTTGATGATTCATACGTCAATCGATGCATCTTAACCCTGCGAGTGTCATCACATTAAAATTGGATAATAGAAAAATGGCGGATTTTGAGTGCCTTATTGTGGGGGCTCAAATTTTTTTTTTCTTCCAAACCCATCGTGTGGGGTCTCAAAATAAAGGGTTTTTAGAGGTGAATTCAAAAATATAATACACTTATATGTTTAAATGTATCTAATTCGAAAAAAAAACTAACTAAAAAGTTATAAATAAAAAATTTAATTAAAACAATCAAAAAACCCGACTGCTTCAAAAGCGAACTAAAAAGTCGTAACCAGATTTTGGTCAGCCAGCCCGCGAATATGTATCCTCCGACTGCACAGCATGATTTTTGATTATTTTTTAGATGGACGTAGTTTAGGGTAAAGGATTTAAATCACAAAAATATGCATTTGAAAATAAGACTTTAGTTCTAAGTAGAAGGTTCTGAATTTCAATGGCGAATTTTTGAGGTTGGATCCTTTTCCCTAACATAGAATTTTATTTTGTGCACTAGAGCAGAAAAGTGATATTTTGTGCAGTCTACATCCAACCAAAGGCAAACATTTGAGCATGAGAAAATAAAAAACAATTTTCAATCAATCTTTTATAATCGACTTTAATTGTTATAAATAAAAACATCAGAAATAATGCTTCCAACTGCGCAGCAGAACGGTCGTTTTTGGCGCTAAAGTGAGCAAAAAATTACTTAAGATCTACAATAGAAGAGAACAGGGTAAATTCTTTCACTGTAATGTGCATAGAGTCAGAAATACTGCAGTCAGTTGATTATGATGACGTCATTCGTTTTTTTGTTCAGAAGAAAGCTCGCCGTATGCTTCTATAAAATGGATTAACGTAACTATAGTAACTTCTGATATTTATTAACGTATTTAAAATCGATTGCAAATTATTTGTTCTGTACCAGTGCATTTACAATAATTTGCTGAACCAAAATGGAATGATCTTGAGATGGAGGGGCGGGCCCCAAATGCCAAACTGCCTAGGGGCCCTGGCCCTCTAAGTCCGGGTCTGGGTGTATCTAAAACATAGGTATGTACTAGGTAAACCTCAGACAAATTCTCCGGGAACACAGACGGGATGTTATGTTTTATGAACAGTAGCTGTCGTAGATATGTACGAACGTACCTATTGATTAATAGATTCGCAGATAAACATGTTATTTACAACTTACCGATACACTATTTAAAATACCTACTAAACAACCTACCGGTATTTGCATAGATCATATTTATTATCCTCTTGCGTATACTTCTGTATAAAATCTAGGACACATATGTAAAAAAATAGGTTTATTTAAAAATAACAAAAAACCCGACTGCTTATAAAGCCAACTAAAAAGACGTAAACAAGAAGAAAATCATGCTGTGCAGTCGGAGGATACAAATGCGCGAGCTAGCTGACCAAAACCTTCATTTTGATACTCCACACGACGGGTTTAGACGAAAACAAAATTTGGGCCTCCACAATATGGAACCCAAAATTTGCCATTTTTCTATTTTGCAATTTTAATGTAACCAGTGACACTCGCAGGGTTAAAACGAATCTATTGACGTAAGAATCATCAAAATTGGCCAACGCGTTTGGTCTCTAGAATGCCATATAGGAACAAACATACATACATACATACTTACATACATACATAGACTGATAAACACATTTTCCTCCTTCGGCAGTCGGGTAAAAACGAACCTATTGACAATGATCGTAGGCGCAGCAAAACAGGAAAAGAAGGAAAATCTTAAACAATCAGGAATGTTAATAAAATGTTCGAAGGATATATCTGGTGTACCGTATATCTAGTGGTTAGATACAGGGGTCACAAACTATAGTAAATAGAATCAATTGCTGCTGTAACAAATTTTGTCTTCAGCTATGGATGGTGTGCTTTCCCGGTTAGGAGGAGCGAGAATTGAAGAAGGCAATTCGGACTTAGGCCTTTGCAAATGGAGATCGAGGCGTCCCCTAGCCTGGACGTGGCAGCGGTAAAACTGAGGAGCAATTCGTAAAGAGGATCAGCGAATAGTGGACTGTTTTTACAATGGAAGCGGCGTTAACCGTAGCATAATCGTTAGCTCATATTAATAGCTAGAGTAGCTAGCCTGAGTAAGCTTTTACCACCAAAGTATGTTGAGGGAACAACTGTCAAGATCAGTAAACTGGTGAAGGCTCTATTAGGTATAAAAAAAACCCGACTGCTTCAAAAGCGAACTAAAAAGTCGTAAACAAGGAAAAAATCATGCTGTGCAGTCAAAGGATACATATTCGCGGGCTGGCTGACCAAAATCTGGTGTATCCTCCGCCTGCACAGCATGATTTTTTCCTTGTTTACGACTTTTTAGTTCGCTTTTGAAACAGTCGGGTTTTTTGATTTTTTGATTTAAGTTTTTTTATTTATAACTTTTTAGTTTTTTTTTTTTTCGTGTTAGTTTCATTCAAACATATAAGTGTTATATATTATATGAAATCACCTCTTAAAACCCTTTATTTTGATACCCCACACGACGGGTTTGGAAGAAAAAAAAAATTTGGGCCACCACAATATGGCACCCAAAATCCGCCATTTTTCTATTATCCAATTTTAATGTAGCCTATGACACTCGCAGGGTTAAGACACATCGATTGACGTATGAATCATCAAAATCGGCCAACGCGTTTGGTCTCTGGAACGCCATATAGGAACAAACATACATACATACATACTTACATACATACATACATACATAGATATATACATACATACATACCTACATAGACTGATAAACACATTACCCTCCTTCGGCAGTCGGGTAAAAAGAGCTGCAGTCTGCATCACTTAGAACAGTGGTAGAGTGTGTAGGATGATTAGAATGAGGCCTAATTACCGATACAATAGTAAAGCCATTTTGTCTCGTGTAGTTACACATATCGGGCACTCAAGGGGTTAATTTAAACTGCATTACCTACTCTACTACCTATCCACGTGGATCGGTTGTCCGTCTCGGTCCTTGAATGAGACTATGAGACGTCAAGGTCCCAAAACAAAAGAATGCCTACCTGAGAAGTAATTATCCTATAATATCCTGTTATAGAAACTAAACACGAATCATTCACCTCGATTGAGAGGTTATTGCCGAGTCAAGGTTGATCAGCACCTTACTATGTAAAACACATGTCTATACCAACATACAAACCTAATGTTTTTGACGAATTGTCAACTGTGAGTCACTGTGGACACAGTTTTGATGTAAACAATACTTACCTTTGGACAACTGACCCGGTACAACAAACGAGAAATTAAGATTCTTGGTTCATTTCTATTCCGCAAATATCTGTTACCTACTTGAAGACAATGGGTACTATTACGGATCTATAAAGTGGATATCCTCATAAATTATGACCTTTATTTTTTGTGGTTCCATCCTGTGGGGACGCGGGTAGACCATGACCTAGATTATGACCTAGGTTACATTATTATCCCGGGTGTACGTTCCCGTGGATAATATTTTGACATTCATGTAGACGAAGCCGCTGGCTCTAGAAATAGATCATTGAAATATTCGTCAGAATAAAACTCTTAACACATCTTACAATAAAAGCCAAATTCATTTGTTCAACCATTCTTGTCTGCGGTTTATGGTTCTCCCATCAAGCCGGAGCTTCAATCATTATAATATTTTTAATAATTACTGCTTCAAAATGGCTTGTTTTCGCTGTAAGTCATTAACTACACTACACCATCATGGAACGTTACATTTTATAGGCACTTCGGTCCTTATTCGGAAGAACTTTTTGCATTCCCCTTGACAATCATTTTTGGATGTTCAGTTTTATGTTCAAAGCTGTGTATTTAGTTCTTGGTTGAATGGAACATATATTATTAACGAAAAGAGTCTTCAATTATTTCGTTGAATAGTATAATAAATCGAGAATCCGCTGGATGCGAGATGCACGGGTCGACACTATGGCCAGGTTTCTCAACGTCAGATAACCGGCGATTATTCGTTGATTACGTTAACAGCCCGATAATCGAGTGTTGAGAAATCGTGGGTAAGGGGAGGTCTGTGTTCAGCAGTGGACATTTTTCTGCTGATATGATGATGATGATGAGTTTAATAAAACATCTCTACAGATGAATATAACATTATTTTAACTAACGGTGAAGGAAAACATAGTGAGGAAACCGGCATGTCCTAGAACCAAAAATTCGAAGACATGTGACATCCACCAACCCGCACTGGGCCCGCCTGGTGGATTACGGCCCATTCCCTCTCTCACAGAGAGCAGGCCTGTGTCCCAGCAGTGGGAACATAAAAAGGCTGATGATGATGATGTACTACTATCAGCATCGATAATTAAACTGCCCTATTTTAAAAACATTATCTAATTTTAGCGAATCTTTTTCTCTAGTTTCTCGGTGTTAGTCATAAGTTAGGCGAGGTAAAAGACACCAATAATTAGATGTTAGCACACGCTTAATATTAACTTACGCCATTGAGCGTAAAGTAAGCAAACATGCTCTTAGAGATGCGTTGTTGCGTATAAAAAAGATACAAAAAGGTCCCTTGTGGTCAGACATTAGTGGCGGCTAAGTATGTGAGTCAGATGTAAGAATATTAAAAAATAATTCTGCAATAATAACGTGCACTGGAATGTTTTGTGGACATAAAGATGCATCAAGGGCTATTTTCAGGTAGATATAATTTATTTTAGAAAATTAATATATTCATTTTCTAGAAAATAAACCATGAAATCCTGATCTAGAACCGTGGGATAAACCTTCATTTTACAAAACCTGCACCAATTAACAGAGAAAATATCCGTGTTTCGTAAAGAGCGCATGCCATTACATTTCTTCAATCGGATAACTGTTTAACCAATAACAAAAACGATACTTTCATTAAATAAATTCTTAATAAGTTTGTGATTTTTGGGCTCCATTAAAGCAGGTTCATGTAACGGCATTCAATGTTCCAAAATAGTCGACATGAATTATTTACATAGTTCTTCATAGGTCTTCATTTCTAAAGGTCGTGCCCGTCTTGAAAAGCTTTGACGGAGTCAACGACGAGCTGCTTCCAAGCCACCCTGTCTTCGGTTCTTCTCATAGCTGTGGTCACCGTGAGTCCCGTCATGGCCCTGATCTGCTCAGACCAGCGAGTAGGTGAACGTCCGCGTGGTCTTTTGCCATCCACCTTTCCAACTACAACCAGTTTTTCCAGGTTGTCTGGCTGTCTACGGGCGATGTGACTAAATCAACTTAGGACTCGTTGATAGCAGATCGTGGAGAGTCTGGTTTTGATGTTCAACGGGTCGAGAATGGACTTATTCGTGCGCTTGGCTGTCCATGGTATGCGCAGTATTCTTCTCCAGCACCACATTTCAAATTCAAATTAATTAATTTCAAACGCCTCTATCTTTTTCCAATCCACGAGCCGTAAAGAAATATCGAGAATACCAGAGTTCTCACGAGTCTCTTCTTTGTGGTATTGGAGGCATTACATAGTTGAGAAACCCCTAAATCGCGTAATTGTTATCAATTATTATTACAAATCATTAATTTGGTGTCCCTATATCCGGTTTAGCTCAGGTAATTAATAACTTTGGGGACTTAAAAGTGGCACATCTGGCGTGAAAAATTGATCATATTTTACAAATATACCATATTTATCATATAAAATATTTGCTTGACAAGTCGTTTGACCCTTAAAAGGTAACTGCACACCACGATATCGTGTTCAGATAACGTTTAATAACAACGATATGAAAAATTGCTGGCTATTATGAAAAAATAATAACGCGTTTTATGTACCTGCTATGTTGGTTTTTTTTTTTGCATTTGCGCCTCGCAAAAATGCAGATTATGCGAACGTGATCACATAACGGTTCGCGGTATAAAACTTCCATCTTTTTTTTTTAGTAAATGTCGCGGGAGTTCCTCGCCACAATCTGTATCCGATGACTTAAGTGATTTTTAATCTTTTAACATGACAAATCGTGCCTCTGAGGTTACGTATCTTGGTGGCCTATGGGTGTCAAAACAGACATTTAAAGCATTGCGATGTTTTTTTTAAATTAGGTTGAATAAAGTATGAGGTCCAATTTGTCAAACGAGATCCAATTTTTCGCATCGATGTCACATTGTAACGGGAATTATTAGCATTGTCACTTGTCTTGTCATTAATTAGGCCGTTAGCCTAATTTCGAGACTTATTTCTGTCTTAATTTTAAATGTTTTTTTGATCCTGATTTTTGTAGCCGTGAATTATAGACCAATAAAGCAATCAACACTAAATTCTCAGTGACTTATGGGCTGGTAAGTGTGAACATTTAACACGATGCATATAAATAAACGTGTTTTGTAACGTAATGATTTAATTTATATTAATCGGTTTAAAACACCGTATTTAAATAACAAGATAACAACCGTAATGTGCTGCATTCCAAAAATACGGAAAAATAAAGCGTCCGTCACTAAAGCAAAAACAAAAAACAATCTATCAACCTAGTTCCGGTTATTTTGACTTAATGTCCTATAACCCCTAGATGAGGCAGAGGGCGTCCACAGATGTCCTCCATCGCGATCGGTCTTGAGCTTCACGCTTCACCTCGCTCCATGTCATTCCGATGCTCGTCGCTTCTGCCAACACGGTGCGACGCCAGGTTTGACGGGGATGACCACGCTATCTTTTCAGTTGAGGATTCCAGTCCGAAGCTTGTTTGGGTATGTGATCGGGACCCCTTCGGAGCGTGTGGCCAATCCATCTCCACTTGCGACGCTTGATCTGGCGGTTGATCGGGCTCTCGTGGCATTTCTCCAACAGCTCTACATTGGAGATTGTTTCGGGCCAGTAAATTCCGAGAATGCGACTAAGACATCGGTTGACGAAGACTTGTATTTGGCGTGAGATGTCCTTTGTGACCTTCCACGTTTCGCACCCGTAGAGCAGCACGGATTTGACATTGGACCCGAAGATTTTGAGTTTAATCCTTCGGGTCTGTTTCCGCGATTGCTATACAGGTTATTTTAGGGGTTTTTTCACTACTGGACATAGGCCTCCCCCAAGTGTGCGTCCTATCAGGAAGTGCCCTTGCAAAAATAACTATATGTAATTATAGGTAATAATAAAATTGTGCTGATATTATCGTAGGCTTCCATGGTTGGGCGTCCCTCGTCCATTTATGAGTACCTACCCATAACACAACTGGTCCTGCATTCATCCATTGATTTCTCGTATAATATAATATCAACATATTATTTTGTTTATTCATTTTCTAAACAATTATTATTACATTAAAAAAATCGGTAAATTTAATAATCCAAATGCCTACCGCCCACCGGGTGACCGGTATCGGGAACAGCCGAGCCAATCCAAGATAAAAGTCAAGGTCAAGTCTCCAGAAATAAGACGCTCCTAACAATACGAGTCGTGTCCAGAAGTACCGTTTTCAGAATAAAACTTGTCAGATGTTCCCACTGCTGGGACAGAGCCTCCTCTCTGTGAGAGGGGAATGGGTCTTAATCGACCACGTGGGCCCAGTGCGCATTGGTGGATGTCACATGATTTCGAAATTTTTGGTTCGAGGACATGCCGGTTTTCTCACGATGTTTTCCTTCACGGTTTTTAGAGCAGTGGTGATGAAATAATTTACACAAAGTAAAGCGCCTGCCTGGGTTCGAACCCACGAGCTACGACTCGTAAGTCGGGGCCGTTACCACTGGGCCACCACTGCTCTTCTGCTATCAACATATTATAGGTTCAGTTTTGTTGTTATTAGGTATTTCTTAAAGAACTAGTACCTACATCTGCATCTTCCAATCCCTCAATAATCATATTCATAGACATGCCAGTTATGATATGTTTTGACTTTACAATCTCGTGACTATTCACTTGTCTAACCAAAGGATGATTACAAATTACTGTTGCATGACTGATAATCGTGTTTTACTATGCACGTTAGGTCAATTTTACGTGACGTCATAAGCCTAGATACCTACTAAAGTAGGTTTCAGAAAAACAAATGCTTTAGCTATAAAGAAACGATATCAATCTTGGAGCTGCTTCGTTGATACCTATGCAGTTTTGAGTTCTTGGGGTTCTGGGTATGATTTCCGGATCGGTTAAAATTTTATAAAGGTTTTCTACCTGGCATTTCTCAGAAGTAACCCGCAGCGTAATTGCGCAAGTGAATTCGGTAACGCAAAGGGTTTGACATTAATCCACCAATCATATAGACGGAAATCGGCATCGCGTCTATCATTTCGCATGTGATTGGTCGATTGATGGGTGTCTTTGAAAGCCTTTGCTTTGCCAAATTCACTTAAGCACTTATAAGGAATCATACCCAGAACCTCATGAATTCAGAACTGCATAGGCATCAACGAAGCAGCTCGAAGATTAGAATCTTTTGTTGTGTCTCCGGCAGTTAGGCTGTCGGAGTCTGGATTTGTGCCCAGTTTAAGCCAATACACAAAAACTGGCGAAATGTGGGTATGCTTTAGGTATAGGTACCACTACCAAACCCTTCTGGGAATACACGCGTGATGTTATTTACCGATTCAAGTGTGAAGTCAACGATGCGCATCGAACGGGCCTTATTTGTATTTACCGAATTGTACCTTCGTTTCACCTATATAAATGATAGATTGAGGAATGAGGTAATAAGACAACGTTGTGGTTTAAAAGAAGATGTAGTGACTAATATTGAAAACAGTACGCTAAGATGCTTATACCATGTTGAGAGAATGAATGAAACGCGACTAACGAAAGGTATTTACACGGTAGACGTGAATGGAAACGCCGGAACGAAGGGAAGCCCTAGATAGACATACATGTAAATGCCTTTCGTTAGTCGCGTTTCATTCATCCTCTTATAGGTGATGTTTTTCAGAAAGACCAAGTGCGCAGTACCCATAACCGGCGTGCGTGTATGACTAGATGTATGAACGTGAGTGAAGCAAAAGAAGTATGTAAGGATCGTAGCAGGAAGCGTTTTGTAGTTTCTGCCTACCCCCATGGGAAAAGGCGTGAGTTAATGTATGTATGAAATAACGTGGTTGAGTCTGATTTCTCATAAATAATTATATTTAAGTGTCAATCAGCTACTCGTACCTAGTTGTTTTTATCTCACTAGTTGTAAATTGTTAATACAAAATTAAACCTACAATAAGATAAATCAAAATCCACTGGAGGTGGGCAGCGCAGGGCTAGTCATTGCACGGTAATATTCAATAAATAACCTTACATCGTTTCTGAATATTTTATGATAAACAAGATACTGCTATAAAATTTATGATAAAAAAGTTAATGTTATATAGCTAAATAATGCCCGGGCATTATACATAGTGCACTGATTAATCACATATACCTACATATAACATTTTAGTGAATGGCTGACTGATGCTTAGGTCATTCGCATATACTATCTATTTTCGTCACATGATCAGCCTATACAATAGGTTTTCTATCATGTTGTCATAATTATACACGAATCAAAAATACGTTTTAGAATATCGCCGCAATTGAAGATTATTATATTTTAACTTTTTTGGATCATTATTGATTCTTTTTAGTTAATTTCAATATTTGAATAAAGAATTTTCTTTAAATTTTGATTAAAAAATCTTTTATGAAAAAAAATACTACCGACTTCCAAATAAAACAATTCAAAGTGAAAAATAACTTTATTTTTGGAAGTCGGTGTCTTTATTTTTTCCCATTTTTTTGCGATATGGACATCGACTTCCAAATTTTTTTATTTTTATTTGGAAGTCGCTAGTATTTTTTTTGCAAAAAGTTTTTAATTTTTCCCTTTTTAGTTGTACCTACCTCAAATAGGCAAGTTGTTTAGTAAGGTACCTAAAACGCCAGAATAGATTACCCGAATAACATGAAACTTGTAATAAACAGACATGCGATTGCAGGAATCCCGGATGATTTGCCGTTATTTATTGAAGAGTTCTGTTGTAAATCGCCGAAGTTCTTCAACAGTTCTTCTTCTTAATAAAATGGGACCGATTTCGAAACATACTCTACAAACTAAAAAATAATTTTCGTAATCGGTCCACAATTGACGGAGAACATACATAAAAAAAATAAACATACATGAAGTCGAACAACGAACGAACATACGAACCTCCTCCTTTTTGGTAAGTCGGTTATAAAGAAGAAAATCAACTGTCAATCAGCAGCCTAATTGCGTAAATGAATACGGCAAGGCAAAGCGCAAAAAATATGAACAATGGACCAATGACATGCGAGATGAAAGACGCGATGTGGATTTCCGTCTATGTGATTGGTCAATTGTTTATACACTTTGCAATCTGCCTTACTGAATTCACTGACGCATTTACTAAATCATTACAATTTCTGCATCAGAACTGATAAAAATTGCATCGATTTGAAGCGACGACATCATTTGACACGAGAAGAGATGATGAGAGCTGTCGGAATGTTGCAAGCTGGTTCCAGGCAATGAACTGTGGTTATCGCTCTTGGCACTACTACATAGAGCGTCATAAGCCGCCTCTGGAAATGCTATCGTATCACAGGCAGAGTGGCCGAGCTACATGGAGGACAATCTCGCATCACCACTCGCAGATAGGACCGCTACATCCAAATACTGCTTGACGAAATCGTACCATGACCGCCATGACGTTGGCTACGAGGCCCCACAGCTCTTCAGGTGAAGGGGTCTGCATTCCCGAAGCCGCTGGGAGTTACACCTATAGCACCCCGCAATCGTAGTGCCCATTTATAATGGGCTCGCGAATAAAGAACTTGAAGAAGACGGGCGTTGTGCTTGCTTTCCCGCAGAATCTCGTTACGGTTTGAGGCCGGATACAAGACGTACTCGAGTTTGTAGGACCTCTGGACGTCATGAACGTTTGAAATTTTGTCAGGAAGTTCATTCATATGGAGGGAGAACAATCGTGTTTTGGGCCGATATTTGGATCGGTGGAAGAACCGATCTAATTTGGATCAGGGCTCAGGGGCAGCCTCAATGCTCAGGTTTATGCGGAGGCGATTGTTTCAGACGGGATCATCCAAAGGGCAAAGGCGACGCCGGTTGGGTGATTTGTTTCGACTAATGCACGACAATGCTCGTCCACACACGGCTAGAGTCGTAACACGCACTCTTGCCGATGCTTGCAACAACGTTCTGCCGTGGCGTGCTCAATCGCCAGACCTCCAAAGAAGAGCTTTGCCAAGTATGGATGCCGTGCATACCCCACAACTTTTTGACTTGTTAGAAAGAACGTGGGCGGCCATTCCTGAAAGTGATTTTGATGAACTGTATTTAAGCATGCCAAATCGATGTGATTGTGTGATTCGTGTCAATGGTGGAAACATAGATCATTATTTTATTATCTCAGCAATAAAAAAAAACTTCAGTTTTACCTTTTTTTTTGTCAACATTAACTTAGATTAATTGCCCAAAATTTTCAAAATATTAATTTTTCTTTATTTTTATAAAATACTAGCTGACCCGGCAAACTTTGTTTTGCCTTAAAAAGACCAAACATTTATCTACCCTACCCTACCCTATCCTACCCTACACTACCCTACCCTACCCTACCCTACCCTACCCGACCCTAAACTACCCTACACTACCCTACCCTACCCTACACTACCCTACCCTACCCTACCCTACCCGACCCTAAACTACCCTACCCTACTTGCGTACGCGCGAAGACTGACAGCACAGACCATCATGCTTTCAGCTCGGAGTGCGTAGTTAGGAAAAGGTGGGATGCAATAGCCCGATCTGTTATAGCGTATTGCTAAGGGCAACACGGAGACTCCTGCCCAACAAAACGCAAGACCATACCGTGTGGCCCAAGCAAACCTACAACGTAAGGACCTGGCAACGACCGAACTCTTTTTAGAGGCCAGTAAAAGGAAGATCGCGTGGGCGCTTATCCAGGAGCCGTACGTGGGAGGGGCGCGAGGTATGAAGAGCTACCGAGGTTCGCGAATCTACCAGTGCGAGGTTGATGGAAGTGGGAGGGTAAAGGCGGCAATTGCCGTTTTTGACGATGACCTGGATGTCATTCCCTACCCGAAATTCACCACAAATAACATCGTTGTGGTGGGAATCCGGACCAAAGCCTGGGAGATCGCAGTAGTTTCTTACTATTTCGAGCCAGACCAACCCATAGGGCCATACCTGGACCAGTTGACCCGGATCAAATCGGAAGTGGCCACCGGTAGATTGCTTATAGGCGGCGACGCTAACGCAAAGAGTCCTTGGTGGGGCAGCATCGTCGAAGACTCCAAGGGCGAGGAAATGTCCGGAACCCTGGAGGACTTAGAGCTTCAGGTGCTGAACACTGGTGACGCTCCCACATTTGACACTGTCCGAGGTGGTCGAGTGTATACAAGCCACGTGGACGTCACGGCATGCTCGCTCGACCTTTTTGACCTGGTGGACGGCTGGCGGGTCGACACAGGAGCAACATCCTCGGATCATAACACAATATTTTTTGAAATTAAAGTTAAAAGGGATAAAGGGGTAAATATCACCAGGACGACCAGGAAATTTAACACAAGAAAGGCGGACTGGGATACATTTAAAGATAAATTAGGAGAAATTAAAATTGAAAATAATATAAATTTGAATAGTATAAGGGGAATAAATAGTAAAGTAGATTTAGAAGAATTAATTGTAAATTACAGAGACAGTATTTTAAAAGCATGTGAAGATTCTATTCCCAAGACTAGTATTAAAAGTAAAATCACTTGTCCGTGGTGGTCCGAGGAGCTCACTGTGAAGAAGAAGGAGTTTACCAGACTGAAGAACCGCATCCGCAATGCCGCGCCTGTCCGGCGAGCGATGGTCGTAGACGAGTACCTGAAGGCCAAAGAAGAGTACGAGATGCTAGCGAAGAGCGCCCAATTCGCAAGTTGGAAGGAGTTCTGCCGGAAACAGGATCGGGAAGGGGTCTGGGAGGGAATCTTCAGGGTGATTGGTAGGACCGCCAGAAGACAGGAGGAACTGACCCTACGCAGCGATGGTGTATTCCTCAACCCAAGTGAATCGGCCGCCCTACTCGCAGATACGTTCTACCCCGAAGATAGAGTAGACCAGGACAACGCTGACCACAGGCGAATTAGAGAAGCAGCCAGTCGAGTAAATGAGTGGGTTCATGATGAATATCATGACCCGCCATTTACCGCGCTGGAGCTGAAGACCGCCGTGGCAGGTTTCAATCCCAAAAAGGCACCAGGAGGGGATGGACTGACGTCTGATATCTGCAGTCGAACGATCCACCAGGACCTGGATGCGTTCCTTGCCCTCTACAATAAGTGCCTTGAATTGGCACACTTCCCGAACATCTGGAAGGAGGCCACCGTCGTGGTTCTCAGAAAGCTGGGCAAGGACGATTACCTAAACCCCAAGGCATACAGACCAATAGGTCTACTGCCGGTTCTGGGGAAGATCCTGGAGAGGATGGTAGTAGCGCGTTTAAAATGGCAGCTTGTACCGCGGTTTAGTACTCGCCAGTTTGGTTTTATGCCCCAAAGAAGCACTGAGGACGCCCTCTATAAGCTAGTGAAGCACGTACAGGACAAGTTGAGGCTGAAGAAGCTAATTGTCCTGGTGTCACTGGATATAGAGGGGGCCTTCGATAGTGCTTGGTGGCCAGCCATCAAGGTCAGACTGGCTGAGGAAAAGTGCCCGGTGAACATAAGAAGGCTGCTAGATAGCTATCTCGACAGTAGGAAAGTCAAGGTTCGTTACGCTGGGGAGGAATGCACGCGAGTGACTAGCAAGGGCTGTGTTCAAGGGTCAATAGGTGGTCCCATCCTGTGGAATCTCATTCTAGACCCACTATTGCAGGAATTGGAACAGCGCGGAATCTTCGGGCAGGCGTTCGCCGATGATATCGTCTTAGTTCTGGATGGGGACTCAGCGACCGAAGTTTCAACATCTGCCAATGCAGCCCTCGCCCATGTTCAGAGTTGGGGCGTCAGAAACAAGCTGAGGTTCGCACCGCACAAAACCTGTGCGATGGTCGTAACCAACAAGCGCAAGTATGATACCCCAAGGCTGAGCATGGCCGGGGTCGACATTGGTATGGTTAAGAAGATGAAGTTGTTGGGTCTAACCATAGACGAGAAGCTCACCTTCAACGAGCACACCGCGAACGTCTGCAAGAGGGCAGCTAACATTTATAAACAGCTGTCCCGCGCCGCTAAAGTGAGTTGGGGATTGGACGCACAGATCATACACACAATCTACACTGCGATGATTGAGCCCATAATAACGTACGCGGCCGCAGCCTGGGCTCCCGCTACGAAGAAGCTGGGAATACGGAAGAAGCTAGGCTCGGTCCAACGAGGATTCGTCCAGAAGATCTGTAAATCTTACCGTACTGTCTCCTTGAACTCGGCACTGGTACTGTCCGGAATACTACCTCTAGATCTGCGCATACAGGAGGCAGCCGCCCTGTATGAAGCGAGGAGAGGGCCATCCCGGTTTGTGCCAGGAGATAGGGAGATCGAAAGTGCTGTAGAGTTTGCAGAGGCTCCTCATCCAGCTACACAAATGCCCCTGGAGTTCATGTGCCTGGCAGAACAACAGTTGCTAGATAGCAACAATGTGCAGGCGGTGCGAATCTTCACCGACGGCAGCAAGATTGAGGGGAAGGTCGGAGCCGCATTATCCATTTGGGATAATGATGGCGAAGTCCGGAATCTCAAACTTAGCTTAGCCGCGTACTGCACCGTCTACCAGGCAGAACTCCTGGCCATCTGCAAAGCGATGGACGTGATCCTCACGCGGCAAGAGACGAGCTATGGCTTGTACAGTGACTCAATGTCAGCATTGCAGACGCTTGCAAGCCATGGCTCTCTCCATCCCCTGGCGGTTCAAGCGCGCGCCAATTTGGCTCAAGCCCTGCGCCAGAGCAAAGTTGTGTCTTTGTTCTGGATCAAGGCCCACGCGGGCCTGCCAGGGAATGAGCGAGCAGACGAGCTGGCAAAGAAGGCAGCATTGTCGTTGCGGAGGAAGCCGGACTACGACCAATGTCCGGTGTCATTTATCAAGCGACAGATCCGTTTGGAATCGCTTGATGAATGGAACCGAAGATATGTGTCGGGCGAGACAGCCTCTGTGACGAAAATGTTTCTTCCGGATGCCATAGCGGCTTTCCGTATTATAAAACAGGTGCGGCCCACAGGCGTTCTCACGCAGGTTTTGACGGGGCACGGCGGGTTCTCTGAATACTTGAATCGCTTCAAGTGTAAGGAGAGCCCATCGTGCGTCTGCGATCCAGGCGTGGCAGAGACTGTCCAGCACATACTTGTAGAATGCCCGTTATTTATCAGGGAGCGCTACCAACTTGAATGTGAGCTGGACAGGAAAATAACGAGGGAGAATCTGCATGGGCTCATGACTAAGCAACACAGGGAAAAGTTCCTAGTGTACTGTGTTAATGTGGCCTCCACCGTCATCGCACGAAACCGAAGCTGAAGCGGCACTATGCTTCACTAGTATTATAAGAATATTTTGTAAGAAGCATAGAATAGCACGCACAAAACTGCAATGATGAACTGTGCACTGGGGTACCTAAGAAAACAGATTGTCTGTATGGTGAAAAGCACTGTTGTGCTTCTCATCCCTATTTGTAAGGCACTATTAATAAAATTTTGATCTTTTCCCCTGTGATATATTTTCTGACTGTGATAAATAGCACTTTTGCATATTGTATTTATAAACAGCACTTCTCGCACATTTGTAATTTTCTGTAACCTTGTATATTAGCACTTTTTGTCTTTTGACCCAAATTTTAAATAAATAAAGCTGCCTTTACATAATTAAAGAAAGTGGGAGTCCCACCCACCGTATACAAGAGATGTAAGCAAGAAGAACAATTAGTATGAAGAATGAAAGTACGAGAGGCATGAAAGAGGAATGTAATGAAAGGATTTGCACAGAATAGGCGCCAACTTTGTTGAGCGGGATTGGTATTATTAAAAAAAAAAAAAAAAAAAAAAAAAAAAAAACCCTAAACTACCCTACACTACCCTACCCTACACTACCCTACCCTACACTACCCTACCCTACACTACCCTACCCTACACTACCCTACCCTACACTACCCTACCCTACACTACCCTACCTATAAACCTCACGGAGCTTCTGGAGTTATAGCGTCAGGGAGGAAAAGCCGACTTATTTTTATGTATTTAAAATATAGGGGTAAGTTCTTAACTCAAACAAAGGAATAAAAAGAACGTGGGCGTCCATTCCTTAAAGTGATTTTGATGAACTGATTTTAAGCATGAATCGCTGTGATTGTGTGATTCGTGGTAACGGTGGAAACACAGATATTTTTTTTTATCTATACAATAAAAAAAAAAAAATAACCTCATCTTTGCCTTTTTTTTGTCAACATTAACTTTGATTAATTCATTGACATACGTGGGACACTCAGAAAGTTTTGCGAAACTAAAAAAAATTGTTCTATACGTACATATATTTTTATTAAATCTTTTCAAAGTACTTTCCACCAGCCTCTATACAAAGATTCATGCGCCTAAACCAGTTTTCAAAACACTTTTTCCAGTCCGCCGCAGACACCTCGTTTACAGCCTGCTCGAACGCAGCCAGCGCATCTTCCGGCGACGAAAATTGTATCCCTTTGAGCTGATTTTTTATTTTTGGGAATAAAAAGAAGTCACACGGTGCTAGATCAGGGCTGTAAGGAGGGTGACCCAGGAGTTTGACTGGCGTGCTGTCCAGGAAGTCCCTCGTTTTGAGTGCGGTGTGCGCAGGTGCATTGTCGTGGTGGAGCAGTAGCCCGCGGAGCCCTGTGTTTGGTCGCTTGTTGCTTATAACAGAGAAAACTTCTGGCAAACATTTGGTAGTATACCATTCGGCATTAATGCTTCTTTGATCCCGTAAGGGAATTGATACCAAGTGGCCAGTCAAATTAAAAAAGCTAGCGATCAAAATCTTACCCCCGCTTCTAGATCGCTTCACTTTGGTAGGCGTTGGCTCATTTTGAAACACCCAAACAGTCGACTGGCGCTTGGTTTCTGGGTCGTATTGATAAATCCAGGACTCATCACCTGTAACGATGTCGTAAACACGCCGAGACGAGCCTGCTTCAAATTTGTTAAGCATATCACGGCACCATTCCACCCGGGCCTGCTTCTGAGCATCGGTGAGGTTGTGCGGCACCCAGCGTGATACTATCCTCCTCACGCGAAGATGGCTGTGTAGAATCTCGTGAACGCTTCCCGATCCAATCTTCAATATGTGTTGAATCTCCTGATATGTAATTCGCCTATTGTCTTGGATTAAATTTTTCACTGCTAGCACGTTTTCTTCGGTAACAGCCGTCAAAGGGCGACCGCTTCTTTCGTCATCCCCCAAAGTTGGTCGACCGCGCTTGAATTCGTTATACCAACGATACACGGTTGCCTTGGAAGGGCCTTCATCCATGAATGCCATTTGAAGTCTATCGTACGATTCATCCGGTTTCAGGCGACACTTGAAATCGTATAAAATCATAGCTCTAAAATGTTCCCGGCGCAGATCCATATTTCAGTGAGACACAATACTTTGAATTAACTCGCAAAAAATGTGGAGGGAAATTTTGAAATTGGAACTTACTTATTTTTACTTATAAATAATCATATTTTCGAAAAACATTATAACTGGCCAGTCTCCCATATATAAAAACTTTTTTACCAGGCCAACCGCGCGACTAAATGGCACCAGCGCGCTGGCCCTAAATTGCAGTTTAGGGCCAACGCGACAGTGGTCCGTGTGCGGGAGTGAGCGAGTATTTGCTTGTCATAATAATGTCTAATTATGTAGGCTGCAAAAATTACGACACAGAGGTTAAAAAGAAACATTGGCTATCGTATCATCGGTAAGCAGCCTTACATTACTTTTGTTATCTGTTGCTTGTATTAAGAACATTTCTATAAAATGTTCAGATGGGCGTATCCTTCCTTTCGAAATCATTGGGTTAATTGCCCACAATTTGCAAAAAATTCAATTTTCTTAATTTTATAAAATATAAAAGGGATAAGTTCTTCAACAAAGGAATTAAAGTAAGTAGACAGTCTGGAAGACTAGATTTGGTAAATACTTATTGGATATTTTTTTATAGTTAAAAATGTATATGATCCCTAGACACATTTGATGTGTGTAAAGGGGCGTCTAAACGGGCTATATTTTACGACAATTTGTGGCTGCAATACTGTGGCCGGCAACATTGCTAGCAATACCAGCCACACTATGCAATATTTTAAGGATGGCCCGGCATTATAGCCACATATTTTTTGGTATGTCAAAATGTTTTTATGTGTAGCCGGCGTGTGGCCGAACGATCGCCTCGCAATCGAAAATACTGCAATATATCTGGGCCATCTATATTGTTGTTCTGTTTTACTGTATATTGCGCGTCCCTTTCTCCCAGCGACGTGAAGTACTTTGCTTTTACTTTACTTTCGTTATGCTTCTACTTTACTTTTTTTACGTTTTTCTGGCAAAACAATGTAAGCGGCTGATGAGCGTCATTTCGTCGGCCATTGTTGCTGGATTGTGTGGCTCATTAAAGGGTTCTGAATCAAAGGCCATACTATTGCAGCCATATTGCAACATGTTGCCTGCAATTGATTGCTCAGCCAGAAAATGCACTAAAATGTTTTTTTGATGGCTGGGCAATGTTTGCCAATAATTGCAGACACAAATTGTCGTAAAATATAGCCCGTTTAGACGCCTCTTAATTGTAACAACTAACAAGTGAACTTTTACGAAGATAAATTGATAAAAAAATAATTTTCACGGCTTGCATAATTTTTAGTTACCGTCGCAATCCCCGCTGAGTTGACAACGTACAAACGATTATCAATTAAATTGCGAGTTTATCACATTTAAATGGTAATACGCTGGGAAGGTCAGTGATCATCCCGTTTGAAATACCTTTATAACCGTAATGCTTGTAATCCTTAAGGGGTCAGATTGAAATGATTATTTTTTCGTTGATGACGTTGTTACTCGTATCTACTACCGATTCGATGGCATATCAATTTCTGGGTCAGAATGATTCGCCTCGCGATTTTAAGTCACGGCTTCAAAGCACTTTTTTGCAGTTTAATTATTTTATTCCAGACAAACCGGATATTTTTTGTAAGAAGGCGATGATAAATACATAAACCCACACGCACGCACTACTATAGACACACATACGCTTTCTCACAATCACACACTGCACTGAGCTGATAATTACATTCTAAGTCATTGTTCCTCTGTGTTCTTAAAAATGCATTTCTTAATTTAAGTCTCAATATTGTTAATTATCTATTATGGGAAGGAGCGAGACAACCTCAACAAAAGTATTAAAGTTCCCCTAGTCGACGGCACGAACTATTTTGTGCGCGAGGTTAAAATGCATGCTATCTTATCCGACAACAAGTGCGAAAGGGATTGATGCTGTGATGGGCAGTAAGAAGTTAGTTCTCGTACAATTTAGCACTTTTGCAAATTTGTAGCGAAATTAAGGATGATTTAGGACGAAAACGAGCGCGCGAAATTTTATGAACAGACCTTTGGGAGTCTAGATATCATGGAAAAACTACTTAATGTATATTTTCAAAATAATATATACAATTGAATATTTCTAATCTTATGACTAATAACAAAACAAAATTACATACAAAGGGGAGAAGGAAACTGGGGCTGTCTCATTCACATTTGTATAAGTAAACGTTTGAGAGACAACAATTTTATTTTAATAATTAATTTTTTATGATCACTTTGTATTCCAAGTGATCATTACCATAATTTCAGTCGAGAGAGTTCTACTGCTGAACACAGACCTCCCCCAAATCTCACCATATCCATCGGTCCTGTCCATCATAACGAAACAAATAAAACCCCATACATTTTATTACAATTTGGAAACTAAATTCTAAACTACGTCACAGGAACTACTAACCTATCGATGGAAAACAGAAATTGGCGCAGTAAGTGAATAAATAACTTTTTGGGATTAAGCGTAAGTGATTCTACAAGACTGGATTAGAGTTTTATTGTTTACGCATGCATAGATGTTTTCACAGTCGGAGGATACGTGTTCGCGAGCTGGCTGACCAAAACCTGGTGTATCCTCCGACTGCACAGCATGATTTTCTTCTTGTTTACGTCTTTTTAGTTCGCTTTTAAGCAGTCTGGTTTTTTGTGTTTTTTAATCAACTTTTTTTATTTATAACTTTTAGTAATTTTTTTTTAGAATTAGGTTCATTTAAACATATAAGAGTTACAAACATTTTAAATGACCTCTTAAAATCCTTATACCGCACCCGATGGGTTTGGAAGAAAAAAAATTGGTGTCCCACAATATGTCGCCCAAAATCCGCCATTTTTATTTTCCAATTTTAATGTAGCCAGTGACACTCGCAGCGTTAAGACGAATCGATTGACGTAAGAATCATCAAAATCGGCCAACGCATTTTGTCTCTAGAACGTCACATAGGAATAAACATACATATATACATACATACATAGACTGACAAACACATTGCCCTCCCTAGGCAGTCGGGTAACAAAGAAAGAACGACAGCTTAAAACCTCTAATAACTAATATAATATCAACTGCACCTCTGCCTTACTAACTGATCAAATATATAAAAAGTTTTTTATAAACACTTCTACAAAATAATTATCAGACATCCACTGAAACAAACTTGAAGGTTGTCCCTCTAATACATCTGCCATGCCAGTAATTATCATTTAATTATTTTCCAATAAATACCCTGTATAGTTGTATAAAAATACCCACATTGTTCTTCAATCAATTACCTTCAGGAAAACCCCTTGAAGTTCAATAAAAAAAAACGCTGAAAGAACTGCTTAGAAAATACCAACTAACCTTACTACCTTACCGTAGTTTATAACCTACTAGTTATAAATAAAAAACCGGCTAAGTGCGGGTCGGACTCGCGCTCGAAGGGTTCCGTACAATTATCGCAAAAAACGGCAAACTAATCACGTTTGTTGTATGGGAGCCCAACTTAAATATTAATTTTATTCTGTTTTTAGTATTTGTTGTTATAGCAGCAACAGAAATACATAATCTGTGAAAACTTCAACTGTCTAGCTATCACGGTTCATGAGATACAGCCTGGTGAGAGACAGACAGACAGATAGACGGACCGTAGAGTCTTAGTAATAGGGTCCCGTTTTTCCCCTTTGGGTACGGAACCCTAAAAATGAACACATAATTAAGGATGTCTACCTATAATACTTTCCTTCTTACAAGCAAAAAGCCCTTTCCACAAAAAAAAACTACGTACTAGTTACTCAAACTCATTATAATCCCATACTGGCGATGACTGTGCACACTAACCGAATTGGTAATCACTATTTAATCGCGATCGCTTCAGATGGTACACACTTACATTACACAGACTATAATCGGTAAAAAACAAAACACTAGCGAAGCCCCCACGACGGATGATCATGACGCGTTTAATAGTATCGATAAGACTGCCAAAGTGTATCATGTGTTGCCCATACGCACGGTATAAGAGGCTGGGGAGCTGCGCCGCGCATCCACACACAGCCTTATACAGCCTTGCGGAGACCTTGCCCGCAAGCAAGGACGATTGCAGCCCCTACGGACACTAGCCATTTTCACTACGACTCCTCAGCGAGAAGCTCACTCCGACAACGATTTTTTATTTTATTTAATTCTTGTTTTGATTATTCTGCACCAGAATAAGACTGAACGTTACAGTGTCTGTGAAATAACTGAATAGTGCTGAAGGATTTTTTGGGTGAGTACCAGTGAGAATACTTTTCTTGAAATATTCTGCAGATGTTTGAAACTCGTTTTAATCTAACCCAAGATGTGAAAATTCCTTCAGGGTAGATAAATTGGTTTTTACAACTTACAAATAATAAATAAAAACAACAAGAAACCTTCACAATAAACAATTAAAATAATGTTTAAACACAAAAATAATATTTAAAAAAACATTCGACACAAAACTGCGTTGCTCGTTGAAGTCTAAATAAGGCACAATCTTTATCAGCTGACTGAAAGTTATTATTATCGTTATTCGAGAGTCCGAATAACGATACAATACATTTTATTTTAATTGACATATCTTTAACATCGATTCTTATTGCAAATTAAAAGCTTTAAATCCCGTTATCAAGTGATTGAAGACATGCAGGATATTTGAAAATTGTTCGAAGGAGTAGGCTGTGTTCCATTATGCATGCATGCATCGGTCGTGACGAAGGGTTTTGTAGCAAAGGCGATTTATCGCAGAACACAATGTTACTGGTCGGAAACACTTTGGGCAAAGTCTACAGAGGTTTCACAACGGGAGTTCTTAAATTGAATTTGAGAAATTTATGGATTCAAATCCAGTGGCAAAAGATTTTTCAAATTGAAAATTAAATACTATTCTTTGTACTTGAGCAAGGCTGGACCGATTCGGTTAAATATTTTTTAACTTTCTAAATAATCCGCAAATAAATTGGAAAAGTTGACTGAAACATTTGAAATGTCTGGAAAATTGATTTTTTTGCTATGGGATGTTTATATTAGAACAGGACTTAGGTCTTTCGGAACAAATATTTTTACTATTGTTTGACACCTAGTAAGTATAAGCACACATTTCTAGTTCAGCGTTTTCCTTACTTATTAGTCACTTTCAAAAAAAATAATTAAACAATCCACTATTGTATTTAAACATTATTCATGTTTCAAAAGTTGAGTAAGGTCAAAAATGCTATTCACACTTTCCCGTTTGAGGACATTCCTAAATCAAGACCACAATCTCAAAAAAAATTGTGAAACTCACTGACATATATTTTACGATATTTTTCAACAGAAAATATATTATTTGACGACAGTTCATCTGGCAACACTACCACAAATAAAAAAGAGTGTAAATTAAAAAAAAACAAAGAATTAACAAAAAAAAATATCTACACGAGCGACGCTTCAGCGATTTAAGACAAAGTGTGAAAACATAAAAAAATAAGCCTTTGTTTTATAAATTGCTTAAATCCAAGAGGAAAATCTTTTAGCTAGATCTTGTACCTCATGTTAGTACAACATTGTTATTTGTAATGGTGCTCCCACATTGCCGTTATAAAATGTTTGTAAACATTTTATAACACCAAAAGATGGCATCTTAAGATCTTAAATGTTTGCTAACAAATGTTTACTAACGTTATTAAACATTTTCTAACGGCAATGTGGGAGCACCATTAGTGTAGCGCTATGGTCGTACTATAACATTTTAAAGCTACCATGGTTCCAGCGTAAGACTGAGACAAAGCTATGCATGACGTATGGCACCACATCCCTCATTCACATTGGAACGGAATCATGATGGCTTTGGCACTTTGTAGTACGTCCCATGGGCTTGTAAAGAGATTCCCCGATAGGCTGCGCGGGCGCACGGCTCATGCTAATATGATCGATGCCTCGATAGAGAACGTTGGTGTACTAGCTAGATAAGTAAACTGCTTGTAATGGATGCCTTAACTACTTACTATTTTGTTTATTGGAATTACGCAACTAGGGATACTATAGATATTTCTCTGAATACTTCAAACGTCCATTCCACTGATGTTGTGCATGACATATATTTTAACCATCATCATCATCATCAGCCTATTAATGTTCCCACTGCTGGGACACAGGAGTCCTCTCTGTGAGAGGGGATAGGCCGTAATCCCAGTGCGGGTTGGTGAATGTCACATGGTTTCGAATTTTTGGTTCTAGGACATGCCGGTTTCCTCACGATGTTTTCCTTCACCGTTTTTGAGAGCAGTGGTGATGAAATAATTGACACAAAGTAATGCGCCTGCCTGGGTTCAAAGCCACGACCTACAACTTGTAAGTCACGACCAATACCACTAGGCCACCAATGCTCCCAATGTTTTAACCGACTTAAAAAAAAGAGATTATCAATTCGAAATGTATGTATGTGATATTATTGGAATTGCAAAATATTCACATATGTGTGCCAAATATCATAGGCGTAACTATGAATGTATGTTTGTCAACGCATTTCTCCGAAATTATTAAAACTACGAATAATTACAAAAAATAGGCGGTGTCTCGATAAACTAAATAGTAGAGTAGTATCTAAATACTAGAAACTCTCCAAAGATTCTCATTGATGATCCTTCTACAAAGAAACTTGCATTGCAGGTATCATGGTCATAAAAAGTTATATAATTACTTATTTACGATTCCCAATTACAACAGATTAGATAAACAATGAATGCTGACAATGGCGTAAAATTATTTATTTCCATTAGTTTTTTTTCTATATCTACTCACTTCATGCGCTACCTCTTTTAGGATAAGGTTCTCAATTCGACTGAATGTTTTTTTGATTTGTACTAAAAAGTCGTAAACAAGGGGAAAAACATGCTGTGCAGTCGGAGGATACATATTCGCAGGCTGGCTGACCAAAATCTGGTGTATCCTCCGCCTACACAGCATGAATTTTTCCTTGTTTACGACTTTTTAGTTCGCTTTTGAAGCAGTCCGGTTTTTTGATTTTTTGAATTAAGTTATTTTATTAACCCCCGCCGGAAAAAGAGGGGTGTTATAAGTTTGACGTGTGTTGCTGTGTATCTGTGTATCTGTGTGTCTGTCTGTGGCATCATAGCGCCTAAACGGGTGACCCGATTTTAATTTAGTTTTTTTTGTTTGAACGCTGATTTTGTCGAGAGTGTTCTTAGCTATGTTTGAATAAAATCGGTTCAGCCGTTCAAAAGTTATGGGCGTTTTACTGTTTGAATCGGGGTGTTTTCGCAAGATAAATGTGTCGGGAGTTTTTTAAATTTTGAAATTTTACTTGTTTATAACTTTTTAGTTAGTTTTTTTAAAGAATTAGATACATTTAAACATGTAAGTGTTATATATTTTTGAAATCACCTCTTAAAACCCTTTTATTTTACACGATGGTTATGGAAGAAAAAAAAAATTTGGGCCCCCACAATATGGCACCCAAAATCCGCCATTTTTCTATTGTCCCATTTTAATTTAGCCTATGACACTCGCAGGGTTAAGACGCATCGATTGACGTATGAATAATAAAAATCGGCCAACGCGTTTGGTCTCTGGAACGCCATATAGGAACAAACATATATACATACATACATACTTACATAGACTGATAAACACATTACCTTCCTTCGGCAGTCGGGTAAAAATACCCATAAGTTTAGTTTTGTTTAAGGGCTTAGGTTACATTTCGTGTCGCTAAATATTCTCTGGTCTAAAGTCTCATCCCACCAATGTGTCTACTGCCATCTGAAAATCTTCCGCTATCTCCTGCTTATAAAAATTTCTTGAACATCTTCTAAAAACGTTTCTTCTATAATAAACCTCATCTAATGATTATCATCCGGCGAGGGCGAGGTCAAAGGCAAGAACAGATCCATTCTGTAATCATAAAAATGGTGATGATAGCACTTGCTTCCTTACTCCCCCTGGGTCCGTAGTTTATAATTATGGTACGGTAACTGATTTCTTCTTGTTAGAACAATGCATATTCAGAATTGAAAAAAACGCCCGCAAAAACACGAAGCAGTCATAAAATAGTGTAGCATCCTGTAATACCTGCACTAATAGATTAACACAATGGTATAACTAGTTCGCGATCAAAAACGTCGATAAGTTTGGCAAAAAGTAAAGTAACAAATGCAAAAAAGGCTGAATTAATTGTTATATTTTTAACACTACGAGATAGAAAAGTATCTAGCCGTAACAATAAAATAAATACTTAATGTTGTTACCAAATCAACAACAACTAATGAAGCACATTCTAGAGTCCAGTCATGATGTCCTAGATTCGAATTATGGAATCGGATATTCCATATTTTTTTATCCAGGAATTTTAGGGCCTCGCATTTGATACACTAGAATTATCTATGCTTTTGACCAAGTATTGTTTTTTGCCGTGGTAACTATTTTCTATTAGATAGAGCAATAAACATGTGTCCTTATGGGTCACGTTTATCTAAAAATATGTTAAAAGCCCTTGAATGTGTCCTCTCCATCTTGACTCAATCGTATTCAAACCTCTTCTATGAAGCCCGCTCTATAATCGTGTGACTATTACGAAGGCTCGTGATAAGCGCCATCGATTGTCCTCATTTGCACCCTCGTCATGGCTCCAAGATCATCACGTATGCCACCTTGATGACATATCTGCAAGTAACAATTGTCAATCAGTACTTAGATGAAGATGCGTTGACACCAAACGAAAGAGAAAAACTTTGCAATGAGGATATGACGTGTTTGGTAAAAATAAAAAGTATGTATGTGTAAGTATGTGTGTTGTGACAAGAATGGCTAACAGAAAAATCATTGTAAAGGTAAAAGAAAATTTGAAAGTAGTTTCGGTGGAAAAATGCTTTAAGGAAGATTGTATTGATTGAAGTGATGCTGAAGAATAACAAATATTTACGATTGTAAAAGTTTCAAGTTTGAATGAGGATAGATATATGAAGATAATAGGGTTCTAGAATGATAAGAAGTTATATTAGTGTGTTACACCTACACTAAGATAACGATGCCTGTGAGACTTGCAGGTCAGGGCAGGGCGAGTGAGACTTGCAGGTCAGGGCAGGGCGAAAAGGTAGGGGTTTAAACATCAATAAAACATAATAATTACAAATTTAATCTTTAAGGGCTCCTGCCACCTTAATTACAAATGACATTAAAATAACTTACGGTCGTATCAAATTGCAGTCATATATCCTCCGGATCCCTTGCCGGATAGACCGTCAATGGTTTTGGCGGGCTCTTAGTGGCATATGGCATTTCTGCTTATTTATACCCTAGCTATCTCTAGATCTTAGCACGTGTTCTAATTACCTAGATCTGTCAGCCATTTTATTGTCTTACAATTTTTAATGTTACTACACAGAGACCCCTGTTCCTGGTTTAACTAAAGCATATTTACAGCAGCTATTTTTCATACATACTGCAATCAACATAGCAAACACTCGCTCGATTGTAGGGACGCGATAACCAGCTTCCCTCTTTATAATGTTAGGTACGGGCATTTATTTAACTTGTTATTACAACCGGATCGTGGCACAACAAAAACAACTCAGTCCTTAAGAATCTAGACTTAGCTGCAGAAAAGTTACTTGCAAGAGAAGTTTATTTTATTGCGCTATCTTGAACTGCAAGTCTTGTTATCTTGTTCATACCACCGTAGATTGAAAACATACATAATTGGAAACTGGTTATAGTACCTTTTTTTGTTTAGCCTGTGCTGTCTCACAGCTGGGCAAAGGATTATGATTGTACTGACCGAAAGAAAAGTTTTCATTCATAAAAAGCTACTGAAGTTGTCTATCTCTAATGACTCGATAAAAAGCTTCCATCTATCGTGTTGTATTTATTGATTTATAATTTCTATAATCACACCATCGGATTCATCTCTGACAGGAATGATTCACACCTCTATGATTTGTTATTCGATATTCATAAAAATTACATAGTTGCTTACAGATACATAAATAAGACATAGATATACCTAGGTAAGTACTCTTATAAAAAAAAGAAACTTGTAACAGGAACGCTTACATTAAAGTATTAAATAGAATACCTCGTCGAAGAAACCCTTTACAAACAGGACTTATCTTTTACAGTCTATATTTGTTTATATCTTTTATTTTTATCCGGCATACTCTTGAGCATTTATCTTTTCATATCATTTAAAAAGAGACATTGTAGAAATTTACTGAGAAAGTTCTAAAGATAATGTTGCATTGTCAATTTATGTTACAAGGTGTCGAAAGCCTTTCTGAAATCCAATGTAAAATTCAAGAAAAAATTTGCACCTCTCTTTAGATGAATCCACATAAACAACATACTTACACTGTTACGTAACTCCAATGCAGTTAGTACAAAATTAATCGTGAATAAAAAACAATACTAATGCAAAACAAACTCAATAAACAGTAATACAGCAAATCACCTGTTATTAAAGTATCAAGTTATAATCAAGATGCGATCTAAGTACCTATTGGATTATTCTACGAATCAAAATATCAAGTATCAAAGATGATTAATAGTCTCTTGGCTTGGCCTACCGATGTTACTTGCTTATATCTTTTACCATTTTATTTTAAAACAGGTGCAATTCCGTACGATGCATAAACATGTACAGTTGTTTATTTATTTTTAGTCGATGGTACGAGTAAGTAAAATGTTTTCTTTCGAGCGTACAATAAGAGCTGCAAGAAGTTATAGGACCTCGTCAATATTGGGAACCAGTTCAATCCTGATTTACTGAACCACATTGAACTTGCACCTAGCTAGGCTGTTTATTTATTACATTAAGTGCCAATGCTCGTTTTATAACTCTTGAATGTTCATTTTATATTTTTTTTGTTTGTGGTGGGTTTGATCTTGACTCTAGTCTAGGTCAGAGGTGAAAGAGACAGAGTCAGGCAGATGGAGTGAGCTTACCCAGAAGAAGCCTGTTCACTCTAACTTTGAAGAGATTCGGGTTGTATGCGTTCGAAAACACAGACGCAGGCAGTGAGTTCCACTCTTTTGCTGTGCGCATTATGAAGGATGTTTGGAAACCCTTGGTGCGAATTAGTGGAATGGCAACTAGGTGAGGATGGTAACTTGCAGTGCGTCTAGATGTCTAATGGTAGAAGACGGCATTTTTTGCAAGAAAAAATGAAAGTAATTTTCAGCTTATAAATTTTGATAAAACATAACTTTCATTATAGTTCCATTCTAGAGTTTCGTAAAAAAAAATTGTCGTCTAGTCTCCGGTTGAAATAAATTCTACATTTATAAATCGAACACATGTTAATGTACCGTAAAATGTTCGCATTTGTCCAATTATCACATTTTTCAGTGGAGCATTATCTTCATAAAAATGTAACTAGGTAACTAGTGACATGACCGTGAGTCTGTTGTACCTAACTGTTCCTTTGACGTGCGATTTTTTTCAGAAACAAGTTTAGTAGCTTTAGACAAATTAAATAAATAGTAACGTTTTTGTTTACATTCATATGGATAAATTTGGAATTGAAATTTTGGGCACACGGTTGGCGCAGTGGTTGAGTGATTGACAGCTGCGCTGCGGGTCGCGGGTTCGATTCCCGCACGAAACAAATATTTGTATGACCTACAGATAGTTGTTCCGGCTCTGGGTGTTGTGTATGTGAGTTTGTATGTTTGTAAACGCGCCCACGATACATGAAGAACGTTTTTTTTAAAAGCAAGAATTTTTGACCACTGGTAAATTGTATATGCTTCTAGTACTATATGATATATTTGTATTAACAGTATTGAAAAGTTAGCCAACACTTACTGAATTTAGTCCTAAAACGACTAACTGATTCCTGATAGTAATAACCTATACGTCAATAATTTACTAACCCAAGTACCAATTAATATGGGGGCTGATACTTCACAAATCAACTATTAAAACCGATAAACGATCAACAAATCGACTCTAGTAATAAACAATACTTACATTAACGTTTAGCCTGTATCAGATCTGTGAAATCATCACAGGAATAGATTGAACGCTCGATCTGAATTCAATCCATTTTTTGCTTCATATGCAAATTATTTCTCTGACGAGATGATCTAAATAAGTGAAGTTGTAATGTCGGGCCATTGTGTAGGCGTCATTGGACGAGACATGGACCTGTTTGAACAAAAAGGAGGCTTTGTCCTGCTGGTATTTGATGGTTCAATCCCATAAAATAGCCAGGGTAATATTTAAAGCCAAAAGTGGGTCTGCTAGGGGGCTCTGAAAGTTAGAAGGATGGGGAAACAGCAAAGGCCGATTTGATAATAACTGGTCATAATTAAAAATTTGCAAAAAACCTCGACCTTTTATTTTACTTCATAGTTTTTAAACTACATAATTTATGTATTAGTAGACACGCTTCGATCAACAATATCGAACACGTAATTATGACCATATATTGCGAAAATACCCTGATTCAGACAGTAAAAACTTTTGAACTGCTGAACCGATTTTCATTAAACATAGCTAAGAACACTCACATTAAACTCATCTTTCAAAATCGGTCACAAACACAGATACACACGTCAAACTTATAACACCCCTCTTTCCGTCGGGGGTTAAAAATAAACTACGATAACAATTCACTAGATGATAATTAAGTTGACAACGTAAACATGGTGATTGTAGCATTTTCCTCTAAGAATTGTAATGTAGCATAACCTATAGGAAGCCAATTATCTTGGTCATCCGTAAACGGTTTATAAATAAGGTTAATTTCAAAGTTAAGATTTGTAAGGGCGGCCAACGAATATTTACAGATTCAAAGCGGTATCAACCGCAATCGAATATTACAATGTATTCGGCACATTTGGCAGGCCCGCCAACTGGGTTCCCTCTCAAGTTCAATGCCAAGAATCCGTTTGATCTTCCTCAATAACACTATATTATGCTACTATTCCGAACGCGAAGTTTGTTCGCCTTTGGCATCAATGAATGAGACCGTCATACCTACATTCTTGTTGCTTCGAACATTCCGACAGATTCTGACGCGGATTTATTGAACCGGCCTCTCCGTCAACAATGGATCATTTGCGAAATGTATCGTGTGGCTCATCATCTTAATGGCATCTAAAAGACCCTCCATGATTATGTTTGGCACACCCTGGACACTTGGAGAGTGAACAGGAACACCGCACCCAGTTTAAATGACAGGCAATCTTCTTACCAGGGCATGACTTACCTACTTGTGTGTATACAGGACGACTTTTAACACGTTGGCAATCAGTAAGGGGTGAAGTATTAGACGACTTTCAAAATGGGATCAGACCTTGCATATTTTTTTTTGTACTGTACTAATAAGAACAAAATTCTTAATAATTAATTACGATCTAGCCTAAAAGACTAATAAGCAATAACTTGGAATGGTGGAATAGTGTCCATTTGCACTTTTATACAAGTCCGTAGTACTTTCTTAGAGTCTGATATAATTTATAAAAACACTAGTAAAAAAAATAGCTGGTTCTTTTTTGCCGTGTTGATCCCATAGTAAAAAAAGAGATTCACATTCATATTGTACTTTTATCCCCTGAAAAATTGCCAATGAGTCAAAGTGTAGATCGCAACAAAACACCTCAGTTTTTGGTCACCTGAGTGATTTTTTATAAAAACCATTTTTAAATGATAAATATCTGTAATGAAATCTTTTCCTATCAATTAATCAAAATGTTGGATTTGTAGATAAAACAATCTAGCATTTATCTCATGTCAAAGGACAATGCGTAACAGTAAAAGAATAAACGGGACCCCGAGCACAGGTGACAGGGTACTGAACTACTGACTAACGATACGAGATAAAGGTTGATCGTGGACTAATGTACAGTCTGCATTAAAAGCTGATTGATGAATTAATCAAATCAATTAGTTATCCTAGTCTTTTAGGTTTGCGGATGTGTGTATTTTGAACTTTCCCGACGGGAAAAGAGGGGTTGTTAGAAGTTTGACGTGTGTATTTGTATAGATATGTATTTGTGTATCTGTCTGTGGCATCATAGCTCCTACACGGATGAACCGATTTTGATTTCAATCGTTCTAAAGTTATGAGCATTTTACTGTTTGAATCTGAGTGTTTTTACAAGATATCGTGTCATAATTACGTGTTCAATAGATTGTCGATCGAAGCGAGTTTACTACTAGATAAATTATGTAGCATGAAATCAAAATGTGTCGGGGACTTTTGTCTTGTAATTATCTATATAATATGTAGTGGGGATGGTAACATTTTACCAGTTGGTAAAAAAGGGTGGTTAGGCTTCTGACTACACTTAGAGACTAGTCATTAGAAAATCTTTTAATGAGAGCCGGGACCAACAGCTCAGTAACGGTCGAAATGGAAATAAATGTTAAAAAAATATTTGAAGTTTAATTTAGTTTTGCTGTCAAACACAATTTGTTAGAGAAACTTGTAGTGAGAAAGAAACTTGACTTGCAACTCTAGAAGAATACATAATGTCCATCAGTAAGTTGGGCTAACACGTTATTAAACCTTTAAACATACATAATTTAATTTTGATGCCAACTGTACGCATGTCTGAATTTATACGTCATCAATAGATAGGTACCTATCAGTCACTATTGAGACTTAACAACAATGGTTAGAGATGATTTGGCGAAATATTGACGTGATAATTTTATCGATCTTTATACTTATAACTACATAATATTTCTTTTCTTTCGTCTGGTTCATGACCTTTAGAAGAAAACCGTAGTAATAGTATTTAGCAAGTACATAATATATTACCTAAACCTACTTCTTCCTCTTCTTTTTGGGTCGATGGAAAACTCTTTACATATTTTGAGCCTAGTATAGGTGACCACGTTAATAACATCTAAGTACTTGAACTGTAAAATTTTCTATCTAGTCGGTTTTCTACAAACAGGCAAAAAAAATCAGTTGATCACATTTTGTCGAGTTACGCAAACATAATTTTCACGATTTCGGGGTTTGTCCCGAAGAAGTTTTTCATAATGACAAGTACAATCCGAATTCGGAGTCTGTGTTGCCCGATAGCTACTTCCTCGGGGTCTTTAAGTCAAGAGTGAATAGGTTACTTCTGAGAAAGCGTGCTACATTACCACCGCTTAGCATCAGGTGTGATACTGGTCAAGCGCGAGCCTACGCATATATAAAAAAAACCGGCCAAGTGCGAGTCGGACTCGCGCACGAAGGGTTCCGTACTTGGTAAATTGCGGTTTACGATTTATGACGTATTAAAAAAAAACTACTTACTAGATCTCGTTCAAACCAATTTTCGCTGGTAGTTTACATGGTAATGTACATTATATATTTTTTTTAGTTTTATCATTCTCTTATTTTAGAAGTTACAGGGGGGGGACACACATTTTACCACTTTGGAAGTGTCTCTCGCGCAAACTATTCAGTTTAGAAAAAAATTATATTAGAAACCTCAATATCATTTTTGAAGACCTATCCATAGATACCCTACACGTATGGGTTTGATGGAAATAAAAAAAAATTGTTTCAGTTTCAAGTATGGGGACCCCCAAAATTTATTGTTTTTTTTCAATTCTTGAGTGAAAATCTTAATGCGGTTTACAGAATAGATCTACTCACCAAGTTTCAACAGCATAGTTCTTATAGTTTCGGAAAAAACTGGCTGTGACATACGGACGGACAGACAGACAGACAGACAGACAGACATGACGAATCTATAAGGGTTCCGTTTTTTGCCATTTGGCTACGGAACCCTAAAAACCGGCCAAGTGCGAGTCAGACTCGCGCACGAAGGGTTCCGTACCATTTTCGTAAAAAACGGCAAAAAAATTACGTTTGTTGTATGGGAGCCCTCCTTAAATATTTATTTTATTTTGTTTTTAGTATTTGTTGTTGTAGCGGCAATAGATATACATCACCTGTGAAAATTTCAACTGTCTAGCTATATCACGGTTCATGAGATACAGCCTGGTGACAGACAGACAGACAGACAGACGGACCGCGGAGTCTCAGTAATAGGGTCCCGTTTTTACCCTTTGGGTACGGAACCCTAAAAAAAATCAATCACCGTTTTCAGGTTATGCTTTTATTCTGTTACACTTTGTATATCCTCCTGAAGATAGCAAACGATACATTAAAATTGTACGGGCATAAGAAGTTTTTAGATGATTTAATGCATTTATATGAGGATTTATCATAAAAAAATCACCATGAATTCCTTAAAATCAAACATACAATTACATAAAATAACAATAACATACAATACAAGAAGTAAAAACAAATTCCAACTAGCAATGGAGTTGCTTGTTGGAATTTGTGGGTTAATTGTGGCAAAAAAACAGTATTACTGGAGGGAGCACAGCTGTTCAATGATTTACCGGAGGATATAAAGAGGTGTGATAATATTAACATATTTAAGAGCAAACTTTAAAAATATGTGTATGTACTCTATAACGTCCCCAACGCCCCAGACTAAGTAACTCTGTATCTCATTATAAGTGAACTGTTATTTATAAGTTCTTACGGGAAATAAATAGATATCTTTAAATCTATTTATTATTGTACGAAAAAATGCATCACGGAAATCGTCTATCATTCGTACCTATCTCTACGTCTAGAGGTAATTAAAACAGTGAGAATTAACAAAACTAGAGTATGCAATATGATTCTACAATGAGCTAATTACCATTTTAGTCTTAAAACAATGACGGAATTCGGTCATTTAATTCAACATCTGGTCTATTCATAAAAACTACATAACTGACTTTTGTTAAGTAATACAATATTATTCAGAACTGTAAAAAAATGTGGTTTCCTTACAAATGATATAATTTACTGTTGAAGGTTGTGTAGAGCGGTCGATAACTCTTCAGTTAAAGAACTTTAATTACATAATGATTAACAATATACAAAAGTAATACATACCTACATGAACTCAAGCCTTTTTCTATGGGTGTAAGCAGAAACCACAAAACGCCGGTGGTAAGCCGTTACAATTTTTATTCAAAACGCTTGAAAATGGTAGACAACTCTGATGATTAATATTTTCAAACTCATTAGATTTTATCTTTTCACTACCCTCAGTTGACAGGTAGAGAATACCTTATGTTCGCCTATATTCCCCATTGCATGAAGTCAAAATAAATAAATAATAAATTAAGGCTTCTACACTCTTTGCGCTGTAGCATGGTGCGGGTGACAGTTTCAATAACATTTTTTACGCATATACGTATACGCATTTTTACCCGACTGCCGAAGGAGGGTAATGTGTTTATCAGTCTATGTATGTATGTAAGTATGTAAGTATGTAAGTATGTAAGTATGTATGTATGTATGTATGTATGTATGTATGTAAGTATGTATGTATGTTTGTTCCTATATGGCGTTCCAGAGACCAAACGCGTAGGCCGATTTTGATGATTCATACGTCAATCGATGCGTCTTAACCCTGCGAGTGTCATAGGCTACATTAAACTTGGACAATAGAAAAATGGCGGCTTTTGGGTGCCATTTTGTGGGTGCCCAAATTTTTTTTTCTTCCAAACCGTGATTTTTTTCTTTTAAACCAACATCGTGTGTGAATTCAAAATAAAGGGTTTTAAGAGGTGATTTCAAAAATATAAAACACTTATATGTTTTAAATGTATCAAATTCGAAAAAAAACTAACTAAAAAGTTATAAATAAAAAAACTTAATTCAAAAAATCAAAAAACCCGACTGCTTCAAAAGCGAACTAAAAAGTCGTAAACAAGGAAAAAATCATGCTGTGCAGTCGGAGGATACACCAGATTTTGGTCAGCCAGCCCGCGAATATGTATCCTCCGACTGCACAGCATGATTTTTTCCTTGTTTACGACTTTTTAGTTCGCTTTTGAAGCAGTCGGGTTTTTTGATTTTTTGAATTAAGTGTTTTTGTAGTTTTAACTTCATACAGGCAACTATGGTATATGGTATAACCATGGTAAACTGTCACCCGCAACATGCTACAGCGCAAAGAGTATAGTGTTAAGCTACCTATTCTGTGCCAATCACATCAGAGATTCAGGCTCTTTATCGTGATAAGTTTCGAAGAATCCCAAAATAAACTTAATGTCCACTTCATTTATCCCTTATAACGACATCTAAGGACAAACTTAAAAGCTCACATCTAATGACTATTATTATCCCCGATGTACACACCTCAAAAGGGTCAATTAGCGACGAAAACCCTATTTTTTTCCATATTAGAATTTAAGCACGCACCCGGACCTGTATTACCCATGTAACACGGGTACTTAAATTCTAAAATACCAACAGATTATGATTTACATAATTTTAGTTTCAAAGGTAATCTGGGTTCAAAATTGTCCTTGATTTATGATCCTTCGTCAGATGTTTTCTTTGTTATGCCTTTGACACGGCCATTGAACTGCTTTATAATCCTCAGATATAATTACACCAAGATCTCTATCAGACTCTGTACTAAATGAGGATGTTTTGTTTCTTATGAGCAGAGCGAACAACTAAATTTTTTTTGGTCCTACCAAATTTAGCTACGTATCGCTTTGTTTTATAATTGTTACCAACGGATGTTACAAATATGTATGGTTTTATTACGTCTTATAGTGTTACAGTTAAGGTGGTAACAGACAATTTAATTGTCAGCCATGTGTGAGATGTTTCTTACTATCTGCTGTAGCACAAGGCTGTGAGCTTTTGTTTTTAATTTATAAAAAAAGTATTGTAAAGTATTGGTTCGTGAACCTTATCCTCCGCTTCTTCCAAATACCTCAAATAATTTGCAAAGTTCTAATACCTTGAACATATGTAGAACACATCTACCAAGGTTTGTTCTAAGATGACCAAAGTACCAAAGCCTTGAAGAATATGCAAATTAGAAATTGTTTTATAGTTTTTATTTTACACTAAAATATTTCAGAGAATTTTGTATGTTTGGTACATTTAATAATTTTATTAGTATCAGTAAATTATAGCAAAAATAAATAAGCAAAGTACTTGTCTTTTCTTGGTGGTTTTCAAACATTCAACATATTTATAACTCACTAGCTTTTCAAACCCACAAACCCGTTATCGGGATAAAAAATAGCCTTTGCAACTCAGGAATAATGTAGATTTCTACTGGTGAAAGAATTTTCCAAATCGGTTAAGTAGTTTTTGAGTTTATCCATTACAAGCATACTTACAAACAAACAAACTTACAAACAAACAAACTTACAAACAAACAAACTTACAAACAAACAAACTTACAAACAAACAAACTTACAAACAATTAAATCTTTCCTCTTTATAATATTAGTGTAGATGTAGATATCGAAGTGTTTTAAATCTACTTATACGTTAGTAATTGAAACGGTACTTAAAATTGCGGCAAATAATTTTAATCTCCATAAATCATTTTTTTTTTAAATAGAATCTGAAAAAGTTAATAGCAGTGCACGAAATACCCACATACAATTTCTTAGAGATTCAGAGTTACATATTTTGCATTTTTTTAAGTATCGAAGTATTTTAGTAACAAAAAATAATGTTTTAATTTGTGCTATGATTGCATGTTATTAGATCTAATGGACCGAAATATTCCCCAGGTCAATGCCTTTGGTAGGATATTATTATTTTCGAAGTTTATGTGAAAATTATACTATAAAATAAATAAGGCTTGTTGGCCATCTTACTCATTGATGAGACATAATGACTGAGTGAACGGTCCATGATTAATTTTTATTCTGTTTGTGGACTATTTTACGACATTTTTTCTAATAAACCTTTGGAGAATATACCGTTTTTAGGGTTCCGTAGCCAAATGGCAAAAAACGGAACCCTTATAGATTCGTCATGTCTGTCTGTCTGTCTGTCTGTCTGTCTGTCTGTCTGTCTGTCTGTCTGTCCGTCCGTATGTCACAGCCACTTTATTCCGAAACTATAAGAACTATGCTGTTGAAACTTGGTGAGTAGATGTATTCTGTGAACCGCATTAAGATTTTCACTCAAAAATAGAAAAAAAACAAAAAAAATTGGGGGTCCCCATACTTGAAACTGAAACTAAAATATATTTTTTCCATCAAACCCATACGTGTGGGGTATCTATGGATAGGTCTTCAAAAATGATATTGAGGTTTCTAATATCATTTTTTTCTAAACTGAATAGTTTGCGCGAGAGACACTTCCAAAGTGGCAAAATGTGTGTCCCCCCCCCTGTAACTTCTAAAATAAGAGAATGATAAAACTAAAAAAAATATATGATGTACATTACCATGTAAACTACCAGCGAAAATTGGTTTGAACGAGATCGAGTAAGTAGTTTTTTTTAATACGTCATAAATCGTAAACCGCAATTTACCAAGTACGGAACCCTTCGTGCGCGAGTCCGACTCGCACTTGGCCGGTTTTTTGTAAACTATGACACATTCTGTCACAGTTTGAATTTAACTTGATTAGTAAAAACAATCGTGTGACGTATTTATTTTTGTTTCTTTCGCGTAAATTATGTTTATGAGTATAGGTTTGTTAGTTTAATTAGTATTTACATGAGTTTTTAGTGTAATGGTTCCTGCTCATTCGTCAAAAATTTAGTCCTGTCTGTAATTATTTAAGTGGTGTACAATAAAGTTTATAATAATAATAATAAAACTGTAAAATCAAGCATTTAGTAACTTGTCAGTGGTTCTAGACAAACAGACTTTCTATTAGTGATAGCGGTCATTCAAATGCCACTTTGTTGCCATTTTACCTTAGATAAACTACCTATAGATTTAGCATTAAAATGAGCTTGATTGATAGAGCGAGATCGCTAATTGGCAACCCCATGTAAATAATAAGGACAAAAGATTATTTTTTGTCTTTGTCACCATGGCCGGCTTTTGTTGTTTGTCAAACGCTATAATATCATGGCAGGTTTGACAAACTAACTTGGTCGTGTTTGATTTTTTTGTGATTTCGCGGGACAAGGACTTGGGTTATTTATAGATAATAAGTGTCAGTGCGATGATGAGTTGAAGTGTTCTAGGCTGTAATAGCCAAAGTGTTATTGTTGTTTCATGTGGCTCCATCTATAGGTACTTTATCTAAGCATTTTACTAATTGCTCTATTGACACTTTCGTTGGTAGAACTTCACTTGTCTAGAGGCTCAGAATAGTGGTTTCTACATCGAGGCACATTTTCAGCACCGTGTTTATAGCTGACTGATGTTACTGAAACTCTTGAAATGGTGTGAGGAAATATGGGCAGAGAGCGCCGACTGAATTTCCCAAGTAAAAAGTCATAATTCGAGGTTTGGCTCTCGTCTATTTCATCCTCCAATATTGGAACAATTTAAAAGATAGTCCATAAATTTAAAATTAAAGATATATTCTATGCCCCTATGTTTTCCTTTATGATGGTAATTATCTTTAGAAGCACTAGAACCCTCAAAAAATGCTCAAAATTGCGCTGTCAACAGAGGCTTAAAGTCGTCACAATCTAAGAAGTCCGTTGACGTTTTTCATTATACATGCCGCGATAACTTTCTACGAAAAAAAATTAAAAAGTAAATTCATAATGTAGACGAAGGACTTAAGATACATACATCCCCGGAGTACGTTTCTTTAGAATAAATTCCGTCTTTTACGCGAGTAGAGCCGCTGGCAGAAGCTAGTGTTTTTTTTTTAAATGCTGTAGGTATAACGATCATTTCATCCTGCAATACATCATGAGATGGTTGATCAAGTACGTCATCCTTGCAATTTATAGGTGAACGACATTGTTGAAAAAACGAAGGAAAATCAAGTTCTTGGTGCAATTAGCGGTAATAAACTTTATGGTCTATTATTAAAATTGGATATCAATGAACTCAAATCGTATTAATTATTTATAGATGTTTTTTTTCCTATATCATAAACGTGGGTTTGGTGAATATAAAGTGGTAAATAAACAAAATAAGTGTGACTTTATGTTTAATACACGTTTTTATATGTGTAGGTCGGGAGTGTTTGTAAATTATATATATCTCACCTGCGGCTCCACTCGCGTGTGTGTCGAAATTATCCCAAAGAAACCTACTAACTTAATAAAAAGTATCCTATGTGCTAAACCCTCCTTCTCTTTCATTTTGGTAACTCAACAATATTCATTGCGTGCTTTACGCTATCCTGTTAGGCGGATTTTTGAACATATGAAGCAATGGAAGCAAGGGAAACAATCCGTACCCTAGTCTTTGAACTTATACAATTATGGTGCAAACTATCGGTGTGCAAAATTTTATCCAAATCCTTTCGACAATTTCTTACGTGATTGAAACGCAAACATACAAATTTTCGCATGTATAATATTGTCTTTGTTTGAGTTAATATTCTTTTATAATATACAATTTTTGTTTGTTAATTAGGTGGTGGTTGCAGAAATAAATTTAAATAATAAATATACAAGATATATTTTATTTAGTTGGTTTTACTGTCAGGTATATTCTAAGACTTGAGTCACATTAAATAAATATTCTGGCATATGAGTCGGGTATAAATTCCTATACAACAAATCTATGTGTACAAACATTTCAGCTATTAGTTGTCAGCTTTTTTGGATGAGATTATTGCAAATCTTTAAATTTGGATGAGATGACAGCGTGTAAATTTCAAACAGATTTAATTCAACCCATTATGTTCGTACAAATGAAGTCAACTTGACCTTACACCTCGTTCTATTTACCTCTCTTGCCATTGAACGTTCGCAGTCCATATAATTAAGACAAAACAATAAGAAAGTGAATAGATTCCAGTAGATACCGTTGTGCAACGATAAAGCTTCAGAATCGCCGGAAGGTTGATACCATCTTAGACCCGTAGGCCGTAACGTTGCCAAACTAAATGATTTTGTGCTGGATTGATTTATTGTGATTTAACTCCTGTATTGTTTAGGAGAATGGTGTGATTATGGCTAGAATTTATCGGTATAGGCTAAGGCTGTTTAAGGCCGTGTGATGTCTGTTTATGGAGGGACTAGTTTTTTAAATTTAAAACATAAATAAACAACACAACACAATATAAATGACCATGGGCCCCAAAGTAGGCATAGTCTGTATCTTTGTGGCCCAATTAAACAAAATTTAGAGAAGCCAGATTGGATGCTCTGTGTGAATTATACAGTATTTAAAATCAAATAATCAGAATTAAAAACAATAATCAAATTAAATAATTACATTAAAAATATTATAAAATTAAGAATAGGTATCAGTCAAAAAGAGAAAAATAATAATCAAAAGACAATACAATTAAAATCACATTGGTACACAATCCAGATCACAGTTAGAATTAAAATCAGAATTAAACTTCACTTCAATCAATCAAAGTCAAATACAATAACAAAAACAAATTAACAATAGAGTTGTCAACATTAAAAACAGCATTAAAATGTAAATTGAAATCAGATCATTCAGCCAAGAGTCATAAAAGTAAGTGGAAGGGTGAAGAGAGACTTTAGATTATAGTGCATGTGTGAATGTGGGACAGGGATGGAACCCGTCTAAGAGGGCTTTGCCCTTACTCTCCAGTCTAGTAAACTTACGCAAACAAAAATACCTTGATAGAAATAGGCAGTCCGGAACATAGACTATATACACTTGATACAGAGGGACCGGCACTCACTGTGAAGGATAAGATAGATGCAGGCCTCTTCTCTGTTAAGGAATGGGCCGTAATCCACCACGCGGGCCCAGTGCGGGTTATTGGATGTGACTCACTGGGAATTACAGGCATAACCGGGATATGAAGTCAAATATAATTTATTTCTATTAGGTTATACATTGATTATGATATCTCAACATTATATATATTAGAATGTTGAGATGGATGTGCGGTGTGACGAGATTGGATAAAGTGAGAAATGAGTATATTAGAGGCAGTTTGAAAGTGGCGCCAGTGGCAGAAAAGTTGAAGGGAAACCGTTTGTCCTGGTATGGTCATGTGATCAGGAGGGATGAAACGCATGTTACTAAAAGAGTAATCAATATAAATGTGGATGGATGGAGAGGAAGAGGAAGGCCAAAGAAAAGATGGATAGACTGTGTGAGGAGTGATATGAAGGAAAAGGGAGTCAGTAATGGCGTACTGGGGACAGAACGGTATGGAAGAGGAAAACGTGTTGCACCGACCCCAAGTAACATGGGACAAGGGCAGGAAGATGATGATGAGGTTAAACATTGATTAGCAGATATGAATTAAAAGGGCCGTTATGATTTTTACGTAGTTTTTGAAACCTTGTCATATGCCACTAAGCATAGTAGATTGCAGGCCAATATTCAATCCATATTATAATATAGACTAGATACTCTTAAAGAAATGCCTTCCATCAATCTATAGGTGCCTACGAAATATTAGTAAAAATTATTCATCTACTCGTATCCGGGCCGGTACAGATGTAAAGTATGACAGTAGTTACGTATCCAAGATAATTGCCAACAGAATTCCGTCGGTAATGACGCTGTGAAGTCATCATAATGATCGCTCGTTGCCGACCCGCATGAAAATCGTGATTGCGAGGGAAACTTTACTTGTCTATCAGTTATGGTATCCTAGTACCGAATAAAGTCAAGGTTTTGTAAAGTTTTTGCAAATATATACGCAAATAATCTTATTAAAATCCTGAGGAGCTCGTGGCTAATTAATAACAGCCACACGGGTCGATCTTCAAGGTTAAGCAACGCTTGCCGAGGTCGGTCCGTGGATGGGTGACCATTTCAATATACCGAGTTTCCTCCGTGCCTCGGAAAGCACGTTAAGCCGTTGGTCCCGGCTGTCATTTGAAGATCTTTGACAGTCGTTACGGGTAGTCAGAAGCTTGAGATCTGACCTAGAGTTTGAGTTACTGGGTTGTGGAGGTCAGATAGGCAGTCCCTCCATGTAAAACACTGGTACTCAGCTGAATCCGGTAAGACTGGAAGCCGACCCCAACAACAATTGGGAAAAGGCTAGGCAGATGATGAATCTTATTAAAAGCCTACATGTTATCTAATGGATAGTCATTAAAATAAAAGTTAGAAACTTGAAAATAAATGTTGCTGAAATGCAAGAGCGCATTATTAAATTTTGTGTTCATTCATATCAGCCGAAAGACGTCCACTGCTGGACATAGGCCTCCCCCAAGTGTCGCCACATTGACCGGTCCCGTGCGTCCCGCATCCAGCGAATCCCCGCAACCTTCACCAGGTCATCGGTCCACCTGGTGGGAGGCCTTCCAACGCATCGTCTTCCGGTTCGCGGTCGCCACTCCAGAACTTTTCTGCCCCATCGGCCATCCGTTCTGCGAGCAATGTGCCCTGCCCACTGCCACTAAAGTTTGGCAATTCTTCGGGCTATGTCGGTAACCCGGTTCTCTTGCGGATCTCTACATTTCTGATTCGATCAAGCAAGGGTACTCCGAGTATAGCCCTCTCCATTGCCCTTTGGGTGACTGTAAGCTTTCTGATGAGGCCCATTGTGAGCGACCACGTCTCAGAGCCATAGGTCATCACTGGCAACACACACTGGTTATAGACATTCGTCTTGAGACACTGTGGTAAGTTGCACGAGAAGACACCGCGCAACTTCCCGAACGCTGCCCAGCCGAGTCGGATTCGACGGTTAACCTCTTTCTCGAAGTTGGCCCTACCCAACTGGATCGTTTGTCCCAGGTAGACATAATCTTCCACAACTTCGAGTGTAGAGTCTCCAATTTTGTGTTACCACAATTGAATTATAAGGTAGCAAAATATTCATCAGAAATTGAATAATTTCAAAGCAAACAATAGGTAGTCACATGTATAAAAATTTAGGTATATCCAAAGAGCAAAAACATATATTTTCCATCCACGGTCGATCACTTTCAAGCTTTACTATAAATATTTTCAACACCTGTTGCGTAAAGAATATTGATTCATTTTAATGTCATAAAGATTTCGTCTTAAGCATGCACAAATACAGAAACGTTACCGTTTAGTACGATGATATAAATACATCTGAAAAAAATAACACCTTCGTGGTATCACAGTCAGTACAAAAACATTACAGGAAGTTTTTCTTGCATAATATTCTCGTTACGGCCACGTCTTCCTCACTTACAAAATAATTGTTTACAGTGATCCAGTTAAGATGAAAAAGAACTGATCAAGTTCGAGTCGAATATGTGCATTGCGGGTTCCGTATTATTTCCGTTCCGGTTATCCTCCTATTATTTAAGATAGGATAAAACCATGCCAACTCGCATTGAGTATCGTGTACCTTTGTGCAGGCTGGTATATATTATTTGATAGGATAGCCGTAGCAATACGTCTTTAAGTTTCTGTATCCCTTACTTGATTGGCTATAGCGTTTAAAAATATGCGATCCTATACTGACAGAAAGGGACACGGTGGCCTAGACTTAGTTTAGAAGTATGGTCCCGTAAGCAAACAATATTGTTTACACGGAACCCTAAAAACACGACAGTGATACGTCACGTTAATGTGCTGCGTGTATCATTGTATGTTGCTCAGTAGTGTGATATATTTAATTATAATAATTGATGTTCATAATTAATTCTTCTATAAAATCATATTCTCTTGAATATACGTGGGACACTCAGAAAGTTTTGCGAAACTAAAAAAAATTGTTCTATACGTACATATATTTTTATTAAATCTTTTCAAAGTACTTTCCACCAGCCTCTATACAAAGATTCATGCGCCTAAACCAGTTTTCAAAACACTTTTTCCAGTCCGCCGCAGACACCTCGTTTACAGCCTGCTCGAACGCAGCCAGCGCATCTTCCGGCGACGAAAATTGTATCCCTTTGAGCTGATTTTTTATTTTTGGGAATAAAAAGAAGTCACACGGTGCTAGATCAGGGCTGTAAGGAGGGTGACCCAGGAGTTTGACTGGCGTGCTGTCCAGGAAGTCCCTCGTTTTGAGTGCGGTGTGCGCAGGTGCATTGTCGTGGTGGAGCAGTAGCCCGCGGAGCCCTGTGTTTGGTCGCTTGTTGCTTATAACAGAGAAAACTTCTGGCAAACATTTGGTAGTATACCATTCGGCATTAATGCTTCTTTGATCCCGTAAGGGAATTGATACCAAGTGGCCAGTCAAATTAAAAAAGCTAGCGATCAAAATCTTACCCCCGCTTCTAGATCGCTTCACTTTGGTAGGCGTTGGCTCATTTTGAAACACCCAAACAGTCGACTGGCGCTTGGTTTCTGGGTCGTATTGATAAATCCAGGACTCATCACCTGTAACGATGTCGTAAACACGCCGAGACGAGCCTGCTTCAAATTTGTTAAGCATATCACGGCACCATTCCACCCGGGCCTGCTTCTGAGCATCGGTGAGGTTGTGCGGCACCCAGCGTGATACTATCCTCCTCACGCGAAGATGGCTGTGTAGAATCTCGTGAACGCTTCCCGATCCAATCTTCAATATGTGTTGAATCTCCTGATATGTAATTCGCCTATTGTCTTGGATTAAATTTTTCACTGCTAGCACGTTTTCTTCGGTAACAGCCGTCAAAGGGCGACCGCTTCTTTCGTCATCCCCCAAAGTTGGTCGACCGCGCTTGAATTCGTTATACCAACGATACACGGTTGCCTTGGAAGGGCCTTCATCCATGAATGCCATTTGAAGTCTATCGTACGATTCATCCGGTTTCAGGCGACACTTGAAATCGTATAAAATCATAGCTCTAAAATGTTCCCGGCGCAGATCCATATTTCAGTGAGACACAAATGTGGAGGGAAATTTTGAAATTGGAACTTACTTATTTTTACTTATAAATAATCATATTTTCGAAAAACATTATAACTGGCCAGTCTCCCATATATAAAAACTTTTTTTCGCAATACTTTCTGAGGGGCCTGGTATAGCAGTTAGTCATGTTGTGGTCGCAGAAGATTTTTAATTGGACAAAATTGGTTATGCGAAGTATAATAGTTAGTGGAGAATTACGACTGTAATGGTTTACACGTGTATATTGGTATATGGATGTAATTTCATATTGATTGTGTCTTTGTGAATTTACAAATTACTCCGTTATGAATTAATAGGACTTACGGGTAATGTGTCTTATGTACCTATTCAAGTTGAGATAAAATTTAGGGTTAATTTTCTCAATCTGTATCAACATTTTTTTTATCCTCTATAGGCTTGCGCTTGACCACTATCTCACCTGATAAAATAAAGCAATATCAGCTTTTGAATATGAGGCAACATTAAAGACTGCCCCTGTACATGAACGGTAGTGACCCAGGGTCATGTTGAACGCTATAAAAACAACCTAGCCAGATAGAGCATCATACATCCATTCCAAAAGTTTCATTTCCAGAGAGGAGGCCATGGCCTAATGCCATCCCTGCTCATCATGCCAGCCACCTCTACTTAACAGAAAAAGCAAAAATAAAATAAATATGCACATCTTAATGTGATCTTCAGGCGTGGTTCCCACATACTACATGCGCTTTCAGTCTTCACCTTCAGGTTCAATCATTAACAATGGAGAGCATTTTAAATGGAAGCTATAAATACAAATCTGATATCACCTGTCGCCACGGAGGAAGTCGTTCAGAGATAAAAAACTAAGGAAGGAAAAATTGCAATAGTTACGTTGTTGATCTGATCAATTAATTGCGTAAGTGCATACATAATTACCATTGACAGACGTCGAGTTGTGTCGCAAGTGTAACGATCTAATTGTTCGCACACAAATGAGTTGCATCCGGTGGAACAGAACCGGTCTCGGTTTAGATTGCATTATGGAGATGAGGAATATTCTTTTCTACTTCCACCTTATTCTGGAGCCTCAGTTGTATGCTTAATACTACTAGGTACGTCAATGAATCTGCTTATCCTTTGCCCAACTCGTATAATTGTTTAGACATTGATCAAAAGTTGTGATAGTTCCCAGAACATGCCAGGGACGCCAGTTGCAACTTGGTCGAATACAGATTCGCCACTACTTCCAGTCGTACCAATCTTCTTGCATGCGTCTCTTCGTCGCCTTACGAGCAATTTTAATAAGAATTTCTGCAATTTTGATCTGTTTGCTTTACCGCATATAAAGTTTAGACTCATGTTACTTAACATATTGAAAACAGGCCAAGTGCGAGTCGGACTCGCGCACGAAGGGTACCGTACCATTATAGCAAAAAACGGAAAAAACACGTTTGTTGTATGGGAGTCCTACTGAAATATTTATTTTATTCTGTTTTTAGTATTTTTCGTTATAGCGACACCAGAAATACATCATCTGTGAAAATTTCCACTATCTAGCTATCACGGTTCATGAGATATAGCTTGGTAACAAACGGACAGGCAGACAGACGGATCGCGGAGTCTTAGTAATAGGGTCCCGTTTTTACTCTTTGGGTACGGAACCCTAAAAACTAATGTGACACTGTTGTTCCACTTATGCGGCACTATTGTCAGATTTACTTATTGTTTACAACGCTAATCTAAAAATTTACCAAATTGTCTTATTGTGAATCTGTGGAGAACGTGGTTGATTTCATATTTATATCATTTCTGTATCCTATCTTTTTGTAATTCTTAATGTGTAACAGTTTGTTGTCAGGCATATTATAGCACCTGACTTTCTGACCGGCACAACCCTGTAACTGGGTTACACGAAACCCAGGAAGAAAGCACTAGGAAAACTGACTATCCGTAACGACTGTCAAAGGTTTAAGATGACAGCCGGGATCAACATGTTAACGAGCTTTCCGAGGCACGGAATATTGGTATGTTTAGTCACCCATCCACGGATCAACCTCAGCTATTGTTGCTTAACTTTGAAGATCATCGATAACTTTCAAAAATCGTGAAGGTCTAGCACAGTCAGTGTTTATACATTCCAAGGGTGCTGACATGGTCATTAAGATCATGACACTAAACTCTTTACCGCGCTTGGCATTCACTGTGGCGATAGTGAATACGCAAAGTTGCCAAAAGCCGTTCTGTGCCAAAGCCTAAGTAGGTATATGGGACATCGATGGCGGTTTTATGGCCTAGGATTAGTAGTAAATCTTCTAGCAAACATCATGTAAGTAATACTTAAGAATTCAACCATCAATTGATCGGGTTCGTCAGTTCTTAAGCTTTAGAATGCTTACGATCACAAAAGCGCAACTCACCCTTCAATAATTTAACCCTATAGTATATAATCTTCTGTCATACAGCTATCACAGCCAGTTACATCGTTAAGTGGCGAAACCAGCCGTAATTGCCACTTCGGCAGTTAGTGAGTAAACACGATACACGCCGCGCGTGGCCGCGCGTTCTCGACGTAACCTTGACAATGAACTAGCAGCAAGGTGCTGATGCGAGTCAAGTTGCAACAGCCAGAAAATTCATTACGTTAGCAAAACTACACCTACTTAAAGTTGTGTAAAGGTTGTTGTGTTTGTTTGGATGATTATCGGTTGCAAAATGTATTCTGATCCTGAAAGAGGGACTCATAGGTGAAAAGCCCACACTCTCGTCTTTTCCCCAATAGCCCAGATGTCTTTTGAAGGTTTCACCCCGAAAACAGAAAAAGGCAATTGATGGACATTTTCGACTCGAAATCTTTCATTCTATTTCAGCTTTCAGCTTTGTCTCTGGGATGGCGCTGCAACTACGATGATTTCATGTCTCTATTATTACAAATCCATAGATGACGGTGACCACTTGGTATCACCGTCGCGCGTTAAAATTTTGACTTTACGTCTTTCAAACTGCTTCAACCATAGATACTATTTCTATATGGCTTCAACCCTCAGACCTAAGTCCTTCTTAACCAGTAGTTAGATTCTTTTCTGTTTTCCTCCGTAGCTTAACGGTTACTCTCTTAAGTATGTAGACAGTAGAACTCGTTGTATATATTTTTAGCTTATACTCGTCTTATTGGGAAAGTAAGTCGGCCGACTTGGCATCAGCGCGTGCACCTGCCACAGCAAGTTCAAGGTCGTTGCTTCGTAATCTTTACGCATTCATTAGCACTAACATAAATATGCCACACACATTTTTTTGATTGTATTTTTTATCTATTTTAAGGCTGACTACCAACGTGGGGTGTTGGTTGAACCACCACCCCACCAGTTCTCACCAGTTTTCAACAAAACTAAATTAAAATAATTTAATAGGAGGCTGCCTCTAGGTGGACCGATGACATGTTTAAGGTCCGCTGTATACGAGGGCACACGGGATCAGTCAATATGGCGACGCTTGCTGTAGGCCTATGTTCAGCAGTGGACGTCTTTCGTCTGAAATGATAATGATGATGACACTGGTAACCGACCACACGAGTACTTAGTTGGGAAAAGGCTAGGCAAATGATTATGATAATAGGTACCTATCCCTTCATATACTCAAAGACGGAAGGCAAATGGATACGCTCACGACCAAAAAAATAGACCTCCACAACTCTACCAACAAAGAGATTATTAAAAAAATGTGAATCTGATCATTTCTTTAATTACATCGGCTTTTTTGAATTAATTAGTATCTTGAAGATTTTCAATATGGGAAGTTGTCGATACGGCATGTAACCTACAAGTTAAGCTACAAAGTAATTAATTAAGAACGTAATTCGGCACGCCATTGAACCTTACATGTTACCAGATAATGATGATGACTAGTGATCCTACTCATAGCTATTAAGGAAATAATAAAGGAAATCGATGAGGCACGCACCCTTTTTGCCTTAAACCACAAGATGCTGATAGCATGGTTTTCGACCGCAAAGCTGGCGTTAATCTTGTATCCCACGAACTACGTACGCTCTTTTGTTTATCTGGAATATAAGGGCTTGCCTGCACTATAGCAAAACATGTGCTGTTACATATGTTGGTACAAAAGAAATGCGGATGCACGTATGATGCTATCATCCGATCAAATTCAGTGATCAGATCAGGGCAATAACTGCACCTGTAGCCAAGTTGACAATCTAAAATCGATAACGCTAGTAGAAAACGAATCAATGTATGGGAATGACATATCTGATCATAAAGTCACGTGGTCAGGCCATACAAATAGAAGGCGTTAACGATTGTAGAAAGAGATTCGAAACTAAACGTTTGTAACTTGGCTAGGGGGGCTGGACTCATCCTTACCCTTACCCTGGGAAGAGCTGAAGACAGAGTGTTAAGGAAGCAGGACGTTAGTGAATCCGTCAAAGTTTTCTAAGATGTGCACGTCCTTCAGCAATGAAGAAAGCGAATAAAAGGAAAATCCAGCCCACAATCTTGAAAATCAAACGCGGGTAGCACCTGCTATTAAAACTACTGAATCATAAATTCATAACATAAAAAGTACCTCGAAGAAAGGAGAAATTACTTTAAATGGAGACAGCACATCTTCTTTGTACCAACATCGGATGACAAAAGCAGCAACCTAAAACAAAGCGTAAAACATTATAACACTTCATAATCTCGACAACAAATAACAATTGTATCCATAACTTTGTTGTTCTCTTAAAGCCCGATAAACGTACATAGTTTAAACTGGCTAGCCAATTTATTTCTAGACGTTAATATCGGGACTCAATCGAGATACAGCCACAAGAATGCAGACTCACCACAACTGCTGGAAAGGGAATCTTCAAGAAACCAGTTTTATATTGCGCCCTTCAATACGTCGTAATAAACTATTGGCACCGGTTGTTTAAACTCGCCTATGCGACTTATTCAAATAATTGAAAGGAAAAGTTTATTAGCGTCTGTTAATAGGTATGCTTATGCGAAAGGCGTAATTAAGTCAGTGTGTTGTGTTTGTCGCATTATTCTTATATGACATTATCCATACTTCTATACTAATATTATAAATGCGAAAGTAACTCTATCAAATAACCATTACCTAGTGACGCCTTTAAGACGACGACTAACGCCAACGACCTTGAGGGAACAAAACGCGCACTCGTTTCACACCCGCGCGACCCAAAATTTAGTAGTTTTTTGTACTTTCCTTATTATTCTATGACTTTAAAAAAAAAGCTTCAGATCAAAATGTAGATAATTAAATTGTCTTTGAGATGGTGTCGATTTCATTATAATACGCCCAGCGGCTTTGGTGCGATTGTCGTGTTTTTGTCCATTTTAGACATAACTTTACAAATTAATTACACTATGTTATACGAATAAATCTCAAAATTTGCTTAGATCAAATTATTAAGAAAATGGTCTAATATAACATATATTTTTTCCAAAAAATTACGACTAGCCGTTTAGGCGTGATTCTCATTTTAAAATCAGCTACTCAAGGGTATCTGCGCCTTAATGTTCGAAATAAAACTACATTTTTACTCTTTTCACCTGCCTGTCTCTCTGTTACCTACCTTTTCACGCTTTAACCGCTGACTGGATAAACCGATTACGATAAAATTTGGAATGCAGATTGTTTGAGACCCTGGGAAAGACATAGGATAGCTTTTATCACGGAAATCATGCTTAAGGGGGTGGCAGCTTGTATAGAAAACATACAGTTTGTATTGCGCGATATAAAAAATGGGCTATTCGAAGTACTATTGCTACGCAGACGAAGATACTATACTGTGACTGATTAGTACAAGAACATATAGCAAATAAGTAATTAATAACTATTGAGAGGAAGGAGACGTAATTAACCTCATATTTTAACACCAATGTTTTCCAAATCATATGACTTAACCACAGTAGATACTAGATAAACAACAAAGATTACACATACTTATACCAATCCAATTAAGTATAAGTACATGTACCTACTTTTTTTGCTGCCGCTACTGATTATTCAGCTCATTTGCTTTGCATAACTCGCGTCATACGGCCGCGTAATGACAGAGTCCAACTCGGTGTAAAAAGAAACTCGCCCTCAACATATTTATATAAGTTTTGCCTTATTTTTAACTTCTGAGTAGTAATTATTAGTGGCAACGAACTTCAGTCCAACGATCAAATTGTTCATATGAAGGCTACTTGGTTATTCACTTGTGACCTTTAGAAAATAGCCCGAGGAATCGTTGGGAATTCTTTGCGAATGAATACTAGCAAGCGTGCTACTTTTACGCTTTTTTTGTTAGGTCTTCTCATAAAAAATGGTTGGTAAATATTACTGAGATTAGCTGGTATTAAGTTCTTTAATAATATGGTTGCGTTCATGAAAGCCCGCCTTGAAATTAAAGTTACATAGGTAGTAGGTATTTATTATTTCTTTTGGATGTTGTTTTTAATAAACGGTAATACAGAATTAGATCGTATTATCTAATAATACGGTTTATTTTTCGGTTGTTGGTAAGATATAATCAGTAAGGTAGATTCGTTTTATTTCGATATAAATTATTTATGCCAACTAGAAATCATTGAGTTAGATTCATTTTCCACCTAACTTTAGTTTACTTACGGTTATGTATGTAAAGCCGTAAAAGTTGTCTGCCATCATTTATATATTTTTAATATATAAAGTGAAGAGTTTGTTTGTTTGAACGCGCTAATCTCAGGAACTACTGGTTGGAATTGAAAAATTCTTTTTTTGTTGGATAGTCCATTTATCGAGGAAGGTTAAAGGCTATATAACATCAATAGGACCAATACGAGCGGAGCATGAATGAAAAATGTTGCAAAAACGCGCAAAAATATTCCTTTTTGAGGGCTTCCGTTGCTTGCGCTGCGTAAACGGTTTATGTTATGCAACAATCATGTATGTAGGGTAGGTAGGGTAGGGCAGGTAGGGCAGATGGGTAGGTAGGCAGCCAGTTGACGGGAGCGAAGCCGCGTGGGACAGCTAGTAGGTAATAATTTCAAATTACAACCGGGTTCTGCTTAATTGTTCAACAGGATTGAACTCAAACCTTTGGGAAGCCTAGGCGAGAAAATTCTATCTGGCGAGCGTGATATATATGTCTCTTTCTTTGAAAGTTGTGCCCTATAAAATAACCAGGCATAAAACCAAACTCCAGACTGCTACTGACAAATTCCGTATGCCAAAACATAATGACATTTTGACCGATCCGGAAACCAAACCCAAAACTCCTTGCTCAACAGTAGCTCTTACAACTTCTATATAGATAACCGTGGTAGTCAATCTAAATAAAAAGGGTGCCCGCCTAGTTTTTTAAATCACGCAAGCAGTTGCTCTGTTCATCACACGACTAGTCCCTTTTTTAGGGCATAGTATTAGCATTGTAATTCAACGTGGTAATGCTGCCAGCCTTTTGGACACTTTTGCCATTGGCAGTGATTCAGACGAATTTTTATTACCCGACTGCCGAAGGAGGGTAATGTGTTTATCAGTCTATGTATGTATGTATGTATGTAAGTATGTATGTATGTATGTATGTATGTTTGTTCCTATGTGGCGTTCCAGAGACCAAACGCGTAGGCCGATTTGATGATTCATACGTCAATCGATACGTCTTAACCCTGCGAGTGTCATAGGCTACATTAAAATTAGACAATAGAAAAATGGCGAATTTTGGGTGCCTGTGTGGGCCCAATTTCTTTTTTCCTTCCAAACCCATTGTGTGGGGTATCAAAATAAAGGGTTTTAAGAGGTGATTTCAAAAATATATTACACTTATATGTTTAAATGTATCTAATTCGAAAAAAAAAACTAACTAGAAAGTTATAAATAAAAAAAGTTAAATCAAAAAATCCGACTGCTTCAAAAGCGAACTAAAGTCGTAAACAAGGAAAACATCATGCTGTGCAGGTAGAGGATACACCAGATTTTGGTCAGCCAGCCCGCGAATATGTAACCTCCGACTGCACAACATTTCCTTGTTTACGACTTTTTAGTTCGCTTTTGAAGCAGTCGGGTTTTTGAATTTTTTGATTAAACTTTTTTTTAGGGCATAGAATCAGCATTGTAATTCAACGTGGTAATGCTGCCAGCGTTTTGGACACTTTTGCTATTGAACGCAAAGCGGATGAATTTTTGATACCTGTTCTTCAGAAAGGCTAGGTGCGCAGTACTCATAACAGGCGTGTGTGTATGACTAGATGTATGAATGTGAGTGAAGCAAAAGAAGTATGTAAGGATTGTAGCAGGTGGCGTTCGGTAGTTTTTGCCTACCCCCATGGGAAAAAGGCGTGAGTTTATGTATGTATCAATAGTCTCTCTCTTTTTAATATCATACTAATCTTACTTTCTTATTAATATTATAAAGGTGAAACTTTGTATGGATGGACGGATAGCTTTTTATTTTTTTTGTTTATTATGGATAGGATCGTGCTTGACCACTATCTAACCTGATGGTAAGCGATGAAGAGGTCGGCGGTGTAGCACGCTTGCCTAGAAGTAACGTATTCACTCTTGACTTAAAGACCTCGAGGTTGTAGCTATCGGGAAACACAGACTTCGGCAAGGAATTCCACTCAATTCCACAGTACGCATAATGCCAAAACATTTAGTGCATATGGGTGGGATGTCCACCATGTACGTGGGACACTCAGAAAGTTTTGCGAAACTAAAAAAAATTGTTCTATACGTACATATATTTTTATTAAATCTTTTCAAAGTACTTTCCACCAGCCTCTATACAAAGATTCATGCGCCTAAACCAGTTTTCAAAACACTTTTTCCAGTCCGCCGCAGACACCTCGTTTACAGCCTGCTCGAACGCAGCCAGCGCATCTTCCGGCGACGAAAATTGTATCCCTTTGAGCTGATTTTTTATTTTTGGGAATAAAAAGAAGTCACACGGTGCTAGATCAGGGCTGTAAGGAGGGTGACCCAGGAGTTTGACTGGCGTGCTGTCCAGGAAGTCCCTCGTTTTGAGTGCGGTGTGCGCAGGTGCATTGTCGTGGTGGAGCAGTAGCCCGCGGAGCCCTGTGTTTGGTCGCTTGTTGCTTATAACAGAGAAAACTTCTGGCAAACATTTGGTAGTATACCATTCGGCATTAATGCTTCTTTGATCCCGTAAGGGAATTGATACCAAGTGGCCAGTCAAATTAAAAAAGCTAGCGATCAAAATCTTACCCCCGCTTCTAGATCGCTTCACTTTGGTAGGCGTTGGCTCATTTTGAAACACCCAAACAGTCGACTGGCGCTTGGTTTCTGGGTCGTATTGATAAATCCAGGACTCATCACCTGTAACGATGTCGTAAACACGCCGAGACGAGCCTGCTTCAAATTTGTTAAGCATATCACGGCACCATTCCACCCGGGCCTGCTTCTGAGCATCGGTGAGGTTGTGCGGCACCCAGCGTGATACTATCCTCCTCACGCGAAGATGGCTGTGTAGAATCTCGTGAACGCTTCCCGATCCAATCTTCAATATGTGTTGAATCTCCTGATATGTAATTCGCCTATTGTCTTGGATTAAATTTTTCACTGCTAGCACGTTTTCTTCGGTAACAGCCGTCAAAGGGCGACCGCTTCTTTCGTCATCCCCCAAAGTTGGTCGACCGCGTTTGAATTCGTTATACCAACGATACACGGTTGCCTTGGAAGGGCCTTCATCCATGAATGCCATTTGAAGTCTATCGTACGATTCATCCGGTTTCAGGCGACACTTGAAATCGTATAAAATCATAGCTCTAAAATGTTCCCGGCGCAGACATTGAGGTAATAATGTACTACGCACTAGAGAAGCCACCACCCATCACTACTGTGTTCTGTTCAGTTGCGCTCTTCTAGCCGCAATTCACTTATTTGATTGCTAGATCTTGAACGCTTAAGTCATTTTATGTTTTTAAACGAAAAAACGTTCAAACGCATTCAATATGCCGGTCGTGGGTTATAACATTTTGCACTAATAATTCAACCAATACGGCGAAGATCAAAGGAATAACTTTTCATAGTTGGCTAACTAGATCATTATTTTAAAATTTAATTTTAACAAAATATTTGCTGGTCGCCATGTTATGTCAATTTTCATATAGACTAAAAATTCAGATGTGACAATTTGTATAACAAGTGTAGGTAAAATTAGCTGATGTTTCTTTTTAAAGCGGAAAATAATAAGAACATATCTTTAGAAAAGAACTGACTGTGGTTATTCAATGAAAACAGATAAAAGATGAAAAATAATTATTACATAATGTAAGACATAATTTGTTACATTTTGTTTATTTAAGGTTTCTACGTTTGGACCGTAAAGATAGGGAAAAATGGATAAAATTTATCGAAATTACCCGCAGTGAAGATACCAGCAGCCTAATTGTGTAAGTGAATTCAGCAAAGGAAACAATCTGTTTCTTTCCCAAAAACGACTTTTCGTATTTCAAAAAGTAGTTTTTGGGAAAGAAACAGATTGTTTCCTTTGCCGAATATACTTACACAATTAGGCTGCTGGTTACCATCCAATCATACTTATGTATGTTCGTTGCATTTTCGCGAAGAGGATAAATATACCACAAAAGCAGGCAGGCGTTTTCTGAATCAGTCTCTCTACTTAATATCATTTCAGTTATATTACTGTTAATACTTTGGAATATTTTATTCACAAGGAAAAATTTACATATTTGCTACAATATTCTGTTGATCAACCAAGCACTTTAAATCACTTAACACATTTGATACGGACCATCATAAACAAATACACAAGAATTCGCTTGAAGTACGAAGCTAAAATTATTCAGACTAATAATTATTTATCGAAGCGTCAAAAGTTAACTAAACTTATATTGTTTGGGGGTAACTAAATTAACATAATTAATATTAAAAATATACAAAAGATTCGTGTTTCAAGCGAATTGTAAAATTCCCTATTCCAATTTGATATGTTTTTAACTTATTGTAAGCGCATTTGATTATATATTAAATAAAGAAATACAAAAGCATCATAAACTTTAACAGTCGGTTATTTCAACTAATAATAAATTTTGAAAAAGTGTGAATTCTAATGAAGCTTGTTAGGTATAATGCTATGTCACTTCTGTAGTCAGTCAGCAATTTAGTCTATATGAATGACAAGGTTGAACGAAACGCGTAAGCGCCATGAAAATCACGGCGCTTCCGTCTTTTTGGTCGCGAGAAAACTACACCTCAGAAGCGCTCTAGCGCTACATGTTTATATTGTTTTGTTAGACGACTAATTATTGTTTCAGCGCTGCAGCGAATTTTTTAGTTTAAACTCTTGTCAAAATTGACAAAATGGAGCATGCATTTTGCTTAGGATAGCTTCTCTAGTACGTAGTACATATTATCTCAATGGGCGCAGATCCATATTTCAGTGAGACACAATACTTTGAATTAACTCGCAAAAAATGTGGAGAGAAATTTTGAAATTGGAACTTACTTATTTTTACTTATAAATAATCATATTTTCGAAAAACATTATAACTGGCCAGTCTCCCATATATAAAAACTTTTTTTCGCAATACTTTCTGAGGGGCCTGGTACCGATGGTGCATCGCCGTAAGTCTTCTAGTCCGATGATGAAACGGGCTAGGCGGAATTAGATCATGCAATTACATCGCACACTCCCCGAAATGCAACCGATAAAAAAAACGGACAACCTGGAAACACAGTTGTTCAAAGCTCAAGACTCAACCAGACCAGTGCCTCATTGCCGATGAGCCTTTTAGCCCGTTTTCGATCGACTCTATGTGTCTGGATGAATTTTTGTTATTCAATCACGCCAGAATGGCTGAACGGATCCAGATGATATGTGGCACAGATATAGATTATGGTCTGCAATAGCACATATGCTACTTTTAATCCCGGCATAATGTACCCTTGGGTTGATAAAACACTTATCAAGCGGGCGATGCCGCTGGTAGAAAATAGTTTCAAGATAAATTCAAGTGAGAAACAACTACTCTCTGGCTATCGCCTACGATAGTAGTAACAAATGTAGTAACCTTGGGGACCAGACCTACTATCACGTGCCAAAGTTATCATGATTCCATTGTGATAAAGAGACTGAACTACACAGAACGAATATCATCATCATCTTCCTGCCCTTATCCCATGTTACTTGGGGTCGGCGCAACACGTTTTCTTCTTCCATACCGTTCTGTCCCCAGTTACGCCATTACTGACTCCCTTTTCCTTGATATCACTCCTCACACAGTCTATCTATCTTTTCTTTGACCTTCCTCTACCTCTCCATCCATCCACATTTATATTCATAACTCTTTTAGTAACATGCGTTTCATCCCTCCTCATCACATGAGCATACCAGGATAAACGGTTTCCCTTCAACTTTTCTGCCACTGGCGCCACTTTCAAACTGCCTCTAATATACTCATTTCTCACTTTATCCAATCTCGTCACGCCGCACAACATGTATATAGAACGAATATCACGATCCGTTTTACACGACAGATTCATAATGGCAATAACATACACGTCGTAGTATGGGGGCTGTTCCACTCCGTAGTATCGACGTAGTTATACAAACCAGTCATATAATATATTTATGGACCTTATCATGTGTATCTGCATGACTGCAGCCAATTTTTAAACAACAATGCACCATCAAGTACTTGTCCCTGATAACACAATATCACGCGATTTTGTGATTGTGATGCAATTTTGAAGATAGGTTAAAAATTATGCCATCCGTTTATGTTTTTCCTAAACCACCGTTAGTAAAGTTAAAACCCTAATTTTTCAGTATCTACTAGGTTCACGACGACACAGATATAGTGAGAATACTAAAACAAACAAAACCGTTCAAGTTGGTGTTAGTCAGCTGCCTAGCCTTGTTTCCAATTATTGTTGGGGTCGGCTTCCAGTCTTACCGGATTCAGCTGAGTACCAGTGTTTTACATGGAGCGACTGCTTATCTGACCTCCACAACCCAGTAACTGAGCAACACAATACCTACCCCTTGGCAAGTCTGGTGTCAGATCTCAGGCTTCTGACTACCCGTAACGACTGTCAAAGATCTTCAAAATGACAGCCGGGACCAACGGCTTAACGTGCTTTCCGAGGCACGGAGGAAACTCGGTATGTTGAAATGGTCACCCATCCACGGACCGACCTCGGCAAGCGTTGCTTAACCATGAAGATCGACCCGTGCGGCTGTTATATTTTAGTCACAAGCTCCCCTAGCAAGTAACAAGTTGGTGTTAGTGAATAGTGCAAAAAGTGCAGCCAAATAAACACAAGAACGCCAAGAACCAATAAAAAAAAAAGACGGCCAGAAAAAAAATTGGATGGATGGGATTATGTGCCATGTGGAATAAAAATATCGTTAAAATATTTAAAGGCCTCACCTTGCAATTTCAAATGACATAAAAGATAAATGCGTGCTATCGAACTATGTAGGTAGGTACGTATGTACAAATGCAATTAAAAACTAGCACGTACCTGAAGTAATTTACGATTATGTCGCGTCTGAGTTATGATTCATAATATCGAGAGCATAATGTTTATAATTGTTTTAAACGCAATTTTTATTGAAGGTGTTAGTCAGCTTCTTGGGTTGCCTATGTCACAAATGTATCGTGGGAATATATGCATGATCGTGGAAACGATTATATGATTGGTATGGAAGACCTACTTAGCAATTTACATGTGATGGACACGGCAATTATCCAGAAAGCCGCTAAGTTAAGTCTTGCTGGTATAGGATAGGGCTGGTTATGTCTGCCATATGTAAGATGAAAAATGGCCTAAAAATCACCACATACAGCGGCCATCAAAACTTAGTACATCAGTTTTAGTACCACACTTTTATAATTGCAAATTCTCCTATATATTATGTCAGATTTATGAAATAAAAAAGATTCATAGTAAATTTCATCAACTTCCTTTAAAATTATACATAGTTTATCATACATTAGTATGTTTAGATATATATTATATATATATTTTGGGGCATAACTCCGTTACATAAACGGATTTGCAACATTATTTTTTGTTCGAAAGAAGTTTATTGAAGACCTTCGGAGATATACAACACGGTGACATGTATATGACGTGTATATATCTGTCACTTACTCGATCTCAAAATAACCTTACTCTAAGAGCTTATGGTCACCCCCCAGAACTCTGCAATAAATGACGGCAATTTTCTCGGGATTTCTGCAATCGCATTTCTGTTTATTGTATACACCTTTTCATAACATACCATCACGCCAGTATGCTCTAAACGGGTACGCAGATGTGTAGTTCACCCTGGTACATACAATTCACTATCATCCTACCGATTATGTTTATGTTACATGTTATTCGGGTAATCTATTCTGGCATCATATATCATAGGTACCTTACTATAGAACTTGTCCATTCATTATGTACCACCAAATAGTGAATAACAAAAAACTTTTTTACAAAAAAAATACAAATTACTGCCAAATAAAAACACTACAAAGTGAAAAATTACTTCAATATCGGAAGGCGGTGTCAAAAAACGAAGAAACGAAAACAGGAACACCGACTTCCGAAGTCGGTTGTATTTTTTAACTTAAACGTAACCCTACGTTGACTCTTCAGAGATATTGGCGGAAATGTTTAAAATGATTATATCCTGTATAAGGTTTATAAATCAACCTTCTTATTAGCTAGATATTTGTACCGAATTCTGTAATCCTGAATTTTGTTTCATCGCAATACTATAACCAACCTCGTAATACCCATGGAACAAAAACAATTCCAGCACGCATGATATCACGTATTTTATGAACGTTCAATTGGTTCCGTACTGAATAATATTCGATTTCTTCCTTCACATAACATCGAAAAAAAGAAACATTGCGCCAAGTATGTAGTCAGAGGATTAGATATATGGATCCTGGCTCGGATTGCATAGTTTTTTTTTATAGATGTGTGTGCATGGGTGTGTGCGTGATGTATGGATGTATGTTGATGTATGTACGATGTGTGTGTGAGTGTGTGAATGTATGTGTGTGTAATGTATTTTATTCTTTCTTTCTTTTTATCCCTTCGCGGTAGATGAATAGGTACATTTGTCCATACTTGGTTATCGTTAAAGCCACTTAGGGTAGCGTCAATTAAAATCAGTTAATGAGCAAGAGCATTTTCTTGTTTGCTAGTAATATAGCATTTGGAGGAATAGAAGGGTATTTTTTAACGACTGTCCAAAAAGGAGGAGGTCCTATGTTCGACTGTATTTGTTTTTGTATATAATTAAGTTGCCACTTGCCCACTATTTAGTTTTAGTTACCACAACTAAAAAGTGGTAAATAAATGTGTTTTTATGGTTCTTTATTGATTTTTTATAGCAGTACATAATAAAAATACCGGCCAAATGCGTGTCGGACTTCACACATTTAGGATCCCGTACCAAACCGCAAAAACAAGTAGGTTTTAATAGAAAAAATAGGAAATTTAAAAAAAAAAACATACTTACAGACAGACGGACAGACCGTCACGTGAGTGTGACAGCAATAGGTCTCCGTTTGGGCTCTACGGGTACGAAACCCTTTAAAGAAAACCCTATTGCAAGCAATATTCGTTTTTGTATTCCTTTGTTAGACAGATTATATTATTATTATCTTAATTTAATAAAGGAGAAGGTGGGAATGTGCTCATCCCACCCCCTTTGTTTTTAAGGTTCCGTAGTCAACAAGGAATCCTTATAGTTTCACCATGACCATGTCCGTCAGTCCTCAGCTTAGCTCAGAGACTTAGTACTAGAAAGCTATAATTATAATAATTCTGCATATACTATAATTCAGCTGGAAAACGACGATTCAGCTGAATTATATGTAAGGCAATTATAATGTAGCGCGTAACGCGGTTACGCACTACATCATCCGATACGTGTCCGTGAAATTTGAAATTTCGGTTCCGAAGTACTTATTGTAGAGAAACTTACGCTCTACATCCAAACTCTATCCGTCATAATCTGTCATAATTTAGAACATTTTGAACTCGGAAATTAAGGTTGCCTAAGTCGGCAGCACGAACTATTTTGGGGGTTTAAAATGCATGCTATCTCATCCGACAACACGTAGAAAGGGATAGACTCTGTGATGAGCAGTAAGAAGCCAGTGCGCGTACGAATACACACTCATGTTAGTTATAGACATGATAGTGCCACTGGATGGGACGAAATATCTTCTTTTCTCCTCAAAATATGTCGCAAACCTCTCGATCCCGTTATAACACATATAATAAATGTTTCAATAGCGTCAGGAATTTTTCCGGAACCCTTTAAGAAAGCCTTGGTCCATCCAGTGCATAAGAGCGGACGCAGGGACCATGTTAATAATTATAGACCGATCTCAGTTCTTTCGGCAATGTCTAAGGTTATGGAAAGATTGATAAACGGTCGTCTACTTAACTTTCTATGCAAACATCAAATCATTGCGCGAAACCAATATGGCTTTAAAAAAGGTGTATCTACGGAAGATGCAATTGCCGACCTAACAGAAACTGTTGCTAAGAATTTAGATGATCGTCGCAAATGCCTTTCAATATTCTTGGACCTACAGAAAGCCTTTGACACGGTCTCTGTTCCTATTCTCCTGTCGAAATTGGAAGCTGTGGGCATTCGGGGAACAGCGCATGAGCTTTTTAAGAGCTATCTCCAAAACAGGAAACTCCGCGTTAAGATCGATGCATACACTAGTGATGAAGAAATTATTACATACGGAGTTCCGCAAGGCAGTGTATTAGGGCCTACGCTCTTCCTTATATATATAAATGACCTTTGTACACTAGCACTCCCCAACACCAAGATATTCACATACGCTGACGATACTGCGATCGTGGTATCTGGGGATACATGGCGTGACGTGAAATATCATGCTGAACAATCATTACATACGATCTTCAGGTGGCTGCAGAATAACCTTTTGTCACTTAATTTGGCTAAAACTAACTTCATTCCTTTTTCCATTAGTCACAGGACCAAAGCCCCATCTGATTTAAATATTCTTGCTCATTCTTGTTTGGACTCCTCTTCATGTTCATGTGCTGCACTATCTCGTGTCAGTCATACCAAATATCTGGGTGTAGTGATTGATGACGGACTGAAGTGGTACTCTCAAGTTGTAAGCCTAACTGCAAGGGTCAGAAAACTTATTTATATCTTTAAGTCACTAAAGCATTGTGCTGACTTCAAAACATTAAAAATGGTGTATCTTGCACTTTGCCAGTCTGTCATCGGTTATTGCATTCCGGTTTGGGGTGGCACCGCTAAGACTAAACTGCTTGGATTGGAACGCGCCCAGAGGGCTGTGCTCAAGGTGATGCTCGGCAGACCGTATAGATTTCCCACAAGTGAATTGTACGCGGAATGCAGGGTACTTACTGTGCGGCAGCTCTTTGTGCTCAATGCCACACTCAGGAAGCATGGTCAGGTTCCTCCACCAGATCCAACCACTCGTAAAGCCAAATCTGCATGTCCATCTGTTTCTCACAAAACAGCTCTCGCTAGCCGCCAGTTTTATGTGATAAGCTCTCTCATTTACAGAAGGGTCAACAAACATATCCAAATAAGTAATTTAAACAAACACAAAGTTAAAACCAAATTACAAAACTGGCTGTTTAATCAGGACTATTCCAGTACAGAAGACCTTATCTCTAATATAATGTAGGCAAGTAATAATCACTCTCATTATACAAAATCAAATGCAACATCACACGAACACACCTTACACGACTAGTCTACACACACCCCCACACACACACTCCCGCACGACACCCACTCCGCTCACATACACCACTCCACACTACTTCACACCCCATCCCACTCACATAACAATCCCCCCTTGTACATACCTAGTCACACATAAAGGTTTATTTTGTACACGAAGTTACAGTAGAACACTGACTCCTAGGTCACAGGGTTCCCCTAGTTTAGGAGGCAGGGTTTTCACTATTTGTACGCCCTTTTCCAAATATCCAATGTAACTATGTGAAATCTACTGGTATTGTATACAAAGGTATTTTGTGTCAATAAACTTATTTTTTATTTTATTTTTTTTTATTTTATGTTATAAAATAATAAATGGATTATGATTTAGAACGAAAAGGAGCGCGCGAAATTTTATAAACAGACCTTTGGGAGTATGAGTATCATGAAAAAATTCTGAATATATTTGTTTAAAATAAAATTATTTGCATTTTTAACTGCTAATATTGTTTAAAATTAATATTGTATAATGTATTGGTAGGTGTAGCTTCGAACAAGTTTAAGTTATGATGAGGCTGACATGCCATTGTGGATAAAAGCATCCATTAAGAATTTAGAAGAAAAAAAATACTGCTAATGTATTCCTGTATGGTGACTGTTTTGGAATTTTCCTTCTTTTTATGGTATTTATTGCCGCACAAAGATGCGTTGAAATTAGCGTTGAAATGTGGAACTTTGGGACTCTCATAACTTTCAAATACGCGTTTTTTTTACTTTTTGTTTCCATACAGGGCTAGATAATGTTGAGACAAATATATATTGAAATAGATATCATTTTTTATTTTGAGCGTACACCGTCAAACAGTGGACTAATCGCCATACTACGTTTGTATGGAAGAATGACTGACTCGGGCATCCTAAGTCACGGTTACGGACGTGTAGTGCGTAGAGTGCTCGCACGATAAGTCTGCGCGCGACGGGTGGCGTGCTTAATGTTGCCAGCATAACTGATCTTTTTTCCTACATTTAATCAATAGTAATTTTCTCTCGAAACTTAAAAGTAATTTAAGTTAAGCATAATTAACTTTTTCTACTTGCATAGAATATGATGAAAAAAGCTTCATAAAATTATTGTAAATCTTTTATTGAATACTTAGTAGTACCTACTGTTAAATTTGGTATAACAATGGTCCTGCAGTGGCTAATACCTTCAATTTCAATTCTTTTTTAATTTCTTCTTCAACAATTTTTGAAGAAGCTGCTGCCACATAACCCTCTTGAGTTATTTGGGTGGCGGTGCGTTCAGAAAAGCCTAAAAAAAAATAACGATGATGCTTTAAATTACATGATGCCGGTCCTGTCCCGCCGGCGTATTACCATTGTGTATATCAGTACAGACACCCATAGTCTGTACTAGATCACTTTGTGCTCTTAAAAATAACAAATACTCTAAAGCAAACTACGTATGACTACAGACCTGTCTGTATAAGTATACGGTTTGTTCGCATATGTCTAAAGCAAAATGTGACCGTGTTATGGTCAACGAATCAGCACAAGAGCGAGCGAAGCGAGCTCGGGAACCTAGGGCACCCCGACACGGACAGGTTAGGTTCGAACGAGATGACGGGAGCTGAAGTGAGCGAGCAAAGCGAGCGAACGCAGCTCCCGTCATCTCGTTCGTGTTAGGTTACTTTTGACCCTGCAGACAGAAATAGGAGCCCCGCGCAGCGGGGCTACGTCGACTTTGTTGCTTTAACTCTAATCGTACTTGCACCTATTCTATGTTAAAACCAATGTCAACATTAAAATTGTGTATATCAGTACAGACACACATACTACGGCAGCCAAATTGTCTGTACTCGTATGTGTTTTGCTCTCACGAATTAGAGCAAAGTGTATTTTATTTCAGTCTGTCTCTGTACTGATATGCAGTATGCTCTCTAGCTACAAGAGCATATTGCGTGCGATTACAGAGCAACCCCTGTCTGTGCTAGTATACATTATGGCAATACGCGTCCCGCCGGTATATTTATGTACCACCCAAAAAACAATACTGTCGGGCACCGGTAGTACGAAAATTGAGGGAAATTTTAGTATTGTGGTATCCCTAAAAGTTACCTGTCAAATAAGCAACGCGGGCTCTATCATTGTAAAACGGTACCTTAGGCCCGTAATTGTCTTGTGCACTTGAAGAAAACATCCCTGCCATCACTTTAAATTACTTTTAGCATAATGATGGCGATTATTTACTGCGGAAACGAATAAAAATACGGAATACAACACACTCTCTTGACACCTGACATAAATGACAAACGATTAGTTCCATTTTTGGCCGCGCGCAGACTTAACTTGCGCGCACTCTAACCGGGCTATCGGCTGTCAAAGATCTAGAAATCACAGCCGGGACCAACAGCTTAGCTTTGTCTCTGTCACATCTGACCTAGACTAGACATAAGAGAAAACAATAAAAAAAAAAAAACGGCAGCGCGCTCCGCCTTAACGAACTTTCCCAGACACTGAAGAGTTTCGTTATGTACATAATGGTCACCTATCCGCGAACCAACCTCAGCAATGATTGCTTAACCTCGAGCATCAACCCGTGCGGCTGTTATTATTAATTGAATAATGATTACAATTGTCTTTGTATTAAAGCGAAATTCCTTTTTGATACGTGTTTAATCTCTCCATTACGGTAAATGACTTAGTGATTGATGAGTCGATGACACACAACCGAAAAATTACGGAAATGACCATTGGGTAATATGTACTACGTACGTGCGTAGTACATTATTACCTCAATGGAAATGACAGTGATATTATGACCGAACAGAGTTTCTATAAAAATATTTTTTTTAATTTCTTATGAATTCAGGCACAAATTTTTTTTTTTTTTCTCTAAATTATCTAAACGAATGTCTCTTTTGTTCCAGGTAGGACCAAAAATGTTCTGCAAGTTATAACCAGCACCAAATTAAAAACATAATGGATATCACATTACGAAGATTTATTAAATTATATACAATAATTCTTCTTACCTTCATAGTTGAGGCAACGAGCAGTAATAGCAATGGTGGGTATTTTTAACCGACTTTCCAAAAAGGAGGAGGTTCTCAATTCGGATGTATCATTTTTTTTTTATGTATGTTCGGGCATAACTCCGTCATATATAAACGGATTTGCAATTATTATTTTTTTCGAAAGTAGTTTTTTCCGAAATGGTCCCATTTAAATTTAGTAAAGATGAACTTTGGAGATATACAACAGAACTCTTCGATGAATGACGGCAAATCTCTCGGGATTGGTGAAATCGCATTTCTGGTTATTGTTTACACCATTTCATAACATACCATCACGCTAGTATTCTCTAAACGGGTACACAGATGTGTACAGTTCACCCTGTTACACTCTCATTCCACTGTTATGTTCAAGTTACATGTTATTCGGATAATCTATTCTGGCGTCACTGTGGGCATAATAGATACCTACCTAACTATTGAACTTGTCCATTATGTACTACTAATAAATGAAAAAAAAACTTTTTTACAAAAAAAATACAACCGACTACCAAATAAAAAAAAACACTACAAAATGAAAAATAACTTTAATCTTGGGTTCTTTAAGTCAAGAGTGAATAGGTTTTTTAGTCGGTTGTATTTTTTTTTGTAAAAAAGATTTTTTTTTCATTTATTTGTAGTACATAATGGACAAGTTCAATAGTTAGGTACTACCTTTAATGCCCACAGATAAGTCAAAATAGATTATCCGAATAACATGAAATTTTAACATAACAGGTGAAACAAGAGTACCAGGGTGAACTGTACACATCTGCGTACCCTTTAGAGCGTACTGGCGTGATGGTATGTTATAAAATGGTGTGAAAAATAAACATACATGCGATTGCAGCAATCCCGAGAGATTTGCCCGCATTTATTGAAGAGTTCTGTTATATATCACCGAAGTTCTTCATCAGATCTTGATCAAATTTAAATGGGACCTCATGAAAAGCAATAGCTTTCAAGTTAAAAAAATAATCATCCAAATCAGTTCATCTAGTAAAAAGTTCTGAGGTCTAACACAAAAAAAATACAGTTGAATTGATAACCTCCTCCTTTTGAAGTCGGTTAAAAAAACGAAAACTTTCATTATATCATGGTAGATCAACATTTATCGTTTTGTTACTTACGGCTGAAACATAAATTTCCAGGTACATCACACGAGCATCGGCAGTCTCGAGTCACCGGTAGAATAGTAAAACTTTACTCGGGCTCAAGACCCGAACCCATCTTGTGTGCCGGTGAGGGATTTCAAGCAGATCCTCACGACTGCGCAGTATTCTATCGCTGCATGAAGTCAGGAAGTGGCAAATTTACAGTATTCAGGGTAAGAAGTTTCAAAAATGAGTCTGTGCCGTAATGTCTAATCTCTCCAAAGAGGAATATTTTTTTTTGTCCAAATTAAACTTACAAATTGCATCTTATTACAGTTTCAATGTGGACCTGGTACAGTTTATGATCCCGAAACCGAAGTGTGTAATCATCCTCGTAGTACAAAACGCTCAGAATGTGGCGGTCTATCGCCACCGCCAGCTGCAGCTGTTGATCGACTCAATAATAATGAAATTGAAGGAACGCTGAATGAGATACCATCTCCAATAACAAACAGACCCATTCGTATAGAAAGCACAACCGGCGCTAAAGCTACATTCACTACTTTGAATCCTTGGACAGCGTCTAGCTCAACAATTCTTGCTCACACTTCCACAAAACGTCATACACCAGAAGTTTCTACGGGATTCACAAGTCCATTTCCATGGGGATCTACGTTGGGCCATACTAACGTAGACTATATAGTTAAACCGGTGAATTTACCTCAAAATACAGTAACTAAGAATCAACAACATACCATGGTATCCAAAGGAATTTCTTTGCCAACCACGTCAGCTCAATCGCACTCCCGAGATAATATTTGTTCCTCAGACGGCTTCATGGGTGACATTGAGAATTGTCGAAAGTTTTATAGATGCGTGGCTAATCAAAGAGGAACCTACACGAGGTTTGAGTTTTCATGTAGTGAGACAACAATATGGGATGATGACACTCAAAGCTGTAATCATGCTTGGGCAGTAAAAAGAACTAGATGCGGTAGAAGTAACCAAGACAACCTATTTACAACAAATGCAGAAAGCCTTCAAAACTACACCTCAACAGACAAAACTATCCAACAACAGCTGCAAATAAGTTTTGGTTCAAAAGTTACTCAGACCCAAACACAAATAAGTAATGGATCATCAATAATACAAAACCAAACTCAAATCAATTACGGTGATCGCTTAAATCAAAACAAAGACACGCAAGCTAAACAAAATCAAACTCAAATCAGCCATGGATCAGCGGTTAGCCAGACACAGACTCAAATTGATTATAGTGATAAAAGCGTTCAAACACAGTTACAAATTGATCATGTCCAGCAGGCAAGTCAAACACAGATACAGGTTCATGAGTCAACTACATCGGGGTCTTCAATATCAACAGCTTCTTCTGCAAGCCATGCTAATACACAGAATGGTAACAGATGTGGAAGGTCAGGTTTTATGGGCGATCCAAATGACTGTAAGAAGTTCTATCGATGTATTGACAATGGAAGAGGTGGGTACACTAAGTTTGAATTTTCATGTGGTGAAGGAACCGTTTGGGATCAAAGTATTGAAGCCTGTAATCATGCCTGGGCTGTCAAAGATTGTGGAGGAAAAGGTTCTGCAGATACAACAAGTACTACGCAAGGTACTATAGGTACTTCTAAGTCTACACAAAATTATTACACTACAACATCAAATGAGAACCATCATACGACATCAGGACTTATTGATACGGAAGATAACGAAGACAGTGGTTACGGTCAACAAAATGAAAAGCTTACTACATCTTCGTCAACAACTTTGAGCTCAACAACCAGGAGTTCAACAACTGCAGGTTCAACAACAGCAAAATCACCTTCCAATGGGTATTGCCAATCTAGTGGGTTTATAGGTGATGCAAATGACTGCAAAATATTTTATAGGTGTGTCGAAAACGGCAAAGGTAGCTTTACAAAATACGAATTTAAGTGCGGTGAAGGGACTGTTTGGGACCCCGATCTAGAAGCATGTAATCACGCTTGGGCCGTAAAAAGATGTGGCGGCACCGCATCTCCAGATCTTAATAATTTAGAAACCACGACAGAACAACAGAATACGCTTTCCACTGCTCATACGCAAAGTACTAAAGTCACACAGGCACAAACTTCAGAATCAGCTGCTACACAAAATGATGACTATGATATTGGTTATGGATCTGAAAACAATGATATCACTTCATCGACGACGACTACGACAAAGAAACCACATAATGAAAAACCCAGTGTTGGTACTGTTTGCAAATTTAGCGGCTTTATGGGAGATGAAAATGACTGTAAAAAGTTTTACAGATGCGTAGATAACGGTAATGGAGGTTATACTCGTTACGAATTTACATGCGGTGAAGGAACAGTGTGGGATTCTAAGATCGATGCTTGTAATCACGCTTGGGCTGTGGAAAAATGTGGTGGATCAACAGTTGACCATCAGGAATCTACGACCCAAGCTAAGCCCACAACAACTCATGAAATTATTGACAGTAGTTCAACAGAAGGTGACACAAATACTGGCTCATCTACAATTCTGCCAAGCACCGCATCCAGTACCTCAACTGTAACTGAATCAGTATCAGTAAGTAGTAATAACTGCACACAGAGTGGTTTTATGGGTGATCAAAAGGACTGTAAAAAATTCTATAGATGCGTAGATGATGGACAAGGATCATTCACAAAGTATGAATTTTCTTGTGGCGAAGGAACTGTTTGGGATCAAGAAATCGAAGCTTGTAATCATGCATGGGCGGTGAAAAAGTGTGGTGGCACAGCCGACTCTTCCATCGATCATCAAGAAACTACTACGCAATTTCATCCTACCATGAGTGACGAAATTGATAATGGTTATCCTTCAAACATTGGTTCAGATTCCGAGATAACTACACAAAGCCCAACAACTCAATCTACATCTGAAAGTTCAAAAGAACCAAGTGAAGGCAACAATTGTATAAGCAGTGGTTTTATTGGGGACATAAATGACTGCAAGAAATTCTATCGATGCGTTGATGATGGAAATGGTAAATATATTCGTTATGAATTTAGTTGCGGTGAAGGTACATTGTGGGATCAAAGTATTGAAGCGTGTAATCATGCTTGGGCGGTCAAAGATTGTGGTAAAACTGGAAACACTACAGCGCACCCATCAAGTGAAAGTCCTACACAAGGTACTTCAGCAACTGAAACGGAGGATCAAGGATATCCTCAAAGTACTGAAAAAACTAGTACTTCGACGGTCAGCAGCTATCCAGACAGTGAACAAGGTGAAGCGTGTTTCCAAGAAGGCTTCATTGGTGATAAAAGGAATTGTAAAAAGTTTTACAGATGTGTCGACAATGGTCGTGGTGGATTTACTAAATATGATTTTACTTGTGGTGAAGGTACTTATTGGAATCAGGAAATACTAGCATGTGATCATGCCACATCTGATAAAACTTGTGGAGAAAAAGAAATCAGTTCTAGTACACAAACCTCTCAACCAGAACATGACGAGATTTATACGGAAGCAACAAGTATGTCTAGCGCGTCAACGGGTGGAAACGTAAATGTACAAACCCAACAACCACCTGTTTCCTCTGTAATATGCACATCAGAAGGATTTTATGGCGATCTGAATGATTGTAAAAAGTTTTATAGATGTGTAGATAATGGAAAAGGAGGTTACAATAAATATGACTTCACTTGTGGAGATGGTACTGTTTGGGATCAAGAAATACAAGCATGTAATCATGAATCAAGCAACAAAAAATGTTCCGCTGGTTCCCCGCCGACTGCTCAAACGACTGAAAAGCAGCCAGATACGGGCAATAATATTTCTATGACCACAGCTTCACAGATTCAACATTCAACAGAAAAAACGGATACATCAAGCAATTTTCAATGTTCATCCGAGGGATTCTTTGCAGATCCCAATAGTTGCAAGAATTTTATTAGATGTGTAAGTAACGAAAAGGGAGGATTTACAAAGTACGAATTTACTTGTGGTGATGGTACAATTTGGGTTCAAGATATACAAACCTGTGATCACGATACCGGTGATGCAGTTTGCAATACTCAATCAACAAGCAGACCTTCAGCTACAGAAGCACATAATCAAACAACTGAAAATAACGAGGTAGTTACTTCCACATCGGAACCCCAAATGATAGATAAACAAGAAGATGAATATGATAACGGAAATGCCAACAAACCAACCCAATCAAGTAGCGGTGATTGCTCATCAGAAGGATTTTACGGAAATGAGAATGATTGCAGACAATTCTATAGATGTGTAGATAACGGTCAAGGAGGCTATACAAAATATGACTTTACATGTGGTGATGGTACGGCATGGGACTCTGAAATTCAATCTTGTAATCATATAGATCAAGTTAAAACTTGTCAAGGAGTTAGTGAGTTACAACCTGTAATGCATGACGAAGACAATAGTCCATCAACAGAATCTTCTAGCGCAACATCTTCTGGTTCGACGTCTTCTAGTACAACATCTTCTAGTTCGACATCTTCTGGAACAACGACTTCTGGTGCAACGGCATCTAGTACAACTTCTTCCAGTACAACAACTTCTGCATCTAATAATCAAGACACGACTACAGTCAATTATGATACATGTGATAGTGAAGGTTACTTCGGGAATACGCAAGACTGTAAAAAGTTTTATAGATGCGTGGACAATGGAAAAGGAGGTTACACAAAGTATGACTTTGATTGTGGTGATGGTACTATATGGGATCAGGATATTACTACTTGCAATCATCCACAAGATGTTGTCAATCCTTCTTGTAAGCAAAGTCAAGATGGCAGTAACGGAATGGACGGAAGCACAGCGTCAACGACTATGGCTAGTTCATCATCCAGTGGTGAGCCTTCATCGACCAGCGAGTCTTCACTGACAACATCATCATCTCATTCCACAACAGAAAGCATACAAGGTTCATCAAATTGCTCTCAAGAGGATACGTCCAAAAAGCCTACAAATCAAAACATTACTTGTGATAAAGCAGGTTATTTTGCTAATCCAAACGACTGTAAGAAATTTTATAGATGCGTAGACTGGGACGGCGACGGTAAAAGATTTTCTGTTTATCATTTTGATTGTGGTGAAGGTACGATATGGGATCCAGCTGTTGAAACTTGTAATCACGAAGAGTCAGTATATCCACCACGAGATTGTAGTGGTTCCCAATCGCAAAGTGAGAGTCAACCGGCAACAGAAGGGACTACTACAACACAGCAAGAAATAACAAGCACTCAAGAAAGTACTTCCACCCAAACTACGTCCACGACTAAATCGAGTACCGAACAAACAACAGAGTCAACCACATCTGAACCAACAACTAGTCAACAGTCAACCAGTTCTGAGAAAACTACAACACAGCAATCAACAACTTCTGAACAAACAACTACACAATCTAATACTACAGAGCAGACCACCCAACAGTCGACCACCTCAGAACAAACCACTGAACAATCAACTACGTCTGAACAAACATCACAACTACCTACTTCTGACCAAACCTCGACACAACAATCAACTACTTCAGAAAAAACAACAACACAACAGTCTACAACTTCAGAGCAAACCACTACACAACAATCAACGACATCTGAAAAAACAACTACGGAACAGGCCACTACATCAGAACAAACTACGACACAACAATCAACCAGTTCGGAACAAACCACTCAAGAGCCAAACACTTCTGAACAAACTACTCAAGAGTCCACCACATCTGAACAAACGACTCAAGCGTCTACGACCACCGAGCAGTCTACTACTACAGAACAATCTACTACTACTGAATCTACGACAGAACAATCTAATTCAACCAGTGAGTCTACTTCTACTTCCACCACCGAGCAGAGCACCACTCAACAATCAACTACCACTGAACAATCCGAACAAAGTACTACTGTAGAATCAACAACAAACGAAGTAGCAACCACCGAACAATCAACTACCGAGCAATCGACTACAGAACAAATGAATGGAAGTTCGTCAACGGAGAGTGGCACTGATGAAAATACCTCAGAAAAGAAATGTCCAGAGATCGATGAAAATCAATCATTGTTTGTATGCCCAACGTCATTTAAAAGACATCCCAAATACTGCAACTTGTTCTATCAATGTGATGAAGATGATGACACACATGACGTTAAAATAGCCGTATTTACTTGCCCCAACAATACTATTTACGATGAAAGCCAAACTCGTTGTGTGGAAGAAGGCAAAGCCGACAAAAAGTGTGATGGAAAAATAGCCCAAAAAAGGAGATTTAAAAGATTGGACAAACACTACAAAGAACCAGTAAGTATTGGTTTATAATTTCTGCACAAACTTCAAAATAAAATAATTGTTCTAATGAAAATATTATTTACTAATGATCTATTTTTCTTTCAGCTTGTGGCCACCAAAGACAGTCACGCATGTCCAAGCGCCGGCTACTTTTCGTTTGAAAAAGACAGTGAATGTTCAACAGCTTTCCTTAAATGTAAAATAGATAAAACAAATAAGCTAAGGGGTCTTGTATATCAGTGTCCATCGGGCTTCCTTTATTGGTCAATTAGTAAACGTTGTGAGCCAATGAATAGAGTTAGAGACTGTAAACGTTCACAAAACAACTGGTCTGGAAGATGGGAGATCCCAGTAGAGAGAAGAAATGTAGCTCCTTCCTAGAAGTAACAGTGTTGTTAAATTAGGTTCTATGAAAATAAGCCCTGGCATTTTTTTGTGATAAAACATACTGTATATTTTGCAATATGTATTAAAAAACTAGCTAGAGTAAAAATGTAGTAAATATCTAGGTAAAGTATAATAAGTCTTAAGTAAGTATAATTATGAACATTTTATTGAGCAAGGCATTAAATAACGATATTTGGTGAGGAATTTTTATACAACGAACATGTACAAATAGTTTGTAACAAATCTATCAACACGTGAGCAATATAGGCATTGGGCATATTATTTTCATGTAGTTTTGGTATTAATATGCTTTTCTGAAAGCTATACTGAATTTGTATCTTATTTCCTGAAAAATTACATCTATAATACATTCTCTATATCACGATTATAATATATGATTTATGAAATATCTAGTCTATTATAATGTTTTTTCTACAAATAATACTTGCTGCCATAATATTAAGATTGAGAAGAAAACTTGTGAACCAAATATTGTGAACTATTAAAACAATATTTGAATCACGACTTTATTATTGAGTAAGTGATGTAACTAAATGAGCAAGAAAATAAATTATTTGCAAATGAATTTGTTTTTCTATACAACCATGAACCATCTCGACTAGAATACAACATAAGAAAAATAACTAAAACACGAATTTGAAAAACGATGATCAATTTATTTTGTCAGAGTAGCTCGTGTTTAAAAAAAAGCTATAGATGAAATAAAATTAAATAATTTAATATACATTCCTAAAATAACAAAAACTAAGGTTAATACATTTTATAGTAAAATCAAATCAATACCCATACACGAAGATAAAAGTCCCTTACAAAAAATTGTCAGTTCAGCAATTATAAAATCTGTTACACTTTCTTCCTCACTGTGATGCACCGCATTGCTAAATATTGTTCCGAGGAAGGCATGACATGGTGTATCGGTTGCTATTATATTCCCTTTTAAATCAATTGTTAGACGATTTTTCTCCAAAATGTTATCAGTGTCTTTAATGGGGTTGTCTGTGAGAGACATATTATATTCAGATTTATTATAAATGCCTGCCGCTGAAATAATGACTGGTTTAAAGTCAGCTATTTGCCTATCAACGTTAGCCAGGGAGGTAGTTGACAAAGTACTTTTAACATCTTCAGTTTTAGGTAATTCTATTACACGTCTGCGTGTTCTGTTTATTGTCACTGCTTCTGTTGAACTTTGTTTAGGTATAAGTTTATTGTGAAAAATAAACTCTAAAAATAAAGGTAATAGACTCAACTTGGTGATATTCTGACTAGCATCTGATATAATGGCTGGTTCCGTACTATTATTCATCCCAAACTGACCTCTTGTTTCTGTTGTGTTGCCTTCACTTGAGGAATTTATCATAAGGCCGATTTGTATGTCTAATTCCTCAGTATTCTTTTCAATCTCTTTTTTTACTTTGGTCTCTGTTGTAGTAGTTAAGTGGCGTTGACTTCTTATTACAATCGGAGATTGTATGTTTTCTGCCTCAGTAAGAGTTTGCTGGGATAAAGCGTTAATAGAGTCGTCTTCGGTTTCCAAAGCATTAATTATTTCCCGAATGTTATTTAATTTTCTTTTTTTCTTTATAGTCTTCTTGGGTTTCATCAAAATTTTAGGGTCAGTGCTAGCTTTAATATTTGCATACTTGTTAAGAAGTTTGTGTAGTTTCTCTTTGTAAACAGTATGCTGAGTTCTAGGTGTCAAAATAGTAGGATCAAAAGCTACCCCTCCTTTATCCCAAATAGAAACAGAACGTGCTAAGAATTCAATAAGATGATGAGGCAACGTCCGCCAATACTTTCTTAAAGGGGAATTTTCCATGTAGGCCGATAGACTCACATACTCAATCGCAATGTTAGATTTTGGTGGTTCTTTTTTGAGGACTTTATTCCAAAGCGAATTCAAAGCTATTTCATTATTTTCTTCAGCGCTTAGCCAACTCAAGTTAGTATCGTTAGCCACTACGATAAAATGATATTTTATGTTATCATACTTACTTGATATTTCTTTAATGTAAGGCATGTATTCACTAAAGTCTATATCTTCATATTGTTTGACAAAAACATGCATAAATACGTCAGGTACAGTTTTGGGAAACGATTTATCGTTTATATTAGTTAATATTGAACTCGCAGGTTTCAGATTAGCAGTCGGTAACATAGCAAATGCAAACAGGCTGTTATATATTATGAACGTCGTGAGACTAATCATTCCGAGTCCTACCCACCAGTATGCAAGAAAAGATGACCAGTGATCTGTAAAGACAAACATATATGTACAGTCGATTGGTTGCGAAACAAATAGATAACTGGTAGAGAAACTGTGTCTTAAGCATAAACAAAATTTATTTTCTCTGATCAAGGGCAAACTGCTACATTTGGTGTCATCCAACAGGGTATTAAAATGTCTAAATAAATACCTTAAATATGGAATGCTTACCCGGCCAGCGCGTTAGAATTGATACTGCTCCCTTCAGGTTAGGTCTAGCTCGCCCCCTGTAGCTCGACGGTCGAAGCCGCCGATGGTATCGAGGACTGAAGTGATCGTCTTCCGAAATCTCCTCACATAGCAATGGGTGCTGCTCCTTGTAGTATTCACTCATCACTTGCCATTGGTTCTACTATTAACAAAAACAAAATTGAATTCGTACTGTTCTAATACGAAATCGACAAGCTATTCGCAGCTTATCTAAAAGTTATGTCTGCGCGTTTAATAATATATTTTTTTGTTTGATTTGATTTGATAAATTCACAAATGTCGTTTTTTGTGATTTTGTCACTTGAAAATTTTAATGGGGCTTATAGTTTTTCGCTTCACAAAAGAGGTTTACTTATTTTATAAGGCAAATAATATTAAAAAATAAAACTATAACTACTACTATGGGATATCGAACGTAGCTAATCCATAGTAAGACTATGGATTAGCTACGTTCGATCCATAGTATACCTACATATAATAATTACTAGCTGACCCGGCAAACATTGTTTTGCCATAAAAAACACCAACCATTTATCAACCCTACCTACCCTACCCTACCTACCCTACTCTACCTACTGTACCCTACCTACCCTTCTCGATCTACTGTACCCTACCTACCCTGTCACGAAAATGTTTCTTCCGGATGCAATAGCGGCCTTCCGTATTATACAACAGGTGCGGCCCGAAGACGTCCTCACGCAAGTATTGACGGGGCACGGTGGGTTCTCTGAATACACGAATCGCCTCAAGTGTAAGGAGAGCCCATCGTGCGTCTGTCGATCCAGGCGTGGCAGAGACTATCCAGCATATACTTGTAGAGTGCCCGTTATTTATCAGGGAACGCTACCAACTTGAATGTGAGCTGGACAGAAAAATAACGAGGGAGAGCCTGCATGGGCTCATGGACAAGAAAACTAGGGAGAAGTTTCTGGAATACTGCACTAGAGTAGCCATTGCGGTTATATGTTGAAACAAAACCTGAAGCGCACCGTGCTTCGTTAGTATTTTGAATAATATTTAAATGTAAGCACGGAATGCAGCACAGACACGTATAGCCGGCAGTATTTCATGTTATATAGTACCCAAGTTTATAGACTGTGTAAGATTACTGTGATATTTTTTAATAACTGTGCTTTTGTGTTTTTCTCCCTAATATGTATCTCTCTGTAATAAAAAAAATACCATTTGTATTACCTGTGATAAATAGATTTGCACAATTTTGTGACTCTGCACACTTAGTATTTTTGAACTTCTTGTATATTTATTAACTTTAACTGTGATAATTTGAATTTTTTGTATTTAATTTTCTGGGATACACAGAACTAAGTATATTTTATTGAATTTTAACCTGACTGAATAATAAAAATGCCCGTAGTTATTAAACCGACACAGTATACAAGAAGATGAATGCACGAAGAACCATAGTATGAAGAATAAAAGTCCGAGAGGCATGAAAGAGGAACCCTACCCTACATATCCTACCCTACCTACCCTACCTACCCTACCCTACCTACCCTACCCTACCCTACCTACCATACCCTACCTACCCTATTATATATATATCTTATATCCGTCTCCTGGTTCTAAGCTACCTCCCCACAAATTTTCAGCCAAATCGATTCAGCCGTTCTTGAGTTATAAATAGTGTAACTAACACGACTTTCTTTTATATATATTGATTATTTTCTTTCACTAAACAAAAAGTTACACAAATTTCATTTCATAAAAAAAATGTTGTTGGAGTAGAGGCGTTCTTAATAAACAGCACGCCCATTTCTACTACAGTTGACTTGGAGCAGACTATTGAACAAGTAAAATTTAAAAAACCCCGACACATTTATCTTTCGAAAACACCCTGATTCAAACAGTAAAACACCCATAACTTTTGAACGGCTGAACCGATTTTATTCAAACATAGTTAAGAACACTCTCGACAAAATCACCTTTCAAACAAACAAAAAACTAAATCAAAATCGGTTCATCCGGTTAGGCGCTATGATGCCACAGACAGACACACAGATACACAGCAGCACACGTTAAACTTATAACACCCCTTTTTTCCGGCGGGGGTTAAAAAGAAAACCTACTTATTCTTGGCAAATTGGTACTGATCGCATTATCGCCTTGGTCAAGTCAAATCATGATCAAAAGCCATTTTTTTTTATAATATCGATTGGATTAGCAAAGAGTAAAGACATCATGGTCATCTGCGCAAAAATAATAACTTTCAGTCAAAATTTTTGGAATCACTTTGTAAGGTTAGAGTTCAACATGTTGATTACTTTTCACCTGAGTATAAGCCCGACTTCTAGAATTATCAAAGTTTTTATCAAAAATATAATTTGTATACACCTACCGTCATTTGTGTGTCCTGAAAAAATCACTTGTTTGAAATAGTTTTCAGTTGTCTAAATATTATAAGATGCAGTTTTAATCACTGATACGCGTGTTCTGTCCTGGTCCTCGATGAATTAAATCTAACTGCATATGCACGTAAGTTTCTATACTGTATGACGTGCCGGTAGCACGTTTACATTTTCCGCCATAATTTTGTTGATTCAACATCGGATTCGTCTCACGTACATTCATCCCGCGGTTATGATTGTTACTGAATTTTGCCGATTTTGCAATTGTGAAGGTTATCATGACATTGTTATGCATAATTTTCTGTTTTTGTTCGTTGTAATCTGTTTCGGCGTTTATACAAATGTTCGTCATAGTGTTGGAATAGTATCTAATATCTAGGATCAAATATGATCTTTTAGCCTACGCTATATTGAAAATATTATTGTCTACCGAATAGGCTCTAATAATTAAGGTTCAACTATAATTATTAATTCTATAATACACTGTCATACCTCCTGTTATGCCTCATATATGATAATATAATAGTTATGTAAATGGAAACAGATGTATATAGTCTATGTGAAACAATTTTAAATGTAAGATCTCAATGTACCATATACTGAGAAATAAATATTTACTCACTTACTTTCTTACTAACTATGTATATGGAAACAGTTAGGGGTACTTTTTTTCGGATGGAAACCTTAAAAAGGCGCCTGTACTTTTGGGGAAAAGTCCAAGGAGTGTGGCACATGGAAACCTCGTGCCCTCTTAAAATACACCCTCGGAGACACAGGTATTGGACAGAGTAGGTTGCTGTCCAATACCTGTTAGGGCACATCTCTGGGGAGACTGAAAATCGTCGCCCCTGAGCCTAGCTGTGCACGGCAGTCTTACCTGGAGTCACGTATTGGGCGTACAGAGTCCCCAATCTAAACGCCCGTAACCCCGGCATCCCACTTGCCTATGATGCAAACGGGGTTTCGGCGTTGTAGGTGCCAAGGCGGTTGCCTTCACGACACCTTTTCCTTCGAGCGGCTCGGCTCTCTCACGATCCCACTCGGCGGCCAACTTCTGGACCACCACGGTCTCACAGAAGGAGGCTGTTTCTCTCCAGTTTTGTTTGCCATCATAATGCACTACTGCTTGCAGCGACAGGTCTCGCCTGATCCTAGCGACCAGGACCTGCCACTCAGAAGCCCACGCAGGGCACTCCTCAAGCGTATGCTGTGCATAATCCAGGTCCACAATGGTGGCAATTTACCGTGGCCTCTCACCCTATCCTATTCAGGTACTCACCACCAGTGAGCCTGTAGGAGACGCGCTCCCCTTTTTTCGACGGCTTTAACAACGCGCTTGCGCGAAGATTGCGGCTGTTATAGCCGCTCGCGCCACCGCTCAAGCTCGTGTCACCGTTCCTGCCACCTCAGCCTTACTGTTGCGATTCCTGCCACGCTATAGCCACTTTGGTGGATTGCGCAAATCCGGTCATAGACCCTCGTGGCCATTTCTGCCAGGATGAAAAGCGGTGGAAAGTGTGCCAGGAGTGTTGCCACCTCAAAGGATACTGTATGATATCCTCGTGGGATTCGAATAGCCATTTTCCACTGCAGGCTATTGACTTTAGTCCTGCAGCGTCGGACGTTTGACAGTCTGTTTCAGTTCTGTCTGACAGCCAAACAGGCGTCCAGAAAGCACATCATACGACGCGCCTCCAAAACCTGAACCCGTACCGATGCCCAAACTAAGCGCATACGCTTGTCGCCGGCAGTGGAGCGCGGACCCAAACGTGTCCTAGAACTCCTTGAGAAGCAGAAGGACGACATATTTCACCCACTTTCACAATGTTAACGTGACAGATAGGGCACCCTGCTTTGCGCTCGATTGGGGAGGCTTTGTCTTCCCTGCCTTCCTCCCCATTACCGTATCTCCGTCTCGGTCCTCGACGCCTGTGAAGACTGAGTGGGCACCGCGGACACAGCATGCAGCTCCACCACCGGAGCCACCGCAATGCTAAGTCGGTCGACCGAACTTCAGCCGATGTTAAAACCCGACAGATCGCTGGCCCACTCCGCTGAGGAGAAGGAAAATTTATTTGCCTCTCTTTTTGTGGAATTTTCACGTCTGAATCCTGGTGATTCGCGGCCCCTTCCTTATCCTGATGGATGCGAGACGAGTATGTCGGACATTCACATACATCAAAAGGACGTCCGTAGGGTACTGCGCATCCTCGACGTGAACACGGCTAGTGGCCCTGACGGAATACCAGCAATAGTTCTCAGAACCTGTGCGCTTGAACTGTCTTCGATCTTGACACGCCTATTCCGCCTTTCGTATGAGACTGGAAAAGTGCCGAATCCTTGGAAGCTAGCTAACGTACAACCCGTGCCCAAGAAGGGTAGTCGAGCTGACCCGGCCAACTACAGACCCATCTCTATAAAGTCCATACTCAGTAAGAGTATGGAGCGTGTACTTAACACGAAGCTCCTCGCATACCTAGAAACCAATGAGATCCTTAGTGACCGCCAATACGGTTTCCGCCGAAATCAGTCTACTGGGGATCTTCTAGCGTATGCCATTCACATATGGAGTGAGGCCATCGAGAGCCACGGGGAAGCGCTTGCTGTTTCCCTCTGCATCTCGAAGGCTTTTGATAGGATCTGGCATGAAAGTCTTATTAGGCATAAAGGCTCAGCTGGCAGCCAAAAAGCTCCTTGCAAAGGTGAGAAGGTACTTCCGGAACAGCTCCTCAATTTATATCAAGCGAAAGTTCGATCATGCATGGAGTACTGTTCTCATCTCTGGGACGGATCTGCTAAATACCAGCTTGATGCACTAGAGTCGATCGAAAAGCGGGCCAATAGGCTCATCGGCAATGAGGCGTTGGTCAAGTCAAAGCTCCAGAGTCTTAAACATCTTCATCGAGTTGCCAGCTTGTCGATTTTTTATCAGTTACATTTCGGGGAGTGTGCGATGGAATTGTGCGATGGAATTGCACGATCTAATTCCACCTAGCCCGTTTCATTAACGGGCTAGGTGGAATATATGGATATATATATATGGATATAATATATGAATATATGAGATAGTGGTCCAGCGCGAGCCTGTAGGATTAAAAAAAAAAGCCTTTTCCCTTCCCCTTTCTCTTCACCTTCTTCGTTGTAGGATTAGGGACCCGGCTCGGATCGACAATTGCCTGCGTTTGGGCAACCGGTGCTGAAGCTTTCCTCGTGTCAGCATCGACCGACTCATCAGACAAATAGACCCGCTGCATGTAACCTAACTGGGTCCAGTTAAAGAGGCTGCCACGGTAGGGCTCAGAGTTAGTTCTCGCTTGCGGCTAAGATGGTTAACTTGCTCTGTCAGCTTCTCAACTTGTGCTGAGAGGCTGGTAAGGTAAGCTTTCAATTCGGCTTTCCCGGTCTCCAGCCTCTTCACGTTGAACTCAACCAACTCAGCCATCGCAGCCTGCACGGTCTGCAACATGAGCCTGAACCTGGCTGTCATTGATGCTGGTACTTAGGTCTTTAGTGTTACTTGTTCGTTTGTGGCGCCTGCATCGTTTTTGTTAACGTCTTCAGTTCAGGCATGCTGTGCCCTACTGATACTCGAGTCTTTGCCTGGTTAGTCGGTGGACATGCTAGCTCAGAGTCTCGGCATTTTTCCCTTCCTTCGTCACTCAGCGGTTTGATGCTAAGGCTAAGTACTTTCACGCTTGTCGTTTTAAGGCTCGTCACTTCTGCTACCGCGAGCAGCAGGTACGGAGGGTACCTGTAAGGTACTGAGGTAGTTTGTTCTTTTGATTCACTTCCATAGTTGTTGCTGAACACAGCTTTGCCATTTTTATGGAGTGGAGTACGCAATTTCTTCTCCCCAGTCTTCTTTGCATTCTACTAGCCACACATGGCTGACAGTCTCGACTCCTTAGTGTCACTTTAAGCGACCACTCGAGAATCAGAGCAACAGGTCCTGACTACACGTTCACTTACACAGTCAGGTTTGATTAGAAGACGCATACTAAGAAGTGAACCAACTCGTTCCAAATATTCTGGTAAGAGCGAATCACACACCATCCCATGGACTGCTCCGATGACCATGAAACGTTGCACGATCGATGCTCTTACCAGATTTCCAGGCCAATAACGTGCCGACCAATGACCAGCTCCGTAAGTCATTGCACAGCACATGACAAACCGTCACACTAGATTTGCTCAAAAGCTTTGGGGAACGGATCACAAATCACGTGTCGACCGATAAGCCAGCTAAGCGATGAAGAGTAAACTGCACACCGTCCAATGACAACAACAACAGTTGAAGCCCTCAAACGTTGCACCTCTTGCGGCAGTCCAATTTTATGGACTCCGCCCTGCCTCTCTTACTCACTTAGGACCTTACGGCATGAATTACTCTACTGGCAAAGCTTCCAAGATTATTGAGGCACGCACGCCCCACCACAACGACAACGTGGAGACACCCTCGGCGGGGAAGTTAGAGGTACCTTGTAAAAAGTTTTGATTTGACCAAGGAATATTGCCGTAAACTCACAATGAACAAACGATTTAAATAATAAATTAAAAAAACAAAAATGAATGACGTTGGTTTCAAAATTGGAATGTCTACAAAATTTGTTGCGAATGTCGATCACCCGTTTTTATTTTTTCACATTCGTTGATTAATCAGAGTTTTAAAGTAAAAAAAAACAAGCTAACATTCTATTGCAGAGGGTAACGTAAGTATTTAGTTTTTTAAATTATGTACTAAATAATATAATCTCTCGAAAAATAAAAGGTGAGTACGGTAAGAAAGCGAGTATTTTTACAGTCTTCAGGTGAAAAATTTGGCCATAAATTGAAGCCTGGGATTAAATACTAATATAAAACTAGTGCCTCCCGAATCAGGGACCCTGAGATGACACCCTCAAGTGCACATTTCTTACTTTCATAATTAGAGCCTTTTTTTGAACGATATTGATACATAAATGAGGATAAATTAAGCACAGCATTTGCTTTCGGCAGTTATTCTTGTTAGTTAGCCGTTTGCTGAGCTTTCAATAAAAATAACACATCACTTACAGGACAACATGGTGGAGCGTGCTCCACTGCCAAGACGTGATGAACAGTATCCATTGCTGAAGGTGGCTGGAGGAGGCGGTGATGGCGGTGCCTATCAACAACCATCGCCGGCACTCCCCGCTCCCGTCTGGGGCGTGACTACCTCCCCTAAGAACACCTGGAGTTTCCGATGGCCCGGTAAATATTGTCATGGTTTATTCTCATCCATTCATTGACGTTAGAAATTATTCCCCTTGTAATTATGTCAACCTAAAGCTTGCACTCATTATGGACAAGACTGCAATGCTCAAATGCTACTTCATCATATTCATAAATTTTGAATGAAGCATCGCATGTTGCAGGACCGCACCGGACTTTTTTGCATTGGAATATTTATAATGTGATATGCTGGGGTCCATTGGTGGGCCTAGTTATTTTTGATACACATACATCTTAAGATATAGGCAGTTAACACTTTCAATGCCGGCGACATATTCCTCTTGCTGTACATTCTTCCTTGGGTGCCGCATACACGCCGCGCCTGTATTATTTTTGGACATTAACTATTTTTTTTTTAACTAATCTGTATTTCTCATTCAAAAGCCCACCTCAATATAATTACGATACATGAACTGAGGCTGCCCGGAGTAAAATACAATTTAGAATATACACGAAAAGTGGCTTTTGCACATGGCTTTTATGTATGTAGGTTGACGACGCAATCCATGTAATTAGCATATTTCGCACTCGTGCGATGTGGCTGCATATAACTACTCGTATATAGTCCAATACTTGTCAGAGATGTGCGGTTTTTATCTTTGCACTTTAGCAGAGTTGAAAATAAAAGCGAGTACAACTTTAGCTTTTAGGACTCAAAAGGCATGAAGCAAGAACCAGAGACATTGTTTGATGTGATTATAACACAGCCGAAATGTAATAATTTTCACATCACTTGCTCGACAATGTCCAATTACATATCATGCAATATCTCAACGTAAAGTAATAGCAGAGGAGCTCTAGAAGGGATTTTGGGATTTACTGAAGCGCGGCAGAATAACATAAGCGGGGAAACCTTGCACCCTGTTGAGTAATCCCACCATACATGAACCCTTTTGTGAAGTATGGTGAACTAACTCTATGGTTTGGTTACCATGGATGCATTTAACTGTTAGAAAATTATATGTCAATTACAGATATATATTCTAATTGTCTTACGTATTTTTACTATAAATAAAACAACACTACATTAAATATATACTGCTTTATTCTTGTCACTATGGTGATCGTTAAGATCCACAAAACACGAGTTCACAGAACTTTACATGGTAGCAGAGCTTTGATGTTGCAAGAATACAAAATGTCGAGTGCAAAAATTGACGCGCTCACGAAAGAAAACTATGATACATGGGTGATACAAGCAGAAGCCGTCCTAGTGAGACAAAAACTTTGGAAATACGTTGAGACACCCTTGTCTTTGAACGCAACCGCCGACGACGTAGATAAGGACAGATTAGCTAAATCTGAACTGATCCTTATTATCGCTCCATCTGAGCTTAAACAAATTAAAAACTGCGGCACTGCCAAAGATGTTTGGGACAAACTGAAAAATACCTATGCCAGTAAGGGACCTGCACGAAAGGCGTCTCTACTGAAACAACTGATCCTTACGAAACTAGAAGGACACGACGTACGCAGTCACCTGAACAAGTTTATGGATACAGTGGACAAACTGGCCGACATGGACGTTATCATCAACGACGACTTGTTAACTATCATGATGTTATACAGTCTCTCTCCCGATTATGAAAATTTCAGAGTTGCTATTGAATCGCGCGACAGTCTTCCAAAGCCAGAAGAGCTTAAAACCAAAATATTAGAAGAATTTGAAGCACGTCACAATCAAAACATAACCCATACCAACGAACCTGAATCCTCATATGAAGAAGAAGCATTATACGCGTCCTGCCAAATTTGCAAACGCAGAGGTAACATTTTCAAACGAAAGAATCACAAAGTATGTACAAACTGCTGGAAGAAAAACAACGAGAGGTCTAAGAAACTAAACACTGACTCTCATCGGAACAATTATGCTACACAGTGCCTTCTTACACGCAACAAGAAGCCTGAGAACAATATTTGGATCCTGGACAGCGGCTGCACATCACATATGACTTTTCGACGAGATCTATTTAAAAACATCGAGAAAACATCCAGAAAACTTAACTTTGCCACTGAAGATTGCACTGCAGAGATTGAAGGTAAAGGTACAGTCTCTTTCATTTCTAAAAATGGAGACGGTGAAGCTCTCACTCACCTGAAGGAAACGCTGTACGTACCTAGTCTGTGCACTAACCTACTGTCAGTCAGCAAGATAACAGATGCCGGCTGTACTGTCCTCTTCACAAAGGACAAAGCGACAGTCAGCAACCCAAAAGCTGGAATAACTCTCACTGCTCACAAAGAAGAAGATGGTCTCTACCACATCAAACCAAACAAGCATGAGTGACATGACTCCGACATCCTCAAAGAAAACGGACTCGGCAAACATGGATATCTATGACTGGCACAGAAAACTTGGGCACATGAACGCCAACGATTTAAAACTTGCACTCCAAAACCAAACTCTTCTCGGTTTGAACTTCAATGCATCGGAAAAATTACAGGAATGTGAAACCTGCATTCTAGCTAAAATGCACCGAGTACCAGCTCCCCGTGAGAAAACTACACAACGTACATCTGAACTCATAGAAATCGTTCACACCGACGTCTGTGGACCCATCCGAACGCCCACATTAAGCGGAAACAAATACTTCGTCACCTTTATTGATGACTACAGTCGCTACAGTCGCGTGTATATGATGAAAAACAAGAGCGAAGTCTTAGAGAAATTCAAAGAGTTCAAACAGATGGCAGAAACTCACACAGGGAAGAAAATAAAAGCCGTACAATCGGATAATGGCACCGAATATGTTAACAAGGAATTCGACGCTTACCTGAAAGGCTGCGGGATACAACGAAGGCTTAGTGCGCCTTACACCTCGCACCAAAACGGAGTAGCTGAAAGGAAAAACCGCACTCTGATCGAGAAAGCAAGAGCCTTACTCATCGATGCGAAAGCACCTTTAAAATGCTGGGGCGAAGCTGTCATGACTGCAAACTACCTTTCTAACAGGAGTCTGAACAGTGCCATCCAGAACAAAACACCATTTGAAGCATGGGTTGGAAGAAAGCCGTGCATTAATCACCTTTATATATTTGGCTCCAAAACGTTTGTTCTTATCAAGGGAACTACTGGTCATAAATTCGCACCAAAAGCAATTCCTGGCATGTTTATTGGATACTCTGAAACCTCGAAAGCGTTCAAAATTCTACTACCTTCCAAAAATAAAGTGGTCACATCAAAAGATGTCCGCGTGATGAAATCCATGTTTTACGACAAAACAAACAAACATAATATCACCGATCTCTTCAACGATGAACCTCCAAAACCTTTGAAATCGTCTAAACCAGAACGTAAGCAAGTATCAATACACTTTGACGATATTGAAGATGGAGACGGCTCCCCACTTGACAGCATTAGCGAAACTAACAATGAAAATCTCGACACTACGTTGCAACAAAATTTGGTCAACAGCACTGAAGATGTTGAACTAGCGGAACAACTGGAACACGTAAACAACGAAAGCGATTACGAGTCCCTTTCCAGTTCCAACCTTGTCGATGATGATGAACCTGTCAATATTGATGCTGAGGAAACCATATCAAGATCTTTGAGAGACAGGTCAACAATCTCAGCTCCTAAGAGATATGATGACATTATCATGGCAGCTGCTGAAGAGATTGAAAACCTGCACAAACCCATAGAACCTGACACTTACAAAGAAGCGATGGAATCTCCTGATAAACACAAGTGGCAGAACGCCATGAAAAACGAGATGACGTCATTAAAGGACAATCACACCTGGGACCTAGTCGATCTACCTACAGGACGGAAAGCCCTACCTAGCAAGTGGGTGTACAAAATAAAAATGAACCCTGATGGTACCGTCGAAAGGTACAAGGCCAGAATGGTCATTACGGGTTATTCCCAGATACCAGGAGTGGACTATGACAGGACGTTCAGTCCAGTGGTTCGACTGAGCACTGTGCGGTCGCTACTAGCAGTGGCTGTTCGCGAAAATCTAAAACTGACTCAGTTCAACGTAACCACCGCCTTCCTTAACGGCGAAGTAAAGGAAGAGATCTACATGAAACAGCCCGAGGGCTATCGAGATGGGACGAAACGGGTTTGTAAACTAAAACGCAGTCTGTATGGACTAAAGCAGGCACCACGCTGCTGGAACACATGCATCGCAGAATTCTTGTTAAAATCTGAATTTAAACAGAGCGACGCAGATCCGTGCTTATTTGTCCGAACGAAAGACCGATCAAAAGTCATTGTAGCTCTCTACGTAGACGATGGGCTTGTAGCGCACAACTCGACCACAGCAGGCGAAGAGTTTTTGAATGAACTTAGAGGAAGATTCAAAATTACTACCAAACCTGCGTCGTACTTCCTTGGAATCGAAATAAACGTGCGAAAGGATAGTTCCATATCCTTGTGCCAAAAGGCATACACAAAGAAAGTCCTGGAAAAATACGGAATGTTCAAGTGCAAGCCAGCACCGACACCCATCATTAAAGAAAATGAAACGGCAATAAATGAAAGTATCAAGACGAACTTCCCTTATAGACAAGCTGTGGGTGCTTTAGCTTACCTATCAGTAGGTACGAGACCTGACATCACATACGCTGTTGGAGTCGCATCCAGAAACCTAGCAGCACCTACTAAGGAGGACGTCATGCTTGTCAAGCGCATCTTCCGCTATTTAAAAGGGACGTTAGACAAGGGCCTGACCTTCTCGAAGAACTCACCATCACACTTGGTCTGCTACAGCGACGCAGATCATGGAGGAGACCAGACAACTGGAAGATCAACATCCGGTATAGTGTGCATATTCTCTGGTGGCGCTATAAGCTGGAGAAGCCAGATACAACCAACAGTGTCGATATCTTCAACTGAAGCAGAGGTAATAGCAGCGAGTGAATCTGCTCAGGAAATTTTATGGCTGAATCGGTTATTTAATGATCTGACCAAAATAGAGAAACCTGTTTTGAACTTAGACAATAAGTCAGCCGTTTATCTCGCACACAACCCAAGGTACGAATACCATAAGCGTACGAAGCATATTAAACTGAAACACTTCTTCGTTCGGGAATGTGTCGCCAATGGAGATTTTGATGTCAATCAAGTTCCGTCCGAGATTCAATTAGCTGACATGCTTACAAAGCCTCTGTTCGGGCCCAGACTATCAGATTTAAGTTTCAGAATGGGACTGAAGAATTTATCTTTAAATTCTTAAAACTGGATGTGAAGTATGGTGATCTAACTCTATCTAACAGTTAAATGCATCCATGGTAACCAAACCTGGTTACCATGGATGCATTTAACTGTTAGAAAATTATATGTCAATTACAGATATATATTCTAATTGTCTTACGTATTTTTACTATAAATAAAACAACACTACATTAAATATATACTGCTTTATTCTTGTCACTATGGTGATCGTTAAGATCCACAAAACACGAGTTCACAGAACTTTACACCTTTATATAGGGTCGTGCGTCAAGGGCAGCCAATCAGATTAGTAAAACAAAAACGATCGTTAGAAAAACTCGAGGCAAGGTGAGCTTTTTTAATGCAATCATTCATGGATTACGAGCATTACATAATCTGCCGATTTGCACAAGCCTAAGTTGCTAGAATTATCAATGAAGTGTGGTGCACGCAGCCGCTGAGAACTATGTACCTACCTATTTCCCACTTCGCGCCTCTACCTGCTTGACCGCTCTCTGTCTTCTGATAGAACCCTTAGATATTTTTGTAAAGAAATTTATACAAACGAAATAATTTTTAATTGCGTTAGGCTTGAAAATATTTTTTTTATCGTACCTAGTTTGAAATCTGTAAACAGACGCAAATTAAACTTTTATATATTTTTACGACGTTCTCTCTTCGCGGCCCACTTACTACTAGGTACCTATCAAGATTTCTTGCTAAACACTCTTGTCGACAAACTCTCTTGGTTGATTTTGCTAACCCCCGCCGGCAAAAGAGGGGGTATCTGTGTGTCTGGCTGTGGCATCATAGCGCATAAACGGACAAACTGACTTTGATTTAGTTTTTTTTTGTTTGAAAGGGGATTTTGTCGCGAGTGTTTTTAGCTATGTTTGAATAAAATCGGTTCAGCCGTTCAAAAGTTATAGGCGTTTTACTTTTTGAATCGGGGTGTTTTCGCAAGATAAATATGTCGAGGGTTTTTTAAATTTTACTTGTTTTTAACATTTTTTTTTTTCAATAAAAGTCAGTTTATCTTCGATTGGAATGAAAACTATAAATTTTAATTATATTTTTATTCTTATATACAAAACTATGTTTTATAACAAACTTGTCTTGTTAGTTAGTTGATAAGTGTATGGGTCAAATCTTGCAAACCACTGAATTTTAAAACAGTTATCCCCAACCGATTGTGTGAGCTGAAATTTTGTATACACGTTGGTTTGGATGAAAATGCACGGTAAGCGAAAAACATAACGTAACGTTTTTTGGATTTATTTTCTTATATTACACAATTTTTTATACCGTAATAAATAATTTCACCATTATTCAGTGTGACATAGTGTGTTTATTCTTTTCGGTGATCGGCGCCTCTTACATGCACGGCGTGTTTTTCGCGATATGTATGCACTCACGAAGATTTCATGAAAATAGAGGTGGCAATGAAAGTGTTAAAGCGGGTGTTAGTTGAAAGCAGAGCTTTTACGCATCGGTGAAACTCCTCATTAGTAGGTACTTACTGTCCGGTACCTACTAGATCATGCTTGACATCAGCACCCTAATTGCGTAACTTCATAGAGCGCGCGCGTGTGCTTTGCTTGCATTCATTGTTCCATATGTTTAAAAATCTGTCTACTCGACAGTGTAAAACACACAATGAATACTAATGAGTTCTCAAAATTGACGCCAAGAAAATGCTAAGTTGGTAAACCTTTTGGTATTAGCCCGCTTAACGCATTTTTTTTCTAAATTTTTAGTTATTTTGTCATTTTCCTGTTGCATTGATTGGGTCTGTGTCGAATAAATGTTTTCTATTCGACTCTAGTCTAAAGTTAAAGTTTGCGATTGATTTCATGATTTTTCGTATGTAACGTAATTAGGCTGCTGGGTTTGTTAGCGCAGTTGGTTGCTTAGCTAGAATGCCTCTAATATAAGGTATGGAACTTTAGTCATCTAACACGGCAACAAAATGATATTACTCTCTGGCATAGCTGCCTGATAATGACTCCACGACAGCAACAGACACTAGCTATCTCAGACTATATTATAACATATTACAGATATAACATCCAGCTGAAGGCAGTGCAGCTGTACATACAAGTATAAGACAGTACAAGTACGACTACTGAAAGGGTCAATTTACATATAGGTAATTCAGTTTTACTAGACAATGATGATAATTACACGTTACTATCTTTTTCAGAATACATCTCAACATGCTGGATGACTTTTATCTTGCTGGGGATATCCTTCCTGGTGTTTTATGCATTGGGAATGGAGGTATATCGAAGACAGGCTGTTTTGATCATAAAATGCAACACGACTAAGCCAGCAAGCGACGTCTACTACCATCACATCGTTCGACGAGGCAGCGCTTGTCCTTTCATGCTTTATGCAGATTATCTCTCGAGCGTAGCTAAACAGTATCCTTCACTCCGTTTCCACGTATTATTTCTTGTGGATGAGTCGCCGTCTGTAATTGCATACCGGGGCCAACGACTTAAATCATTCAAAAATCTGATTCCACGTAACTCAAACTATCCTTTCACCAAAATTGGTGGTACTGATGGTAAGCGAGAAATTGCAGACTTTGAAAAAAGATATCAAAACGTTAACATTACAATTATAAGCATAAACAAGTTCATGGCGAGGACCCCATTAATGTACAATTGGAGGATCATACCAATTACATACTTAACGTTTTATGCGAGAGTTTTATCAGTATGGGAAAACGGTGGAGTGGCCATGGACTTGAATCATTTCAATAACGATTATAACAATCGTAAATGCGTTGATCGTAGAATTGCCGCTATATTGAAACAGCATAATGATGGTATTAAAGTTGAAGAATACACGAACGCTCTCAACAAAATTGACCGTGAGGAGGAAAATGAGTTTTTCACTATATTCTATGGTTTAGTACATCAAATTTTGAACGAAACAAGATCATTTTTTACGAAAGGCTTTCCTTTTACTCAAACTTCTTCTGAGAATGGTGTGTCTAAAAACAGACCTTTGGTTCGTATGAATAGAAACAAACGGGAAGTTTCTACGCCAATAAATGATAAAAATAACAAATCTGAAAACGTTCCTAATTTTTATGTAGAAACTATAAATTTGACAAAAGAAACAAATTTAAAGAAGGACGAATATAAATTATTGCCAAATCCTGACGTAGATCTAGAGAAACAGAAACTTACTATAAATGACGCTTTCAAAGCTCTACAAATGAATACCTCGAGTGTAGTTAACGGTGTCAATAAAACTGAGGGATTAAATAAATCTGCAATACAAACTGAGATGATTAAGAAGTCTGATTCTCCTCAAGTAGTTTTGTTTTACGACTTTTCATTATTTTCTGATGGTAGTGCACCTTCGTACGTTTTGCCTAAAGCATTAGTTCACACCGATTTTAGACAAAATAAGAAAATCTCTGATGTTGGAAAATCCAGAAATGATGATGAAGTGTACCTTCTCTCTATGGATTCTGATGGAATGTTTGTGGCAGCTTCTTCCAGACTGCATCCATTTTTAGAACACTTGATCACCGCTGGACCCGATTGTCAACGTTTATACCCTAAATACACAATTCAAAATACACTTTTAACGCAATGTTCAGGATTATTTGCGGAAGACACCTACTGCAACAATATTTATTTACTATAGTTTTAATTCGTAGTTTACGTTAATGTTTGTTAATTTATTTCTATTTCTTGTTTTACAATTGTTTCACTGAGCAAGCATGGAAAAATGTACTCCATTTAGACAAATTTAGTATTAAATGTTCTTATTTTAACAAGTTATTGTTTAAATTGTAAAAAAAATATTTCTTTAATTTAACTATTTTCTTATTAATTACATTTTTGAATATTTTTATAAAGCACATACAAAAAAGAAAACATTTAAAAATATAAAAATGGTAGCCCACCGGTATCGGGAACAGGGTCCAAGCCACCGGTGGCCAGGGCTCCTAACGATACGCGCCGTGTCCAGGAGTACCGCTTTAAGGATCAAGCCCTTCTTAGTGACAGTCAGGCTGCAATCAAAGCCATGGTATCCTACAAAGTGGACTCCAGACTTATTCTGGATGCTATCCAGGCCCTAAACAGGCTTGGGAAGCACAACAGGGTAAGACTGATGTGGGTCCCTGGGCACAAAGGAATTCATGGTAACGAAGTGGCAGATGAACTGGCAAGAGAGGGCTCAGCAAATGATTTTGTGGGTCCAGAACCATGTGTAGGCATTTCGACGTGTCTCGTCAAAGCCACATTTAGGGAGTTTGCAGATCAAAGACAACGAAAACATTGGTTGTCTTATACCGGTCTACAACACTCCAAGAAATTCCTAGGCTCTACTTTCAAAGCCCGGGAATGCATTTGGAATATGAGCAGGGGGCAAATACGCTACCTGCTTAGGCCTTTACTGGGCACTTTGGAACCAACGACATGCTCATGAAGATGGGTCTAACCGCGACACCCATGTGCAGGTTGTGTGGGGATCATACGGAACGCATGGAACACCTTCTGTGCACATGCGATGCACTGGCTGGTAAGCGAATGAGTCTCCTAGGGGTTGGATATCCAAGACCAGAAGACTATAGGCTCATATCTCCTAGTCTCGTTGTAAAAATCATGAAAAGTGTTTTCAACGAGTTTGGAGAGGAGTAACAGTATCTAGGAGAACACAATAGATCCCATGGGTCGAAGTGTCCGAGTTATTTTTCGGCCCCTCCACAAGATAAGATAAGGATCAAACCCTTGATCCAGCTGCCCAAGGAGAGCCTCCTCAGATATTCGTCGAGGCTCTTGGATATTATGCCATTCGCCGTAACGACTATCGGCGCAAAGATCGCTGTATTCACATCCCACAAGTCGACAACCTCGCGAGCGCCAGATCAAGATACTTTATTTTCTTATGAGGTTCTCGTCATGGGGGACCGCTATATCAACAATTATTGCGCGACGCTCTAGTCGGTCTATCACCACTATGTCAGGCTTATTAGCAACAACAGTCCTGTCAGTGATGATAGACCGATCCCAAAAACTTAACATTGCCATTTTCGAGAACTGGGTCGGGCACATACTTATAGTAAGGCACTTCCTATTCCTCAAGATTGTATTTAAGAGCAAGTTGCTGGTGGATAATCCTGGCTACAAGGTTGTGTATATGCAAATAGTCTTCATTAGCCAGACAACAACCGGAGATAATATGTCGGATTGATTCCACCGGCCGGTGATATGCCCGACAGATGTTAACCGTGCCATCCTTCACAATGCATTTCCGGTAGTTCTTTGTAATCATAATTTCATCCATAATCGCAGACAAAACCTTCGGTTTCCCCGAAGAGGTCACCATATCGCAGCCAGGCCACGGACGCTAAAAGATCAACATCGGGTCCATGTAGGAGCGGTCGGTGGCCTGGAAGTATTCACTAAGACTGCATATCTTGCGGTTGTGCAGGGTGCAGGATTAGCATTTATAAAGCCACGACCTCCGCACTTCCTCGGGATATACAGTTTCATAACCGATGACCATGGGTGATGCATACGACTTGCGTTAAGCAATGTACGGACTCTCCTGTCCAAGGCGTCAAGTTCTATCTGAGTCCATTTGAGTATGCCGAAAGAGTAAATCAAGACCAGAGTGACCCAGCCGTTGAAGGCGCGCACCTTGTTTCCAAAAAGACTGTACGAAGCGCTCCGACGACTGTTTCACGTTAGTAGCATTAATGCCTAGTGCTTCCGTCATACCCAAATACGTTGGACTAAATAGTTTGACTACGAGGAAGTAGCGATCGTAGGTATGTATGCCACTTCAACTATCTCTCAGTTAGTTGCCCTTTATGGTTTATTCCCGTCGGCCACCCCCAATTTGCCACCCCGGTGGCCGATGGGAATGATTTAGTGAAATTTCCTACCTTCCTTTATTCCCATCTGCCACCTTTATAAGTTTAGTCGGGTGGTTGATTCTCATGACCGTAAAACGGGGTGAATAGAAAAATATCAAGAAAGTTTTCAAGGTTCATATTTGACTATTTTTCCGTGATAAGCCGTGTTGCGCCATCATGGCGCAACATACATGCAATGTACATGTACACGTGCATGTGCCCGGTGCGTCAGGTGAGCGCAACAGATACATGAATTGTTTGTTTTATTACTAACATAGTTTGTAAGTATTGTGTACTAACAATATAAATAACATGACGTGTCTAAGTGTACTACTAACATAATTTTTAAGTAATTTGTAATACTAACAAAACTATGGACCTTTGAGTCTGCAATAAAATATTTTTGTTTTTTTTTTAAATCGTCAACACCAAACAGAATTCTATAATATGGGGACAACACCTAGAGTCAGACTTCCAAAAAACAAAATTGAAATAGGTAGGGCAATGCAAGGCGCGCATTTAGTTAGAAATTTAGATGATATTATTAAGTTAACAGGGCCAGCACCAGTTGGATCCAAGCAACAAAGAAAACCGGTCACAGCATCAACATTCACTTTTATGTGACAAATGTCATGAGAATTGCCCACCACCCCGGTGGCAGATGGGAATAAAGGAAGGTGGCAGATTTCACTAAATAAGTCCCATCGACCACCGGGGTGGCAAACGCCACTAGTTAGTGCCATCCGCCACCCCGGTGGCAGATGGGAATAAAGGAAGGTAGGAAATTTCACTAAATCATTCCCATCGGCCACCGGGGTGGCAACTGGGGGGTGGCCGATGGGAATAAACCCCCTTTATGGGTTGCTAGGTTTTGGAGATAAACGGGGAACCCACAGCTTGCAGCTTCCTTATTTTTTCATATTTTCTACACCATTTTTTTCAAATGACGTTTGGATCACTAGGAAATCTTTTATATTTGGGGTTAATTATCAAACATAAATTTCAATTTATTTATTGCGGCTAGATAATTCCAGGCAACCCTGCAGCAATCTGGGGAGGGGCTAGGAAGCTAGGGTGTGGTATGGTGGTAATCGCTGTTGGTGAGAGCAGCTTTACTTATAAAGTGCCAAATGAACACTCCGCTGTACTTGTGGCGGAGTACTGAATAATGCAGAGCCCTAGCCACTCCGAGTCATCCACGTCCTCTCTGGTACATACTGCAACCATGCCGCCGCGCGTCCGCCAACCCAAGTTGCGGCTGAGCTAACGCACAGTATAAATATGGACAAACAGTATGGAAACTACCTACAAAAGCTGGAAACGGCACACTCACACAAAAATGCTCGTCGATGACAGCACTGCGAGAACCGCTAACAAATACAGGGCGAAGACTGAATATTCTGCGCCTTAAAACAGAATCGTCTCACTAGGAAGGATACCCGAAACAGAAACCAAGCACATTCGAAGGTTCTAAAGCGGCAGCCCCGCTATCGGGTTAAGGCACAGTGGGCTAATCGTGTCGGTTAGAATGACTGGCGTATTGTTGCAGAAATTAATATGATATTTAAGAAAGGAATGTACCAGCTATGTACTTGTAGTTGATTATACTTGAATGTACCTTTAATGAAATTCAATGTACTTCCATGAAAGAAGAACATTTACAATAATAAAGTGAGTCGCAGTCCTGACAGTCAGAATGGCGGGTGAATACTGATATGAATGTAATAGATATCTTATGGTTACCTAATATTTATCAAAAGAACAGAAAAAAAGCCTTCTACAGTAGAATTCGCAAGTAGGGTGGGGCCCGCGTACCTCTAGTTTTTGCGCAGTTCCGCATATGTCTGCTTCCGCGCATACACAACGCACATCAGTCTTGTTACAACCGTCGCGATGAAAATAACTTGAAAAAAAAATACAAAAATGCGCCCTATTGTGCCGTTTTACCAAAAATTTATCGGTACTTCCTCGTAGAAGTACCGATAAATTTTTGGTAAAACGGCACAACACACGGCACACTTTTTAGTCCAACTGGTTTGACCACGAGGAATTGTATTTCCTCGTGGTCAAACTAGTTGAATGGATCGCCCTGTATCAACGTCAAGCTAAAAATGCGTACAGTCAATAAAAATGCAATTTAAAAAAACGCTGATATTTTCGATATAATTTGATGGGTTCGAATTTATAATATAAAAATGAATCCTATCTCACTTTATTAAAAAAATAACCAACATCTATTTCATTATGTATTAACTCCATTTGACATTTTGTAATGAAATCATCTCTATATATATGTCCACTCCGACGAGGAGATGGTTCTTCACGAAAATTTGTTTCATTTTTAACCGACTTACCAAAAAGGAGGAGGTTCTATGTTCGACTTCTTGTATGTTTTTTTTTTTTTTTTTTTTTTTTTTTATGTATGTTCACCGATATCTCCGTCAATTGTGGACTGATTTTGAAAATTCTTTTTTTGTTTGTAAGAGTATGTTTCGAAATTGGTCCCATTTTAATTTGGTGAAGATCTGATGAAGAACTTCGGAGATATACAACAGAACTCTTCAATAAATAACAGCAAATCATTCGGAATTGCTGCAATCGCATGTCTGTTTATTGTATATACCATTTCATAATATAACATCACGCCAGTACGCACTAAAGGGGTACGCAGATCTCTCATTTCACTGGTTATTTTCAAGTTTCATGTTATTCGGGTGATCTATTCTAGCGTTATAGAGTACCTTATTAAACAACTTGCCTATTTTAGGTAGGTACAACTAAAAAGGGAAAAATAAAAAACTTTTTTGCAAAAAAATACTACCGACTTCCAAATAAAAAACTACAAAGTGAAAAATAATTTAATTTTTGGAAGTCGGTGTCCATATAGCAAAAAATGGGAATAAAGAAAGACACCGACTTCCAAAAATTAAATTATTTTTCACTTTGTAGTTTTTTATTTGGAAGTCGGTAGTATTTTTTTGCAAAAAAGTTTTTTATCTAATAATGTTTTGAGCAAGCGAGCAACTGTTACTGGATGATGTCTCTTCATCATTTTATTAAGTTGTGCGTTCCAGCTCTCTACGACATTATTAGTACGATGTCTTTGTCCGTATACGGACCACTGCTTTCTTAGTGATTTATTCTTTAGCCATGTAGTCTCGAAATAATTAAAATATTTTTGAATTTTTTGTGTGTTAGGGCAATCAGATTTTATATAATCCCATCCTTCCTCAATTTTGTTTTCGGGAAGCAAAGCGAGTGCTGAACATAGTCCGACAATTCTATTTCCATCTTTGCTCTTTATTTTATATTGTTTTGCCTTTTTCCATTGCGAATTTGTAAAATGGTAAAAGCACTTTATAATTTGAACATCAGGAAAAATAGATAATATACCATTGCTCGCAGCAGTTTCAAAAAATGAATTTTTTTAGGTGACCACTTGGGTATTCTAGACCGTAACATAGAGAATAAGATGGTATATGATTCTTCTGTCTTATCCGTCATTAACGCGTAAGCAACAGGAAGCACGTGCGTTGTTGTTGTTGAAGTAGATAAATCAGCATGAATTTTATATAATTGGGTGAATGAATTTGGGCAGCTGAAGAATGTGCCGTCCCCAAAAAACTCTTGTAACTGAACCATTCTTGACCGATTACTTTCGGAGCAAAAAACCATGATCCGTCGTGTTTCGGTAACGTAATCAGCTAAGAGAAATGATTGTAAATGATCAGGAACTGTTACCTATTTAAAGTCACTGAAGCATGTCTTTTTTCTTCTATTATATAAAGCCGATTTGACGCTGCTAAAGGATGGTAATGTGACTTGATTTTGAATCCATTCCTTCTTTTCATTATATGCAACCGGAATAGGGACGTCACTGTTAACCACCTCATGTCTTAGCTCATCAATGACTACATCAATGTAATTTTTTCTATAATCAGCATTACAGGTGTGATTATTGCGTTTTACTATGTTGTCATTCTAAGTAAAAGAAAAATATATGAAGATAAAAACTAGATAAAAGTAAAAGATCGGCAAAAGAGAATATTATTATTATAATGTTCTTATCAGTATGGAAATCACATATATACCGCCGAATTAAAAATTTAAAAATAACCGTTAAAAAAAAGAAATTTTCAATCTAAATAAATTCAGGTACTTAAATCAATTAAAACTCTACTTTTCAACCTAATAGTTACTGGACCAATTTTGTTAATCTTTTGTATATCTTCAAAAAAGCGATAACAAAGTATGTGGTTTTCAATTATTGCATATATATAGGTCTCCATACTATATACGGAATCCTCAAAATTACTATAAATTGTTTGTAATATCAATACTAATAATTTAGATACCTTCAGAGTAATAGACCCCCGACACTTATCTTTTCTCAGTTGGCTGCAAGCCCAGTAAGCGTTTCCATTTTTATAAGTACGCCATCTATAGTATTGCCGGCCTTCGAGAAGAAAAACTGTCCCACGTTTACGCTTCACAAATTTTAAATCCATTTTTCGTATTGAATATTTTAATTTGAATAACTCATAAAACGAGGAAATCAATTATGAAAACTTTTCAACTTGACGTTTGACATTGATTTATTCTTATAAATATATCTATGACTGTACATACAAGAACTGCATGCATACAGCGTGCTGAAAAGGTGCAATGTCAATGAAGTTTGACCACGAGGAAATACAATTCCTCGTGGTCAAACCAGTTGGACTAAAAAGTTTGACTACGAGGAAGTACCGAAATTTATCAAATGGACGTATATCATGTCATCGGGAAGTCTTAATTGGATTTATTTCGATTCAAATTTGCAAAACTATAACTTTGGACCTAGAACTCATAGAAGTGTAAATTTATTGAATTTAAACGGCCATATCATAGAGAATCTAAAAAATATTCAACTAACACACAAAAGGTAATACATTTTAGTATTGAGCCACAAAAGTCAATCTTTAAAAATAATTTCAAAGATTTTGCAGTTGCTATAATTTTGTTAAATTATTTTATTTAGGGTTTTCACATATATTTTATGGACTTTTTTTGTAAGTCTTTGGGATGTTCTAAACACTGACATAAGAATCACAGCTCTAAGCTAATTAGTATTGTTTTTATTGTTGCTTTAAAATAACCCCTGCCTTATATTTTTTTGCAGAATTTTAGGAAATGCAATGAAAACGTGCGGGCTTTAAATCTCTTATGTGGGGTGTTTTTTTATGGATAAATTGAGTGTATATATGGCGGTCTTAAAGTTGTATTAATACAATTCCGGACACATTAAATAAATAGTATTTGCGGACCATATCCTCACAAAGTTTCAACAAAATCAGAGATGAATGACGTAAGCGACATGCTCATGCACGCTGTCCGACATGGCCTGAATGGAAATACATCATATTTTTATTCTTTGACAGTGAACGTGGTAAGCGAGAAGTGCGATGATTGTGTTTTTAAAATAAGGTTACCCGGACGAATGGATGGATGGAGTATGAATGAAAGGCGACAAACACGTACACATAATGTGGAAACACAGGAACGCGACGCCCTAGATTCACTTACAAGGATCTTATTTGTAATGTTCTTCAGAAAGGCCAGCTGCTCAGTACTTATCACTGGCGTGCGTGTATGTCTAGATGAATGAACGTAAATGAAGCATAAAGAGTACGTATGGAACGTGGCGTACAAAACGTTGGTTGCTTATACTATGACAAACAGTGCAGTAATCATACTCAAACCTTTTCTGCATTATCATCCTACATAAGTCCGCTGCTGGAAATAAGCCTTACAATCGCACGCCATTTATCTCGGCGACTTCTATTCAGCAGTCACCCTGCGAAGACCGTCGCTCCACCTTGCCTGAGAGGGCGTTTTACCTTACGTTTATGCGAGCAACTTCTTTTTTTTTTCAGAAATCTTCCCATCATCGAAGACTTTTATTTGGTTGGGCATATTATTAATTCTATTTTATCCGTGGGGCAAGGACATATATCTAAGACAGGCAGCTTTGATCTCAAAATGCAAAACGTCGAAGCCCGCAAGCGATGTCTACTACCATCTCATTGTGCAACGAGGCAGCCTTTGCCCTTTCATGCTTTATGCTGATTATCTCTCGAACGTAGCCACACAGTACCCATCACTCCTTTTCCACGTACTCTTACTCGAGGATGACTCGCTGAAACTGAAAAGACGATGGCCGAGAAATGCAATAATATTCGATTCATATGAACACTTTCCTTTCACTAGCTCTTATGGTATGGACGGTATTCTAGAAATTTCAGACTGAAAGAAGGTATGAAAATGTTAACGTTACAGTTATGGCCTTAAGTAAGTACATGGAAAAGATACCACTGCACGGCAATTGGAGGAACATACCACATTCACACTTAACATTTTATGCAAGAATTTTCTCAGTTTGGCAAAACGGAGGAGTAGGCATGGACTTGAATTATTTCAATGACAACTATAATCTTAAACGTGTAACTCGTAGAATTTCTGCTATATTGAAACAGTATAATGACGGTATTAAAGTTGAAGAATACACGAACGCTCTCAACAAAATTGACCGTGAGGAGGAAAATGAGTTTTTCACTATATTCTATGGTTTAGTAAATCAAATTTTGAATGAAACAAGAACATTTTTCACGAAAAGCTTTCCTTTTACTCAAATTACTACTGAGAATGGTGTGTCTCAAAACGGACCTTTGATTCGTAGGAACAGAAGCAAACGGGACGTTTCTACGCCCTTAAATGATACAAATAAGAAATTTGAAACCGTTCCTGATGTTTATGTCGAAACTTTAAATTTGGCAAAAGAAACAGATTTGAAGAAGAACGAATTTCAAGCTTTACCCAAACCCGATGTCAATCGAGAGAAGTTAAAACTTACTATAAATGACACTTTTAAAGCTTTGCAAATGAACACTTCCATTAAAGGAAACGACAAAAATAAAACAGAGGAATTAAATAAATCTGAAATACAAACTGAGATGAAGAATAAAACTGATATTCCTCGGGTAGTTTTCTTTTACGATTTTTCAGTGTTTTCTAACGGCATCGCCCCTTCACAGGTTATACCAGAACCTAAGATTAGAAAAGCTGCAAAATCCGGCAATGATAAACATCTTATTCTCTCTATTGAATCTAATGGAATGTTTGTGGCAGCTTCCTCCAAACTGCATCCATTTTTAAGAAATTTGATCTCCCGTTGTCCACGTATTCACCCTAAATTCACAATTCAAGACTTACTTCTATCGCAATGTTCAGGATTATATAAAGAAGACTCTTACTGCAACAATATTTATTTACTTTAGTTTTAATTTGTTGTTTACGTTAATGTTTGTTAAAGTTTCTGCTTTTTCTTGTTTTCAATAAAGTATTTCACTTAACAATTTCACTTAACAAGCGTTGAATAATATTCTGCATTTTGCCAATTTTAATATAAATGTTCTTTTTTCACCAAATTATTGTTTCAATTGTATATTAACAATACTATTACACGAAGATAAGATGCTTTTCTAATAGTCCAGGAGTTGTGAGACTTCAGATCATGAACTGAAAAAAAATATAGCTGCATTGAAGTCGGGAGTACCTATTATATGTCTGTCAAAATGGATAATTCTTTGGTTGCTTACTCTCTTAGGTTTATAATAGCAATTTATTTATTTTAGTAAAACTATATTATGCACAATTTGTCAGGCGTTTACATATGCAAGCTTCATCATCTGCGTATTTCATAATATACTGAGATCCAACTGCAAAAGTTTACAATATTTTGTTGTTGATGAAATTATTTTTTATGGTTGATTCTTGACAGAAAAATAGATGCAGGGTTGCTTGGCTGCATCTTGTCACAATTAGATTTTCTTTTATTTTTGTTTTTTTTTTACTCTGCCCTACTCTTGGTACTTCTCCTGTATCGTGGGAACGTATGCCGCGGGTTGGGTGACCGGCGCTTAATTATTTCTTTATGAAATTCCTAGAAAGAATACCGCGCTTCCCCCTCATACTATGACGAAATAATCGCACTTATCCGACACCTCCTTAGTGAAATTCTGATAGTAATCTTAGAGCCACGATCGATCTTTATCCTGAAAAGGTTCTGCCTTATGTACGTACGCAGAGCGGGACCCTCGCTCCTAGGACTTTGCAGACCAACTAATCATTTAGTGCTTGTGCTTCCCAAATTATTTTAATTAAGAATTTGTGCTCTAAATATGAAGGAGTGAAGCTCACTTGAAGCAAAGCTACCGCCAGCGGGGCTGTTAGCTCGTGGATGAAATGAGTGGATTGTATATTGGCGAATGGTTAAATGCCGTTTCGTTACAAATAAAAACCCCCGCCTTCTGGGCCCTTCTATGTTTACGAAAATAAAGATACGAAACTGCAATTATTTAGTGCTTTGGACCCCCGTCCCATCTAACTAAAAATATTCCTCCTGCGACTTTTAGTTTAAAAGTTATCTAAGCCAAGTTCAAGCAAAAAAGGAACTAGCAACACAGCAGCTGTCTGTAATATTACACGAACCATTTGGAGCCACTTTTGTCAACTTAATAACTCAAAATCTATTTAAAATAAACACATGAAATTTGGGTTTATGTATTATCCCTAAGATGAACTTATAAACCAAAATTTCGTAAATATAGCTCAAACAGATATTTAGGTATGAACGTCCAAAAATCGTTATTTTATCACTGACTGACCTATAGATCAAAACCTATGATGACCTAGAAAGTTCCTATTTGGCATCCAGATTAGTAGTTGGGTGAACACAAAGAAATAAATCAGAAACTAGTAATTTTTTATTATTTTATTATAGAACACTTAAGTTGACTGTAATGTAAGTAACTGTACTTCTGATATTTTGCGAATCTGGTATTTAGATAATCTGGTATTTTGAGAATCTGGTATCTTGAGAAACTGGTATTTTGAGATTGAGCCAATCAGATGACGACAGCCGGTCTTTATACGGATTTTAAGGGTTTATTCCCATCGGCCACCCCCAAGTTGCCACCCCGGTGGCCGATGGGAATGATTTAATGAAATTTCCTACCTTCCTTTATTCCCATCTGCCACCGGGGTAGCGGATGGCACTAACTAGTGGCGTTTGCCGATTTATTCCCATCTGCCACCTTCATAAGTTTAGTCGGGTGGTTGATTCTCATGACCGTAAAACGGGGTGAATAGAAAAAATATCAAGAAAGTTTTCAAGGTTCATATTTGACTATTTTTTGTAAAAAAATGGAATCGAATTTTAAATCATCAACATTTTTTTTTTTTTCTTATGTGCGGGTGAAATATAAACAGAATTCTATAATATGGGGACAACACCTTGAGTCAGACTTCCAAAAACCAAAATTGAAATAGGTATGGCAATGCAAGGCGCGCATTTAGTTAGAAATTTAGATGATATTATTAAGTTATCAGGGCCAGCACCTTTAGTTGGATCCAAGTAACAAAGTAAACCGGTCACAGCATCAAAATTCACTTTTATGTGACAAATGTCATGAGAATCGCCCACCACCCCGGTGGCAGATGGGAATAAAGGTAGGTGGAAGATTTCACTAAATAAGTCCCATCGACCACCGGGGTGGCAAACGCCACTAGTTAGTGCCATCCGCCACCCCGGTGGCAGATGGGAATAAAGGAAGGTAGGAAATTTCACTAAATCATTCCCATCGGCCACCGGGGTGGCAACTGGGGGGTGGCCGATGGGAATAAACCATTTTAAGGTCTTCACGTGAATATATAACGAGTGGAATACCACCCTTAATTCTACAACGAGTCAAGACCACGTTTCAGATATTAAGTAATGTTCATAGGGAACAATTCCCTATTTGCTCAGCATATGCTATTACTATCCACAAATCTATATTTAGTAAAGGGCAGGCTTACTTTGGACTCTCCAGGGTTAAAACCTTAGATGGAGTACTGACTATTTGACTTGGCTAGTTTTCACATATAAGTTATCTTATATTTGGCTAATAAACTTATATTCTTTATGTGACACGCAATTTATGTTTTATAGTAAAAAACTATATGACACTACACATCGGCTACTACTAGCTTACTACACATTGGTGTACAATGTACATTAATGTATCCAACCATTAAGAAAGGTGTATTTCGAAGAAGTAGTGAAGGTTCACCGGCAGATGGCTCTCAACCAAATATTATAGTATGTTGTTCACAATGTGGCAATTATAATGATAAAGATATTTATTAAAATGTTCGAATGAATGAATATTAAAACCGATATATTGTTGTGTTTGTGAAAATCAGCTAGGTCAAATCTTGAGCTACAATTATTTATCCTAAGTTATCTGGTTTGTGTAAATAATTCGACTTTTCAAATTATTGTTGTAGCAGAAAGAGCAAGAAATTGTGTTCATAAATATATTTTACAATGTTTTATGTTCTTGTAAATAAATTTCAGGATACAGAACTTGGGACCCATTTAGATCTCATTTCTTTTGTCGGCGTAGTCAACAACCGCGCATATTCTTAGTATTGAACTTGGCGCCCTTTTTCACATTTATGTTTTTGATGGATTTACGTTTTCATGATTGAACTTCCAGCGGGGCCCTTTCTTGTTTGTCAATTTATAACGGTAAAATTAACTGTACGTTTAGTGCTCACTACCAGCTGTCGAATAATATTAAAAGTAATCAGCAAATTCGTACGAGTAGTATGCCTTTAACGTAAGAATAAAAAACAACGCAAAATAATCAAAAAAAATTAAAAGAATACTAAAATCGTCGTCACCTTTTCGAGAAATCACGATTGAACTGTTACTTTTATCCATATCTATATTAATATTAAAAATACGAAAATAACAATGTCTGTCTGTTACATTTTCACTCCTTAACGGCTGAATGAAACTTGGCACACGGGTAAACCATGTCCTGGATTAGGACAGGATACTTTTAACCCAGGTGTAATTTTAACCCTTGGGATGATTTTTGATTTTTATAGAGGCGAAGCCTTTGGCTTAAACTAGTTACTTACAAAGAGGTAAAATCGTAGCGCAGAAGTGAGTGTTCTTACGTTGCTTGAAAGTATCTGATGCTGTGCAGTTTGCGAATCGCCCTCTAAACGCTTGGTGACTTGCGGAGGCACCAAGCTCGCAGTGCGGCAGGTGACCAATAATTTATAACGAAAAAAGAAAATATTGTTTGAAGTTGGTTTCTTCCTAAAAAACCTTCCAAACGCTTTCTACAGCGATGTAAAAAATTGTGCTACACATTTCCGTTCACTGTGCTACACCCACTCCCTCGATGACTGAATGACGTAGGTGGACACACTGGAAATTTTCTCTGTGACTCACTAGGCTGTGGCATTGTAGTATAGCAGCAAATGGGGTCTGTCCCAATAGTCCCATTGGCCCAGTCCCATGATGGGACTAGTGGGATGATTTATCCCACTAGTCCCATGGGACTACTGATACTAACATAATTTTATAATTATGTCCCAATAGTCCCATGGGACAACTGATACTAATATATTTTTTAAATTATGTCCCATTAGTTCCATAGGACAGCAAGTACTGATTAAACGAGTATTATTGCGACGTCGTCAATCGTCGTCATCGTCTACTAATACTTCATGGCAATATAAAAAAAAAAAACTGCCTTTGTAAATTTCTTATTTATTTTGCGGTGTCAACGTTCAATAGAGTTTCGGCTATTCCCATTACCTTAGGGGTATCATGTAGGATCATCTTATCTTGTGGAGGGGCCGAGAAATAACTCGGACACTTCGACCCATGGGATCTATTGTGTTCCCCTAGATAACTTACTCCTCGCCGATCTCGTTGAAAACACTTTTCATGAGTTTTACAACGAGACTAGGAGATATGAGCCTATAGTCTTCTGGTTTTGGATATCCAACCCCTAGGAGACTCATTCGCTTACCAGCCAGTGCATCGCATGTGCACAGAAGGTGCTCCATGCGTTCCGTATGTTCCCCACACAACCTGCACATGGGTGTCGCGGTTAGACCCATTTTCATGAGCATGTCGTTGGTTCCAAAGTGCCCAGTAAAGGCCCCAAGCAGGTAACGGATTTGCCCCCTGCTCATATTCCAAATGCATTCCCGGGCTTTGAACGTAGAGCCTAGGAATTTCTTGGAGTGTTGTAGACCGGTATTAGACAGCCAATGTTTTCGTTGTTTTTGATCTGCAAACTCCCTAAATGTGGCTTTGACGAGACACGTCGAAATGCCTACACATGGTTCTGGACCCACAAAATCATTTGCTGAGCCCTCTCTTGCCAGTTCATCTGCCACTTCGTTACCATGGATTCCTTTGTGCCCAGGGACCCACATCAGTCTTACCCTGTTATGCTTCCCAAGCCTGTTTAGGGCCTGGATAGCGTCCAGAATAAGTCTGGAGTCCACTTTGTAGGATGCCATGGCTTTGATTGCAGCCTGACTGTCACTAAGAATATATATGGATTTGCCTCTGGTTCCTCTATCTATATTCTCTTGAGCACAGGTTATTATGGCATATGTTTCTGCTTGGAATACAGTTGCCATCTTCCCTAAGCTTCTGCTACATTTGTAACCTTTTGCGTATATTCCCGCTCCTGTACCTGATTCCATTTTGGATCCATCAGTGTACCATACCAGACTATCTTGTTCTGGTGGATCGATTCCCTTCGTCCAGTCCTCTATTGTAGGGATTTGGACCTTGAAAGACCTTTCAAACACAAACATAGTTTGCATTTTATCGGATATCATGCTTGTTACCCGATCCAGGTCTTCATTCCCATCGAACTTTGTATGGTTAGTCTTTGGCTTAGAGGCATCCCATAGTCCAGCAACAGCAAGACGATGTAATGTCTTCCTTGCCTCAAATTCAACCATCATATGCAGAGGATGGATATTAAGGTATCTCTCAATCGCTGCCGTAGGTGTTGTCCTGAAAGCACCCGTGATGCCGAGACACACTGTTCTTTGTAACCTGGTGAGTGGCGCTTTGCACGAGGCAAGCTTTGTTCTTGGCCACCACACTATGCTGCCGTATGTGATAATAGGTATTATCATTGTCCGGTACAGCCATCGTATCACTTTGGGCTTTAGCCCCCAAGTTGGAGGTGGAGCGACACATGCCGAACACTCGTAGGGCCTTTGTCGTAATATTTTCCACATGAGTTTTCCACCTGAGTTCTTTATCAAGCGTTACACCCAGATATTTAACTTCGGTGGACCAGGGCAGCTTTATTCCATTGAGGGAGGGCTCTCCTAGGTTTCCTAGTTGTCTTTTCCTCGTGAATGGAATAATGACTGCTTTGCCTGGGTTGATAGAGAGGTGGTTCTTAGTACACCATTCTTCTGTCATCCTCAATGCCTGTTGTAATAATCCAGAGACTATGTTCGGGAATTTACCATTAACCATTATAGCTATGTCATCTGCATAGCCTACTGTGTAAAATGGTCCGGTATTGAGTTTGGTAAGTAGCGAATCTACTACCAAGCACCACAGTAACGGTGACAGCACTCCGCCTTGCGGACAACCTCTTGTTGTTTTTGCACTAAGTCTGTCTCCCATCAGTTCCGATCTGACTATCCTGCTTCTCAGCATATTGTCAATCCAGTTGCACGTGGTATCATTGATGCCATGTTCCTTTGCAGCTATGCGTATGGACTCAAATGTTGTCTTGTCGAAGGCTCCCTCTATGTCGAGGAAAGCCCCGACACATATCTCCTGTCCCTCAAGCGCAGCCTCGGCTCGACTCGCAACATAGTGCAATGCCGTTTCCGTAGATTTGCCAGGGCTGTAGGCGCACTGTAGTTGATGTAGAGGGAATACTTTAAGTGGTCCCTCTCTTAGGTACCTGTCTACCAGTTTCTCCAGAGCTTTTAGGAGAAAGGATGATAGACTGATGGGCCTGTAAGCTTTAGCTTCCTCATAAGTCGGTCTACCCACCTTCGGTATAAAGGTGACTTTGACCTCCCTCCATGCTTTGGGTACGTACCCAAAGGCTATGCAGGCTCTGTAGAGCTTGCTCAAATGGGGTATCAAAACAGATGCCCCTTCTTGCAATAGTATTGGGTAGATGCCATCCGGACCAGGTGATTTGAGAGGCTGGAAGCCCGCTATGGCAAGCTTTAGTTTATTTTCATCTACCACTTTCTTTGCCGTGAGCCAGTTATTTTTGGACGTGTGCCTTGTGAGCTCGTCCCTTGTGACTGGTTCCTCTTCATCGCTGTCGCGCAGTATACATTCCGGGAAGTGAGTCCTAAACATCACGCCCAGAGTGTCTTGTACAGTTTCCGTGAGATGCCCATTCTCATCCTTTATAGATGATAGTGGGTTTGTCTTAGTCATGGACATTGCTTTGCACACCCTCATTCCATTTGGCAGAGTTTCAATGGAGGTGCAATGCTGCCGCCAATTAGTTCTTTTGGCCTTGCGTACCGCCGTGTTGTACCTTGTCAGCATGCTATGATAGCCTGAGAAATCCTTCTTGGCTTTTGCATCATTAAAGGCCTGTCGTGTTTCCTGACGTATTTTAACTAGTTCAGGAGTCCACCATGGTACCTTTTTACAAAAGGCCTTTTTCTCTGGGCAATTATCTTCCCATGCACCGATGGTGCCTATCTTGATTCTGTCCGCTTCAAATTCTATATCTAGTATGGAATTAAGCTTACCTTTAGGGCTCCCTAGATTTATTTTTAGGTCCCTCCTGTACGAGTCCCAATTTGTATGCCTTGGGTTTCTCCTTCGTCTAGTTTCGGCTACTCCCGCCGTCCTAAACCTAAAGCATATATAATTATGGTCAGACAGAGAGATTTCGTCCGATACATGCCAGTTTTCAATATGACCGCTGGCCCTGTTTGAAGCCAGTGTCAGGTCAATAACTTCAGTTCTCGCCGAGGTCCTGAAAGTAGGTTTATTGCCTGCATTAAGGATTTGTAAAGAAGAGCTTACCACAAAGTCCAACAAATCCTCCCATCGTTTGTTGACATCTGAACTGCCCCAAACGACGTGGTGTGCATTCGCATCGCAGCCAAGTATCAGGTCGAGGTTTTCTTGGTTGCCGTATTCAACCAGCCTTCTGATTAGTGGTGTTACTGGTTCCTTTTGTTCATATGGGAGATAGGCAGAGGCAAGGATAATTCTCCTTTTCTCTGTTCCCGTCCCCACTTGGATCAAAGCTGTTGTGAGATCCCTGTAACAGAAAGTACGTAAGGGCATTGCCTCTATACCGCCCCTGATATAGATGCAAGTCCTCGCGTCATTAGTTGGACAGTCATAGAATACCATACCTCCTGTCCCACCTAAGCCTTTTATAGTCCCCTTATACAGATAAGGTTCCTGTATCAAGGCAACGTCATAAGTGTTAAGCTTCAGTTGCCGAGCCAGAAGGGCAGTAGCGGCTCTGCAATGATGCAAATTTATTTGTACACACCTTAGTCCCTCCATCTTGGATGATTTTGATGGGCCTGTGTTGATATGGGAGGGCCTTAGTTTTGAGGCCCCTCCTCCATCGCCTGGCTCTCCTCGAGAGCAGTCGGCGACTCAATCCCCAGGGTGTCGAATTCCCCGAGGATGTCATCCTCGTGGTCTGCCTCTGACGCCCCGGTCTGAACCTCTGTCTCCTGCGCTGCGTCGTGAGCAGAGATTTCGTCGATGGCCCCATCGCAAAGCGGTGGTCCATCCTCGGAGGGCTCCGCTTCTGCTTCCACAGTGGGCGCCTCTCCCTTGTCTTCTTCCAGGAGCTTGAACGAGTATCGTTCAATACCTCCTGGAAGAGAGTAGCCCGCGGCCTTGATGACCCCAGCGGACACCCCGTCCATGAGGACGATACGACGGATGCCGGTCTGCTCAGTGAGAGTATTCACGACCTTCCAGTCGTCCGTCCTCAAGGCAGGGTTAAGTCGCTGGAGCAGTCGAATGGCCCGGGCAGAGTCTTGCAACGCCAAGTTGCGACTCTTCCATGCCATTTTGACTGGCTTTGGAAGGTCCTTGGCGTCGACGACCTTGAGTTTCAGGGAGCCAAGTTCCACATTGTGGATGGCACCCCGAAACCAGCAAGCTGCATCAGAGTCGTCGCAGGATACATGTACTGCACCTGCAACGACTCCGGGAGCAACCGTGAGAACAGGCAGAGGATCCGGCGCATCCTCCAGTTTCCCAATAATGAGCTCCTGGATTGGCGCCAAGTCCTCCGCCTTCAAGTACTCCTCTGGGTACTTGACTGTGACGACAGCGAGTTTCACAGCCGCCACCGCATCCCTAAAGGATCCGGTTGAGGATGAATGCCCTTGGGTCTTCATTCTCTTGGCCACCGTGTCCCCGCTGTCCCCGCTGAGAACAGCACGCGGTCTCTTTGATGGGCCCTCCGTAGGAGTCCCCTCAAGAGCCGCCTGCTGTCTTAGCTTTTGACGCTTTTTCCGCTGCGCCCCAGATCGTCCAACCGGAATGTTAAAACCTTTTTTTATTCTAATAAGTACACCCTGGCCATTACTGTTTTGACAGCTTTTTCTTTTCTTACGTTATATCTGTCACTGCTCTTCATATATCTATGTAAAATATAATACACGTCGTTTATCCTGTTAAAAATAGTTTTCCTTACTAGCCAACTCCATTAGCTCTGCTAAATTAATCCAATATATAAACAAGTGGTTATGGTCCCTCCAACGTCCACCACGGTGCAGCAGTCAAGAGCGGATTCCAATACAGCGGTAACAAATTCTTCTAATATGACAAATGCAATAAGTATTAGTAAGCTAAATGGTCACAATTTCAACACTTGGGCATTTTGTTTGGAGTGCTATCTGACGGACGTCGACTTATGGGACGTTGTGATTCAAGCGGTCGATCCCGCCGATCCCATCGCCACGCGAAGAGACGCGAAGGCACGAGCTAAGATTTGCCTCACGTGTGACGAGTCGGTGTTTCCAATAATCAGGTCAGCGAAAACCGCATACGAAACCTTTAATTGTATAAAAAAGGCTTACGCTGACAGCGGGCTTACAAGGAGATTAGCTTTAATGAAGAGTCTCCTAGGAAATACTTACACAGGAAACATACAAGAGTATGTGAACAAGGCGTTATCAACGCAGCAAGAACTTCAGGGAATAGGAGCAGCAGTAGATGACGAATTTCTTGGCATTATTATGCTTGCTGGACTTCCAGAAAAATTTCATCCACTCGTCATGGCTCTTGAACATTCCAACACGAAGATTTCATCGGAAAATGTGGTGACAGCACTTCTCAAAGAGGATGTGCGCACCGCAACAGCTACTACCACCAGAGGACCTGTCAACGCAGCGCTACAAACGAAGGACGAAAAGAAAAAGTTCTGTACCTATTGTAAAAAGCTAGGGCACGTTGTATCGCAATGTAGAAAGCTTAAACAGAAGAAAGGCAAAAATGTTTCGGCTAACACTTCTACACATTTTACATCCGAATTCACACTTTCATCCTGTTTTTCTAACATTCCATCCTCAGGTTCTCAAGACTGGTATATTGACTCTGGCGCAACTTCCCATATGAGTAACAGGAAAGATTGGTATGCAACCATGTCATCCCATGTCACCCCTATTACAGTTGCTAACAAGGAGCAATTACTAAGCCATGGTAAAGGTACTGTAAATATTCATGTTTCCGATAGTGTAAATAAAATTAGTGATGTTCTTTATATCCCTGACCTTGCTACAAATCTTTTATCTGTAAGCAGTTTAGTTAAAAAAGGCTTCGATGTTTTATTTACATCGAGAGGCGCAAGCATCATCCAAAAAGGCGGATGTCAAGTGACAGGATCTGTCATTGCTACAGGATCAAACCATAACGGAATATATAGGTTGGATCTGAGTAGTTCACAAGCGTTGTATTCTTCGACCAAAGAGTCTGCAATGCTTTGGCATAGGCGCCTTGGCCATCTAAATGCAAAAAGTATGGATATACTTAGAAATAAATCAATCGGTTTAGATTACAACGGTAGCTACACTGAAAAGTGTGTTCCCTGCCTACAAGGTAAATTAGCTAAAAAGCCGTTTAAAAACTCTAAAATTAAATCAAGCAAAGTCCTACAGTTAATTCATTCAGACTTATGTGGACCTATGAGTACGCACTCATGGGGCGGAGCTTTGTACTTATTGACTTTTACCGATGATTTTAGTCGCAAAACTTTTGGATATCTTTTGAAAACAAAAGCCGAAGTTTATACAAAGTTTGTAGAGTTTAAACATTTAGTAGAGAATCAAACCGGAGAGAGAATAAAAGTCCTACGTTCGGACAATGGTCGTGAATATGTAAATAACGATATGTGTACCTTTCTTAAGGAAAATGGCATCGTGCATCAAACCACGATACCGTACACACCTCAACAGAATGGGGTTTCCGAACGAGTAAACCGGACAATAATCGAAAAAGCTCGATCAATGCTCCAAGACTCAAAACTACCCTTGGCGTATTGGGGAGAAGCGGTAAATACGGCCATCTATCTCAAGAACCGTATACCAACGCAAGCTTTGAACAACAAAATACCAGAAGAACTGTGGAGTGGCAACAAAGTCAACTTATCTCATTTAAGAGTTTTTGGTTGCGAAGCTCACGTTCTTGTACCTAAAGAAAAACGTACCAAACTGGATTCAAAGACACAAAAGTGTGTTTTCGTTGGCTATGCTACAGAAAGCAAAGGATACCGTCTTATAAATCCCGAAAATCCTCGAGTGATAATAGTCGCTAGAGATATTGTCTTCATAGAGGACAAGACGCCGGTAGATTCACAAAATTCTTCTTCCAGCGAGACGCTACCCTCGCCACAGTCGCAAGAAATCCTTGTACCCATTCAAGATGAGGAGCAACTAGTTCCACAAACGCAGCATCATTCACAGCCAGAGACACTACCTGAAATGTCATCTTCTGATCAGCCGACAGCCTTACATGATCCTGTAATGCCTGAAGTATTACCAGGCGCTCCCGAAGCTGAACCCAGTGAAGAGCCAACCATCGAAAGAAGATATCCTATTAGGGAACGACATCCTCCTAAACGATATAGTCAGTGTGGCCTCTTCATGACTTCAGACCTCGAACCGGAGACATATAAAGAAATTACAGATCACCCCCAAAAAGAAATATGGCTCGAAGCAATGAAGGCTGAATATGATTCATTAATGAAGCATGGAACATGGATCCTAGTTGACCGACCCTCCGATAGGAAAACTACAAAGAGTAAATGGGTATTTAAAATTAAAAAGGACACAAGTGGACAGATAACTAAATACAAAGCCAGGCTAGTAGCAAAAGGATTCACCCAAGTAGCAGGTGTGGACTACGGCGAAACTTTTTCTCCTGTTGCTAGACTGTCTTCAGTACGGCTATTAATAGCAGTTGCTGTCCAAAACAACTTGCAAGTAGAACACCTTGATGTGGAGACTGCCTTTTTAAATGGAGACTTAGAGGAGGAGATTTATATGGAACAACCTGAAGGTTTCTCAACCGACCCAAAGGGCAAAGTATGTCTTCTCAAGAAGTCCATTTATGGCCTTAAACAAGCTCCACGCCAATGGAACAAAAAGGTGTGTGAAGCAATGGAAACATTGTCTCTAACTCAAGCCACGACAGAACACTGCCTCTACTATAAAAGAGAAGGCAATGACTTCCTCGTTGTCGCAGTTTTTGTTGATGACTTTTTTTTGCTGAGCAATAATGCTAAATTGAAAGAGAATTTCAAGAATGTTCTCAAGAAAATGTTCTCTGTCAAAGATCTTGGTCTCCTTGTCTCGGAATGAGAGTTATCCAAAAGGAAGGTTTCATAACTCTAGATCAGACCAAGTATATACAAAAACTGTTACACAAGTTTGGCATGAATGACGCTATTCCCGTGACTACACCATTGGAACCTGGCCTTAAACTTGCGTTACCTGACAAAGAAGAGGAAAATATTGAAGTCCCCTATCAGGAGCTTATCGGCTCATTAATGTACGTTTCCATATGTACACGACCAGACATTGCACATGCTGTCTCGTACTTGTCTCAATTCAACGTACATTACGGGGAGGTGCACTGGAGAGCCGCTAAGAGAGTTCTTCGATACCTAAAGGAGACTATACACCTCAAACTGTTATACAAACCAGGTCAGTCCTATCCAACAGGATATGCCGATGCGGACTATGGGAATAACTTAATAGATAGGCGATCCTTCACAGGATTCATATTTTTAATGAGTGGAGCTCCCATCTCATGGGAAGCGCGCAAGCAACGCACAGTCGCTCTTTCCACGACAGAAGCTGAGTATATGGCTCTCGGGGAAGCTTGCAAAGAGGCAATATACCTAAAATCGCTCATTTCAGAAATATTCGCCATCATTCATCCTATCGTCATTCATTCGGACAATCAAAGTTCAATTAAACTGGCCCACAACAACACATATCACGCACGCACTAAACACATAGACATCAAACACCATTTCATTCGAGACTCACTTGCACATCACAACCTAACCCTGAAATATGTACCAAGTAATGATAACATTGCCGATATTCTCACAAAACCTTTACCAAGGATTAAGCATGCTAGATGTGCAAATCTCTTAGGTTTACTTTAGTGTAGGTTTTGTACAGTGTTTTAAATTTGTTGGTATGTATATAGTTGTGTATTATATAGTGAGTAATAGGTAGGTGTGTACAGGATGTTCTTTTTTCTTGTAAATGAATACAGAATGTTTTTATTTGTGTGTTAAGTGTACAGTGAACTTTGATATGATGTTTTTTTTTTTTTTGTAAACTCTCTGTAAATTTTATTCCATATACAGGGTGTCCGTATTACGGGGAGGTGTTAAAACCTTTTTTTATTCTAATAAGTACACCCTGGCCATTACTGTTTTGACAGCTTTTTCTTTTCTTACGTTATATCTGTCACTGCTCTTCATATATCTATGTAAAATATAATACACGTCGTTTATCCTGTTAAAAATAGTTTTCCTTACTAGCCAACTCCATTAGCTCTGCTAAATTAATCCAATATATAAACAAGTCGGAAGCCAGCCTGAATCATGCCGGCCCCCAGGAGACGACGAGGTGCTGCCTTTGCCGGTCGCGTCCGGGGCTGCAAGGTCCGAGATCATTTGACCTCTAACGCAAGGCTCCCGTGTCGCGCCAGCTTTGGCAGTACCCTTATGCCCGGTGGGCTGGTTTGCAGTTCCGCCCTTCGGTGGTCCCACAGCAGTGCCGAACCTCGACAGTGCCGCAGCAGTACCGTCAATTGACAGTCCCACCACAGCCCCATCTCGAGACGATCCCACTGCAGTCTCGCCTCTGGACGTTCCTGCTAGGGAAGATGCAGTCCCGGCTTGCGCCGGTCCCGCCGTCTGGTGTGCAGTCCCAGCTTTTGCCGGTCCCGCCTTTTGGAGCGCAGTCCCAGCTTTCGCCGGTCCTTTCGCCTTGTGGTTTTTTTTGTTAAAATCCATTAAAATCCCGATAATATTTTCGTCCCTCAACTATCCCCACCCGCCATGGAGTGCTCAAGTGGCGATGCTACGGTAGCACCAGGGTTTAGTCGAGGGATATAGCCCCCCCCCATTAGTTGCTCACGAGACTGCACAGCACCAACCCACACCGCTACCACTAGCGATGCGAGCGAGCACTGCCGCCTGCAAGCCCCCAATGGGAGTGAACTCGCCTGGGGGCCGTCTGACCGGACCCCGCAGCCGATTGACCGTAGCTGGCTAAACTACGGCCTCCCGTGTGATGAGAAATCCGGGCCAAAGTGGAGTGTTGCCTCAGAGACGTTAAACCGCCTACGCTCGTCGGCTCAGCCACCAGGATCCCTTCATCCCCCCGTACGGGTCCCCGCGCACGGCACAAACACGCGGGAGGTCATTGCTATCCATCATTGTTCTCGTTCAATGGTGGACACCCAGGGGCATGACCTCGCCACCCCTGTGTTACGTCGCCCGGTGATTTCTGTTACGTCTATTTCATAGGGAATTAGACCAAAAACAGGGCGGCAACCACGAGAAGGAAAATCACCGCACTTGCCTTGAGGATCTACACGACCGTAGCGCTCTCCCTCAAGACCACGCCACCTTGCCGTCTCTGAAGGAGACGGACAAGGTAGGACTGCATCGACAAAGCCAAGCCCTACGAGGCTTGTCGCTGAAAGCTCAAAGCGTAAGTTTGTTAACACAGACCAGCCCCATGTAGGATCATAGTTTATATGATAATGTAATATAGACATACTAGCACTCCGCCCGCGGCTTTGTTCGCGTGATTTCGAATTTTTTCCTACAGACAACTTTCATAAGTGTACTTTAGTAAAGGCAACTAAAAATAAGCTAATACTAAATGAATAAAAAATTTAATTCAAAAAAACAAAAAAGCCACCTGCTTAAGCGAACTAAAAAAGGTAAACAAGGAGAAAATTCATCAATTTTATAACTCATTGTCTTCGGTGTTCGTATTATCTTTATGCCGATGACCTTCAACTTTATGCAGCTGCGCGGGTAGAGAGTTTGTCAGACGCTATAGACGATGTGAACCAGGACTTGGACGCTATCAAGGACTGTTCTGATAGGTTTGGGCTGTCTGTAAACCCCTCAAAATGTCAGGCCATTGTGATTGGAAATATCACGCATGATGGGTCCATTGGGGATTAGCCCTCTTCCTCCTATTATTTTTAATGGAACTGTCATCCCCATCAGCCCTAGTGTAAGAGATCTCGGTCTACATCATGATTCGACGCTAAGCTGGCAAAGTCAGGTTTCTAGTGTCAGTCAAAGGGTCAATGGGACTTTGCGATGCCTGTATCGTCTGAGAAACTTTCTACCTGCAAAAACAAAGACTATGCTTGTGTAGACTTTAATTTTCCCTTTAATCGACTATGATGACGTGTGCTACTTTGACCTAAACGCGGTATTACTAGATAAGCTGGATAGGCTCTTAAACAACTGCATCCGGTTCATATTCAACCTCCGGAAATATGACCATGTGTCGAACTGCAGAGCGAAAAAATTTGCGCGCCTTGACTGCGTTTATCTCTCTACTCAACTCACCCACACCTCCTTCTCATCTCATACCTCACTTTCAATACCTATGTTTTTCACTCGCTAGGAATCTGCGTTCTTCTAACAATCTTCTCTTGCTGTGTCCTTCTCATACTTCTGATTTTGTTAATTCTTCCTTTAATACCTATTCAATCCATTCTTCTCTGGAATGCGCTTCCTCTCGATATCAGAACGGCCACCAGTCAGTATACATTTTTTAAACGAATAGCAGACTTGTTTCAATATGTACCTTTCTATTAATTAATTAATATATATTATTTTATATAGTATTTATTATAGTACCTACACATTTAAGTATGTTTATTTTAACTATATGTCGGGTTTAGTCAATAGTACGGACGTTAAAACAAATCGCAAGCACGCCATCTGGCGGCAAAGCTAAACAACTACGCATTGGCGCGCTATTTCTAACCACTTGCGTGGTGGGGAACATAGAATATGGCAGTTGAGTACTGACAGCCTTAGAGCTAACACGTCGTAGAATCAGTGTCGATCCGTAATATTAGTAAGCAAGATTGTAACTGAGTTGTGACTATTTAAATAAACCCAGTGTATCGAATAACTTCTGTGATTTCATTTGCACGATTGTACCCAACGACCTGCCCACACAAGATGTCTTAACCTGAGGGAATACATCCTGACTTCCCGATGGTTTGCATCAATCGGCCAGCCCTGATGCGACATATATATTTAAAAACACATATATTAAATTAAAACATAATTACACATTTCATTTATACTTAAACTCTTCTATTTCTCCTTCATAATTGGTTCCTACAGTGTGAAGTGAAATTTACTTTTCACATGCACCCTGGTGTACTACCCTGCTGACTTTTTCACCGTCGCAATCATATAATCAGTCCGTCTGCTGTCCTATGGAACTAATGGGACATAATTTAAAAAATATATTAGTATCAGTTGTCCCATGGGACTATTGGGACATAATTTAAAAAATAAGTTAGTATCAGTTGTCCCATGGGACAAGTGGAACATATTAATCCCATTTGTCCCATCGTGGGACTGAGTCACTGGGACTAGTGGGACAGACCGAGCAAATGCGTACATTTATTCTGTTGTTTAATAAATGTTTTGAGTATGAGATGGAATCGAAACAGATCTTGTAAAAACAAAATATTTGTGGTCAAGTTCGACCAAAATGTATAAAACTGCTGATTCTTTTCAGGGGCAATCCCAAAGTAAAATTTGTTAGTTTATAATATATTTTATCTACACTCACAACGTAATGTTAAAAATATGAATTCAAAAAATATTGCATAAACACGTACTTTATATTCGGGAAAATAAAATTTAAAAAAAAAAACCATTACAGTTCAACATTTTCCTTCGATTTTCAAACAACTGCATCATAAAATAACTTTTTAATTTTTATAGCACACTCTTGCCTTTTTAATTTATTGGCGCATATGGGCTCATTGAAATTGACAGTCATGGTGCAATGAGAATCTAAATTGCCCGCCATACTGCATATTTTTTCCTTTTCCACTTTTATTTTATTTCAACTGTATGAGTGAAGATAAAATAGTGTATGCAACGGCATATAATCAGGTATTAAAACCCACGCTCGTGTTTTAATAACCCCTATTATATGACCATTGCATAAACTACGCATGAGTTTTATAAGTATACTTACATTATTTTATTATCTGTGCTTATATACTTGTTTGATTATTTTTCTAATAAAGGAGGTGGTGTCCTAAACTTCAGCCCTACCAATTAGTTTCATTTCCATTTTTTTACTAAATCTATCATTCCTTGTGATTAGAAAAGTACTTTTACTATCGAAATAAAAATCTGCCGAAACGAAAATCGTCTAAACGGTAACAATCCTCATAGATCGGTTTCTAAAATGGTGGCTCTGCGGCAGAGCATGACACCCTAAATTACCTTTTTTTTTAAAAAAACGTTGCCCCACACTAGGAATTTCTTCCTGTATCGTGGGTGCGTTTACAAACATATAAACTCACATACACAAACACCCAGAGCCGGAAAAACTATCTGTAGGTCATACAAATATTTGTTCCGTGCGGGAATCGAACCCGCGACACTCAGCGCAGCAGTCAATCGCTCAACCACTGCGCCAACCGTGATATACACCTTTGTCATGGAGGACAGCTAAGCACTGCCGTTTGATTTAGTTTTATTTATCGGTATTTGCATTTTTTTTACATAGGCTTATTTGCTTAGCTGTGTTTAATTAGCATACGTAAGCAACGTACTCAGAGCAGGGTTTCGTTGAGAAATTTTAAACTAAAAGTAGCAGGCATAATCTTATGGTAGAAGTGACAGGAGATCAGAGAACTAAATAATTGCATAAATTTTGTTCCTTTATTTTCGTAAGTATAAAAGGGACCCGTTAGCGGTAGCTTTGCTTCAAGTGAGCCTCACTCTTTCATATTTGGAGCACAAATTCCAAATGCAAATAATTTGGGAAGCACAAAATGAGCACAAAATAATTAGGTGGTCTGCAAAGCCCTAGGGTCGAGGGCCACGCTCTGCGTAAGTACTACATGCCCTTACTGCGCCTTCACAGATATTCACCCTGTATTCAAAAAGTGAGTTAGAAACATATGAAGGGTATAGGCAAAGAACAGGGAATGTCACAAGTTTGAATTTTTATTGCCAAGCAAATCTTTATCGATGGTAATTTTTTTAATCCCAATAACTAACTATTTTTCAAAGTAACGTAAGGCTCTAAAAAGACAATTTTATTTATGGCCGAAACGAAAAGAACCGGGAATGTCCATAACGTACCGGTACATACCGGTAAAGAAGAGGATAAAAATGACATATAGCCCGGAATCTCATGGCAAATGTGGAAATAAAAAATTGTTGTGTGCAATACTGGGGAAATTGTATTAAACGATATTGATACTGTTTAATTTTTATTTATGTCTTTAGTATTGATGAACATGAGGTACCTATATCACAACGGATCTTTGTGTCTTTGAACTTGGTCCTGCCTACCATTGCGTAAGAAACAGTTTGTCATCGAGTATACTGCATAGAGTAAGCGAGATAGGACGATGTGACATACATAAGCGAGTGAAAGAGACAGTTATACAATGCTATCTTCACCTTCAACATTGACACAAAATAGCTACTGCGCGGGGTCTTGCGACTAATTCAGAGACACAAAGATCCACTGTGAGTATTATAGGTATGTGTATGAATAATGTTGTTATACATCGGGTTCTTAACATAGGAAAAATAAATCAATTGAATATTAATTTATGTACTAATTTATTATATATCATTTAAATCATACTAATAACTTAAAACCTCATTCAGAACTAGAAAACTAGAATACGATTCCATGAACCCCACTAGCATTTCAAAAACTTGTATCTTTGTAGTTTTATGTCATCTCTCTTCATCAAAATGGTTCTTTTTCATTGGCATTTAACATATTCAAAACCAATCTCTTTATGTATAAAGTCTGTAAAAAATAATAAAATGTATCATGATATAGGTCCACCAGAATCTCATGGCATTTTTTATTTTTTTTTAATTGTGATTTTCATATGGCAATGTCAATTGTCACCTGTCAAAGCAAAGTACTTGATGTGTCAACAGCTGCTGAATTTTTTTGATATTATCTTGAAAATTTGTTATTTTTGTGAAAATGTCGAAAAACCCACTTCGATCTCAAGCGAGACATATTGTTTTAAATGTGTGTATCATAAAATAAGGGGAGAAGAAGGCGTAAATCAAACTCAATCTTTGATTTTAAAGTGCGTCGTAGAGTGGACCGGTAAGTTGGACTGACTTGTTTTGATACTTTTAGTTTATTTTATATTTTTCTTACTTCATTTAATAGTAATGGAAAGAAATACTTCATTTTTATTTCTTTCCATTACTATTATATGGTAAATACACAGGGCACATCGAATGATGGCCGGAAGGAAATGGCAACAGTAATGTAACTGTTACAATTTTTTTCTACAAGATATTGATTTTAACGGAGATTGAGAATCTTTGACGTAAGAAAAATATTAAGTAATAATCTGCGCCCTGCAGTGGGACGTGTATATAGACGGGAGTTTTTGGCGGGATTTGATCGAGTGAAGTTCAGTGGCTGTTAATATTATTTGCAAATTGATTCCTAGTGGATATTGTGATATATTATTGGTGTAGTTTTGTGTCTCAACTGTCTACACAACTGGACAGTTTGTAAAATCATTGAGAGAAGCGATCTTGGGATAGTGGAGCGGAGTATTTTATTGTAGTATTACTATATATATATATATTATAAACTGCCTCTGCAAAGCTTACTGGGAAGACTGAATCGATACAATTTGCTGCCAAATACTCCAAAAAACATTAGAATCTGTTACATCCGCATTCTAATGCATACTAAAGAATAAATATAAGATCTAAAACTCTTTTAATTAGTTTTTACAGACTTTATACATAAAGAGATTGGTTTTGAATATGTTAAATGCCAATGAAAAAGAACCATTTTGATGGAGAGAGATGACATAAAGCTACAAAGATACAAGTTATTGAAATGCCAGTGGAGTTCATGGAATCGTATTCTAGTTTTCTAGTTCTGAATGAGGTTTTAAGTTATTAGTATGATTTAAATGATATATAATAAATTAGTACATAAACTTATATTAAATTGATTTATTTTTTCTATGTTAAGAACCCAATGTATAACAACATTTTTCATACACATACCTATAATACTCACAGTGGATCTTTGTGTCTCTGAATTGGTTGCAAGACCCCGCGCAGTAGCTATTTTTGTGTCAATATTGAAGGTGAAGATAGCATTGTATAACTGTCTCTTTCATTTGCTTATGTTTGTCACATCGTCCTATCTCGCTTACTCTATGCAGTATACTCGATGACAAACTGTTTCTTACGCAATGGTTGGCAGGACCAAGTTCAAACACACAAAGATCCGCTGTGACTACTATAATATAGGTACCTCATGTTCATTAATACTAAAGACATAAATAAAAATTAAACAGTATCAAGATCGTTTAATCCAATTTCCCCAGTATTGCACACAACAAATTTTTATTTCCACATTTGCCATGAGATTCCGGTAGACCTATACTTATATATAGTCATTCATCATCATCACTCTATATATACTTTTTTTATGTAAGTTTTATGGCCTGGTTGCTAGGACCTTTTAGCCACGTCTTTGGAAAGAGTTTTGGATCTTATATTTATTCTTTAGTATGCATTAGAATGCGGATGTAGCAGATTCTAATGTTTTTTTGGAGTATTTGGCAGCAAATTGTATCGAGTCAGTCTTCCCAGTAAGCTTTGCAGAGGCAGTCAATACTACAATAAAATACTCCGCTCCACTATCCCGAGATCGCTTCTGTCAATGATTTCACAAATTGTCCAGTTGCGTAGACAGTTGAGATACAAAACTACACCAATAATATATCACAATATCCACTAGGAATCAATTTGCAAATAATATTAACAGCCACTGAACTTCACTCGACAAAATCCCGCCAAAAACTCCCGTCTATATACACGTCCCACTGCAGGGCGCAGATTATTACTTAATATTTTTCTTACGTCAAAGATTCTCAATCTCCGTTAAAATCAATATCTTGTCGAAGAATTAGTAACAGTTACATTACTGTTGCCATTTCCTTCCGGCCATCATTCGATGTGCCCTGACCTACGATTTACCATATAATAGTAATGGAAAGAAATAAAAATTAAGTAAGAAAAATATTAAATAAACTAAAAGTATCAAAACAAGTCAGTCCAACTTACCGGTCCACTCTACGACGCACTTTGAAATCAAAGATTGAGTTTGATTTACGCCTTCTTCTGCCCTTATTTTATGATACACATTGAAAACAATATATCTCGCTTGAGATCGAAGTGGGTTTTTCGACATTTTCACAAAAATAACAAATTTTCAAGATAATATCAAAAAATTTCAGCAGCGGTTGACACATCAAGTACTTTGATTTGACAGGTGACAATTGACATTGCCATATGAAAATCACAATTTAAAAAAAATAAAAAATGCCATGAGATTCTGGTAGACCTATACTTCTAAACTTTTAAGTGCGTTTTTCTCTTTTTTTTTAGGACATTCCTTTTTTTGCCTGTACCCTTCATGTCGAACCCTTTTTAATGCCAAAATATATTATATGTTGTCAGGCTAATGGCGGTTACGCACTACATCCAATTCGTGTCCGTGATTTAAGTTCCGAGTTCAAACACAGAACATTTTTACTCTCAGCGAGGTTCAAAATGTTCTGAATTAAGACGGATTACGACGGAGCTTCCCTACAAGAAGTACTATGGCTATTTCAGAAGCGAAATTTCACAGATACGGATCAGATGTAGTGCGTAACTGCCCTAAAGTATACTTTGAGAAAATCCAACTTCACATTCCTGATTCAGAAATCGGTCAATAATCTTTGACTATGATCATCTGTAGCAATAGCTAACAGGGCGTAAAGTCCCCAGCCAGGTGCTATATTGCTCACTGAAAATATTGTACGTCTGTACCATCTTTTTTTTCAGCTGTAGAGAAACTTCACCCGCTAGAAGTGAATCTATACACTTCTAGGGGATGATGTTTCTCTGCAGCTGTCTTTACCAGCAGCAATCACTTCAAGGCAGTGCGAGCTTTTTAACGTACTTGATCGCGTAAACGTAAACGTTCTCATAAGTCAATTTGTATACAAAAAAGAGTTTTACCTTTACTATAACAGACTGCATTTATCCAGTTTCAATATACATTGACGAATAGGTACGTTAACGCGAACGAGCACGAGTCCCACTGATGAATGAACGAGCTATCGGCTTTCGCCCTCGAGCCATAAGTGCGCAGTGAGACATGGACGAAGCAATCGGTGGACTTTCGGCACAGATTGTAGTTATAATCTGTGGCTATCGGTCAACGGGTATATATATATACTGGTGTGGTTTATTAATGGAATCCTAACACATCATATATCGTAGCACTGCCGTAGCTTGATTATATTTGTCTCGTGCCGAGGGTTCGGTTCTGGGTTCAATTCTCAGATCGAGCAAAAATTGTTATCGGATTTTTCTATTACTTAATTTTCAGTAGTAGCTTGGAGTTTGGAAGTTGAACACCCTGTGCCTCAGAAAATACGTAAAGCCGTTCGTCCTGCACCTGATCGGCCGTGTCGGATTGCCGTTCCATGGGACTGTGCACATGTTTTTGTGCACACCCTTGTGCTTGTGCTATAACATCTCTTGCTTAGTTGGCTAATCTCTGTTGAGATTTGCCACCGTGACGGGTTCTATAAAGATTTTAAAAACAAACCATTACCGGACTTTCCGCCTCTTACTATAAACAATGACATAATAAAAAGATCGAGCTGCGAAAAATATCTCGGTTTGAGGGTAGACGACAAACTCACATGGAAACTGCACATCGAACATGTAAAATCAAAATTAACGTCATTACTAGCATCATTACGCAAAATCTCAAATTGTATTCCAAGGAAAACACGTACTATTATTTATAACTCATTAGTAAAATCACATCTCGAGTACCTAATTGAAATATGGGGATCTGCCGCAAAAACTATCCTAATGCCTTTACAACGAACCCAGAACAAAATAATAAAAACATTATACCATTATCACTACCTTACTCCAACGAAAACACTATTTGAAAAGACCAAATTATTAAATCTCAAACAACTGTACACATACGGTACCTGCATTCTAATAAAGAAAATCACCACAAACAGCGTACAATCAAAGCTAAAATTACACAAAAAAACAATTTCATACAACCTAAGAAATAAAAATCAATTACAACGAAGACAAGCTCGGACAAACTACGGTAAAAAAACCAGCCAAGTGCGAGTCGGACTCGCGCACGAAGGGTTCCGTACTTGGTAAATTCCGGTTTACGATTTATGACGTATTAAAAAAAAACTACTTACTAGATCTCGTTCAAACCAATTTTCGCTGGTAGTTTACATAGTAATGTACATTATTTTTTTTTTTTAGTTTTATCATTCTCTTATTTTAGAAGTTACAGGGGGGGGGGGACACATTTTACCACTTTGGCAGAGTCTCTCGCGCAAATTATTCAGTTTAGAAAAAAATGATATTAGAAACCTCAATATCATTTTTGAAGACCTATCCATAGATACCCCACACGTATGGGTCTGATGAAAAAAAATATTTTTAGTTTTAGTTTCAAGTATGGGAACCCCCAAAATTTATTGTTTTATTTTTATTTTTGTGTGAAAATCTTAATGCGGTTCACAGAATACATCTACTTACCAAGTTTCAACAGCATAGTTCTTATAGTTTCGGAATAAAGTGGCTGTGACATACGGACGGACAGACAGACAGACAGACAGACAGACATGACGAATCTATAAGGGTTCCGTTTTTTGCCATTTGGCTACGGAACCCTAAAAACCATATTGTTCGAAGGAGCACAACTGTTTAACGACCTACCAAATGACCTAAAAGATTGTGATAATATTAACAGATTTAAGCTAAAACTGAGAAATTACGTTTATGAAATGTAGTCATACCGCATATTAAATGTTAGCAATTACATACTTCCTATATATTTGTTTTGTATAACTTCACCAGCACGCATCGGAGGCAAAATGTATTTATTTAGATATAAGCAATTACTTTGTATCTCATTGTAAGTGAACCTATGTATTGTTCTTATGAGAATAAAATTCTTTAAACCGATTTTTAGGAAAGAAAATAAAAAGTTCTGTACAAGGTCGGATTATAATATAATTAATACCAAAGAGAAAATAGCTGTTATCATACTCTTTGCATTCCTGAAATTTAAGTTGTCAGTTGCATTTACAATGATATAAAAATTACAGTTCATCATGTTAATAATACAAATAAATCCACTGCTAGACTATAAATATTAACAATGAAGCTGCCGTTTAACTTAGTTTTGGCTCCTATGTTAAAGCCATATCTCGGACGCACAAGAATATTTTGCCATCACCCAACATTTAGTATGAGCATATACTACACATATATTTACGGAGTCCTTGGTTTTGTAAGTTTTTACGCTGTATTTTATAATCGTAACCGTATTTTATTCTCTGTTCGTGGACCTAACACATATATTACAACTGACTTCAAAATATAAACTAGGGAGGAGGTAGGTAAGGAGGAGCTCGTGGCTAAATAATAACAGCCGCACGGGTCGATCTTCAAGGTTAAGCAACGTTTGACGAGGTCGGTCCGTGAATGGGTGACCATTTCAACATACCGAGTTTCCTCCGCCGCATGCCTCGGAAAGCACGTTAAGCCGTTGGTCCCGGCTGTCATTTGAAGATCTTTGACAGTCGTTACGGGCAGTCGGTCGGGCCTGAGATCTGACACCAGTCTTGCCAAGGGGTATCGTGTTGCCCAGTTACTGGGTTGTAGAGGTCAGATAGGCATTGGCTTCATGTAAAACACTGGTACTGAGCCGAATCCGGAAGGACTGGAAGCCGACCCTAACAATAATTGGGAAAAAGGCTAGGACTTCAAAATATAAACAACTGATAAGGCACTTCTGGCCTTGCCAGAATTAAACTAAATTTGACAAGATATCGATAGGTTAAGGAAGGTATCCTCACGCTCCTCGATCAGTTATGATGCTATTCATTGATCATACAACATATAACACGGTAGCACATAAAACTTTTATTTATTTTGTAATCGTTGCAGTTCATAAGCGCAAATCATTTGAGGAAACACCTGGGTGAGACACCTTCCGAAAGCTATGTGCATTCAGACGCTGAAGTCCGAAACGATAACAACTTCATGTTGGTTCACGATTTGAAGATCATCGCCACGTCGATGGGATTGGTGCAATACGCTTGTTTGATAATTGGTTGCTTCACGGTAGGTACATCATTTTAAAATGTAGATAGTGTTAAATATGTCGCAGCCTATTAGGAAAAATCTATTTTTTTATGGACTTTTACGATATTTTGGTCAGCCAGCTCACGAATATGTATCCTCCGACGAAAGAATTTCGTCGTAATACGAGCTAATCCGAAGTACCTAATATGAGGGATGACCCCAAATAAACAGGGAAAATAGCCAAGAGAAAGAGAGAGAAGAAATAATATCAAAATGTTTGCAAAAAAATTGTTTTGATTCGGACGATTGAAATAATAATAGCTAATGTAATTCTTGGATAGGCTTTTCTAAGAGTCAATAAATATGCAGGATTTTCGTGAAAAATCTGGTTTTATAATTTATCCTGTGACATTTATATAAGACAAAGGCCGAGTTGCCGCGTTATCTGCTGGCCTGTGATTGCCTGTTGCTCGTGGCTTTGCCCACCTTTGGCCACATTAAAAATGTTTTATTATTCCAAATTCCAAGGCGACATTATACCGGGGAGAGAAGTATTCTATGAAAAGTATGTATAAGTCCCAAACCAGGTTCTGGTATATTCATATGCCAAGTTTCATCCAAATCCGTTAAACCTTTAAGGCGTAAAAGCGTAACAAATAAGTTTTCCCAAAACGTCCAGCAGCCTTATTGCATAATGAATTCGGCAAGGCAAAGGGCAAAGAGTATGAACAATCGGCCAATCATATGCGAGATGAAAGACGCGATGTGTATTTCCGTCTATGTCCTTTGCCTTGCCGAATTCATCACGCAATGAGGCTGCAGGACTATTTTGAAACTTGTCCGGCCAATAACAAAAAAACGGTGTATGGTGCATTTTCCCAGCAATGATTAAACAAAAAAAGTTGCAGATACATTCAGACATTATTCTATCATTGCAGGAAAATCCATCTCTATTCATTCCACATCTTGCTGGTCAGTTGCTCGTCGTATTTGTGAAGATTCTTAATGCTTTATTGCTTCTGGTTCCCGTCAACACGAAGTCCATTAGCCAGCTGAGCCACAAAGTGCCTGCAATCGTCCTGATGACCTTCAATTGGCTTCAAGAATTCTGTGTGTTTCGGAAATACCTATTTATATGTGACTTGTGATTATAGACCAGGGTCGATAATTTTTAAAACCAAAAAAAATAATAGTAGGATGAAACCCATTAGAAAAGGAGGGGAATATTATAAAAATAAAAGGAAAAATAATTTACGGGCGATCTGAGGTCGGGAAGGGGATGGGGGTGAGTTTTTTAAGGGTAAAAAAACGGGTTTTCTCGATTTCCGGCAAAACTAAAAGTCTTATCGAAAAAACTCAAATAGCAAAGTTGTAGGTAATAAAAAGATCTAAAACTTTTGTATTTACACTTTTTTCACATAACCTCAAAATTTATGTGAAAAATCCAAAAAACCAAGTTTTTGGTTTTTTATTTTTATCTTTTACAATTTTTTTTTTTTTTAACGAGATTTGGTGAAAACTTACCTTTTTATGTCCCAAATACGCTGTAATTTATTTGATTAAAAATATTTATTTTTTCACCTTATTTTGAATTAATATCGAAAAAACACCCTAATTTTCAATCGAAAATTCACCCGTCAAAATATCAGCTTTTTTTAAAAAGTTGGTATGGTTTCTGTTCGTTGAAATCTCTACTTTTTGATGGTGTATAAAAATATACATTACTATGATACATATAATTTAATTTAAAAACGAAATAACAGGTAATAAGGCCCAGACCCTCCTAGTCCCTTCCCTACTTCTCTATAAAATACCTTTTGATGGGCTAAAATTTTCCGTAGGTCACTCAGGTATATCAGTTATCTTAAAATAGCAATAAATAGTCATCTACGCATATAATTTAAAGAAGATTCTACAATTTACTCAAAATATTTACTTAATAAATATTACCTTTATTTTTTGCATTTTCTGAGAAAATTTACAATATTAATGAATATTTTTTTACACCATCGGAAAGTAGAGATTTCAACGAACAGAAACCATACCAACTTTTTAAAAAAAGCTGATATTTTGACGGGTGAATTTTCGATTGAAAATTAGGGTGTTTTTTCGATATTAATTCAAAATAAGGTGAAAAAATAAATATTTTTAATCAAATAAATTACAGCGTATGTGGGACATAAAAAGGTAAGTTTTCACCAAATCTCGTTAAAAAAAAAAAAAATTGTAAAAGATAAAAATAAAAAACCAAAAACTTGGTTTTTTGGATTTTTCACATAAATTTTGAGGTTATGTGAAAAAAGTGTAAATACAAAAGTTTTAGATCTTTTTATTACCTACAACTTTGCTATTTGAGTTTTTTCGATAAGACTTTTAGTTTTGCCGGAAATCGAGAAAACCCGTTTTTTTACCCTTAAAAAACTCACCCCCATCCCCTTCCCGACCTCAGATCGCCCGTAAATTATTTTTCCTTTTATTTTTATAATATTTCCCTCCTTTTCCAATGGGTTTCATCCTACTATTATTTTTTTTCACTTATTATTATTTTTAAAGGCTTCTACCCTGGTCTATTAGTTTTTTGTATACCTATAAATTGTTTGTACGGTATTTAAATGTTGTTTTTGTTGGGACTATCTTCGACTGTCCTAGACTTAAATAAATTATATGGCCCTTACAAGTTCACGTTCAGTCTTAGAGCATTTAACCTATGGAGATGGCATAGCTGAGCGCACCCCTCTGCCAAAGTCGCTTGGCCATATGACCATACGCGTTATATAAAACTAGTTCATTCGCCGACCGCCGCTATTGCGTATCGTATTGTGTCGCAAGTAAGTTCTCCGAAAAAATGGTTAATTGTGCGTTTTCCTATTGCAAAAAGCGAGCTGCCACTTTCAATTTACAAAGCCATGGTGTTTCCTACCACATATAAGTATAAATTATACATCAACATAGTTTTATTTTAGTACAATGTCGAATTAATGGTTAATGCCTTTACGATAGAAAAATTCAGTGGTACGTTGGTAGCACAAACGCAGTACAGGGGCTGACAGGGTAGCGATGTGCATAGTGCTGGGACAACGTGAATGGATGATTGATAAATTAAATGGTTTTTTGAATCATTATGTTCAGTATCAAAATAATTTTGTTTGTGTTTGTATCTGGACAAGTTAGGTTGAACTAAAAAATATATATTATTTATAAATGTCTATCAGAATAGATTTAAATTCTTTTCTTTTAAAGTTTTAGGCTAATAAAAAGTAATAGCTAATAATAAGTTTGTTCGTTTCGTTAGTGAGTTTTTCAATAATTTTTTAACCCCCGACGGAAAAAGAGGGGTGTTATCAATTTGACGTGTATTGCTGTGTATCTGTGTGTCTGTCTGTGGCATCATAGCTCCTAATCAGATGAAGCGATTAAGATTTTTGTTTGATACCTCTATCGAGAGGAGACTCTATCGCAGCCATGGTGGTTACAATGACAACCTCACTGCACATCAATTCGAAGCCATATACAATTGCGAATGTTAAAAATACTCAAATGTTCGTATATCCTTTTTAATGAAAAAAGTTGATCCACAGAAATGTGTTCGACATGAATATAATAAACTGGTTCATTTCAAAAATCAGTGATTGCCTCGAGTCGTGATCATTGGGACATGTATATGAACTAGATTATGGCTATGAAAACATGCACGTATGTTTTCCTATATATGATATCAAACTAGCTTAGCTAGGAAACACCGTACTCAAATAGTAAAAAAACGAAAAACTGACGTGTTAAAGTGTTACATAAAAAAGTGTCAAATAAAAGTCGGTTGATTGTATTATTTATTATTTACGCTTTCCTACTATTTAACACGTATACATAAGGTCCGTATAAAGAACGGGGCTCAAGTATGAATCCCGAATGCCCGAACCTAAATAAAACAAAATGTCAGTAACAGTTTCATACCATTCTAAGCTGAAACCTGTAGGTACTATATTCTTATAGGAAAGACACGGGTCCAACAATATATATTATTTATGAAATATTATTGACTAAAAATAAATTCAATCGTTCTTTTTTTAGTGTATCTTAAATTCTTTCCTACCTTTCTTACCTACCTACGTAGTTTAGCAGACCACAAATCATATTGCGTATTTTATTTAATTTGTGTAAAAATAAGTAATTAATTACTTATGTTTATTATTATTAAGTATAACAAAAATAAAACGAATTAACATTTTGCTCATTCATTCATGCATTAAAATGAATTGCCAGTCATTCTTTGTATCACATCACTAGCACTTTGTATTTGTTGTCGTAGGATTATTGCATAAATACACACAAATTTGTCAAAGTATGTGTGTTTTTTGATTGTGTGATTATTATTTTTTCGTGTGCGTTTGTAGCAATAGGATGCATGTATCTGTGAGTGATTGTCATTTTTTTGTAGTGTGCTGTATGTGTTTTCCTCGCCTCCCGCAGAAAGTGGCAGAAAAATTTGTTCGGTGATTCGCGGCTTGCCGTCTCCATAGGTTAAATGCTCTAAGCGTTCAGTCCATCGTGCCAAACAGCGTGGTGTACATCCAAAATTTGATCGTGAGTGTCGTTGGCACGACGTGAATCCACGGATTAACCATGCGCGCCGTAATCCACGGGTTCACTGCTTGATTTCGAATGTCACATGCCCGATGGCTAATTCCCCGAAGTCATCAGATCGAACGTCTGATACTGTTTAATTTTTATTTATGTCTTTAGAATAAATGAACATGAGGTACCTTTATAATAGTAGTCACAGGGGATCTTTGTGTCTCTGAAGTTGATCCGGCTAACCATTGCGTAAGAAACAGTTTGTCATCGAGTATACTGCATAGAGTAAGCGAGATGTCAGATGAAAAGCATAAGCGAGTGAAAGACAGTTATACAATGCTATCTTCACCTTCAACATTGACATAAAAATAGCTACTGCGCAGGGTCTTGCAACCAATTCAGAGACACAAAAATACGCGTTAGGGTTCTTAACATAGGAAAATATGTCATGAAAAATAAATCAATTGTATATTAATTTATGTAATAATTTATTATATATCATTTAAATCATATTAATTACTTAACACCTCATTCAGAACTAGAATACGATTCCAAGACCTCCACTGGCATTTCAAAAACTTGTATCTTTGGAGTTTTATATCAACTTTCTCAATCAAAATGGTTCTTTTTGATTGGCATTAAACATATTCAAAACCAATCTCTTTATGTAGAAGTCTGTAAAAAATAATAAAATCAGTCATGTTACTTATAGCTAAGTCATTCATCGTCATCAGTCTATATACGTCCCACTGCAGGGCACAGATTATTACTTAATATTTTTCTTACCTAAAAGATTCTCAACCTCCGTTGAAATCAATATCTTGTCGAAGAATTAGTAACGATTTCATTACTGTTGGCTTTTCCTTCCGACCATCATTCGATGTGCCCTGACCTACGATTTACCGTATAATATTAATGGAAACCCCTGTAAAGAAAATAAATTAAGTAAGAAAAATATTAAATAAACTAAAAGTATCAAAACCATTGAGATAATATGTACTACGTACTAGAGAAGCTATCCTAAGCAAAATACATGCTCCATTTTGTCAATTTTGACAAGAGTTTAAACTAAAAATTCGCTGCAGCGCTGAAACAATAATTAGTCGTCTAACAAAACAATATAAACATGCAGCGCTAGAGCGCTTCTAAGGTTTAGTTTTCTCGCGACCAAAAAGACGGAAGCGCCGTGATTTTCATGGTGCTTACGCGTTTCGTACAACGTTCTGCAACACCTTGTCATTCATATAGACTAATTTGCTGACTGACTACAGAAGCGACATAGCTTTATACCTAACAAGCTTCATTAGAATTTTCACTTTTTCAAAATTTATTACATACATACATAAACTCACGCCTTTTTCCCATGGGGGTAGGCAGAAACTACAGAACGCCACCTGCTACGATCCTTACATACTTCTTTTGCTTCACACACATTCATACATCTAGTCATACACACACGCCAATTCAAAATTTATTAATAGTTGAAATAACCGACTGTTAAAGTATAAGTCAAATGCGCTTACAACTTATAATAAGTTAAAAAATATCAAATCGGAATAGGGAATTTTACAATTTGCTTGAAACATGAATCTTCTGTACTTTTTATTATAATAGCCTTAAATAAACAAAATGTAAATTAAGTCTTACAGTAATAATTGTTTTTCATCTTTCATTTTTTATCTTTTTTCCAGTCAGTTCTTTTTCTAAATATTTATTTGTTTATTTAAACTTCATGTACAATGGTGATACATTGGCGGACTTAATGCAGAAAGGCATTCTCTACCAGTCAACCTTTGGGTTAAAAAGAACACAGCAGTAGGAGAGGAGGAGGGGGAGGGGCAGGAGTCCAAAAAAAAAAATAACAATAATTAAAATTAGAATGAATGGATGGAATGGATTAATATATGTTAGATTATTATTTTCCTCTTTAAAAAGAAACATCAGCTAATTCTACCTACACTTGTTACACAAATTGTCACATCTTGATTTTTAGTCTATAGGAAAAATGTCACAACATGACGTCCACCAAATATTTTGTTCAAATTATATTTTAAAATGATTATTTAATTACTCACCGATGAAAAGATATTCCTTTGCACTTTGCCGTATTAGTTGAATTATTAGTGCAATATCTTAAAACACACCACGGCATATTTGATGCGTCTGAACGTTTTTTTCGTTTAAAAACAAAAAATGACTTAAGCTGTCAAGATCTAGCAAGCAAATGAGTGAAATGCGGCTAGAAAACCGCAATTGAACGGCACGCAGTAGTGATGTGTGATGACTTCTCTAGTGCGTAGTACATTATTACCTCAATGATCAAAACAAGTCAGTCCAACTTACCGGTCCACTCTACGACGTGCTTTAAAATCAAAGAATGAGTTTTATTTACGCCCTCTTCCTCCCTTATTTTACGATACACATTGAAAACAATATGTCTCGCTTGCAATCGAAGTTGCTTTTTCGATATTTTCACAAAAACAACAAATTTTCAAGAAGTTAACACAAAATCTCAGCAGCGGTTGACACATCTCGTAATTTGATTTGACAGGTGACAATTGACATTGCCATATGAAAATCACAATTTTAAAAAATAAGAAATGCCATGAGATTCTGGTAGACCTATACCATCTTTATTTTTCAGCTGTAGAGAAACTTCACCCCCTAGAAGTGAATCTATACACTTCTCGGGGGTGATGTTTCTCTGCAGCTATCTTTACCAGCAGCAATCACTTCAAGGCAGTGCGAGATTTTTAACGTACTTGATCGCGTAAACGTAAACGGTCTCTTAGGTCAATTTTTATACAAAAATGTGGTTTCCCTTTACTATGACAGACGTTTATTCAGTTTCAATATACATTGACGATTAGGTACGTTAACGCGAACGAGCACGAGTCCCACTGATGAATGAACGAGCTATCGGCGCTCGCCCTCGAGCCATAAGTGCGGAGTGAGACATGGACGAAACAATTGGTGGGCTTTCGGCACAGATTGTAGGTATAATCTGTGGTTATCGGTCAACGGGTATATAAATACTGGTGTAGTTTATTAATGGAACCCTAACACATCACATATCGTAAAACTGCCGTAGCTTGATTATATTTGTCTCGTGCCGAGGGTTCGGTTCTGGGTTCAATTCTCAGACCGGGCAAAAAGTGATATCGGGTTTTTCTATTACTTAATTTTCAGTAGTAGCTTGGAGTTTGGAAGTTGAACACCCATGTGCCTCGGAAAATACGTAAAGCCGTTCGTCCTGCACCTGATCGGCCGTGTCAGATGGCCATTCCATGGGACTATGCACATGTTTTTGTGCACACCCTTGTGCTTGTGCTATAACATCTCTTGCTTAGTTGGCTAATCTCTGTTGAGATTTGCCACCGTGACGGGTTCTATAAAGATTTTTAGGAAAGAAAATAAAAAGTTTTGTACAAGGTCGGATTATAATATAATTAATACCAAAGAGAAAATAGCTGATATCATACTCTTTGCATTTCTGAAATTTAAGTTGTCAGTTGCATTTACAATGATATAAAAATTACAGTTCATCATGTTAATAATACAAATAAATCCACTGCTAGACTATAAATATTAACAATGAAGCTGCCGTTTAACTTAGTTTTGGCTCCAATGTTAAAGCCATATCTCGGACGCACAAGAATATTTTGCCATCACCCAACATTTAGCATGAGCATATACTACACATATATTTACGGAGTCCTTGGTTTTGTAAGTTTTTACGCTGTATTTCATAATCGTAACCGTATTTTATTCTCTGTTCGTGGACCTAACACATACGTGGGACACTCAGAAAGTTTTGCGAAACTAAAAAAAATTGTTCTATACGTACATATATTTTTATTAAATCTTTTCAAAGTCTTACAGGAAAAATTTCGCCTTCATTGGATGATTAACAATTGGGATCCAGTAGATAAAACACCGCCTTTTAGTGCATGCACATGCTCATTTAATTCAGACTTATACTCCAATATAAACACCACATCTTTCTATCAAATTAATACACTCCAAAATTATAACATTCTCTGAAGAAAATTCTAAAACCAATGGCTAGAATTTTCTTTTCAATCAACTGTCAAAAACACAACTTAATCCAAATTTGAAATCGTCTTGCTTTTAAAGCATAGACAATAAGAGTAGACAATTAAAACTCACCCAATAACATCCCCTCTGAATTTTATATTGTCTCAAATAAAATTAAAATCAACCTGTATTTAACTTTGACATATTTTCCTAGAACACCCCTTATACAATTTCCAACACTGAACACATAATTAATACAAAAATAAAAACCCATACTAGTATTCCCTACCTATCATTACATTCTACATAAATAAACAACCCCCTTAAATATAAGTTTCAAATTAACAATCAAAACAACCTTAAAACTATAACTAATACCTAAATTTCAAATAAGTTCCAAAACATTATCTCTACAAGATATAACATCTAACACCTATCTTAATTAACTAATTATTCCACTAAATTCACTTCATTAAAGTTCACATCAAACTCATTGATCACTCACAATATGCTTTCTTAAACGTAAAAACTTAGTTCTGTCTAATCCTTTTGTCAAAATATCTGCAATATTAGAATTGGTTGGACAATAGAAAATTTCAATTAAATTTTGATCTATCTTTTCTTTAATAAAATGATATTTCACATCAATATGTTTGCTTCTCCGATTTAAAATGCCGTTTTTAATTAAAACAATAGCTGACTGATTATCAACAAATAATTGCGTTTTTGGTGTATGACCTGTAATCTCCTTAATCAGACTTTGAACATAAAGTAAATCTTTAATACATTCTGCGGCAGAGATGTACTCTGCTTCCGTACTGGAGAGAGCGGTGACGGACTGTTTACGCGAGCACCAATGTATAGGACCACCACTGTACAAAACTACAAAGCCAGTCGTACTTTTCCTAGTATCAGGATCACCAGCGAAGTCTGCATCACAATACGCTGTCAAAACTAAACTATTACCACGCAAATATTCAATACCAGAAGATATAGAGCTCTTGAGATATCTGAAGAGATTTTTAATGTTAGCAAAATCATTTAAATTAGGATTCTCTTGATGTCTACTACAATAACCAACATGAAATGAAGCATCTGGTCTAGTTTTATTTACTAAGTATAATAAAGACCCTATCAACTGCCTATAACGATGCACATCACTAATATTACCTTTCCCCTCTTGATGTGTATCAACTAAAATATTCGGAAATATAATTTCTTTCAAGTCATTAAATCCAAATTTATTTAACATTTGATCAATGTAAGATTCCTGATAAATTTTCAAATAATTTGCTCCAACCTTTATATCAATACCGATAAACTTCTCGACTTTATCAAATTTTCTAATTTCAAATTCTTTTTGCATTCCAATCATTATATTATTCAATTCATTTTCAGAATTTCCTATTAAAATTCCATCATCGACATATATTGCCAAGTAAATTTCTTTTTCTTTACACAAAAACAAACATGGATCTAATTTCAATTGTTCAAATCCCAATTTCTTTAAATAATCAGTTAGCCGCTTATTCCACATCAGCGGTGCTTGTTTAAGACCATAGAGACTCTTCTTTAATTTCAATACTTTATTTTCACCATAATCATATCCTAATGGAATTTCCATAAAAATATCCTCATTTAACTCTCCATACAAAAATGCTGTCTTTACATCAAACTGTTTTAATTTTAAACCTTTCTGTGCAGCAATCGAAAGCAATAATCTTACACTAGTAGTATTCACCACTGGACTATAAGTCTCTTTATAATCTATATTATATTTTTGTAAAAATCCTCTAGCAACCAGTCTTGCTTTATATCTTCCTTCCGATTTCACAGTAAAAATCCATTTACTCGTTATTATTCTTCTATTTCCAGCTTCTATTTTATCAACAACTTCCCAAGTTTTATTTTTCTCCAAAGAATCCATCTCTTCTTTAATAGCTTTCTCCCATAAACTTCTCTCATCACTCTTCAACACCTCGCTGTAAGTTAAAAATGATGTTTCTAAATCATAATCTTTCAACCTTATCGGTAATCTTCTATCACGTTTTGGCAAAATCCTTTTACCACTAATTTCTTCAACGGACTCCTCCGCATCCACAAACAACTCATTTCCATCCACCGTCAATCTATTACTATCTTCAATTTCATTTCCATTATTCACTTCTTGACTACTATCTTCCAAAATAACTTCTCTTCTACTATTATTATCTGATAATTCTTCAGCAATACTATCTTCAAAAACATCAATTCCTTCATTTTCATCATTTCGTTCTTCTTCTAAAATATTTTCTATGACATCATTTCCCTCTTCTTCTATGACATCATTTCTTTCTTCTTCCAAAATAGAAAATTCCTCTTCCACTGTTTCTTCGACATCTGTCTTCTTCTTCTGATCTTCTCTATAAAAACTTCCCCTCTCAACTTCACAACCACTATCAGCTGTAATGACTCTTCTCTTCTCATTTTGTTCTTCCACCTCCTCTTCTTCTTTAAATAATTTATATAAATCTGTAACTTTAGCACTCTTATCACATTGCTTTAAAAATTCCAAAACATCCTTCGCATTATTATTAAAAGTCACATCTCTTGAATAACATACCTTCAAACCCACCGGATCCCAAATCTTATACCCATTGTTCGTAAATCCTACTAGCAAACCCTTATTACATCTGGAATCTAATTTATTTAGTTTTGTATTTATTTTGTAATAAGCCAAAGAACCGAAAATATTCATATGTTTTAAGTTTGGAATTTTATTAAACCACATTTCTGATGGTGTTCTCTCGTTAATTGTATTGGAACACCTATTGGTTATGTATGTTGCTGTTAACACCGCTTCGCCCCATAACTCTCTCGGCAAATTCATGTCGAACAGAAGAGCACGAGTTCTCTCCATAATTGTTCGGTTTAGTCTCTCTGCCTTCCCGTTATGTTGTGGCGTATACGGTATTGTATAATCTATTGAAATTCCCTTATTTGAACAGTATTTTTTGAAATTATTTGATGTATATTCACCACCATTGTCACATCTAAATGTTTTAAGTTTTAAATTAAAATGATTTTCTGATAAATTAATGAAATTAGTTATTTTCGAAAAAGCTTCACTCTTATTTCTGATGAGATAAATTTTAGCAAAATGAGTATAGTCGTCTAGAAAAGTGATAAAATATTTAAATCCATCATATGTTTCTGAACCTATTGGACCACAAATGTCACTATGAACTATTTCTAATGGCCTAGTAGCTCTATATCTTTCGGTATTGAATGGTCTTCTGCAAAGTTTTGCACGTGTGCAGACTTCGCAGGTGTCAATTTTGTTGTCACTATCTTTTGAATTTATACCATACACTATTTTCTGCGTCTTTGAAATAGAAGTATGTGCTAAAGTACGGTGCCAAAAATTATTAATAGAACATAAAAAGTTTACTGACTTTGTAGTTGATCGAGTCGCTGTCATCTCTGCATAATACAGTCCGTCACTCCTTAACTCACCAGTCAGTAAGCAGGTACCATCTCTCTCGTAAATTTTACATTCTTTTCTGAAAAATATAATTTTATAATTATTATCCGCTATTTTTGAAATTGAAATTAGGTTCTTCTTCAACTTCGGGACTAGTAACACATCATTGAATGTAATTTTATGCGAACTGGCATTAGACCTGCATAACACCTTTCCTACAGTGTCAATAATATGTGTATTGCCGTCAGCTGTCGAGATTTTATAATTACACTTTTCTTTAAAATGTAAAAATACTTCAGAATTAATTATATGGCTGCTAGCTCCGGAATCTAATATGAACTCAATAATAGTTTCCTCATCATCATTTTCTAATTTTGTAGAATTACTTACCGAAAATTGTGGTTTTTCTAAACAAAATTTCGAATAATGTGTGTTTGACTTACAAAACACACAATTATATTTTTCTTTACATTCTGTATTTTTATGTCCATTTTTTAGACACTTGAAACATATGATATATATGTTTTTCTTCATGCTTTTGGACTCATCTTCTTTATTTCTGCAGAATTTTGCAATATGTCCTTTCTTTCCACACTTAAAACATTCTTTTATCGTTAAAAATGTTTCACAATTTTCTTTATTTTCTGAATTTTTATTATCTCTTTCTTTCATTTTAATTTCTAATTGAATCCTTGACATTAGATTTACCAAAGTTTTGTCCTCTTTAGCCGTAGATTCCCATGCTGTCCTGAAACTCGATAACTCCTTAGGTAAAATACATAGAATCTTTGACACAATCTCTGTGTCAGTTATGTTCATTCCAGTACTCTTTATTGAATTAACGATGTTCATGAGGTCTCCTATATCCTCTAGTAAATCATTTTTTTCGAATTTATAATTATAAAAATCTTGCAGTAAATAACATCTTTCCGTTTCAATCTGTCCCAAAAATATTCTATCCAGTGTTTCTAAACTTTCTTTTGCATTTTCACAATCTATTATTCGCCCAACATATTTTTGATCCACACTATTAATAATTATAATTCTGGCTTTAGCATCTTTGCTAATAAATTCTTCTTTTAGTTTTTGTTGAACATCTAAACCATCTAAAACTGATTTCAATCCTTTTGATAATAATAGTAGTTGTAATTTCTTTCTCCAAACTACATAATTTGAATTTTTGTCTAATTTTGACAATTCTTCTGTCATTTTTCTATTTTATTACTTCCAAAAATTATAAAATTATTACCATAGTAGTTGCCAGGGTAGGTAGCTTAGCTCATCCTCATCATCTTCGACGGCAAAGGGCCCATGACCTCTTACAGGAAAAATTTCGCCTTCATTGGATGATTAACAATTGGGATCCAGTAGATAAAACACCGCCTTTTAGTGCATGCACATGCTCATTTAATTCAGACTTATACTCCAATATAAACACCACATCTTTCTATCAAATTAATACACTCCAAAATTATAACATTCTCTGAAGAAAATTCTAAAACCAATGGCTAGAATTTTCTTTTCAATCAACTGTCAAAAACACAACTTAATCCAAATTTGAAATCGTCTTGCTTTTAAAGCATAGACAATAAGAGTAGACAATTAAAACTCACCCAATAACACAAAGTACTTTCCACCAGCCTCTATACAAAGATTCATGCGCCTAAACCAGTTTTCAAAACACTTTTTCCAGTCCGCCGCAGACACCTCGTTTACAGCCTGCTCGAACGCAGCCAGCGCATCTTCCGGCGACGAAAATTGTATCCCTTTGAGCTGATTTTTTATTTTTGGGAATAAAAAGAAGTCACACGGTGCTAGATCAGGGCTGTAAGGAGGGTGACCCAGGAGTTTGACTGGCGTGCTGTCCAGGAAGTCCCTCGTTTTGAGTGCGGTGTGCGCAGGTGCATTGTCGTGGTGGAGCAGTAGCCCGCGGAGCCCTGTGTTTGGTCGCTTGTTGCTTATAACAGAGAAAACTTCTGGCAAACATTTGGTAGTATACCATTCGGCATTAATGCTTCTTTGATCCCGTAAGGGAATTGATACCAAGTGGCCAGTCAAATTAAAAAAGCTAGCGATCAAAATCTTACCCCCGCTTCTAGATCGCTTCACTTTGGTAGGCGTTGGCTCATTTTGAAACACCCAAACAGTCGACTGGCGCTTGGTTTCTGGGTCGTATTGATAAATCCAGGACTCATCACCTGTAACGATGTCGTAAACACGCCGAGACGAGCCTGCTTCAAATTTGTTAAGCATATCACGGCACCATTCCACCCGGGCCTGCTTCTGAGCATCGGTGAGGTTGTGCGGCACCCAGCGTGATACTATCCTCCTCACGCGAAGATGGCTGTGTAGAATCTCGTGAACGCTTCCCGATCCAATCTTCAATATGTGTTGAATCTCCTGATGTGTAATTCGCCTATTGTCTTGGATTAAATTTTTCACTGCTAGCACGTTTTCTTCGGTAACAGCCGTCAAAGGGCGACCGCTTCTTTCGTCATCCCCCAAAGTTGGTCGACCGCGCTTGAATTCGTTATACCAACGATACACGGTTGCCTTGGAAGGGCCTTCATCCATGAATGCCATTTGAAGTCTATCGTACGATTCATCCGGTTTCAGGCGACACTTGAAATCGTATAAAATCATAGCTCTAAAATGTTCCCGGCGCAGATCCATATTTCAGTGAGACACAATACTTTGAATTAACTCGCAAAAAATGTGGAGGGAAAATTTGGAAATTGGAACTTACTTATTTTTACTTATAAATAATCATATTTTCGAAAAACATTATAACTGGCCAGTCTCCCATATATAAAAACTTTTTTTCGCAATACTTTCTGAGGGGCCTGGTATATTACAACAGACTTCAAATAACTTACTGTTAAGGCACTTCTGGCCTCGCCGGAATTAAACTATATTTGACACGATATCGATAGTTAAGGTTACTAGACCAAGATTATTACATACAAAAGTAGTCTATTGATTACTCCACTGTTTGACGATGTACGTTAAAAATATAAATGTTGTCAATTTGTCTCATCATTATCTAACCCTGTACGGAAACAAAAAAGTAAAAAAAAATATATATTTGAAAGTTATGAGCGTCGAAAGTTCCTTATTTCAACACTCATTTTAACGCATCTTTGGGCGGAAATAAATACCATAAGAAGAAGGAAAATTGCAAAACGGCCCCCATACAGGAATAGATTAGTAATTCAACAATGAAAATAATTTTATTTTGAAAATATACATTTAGTAGTTTTTTCATGATATCAAGTTTCCCAAAGGTCTGTCTATAAAATTTCGCGCGCTCGTTTTCGTCCTAAATCATCATCCATTTCGATAAAATTTGCAAAAATGCTAATTCGTACGCGAACTACCTTCTTACTGCTCATCACAGCATCTATCTCTTTCACACGTGTTGTCGGATGAGATAGCATGCATTTTAACCTCACGCACAATATAGTTCGTGCCGTCGACTAGGGGAACCTTAAAGGAAGGTATCCTCACGCTTCTCGGAAACAGTCTAATTCGATCGGTTATGATGCTATGCATTGATCATATAACATACAACACGTTAGGTATCACATAAAACTTTTATTTATTTTGTAATCGTTGCAGTTTATAAGCGCAAATCATTTGAGGAAACACCTGGGTGAGAAACCTCCCGAAAGCTATGTGCATTCAGACGCTGAAGTCCGAAACGATAACAACTTCATGTTGGTTCACGATTTGAAGATCATCGCCACGTCGATGGGATTGGTGCAATACGCTTGTTTGATAATTGGTTGCTTCACGGTAGGTACATCATTTTAAAATGTAGATATTTAATATTTGTCGCAGCATATTAGGAAAAATCTATTTTTTCATGGCTTTTTACGATATTTTGGTCAGCCAGCTCACGAATATGTATCCTCCGACGAAAGAATTTCGTCGTAACACGAGCTAATATCCGAAGTACCTACTATGAGGGATCACTCCAAATAAACTGGGAAAATAGCCAAGAGAAAAAGAGAGAAGAAATAATATCAGAATGTTTGCAAAAAAAATGTTTTGATTCGGACGATTTAAACAATAATAGCTAATTTATTTATTTAAACTTCATGTACAAAAGTGGTACATAGGCGGACTTAATGCCACAAGGCATTCTCTACCAGTCAACCTTAGGGTTAAAAAAGAACAACGTTGTGAAGGGGTACAAAATAATATTAAAAAAACAACTTGTATACGAAAAAGTATATACTTACATATATATTAATAATACACATATACAAATAAAATAGACTAATAAATACCAATAAAAAAACGAGAAACCTATTAATAATTATTATGACTAGACGTCTCTAGATGAGAGCTATTTTGTCTGACACAAATAGTGGTTACGAACTTTTCTCTTAAAAGTGAATTTGCTTTCAGCCTTTTTAATACCAAAGGGTAGCGCGTTCCAGAGCTTAATTGTTGAGACAGCGAATGAATTCGACATAAAACCGGTGCGGTGTGAAGGAATTTGGAGGAGTAGATTTTTGAAGGCTCGAAGGTTACGACTGTGAGAACTGCCCAACACTTTGAAATAAGTTTTTAGATAATCGGGAGCACAAGGATCGTTCATAATAGTGAAGAGCAAGCAGAGAGATCTGAGGGACCTCCTGAGGCGGATAGGCAGCCATTTAAGCTGAGAACGGTAGGAAGAAATATGATCGTATTTACGAAGGCCAAAAACAAAGCGAATACAATTGTTGAGAAGTCGATCCAATTTGTTTAGAAGCTCTTGGGATAGATCAGGATACCAAACATCAGCATAGTCGATAATGGGAAGCACAAGTGACTGGACCAAAGTGATTTTGGTGCTGGATGGGAGGAAATGCTTGAATCTATAGAGAGACCGCAGTGAGAACGCGACTTTCTGGCTCACCTGAGCTACGTGTTAATTCCAACTAAAACTGTCGTCAATGTACAGACCTAAATCTTTTACATGAGGTGAAAGAGAAATGACGGAGTTCTCGTACATCAGTGGCATAAGTTGGCCAGTGTTCACACTTCTCAAATAGTACGAACTACCAATGAGGATGGCCTGACATTTCCCGACGTTAACAGAAACCCCAAATCTGCCAGACCAATCACTGATAGCTCGAAGATCAGCATTGAGTAATGAAATGCAATTGTCAAGGTTGGCAATGTCTGATTGAGCGTAAAGTTGCAAGTCATCAGCGTACAGATGGTAAGAACATTTGAGGATAACAGTAATGGAGTTTATAAATAAAGAGAATAAAAGAGGAGAGAGTATACCGCCTTGAGGAACACCAGTTACCAAGTCGCACCAGTCAGAGCAATCCTGATCAGCACGCACAGCCTGCTGGCGACCACGAAGATATGATGAAAACCAATCACGTGACAACGAAGAGACCCCAATTTGAGACAACATGGCCAGGAGAATGTCGTGATCAACGGTGTTAAAAGCATTGGAAAAATCTATTAAAACCAGCACCGTTAACCTCGAATTTTCCAAGCCGTCCCTAATGTCTTCAGTAACTTAAGCAGAGCTGTGGCTGTGCTGTGGCCAGGCCGAAAACCGGATTGGCAATTGGACAACAGGTTATTTTTGAAAACGTAGGAGGATATTTGTTTAAGAACAACTGCTTCTAGGATCTTAGAAAGGAAAGGGAGAATGGAGATGGGTCTGTAGTGAATAGCCAAACTGGGGTTGGGAATTTTAGGAAGAGGGATAATGTAAGCCTTACGCCACATTGCAGGAAACTCACCAGTCTGCAGCGATGAATTGATAATGTGAGTAATAATTGGAATGAAGTTCTCAATCATAAAAGATAACATAGTTCGACTGACCCCATCACAGCCCACAGCCCTAGACTTAATTGAGGTAAAATATTTGAGGACCTCAAGGTTAGTCACGGTGGAGAAAGAAAAAGAGTCAGGAGAAAGCATTGGCTTGGAAGTAATATCAGAGATAGTTTTATTTTTGACGTCAGCCGCAAGCGTAGCGGACGTTGAAAAATGATTATTAAGGACATCCAAAGGCAGATTAAGAGAAACAATACTAGAAGGGGACTTTGCTATGCCAAGCGATTTCAGGAACTTCCAAATATCAGCTAATGTAATTCTTAGATTGGCTTTTCTAAAAGTCATTTCATAAGCAGGATTTTCGTGAAAAAACTGGTTTTATAATTTATCCTGTGCCATTTATGTATGACAAAGGCCGTGTCAGGGGGGAGACAGTTAGAACAAGCACAACTTCAGTAAAGAAAGAGTCGCCGTCTACTTTTCTTAACTGAGAAACTAATAGTTTCATAATTATTGATAGATGTCTCTGTAATCACAAATAAATAACTGAAATAAACTAAGTTCTCTAATTTAATTTAAACTATTTTTTTAGAGAATAATTATAATATTTTTAATCAAAATTATCTCATTATGATTTCATACCTGTCTAGAATTATCGATTATGGCAACCTTGTCACGTAAATCTTTTTTCTGTGATTTATTCTGGCTGGCGACATCACTCAATAATTCAAAGTTGTAAATGTCAAAGTGGCCGCCGCAACTTAAAATTTTCGTCCGCGCTTGTTTGTGTTGTGTGTCCATTTTGTGATTAATTATTAGTATTTAAGTGTTTGTCTACATCAGAAGTCAAGTTGAGTCTCTCTTCCGTCCTGTTAGTGGATTACTACCCATAAACTAATATTTTTCAGTCGCTACGTTGTGACAAGCAATTTTCACAAAAATTGTGAAAAACTGTTGTGTTATACCTATTTAGTGATATTCTTGCGAAAAGACGCTTATTTTGTGCAGTGTGTGTCTATCAAAATAGATACAATGCCTCACCGTTGCTATTTTGGATGTAAGGACACTGGTAAGTTATTTTTTACAGAAGTGCTCAAAAAAGATTTTTTTTATACTCTAATTATTTCTTTGGCCCGCTTAAACAGAATTCTTCTAATAATCATGTTTAAAAACCTTTCGTTCTCTTAATTTTCATCATATTCTCAAAATTAACATTAAAAAAAAATGCTTTTCTCAAAGCTTCAAATGTCTAGATTTCGTTTACGTTTTATAAACTAATGTTTCGACTGGCAATTTGCAGACACAATTGATTTTTAATATTGTCCACTGGTGCTTTTTGCCAGATGACGAGGTAATATTCAATCGTCTGTCGTATTCCAACTGAGTTTTCTGTTTTTTCTTTTTCCAGTTCAATTGCATACCAGCGAGATCACTCCAGACAAAAATGAAGTATCTTCAAAATGAAATAGGAAACGAAAACTACTGCCCAAAATTAATATAATAAAAACTAAAACAGAAGCTAATATTCCTATAATATTTTCTGTTTTTATTAGATTTAGAATTTCCTAAATAAGTGATAAAATTGTAACGCTGACAGTAAAATTTAAAAATATTCCTTCTGTTTAATTTCTTAAAGTAATGAGCTATTTTTACATATACATATAAACTAACGCCTCTTTCCCATGGGGCTAGGCAGAAACTACAGAACGCCACCTGCTACGATCCTTACATTCTTTTGCTTCACTCACGTTCATACAATTCATACATTCATTTTTAATTTAGTGATTTATTGCAACTTTTTTAAAAATTATGTTAATTTTTAAAATGGTTTTCTGATGATAGATAATATTTCCCAGTTACTTAACTTGTTTTCGTGTACTTGATGTAAAATATAACATAATTGTTACAAATTACAATGAATTGCTAGAACCAAATAGTAAATAGCTTCGAAGCAGCCGCCGAAATCCAAATTTTCTTATGTATTTTTGCAGCCGTTTACGTCGTATTTTGATCAATTGTGATTCGCGAATTTAATAAATCGTGTATTGAATCACGATCATTAAAATATCAATCTCGTTGTTTATGTTTTAATGATTGTATTTTAGTAAATGCACCATCATTATATTCGCGAATCGTATTTTGATCAAAATACGTCGTAAACACATCTAAAAAACAGGAAAATTTTAATTTCACGGGCTACGTACAAAGCGTTTTTTTTTTTTCTTTTTAGTTCCCGTTAAGATATGCAGATGGCGTTTCGAATGTACATGCTTCGAAATGACACAAGAGCGCTCTCTTCTCCCATATTATATTATTTTACTCTTTGGGCCGTGTTGCCGCGTTATCTGCTGGCCTGTGATTGGCTGTTGAAAGTTCATTCAACCAATCACAGCAGATAACGCGTGCTTGACAATTTGTCACATTCATTCTGCTATAATTTAAAGGTTACTCGGGGTTAACTACTGCTCGCGGCTTTGCTCACCTTTGGCCACATGAAAAATGTTTTATCATTCCAAGGTTACATTATACCGGGGTAAAAAGTATTCTAAAAAAAGTATGATAAGTCCCAAACCAGGTTCTGGTATATTCATATGCCAAGTTTCATCCAAATCCGTTAAACCTTTAAGGCGTAAAAGCGTAACAAATAGGTTTTTCCCAAAACGTCCAGCAGCCTTATTGCATAATGAATTCGGCAAGGCAAAGGGCAAAGAGAAAGGACTTGTTTTTGTAAATGTTTTTCCTGTATGTTTTGTGGTGTACAATAAAGTATATAATAATAATAATAAAGAGTATGAATAATCGACCAGTCACATAGACGGAAATACACATCGCGTCTTTCATCTCGCATGTGATAGGCTGCAGGACTATTTTGAAACTTGCCCGGCCTATAACAAAAAAACGGTGTATGGTGCCCAGATGGTGCATTTTCCCAGCAATGATTAAACAAAAAAAAGTTGCAGATATTAAACATCATTCCATCATTGCAGGAAAATCCATCTCTATTCATTCCACATCTTGCTGGTCAGTCGCTCGTCGTATTTGTGAAGATTCTCAATGCTTTGTTGCTTCTGGTTCCCGTCAACACGAAGTCCATTAGCCAGCTGAGCCACAAAGTGCCTGCAATCGTCCTGATGACCTTCAATTGGCTTCAAGAATTCTGTGTTTTTCGGAAATACCTATGTATATGTGACTTATGATTAGTTTTTTGTATACCTATAAATTGTTTGTACGGTATTTAAATGTTGTTTTTGTTGGGACTATCATCGACTGTCCTAGACTTAAGTAAATTATATGGCCCTTACAAGTTCACGTTCAGTCCATTGTGCCAAACGGCGTGGTGTACAGATCGTGAGTGTCATTGGCACGACGTGAATCTACGGATTAACCATGCGCGCCGTAATCCACGGGTTCACTGCTTGATTTCGAATGTCACATGCCCGATGGCTAATTACCCGAAGTCGAAGATCAAACTTCCGAATAGCCGAAATTCCATAGCATCGATGTACATGTAATTTCGAATAGCGATTACATCGATTGTCCGTTTCTATGTCTATTGGCTCGACGTGCCATTATGTCGAAAGCTATTCAACCTAAAATATTCAAGAATACTTAAAGAAGGAATATTAAATGGGCAAACCAGCAGGGTTTAATCAGCAGATTTCTATAGATTGCCTAGGAATTGTAATCAATTCCTGGTTTTAACAAATTGCCTATAACATATTAGCTTGATTAAACCCTGCTGGTTCGTTTTTTATCCCATTTTATATTCTTTCTTTTAGTCTTCTTCAATATTTTAGGTTGAATAGCTTTCGACTTACGGGCACGTCGAGCCAATAGGCATTCGATGGATAGCAGTTACTTTACTCTTTGCTTCACTCTGATGGACAGGACTATCGTTTCAATGGCTTTTCGGCGAACGGACGCTCGATCTAATAGCTATTCGAAATTGTGGTACATTGATGCTGTGGAATTTCGGCGATTCGGACTTTCGTTCGATGACTTCGGGGAATTAGCCATCGGGCATATGACATTTGAAATCAAGCAGTAAACCCGTAATCCACAGCCTCTAGCCGTTCGGCATCACGCCGCGCGGCCCTTTAGTATGCAAACTGAAATACCTATGATACGTTGTGAATAGAGTTCTATTATTATAAGTTAGACTCACAGAGACCATTATGCAGAGACACCAGTCTCACCACCGACGATTGGCAAAAAGTGAGTAGAGCTAGCAAAGATGTAACGATCAGCGAAAATTCGCCCGCCAAGCGAGTGTTCCTGAGCCAGTTTTTTCTCTGATAAAATTATTTACTTAGCCTTTATCGTTGCGACACTTTAGAGGACAGAGTTATCGTCGGCAGTGTGAACGAACAGTCAGCGATCAAGGATTTATATACTCGGGGAGGGCCGGATCCAGGATTCATTTCTTGGCATAAGACTAAGAAAAGTAAGGACTAGCGTCTGTCCTAGGTCCTGGTCGGGCCAAGTGTAATTAGGTTTATTCATCTGGAATTTCTGAGTAGCAGCCAGAACTCTGGACTTGTGCCTGGTAAATAAATGGCAAACTTAAACATAAATGGTGGAATGTATCTACAGGTACACCTCTGCCTAACACTTTGGGGAATGCAGGCGTCTTTTATGTAATGTCTGTGACGACATTCATCATTTTAGCCGAAAAAGTCCACTGCTGGACATATGCCTCCCCCAGGCGTCGCGTCTCGCATCCAGCGTATTCCCGCAACCTTAACCAGGTCATCGGTTCACCTAGTGGGAGGCCTTCCAACGCATCGTCTTCCGTTTCGCGGTCACCATTCCAGAACTTTTCGGCACCATCGATTTGTCCCAGGTAGACTTAATCGTCTACAGCTTCGAATGTCGAGTTTCCGATCTTGATAGGAGTGGGTGTTACATGGGCATTCACGATGACCTTGGTTTTGTCCATATTCATTTAAAATGAATATGGACAAAACCAAGCCACCCACCCTTTCGGAAGCTCTACTGAGGTCATTAAGCATTGTACTGAGTTCCTCCGTGGTCTCAGTCATGACCACTATGTCGTTGGCAAGCCGAAGGTGAGTACTCGCCATTAACGGTGATGCCTAGCCCCCTCCAGTCCAGAACTTTAGACATCCTCCAGCGCAGCAGTTTACAGTTTACAGATATGACGTCTCTCTGTCTCACACCGTACTGAAAAAGGATAGGTTCCGAAGTCTAATCCTGAAGACGGACTGACATGGTGGCGTTTTTGTACAAACACTTCGATGTACCGGTAGTCGATCTGGCACCGTTGGAGAGCTAGGACGTTCACTCCGTTTCATTTCGAGAAAATTAACCTGTGTAAGTGAAACATCACCAATTACCTCATACATGCTGTGCATCTATCTATGAATAACATCAGTCAGTGCTGATCTTACAATACTTACTTGTGTTTCATATATACTTTTTTGATCACCGGTTTTGTTAAAAATATTTTATTTTGACATTGACAATTTTGTATTGCCTACAATGAACATTTCAGCCATCCGGCTGTCATTAACCAATTTATCTTTCTAAATGTACTGCATTATGTAATAACGGTTAATAAACTATTTGGCGTGGAAATTCATGTGGGTTACTGATGGAATCTACATTAGAATAGATTTTCCGTGACCGCTACCAGGATGATATACAGTGTTTGAAATGAACCAACATGGAAACTGAGAGTAATGCTATCTTGGATCAGCTTCGGCTCAAGCATGAGAATCGCTCGAATGTTGTAAGTTTACTAATCTTGGTACAGTTCTTGCTGTTGTCGTTTGGTTACTAGTAGAATAAGTATGGGACTCAACTACTATTGGCTGTTTACCAGTTTATGTTGAGCTTTGTGAGGGGCAAATATTAGAATAGTGAGGGCAGCGCAAGCCAGCAGTAACCGTAGCTACCACAATTTTTAATAAAGATACTGTGTTTACCTAAACCGATGATGACAATAATTTTTCTTGCGCTAATAAATTTAATGAATAAAATAATACTGTTAAGTAGTAATTCGTCCTAATCTATAGTGCACAAAATTGGTCACTTACTGAACAACAGAAGTCAAAACTCATGATTCGTCAAAGGGCAAAAGATCCCGAAATATAACAGGTGTAAAGTGAAATGTTCTATCGCTTTAGAAAATAGCTAGGCTGAAATGAGAATAGGCTGCCCTCTCGTCGCATGAATAGACAGAGAGATGGGCGAAGACCGTCACTCACTACACGCCTGAGGGAAGATAAGATGTCGCAGAAGTCGACCGCAACGAAGGTGGTATCATATAAGATCACATTTGCGGTTCAAACTTGGCCAAAGATCGCGCAGAGAAGACTCAAATCAGGCAATAAAAAAAATGTTCTCAGGGTTTGCTTTTGGGCTATGGCAATGAGTTCCAGGCACGTTGGACGAAGCGGTACACAGAGTCGTCTGGCGCCCATGTGATGGTTTGGTCCCTAGGGTGGTCACGGCGTGCAACGTGTTCTGATGCGCCGGTGATGGGGGTGCTCTCCGGAGGAAGGCCCGGTGACGGACAGCCGCAGCGGGTTCGCGGTAAGTGCTTATACGTGCCCGTGTTCCCGACATAAGCGGCTCAGGAGCGCCCCGTGGAGAGTATTTAACGAAGCTTAAAAAAAGGCACGTTATCAGATTTAGAAGTGTTTAAAAAAAAAAAACAATAAATGACAAAAACAGTGGAAAATCGAACGTATCGCGAAATCGTTGTTAGCTTAGATTTATTCTTCGTTCGGCCCGAAGTTTTGTCCCACATTCCAAAAAATTCTTAGTTCGGCCCACATCATCATTGAAGTACTGTTTCGTCCCATATTACAAGTACTTTAATGGTACAGTCAATAAAAATAACACACAAACATGCACACTGAAGCGTAAAATAAAAAAAAATACATAATTTTTTTCGACTTATAATCGTACTTTAGAATAGTCAAAGAAAAATATATGAATCTAGTTGCACATTAGCAAGCGTCTATCTCTATGGAGAAGAATGTGCAAGAAACTCCACGGACTCTCTTTTTCATCAGTTTATTATTTGGTTACATCATTCTTGTTGAAAAATACATGTGTGAGAACGATGTAAAAGTCGTGCGCGTAAAAGCATCACGAGTGAAACAATAAATAAAAAAATACAAAAAATTGGTATTTAAAAACTAGCCGAGGCAGCTAAGTTGAGTTGGCGAGTAAGCCAATCCCAACTGATGGCGCCCGTTTATGATCATGACGCATGAATTGGCACCACTCAGCTCACCCATCATGAAGGGTATTGAATAATCCAACAATTGTGCCACAATCAGAGAGACAGTTGAGAGAGCATGACACAATCTCAACTGCCAGGGCACACACAAGTCAACGAACGACACATAAGTACAATAAATCTTAGATTTACAGTTGGTACATAGTACTCACACATATGCTGTGCAGTTATCACTAAACGAAATTGAGTTTATACAATAAAAATATATGCATACAGTCTTCAGCAGGTCCAACAATACTTCAAAACAATAATGTTCTACACATCACTTGTTTTTGCGCCCTAGTGGTTGTGTAGCAGGGCTATGATTGAGCCAAGCATTTTTATCTGCGATGAAAGCGCCCAACTTATAATATGCCTGCCTGCATAGTGTGCGTTTTATACAAGTTTTAAATTTCGTCTCATTTAGTTATAGAATGGGGGGAGGAATTTTATTGTAGCATTTTATACAGTACCCCATGAAAGAAGAGGCTAGTTTAGCCAGTCTGAAACCTGGTTGAATTAATTGTTTCCTATTTCTACTAACGTAATTATGTCTGTCGCCGTTTTTACTAAAAAGTATTTTTTTGTTTGTTTGTTTTATCTTGCGATCAGTCTTTCACTATGAGCAGATGAAATGGTTCGGATGGCGTGTTAGGCTCTACTCTCAGTGGAGTCTGCCCCATCTTTACAAAGTCACTCTTCTGGCTCACTGTTTTAAAGGTCGAAAATATCCCGCCGCTTTTTTAATCGGCGGATGCTTTCTGGGATTGTAAGTTGTCTTTCAAGTTCACTTTCATTATGTTGGAGGCGCTGGCTGATCTCCAAAGTTGGATGCCATATGTCCAGATTGGCTTCAGTATGGTCTTGTATATTAGAAGTTTGTTATCTATCACCAGTTTTAAGTTTTTTCCAAGTAGCCAGAAAAGACACAGAGGTCGCGATGAAGTAATGCTATTGGCCAAATGAGTCAAAACAAACAAAGGACGCAATATATAAAAGGGGTGGACCTTTTTTACCCGCTCTTTTAAACAGATTCCGGTGACTTCAGCTGTACCTATACGTATAACTTGCTCAATAAGACCGGCTATAAAGTGTTATTATAATAATACGAGTACATTTTCCATCGCGGAGAAGACAGAGAGGAGCGGTGGTTTTAAATAGTTTATTGATGTTAAATATTTCAAAATACGTAACCCTTTTTAATAGCTTTTAATGTCTCTTTGGAGCAATGGCGCCGAAACCAAATGCCATAAATTGAAGCTGTCGTCCTACTGCACCGTCTACCAGGCAGAACTGCTGGCCATATGCAAAGCCACGTGGGAGATACTAAAGAGCACTGAAGACTCCTTTGGAATCTACAGTGACTCTAGATCATCACTGCAAACGGTCACAAACCACCGCTCTTCTCATCCCCTCGCAGTCGAGACCAGAAAAAACTTGCGGTTATGTAAATCCCAGAACAAAGATATTTCTTTGTTCTGGATTAAGGCTCACGTGGGACTGGAGGGCAATGAAAGAGCAGACCAGCTGGCTAAAGATGCGGCTCTAAAGTTGAAGAAGAGGCCAGACTACGACCAGTGTCCGGTTTCATTCGTCAAGCGGCAAATCCGAAAGGATTCGCTTGCCGAATGGAGCCGGAGGTACAGGATGGGTGACACAGCCGCGACGACCAAACTTTTCTTTCCCGACGCTGTCGACGCATTCAGCACGGTTAAGAAGCTGAAACCAACTGGGGTGTTAACACAAATACTGACGGGACACGGTGGGTTTTCCGAATACCTGAACAGGTTTAGGTGTAAGGAAAGCCCATCGTGCAAATGTGACACAGACAAAGACGAGACAGTAACTCACCTATTGACAGACTGCCCGGCCTATGGCCTGGAGAGGTATGAACTCAAGCAAAAGCTGGAAATAGACATAAAGACAGAAAACTTCAATAAAATAATAACTGACAAAAAATACAGCACAGATTTTATAAAATTTTGTATAAATATAGCTATAAAAACGATAAATAAGAATAAATAGATACATAACAGTGCTCAAAGTTGTATATGATAATATATAATTGGAAGCGTTAAATAAATAGATGTATAATATAGAGATGTATAACATATGATAAGATAAAGATATATATATAAGATACTGTTAATTATTAAAAAAGTACTGTATACGAGATAATATATAAATATGATGGAAATAAGATACCCATGCTGTTTGAAAGATGAAATTAGTCCCTAGAAATGTATTAAACTATAAGAAAACTTGTCATGTAATAGAAAATAAGAATCAATGTAGTAGTAAATAAGAAAGTTTTGAAGAAATTAGAAATAAAGATAAGTCCCCAATGGTCTCGGATTATGTCCGGGGAACCAACCCTAGCTCGCAGACTCCGCCTTGCGCGGAGAGGTAGGCGCCAAAAAAAAAAAAAAAAAAAAAAAAAAAAAAAAAAAAAAAAAAAAAAAAAAAAAATAGCTGATTGTACAAACAAGTAAGTTTAGTACATACAAAAAAGATATGGGCCGTAGAAGGAATATAAAATAGGACGAAACAGGCATAAAATAATTAAAATTATATTTTGGGACGAACGAAGCATATTGTTTGGGACGAACCAGGATTTTGGCATTTGGGCCGAAAATCAGTGGGCCGAACGAAGAATAAATCTTAGCTTATCGTGATCCTGGGGCCGTAACATGAAGTGTCATAGAGCGACTGTAAAAACTGGACAGAGGGAAAAGGGACAGTCTTGTATAGCTCCGTCCCTCTATCACAGAGGCACCATAATAGTTTTGAGACGTCATGGTGGTGGTGGTGGTGGTGCTTCTGACGTCCTCTGCGCTGGAGGCTGGCGGGGATAGTGAATTGCAGGTGCGGGTGGATACACGCCGCCATGCTAAGGGCACGTTCTTAAATGCACATTAATAATTTCTCTATCCTAGAATATTTTGCAGTTAAACCACATCAGCGGAGAGAATTCGGAAGGCCTCAAAATAAAGTTGCGAGCATTGTTGGTCGCGCTTCTAGGCGTGTCCATGTCGGCATGCGCCTTTGCGTCCCAGCCGGTGGAGCTAGAGTTGGACGACGATGAAGTCGCACAGAAACTTAACAACGTCAGCTTCGCTAGAAGGTACATACCTACTCGTACTTTGCATGAATTTGTTTAGAACGATATAAAAGTTTATTCGATTAGGAAATAATGTCTGAAATATCAAACCATGTAACCTAAACTTATTAGCTAAGGCACTGGTTCATTTTATCAGATTTTCAGGTTTCTAATTACCCACAATGACAGTCAATGATCTACAAATGACATCCGGGACCAACGGCTTAACTAATATTAACAGGTTCACTGTCCACAAAGCAAAAACAATAGAGCACTAGAGTCTATCGAAAAGCGGGCCAACAGGATCATCGGCAATGAAGCACTGGTCAAGACAAAGCTCCAGAGCCTTGAACATCGTCGCCAAGTTGTCAGCTTGTCGGTTACATTTCGGCGAGTATACGATGGAATTACATGATCTAATTCCACCTAGCCTGTTTCATCATCGAACTACCAGATGTACGGCGATGCGCCATCGGTACATGGTGGACGTATATACGCACAAAACGTTTTGGGAACACTTTTATTGTTCGTACAGCTAAGGGAGTGGAATTCCCTGCCGGAGTCTGTGTTTCCTGAAAGCTACAATCTAGGGGTCTTTAAGTCAAGAGTGACTAGGTTTTTTCTAGACAAGCGTGATTCACCGTCGACTACATAACATCAGATAAATGATATTCAGATATTTCAAATAAATGCTTTCTATTCTATTTTATTCACTTTACCTTTTCTCATTTTGCAGAATTACTAAACCAACAATTCGACTTATGATGGGTTATGGGAAACTCAGTGCCTTCGTCACCGCAACAACTTCATTGCTTTTATTAGTGGCTGTTATGTCTAAGGTACGAACGAATGCTGTCTCAATCTTAACTTATATTATAAATCCTCAATTACCTGCCTGGGTTGAATCCTGGAATACATTGGTCATATTGGCCAAAAAGATAGGTAGTTATAATAATCTCAAGCAGTTGATGATTAAGTACCTAACTACTGGCCGAAGGCCGCGGGGTTGCAGCCCGATCTGACCAAATCCGTTCAACCCTCAATACCTAACCTAAATTTTGTTTTAAATAAATTTATTAACTTTAAAACATTCGCGTTTCATAATTGAAAACAATATAATTATCAGTCTACCCGGGACCACGGTCGTTGCAACACGGCCGAAACGTCGGGCGAAATAGGTAAACAAACAATCGAAATCATCGCGTTAAATTTCCCGTGATAATTAAAAGTGTTTTAAATAAATTTCACTAGATAACGTGATAAGCACCGATTTGTTATTGAATTTGTGTAAAATAAAAAGTTTTCTAGAATTTATCGTAAAAAATGCATACTCTTGGTCAATCAACATCGCCTAAGCACAAAATTATAGAATATTGGGCTTATAATATTAATATTTATATAAATATTGTAAAGGCGAAAGTTTTTGAGTGTGTTTGTATATTTTTTACTTCTTCACGCTCAAACGGCTAGATGGATCTGGATGAAATTTGGCACATAGATAGATTATAGTCAGGAGGATATATATATCTTTCCTGCGGGCCAAGCCGCTGATAGAAGCTAGTATTTTATAAGCCTACGACGATTTTATAAGACCGCCGAAAACCCCTAGTTACGTAGGCACTGGCGTCGAGTTTCAGCAGGTGCCGTATTAACAATACGTGATGGGAACCTCTAGAAACGATGGGCTAATTTGCGTGTGTTCTGGGCCCCCGATACATGGCAGAGATAGGAACTGTGGGGTTTTAGTCGGTAGTGGTCCGAAATAACTCTCCATTCAGCATGCCGAAAGGCAGGATGTACAAGGATTCTTGAACTTTTGTTAACATCTTATTGTAATACCTACATTCTATACAAATAAAAACTTCTTATTCTTATTCACTCCTGACGGAGGAAGTTCATTGGGGTCATGAGGATTTGGACACAAAAGGTGCCTTATGATTTAATGCTAATGATTCCAGTGCGAGAGAAACGGAACTGTAATCGTACATGACGAATTAGCCATGTCATTTTCGGACAGGCATTAATACATGCCATGCCATGCTGCATAATTCAGCCCCAGACCAGTTTTATTTGACCGTGTCTTTGTATCTAAGCAATCCTGGTGGCGTCGAGGAGCTCGTTGGCTGGCTGCTCCAGCATTGCTGGTGGCCGCTTTGGAGACGGCTTCGGATGCCAGCGATGCCATGCTCGCTGCCGTGTTGCGCGGCTCGCCCGAGCCGGGCCGAGTCGTCGCGCAGACCACCGCGGCTGCTCTGCTCATCACTGTTGAGATACTTGTCTGGTAGGTTATCTATCCCTCCTATACCCTATCAGGAAACAGCGTGATACCAACTGGTATTTGCTTATAACACAAAATTCTATTCTGTAAATTCAACAGTATTCTCGCAGGCTTGCGATGCTTATATATTTTTTATGCTATGCTGTCCCACTACTGGACAAAGGCTCCTCCCATATCTTTCCAGACAACTTTATCACCTGCCTTTTCTGCAGTCCGCAGACAGGCAGTCTTATCTTTTACGGAATAATGCCAAGTTTTTTTTAATTTATATTTGTTCTACCAGCCGTATTGCGTAAGTGCGCAAAGAGTTTAAACTCTATCCAACCGACCAAATCGGCCAATCACACAAAACGGAAATCCACATCGCGTCATTTACCTCGCATGTGATTGGCCTTTTTGGTCGGCTGGAAAGAGTTTAAACTCTTTGCGCACTTACGCAATACGGCTGCTGTTCTCAATTATCTGATTATTTTTGTGGAATGTCGGCTACGTGTCCTTTTCAATTGGCAAGTAGTATCGTTGAAAGGTACGAATTAATAACATTATTCACTATAGGTACTTCATAGCGAAATTTTTCGAGTACAACCCACCTCCGACGGCCGAGGAACGTGAAAAAGATAACCGAATAGGATCAATGCCGGAATGAAATAAAAATGTTACATTTTCCATACAAATATGTTTATTTTGTAAAAATAAATCGCTCATCTAAACTATTTCTTCTTTTATTTACGAAATACGAAACTTATATGAAATATAAGGATTTTTTTTTTGTATAATTTGTGGACATAAGTTTTTTGCTCTAAACAGATAATGACTACTATTACGCAAATAAGTACATTAGGACTTACAACTAGTGTCTACATTGATAGATTTTTTATTTATGTTTTATTGTAATACCTATGTTCACGAATAAAGATTGATTGATTGATTGTTAAAATAGAGGCAAATGGCCATTCATCATTCATGATATAAATAAGAATATCTTTAAACGCCGCCACTACGGGCGAGACATTATTTTTTTTAAACCCTCTGAATACATAATGATTTATGAATACAAATAATAAATAAATAAATAAAAACATAAAAATCAAACAAACGCACCTTAAAAGTATAAAAATACTGCGAATTATTTTAGTAGGTAGGGTTATACATCGGTAGGGGCAAGCGCTTATATCAGTTTTTGTTGAGGAAGTTAAAAAAGTCCCGCGGAATCTGCATTATCTTCGTGCAACTTAAGGCTGACTCTCCACTGAGGCGGAACGGAGAAACTAATAGCTCTTCTCCACTTAGCATTCATAAGGGAGGCAAAACCTTGACACGTCGCTGTTTCATGAGCCGGTGACCACCGGGGTGTTTTTTGTGAGTTAAAGGTGAACGCGCACCAGGCCGCACCGCACTTGCCGCATTTTCTCTTGGCCCCGCGCTATCCGCGCCGAACGCGCCGCACGCATTGTATCCACTTCTGTACATCTTGAACTATATTTTCATACGGATACGGATCATGTTTCCGCGCCGCCCGCCGAATCTGATGTCGTCATCCGCACGCGCTGGTGGAATCCGTATACCTACCGCATTTTGCTGAAATGCGGCTCGTGCGGCGCAGATAGGTGCGCGAGGCTGCATACGATTTCATATAATATAAAGATTTATAAAATGCGATGACTGCGGCGTGTGCGGCTCCTGCGGCGCGCACAGGTGCGCGTTCACCTTAAGAAACCCACAAACCTTGTTCTTATCGCCAAAGTCCGGGCGCGTTTCAAAGTTTACCCTCGAAAACAAAAAAAAAATATCTTCCAGATGTCTTCCAGCAAAATCCTTTTTTTTTGTATATAATATTTCACAAGACACCATACCACCAGTACCTCATGAATTCTGAGCGCGGAAGAAGAATTTCGTGGAGTGAGGACAAAGTTTGACAATCTCAGTCAGTCTTTGTCCCATAAATTGTTAGTGAGTTACCCGACCTCTAAGAAAAGTACCTTCATTTTATACCTGTTTTATATCTAAAATACATACTTATAACTATACTAAGGCACTTAAATGATATTTATGTTCATTCTTACCGTCCATCCTTGTCTTTAAATTTGATTTGATTTGAGCTACAATAAATAAATCAATTCATCAGAATTTTAGAGTGGACTCTTTTCTCCCGTTTAAGTAAATAATACTTAAGACTAGTTAATACGTATTATGTGCCATTTCACTTTATAATTATTAGCAGTCTTTTGTGTCCCACGGAATCAAGTATACGGCATTACATTGCTCGTTGCGAAAACACGAGTGCGTTCTTTTGACGCTGCCTTAGGGGCAACGCAAATAGAAGACGGCGAGACGAAGGTACGGTACAGACGGCTTCCTATTCCATTCTAATTTCAAACTTAATGCATGGAAATAAAGCGCAATTTGATCAGGCTTGGGCGCCGAAATGTCGCGTCATAACCACGTCCGAGCAACGACATATCGTGTGTCTTAAATTGCGCTTTATTTCCATGCATTAAGTTTGAAATTAGAATGGAATAGGAAGCCGTCTGTACCGTACCTTCGTCTCGCCGTCTTCTATTTGCGTTGCCCCTTAGGGCTGGCGCGGACGGACGGCACGGCACGGCGTGGCAAAGGATATTTTCGTGAATGATGATGAAATGATTTTCAAATATATTTAAAAAATAGCGCTGAAGTTCTTTTATTAGGGTTCCGTACCCGAAGGGTCCAAACGTAGCCCTATTGCTGTCACTCACGTGTCCGTCTGTCTGTCCGTCGTCTGCCACACGGGTTTTACAGCCAAACGGTTGGAGCTAGTCTTAAAATGTTCACAGTATAACATTGATGTATTAAAAATACATCAATGCAGTATAAGCATCTTGTTGACCCAAAGCCATACAAATTATCAAAAAAAAATTTTTGTCGTTTTTAAGGGGGGGCTCCCATACAGATAAAGGGATGGGGCAGCGTTTTATAGAGCTCGTTTTAAAGACAGCTTATTTTACAAAATTTTGTACCGAAGAATTTTTTAACTGCCCTGACCACCTGACCTATGAACTTGAAATTTGATGATAAAATTTATTATTACGTATATTTTACTAACGTATACCAATAAAGTGAGAAATCCGATTTTTTCTTTGAATTTGCTTATTTTACCTATTAGATATAAACAACTTAATTTTGCGGTTTGGTACGGAACCTTAAATGTGCGAAGTCCGACACACACTTGGCCGGTTTTTTTTTAAACGGTCGAAACTTCTCGCGTGATGACGCGACTTGCCGCGGCAAATCACGTCATATCCCGACATACTGGGACATTCCCGGAGAAGCCGCAGCTCGTCGCAAGATGGGGATAATTAAAATAAGAGGAGTTCTAAGTAATTTAAATAAGCTTGCTTTCGTCTCGTCGTGAAATGCCACAAGATCGTGCGGTATGCCGCAGGATCCTTCAGTATGCCGCAGGATGCCACAGAATGATTCGGTATGCCGCAGCGTGCCATGCCAGTGAGTCCGTCAGTAAGCCCTAAATGTCTGTATTTTACTTATTCGCGCAATATCTTATGCCCTTGCATGTCACACAAGGGTATTGTTCCCTAAGGCGTAAGCTGCCGTAGTAATTAACAATTTCCGTTCTAAATGTAAGAACCATATCTTTGTCATCCGATGACATTATCGCAGCATACGTGTCAATGTCAAATCTATCCAGTAAAAAAACAGAAACCCTCAGCAGTATATCTTCATCTGGATTCACAGCATTTAAACGTCGAACTTCGTCTTTACTTAAAGTTTCTATAATTTTAAAGCATAGGTCCATAAACAAGTCACATTTTTCTTGCGGGTAGTTTTCAACCCACTTCTGGAAGTTATCCACCGTGATCAGTTTTACAAGGACTTTATGGTTCCCAACAACAAGTTCTTGACCTACACGAAGAGTGTTTAAATCGCAGAGGTAATTGCGTATGTACTCGTCCCCTTCGTCCCAATTTTTGTTGCGAGTTTCTTTGTCTTGCTTCAGTTTTGAAAAGTGCTCCATTACTGTCGCCTTCAGTCTCAACAATGTTTCTCTGTTAATCCTACCGTCACGTATGTAAGATTTTAAGGCAGCCATGAAAACACTGTCATTTTCATCGTCAGTTATGTTTGACCTCAAATACTGAAAGACAAAAAATACTAATCGCCTCTTCCAGTTAGGGGCAATAGAATTTAAGAACTCTAATTCTTTGGGTATTAATGAAATTATGAGCTCAGTACAGACTAACAAAAACCCATCATGTAACACCTCACTTAAGGTTGATAGTAAATCTATTATGAAATCTTGATCAGCCACGCTCAAATTTATGATAAATGCCGAAATTTTGATTATTTCTTCAGGGCGAATTGTGCATAATATTAACTCCTTCACTGGTACTTTTGAGGAGCCGGGTACTTGGTCGGATGGATATATTCTTGTGGGAGCATTTTTCGTGGTCACCTTTGCAGGTCCATATCTTGCAAGGAGTTTATCGCGAGCCGCCGGCCCCATCCGATACATTTTGTTAACATTAGCTCTGTGACTATTGTTTATCAACACTTTGCCATCTGCAGACAACGATATCCTCACCTTATTTTTGTTGAATGCTTTATTCATATACTTAATTTTGCCGAAGAATTCATCTTTATTTTCAATAGTTCTAAGAGCTCTGATAACGTCAGTGTTGCCATCTATGGTGCCCTTAACTCTTCGAGTTTCAGCCGTCACTTTATCGAATATTTTCCTGAAAGTAAAGTTTAAAAAATTATAAATATAAGGTTTAGTAGTTATTAAAATGAAATATAACAGCTTGATTTTTTATTATTAAGTTAAATTCTTGATAACGCAGGAATATAAATCAATATATTCATTCATAATGCCTGGCATACCTTTAGCCTAAACGCCAAAATCGTGATATAAATTGATTATATAAATTGTAATGAACGATATGGTTTCTTGCCTTTTATTGTTGCTGGACAATGAATCCCTGATTTCATTTATTTTGTTGGCTTGCGCATCCTGAACGATTTCCTGTGCGGTCTGGTTAGACATCGCACCGATTCCAAGGAACAGAGCTGATGTGGTGAACTGGAATATTTCCACGGTTGTCGGAGTCTCACCAAACTTTGCGAACTGAAAATTAAAAAAAAAATGTATAGCACATATTTGGTATGGGAAGATGGATTTACTTTTGTCTGCATACCTAATTCTTTTCTTGACTGTACCAGTGGTGTCTCATCCCATACAAAGAAACTGTCCCGCCGTACTATACTGATTATACTGACTATTTTTTTGTAGCGATCGCGTTCGGTTCCGTTCCACGGGTATATATGGTGATCTATCTATCGCCGTGGTACGGAACCGATCGATTTACAAAAAATATCGGTATAATCAGATGAAAAACGCTAGTTACGTCGGCACGGTATCTTTGTATGGGATGAGACATCTGTATGCTAGTAATAGTGATTTTACTACTTACCTTGATAATCATGTCGCTCAAGCCGTTTGCAACTCCTATGAATCCAGTTGCAAGATTCGTAAACTTCAAGAAGTCCAAAGCGCTCATTAGGATCTGTGAATAATAATTTGTTATTGGTATTATGTAAATAATTTAAAAAACACTAACCCTCTTACAAATAAACGCAGAATAAAGTTATACCAGGTATAAACCTATGAAAATGTATGGGTATACCTTAGTTATACCTGGTATAACTTTATTCCGCGTTTATTTGTTAGACGGTAAGAGTTTACTAATATTGTGAAGTCCAAAGTACTTTCATGTATTTTTATGCCACATAGTGGCAAAACAGCAGGCCACTTACTGATGTTAAGTGGTCACCACCGGCTATGAACATCTGTACCTAAAACCAGGAGTACCACCCCCCCGGATAGGTAGGACCGCACTGTCGAGGCGGGGGGGCTCAGTAGCCGTGGCTTGGTCACCCACGGTGAAGCGAAGAGGAACCCGAGGAAGGGCTCGTCAGGGTTTTTGCCGATTAAGCCGATGATGTAGCGGCCAACTAGTAGGTTGCGGTGCCGCTTGGTAACAGAGGCGACATTCCAACTGCGGCGGGCCGTGATGTCTTATAGGGCCTCCCATACGATATTGCGGCTGAGGGTTGGAGGCCGCGGCGGGAGAGGAGTACCTTCCGCGGCCTGGACGGGGCCGCTACCATATGATAGCGGACGCGGTGAGGCCGCAGGGAGGTCAAAAGTGGTAGGTGGCGGGGCCACTGACCTGACCCATCACAATGGGACCAAGATTGCCATAAACGGGGTCGTGTAGCGACCATGTGCTGGTTTGAACCCTGGGGTGGTCACGGCGTGCAATGTGTTCTGGTGAGCCGGTGATAAGAAGTTATCCCCAGAAAGGTCCAGTGACGGACATCCGCTGCGGGTACATGGACGAGAGCTAACGCGTGCCCGTGTTCTCGCCATAAGCGGCACAGAAGGACACCGTGGAACTTATTGGGTTAGAGTCCCACATAATGCGCTATCTCCCCGTGGTAGCGCAGTATGCATGAGCATTTCGCAAGGAAAAAAAAGTGTGGTTGCGTTGCTTTGGCTATCCAAAGAGAACTCTCTTTAATATTTGTTTGAATCACTCAAAATTATAGCTCCACAAAAACAACATCAGGAGAACCCATTCCACATTTTGCAAGTAGGTACTTAGAAATAAACAGTAACTAGTTGGAAACAGAGTGTGAGGGGATGGACACGTATCTTCAAAGTGTGGGTAACGATGGCGGGACAATTTGTGGGGCGCGAAAGTACGACGGGGTTGAACACTTCTTCAGAGCTTTATTGTAACACCAATAATACCAATATATTCATCATCATCATCAACATTTTAGTCGAAAAACGTCCTCGGCTGGTCATAGGCGTCCCTCAAGCGTCACCACACTGACCGGTCCAGAGCGGCTCGCATCCCCCAGCCTTAACTCAGGTCATCGATATAATTAAATTATAATTCTTACCTTGACATTTCTACCGGACGTTGCAGCCCAAGTTAGCAGTTTCCCTGCTGTAGTGAAGGACAAACCTACGGTGGATACCATAATATTGATCCAGCAGGAACGAGCGTCCATGTTCTTCAAACCGATGCTCTGAAACGAAAGTTAAAACTTATTAAAGAGTTAAGCTCGATTGATACTGAGTTATGATGAAGTAGAAAAACCAGCCAAGTCCGTTTTGAAGACCCAATACTTAATAGCCTTGGTGTCTTGACCGTAACGCACAACGCTATGGTATGCGGTACAGGACTCATAACAGTATGAAAAACGACTAGAACGGTCTTATATTACTCGGCGAATTTATATACCTACTTCTATTCCTCATTTGTATCTTGCATACCAAATAACTAGATAAAATACGCCCTGTCGACAGACCTGTGGAGTGCAGACAAAACAAAATGTTTTTGAAGAAGCTGACTTTGGTGGCTTCTCATTCCGTTAAAACAAAAAATACATTATTTGTATACTCAACGAGCTCTAAGCAACGATACTCCACTCGATGGGGAAGATCAGAAATTTATTTTTCGCTTCCCCTTTGTCTATTTGGGAGCCCCCCTTAAAAACCTTTAAAAAAAAAACTAATTTGTAAGGCATTGAGTCAACAAGATGCTTATACTGTGAAGAAAAAAATAGAAGACTGTAATCGTTTGGCTGTAAAACCTGTGTGACAGACGACAGACAGGCGGACAGAGACACTGAGTGACAGTAATAGGGCTCCGTTTGGAACGCAACCCTAAAAATTAATACTCATACCTGTTCATGGTTAGCTCTATCCACGAGGGTCCCGATGGAGCGCCCGATGCTGTACACGCCGGAGACGGTCGCCACGCCAACAGCGGTGCCCACCATTACAGGCGCCACGACGGGCGTCGCGAACAACGATCCCACGACAGCTACAAGAGCGCCCACATTGGCCACTGTAAACAACCAAATTCTTAGATAAACTGAAGTGTCTGTTTGTTATGTCTAATGCATGTGAAAGTACTCGTTTCTGCCAGTGGCTTCGCTCGCGTGAAAAGTGTTTTATCATCCCAAGGGTACATTATATAAAAAGTAACCTATGTGCTATTCTAGACTATAATATGTCTCTGTGACAAAATTTCATCCAGATCCGTTATGGCATGATTGCATAACTGTTGGGTTCGGGGAGACAAGTGAAAGACTATATTGGTGACAAGAAATTACTAGCACACGCATACACAACAATAACAAACATACACCCATCCATCTATTAGATCGGTCAAATTAGACCACAAAATAGGAATGAAGTTACAAAAATTCGCACCCAGCTGAAAATTGGTAGGATTGCTCAAAACACCGTTATAAATAAAATCTAAGAAGTCCTCATCGATCCGATACCTGGAAGAAAAATTAATCGGGGCCAAAGGTCACAAAACAAGTTTTTCGATTTTCAGCAAAATACAACTAAGTACCTACGGTGTACTAGCAACTAGTACCACCGAACTGTACCACCAGTGGTACTAGCGGGAAATTTCGTACTCTATTGTACCACCATTTGTATTAATTATTATTAGTGGTACTAGTGAGACTGTTTCTTCGCAATAGTACTACCTACTAATAGAGACGGCACCTGCACTTTAATAAATAGCCCCGACAAAAATTGTATAACAGATAATTGTCTTTATTTTATAGATATATATATATATATTAGTCTTTTTTCCTAGGAGCCAGCGCTTTTGAGATATAGCTATTCAAAAGTTGAAAGAGATGTAATCTGCTGCGCTTTAAGTGCTCACGTGCAAAATTAAGGTGGCTTGCGGTGGTCTACCGTAAATTTTGGGCCATTAGCTGGTTTATGAGGTTTCAGGCCATGCTCCGCCAATTTTATTCTAATGGTAGAATCGCTCACAGTCAACCCTTGAACCACACGGAGCCGCTGCTGCAGTTGAATACGGTTAAAGTGATGATTTTCTAGAGAATCAGACGCAATATACCGGTCATCTTGCTCAGACGTGACTGGATATCTACCAGATTTTGGACGGCGAGTAAACATACCAGTCTCCCGATAACGCTGATACACTCTATTTAGAGCAGAGAGGGTAAGATGCAATCGTGCAGCCACAACACGCTGACTATGTCCTGAAGCCAGCAACAATTGGGCAGATACCGTGGGCGAGGTAACCATATTTGTTAGAAAAAAATCTCTTTTGTAGGATGTCACAGAGCTTAGTTAATAATCACTATTAGAAAAATGTTTTTTTTTTTACATGTTTTTAAGTGCAGAAACTCTGACAGAATACACATTGAAAACGATGATCTGCCCGTAGCCTGACGTGTCAGAACTATCATAGTTCGACTGTAAAAAAGGGACAGATATATACAATTCATATACATCTGTCCCTTACGCACACTCAAAATAACCTTACTCTAAGAGCTTATGGTCTGATCATACAAACTGAAATTTTAAATTCAAATTTGGAATTGTGGTACACCATTGTGTACACTAAATTGCCAGCTGTTTGTTGGCATACTTTTCCTTTTTTATTTAAATGCCGCCTAAGTGGTACTTGCAGTATTGTTTAGATTTTATTGATGAGAAATGTATTTTATTTCATAGCTGCCCCCGTACCATGATGTGTCAAAACTATGGTTTGACTGTGAACAAGTAAAATTTTAAAATTTAAAAAACCCCCGACACATTTATCTTGCGAAAACACCCCGATTCAAACAGTAAAACGCCCATAACTTTTGAACTGCTGAACCGATTTTATTCAAACATAGCTAAGAACACTCTCGACAAAATCACCTTTCAAACAAAAACAAAAAAATTCAATCGGTTCATCCGTTTAGGCGCTATGATGCCACAGACAGACACACAGATACACAGCAACACACGTGAAGCTTATAACACCCCTCTTTTTCCGGCGGGGGTTAAAAAGGGACAGATGTATACAAGTCATATATATATCTGTCCCTTACGCCCACTGGAATCTAAAAGGTTATGGCCACCACAGTCCGAGCACCAGAGTCCGTAACTTGTTCGTGAGGTAATAACCAATCATTTGACAAGTATCTATATTCTATAACACTGCCAAAGACCTATCATCCAGCTCAAGAGCGCGAGTCATGTGACCCTTATGACATTGTAATAAGGTATATTAGAATGATTGACGGGCGTTCGTGAGCGTCTTTCTGTAAAATGCACTTGTGGTAAATAGAATTGTGCCTGTACGCATAGTACAGTTGGCTACACGTAAGTAATAAAAAAAAAAAAAGAAAAATCTGGCGTCGTGTTTTATTGAAACTACGTACTAGGCCAGCTCATTGTCAAAATGTTATGAGTATCACCGTACCCTAAAGGTCGTAGCTTACACGATCCTGCACAACACCGCCTTAAACGGAGATGACCACTCGCTGGCCACGCGTCGACAGCTAGCCGGTAACTAGCTGTCCCCGCGCCGAACGCTTTCGCCTTTCCTTTTTCGACAAACTAGCAACGTGCTTTAAGCGAGCAGTCCGCGTGCGTACACCGCGCGGGTCGCCCGCTTGAAGCGCGTTGTAAGCATGCGGTAAGCGAGACATCGATTAACTGTCGAGTGGTATGGCGATGGCGGTAAACTCGCTTACAACGTGCTGTCTGCTAATTTGTGTTGTCAATGTAAAGATTGTCTACAGATGAAGCACTAAAGCTCACATTTCAATGAAGATTATTTTGTCGAGTGGGAGCAGTGTTGTATATGTCGGCTACGACCTGCAGCCTAATTGCGCAAGTGAATTCGGCAAGCCAAAGGGTTTTGACGCCATCAATCGGCCAATCAGGCAATCACATGCGAGATGAAAGACGCGATGTGGATTTCCGTCGTGATTGGTCTATTGTTTGCAGCTAAAACCTCAAAACCCAACAAAGTCAAATCAAGGCTTGCCGAATTCACTTGCGCAATTAGGTCACCTATACCTGTAGGTACCTACTACGTTTCAAAGGGTCATACCTGTACTTATGTTGTCAACGGCGTTGATCACCTTCGCGCCAGTGCCCAGCTCTGGTGAACCTATTATGGTCAGATTCACTTGCGGCATTTCTCCGTTCTGCAGATAAACAAATTGTTGATATTTAGGCTTTAGGTCTCAGTATTACAAGTGCAACTGCTAAGCGTGGATTCCTGCCTGGGTTCCAGGTACTAAGGACAAAGTTTTATCGGGTTTTTTGTTAGGAATTCTCAGTATCAGCTCGGAGTTTGGAAGTTGAGACTACCCACCCTGAGCCCCGTAAAGCCGTTGCATGTTCATGCGACTAATGTCTTCCCGATCGTGTCAGAATGATATCCCATCAGACTGATAATGGAGGGTAGATGAGAGTGTGTGCTTAAAACAAAGGGCGGGGAGCTCTTGCACACGTTTGCGCATTGTAGGTAGGTAGTAAGTATCTCTTGCGTAATTTTGGTTTCAGTTGTGACTGGCTGCTAGACAATTCCGTTGGGAGGTTATCAGATAACTGCCAAGTTGCAGGCGAATGTAGCGTTTTGAGAGATATATATAAAAAACATTTAAGTGCCGTTTTCACCAATGAAAGTAATCGCGATTAGTTCAACTAAACTCAGTTTATGCAAATACAGCGTTCTGATTGGTTGAGACCGCTGAGAAACTACCAATCAGAACGCTGTATTGACATAAACTGAGTTTAATTGAACTAATCGCGATTAGTTCTATTGGTGAAATCGGCCCTAAAGCAGCGGCATGTGTTTTAAGCTTATACCTTAATGAAGTTTCTATGTAGGTACTGCGTGTGCTATCAATAGTGTTTTTTTTCCAGTCTACTACCCCTGTAGTTGTGATTCTCTTCCAGCTATGCAAAGAAATAAACACTATTAACCTCACGTGATATCCTACTTAAATAATTGACTTGTTTACCCTTAACGTTCCAGAATATTCTCCATTTTGGGGAGCAACCATCACACATTTCGGAAGTTTGTTTTCAGTCAGATAGTCGATCCAGGTTTCATAGACTCTCGCATCGTGGTCTATGAACAATTTGCATCCCTTCACTGTAATTTGAAAAGGATACAATGTAAGTATATAAAAAATGATCATAAAATAATAATGATTATTTAATTAATATTGTATTTTTACAAGGAAACTAAACTCACCTTTAGGATTCATGGAAATACATTTCCTTATACTGAATACATGAAATACCAAAATATGGACAGAATCCCCTCTTTTTGTGTGAAGATCGAGCCAATAATCTTTTGGAGTTATTTCGAAAAATCCTATTTCTCGCTTTGGAATAACACAGGCTACTCGGAGGGCGGATATTATTAAATTTTCGCCGTTGTGTGAATATTTCGCTGAAAAAAACAGAAATGTTTTAGTTCGGAGAGAAGTATATATTTATCGTTCGATATTTACACACGATATGTACACGTCAACCAGTAAACCCGTCGCGAATCTAGCAAAAGACCCTAGAGCTAGATTGACCCGTCACTATACCGAAGACATTCCGGACTGTAGCCTGTATGAGATTAGGATGGCTCTTAAACAGCTTAAGAACTACAAGGCACCGCGCGGGTGATGACGGAATTATGGCCGAACTCCTGAAGGCGGGTGGAAAACCAACATTTAAGGCCCTTGAGAAGCTGTTTGATTCCGTCCTACTCGAGATACAAACGCAACAGGCATGGTGCGGGGGTGTGGTGGTGGGGTACTCTTCTTCAAGAAGGGTGACAATGCCCCACTGAAGAACTATAGACCCATCTCACTTCTTAGCCATGTCTACAAGTTGTTTTCAAGAGTCATCACGAATCGTCTCGCGCGCATGTTTGGCGATTTAAAGCCCTCCAAACAACCCGCAGCCTAATTGCGTAAGTAAATTCGGCAACGGAAACAATCTGGTTCTTTCCCAAAAATTAGGCTGCCGGATTCCGTAAAGGCTTTAACACCGTGGACCACTTATATACGCTGCGGCAGGTTATAGAGAAGACCAAAGATTACAACCTGCCTCTCTGCTTAGCGTTTGTGGACTACGAGAAAGCCTACGATTCGATCGAGACTTGGGCTGTACTGCAGTTTCTCCAACGGTGCCAAATCGACTACCGCTACATCTAAGTGTTAAAATGTTTGTACAAAAACGCTACCATGTCAGTTCGACTTCAGAATCGGACCTCGGCACCTATCCTTTTCAAGCGAGGTGTGAGACAGGTGGAGGTGTGTGAACATCGTATTAACGAAACTGTTCACCGCTGCACTGGCGGATGTCTTCAAGGTTCTGAACTGGAGAGGGCTAGGCATCAACGTCAATGGCGAGTACATCACTCACCTTCTGTTTGCCGACGATATAGTGGTAATGGCTAAGACCATAGAGGACCTCAGTACAATGCTCGATGACCTCAGTAGAGCTTCCGATTGAGTGGGTCTTTAAATGAACTTGGACAAAACCAAAGTGATGTTGAATGCCCATGTTACACCCACCCCTATATCAAGGTCGGAGACTCTACACTCGAAGTTGTGAACGTTTATGTCTACCTGGGACAAGCGATCCAATAGGGTAGGACCAACTTCGAGAAAGAGGTCAACCGTCGAATCCGACTCGGCTGGGCAGCATTCGGGCAGTTGCGCGGTATCTTTTCGTCCAACTTACCACAGCGTCTAAAGACGAAAGTCTATGATCAGTGTGTGTTGCCAGTTATGACCTATGGCTCTGAGACGTGGTCGATCACAATGGGCCGATAGGGCAAAAACGTTCTGGAGTGGCGACCACGAACTGGAAGACTTTGCGTTAGAATGCCTCCCACCAGGTGGACCGATGACCTGGTGAAGGTTGCGGGGATTCGCTGGATGCGGAAGCCACGGGAGCGGTCAATGTGGCGATGCTTGGGAGAGGCCTATGTCCATCAGTGGTCGTCTTTCGGTTGATATGATGATGATGGTTGACGATATTTAGGTTCCATAAGTATTTAGGTACCTACTTATTAAATAGGACAAGAATTCAGAATGAAGAGCGAAATAACTATGTTTTTTTTAAATAATATAAATGAGAAAAGTGTAAGGAGTGGTGGGCCTTTGCCCAGGAGTGGGACAGAACAGGGTAACAAAAAAATATAATTCATAATTAAGAATCATTTACATTGTCAGCGCTTTGTGACGTAATAAGTGAGGTTTTTTTAACTTTTGGTGTGTTACCAGTACCACTAATCTGCGGTTGACGGAACTAGTTACGTTATCGCGCATATTAACTTGGTCAGGATGGTATGTAGATAATTATGTGGTATATAGGTTGCCATAGGTACCTTGTTCTAGAATCTTGTTGAACACTTTCATGCAAGTGTCTTCATCGCGAGCTTCATACCCTTGCAGCTTCAGCTCAGAATCATTGCCTTTCACGCAGTCCATCAAATTGCCCTCGTTGCTAGGCGCTCCACAAAGGGCTACTGCAATCTTTTGAAGGAGAAATCGTCTGTCTTTTTTCTCATATCTGAAAAATACACGTAAACTATGAATTGTACTGGTATTAGCACAGTATTAGTTCCGATTACCTGCAGCCTAATTGTGTAAGTAAATTCGGCAAAGGAAAACGAAAGAAGTTGAATAAAGATTCAACTTCTTTGTGTATGTTAAACACACACATACACTCTGAAAACGAAAGAAGTTGAATAAAGATTCAACTTCTTTGTGTATGTGTGTGTTTTTGGGAAAGAAACAGATTGTTTCCTTTGCCGAATTTAATTACACAATTAGGCTGCTGGTGAGAGCCGCGGTATGCGAAATCCATAGGACCGGTTGATTTGGAGCAGAGAACCACTCAGCTCGTCAGTGACAGGTGAAGATGCACAAGTCGAGGTGGGTCGATACATTAAGTTTCTTGGCCTAACCCTGGACGGTCGGTAGGGCTTCGAAGAGCACTTCGAGCACCGGTTCCCCCGCGTTGAAGAGGCAGTGGGTGTTTCATAGACTGCTGCCCAACCACGGAGGACCTCGGGAAGAAATTCGCCGCCTCTACGCGGGTGTCGCCTGTTTGTTCAAGCAGACTATCAGTTGTCCGACGCTGCAGGACCAACATTATTAGCCTGCAGCGGAGAAGAGCCATGCGTATCGCACAAGGCAACTCTCCTGGCACGCTTTCCTCCGCTAGACATTCTGGCGGACATGGACGCGAAGGGTTTATAACCAAAATCGCGCCATTCGCCAAAATGGTGATAGCGTGCCAGGAATCGCTTTAGTAAGACTGAGGCGGCAGGAACGGCGACACGCGCTCGAGCGGTGACAGCAGCCGCAATTTTCAAAGTGTGTTGTCGAAGCCGTCCTGCCACACTTCGAAGCCTGGCTGAAGAGAGAGAAGCGCATCTCCTACAGGCTCACTCAGGTACTCACTGGGCACGGTTGCTTCGGTGAGTACCTGAATAGGATTGGGCGAGACACCACGGCAAATTACCACCACTGCGGAGGTGACCTTAACTCTGCCCAGCACACGCTTGAGGAGTGCCCTGCGTGGACCTCTGAGAGGCAGGTCTAGGTCACTACGATTGGGCGAGACCTGTCATTGCCAGCAGAGAGTGCCATGCTGGCAGAGACAGAAAACTAGAGTGAAATTGCCTCCTGTAAGACCGTGATGGTTCAGAAGGAGGCCGCCAAGCGAGATCGTGAGAGGGCCGATACAACTCGCCAAGAAGGCATTGGGGAGGCAACCATCCCGATACCTAAAGCGCCGAAACTACGCCTGCATTATTAGCAATTGGGACTCTGGGGTCACTGGCTTTCAGATTGGGGACTCTGCCCGCCCAACAAAGGACTCCAAGAAAGACGGAGGCAGTGATGATCACATGCTGCCGTTCACAGCGAGGCTCAGGGGAGACGCTTTTTCAGTCTTCCCAGGGATGTGCTCTAACAAGCGTTGCACATCTCTGTCTACGTGCTGATGGTGATCACCGGGGTGGTTTTAGTGACGTTAAATTCCCATAATCCTTGGTCTTTTCCCCAAAAGTTCAGGTGCCTTTCGAAGGTTCACCGTCAACGAAAAAAAAAAAGGATCGTTTGATTTGGCGACGATTGGTGCAGGCCTGTATGTCCAGCAGTGGTTGTATTTCGGTTGACATGATAATGATGACTCGTTAAAACGGATCAGCGCGGAGAAAACGGCAAAATGTTCAAGCTATTTTTAAATTGACAAACATAATGAACCATTATTAAAAGCCCATCAGTCTTTTGGTTTGCTTTGGTAGATTTTGCAGTAGGTACACCAACATGAAACGATAACCATGAACGGACAGTGCCGCCGATAACAAAAACAGTATAATTGTTGTCTGCAGTTTTTGTGTGAGATTAAGTACAGATAATAATATAGGTAAGTAGGTGTCTACGTAAATAGCTACTTATTGAATAGTAAGTGCAGAATATAACCGCGAACAACTATGTTTGCATTATAACTATGTTATCTGAAGCACTATTACACCTATACCTTGTCTGTATTATTATGGTAACATTTAAAGGTATCGAACTACTCAAGTATCAACTAAGAACTGTAAGTAGATTATATCATAAAGTAATTTGGTTGGATGCCAGATAGCCGGCCATTCACCTGGTATATCATAATCCGGAGTGAGCCAGTATGGAAGGTTTAAAATTCGATTTACAAAAAAATATAGGGTAATTTATATAGGTCGATTCAAACATAATGACGGCTGATTTCTTTTGTGTAGTTACTACCCCACCCCTCACCCCAGCTATCACATGAATTTGCTACTAAGCGACGACTCCGAGCCACCGTTAAGTTTGATTCCTTCTGTACATAAGTAATTATGCATAGATGTGAATAGTTAATGACTTACAACTCCCAATCAGCATCACCTATTGTTTCATAGTACTCCTGTTGGATTTCGACCGCGGTCATGTCAAGACGTCTATTTGGGTCTTCCATCTTGATTTAGACTAAAAAAAGAATAGACAAATTATTGAAGTGAAATTTCAAAATAAAAACGAGCAAATAATTATTATTCAAGTAAATCGTTCCTAAAATCTATGAGATAACAAAACATATTTTCTTAATAATTTGTATTCCATAACATTCAGCGGCTAAAATTAGCTTTAACCTAACCGGTATAAGATGTTTAAAGAAACAATGACGCAGGCGCAGCCGTCCACGCCCGATTCGCAAAGTGAAACTATTCAGACTCATTCAGTTTACATGAAACGTGAAATAACTTCTAATAAGATATTAATAAATGATACCTATTATAGTAATAAAATAGTAGATACTTAGAAGACACAAAGAACGCACAAAAAAAGTAGGTAACCGAATGAAAACATGGCATGAATCAGAATCAGACACAAATGAGTTCTCGTGACTCGTTTCAACTCAATGAGCGGTTTATTTATGATTCGCCCACCCAGATAATTGGCTACACTCGCAACAACCAATCACTATACAACAATATAAAAATAGGTACGTAATTCAGTATTAACACAGTAAAATAATATTGATTATTATTATTGAAAGAATACATACTTAGGATTGTAAGAAAAGTCACTCTTTGTAGAATACGAACTCACAACCTGTCATTAAGACGCACAACTGCTGAATGCAATTGCAATGAATGAATCACCTCGCTTCGCAGTTCGCTGCGCTGGTCTTGTTATTTGTTATGGCCACGCGCTTGACGAGTTGACGCTATGTATGCGTAAGAACTAAGAAAATCACCGATCATAGACAAGTTTTGCGATTACAGAGCTGCCAGTGTTCAAAGAAAACTTTGCTCGTCGTTTTAAGGTGGAAAAATACTATTAAAACCCGACGCGAAGCGACGCCACCCGACGCATTGCAGTATTAATCAATCCCATATATTTAGTATGGTCAGAAATACATAGACAAGACGCCATGTGATCACACGCATTCCCACGCGGTAGCATCCAGTCGGTCTGGTTTAGCGTGTTGTCACACGCAGTGTATTTCTAGATAACACCCGACGCAACGCGTCAGTCATTCGAGAAAATTCCTGGTATAAAGATATTTTTTATTTAAAATGTCAGACAAACAATTAATAGAATTAGTGAAACTGTAATCAGTAATAAATGATATGAGTTCAGGCCAATACCGCGATCATAGTGTTAGAAATAATACCAGAATCGGAACTATGATACTAGCGAAGTGTGTTGTAGCATCACGTGGCGTGTTGTATATGTCCACGATTCGCATCGGGTGTCGACACGTCACGTCACGTCGGGTTTTAGTAGTATGTTTCCACCTTTCCTTATTCGTCATTGCGATAATGAGAATAAGTCTATGATCTTTACACACTCACACAGCGAGTGATTCAGGGATTCCCATGTACGGCCTAACATTGCTTATATTTTGTAACTTCTGTTTTAAGGTTCCGTAGCCAAATGGGATGCGTTTTCCTTTTACAGCTATTTTACTCGGAGTCTGGGTATTGGTATTATATCCATGAAATTTGGTACCTGTTTATGATATATATAGAATAATACAGTAAAATTACAAAAAAAATAAAGGAATCTTAAAAAAAACCGGCTAAGTGCGAGTCGGACTCGCGCACGAAGGGTTCCGTAACATTATCGCAAAAAAACGTCAGAAAGATCACGTTTGTTGAATGGGAGCCCCACTTAATATATATTTTATTATGGTTTTAGTATTTGTTGATATAGCGGCAATAGAAATACATCATCTGTGAAGATTTCAACTGTCTAGCTATCAGGATTCATGAGATATAGCCTGGTGACAGACAGACAGACGGACCACGGAGTCTTAGTAATAGTATCCCGTTTTTACCCTTTGGGTACGGAACCCTAAAAACAACTCAATGCAGCATGTGTGTGTGAGTTATAAAGAGACTAGCTTTTGCCCGCGGCTTCGCACGCGTAGACTACATGCTTCTCCTTACCATATTTTAACAGTATGGAGAGAAAAAGTATAAAATAATTATGATAAAAATAATGTAATATGAAAGTTTTTCTTAGGACAGACTTATACTTACCTACTTTAAATCAATACGCTCTATCCTTGTCCTGACCCTATCCCTTCATTATGTCTGTGTTTATCCATGACTAATAATAAGTAATCATAATCATAAGTAAGTAATTAATTATATTATTTCCTTGTAAACAACATTTTTTAACCATTTTGGATGTCGGCGCCAATATCACCAGAAAATTTGATGAGCTAACACGTGAACACGCTACATAGAACTGTCCATGGGAAAAGCAATTCTCCCTCAAATCAACACCAGCATACTTCCAAACCCAAACAACACAACACAAACATCCAAACTTTCATCCCCTATTTCACGCCCTTAGGGGTGGAATTTCCAAAAATCCTTTCTTAGTGCTCACCAACACTACCAAAGGAACCTACATGCCAAGTTTCATGATTGAAGCTTCAGCCGTTTGGGCTGTGCGTTGCCGTTGATGGTCAGTGAGTGAGTCAGTCAGTCAGTCAGTCACTTTCTTCTTTTATAAATGTTTATATATTATTAGAAGATAATCATGTTTTTGAGGGTTTTTTTACTTAAATAATGTTGAGTGATTTAAATGCGCTCCTGAAGATAAAACCTCATCCAAACTTTATTTTCCAAGGTTTCTTTACTAAAATTATTTTTGTAATCAATAAAATTAAAATCGCGAATGTGTACGTAGTTACTTATTACGAGTATGGAACCTTGAGTGTATGTCGGTCCGACACGCACTCTACCGATTTTATAGCTATTGTATGCATTCTTAAGAAGCTTATTATTTCATGATTCCAGAACTCAGAAGTAGTGTTCTGATGATTTTGACTTAATAAATCTATTTATCAGATCGAACGGGATGTCATTGTTTCCATGGAAGATGGGTAGGCCTTTAGTGCGGGACGCTACTTGTGTCGATACTCTTGCGCGATCCCATCTTCATAGTTCGTCGTGCTGCGGCTGCAGAGAACCTCAAGCGGCGGAAATATACCTCATCGGTAGTTATATTTTCGAGCCGTTTAGGGTTGAAACTTTTGGTCCGTGGGGTCCGAGTGCTCACCCTTTTTTAACCGACTTACCAAAAAGTAGGAGGTTCTATGTTCGACTTCTTGTATGTTCACCGATATCTCCGTCAATTATTATTGTGGACCGATTTTGAAAATTATTTTTTTTGTTTGAAAGACTATGTTTCGAGATTGGTCCCATTTTAATTTGGTGAAGATCTGATGAAGAACTTCGGAGATATACAACAGAACTCTTCAATAAATAACGGCAAATCATTCGGGATTGCTGCAATCGCATGTCTGTTAATTGTTTATACCATTTCATAACATAAGATCACGCCAGTATGCTCTAAAGGGGTACGCAGATCTCTCATTTCACCGGTTATGTTCAAGTTTCATGTTAATCTATTCTGGCGTTATAGCGACCTTACTAAACAACTTGCCTATTCGGTAGGTAAAACTAAAAAGGGAAAAATACAAAAACTTTTTTGCAAATAAATACTACCGACTTCCAAATGAAAAACTACAAAGTGAAAAATAACTTTATTTTTCGAAGTCGGTGTCCATATCGCAAAAAAATGGGAAAAAAGAAAGACACCGACTTCCAAAAAAGTTTTTTTTTTAAGGATCTTTCCAAACGCCTACTTGACACTTCGCGTGACCCAAGGGCTGGCTTTTACCTTGGTCAGAGAATTAGCATTGCCATACAACGTGGCAATGCTGCCAGCCTTTTGGGCACATTACCAGTGGACAAAGATGTGGTGGAGTTTTCGACGCCATATTTCAGTTTAGTATATTTTTAGGTTTAATTAGTGAGTAGTTTTTGGTTTAAGTGTATATGTTGGTAGTCTAGTTAATTAAGTATTTACTTTTATCTATGTAAATAAAAACTTTCTTTATCAGAAGCTACATTATTTTGAAATAAGAAGAAGAAATGTAGAATATAATTTTAATGTACTAGTTTGTCTACCATAGATTATTAGAAAATAAATAAATTATTATCTAATCGCACGGTAGTGAACAGTGAACAGGACTAACAAAAATGCTGGATCATGCTGGTGACAGACACGAGCACTGGAATCGAGGTCAAAACAATAACACGGACGAGAGATAAGACATTTTATTAATAACAATATTTAATATTTAAACATAATTCAATAAGTAGCTTACTCTAAGTAAATTGTTAATATCTACTTTTTGCGTGTAAATACATATTATATCCAATATTTTCTATAATGAGATTTTAAACAATCTAGAAGGCACTATTTTGTGCAATATTAATTGTTACAATAATCTAAGTATTAGTTATCAGTGGTGTGTTATCATTATCACAGTGCAAAATCTATCACACGTCAATACGATTATCTCTATAATGTAAATTGGAACAGCATTTTGATATAATCCGGCCAAGTGCGAGTCAGACTCGCGCACGAAGGGTTCCGTACCATTTTCGCAATAAAAGGCACAAAAATCACATTTGTTGTATGGGAGCCCCCCTTAAATATTCTGTTTTTAGTATTTGTTGTTATAGCGGCAACAGAAATACATCATCTGTGAAAATTTCAACTGTCTAGCTATCACGGTTTATGAGATACAGTCTGGTGACAGACAGACAGACGGACCGCGGAGTCTTAGTAATAGGGTCCCGTTTTTACCCTTTTGGTATGGAACCCTAAAAAACTGATTTACGAAAGTAGCCTTAATCTCTTAACTTTTACAAAATTTTTGGACATTTTTGATATGTATTCGTTTTTTTTAAATAACGTACTTCAGAGTCTGAATCATAATTGAATTGTTATTAAAATAAGCATTAGTGCTGAAGCCGGGCATTCTCTACAAAGTTACCATTTGTGATATCCGTCACCATAGTAAAGTATATAAAGGACTAATGTTATTTGTACAATATTCTCTTTAAGAAATATAGTTATATTCAGTCTAATACAATAATTTGCCTCATGATAAGCCCTTAAGGTTACACTAGTCGAAAATTCTTCCATACAAAGGTAGTCTAGAGATTACTCCACTGTTTGACGATGTACGTTCAAAATAAAAAAATGATATCAATTTGTCTCATCATTATCTAGTCCTGTATGGAAACAAAAATGTAAAAAAATAATATATTTGAAAGTTATGAGCGTCGAAAGTTCCATATTTCAATACTAATTTTAACGCATCTTTAGGCGGACATAAATACCATAAGAAGAAGGAAAATTGCAAAACGGCCTCCATACATGGATAGATTAGTAATTCAACAATGCAAATAATGTTATTTTGAAAATATACATTTAGTTGTTTTGCATGATATCTAGACTCCCAAAGGTCTGTTTATAAAATTTCGCAAACTCGTTTTCGTCCTAAATCATCATCCATTTCGATACAAATTTTCAAAAGTGCTAATTCGTACGCGGCCTAGCTTCTTACTGCTCATCACAGCATCTATTTCTTTCGCACGTGTTGTCGGATAAGATAGCATGCATTTTAACCCCGCGCACAAAATAGTTCGTGCCGTCGACTAGTTCAACCTTAAGTGATTGTTTATAATTACGATTCAAAAGGAAGCTATCTCAGTATCGAACAGACAATGGTTTGTTTACCTACATCACAGCAGTTTACCAAACATCTTGTGTTTATAATAATTCTAGTAATCTAATTAAACATGACTCCGGTGAATCGAATACCAGGAATCTATATATATATAAAAATCAATGCCACTTTTCGTTGTTATTTTATAACTCAAGAACGGGCTCAAATACCAAAAAAAAAAAAATTGGCTTTCTTCGGACTATTTAGCAGATGGGTTAGGTGAAGAAAAAAAAAATTGAAACTTAGGGTAGGTAAGGTAGGGTAGGTAGAGTAGGTAAGGTAGGGTAGGTAGAGTAGTTAGGGTAGGGCAGGTAGAGTAGGGTAGGCATGGTAGGGTATGTAGGGTAGGTAGTGTAGGGTAGGATTCGTAGGGTAGGGTATGTAGGGTAGTAGTAGTAGTAGAAAAATACAAAAACTTTTTTGCAAATAAATACTAACGACTTCCAAATGAAAAACTACAAAGTGAAAATAACTTTATTTTTGGAAGTCGGTGTCCATATCGCAAAAAAAAAATGGGAAAAAAGAAAGACACCGACTTCCAAAAAAGTTTTTTTTTTAAGGATCTTTCCAAAAGCTGTTTCAGTTGACGTAGTGTAGGGTAGGATACGTAGGGTAGGGTAGGGTAGGCAGGGTAGGGTAGGTAGGGTAGATGAATGTTATGGTGTTTTTATGGCAAAACAAAGTTTGCCGGGTCAGCTAGTATTTTATAAAAATCTGTTCTATTGGTCTCAAAAATATGAAATTCTTAAGCATACCTAATACCTCTACAAGTTTCACAAACAATGGACTTCTTGTTTGGGAACTCTAGGCTCCTGCGATCCATTTCCCCATCGACCCAGCCAAGCAAACGATCTTTTAAATATAAAATCGTTTCCTGACGAACGACACCTTCTTGGAAGAATTCTTTCAACACAATCGTGATGCCATTATCGTTCTCTCTGCTGGCGTCACCGAGCGGTCTTTGGTGTTTCATGTAATTGAAGACGAACTTCACTATTTGGACTATTAGATCTTCTTCAGGACTCAACAGCCTCAGTCTAGCGATGTCTTCCGGGATGAGTTTCGACAATACGTTGAAGGATATTGTCATCAGGTTGGCGTAGACATCTTGGCTTAAGTTTTCTAGCATGAGAGCGACATTCTCGGCACCAGACGCGCTGACTCTAACAAGCAGGGAGCCGATTCTTAGTATTTCTCCCGGATGGATGCCTACTAACGTATTAGTTTCTTCCTCTTCGATATAGCCAGCGACTGCGTTCGTGGGCACTACGCGTGTTGGCACGTTGGTACTATTCACTGAAGCAGGACCAAGCTTACTGAACAGCTGTGCTCTGCCGTCCTTGCCGAGGTTGTACAGCTCAGCAGGGTTGAACTTGTGTTGGGAGTTCAAGTTGACCTGGCCGTCTGAAGTCATGGATATTCTGAGCTTGTGTTGGTTGACCTCTTTGTTGATTCGGAGTACGTCGGCGAAGTATTGGTCTTTGTCGAAGATGTTCTGTATGCCTCGGATGACTTCAGTGTTGCCTTGTACTGCGCCTTGTACCCTCCTTGATTCTGCGCTGATTTTGTCAAACATTTTTCTAGAAAAAATTAAGTATAATTAAAAATATGTCTATATTTTTTAAGTATTTTTTTTATAACTGGTTTGGTTTTTTTGGAAATATTAAAATGATTTTAAAAAATTATAAAGATATTAAGTTGTGAACGCAAACACTTAATGACTGCATCAGCGGATGGCAAATGGTTTAGCTGAATACTAGGCCAAAAAACCGGGCAAGTGCGAGTCGGACTCACGCACGAAGGGTTCCGTATCATCATCACAAAAAAACACATTTGTTGTATGGAAGCCGCACTTAAAAAAAAAAAAAACTGTTTTTAGTTTTTGTTGTTATAGTGGCAACAGAAATACATCATCTGTGCAAATTACAACTGTCTAGCTATCACGGTTCGTGAGATACAGTTTGGTGACAGACGGACAGACAGACAGACGGAGACTGGAGTCCCGTTTTTACCGTTTGGGTACGGCTCCCTAAAAAGTACCTATGTGTTATCGACATGTTAAGAAGAAATTATATATATACAAAGTTCACAAAATATTTAAAAAATATATTTATATTTAGTGTCTCAAGTTTGACTTTCTGACTTGATAGTAAATGATGAAGAGGTTTTGGAGGTATGTGGAACAGGGTGTAAAGTCCCACAAACCTCCATAGAAAAGGGAGGATCCTCCGACCAGACGGGTGTTGTGTCCGGTCCGGGCAACTGCCCAACGGTTGTTGTCGGACTGTTGTATGTGTTCTAATCGCGCCGAAAACTTTGCTTGCGCGATGCAGGATTGTGTGACGTCATGTCATTAGTTCTTAATTTAGGGCGTCGATGCCGCTACAAGGTTGATTTAATTTTTATACATTAAGCACGACTTTGAAAAAAGAAAACATGATGTGACTGACCTGTGTCTGTTGCTCCTGAGTGTGGAGCGGTACTCGTTGATAGTTCTAGCCTGAGCGTCCTCGATGATGCTCTGCGCCGTCCTGTTGGACACCACCGCGTGACAGAAGAACAGAGTCGCCGACGCGAATTGGAACAGCTCCAACTTCGTCGGTTTCTCTCCATGCTTGCGATACTAGGGAGAAAGATATGTTGATAAAAGAAGGATCATGATCACAGGTGTTTGCATGAAGATCTTCCAGTATAGTTTCCTGTTAGTTCTCTTCGGTTCCTGCCATTTAGAGGTGTACTGTAGCGGAGTAACACTTTTATGAACTTCAAGTAAGAAGTTACCTTGAGGAGCTCGTGGCTAAATAATAACAGCCGCACGGGTCGATCTTCAAGGTTAAGCAACGCTTGCCGAGGTCGTTCCGTGGATGGGGGACCATTTTAACATACCGGGTTTCCCGCCGCCGTTGACGTTGGTCCCGGCTGTCATTTGAAGATCTTTGACAGTCGTTATGGGTAGTCAGCAGCCTGAGATCTGACACCAGACTTGCCAAGGGGTACCGTGTTACCCAGCTACTGGGTTGTGGAGGTCAGATAGGCAGTCGCTCCATGTAAAACACTAGTACTCAGCTGAATCCGGTAAGACTGGAAGCCGACCCCAGCAACAATTGGGAAAAGGCTAGGCAGATGATGAAGTAAGAAATTACCTTAAATCGTCTTAGTACTTGGGGGCTATCCTGAGGAATCGGCCACGCTGATTTTATAAAGTGAAGTTACGGATACAATCCGAAATGGCGATAAATTATCGGCATAATTCAGCGGAAAGACGTATACTGCTCGATACAGGTCTCCCAAAAGCATCGCTACCTCGACCGGTCCAAATTTTCGCATTTATCGGATTCTTGCGGCCTTCACTAGACCATCAGTCCACCCTATCGGATAACTTCCAACGTTAAGCCTATCGGTACGTAGTCACCACTCCGGAAATCGGACATCCGTTTCTTGATATTTACAACCACTACAGTTCCCGGGCAACCGTTTTTCGATCTTACGTCTTTAGTAATAAGGTTCTCTTTTACATACCTTCAGTATGATGTGCAGCAAGCTGTTGACCATGCCCGCTCCGCCGGTGACCATGTTCGCGTGACGCAGCACCTCCACCGACACCGCTAGAGCCTGGCCTGTCTACAAGGATAAAAAAATATAATTAGAGAATTCAATGCACTGGTAAGGATGGCAAATATAATCAAAATAAACTCTTCCGATGTGCCGCAATGCCTGTTAATCTGTGTGACAGGATTGCCTTGTGCAAGGGATGTATTAAAGAATATTTCAGTTAAGGTATAGGTTGGAGGCGATCAGCGGTGACGACCTCTCGCGTCCAGCCCTGGTTCAGGCCATGGTACGGAGCGAGAGGGCATGGAAAGCTGCCGCCTTCTTCTGCGAAGCAGTAATGCTCGCGAAGGAGGAGGCGGAACGCGTGAAGGAGAAGCAACGGAGACGCCCTCACACCCCTAGCCACCGCAGGAGACGCCCTGGGCGTCGAGAGTCGCAAGCCGATTCCCGGCCACCGTAGGCGCGGTCTTGCGGACGGCGAGTAATGGATAGCTCGCCGTCCGATAAGGACCAGGCCCGAGTCGACGGCGCGTAGTGTTCCACGCGCGCCTCAATGAGATGTCAGCAAAACTGACGAGGGCCGCTAGGGACGATGCCTGTCTGGGTCGCGGATAAATTTGTGTAAGAGGTACCGCGGCCCTGGCTCAAGCAACTGAAGGAACACGGGTGGGTTTTAGTCAGGAAAAGTCTGACACGCCCTCCCGCTTCACCCAGAGCGGGAGAAGTCATTGGATGATTTGCAACCCAAAAAAAATAAGTATAGGTTCCTACATAGTTTATAAGACACTGGTATTACCGATATGATATTAGGCTAGGCTGATGGTCTGGAATGAGTTTTCAAACATCGTAACAAATGAGTTTTTTATGTTTTGGAACTGATGTAGGTACCCGCTCTTGAACTCGATCACGTTCTGATGGTAAGTTACTTTAATAACCACACAAAGTTTAGTTTGTGGCACAAATTAAATTACTTTAATGATTAATTTAAATGATTTAATTAAAATAACTCTATATTTTTGGTAAATTATTTCTCTTCAATTCTCTTAAATTATCTTTCTCTTTCTTTCTTTCTTTCTCGTTTGTTACAAGCCTTGTTCATTTTCACTTTGTAAGTTATGAAGAGCGGGGCCTCCTAGCACAGGTATTTGATATACTTAAAAGGAGACCCTTGCGTAAGAATGATTGTAAGTGTAATGTGATAATGAAAAAAAAAAAAAAAAGTTTATTTATTTATATATAGATAAAAAAAATATGTACATACTAACAACTAAACTAAACTACACTAACTTATACTAAACCGAACTACTTACATAATATCTACTTACATACACAAAAAAGTTGAATACAGATTCAACTTTTTTGTGTATGTGTGTGTTTTTGGGAAAGAAAGAGATTGTTTCCGTTGCCGAATTTACTTACACAATTACGCTGCTGTTTCAAATATGTACATACTTAACAACTAAACTACACTAACTTATACTAAACCGAACTACTTACATAATATCTACTTACATACACAAAAAAGTTGAATCTGTATTCAACTTTTTTGTGTATGTGTGTGTTTTTGGGAAAGAAAGAGATTGTTTCCGTTGCCGAATTTACTTACACAATTACGCTGCTGTTTCAAATATGTACATACTTAACAACTAAACTACACTAACTTATACTAAACCGAACTACTTACATAATATCTACTTACATACACAAAAAAGTTGAATCTGTATTCAACTTTTTTGTGTATGTGTGTGTTTTTGGGAAAGAAAGAGATTGTTTCCGTTGCCGAATTTACTTACACAATTACGCTGCTGTTTCAAATATGTACATACTTAACAACTAAACTACACTAACTTATACTAAACCGAACTACTTACATAATATCTACTTACATACACAAAAAAGTTGAATCTGTATTCAACTTTTTTGTGTATGTGTGTGTTTTTGGGAAAGAAAGAGATTGTTTCCGTTGCCGAATTTACTTACACAATTACGCTGCTGTTTCAAATATGTACATACTTAACAACTAAACTACACTAACTTATACTAAACCGAACTACTTACATAATATCTACTTACATACACAAAAAAGTTGAATCTGTATTCAACTTTTTTGTGTATGTGTGTGTTTTTGGGAAAGAAAGAGATTGTTTCCGTTGCCGAATTTACTTACACAATTACGCTGCTGTTTCAAATATGTACATACTTAACAACTAAACTACACTAACTTATACTAAACCGAACTACTTACATAATATCTACTTACATACACAAAAAAGTTGAATCTGTATTCAACTTTTTTGTGTATGTGTGTGTTTTTGGGAAAGAAAGAGATTGTTTCCGTTGCCGAATTTACTTACACAATTACGCTGCTGTTTCAAATATGTACATACTTAACAACTAAACTACACTAACTTATACTAAACCGAACTACTTACATAATATCTACTTACATACACAAAAAAGTTGAATACAGATTCAACTTTTTTGTGTATGTGTGTGTTTTTGGGAAAGAAACAGATAGTTTCCTTTGCCGAATTTACTTACACAATTAGGCTGCAGGTTGAGAAAAAAATCGCGGAACAAACTGTAAAATCGGCGATACTTGGGCACATGTGCAAAAAAAAACTTAATTCAAAAAATCAAAAAACCTAAAAAGTCGTAAACAAGGAAAAAATCATGCTGTGCAGGCGGAGGATACACCAGATTTTGGTCAGCCAGCCCGCGAATATGTATCCTCCGACTGCACAGCATGATTTTTTCCTTGTTTACGACTTTTTAGTTCGCTTTTGAAGCAGTCGGGTTTTTTGATTTTTTGGATTAAGTTTTTTTATTTATAACTTTTAAGTTAGTTTTTTTTTCGAATTAGATTCATTTAAACATATAAGTGTTATATATTTTTGAAATCACCTCTTAAAACCCTTTATTTTGATATCCCACACGATGGGTTTGGAAGAAACAAAATATTTGGGCCCCCACAATATGGCACCCAAAATCCGCCATTTTTCTATTGTCAAATTTTAATGTAGCCTATGACACTCGCAGGGTTAAGACGCATCGATTGACGTATGAATCATCAAAATCGGCCAACGCGTTTGGTCTCTGGAACGCCATATAGGAACAAACATACATACATACATAGATACATACATACATACATAGACTGATAAACACATTACCCTCCTTCGGCAGTCGGGTAAAAAAAAAACGGCGTTTCTTTCGACTATCTCGGATAAGCAAAGTTGGTATTGTATTATAATCGTTTACTTCAATTGTCACAATATGATAAGGCATTAAGGCCCCTCTGTACGTTTCTGTGAATAAAGTAGTAAATAAATAAATAAATATTGAAACAAACTCAGCGACTTGATTATATTCGGCTGATTCCACCAGCTGGCCAAGCGACAGTCCAGACAACCAAGTCCAGCATTGCTTTACTAGCATTCAGACGGAATTGCATTGCCAACGCCCACCCAAGTACCAATACTATCAGTACACTTGTTCACTCTACATGGCGTACAATTAAGATGCTGTTAGACCGACACGTCACAGATGTAATATAAAATACGACACGGTCAAAATAACTGTGCGTATTTTTTTTAATTTAGATATGCAGCAGCCAAAGATAATAAAAAACTAGCAGATGCCTCATCCACAAAGAAAACATGGCGATGTAACTAGCGTTTTTCTTCTGATTAAATTGATTATTTTTTGTACATCGATCGCGTTCCGTTCCGTTCCACGGCGATAGTTAGATAGTGTTACCAGCGACTTGCAAGTAAAATGCCTCAGAAATTTAAAACTGCGCCATCTATTGGCATCAATTTTAAATGATCCGTTCAAATAATCTTTGAAATGTGTATTAAGAGCCCCGGATTACATAATGTTGTGCTTAGCAGAGTTAATTAAACAAGAACATATAATATTTATGTTCAATTCCAGATTAAAAAAATAAAAACAATAATAATACAATAATATATAATTTTACACACAATTCAATAACAAGTCGAAGCATATCGCGCCATCTAGTGAGATTTATTTGAACCAAATTTTCTTTCTTAGCGCTGGGACCCCGTGCTGCAGCAAAATGAGCTTATTCTCCAATCTCCAACATATCCATGAAATTTAATCACAAATTTGTAAGTTTAATCATACAATAGTAAGGCAGTTATTTTTATGGACTGATTTATTTATTTCTAAATAAGAATTAATCATTGTTTAATAATAGCATACCATACTTGTAAAAAATCTCATAAGTATCGAGAAATAAATTTTAATGGTTGAAAACTTTGATTTCTTATGTTCTATTATAAATTAGCGGTGACTTTTTAGTAATATGTATACTCGATGTATCAAAATGATTTAATGAAGTTAATTAACTTCATTAAATCATCATTAGGTACATAGATTTAATGCGACATAGGAGGATTAAAAAAACAAAATTATTACAATAGAGTAGATATTTATTTACTATTACCAGAAATATGCGTAAATGAAGACTTATTCTATAAATGAGATTTAAAAATAATAACGATAGGTACTAGAGAATGCGCATAGTATACTTTAATGTTTATTTTAATTCTAGGTTTTGAGAAATTTAATTTAAAAGAGATCTCCTAATACCGACCCGTATTATTTTTCAACATCGAGACCCGCTGGTCGGCTATCAACAGCCTCACGAATGCATAGTGATGTCTCGATCTCCATGCCTTGCTAAAAACGACCGACCATTTAATTTATTTTTATAAAATTCGTACCACGCGCTCCTATTACTCGTTCTAACTACCACAAAAACGTTCAATACTAGCCCACAAGTGTAAAATAATAGACCAGACAGTAAAATAGCTGAATAGTTTTCATGGATACGGCCTACGAAATCAAGAAGTCCAGAAAACAAGAATATACTGCTCAGTATAAAAATCAAAGTTGCGATGCTGAAGCGACGACATTTGTTTATATCTGTATGTGCACTCGCGTTCGAACTACAACCAAGTAAACGTACAACAATTACCAAGTAAAGTACACAGTTTACTATCACAGGTACAATCAAAATGCCCACAGAGACAAATACAAATACGTCAAACGTTACTACAGCTAGGACAACAGTATAAATTAAGGATTTCATAAAAGCTACACCCCAACCAAAGATACTGCTTATCAAAAACCTCTTTTGGATATATCCATTGGAAACTTCCAGCAATTCCTCGTAAAACATATGACACACAATTATCAACCAGAGGTGTTTTACAATAAAAAAGTATATGAACCAAAACATACTGGTATGGTAAACAAATAAATTATAATGCCTTTGGGGGCTCTCTGCGATCATTCTCATTAAAGAGTGTAAGAACTGTGCTGAAATTGCGCTGAGGCACACATAGTTTCTGTAATCACGAAATTTTTCCATGATGCTCCACGATGTGACTCCGTAAATCAACGTAGCGAAGGTCAGGACAATCTGAATGATGTGTAATACAAAGAAAATATCTTCGTCTTACATAATGAACGTCACTTGGACTTGATGGATTCACTTTTTAGTTCGAAAAATGAATTGAACAGCGTCACTTAAAGCGTTACTATGTCCTTAGCAACAGTCGCGAACCTGCCTTGAGCAAACTTGCTGATTAGTGCTCGTGCCTTCACTTTATGCGATGAGGTGTTTAGCCTTGCAGTGCAACAGTTAAGGACAGTTATTATTTATGCCTTCAACTATACTTAAATATACGTGCCCTTCCGAAACTGTCGATGGAATGGTTCTAAAATAACAGCTAAACTATGATAACACAATAATTTTAATCTGAACTTCCTGTTTGTTACATTGAAACCGCGAGGTTTTCGACAGACAATTTGTCAATGACAGCGCCTTTAAATCAAAGCATTAAGAGCGATTATACTCATTTCCCTATAAATATGTAGCTTGTCCTTACCGAATGTTGACGTAGAAAAAAAATATATATTAAAAACTAGGATGCGATACCCTGTTATTAAAATATCATCATCTGCCTAGCCTTTTCCCAACTATTTTGGGGTTAGCTTACAATCTAACCAGATTTAGCTGAGTACCAGTGTTTTACATGGAGCGACTGCCTATCTGACCTCCACAACCCAGTAGCTGGGTAACACGATACCTCTTGGCAAGTCTGGTGTCAGATCTCAGGCTGCTACCCTTAACGACTGTGGGACCAACGGATTAACGTGCTTTCCGAGGCGCGCAAGAGACTCGCTTTGTAAAGATGCTTACCCATCCACAGACCGACATCGGCAAGCGTTGCTTAACCGTGAATATCGACCCGTGCGGATGTTATTATTTAGCCACGAGCTGTCACATGTCTTCGAATATTTGGTTCTAAGACATGCCGGTTTCCGAACAATGTTTTCCTTCACCGTTTTGAGAGCAGTGGTGATGAAATAATTAACACAAAGTTAAGCGCCTGACTGGATTCGTACCCACGACCTACAACTTGTATGTCGCACTGCTCTTCACTATTATTAAAATATAAAATACCCTATTACTAAAACATAAAACACAAAAATAGTAAATATTCAATGTCCCACTCACCGCACAGACTTTATTCACTGTTTTTTTCTTAGTTCAATCTATTTCTCTGTGGAATTTGCTTCCGCAAGAGATCAGTATGGCAACCAACTGGTTAGCATTTAAAGTAAAAGTTCGCGAGAAAATTCGTAAGCAGTTAGCAGCAGTAATAGTGCGCTAATGTTTTCCAATTATCTGTTACCACAAACTGTTTAAGTATATTCGTGTATTTAGTTTAGTTGTTTGAGTATATATTGTATATGATATCTTTAGTTTGTATGTACTTCTTAATCTTTTTATTTGAATAAATATTACATAGTCGTGGTTTATTCACAATATTACCTACTACAATTTTTCTCTGTATCACCTTAAGGTTGGTCGGTAGACGTACTTTTATTATAAAGAAGAAATTTTGTGAGTGTGTGTGTTTGTAACTTGTTCATACAAAAACTACTGAACGGATCTGGTTGAAATTTACCACACTAGCATAGATTTAGTGACCTGCCTCGGCTTTGCATGAGTCGTAATAATTTATAGTCATCAGGAATAATGTAATATAAAGATTAGGTGTGTTCCAGAGGTTACCCGATACTTCAGAACATACATCACCATCATCATATCATCAACCTATTAACGATCTCACTGCTGGCGTCCTCTCTATGAGAGGAAATGGGTCGTAATCCACCACGCGGGTCCAGTGCGGGTTGGTGGATGTCACATGTCTTCGAATTTTTGGTTCTAGTACATGCCGGTTTCCTCACGATGTTTTCCTTCACCGTTTTGAGAGCAGTGGTGATGAAATAATTTACACAAAGTAAAGCGCCTGCCTGGGCTCGAACCCACGACCTACAACTTGTAAGTCACGGCCAATACCACTGGGCCACCACTGCTCACCACCACACGTCTGAACAAACTCACAAAACTGTCTCTTTACATTTTTTATTTTTTTTATTTCTCTTTATAGTCTAGGCAAGCGTGCTTCACCGTCGACCACATCATCGCTTTCCATCAGGTGAGATAGTGGTCAAGCGCAAGCCTATATCTAGTATAAAAAAATTACTAAACACTGGTCATTTAGAAACCAACTTTATTATTTTTAAGCATAAAGTTGATATTGTATTAGGAAGATTCTGTGTTATGTCGGTTACAGAATGAAAAGTTCTGCAGTACCTTATGCTAGTGTAAACTTAATTTACACTAGCATATAAGCAACATATGTGAGCAAGTAGTACGTACTTTGGTCATGTTGGTCCCGGCGGCGGCCGAGCGCGACAGCAGCGAGCTGGCGGCGCCCGCGGCCAGGCCCACGCTAGACGCCGCTATGTTCAGCCAACTGCCGCGGGCTTCGGCATCCGACGGACTTATAGTCTGGAATGGAATTTTAGAGTGTTTATAACTCTCACAGATGATTCATTGCAGAAAGTAGGTACCTACGTAGATGAAAGTTACCGGTTAATACATTTTAAACATTGTTACTAAAGGCATAAAAGGGCGAAAATTTACCAACAACGAACGTTTGCGCTTGCCGTAGTCATTAAACACACAAGAGACTTGATACAAACCCATTGTACCCGGGGCTAAATATAGCACATTGAGCTTTAGAAAGAGACCGTCACAAAATAATACATACATACATACATAAACTCACACCTTTTTCCCATGGGGGTAGACAGAAACTACAGAACGCCACCTGCTACGATCCTTACATACTTATTTTGCTTTATACACATTCACAAAATAATACCTATACATAAAGGTGGGAACAAAGACAATGTCGCAAAGTATAGACGAATTTCCCTGCTACCGTCACTGTCAAAAATTATGGAACGTATCGTCGAGTCTCGACTAAGACATTATTTAGAAAAATACACTCTAAGAATATAAGTAAAAAAAAAAAAGATTTTGAATCAATACGGTTTTAGAACACAAAATCAACAGCAAATGCTATGCATAAGCTAACTTCTTTCATAGTAGATAGCCTAGACAAGGGAGAAAAAACTATTGGCGTCTTTCTCAACCTAGCGAAGGCCTTTGATACCGTTTCAATTCCCATTCTTCTCAGGAAGCTAGAATTAATCAGTATTCGCGGGGTTACCCTCAAAATCCTAACTAACTGACAGAACAAAGCGTAAAGGTGAGTGATTGTGTGAGTCAACCTGGAAAATGTTGTACGGTGTACCCCAAGGAAGTATCCTGGGGCCTGTATTGTTTCTAATATACATTAATTATTTGTAACCTGCAATTCAATCAAGGTTAAATTATTACTTTCGCGGACAACACAGTTCTACTATTTAAAGGACAATCCTGGCAGCATGTATATAAACTAGCCAATGAAGGATTTACTCTGGTATCTACATGGCTCGACCGCAATCTATTAACTTTAAATACACAAAAAACTAAATACATTGCCTTTAGCATCCACAATAAGACACAACCACCATTAAATACCTTTCATATTAAACAACACACATGCAGCCAATCCCGTACCTGCACATGTGACTCTCTTTCTAAAACATAATCAATTAAACATCTAGGACTAATTGTAGATCAAAACCCAAATTGGAATTAACATATTATGACCTCAACAGCTAGAGTCAGAAAGACGATATGTTTTTTTTTAAATCCGTCACTTCTGCAACAGAAAATTACTACTAACACTTTATTACGCACTTTGTCAATCAATTTTAACATATTGTATCTCCTCATGGGGAGGCTCATCTAAGTCAACAACAATGATTAACTGAGAACGCTCGCAGCGTGCTATACTGAAAGTTATAACATTTAAGAGGTATAGATTCTCAACTGAATACACTATACTATACAGTGAATTGCCTGTACTCACAGTGAGACAGTTATTTATATTAAGTATAACACTTAAACAACACACTTTTCCCCCCATTATAAAGGAAAACGAAGAAACGACATAGTATACTCAGTCCCATCTTACAAAACCACATTTGCTCGTAAATTTACACAATATTTAAGTCCATTCTTATATAATATAAGAATATCACAATACTTCATTTGTTTGTAAGAAAGTTCTTGGTGAGTATTTAAAACTACTTAACTATGATAAAACGGAAAACCTATTGAAAAGCTTAACTTAAACAAACACATACACACACACGAACAAACAACACACTATACAAACACCATACCTTACAAACATTTTAACTCATTATCTTATGATTAAAATCGAAATTCTAAACTTATTATTTGTGCCTGCAGTTTTTAACTATGTTTATGTTAGTTCCTACGAAAATAATAATTAAATTAGTTCGCGAGCATATTCGTAAGAAGTTGGCAGCAGTATCGTCACAGCGCTAATGTTTTTCAATTATTTATCTATTACTACTTATTTTCTAGGTATATATGTATTTAGTTTATTATTTGAGTATATGTTGTATTTAAAGTATAGGTATACCTACGTTTTAAATAAAAGCGATTTGCTTAACTCAAAATATTGCATCTACCACTATTTTCTCTGCATCACCCAAAGGTCGACTGGTAGAAAATGCCTAAGACATTAAGTCCGCCTCTGTACGTTAGTGTGCATAAAGTATTAAATAAATAAATAAATCTTATAGGATAAAATCTGACGATTGTCTGAAAACTTTGCATATACTATTTTTTTACCCGACTGCCGAAGGAGGGTAATGTGTTTATCAGTCTATGTATGTATGTTTGTTCCTATATGGCGTTCTAGAGACCAAACGCGTTGGCCGATTTTGATGATTCTTACGGCAATCGATTCATCTTAAGGGCCTACATGCTACATGCGCTTTAGTGCCGTAAAACGGTTACTTTCTAAAGCATACTCCTTTGTAACGGCTAGGTTAAAAGGTTTGAAAAAAATATATATTTATTATTGATTCATGTACATAATTTGGAACTCAAGATTTTTTCGTGTAACTAATAGTTTTGCTTTAAAAAAAAAATTAACGGCACGATATTTTTTCGCAACTTTTGGAAACTCCTCCAAAACGACTTGGATGTTTAAAAATATTTTTAGATATACAGATTGGTGTTTAGAGGTTCTTTAGATGGTACTATGCTTTTTTAAATCAATCAATATTTTGCAAAGAAAGTCCTGTAAAGTAAGGTCCAATGTATAAATTCTAGCTCTCTACGGGGCGGGCGACGAAGCCAGTCGCGCGTTAGCATTGGCACGGGAGGGCTGTGTCGCTCGCTGCTCCGCCGCGCTTACGTCCGACTAAGCGTATTCGCACGTGTTAGTGCAAATATTTACTTAGTTTGTGTATTAGTGTGCGTTCACAGACTAGCTCGCTCGCCGCAGAGGACCCTTCGTAATCGTGCGCGTGGACGCTTTATTTTTATTTATTTGTGGACTACTTTTTTTATGTGAATTTGTAAATCCTTTTTTTTATATTGTGCATTGCGTAAATAAATCATAATGCCAAGATCAACTAATACAAGAACACTTGGAATTCTAAAGGCTAAGAAAATGCATCTGGTTAAGTAAGTACATACCTACTTATTATTATATCTTATTTATACTCTATTCGCTGGGAAAAGAAAAAGAAAAAGTAAACAAACCATAAAAAGATTTTACAGTGTCTCCTTTGCTGTCACTAAAATCTAAAGTAAAATAAATATCATGCGGAGATTTTTATTTCATTAAACAACCAAATACATACGTGCACACTTTTCAAACAGTTGAACTATATTTTTTATTTATAGCTCCATTTGAAATAACATTAGAAATTTCTACAACCCTTTTACAGTCCGTTCAACCAATTTTGAGTTCTATAGCATAAAAAGCATAAACCTGTTACCAAAACAAACTGTTTACTACGGCTGCCATTTGTCATATCACCAACGCAATAGAATACAAATTCGATTGAACGAGCTGTAAAATGGGCTTATTTATTTGTCTAATGTTATCTCAAATGGAGTATAGCTGTATTTTACAACATTATCTATTTTTAATGTTTAAACATAACGTATACGACATACGTAACATAAACGACATAAAAAACCGGGCAAGTGCGAGTCGGACTCGCGCACGAAGGGTACCATTATCGCAAAAAACGGCATGGGAGCCTCACTTAAATATTGATTTTATTATGTTTTTAGTATTTGTTGTTTTTGCTTCAACAGAAATACATCATCTGTGAAAATTTCAACTGTCTAGCTATCACAGTTCATGAGATACAGCCTGGTAACATACAGACGGACCGCGGATTCTTAGTAAGGGTTCCGTTTTTACCCTTTGGGTACGGAACCCTAAAAAGCATTATCTCGAAAGCCTGCAGTTCGCAAGTATAACAAATTAAAGAGTGCTACAAAAATAACCATTTTGCGATGTAATCCAAACATCCATACAAATTTTAAAAAGTCGGATTATAACCGTGTAACGTTTGGTTGTGTACAACAAGTTTTTTCCCTCGGCAAATAGAATCAGAATCAGAAATCATTTATTTGCAAAGAATGTAGGTAACAAAACATAGTTTTGATGGTGTAAAAAAGAAAAACAATTGGATCCAGTACATTCTACCGTATGGCATGCAACATTAAGCACTATAACAATCATAAGCATTGCAAATCTATATTAATCTAAATTGTCAGGTAATCAGTTTCTAATATAATAATATTCTTAAAAGTCAAATTCCATTAATCGAAAATTGTAAGGTACTCAGTTTCTAGTGTCATATTCTTAAAAGTCAAATTCACTGGAAAAATAATAGTCTTAGTATATAAAATTAGAATATAACAAACGTAATAAATTGAAATATTATTGAACAATTTCATATGGTGTTATCATTTAAAAACTCGCTAACAGTGTAATAGCATTTTTCAACTAGAAGTTTCGTTAATTTCTTTTTGAAAAAATGAGATGTATCATTTTTAATGTTATTAGGTATTTTATTGTAAATAACTGGTCCCATATGCATAATATTCTTTCTTAATAAAGCTGTTTTGAAACTACCTGTATGAAGTAGGCCTTTGTATTGGGATTTCAGTAATGCCGGTCTTGAAGAATGATTTATCATTGTTTCAAAAAGATTTAGGTTCTTTTTAACAAATAATGCTACCTCCAGAATATAGAGTGATGGAAAGGTTAATAATTTTAGGGATTTAAACACAGGGATACAGCTGTCTGTTGAATGTATGCCGGTCATTGATCTCAAACAATATTTTTGGGCTCTGAATACCCTTTCTCGTTCACTGCAATTCCCCCAAAATACTACACCGTATCTTAATATAGAGGCAACCAGACCATGGTAAGCTATAATGATGGTGTCAATATTAACTTTTTTCGACAAATTATAGAGAATATAAGCTCCTCTACTTAACTTTTTGCAGACTTCTTCTGCCTGCTGTTTCCAAGATAATTGGCTGTCAATAACTATACCTAAGAATTTAGCAACATTAGTCTTGTCAATATTTTGTCCATTGTATTCAATTTTTAAAGGATCTGGGTGCAAACGTTGAAAGAAATGCATAATCTTTGTCTTTTTTAAGTTAATAATTAGATTATTAGAGTTTAGCCAGTTAATTATTGATTTTAATGTATCATTAATGTCTATTTCATAATTTGCTTTTTCCACGCATTTTACTAACGCTGTGCTATCATCAGCGAATAACACCATCGGCTGTTGCACATTTCTCGCAAGATCATTGACGTACATAAGAAATAATGGAGCTGCGATGACACTCCCCTGTGGAACTCCGAATTTGACTTCTCTACTATCAGATAGGTACTTAAATTCCAATTTACGTCTAGCACATATTCTTGAGATTTCTGTATGTTGTTTCCGATTACTAAGGTACGATTTTATAAGGCTTAACACATTTCCTCTAATGCCGTAGCTGTCAAGTTTTTGTAGCAGGATATTATGATTAACGTAGTCAAAGGCTTTGGTCATGTCAGTGAATATAGCACAAACTGGTGTTTTTTTGTCAAGATTTGTCATTATATTATGTATTAAGTCATATATCGCCATGTTAATGTTTTTATTCTTTCTGAATCCCTTTTGCTCATTGCTCAGAATGTTAAACTTATCTAAAAATGAAAAAATTGTTTCATACATTAGTTTTTCGAAAATCTTAGAGAATACCGAGACAAGGGCAACTGGTCTGTAGTTGGACATGTCTTCTTTGCTATCTTTTTTATGTAATGGTTTTATAATTACTGTTTTTAGGCTATTTGGAAAAATGCCTGAGTTTATACAGAGATTTATTATATGACACAAGGGAAGAGATATAACATCAGCAACAAACTTCACAACAGAAATTGCTATTCCATCATATCCGAAACTTTTTTTGTTTTTCAATTGTTTAATTATTCTTATTATATCAGCCGGTATTACCGGAGCCATAAATATTGAGTTTGGATTGTTCTTTACCCTAATGAACTCGTTATTATTATTATTTGCAATCTACACTACAACAAAACAAAACTTCCATATTACAAGTTCCAACTTCAAAAGATAAACTCATCATCAATAAAAACACATTCAGTCTTATTACAAAAAGCGGTTAAACTAAAAACCCAGGTTTAAATCTCTATAAACCACGGTTTAAACAAAAATGATATTACAAATAGTGGTTTAGCGATAAACCATGGACCATATCATGGTCTAAGGCTAAACCTCGGCTGCCCCTAGTTTAACGATGGTCTAATTCTTTATTTGTATATGTCAAAGCTTTTCTTTTAGGTTATAGAATCATTTTCAATGTGTTGTGTTGTTTTTACCCGAAAATGGATATTAACATGGTGGATTTAATTGATATTGAGGATACTTCAATTCTCAGATGTTTTTTTTTGTTGGTCCATCACAACACTATACTAACACATTATTAACAAAGAGGCAATCAATTGTTATAATAGAGACTTGGAGAACTTAAAAATCCAAAGCCTAATGAACTTTGTTCAACGAGCGATGGTTTTGTTTATTGTTATGGTTTCATGTTTCATGTAACGCGCGAGAATGTTACGTTTCGTTACACGTACGTAGATGTATTATTAGTAATTAATACGAATTTAAGTAATGTGCTTAAACCTAAACAAAACTGCAATCGATAAAATAACTAATGTTAATATACATGCAAAATAACGTGTTAATATTTTAACACTCCTAAACATCATTTAATCCTTATAGTATTATCAAAAAGTTTTCTTTTCTGGGCATACGGAACGGTGCAATTGAATGATATTATGGCGAACGAATGATATTTGTTTTAATCTGTGGTTGATATATTGACAATGACAATGGTTCAAATGACGGTACTAAGAGGTTAAGGGTTTTTTTAAGTTTTGTAATACGGACAAATTTAGACCATGGTTTTGCAGATAAGCCTGGACTTTATAGGCCAGGTTTAAACCAAGGTTTATTGAGTTTTTTGTAATAAGACTGATTTGGTTTTATCAGATACAGGGACAGCTGCACATTGCAAATAAATCAAAATGTTTATTTGCAATTTGGTGTGGAGAATCAAAAGTCATAAAAATTGAGTGGATAGTAAGAGATAACAGTTTTTGGAAACGAGAAATGGAACCATAACTAGTTTAATTTTATATGGAATTTTTGCTTCCTGAGTTGGTAGATCCCAGGTTTCCAAGAAATATGAGAATAAGAGACTCGATATATATACAAAAAGCGATTAAAGAAAAAAAATAACAAAATCGGATCAAGAAAATGAAGAGCGTGGTATTGACCCAATAAATATTTAAGAAAAAAGCACAACACAAGATGAAGTGGAATCAAATGAAGGGAAACAGAAAATCAAAAAACGGATAAAAAATACAAGTTTTAGCAGAACAAAACTGTAAAAGAGTATTAAAATTTACGGATCTTTAGAATAACTGTGTTTTATTTGTAACCTTATATAGAGAGTATTGAATAATAAACTGTTACCACTAACGTTGCTAAAACTGGGTAAAGCACGACACAACTTATATGTCACTTGTGTGTGCTAAAAAGTCACTTAGACATATGGAAACATTACAGGTAAATTACAAAATTTTAATTATGGGATCCAAAAAACATTACATGATGAATCCAAGAAAAATGCACATAAGCATTATGTGCATTTTTCTTGGATTATGTCTCTCGCATATGGGGTATTTATCATTAGAACCCATTATCTATACCAATATTATTAAGAGGAAAGACTTTTTTGTTTGTTTGTTTGTACCGAATAGGCTCCGAAACAACTGGACCGATTTTAAAAATTCTTTCACCTATGGAAAGCTACATTATTCACGAGTAACATAGGCTATAATTTTGACGGGGCGAAGCCGCGGGGGTCAGCTAGTTTAAAATATGTTTATACGGAACCCACATTGCGTGAGTCCGGCTCGCACTGTGCCGGTTTTTATTTATTTATTTATTTATGTAAGTTAGTAATTACAGTCTTGATTAAAATTAAATCATTTCTAAAGTTTGAGGATTTTTTTTTATTCAGTATAGGCTCGCGCTTGACCACTATCTCACCTGATGGTAAGCGATGATGTGGTCGACAGTGGAGCACGCTTGCCTAGAAGTTACCTATTCACTAGAGACTTAAAGACCCCTAGATTGTAGCTATCGAGCTATGGGGTGAGAATGTTACTCTCAAAAGCTGAATCGATCTTGGTTAAATTTGAAAGAGGCTAAGGCCAAGTTTCTCACCGCTTGGATGAATTTTCAACAGCCAATCACAGCAGATAACGCGTGCTTGACAATTTGTCACATTAATTCTGCGAAAATTTAGAGGTGAGAAACTCGGCCTAAGTAACTGGATAATTATGACTTTATGCTGTATTATTATTTATAATTATATAACATTCCAGATTGAGTTTTTAACGTAATTATTTTAAATTACCTACTTAGTATTTTTAAACGAATATAATAACATAAAACATCAGGAGCCGATCGTAAGCTCAGAGCAAGTTTATTTTGACTGTGCTAACTCAGCCGGCATAATTACAGACACACTAGAAAAACAATAAAACGGGCGCCATAAATGGTCGCTTGCTGGTCGAGGGACCGTACGCGTAGAAGACCGGGAATCGTAGGCAAGAATGCAAACTGTTAGTCGCATCTCTGCGTCCACGCATATTCTTTGATCGCAGTCCGCGCTCGCTATGTATGCGTGAGCCGTGCCGGTGTGTGAGTTTAGCTTCGCCGGGATGCTCAAGGCCATTGGGGCATACTTGCGCCTTAACCCTGCGAGTGTCACTGGCTACATTAACATTGCTAAATAGAAAATGGCTAAATTCTTTTTTTCTTCTAAACACATCGTGTGGGGTATCAAGATAAAGGTTTTTAAGAGGTGATTACAAAAATGTATAATACTTATATGTTTAAATGTAAGTAAGTACCTAATTCTAAAAAAATAACTAAAAAGTTGTAAATAAAAAAATAAAAAAAAATAACAAAAAACCCGACTGCCTTAAAAAGGGAACTAAAAAGACGTAAACAAGAAGAAAATCATTCTGTGCAGATAGATATATATAGATGGAGGATACATCTAGTTTTTTTCAGCCAGCTCGCGCATATCACACACTCATAAAATGTTCGAAAAGTGAGAAATATCACATTAAAGCTAGTGTCACAAGAAACTCTTTGTTTATGTATGTAATGTCTACCTACAAAAAGGCCAAAACACCTAATTATATGGTTGTACTATTTTATGATGCAAAATAAAGTTATTATATTATTTGGCGGCGGCGATCTAATTAAATTTTAGAACACAATAGCTGCTATTGTGACTTAACTATGATAGTGAGATATATTCTTCCATAGACTTTTTTGTAGGTAATAATGAGTACTTTAATCATGTATTACATCATTTTTATGTATCATCAATAGTTTTCTCACTGCACGCCAAATAATGAATTTCATAGGCAAAATTTTGCTGCTTTGGGTTACATTATTGCAATTTTCATAAGGATCTATTTTTTTTTACCCGACTGCTGAAGGAGGGTAATGTGTTTAACAGTCTATCTATGTATGTAAGTATGTTTGTTCCTATATGGCGTTCCAGGGACCAAACGTGTTGGCCGATTTTGATGATTCATACGTCAATCGATTCGTCTTAACCCTGCGAGTATCATAGGCTACATTAAAATTGGACAATAGAAATAGGCGGATTTTGGGTGCCAAATTGTGGGGGCCCAAAAATTTTTTTTTCTAAACCTATCGTGTGGGGTATCAAAATAAAGGGTTTTAAGAGGTGATTTCAAAAATATATAAAACCTTATATGTTTAAGTGTATCTAATTCGAAAAAAAACTAACTAAAAAGTTATAAATAAAAAAACTTAATTCAAAAAATCGAAAAACCCGACTGCTTCAAAAGCGAACTAAAAAGTCGTAAACAAGGAAAAAATCATGCTGTGCAGGCGGAGGATACACCAGATTTTGGTCAGCCAGCCCGCGAATATGTATCCTCCGACTGCACAGCATGATTTTTGCCGTGTTAACGACTTTTTAGTTCGCTTTTGAAGCAGTCGGGTTTTTTGATTTTTTGAATTAAGTTTTTTTAAATAAGTTATAGCCTGTGTTACTCGGGATACTTTAGCTTTCCATTACTGAAAGAATTTTAAAATCAGTCCAGTAGTTTCGGAGCCTATTCGGCACAAACAAACATACAAAAACTTCTTTCCTCTTTATTATAATACTAGCTGTTCCCCGCGGCTTTGCTTCCGTGGACCACCCCACAGGACCCGTTTTCGGGATTAAAAAATAGCCTATATCGCTCAGGAATAATTAAGCTTCCTAATTGGTGAAAGAATTTTTAAAATCGGTCCAGTAGTTTCGGATCCTATTCGGTACAAACAAACAAAAAAATCTTTCGTCTTTATAATATTGGTATAAATAATGCCACCGTCAACTTACCTGTTCATGAGCGCTTCTATCATGCAAATGCAGCGAAGAGCGCACAAGGCCGTACACTCCGGTGGCCACCGTAGCGGCCGCCGCGCCCGCCAGCACCACGGGCGCCACGGGCGTGAAGGCCGCCACGCCGATGACGCCGATGGCGCCTATAGACGCTATTGTGCTCGCCGAGTCCACTGAACTTAAGACTCGCGCCTTTATGCCCAGCGTTGGTGATGGTGCCACTGTCAGTTTCACGGCGAAAGATTCTTCGCCCTGGAATAGATCAATATCATTTTTTAGGGTTCCGTACCCAAACGATAACGGGAACTTATTACTAAGACTCCGCGGTCCGTCTGTCACCAGGGTGTATCTCATGAACCGTGATAGCTAGACAGGTGAAATTTCACAGATGATGTATTTCTGTTGCCGCTATAACAACAAATACTAAAAACAGAATAAAATAAATATTTAAGTGGGGCTCCCATGCAACAATCCTGTTTTTTTTTGCCGGTTTTTGCGATAATGGAACGGAACCCAACGAGCGCGAGTCCGACTCGCACTTGGCCGGTTTTGTTTTTATCTTACTAGTATAATAAATGTGAAAGTTTGGATGGATGATGTGCGTGGATGTATGTTTGTTACTCAATCACGCCAGAACGGCTGAACGGATCTGGATGAAATTGGCACAGTGATAGATTATAGTCTGGAATAGCACATACATTTTCATCCCGGTATAAAGTTTCTTCAGGATGATAAAACATTTATCACGCGGGCGAAAGCCGCTGGCAGAAGCAAGTTGATCCTATTTTTGTTTGTTAGTTCAGATAACTTTCATTTGGGGAATAGTAAGTAAATGGCAGTTAGAAATTTTGTATAATAAAAATTGGTAAAACTGCCACATTTATTCTTTAGGCAAAAAAAATACCCAACTTTTAAAAACTCAACAATAAGTTAAAAAAAAATAACCTCGTGTGTAAGCATGGCCGTTTCCAGGCAGCATGGTTGATACCTACAACATATCAGCTAAGCTGAACTGTGAGAAACTTAAAAAGCTGCTTTTTGTGTTAGATTATTCTCTAAAGCCCCATCTAAAACTTGAGTATGTATTGTGTGATTTTTATTTATTTACCTCTAGTAGAGTTCCAGTGTATTCTCCGTTTTCAGGCACAATAATAACACATTTCGGTAGAGTATTGTTTGTTAAATACGAATCCCAGTCTTGATAAACACGGGCATTTTCATCTATGTAGACGCGGCAGGATTTCACTAAAAACAATAAAATATATTTTGAAATTTAAGAAAAACTCTTAAGTTAACTTTTTTTATCTCAGGAAGTAGTATTTAGGCTAAGCCACTTTATGCACGCGTCTGGATTGAAGGCCCAAGTTATTTAATCATAACAGTTTTAATTCGCGTTTAAGAAATTTAACCATTGCTTTAAGTTTTTTCATCAGGCTTGCCAAGGGGTACCGTGTTACCCAGTTACTGGGTTGTGGAGGTCAGACAAGCAGTCGATCCATGTTAAAACACTGGTACTCAGCTGAATCCGGTTAGACTGGACCGAACCCAATGAAGTTGGGAAAAGGCTAGACAGATTTGATTTATTTCATCCATACTCAAAATGCGCATGCTTAGACATTGTTTGCGGACACACCAGCCTGTCATACATATACACATAAGTAGCTTTATTCATACTTACTGCCAACTGTAGTAGGTATACATTTCCTGACTCTGAATACAGCAGTACACCACATGTCACTGTCAGTTCTCTCGTGAAGGTCTAACCAGTAGTTTGAAGGCTGCATCTGATAGAACTTCAGCGGTTTCGGTTTAGCGCACACAATAAGAAGTATTGACATTACTATGTCGTCATCGTTGTGTGAATATTTACCTAGAAAAAAAGTTTTTTTTTATGATTCGCTTTTTCGTTTCATCAAATTTCATATCACAATGGGGCTTTAGAAGTTTACACTTTATTAAAAATAAAAGTATCCAAAATCTGACTATGAAAAGACAATCCTATAAAGATTTAGAAACAAGATAAAATTTAACCCTGCCAGTGATTCCATGCAAATGTACCAAATCAATCTGCCTTAGTTACCTACTACTATATACCAACATATTTGGAAAATCTATTTCCCCACAGTATGGGGCTGCAACCAAATATATATCATCTTAGAAACCTTTAAAATAAATTAAGCTTCATGTAATTAAGACAATTTTTTTCATTTGGCATAATTTTTGGTACCAGCAATGAAATTTATTTCTACCTGACTGCCGCAGGAGGTTTATAAGGTGCTGCAGATGGGAACTAAAAAAAATTTAGAAAATCCGACCAAAATTTTGTTTATCACCGCTGGCAGGGTCTCATAATTTTTAATATATTTCATTATTTCCTTGAATAAATATATCACAAAACAATACCTATAGTTATTATGGTATTTTCTAGTATACTTCACAGAATTGAAATTAAGTTACACAAAATTTTTTTTTAGCAGTCAGGTTTTTGTTTTTATAATAATTAGTTTTTTTAACTAACATGCTTACTTTGTTCACACAGTTTTTCATACACCTTCATGACTTGTTCCTTCTGTCGGGTTGTGTAACCTTCAAGGTGTGCATTCTGATCGCCAACAACTTCTGATAATTCCCCTTCAACACTTGGACCACCAAAGAGTGCAAATGCTACATTTTGAAGCAAATAGTTCCTATTGCTTTTTTCATACCTGAAAAATAAAATATATTTTTGTACATCCATAGATAAATATTTTTACAATGCATGTCCTCGAAAAGAGCGGTTTTCCAAGCAGCCAAACTGTGTGGAAAGTGTCACTTTTTTTCACTAGTGCTTTTTACTTTCCTGTACTTTTTTAATTTTTAACTCCAACGTCAGCCCGACGCATAGAGTTTTTATTATTTGAGAAAAGTTTTAAAAATTAGTTATGTACAGATTATCATTCATATAAAAGGTAAAATAAAACTAATACTTTATTTTAGGCGTTTTTAATTATTCTTGATTTAGATTTTGATCAAAAATTAATTTTAAATATTAGTTAAATATGTTTGGCAGAACGTATATTTTGCTCGTGCCTTATTGCGTTACGATGTGACAGCTATTCACACATGCGCAGTACATATGCCCGAGGAACTATTAGTTAATCTGTGGATATGCTGAACGCGCTTGAATAAGCCCGCCATTTTAGTAATTTCATTTTATTATTTTTATTATTTCCTCGCACAATTCATAGTAAAATATTGTATGATACACGTACGTAAGATGATTTCCGACTCGTGTCGATTTATCCACTCACTCGCTTCGCTCGCTCGTGAATAAAAATGCCACTCATCGGAAATCACCTACCTTCCGCACTTGTAGCATAAATAACTATTTTTAAACTAGCTTGCTTTGCATGTTTCTATGACTTTCCAAAATATTCACATTTCATTATTTTGTATGTTTAATTATAATAATTCAAGGAATCTGGAATAATAAACATATTTAAATTATGGTAAATGTGTTGGTTGTTTACATTATTATGATAATTATGGCTGCATAAATGGGATTAAATTAGTGTTACATGGTAAGGTAAAGCATTCTCAAAATACCTACTTCATTATAAAGTTTCTACATTTCCTGTAGTGTCAGATAAACAACATTCAAGTATTTATTTAAGTACTGATTGGGTACAAAACATTTTAATCATTTTCATTTGCATGGCAGGAAAATTTGTTTGGTTAACAATTTAATGAAAATGTACCTAGATGACATATTTCTATTGACACATTCATATATTATTTTATTTATCTACATGCTTGGCAGTCTAGCACTGTGACATCACTATTTTCACATGCTTGTTCTAATAACAAATATTACCTTCAATATGTTTTAAGTAAAGTAGAGACAACAAGTAAACAGAAACATTTAAAAAAAATTGAATTACCTTGTCAGCTTCTAAAACACACATTTTTTGATAGAAATTAAAGGTGAGACAGTAATTACTCCATTGTATATTTTAGCCAGTACTGTTTTTTTTTCTTTTTTACAGTTTTATACTCCAGAGACTCAAACCATACTTACTTCACCCAGTCACAGTCACCTAAGTTTTCATAATACTCCTGCTGTATCTGTACTGGAGATACCTTCATCATAGCCTCCACAGCTTTTTCAACATTCGGATCATTCTCGTTTTGTAATGTAACTGATTCGGGAAGTGTTTCAAAATTTTCCACTTGTTGTATTAATCCCAAACGTTCTGAAGCCATTTTACTCTGAAATAAAGAACATAAAGATTGCATCATCATTTCATATTAGAATGGATCTTTACTCATGCGGACAAGTAATTATGTAAATTAGTGATAAGAAAACAATGAGTCTTGAGCATATGATTAACAGATTCTGTACGAACAGTGTACAGAATCTGTTATAATTAATGGTGACTCATTCTCATCATCATTTCATGATCACGGTCAAGGGTTTCTATTTAACTATTAATATTGTCTTCTTTGTTGATAATAAATTTATCTCTAGCTAATTATCCCAGCTGTATGACTATGGATGACAGATTGTACATAATTATTGCCGTTAATATTGTTAAATTTAATTATTAATGTATGAAATTTGATTACACTTGATTATTTTGCAGTACAACATCACAATTGAGTGAGTATGTAATAAAATAAAACAGCTCACTTACGACACTTGGTTGTTTTTTTTATCACCAGGAAAGACCATTCACAATTTTACGATAAATCAAATCAAATCAATCTTTATTTGTGAATAAACAATGCTGGAACATGTTCTTTTTCTATTCTAGTGAATATGTTCTGTTATTCTATTTCGGCGTAAAAATAAAACTTCCCTCTTGACTTGTAGGTTTGTTTTGACGTAGACTGGTTTTGACATTACAGTAATAATTTTCCAGGGCAAAAAAATAAACCTCTTAAAACGCAATGTGTCACTGTCAAAGCTCGTCAAAGACAAAAGAGAACACAGCTGAAAGAGAATTAAGGTCCGATCTCACTGTTTGCTTGATTAAAAAATATTTTAATCTTTCATCATCGACATTTTACATTTGTTTTGTTGACATTAAACTATGTCACGAAGTAAGTTCTATTTATATTGTACCAATAAAAAACGAACTAAAAAAAACTGGCCAAGTACGAGTCGGATTCGCACACGAAGGGTTCCATACCATTATCGCTAAAATCCCAATGGGTGGAAGTGTCGAGAGTTATTTTTCAGCCCCTCCACAAGATAATCGCAAATCACGTTTGATGTATGGAAACTCAACAGAAATATTTATTTTATTCTGTTTTTTGTTTTCAGCGCAGCGTTACCTTTTTTGGTTGTCGCTGCACATGCTGAGATAGGAGCCTTTTTGGTCTCGCACGGGGTTTTTATTTTATTATTGTTTAATTTTATGCTTATTTCTCGTGTCTCCTGTGCGGGTCACAAATAAATATTTTTCTTTCTTTCTTTCTTTTATCATCTGTGAAAATTTCAAATGTTTAGCTATCACGGTTCATGAGATACAGCCTGGTGACAGACAGACGGATCGTGAAGTCTAAGTAATAGGGTCCCGTTTTTGCCCTTTGGGTATATACAGAACCCTAAAAAAGCTGTTTTTAAGATTAACCATTTTCAACGACATTATTGCTTAATGGAATCACACCTTGTAGACTAGAAACTCCCTATCATAGACCACTGACATTAGTAGGCAGCATCCATCGGCAGTGTTACCAACTTAGTGGATTTTCCACTAAAACTGGTGGATTCAACCTCCTATTTAGTGGCGAAATATTTATTTGTAAATATTACATATTATGATATATTATATAACATAAATATGCATGTCCTCGAAAAAGGCGTTTTCCAAGCAGCCAAAATGTGCGGCAAGTGTCACTTTTTTTCACTAGTGCTTTTTACTTTTTTGTATTTTTTACCCGACTGCCGAAGGAGGGTAATGTGTTTAACAGTCTATGTATGTATGTATGTAAGTATGTATGTATGTATGTTTGTGCCTATATGGCGTTCCAGAGACCAAACACGTTGGCCAATTTTGATGATTCATACGTCAATCGATTCGTCTTAACCCTGCGAGTGTCATAGACTACATTAAAATTGGACAATAGAAAAATGGCGGATTTTGGGTGCCAAATTGTGGGGGCCCAATTTTTTTTCTTCCAAACCATCGTGTGGGGTATCCAAATAAAGGGTTTTAAGAGATGATTTCAATATATAACACTTATAAGTTTAAATGTATCTGTAATTCGAAAAACAAGTAACTAAAAAGTTATAAATAAAAAAACTTATTTCAAAAAATCAAAAAACCGGACTGCTTCAAAAGCGAACTAAAAGGTCGTAAACAAGGCAAAAATCATACTGTGCAGGCGGAGGATACACCAGATTTTGGTCAGCCAGCCCGCGAATATGTAAGTATCCTCGTGCAATTTTAAGATATTATCGAAATGATAATCACTCTACTCATATCTGTCAATTAAATATTTATAACTATTGACACCATGCACCCCACGTTTTTTTTAAATATTTTTTTTTTATTCACACTATTATTAATTTTATATTTATTGAAATTTTTAACACTATTCTTAATTTAAATTTATTAAAATTAATTTTCTATTTTAAGTTCGGTTTTCTATAAAAAGCGTGTTTTTTAGTATTTTTTTAGGCATATCTCGTGCAACAGTCTATAACCACTGGTCGGTCCAACAATCTATTCATTCAAATACTCAAAGAGTACAATAAAGAAGGTCGCCTGCAATCACCCCCTCCTCGCCAACGGAAATACTCAAAATCTGACGATTATGATGATATAACGATAAGTGGAATACGAAGAAAAATTCATTATTTTTTCTTTGATAATGAGTTACCAACGTTGGAAAAGATTCTGGAAGCCGTTAATAGCGATGAGTACTACCTGATTTTAAAAGAAGTACTTTATACAAATTGAATCAAGAACAAATTAAAGTGTACCCTTATAAAAAAAAACGAAAAAAAATAAAAATAAAATAAATATGATCATGTCTCTGCGCATCGGTCACTTCTAAAGTGGTTGCCCATACGCCAGCGTAGAGAGCTAAGGGCACAGACTACCTTGTTTTCATTTCTTGACTCTTCCAACTCCCCTAGTTATCTGGCTCCTCACTTTCAATACATTTGCGCCAACCACAACAAAAATCTATAATCGTCTTCTTCAATGTCCCACTCACCGCACTGACTGTTCTTTCTTCGTTCAGTCTATTTCTCTGTGGAATGCGCTCCCTCATGAAATCAGGATGGCAACCAACCGATTGGCTTTCAAGGTGAAAGCTCGCGAGCATGTCCGTAAGAAGTTGGCAGTAGTATCGTCACAGCGATAATTTTCTCCAATTATCTGCTACCACAATTTTTTTTAAGTATATTCGTGTATTTAGTTTATATGTTTGAGTATTTATTGTATGTGTTTATAGTATGTATGTATAGCGTTTTATTTGAATGAACCTACCTTAGGTATTATGTTTACTTTAAATATTGCACCTACCACTATTTGTCTCTGCATCACCCAAAGGTCGACTGGTAGAAAATGCCTAAGGCATTAAGTCCGCCCCTGTACTTTGGTGTGCATGAAGTATTAAATAAATAAATAAAAGAAGTAGAAAAAGTGTTCTAATTGACAAACAAGACCTTTTTCTCGACGCCATAACTGACTCCATTAGCTCCTTAGTAAAATGTGATCACTATGTACTGCTTGGCGATTTCAATGTTAACTTACTGAACACTAACGGGCAAACTAAGAAAGTATGTGAGTTTTTGAATAGCCTGAGCTTAAAACAACTGGTAAGTTCGCCCAACCATTTCACTGACCATAGTGAAACATTGATCGACCTTGTCTGTTCGAATCTCAACCACAAAGGAGTATCTGTTGGGCCCTATGGCTCAATAAATGGTCACTCACTTGTTGTGTGCGAATTTAATATTAGGCGTAGTAAATATAAACCCCATACAGTTGTGTACAGACCCATGAAGCAAATAAATAGAGAAGTGCTAGATAGTGATTTTTCTCGCATACACTGGGACGGCATTTCTGGCTTGCATAATGTGAATGACATGGTTGAAGCATTAAATGGAAACATTTTAACAATTTACGATGCGCACGCACCGGTCAAGAAATGTATAATTAAGGAACCGTCATATCCCTGGATAACAGATACAATTAAATTAATGATGCGCTTGCGGAATGAGGCTCTGACCAAGTACCGTAAAACGAAATCCGAGTCCAAAAAAGCATACTACAAGCAGTTAAAATCTCTGGTGTTAAATTCCATATTTAGAGAAAAGGTTGCGTATTTCAAATTTAATATTAATAGTCAAATTAAAAATCCGAAAGCATTATGGCAAAATTTAAGAAACACTGTATTACCAAAGAAACAAATTGACGACCTTCCTACTCACCTCAGAGATCCAAACCAAATCAATAATCACTTTATGAGTGTTCCTGGTAACCCTGTCTGCAATATGTCACAACGCACTTTCTTTGAGTCTCATCGTTATGGTGATGATAGCTTTGCATTTGCATTGCAACCAGTAACTGCTGATCAGGTTTTGCGATACTTCCGATAACGCTGAAGGCTGTGATAGGGTAACCCTGAATATGCTTTTGCTTACACTCCCACATACACTGAAAGTCATCACTGACATTGTGAACAGTTCAATTGTCTCAGCAACCTTTCCTGACATCTGGAAAACTGCTATCGTTAGGCCACTGCCTAAAAAAACAAATTCAACTGACTTTAAGGACCTTAGGCCTATTAGTATTCTGCCTTGGCGGTAAGTCAAAAGGCGGTATGTCACCAGCTATCAAAATATCTAGAAGATAAAAACATTCTGCCTGAGCTACAGTCAGGCTTTCGCAAACAGCGTGGTACTTCTACGGCTCTTTTGGACGTGACAGATAATATTCTATCAGCACAGGATAAGGGCCTATGTACACTTCTTGTCCTACTTGATTTTTCGCGAGCTTTTGACTGCATAAATATAGATCTATTTCTATCAAAGCTTAGCTACTATGGATTTGACCAAAACACGATACACTGGTTCCAAAGCTATCTCACCGGCCGACGTCAGCGTGTCGAAATACGAGTGAGCAATGGCTCGTCTCTTGTTTCGTCACTCACTTCTGTTTGCAGAGGAGTCCCGCAAGGCTCAATACTGGGCCCCATCATCTTTATTTTGTATTGTGCGGATATCATAAATTCCCTGAAGCGATGTAGGTACCATATTTATGCTGATGACGTACAAGTCTATATTTCCTTTAAGCCAAGTGACTATGACATTGCGATAAAGGATCTAAACGATGATCTTGACAGGATAGCGTGTTGGGCTGAAAATAACGGTTTGGTACTTAACCCTACCAAAACCAAATACATGTTGTTTGGAACCAAGACCCAAATCAGTGCAGTGCCAGCAACACTCAACGTTGCCCTGCTGGGTGAGTCGGTCAGTCGAGTCGGTGAGGCCCGTAATCTGGGTCTGAACATGGACTCTGGGTTGAGATATGAAGCGCACGTGTCAGAGTCAGTGCGCACTTGTTTTTACCGGCTTAAGGTCCTCTATAAAATAAGGCCTTATCTTTCAGAGGAGCTGCGGATCCAGCTGGCTGAGTCTCTCGTGTTATCTAATCTGAACTATGCGGACGTAGTTATTGGCCCTCGACTGCTTGCAAGAACTGATCGACTGATCCAGAGAGTGCAAAACGCCTGCGCTCGATTCTGCTTCACAATCCCACCTAGAAGTCACGTAACGCCATTTTTAAATAACCAGTCAATCCTCAAGATGAAGTCGCGTCGCAAGTTGCACTTGGCATGCCTACTTTTTGGAGTTGTAAATTACAAACAGCCGACCTATCTGTACAATAAACTGAGCTGGATCGCTAGTAGAAGAGAATGCGCAAGCCGACAGTGCTCACAGCAACTCTCCACACACTCGCACAAGACAGCGGCTTTCAGGGGAAGTTTTAGATACGCCGCATCTAAATGCTGGAACAATATTCCCCCGCCGATAAGGAATCTTAAATGCCTTGTAACGTTCAGAGTTCGACTGCGGCAGTTTCTTATAGCCTCACAGAAAAAACTGGGGATGACTGTTTTGAACACGTCCGTTATATAACTGGCTGTCATGTCCTTTCCGAGCCAATCTGTCTATTTGGCGTATCTCGTGGTCAAAACCTGTAAACAAAAAAAACTTTTTTGAAAAAAAATAATACCGACTTCCAAATGAAAAACTACAAAGTGAAAAATAACTTAACTTTTGGAAGTCGGTGTCTTTCGTTGGAACCATTTTTTTTGCGATATGGACACCGACTTCCAAAAGTTAAGTTATTTTTCACTTTGTAGTTTTTCATTTGGAAGTCGGTATTATTTTTTTTCAAAAAAGTTTTTTATTTTTCCCTTTTTAGTTTTACCTTCCTAATAGCAAGTTGTTTATTAAGGTCCCTATAACTCCAGAATAGATTAACCGAATAACATGAAACTTGAACATAACCGTTGAAATGAGAGATCTGCGTACGTACCTCTTTAGAGCGTACTGGCGTGATGTTATGTTATGAAATGGTATAAACAACAAACAGACATGTGATTGCAGCAATCTCGAGAGTTTTGCCGTTATTTATTGAAGAGTTCTGTTGTGTATCTCCGAAGTTCTACATCAGACGTTAACCAAATTAAAATGGGACCAATTTCGAAACATACCTTTTCAAACAAAAAAAGAATTTTCAAAATCGGTCCACAATTGACGGAGATATCGGTGAACATACATAAAAAAAAAAAAAAAAAAAAAAAAAAAAAAAAAAAAACATACAAGAAGTCGAACATAGAACCTCCTCCTTTTTTGTAAGTCGGTTAAAGATAGGTATGGTCTCTTGGTAATTAAATAACTTACCTACTAATTTAAATACTCATGTTATTTACATATATTTATTTATTGAAAATATATTTACCCCTCGAATGCTGTTAGCAAACACAATAAAAAAACAATTGCTTCTATGTACCTCACATCACACTGTCATAACACAAACATATTACGACTGCTCAGCGACCGTATGTCTCTGCAGGGATCCAGCAGAATATCAGCGTCAGGTATATTTGCCTGACACATGCTGAGCTGGACTCCCATTTGGTGCAACCTTGAGACGCACACCGCACTGTGTTTAAGTTCAAGTAAGTATGTTACTTGTGTCACTTTTATTTGTATTAAGTTGCTTTTTCTTCTTCTTTTTTTGTATTTTGGCACCTTTTTTTCCAAATACCCACATGTATGTGATTTTGTGTGTTGTGCTGTGTCTTTTGTGTGCACTGAATAAATGGTTTATCTATCTATCTATCTATCTAAGATACAATCACCTGTTTGTCAATTAGGGCACTTTTTCTATGGAGGGTGAAATAGATGAGACTTGGCTAAATGAAGGTACAGTGCTGCTAATATTTATAAAGTCTGAAAGAAGGAGGTTTTACATAACTTGGTAAGCTATGTAAAACCTCCTTTCCTTTATATAAAACAATATAGTGAAGTATTATTAGTTAAACATAAGTCGATATAATATTGTATTTACATCTATAACTTTAATTATACATACAGGACACACGACAAGCAAGGTATGGCAAGACAATACTGGAAGCACAACGGGCAGGATCAACTGGTTTAAAGAACCCAACCGGCAGCCTAATTGTGTAAGTAAAGTTGAATAAAGATTCAACTTTTTTGTGTATGTGTGTGTTTTTGGGCAAGAAACAGATTGTTTCCGCTGCCGAATTTACTTACACAATTAGGCTGCTGAAAAGGAAGACGGCTTATCATTGGCCATATTGGTAAAACTTGATTTAAATGTATTTCTTTTGATCATTTCCAAAGAAATATACTTAAATCAAGAATTGATCAACAAATGGGCTTCGAGCAGTCTGGTTCCGTGAATTTCTTGGCAGCAGGTGTGCTAACCCAGGCAGCATTTTGGATGCACTCGTTAAAATGTTTACCTACCACAAGGTCCTACAAAAAAATACGAAGAAATTGTTGGTTTTGCCTTTCTATTTCCTAATAGATGTCTTTGAATATAGAATGCAAAAAATTGTACTAACATTACCTACAAGTAACTGATTTGTATTGCTTAAATAAATCATTCAAATTGTGTAATCTCATCCAGTACAAGAAAACATTATAAAATAAAACTATACGCAAAAGGTAACAAAAAGAAGTATTTCCCGACTTAAAAAAAAGAAGGATGTAATCAATTCGACACGTATGTATGTAATATTGGAACTGTTTGTATGTATGTATGGATGTACGTATGTTTTTCCACGCATTTCTCCAAAACTACTTTTCAGATCGTGGTCATTATTTTTGTGTTGGATTGAATATCTCTCTATTTAGGGACTAATGTAAGTTTCATCAAAATCGGCCTAGCAGTTTTTGAGATATTTTGATTTATTTATTTATTAACAAACACTTTATGTCACAAATATCAGTGCAGCCCTGGCTCTTGTACTAGGAAGTCCTGTATCACAAGAGCCAGACCTCTCCAAAAACAGGGAATATTATACAAAAGGAGCATGATAGACAGAAAATATAAAAAAAAAACAATATTAATACAGATAAAGCATGCACACATTATTAGGTATACAAACTAAGGTTAAAACGGGAAATTGATATCCTTAAAATTAAAACATAGCTAAAAAAAAAAAAAAGATAAACATTAAATAAATTAAAATTTGACATTGCATAAATTTAAATGATTAGCATTTAATACATTACAATTAACATTGCCTTGATAAGAATAATTAACATTGTATAAAAGTAGAATTAATATTGCATTTAAATTAACAGGGCAGGGTGTGCCACTCACCCCGTGTGTATGTGGGGGATGTGGGTGTGGGGATGAGTGGGTGTATAGTGAATAATGTTAGTGATTGGCAATTCAAGTTACGCTTCTAATAAGCTTTTCTATTTCCTCATAACTGAAACCGTCCAGCCACTGTGTAACCCTTTTCTTGAATTGGAAGTTGGTTAGGTGTTTAAGGTGTTTCATACCCATATCTTTACCGATTTTGTTGTATAGCTTGGTGCAAGATAGAAGTAGCCGGTCAGCGAAGACACTCAGTTCCTTTCAACTGGGCACCCATCCCTGCGCCCGGACGAGATTGGCAACCCAGGAACGACGTATCGGTGGTAACGTCGCAGACATTGGAATATAAAGATCTTCCGAACGCTAAGAACTTTGGCGTTTTCGTAAACTATAGTGGTGGGCGTCCGGAATCCTAGAGATAAAAGAACCTTCAGGACAGCACGCTGCGCCCGTTCTACCTCAATCATATGGGTACTACTAGTGCCTCCCCAGGCGCAGACAGCTTGGAGCGTACAATCGAAACAAACAGCACAACACGAACGAACGAATTATGGGTATTTTGTCAATACTTTAGGTAAGCTACAATGAAATTGCTCATTTTTGGTGATCGTGTATTAAACTGAAACGGATAAATAAAAACCGGGCAGAGGTTTGTTCAGATCTTGTATTCACAATCGAAAGAGACAAATAAAATGACAGGCAATCGCTTATATTAACACATCCCCGCTGCTTGTCATGGCTTGACTGGAGGGGGCTTCAATATGGCGGCTTAGCTTCGGCGGGCTCGGCGGGCATTGGTCGGATGCACGTAGGCTGACGTCACATCCGTTACAAAACATAAAACAAAAAAACAAAAAACCCGACTGCTTAAAAAGCGAACTAAAAACCAGATGTATCCTCCAACTGCACAGCATTTTATTTTTTTATTTACAACTTTTTAGTTACCTATTTTTTTTTGGTACATTTAAACATGTAAGTGTTATATATTTTTGAAATCACCTATTAAAACCCTTTACTTTGATATCCCACACGATGGGATAAGAAGAAAAAAAAATCGGGCCCCCACAATATGGCGCCCAATATCCGCCTTTTATCTATTTTCCAATTTTAATGTAGCCAGTGACACTCACAGGGCTAAGACGAATCGATTGACCAACCATCAAAATCGGCCAACGCGTTTGGTCTCTAGAACGCCACATAGGTACAAACAAACATACATTTTTGTTTTCTGTGGTTGTGGATTTTGCTATTCGGGGATTTTGCTTATCTGTCCTTCTGCTGCAGAGGGATACATATATACATAGACTGATAAACACATTACCCTCCTTCGGCAGTAGGGTAAAAAGGGAGAATTAAAAACCTTTTCACAAAAAATAAACCGACCACTAAAACAAAGTGAAAAAAAATCAAAAAACCCAACTGCTTCAAAAGCGAACTAAAAAGTCGTAAATAAGGAAAAAATCATGCTGTGCAGTCGGAGGATACATATTCGCGGGCTGGCTGACCAAAATCTGGTGTATCCTCCGCCTGCACAACATGATTTTTTCCTTGTTTACGACTTTTTAGTTCGCTTTTGAAGCAGTCGGGTTTTTTGATTTTTTGAATTAAGTTTTTTTATTTATAACTTTTTAGTTAGTTTTTTTCGAATTACATACATTTAAACATATAAGTGTTATATATTTTTATCAACATCAGAGGTGTGGAAATCACCTCTTAAAACCCTTTATTTTGATACCCCACACGATGGGTTTGAAAGAAAAAAAAAATTTAGACCCCCAAATTGTGAAACCCAAAATCCGCCATTTTTGTATTATCAACTTTTAAGGTAGCCTATGACACTCGCAGGGTTAAGACGCATCGATTGATGTATGAATCATCAAAATCGGCCAACGCTTTTGGTCTCTGGAACGCCATATAGGAACAAACATACATACATACATACATACATACATACATACATAGACTGATAAACACATTACCCTCCTTCGGCAGTCGGGTAAAAACTTTCGTTTTGGAAGTCGGTGTCGAAAAATGAAAAAAAATAAGAGATACCAAAGACACCGACGTCCGAAAAGAAAGTTATTTTGCACTTTTTAGTGTTTTGGTTTTTAAAGTCGGTTTATTTTTTTGTGACAAAGTTTTTTTATTTAAGACTAGTGTTGTGCTTGCGGCGTCGCTCTCGTGGCCAATTATAAAGAAACTGTATTTTCCGCGATGTTATACTTTTTTTTTTTTTTTTTTTTTATATCTTTATTTAAAGAGCTTTTTCGCGAATGCGAATATGACGCTCTGTATGGTTTCACATAATAAAATACAGTATTTATACTTAACTTACGCAACAATGAAACAAATGATTAAAATTAGGTTCTGGGTCTGTTCTTCAAGGCGAACTTAACCATATTTATTACTTGTCGAATTTTGTTTGATAAAGGTATGGATAAATTTATGTTGTGGGCACCAATTTGTGATCTCAGTAATTGATTCCGGACACATCTCATTAAAATATGATATGTGTCCTCATCTTCATTACACATGCTGCAAAAAGGTGATGGTAACTTTTTCATTAAAAATCCGAATTTGTTGAGAGGCATATGTCCGGAACGAAGTCTTAATAATATGGTTAAGTCAGCCCTGCCTACAAAACACTTATCAATCCAAGGTGAATATGAGGGTTGTGAATGGATTGTTTTATACCAAATGCCTTTTTCCCTGGAACGAAGATCGAAGTAGTCTTTCCAATTTTGTAAACAAATATTTTTAAGGACTGGAATAAAGTCCGTGTAATGTGGAATTGCTACGAAATCAGTGCCATCCGAACATGCTTGTTTTGCAAGATAGTCTGCCTTATCATTACCGTCTATACCTATATGAGACGGGATCCATTGAATAACAATCTGTTTATTCTGAGATTTTAGTTTTAAAATTGTTTTAATTATTGTATAGGCTATCGGTTTACCTCGAAAAGTCGAGGTACAACGAGCCAGGTGTTGAATTGAACTCTTTAAATCTGTGTAAATAACATATTTGCCTTGATCTAGAGATTCAATAAATGATAAGGCTTCAGAAATAGCTAAGAGTTCAACAAACATGATAGACACATTAGTGGAAATTTTGAATTTCATAAAACTTTCAGATTGTTCGTCATAGAATGCGCATCCTGCATGATCTCCATCTTTTGATCCATCCGTATAAATTTTATAAAAATCTGAGTATTTGTACATATGTTTTAATGTTTCCTCTTTTAGTTTAGAACTACTTAACCTATTTTTGGCTTCATTTATAGAATCTATATTTGTTTTTAAGACACTGGACAAATCAATGTCAGCCATCCATGTGTCAAAAGAAAACATTTCTAGCTGCTTACAGGAGCTGATTGAAAATTCCTTTAATTTATTATGAATTAAAACAAGCAGAGGAACTTTTTTATTTCTTTCATTAAGGTACACGTCACTTAACTTTTCTAAAGTTGATGTTACTGTATTTAATTCATATGAGTTTATTTTCAACCACAATTTACCTGCCAAATACCATCGTCTAACCTCCAATGGTGGTAAACTAAGCTCGCATTCCATGACATGTGTAGGTGTAGTTGTAGTCCTAATAAATCCTCCAATTACCCTCATACATTGGTTTTGTGCGATATCTAATTTATTTAAATATTTTTTGGCACTGGTATTATAAAGAAAACTAGCGTAATCTAAACGACTTCTAATAGTGGATATATATAACCTTCTTAAATGCTTTTGGTGAACACCCCAACCAGATCCTGCCAAGATTTTAAATACATTTAAGAATTTGAGGGTTTTCTCAATAATTTCATTTACGTGTTTCCCCCATTTTAAGGAACAATCCATCCACAATCCCAAATACTTAACGCAGTCCACAATGGGTAACGAACTACCATTTACTTTAATATCAATTGGATACCTGGCATATTTACGACCTTTATAAAACAGACATAGTTTACTTTTAGAAGAGGATATTTCGAGACCCAAACTTGATAAAATAGAAATAGTGTTGTCCAACATACATTGAATGTCAGTTACAGCGTCAATAATATTTTGGCTGGTTACATACATAACAATATCATCTGCATATTGAGACACCGCTACGTCATGATATACTTGTTTACAAATCTTATAGGTTGCAACATTAAATAATAAAGGTGATAACGGATCACCCTGTGCTATTCCAATGCCCGAGTTTCTGTACAGAGTTTTAGTGTCACATGTTATAAGTAAACTCCTCTCTTTCAAAAAATTAAACAAATAACTACAAATTTTATTACCCGCTCCTAAATTGTCTAGAATTATCAATAAACTACGAATATCAACATTATTATAGGCATTATTAATGTCAATAAAGCAAGATAATGTAAATGAATTCCCAGCAAAGCCATACTGTATTTTAGACACAAGACTAGAAAGACTATCCAGACAAGAGCGTGTCTTTCTAAATCCCACCATATTGTTAGAAAATATGTTGTTTTTTTTCAAATACCACTCCAAACGCTTATTAAGAATAGTATGAAATGTCTTGCATAAGCAAGATATCAAGGATATAGGCCTAAGTGAATCTAAGGAGTCTGGATTCCTTCCTGGTTTTGAAATGGGGAATATACGAATATCACGCCACTGTCTGGGGACGAAACCATTTTGTAAAAACAGATTGTATAAATGTATTAATGTAAGTTTAGCATTAGTAGGTAGATTCTTTAACATTGAATACGATACATTGTCACAACCTGGAGCTGTATCAGAGGATTTAATACTTTTTTCTAATTCGTGCAGGGAAATAAGTTTTTCTAAATTAATATTGCTAGATGTAAAACTTGGCCGCTCATTAATAACATAGTCAGGTGTCAAACTTTGTAGCAAATTCAATGCTTGAGTTTCACTTACGTACCGATTGCGATTATTGTGATAGCCTTTGTACCACTTCATTTTTCTCCACATATCACTAGAAGAGGTTAGACAATCGACTGTTGAACAAAAGTTTTGGAATGACTCCCTTTTCGCTCTTCTAATGTCTCTTTGCGCGATACTAATTTTAGATTTTAACAGTAATAAATTATTCGGAGTTGGGTTACCACGAAACTGCGCCAGTGCAAGTCTTCGTTCCGCTACCCTTTTAGAAAATGTAGAATTCCAGTAGGTTTTAGATTTAAAGTTATTGCTGGGGTTTTGATTAATTTTTATCACAGGAATGTGGAGTTCTGCTGCTTTATTGAAACTATTCAAAAACTGGTCGTATGCCTCTTGTAAGTCATCAGTAACATTGAAATCGTAAAATGTCTCTTCCAGGTAAAGTCGATACTGCTGCCAGTTAGCCTTTTTAAAGTTTCTTCTAATGTCTGAATTCCTAGTTGATGGACAGTTTGTTGAAATTTTAATGATGAGGTGGTCACTTCCTAGACATTCATTGGTCACTGTCCAATCAAATTTAACAGCAATATCTGTTGTTACGAGTGACACATCAGGAGATGATCTTTGCAAGACTCCGCCTACCAGTTTAATTCTGGTTGGAGCTCCATCATTCATCACTGTTAAGTTATGACATAACAAGGAATCGAATATTTGATTGCCCCTTGTGTCATTTTTGCATGACCAGTTACTATGGTGTCCGTTAAAATCTCCAAGCAAAAGCGTTTTATCGTCACACCTTGATAATAGTTCATCCCAATCTTGTTGACACGTTCGAACAGAAGGTGGGCAGTAAACGGATATAATGTTATTCAGGGACTCACAATTATGAATTTTAAGGTGTAATATTTCGAAGCCGGCATTTCCAATTTGACATTGAATAACCTGCGCTTTAACCGAGTTGTGGACTAAGATTAAAACGCCTCCATATCCGTCCCATCTATCTTTCCGATGTACATTATATCCACTAACTCTTAGGTTAAATTTAGGTTCCAACCAGGTCTCTGACAGTGCAGCAATATGTATTCTTTCTTGAGAAAGAAGGGCTTCCAATTGCGTCAACTTCCTTTTTAAACTTTGGCAGTTCCATTGAATGATTTTTAATTTATATTTATTGTTAGTTTTCGCTGCCGTTTTTCGCATTAAATTTATTACTGGTCAAGTTAAAAATCTTATTTATAATCAATTGTATAAACCATTCCAACAGTATTTGGACACACATTTTAATTTTATTAGTTAAAGTATAATGCCTCTTTGAAATAATATCCTTACATTTTGCCAGTAACTCACTGATTTTGTTAAATGTAGTTTCCTTTTCTTTTTTAGATTTCTTTGTATATTCTTCTTCTTTTTTGCTGGTATCACTATCCGTGTCTGTACAAAAACATTCCCAATCATAGGAGATATCGTTGACTTTTTGGCTGTGTGTTTTTTTGTTTTTTGGCTTTGTTTTATTTGTAGATGAAGTTGTGGGGACTACAGGATCTGATGTACTTTTAGCTTGCCCAGTTGACCTCAAGCCGTGTACACCTTCACAAACGGAGGAATACAGAGGCCGTGGCGTTTTATGAAACGGACTTGAGGTTACTTCAGTCACCGATCGGGGTATAGGGTATGGCTCAGAATTAACTGTATTAAAAATTTCTTTGTCTGGAATTGGAGTCGAAGATGGGACGTACATTGTGAGGGCTTTTTTGTAGCTACAGTTGAACTGGGACATTATATTTCTTATTTTCTTCTCCTTCTCATATATAGGACAAACTTTGCTCAATGCCATATGATCACCTTTGCAATTGACGCACGTATACGACATCGTTTCACAACATTCGTGATTCTTGCTGCATTTAGGGCACACAATTTTCTTGTAGGGACAAATCTTTTTGTAATGACCGAATTTCCAACAGTTCGAACATTGTGTTACCGGATAGACATATGGCTCCACATTTATTCTAACTCCGTACATGTGTATATATGCTGGTAGTGAAGAGCCCTTGAAACATACTCTTAAAGTCTCACTCTCAGTCCATCCAGAACCATCCCTCTGTCTGCGACTAAGCCGTTTAACCGATATTATTTCTGTCTCAGACGACAAACTATTTATTATTTCTGCCTCGTTACAATCAAGTTCAATGTTTTTAATTATTCCGTAGGTTATTTGAACCTCCATAGTTTTAGAAATATGCCATTTCTTTTCCTTAAATTCTGTGCAGTTAATTAACTTTTGTGCATCTAAATCGCTTTCGAACTGTAACATTATTTTAAACTGATTGACATATTTAATGCATGAAACGCGTCTAATGTTGTTGGCTTGTAATAGTTTGGCTAATTTAAACTGTTTAGGCAGGGCTTCCTTACAAGTTATTGCAACTTCTATTTTTCCTTGGCAGTCTAGAGATGTAAGACTACTTAAACTCTTATAACGTTTGCCGTTATTGTTAACGACAGTCCAGTTATCTTCTATCTCTTCTATTGGTCTCTTTTTTCGTGATTGAGAGTTATCTAATACTTGTTGACCCTCAAAGTTTGTCTCCATCTCCTCTATTTGTATATTGTCTTCTCTGTCTTGCGTATTCGTCTGCATGATATTTGTGTCAGTATTATTCGCTAATGGGTTAGGACTCGACATTGTTTACACTGCGCGACCACCCAGGTAGCCGTTATCGCGACGCCGACCCGAACACGTGCGGCACAGGTGGCGTCACAAAAGGTTAACCGACAAGTAATTAGCTTGTTATTGTGCACGTCAGTCTCGACCGTAGGACGAACACGTACTGATGTTATACTTAGTATCAGTGTAACTTTCTATTAGATTTTTTAGCTTTTTATTAGAAAGAATTATAAACATCAATTCTTATAGTTTTAGCATAATATTAATTTATATTATAATGTTTTCGAAGAATCAACAATACCTAGGGTAGGTATTGTTGATTCTTCGAAAACATTGTATTTTTTTGTATATTGTCCTCATTCCTGTTTTATATGAACCATGAACCACTAATTAAATTTAATCCAGATAATGTTGCCAATTACGTCAATATTTCTAACTTGCATTTAGGTGCCTGCCTACTAAAAATATAGCTATGTGAACTTTGGGGATAAAGTTAATTAACACGAACTAACGGAAAACGAGTTTGGAGCTATCACACTGAAAAACATGTAACAAGGAAACATATTTCACAAAAACAAAATGATGAAATCAACTGCTACACTGGTAATTTTATCTATAAATAATTTAATTGTGTTTTTAACCGACTTTCCAAAAAGGAGGAGGTTATCAATTCGACTGTTTTTTTTTAATGTGTTTTACCTCAGAACTTGTTACTGGGTGAACCGATTTTGATGATTGTGTTTTTATTTGAAAGCTGGTACTTGTCATGTGGTCCCATTTTTTCATCAAAATCTGATGAAGAACTTCGGAGATATACATCAGAACTCTTCAATAAATGATGGCAAATCACTCGGGATAGCTGCAATCGCATGTCTGTTTATTGTTTACACCATTTACTAGTACGCTCTAAAGGGGTACGCATGTGTGAAAAGTTCACCTAGCCTTTAGAACTGGTCCAATAGGTACCACAACTAAAAAATTAAAAATAAACCTTGTACAAAAAATACAACCGACTTCCAAATAAAAACACTACAAAGTGAAAAATAACTTTAATTTCGGAAGTCGGTGTCAAAAAACGAAGTAACGAAAAAAAGAACTTTGTAGTGTTTTTATTTGGAAGTCGGTTGTATTTTTTGTAAAAGGTTTTTTTTTTACTTTGTATGAACATAAAAGTTTCGCAGTCTAAACAAACAATAATTGGTCTATATAAATTCTATAAAATGAATCACTTATGAGTAATTCTCCGAGTCATCTGATTCTTCAGAAACCGTAACTCCAAGTATACGATCCACTTTTTGGCCATCAGCTCTAAAACTTTCGAACCATCCATGATATTCGTCGGGAATGACTCCTTTATCACAAAGTTTCAGAAAATCGCCTTACAGTACGTAGGTGTAAAATAAGAACTTGCTCGGTAATATTTTTCTAAAAATCATCGGAAGAGTTTGTTTATGATGTGGGCCTCTGTAGTCGGCCTTGTTTTTTTAATTTTCAAATAGGTATTTTTCGCTCCAATTTAAGTTTCCCCCTAATCGATCGATGACAGTGGGTTGTCAACTGTTAGTAGTCACGGCCTAAGTTCCTAATATTTCCTAACATTAAAGCACTTGCTTTAAGTGTGTTTTAATCTACGAAAAGTAAGAAGGTTTTAATTACTATAAAATAAACCTGTAGCATAAAACAAAAATAACTACTCTATAGTTTCCAGGTCGAAGTACTTACCTACGTTGATTGTTACCACATTTTCTACCTACCCATAGCATAACATATAAAACATATCTTATCTATGTTTCCATTTCCACATTACCTAATAATCTATTATTGTACACGAATATATACGTTTTTTTTAAATAGATAAATAATCGCTATCAATGAAAAGGCCGTACTCGTTCAATTTTGACTGGTTTCAAACCCATTGTTCGACCACTGTTAGTTTACAGTTTAGTAACAATGTACGTCGAGTTTGTTTATCAGCGGCGCGTAATATTTCGTGTCGTCCACGTATATGATACCTTCCAGTATGCTTGCTTCTCATGTAAGCTAGTCAATACGTTCAACTAAGGCGTTAGTGATAAACGTATTCGTATTTGTGACTTACAGTGTTGTGTGATTAGCATTGCCTTAAAATTCGTACCTATTAAACAAAAATAACCTAGGCACTTAAAGTTTTTATGTTCAATTCAAGTTCTACCATTAAAACAGATTAGCGTATCCAATTAAAATCCATTTCGAGGAAAAACTATTGACAGGCCTCTTGTGATCGTGGTGTGTTCTGTATTGAAAATGAATATGGGTTTTTGATTTACAATAAATGTTTCTGAATGGCTTAAGTGAAAATGCGGCAGTTACACTAAGAAGTGAGTGACTATAATAAAAAATAAATATTAAGGACTTATAAAATCACCATGGTTTATCTCACCCTGGCAGCAATACGAAGAAAACTAGCTTCATTGAAAGCTTTAATTTTCTTAATACTCAGTGTATGCATGTTCATTCCTCTTGGATCTTATTTGCACGAAATGAATACTTTATCGAACCGGCTTAGGGCTCAAGATCGTCACATTTTAATGAACAGATATCATAGAGAACTCGTGAATGGATTTTTCGCAAATCGTGAGGTAAGTGTAGTGTATATTTACGACTGCTGTAAAAAAACGCAGTAAACAAGTAAAATTTCACAATTTAAAAACCCCCGACGCATTTATCTTGCGAAAACACCCCGATTCAAACAGTAAAATGCCCATAACTTTTGAACGGCTGAACCGATTTTATTCAAACATAGCTAAGAACACTCCCGACAAAATTACCTTTCAAACAAAAAAAACTAAATTGAAATTGGTTCATCCGTTTAGGCGCTATGATGCCACAGACAGACACACAGATACACAGATACACAGATACACAGCAACACACGTGAAACTTATAACACCCCTTCTTTTTCCGGCGGGGGTTAAAAATGATATACTCGTGGTAATAATATTTTTTAGTATTGGCATACAAATTTAAATAATCACATGGATGGAGGATCAAGGATGACATTGATATTGCTTTATAATTGTATTAAATTAATAATTATTGACATTAAATTTTGACATAACTATATTTTTATCAATTTAATTATATTAATGTAAAATAGAATAATTCAGTAATGATAATGTTTAATGCATGCTAATTTAGAATGATAAGCACAGGAGAATGATAATTACAATGCTTGTAAAAGGCTGCTAAGTCATAAGTACTAACATAATATAACACCAATATTACCACTTAGTTCTCAATAAACGTTTTGACTTTGACTTTATTAGTGCTCCTAAAATCCATATCGTCCCTAGTAGGACCGTCCTATTAGGTTGACAGAATTCCGTGTTTATGACTAATCATAACTACTCTCATCTTAAAAAAAAAGCTATTCTGGCACTGGACACTCAAAAATCAAAATCCCTATTATTGTATTGGCTGCAACCCGAAATCGAAATAACGCTAGTCCGAATGATTGGATATGGTAGATTGAATGAAGTTAATTATTATGTAAATAAGTTTAAGAATTAGGTGATTAATGATCTCATTTTGAATCTAAGTACCTAGTCTCTAAAATATCTGTATGTTAACCACCATATTTTTGTGTGCCAACAGGCAGAATGTACTGGGAATATATCTAATCTAAACTAACACCATTATTGTAATACCTGCATTCTATACAAATAAAGAAATTTATTATTATTATTATTTATTATTATTATTATGATCATAAGGCATCGGCAATAAGTATCCACTAATGTTTTGGTTCCGTGACCAGTCACCATTATCAGTTTGAAAGTAGAAATAAAACGTGAAGATGCATTTTTGACAGGATCTAAATAATTCGTGTCTGGGTGTCCTGAATTTATTGTTATGAGCTTCAGTCAGTGCAGTGGTGGCCCAGTGGTCCAGCCCCGACTTACGTGTCATGACTTAGAACCAAAAAATCGAAGAAATGTGACATCCACCAACCCGTACTGGGCCCGCGTGTTGAATTATGGTCCATTCCCTCTTTTACAAATGATGAGCTGATGACAAGCTTCAGTATTCCGACTAGCGATCATTAGGTACATGTCAGCTGGTTCGGGTTTTTTGCTTGTATCTAAAGAATTCACATCCGGGTACCCTAAACTTATTGTTCTGAGCCTCAGTTTAAGGACTAGCGATCATTAGGAACACTTCAGGCAAGTCGTCCGGGCTTTATGGTTTATTATTGTAAGAACCATTAATCGTGTGACAAATTTTGCGGAAGAGTCACTCAATTATGTCCCGATGTTATCGTAAACATTAATATCTTTGTGTTGTTATTAACAATCAGTATCATTCGCGGCCATTCAAGTAGTATACCGATAAGGAAAAGGTTGAACTGTGTAGTTACTGGACCTATCAGCCAGTATACAATACCCATGACAGTTATGAATAATATAGTGATGTATTCTTTGAAGTGATGATCTCATTTACCTGCACATCTATCGCAAAAAGTAAGTAGCGTCATGGTAACGTTCCGTCACGACTTAGGAGTAAATATTTTAGTATTAATAATCAAATCAACCTTCATTACAAGGCTATAAAACTAATGTAGGCAAAACTAATGTTTATATTGGCTCCGACAGATGTTTCATAAATTGTTTCCAACTTAACGGCACTACTTACCTACTAATTTCTCGTGGATCGTTGCCGCATTTACAAATCCGGAACTAAAATTATTTGTTTTCTTTTTTTACTATCATAAGTTTATTTACAGAGTATAAAATACTTAAGGGACTAAAATAAATAAGATCTAGCTAAGCCTAAAAATAAAAACCGGCCAAGTGCGAGTCGAACTCGCGCACGAAGGGTTCCGTACTTGGTAAATTGCGGTTTACGATTTATGACGTATTAAAAAAAAAAACTAATTACTAGATCTCGTTCAAACCAATTTTCGGCGGAAGTTTACATGGTAATGTACATCATATATTTTTTTTAGTTTTATCATTCTTTTATTTTAGAAGTTACAGGGACACACACACATTTTACCACTTTGGAAGTGTCTCTCGCGCAAACTATTCAGTTTAGAAAAAAAATGTATTAGAAACCTCAATATCATTTTTAAAGACCTATCCATAGATACACGTATGGGTTTGATGAAAAAAAAATATTTTAGTTTCAGTTTCAAGGGGAACCCCCAAAATTTATTGTTTTTTTTTCAATTTTTGTATGAAAATCTTAATGCGGTTCACAGAATACATATACATACCAAGTTTCAACAGTATAGTTCTTATAGTTTCGGAAAAAAGTGGCAGTGACATACGGACGGACAGACAGACATGACGAATCTATAAGGGTTCCGTTTTTTGCCATTTGGCTACGGAACCCTAAAAAGCCGAAAATATGGCCTTGAAAAACCCCTCCACATCGCTGTCCACTGGTATTGCGCCCAAAACGCTGGCAGCATTGCCACGTTGTATGGCAATGCTTGTCCTCTTACGGAAGGCCCTTTATTATCTGATCATTCAAATATTTTTTGTCCATCTGCTAATCAGACACGTAAACCAGGAGAGCAGAAGCCCAAGACAGTGGTTAATTAGGCATATTTCATATTCTGAGGAGAGGACGCACGCTAATTAACTTCGGCTTCTCTTCTACCAGCCACTTAGATAACACACGGTCAAAATAACTACAGCACTCGACTGTCATCGACCTTACTCCTGACGACCCGCCTGGCGTCTCGGGGGCCAATAGCAAGAGTCTAAAGTCAGAGTGACATGACAGCGCAAAATGCACAGTTATTTTAAAAACTTTGGGGGAGAGCTGCCTGCAAGCCCAAGCTTGCCATTTCATTGTCTTCACTCAAGATTACATGAACTTGATGCCACTTAAAGTTGGGGCCGCTGTTTCTCATTTATCTTCCTGAAAATTGCGGCACACAAGATCAAGATTGAATGAGACTTGGGTTTGGGAATACTTTTCATAGGCGTTCTTTGTGAAACCTTACGGTACCATCTGTACACTGGTTTTTGACAGGCTCATACACTATGGATACCATCGTCTTATGATTTTAAATAAATGAGTTATAGAGGATGAAAGCAATTTTATTTTCCAAAAATACCGTAAATATTTTACCACATCGATGCGGGCCAATGCCTTTTGCAACTATGCTTGACGTGTTGATAACAATTAGGTAGTCAACGAGACAAACGGCCTTGGTGTTCTGAACCTTTTTTCTTTCTGCTGTAGGTAACCTAAAATGAATAGAACTGGTGTATCCTGTAGGTATGGCTCTACTAGTTCAACGCTCTAGATCCAATTTAAAATATTTATCCGGACTAACTAAAGTAGCTACTGTTTTACTTTTTGTGTCGCTTATTTACATAATCTTATTTGTACTTACTGATATAGTGTGAAACTATATGTATGGTTCAAGTGTTGTATAAACAATGGCCCAACATACAACTATATTGTGTTAACAGCCACCAATAGATGAAGCATAGAAAATAAATGTAGGTTTATCTACTCGTTCCTAATGATAAGGCACGATAGTAGGGATGCAATCTATACTTATTACTTATAAAATTATATATACGTAAAGAGAAAAGATTTGGATTTTTGTATGTGACGAATAAACTTAAAAACGTCTGGAAAAATTAAAAAAAATCTGTCACCATTGGGAAGCAACACTATCCCAGGGTGACATAGACTACTTTTTACCCGACTGCCGAAGGAGGGTAATGTGTTTATCAGTCTATGTATGTATGTATGTATGTTTGTTCCTATATGGCGTTCCAGAGACCAAACGCGTTGGCCGATTTTGATGATTCATACGTCAATCGATGCGTCTTAACCCTGCGAGTGTCATAGGCTACATTAAAATTGGACAATAGAAAAATGGCGGATTTTTTGTGCCATATTGCGGGGGCCCAAATTTTTTTTTTCTTCCAAACCCATCTTGTGGAAACTACTCAAACTAAATAAAAAGTTATAAATAAAAAAACTTAATTCAAAAAAACAAAAATCCCGACTGCTTCAAAAGCGAACTAAAAGTCGTGAACAAGGAAAAAATCATGCTGTGCAGTCCGAGGATACATATTCGCGGGCTGGCTGACCAAAATTCTGGTGTATCCTCCGCCTGCAAAGCATGATTTTTTCCTTGTTCACGATTTTTTCCTTGTTCACGACTTTTTAGTTCGCTTTTGAAGCAGTCGGGTTTTTTGATTTTTTGAATTAAGTTTTTTTTTATTGCTGAATTCCCACGGAAACGGGAACTACGCGGGTGAAACCGCGAGGTGACCGCTAGTATTTTATCAAATACTATCGACCCGCTCCGGCTTCGCACACTAGTATATCATAAGTATTATTACGACTACATTTTTTGTTTTGCTTTTAAGTTAAAAGGGTTGAGTATAAATGTGAACAAGACTAAGGTAATGGTTTTTGAAAGAGAAGACGATGTATCGAAGTGTGAAGTGAAAATAAATGATAAGAGTGTGGAGCAAGTGCACGAGTTTGTATATCTGGGAAGTATGTTCACAAGGGATGGAAAGATTGAAGAGGATGTGGAAAGGAGAGTGAATGCAGGGAATAAAGTGAATGGTGCTATACATGCAGTTGTGACCGGCAAGTCAATGTCTCCGGAAGCTCGACTCGCCGTTCACAACAGCGTGCTGGTGCCTACACTTATGTATGGAAGTGAAGGTTGGGTATGGCTAAAAAGACATGCAAGTAGGATTAATGCAGTTGAAATGCGCTCCTTGCGGAGTATGTGTGGTGTAACTTTAAATGATAGATTGAGGAATGAGGTAATAAGACAACGTTGTGGTTTAAAAGAAGATGTAGTGACTAAAATTGAAAAGAGTATGTTAAGATGGTTTGGCCATGTTGAGAGGATGAATGAAAGGCGACTAACGAAAGATATTTACAAGGCAGACGTGAATGGAAACGCCGGCAGGGGACGCCCTAACAAGACATATATAGACCTTATAGGTGATGTTCTTCAGAAAGGCCAAGTGCGCAGTACCCATAACCGGCGTGTGTGTATGACTAGATGTATGAATGTGTGTGAAGCAAAAGAAGTATGTAAGGATCGTAGCAGGTGGCGTTCTGTAGTTTCTGCCTACCCCCATGGGAAAAAGGCGTGAGTTCATGTATTTATGTATGTATGTTTTGTCGCATCAAGCGAGTCCCATCATCGGTGTGACTCGTGTTTGAATTTTTTTTCACACGCGTTTTGTTTTGCGTTATCTCCTAAGATACTCATTTAAATTATATGGTGTATAGGATTATCATAATGTGCATGAAATGCTTAATTTAACTAATGTATTTCAGTTTATAAGCATTAGTACTTTATCCGTGTAACTAGCTTTCTTACTACCGCATTGTACGTGACCATTTTTGTAGAAGATAGAATGGGTATATTAAGCTATCCTTAAAAGGTATATATATGATATCGCAGACTTTTCTATAGACATATAGAAGATGAATATCCCACCATCCATTGTTTTGTTATATCTCAAAGGGATGAAGCAGCGTTTTTGATAAAAGCTCCTAGGCGGCTTGACTTTTTTCCGAAATTTTGCAAATATTATCGTCATATGTATTTCAACAAATTTTCACAAAACCATAACAAATCAGTCTGTGGATTGGTGCAAAATGCATAAAAATCCGTTCAGTAGTTTTTGAGTTTATCGCGAACAGACAAACAGACTAGACAGTGTATTTACTGCGATTATGTTACGGCAGCTAGTAGGGTATCATGATTAGCTTCAGATTACTGAAACTGATTTATTACTGAAACTACTTCACAATGGTCTGTTTTTAGGGTTCCGTAGCCAAATGGCTAAAACGGAACCCTTATAGATTCATTACGTCTGTCTGTCTGTCTGTCTGTCCGTCCGTCCGTATGTCACAGCCACTTTTTTCCGAAACTATAAGAACTATACTGTTGAAACTTGGTAAGTAGATGAATTCTGTAAACCGCATTAAGATTATCACACAAAAACAAATAAATTTTGGGGGTTCCCATACTTGAAACTGAAACTGAAAATGTTTTTTTTCATCAAACCCTTACGTGTGGGGTATATAAGGATAGGTCTTCAAAAATGATATTGAGGTTTCTAATAATTTTTTTTCTAAACTGAATTGTTTGCGCGAGAGACACTTCCAAAGTGGTAAAATGTGTGTCCTCCCCCCTGTAACTTCTAAAATAAGAGAATGATAAAATTAAAAAAAAAAATAGTATGTACCATTTTGTTATCATGTTACCATGTAAACTTCCACCGAAAATTGGTTTGAACGAGATCTAGTAAGTAGTTATTTTTTTTATGCGTCATAAATCGTTAATAGCAATTTACTAAGTACGGAACCCTTCGTGCGCGAGTCCGACTCGCACTTGGCCTAAATAGTTACGTAGTAACTATTTAGTAATCTGTGACGTAAGGCCCCAGAAGTAGTACCGATATTTTAAAAGGCCTTTTACAGCTGTTTTGAATGCAACTAAAGGATTATAGTTTACATGTAATCTGGTAAGATTGTATAACTGTGACTTCTTTGGGTTACAAGTTGGTCGTTAAAGAACGGTTATTATAGAATTGCAGATAAGATTGATGAAGTATGATCATTGATAGTCATGGTCACATTTGGTGTGTATCGATCGGTTGACGCGATTATCATCATATCAGCTGAAAGACGTCCACTGCTGGGCATAGGCCTCCCCCAAGCGTCACCACATTGACCGGTCCTGTGCGTCTTGCAATCAGCGGATCCCCGCAATCTTCACCAGGTCATCGGTCCACCTGGTGGGAGGCCTTCCAAAGCAACGTCTTCCGGTTGGCGGTCGCCACTCCAGAACCTTTTTGCCCCATGGGCCATCCGTTCTGCGAGCAATGTGCCTGCCACTCAAGTTTAGAAATTCTTCGGGCTATGTCGGTAACCCTGTTTCTCTTGCGGATTATGGAGAGGGCTATGCTCGGACTTTCCTTTCGCGATCGAATCAGAAATGTAGATTATAAAATAATACATTATATTTACCTGTATGCTTCAGAAACTGAGAAAAACAGAAATGCTATGGAACTGAAAAACATGGCCCGCCTTTTAAAAGAAAAGTATATTGTCAAAAGCCATTTTCAAAAAAAATATAGTTTCGGCAATAACGCTAGAAAATGCCGATAAATTTCTTAGGTTGGACATGGAACTTAACGAATTTAAAAATATTTATTTTACATTTTTCAGACATGGCAGTACTCGAAATTAGGTAGTATATTATTTGATCGGGAACCAATCCCAGATCCTAATCCCAACGCAAACAGAAGATTTGTGGTCCTCGTGTGGAAATACTGGAATTGGCTCAAGAATCGGCATGTTCATAACTTTGGAAAGTCAGGGTATGTGTAACTCTGTGGAAGGGACATCGTGACATAGACTTACCTTTTACCTAGTTATGATCGTGTGGGTATCATTTTGGTTATGTGGGTACCTCCCATTTCACATTTTAGCCCCAGGGGATAATTGTAAAAAAATTAAGGACACCATGTCTCTTCCATCATGTAAATGATGGGCAAAAAATCTTGGTTCAAACGAAACAGGGCGATAGGATAAAGCTCCTTATAGCTCCAAATATCGCCCTTTTTAACCCCCGCCGGGAAAAGAAGGGGTGTTATAAGTTTCACGTGTGTTGCTGTGTATCTGTGTATCTGTGTGTCTGTCTGTGGCATCATAGCGCCTAAACGGATGAACCGATTTTGATTTAGTTTTTTTTTGTTTGAAAGGTAATTTTGTCGAGAGTGTTCTTAGCTATGTTTGAATAAAATTGGTTCAGCCGTTCAAAAGTTATGGGCATTTTACTGTTTGAATCGGGGTGTTTTCGCAAGATAAATGCGTCGGGGATTTTTAAATTGTGAAATTTTACTTGTTCGTTTGATCCACGGTTTTTGGCCCACCTGTATATTTCGTTGTGATTATTCGTTGATTTCCAAAGGCAGCAACCACTTGCCACTAAATTATGTTTTTAAGAATGTTGTATTGGTATCTATTATAAACAAGGCGAACCAAATTTAAGACTTTTGTAGCTTGACCTTTAGGCGTTTTTTCCCAACTTTTTATTTAACTTATGAGGTCTTCCGGCTGCCAGCAACTCTTTCAATCGACCACTCCTCATAACTCAGCGAGACCTCGATATTTGATAGTTATAATACCTAGGTACTCATGTAACGTCATTTATTTATTTAAAATAGTACAGCCACATATTATCACATGCTTTAAACATCGACAGAATAATATAGACAACTTTAGGACCAATACAAATATACGGCGTACATAGCACTTGTGATAACATTGCCGCCCAGTAATAACAAATCTCTAGTATTCATTTAAGATAAATTCTTTATCATAATTACTTGATAAATTATACAATAAAATTTGTAAGTACCTAATACAATTTAAAAATAAAAAGTTAGTTTCTTAAATATAGTTTGAAATCATTAAAATAATTATGATTGCTAAAAACAATATAGAACACATTTAAAATTAAATCAAAATAATTAAAGCCATTTAAAAAAAAAAACAATAAAAATATCAAAATGTCAATCAAATTATAAAGTGAAAAATCGATATTTACCAAAAAACACAATACAAAAATCAAAAAGTCACGAGTCCAAGTCATTAGGGAATAAAATACAAAATCAAAATCATTAAAAAACAAAAATCGTAAAGTCAAAAAACTAAGTCAATAATATATTTTTGAAATCATTCAAAAATAAAAATCATACAGTCAGTAAACAACAAAATCATTCAAAAATAAAAATCATAGTCATTGGCGAGGTCATACATATTTGTCCGTCTGCATTTATTGATTAGGTGTAGTTAGGTATATTGAAACAGCTGATTTGATAGCCGACCTTGTTGGCTTGTCAGAAGTAAAAGTAATTTCAAATTATGAGTTTAACTTTTTTAGGGTTCCGTTTCAGAAATACTCAAGTCTGCAATCCCTTGCAGCTGTGAAAAAATCAAACTTCTATTTTAACGCGATCAAAAGATATACTTAGTGGTTAATTTCGCATATTCGAGGAATCGTAAGGAAATCAAAACGTAAAGGGTACTTTCCGTTGACCTAGAATCATGACCAATATCTTACAGCAAAAGAAAAGAAAATAAAAGGTTTTTAACTTATTTGCAGTTGGTAAACCGACTGCGACCTATATTGATGTAGTAGGCAACAGTTTTCAAACGGCAAAGTTATTGTCATTATTTTTTTATGAACGTAAGTAATGTTACTTAATTATTTCGGTGAATGTAGTTGTTATACGGAATCCTCGGTGCGCGAATCCGACTCGCAATAGGCCGGGTTTTTACCCGACTACGGCGAAGCCAAAAGGAAGGGTTATGATTTTAGCTGTATATGTACGTATGTATTTAAGTATTTTACTCCGTAGCTTCAAAACTATTTATCCCATTTTGATGAATTAGGTGTCAATCGATTCGTTATTATGGCCCCGGTAACAAACGCTAAAAAAAACCGTAGTAGTGCTAGAGATTTTAATTAAACTTTTTGTATATTGTCATCATTACTTATCGATATTACTATCGAGACCACATGTGTAAAGTTGTGCCAGATAAATTCAAATTTGTATAGCTCAAGCATTAAAAGGTTAAGAAGGTAAAGGTTAGGTATGTAGGGTAAGCAACGCTTACCGAAGTAGTTCGGTGGATGGGAGACCATCAATTAAATACCGAGACTCCTCCGTGCTTCGGTAAGCACCGGTTGTCAATTGAAGATCTTTGCCAGTCATTATGGTCCTTAGAATCCTTAAAATCTGACATCAGACTTTCCAATCGTGTTGCCTAGTAACTGGGTTGTGGAGGTCAAATACACCGTCGCTCATTGGAAATTACTGGTAGATACTCAGCTGTATCTGGTAAGACAGGCAGCCGACCCCAACATAGTTGGGGAAAGAGGCTCGGCAGGTTGATTGCTATGTATGTACAATCCACCATCAATTTGCTCTTGTTAACTTTAAAACCAAGATGCACTGAAATTTCCGTAGAACGAATCTTCGTTTTGAAACGCCGCTCACGTATTCATGCGGCATCATATACTCTACTTGCGTGTAATGTGTGTATCATTCATGCGGCCATGCATAACGAGATTATGCAAAACGAATGTATCTCCAACCATGTAATTTAACAAAGGACAATAGAATTTTTGTGCGTCACAAATGAAAGTGTTTTTTTTTTGTTTTTAACCAGATTATTGAATAGCCTTGGATTATAGTTTGTTGCTCGTATTGATAAAGCAGGCCTAATGTTGTGTAAAGTTTACCTCATTCGCTCACTCAGCCCCCGACGCAAGTGTGCAGGGGAACACCGGACTGGTTTTAGTCAATAACAGTCTGAAAGACCAATCCTCCCACCGCAGTGCGACCATGAGGACATCCAACCCGAAACGTTATATTTGTTGACTAATGATTGTGATTTTTCGTTTATTAACAAATCAAAATCATATGCAATACTGTCTTTTGTTAATTTCCATCAACTAATCAGCCTTTAGATAGATTAAATTTCTATATTCTATGGTATGAGTTGGTCCCGGCTGTCATTTGAAGATCTTTGACAGTCGTTACGGGTGGTCAGAAGCTTGAGATCTGACACCAGTCTTGCCAAGGTGCTTCGTGTTACCCAGTTACTGGGTTGTGGAGGTCAGATAGGCAGTCGCTCCATGTAAAACACTGGTACTCAGCTGAATTCGGTAAGACTGGAAGCCGACCCCAACTACAATTGGGAAATCGCTAGGCAGATGATGATGATTCTATGGTATGAGATATGAGGAACCGAGGTAAAGTATTTTGATTGGCCTTGCTGCAACTACTTTGTTGCATCTCTGTCATAATAAGTTCAGACCAATTCATAATGTACACGACAAGAAGTTTGTCGGTCCTAAGCACGAATCTTGTCTAGCGCATACCAGATTTTTTCGAGTTCAGTACCGTTGTTTAGAAACGACACGAATTATAATATAGGCCTGGTGACTTTACATAGATTTTACAAGCGGCCTATAGCGCCCTAATAATATAAAGCCATCTCTATGCAAATACTTTTATTCGCATCTCTATGATTGAACCACGTACAAATGCGTTGCAATTACTCTTACTGACGCAGCCAAGGCCACGACCATGACTCGTCTGGTCAAATAAGCTCAATAAAAACATGAATATAGAAACGCAGGCCAGTCAGTGCGCGCTTTACTCATTAGAAAAATGTATTTATATTCGACACCCAAGGTTAGTTTTCTCACTAAATTGAACAATAAAAATAATGAATCATGTTTGATTTAGATTTATGTTGGGTTAACAGATGTTTTCAAAAATGACTGGGTACCAACTGGCCATAACTGGTTTTTAAACGAAGAGTAAATACTTTAAAATGTTTATTTATTATTATTTATTTATTTATTTATTTATTTATTTATTTATTTATTTATTTATTTGTTTATTTATTTATTTATTATTTATTTATGTTAGTGTCACTTGTTACAGTGGTTACAGCCTACTCGGTTTTGTATTTTTTTTATTCGTTGTGTTCATTATTGAAGGTCAAGCCCGTCTTGGAAAGCTTTGACGAGCTGCTATCATCTCACTCTGTCTTCGTCTCTTCTCAGGGCAGTGGTCACCGAGAGTCCTGTAATCACCCTGATCTGAGGCCTTAGTGCGAGTTTTTTAACGTACTCACTCGGGATAACGTAAACGATCTCTTATGTCAAAATGTATACAAAAAAGAGGTTTCTCCTTACCGTCCCCAGACGGCGCTTAACCAATTTCAATACAAATTAACGTTTACGTTGACGCGATTGAGCATGAGTAAAAACTCGCACTAAGGCCTCTGAGGCCTTAGTGCGAGTTTTTGTTACTCTCTCTCGCACTAAGGCCTCAGAGGCCTTAGTGCGAGTTTTTGCTCACGGTCAATCGCGTTAACGTAAACGTCAATTTGTATTGAAACTGGATAAGCGCCGTCTGGGGACGGTAAGGAGAAACCTCTTTTTTTGTATACATTTTGACATATGAGATCGATTACGTAACACGAGTGAGCGTGAGTCACGCGTGAGTAAAAACTCGCACTTAGGCCTCTGGTCTAACTATCGTGTGGGTGAGCGCCCGCGTGGCTTTTTCCTATCCACTGACTTCCCACAACAACCCAGTTTCTCCAGGTTATCTGGTTGTGTCCGGGCGATGTGACCAAAGTAATTTAGGACTCACTGGTAGCAGATCGTGGAGAGGCTGGATTTCATGTTCAACTAGTCGAGAATGGGTTTTGTATAGTTACGTGTTTATATATGTATGTAGTAAATCATAATAATGGTAATCCTATACTATTAAACGAATATATGTTATGGACCAAGTGATTAATACGGCATTATTAATAATGCCCAGACAATTTGAAAATGCCCAATATGAGTAGGCAATATGCTAAAAACTATTAAAATAATTAAATTGATCGGGGTTTCTGAATAATGCCCATCACTTATTGGACCAGGTAATAAAAATATGTGTTTTTTTATTATTTTAATGTTTACTTTGATTTTATTATAGAATAGGTAAGTACGGTTAATAGTAATTATTTAAGCAACAAAGTAGACGAGATCTAAAGTAACATAACATGAAGGAGATGACGGGAGCTGAGTTTAATCGCTTTGCTCGCTCACTTAAGCTCCCGTCATCACCTTCGAACCTAACCTATCCGTGTTGAGATGCCGTAAGCTCCCGAGCTCGCTTCGCTTGCCCAACCGTTGCGTAACAATATACATAATGACCAGATAATGTGATAAATATAGAAGTTTAAATCAGTATTCATTACATTGCACGATTTGAATAAAGAAAAATAATACATGACTTGATTCATGATGCCCGGGCATTATACATAGTGCACTGATTAATCACTTGGTCCATGCCATTCCTATGTGTAATCGCGTTCTCGAAAACGGCTCTAACGATTTAATAAAATATGCATTTAGGTATTTTTGGAGACGAAAAATCGAACTAGCTAGGACTCATATCTGATAACCAAAAGTTATCTTGACAAAACAAATGTTTTCACTATTTTCACTCGAGCAAAGCTCGGTCGGTAAGAGCAGTGGTGGCCCAGTGGTATCAACCGCGACTTACAAGCTGTGGGTCGAGGGTTCAAGCCCAGGCAGGCGCTTTACTTTGTGTAAATTATTTCTTCATCACTGCTCTCAAAACGGTGAAGGAAAACATCGTGAGGAAACCGGCATGTCCTAGAACCAAAACTTCGAAAACATGTGACATTCACCAACCCGCACTGGGCCCGCGTGGTGGATTACGGCCCATTTCCTCTCAAAGAGAGGAGGCCTGTGTCCCAGTAGTGGCAACATTAATAGGCTGATGATATGTGTGATGTGAAAGCTCAGTCGCCTAGTTACTGTTATGTTAAATTTTTCTTTTTCCTTTTACAGAATCAAAGAAAGCAATTTACTTGAAGGTTGCAGTGTGACCAACTGTATCTTTTCTGGAAATGAGAGCCTGATAGATACAGCGGATGCTGTCCTCGTTCATTTGCAAAAAGGCAATATACCAAAAATTAAAAATAGAAATCTGACACAGAGATGGATATTTTTAAATGACGAGTCTCCAAAAAATGCATTTTCTTTGGCGGCAAAAAAACCGACCTTGGATAGTCTCTATGATGTATTCAATTGGTCTATGACTTACCGGTAAGCTTATTTTTATTAGACACTTATTTTGTTTGAGACGTTTTTATCAGTATTAGTCATTGCATATTGAAGGGGCTGCCGCGTTTTTGTAGCGCGTCGGGCATGTTTGCCGACGCGGACGATGATAGTTTTGCAGCCATCATGCGCAAAAGATGCGCATCTCTACTACGCCGTGTTCGCGCCAGCCCCAACACCATACTTAGAGCGTTGGCTGATAGGTGGGACTCTCCGATCTTGGGGCGATGGATACGACTGCACGCAATCAAATAGACATGCCCCAGGATCGGCGTGCCTCTCACAGCTTAGGAAAAAATGATAAAAAATTACTAGCACTATTTTAGAACTTTACATTGTTTCTAACAAAATACGGAAGTGATTCTGAAATAAATTAATTTAATTTAATTATTGGTTGTTGTACTATCATCATAATACTGATATTATGACGAGCAGGCACTAAAACTTGCTGTTTTTTTATTGAAGCAAACAAAAAGTAATTCAAATTCAAATTAAATGTATTGCATCAATAGTGTACATACAGGTGGTAAATATAAGTTACAGAAACAATTATGGACCCTGTCGGGCACAGCAGCATTCTAGATACAGTCAGTGTCTAAGAGAGAGGAATAACGCTTAATAATTGTCCTATATAATTAACATTTCAGTTATCTATCGGCCATCATTCTATCTGCTTTTATATGATTAAATGTACCAATATGTGTGTGTCTTTCAGTGTGTATGTTAAATTATGTATTATTTTTACTTATTTATTTGATTAAATTTTTGTATTTATTACAAAAAATTAGTTTAATTGATATTCAAAGTTATATTTAATAATAATACTTAAAAGCTCCATATTTTATTGTGCGTCAATTAATTATTAATGTTATTTCACTTATCTAGTTAACAGCAATCTTTATTTTTAATAAATTAATATATATAAAATGATATCTTTTTAAGTTTTGAAACGTTCGGGCAAAACCAAACGAAATCTAAAGTCAATATTTCATAAAAATCACGCCGAGAATCGGCACATTTAAAAAATTACGAAAGACCACAATACTCGTACAACCACCTGTCACCACTTCCTGTGTTTTAACTAGGAAGAAAAAGTGGCGCAACAGTCTCCCCAGCGGATAGTGATCTCATAATATTATGCCATCTTCAGGTGAGATAGTGGTCAAGAGCCTATCTATACCAATATTATAAAGAGGAAAGATTTTTTTGTTTGTGTGTTTGTTTGTACCGAATAGGCTCCGAAACTACTGAACCGATTTCAAAAATTCTTTCACCGTTGGGAAGCTACACTATCCCCGGGTGACATAGGCTACTTTTTATCCCTGTATTCCCACAGGAAAGGGTACTACGCGGGTGAAACCGCGAGGCGTCCGCTAGTCAATAATACATCAAAAAAATGTGAATGTTTGAAAGGACGGATGTAGGTATGTTTGTTACTCAATCACACCCGAACTGGCCTCTTATTTATTTATTTAAAACTTCATGCATAAAGGTACAGTGGCGGACTTAATGCCTTAGGCATTCTCTACCAGTCAACCAAGGGTCAAGGGCATCTTGTCATACAAAAATACAACCGACTTCTAAAAAAAAAACACTACAAAGTGAAAAATAACGTCGGTGTTCCTGTTTTCGTTTCTTCGTTTTTTGACACCGACTTCCGAAATTGAAGTAATTTTTCACTTTGTAATGTTTTTATTTAGAAGTCGGTTGTATTTTTTTGTAAAATAACTTTTAATTTTTCACTTTTTAGTTGTGGTACTTAATGTACCAATTCTATAAGCCAACTATCTACCTATAATGTAGATATGCGATAGCAGCTATCCCGAGTGATTTGCCGTCATTTATTGAAAAGTTCTGATGTATATCGCCGAAGTTCTTCATCAGATCTTGATGAAATTTAAATTAGACCACATGATAAGCACTAGCTAAAATACTTCAAATAAAAAAAAACATCATAATCGGTTCACCTAGTTAAAAGTTCTGAGGTTAAACATTAAAAAAAATATAGTCGAATTGATAACCTCCTCTTGTTTGGGAAGTCGGTTAAAAAAGGCACGAGTATTAATCACCACGCTTGCAATTTAAAATAAATATTTTTTTAGGACCGATTCCGACGTGCCTGTCCCATATGGTAGAGTGATACCACTAGAAATACCTCTAAATCCAGAGTATAAGGCCTTAGAAGATATTGCTGCAGCCGTACCTAACTGGGGAAAAAAGAAAAAAATTGCTGCAGTGCTAATGTCGAATTGTGGTGTTAAAGCCAGAAACAACTTCTTAAAGGAGTTAAGGAAATATGTTCAGGTTGATGTTTTTGGAAGTTGTTCAGATAATGAAGACTTAAAACACGGGTAAGTTTTTGTCGGCAACCCTTTAACGAAGACACAATGCTGAGGTTTAAGCAGTATTTCCTATTCAGAAGTGTACCCATTTTGTAATAGGTAATATAATAATATCTGCTTAAAAACTGGCACCGGTCACTGAAAAGTTGCATGGTATGGGCAAATAATACATTTTGTACAGCAAAAGTGCACTAAATTGAATGAATATTTTTGAATAACAGTTCGCAACTGCAAGCTATAAATATAAATGTCTTCTAATCATCATTTTATTTTATTTCAGTTGCCCCGGACACTTTAGAGCGGACTGCGAGCCATTGGGAGATTATCTATTTTATTTAGTTTTAGAAAATACAAGTTGTCATCAATACTTGACCGAGAAAGTATTCTACAATGCTTACTCGAAAGGATCTATACCTATCATTTTTGGTCCTACACTTGAAGACGTCGAGAGCCTACTGCCACCAAATTCCTATCTATATGTTGACGGGGATACAAATATAGACACGTTCGCTAAAAAAATCAATGACATAGCTAGCAGTAGAGAAATCATTCTTTCGATGCATATGTGGAGAAATCATTTCAAAATAGTCAATGAGCATGGATACTTTGGAACTAAATCGTATCATTTGTGTCGTGTATGTGAAGCACTGAATTATAATGAAGCCACAGATAATGTTTACACCAAACAACTTCTCGACTCTTTCCTAGATCCGGCTGTAGCCTGTTCCAACTAATATCAACAATGTAGTGAAAACATATAAGTAGGTATATTGAAATTTATTGTTGTTTCTTAAAATAAAGCTTTTGTGTAAATAAACGAAAAAAAACCTAAGACAAAAGGATATTTCTTTGGCCCAATCTTCGTCTTAGTCCGCAAATCATTTCGGTGAGTTTTGAAAGTTCTCTCCCGGGATCTTTCAGGAGAAATAATATAAATCCACTGTTCATTGAGTAATAAATTTCATCGCATTGTTATTCAGGGGGAGACCCTTTGAATTATGATAAAAGTTTGTTTTTATTACTTATATTGTTGAAGGTGCTAAAAAGGATCCCGTTAAGATTTCAACTTAATTTTCTTACTGCCCTCATCCTGCACTTTGTAATTTTTTTAAAATATTTAGAATAAGGATGCGTTTCATCGGGATTTTTATGGTCATTGCCAGCTGCTGAGTATCTCACTTTGGGTCTGGTTGGTCGAGATTCTTAGGTGAGTGTTTGCATTTCCTTTTGAGCTATTTAACTGTTAGCATCACGACATGGCCAACTTTGAATTTATGAATATAAATACTGAATTGAAACAACAGTTACTAAGGCTAATCCTCCATCCTTTTATTTTATTAATTAAGCAACAAAGTTGTGCCGACAAATATCACCGTCGAGCAAGAGTAACGAAGTAGTTTGGCTAATCCTAAGAGGAAACGACAGCCATGTTAAGCCTTTGAGAAAACTTCTCCAGCTATGGAACAACATTAATTGTTTTAAGAAATACATGGCTGCTCATAAAAGGCTTAGAGAGAGCTTAACTTCAGAGCTCGGCTTAAGGGAAGATTTTAATGCAAGGCTCAGTTCGTCGGGACTATCTTAGCTAATTTAATTTAATTTGGATTTCAGAAATTTTAAATTTACATTTTTTTATCAGTGTGCAAAACACAGCATAGGAAATTTTAATTGTTTTGTTCTGTATTCTAGGATTAATAGTTAATTCAGTGTAAAAACTGGCCAAAAGCGAGTCTGACTCGCACACAGACGGTTCCGTATAAACAGCTACATTAACCAAAATAAATATGTAACATTAAGTTTTTTTTTAAATAAAGACGAAAAAGTGAATAAAATATTTGAGTTGTTAAAAACTCTACCCTCAACGGGGCAAAAAGGGGTTATGAATTTTTTAGGGAAGGATTTTACTTTGTGGTGGATTACAAACATTCCTGGTTGCTAGTACATGTGTGTTTTAGTCACCGAATACTTAGTAGGTTTATTTAAAGTTATTAAACCTTTCGTAAACCAATCGTAAAACAAACGATAACTTTAATCATTGATGTATTAAAAAGAGGAAGATACGTTACGCGCTAACATGGCGATCAGGAAACCTGGGCTCGGCGCACGACTACATGCACCGAAACTCACACATCTGTGTTCAGTGTTATCACCAGTCCCAAACCTACAGTTACCGATAGACAAGACATATATGAGACGGCGCTGTAGTGCAAGCGAAATCGCGTTAGCCGCCGAACGTTGGCCGAATCACCAAATGTTTACTATTATGAAATGACATTGCAATATGTGCGTATCGTGTCTCTCACGCATGTTTGTAATATCTAACTCGCTCTCACAAATATGGCGAAACAAACATTAAATATTATTGTAATTTTCAACAAATTAACCTTTTTAACTGTACTTACGAGTGGTAAGTGCTTCCGTGTGACTTATTTTTCTTCCTGGTATTATTTAAACACTGTTTAGCTACACAAGAAGTAATTTTGATGCGTATTTATTGCAAAAAAAACATAAAAACACTGAAATTAATGAGCTGTGTGATCAACAATGTGCCGTGCGCGACTGAGTACCCGCTACGGGCATTCACTTAGATTAGTAGGACCAAGCGCTGTGAGCAGTCCCGTATCTTCCTCTTTTTAATACATCAATGACTTTAATACTTTTTTTATAACATAATTATAGCTTTACAGATAAAACATAATCAATGTTTCCATTTCATTCGTGTCATAACTATGATATCTTGCAGTATGCTTGCATGCGAGTGCGGTACATGCATGTAGATACGCCGGTGAATACGTGTTTATACGGCGTCAGTGTGTGGTATTTATTCCAAATCTACTTACGTTTCACAACACTATACAAACCATCTTCATATCTTTTGATATTGTATCAATTTTTGTATCTCTTTTTTTATGCATTCTTTGTATTTATAACACCTGGAAAGCATATTTTAGCTATCTCTGATTGTTTTAATATCTAGAACTTAAATTATATTGTGAATTTGTAATTCTTCATTAATTTATACTGTGACATTTTCATCTGACATAACATCTGTCTGTCTATTTTATTTTCTTAAGCCATAGACATAACATAGGTACCATGGACTGCCTAGACCTTTCCTTAAGGTAGTCGTACATTATTGTAAGGGCAGCGCAGACTGATCCGCCTTTGTAAAGCCGTTTTTATTCGTTCTGGTCTTATTGAGATTTGAATTTGAAATTTAGAAGGGATGGCAGAACGAGTAAAAAAACGGGCGTCAGTTTTTTTTAGTTTTGTATCCGGACTGTACGCCGAAAGTTATCTACTGAGTACTATAATAGGAAGTGTATTTTCAATTCTGAAAACTCTCAAAAACTGTGAATTACCAGCTTATGTAAAACTATTATTTTCTGAAGTGCTCTAATTAAATATATTTTATGTGGTTCCCGAGAGCATTATTTCCTGGAACCTTACCCTCAACTGTCACCTCTTGGCATCAAAGGCCTCGCTGTTTAGCGTATTTAGCCAAAGCCGGCCTCCACACCCGTTGGAGCCTACGTACTGACCCGTTTGCCTGTCTATCCGTCCTGCTGCCTACTCAACTTCCTGCCTGCCTTGACCATCAACACTTGCTGCCTGCTCCACTGCCTACCTGCCCTTTGATCTGCTTATCTGGCTACCACCCGTCTGCATGTCTGTCGTGGTTCCTGCTCCAGGTGAGCAGGAACCACGACAGACATGCAGACGGGCATACCACGAGTTCCTGCCCGAGCTGCTGCCTGGTTAGCTGAACACGTCGTGCAAAGGCGGCCCATAGTTTTATACTCAATATCCTTTTTATTAATTTTAGTTTATAATTATTTACTTTTATTAACGTGGCTTACGTATAGCTCGACCGAGCTATATGTAACGTAACAAGTGATAAACGTATCCTTAATTAAGACGGGCGACCTGAATCGTTGCGAGACTCAGCAGATATTTACGAAACCCTAAATATTATATATCTTTACTTGGAACCCTTGTCCTTTTTACAACGTACATACCAGGCCCCTCAGAAAGTATTGCGAAAAAAAGTTTTTATATATGGGAGACTGGCCAGTTATAATGTTTTTCGAAAATATGATTATTTATAAGTAAAAATAAGTAAGTTCCAATTTCAAAATTTCCCTCCACATTTTTTGCGAGTTAATTCAAAGTATTGTGTCTCACTGAAATATGGATCTGCGCCGGGAACATTTTAGAGCTATGATTTTATACGATTTCAAGTGTCGCCTGAAACCGGATGAATCGTACGATAGACTTCAAATGGCATTCATGGATGAAGGCCCTTCCAAGGCAACCGTGTATCGTTGGTATAACGAATTCAAGCGCGGTCGACCAACTTTGGGGGATGACGAAAGAAGCGGTCGCCTTTTGACGGCTGTTACCGAAGAAAACGTGCTAGCAGTGAAAAATTTAATCCAAGACAATAGGCGAATTACATATCAGGAGATTCAACACATATTGAAGATTGGATCGGGAAGCGTTCACGAGATTCTACACAGCCATCTTCGCGTGAGGAGGATAGTATCACGCTGGGTGCCGCACAACCTCACCGATGCTCAGAAGCAGGCCCGGGTGGAATGGTGCCGTGATATGCTTAACAAATTTGAAGCAGGCTCGTCTCGGCGTGTTTACGACATCGTTACAGGTGATGAGTCCTGGATTTATCAATACGACCCAGAAACCAAGCGCCAGTCGACTGTTTGGGTGTTTCAAAATGAGCCAACGCCTACCAAAGTGAAGCGATCTAGAAGCGGGGGTAAGATTTTGATCGCTAGCTTTTTTAATTTGACTGGCCACTTGGTATCAATTCCCTTACGGGATCAAAGAAGCATTAATGCCGAATGGTATACTACCAAATGTTTGCCAGAAGTTTTCTCTGTTATAAGCAACAAGCGACCAAACACAGGGCTCCGCGGGCTACTGCTCCACCACGACAATGCACCTGCGCACACCGCACTCAAAACGAGGGACTTCCTGGACAGCACGCCAGTCAAACTCCTGGGTCACCCTCCTTACAGCCCTGATCTAGCACCGTGTGACTTCTTTTTATTCCCAAAAATAAAAAATCAGCTCAAAGGGATACAATTTTCGTCGCCGGAAGATGCGCTGGCTGCGTTCGAGCAGGCTGTAAACGAGGTGTCTGCGGCGGACTGGAAAAGTGTTTTGAAAACTGGTTTAGGCGCATGAATCTTTGTATAGAGGCTGGTGGAAAGTACTTTGAAAAGATTTAATAAAAATATATGTACGTATAGAACAATTTTTTTTAGTTTCGCAAAACTTTCTGAGTGTCCCACGTAAATGTTATGAAGTGGTTATCAGCGAGAAATGCAAAACTTTTCACTTATTATTATTAATACTTTACTATGAAATTCTTAACTAACCAACTTCATTTTATAGTAACGAATAACTGTTTACCTAGAATAAAAAAAAATAAAAAAAATATCAGAATTCCAACTGAGGTACAGAAATTCCAAACATACGACCACAAACTGATCACCGGCTGAAGTATTGTTCGGTCATAATTTGAGATGTATAGACTAAATCACCTGACACCGCACACTTCATCGCCTACTACTACTACAACTATGCCAAGATTATGTAAAAATTTGTAAAAGATGATTCCCAAAACCATAAATTTGTCAAAGTTATGATTAAAAAGTTTTAAGGGTTTGAACCGCGTGGCCACGGAGATCTATAAAACTAAGCGTAGCAGAGACCTGAAATTTAGGTACATATCAGAATGAATTTGAAAAAATTGATGAATGATGATGATGATGAACACTAAAACTCCATGGCCGCGCCATTGAAACGATGAAAAACACGTTTTCGCCGACATCTCGCTGAAAAAGCATCGCAGAGGTCTGAAGTTTTTTGTAATACATAGATTTGAATTTGTCAAAATATGTAAAAATACACAAAAAAATCCTCGGTTTATATTTCAGGACCTGTAAGACCTAAACCCTATGGCCGCGCCATTGAAACGGTGATAAATACGTTATCGCCGATATCTCGCTGAAAAAGCATCGCAGTGGTCTCAAGTTTTTTGTAAAGCCTAGATTTGAATTTGTCAAAACATGTAAAAATATAGAAAAAAATCCTAGGTTTATATTTTAGGAGCTGTAACATTAAAACTCCATGGCCGCGCCATTGAAACGGTGATAAATACGTTATCGCTGATATCTCGCTGAAAAAGCATCGCAGAGGTCTGAAGTTTTTTGTAAAGCCTAGATTTGAATTTGTCAAAACATGTAAAAATATAGAAAAAAATCCTAGGTTTATATTTTTTTTAGGAGCGAGATGACGCGCCACCTAAGGCGCGGTCAACTAGTTCCGCGCGCACTATAATTGAAGGTCACACAAGTCTAAACCCCGACTTCGGCACTATGTATGAGGATATATCTAGAGAGGATGGGATGAGGAGGGTCATACTCGAGGGGAAAATGCCGCAGGCATGGTGCACGTGTATGGTGGTACTCTTTTTTAAGATGGGTGATAATGCCCTCCTTAAGAATTACACGCCGATCTCGCTTCTTAGCAATGTCTACAAGCTGTTTTCATGAGTCATCACGAATTGCCTCGCGCGCAGATTTGACGCATATTTGATTTACAAAATGTTTTTTTTTAGTTAAAGGCTTGCTGCACTAAACGACCCACGTATATAAAAGAAATCAAAATTTAAGGTGGACAACGATACGTGAAATCTTGACTGTCCGTTGTCCTCGGTGCCCGTATGTACATAAGGGAGACGACGGGAAGGATAGTTTATGACGTTGCGTTGTCCCCGTGACGGGGACACATATTACGGGGACAAAGGGAACACAAACCGCACAAACTTTATCTAGATGGATAATAATAATAATAATAATAATAATAATAAGACCCCTTATTATAATTATACACCACAAACCATATTAGAAAATGACACACATAAACTTTACTATGACCGCGCCATTCTCACTGACAGGACAATTCATTACAATAGACCGGATATCACTCTGCAGGATAAAATAAATAAAGTTACCTACCTAATAGATATCGCTGTTCCCAACACACATAACATACAGAAAACAATAACTGAAAAAATCAGTAAATATGCAGACTTGAAGGATGAGGTAACTAGAATATGGCGTCAAGAAAAAGTTTATGTTGTGCCTATAGTCCTCTCCACAACAGGCGTTATCCCAAATCATCTTCTTCACAGTTTAAAATTGCTAAGTCTACAAGAAACCCTCTATATTACTTTACAAAAAGCTGCCATCTTAAATACATGTCGTATAGTTAGAAAGTTCTTGCAAATAGAAGAAAACGAAGTAGGACCACATCAAAACACACCCTCCGCATAACACACCACACGCTGCATTTACTTGGTTTCGGCCCGTAAATGCAGCTTAAACCAGCCTAAGAGCTGAGTAGTTAAAAAACTTTACAAATAATAATAATAAAAGCCTTTATTCACTGACCAAAAATCAATACAGTTTTAACTTAAATATTTAAACTAAACAATGATTTTAACACAATATTAAAAACAAAAAAACTTAATTCAATTGAGTACCAAAGTAGTACTCAGCAACGAGTTTGTTGGTCAGGTTGTCCTTCTTTGACATAGGCCTCCCCTAATTTCTTCCACTCATCTCTGTCACGAGCTAATCTCCTCCATCCTTTGGTTAGGTCATCTTCCCATCTCTTTATTTGACGTCCCTTGTGCCTTTTTCCATTTCTAGGATACCATTCCATTACGTCTCTTGTCCATTTCTCTTTGTTCGTTCTCATAATATGACCAGTCCAGTTCCATTTCAATTTCTTTATTTTAAGTATGACATCGCTTACTTTTGTCCTTTTCCTTATTTTTGAAGTGGTCCATCTGTCTCGTAGTCTTATGTTTAGCATGCTTCTCTCCATGTTGCGTTGGCAAACTCTAAGTTTTTGGTTGTTTTTGCTCGTAGCAGGCCAGGTTTGACATCCATACGTGAGGCATGGGAGAATGCATGTGTTATACAGTTTGCTTTTCACTGACATTGGTATTGATTCGTTTTTGACTATTTCCTTAAGCGACCAGTAACGTTTCCAAGTGTTGCTTATCCTTCTATCAATTTCTTTTGAATATTGGTCGTTTATTGAAATTAGCTGTCCCAAATAAATATATTCATCGACATATTCAATGATTTGCTGCCCTATTTTTATGTGTTCCTTTATTGCATTCGTCATTATTTTAGTCTTTGATGGATTCATTGACAAACCAGCTTTCCTGCTTTCGTTATCTAACTGCTGTAACATAGTTTGTAGTATTTGTGGTTTCTCTGCGAATATCACAATATCGTCGGCGAATCTTAGGTGATTTAGCTTTGTTCCATTTATATTTATTCCAAAATCTGTCCAGTCTATACTCCTGAATATGTTTTCTAAGACTGCCGTGAAAAGTTTTGGTGAAAGTGGATCACCTTGCCTGACGCCCTTCTGGATACTAAATTCCTCTCCTTGCTGTTCTAGTTGGATCTTTGCTGTAGAGTTCTTGTATATTTCTTTAATGATTTTTATATATTTGCTTTCTACGCCCTGGTTTTCTAGCGTCTTCCAGATATATTTATGACTAAGAGAATCGAAAGCCTTATTATAATCAACAAATGCCATGTGATAGTGTTGACCATATTCATTGAGTTTTTCGATGATCTGTTTGACTACGTGAATATGGTCGATAGTAGAATAATCTGCGCGAAACCCCGCTTGTTCTCGTGGTTGGTTTTCTTCTAGATGTTTCGTTATTCGTGCAAGAATTATTTTGGAAAAAACTTTGTATAAATTGGACATTAGACATATAGGCCTGTAGTTATTTATTTCGTTTTTATCTCCCTTTTTATGTAAGAGGACAATAGTCGATTTGGTCCATTGAGTTGGCATTTGTTCTGTTGCCAATATTTCGTTAAATAGATGAGTCACAGGTTTGGATATAATTGTTAATGTGTCTTTCAGTAGCTCGTTCGAGATTTTGTCATCTCCAGGTGCTTTCCCGCTTTTTTGTGTTTCTATAGCTCTTATAACTTCAGTTCTTAGGATGCAAGGCATTTCTTCTTCGTGGGGATATTTCTCTGTTTCTGTGGATATTGTTTTTTCTGTCTCCGTGTACAGTCTAGATGGATAAAGCGTACCCTAAATTTAAGCGGCATTGATACTTCCACGTTCGGATTAGGAGTTAATATTGATCAAATTAGGAAAGCTGCTGGAGCCCGAGCTCCCAAACATTTGCAAAATTTTATAATAGACCTGTTAATAATGTGTCTGTTTCGGTATGGCTATTATTAATGATTCAATTAACAAGAAAACCTTTTTGTATGTCGGATATTCGCATCCATCAGAGGGAAGTCTTTAGGGTGTTGCGTAACCTTGACGTGAACAAAGCTAGTGGCCCCGACGGGATACCGGCAATTGTACTAAAAACTTCTGCGCCTGAATTGTCTCCGATCCTGACACGCCTATATCGCCTTTCGATAGTTACTGGAAAGGTACCGAAGGCTTGGAAGCAAGCTAACGTTCAGCCCGTGCCCAAAAAGGGAAGTCGGGCTGACCCGGCCAACTACAGACCCATCTCGGTAACGTCCATCTTCTGTAAGAGTATGGAACGTGTACTGAACAATAAGCTCATGGCATACCTAGAAGACAACGATATCCTCAGTGACCACCAATACGGCTTCCGCCGAAACCGATCAACTGGGGATCTTCTAGCGTATGCCATTCACATCTGGAGTGAGGCCATCGAGAAGCACGGGGAGGCACTTGCTGTCTCCCTTGACATATCGAAGGCCTTTGATAGGGTCTGGCACGAGAGCCTTATTGGTTAGCTTCCTTCTTTCGGTCTGCCTAGTGGTCTGTGTGACTGGATTGCTGACTTCCTGAGGGATCCGTCCATCGGAGTGGTTATCGATGGCTGCTCGTCCGGTCAGTTAGGTATTATTGCCGGAGTCCCTCAGGGGTCGGTGCTCTCGGCTACACTGTTTTTGCTGCATATAAATGACCTGCTAAAACCCGGAATCTTTGGGTACGCAGACGACAACATGGTTGCTGAGAGATACGTGTCCGGCGCACGGGCTACTGGGCCTGAGATCCGGTCTCTCCGGGAGGCCATGGTTGAGCGCTTAAACCTGTCTTTGGAGGCATTCTCCAAATGGGGCGATGCCAATCTAGTCAGTTTCAATGCTGCAAAGACCTAGGCGTGTCTTTTTTCCGCAAAAAAGAGTCTATTCCACACGGCTCCATCTTTCCGTGGTGTAACCGTGCCGATAACGGACCATCTCGACCTTCTTGGTGTGACGTTAACATCGACCCTCAATTTTGGTCCATTCATTGAGGCAAAGGCTCAGTTGGCTGCAAAAAAGTTGGGGATCCTAGCAAAGGTGAGACGGTACTTCACGCCTGAACAGCTGCTCAAATTGTATAAAGCGCAAGTTCAGTCATGCATGGAGTACTGCTCTCACCTCTGGGACGGATCCGCCAAATATAAACTTGATGCACTTGAGTCGATTGACAAACGGGCCAAGAGGTTTATCGGCAACGATGCACTGGTCGCCTCAAAGCTCCAGAGCCTTTAACATCGACACCTAGTGGCCAGTCTGTCGGTTTTTTATCGGTTACATTTCGGGGAGTGTGCGATGGAACTGCACAATTTGATTCCACCTAGCCCTTTCCATCACCGGACAACAAGACGTACGAAAATGCGCCACCGGTACATGGTGGACATCCCACCCATACGTACAAAGCGTTTTGCGAATACTTTCATTGTACGCACAGCTAAGGAGTGGAGTTCCCTGCCGGAGTCTTTGTTTCCTGATAGCTACAACCCTGGGGTCTTTAAGTCAAGAGTGAAAAGGTTGCTTCTAGGCAAGCGTGCTTCACCGTCGAACACATAATCACTTACCATCAGGCGAGATAGTGGTCAAACGCGAGACAAAGGCAAAAGACAAAATATATTTATTTCAACTGGGCCACCAAGCGGCACTTTTGAATGTCACAATGTAAAGTACATGGCTAAATAAAGTATGGACGACTGCCCTAGCAATGTATAAACATTTTAACTAGTAATATGTAATGCTGAATAGCTGAATATTAGTATTTCATGTGAAAAAAGTTACAGGATCTTTTTATTACGTCACAATTCTGAAAATAAAATCGTAGAAACGCCTACATTAATAGATATAAAAACTTGTAAAAGAATAAGATTTTACTATGATATTTTAGTAAGGCGTTTAGAGGAGCTCGTGCCTAAGTAATAACAGCCGCACAGGTCTATCTTCAAGGTTAAGCAACGCTTGCCGAGGTCATTCCATGGATCCATCGTGTACCATCTTTACATAGCGAGTTTCCTTCTTGCCTTGGAAAGCTAGATAAGCCGTTGGTTAGATAAGCCGTTGCTGGCTAGATAAGCCACAGTTTATGCATCTCATGATGAATCAATACGTAATTGAAACTTAAGACCATACTAGTTGGCTATGTATTAATACATAATACTCGGCGAAAGGAACTTCGTTCAAAGCGAGTTCCCACGACACCCCCAACATGTGTTTTTAATTTGGTTCTAATCGACTTAAGTCTAATCGAGAAGAATCGATTATTACTTTTTAGTTTCAGCACTATTTAGATTATAATTTCTAGAAATCAGATAAATGCAATTAAAGAAATCAACGTGTTGACATTGCGATTGGAACAAAAATAAATAATAATGAATACTGTTCGTGTCGGCTTAAAAAAATGTTTAATAGTAGGTTTATTGACCATAATTTTTCGAATTACAGAATCTTATGTTCTTTTTGTCAAACAAAAAATCATCAATAATTTCTAGAAATCAGATAAATGCAATTAAAGAAATCAACGTTTTGAGATTTATTGCGATAGGTACAAAAATCAATAATAATGAATACTATTCGTGTCAGCTTACGAAAATGTCTATAAAAGTAGGTTTATTGACCACAATTTTTCGAATTACAGAATCTTATGTTCTTTTTGTCAAACAAAAAATCATCAATAATTTCTAGAAATCAGATAAATGCAATTAAAGAAATCAAAGTTTTGAGATTTATTGCGATAGGTACAAAAATCTATTTTAATGAATACTGTTCGTTTTAACTTACACAAATGTCTTTAAAAGTAGGTTTATTGACTACAATTTTTCGTACAACGGAATCTTATGTTCGTTTTGTCAAACAAAACCATGATAAAAACTTTTAATTATTTGATAAATTCAAGAAAGTTCTAGAAGAATAATAAAACTGTAGTAATTCATTAATGAATATTTGAATGTTACGAGCTAATTAGAAATTTCTATTCATGCTAAGGGCAGCTGTTTAGCCATGTCCTTTACATGGAATAAAAGTTGATTCTACCGTGCGAGCCTATCGATAGATAATAAAAATTTAAAAAACACGTTTTCCTCTTCCATACCGTTCTGTCCCCAGTTACGCTATTACTGACTCCCTTTTCCTTCATATCACTCCTCACACAGTCCATCCATCTTTTCTTTGGCCTTCCTTTTCCTCTCCATCCATCCACATTTATATTCATAACTCTTTTAGTAACTTGCGTTTCATCCCTCCTCATCACATGACCATACTAGGACAAACGGTTTCCCTTCAACTTTTCTGCCACTGGCGCCACTTTCAAACTGCCTCTAATATACTCATTTCTCACTTTATCCAATCTCGTCACGCCGCACATCCATCTCAACATTCTCATCTCTGCTACATGCAATCTCCTTTCATCCATCTATTTCACAACCCAACTTTCTGATCCATACAGTATGACAGGTCTTATCACGGACTTGTAGATTTTACCCTTTAACTTGAGGGGCATCCGTGGTTTGCAAGTTGTTCCAGTTAAAAGAAATTTGTTTAAATTGTTAAATGACAAGGTGTATTATTCTGTTAATGAATACTTAAATCACAAATTTTAATACCTGTTAACTAATTTCAATTTATTCTTATTGTAGTGTATGTATATATCAATAGATCGCGCTACAAGCCGATAACAGTATTGTAGTGTTACCTCGTGCGCATATAACGCTCGGTTATAAATACCAGTCCGAGTGATGGGGCGATCAGTTGTTATCAGACTGTCGGTCTGTGCGGTAGTGCGTTGGCGAGTCAACTATTAATATTGATAAATGTGCATATTTTACATTGGCGACTAGGAGAAAACCGTAGAGTGAAATAAAGTTGATTTCCTTATAAAACAAAAACCTATCTAAAAGGAACATGAAGATTTTGTTACGATATAAAAAATAAAAAAAAATGAAATGTGATGACGGTGACAGTTAAAATCAGTGGCGTTAGTTTTTGAAGTGCATCAAATGTATACGATTAGTAGTGCACTTGCTGAGTAGTGCTGTGGAATTCAACCTCGTAAAACCCGAGTTCGATGCGCAAACGGTGGCACACTTCACCGTCGGCGTCGTATTGTTTTGGTCCCACCAAAACTGAATGCTGTAGAAGTAAGCCCTTCAGCTTCGCGGCTACATGAAGGAAACAATGTGGAATGTTATGCCAATCTGATGAGTCGTTTTCATTTTGTTATGGCTCAGGACAAGTGCTTATATTATTCAAAGTTCTGGTTTTGTATACAGTATGGGCCATTTCATATCATAATTAATGTTGGCTTAATTACTGGTCAAGTTTTAGTGTTGTTCAAGGGTGGCTATTGGCTAGCCTTGGCTGATAATTTTTGAGTAATACAGTAACAATGCCTTACTTCATTCAAGAAAAAATTATAATTCCAAATGAAATGATAAGTTTTGAGTTAATTGTGTTGATCATTGAATTGGTAGTGGTTATACCTAGCACTAAGACTAGGTAATTGAGACTTACCTAGTACAAAGCCAGTACGTAAAAAAATTCTTACTGACGGTAATAGTTTCAACGTTTTGTTCAGTAAGGATGAGATATCCCTAGAGAAGGACTGCACAACTGTCATTTTAAGTGTCAGAGCGAGTTACTATTATAGCTGCTTTAACCAATACTGACCATTGGTCAATTACATGTATTCAGAACAGATCTTATGTCGCGGGACGATTTACAACGATCTCGATAGATTGATTTTCATCTTCAGATCTTAATTCACTTGTTTACTTTCAAAGTAACATTATGATAGTAGTAGATCCCGCGATCGCTATCTTTTGAAATCTTTAAATAGTAATAGAACGAATAAGTACGCTCACGATCGCATACAAAGGATGCCTCTAAGTAGTGCTCCTAACGAGTTAAACGTAAAAAACAGTGAGGAGAGTTCCTCCACCGCGCTAGAGAGCACATACAGTGGCTATTAGGTCGCACTTTAAGCACTTGTCTGTAGTCGTACCTGCAATTCACTTGTGAGTTGTTGAGGGGGCTATGGGCAGCTGGTCTCAAAGGAGACTATCGTTGTATTGGTTTTGTAATAACCTAGAAGTCGTAGGAATAGAATCATGAATCATCCTAGAATCACAATATCACCAAAGCTACGAAAACCCAGCCCATACTTGTGTGCCCCATATTTCTATACGCAGTCGAGACCTGGATGCTGAAATAAACTGAGAGGAAATGAATAGACGCTCTGGAAATGTGGTGCTGGAGAAAATGCTTGGAGTGTCGTGGACTGAGTTTCGCACTAATATATCCATCCTTCAAGAACTCTGTATCAGGCAGCGTCTATCGGCTATAGTCCAAGCGGCGTGTCCCGACGAGGAAACGATTCTATCGAGTGGCTTGTAGTTCAGGGTAGAGTGGAAGGAGCGAGAGCGCGCGGCAGGTCGCCCATGCGATGGACTAACCAGATTAAGTCTGCAGTGGGTGGCCCATTGCATAAGTACACACGAATAACAGCCGATAGAGATGGTTGGCGTCGCATCGTTAGGCAAATTATGGAAACCCGAAGTCTCACTGCTACATGATGACCACGACCGCTCTGCCAAGAATGGACCGACGAAGAAGAAGAAGTCGTAGACTCTATGTGAAGTGATGTGTGTTGGTCGTACCACTTGAGGTAATAACGATATGGGTGGCATGAGTGTCACTAGCTGCTGCAGCAGTCGTGCCATGAGCGTTGTAATTATCATATAAGCTGATACGGTTTCTGATCAATAACTGCTAAGGCTTAGAGGAACCTTTCGATATCGGTGATCGTTATACACTGAAAGCTTTAAATAGATGCGCTTAGAACTAAGAAGTATACACACTAACGGTTTAGAAAGATGATGGTGGGTCACGTAATCATGTTGCAGTCAATGTTGATTTCGATAATGATGATTGATGAGCAAACTGTAGAAGTTTGAGTAATTCAGTCTATCGGCCGTAGTGTATGTTCAACCATACCAGTGATTAAGCGTAGTCGTAGCCGTAAATCGGTATATCTTGAGGCAACACAAGTAGTCCGTAGGTGAGCGATATTGCTTTTAGTCCTGTCCGAGGTCTGGTCTAGATAGTCCGTTGTGTGAGAGCAAAGCGATTGCTAAAATAATAAATCAAAGAGCACACAATTGCAGTAGAGTATACCTACTGGTCATTTCATTGACAAGCAGTAGAATATAGGTACTGGTCATTAAATTGACATACAGTAGAATATACCTACTAGTCATTCAATTGACAGGCAGTAGAATATACCTACTGGTCATTTAATTGACAAGCAGTGGAATATACCTACTGGTTATTAAATTGACCGGCAGTAGGATATAGCTACTGGTCATTAAATTGACAGTCATCAGAGCATGACAGTAATAGCAGTAGATTATACCTACTGGTCATTAAATTGACAGTCATCAGATAATGACAGTAATAGCAGTAAATTATAACTACTGGTCATTAAATTGACAGTCATCAGAGAATTACAGTATTAGCAGTAGATTATACCTACTGGTCATTAAATTGACAGTCATCAGAGAATGACAGTAATAGCAGTAGATTATAACTACTGGTCATTAAATTGACAGTCATCAGAGAATGACATTATTAGCAGTAGATTATACCTACTAGCTTCAGAAAAGGAGCTAGCTGATCTGTTTCACAAAGACGAATATGAGAGTGGACTGGTTGGATTAATAAGTCGAAGACAAAAGTCATGCTCACGGACGTATCCGGTCAACTCTCTAGAACGAAAGAACTCGCGGACCTAGAATTTGTCAGCGAGTTTATATACCTCGGATCGCTACTTCCTGACCGGGGAGGATCCGAAAGAGAGATCAGGAGAAGGACTCAAATGGCCAAAGCGGCGAAAGTAAGCTGACACATATTTGGCAGGACAGAAAGGTCAACAATGTGGTAAGATGAGACTAGTCTGGACACTGGTTTCTCGATATCCCTTTTCGGATCGGAGTCGTGGACGATTCGGGCAATAGAACGGAAAAAGATACAAGCTTTTGAGATGTTGTGGTGGCGAAGAATGCTCCGCATACCATGCACCGCCAAGAGAACGAACAAATCTATCCATGATCAACTAGGCATAAAAGACAGACTCACCACGCTCTGCTACCTACTACACCAGCGCTGCTGCGGTATGCTGCTAGCCACTTTGGTCACATTTTCCCGTCGACGTCAGACAATCCAGAGAAGTTGGTGGGAAGGCGGATGGAAAAAGACCTCGCGGCCGGTCACCTAACCGCTGGTCAGACCAGGTAACCGCCCTCACTGGACTCTCTGTTACAACCGCCCTAAGAGAAGCTGAGAATCAATTGAAGTGGTAGAACATCGTGCATAAAGCCCTGAGGGCCTTTCAGGGACGCGACCTTCAGTAATGAAGAACGCGACCAAAAAGAGATACCTACTGGTGGTGAAGGAAAAACATCGGGGGGAAACCGACATGTTAAGTCAGCAGCAGTGGTACTTTTATGTACTGGGGGCCTCCATGGTATCAGCCATGTCAGCTATATCATCGATGAACCGAAGGTGAGTGATGTAATCGCCGTTGACGTCGATGCCTGGCCCTCTCCGGTCCGGAGCCTTGAAGGCGTCCTCCAGTGCAGCGGTGGATGTTTTCGGAGGTGTGGCGTCTCCCTGTTCTACACCTCGCTGCGGAGGGATGGGTTTCGGGGCCAGGTCGCAAGGTGGAACTAGCGTAGTGGCGTTTTTGTGCAGGCGCTTCGGTACCTCGATGTACCGGTGGTCAATTTGGCGCCGTTGGAGGGATTGCAGTGCAGCCCAAGTCTCAATCAAGTCGAGGACTTTCATGTGGTCCACAAACGCTGAGTGGAAAGGCAGGTTGTACTCTTCGGTCCTTAGCCTGCCGCAGCGTACGTGTGTGGTCTACGGTACTGGAGTCTGTTCGGAGGCCAGCTTCTTCGGGAGGCTAGAAGTCGTCGGGCCTGCGCGAGAGACTATTTCGTGTATTAATTTATTGGATCCAGATAACTAATTAATAACATGAGTTCTCAACTAACGTTAGAGTAATTTGATGGTGAGGGGTAACCTTCATCAGTAGGCCGAGATGGGAATCAGAAAATAGAATAGAAGAGGAAGAGAAAGTTTAAAAGGAAACAATAAATTAAATCAGTTAATGATTTTTTAAATATTATTGTGCTGTCATTTTGTTATGCCAGAGATGCCAATTAATTATTAATACAAATAAGAATTTGCTAAAAATCTTATTTATAATTCTGGTGACATACAACTGGTTAAAACAAGGAAGGGAATGTAGTGTATGTAGATATCAATAGATCGCGCTAAAACCCGATAACAGTATTGTAGTGTTACCTCGTGCGCATATGCCGCTCGGTTATAAATACCGGTCCGAGTGGTGGGGCGATCAGTTGTTATCAGACTGTCGGCCTGTGCGGTAGTGCGTTGGCGAGTCAACTATTAATATTGATAAATGTGCATATTTTACACTTATGTTATGTATACTGACATGATTGTATTATTTTTGACTATTGTTGTATTAATGAATTAGTGACATTATTTTATATCTATTACCAGAACAAATTTTGCCCCTTTTCACCCCTTTAAAGGTTGAGTTTCCGAAAATTCCTGCTTAGTGCTCCCCCAGAACCCTACCCTAAAAACAAATCCTAGCCAGTATAATTCTTAGCTTGGGGTTAGTTTTGAAAAACTTCTAAAGACAACCTTTATTGTTTACATAGGTTGGTACTTATGTCAAGTTTCAATCGTCTTTTAGGGGTAGATATAAAAAACTAATAATGACAACCTTTGTTGTTTACAAATTTATTAACCCAACAAATAAGATTCTTCAAAAACACTTTAACACCCCCTGAATCATCTTTCGGGGGCTGTTTCAAAAGACAAATAATGATAACCTTGTAATGTTTATTGAGGTTGGTATGTCATGCTTTCAGTTTATTAACTGAAGCAATAAGAAAGATTCTTCAAAAAAACTTTACCGTCACACACACACAAACCGTCACCCCCCTAAACCGTCTTATGGAAGTATCAAAAAATTATAATAAAAACCTATATTATTCAATTAGGATAGTACGTGGGACACTCAGAAAGTTTTGCGAAACTAAAAAAAATTGTTCTATACGTACATATATTTTTATTAAATCTTTTCAAAGTACTTTCCACCAGCCTCTATACAAAGATTCATGCGCCTAAACCAGTTTTCAAAACACTTTTTCCAGTCCGCCGCAGACACCTCGTTTACAGCCTGCTCGAACGCAGCCAGCGCATCTTCCGGCGACGAAAATTGTATCCCTTTGAGCTGATTTTTTATTTTTGGGAATAAAAAGAAGTCACACGGTGCTAGATCAGGGCTGTAAGGAGGGTGACCCAGGAGTTTGACTGGCGTGCTGTCCAGGAAGTCCCTCGTTTTGAGTGCGGTGTGCGCAGGTGCATTGTCGTGGTGGAGCAGTAGCCCGCGGAGCCCTGTGTTTGGTCGCTTGTTGCTTATAACAGAGAAAACTTCTGGCAAACATTTGGTAGTATACCATTCGGCATTAATGCTTCTTTGATCCCGTAAGGGAATTGATACCAAGTGGCCAGTCAAATTAAAAAAGCTAGCGATCAAAATCTTACCCCCGCTTCTAGATCGCTTCACTTTGGTAGGCGTTGGCTCATTTTGAAACACCCAAACAGTCGACTGGCGCTTGGTTTCTGGGTCGTATTGATAAATCCAGGACTCATCACCTGTAACGATGTCGTAAACACGCCGAGACGAGCCTGCTTCAAATTTGTTAAGCATATCACGGCACCATTCCACCCGGGCCTGCTTCTGAGCATCGGTGAGGTTGTGCGGCACCCAGCGTGATACTATCCTCCTCACGCGAAGATGGCTGTGTAGAATCTCGTGAACGCTTCCCGATCCAATCTTCAATATGTGTTGAATCTCCTGATATGTAATTCGCCTATTGTCTTGGATTAAATTTTTCACTGCTAGCACGTTTTCTTCGGTAACAGCCGTCAAAGGGCGACCGCTTCTTTCGTCATCCCCCAAAGTTGGTCGACCGCGCTTGAATTCGTTATACCAACGATACACGGTTGCCTTGGAAGGGCCTTCATCCATGAATGCCATTTGAAGTCTATCGTACGATTCATCCGGTTTCAGGCGACACTTGAAATCGTATAAAATCATAGCTCTAAAATGTTCCCGGCGCAGATCCATATTTCAGTGAGACACAATACTTTGAATTAACTCGCAAAAAATGTGGAGGGAAATTTTGAAATTGGAACTTACTTATTTTTACTTATAAATAATCATATTTTCGAAAAACATTATAACTGGCCAGTCTCCCATATATAAAAACTTTTTTTTCGCAATACTTTCTGAGGGGCCTGGTATTTGTGCCAAATTTCAAGTTTATTGACTCGAGAAATCATATTCTTCCATGCAAACTTTAACATCCCCTAAATCATCATTTGGGCGTGGTTTCGAAAAACGAATAATGACAACCTTTATCATTTACTTAGATTAATATTTGTACTATAGGTCTACCACAATCTCATGGCAAATGTGGAAATAAAAATTTGTTGTGTGCAATACTGGGGAAATTGGATTCAACGATCTTGATACTGTTTAATTTTTATTTATGTATTTAGTATTAATGAACATGAGGTACCTATTTTATGGTAGTCACAGCGGATCTTTGTGTCTCCGAAGTAGGCCCTGCCAATTAATGCGTAAGAACTAGTTTGTCATCGAGTATACTGAATAGAATAAGTGAGATAGGATGATGCGACATACTTAAGCGAGTGAAAGAGACAGTTATACAATGCTATCTTCACCTTCAACATTGACACAAACTGCGCAGGGTCTTGCAACCAATTCTGAGACACAAAGATCCGCTGTGAGTGAGAATTATAGGTATGTGTATGAAGAATGTTGTTATACATCGGGTTCTTAACATAGGAAAAATAAATCAATTAAATATGAATATAAGGACTAATTTATTATATATCATTTAAATCGTACTAATAACTTAAAACCTCATTCAGAACTAGAAAACTAGAATACGATTCCATGAACTCCACTGGCATTTCAAAAACTTGTATCTTTGTAGTTTTACGTCATCTCTCTCCATCAAAATGGTTTTTTTTTTCCATTGGCATTTAACATATTCAAAACCAATCTCTTTATGTATAAAGTCTGTAAACAATAATAAAATGTATCATGGAATGATACACCTTATTTCAGTTGATTAATTGTCCTTTAATTAGGCACCACAATGCTTAAGTTGTAGACAAAGAGCGGTAGGTACTGATTTACACTAGTTCTCAACTTGACCTCTCGCTAACACTGTTAACAAAAAACTGCCAAAGCGGCCATTATGCGTTCGCCGCGGCACTTCCCCGCCATCCCGTTCTTTTTTTCGTTTACCCTCTAATATTTTTTAATAAAGTTGCAAATGGCGGTGAAGTGTCGTTCAGAATCAATACTTATTTATTTATTAATACATAATCAAATTACCGTTTTTTAATATCAAAATCACAGCACTTAATCAAATTAACGTTTTTTATTATCAAAATCACTACGATTATGTTACTTATAGTCATTCATCATCATCAGTCTATATATACTTTTTTTATGTAAGTTTTATGACCTGGTATGGTTGCTAGGACCTAGGCTGGTTGTTAGCCACGTCTTTGGAAAGAGTTTTGGATCTTATATTTATTATTTAGTATGCATTAGAATGCGGATGTAACAGATTCTAATGTTTTTTGGAGTATTTGGCAGCAAATTGTATCGAGTCAGTCTTTCCAGTAAGCTTTGCAGAGGCAGTCAATACTACAATAAAATACTCCGCTCCACTATCCCGAGATCGCTTCTGTCAAAGATTTTACAAAATGTCCAGTTGTGTAGACAGTTGAGTCACAAAACTACACCAATAATATATCACAATATCCACTAGGAATCAATTTGCAAATAATATTAACAGCCACTGTACTTTACTCGATAAAATCCCGCCAAAAACGCCCGTCTATATACACGTCCCACTGCAGGGCGCAGATTATTACATAATATTTTTCTTACGTCAAAGATTCTCCATCTCCGTTAAAATCAATATCTTGTCGAAGAATTAGTAACAGTTACATTACTGTTGCCATTTCTTCATTTTTAGTAATGAAAAGAAATAAAAATTAAGTAAGAAAAATATAAAATAAACTAAAAGTATCAAAACAAGTCAGTCCAACTTACCGGTCCACTCTACGACGCACTTTAAAATCAAAGATTGAGTTTGATTTACGCCTTCTTCTTCCCTTATTCTAGATACACATTGAAAACAATATGTCTCGCTTGAGATCGAAGTGGGTTTTTCGACATTTTCACAAAAATAACAAATTTTCAAGATAATATCAAAAAAATTCAGCAGCGGTTGACACATCAAGTACTTTGATTTGACAGGTGACAATTTACATTGCCATATGAAAATCAAAATTAAAAAAAAAAAAAATGCCATGAGATTCTGGTAGACCTATATGTAGCAAGACTTTTGGCTTAAGTTATGACATATTGCATTCAAACTTTGCCCCTCTTTTTCACCCCCTTAGGGGAAGTATTTCGGAAAATCCCTTCTTATCGGATGCCTACGTCATAGAAAGAACACATAAAAATCTCAAAAAAATTCGTATACGTATATGCCAAAAAAAAAAATGCACCTTTCTACAGCGCAAAAAGTGTATCAGAAATCTCTCAAAAAATTTGGAAGTTTTTACCACCAGGGGGGTGACCACAAGCTCTTAGAGTAAGGTTATTTTGAGTGTGTGTAAGGGACAGATGTATATGACGTGTATACATCTGTCACTTACTCGATCTCAAAATAACCTTACTCTAAGAGCTTGTGGTCACCCCCCTGAACTAAAAGTATTGCACAAATATATTGTTTTTAGTATAAGTTTTATTTTTGAAATGTATAGGGTTGGGTATTTTTAAAAGAAAGCCTATTTTGGGTATTCTGCCCCTACTACTGTAAATAGCCTATCTATTTCAATCCCACTGCCGGCAATGGGAAACAAGCCGCCTCTCTGTGGGAATGGGTCGTAATTGGTGCGGGTTGATGCGTGTCGCAAAATGTTTTCTAATATTTTCTCACGATGTTTTTCTTCAGCGCTCTGTAGAAGTAGAGCACCCTATTAGGGCCTGACTATAAGTTCTTAGAGTAAGGTTATTATGAGTATGCGTAAGGGACAGATGTATACATGGGATTGAAGTTGAACTGGACAGGTAAGGTAAGGCCGAATCACCACTGCTGGCTCATGGCTGCTAAAGCTACAACTAGTTTTGTAGGTACGTACGTATTTTAAAGGTAAACTAATTAATCCTGGGGTAGAATTAATAAGGTTCAGTTATTGTACTACGTAGGTATATCGATTTTCCTAAGTAGGCATCTAACTCTTGTTTTTTTTTATTGAGACAAACCTACCGCACTATTCCCAAACCACTGCAACTCCTGAAAGCCAGAATCAACAGTGGTGACCACCAGAAAAGCGCCGAGGCAATGAAGCTCGACAAAGTCCCGGCAAATGAATTTAACTGGCTTAGTATAAGTTTTATAAGTAACCCATTAAATAGACTGTTATTACTCATTGGCTTGGTGCGAATTATTGTTACAGTTGTTAGCATAAGCAATTGTGTAAATATTTTTCGCCCCACAGTAATGACAACTCTTGATAACATTAAATCGACTGGTATTATTCATTGCATTGGTGCGAATTGTTGTGTCAGTTGTTAGCCTAAGCAATTGTGTAAATAGTTTTCGCCCTACTGTAATAGCAATGTGCTTATGTCATATGTACCCTTTGTACCCATAGTATTAAGTTGCTGTAAAATATATGTGTTATTTCTTTTTTTGGTGTACAATAAAGTAGGTTAGGTTAGGTTAAGACGGGCTGGTGTCCGCAACTCCACGTATAAGCGCGTATTTTGCGTACAATAAAGTATATTCTATTCTATTCTATATGTAGTTTTATAATCATCAATAATACCCATTTTCCATTCTGATGATTAAAGCGTCACCACAAACCTATAATTATTTTTTTCAAAACACTTGCTCGTAAGGTGAGTCTTACTACATCGCTTTTAGGGTCATAAACCGAGCTATAACACACACGTGCGTAATAACATTACACACTAGCGTGTAATAGAATTATCCCTATAAAGTTAAAGTGGTACCTTACTGCAAGTTATATGCGAGGAAAAGAGCAATTTCAATTAACCGAGTAATTCAGTTATTTTTAGGGTTCCGTAGCCAAATGGCAAAAAACGGAACCCTTATAGATTCGTCATGACATGACAGACATTGTCTGTCTGTCTGTCTGTCCGTCCGTATGTCACAGCCACTTTTTTCCAAAACTATAAGAACTATGCAGTTGAAACTTGGTAAGTAGGTGTATTCTGTGAACTGCATTAAGATTTTCACACAAAAATAGAAAAAAAAAACAATGAATTTTGGGGGTTCCCATACATATTTTTTTTAATTCAATATGAAAGGGCTTTGTCGCACATGCGATTATGCCACCCTGGTAAGCTTAACAAAATAGATGTAATATTTAACTTAATCTAAGGATAGCTTGTTTGTAAAGTGCCCTAGCTGCGTCAGAAATTGGCACAACTAGAACACTATTACAGTAACCTACCTCTCTAAACCTACAATCTAAGCTATTTCTAAATTCCTCGTTGCGAACACATTCGATTAATATGTGATAAACATCATCAACGGAATAAATACAGAAATCACATTTATCCGTTGCTGATTTTGCCATTAGCTGTAAGAACTTATTGCACGGAATGTGTCCGGATCGAAGCCTTAGCGCGATAACAGTATCACATCTGTTCAACAGCTGATTATCTATCCACGGTGACTTCAAGGGATGCGGTTGGATCGTTTTGTACCAGATTCCTTTTTCTTGTGATCTTTTATCAAAATACTCCTCCCAGAGGGAATAGCAATCCTGTTTTATATTAGGTATACAATTTGTGAAGTAAAGTTAAAAGTTAGTGGGCATATCTTCATATATGGCCTGCTTGGCTAGTTTATCAACAATTTAATTGCCTTTTATGCCGATATGTGATGGAATCCATTGAAGGACTATATGCCTTCCAGAACATTGTAACTGCAAGATAATTTTCAGTATAGTGTAGGACTATAAGTTCTTAGAGTAAGGTTATTATGAGTATGATGTATACATGGGATTGAAGTTGAACTGGACAGGTAAGGTAAGGCCGAATCACCACTGCTGGATCATGGCTGCTAAAGCTACAACTAGTTTTGTAGGTACGTACGTATTTTAAAGGTAAACTAATTAATCCTGGGGTAGAATTAATAAGGTTGAGTTATTGTACTACGTAGGTATATCGGTTTTCCTAAGTAGGCATCTAACTCTTGTTTTTTTTTATTGAGACAAACCTACCGAACTATTCCCAAACCACTGCAACTCCTGAAAGCCAGAATCAACAGTGGTGACCACCAGAAAAGCGCCGAGGCAATGAAGCTCGACAAAGTCCCGGCAAATTAATTTAACTGGCTTAGTATAAGTTTTACAAGTAACCCATTAAATAGACTGATATTACTCATTGGCTTGGTGCGAATTGTTGTTACAGTTGTTAGCATAAGCAATTGTGTAAATATTTTTCGCCCCACAGTAATGACAACTCTTGACAATATTAAATCGACTGGTATTATTCATTGCATTGGTGCGAATTGTTGTGTCAGTTGTTAGCCTAAGCAATTGTGTAAATAGTTTTCGCCCTACTGTAATGGCAATGTGCTTATGTCATATGTACCCTTTGTACCCATAGAATTAAGTTGCTGTAAAATATATGTGTTATTTCTTTTTTTGGTGTACAATAAAGTAGGTTAGGTTAGGTTAAGACGGGCTGGTGTCCGCAACTCCACGTATAAGCGCGTATTTTGCGTACAATAAAGTATATTCTATTCTATTCTATATGTAGTTTTATAATCATCAATAATACCCATTTTCCATTCTGATGATTAAAGCGTCACCACAAACCTATAATTATTTTTTTCAAAACACTTGCTCGTAAGGTGAGTCTTACTACATCGCTTTTAGGGCCATAAACCGAGCTATAACACACACGTGCGTAATAACATTACACACTAGCGTGTAATAGAATTATCCCTATAAAGTTAAAGTGGTACCTTACTGCAAGTTATATGCGAGGAAAAGAGCAATTTCAATTAACCGGGTAGTTCAGTTATTTTTAGGGTTCCGTAGCCTAATGGCAAAAAACGGAACTCTTATAGATTGGTCATGACATGACAGACATTGTCTGTCTGTCTGTTTGTCTGTCTGTCTGTCTGTCCGTCCGTATGTCACAGCCACTTTTTTCCAAAACTATAAGAACTATGCTGTTGAAACTTGGTAAGTAGATGTATTCTGTGAACTGCATTAAGATTTTCACACAAAAATAGAAAAAAAAACATTAAATTTTGGGGGTTCCCATACATTTTTGTTTAAAATTCAATATAAAAGGGCTTTGTATATTCTGACATTACTTATCAATTTTAATTTATGACATTGTTTACGTTTTAAAGTTTTAACATTAATTTATGACATTGTATACGTACAAATTTTATCTATGACATAGCATACATCAGATTTTTTGAATTTATGACATCTTATAGTATTTTTATTTTATAATATTGGATATGTTTTAAATTTTGACATTGTACACGTTTTTAATTTGAAATTTATGACATGTTATACCATTTTTTAATTTATGATATTGAATACGATTTAGATTTTATTTTATTTTTGTTTATGACATATACGTTCAAATTGTAATTTTAATTTAATTTATAGCATTGTATTACTTTAATTATTACTGTTACTATAATTTTGCATGCCTAAATTGGTGGAACACGGTTGACTGCGCATTCACCTGACATCTGGAAGTGTATTTTTATGTATTGTGTTGAGCAATAAATGAATTTGAATTTTGTCGCACATGCGATTATGCCGCCCCGGTTAGCTTAACAAAATAGATGTAATATTTAACTTAATCTAAGGATAGCTTGTTTGTAAAGTGCCCTAGCTGCGTCGGAAATTGGCACAGCTAGAACACTATTACAGTAACCTACCTCTCTAAACCTACAATCTAAGCTATTTCTAAATTCCTCGTTGCAAACACATTCGATTAATATGTGATAAACATCATCAACGGAATGAATACAGAAATCACATTTATCCGTTGCTGATTTTGCCATTAGCTGTAAGAACTTATTGCACGGAATGTGTCCGGATCGAAGCCTTAGCGCGAATAACAGTATCACATCTGTTCAACAGCTGATTATCTATCAACGGTGACTTCAAGGGATGCGGTTGGATCGTTTTGTACCAGATTCCTTTTTCTTGTGATCTTTTATCAAAATACTCCTTCCAGAGGGAATAGCAATCCTGTTTTATATGAGGTATACAATTTGTGAAGTAAAGAAAAAAGTTAGTGGGAATATCATCATATATGGCCTGCTTGGCTAGTTTATCAACAATTTAATTGCCTTTTATGCCGATATGTGATGAAATCCATTGAAGGATTATATGCCTTCCAGAACATTGTAACTGCAAGATAATTTTCAGTATAGTGTACGACTGTAGGCTATCGGTTTTCCTCGAAATGTCGAGGTACATCGAGCCAAGTGTTGTAGCGAACTTCTTGAGTCTGTGAGAATAACAATCTTGTTTTGACGGATTGATTCTGCATACGACAGAGCTTCTGCGATCGCAATCAGTTCAGCTTCCATTATACACACACTGACATTAATTTGGAATTTAATTGAATGTCCTTCAGACTCATAAAAGGCGGCTCCCGTGGCGTCACCCTCTTTAGATCCATCTGTAAATATTTTAAAATAGGTCGAGTATTCCGAATTAATGTAATCGATAAATGTTAAAACCTTTTTTTATTCTAATAAGTACACCCTGGCCATTACTGTTTTGACAGCTATTCTTTTCTTACGTTATATCTGTCACTGCTCTTCATATATCTTTGTAAAATATAATACACGTCGTTTATTCTGTTAAAAATAGTTTTCCTTACTAGCCAAGTCCATTCGCTGTGCTAAATTAATCCAATATATAAACAAGTATAAATAAGTTACTTTAGCTGACAGGATTGTATTGCCGTTTTGGTTTGGTCACAAAGCTAACTTCGTGTTTTATTAAATTGTTGTTATCAATACTACTGACCCATGTATTCAGAGAAAACATATTTAACTTATTAGTGCAATGAACTTTTAAATTATGTAGTGACTGATGAACTAAGACTAGTAGGGGAATTCTTTTGTTTTGCCAATATGAAGAGTTATTACACAATGTGGATAGTTCAGAAAGCAAGTTAATTCCTCCCGTATTTGCCTGCAAGGTTTTCGTTTTAAGCCAGAATTTGCTAGCCAAGAATCGTCGACGTAGGTATAGCGGTTGTAAGCATAACTGGCTCTCCATCACGTGAATGGGCGTAGTTTTTATAAAACTACCCACTACTTGGTTTTGTATTTTATTGAATTTTTCCAAGTGAGTTTTTGCACTGTTGTTGTGTTGAAGAAAAAGCTTCCATAGTCAACACGGCTTCTAATTAGGGATATATAAATCCTTCTTAAGTACTTTGGGTGCACACCCCTACTTGATCCTGCTAGCACTTTAATATTTTTTATGAATTTAAGAACTTTTAGGCAAACCTCATTGATATGTTTTCCCCACCGGAGTGAACGGTCCAACCACATACCAAGATATCGAACCGTGTCAACAACCTCCAATATATCAGTTCCAATTGACAGGTTAACTTGTTAAAAATACAAATTTTGCTTTTATTTGATGAGAAATATTTAGGTTAAGACGACGACTAACGCCAACGACCTTGAGGGAACAAAACGCGCACTCGTTTCACACCCGCGCGACCCAAAATTTAGTAGTTTTTTGTACTTTCCTTATTATTCTTTGACTTTAAAAAAAAAAGCTTCAGATCAAAATGTAGATAATTAAATTGTCTTTTATATGGTGTCGATTTCATTAAAATACGCCCAGCGGTTTTGGTGTGATTGTCGTGTTTTTGTCCGTTTTAGACATAACTTTACAAATTAATTACACTATGTTATACGAATAAAACTCAAAATTAGCTTTAAAATCAGCTACTGAGTCATCATATCAGCCGAAAGACGTCCACTGCTGGACATAGGCCTCCCCCAAGCGTCGCCACATTGACCGGTCCCGTGCGTCTCGCATCCAGCGGATCCCCGCAACCTTCACCAGGTCATCGGTCCACCTGGTGGGAGGCCTTCCAACGTCTTCCGGTTCGCGGTCGCCACTCCAGAACCTTCCTGCCCCATCGGCCATCCGTTCTGCGAGCAATGTGCCCTGCCCACTGCCACTTAAGTTTGGCAATTCTTCGAGCTATGTCGGTAACATTGGTTCTCTTACGAATCTCTACATTTCTGATTCGATCACGCAAGGAAACGCCGAGCATAGCCCTCTCTATTGCCCTTTGAGTGACTGTAAGCTTTCTGATGAGGCCCATTGTGAGCGACCACGTCTCAGAGCCATGTCATCACTGGCAACACACACTGGTCATGAGTAGCTACTGAGTAGCTGATTTTAAAACGAGAATCACGTCTAAACGGCTAGTCGTAATTTATTGGAAAAAATATATGTTATATACGACCATTTTCTTAATTATTTCATATGAGCATATTTTGAGTTTTATTCGTATAACATAGTGTAATTAATTTGTAAAGTTATGTCTAAAACGGACAAAACACGACAATCACAACAAAACCGCTGGGCGTATTTTAATAAAATCGACACCATATCAAAGACAATTTAATTATCTACATTTTGATCTGAAGTCTTTTTTTTTAAGTCATAGAATAATAAGAAAAGTAAAAAAAACTACTAAATTTCGGGTCGCGCGGGTGAGAAACGAGGGCGCGTTTTGTTCCCTCAAGGTCGTTGGCGTTAGTCGTCGTCTTAAGGGAATCGAATAGATTACATAAGACATTTAACGCTTCCTGCAACTCGGCGGCTGACTCATCAGTGTTATGAGAAGTTATATAAACTACGTAGTCATCGGCGTACTGTGAGATAGATACGGAGCTAGGTATTGCTTTACAAATATGAATGGTCACAATATTAAATAGTAGTGGTGACAAGGGGTCACCTTGTGCCAAGCCCCTTCTGGCAATTCTAGTAACGGTATTATCTAATCCGTCAATCGTTAAATATCTTTCTTTAAGAAATTCCCATAAATATATACAGTATTGTGCTCCCACACCAAGTTGGTCCAAGGTTAAAAGAAGATTAATGACGTCAACGTTATTGTAAGCGTTATCAATATCAACGAAACATCCGATCGTAATACCTAATTATTTTTGAGTAACCAATTTGTATTTTTGAGATCAGTAAATTTAAGTTACCTAAGCATAAACGTGTTTTCCTGAAACCTATAGTCTCTTCAGAAAAAAAACCTCTACTTTCTAAGTACCACTCAATTCTCTTAATAATAGCAGAATGAAAGATTTTACATAAACAGGTCATTAATGAAATGGGTCTTATTGCGGAAGCGGAACTCATATCTCGATCTGGTTTGGGGATTGGTACTATGCGGACTTGGCGCCATTGCTCGGGCACGAAATTTAACGAAAAAAATGAATTATAAAGTTGTGTCAAAATATTTTTAGCAATTTCTGGCAGATTTTTTATCATCGAAAAGGAAATGTCATCGCAGCCGGGTGCGGTGTCTTTAGATTTCATACATTTGTCAATTTCTTGTCTTGTTATAGCAACTTCCAATATCTGATTTTGAGAACAAAAAGAAGGCAGTGGGGGACATGTAAAATTAGGAGCTAAATTTAAAAGCACCTGATCAGCCAATATCTCGTCTACATTGAATCTAGCTGAGCGGTATCCCTTCAACCAGCGCATGCGTCGCCACATGTCACTAGCCGAAGTGACCTCATCTACTGAAGAACAAAAATTACGAAACATCGCATTACGAGCATTTCTAGTTAGTCTTTGAGCTTCTCGAGTCTTGTCCTGTAATATTCGTAAGTTATCTGGAGTTGGGTTTTTTCTAAAGTACGTTAAAGCCAATCGCCTGGCCGCCACTGCTTTAGATAATATTGGAGACCTATAAGGTTTCGGTTTAAATTGACTACTGGGATTTTGGTTAAATTTTAAATAAGGAATGCTTGCATCAGCGGCTCTGTTAATTATATCTAAAAATAAATTATATGCTTTTTGGGGATTAGCAGGTATTGTACGCTCATCTAGTTTTTCTTGTATACGATTGCGGTATGTAACCCAATCGGCTTTTTTAAAGTTTCGTTTTTAACAATGCGTGGAATACAATTAACTGACGTCTTTAATTTGATTATCACGTGGTCACTGCCCAAGGAATCATTAGTTGCGTTCCAATCAAACATTAAAGATATATCTGAAGAGGCTACAGATACATCAGGTGCCGACTTTTGCAAAATTCCATTAACTAGCTTTACACGAGTCGGCTTCCCAACATTTAAAGTAACGAAATTATGGTAAATTAATGAGTCAAAGATTTTTGAATACCCCTTTGATCTGTTTTCGTGGACCAACTGAGTGGTGACCATTATAATTTCCTACAATTACAGTTCTAGAGTTAGCTGTAGAAAACAGCGAGTCCCAATCATTTTGTGTAGTACGAACGTTAGGTGGACAATAAATTGAAATTACATTTTGAATGGAACTGCAATTGATAATTTTGTTATGGACCATCTCAATACGCGAATTTGAAATATTAATATGGTATTGTTGAGCCTTAATGGATTTATGAGTTAGAATTGCGACTCCTCCAAATGAGTCAGGTCTGTCGCAGCGAAACACATTATAATCTTTTATATTAAGTTCACAGTCAGGATCCAACCAAGTTTTACATAACGGAGCAATGTGAACTTTTTCCAAATACAAAATTTGTTCTAAGTTTAGTTTTTTGGGTAGCACACTTGTGAGTTCCAAAAATGTTTATTTTAACAGTATTCATTGCAGAAATATTTTTTTAAAGAGGACAAATCTTTAGGTATTATCTTATTTAGGAAGAAAGATATTGCCCACTCCATGCTAATTTGAACAACGGATATAATTTTAACTATAAATGAGTCATTTCTCACAAATAAAAAATATTTTATTTTATCTACCAGCCATCCGAATGAATTATTATCTTCCGAATCTTCATTTTTACTCTCGTCTTCCTCCTCAGTTGCATCGCCCCCGTACGTATGCTCTTGAAAGTCCATATCACAATACTGTTCCTGGGAAGTTTCAAAATGGGGTCCTTTTTTTTTGGGTTTTCTTGCTTATTTTTCTTGATGGTTTCTCCTCCTTTTTCGTTTTGTGTTTTGTCCATTTGTGGTACATTTTTGGTTTGTAGTGCGTTTGTGATAACTCTTTTGGTGGAGACTGTTTCGTGACTTTGTACCGGGCGTGCTGTTTTTTGTGCAAATGTTGCTTTCGACTGTAACACGGGTGACATTGGTGTTCTTGAGGTCATGGTAGGTGTTTGCGTAGCTGGGTTTATCTCACAAGAAGGTGTAAGTGTGTGCCTGTTGACATCTGTCACGTACGCAGGTGCCGGAGGAGGTATATACATATCCAATGCTTTTCTATATGAAACGTTATACTACTCATAATAGTACGTATTTTGCTTTCCTTAGTGTACACTGGGCAAGTTTTGTCCAGTGCCATGTGATTGTTAGTACAATTCACACATTTAAAAGAGATTGTTTCGCAGTTAGCATGTTTACCGCCGCATTTCGGACATATTATATTCGTTGTAGGACACATTTTGACAGAGTGAGCATACCTCCAGCACCTAGAACATTGCGTAACAGGAAAAACGTAAGGTTCTACCAGTACTCTCATTTCGTAGATGAGCACAAAAGATGGTAACGATGGTCCTTCAAATCCTATTCTCCATGTCTCGCTATCAGTCCAATTGGCTGCCTCTCTGTCCCTTCGTTGTAGGCGTCTTACATTTACGACCTTACAGGTACTTGATAAAAATGAACGTAGCTCAATCTCAGAGATGTCTAAATCAATATTTTTAATGCCTCCATATGATAGACCAACCTCAAAAGGACGCTGGAATCTCCATCCTAAATCTTTAAATGTTCAGAGTTCACTAACTTCTCACGGCATCCTTAAGTTCGACAGTAATTTTGTACGGGTTTATGTGTTTTACTTTTGTTATATTCATTATTCTTTGTTCCTTGAATAATTTTGCAAGTGCAAATTGTTTAGGAAATTTATCTTTGCAAGTGACACGTAACTCCGTAATTCCTCTTACACGTCTTGTCCTGTTTTTGTTATTCCTAACTTCACTCCATTCATCCACTTCTCTTCTCCTTTTCGTAGGTCGCATTCCATCATTCGATTTCTCATAACCCTCCATCTCAAACAATTGTCTTAAGTCTTCTATATGTATACCATACTTGAAACTGAAAAAATATTTTTTTCATCAATCTCTTACGTGTGGGGTATCTATGGATAGGTCTTCAAAAATTATATTGAGGTTTCTAGTATATTTTTTTTCTAAATTGAATAGTTTGCGCGAGAGACACTACCAAAGCGGTAAAATGTGTGCCCCCCCCTGTAACTTCAAAATTAAGAGAATGATAAAACTAAAAAAAATATATGATGTACATTAATTACCGTGTAAACTTCCACCGAAAATAGATTTGAACGAGATCTAGTAAGTAGTTAATACGTTTAATACGTCATAAATCGTAAACCGCAATTTACCAAGTACGGAACCCTTCGTGCGCGAGTCCGACTCGCACTTGGCCGGTTTTTTTTTTGTAAAAATAAAGAGGTTTTATGCCGCTGAAAATCTATATACAGTTTTGGAATAAATAAATGTATACGTCCTTAATCAAATAAACATTTATTAATATCAAATAATTCATTTTTTCATTTTGATTCACAACAATTTGTTTTAAATATATGCATTTTATCACTTAAAATTATAATTTTGAAGTAGGTTGTACGTATATAATATTCATTCACCTTGCATTTGGAGCTTGAGAAAAAAGTTAATTCTAAAAATCAAAAAACCCGACTGCCTAAAAAGCGAACTAAAAGATGTAAACAAGAAGAAAAGCATGCTGTGCAGTCGTAGGATACATCTGGTTATGGTCAGTCAGCTCGCGAATATGTCGATTGTCTGAAACGTCCGAAACTAGATGTCCTTCGTCTAGTTTCGGCTTCTCTCGCCGTCTTAAACCTAAAGCATATATAATTATGGTCAGACAGCGAGATTTCGTTCAATTTTCGCCACCTGTTTGAAGCCAGTGTCAGGTTCAGTTCTCGCCAAGGTCCTGAAAGTATGTTTATTGCCTGTAATTAAGATTTGTAAAGAAGAGCTTACCACAAAGTCCAGCAAATCCTCCCCTCGTTTGTTGACATCTGAACTGCCCCAAAAGATGTGGTGTGCATTCACATCGCAGCCACGTATTAGGTCAAGGTTTTCTGGGTTGCTGCAGCCAACCAGTCTTTTTTTTTTGGGACAATCCCGCCGCACTATTCCCAAACCACTGCAACTCCTGAAAGCCAGAATCAACAGTGGCGACCACCAGAAAAGCGCCGAAGCAATGAAGCTCGACGAAGTCCCGGAGAATGAATTTAACTGTCTTGAATCCCGCAACGAAATTAATCAGAAAAGAATAACGGAGGAGTAGGAATAAATGTAAATTTCCACTTCCCTCCATATCAAGCAGGAGACAGAACAAACAAGGCCAATAGGCACAAAGGGTCATATACAACTGGGATAAGCCCAGTTGCCTAGCACCACGGATAAAAAAATAGCATTCTAAAATACATATATTGGGTCCTAACATTCTGAGCTGTTATATTTGGTTCCAATAATAGGTATGGCAAAAACGCTTGAAGGCACGGAGATTTGTTCTAGTTTCCACAAGGTATATATAGTAAACAACTCCTGAAGCAGCCTGTACATTATTCAACATAATATTACATTCATTCTGCCAAAGAATACACTCCCATAAGATATGATGTGCAGATTGTACATATTCGCAGTCAGATGTAGAACACTGACATAAAAGCGAGGCAACGAGCTTGAAAGAAAATAATTTACTTTTAATTTACATTTTTTTTTAGTCCTGTGAGAAATTGGGCAACACAGTGATCCACTTCCAGCCACGTGCTGGCCAGTCGCACGCGAACGGATGGAAAGAATTGGTGGAGGTGTCGGCCCTTGATAGAATTATCCCACTTACATTGCCATTCGGATAAAAGTTCCTCCCAGACGTCAATAGGTGGTTTAAATAATCTAGAGATTTTCTCACGGTCACTCCGCGTTAAAAAGTCCACGTCCGTGGTCTCTCGTGCGGAATAGTACATTGCAGCTCGTCGCTGCACTTCAAGGTCAACTGGAAGTACGCCAGCGAGTATCGGTAAGGCCTCAGTACTAACCGTCCTGTACGCTTTGCATAAGAATATCAAAGCCAAACGCTGACTTTGAAGTAATTTACGTCGTACCGCCCCTATGGTGGCCCTATCAGCCCAAACAGGCGCCCCATAGCACATACAACCCAAGTAAGTAGCCCCATAAATAGTTTTTAAAGTTAAAAAAGACAGACCCCACGTAGATTTAGATATTCTCGTTAAGGCATAGAATTATTTTTTTGCTTTTTCACCTACTATTTTAATATGATCTATATATGCAAAAAACCTCTCTAACACTAGACCAAGATAGCACACGGACTGCTTCCTTTTTACGGGAACGTTATTTAATTTAATAGTAGGACACGACTTTAGATTACCCTTCAAAATGAGTTGATAAGTTTTGTGCGGTGCAAAGGTCAGGCGGTTTCGATCGCCCCACTGAGATATTAATCGTAGGCAAGTGTCAGCCAAGTTCTCGAGTCCAGCTCGAGTACTTGATTGAATGGGCAGAAGACCGTCGTCCGCGTAACCGGTTAATGAACAGCCGCTAGGAAGCGGAATCGCGAGGAAATCATCAAAGCCTAAATTCCATAAAGGCGGACCAATAACCGAACCCTGAGGACATCTCATGGTGAGAGACTTCGACATGGAATGATGACCGAGTTTGAGTTTCGCGGAACCATTTAAAAAGTAAGAGTAAACTAGATTATATATATTTCTGTAGCAGCCCCGAGTTTTCATTTTAAGTAATAGCATTGGCCACCATGCGTTATCAAAAGCTCCAGAAATATCTAGGTACGTAATCCCAATTACGTACTTATGTTCAGATGTATTAACTATTTTCCTAACAGTAAGGGCCGCGTTAACGGTAGATTTACCAGTAGTGAAACCGAATTGATTGTTATGAAATTTTGGTCCGTCCGTTAGCAAACGTGGAACGATAAGGCGCTCCAGGAGTTTTCCCAAAGATGGAAGTAATGTTATGGGCGGGTACGACTTAGGGTCGTCCGGGGGCTTGTCGCCACTTTTCGGGATAATTCGTATAAATCCGCGTTGCCATATACGAGGAAATACGCCCTCCGCAATACAAGTCTAGAAAAATAAATGTACTTACCGATAGCTGACGATATTAACTAATTACAATTAAAAACGGACGTAAACACGTTCAAAAACTTACGATACCAGCACTTAGCACAATAATACACAACTTTAAGCAAATCACAAGCCGGAAATTAATTACGGAACACAATAATCTCAACAATAAACAGGAGCAAAGCAGATCACCGCCAACCGGAGCGCGCGCGCGGAGGGAAGTGAAGTGTGTGAGTCAACCAGTCTAATGATTAGTGGTGTTACTGGTTCCTTTTGTTCATATGGGAGATAGGCAGAGGCAATGAAAATTGTCCTTTTCTCTGTTCCCTTACTGATCCAAGTGGGGACACTTGGATCAGTATTGATGTGAGATCCCTGGAACAGAAAGTAGAAAGTACGTAAGTGCATTACCTCTATACCGCCCCTGATATAGATGCAAGTCCTCGCGTCATTTGTTGGACTTGTGTCAAAATTTAACATGTGGCACAAATGTTGTTATCAGTGTTGTAACTATTCTTAGCAAAGGGCTATAAAGATGATTGAAAACCATTGTAAAAAGTCTAATTAAATGAAGAAAAAATAAGATTGAGAATGGTTAGAGACATATCCACATATTTGTGCCGTTTATGAGTTACCAGGGAAGCCGCATGTGCAGAAGGAGCTACAGCTAAATTTTTATCTTCAACGTAGTCCTTGATTTTATAATATGCTTTTTTAATAAGGACACGTTTGATGTGATTTTTGAACTTTCCATCGGTCAGTTCTACAACTGACTTTGGCAACTTGTTATAAAAGCGTATACTGTTTATAAGAAAAGACTTGCTAGTTTTCGTTAATCTGAATTTGGGTATAACAATTTCGTGTTTAGTGCGTGTGTTTAAATTATGGAAGTCGCTTCTAGTTTTGAAAAGCCCTCGATTTTTGCGGGCATACAAAATACATTCCAAAATATAAAGTGAAGGTAGAGTCAGTATATCGATATCTTTATTTTTTTTCTCTGAGGGACTCGCGAAGACCCATTATATAGATCGCGCGGATTGCCTTCTTTTGTAATATGAAAATTAAGTCAACGTCTGCTGCTGATCCCCACAGCAGAATGCCATAAGACATAATACTGTGGAAATAAGCATAGTATACTAACCTAGCTGTGGCTACATCGGTTAGCTGCCTTATTTTCCTTACTGCATATGCAGCTGAACTTAACCTACCCGAAAGAGTTCTAATGTGCGCGCTCCACGGCAATTTTAATCGATAGTAATCCCTAAGAATACAGTTTCAGCTTTAACTTCAAGATTTTTGCCGTCATGATTAAAATTTAGGTCACGTTGTGGTACATTTGGTAAAGAGAACTTTAGACATTTTGTTTTTTTCGCGTTCAGTAAAAGATTGATCCGGCGCTTTTTCCAGTTTCTCAATTATGAGCTCCTGGATTGGCACCAAATCCTCCGCCTTCATGAGTACATGACTGTGACGACAGCGAGTTTCACAGCCGCCACCGGATGCCTAAAGGATACGGTCGAGGATGATTGCCCTTGGGTCTTGATCCTCTTGGCCGCCATGTCCCCGCTGTCGCCGCAGAGAACAGCACGCGGTCTCTGTGATGGGCCTACCGTAGGATTCCCTTTTAGAGCCGCCTGCTGTCTTATCTTTTGGCGCTTTTTATTTGCATCCCATATCGTCCAACCGGAAGCCAGCCTGCTTCTTGTCGGCCGCCGGGAGACAAAGAGGTGCTGCCTTTGCTGGTCGCGTCTGGGGCGCATGGTCCGAGGTCGTTCGACCTCTAACGCAAGGGTCCCGTATCGCGCCAGCTTTGGCAGTACCCTTATACCCGGTGGGCTTGTTTGCAGTCCCACCCTTCGGTGGACCCACAGAGTGCCGACCCTCGACAGGGCCGCAGCAGTACTTTCTTTTGACGGTCCTTTCGGCTTGTGTTTTGTTTAATTTGTTCATCCATAAAGATAACCCGAAATTGTTCATGTTTGAATAATCCCACCCGCCATGGAGTGCTCATATTGCGATGCTCTTACAAATTACGTAAGAGGCGATGCGCCAACGTTAGCAACAGGGATTAGTCGACAGTTTTCCTTCCCACCATTAGTTGATCACGAGACTGCACAGCACCAACCCACATCGCTACTACTAGCGATGCGAGCGAGCACCGCCATCTGCAAGCCCCCAGTGGGAGTGAACTCACCGGGGGACCGTCTGACCGGACCTCGCAGCCGATTGACCGTAGCTGACTAATCTACGGCCTCCTGTGTGAGGAGAAATCCGGGACAAAGTGGAGTGTTGCCTCAGAGACGTTAAACCACCTACGCTCATCGGCTCAGCCATCAGGACTATTATCCTCGTACGGGTTCCCGCGCGGGGGACGAACACGTGGCTGGTGCCCACCCCCTCATCATAACTCAAGGAGCACACATAGCTTTATAGTCATTGGACAACACAAGTTTTAAAAACTCAAGGCTGTTATGGTTTCTGTACAAGGGCTGTATATCCGGCTACACAGCTCTTATGATTCTAAATTTGGTCCCAAATTAACCAGCCCTGAGCATTATAGTACCTTGTTTTTTATTCATGGATTTTTATTCAAAATTTTATTACATTTATTGAGCATTATTATTTATTTGTAACAATTGAATAATGTGTTTTTACTTCAACAGATCTCAAAAAGCATGAAAAAATAAATATCACCTTTTTTTCATATAATTGGCTTGTTGACATTAAAATGGCGTTACTTAATTTGTTATTCAGCAATAATTCTTACTAAATTCCCTTTCCATCTCTTTTCTGTTCATTAGCCAAATTTAAGTCCATTAATCAGCTGAAAACTGTACGCTAGCTTTACAATGGTTTTCGGTTATTCTAACGACTGGTTAGAGGAGTAGAGTGAGACTATACAACAGCGTCTTAGAATTCTCTAATCTTGATAGAAAACCCTTTTGGGCATTTCATACTCAAGTAGCTTAGGTGCTTCACTTGATTTTGTGATCCTACTTGCCAAACTAGCGAGCCAAAATTGTATGTTATTCTCGCTCGACAGTTTAATTAAATCGAGTTGCGAGGATATGTCAAAATTGACGGACGTTATCATAGCACCACTAATCTATGTTTACTCGTCAATAATTCTTGAGGCTGTAAAATAGCTAATATTTACACTAGAAGCTTTGGAAATAAAGTGCAGTAAAGTTACACTAATTTACAGCTCATGCAGTTTTAAATTCTTTTTACCAGCTACTATTAAGCTCATTGAGGTAGCATTATAATAGAATTAGTGTACACCATAAAAAAGCTAATGGCAAAATTTGATTCTTTAATACAGCTCACAGCTTAGAAGAGGTGTGACATTATCGCGCTAAGCAGCCGTTTATAAGCTTTGGTCTTCTTAATCAGCTAGTAGCATTATACGTAGCCAACGGCTGGAAAATAGTTCATTCAAATTCTATTAAAAGATTTTTTTGTTTTGTTTCTCCATTGTACTGCCATTACTCAGCTGAGCTGTTTAATAGTGTAGAGATCACCCCTTATACAGTCTCAAGAATCGTCTTATCCGTTAAGTACAGCTATATAAGAGCCTTTACCATTTATAGCTGATTTGTGGATGTAATTGCCGCTAATGTGCTGCTTAGGAAGTCTCGATTGATGATGAGGCCGCAAATATCAACCACATAGAACCCGCGATAGGATTAGTAGGTAGGAATAAATGATGGGTGAAGATATATATTCCATGTTAAGAAGCAGTGATAAGCTCAAACATGTTGTTGATATCAAAACGTCCTGTAACCTGATAGCATTTTTGAGGAGAACGCATGGACGGATATATTGGTCGGAAATCTAAAGCTTTGTCACCAGCCGACGTTGAAAGTTTTTGAAAGAGGTTTCGGATAGTCCGCAGTACCTTTTTTTTTTAAACGTACAATATTATTAATCTAAACGAATCTATATAATTGCGTAACCTTAGCATTACTGCTTAGAATTAATTAATTGATTTATTTGCAGTGCTTTATAATATAACAACAAAAGAGGTAGAAATCCACGCCTGAAATGCTGACGCGTGAAATTGCCATCCAAATCAATCCAATATCGCTTTGAATATTGTACGTTCACTAATTGTTTTAATAATTAAACGATATAAGCAATAAATGTTTGCTTTTACTCGCAAATGTGTTGAAAAACGTCGTATGAAACTCGTGAGCTGTGCTCATTACATACTCGGCTGAATAACGCCCTCGCCCATGGCTCGGGTTGCAACCCATAGCCTCATGTGTAATGAGCAAATTAGCTCACTTATATCATAATATACTATAAAGTCTACACTACATTAGGTACCTGTGCACCACCAGCCTTGTCCCGGGGCAGGGGCAAGCCCTCCACCATCACAGCAGCCACCACCAATGACACCGCCACTGCTGCCCCCACAGCCGTCGTCACTGCTGTGACCACCGTAACAGGACCTTTACAGGAAGTTTGGGAGGGGGCGGGAATGGAGTGCCAATGACGGCCCCAATACACCTCCTACAGGTGTACATCAACCACTGCGCCGTTGCTTAGGACCTATTGTTCCAGAGCATGGCGCAGTGGTCGATTAACGTGGCCGTGGTCGATTAACGTGGCCGTGGTCGCTGAGCCGTACTTTGTCCCGCCCAGGGACGGCACAGTGACCTTAATTTCGTTGGCTACCGCCGGTACCCCGTCCCTCAAGGGTGTCAAGAGAGGACAAGGTTGCGTGGCAGCATGATTCGGGGAGATTGCCTTGGTGGGGTTATACTTCTCCCGGAACCCAACTCTCGCCGAGTTCCACAACTCCCTTGCGGAGTTGAAAATCGTCGTCGTCGGGTACCGCTCCCTCGGGGATTTCAATGCCAAGAATGTGGCTTGGGGTTCAGGATGGTGGAGGACTAGGATCTGGAGACAGGCCTGGTCATCTTAAGTCGCTGGGGACTCTAAAGAGGGATCCGTGGGGGCACCCTTACAAAATAGTGCGGGATAAACCCGCCCACGGCCTACCCCGCTGACGCAGAGTCTCCGGCCGCAGCTCGTGGAGAGCGTGGTGAGCACGCTGTTCCCTTCGCGAGAGGAACATACTTCCCCGCCCATGGCTCCACTTCTTGCGGTGCCCGATGCGGACTACACCACCGACAACGATGACGATGCTCCGGAGGTGACCGAGGTAGAGCTAAGGCTGTGGCTGTGTGGTAGGCTGAATTCCAAAACTACTGCCCCAGGACACGACGGCTTGGTCCTGAAGAAAGCCTGGGTCCTGGCTTTGAAGGCTCTTAGTCCTCAACTAAAGGGCTCTTTAGCGCATGCTTGGAGAGGGGCCACTTCGCTGGAAGACGAGAAAACTGGTCCTCATTATATTTTTATTTATTATCCTCCATCCGCTTACCGGCCCATCGTGCTGCTTGACGAGGTGGGCAAACTCTTTGAAAGAGTTATTGTAGACCACCTCGTCGGGTACCTTATGCGGGTGGAACCGGATCTGGCGGAGAGCCAGTTTGGTTTCCGCAGGGGGCACTACGGTATACGGCATACGGTACATACGGCATACGGTATACGGTAGACGACATCGTGGGCGTTCGAGCCTTCACAACGAGGTATGCAGTGGCCCGGGCAGGGGTCGTCTTGGCGGTGTCCCTAGACATCGCTTATGCCTTCAACACCCCGCCCTGGAGTTGCATCAGGGAGGCACTCCGGTATCACCAGATGCCACCCTACCTGTCGCGTGGTCGAGGCCTATTTGACGGACAGGGCCATCATCTACCCCGATCACCTGGGAGAGTGGAACCAGCAAGAGTTTTAGTACGGTGTCCCACAGGGGTCGGTCTTGGGGCCGTATCTGTGAGACATCGGGTAGGACTTGGTCCAGGCGCAGGGGAAGTCGCACCAGGTGGCGGCCGAAATAGCGACACGCGGGGTTGCGACAATGGTCGAAAGGATCTGGCAATTGGGACTAAAGGTGGCCCTGCACAAGTCTGCGGCCATGTGTTTTCTTAGTCCTCGGAACGTGCCACCGACGGCAGGTTCCTAAATAACGGTAGGAGGGGTTAACATCGCGTCGATGATAAAGTACCTGGGACTCGTCCTCGACAGCCGGTGAAATTTCATGGAGCATTCCTGACGTTTGGCTCCCAGACTCAGTCGGGCTGGGGCTGCACTCAAGTGGCTCCTGTCCAATCTAGGGGGTCCAAGCGCCTCCTGCCGGAGGCTCTACGCGGAGTCATGCGGTCAATGGCCCTTTATGGGGCATTGATATGGGCGCGTTCGCTGAGGCGGCAACTAGCCCGAACGCGTCCCAAAGGGTCATGACCATCCGGCTGGTCCGGGGATACCACTCGGTCTCCGGTGAGGCGGCAATCTTCCTTGCCGGATGGCGCGAGGAGGTGAAACGCCGGGGGTGAAACTCCGTGGCCGCGACATATCGCGGCTCGGCGGACAGAGCTCCAGCAAGATCTCATGGCGACATAGAGAGAACGATTGTCGCAACCCAGCGCTGGGCACGCCACAATTGCGGCGATAAGGCCCCTCATTGATTAGTGACTTGAGAGGCGCCACGGCGTCCTCACCTTCCGCCTGACGCAAGTCCTCACCAGACACGGCTGTTTCGGGACGTTCCTGTTCAGGATAAGGCGGGATTAAACGCCCGGGTGTCAATTGTGTGGCTCGCCCAGAGTACATGGTAGAGCATACGGTGGAGGTCTGCCCCGCTTGGGTGGAGCAACGCCGTGTCCTCGTTGAGGCAATCGGCGGTGGTTACCTCTCGCGTCCGGCCCTTGTACGGGGCGAGAGGAAATGGGCAGCTGTCACCTCGTTCTGCGAAGCAGTAATGCTCGCGAAGGAGGAGGCGGTACGCATGAGGGAGACGCAACGGAAGCGCTCTCAAGACCCAAACCGCCGCACGAAACGCCTTGAGCGTCGGGCTTCGCAAGCCGATTCCACGCGCGCCTCAAAGAGATGTCAGCAAAACTGCCGGGGTCCGCTAGGGCAGATGCCTGTCTGAGTCGCGGATAAATTTGAAAGAGAGTTACCGCGGCCCTGACACAAGCAACTGAAGGAACACGGGTGGGTTTAAAAAGTCAGTAAAAGTCTGACACGCCCTCCCGCTTCACCCAGAGTAGGAGAAGTCATTGGATGATATCCCACCCAAAAAAAATGGTATGCGGGGTAGGGAAGGGTAGGCAGGTTGGCAGAGAGGGTAGGTGAGTTAGTAAGGGTAGGTAGTTAGGGTACGGCAGCTAGGTAGGTAGGTAGGTAGGGTAGAGAGATAGGTTGGTGGGTAGGTAGGTAGGGTAGGGTAGGTAGGTGGTCAGTTGAGGGGAGTGAAGCTGCGGGATACAGCTAGTAATTTTAATATTTATTCAATTGGCATGGCAAAGACTCGTACGACACATGCCAGATTACCTATTTTAGTGATCTTTATTCTCGTAGCAATAAGAATGCATTCATAGGTAAATTAACAGTGGACGGTCTGTCAAATACTAAGATTTCTGTAAGTTTGAAATAAGAACTTGCGCGGTAATGTTTTACTAAAAATCATTGGAAAAGTCCGTTTATGATCCGTGGGACTCTGTCCTCTGTGGTCGGCCTTGTGTATTTAATTTTCGCGTCACACGCCACGTACGTCACTAGTCTCCGATTTAGTTGAAACTTTGTGAGGATGTTGTTGTAAAATTGTTCTACGTAGTACCTTCAATTTAAAAAAGGGTTTCGCAAAAAAATGGAAAACAAAAAATGACGCATATACTTTTCGCTCCAATTTTAGTTTGCCCCGGGGCTTTTTTTTTTTGTTATGGTTTTGGGTTTTTTGTAGCACTTAAGCTAGGCCCGCTGTCAGTGGGTCTGGCTTAGAACCTCAGATGTCGATTGTCAACTGTTAGTAGTCACGGCCTTCAGTTCCTAAGTGCTTTCGTGCGTGTTTTAATTTAGTTACTATAAAATAAACCTGTAGTATAATACGACGATAACTTTAATACACATTTTTAACTATGGTATACGTGAGAACGTCTTAAAGCTATTTAGATCTTATTTAAAAACCGGCCAAGTGCGAGTCGGACTCGCGCACAAAGGGTTCCGTACCATAATCGCAAAAAACGGCACAAAAATCACGTTTGTTGTATGGGAGCCCCCCTCAAATATTAATTTTATACTGTATTAGTATTTGTTGTTATAGCGGCAACAGAAATACATCATCTGTGAAATTTTCGGCTGTCTAGCTATCACGGTTCATGAGATACAGCCTGGTGACAGACAGACAGACAGACAGATAGACAGACAGACGGACCGCGGAGTCTTAGTAATAGGGTCCCGTTTTTACCCTTTGGGTACGGAACCCTAAAAACAGACGTCAATTTATAGAAATAAAGTTTGTATAGGTCTACCAGAATCTCATGGCAAATGTGGAAATAAAAATTTGTTGTGTGCAATACTGGGGAAATTGGATTCAACGATCTTGATACTGTTTAATTTTTATTTATGTATTTAGTATTAATGAACATGAGGTACCTATTTTATAGTAGTCACAGCGGATCTTTGTGTCTCTGAAGTAGGCCCTGCCAATTAATGCGTAAGAACTAGTTTGTCATCGAGTATACTGCATAGAGTAAGCGAGATAGGATGATGCGACATACATAAGCGAGTGAAAGAGACAGTTATACAATGCTATCTTCACCTTCAAAATTGACACAAACTGCGCAGGGTCTTGCAACCAATTCTGAGACACAAAGATCCGCTGTGAGTGAGAATTATAGGTATGTGTATGAAGAATGTTGTTATACATCGGGTTCTTAACATGGGAAAAATAAATCAATTGAATATTAATTTAAGTACAAATTTAATATCATTTAAATCATACTAATAACTTAAAACCTCATTCAGAACTAGAAAACTAGAATACGATTCCATGAACTCCACTGGCATTTCAAAAACTTGTATCTTTGTAGTTTTGTGTCATCTCTCTCCATCAAAATGGTTATTTTTCATTGGCATTTAACATATTCAAAACCAATCTCTTTATGTATAAAGTCTGTAAACAATAATAAAATGTATCATGTTACTTATAGTCATTCATCATCATCAGTCTATATATACTTTTTTTTATGTAAGTTTTATGGCCTGGTTGCTAGGACCTAGGCTGGTTGTTAGCCACGTCTTTGGAAAGAGTTTTGGATCTTATATTTATTCTTTAGTATGCATTAGAATGCGGATGTAACAGATTCTAATGTTTTTTGGAGTATTTGGCAGCAAATTGTATCGAGTCAGTCTTTCCAGTAAGCTTTGCAGAGGCAGTTAATACTACAATAAAATACTCCGCTCCACTATCCCGAGATCGCTTCTGTCAATGATTTTACAAAATGTCCAGTTGCGTAGACAGTTGAGTCACAAAACTACACCAATAATATATCACAATATCCACTAGGAATCAATTTGCAAATAATATTAACAGCCACTGTACTTCACTCGAAAAAATCCCGCCAAAAACGCCCGTCTATATACACGTCTCACTGCAGGGCGCAGATTATTACTTAATATTTTTCCTACGTCAAAGATTCTCCATCTCCGTTAAAATCAATATCTTGTCGAATAATTAGTAACAGTTACATTACTGTTGCCATTTCTTCATTTTTAGTAATGAAAAGAAATACAAATTAAGTAAGAAAAATATAAAATAAACTAAAAGTATCAAAACAAGTCAGTCCAACTTACCGGTTCACTCTACGACGCACTTTAAAATCAAAGGTTGAGTTTGATTTACGCCTTCTTCTTCCCTTATTTTATGATACACATTGAAAACAATATGTCTCGCTTGAGATCGAAGTGGGTTTTTCAATATTTTCATAAAAATAAAAATTTTCAAGATAATATCAAAAAATTTCAGCAGCGGTTGACACATCAAGTACTTTGATTTGACAGGTGACAATTTACATTGCCTTATGAAAATCACAATTTAAAAAAAATAAAAAATGCCATGAGATTCTGGTAGACCTATAGTGGATGGAGAAGAATTTTTTTTTAACTCCAACCTCATGACAGTACTTCGTGATGTCCCTCAGGGATCGGTTCTAGGCCCAATTTCCTTCATCTTATTCCTGAATGATTTCTTTGAGTTTATAAAAAAGCGTATCACAGACGCAAATCTAATTATTTTTGCAGATGACACCAACGCAATAGTGTGTGCTGACAAGTTAAATAACCTAGAATCTAAAATTAATAACATGTTAAAAGCTTTCGAACACGGTTTGGTACTAATAATCTAAAACACAATTGAAACAAAGTACGTTTTAAGTACGATTCACAATTCTAGCGAATTCACAAAGTTGTTAAAAGGATTTTTATGGCACGTGGCACATCATTAGCAAGAAGATAGACTGGAGATTTAATGAGGGAGTTAGAAGATCCCAGTCGCTTTTTTTTTTTTTTTGTAGCCATATAAAACGCTTTAACATGTACAGCTTAAATTTAAGTTTTACCTTTGCGAGTGAATTAAAAAAAAATAAGGTTCCAATGTCAATTATTTCGTATTTAAAAGTACTTTTAAACAATACACATCGAAATACAATTAAAATTCAGGGTCTACGCCTTATATTTTTTTTAAATTTGTATTTGAATGTAAAATTTGGGTCCTTTTTTAGTAAAACCATAAAAAGTCGATACAAAATAATCCACAGGCAATGAGGGGTGTTAAGGGGTCTGAAAGGCTAGCAGGTAACCCCTTCAGTCGACCATTTCTATTTGGCACACGATGCACCAAACACACAGGGTGTTTGGTACACCCTGTATAATATTTATATTTTTAGTTTTGTCATTGATTTTTTCTTATTTTGACTTGAATGATTTGGAATTGGGTTTATTATAGTTATTATTTTGTTATTAACTAATTATATGAATTTATTGATTTTATTTATATTTATTTTTTAATTTTAATTTCGACATTTATAATTTTAATTTATTTTGCTGGAATGATTTTAAAACGGAATTTGGATTATTGTAATTTTTTTCTTTTGTTGTTGGTTAACTGTTTACAATTATTGCCATATTGTTATTTGTCAGAATTTTTAAATCGGACTTTTTATGGTTTTGTCTCTATTTTACTTATTACTTTCTACACAATGTATATTGTTAAGAAATGAATGACTTATGACTTAATACTCAATTATAGTTTCCCGGGTTGAAATACTTACCTACGTTGATTGTTACCACATTTTATACCTACCTATAGCATTACATATAAAACATAATTATCTAATCTGTTTTTTCATTTCCACGTTACTTAATAATCTAGTATTGTAGATAAATAATCTCAATCAACCAAAAGATCGTTCTTGGTAAATTCTGACTGGTTTCATACCCATTGTTCGAGCACAGTGTGTTTACATTTTGGTAACAAGGTACGTTGAGTATGTATATTATCAGCGACGTGTAATATTTTGTGTCATCCACGCATATGTTACCTTGCAGTTATATGCATACAACTCATGTAAGCCAGTCAATACGTTCGAGTAAGGCGTTAGTGATAAACGTATCCATATTTGTGACTTATATTTTTAACAAAAAATAAAGTATGTACTTGCCTAGGCACTTAAAGTTTTAATGTTCAATTCAAGTTTTACCATTAAAACAAATTCGCGTATCGAATTAAAATCCATTTCGAGGGCAAACTATTGACATGCCTCTTGTGATCGTGGTAGGTTCTGTAATGAAAACGAATATGGGTTTTTAATTTACAATAAATGCAATTCAACTCTCCAATTAATCGCTCTATAAAACTTAGGAGTGTTTCTGAATGGCATAAGTGAAAATGAGTTATAAGTTATACTAAGTACTAAAGAGTGAGTGATTATAATACAAAATAAATATTAAAGACTAAGAAAATCACCATGGCTTATCGCATCCTGGCAGCAATACGAAGAAAACTAATTTCAACGAAAGCTTTAATTTTCTTAATACTAAGTTTAAGCATGTACATGCTTCTTGGATCTTATTTTAACGACATTAAAACTTTTTCGAATCAGCTTAGGGCCCAGGATCGACACATTTTGAATAACAGTTATCATAGACAATACGTGAATGGATTTTTTGAAAATCGTGAGGTAAGTGTACATTTACGAGTACTGCAAATTTCACGGAAAATATTTTTATTTCTTGCTAGCACGATCTCTTGAGCGATATATTTCGACTATACCTTAACAGTTTGGCTGCCAGAGAACGAGACACAATAGAAAATGTATTGTTTGTCAGGCATCTGGCAGTTAAGGTGTTAAGAAACTAAATACTCATGAGAATAATATTTTTATTATTGGCATACAAATTTAAAACATCACAAGTGCGTATTGATTATCAATATCATCCCCATCAGAACCGTCTTATCCACTGGCAGATCAAAACCGCTGCGACGGTCAAAACCTTTTTTCGGCTAACTGTCTGAACCGCCACCGCGGTGGTTTAGAGTTGATCCTGAAAATTGACTAAAAGTAACCGAAAATGTATGAAAACTTCCTTAGAGTGACATCAGGTGGCGCTACCTTAACCATCACTCCTAAACCGTAAAAGACTTGGTAGCCAAGTCCTTATAAATTGTTGTCAAAAAAAATCCCAAAGTCATAGTTGTCAACGTCAGTTTGTTGTTTTTGCAAGCCAGTGCTGCCAACTTAGCGCTTTCAGCGCCAGATCTAGCGCTTTTTTTGTTCAATAGCGCGTTCTAGCTCCTAGCGCTAAATCTAGCTCTTTTTGAAACTCTGTACTTTCTTTAAAAATAAAGTAACTGCGCAAACTTTGATCTTTCCAACGACGTGTTGAGGAACCAAAACTGATCAAGACCTTATTTCAGCCTCAGAAGCAATTGTAGTATCTAGAATCAGACGATGATGAATTAATTAAATCCCTTTCTATACCAATATTATATATTATAAAGGGGAAAGATTTTTTTGTTTGTTTGTTTGTTTGAACCGAATAGGCTCCGAAACTACTGAACCGAATTTAAAAATTCTTTCACCTATGGAAAGCTACATTATTCCTGAGTAACATAGGCTATAATTTTGACGGGAGCGAAGCCGCGGGGCCAGCTAGTATTTTATAAAATAATTACATTAAAACATCACTACTTTATTTTATTATTACTAAATAAGTACTATAATGTATGTAACTCTTTTATATGACATAATTTGATTAAATAAAAAAATGCATTTATACATTTCTAATCTCAAATTATTGGGCGTTTAGTTTGAATTTGGCGCCGAATTTGACCGATTTTTGGAGAGATTTTTTGACATCGACCATTTAGCGCGTTCTAGCGCTTTTTTAGAGAACTAACAGCGCGTTTTTGCTCAAACGAGTTGGCAGCACTGTTGCAAGCCGTGCGGACCCTCTGTGTTTACAATTTATGTAAAAGTTTATTTGAAACCCATTGTATTTGTGTGTTATATCAATAAAATACACAATATTCAAGCTTTACGAATATTGAAACATGTCATAGGTTCAAAGTGTGTTTAAATCGATATTATCGAAATGAACAACGGGTAAGTTTTTTCGTGCTCCCCCCCAATACCCATAATCCCAAACAAATATTTTATTCCAAATTTTGATGTGCGTTTTATTAAAATAATACATTAATAATCTATTCAATTATTGCTTGTAATATGGCAATTAGTTAATTATTAGCATTTACACACACTTAGACTGTAAACCATAGTAGTTTTTGAGTTTGTGAGATATTAGGCGTTGAGGTAATAATGTACTTATTAGGCTTTTAATGGGAAGAGGCGCGGCGCGCTTGCGCGGAAAAATTCCGCCGCGACGGCTGGACATTATGACGTCACGGTAAGGCGCCAGCCGGACACGTGAGTGGCTATTAGGTTTACAGAAGTCCGTGCTTATGACTAATTATATCTACTCTCATGCTAAAACAAAAAAAAAATGGCACTGGACCTGTGCACAAGTCACTCAAAATCAAAATCCCTAATATTGTATTGGCTACAACCCGAAAGAACGCTAGTCCGTATGATTGGATATGGTAGATTTATCATACAGCATCGGCAATAAGTATCTATTATAGTTTTGGTTCCGTGACCAGTGACCAATATCAGTTTGAAAGTAGAAAGAGAACGTGAAGGTGCATTTTTTGCCTGGATCTAAAGAATTCGTGTTCGGGTGTCCTAAATTTATTAGTTATGTCAGCTTCAGTTGGAGCAGTAGTGGCCCAATGGTCGGTCCCGAATTAGGTGTCGTAGGTTCGAATACAGACAGGTGCATTACTTTCTGTAAATTATTTCATCACGACTGCTCTAAATATGGTTAAGGAAAACATCGTGAGGAAACCGGCATGTCCTCAGCAACAATTCGAAGACATGTGACGTGACATCCACCAACCCGCACTGGGCCCGCGTAGTGGATTATAGCCCATTGCTTCTCTCACAGGGAGGAGGCCTGTGTCCCAGCCGTGGGAAGATTGAAAGGCTGATGATGATGATGGAACATGTCAGGTGGTTCGGGCTTTTTGCCTGGATCTAAAGAATTTGTATCCTTGTGCCCTAAATTCATTGTTGTGAGCTTCAGTTTAAGGACTAGCGATCATTAGGAACAGGTCAGGCAGGTGGTTCGGGCTTTATTGCTTTTGATTGTGAGAACCCTCAACCGTGTGACAAAGGAAATGTTCCAGAAATGTATGGAGCCTGTGCCAGCACTATGTACACTAGATGCAAAAACCGCTTCATAATATAGTAACCGTTTTTAGGGTTCCGTACCCAAAGGGTAAAAACGGGACCCTATTACTAAGACTCCGCGGTCCGTCTGTCTGTCTGTCTGTAACCAGGCTGTATCTCATGAACCGTGATAGCTAGAAAGTTGAAATTTTCACAGATGATGTATTCCTGTTGCCGCTATAACAACAAATACTAAAAGCATAATATAATAAATATTTAAGTGGGGCTCCCATACAACAAACGTGATTTTCTTGCCGTTTTTTGCGATAATGGTACGGAACCCTTCTCGCGCGAGTCCGACTCGCACTTGGCCGGTTTTTTTATAGTTAATTTGCTGTATTCCGGGAACGGGAACCACGCGGGTGAAGCTGCGAGGTTACCGCTAGTATTTTATCAAATACTATCGACCCGCTCCGGCTTCGCACACTAGTATATTAAAAGTATTATTACGACTACATGTTTTGTCGCATCAAGCGAGTCCCGTCATCGGTGTGAGACCCTTGTTTGAATTTGTTTTCACACGCGTTAATTTATTTGCGATAAATCCTAAGATATTCATTTAAATTATATGGTGAATAGGATTATCATAATGTGTATGAAATGCTAATCTAACTAACGTATTTAAGTTGATAAGGATTAATACTGTATCCAGTAAAAAGCTTTCTAACTTCATTTCTTCATTTTTTTTTTCGAAATTAAAAGATAGACATAATACGACATCGTGGACTTTACTGTAGACATGTATAAAACTTTTTGCAAAAAAATACTACCGACTTCCAAATAAAAGAAAAATAACTTTATATTTGGAAGTCGGTGTCTTTCGTAGGTACTAATTTTTTGCGTTATGGACACCGACTTCAAAAAATAAAGTTATTTTTCACTGTGTAGTTTTTTATTTGGAAGTCGGTAGTATTTTTTTGCAACTAGTTTTTTTTATTTTTCACTTTTTAGATGTATCTACCTAATTGGCAAGCTCTTTAGTAAAGGGTCAAAAGTGCAGTCTTATTCTCCCAAAATTCAAATGGCTAGTTTTTATATTTTGTAGAGAAATTAAAGTAAAGAATATACCTACTAACCGTGAAAAGTTTAAATTCTTCTGCCTAAAACAAAATTGCAATTGCTGTTTTGGTAGAGTGTTACTGCATTTTTGGTCCTTAACTTTACCTATAACGCCAGAATAGATTACCCGAATATCATAAAACTTGAACATAACACAATACTGGCGTGATGTTGTGTTAAGAAATGCCAAAAACAATAAACAGACATGCGATTGCAGCAATCCCGAGAGATTTGCTGTTATTCATTGAACAGTTCTGTTGTATTTCTTTGAACATCTTCATCAGATCTTCACCAAATCAAAATGAGACCAATTTCGGAACATTTTTTATCAAACAAAAAAAGATTTTTCAAAATCGGTCCACAATTGACGAAGATATCGGTGAATATCAATATAGACATTAAAAAAACACAATCATAAAGTCGAACATAGAACCTCCTCCTTTTTGGATAGTCGGTTAAAAAGTGGAATATCCTACCATCCATTGTTTTCTCAGAGGGAGAGCGACAGCGTTTTCGATAAACTTCGATAACTTTAAAGTTTTTCGATCCCAGGCGGCTTGAATTTTGTCGAAATTATTAAATCATAATCAAAAAATATTCGTCATATTTCAATTTACACAAAACCTTAACAAATTATGTATACGTCTAAATCTTCCTCATAAATCACTGTCTATTGGTGAAAAACGCATTAAAATCCGTTCAGTAGTTTTTGAGTTTATCGCGAACAGACAGACCTGGAAATGGAAATTAGCATTTGTTTGTATTCGGAAATGCGATGATTGCCGAGGAATATTAAGAAAATAGTAGTACTGCACAAACCGAATACGATTTTATTCAGAACTACTTAAAGTTCAAAGGCCTTTTTCCATTTTTCAGACGTTTCCAAACTATCATGGTTACACTATACCATAATTATTTAGTTTTAACACGTAAGGCCTCTGAAGTGGTATCTATATTTTAAAAGGCCTTTTATAACTTTTTTGAGTACAAATAGTTTACATGTTATACCTTAGGATTATAAACGAGTAACTGTGACTTTTTGGATTACAAGTTGATCGTTAAAGAACGGTTATTATAGAATTGCAGATAAGATTGATGAAGTTGGATCATTGATAGTCATGGTCACATTTGTTTTGCGATCGGTTGACGCGATTATAAAATAATACATCATATTTTACCTGTAGTCTATGCTTCAGAAACAGATAAAATTTTGTTGCACTGGAACTAACTAACTACCTGGAAAAACGTGGCCCGACTTTTAAAAAGAAAAGTATATTGTCAATAAGCCATTTTAATAAAATAATATATATAGTTTCGGCAATAACGCTAGAAAATGAATGGATCTATCAGTAACATAATTAAAAATATTTATTTTTCATTTTTCAGGCATGGCACTTCTCAAAATTAGGTAGTATATCATTTAATCGGAAACCAATCCCAGATCCTAATCCCAACGCAAACAGAAGATTTGTGGTCCTCGTGTGGAAATACTGGAATTGGCTCAAGCAGCGACATGTTTATAGCTTTGGGAAATCAGGGTATGTGTAACTCTGTGGAAGGGACATCGTGACATAGACTTACCTTTTATCTACTTTTGATCGTGTAGGTAACATGTTGATTATGTGGGTATCTACCATTTCACATTTTAGCCCAACAGGGGGTAATTGTAAGACAATTTAGGACACCATGTCTCTTCCACCAAATACAGGTTGGACAAAAAATCGTGGATCAAACGAAACGGGGCGATAGAAGGAGTTACAAGGAAAAAAAAATTGCTGCAAATAGCCCTGTTTCGTTTGAGCCACGATTTTTGGCCCACCCTATATATTTCGTTGTGATTATTCGGAGATTGCCAAAGGCAGCAACCACTTGCCATACTAAATTATGTTGTATTGGACTCTATTATAAACAAGCTTTAAATCTTATTAGTATGTAGCTTGACCTATCTTTTTCTGTTTTATTTAACTTACTAGCTGTGCCCACGGTATCGATCCCGTCAACTGCCTTTTTTTTTGTTCCCGGTGGGTTAAAATGCAGGCTATATGGGACTCCCCGGGCAAGCCCGGTATTCCCACTAAAATAACCCAGTGGCACTCCCGCATCGTCTGTGTGGAGAAGGACTGGGATACTGGCACAGCCTTTACGTCCAGTCCGGAGAAGCGACGACTGCCCACCTTTATGGCGGGCCCCGCACGTCCCTCCCATAGTGGAGGGGCCCGGGAATGACCGTGAGTACTCGGCCATTCCCGCCCGACAAGGGTGGTGATTGTGCAATGCTGACGAGGGGTGCCCCCGCACCTGTCGCCCGCTAATCACCACCAGGAGGTGGGAGGAGGCGATCGTACAACCGCCCTCTCCCACCCCTTCTCCGCTGCCTCCTTTTGCGACATGGCGTCCTCGCAAAAGGAGGCAACCGCCGCCCAGGCCTCCCCAACATGGAATTTACCACACCGGGAAGTGAGTGGACTTGCCCGACAACTCCTCAGGGCATGGCGCAGTTAAGCCCCCGCTGGGCACACCTAGACGGTTGGTGTGCTGCGCCGTACCCTCCACCGCGCTGGACCCCTGTGTGGGCGTTGGACACCCCGATCCTCCGCCCACGGTCCCCTACGTTGCGGCATCGGGCCCGCGAAGGCCAGACGCCGCCCTCCGCGTCCTCCTCTTTCCACCGACTTGTCCCTGCCGACCATCCCACGTTAAAGGAGGGTCGGCAACGACAATTCATCGCCGCTTACCTAAACCTTACCTTTTTTTTTCTTTGCGTGGAGAAATGCTCATGCATACTGCACTACCACGGGGAGATAGTGCAGTTATGTGGGACTCTAACTCACTAAAACTCTACGGTGTCCTTCTGTGCCGCTTATGGCAGGAACACGGGTACGCGTTAGCACTCACCGCGAACCCGTCACGGCTGTCCATCACCACCGGACCCTCCTGTGGGGAATACCCCCATCACCGGCGCACCAGAATACGCGCCGTCACCACCCCAGGGACCAAACCAGTACATGGGTGCCAGACGACCCCGTGTATGGCACTCTTGGTCCCCTTGTGACGAGTCAAGGGCGAAAGGGGCCATGAAAGCCTGTCCCACCACGTCCCAGGACTCCTCGCTACCGACCGTAGACTCGACTACGGCGGGCAGGGACAGGTCACTGCCTACTTCAGAGATGAGGGCATGGCGTGGCTCCTCCCAAGCGGCACACTAGGCCGGTAGGGCGTGAAAGCCTGTCCCGCCATTCCACCACTAGGACCTCGCCAGACCGACGCAACTCCATATGTCACTGCATCGGCCCTTCACCTCGTGCCCGCGTTTCCTCGCGCCACCGATACAGTGACGCGAGTACCTTCGCCTCCAGGTCCCAGGGCGGGCATCCGGCCAATACACAAGACGCCTCATGGGAGATCGTGCGATACCCCTGATGAGTCTGACGGCCATCGCTCTCTGCGGCTTTCACAGAACAGCGATGCTGCCGGCCGTCAAGTCAGCCACCCAGATCGAGGCCCCAAATAGGGCCATCGATCGCACGATCCCAACGTAGAGCCACCTACAGGCGGCGCTCGGGCCCCCCAGATTGGGAAGAAGCGTTGACAGCACCCCAGCCACGCCCAACAACTTGCGCGCCAGCCGCCGGAAGTGGGGGCCGGACTCCCACCGGCTGTCGAGCAACAATCCCAGATACTTCATGGTTGACTCGACAGCGATTCGACGACGATGTGGGCATCGGGTGGTGGCGCCTGCTGAGGGCCATGAAAGAACATGGCCTCCGACTTGTTGAGGGCCACCTCCAGGCTAAGGTGCCGTATGCGGCTGACCACCTGTGAGACCGCAGCCGTCGCCAGCAACGCTGCCTCCCTGTACGAACTCCCCCGGGCGGTGACCAGCGTATCGTCCGCGTAACACGTCAGGTCTACGCCCGGTTGGAGTTCGCCCCTCAGCACCCAGTCTTACCCGATGTTCCCCGAGTGGCGTTAGTCTTAATCGTACTGCGAGTCCAAACGCCCGGCACTCGGTAACGCAGAGTCTAGCTGACTAATCCTTTCACCACGATGGCACATCTAAACGGTTCTTCTCAGAACTATGATCAACGGTCCTTATTAAGGCCAAAATATAACAAAAGAGTCACCTCTTAGGGCATTCACCACAAGCTTTCGAAGCCCGCCCTCATTATTACCTCAATCAACATCTAAGGGTTCTCTGAAGACAAGTCTCAGTTGCTGCCTCAACTTTGTCGGATTGTGACATTCTCTATGTCCAGGAAACGCATCGTGGTACCGAACATCTAAGGCCACACATCCCCGGAATGAATCTTGCTCTGGAGATACCCAACACACAATACGGAAGCGCCATTTTTGCCAAACTCTACGTAACTATTTTGTCTGCAACCTGGAGTAATGAAAATAGCACGGAAATTCTGAAAGTGGATCTAGGCACTTGCTCAATCGACGATCGACTAGTCGACGTTGGAAACGTGGCTACAAACCAGATTTGGTTTTCGTCAGTACTAATATAAACTCTTTGTGTTCTAAACTCGTCCTCCAACCAATCCCAAACACACAGCACAGGCTCATCACGTGTGAGATTAGAACGGCAATTAAGCCCCGACAGGTCCCCTATAAAGCACGCTTTAACTTTCCGAAGGCAAACTGGGAAAAAATTTCTACCGATGTGGATGCCAATTTACGCGACACAGAACCTAAACCTTATAACTATGAACAGTTTGTGGATACCATATGGACTGTGTCGCGTCAATGCTTACCTAGAGGCTGCCGCACATCATACATATCCGGCCTTACTCCAGAATCTTTAGATCTTCTTAAGACCTTTACGAGAATTACCCCTTTTTTGAGCGATGTGACCAAAGTAATTTAGAACTCGTTGGTAGCAGATCGTAGCGAGTCTGGTTTTGATGATCAAGTAGTCGAGAATGGGTTTTGTATAGTTACGTATTTATATAGGTATGTATGTAGTAAATCATATTAACGAGCAATAACATAATATTAAATCATATTAACGAGCACTAAAATAATATATGTTATGGACCATGTGATTATTACGGTATTGTTCATAATGCCCAGACAATTTGATAAATGACCAATATGAGTAGGCAATGTACTAAAAACTATTTAAATAATTAAAATGACCAGGCTTTCTGAATAATGCCCATCACTTATTGAACCGGGTATAAAAAATATGTGTGTTCTTTTTACACGACTGCCAAAGGAGGGTAATGTGTTTATCAGTGTATGTATGTATGCATGTATGTATTTATGTATATATGTTTGTTCGTATATGGCGTTCCAGAGACCGCGTCGGCCAATTTTATGATTCGTACGTAAATTGATGCGTCTTTACCCTGCGAGTGTCACTGGCTACATTAAAATTGGATAATAGAAAAATGGCGGATTTTGGGTGCCATATCGTGGGGGCCCAATTTTTTTTTTCTCCTAACCTATCTTGTCGGGTATAAAAATAAAGTTATTTAAGAGGTGATTTCAAAAATATGTAATACTTATATGTTTAAATGTACGTAATTCGAAAAAAAAAGTTAAATCAAAAAACCCGACGGCTTCAAAAGCGAACTAAAAAGACGTAAACAAGGAGAAAATCATGCTGTGCAGGCAGAGGATACACCAGAATTTGGTCAGCCAGCCTGCGAATATGTATCCTTGACTGCACACCATAATTTTCACCTTGTTTACGTTTTATGATTTAACTTTTTTACTATTCACATTAATTTATTATAGAATAGGTAAGTACGATTACTATTTAAGTATAGTAATCTCGGCTTATATTTCTGTCTGCAGGCTCTAAAGTAGTTAACCAAAATGAAGGAGATGACGGGAGCTGAGTTCGCTCGCATTGCTCGCACACGACTTCAGCGCCCGTCATCCCCTTCGAACTTAACCTAACCGTAATTATCGAATTGCCCAACCGCTACGTCGCAATATTCATAATGACCAGACAATGTAATAAATATAAAAAAAATAATCATAATGAATACATTACATTGCCCGATTTGCATAATGCCTGGGCATTATACATAGTGCACTGATTAAACACTTGGTCCATGGCATATATATTTCTAATCACGTTTTCGAAAACGGCTCTAACGATTTCGATAAAATTTACAATTTAGGTATTTTCGGGGGCGAAAAATCGATCTAGCTAAGTCATATCTGGAAAAATTCTGTTCCACGATTATAATTTTGTATCTCTTATGACCAGAGCAGAGCTCAGTCGCCCAGGTACCTACTGGTATGTAAAATATCATTTATAATTACGGATATCTATTTCCTTTTACAGAATCAAAGAAGAGAATGTACTAGAGGGTTGCAGTGTGACCAACTGTATCTTTTCTGGGAATGACAGCCTGTTAGATACAGCGGATGCTGTCGTCGTTCATTTGCAACATGGCATTATACCAAAAACCAAAAATAGAAATCGGACACAGAGATGGATATTTTTAACCGATGAGTCTCCAAAAAATACATTTTCTCTGTCGCGAAAAAAACCGCCCTTGGACAGTTTTTATGATGTATTCAATTGGTCTATGACTTACCGGTAATTTTTTTTCGTTTCTTATTTTGTTTAAGATGTTTTTATCCATATTAGTAATTATTGGTTGCTTTATCTTAGTCATCATTATACTGATATTATGACGAGCAAACACTAAAACTTCCAGTTTTTTGTTGAAGCAAACAAAGTATTTCTTGACTCGGATGATATCGTATATAATATTAGATAGATAATATTCTGAAATAGAACATAGGGTTTTTTTAATCCCTGTATAATTTTCCCTTGGGATAAGAAAATACTTTTTACGCGAGCGAATCCGCTGGCATTAGCTAGTTTAAAATAGAAGTCCCACTGTAGGGCAAAAGGCCTCTTGTCATATAGAGAAGGCACGAGCATTAATCACCACACTTGCAATTTTAATATATTTTCTTAGGTCCGCTTCAGATGTGCCTGTCCCATACGGTAGAGTGATACCACTAGAAATACCTCTAAATCCAGAGTATAAGGCCTTAGAAGATATTGCTGCAGCCGTACCTAACTGGGGAAAAAAGAAAAAAATTGCTGCAGTGCTAATGTCGAATTGTGGTGTTAAAGCCAGAAACAACTTCTTAAAGGAGTTAAGGAAATATGTAGAGGTTGATGTTTTTGGTCGTTGTTCAGATAATGAAAAATTAAAGTACAGGTAAGTTATTGTCGGTAACCCTTTAACGAAGACACAATGCCGAGGTTTCAAGCAGTATTTCCTTTTTAGAAGTGTACCCATTTTAAAATAGGTAATATAGTCGTGTGCTTAAAATGTGGCACCGTTGAAAAGTTATATGGAAATCGGTTATCATGTTATGGGCAAATAATTAACAATTTGAATGAATATTTTTGATTAACTGTTCGCAACTGCAAGCTAGTCTTCTAATCATTATTTTATTTTATTTTAGTTGCCCTGGATCCTTTACAGCGGACTGCGAGCCATTAGAACATTATCTATTTTATTTAGTTTTAGAAAATTCAAGGTGTTATCAATACATAACCGAGAAAGGATTCTACAATGCTTACACGAAAGGATCTATACCTATCATATTTGGTCCTACACTTGAAGACGTCCAGAGCGTACTGCCGCCAAATTCCTATCTACATGTTGACGGGGATACAAATATAGAGACGTTCGCTAAAAGAGTCAACGACATAGCGAGCAGTAGAGAAAACATTCTTTCGATGCATATGTGGAGAAATCATTTCAAAATAGTCAATGAGCATGGATACTTTGGATCTAAATCGTATCATTTGTGTCGTGTATGTGAGGCACTGAATTATAATGAAGCCACAGAGAAGGTTTACACCAAAAAGCTTCTCGACTCTTTCCTTGATCCAGCTGTAGCCTGTTCCAAGTATTCCTAGTAATATCTAAGTATAATGTAGTGAAAACATATAAGTAGGTAGGGATATTTGAATTGATTGTCGTTTTTTAAAAGAAAGCCTTCAATTTGTAAATAAACGAAGAAAACCTCAAGACAGAAGGATATTTCTAGGGCCCAATATTCGTCTGAGTCCGCAAATCATTTCGGAAAGTTTTGAAAGTTCTCTCCCGGGATCTTTCAGGAGAAATAATATAAATCCACTGTTCATTGAGTAATAAATTTCATCGCATTGTTATTCAGGGAGAGACTGGGTTGCTTTGAATTATGATATAAGTTTGTTTTTATTACTTGTATTGTTGAAGGTGCTAAACAGAATCCCGTTAAGATTTAAACTGAATTTTGTTACTTCCCTCGTCCTACACTTTGTAATTTTTCAAAAATAGAATAAGTATGCGTTTCATCGGGATTTTTATGGTCATTGTGGTGCCAGCCAGCTGGTGAGTATCTCACCTTGGGTCTGGTTGGTCGAGTCCTTAGGTGAGTGTTTGCATTTCCTTTTGAGCTATTTAACTGTTAGCATCACGACATGGCCAACTTTGAATTTACGAATATAAATACTGAATTGAAACAACAGTGACTAAGGCTAATCCTCCTTCCTTTTATTTTATTAATTAAGCAACAAAGTTGTCAAAGTCAAATATATTTATTCAACTAGGCCAATAAACGGCACTTATGAACGTCAAATAAATTAAAATTAAAACTTACAAGTAATAAAAATTGATTCTATCGTGCATTCGGAAAGTAGATTGTTATGGAGAAGAATGCACAAGAAACTCCATACTTACTCTTTTAAAAAAAAATGGTGTGTTGATTTTGTCTACACTAAAGATTGCCCTATGGAGCAGGACCAGCATGTTTTCAAGCATTCTTATCTTGAATATAATCATCTAATTTGTAATATGCTTGTTTACAAAGAGTGCTTTTTACTAAAGTTTTAAATTTACTTTCATTTAGTTTTAATATATCACAAGGTATTTTATTATAGAATTTAACACAGTACCGCATGAAAGATGATTGTACTTTAGCTAGTCTGTAAGAAGGTTGATCTAACTTATCTTTATTTCTGGTATTACAATTGTGTCTATCACTGACTTTACTAAAGTGATGTATATTTTTCCTTACATAGGTACATAATATTTTCATAAATGAATTGGCAAGAAACTGTCATAATATTAATATTTTTAAATAGTTTCCTAAGAGATTCACGGTGACTTAACTTACATATGGCCCTGACAGCTCTCTTTTGCAATATAAATATGGATTTAATGTCAGCCGCTCGACCCCACAGTAAAATACCGTTTGACTTTATGCTGTGAAGTAACGAAAATAGACCAAACGCGCCTTTTCTACATCCGTTAACTGTCTTATCTTTCTAACAGCATAAGCGGCTGAGCTTAGCCGACCCGCAAGAGATGTAATGTGGGGACCCCATTGCGATTTGTCGTCTAGAGTAGTGATTCTCAGGAAAACTGTTTGATTTACAAAGTCCAGCTTTTCACCATTCAATATGATATCGCATTCGGTACTTCTAACATTTGGCAATGTGAATCTAATACATTTGTTTTTTTTTTCATTTAAAATTAATTTAAATTGTTTGCCGTGAACCAATTTTGGACATGATAAATGGACTTATTCACGTCATCATCAAGATTTGTTACGTCATGAAGATCAAAGATGTGTCATCAGCAAACAGCACCATCTTCGGTTGATTTTGTAGTAATTGGGGTAAATCGTTAATATAAACTAAAAAGAGGAAAGGACCCAATATCGAGCCTTGAGGAACACCCATTTTCATTTCAGACCCTAGTGAGTTTACGCCGTTTACCTGAACTTTAACTTGTCTGGCTTTTAAATATGATCTAAGTAACTCAAGGGCTGTATGTCTAATTCCATAGTGTTCGAGCTTCAACAATAGTGTCTCATGAACGCCTACGAAAGGTCGCAAAAGATTCCAATGGCGTCCTGTGCTTCCTCCCAGGCGTTAAATATGTTCTTTATTAGGGTGACACCCACGTCAGTTGTGCAACGCCCTTTGGTAAAATTGTACCGCCCGTTGATCATAAAAGTTGGAATGTTTGTTAAAATGACGCAACAATTGGTTGAGCATTAAATTTTCGAAGACCTTACTGAGAACCGGCAGAATTGATACTGGCCTATAATTAATTGCATCTTTGCTATTCCTGGATTCAAACAATGGAACTACCTTACTGTATTTCATAAGGTCCGGAAAAACTCCTTGCTCGACACTAGTGTTAAATATGAAAGCTAAATAGGGTGCAACAGTTTCAGTGATTGGGTTACACACTTTTACGGATTTGTGCCGACAAATATCACCGTCGAGCAAGAGTTCTCCAGCTATGGAACAACATTAATTGTTTTAAGAAATACATGGCTGCTCATAAAAGGCTTAGAGAGAGCTTAACTTCAGAGCTCGACTTAAGCGAGATGCAAGGCTCAGTTCGTCGGGACTATCTTAGCTAATTTAATTTGCGGACATTTTTACTTGGATTTAAGAAATCTTCAAATTCAAATTCAATCTTTATTTGCTTAAATATGAGTACAGTACCCACTACAAATTGTCAATATGTAAGAGGTGTAAAAAAAAAAGATACAGAGCGTCATGTTTGCCTTAAATAATGGCATGCAAATATTAATAAAAGAATTAAGAACAAAATAAAATTTTCCAATTCAAATCAAAATAATCTTTGCCTTGGGCAATGGCATGCAAATATTGATATATAATACAGTTCAAAATAATTATTCTAGATTATCAAATGCAATAATAATAAAATATGTGTAAATGTCAATAAAATAATGCAAGTCTAAATTACCATTGTAGAATGTCAGATAAAAAAAAAATATGTCAAATTAATAAATCATATCAAAATAATCATTCTAGAATGTAACATTAAAAATTACAAAAAAAAAACATTTGTCAAGATATCAGAATAATAAATTTGCAGAATAATAACAAAATAATCACTTTAGAATGTCACATTTCAAGATTCTATAATTTCGAAACATGAGCATAAATAAATGCAGAGCATGCAAGTTGTTTAATTAAATATTTGGATTAGTCATGTAATGGCCTTAGTGGCATACAAACATTTAAATGTCAATGGAATTAAAAATGTCCTACAATACAAAATACGATTATATTGTGCATTTGAATGTCACTTCGAAAAAAGGAAACAAGTAAAATTTCACAATTTAAAAACCCGCGACACATTTATCTTGCGAAAACACCCCGATTCAAACAGTAAAATGCCCATAACTTTTGAACGGCTAAACCGATTTTATTCAAACATAGCTAAGAACACTCGACAAAATCACCTTTCAAACAAAAAACTAAATCAAAATCGGTTCATCCGTTTAAGCGCTATAATGCCACAGACAGACAAACAGATACGCAGCAACACACGTGAAACTTATAACACCCCTCTTTTTCCGGTGGGGGTTAAAAATGTCAAGTATATGCCTCTAAAAATATAATAATCATGTTTAATAATAAAAAGATGAAAGTAAACTGCAACATGTAACGGTACTTATCAGTTTAGTTCACTACACTACACTGCTACATAGGCCAAAGATGCATCGATAACTGTGCTAGGTAGGTACTTATATGGTATTAAATTTTATCGTTAAGGAACTCTGTATGCTTTCCCTTCAAGATGGAACTTTAATTTATTTTTTTAATATACAGGCATTCTCGTCCTTCCAACTTTTTGGAAGTTTGTTGTATATTAAATTATCTTAAATTTACATTTTTATATCAGTGTGCAAAACACAGCATAGGAAATTACAAGTGTTTTGTTCTGTATTCTAGGATTAGTAGTTAATTCAGTTTTAAAAACCGGCCAAATGCGAGTCTGACTCGCACACAGAGGGTTCCGTATAAACAGCTACATTCACCAAAATAAATATGTAACATTAAGTTTTTTTAAAAACAAAGAAGAAAAAAACTTTTTTGCAAAAAAATACTACCGACTTCCAAATAAAAAACTACAAAGTGAAAAATAACTTTAATTTTGGAAGTCGGTGTCTTTCTTTTTTCCCATTTTGTTGCGATATGGACACCGACTTCCAAAATTAAAGTTATTTTTCACTTTGTAGTTTTTTATTTGGAAGTCGGTAGTATTTTTTTGCAAAAAAGTTTTTTATTTTTCCCTTTTTAGTTGTACCTAAATAAAATAGGCAAGTTGTTTAGTAAGGTAGGTACCTATAACGCCAGAATTGATTACCCGAATAACATGAAACTTGAACATTACCGGTGAAATGAGAGATCTGCGTTCCCCTTTAGTGCGTACTGGCGTGATGTTATGTTATGAAATGGTATATACAATAAACAGACATGCGATTGCAGCAATCCCGAGAGTTTTGCCGTTATTTATTGAAGAGTTCTGTTGTGTATCTCCGAAGTTCTTCATCAGACCTTTACCAAATTAAAATGGGACCAATTTCGAAACATACTCTTTCAAACAAAAAAAGAATTTTCAAAATCGGTCCACAATTGACGGAGATATCGGTGAACATACATAAAAAAAAAAAAAAAAAAAAAAAACATACAAGAAGTCGAACATAGAACCTCCTCCTTTTTTGTAAGTCGGTTAAAAAGTGAATATCATATTTGGGTTGTTATTAGTTTTTAGGGGAGGATTTTACTTTGTGGTGGCAACCTAAAATGTAAAATTAAGAATCGTCCAAAACCAATAAACCCCAATATCTTCCATACTTACCCTATTTTTTTTAGATTAAAAAATTGCTTATTTTTGATGGCCTTCACTAATTGCATATAAGAAAGTCATCGTAGCATAAAATACGAAACCACGTGAACGAAGTCACGGGCGGAGTGCTGGTATAAAAAAAATTGGAAGTATACTAATGCTGAACAGGTGTAAATAATGCTACTGGTGCAAATAATGCAACTTTGCACCACCCGCCAGCTAACACCAACACTAAAATAATAACTACAAACTTTCCTGGTTGCTAGTACATGTGTGTTTTAGTCACCGAATAATCAGTAGGTTTATTTAAAGTTATTAAACCTTTCGTAAACCAATCGTACAACAAACGGTTTATTAATTAATCCTTTTTTTATAAAATAATTATGCATTAAACAATTAAGATTTATTTATTTATTTACACACATAAGTACAACATCTTACGGTATTCCAAGACGATGTTATACCGAAACAAAGATATACAACAAACACAATAAAGCATAATTATTAGAGTTTTATCTATAATCAATGTTTCCATTTCCACGTTAACTAATAATAATTCGTGTCATCCACGCATAGTTATGATATCTTGCAGTATGCTTCATGCGAGTGCATGTAGATACGCCAGTGAATACGTTTGTATAAGGCGTCAGTGACAAACGTATCCTTAATAGAAACGGGTGACCTAAACCGCTGCCGGACTCTGCAGATATTTACGAAACCTTTACTTGGAACCCTTGTCCTTTCATGACTGACTTGAATAATAATGATAAGGCTATCGACTGGAATTCTTCCTAATAATATTAATGAAACTTTATTTCAATTTATTTAGACATTGTGCTTGTACTATGCTGGTGTTATGCCTGTATTGTTTTAATTAAGTTTGATTTGTTAAATAAAACTGTTTTGCATGCCTTAGTTAAGCTAGATAGTATAAGGATTACTTAATATTATAATAACATCTGTATCTTGTACCTACTTTCTGTGCAAATAAATCATTATTCTATTTTATTCTATTCTATTCCTTTTTACAACGTACATAAATGCTATGAAGTGGTGATCGGCGAGAAATGCAACACTTGGCACTTATTATTATTAATACTTTACTATTGAAATACTTAACTAACCAACTACATTTTTATTGTTACGAATAATTGTTTATCTAGATTATAATTATAAGCCGTTTTGGGTTTTGGCACGTGGCCCCTGCAAGAGCGAGGTCCCAGTCGATTGTCATGCTCGCCACCCTCTAAGGCCGCCACTGTTCGTGACTCAAACAGTGTTGTGTGATTAGCAGTGCCTTACAGTTGGTATAAATAAAAAATAAAGTATTTAAGTGCTTACCTAGGTACCTACGTAAAGTTTTAATGTTCTATCCAAGTTCAACCATTAATACAGAATAACAGTGAAAATGCGATAGTGATACTACGAAATGAGAAACTATAATAAAAAGAATATCGATGCCTCACAGCCATAAGGGATAAACCGCCACTTTAAAACTTTATAGGAGAGTAGTTTAAAATTCAAACTAAGTGAAAAAAAACCTATAAATTTTACTGTAGGTTCCAAAGTTTCATAATTTACCCATTTAGCTTTTAAACATGTCTCTACGAAATGGCATTTTTAATGGGGAATTTTTAACTGCACCTCTATTTAGAAATTTAAGCAAACAAAATATCTCCACTAATAACCTACTGCAAAACAATATTACTCACCGTAAAACAAAAATACTGATTTGCACACAAATTATTCAATTAAATATAAAATAAATGTGAATTAGTCCAAGAGCGAGCGAAGCGAGCTCGGGAGCTTAGGGCACCCCGACACGGATAGGTTAGGTTCGAAGGAGATGACGGGAGCTGAAGTGAGCGAGCAAAGCGAGCGAACTCAGCTCCCGTCATCTCCTTCATGTTAGGTTACTTTAGACCCTGCAGACAGAAATAGGAGCCCTGCGCAGCGGGGCTCCGTCGACTTTGTTTCGTTTCCCCCCCTCCCTTAAAACTTAAATATTTTGTTGCACTCGAAGAATTATTAGATTTACTTTTAGTTAACAGATAGTTATTCAGTAAAACAGTTAAGCTTTAAAGATCTAGCAGTATAGTATAATTCATTTATTTGATGAGCAAATTTAGTGTGCAATTCAGTATTTTTGGTAGTAATTTCGAATATTTTGATTGAAAAAAGGGGAATTACAGTTAAAGTATTAAATACCACCCATTTTTAATCTATATATATAAAAGAAAGTCGTGTTAGTTACTTCACTTATAACTCAAGAACGGCTGAATCGATTTAGCTGAAAATTGGCAGGGAGGTAGCTTAGAACCAGGAGAAGGACATAGGGTAGGGTAGGGTAGGGTAGGGTAGGGTAGGGTAGGGTAGTGTAGGGTAGTGTAGGGTAGTGTAGTGTAGTGTAGGGTAGTGTAGTGTAGGGTAGGGTAGTGTAGGGTAGGGTAGTGTAGGGTAGTGTAGGGTCGGGTAGGGTAGGGTAGTGTAGGGTAGCGTAGGGTAGTGTAGGGTAGCGTAGGGTAGTGTAGGGTCGGGTAGGTTAGGGTAGGGTAGGGTAGGGTAGTGTAGGGTAGGGTAGGGTAGAGTAGGGTAGGGTAGTGTAGGGTAGGGTAGGGTAGGGTAGGGTAGGGTAGGGTAGGGTAGGGTAGTGTAGGGTCGGGTAGGGTAGTGTAGGGTAGGGTAGTGTAGGGTAGGGTAGGGTAGTGTAGGGTCGGGTAGGGTAGGGTAGTGTAGGGTCGGGTAGGTAGGGTAGATAAATGTTTGGTCTTTTTATGGCAAAACAAAGTTTGCTGGGTCAGCTAGTTAAATATAAATCACACTCCTTAGGGTCGGAACAGACAGAAAAGACGTAAGACGAGGACGCGTCGCAGACGTGGCGCCCCTTCAATAAATTTTCATACAAAATACATAGCAGCGTCGCGACACAAAATAAACAGAAAAGACGGCGCGGACGAGACGCGGTCTATTCTGTACGCGTCTTCGTTTTACGTCTTTTCTGTCTGTCCCGCCGCTTGGGTATTTATTCCACATCTACTTACGATTTTATAACACTATACAAACCATCTTCATATTTTTTGATATTGTATCAATTTTTGTAACTCATTTTTATATATTCTTTGTATTATATCACCTGGTAAGAATATGTTAGTAATCTCTGATTATTTTAATATCTAAAACTTAAATTATATTCGTAATTTATAATTCTTGCAATATTTTTCTATTGTGACATTCTCATCTGACATGATATCTGTCTGTATATTTTATTTTCTTAAGCCATAGACATAACATAGCTACCATGGAGTACCTATCCCTTTTCTTAAGCTGGTTGTATATTATTGTAAGGGCAGCGCAGACTGACCCACCTTTGTAAAGCCGTTTTCATTCGTTCTGGTCTTATTGGAATTTGAATTTGAAATTTAGAAGGGATCGCAGAACGAGTAAAAAACGGGCGTCAGCCTTTTTAGCTAGAATCTGGACTGAATGCCGAAAGTCGGTTGACTTCTCAGTACTATAATACGAAGTGTATTTTTTAATCTGAAAACTCTCAAAATTCTGTGAATTACCAGCTTATGTAAGAGTTATTACTATCTGAAGTGCTCCAATAGAATATATTGTGTGTGATATACTGAGTATCATTTGTCTGTTTCCTGCCTCGTATACCTCCGTATCTACGACGTGTAACGCCACAGCCCTGATTCCCCGACACTCCTTGCTGCCTGCGTAACTGTCTACTCAACTACTTACCTGCCCGATTGCCTGCCTTGACCATCTATCCGTGTGCCTGCCTATCCGTTCTGCTGTCTACACAACTTCCTACCTGCCCGATTGCCTGCTCATCTGCCTACCTCGAGCATACCATTATCTCCTGCCCGTCTTGCTGCCTGGTTAGCTGCCCACGTTGTGCGAAACCGAAGCTTATTTTATTATCTACTAGCTGACCCCCGCGGCTTCGCTCCCTTCAAAATTATAGCCTATGTTCCTCGGGTATAATGTAGCTTTACATAGGGGAAATAATTTTTTTAAATCGGTCCAGTAGTTTCGGAGCCTATTCGGTACAAACAAAAAAATCTTTCCAAAGAGGAAAGATTTAATATTGGTATAGATATCCTTTTTTTAGTTACAATTTATTATTTTTCTTAATTTGTATTAACGTAGCTAACGTTAGCTTGACTGGAATTAATTATATGTGATAGGCCCCATTGACATATTATTCTTTCTTAATAGTGCTGTTTTATATTTTCCAGTATGTAATAACCTATTATATTGTAGTCTTAAAGGACCTGAGCGTAATCTAATGCTGGTCAGTGTCGGAAATAAATTTAAATTTGATCTAACAAAAATTTACACTTCCAATATGTATAGAGACGGGAAGGTTAGTATTTTCATTGACCTAAACACAGGCTCACAGCTCTCAGTAGTTTTTAAACTTGATATTGACCTTATGCAGCGCTTTTTAGCCTTGAAAATCTGCTCCCTCTCACTACAGTTGCCCCAAAAAATTACTCCGAACGTCAATATTGATGCAACCAAACCATGGTAAGCTGTTAGAAGTGTAGTATAGCTTACTTTGTGCGATAAGTTGTACAGAACATAAGCTAATTTACTCATTTTTTTACACACGTCCTCAGAATGCGGTTTCCAAGTCAGATTGCTGTCAATTAAGATTCCCAGGAATCTTGCTATATTTGTTGAGTCAACTTTTTGCCTACTATAGCCAAAAGTTAAATTAGTGGGACTAATCCGTTGGTAAAAATGCATTACCTTCGTTTTTTAGGGTTCCGTACCCAAAGGGTAAAAACGGGACCCTATTACTAAGACTCCGCGGTCCGTCTGTCTGTCTGTCACCAGGCTGTATCTCATGAACTGTGATAGCTAGACAGTTGAAATTTTCACAGATGATGTATTTCTGTTGCCGCTATAACAAAAAATACTAAAAACAGTATAAAATTAATATTTAAGGGGGGCTCCCATACAACAAACGTGATTTTTTTGCCGTTTTTGGCGACAATGGTACGGAACCCTTCGTGCGCGAGTCCAACTCGCACTTGGCCGGTTTTGTAAATTTATAATCAAGTTATTCATGTTAAGCCAATTAATAATACTCTCTAATGTGCTATTTATCTCACTTTCATATTTTTTTAAGTCCGAACATTTTACTATCACAGTACTATCGTCCGCAAACAACACCATAGGGTAATGTGTTTGACGGGGTAAATCATTAATATATAAGAGAAACAACAATGGTCCCAGAACGCTACCTTGCGGTACGCCATGTTTGACCTCTCTACAATCTGAAGTATATTTAAGTTCACGTTTAGTTTTTAGGCATACTCTCGTTATTTCTGTGTATTGCAATCGGCCTCGAAGATATGATTTTATTAGATCTAGGATATTTCCTCTTATACCATAGGCGTAAAGTTTTTTTAAAAGGACATCATGGTTTACGTAGTCGAATGCCTTAGTAATATCAGTCAAAATTGCACATTCAGGAATTTTATTGTCAACATTTGTCATAATATTAGTTAAGAGATTATATATTGCCATATTAATATTTCAATTTTTTCTAAACCCCATTTGTTCCTCGCCTAATATATTATATTTACTCAAAAATCTATCCATTGCTTGATAAATAATCTTTCAAATACCTTAGAGAATATTGGGATCAATGCTACTGGTCTATAATTGGACATTTCTTCTCTATTATTATTTTTATGTATAGGTTTTATTATTATGCTATTAAGGAATACACCAGATTCAATACTACAGTTCACAATATGACTTAGAGGCCCAGCAACAACATCACTAACAAATTTTACAACACTGGTAGTAATCTCATCGTACCCATAACTTTTTGTATTTTTAAGCGATTTAATTGCTCTTATTATGTCATGTGGGACTGTCGGTGACATAAACATCGAATTCAAGCCATTTACTAGCTCAGTAATTCCGTCAGATGTGTCATAAGATGCACTTTGTACTTGGTCAATAAAGAAGTCATTAAACGGTGTTGCTATTTGCCTGGGATCCTTTATTGTCACATTCTTATTTTCAATTTTTAAGATAGGTTCTTTAATATGCTTATTATTGTTGATAATTTGCCACGCTGCCTTAGATTTATTGTGGGCCTTATTAATAATGTCACTATTCTGTGCCCTCTGAGTTAGTTTAATGACCTTTTTTAGTGTTCCGTACCCAAAGGGTAAAAACGGGACCCTATTACTGAGACTCCGCGGTCCGTCTGTCTGTCTGTCTGTCTGTCTCCAGGCTGTATCTCATGAACCGTAATAGCTAGACAGTTGAAATTTTCACAGATGATGTATTTCTGCTGCCGCTATAACAACAAATACTAAAAACAGAATAAAATAAATATTTAAGGGGGGCTACAACAAACGTGATTTTGTTGCCGTTTTTTGCGATAATGGTACGGAACCCTTCGTGCGCGAGTCCGACTCGCACTTGGCCGGTTTTTAATCTTTGCGAGTACGTCTTAAATGTTTTTTGATTTTTGCTTGACGGATTCAATCTATATTTCCATAGCAGGTTTCTTTGTTTCCTAATACAGAGTTTAATGCCTTTCGAAAGCCATTTAATTTTTGTTTCAAATCGAATTCTAATCCATTTAATAGGAAAACACTGATTGTAAAGTAGTTTAAAAATTTCATTAAAAATATCATAAGACTTATTATACTAGGGTTACTCTCGCTGTAAACGTCTGAAAAGGACAAACTCTTTAAATGATTTTTAAATTTAACTAAATTTTCTTTTGAGAAGTCTCGTATCTGAGTGCGCCAATACCTTAATTTACAAGTTCTACTGACTTGAATTTTGAGTATTTGAGCTGAGTGATCAGATATTGCAAAATCCATTACTTCAGCAATACATTTTAGATTTGAGTTCAGAGTAAAATTATCTAAGCAGGTAAGGCTCTTTGGCCGCGTAGGTTGGTTTATTTTTAAGATAAGGTTGTAATTTAGGAGCAGAGATTCAAAGTCCAAGGTGCATCTGTTACGTTTTAAAATATCTATGTTGAAGTCTCCACATAATACTACCTTTACATTTGATTTATTGCACAATTTTTTTAATACAGTGTCCAGTGTCATAAAAAAGACTAATATTAGACAGTTTCGGTGGTCTATAAATACATACTACTATTAATTTATGATTAATTATTTCTATTGGGAGCAAGGGGGAGAACGGTTCTACCATCTAGCCGGCCCCAATAGTCAACCTCACCTGCACGCGTCAGCGGTTCGTACGAATAGCTGACGGCGGCCGCCCCTAGCAGTCGTGGTGCTCCCTGCTGGATAACGAACGAGGCACTGGCGACCGAGCAATGGCGGTATACCCATACACCTGGCCGGGCAACCGGCTGGAAGTGGCCTCAGCAACCTTGGGGTCCAAAAAAACCCCAAAAATGGTCTGGTGCAGAAGGCAAGGGGAAACCACTGCACTATTTTTCCAAGAAAGTCATCATGCAAGCACAATTAAAGAGATCGCGTTTGCCATGTGACCCGCGTAGCGACCTGCGCCGTACTGCGTCCGGGGCAAACGGTGTGAAGTGGACTACCAGCCGTGCGGCTGTAGGAGACCAGGCAGCGCACGGAAGCACTGCTACTGGAATGCCTCTTAAACTACGTCAAGTCCAGAAGATAGGTACGTGGAATGTACGTGGTTTACTCATGCCAGGTAAATTGGAGATCTTGGAAAAGGAAATAACCAGATGTGAATTAAATATCTGCGGCCTTAGTGAGACACACTGGTGAGGAAATGGGCACTTCCGTACCGAAAAACACGCTATATTTTTTTCGGGCAATGACAGTGCAAGCCGGAATGGAGTTGCTTTTGTCGTCCCCAAGCAACTGATGAATTGCGTTTTGGGTTATGAGCCTGTAAGTGATCGACTTTTGAGTATTAAACTTAAGGCTTCACCGGTTAATCTCAACATCGTGCAGATCTATGCCCCACAAGCTCAGCTAGTGATGATACTATTGAGAATTTTTACCGTGAGCTTGAAACTACCATCTCTAAAATCCCCACTAGAGAAATTCTTATGATCGTGGGTGATTTCAACGCCAAAATTGGTAAAAACTCACATCAGCTGAACCACTGTGTAGGTAAATTCGGGCTAGGACAGCGTAACGAGAGGCGAACGCTTAATACAGTTTGTAGCTGATAACAATCTGGTTATTTCAAACAGCTTATTTCAACATAATCCTCGTAGGCTACTTGGACGTCACCTGATGGACAGTATCGTAACCAGATCGACTACATACTCGTTAGGTCACGCTGGCGAACCTCGGTCAGGAATGCGCACACATTACCCGGAGCGGACTGTGGATCAGATCACCAACTCCTCGTTTCCAAAATGCATCTCAAGCTGCGAGCAGGCAGAAAACTCGACCAGCGTTCAAAGATCGAAGTAAAGGACAGCACAAAATTTATGTCAGCATTAAAACAAAATTGGAGCGAGTGGGCGGATGCGGATCTAGAAGTAAAGAACCCAGATGAGCTATGGGACAGTGCAAAAAGCCTGATAGAGCGCGCGGTCAACATTTCTAAACCGCCTGCAGAGATTCGTAAACGCCAACAGTGGATGAGCGACAGCTCTTTTGCACTGGTTGAGGAGAGACGTAGGTTAAAAGCATCGGGCGCTTATGTGAGATCCCTCAACCGACAGTCCGCACAGATACAAGCAGCTTGCAGACGAGACCGGAACGCCAGCTTACGTAAAATATGCGAAGAAGTCGAGTCTCATAGCGATAAAAATGAGTCCAGGGATTTACATCACAAAATACGCTCGATTACGAAATCAGTCTCTTCTAAGACTTGGGCGATTGAAAACAGTCGAGGGGAAATGGTCATTGAGCTGGAAGATATTGCCGAGACATGGAAGCAGTACTGCCAGTCTTTGTACGAGGACCCTCTATCCCAGGATTTCGCTCCTACGGAACCCAATAATGAAGACATGGAGCCAAACATTCTTAAAGAAGAAGTTGAAGCTGCCATCAAACATCTGAAGAATGACAAGGCCACTGGCAAAGATGCTATTCCAATAGAGACCATTAAGGCCGCAGGTGAACAGGGTGTACAGATGATGCATACCATCTGTAACAAAATATGGCAAAGCGGAACATGGCCTAAGGAATGGGCTCACACTGTCTTCATTCCACTTCATAAAAAGGGTTCCACAAAGAAGTGCAGCAACTACCGCCTGATTGCTCTCATATCACACGCAAGCAAGATTTTACTGCACGTGTTAAACGAGCGACTGAAAACCTACTTATCCAAGGAAATTGCACCTGAACAGGCAGGGTTTGTAAAGGGTAAGGGCACTCGAGAGCAGATCTTCATAGTTCGCCAAATTATTAAGAAAGCCCGAGAGTTCAAAAAGCCCACTTATATCTGCTTCGTTGACTTCTCCAAGGCATTTGACTCGGTGAAATGGCCAGTGCTGTGGAGGTCCCTGCTTGCTATGGGCACTCCCAAACACCTTGTGCATCTTTTGAGGCGTCTTTATGGGGACGGAACAGCGTCAGTGAGGACGGATGGCGTACTATCGAAAGTCTTTCACCCCAGTGCAGGCGTCCGTCAAGGATGTATAATCTCGCCGCTGTTGTTCAACATCTACACTGAGCTTATAATGCGGATTACCCTTGAGGACTGGACGGACGGTGTATCGATAGGAGGTATAAGAGTATCGAACCTGCGATATGCGGACGACACTACGCTGTTCGCGACTAGTGCCGACCACATGGAACGGTTGCTATCCAAGATGGAACATACCAGCTCAGCATTCGGTCTGAGAATTAACAGAACCAAGACGAAGATGATGATTGTCGATCGCATTAACGAAAATTCGCCAGAAGTCACTCAAATCGCGAATTGCGACGTCGTACAATCATACGTCTACCTGGGCGCTTTAATATCGAACCACGGTGGTTGCGGGGACGAGATTAAGCGACCCATGGCTATGGCCAGGTCTGCCATGGATAGGCTGAAGAAAATATGGAGGAATCACAATATCACCAAAGCCACGAAAACCCAGCTCATACGGGCACTTGTATTCCCCATATTTCTATACGCAGCCGAGACCTGGACGCTGAAAGAAACTGAGAGGAAGAGAATAGAAGCTCTGGAGATGTGGTGCTGGAGATAAATGCTTGGAGTGTCGTGGACTGAGTTCCGCACTAACATATCCATCCTTCAAGAACTCGGTATCAGGCAGCGTCTATCGGCTATGATTCAAGCTCGAGTACTCCAGTTCTTTGGACACGTGTCCCGACGAGGCAACGACTCTATCGAGCGGCTTGTAGTTCAGAGTAGAGTGGAAGGAACGAGAGCGCGCGGCAGATCGCCCATGCGATGGACCGACCAGATTAAGTCTGCAGTGGGTGGCCCATTGCATGGGTGCACACGAATAACAGCCGATAGAGAGGGTTGGCGTCGCATCGTTGGGCAAGTTATGGCAACTCGAAGTCTCACTGCAACATGATGACCACGACCGCTCTGCCAAGAGTGTACCGACGAAGAAGAAGAAGATTTATATTGCACAGCATTCAATAACGCCAGTGATAGAAGAACTCTTTACATCAGTTAATTCCTTGTAATTGTGGTGGGTCTTAAGTAAAATACACGAACCTCCTCGCTTATGCTCTCTTCTCGAGTAACATGCTACTAGCTTAAAGTTTGGCACTTTTATTAAATTTTCCTGACCAGAAATGACGAAGTGTTCCGTTAGGCATATCATTTCGATACTAATTTGTTTTTGCAATAGATTTTGGATATGTAATGTTCGCAGGTTCGTTTTATTAAGGAGGCCAGCTATGTTTTGGTGCAAGATGTACATATGATTATCAAAGAAAAAACTCAGAGTTATCATTAGATTTATCATTTACCATTAAGTTCGATGTATTTTCAGTTCTACTATGTTCTTCTTCAACTTTAGAACAATAATTATCGTAGTCTATACTATAATATAATATTATAAAGAGGAAAGGTTTGATTTTTTGTTTGTTTGTTTGTTTGTTTGTATGAATTGAATAGGCTCCGAAACTACTTGGCAGATTTGAAAAATTCTTTCACTGTTGGATAGTCCATTTATCGAGAAAGGTTATAGGCTATATAACATCACGCTACGACCAATAGGAGCGGAGCATAAATGAAAAATGTTACAAAAACGGGAAAAAATATTCCTTTTTGAGAGCTTCCATTGCGTGCGCTGCGTAAATGGTTTAAGTTACGCAAATATCATGTATGATGGAATTGTTTCTCTTTAAAAGTTCTAAAAAAAAGTCCGTGACACCATATGTCTATCTTTTAAGGTGGACTCACAATAGCAAATTTTATGTTCTAAATTTTAATTAGATCAACGCTGCCGGTAGAAACAAAAGTTGGTTGCATTCGTATAGTAGTATATATATTATTTCTTATTCAAATAAATAGTTCAACAAGTTGGTAGGTAGATAGGGTAGGGTAGGTAGGGTAGGGTAGGTAGGGTAGGGTAGTGTAGGGTAGGGTAGGGTAGTGTAGGGTAGGGTAGTGTAGGGTAGGGTAGTGTAGGGTAGGGTAGTGTAGGGTAGAGTAGGGTTGGGTAGGGTAGGGTAGTGTAGGGTAGGGTAGGGTAGTGTAGGGTCGGGTAGGGTAGTGTAGGGTCGTGTAGGGTAGGGTAGTGTAGTGTAGGGTAGGGTAGTGTAGGGTAGTGTAGGGTAGTGTAGGGTCGGGTAGGGTAGGGTAGGGTAGTGTAGGTAGTGTAAGGTACGGTAGGTAGGGTAGATAAATGTTTGGTGTTTTTATGGCAAAACAAAGTTTGCCCGGGCCAGCTAGTCAATTAATATGTTAGATCTGATCTGGTCAAAAATATCTCTCCATCCGTGTTTGTTAATGTTTTCTGTACTGTAGGAAAACATGTCAAGAGTCAGGGTGTAATTACTGTCAAAAAAATATGCATGTTCATGGATTTTTATGTCCAAACTTATACAGTCTTATTACAAAAAGCGGTTTAACTAAAAACCCAGGTTTAAATCTCTATAAACCACGGTTTTAATGAAAATGATATTACAAATAATGGTTTAGCGATAAACCATGGACCATGTTACGTATCCGAACTTACAAAATAATATATTATGTATCTATGGTTCACTGTTCCTTCCGTTGTTGCCTTCCACCCGCTCGTCATGAATACACGTATAATTTAATACCAGAATCCAGTCGTCTTATTTCAAGTATAAACCCGTCCACGCACCATAACATGGTGTCAGAAGTATTCAGCAGTAGTATTCAGAAGTCGATGCCAGAAAGAACACAAAATCCAATAAGTCGCAAAGAAAATTTTCACCTGTAACGTCGCCGCGTGCTCCAGTCCTAAGATGGCCGAAAATGCAAGTACAAATCGTCCCCTGCCGCCGAGTAATTTCTACCTTAATATCAACGCATCGAACATGCCACTGGCTTGGCGAAATTTTAAAACCAGTCTTGGCATTTATATGATCGCTAACAGTTTGGAGAACGAATCCGACAACAGAAAGGTAGCCATTTTATTACAAACAATGGGTCCGGACGCTCTTCAGATATTTTACTCGTTCAATACGGATATGGAGAAGATCACCTATAAGAATCTACTCGCCAAATTTGAAGATTATTTTACGCCACGTGTTAATAGAAAAAGCTAGGGAAATAGGCATAAAATTTAATAAAGAAAAGTCTAACATATGTAAAAGTGAAGTCAAATATTTAGGACACATCTTTTCTAAAGATGGTGTAAGAGTTGATGAAAACAAAGTCAAAGCCATTTGCAGTATGCCACCCCCTACAAATGTCACAGAATTACAACGTTTCTTAGGTATGGTCACATATTTAGGCTCATACATAGAGAATCTATCAGAAAAAACTTCAAATTTAAGAACACTTCTGTCTAAAGATAATGATTGGTCTTGGCAAGATAGACATAATGTAGAATTTAATACATTAAAGGAATGTATAACTAAAGCCCCTGTCTTGATATATTATGATCAAAATAAACCAATTACACTGTCTGTCGATTCGTCTAAAGATGCCATGGGTGCAGTGATTTGTCATGACAAACACCCCATCGCATATGCTTCAGCTTCATTAAGCTCATGTCAACAGTCATACTCTCAGATTGAGAAAGAGCTCTTAGCTATCTTATTTGGTTGTACAAAGTTTCACCAATATATCTATGGTCGCCACACCTTAGTTGAAACAGACCACAAACCAATAGTTTCACTGTATAAGAAACCAATTTATAACATTCCACCCCGTCTTCAAAGAATAATGCTGAGATTACAACCATATGACCTGAATGTAACTTACAAACCAGGCAAATATCTTTTTGTAGCTGATACTCTGTCTAGAGCAGCGTTCCCAGTACAGTCATTACAAGATCTAGATTCAGACCTAGATTTGCATGTCAATTTAGTTATTAAATCACTGTCAGTTAGTCCAAATAAACTTAAATTAATTCAAGAACAGACTTGAGGAAGATATATCCAAGATAAGGAATTGTCATTTTTAAGTAAATATTGCATATCAGGATGGCCTGAACATAAAAAATTACTTCCAGACATCCTTAGGACATATTTTCCTTTAAAAACAGATATACACATTATTAATGGTATTATCTTTAAAAATAATAGTATTATTATACCAGTAGCTATGAGGAATGACATATTGAAACAGATCCATGAAGGTCACCAGGGTATTCACAGTTGCCAAAGATTAGCTAGAAACCTAGTATACTGGCCCAATATGTACTCTGATATAGAAAGGTATGTTAATAATTGTCATATCTGTCTGACCAACAGACGCAGCAATTCCAAAGAGCCACTACAGCCACATGAAGTGAAACCAATCCCTTGGAATAAAGTCGGTGTTGATCTATTTGATCTCAATTCAGACAAGTACATCATAGTCGTTGATTATTATTCACAATACGTCGAGATTTGTAAGCTAGTAGGTGGATCCACTAGTAAAATTGTCATTAGTCATTTAAAGTCAATTTTTTCCAGACATGGAATTCCCAATACTCTAATTTCAGATAATGGTCAAAAGACAAAAGACAAAAGATATTTATTTCAACTGGGCCACCCAGCGGCACTTTTGAATGTCACAATTTAAATATAAATGGAATACAAGTTGATTCTACCGTGCATTCGGAAAGTAGCTAGTTATGGAGAAGAATGCACAAGAAACTCCATACTTTTTAAATTTACATGGAATAAAAGTTGATTCTACCGTGCATTCGGAAAGTAGCTTGTTATGGAGAAGAATGCACAAGAAACTCCATACTTACTCTTTTAAAAAAAATAAATGATTCTACCGTGCATTCGGAAAGTAGCTTGTTATGGAGAAGAATGCACAAGAAACTCCATACTTACTCTTTTAAAAAAAAAATGATTTTTACAATATTTAGGTACATGAGTACATACATTAATAAATTCACATATGTGAGGACAATGCACCCAGAATAGCACTACACACTATACTATGTAAAGGTATAAAGTATTAAAAGTACTCACACATGTACTGTGCAGTTATACAATAGGTACTAGAAAAACATCAACATCCGAAGCAGTTGAGTTATGACCAATCCCAACTGACGGCGCCCGTTCACGAACATGACGCATGAATCGGCACCACCCAGCTCAACCATCATGAAGGGAACCGAATGATCCAACACACGCGCCACCATCAGAGAGACATTTGAGAGAGCATGACACACTCAACTGCCAGGGCACACACAAGTCAACGAACGACACATAGGTATAGCAAATGGTAGATTTACAGTTGGGTACATAGTACCCACACACGTGCTGTGCAGCTATACAATACTAAAAGAAATCGAGTCTATACAACACAAGCATAAACATATCATTTGTTTTTGCGCCCTAGTGGTTGTGGAGCAGGACTAGCATTGAGCCAAGCATTTTTATCAGTGATATAATCCCCCAACTTATAATATATGCCTGCCTGCATAGTGTGCGTTTTATACAATTTTTAAATTTCGTCTCATTCAGTTCTAGAATATGGGGAGGAATTTTATTGTAACATTTCGTACAGTACCCCATGAAAGATGAGGCCACTTTTGCCAGTCTGAAACCTGGTTGAACTAATTGGTCCCTATTTCTAGTAATGTAATTACGTGGGACACTCAGAAAGTTTTGCGAAACTAAAAAAAATTGTTCTATACGTACATATATTTTTATTAAATCTTTTCAAAGTACTTTCCACCAGCCTCTATACAAAGATTCATGCGCCTAAACCAGTTTTCAAAACACTTTTTCCAGTCCGCCGCAGACACCTCGTTTACAGCCTGCTCGAACGCAGCCAGCGCATCTTCCGGCGACGAAAATTGTATCCCTTTGAGCTGATTTTTTATTTTTGGGAATAAAAAGAAGTCACACGGTGCTAGATCAGGGCTGTAAGGAGGGTGACCCAGGAGTTTGACTGGCGTGCTGTCCAGGAAGTCCCTCGTTTTGAGTGCGGTGTGCGCAGGTGCATTGTCGTGGTGGAGCAGTAGCCCGCGGAGCCCTGTGTTTGGTCGCTTGTTGCTTATAACAGAGAAAACTTCTGGCAAACATTTGGTAGTATACCATTCGGCATTAATGCTTCTTTGATCCCGTAAGGGAATTGATACCAAGTGGCCAGTCAAATTAAAAAAGCTAGCGATCAAAATCTTACCCCCGCTTCTAGATCGCTTCACTTTGGTAGGCGTTGGCTCATTTTGAAACACCCAAACAGTCGACTGGCGCTTGGTTTCCGGGTCGTATTGATAAATCCAGGACTCATCACCTGTAACGATGTCGTAAACACGCCGAGACGAGCCTGCTTCAAATTTGTTAAGCATATCACGGCACCATTCCACCCGGGCCTGCTTCTGAGCATCGGTGAGGTTGTGCGGCACCCAGCGTGATACTATCCTCCTCACGCGAAGATGGCTGTGTAGAATCTCGTGAACGCTTCCCGATCCAATCTTCAATATGTGTTGAATCTCCTGATATGTAATTCGCCTATTGTCTTGGATTAAATTTTTCACTGCTAGCACGTTTTCTTCGGTAACAGCCGTCAAAGGGCGACCGCTTCTTTCGTCATCCCCCAAAGTTGGTCGACCGCGCTTGAATTCGTTATACCAACGATACACGGTTGCCTTGGAAGGGCCTTCATCCATGAATGCCATTTGAAGTCTATCGTACGATTCATCCGGTTTCAGGCGACACTTGAAATCGTATAAAATCATAGCTCTAAAATGTTCCCGGCGCAGATCCATATTTCAGTGAGACACAATACTTTGAATTAACTCGCAAAAAATGTGGAGGGAAATTTTGAAATTGGAACTTACTTATTTTTACTTATAAATAATCATATTTTCGAAAAACATTATAACTGGCCAGTCTCCCATATATAAAAACTTTTTTTCGCAATACTTTCTGAGGGGCCTGGTATGTCTGTCTCCGTTTTTACTAAAAAGATGTAAATTCTTTCTCACGTACATGATGTTTTCATAAATATATTGACAAGGAACCGTCATGATGTTAATGTCCTTAAACAGTTCCCTTAGAGAATCACGGCGGCGAAGATTGTAAATCGCTCTGATGGCTCGTTTTTGCAGAATAAAAATAGACTCAATGTCTGCAGCCCTTCCCCATAGTAAGATACCGTAAGACATTATACTATGAAAGTAACTAAAATAGACTAGCCTAGCGGTATCCACATCAGTAAATTGACGAATCTTTCTGACAGCATAAGCTGCCGAACTCAGCCGCCCCGCAAGTGATACTAAATGAGGACCCCATTGTAACCTTGAGTCTATGGTCTATCTAGGTCAATCTTATGACATGCAGGAAGATCCTGCAGACCTTCCAGAGAGACACAGAGGGTCTGTTAAGAGTACTGCTCGAGGAGGCTGGGGCAGCGGTGTACGACAACGTCACATCCCAAGTCATCAAAGGGGAAATGACGGGATCGTATATGGCAGCCTACAGCGCGAGGAGTGGTTTTGTGGCCCTGGACAAGGAGGAGACGGAGCACTCGGGCAAACTCAAGTTCAGTGTGCCAAATGACGACCCGATAGTGGTTACCGCCAAATGTACCAAAATCATGCCGGATGATAAGATCCTGGAAATGGCACAGTCCATTTCAGAGACCTCAGATATCCCGGCATCGCAGGCAAGTTGGGCGGTACCCAATATCAGGTGGATTAACGGAGTTCCGGGTTGCGGTAAGACAACCTGGCTGGTAAAGCACTTCGACGAGGACAGGGACGTGATAGCCACCACGACAACAGAAGCTGCCAAAGATCTTAGGGAAAAGCTTGCGCGCCGCTTAGGAGACCGAGCAAAGGCCAAGGTGCGCACTATGGCTTCAATCCTAGCAAACGGTTTCAAGAGCCAAGACAAATGCTACCGTCTTACTGTAGACGAGGCTCTTATGAACCACTTTGGAGCCATAGTCATGGCAGTAAAGTTGTCTGGAGCAAGCGAGCTTGTCCTCGTCGGAGACGTTAACCAGCTTCCATTTTTGGACAGAGAGAACCTTTTCGAGCTTAGGTATACCCGTCCAGACCTGGTTGCTGGCATCAGCCAGGAGTTTCTCTGCACACACCGCAATCCAATGGACGTGGCGTTTGCACTGAGTGAGATATACCCCGGTATATACTCCTCCAAGTCGTCTCTGTCGCGGGTCCACTCCCTGAAGGTGAAAGGTTACACAGGGGCGGAAATACCGAGCACTGCCCAAAACACCCTGTTCCTGGTTCATACGCAGGGGGAGAAAGCTTCTCTTGCGAGCCAGGGATTTGGGTCCGGCGAAGGGTCACGCCTGCTAACCATACACGAGGCTCAGGGGTCGACCTACGACAGCGTCATCATCATCAACACCAAGTCCAGGAGGCTTCAGGTCCACGACAGCATATCCCACGCGGTAGTGGCGGTGTCCAGACATACAGTCAGTTGCGTCTATTACACCGATGACGCCGATGACGCCGCAGGCCGCCTTGCTAAGAGGGCGATGGATGCGCCGACTAAAACGGTCGTCAACTACAATCTTCAGACGGCCATGCAGCATCGAGACGTAGTCGTCATAGAGGCCTTGCTCACGCTAGCGAAGTCCCTGGTCAGCAGACATCACCAAAACACCACCTAACAAGTCCCATCCAAAAACTCCACGCTAAACACATACCCAAACCATCACCCTGTCTATATATTGTAAAGCTGCATGGTGGAGCGAGTAAATCATACTCACCTTAACGTCCTAACGACGGGGTTTCTTTAACCGGAACCGTCGGCCGGGACTGGTTTGCTCGCACTACCATGCATCTTCCCCCGAAAGTGTACCAATACATATAAATAAACAAAATAGCAAATAACATAAGCAGTGTATCAATAGAAATAAGTAAACAATATTTAATAACATAAAGATAAGTAGCAAATATAAACATAAAATTGTAATGCCAGTGTGTAATAGATATAGTATTTAGTGAGGGATGAACTCACGTAGTCTTAAGTTAGTTAAGTAGCCTAAAATAATGTTCGACGTAGGAGTCAAACAATTGCAATTTTTTATGAAAAAAAAAAAAAAAAAACTAAATATAACAAGGTAAAAAAGAGCGCGGACCACACATGTCCGCGGTAGAATATAAAAAAAAAAAAAAAAAAAAAACCTTGAGTCTAGCGTGATCCCCAGGAAAACCGTTTTATCGACGAATTCGAGCTTCTCCTTGTTTAATATAATGTCACAATCAGTACTTTTGACATTTGGCAACGAAAATTTTACGCATTTGGTTTTTTTACCATTTAATACTAAATTATTGGCAGTGAACCAATCCTGAACCTGCCGTAGCGCGTTATTTACGTCGTCAACCTGACAAGTACGTCTATTTACTTTAAAAACTAAAGATGTGTCATCAGCAAATAACACCATATTTAGTTTGCCTTCGAATAAATGGGGTAAATCGTTTATGTATATTAAAAATAAGAAAGGACCTAAAATTGAGCCCTGGGGTACCCCCATTTTCACATTTAACCCCGACGAATTCACACCGTTTATTTGAACTAATTGTTGTCTATCACTCAAATAAGATTTAATCAAACTTAACGCTGATTGACCTAGCCCGTAATGCTCAAGTTTCAGAAGTAATGTTTCATGATTAACGCAATCAAACGCCTTCGACAGGTCCCCCATTTAACTCAAAAGAGTTTCATAATTTTGCTTTAGATTGGCAAATACAACATGTCACATCAAGTCCCTATCTTCCACGGTCTAATGGTCTTGTAGAAAGAACCATAGGCACGGTTAAGAACATATTAAAAAAATGTCTTAGTGATAGTTCAGACCCTCATTTAGCATTATTACAGTACAGGAATACACCTAAAGAAGGCATGTATTCACCTGCACAATTACTTATGTCCAGGGCACTTAGAACTAAACTTCCAGTCTTAGAACAGACTCTGAAACCTAAATTACCTAACTACAGGTCTGTAACAAATAAAATTCAAATAAAAGATAAAAAATCACAGATTTATTATAATCAACATACAAAACCATTGTCTTCGTTAAACATAGGTGATAAAATATACTTTAAGAAACAGCCAGATAGTATATGGACACCAGGTACTATATCAGACATAGGTCCACAGCCCAGATCTTATAGTATAGTTTCCCCAGAAGGTACTTTCCGTCGTAATCGCCAACATATCTTCAAACCAAAACTTTCAGCCACTTTCTCTGCTCCAAATAGTAGTCCACTACAATTCCCATCAGTTCCACTTGATACAAGTTCACCGCCGTCTTCCAGTACACAGCCGTCATCAACATCCAACCGTCAATCCCCTTGTTCAGCTAGTCCCGTCCAACAACCTGAAACAAAAACAAACACATTACATACACAGACACCAAATAGTCATACAAACCGTTCAGCAGTAAACATATTCTTCATTCGGCAGAGCTATAATAAAGCCCCGAAGATTCTGTTAGTCATAAGTCTAGATTAAGTTCTCAATGTACTTAAGTTTAGTTTAAAACTATAGTTATTGTGTTAATGTTCAAACAAAGAAAAATCATTGATGATTTCTAACCTCATTTTGTTTGTTATTAGCTGTCAATGTCAAGTTGATTTGTCAGACGTCACTGTCATGGAACTGTCAATTGAAAATGTCAGTCAAGTCAACTTGATAAACGTTCCGTTTCATTCATAATATAAGTTGAAATTTGTTAATTATAAAAAAAAAAAAAAAAAAAAAGTGTATACTTACAATTTGCGTACATTTTCCGCTTCAAGCAATGTTTTCTTTTAATAAGGGAGATGTTACGTATCCGAACTTACAAAATAATATATTATGTATCTATGGTTCACTGTTCCTTCCGTTGTTGCCTTCCACCCGCTCGTCATGAATACACGTATAATTTAATACCAGAATCCAGTCGTCTTATTTCAAGTATAAACCCGTCCACGCACCATAACAGACCATATCATGGTCTAACGCTAAACCTCGGCGGCCCCTAGTTTAACGGTGGTCTAAGTCGTATCTGTCAAAGTTTTTCTTTTAGGTTATAGAATCTTTTTCATTGTGTTGTGTGGTTTTTACCCGAAAATGGATATTAACATAGTGGATTTAATTGATATTGAGGATATTACTTTTTCCTCGGTACTCCAATTCTCAGAAGTTTTTTTTTGTTGGTCCATCACAACACTTAATATACAAACACATTATTAACAAAGAGACAATTGTTATAATAGAGACTTGGAGAACTTAAAAATCCAAAGTCTAATGAACTTTGTTCAACGAGCGATGGTTTTGTTTATTGTTATGGTTTCATGTAACGCGCGAGAATGTTACGTTTCGTTACACGTACGTAGATGTGTTATTAGTAATTAATACGAATTTAAGTAATGTGCTTAAACCTAAACAAAACTGCAATCGATAAAATAACTAATGTTAATATACATGCAAAATAACAAACTGTCAATATTTTAACACTCCTAAACATCATTTAATCCTTATCGTATTATCAAAAAGTTTTCTTTTCTGGGCATACGGAACGTTGCAATTGAATGATATTATGGTGAACGAATGATATTTGTTTTAATCTGTGGTTGATATATTGACAATGGTTCAAATGACGGTACTAAGAAGACCAGGGTTTTATTAAGTTTTGTAATACGGACAAATTTAGACCATGGTTTTGCAGATAAGCCTGGACTTCATGGGCCAGGTTTAAACCAAGGTTTATACCAAGGTTTATTGAGTTTTTTGTAATAAGACTGATAAGGTTGTTGAAAAGCTCGACTTTATAATTGTGAATTAAAGCCCCTGTTATATACGTCGGAGCGTATATAACAATATTTGTGTGTTGGTTTTCAGTGTGCTTTTAAATTTTTCGAGGACATCTAGATACTCATTATTTTTTAAATCGTTTTCTCCAATAAAGATCAGGCAATAGTCTTGCATTGTGAAGTATTTTAGGTTGGCCTCGACGATGCATAATAATTCTTCTATGGTGGCGTTATGTAGCAAATAATGACAGTAGTCAAATTGATTAACGGAACTTAATTAGAACTTTTTTGATAAACGGTAGTGTTCTTTTGGTACACCTACTACTCATTATGGCGAGTTTATTTCTATGTTTCGGTTGAGATAATCCTAATGGTTTTTTTAGAGCAACATTTCCTCGGTGTAAAGATGATGTCAGGTTTTTGTTTTGCGTCAATGTATCGTAAGTCATCTCGGAAGGCCGAGTCTCTTTGTCGTCAGTGTTGACTTTACTTTCCTTGCAATAATGGATCGAAGTCGTGTTGGAGTCATTTTTGAGGCAATTGGTCGGATCCTGTACTGCTTTGATTTTTTGTTTGCTCGATGATGATGGTGTATTACTTTTCCTGCCAGGAGTCAAGCAGATCTTTTAACATGTCTAAACAGTCTTTAGTGCTTTATCTAAATCTGATTTTAATCGAAAGTTTTCGCTGTTGAGGTGGTCTATTTCCTGATTAGCACTCATAAGTTCCATCTTAAGCGCATTTAATTGTTCGTTTAAGTCGTAAACATAGTTGCCGTTATTATAATCATGCAGGCTGTCCGGTACGCTCATCATTGTGGTGTCAAGTAACGTCTTTTCATCGTCATATGTTAAGATCGATAAATTAGTCAAAGATCCAGTGTTCTGCTTGCAAAGTGTGATATTTTCAGTATCCATGCTTATCTGTGGTTATTTATTATGTTGCTTATGTTAGGAGTTTTTGGCGGGATTTTGTCGAGTGAAGTTCAGTGGCTGTTAATATTATTTGCAAATTGATTCCTAGTGGATATTGTGATATATTATTGCTGTAGTTTTGTGTCTCAACTGTCTACGCAACTGGACAATTTGTGAAATCATTGACAGAAGCGATCTCGGGAAAGTGGAGCGGAGTATTTTATTGTAGTATTGACTGCCTCCGCAAAGCTTACTGGGAAGGCTGACTCGATACAATTTGCTGCCAAATACTCCAAAAAACATTAGAATCTGTTACATCCGCATTCTAATGCATACTAAAGAATATCAGAGCGAAATAATAAAATGGCTAAAAGGTCTTAGCAACCAGGCCATAAAACTTATTTAGAAATTACTTATGTTATACTAAGCGCCCTCTGTCCGCCGATTCTTGATTTTTAATAGCTGCTGTACAGAGTAAATTATGTCGCAAAAAGTCTTCGGTTGTGTGACCAGGATTCGAACTTGAATTGCGAGGCGAGCGTCTGCTAGATGTAGCTTGTTATTTAATTGAGCCACAATGCAGTTACAATGCCAGGTTGAAATTAAGTAGCATATGTTAAAGCATAACAAATTTGAATTTGGCAAGTCGGTTGGTAGAGTGCGCGCAAGTTAAGTCTGCGCGCGACCAAAAACGGAACTAATCGTTTGTCATTTATGTCAGGTGTCAAGAGAGTGTGTTGTATTCCGTGTTTTTATTCGTTTCCGCATTAAATAATCGCCATCATTATGCTAAAAGTAATTTAAAGTGATGGCAGGGATGTTTTCTTCAAGTGCACAAGACAATAACGGGCCAAAGGTACCGTTTTACAATGATGGAGCCCGCGTTGCTTATTTGACAGGTAACTCTTAGGGATACCACAATACAAAAATTTCCCTAAATTTTCGTACTACCGGTGCCCGACAGTATTGGTTTTTGGGTGGTACATAAATATACCGGCGGGACAGGGCCGGCATCATATCATTTAATGCATCATCGTTATTTTGTTTTAGGCGTTTCTGAACGCACCGTCACCCAAATAACTCAAGAGGGTTATGGGGCAGCAGCTTCATCAAAAATTGTTGAAGAAGAAATTAAAAAAGAATTGAAATTGAAGGTATTAGCCACTGCAGGACCATTGTTAGACCAAATTTAAGAGTAGGTACTACTATAGGTCTACCAGAATCTCATGGCAAATGTGGAAATAAAAATTTGTTGTGTGCAATACTGAGGAAATTGGATTAAACGATCTTGATACTGTTTAATTTTTATTTATGTCTTTAGTATTAATGAACATGATGTACCTATATTATAGTAGTCACAGCGGATCTTTGTGTCTTTGAACTTGGTCCTACCAACCATTGCGTAAGAAACAGTTTGTTATCGAGTATACTGCATAGAGTAAGCGAGTGAAACAGACAGTTATACAATGCTATCTTCACCTTCAACATTGATACAAAAATAGCTACTGCGCGGGGTCTTGCAACCAATTCAGAGACACAAAGATCCACTGTGAGTATTATAGGTATGTGTATGAATAATGTTGTTATACATCGGGTTCTTAACATAGGAAAAATAAATCAATTGAATATTAATTTATGTGCTAATTTATTATATATCATTTAAATCATACTAATAACTTAAAACCTCATTCAGAACTAGAAAACTAGAATACGATTCCATGAACTCCACTGGCATTTCAAAAACTTGTATCTTTGAAATTTTATGTCATCTCTCTCCATCAAAATGGTTCTTTTTCATTGGCATTTAACATATTCAAAACTAATCTCTTCATGTATAAAGTATGTAAAAAATAATAAAATGGATCATGTTACTTATAGTCATTCATCATCATCAGTCTATATATTCTTTTTTTATGTAAGTTTTATGGCCTGGTTGCTAGGACCTTTTAGCCACGTCTTTGGAAAGAGTTTTGGATTTTATATTTATTATTTAGTATGCATAAGAATGCGGATGTAACAGATTCTAATGTTTTTTGGAGTATTTGGCAGCAAGTCAGTCTTTCCAGTAAGCTTTGCAGAGGCAGTCAATACTACAATAAAATACTCCGCTCCACTATCCCGAGATCGCTTCTGTCAATGATTTTACAAATTGTCCAGTTGCGTAGACAGTTGAGACACAAAACTACACCAATAATATATCACAATATCCACTAGGAATCAATTTGCAAATAATATTAACAGCCACTGAACTTCACTCGACAAAAACTCCCGTCTCTACACACGTCCCACTGCAGGGCGCAGATTTTTACTTAATATTTTTCTTACGTCAAACATTCTCAATCTCCGTTAAAATCAATATCTTGTCGAAGAATTAGTAACAGTTACATTACTGTTGCCATTTCCTTCCGGCCATCATTTGATGTGCCCTGACCTACGATTTACCATATAATGGTAATGGAAAGAAATAAAAATTAAGTAAGAAAAATATAAAATAAACTTAAAGTATCAAAACAAGTCAGTCCAACTTACCGGTCCACTTTACGTAGCACTTTAAAATCAAAGATTGAGTTTGATTTACGCCTTCTTCTTCCCTTATTTTATGATACACATTGAAAACAATATGTCTCGCTTGAGATCTAAGTGGGTTTTTCGACATTTTCACAAAAATAACAAATTTTCAAGATAATATCAAAAAATTTCAGCAGCGGTTGACACATCAAGTACTTTGATTTGACAGGTGACAATTGACATTGCCATATGAAAATCACAATTAAAAAAAATAAAAAATGCCATGAGATTCTGGTAGACCCAATGATAAACAGATATGTTATAAGCGCGCGCATTGTGAAGACTCGAATAGGAGACAATTGTAGCCTTTAGTCTTTAGTTTATGTCACGCATGGCAAAGAGCGACAGAAGAGAGAACAGAAGGGATCTCATACCATTTGTAAGTACGCAATACACCTTAATTTACTAATTTATTTCATTTTTTTTTCCTAATAATCTGATATTTGGAGGTTACAAAAAGAAAAAAACGTTGGTGGTCAGAATAATGTTTGTTTACATTCACACGCAAGTGGCAAACACTAGCTGTCTCTTTTTTCTTGTTGGTTTTATCAAGCCATCCCTTTCGACTTGTAGTGAAATGTCAGATGAATGAAAAGTGTGTATGTGTGCTGCCGCTGCTGCGCGGAACACTTTTTTCAATTGTTTTGTGAGTGTATAACGTATCTGTTTATTTGAATATCATTGGGTAGACCTATAAGTATTCAATAAAAGATTTACAATAATTTCATAAAGCTTCTTTCATCATATTCTATGCAAGTAGAAAAAGCTGGTAATTAATTATGCTTAACTTAAATTACTTTTAAGTTTCGAGAGAAAAATGACTATTGATTAAATGTAGGAAAAAAGATCAGTTATGCTGGCAACATTAAGCACGCCACCCGTCGCGCACAGACTTATCGTGCGAGCACTCTATGAGTAATGTGCCAAGATTTTTTTCCACTTCACGTAGGTACTCCTTTTTTTGAGATACTAATGTGAACACTTTTTTATGTTAAATATGTTCACTTTGAATAATGTTTGGTTGAATGTTTGTTTTGATTTAATAATATCACTGTTATAAATACACCTAATTCTCACTTTTTTTTTAAATTATTAATAGTCACGGGTGTTTTTTTTCACACTTATTATATCACTCACTTTTAAAAAAAGTCACTTTGATAACACTAACACAGGTAATGTAGGCCTTTATATATATATTTTACAAAGTTTTGACACAAAAATAGGATTTTAAATATTTTTAAACAAAATGTAAACACGGAGCTTATTTATCGTGGTGTCAAGCGGTACAGCGCCATCTACCGTCGAACGAAAAAATGGCGGCTTGTGGGCGCCATATTGTGCGGGCCCAATTATTAGTTTTCTTCCAATTCCGTCGATTGGGTATCAAAATATAGGGTTTTAAGAGTCGATTTCAAAAATATATAACACTTATATGTTTAAAAGTACCTAATTCGAAAAAAATTCAACTCATGAAATAAAAAATCCCGACATCTGGTTTTGGTCAGCCAGCTCGCGAATATGTATCCTCCGACTGCACAGCATGATTTTTTTCTTGTTTACGTCTTTTTAGTTCGCTTTTCAAGAAGTCGGGTTTTTTGATTTTATTAATAATTTTTTTTTCATTGTGTCCTATTCTTAGGCAAACCTTGAAGTCCTTGGCCTTTTTATTACGTTCTTCTATTGTTAACCTTTTAAAAAACTCACAAATACATAGAAAATGATCGCTAGAACACATAGAACATTTGAACTTCTTTTTCTCTAAACTTGCATTACTATTATAATTACCTTTATTTGTTAAATTCTGTGAAACTATTGCAAAACTTTTAGATTTGTTATTACTATTGTTTGTTTTATTACTGTTTTTATTATTATCTTCCAGTCAGCCTTATCCATACCTATATTATAAAGAGGAAAGATATTTTTGTATGTTTGTACCGAATAGACTCCGAAACTACTGGACCGATTTCAAAAATTCTTTCACATAAGGAAAGCTACATTATTCCCGAGTAACATAGGCTATAATTTTGACGGGAGCGAAGCCGCGGGGGTCAGCTAGTTGTTAATAAATGTAGTAAATTGAGCAAGTGTAGACCGTGATGGTCCGGAAGGAGGCCGCCGAGCGAGATCGAGAGAGGGTCGATGCCACTCGCAGAAGAAGGCGTCGGGGAGGCAACCGCCCCGATGCCTAAAACTGTGAAACCCCGCCTGCATTATAAGCAAGTGCGACTCCGGGGTCACAGGCTTTCAGATTGGGAACTCTGTCCGTCCACCAAGTGACTCCAGGAAAATCGGTGGCAGAGTGATCATGTGTTCAATATTTTTTTTTACCCGACTGCCGAAGGAGGGTAATGTGTTTATCAAAATCAAAAATCAAAATCAATTTTTTTTATTTCATATAGGCCTACATGGGCACTTATAAAACGTCGACAAAAGGTGCACGGTTCGGGTTGGTCGTTTCCTATGGAGAAGAACCGGCAAGAAAATCCATGGTTACTCTTTTAAAAAAATTGTTTGGTTTTACAATATTTCCTTGTTACAGCATTAGTACTTAGATATGTGGGGACAACGTAGGCCCGACAATAAGTCGTAAGAAATGGCCTGGTTGCTAGGACCTTTTAGCCACGTCTTTGGAAAGAGTTTTGGATTTTATATTTATTATTTAGTATGCATAAGAATGCGGATGTAACAGATTCTAATGTTTTTTGGAGTATTTGGCAGCAAGTCAGTCTTTCCAGTAAGCTTTGCAGAGGCAGTCAATACTACAATAAAATACTCCGCTCCACTATCCCGAGATCGCTTCTGTCAATGATTTTACAAATTGTCCAGTTGCGTAGACAGTTGAGACACAAAACTACACCAATAATATATCACAATATCCACTAGGAATCAATTTGCAAATAATATTAACAGCCACTGAACTTCACTCGACAAAAACTCCCGTCTCTACACACGTCCCACTGCAGGGCGCAGATTTTTACTTAATATTTTTCTTACGTCAAACATTCTCAATCTCCGTTAAAATCAATATCTTGTCGAAGAATTAGTAACAGTTACATTACTGTTGCCATTTCCTTCCGGCCATCATTTGATGTGCCCTGACCTACGATTTACCATATAATGGTAATGGAAAGAAATAAAAATTAAGTAAGAAAAATATAAAATAAACTTAAAGTATCAAAACAAGTCAGTCCAACTTACCGGTCCACTTTACGTAGCACTTTAAAATCAAAGATTGAGTTTGATTTACGCCTTCTTCTTCCCTTATTTTATGATACACATTGAAAACAATATGTCTCGCTTGAGATCTAAGTGGGTTTTTCGACATTTTCACAAAAATAACAAATTTTCAAGATAATATCAAAAAATTTCAGCAGCGGTTGACACATCAAGTACTTTGATTTGACAGGTGACAATTGACATTGCCATATGAAAATCACAATTAAAAAAAATAAAAAATGCCATGAGATTCTGGTAGACCTATAAGTATTCAATAAAAGATTTACAATAATTTCATAAAGCTTCTTTCATCATATTCTATGCAAGTAGAAAAAGCTGGTAATTAATTATGCTTAACTTAAATTACTTTTAAGTTTCGAGAGAAAAATGACTATTGATTAAATGTAGGAAAAAAGATCAGTTATGCTGGCAACATTAAGCACGCCACCCGTCGCGCACAGACTTATCGTGCGAGCACTCTATGAGTAATGTGCCAAGATTTTTTTCCACTTCACGTAGGTACTCCTTTTTTTGAGATACTAATGTGAACACTTTTTTATGTTAAATATGTTCACTTTGAATACTGTTTGGTTGAATGTTTGTTTTGATTTAATAATATCACTGTTATAAATACACCTAATTCTCACTTTTTTTTTAAATTATTAATAGTCACGGGTGTTTTTTTTCACACTTATTATATCACTCACTTTTAAAAAAAGTCACTTTGATAACACTAACACAGGTAATGTAGGCCTTTATATATATATTTTACAAAGTTTTGACACAAAAATAGGATTTTAAATATTTTTAAACAAAATGTAAACACGGAGCTTATTTATCGAGGTGTCAAGCGGTACAGCGCCATCTACCGTCGAACGAAAAAAGGGCGGCTTGTGGGCGCCATATTGTGCGGGCCCAATTATTAGTTTTCATCCAATTCCGTCGATTGGGTATCAAAGTATAGGGTTTTAAGAGTCGATTTCAAAAATATATAACACTTATATGTTTAAAAGTACCTAATTCGAAAAAAAATCAACTCATGAAATAAAAAATCCCGACATCTGGTTTTGGTCAGCCAGCTCGCGAATATGTATCCTCCGACTGCACAGCATGATTTTTTTCTTGTTTACGTCTTTTTAGTTCGCTTTTCAAGCAGTCGGGTTTTTAGATTTTATTTATAATTTTTTTTTCATTGTGTCCTATTCTTAGGCAAACCTTGAAGTCCATGGCCTTTTTATTACGTTCTTCTATTATTAACCTTTTAAAAAACTCACAAATACCAGGCCCCTCAGAAAGTATTGCGAAAAAAAGTTTTTATATATGGGAGACTGGCCAGTTATAATGTTTTTCGAAAATATGATTATTTATAAGTAAAAATAAGTAAGTTCCAATTTCAAAATTTCCCTCCACATTTTTTGCGAGTTAATTCAAAGTATTGTGTTTCACTGAAATATGGATCTGCGCCGGGAACATTTTAGAGCTATGATTTTATACGATTTCAAGTGTCGCCTGAAACCGGATGAATCGTACGATAGACTTCAAATGGCATTCATGGATGAAGGCCCTTCCAAGGCAACCGTGTATCGTTGGTATAACGAATTCAAGCGCGGTCGACCAACTTTGGGGGATGACGAAAGAAGCGGTCGCCCTTTGACGGCTGTTACCGAAGAAAACGTGCTAGCAGTGAAAAATTTAATCCAAGACAATAGGCGAATTACATATCAGGAGATTCAACACATATTGAAGATTGGATCGGGAAGCGTTCACGAGATTCTACACAGCTATCTTCGCGTGAGGAGGATAGTATCACGCTGGGTGCCGCACAACCTCACCGATGCTCAGAAGCAGGCCCGGGTGGAATGGTGCCGTGATATGCTTAACAAATTTGAAGCAGGCTCGTCTCGGCGTGTTTACGACATCGTTACAGGTGATGAGTCCTGGATTTATCAATACGACCCAGAAACCAAGCGCCAGTCGACTGTTTGGGTGTTTCAAAATGAGCCAACGCCTACCAAAGTGAAGCGATCTAGAAGCGGGGGTAAGATTTTGATCGCTAGCTTTTTTAATTTGACTGGCCACTTGGTATCAATTCCCTTACGGGATCAAAGAAGCATTAATGCCGAATGGTATACTACCAAATGTTTGCCAGAAGTTTTCTCTGTTATAAGCAACAAGCGACCAAACACAGGGCTCCGCGGGCTACTGCTCCACCACGACAATGCACCTGCGCACACCGCACTCAAAACGAGGGACTTCCTGGACAGCACGCCAGTCAAACTCCTGGGTCACCCTCCTTACAGCCCTGATCTAGCACCGTGTGACTTCTTTTTATTCCCAAAAATAAAAAATCAGCTCAAAGGGATACAATTTTCTTCGCCGGAAGATGCGCTGGCTGCGTTCGAGCAGGCTGTAAACGAGGTGTCTGCGGCGGACTGGAAAAAGTGTTTTGAAAACTGGTTTAGGCGCATGAATCTTTGTATAGAGGCTGGTGGAAAGTACTTTGAAAAGATTTAATAAAAATATATGTACGTATAGAACAATTTTTTTTAGTTTCGCAAAACTTTCTGAGTGTCCCACGTACATAGAAAATGATCGCTAGAACACATAGAACATTTGAACTTCTTTTTCTCTAAACTTGCATTACTATTATAATTACCTTTATTTGTTAAATTCTGTGAAACTATTGCAAAACTTTTAGATTTATTATTATTATTGTTTGTTTTATTACTGTTTTTATTATTATCTTCCAGTCAGCCTTATCCATACCTATATTATAAAGAGGAAAGATATTTTTGTATGTTTGTACCGAATAGACTCCGAAACTACTGGACCGATTTCAAAAATTCTTTCACATAAGGAAAGCTACATTATTCCCGAGTATCATAGGCTATAATGTTGACGGGAGCAAAGCCGCGGGGGTCAGCTAGTTGTTAATAAATGTAGTAAATTGAGCAAGTGTAGACTGTGATGGTCCGGAAGGAGGCCGCCGAGCGAGATCGAGAGAGGGTCGATGCCACTCGCAGAAGAAGGCGTCGGGGAGGCAACCGCCCCGATGCCTAAAACTGTGAAACCCCGCCTGCATTATAAGCAAGTGCGACTCCGGGGTCACAGGCTCTCAGATTGGGAACTCTGTCCGTCCACCAAGTGACTCCAGGAAAATTGGTGGCAGAGTGATCATGTGCTGCCGTGCATAGCGAGACTCAGGGGAGGTGCTCTTTCAGTCCCCCCAGGGATGTGCCCTAATAGGCGTTGCACAAAGGGGGTCCCGGGATAGTCTTTTAAGAGGTTACGAGGCCTCTTCTACGTGCTGAAGGTGATCACCGGGGTGGTTTTAGTGAGGTAAAAACCCCACACTCCCTGGACTTTTCCCCAAAAGTCCAGGCGCCTTTTGAAGGTTTCCCCCGGAAAATAAAAAAAAGGAGCACCAGATAATGTATTTCGATACTCTTCCCAATATCTACTAGTATTTGAATCTAATTTAGTTGACATCATGTATATGATGTTTTTTTTTGTTTTTTTTATAACCTATAGGCTCGCGCTTGACCACAATCTCACCTGCTGACTAGGCTCATCCATTGGCTTGAGCCCTCTTATATTTTTATTAGTTTCATCTATAAGACGACGCAAAGCAACTCTAGATTCAGTAGCGACTGGTTCGACATCAAATAAAGCCTGCATGTGTTTGTCTATGAGTAGAGGGCTGTTATTTTATCTTTCACACAATAAGTCCCATGCTAATTGATAATGAGCCACCTTAAAATCAATATTTTTAATAACTTCGGCTGCCTGGCCTTTTAAAGAAGCGCGTAAATAATGGAACTTATTTATGCTGTCTATACAAAGGCTATCGTGAATTAAGGAAATAAAAGGGTCCCTAAACTCTAGCCAACACTGATAATTGCCATCAAAGCGTGGTAAATCTATTTTAGGTAATTTAACAAAATTATTAAATTTAAATAAAAATGTAGTGTCTTCGTCGTGGTAAGAATTTGAGTGACGCTATGCTTGGAGCGGGAGACGTGCCGACGCCACCCGCGCCGCCCACGCGCCCTCTCATTCTCCACGCGTCTCCAAATAATCGCAGGCACGCCGTGCATAACCCAACAAAACTAAGTCAAAACACAACATTCGTTATCAAGATGAAATCTCTATTTTAACCGAGTTTTACGATAAAAAACTGCATTTGCATTATTAAAAAGTGAATCAGCGAGTTTTTCTAGTATGTGCGTGTATAATTTGTGAAAATCCGTGAAAATTTTTAGAAGTCGCGAATATATTTTCATATACATTTATTTTTTTGTTGTGTCATCAAATAGCTGTGCATGTAAATGGATTCCCTTTATCTGGCAGAATCTAGATGCTCCGAAATTTATTTGGCATAACACACTTAGCATAATCTTCTTTAAACGAATATCCTTAAGGCATAAAAAATATTTAATATAATTATTGTTTGGCAGAATGTTTCTATGTCCGAATTTACAATGGCTTACTTTTAAGATGGCAGAATATTATTTGGCATAATTTCACTTGGCATATTCTGAAGATGGCAGAAATTCATTTGGAATAATCTTATAAGGCATTTCTATAAATAGCGTATCTAACCTTAATTAAAATTAAAATACTGTCTTAAAAAGTTAATAATTGTAACACAACATATTATGTTGTGTTAGAAAAGTTAGTGACAGAAACGAATCACTGCAAAACCGACTCCACGCAGTCTTGTCTGCCCTACCCCTAGCTAGAGTGTAATTTAAGCCCGAGTAGGCGCGTAGGAGCGAGGCGGCCTGCGAGCTGAGGAGCAGGTGATTTAATAACACTCGCCACCGCGGCTGAGGCTGGCCGGTGTAGCCGGCTAGCATGCCGAAGCTGCGGTGGTGAGCGTTAAAATCATCTGCGACGATACGCTCGCGTGGGACCGCCGGAGCCCCGCAGCGCCGGAGCCGTGACAGTAACCATGCCTGCTGCATGCTCACTTGCATGCTTGCTTGCATGCTCACTTGCATGCCTGCTTGCGTGCTTGCTTGCATACTTGCTTGCATGCTCACTTGCATGCCTGCTTGCGTGCTTGCTTGCATACTTGCTTGCATGGTTGCTTTCATTTTGCATGCATGGTGAATGCTACTTTGCATGTTTCATGCTGCATGCTTGCTGCATGCATGTTGTATGCTTGTTTGCATATTTGCATGTTTCATAAAGCGAAACAAAAACTAAAAAAAAATTGTGTTCAATTTTTTTTTTTACCCGACTGCCGAAGGAGGGTAATGTGTTTATCAAAATCAAAAATCAAAATCAATTTTTTTTATTTCATATAGGCCTACATGGGCACTTATAAAACGTCGACAAAAGGTGCACGGTTCGGGTTGGTCGTTTCCTATGGAGAAGAACCGGCAAGAAAATCCATGGTCACTCTTTTAAAAAAATTGTTTGGTTTTACAATATTTCCTTGTTACAGCATTAGTACTTAGATATGTGGGGACAACGTAGGCCCGACAATAAGTCGTAAGAAAACAAAAAAAAAAGATTACATATTATTTAAACAAAAGAAAATAAAACGAGTTAAAAAGTTAACAAGCATCTAGAAGGCCTACAATGTTCACACATTTACAAAACAATCAGTAAAGGACTATACAAAAGTAAAATAAAAAAAGGCTAAATCTAACATGTGGCACAAATATTGTTATCAGTGCTGGAACTATACTTAGCAAAGGGCTATGAAGATGATTGAAAACCATTGTAAAAAGAATAATCAAAAGAAGGAAAAAAAACAAAGAATTAATGAGATTGAGAATAGTTAGAGACAACCACATATTTGTGCCGTTTATGAGTTACCAGGGAAGCCGCATGCGCAGAAGGAGCTAAAGCCAATTTTTTTATCTTCAACGTAGTCCTTGATTTTATAATATGCTTTTTTAACAAGGACACGTTTGATGTAGTTTTTGAACTTTCCATCGGTCAGTTCTATAACTGACTTTGGCAACTTGTTATAAAAGCGTATACTGTTTATATAAAAAGACTTGCTAGTTTTTGTTAATCTGAATTTGGGTATTACAATTTCCTGCTTACTGCGTGTATTTAAATTATGTAAGTCGCTTCTAGTTTTGAAAAGCCCTCGATTTTTGCGGACATACAAAATACATTCCAAAATATAGAGTGAAGGTAGAGTCAGTATATCGATTTCTTTAAATTTTTCTCTAAGGGACTCGCGAGGACCCATTTTATAGATCGCGCGGATTGCCCTCTTTTGTAAGATGAAAATTGAGTCAACATCTGCTGCTGATCCCCACAGCAGAATGCCATAAGACATAATACTGTGGAAATAAGCATAATATACTAACCTAGCTGTGGCTACATCGGTTAACTGCCTTATTTTCCTTACTGCATATGCAGCTGAACTTAACCTACCCGAAAGAGTTCTAATGTGCGCGCCCCACTGCAGTTTTGAATCGATAGTAATCCCTAAGAATACAGTTTCAGCTACAACTTCAAGATTTTTGCCGTCAAGATTTAAATTTAGGTCACGTTGTGGTACATTTGGTAAAGAGAACTTAAGACATTTAGTTTTTTTCGCATTCAGTAAAAGATTATTAGCTGCGAACCATTTTGAGAGAATAATTAGACTTTTGTTGACATGTAAGACATCCGTATCTTTCCTATCTATTTTAAAAATTAGCGAAGTATTATCAGCAAATAGAATTATATCCGATAATTTGGCCATCATAAAAGGGAGATCATTAATGTAAACAAGAAAAAGGAAAGGTCCGAGAATTGAACCTTGGGGCACGCCCATCTTGACTAGAGACCCGGAGGACGTCACCCCATTAACATTCACTTTTTGCTGTCTGTTTGATAAATATGAAAGCACAAGATCAGCAGCTTGTCCTCGAATTCCGTAGTGGTGTAATTTACAGATCAGTGTGTTGTGGTCGACGCAGTCGAACGCTTTTGAGAGATCACAGAAAATGCCAATGGCATCCTGGGACTTCTCCCAAGATTCCAAAATGTGACTGATGAGTTTTACTCCCGCGTCCGTAGTCGACCTACCTTTCGTGAAACCAAACTGCTGGCAGCATCCCATTTGAATTGAAGTGAGACAACATCTGATCCAGCATGATTTTTTCATAGATTTAACTCAATGCTGGAAGCACGGATATAGGTCTATAATTAGAGGGATCACTCTTACAACCTGATTTGAAAATTGGTACTACTTTGCTGTGTTTCATTAAGTCAGGAAACGTGCCGCTGTCCAAACATTGATTGAATATGCCTGTTAGGACAGGAGCAATTGAGTCAATAATATCTTCAAGAACCCTAACGGATATCCCCCATAAGTCTTCAGTATTTTTTATATTGAGACTTTTGAACACGTTTTTAATTGTATCAATACATATTGGTTTAAATTTAAATATCTATATAAATATCAGTCTATGTATGTATGTATGTAAGTATGTATGTAAGTATGTATGTAAGTATGTATGTATGTATGTTTGTTCCTATATGGCGTTCCAGAGACCAAACGCGTTGGCCGATTTTGATGATTCATACGTCAATCGATGCGTCTTAACCCTGCGAGTGTCATACTGGCTACATTAAAATTGCACAATAGAACAATGGCGGATTTTGGGTGCCATATTGTGAGGGCCCAAATTTTTTTTTTCTTCCAAACCCATCGTGTGGAGAATCAAAATAAAGGGTTTTAAGAGGTGATTTCAAAAATATATAACACTTATAAGTTTAATTGCATCTAATTCGAAAAAACTAACTAAAAAGTTATAAATAAAAAAACTTAAATCAAAAAACCCGACTGCTTCAAAAGCGAACTAAAAAGTCGTAAACAAGGAAAAAATCATGCTGTGCAGGCGGAGGATACACCAGATTTTGGTTAGCCAGTCCGCGAATATGTATCCTCCGACTGCACAGCATGATTTTTTCCTTGTTTACGACTTTTTAGTTCGCTTTTGAAGCAGTCGGGTTTTTGATTTTTTGTATTATAAGTATTTCAATTAACATGGATATAAAATGTATGCCAAAAGACGATTCTTACTGTGAACTTTCTGCGATATGATGGTTGTGCCCTTTAATGACTATCGATATAAAATTTATGCCTGAAGTTGATTCTGACTTACAAAATTATGAGTTTGAATGTATGATTAATGAGTGTACGCCATACGATTTTCTTCGAAATGAAGTTTATGCTATCCGTTGTTATGCATAATAATATTATGACATAAAAATTTCTGCTGTAAAGGGTAGACCCGCATGTAAATATGTCAAATAATTCTATTTCTGGTATAAAACTATTTGTAAATAGAGATGGCTATTCCTCATGGAAATTCAAAATACGTATGTACCTTATCCATGAAGAACTATGGAAGACCATCATTGGATACCCTGAAGGTAACGATATTTCTGCTGAGAAGAGATTACGTAACGATCAAAAGGCATTATCCAAAATATGTCTCACTGTAGATGGTATGGCAATCACCCATATAAGATCATGTAAGACAGTCAAGAAAGCTTGGGATCCTCTTTCTTCCGCTTACGAAAACAAAGGTTTAGGGTGACGTATAAACCTCGAACGGAAACTATATAGGTACACTCTCGACGACATAAATGCTGTCATGTCAACCGTGCGAGATTTAGCCGATTCCTTCATTCTCATTCATTATATATATTTTATTTGCTATCTCTGATTCCTGCATTTCCAAATTCATTCATTCAATATTTTTTCTAATTGACTCATCTGTCTTTTATGACAACCTGTGTGTTTAACATAATGTACTGGTGTTTTTTGCTCTTAATTATTATGGTTGAGATAGTAATTTTAATTTTATACTTATTAAATTTGCTCTCGGCCCCAGTCCACGTGGTTCCGAACCCATTCTAATTGTCGTCCACGATTGCCTCTCCGTAAAGGTGGGACCCGCAGGCTTATTACGTATGAAACCGCAATTAGCAATATTTGCGCAGAGATTGTACAATCATCGCGCGATTATCGCTTTACGTCAAAAAATTGGATGGCTTATTTTTGCAAAATAATTGCTCTTTAAACGCGAATCCGCATTATATATGAGCTGTAGCCACACCATACTAATTTTACGACAGCACTGCTAACAAAAAAATCTGCTAACTGAAATGTGCATTTATCGCAAGGTGATCGCGATAATTTCGTATTACGTATGGTTTTTGACAGCAGAGCGACAGCCATCGGCGAGCAAATGTGGCTGTCAAATTGCGATTACTTTTTCCCCTGTTGTTGGTCGATTGCCAATCGCTCGCTGATGGCTGAGTAGGTACAGAAGTTTTTGAGTTTATGGCGGCTTTTTTCATGTTGTCATTTTGTGGTTACTTTAATTATCCGCAAATTAGAATAATAATAATAAAGTGAATATTGAATAACATTACATTCCTAGTGAATATTGTAATGACAAATTGGTGTTGTTTTGTGTCTACACAACTGGACTATTTGTTGAATCATTGAAACAGACGTGATCTCGGTAAAGCAGAGGAATTTTTTATACTGTAGTGTTGGCTACCTCAGCGAAGCTTATAAGTTTACTACTAAATACTTACACACACATTAGAATGTGATAAGTCCACAATATGTATCTTCTATTATATTCTTTTTTTTTTATATGGTAAGCACCGATGTCGACTATTCTGCCAATGTCTAAAGTAAAACGGAAAAATCTATTTTACGTTTCATAGCTTAAATACGAGATGATGTAGTTTATTTAGTGATGTCCTAATGCGTTATCGATTCGATTTCTTATAACAATCGCAAAATTCGAAAAAAAAAAAATGGATTTTACACATTGACATTTTAGTCATCCAATTTTTCAAATCAATTATTAATGTATGTAAATAAAATGAAAATATCCAATTTTCACTGCCATATTTACTTTACACAAATACTTTACATCTCCGAATATTAATTTATCAGAATATTGGAGCTAAATCGTAATCAAATTGACTATTGTAAAAAAAACAGCCTCCGCGAAGTGTTGCTCTTTCATAAGCTGGTTAATTCATCAAAAGATACATTTTATGAATCATCGGACAGATAAAATAGCTTCTGTTAAAAGTGACTGTCAAAAGCAAAGACTCGACTTAAAGGCCTCAGTAGCCAGGTCACTAAATTGATCGCGCAATAATTGTACAATTATTGCTACTTGCTGTTCCTTACGTAATAAGCCCGCCGGAGTGGTCTACGAGAGCGTAGATTGCTTTCATGCAGTCGCCTTCTTACAGTTTGGTCACTCACAAGCACTTGGTGTTCCACTCGCAGCCTTTGGACCAATTGAGTCGCCGTTGCATATGGTTGAGCTCGCGCAGTTATTTGCAAAAATCGGTCTTGTCTGGGGGTAGTGATGCGACTTGGCCCCCGGTGCCTCTCCGCTACTTCACCTGTGGCACGATAGCGTGTCCACAATCTTGAAATTACATTTTGGTGGGTCCCTATGGCCTCAGCAACATTACGCTGAACAGACCCAACTTCCAGCATTCCCACAGCTCGTAACATCTCCGCCCTCGTCAAATGTTGGCGTTGCATGGCTACAAGACCTCAATTTTAATTTTATCTTTCGTTTAAAAATGAAAAAAAAACTGGAACCTAACGTAATTCGTATTGTTTTCTGAATTTCAGTCTCAATTATTTGCGTGACATACGCGGTCATAGAACTGCAATTGTCCAATCGAATGGATATCAAATATCGTAAAAGACTTATCCTTCTGGTAAAACCAGAATCATCAAAGAGCGCCTTGAGTTTTTCCCACAGCTCCTTTGTTGTTTTGACTGTCTTAACATGTACGTACAATGATGAGTCTATAGTGAGTATTAATTTCGCCTTTGTCTTCGCGTCATCAATGGTCGGTACGATGATTTCGGCACCACTTGCATCTCTCTCTGGCTTAATACACTTTATCTTTCGAGTATCAGGGAATTTTCTGCCGCAAACACCCACTCGTCGTAGTTCTCGCGACCACGCAACTTAGGCACATTCACAAGATAGTTTGCCATTACAGCCATCATGAACTCAAGCCGGCACCCGGCACTAGTTTATACACGTAAACTTGCCTAACTTATTTTTTACTGTCTAGACTGAGATTGATTAACACAATTACTTTTCTCAATTATCCTAACGGGCAAAAGTCTGGACCCATAAACTATAAATAAAACGACCGGTATTAGCTTTTTCAACAGACTGACGTTTTATTTTTAATGAGAACACAGATTATACATAGCTCGCATAGAGCTGGCAACAGAAGTTTAAACTCGACTAATTTAGTCGGTTCGGTTATAACTATCTTACCTATTAATTTTGATATAAAATCAAAGTGTGTGAAGCAAAAGAAGTATGTAAGGATCGTAGCAGGTGGCGTTCTGTAGTTTCTGCCTACCCCCATGGGAAAAAGGCGTGAGTTTATGTATGTATGTTTGTATAAAATCGATACAACTGATTTTTGCTGCTTTACTTTAATCAGACACCGGATATTAGGTCCTGTTTCTTCAGTGAGCCTGATTTTCGATAACAGCACTATTTGCCGACGACAGCACTGTTATTTATGATACTGGCACTATAAAAGAAATAGAAGAGCAGGTAAACAATAGCCTTATTCTTATTATCGACTGGATAAATGCTAATAACATTAAAATAAATCTAACATTAGACACAAAGAACAATCACAGTTTCAAAAAAACTATAGAGGGTATGAAATACTTGAAGCTAGTGTTACAAAATTTCTTGGACTACATATTGACAATGACATGAGGAGCTGGTGGCTAAATAATAACAGCCGCACGGGTCGATCTTCAAGGTTAAGCAACGCTTGCCGAGGTCGGTCCGTGGATGGGTGACCATTTCAACATACCGAGTTTCCTTCATGCCTCGGAAAGCACGTTAAGCCGTTGGTCCCGGCTGTCATTTGAAGATCTTTGACAGTCGTTACAGGTAGACAGAAGCTTGAGATCTGACCCCAGTCTTGCCAAAGGGTGTCGTGTTACCCAGATACTGTGTTGTGCAGGTCAGATAGGCAGTCGCTCCATGTAAAACACTAGTACTCAGCTGAATCCGGTAAGACTGGAAGCCGAGCCCAACAACAATTGGGCAAATGCTAGGCAGATGACGACATATTGACAATGACATGACATGGAGGACCCAAATTAAAAGTGTTTGTGCAAAGTTTAGTATTCTCATATGCTCTTTATATGCTGCGTATAATTGCGAATAAGAGCGCTCTACTCGCAGCTTATCATGGTTATGTTGCCTCGGCTCTGCGCTAATATTCAAGAAGTAATAAAAGCACAGAAAAAAATTATCAGAGCGATTTGTAATATAAAACAAAAAGAATTATGAAAGCCACATTTTCAAAAGCTAAAAATATTAACTTTACCGTCACTCTATATTTATGAAGCCTGTATTTTTGTGAAACACAACATGAATTTATATAGATTTGTAGAAAGTAAACGGCGCTCAAAAAAGTTGCAGGTGTTAGCAACAAAAACGAAATTTCACAACAGCTTTTATGCAATGGCTCTAATTATATATAATAAGTTACCAGGACAAGTTATCTCAAGTATTAAAGTTAACGAATTTAAAAGAAATATGTTTAAAATGTTAAATGACAAGGTGTATTATTCTGTTGACGAATACTTAAATCACAAATTTTAATTATAATACCTGTTAACTAATTTCAATTTATTCTTATGTTATGTATACTGACATGATTGTGTTAATTTTGATTATTGTTGCATTAATTAATTAGTGACATTATTTTATATCTATTATTAGTGACATTCTTATATTAGTGAAAAATAAAATAATTTTACTAGAGACATATTTTTTATTATATTGTTAGAAATCTTGTATGACTTTTGGCGGGACACAGCTCGGATCTTATGTATTACTAGCTGACCCCCGCGGCTTCGCTCCCATCAAAATTATAGCCCATGTACCTCGGGAATAATGTAGCTTTCCATAAGTAAAAGAATTTTTTAAATCGGTCCAGCCATTTTAGAGATTAGCCGGAACAAAGAGACAGACAGACAGACAAAAATTGTATAAAATGTTATTTTGGTGTTTGTACCGTATATATATTCATATACATGTACTAAAAAACGGTTATTTTAATATTACAAACAGACACTCCAATTTTATTATATGTATAGATAACACCGTCTGTATGTACCCTGTGTTCACGAAATAAATGAATTTGAATTTGACACTAGTTATAGCTTTAGCAGCCATGAGCCAGCAGCGTTAAAACGGCCCCGAAGTCAGAGAAACTAACTAATAACCTTACTCTAAGAACTTATAGTCAGCCCCTAGTAGGGTGCTCTACATCTACAGAGCGCTGAAGAAAAACATCGTGAGAAAATTTAGAAGCAAACATTTGTGACACGCATCAACCCACACCAATTACGACCCATTCCCACAGAGAGGAGGCTTGTTTCTTTTAGTTGAGGTGTTATGTGTTAACAGTAGGGCTGTTATCGAAAATCAGGCTCACTCAAGAAATAGGACCTAATAGCCGGTTTTTGATTTAAGTAAAGCAGCAAAAATCTGTTCATTATTGTCAAATAATTTAGGAAGCGTTTGAGTATTTTACGTTTCACAATCGAGAATCTGAGGAAAATCAAGGGAGTGGAGTGGCAACACTGATAGTACTGACATTGTTTACGTAGTGGTCCGAATTAAATTTTACAGAAAAGTGATGATACATGGTGTGGTATAACAGTGTTGTCTCTTATTTGTTTTAGGTAAATTCCCCACCGGCCATCAGCGTCATAATTTGGCAATTATAAAACTTTTTATTCTTACCTATCAATCTCCTTCTTTTATCCTCTGTAACCCTGACATTGACGGAATTGTGTAAATTATACACATCTGGTGCCATTCAAACAAGAAGTGAAGAAAAGTGATAAATTCGTATTACCAACCCTAACACTGTACTGCAGTTTGCCAATCAACATCACAGCAAGACCTGACGCTGTTATCTACGAGGAACGTAGTTGATTTTGAGAGGAAATTCAGCCGGCAGGTACTGCATTATTATATACCCAACAATATTAAAAGTGACTAGTTTTCCAAGTACCCACCGATTAATGTTTTACTGTCAATTTTAAATGACAGCTGTCATTCTAATACTGCGACACTCACTTTTGACACCTGTCTAACAAAAGGGTTTCCAGCTACACTCTTTGCGCGTTAGCATGATGCGGGTGACAGTTTCAATATCATTTTTTACGCATATACGTATACGCATTTTTTGTAGTTTAACGTCATACATAGTTATACCATATACCATAGTTGCCTGCATATGCATATGCCTGTATATGCGTAAAACCACCTGTCAGCAACAACAACACTTGACGCGCTGCAAGTCATTTCTACACCATCCCGGTCTCTCAACATCGACACGGAACCACCGTCAGCTTCGGCAGTTGCAAGAGCAGTCCTCTCTTTGAAGACAGGCAAAGCACCAGGACTCGATCTGATAACTGCGACAATGCTACAAGCTGACTTATCTTCCACTGTCAACGTTCTGACGCCTCTCATTGAGAGGATATGGGCCACCGAAGACCTTCCGGACGAATGGAACAAGGGTCTTTTGATAACTGTACCTAAGAAGGGAGATCTTAGTCAATGCGATAACTGGAGAGGTATTACGTTGCTCTCAATTCCCTCGAAGGTTTTCTGCAAGATTATTCTGAATAGGTTATCGAAGGCCGTGGATACTCTCCTACGCAAAGAGCAGGCTGGTTTCCGCGTGAACCGCTCGTGCACTGATCAGATCAACACTCTCCGTATCATTTTAGAACAGGCATCAGACTGGCAGAGGGAGATATATCTAACCTTTGTCGATTTAAAAAAGTCATTTGATACGTTGAAGTGTTCCAGCATCTGGTCCCGCCTACTGGACATCGGAGTGCCACCAAAATTGTCCATCTGTTGGAGTATATACAAGAATTATTCCTGTAAAGTAACTCACGACGGCATCATCTCGGATAATATAGCAGTACACGCAGGTGTCCGTCAAGGCTGTCTCCTTTCACCGCTCCTCTTTATAGTCGTTATTGACGGGTTCTTGCTTCGCATTTTGGGCAACAAGCGCCGCGGGATAGAGTGGGATTAGCCAACGTCTTAGAGGACTTGGATTACGCCGATGACCTATGCCTGCTGAGTCATACCCACGCTAACATCCAAGCTAAATTGAAAGATTTAAGGAAGTCAGTCAGTCAGTCAGGAAGCGGCATGAACGGGACTAAAAATAAACACCCGGAAGACCCAAGAGATGAGATCTGGTGTGAAGAATACTTCACCGTTGCTGATTGGCACAGAGGCAGTGGAACGCGTCCACAAGTTTACTTACCTCGGGAGCGTCGTGTCGGAAACTGGAGGTAGTGAAGAGGACATCGCTTCAAGGATCGCCAAAGCACGAGCTACCTTCGCGCAGCTGAGACCTGTTTGGCAATCGCGGAAACTGACCCAAAGGATTAAACTCAAAATCTTCGGGTCAAATGTCAAATCCGTGTTGCTTTACGGGTGCGAAACGTGGAAGGTCACAAAAGACATCGCACGCCAAATCCAAGTTTTCGTCAACCGCTGTCTTCGTCGCATACTCGGCATTTACTGGCCCGAGACCATCACAAACGTGGAGCTGTTGGAGCAATGCCACGAGAGCCCGATCGACCGCCAGATCAAGCGTCGCAAATGGAGTTGGATTGGCCACACGCTGCGAAGGGAATCTGATCATATACCGAAGCAAGAGCTGGATAAAACCTAGCATCGCACCGTCTTGGCGGAAGCGACGAGCATCGGTATGACGTGGAGCGAGGTGAAGCGTGAAGCTCAAGATCGATCGCGATGGAGGACTACTGTGGACTCCCTTTGCCCCATCCAGGGGACGTAGGACATTAAGTCAAGTAAATCATATGCGTAAAAAAAATAGCACCATGCTACAGCGCAAAGAGTATATCAGAAATCTCTCAAAAAAATTGGAAGTTGTTACCACATATCACCTCAACTAAAAGTATTGCACAAAAAAAATATTGTTATTAGTATAAGGTAAGTAAAAAATATTGTTATTAGTATAAGGTAAGTATAGGGTAGGGTATTTTTAAAAGAAAGCCTATTTTGGGTATAATGCCTTTCTGCCCCTACTACTGTTAATAGCCTATCTATTTAAATCCCTTTACTTAATGGGAAATAAGCCTCCTCTCTGTGGGAATGGGTCGTAATTGGGGCGGGTTGATGCGTGTCACAAAATGTTTTCTAATATTTGCTTCTATATTTTCTTACGATGTTTTTTTTCAGCGCTCTGTAGAAATAGAGCACCCGACTGGGGCCTGACTATAAGTTCTTAGAGTAAGGTTATTTTGAGTGTGTTTAAGGGACAGATGTATATGACTTGTATACAGCCCCTAGTAGGGTACTCTACTGCTAAAGCTACAACTAGTTTGGTATGTAGGTACTTATTTTAGAGGTAAACTAATTGAACCTGGGAAGGAATTAGTTGTAAGTTTGAGTTATTGTACTACGTAGGTATATCGGTTTCCCTACGTAGGCATCTAACTCATTTTTTTTTATTGAGAAAAACCTAGCGCACTATGCCCAGACCACTGCAACTCCTGAAAGCCAGAATCAACAGTGGTGACCAGCAACCAAGCGCCGAGGCAATGAAGCTCGAAAAAGTCCCGGAGAATGAATTTAATTGGCTTAGTATAAGTAACCCTTGGTATTATTAAATAGACTACTATTAATCATTGGCTTGGTGCGAATTGTTATTACAGTTGTTAGCATAAGCAATTGTGTAAATATTTTTCGCCAGACAGTAATGACACACACAGATTAATGTAATGACTGTGCCTTCTCAATATATTTATGAAATCTTTTATATGGCCATAAAAATATAAAAGTGTTTAAAAAATGCAGTGATATCCATAATATAAATACTAGGAACAAACACAAAAGACATGGCCAGATTCTGCCCTACGAATCAATTCAGAATACGTAATGTACAGCAGTTATTGATATGTGAAAATTACTTGTAAAATAAATTAAAATTATTGGCACCAATTACATTACTCTAGAACAGGCGACAGAAAATTCCAAAAAAATATGTATGTTAATTGTTTTTGTGCGGTTTCTGTGCAATGCATTTACGTTTGGATACACGAATAAGACAAACACTGTTTCTGAAGTACGCCTGAAGGTCAGATTAAAAAATAAAACAACTACAACTGCATGAATCGCATTGCTAAGTTATATACCTCTAAAATAAAAGGTAAGGTTTTACGAATTGCCGATACCATTTTTCAAGCTACCGCGCGTCACCATAATTCTCAATGCATCGACAATATATCCAGTGTGTATCCGAACGTCCTAGTCATTATGACTAATCTGTGGTGCAGTCTTGCGTTGATCATATCACGTGTTCTTGTTTGTTATTCTGTTGGATATTTTAGCTTAACCCCACGCTATCGTTTCTCGGCCTTTCGTTTACGCTTCTTCGTGAATATTAGTGATTACTGGACTTGTTTGTTTACCATTTGTCACGATTTTATGATATCAAGTTGCCTGAATTGTAGTGTGGCCACTACTCGAATGCGAAGGCATATTGTAACATCTTTAACACCGCAGTTACAAAATACAGATAAAGACAGTTACTGTTACAGTTCTATTTTAGTGTTTTGTTGCATATCCAATTGTATATTTTTTACTAAGTCGCTATGAGGATGTATGATTTATAATAGTCATAATATCCCAGTAATATAAGTAAACGACGAGCTCTTGCTCGCTATTGCGGCCTGCCCTAAGACGATATTTCAAAGGACAGACTATTTCCTACTTACATCAATGTGATTACGTTATTGGTATTTTGATTTTTGACTATTTCTTCACTAGCCGACTGTCGCAGCGTAATTCTATGAAAATGCTTAGAACACCGGCAGTGAGAATGATTCATACATTTTCTATTTTCATAAATTCTGAAAGGCGCTCAACTACTCATCTGTTACTGTCATTGTCAACTGTCATTGTCAACTGTCATTGTCAACTGTCATTGTCAACTGTCACTGACAACTATCACACGTGCCACCTAACGACATCATTGCTATTCAAAATGATTAGGCATTTTTTTTGTTTCCTTTTTAGAGTGTCTCTCGCTTCTTCTATGATCATAAAACTTAAACTATTGTAAAGCCATAACTCTAAGCTTTAATACGACGTACTGTATGTCAATGTACATGAATATTTTTTGTTAGGGCACAGCTCTATACAAATTCTGGCCATGTCCTTTGTAGTACCTACAACAAGGCCCAAGAAAATAGGTGGCTCGTTTAGATGTCAATGTGTACGCTTTTATAATAAGCTTCCAAGCCACTTACGAGTACAAAATCTAGTCTTAATAAATTTAAATCATTCATTAAACGTAAGTTGTGCCAAAAAGCGTTTTATAGCATTAAAGATTACGGCTTGGAAGTGAGCTGCTCCAATTAATTTAGTTTTTTTTTAAATTATTTGCACCATGAATTTTGTCATTTTTTTTAAATTGTTTTCTTGCAATGACAAGAATATTTATTTTTTAAAGTATAATATTATTTTAATTATTGTGAATGTGAAGACTATGTGGATCATTATTTTGTTTTTATATTATCTTAGTTTTTAATCATGGTCTGGCAGTTTGAGTAGTTTATGCGGCCTACCCGAATATCCTTTCTTTGGGATTGTTCGTCGAATCGTTGAGCTCCTTAAATTCTGAGTTGAGCTGCTCGGTTATTGACAAATGCGTGCACTAACTGGACAGGTCCACTCAATCTGGCTGGTTCTTTCCTCAAAAGACCATTTCAGACATCAGCCTACATGGTCTTCACATGATCTAACCATGATTTTGTCAGGACTTTAAAAGAGACTGTGACCTCTGAGTTTGTTCCGGCCATTCTTCTCAGAGTAGTCAGATAGGAAACACCGACCTCAACTAGTTTTTAAAAAAAATATGATCGACATGTAAAAGCGTTTGTACAAACCAACTTACTGAAATAAAATCATTTATCATTTTGGTTTTAGTCAGTAAAAGTCTGACACCTCCCGCTTAATCCAGAGTGGAAGAAGTCACTGTATGATATCCCACCCTAAAGCAATAAGATTGAATTCATAGGTAAAATAACAGTGAAAAGTATAATAGAAGTGTAATACTAGACGTAAGTTTGAAATAAGAACTTGCGCGGTAATGTTTTACTAAAAATCATCAGCAGAGTCCGTTTATGATGTGGGCCTCTGTGGTCGGCCTTGTGTATTTAATTTTTGCGTCACACGCCCCGTACGTCACTAGTCACCGATTTTCTAGAAAACCTTGTGAGGATGTTGTTCTCAAAGTGTTCTACTTAGTACCTTCAATTAAAAAAGTGTACTTTTCGAGTTTCGCAAAAAAATGGAAAACAAAAAATTACGCAAATACTTTTCGCTCCAATTTTAGTTTGCCCCTGGTTGGTTACGGGCTTTTTATTTTATTTTTGTTTTCTTTTTGGGTTTTTGTTGCACTTAAGCCAGTGGGCCTGGCTTGTAACCTTAGATATCGATTGTCAACTGTTAGTAGTCACGGCCTTAAGTTCCTAAGTGCTTACATGCGTGTTTTAATCTACGAAGAGTTAGTACGTTTTAGTTACTATAAAATAAACCTGTAGCATAAAACGACGATAACTTTTTAATACGCAATTATAGTTTTCCGGGTCGAAGTACTTACCTACGTTGATTGTTACCACATTTTCTACCTACCCATAGCATAACATATATAACATATCTGATCTGTGTTTTCATTTCCACCTTACTTAATATTCTAGTATTGTAGATAAATAATCTCTATCTAAGAAAAGGTCGTTCTCGGTCAATTTCGACTGGTTTCAAACCCATTGTTCGACCAGACCTGTGTGTTTAAATTTTGGTAACGTTGAGTAAGTGGCTTGTAATATTTCGTGTCATCCACGCATATGTTACCTTGCAGTTATATGCATGCAACTCATGTAAGCCAGTCAATGCGTTCGAGTAAGGCGTTAGTGATAAACGTATCCATATTTGTGACTTACAGTGTTGTGTGATAAGCAGTGCCTTGCAGTTCATACTTATTAATCAAAAATAAAGTATGTCCTTACTTTGGCACTTAAAGTTTTAATGTTCAATTCAAGTTTTACCATTAAAACAGATTCGCGTATCGAATTAAAATCCATTTTGAGGGAAACCTATTGACATGCCTCTTGTGATAGTGGTGTTTTCTGTAATGAAAACGAATAAGGGTTTTTAATTTACAATAAATGCTATTTAACTCTCCAATTAATCGCTCTATAAAACTTTAAAAGTGTTTCTGAATTGCTTATGTGAAAATGCACCAGTTAAACTAAGATCCATAGAGTTAGTGACTATTATAAAAAATAAATATTAAAGACTAAGAAAATCACCATGGCTTATCGCACCCTGGCAGCAGTACCAAGAAAACTAGCTTCAACGAAAGTTTTAATTTTCTTAATACTGAGTGTATGTATGTTCTTTCCTCTTGGATTTTACTTGAACGACATGAAAACTGTACGAACGAACCGGCTTAGGGCCCAGGATCGACAAAGTTCGATGACCAGATATCATAGACAATACATCAAAGGAATATTTGAAAATCGTGAGGTAAGTGCATCTATTTACGAGTACTGCAAAAAATGCGGCAAAAAATTACATTTTCGTACCACTTGCTCAAAAAAGTGATATTCTATGCCACAAAAAGCGAACATAATAATAGCACATTTTTAATCTGTTAACAACAGGGAAAGAAAATTGTACTGAATTTCATTCATCCTCTAGGGGGAGAATGTGATTTAAAATTGGAATACTTACAGAAATTTATACTGAACTACATCTGTGTTTACACAATTGAGTTTGTATATAAAGCATTATACATATTTTTGAAAAAGGAATACGCATTTATTATGCAGTTATGATTATATTAAATAAAATTACGAAAACCGACGAGGCCGTATGAGCTTGATGCCTTTGCTTTTCCGACAAAAAAATATTAGTCTAGGCATTTGACCGATGATTTAAACGTTGAGTTTATTTCACTTTTAATTGTCATTATTTTTAATAAAAGCTTATCTCATATTATTATTGTGTTAATTTTTTCGCAAATGGTACGAAAAGCAGAGTATTTTCCTGGGTGATAAAGCTGTCTTAGTCTTGGGTGAACTGAAATCCCTCGCTACACTCAGGACTCGTCTTAAATCTCTCGCCTCGCTCGTGATTTAAGTTTTAAGACCCTCGCTACGCTCGGGAGTAAACCGGACTCGATCCTTCGTTACGCTCGCGATTTAAATCGTCACCCGCGACAGAAGACACTGTTTTATCCCCTTGGTTAATAATCTACTATTCTTGCTAGCATGATTTCTTGAGCGATATATTTCGACTACACCTTAACAAACTAAATACTCATGAGAATATTTTTTTTTTTATCAGCACACACATCTTTCATGGGGTACCGTGTTAAATTCTATAACAAAATACCTTGTGAGATATTAAAGTTAAATGAAAGAAAATTTAAAACAATAGTCTAAAGCACACTTTGTAAACAAGCATATTACAAATTAGATGATTATATTCAAGATAAGAATGCTTGGCAACTTGCTGGTCCTGCTCCATAAGCCTATCTTTGGTGTGGACAAAATCAAAATGGTTAATTTGTATTATATTCATAATTATAGTAACGCTTTATTTTTATTATTATTTTGTCTTCTCCTTTTGTTTAAAAAATTGTTTCATTAGGTAATGTACCTATGTTTGCAATATTTGTAAGTACGTGAGAACCATGTTCCTATTTATCAAGTAAAGGAATTTACCTGTTAGTGCTTGTAATTCTCTCATACCTATATGTAGTATAGTAGTGCTGGGTACATCGTCCTCACGTATATGAATTTATTAATGTATGTACTTATGTAAATATTGTATAAAACTTTATTTTTAAAAGAGTGAGTATGGAGTTTCTTGTGCGTTCTTCTCCATAACAAGCTACATTTCCGAATGCACGGTAGAATCAATTTTTATTACTTGTAAATTTTAACGTTCAAAAGTGCCGCATGATGGCCTACTTGAAATAAACACATTTGACTTTGACTTTGACTTTGAGCATACAAATTTACATCATCACAAGTGGGTATTAGTGTTCTTATAATGAATATCGTCCTCATCAGGACCGTGCTATTAGGTTGACAGAAGTCCGTGCTTATGACTTATATATGCTATATATAAGTTATATGCTACTGGACCTGTGCACAAGACACTCAAAAATCAAAATCCCTAATATTGTATTGGCTAACCCGAAACAACGCTAGTCCGTATGATTGGATATGGTAGATTTATCATACAGCATCGGCAATAAGTATTCATTATAGTTTTGGTTCCGTGACCAGTGACCAATATCAGTTTGAAAGTAGAAAGAGAACGTGCAGGTGCATTTTTTGCCTGGATCTAAAGAAATCGTATTGGGGTGTCCTAAATGTGTTGTTATGAGCTTTAGTCGGAGCAGTGGTAGCCCAATGGCTGGTCCCGAATTACTTGACAAAGGAGATGTTTCAGAAATGTATGGAGCCTGGGCCAGCATTATGTACACTATAAATGTAAAAACCGCTTTATAAATAGTAACCATTTTTATAGTTAATTTTCTATATTTTACTTCGTTTCAATGTACTTCAAATTAACTTTGTCAAGTAGAGCACCACAACTTACAATTAAACATGGTGGATCAGATCAGATATCAGAGCAGTAAGCGTAAAATGTAATTTTAACAATAACATTTGATTGACGTGTCATTGTAACATCTGCTTTAAACATAAACAACACGAATTCAACTCCAACAGAAAAGCAATCAATAAATGTCCGTAGTAGCAAACCGGTTTGCAAAACTAAAACAATCACTAACAATTCCGAAATATAACCAATTCAAAGTCAAGGCAAAGAAAGACTCCAAGATGTCACTTCTTAAAACTGTCTAACTCGTCAAACGTCATGTCAAAAAGAACTGTCATGGCTGTACTCTTCTTCAAATTAATTTGTTAGTATTTTTATGGAATCCACCATTTTTTTTCCTATTTATTTATGTAGTGTACATCACTCATTAAAGTCCCTGTGTTATCGTAAACATTAATATCATTGTGTTGTTATAAATAATCAGTATCATTCGCAGCCATGGAAGTAATATACCGTTAGGCCCTGCGCAGACGACAGACTATCCGTGACGCACTTTTTAGTCTGTGAAAATAGAACCTATGCAATTATATGCAGTAACGCACATGACGCGCAAAAAGTCCGGCGCACAAAAAATCCGTGTAATTCGGGCAGACCGCACAAAAAGTGTGTGAAAAAAATTTAACGTTTGCTTCAACGCGCGCTAACGCAGACGGCGCACACTTTAGTCGGCAATCTGCATTTACTAGGGGTGGACGTAACGCACGCAAACTATTATCATGGCGCCAGAGGTCGATGTTTCTGAATGAGTCAAAGCAGGTCTCAAAATAAATAGCAACTCATCAAATGTAGTAACAGACATTTTATAAAATTTGAAAAAAATTGCCGGATGTTGTTTCAGAATTGAATGTTTAGTATGGAACTGTCCCTTCAGTAATCTTTCCGAAAGTATAGGATGTACCCAAAATTCTCTATTTCTTCTTATTTTTCTGTACTTCATGTACAAAATAATACTTCGCGATCTCTGCACGAATTCCATAGCGTCTACGTCCCTACAGCTCTGCCGACAAAATGATCGAAGATGTGCGTCGTGTGCGTTGAGTCTGTGAAAAATCCGCGACCGACTTTATGCGCGCCATGCAGACTTTTTGTGCGCCGCAGACTCGATCGCACAAAAAGTGTGCCGTCTGCGCAGGGCCTTATGGAAAAAGTTGAACTGTGTAGTTACTGGACCTATTAACCAGTATAAAATACCCATGACAGTTATGAATATAGTAATGTTTGCTTTTGAAGTGATGATCTCATAGCTGCACATCTTACGCAAAAAGTAAGTAGCGTCATGGTAACGTCCTGACACGACCCGGGAGTACGTATAAATATAATAGTATTTATAATCAAATCAACCTTTATTACAAGGCTATAAAACTAATGTTGGCCAACCTAAAATGTTTTTGATTGGTACCGACAGATGTCTCATAATTTGTTTCCTACACGACGGCAATACCTACTAATTTCTCGAAATACTTAATTAAAAAATTTACGAACTACCCTAAAAATAAACAAGTCTAAAATATGGCGTCGAAAAACTCCTCAACATCGCTATCCACTGGTAGTACCCAAAACACTGGCAGCATTGCCAAGTTGTATGGCATTGCTTATCCTCAGACGGAAGGCTCTTTGTTATCTGATCATTCAAATATTTTTGTCCATCTGCTAATCAAACACGTAAACCAGGAGAGCTGAAGTCCAAGATAGTGGTTAATTAGGCTTATTACATATTCTGAGGAGAGGACGCACGTTAATTAAGACGGTACCCTGACCAAAAAATCGGCATGCGATATGAGCATTCCTATTGGTCTAGCGGCACTGGTGACGCATGAATTACAGTAGAGAATACGCCCAGATTTTAGAATAAAATCTTTATAAAATCGAATTTTCGTCTTTTGAAAAAAAAAATCACTACCAAAATGTTCTATATTAAATTGTCTATCCATTAGTGTTAGTACAAAAATTATTAATTAACACTTTACGAGGAGATGCATGCTATCAATAATTATTTCTCATTTTTATGTTTTTTTTGGAAAGAGATTAGTGAAATATATATAACATTAAAAAAAACGAAATCTACCATTTTAGAATCAATATTATGTAGAATTTTTTTAGGGTTCCGTACCCAAAGGGTAAAAACGGAACCCTATTACTGAGACTCCGCGGTCCGTCTGTCTGTCTGTCTGTCTGTCTGTCTGTCTGTCTGTCTGTCACCAGGCTGTATCTCATGAACCGTGATAGCTAGACAGTTGAAATTTTCACAAGTGATGTATATCTGTTGCCGCTACAACAACAAATACTAAAAACAAAATAAAATAAATATTTAAGGGGGGCTTCAATACAACAAACGTATTTTTTTTGCCATTTTTAACGAAAATGGTACGGAACCCTTCGTGCGCGAGTTCGACTCGCACTTGGCCGGTTTTTATTAATTGATATTTCTTTTTAAATTTGCTTATTTTCTACCAGCCACTTAGATAACACACGGTCAAAATAACTACAGCACTCGACTGTCATCGACCTTACTCCTGACGACCCGCCTGGCGTCTCGGGGGCCAATAGCGAGAGTCTAAAGTCAGAGTGACGTGACAGCGCAAAGTGCATAGTTATTTTAAAAACATTGGGGAGAGCCGCCAAGCCCAAGCTTGCCATACCACTGCCTTAACTCGAGATTACATGAACTCGATGCCAATTAAAGTTGGATCCGCTGGTTCTAATTTGTCTTCCTGAAAATTGCGGCACTCAAGATCAAGATCTACTGGGACTAGGTTCTGGACATGCTTTTAATAGGCGTTCTTTGTGTGCACTGGTTTAGTGGGAGTCAGGACAGGCTCACTCACTATGAATACCATCGTCCTATGATTATAAATTATGACTTATAGAGGAGGAAAGCAATTTTATTGTCCAAAAAAAATTGTGTTGTAGAAACAATGGCCCAACATACAACTATATTATATTGACAGCCACCAACAGACGTAGCATAGGAAAGTAATGTAGGTTTATCTACTCGTTCCTAATGATAAAGCACGGTAGTAGATATGCAATCTATACTTATAAATTATAATATATACTTCTATACTAATATTATAAAGAGGAAAGATTTGTATTTATGTATGTAACGAATAAACTTAAAAACTACTGGACTGATTTCAAAAATACTTTCACCGTTGGGAAGTTATACTATCCCAGGGTGACATTGGCTAGTTTTTATTGCTGTTTTTCCACGTGAACGGGCACTACGCGGGTGAAACTGCGAGGCGTCCGCTAGTATTTTATAAAGTACAAGCGGACGCCTCGCGGTTTCACCCAAGTAGTTCGTATCAAGATAATGTTTACGTGAATTTCAGTGCGTATTTTGTGTTGACAAAAATCTTACGCTTGCATCTGCTTGTAAGTGAGAACCTCCCTTCTTGCGATGTTGTATCCTTTGCACCACCAGACGTTTGCTGCAAAACAACCAGCCGTATTGAGAAGGGGAAACTGGAACGGGACAACCGTCACCTCCTACGGACACCAACACCGAGTTGCTTCGGATTTACGACCTCCTGCGCGTCAAACTAGAGATGCGAACTGTGGAGAAACAGATATCCCACTTTATTACCCACCTGGATACGAATTACTGTGGTCGGTTTGGAAATCTCTGTACCAGGTCCAGTGCAGAGATAACTTGTTAAAATGGGGTATCCTTGACCTATCGCGAACACGGTGCCAGTATGGAGCCCCTTCACAGGCTATGCACTACATCCTTTCTTAACCAGCATGCACACCTACCTGCAGTGTGAGTTGCAGTGGTTTCGGAATAGTGCGGTGGGATTAAACCAAAAAATAACCTGCTCCTTCCATGACTTGAACGAGGCAAACGACACAGCTAACCAGGTGTCCATGTGTCCATTCTTTACGATAACCGTAAGCGAAAAATGCAATGACTGACCAGGTCAAACGCCGCAACAGTGTCTCACACTGCAGGTAGGTGTGCATGCTGGTTAAGAAAGGATGTGGTGGTTTTGACGCAAATGAGTCAATATTGTTGGTAAGGCAAAGTTAAACCATGCCGCTAATTCCTGGGTAGTTTGGCTCGGATCGGATTCCACCATCTCTTTCAATTCATTGTTATTCACCTGTGTGGGTGGTCTTCCACGTGGTTCGTTCTTCAAATCAAAGTTTCCATCGCGAAAGCGTTTAAACCAAAATCGCACGGTGCGTTAATTAGCAGTTCCCTATCCAAACGCAACATTGATATTGCGAGCTGTTTCTGCCGCGTTAGTTCCGCGTTGAAACTCGTATTCAAAAACCACTCGAATTTTCAAAGTGGCTATATTTCTTCTCTAAGCTAAAAACAAAAACAACTGAAAGTCGATCATCTAATGTTGCACATTTAAAAAAAAAAAGAAATTCATAGGTATCATGTGAAAAAAGTTTCACTCAAAAATCTCAAACCATGAAGTTTCGATGTCAATTCGAATTACCTATTACTATAAATCGGCAATTTCATACTTTAACCCCTACGATTTATGCACGACCAGCACTCCACCCACGACTTCGTTCGCATGATTTCGTATTTTATTCAACTAAGTACAGATGACTTTATCATGTGCCAGTGAAGGTGACCAAAAATAAGCTGTTGTTAAATCTATATCTTCTATACATATAATAAATCTGTAGAAAAGTCATTTTTGTACATTGAAGAAATTGAAACAAAAAATAGCCAGCGTGTGAAAAGATAAGTAACAGAACCCATTTCCATCATTTTTGAAATTTTTGTCTGTTTGTCTGTTTGTCTGTTTGTCTGTTTGTTTGTGCGCACATCACGTAAAATCTACGAATTCAATGCTGACAATGTTTATATACAAAAATTATACGCAACTTGAGGTTTAACTTAGTTTTTGTTTCATCGAAATCGGTTCACTCTATCAAAAGATATGATTAATTTAGTGAGTTCAAGAAGTAAAATATTACGTTACGCAATTAAGTATAGTACTTGCAACGACATCTTAAGACTAAAAATAGAACTAATGTTGATAGTTGAAATCTAAATCCGATAGATGGCGTTGTGCAAATGACGTCATTTTCTGAATCGCGGTGTTAAGATTTTCCGCGCGAGGATGACGTCCACCGTGTTTACTAGGCAAATTGGGTTTCGTTAGGTGTCTTAAAAGTTCTTGCGTGTGTCGTAAAAGTTCTTTGGTTGCTTGGTTTATCGATTTTCTAAATTGGTCGAAAAAAAAGTATTTGCTTATCTTATTGGTTTCGTTTGGTCAACTTTGGTCATTGGTTTGAAGTACGAAGTTAAGATTGTATTTGATTTACTTCGTAGTTTGAATCCAATAGTGCCAATCGTTATACAGTAAGTTAGTGTTGCCAATTCGTTGAGTCACGACCACGAACAGACGATACGTTGTCACACTAGACTGTTCGACGCACCGTTCTTTTAAGTTTGTAGGCTATTCAGTCATAAGTGTTGTTAGTTTTGTTTATTGCTTTAATTTTCCTTGAAAATGCCTCAAAGAAAAAAAACTAACCTTTCGCTGCGTAGCCGAAATGCGAAAAGGATGAGACTTTGTAGGTCTCAGGAATCGGAAGAAGATCGTGAAGCACGGTTATCTGCTAACCGAGAGCACATCGCTCTTTCACGTGAATCGGAAACGTTCACCGAAAGGGAGTCACGTTTAAGTTCACAAAGAACACGGACCGCGACTTTGCGGTCTCAAGAGAGTATCCAGGAACGCGAAGACCGGCTGTCTGCTGATCGGGAGCGCCACTCTCTCTCACGTGAGTCAGAGACATTCACAGAAAGGGAGTCGCGCTTAAGTTCGCAAAGAACTCGGACCGCGACTTTGCGTTCTCAAGAGAATATCCAGGAACGCGAAGTTCGGCTGTCTGCTGATCGGGAGCGCCACTCTCTCTCACGTGAGTCAGAGACATTCACAGAAAGGGAGTCGCGCTTAAGTTCGCAAAGAACTCGGACCGCGACTTTGCGTTCTCAAGAGAATATCCAGGAACGCGAAGTTCGGCTGTCTGCTGATCGGGAGCGCCAGTCTCTCTCACGCGAGTCAGAGACTTTCACAGAAAGGGAGTCGCGCTTAAGTTCGCAAAGAACTCGGACCGCGACTTTGCGTTCTCAAGAGAGTATCGAGGAACGCCAAGCACGTCTGTCATCTGACCGAGAGCGACACGCTCTCTCGCGCGAGTCTGAATCTCTCTCCCAAAGAGAAGAACGATTAGAAATAGCTAGACATAACTATGTAGGTGTACAAAGAAACAATGAAAGTTATCTTGCATCTGAAAGGGAAAGAATAGATGAACTAAGACGAGCAGAAACAGCAGAACAACGTCAATCTCGCCTAGAAATAGAACGAGCTCGATACCATATGAATAGAGAAACAAATAGCGGAGCTGATGAGTCCATGGAAAATGACGATGCAAATATTTTATTACCTTGGGACAATAGGGAAAAATCAGGGTTCACATATTCGTCTAGAATTAATTATGCTGGCTTTACTTTCGTGGGTGACATGAGAGAAATTTGTAATTTTTGTCATGCTTTGAAATGGAGGAAAGAGACAGATGGAATGTGCTGCTCAAATGGAAAAATTGTTCTTCCAAATTTCCAAGATCCACCACACTTACTTATAAGTCTCCTGAATGGCGATCATCCCCAGTCGAACCGTTTTTTGGATAATATTCGTTTATATAACAGTGCTTTCCAAATGACTTCCTTTGGGGCAAAACAAATAACGGAAGGACCGTTCATGCCAACCTTCAAAGTACAAGGTCAAGTTTATCACCTTATTGGATCTTTGCTGCCAGAAAATGAACCCAAATTTCTCCAAATTTATTTTGTATCCGATTACACGCAACAGCTCAATGTTAGAAATCACAATTTTCCCCAGCTCAATGCTGAGCTTTTGGGTCAACTTCAAGAATTGCTGCATCGCGTTAACCAGTACGTTCGTGAATTCAAAGCTGCATTGGAGTCAATTCCACAAGGCAGCAATGATTTCAAAATTGTTATAAGTGCCGATAGACGTCCTGTGGGTGAACACCGTGGAAGACACAATGCACCCGTCGCAGATGAAGTTGCAGTTGTTTTAGTCGACCAGGAGTGTGAGAGACGTGATATCGTGTTGCGTACACGCGACGATCGCCTTCAACGCATTTTGGAAACCCACCGAGCTTACGACGCCCTGCAATATCCACTAATCTATTGTCATGGTGAAGATGGGTACAATTTTGGGCTGTACCAAGTGAACCCTACTACGAGAGTCACTAATTATCAAAAAAAAATATCTGCTCAACAATACTATTCCTACCTTTTACAAATAAGGCAAAACAGTTTCGTATATTTGCAACGATTTCGTGGTTTGTTCAGCCAATTTATTGTGGACATGTACGCAAAAATAGAAACTGAACGTTTAGTGTATATTCGCACTAACCAGCGACGGTTACGCGCTGAAGAATACGTGCACTTGCGGGACGCCATGCAATCAGATAATAACGTCGAAAACTTGGGTCGATTGGTTATTTTGCCATCCAGTTTCACAGGCGGTCCGCGGTATATGCACGAACGAACGCAAGATGCTTTTTGTTACGTCCGTAAATACGGCCGGCCGGACCTTTTTATAACATTTACAACAAATCCAAAGTGGACGGAGATTTGCCAGGCACTTCTCACAGGACAGGCGTCATACGACAGACATGACATTATTGCTAGGATTTTTCATTTAAAACTCAAAGTCTTGATTAATCTACTTACAAAGGAGAAAGTTTTCGGTTCAACTCTTTGTTTTATGTATAGCGTCGAGTGGCAAAAGCGTGGTTTACCCCACGCGCACATTCTTCTGTGGCTGGAAGAAAAAATTCGTCCCGATGCTATAGACAGTGTCATAAGTGCAGAATTTCCGGACTATAATGCAGATCCGATTTTGCATGACATAGTAAAAACACATATGGTTCACGGGCCATGTGGCCTCTTAAACAGGGAATCACCGTGCATGAAAGATGGTCAATGCTCAAAAAAATACCCCAGAGCACTGAAAGAACTAACTATGGCTGGGGAAAATGGGTATCCGCAATACCGGCGAAGATCACCGTCACAAGGTGGTTTCACAGCTACTGTCAGATTCCGTGGACAAGAAATAATTCTAAATAATAGTTGGGTGGTACCGTATTCTCCAGTTTTGTCAAACGCTTTTCAAGCACACATTAATGTTGAAATTTGTAATAGCGTCGAATCTATAAAATATATATGTAAATATGTTAATAAAGGTAGTGATCAAGCCATGATAGCACTAAGAAATAACAACCAATTTGATGAAGTGACAAGGTATCAATCTGGCCGATACATAAGCTCTTCGGAGGCAGTTTGGCGCATTTTGAGTTTCCCTATTCATGAAAGGTATCCGCCAGTCATCCATCTTGACGTGCACCTGGAAGGCGGGCAGCGAGTTTACTTTCAGCCAGAAAATGTGGCAGAAAGAATGAACAACCCAAGACAAACCACCTTGCTCGCATTCTTTCGCCTTTGCGAAAGAGACAATTTCGCTAAGTCTCTGTTGTACAATGAAGTGCCACATTATTATACTTATAACAAGCAGCAAGGTGTTTTTAATCGCAGGAGACGTGGAACTGCTGTAGAAGGCGAGTCCGGCATTTTTAAAGAACACGTGATTGGAAGAGTATACACGGTGCACCCAAATAATGCAGAGTGTTATTATTTACGCCTTCTTCTTCACACAGTGCGAGGACCTACTTCTTTTGCTGAGCTCCGCAAAGTGGACGATATAGAATATCCCACATTTCAAGCTGCTTGCCGCGCACGGCATTTATTAGATGGCGATCAGCATTGGGATGATGCTTTAGCCGAAGCATGCGTCAGTGATAGTCCACATCGTTTGCGCCATTTATTTGCCATTTTGTTGACATTTTGTGGCCTATCGGACGCTGGGCAGTTGTGGCAAAAATATAAAGACGCGTTTGCCGAAGATTTTTTGAGACAGCAAAATATAAATAGTGAAACTTCTGACCAAGTACGTGAAAGCTGCCATAATAGGGCTTTGCTGGCTATACAAGATATAGTTACAAGTATAGGAGGGAACCCCCTCAGTCAATACGGCTTGCCGACACCGACAGTTGGTGGGGAACGAATTAATAGGGAGTATACATCTGAAATAAATTACAACCCCGAAGAGTTAGCAGAAATATTGCGAAATGGCTGTTCAAATTTGACGTCAGAACAACGTCAAATCTTTGATAGAGTATGCTGTAGTGTAGAACATTCATTAGGAGAAATGCTGTTTTTAGATGCACCTGGTGGAACAGGTAAAACTTTCCTCACTAAAGTTATCTTGGCTCAAATAAGGAGCCAAAACAAAATTGCCCTTGCCGTCGCTTCCTCAGGAATAGCTGCCACTTTATTACCAGGAGGAAAAACTGCACATACAACATTTAAAATACCAATCGACTTGGACCGCACAGAAAACCCTGTTTGCAACGTGTCTCGCAATAGTGATAAAGCAAGGGTTTTACGCGATTGCGCCCTTATCGTTTGGGACGAGTGTACGATGGCAAATCGTAAAGCTGTGGAAGCTGTAGATAGAACGTTGCGAGATATAAGACAAAATGACCGACCGATGATGGGAGGCTTAACGGTGCTATTCTGTGGAGACTTCAGGCAGACACTCCCTATAATACCCAGAGGAACGAGGGCCGATGAAATAGGTGCCTGTTTAAAGAGCTCTATTTTATGGCGTAGTGTCATATTAACTAATTTGAGCTTTAATATGCGAGCATATTTGGGAGGTGACGCAAACGCGCAGGTTTTCTCAAATTTACTACTTCAAATTGGTAACGGCACATACCCGACTCAAGAAGGAGGTAAAGTAACTTTAGTCGAAAGCCTGTGTTCTTCTGTTGCCTCACAGCAGGAACTCATTTCCTCTGTATACGGAGATCCATCAGAGATCTCGAACCATGACGCTGCTTGGCTATGCCAACGAGCTATTTTGGCACCTCGCAACGACCAAGCAGCAGCAATAAATTCTCAAATATTGGTACATGTTTCTGGAGAAAGTAGGGAATATTTATCTATTAACACGGTTTTAGAAGAAGGAGATGCCACCCACTATCCAGTAGAGTTTTTAGACTCTCTAAATACACCAGGTCTTCCAGCACACAAAATTTATTTAAAAGTCGGAGTACCAATCATTCTACTCAGAAATTTAAGCCCACCAAAACTATGCAATGGAACTCGGTTGAGAGTAACAAATCTCCAACGAAATGTCATCGAAGCCGAAATCTTAACAGGTTGCGGCTCCGGTGATGTTGTTTTCATTCCCAGGATACCCATTATCCCCAATAATTTTCCGTTTACTTTCAAACGTGTGCAATTTCCTGTAAGCCTCTGTTACGCTATGACTATTAATAAAGCCCAAGGCCAGACGTTATCCGTTGCGGGTGTAGACCTTACTTTTGATTGTTTTTCACACGGCCAACTCTATGTTTCTCTATCACGTGTTAGCAACCCAAACAACCTTTTTGTATATGCTCCGGGTAATTCCACCGCTAACATAGTATATAGAGAAGCATTAACGTAATCAACTATACCAAAGTCAGGACTCTTATCTAAATCATCAAAAAGGTGATATACTCTTATCTAAACGACGTTGTTTTGCTCTCGACAACCACGCGAACGAAGTCGCGGGCACAGCTAGTCAATAATAAATGGAGTATCGTAGATATCTACGGTTTTAGTTAGGATTTACGAAACTTTAATGACGTGCCCGACAAATTTCAGCTAAGTAAAGGGTTCGTGAGTCAATAACAGTCACACTAGTCTTTCGATCAAAACCTCAGTCATAAGGCTTTACAATAAGATCCATAGCGAGTCCACAAATCACCATCATCAACTATGAAGAAGACAGTGCAGTGGAGCTTTTGCATGAATCTTACGATAAATATGGATAAAACTAAAGTCATTTTAAATACCCATGTAGCACCCTTTCTCATGAAAATCGGGTGTGCATTACTCCAGCCAGATAATGTCGAAAATCGTCATCTAAGTGCAATAGATAATTAGATAATCAGCTTCTGTAATTGGTAAGCAGATTTTTAAATTTGGTAAGCTGATAGTTTTTTAATTATTTAATAAAAACAGTTCCGGCTGGAGTAACGTTACCGAAGCCAGATCTTTTGTTTTCTAACGGGTATGTTGAAATAAATGTTATCTAAATAATTAGATATCAATTTGAAATAAATGGTACCAATTATTTTATATTTGTATTTGCTATGGTTGCGAAGATATTTAAAATCCTGCTGCAGTAACGTTTGCACGATTGCTGCATCTCGAAATTGACTAAACGGATGATTATAATTTTTGTACATGACATCTGGCTAATTAGGTATAATTTGTAACGCAATAAAAAAATCCACAATAATGCACCGTTTTGAAGTTATTTTAGTAAATAGAAATATGCTTTAATAGGTCCTAGCACTGCCAATAAGTGGTCCAACGACTAACTTGAAACATTATTATATAGGTAATTACTGCTTATAAATGGTACTGAAGTTTCATTAATATCCTATAGGTAATTAAAAAGTTATGATGAAAGTTCAATTTGTTCCGGCCACGGCGCGCAGCTCAGTTATTTGAAGACCGATTAACCGAGTTATCTGTAGTTGTGGTAACTGAATCTTATATCAATAATTAGATATATAGTCCAATTATATACCTGTGAAATTTCAGACTTGTACACAAATTAATTAACGAGATAATCGAAAAAACATATTTATGAATGGTAACCCGACCAAATCTAGAATATTATAAAAAAGCGGCCACTCGATACATTTTACCAACCTTCTAAAATTATTAGCATAATTGTCCTTAAAAGTTGGTACAGTCACGAATGCAATTAGTTTGATTGAAAAATTAAACCTACCATACTAAATGTTTATATAAATTTTAAATTGCTTAAAGTAAATGTCCACTATGCCATTCTTCATATATCCACCTACCTACGTTTAACCATTCTGTCGATGAGGTAGGTAGGTACGTTTTTTTTTTTTTTTTTTTTTTAGCGTGGAGAAATGCTTATGCATACTGCGCTACCACGGGGAAATAGCGCAGTTATGTGGGACTCTAACCCACTAAAACTCCACGGTGTCCTCCTGTGCCGCTTATGGCGGGAACACGGGTACGCGTTAGCACTCACCGCGAACCCGCCGCGGCTGTCCGTCACCGGACCCTTCTGGGGGGTACCCCCCATCACCGGCGCACCAGAACACACTGTGCGCCGTGACCACCCCAGGGACCAAACTAGCACGTGGGTGCCAGACGACCCCGTGTATGGCACCCTTGGTCCCCTTGTGACGGGTCAGGGTCAATGGCCCCGCCACCTACCATTTTTCGGCCGCAGGGGATAGGGAGAGCGGCCAACGCTATACCGGCAATCCTCTTCCCCTGCGGCCCCACCGCGTCCGCCATCAGACGGTGGCGACCCCGTCTAGGCCGCGGAAGGTAGGGAGAGCGGCGCACCGCAATACCGGCACTCCTCTCCTGCCGCGGCCTCCAACCCTCAGCTGCGATATCGTATGGGTATGGGAGACCCCATACGACATCGCGGCCCGCCTCAGTTGCGATGTCGCCTAGGCAACACCGCAACCTACATGTTGGCCGCTACGTCGTCGGCTTAACGGCAAAAGCCCTGACGAGCGGCCCCTCCTCGGGTTCCTCTTCGCTTCACCGTGGGTGACCAAGCCACGGTTACTGAGCCCCCCCGCATCGACATAGCGGGAACCCACCGGGGGGGAGGTAGGTAGGTACCTACTTACTAATTACAAGGTATAAATTGCGCCTAATTCGATTTTAGTTAATTTTATATTATGTATTTAGGTAAAGGAATGTACTATTATACATGGTATAGTTAGATTAAGGTAAGTACCTATATGTCATATGGGAGCCGTAGCTTTAAATTAAAGAGGAGGAATTTTTTCCAACAGTGGGGCACTGTAAAAGGCTAGATAACAAAACATATAGAAGAAAGAAGTTGACTGCATTTTTATGTCGTTTATTTTTACTATTGTAGTTTTTTTTATTTTTATAAAATAAAACTTAATTTAAGAATACGGCTATCTTAATGTACTACATTAAGATAGATTAATACATTTGTGATTTTTAAAATCACAATAGAAAAAACAGTGGCACCTACCTACCTACTGTATGTATTATATGTAACTACTTACTGCACTGTGACGTTTTTAAATTTTACTATTGTTTATTGGCAAAAAAACACGTTTGTTGTTGGAGCCCCCCTTAAATATTATTTTTATTATGTTTTTATATTATAACAAACTACCGAATTCCTTATTAAATCTTAACGATATGAATAAATTTAAAAAGCAACAAAATAATTTTCTGATAAAAAAGACATACTACACAATAAATGAGTACCTGTCAGATAGAAATGTGTATGTATAATAATGTATAATACAGTATTATATACTTGGGTCCGATTTGTTTATAATTTTTTTATTTTTTTTATTTCCATATTGTTCATTAGACATAAATGAATTATTATGAAATTATAAACTCTGACATTACTTACTTATGAATTTGAATTTATTACATTGTTTAACTTATTAGTATTGATTTTATGACATTGTTTAACTTATTAGTATTGATTTTATGACATTGTAATAACTATTTAGTTTTTAATATACGACATTTTATAACTTATAAGTTTTTAATTTATGACATTGTATAACGTAATAACTTAAATTTATGACATTTAATAGGGTATTATTTTGACATTAAGATATTGTATAAAGTATTGATTTGAATTTATAACATTATATAGGGTATTCATTTATGAGATTTATTAAGGTATTAATTTCTATTCATGAGATTGTATAGGGTAATAATTTTGAATATATAACATTGCACTGGTGATTAGTTGGCATTTATGACATTGTGTAATTTAAATGATAATTTTGCATGCCTAAATTGGTGCAACACAGTGGACTGCGCATTCACTTGACATCTGGAAATGTATGAATATGTACTGTGTTGAGCAATACATATATTTGAATTTCTGCCAAATTTCATGCTTCTAGGCCTTGCGGTTTTGGCTGTGCGTTGATCGATCAGTCAGTCAGTTTCTTCTTTTATATATATAGACAAATCCTATAGGTTTCAGGAAAGCACGTTCATGCTTAGATAACTTAAATTTGCTGATCTCAAAAATACAAATTGGTTACTCAAAAAAACTTGTTACGATCGGATGTTTCGTTGATATTGATAACGCTTACAATAACGTTGACGTCACTACTCTTCTTTTAACCTTGGACCAACTTGGTGTGGGAGCGCAATACTGTGTATATTTATGGGAATTTCTCAAAGAAAGATATTTAAAGATTGACGGATTAGATAATACCGTCACTAGAATTGCCAGAAGGGGCTTGGCACAAGGTGACCCCTTGTCACCACTACTATTTAATATTGCGACCATTCATATTTGTAAAGCAATACCTAGCTCTGTATCTATCTCACAGTACGCCGATGACTACGTACTTTATATAACTTCTCATAACACTGATGAGTCAGCCGCCGAGTTGCAGGAAGCGTTAAATGTCTTATGTAATCTATTCGATTCGCTTAACCTAAATATTTCATCAAATAAAAGCAAAATTTGTATTTTTAACAGAGGCTATAGAAAACTGTCAGTTAACCTGTCAATTGGAACTGATAGATTGGAGGTTGTTGACACGGTTCGATATCTTGGTATGTGGTTGGACCGTTCCCTCCGGTGGGGAAAACATATCAATGAGGTTTGCCAAACAGTTCTTAAATTCATAAAAATTATTAAAGTGCTAGCAGGATCAAGTTGGGGTGTGCACCCAAAGCTCTTAAGAAGGATTTATATATCCCTAATTAGAAGCCGTGTTGACTATGGAAGCTTTTTCTATGACAACAGTGCAAAAACTCACTTGGAAAAATTAAATAAAATACAAAACCAAGCAATGAGAGTAGTGGGCAGTTTTATAAAAACTACGCCCATTCACGTGATGGAGAGCGAGTTATGCTTACAACCGCTATACCTACGTCGACGATTCTTGGCTAGCAAATTCTGGCTTAAAACGAAAGCCTTGCAGGCAAATACGAGAGGAATTAACTTGCTTTCTGAACTATCCACATTGTGTAATAACTCTTCATATTGGCAAAACAAAAGATTTCCTCTACTAGTCTTAGTTCACCAGTCACTACATAATTTAAAAGTTCATTGCAGTAATAAGTTAGATATGTTTTCTCTGAATACATGGGTCAGTAGTATTGATAGCAACAATTTAATAAAACACGAAGTTAGCTTTGTGACCAAACCAAAACGGCAATACAATCCTGTCAGCTTAAGTAACTTATTTATCGATTACATTAATTCGGAATACTCGACCTATTTTAAAATATTTACAGATGGATCTAAAGAGGGTGACGGTACGGGAGCCGCCTTTTATGAGTCTGAAGGACATTCAATGAAATTCAAAATTAATGTCAGTGTGTGTATAATGGAAGCTGAACTGATTGCGATCGCAGAAGCTCTGTCGTATGCAGAATCAATCCGTCAAAACAAGATTGTTATTCTCACAGACTCAAGAAGTTCGCTACAACACTTGGCTCGATGTACCTCGACATTTCGAGGAACACCGATAGCCTACACTATACTGAAAATTATCTTGCAGTTACAATGTTCTGGAAGGCATATAGTCCTTCAATGGATCCCATCACATATCGGAATAAAAGGCAACGAAATTGTTGATAAGCTAGCCAAGCAGGCCATATATGATGGTATTCCCATTAACTTTTTTCCTTACTTCACAAATTGTATACCTCATATAAAACAGGTTTGTTATTCCCTCTGGAAGGAGTACTTTGATAAAAGATCACAAGAAAAAGGAATCTGGTACAAAACGATCCAACCGCATCCTTTGAAGTCACCGTGGATAGATAATCAGCTGTTGAACAGATGTGATACTGTTATCGCGCTAAGGCTTCGATCCGGACACATTCCGTGCAATAAGTTCTTACAGCTAATGGCAAAATCAGCAACAGATAAATATGATTTCTGTACTCATTCCGTTGATGATGTTTATCACATATTAACCGAATGTTTTCGCAACGAGGAATTTAGAAATAGCTTAGATTGTAGGTTTAGAGAGGTAGGTTACTGTAATAGTGTTCTAGCTGTGCCAATTTCCGACGCAGCTAGGGCACTTTACAAACTAGCTATCCTTAGATTAAGTTAAATGTTACATCTATTTTGTTAAGCTAACCAGGGCGGCATAATCGCATGTGCGACAAAGCCCTTTCATATTGAATAAAAAAAATAAAAAAAAATAAAAAAATAGACAAATCTAATAATTGATGGACATGGAAATTTGCATTCGTTTGTATTCGGAAATGCGACGATTGCCGATGAATATTAAGATAATAATAGTACTGTACAAACTGAATACGATTTTATTCAGAACTACTTAAAGTTTAAAGGCCTTTTTAAATTTTTCAGACGTTTCCAAACTATCATGGTTACACTATACCATAATTATTTAGGTTTAACATGTGAGGCCTCGAAAGTGGTATCTATTAGATATTTTAAAAGGCCTTTTATAACTCTTTTGAGTACAAATAGTTTACATGTTACACCTTAGGATTATAAACGAGTAACTGTGACTTTTTGGGTTACAAGTTGATCGTTAAAGAACGGTTTTTATAGAATTGCAGATAAGATTGATGATTGGATCATTGATAGTCATGGGCACATTTGTTATGTGATGGGTTGACGCGATTATACAATAATACATCATATTTTACCTGTAGTCTATGCTTCAGAAACAGATAAAGTTTTGTTGCACTGGAAATGAAAAACGTGGCCCGACTTTTAAAAGAAAAGTATATTGTCAATAAGCCATTTAAATTAAAAAAAAATATTTAAAAATCAAAAACCCAACTGCTTATAAAACGAACTAAAAAGACGTAAACAAGAAAAAAAACATGCTGTGCAGTCGGACGATACATATTCGCGAGCTGACTGACCAAAACCAGATATATCCTGGTGGAAAATATTTTTGAAACCGTCTCTTAAAACCCTTTATTTTGATACCCCACATGATGGGATATGTATGTACCGTATGGTAACGGACGTAAAGAAATTCACCATCCCATATCTTCCCGTGGGTGTCGTAAGAGGCGACAAAGGGAAAAACTAGAGAATGGGCAGCAGCGTTCTCTGTGCACTTTAAGAACAAACTGCGATCGCCAACCCGCCTGCCAAGCGTGGCGATTAAGGCAAACCCCCCAAAACCATGAATAGCACAATTAAAAAACGGCCCCGAGTGCCCGGCAGCCCGTCTACCCTCGACTACGGTAGCGGTCGAAGCGTCGAAAGAAAATTGGGCCCCCACAATATGGCGCCCAAAAGCTGCCATTATTCTATTTTTCAATATTAATGTAGTCAGTGACACTCGCAGGGTTAAGACGAATCGATTGACGTAAGAATCATCAAAATCGGCCAACGAGTTTGGTCTCTGGAACGCCATATAGGAACAAACATACATACATACATACTGTGGTATTCATTCTACATCATTAAGACACTTACGTTCTATAGCACACTATACAAACCACACTTTCATATTTTATTGTTATTGTATTAATTCAAATATCTCATTTTTATGTTTTCTTTGTGTTGTTATTATTATCTGAAAAGCATATTTTTAGTTACCTCTGATTAAATTGTATTCTTCAACTTAATTAATAGCAATATTAATTAAGTATAAGTATTTGTAAAATTATGGATTATTTTATACTGTGAAATTTTAATCTGATATGACGTCTGTCTGTCTATTTTATTTTCTTAAGCTATAACATAACATAGGTACCATGAACTATCTAGACCTTTCCTTTAACTGGGTGTACATTACTATTTCATAATTGAGGTTCAAATTTAAAATTTAGAAGGGATGGCAGAACGAGAAAAAAACGGGCGTCAGCTTTTCAGTTTTGAATCTGGACTGAACGCTGAAAGTCAGTTAACTACTGAATACTATAATAACAAGTGTATAATATGTTCTGAAAACTCCTGGAAAACTCTTAAACTGTAATTAATATATACAGCTAGTGAATGAGTGTAAATGATCAATCAATAAATTAATGACCTGGACTTTTAAATATATTTTTATTGCTAATTTAATCGATGTGCCAGTCCGGTACGTAGTGCATGAGCTGCATCCGTCAAGCCTACAGCATTGCGCGCGGTTACAGCGCGCCTGCCAGCAGCATACGCAGGTTCTGAACCCACCTTCTTGTCCGTCTGCCTGAGACGCCACAGCCCAGCAGAGCATACCTTGAGCTGGGCATACCTTGCTGCCTACCGTCCAGTCTATTTGATTACCTGGTTACCTGCCTGTTTGCCTGCTAGTCCGTCGTGGTGCCGGCTCACCTCCCTACCTCAAGTAATCCACTACTATGAAGAGTTCCTGTCCATCCTGCTGCCTGCCTAGCTGACGAACTCAAACAGCCCACGTCGTCCGAAGCCGGCCTATAGTTTTATACCCAATATCCTTTTTATTAATTTTACTTTATATTTTTTAAACGTGGCTTACGTATAGCTCGTCTGAGCTATACGTAACGTTACAATACATACATATATACATAGACTGATAAACACATTACCCTCCTTCGGCAGTTCGGTAAAAATATATATAGTTTCGGCAATAATGCTATATAATTCCTTTAAATTTCTTAGGTTAGACATGGATCTATCAGTAACATAATTAATAATATTTATTTTACATTTTTCAGGCATGGCACTTCTCAAAATTAGGTAGTATATTATTTAATCGGACACCAATCCCAGATCCTAATCCCAACGCAAACAGAAGATTTGTGGTCCTCGTGTGGAGATACTGGAATTGGCTCAAGAATCGACATGTTTATAGCTTTGGGAAATCAGGGTATGTGTAACTCTGTGGAAGGGACATCGTGACATAGACTTACCTACCATTTCACATTTTAACCCCCACAGGGGGTAATTGTAAAACAATTTAGGACACCATGTCTCTTCCACCAAATACAGGATTGGCAAAAAATCGTGAATCAAACGAAACAGGGCGATAGATGGGGTTTTAAGGCGAAAAAAAAGAAAAACACGAATAAATTTGTTTTTAGTTTATTTATTTATTTATTTAATACTTTAAGCACACAAATGTACAGAGGCTGACTTAATGCCTTAGGCATTTTCTACCAGTCAACCTTTAGGTGATGCAGAAATAAATAGTGGTAGGTGCTATCACGATATTGAATGGATTTAAATATATATACAATACATAAATATAAGCTAGAAATAATAAATAAATACAATATAATTTATACAATAAATAACAAATGAAATATAGGAATATACCTAAACAATTAGCAGAAATAAACAATTAGCGCTGTGATGATACTGCTGCCAACCTCTTGCGAATGTGTTAGCGAACTTTAACTTTGAAGTTTAGTCGGTTATTTGCCATCCTGATTTCCTGGGGGAGAGCATTCCACAGAGAAATAGACTGAACGAAGAAAGAACGGTGAACGAAGTCAGTGCGGTGAGTAGGACATTGAAGAAGACGGTTATTTGAAGATCGTAGATTTTTATTGTGGTTGTCGCAGATGTATTGAAAGTGAGGAGCCAGATAACTAGGGGAATTGGGAGAGTCAAGAAATGAGTATAATGTAGTTAGAGCCCTTTGCTCTCTGCGCTGGCGTATGGGAAACCACTTTAGAAGCGACCGATGCGCAGAGACATGATCATATTTACGCAAATTGAAAACAAATCGAATGCAGTAATTTAGAAGACGGTCAAGTTTGTTGAGGAGATCTGCATTCAGGTCATAGTAGCACACGTCACCATAATCGATGACAGGAAAAATTAGGGTCTGCACAAGCATTGTGTGTGTTTGACGGTAAGAAGTTTTTCAGACGATACAGAGCCCGGAGCGTTCCAGTAACCTTCTGACTGACACTAGCGACTTGAGTGTGCCAGCTCAGGGTTCTATCAACACGTAATCCTAGATCCTTTACGTCAGTGCTAAATGGGACGATCGCACTGTCGAACTAAACAGGTGGCAGAGGTGCACCATCCAGTTTAGAGATGTTTCGAGGACTCCCAATGACGATCGCCTGACATTTATCGGGGTTTTCTGCAACACCAAATCTATCAGACCAAGATTTTATGGCCAGTTAGTTCTTTATGACCTGCCGCAAATAGCCCTGTTTCGTTTGATCCACGATTTTTGGCCCACCCTATACATTGCATTGTGATTATTCGGCGATTGCCAAAGACAGCAACCACTTTTCACACTAAATTATGTTTTTAAGAATGTTGTATTGAAAGAAAGAAAGAAAAGAAAGAAAGAAAAATATTTATTTGTGACCCGCACAGGAGACACGAGAAAATAAGCACACACTTAAACAATATTAAAATAAAAAACCCTGTGCGAGACCAAAAAGGCTCCTATCTCAGCATGTGCAGCGATATATATACTGTATTATAAACAAGACGAACCAAATTTAAGACTCTTTAAGTATGTAGCTTGACCTATTTTTTTCTGTTTTATTCAACTTACTAGCTGTGCCCGCGGCTTCGATCCCGTCTAATGTCTACCCTACTTTTATATTTTTTTAGCCTATAGAAATGCTCATGCATACTGCGCTACCACGGGGAGATAGCGCAGTTATGTGGGACTCTAGCCCTCTAAAACTCCACGGTGTCCTCCTGTGCCGCTTATGGCGGGAACACGGGCACGCGTTAGCACTCACCGCGAGTCCACCGCGGCTGTCCTTCACCGGACACCCCTCTGGGGAGTACCCCCCATCACCGGCGCACCAGAACACAATGTACGCCGTGACCACCCCAGGGACCAAACCAGCACATGGGTGCCAGATGACCCTGTGTGTGGCACCCTTGTTCCCCTTGTGAAGGGTCAAGGTCAATGGCCTCGCCACCTATAATTTTTATATATCAGCAGGGGATAGGGAGAGCGGCCAACGCTATACCGACACATCTCCTCCCCTGCGGCCCTACCGCGTCGGCTATCAGACGGTGGCGATCCCGTCTAGGCCACGGAAGCTAGGGAGAGCGGCGCACCGCAATAACAGCACTACCCTACCCTACTTTTTTTCCGGGCTGGAAAATCCTCGTTAGATGACCTCCACCCTGGGGGGAGAGGGAGGCGGAGGGGTCTGACAGACTCCTACTGACTAATAAACACCCCGGTGTTTCATCTCAAACCTACGCTGGGGGTCGGGGTTGGGGGGGTATGATGTGTTTGACTTCCCCCGCAACGTCGCAAAGGGGCGCGCGTGAAACACTACGCGCTACCACCTTGGGTCCTGATGTGTGGGGGGTGACGGACGTCGAGCCCTTGGACCCATTTTGGGGGGCCGGAGAGGGTGTTGTCCGCCCTTCGCCGACGCCCGGCGCGCCAGCTGCGGATCGGGTGAGCGGATGAAATGTCCATCTCCCTCTCCGCAGCCTCCTTCTGCGAGATGACTGTTTCGCAGAAATATACCACCACGTCCCAGGACTCCTCGCTACCGACCATAGACTCGACTACGGCCGGCAGCAACAGGTAATTGCCTACTTCAGAGATAAGGGCATGGCGTGGCTTCTCCCAAGCGACACACTTTGCCAGCGTATGCCACGCCGTCTCCTCCCAGCAATTGATGCAGTGGTGACATCCGGGTCCCTGTTTATGCGACCCAGGTACTTCCCGAAGCAACCTTGCACCGAGAGCACCTGCGTCAACGGAAACGACAAGGAGCCGTGCCTTCTCCCGAGCCAGCGCTTGAGCACTGGCCGGACCGCCTCGATGGTGGCGAGGCTGGTGGTAGGACGTGAAAGCCTGTCCTGCCATTCCGCCACCAGGACGTCACAGAGCTGAGACCGATGCAACTATGTCGCTGCATCGGCCCTTCGCCCTGCACCCGCGCTTCCTCGCGCCACCGATACAGTGACGCGAGTACCTGCGCCTCCAGGTCCCAGGGCGGGGATCCTCCCAATACACAAGCCTTCTCATAGAAGATCGTGCGATACCCCCTGCTCTCTGCGGCTTTCGCAGAACAGCGATGCTGTCGGCCGTCAGGTCAGCCGCCTAGATCGGGGCTTCATATGGGGCCATCGATCACACGATCCCCACGTAGAGCCGCCTACAGGCGGTGCTCGGGCCCCCCAGATTGGGAAGTGGGGGCCGAAATCCCACCGGCTGTCGTGCATCAATCCCAGGTACTTCATGGTTGACTCGACAGCGATTCGACGACGATGTTGGCATAGAGCGGTGGCACCCGCCGGGTGCCATGAAAGACCATGGCTTCCATCTTGCCTCCAGGCCAAGGTGCCGTATGCGGCTCACCATCTGTGAAACCGCAGCCGTCGCTAGCAACGCTGCATCCCTGTACGAACTCCTCCGGCCGGTGACCAGCGTATCTTCCGCGTAGCACGTCAGGTCCACGCAAGGTTGGAGTTCGCTCCTCAGCACCCAGTCGTATCCGATGTTCCAAAAGGGTGGGCCCAAGACTGAGCCCTGTGGAACACCGCACGAAATGCGGTGCTAGTTTTTAGACGCCATCACGTCCTACGTAGGTGACACACATCTGGAGTTTCTTGTGCATTCTTCTCCATAACAAGCTACTTTTCCGAATGCACGGTAAAATCAACTTTTATTAATTGTAAATTTTAATCTTAATTATTGTTTGACGTTTAAAAGTGCCGCTATTGGCCTAGTTGAATAAATATATTTGACTTTGACTTTCTCCGCCAAATAAGCCCCGACGATGCGGCGGAGGCAGGGAGATACTCGATGATACCGCAGTGCCTCCCGAACACAACTCCGGGCAAATTTATTTGTATAAACATATGTAACATGTTAAATGAATATGCACATATAGATGGAAACATAATTTTACCGGAGCAACATGTTTTACCTCACTCGGCGTACAAAATGAAAATATTAGTTAAAGTTATTAATTAAAATTAAATTGGCAATTATTAATTTAATAAATTAATGTCAGTTTCAAATATAAAAAATTAAAGTCAGTGCAAAATGTTATCAATAATTCAACGCACAATCAGAGTCAGTACAAAATGTAGTCAATATTAATTACATACAAAATATGTCAATATAGAATAAAATGAAATCAAAATAAAATTCAAAATTTATCGTTTAAAAAATAAACAATGTTATAGTAGCACTTATTAATAAGTAGCTTTTTAAGAGTCTTCTTAAAAAAAAAAAAGATTTATATAATTCGGCATTTTATTGTACGTATATTACTGGAATCCATCATCACAAATACTGGAAGTTGTGAAGAAGAGATCGCAAGGCGATGTGCCGTGACACGCTCAGCTGTGGAAAGACTCACGAGGATATGGAGGGATCGCCGCATAACTAAAAACACCAAGGTTCGCCTAATGAGATGCTTGGTGTTTCCTATTTTCCTGTACGGAGCTGAAACATGGACTATCCATCAGAAAACGCGTAAAAAGATTGATGCACTTGAAATGTGGTGCTGGAGGCGTTTGCTGAGGATCAAATGGACTGCTCGCCGCACTAACATTTCCATCCTGGAAGAGCTTCGCATCAAACAAAGACTTTCGTCGATTGTGCAAGTGCGAATCCTGAAGATGTTTGGACATATCATACGCAATGAAAGCTCTTTGGAACGGTTGGTTGTGCAGGGAAGAGTAGAGGGACAGCGTTCTCGCGGCCGATCACCCACAAGATGGACGGACCTTATAAAGACTGCTACGAAGTGTTCCCTTACTGAGTGTACACGCAGTGCCATAAACAGAGAGAGATGGAGAAATCTCGCAAGAGCCGTGACCAGTGTAGGTGACGATCCATGAGCACGACCACTCCGTCAGGAGTGTACGACTAAGAAGAAGAATATTACTGGAGCCATGCATACAACACTTTTCTCTGAAGTGATGTTTCTGAACCCAAAGTCTAAACTGTTCACGTCTATTTCTATTATTTGACAAAATAGGAAACCATTGAGGATTATTTTTTACAAATACAGCCATTTCCAATATGTAGAGTGACGGAAGTGTTGAAGGCGTTGGAAATGTCCAAGGACACCAACAACACCACCCCACCCCGGGACACCGCTTCCTTAGTCAGGACCTGCGATATTGCGTAAATGGAGGAGCGCCCATGCCGAAAGCCGAACTGGATTTCGTCCAGGTCCGGCCCCTGTCTGTACAAGTCGCTGACGAGGCGGGCAGCGATAATCCGCTCGAACAGCTTACCCACCTCGTCTAGCAGCACTATGGACCCGTACGTAGATTTTCACAGTGTGGGAAACTGGCCCCGCTCAAGGCACGCTACTTTATTAGTGTGCTCTTTTACTACTATTAAAATTTACTACCTGGAGCAGATTTTAAACCAAGTCCTACTTGTGCTGGCGGTTGTCTACTCCTGCTCACCACCACGTCCGCTAGCAGAATATGTGGTGGTGTGCGTAATGGTTCAACATTTCTTACATCAGCTGGCTACAATAGTGCCTTTAACTGGAGCGCATAGTAATATTAATTTAAATTATGGAACGTTTCCTAACTCGTTCGAACTAAATTGGCAAACGTCCTCTGGAAGGACCATTCGATATGAGTGAATGGAAAATACCCAAGCATAGCGCCAAACCACCTGTTAAGCAACCGCCAACTTCATTCAACATCACAAATCGATTCAGCTGTCTGCAAACTGACAAAAATCCTTTGGAACCTACAGCCACACGTTACCGAGATGCCTGTACTTCCACGAAAAATCCCAGCCGCATACCTCCCATCTTGATAGTTGTAAAAGATGAATGGACTCATGATTTCATAAAAACTGTCGTTTCAAGATATACGAAAAGTTTTCATTTGTTCTACAAAGGAAATAGTGGAATTGTTGTCGTCTGTTACTCAGCCGAAGATAATGAGGCTCTCAAAAGTGGACTCCGCTCCGAAAATTTAGGATTTCACACATTTTCTCGGAAGGATGAGAGAATTTCTAAAGCTGTGATCTTTGGTTTGCCCGATTATGCGGCAGAAAATCTTAAGAAACAACTTGGATCAGACGGTTTCAGCGATGTAGTTGTTCGAAAACTCAAGACACCTAAGGATAAAAAAGCCTTGTGTCCCCCCTTTCTGGAACAACTTTCTCCGGGTTCAGATATCTCACGTTTTTGACAGATCAAGTACCTTAGCAACTGTGCTGTTCAATTGCGAAAGTATCAAGCTCACAATCTTTATGGCACTCAATGCTATAGGTGTCAAGGTTTTGGATATTTCTCAAAAAACTGCAATCTTACACCCCGCTGTGTAAAATGTACAGAGCCTCACCTCACTACGGAGTGTCTACTTACTAATTAGACTATTTAATTAACTAATAGAAAAAGCTTTCGATACAGTTTGGCAAGAAGGTTTACTCAGTAAGTTAATAACCAACCACGTCGCTCTAAACCTTATAAAGCTACTCTAGTCTTATTTAACAGAACGAACCTTTGCTGTTGATATTGGTGATCAGACTTCCAGTCAGAGGCGAGTTACAGCTGGTGTGCCCCAAGGATCAATATTGGGACCGTAGCTCTCATTTTTGTACCTCAATGATATTCCAAAGCAAAGGCTAACACATATCGCTGTGTATGCGGATGACACTGCAACATATACCTCATCTGACAACCTGGACCTGGTAATTACTCGACTACAACATTCGTTTGATCTTCTCCTAGATTACTTTAATAAAGGAAAGCTTAAGGTTAATGCCAAAAACAGAAATAATCATGTTCACAAGAAAGCGATCACTCCCCATCCGCTATGTTAAAGTTGAAGGGAATGATATTACGTGGAAAAGATCCGTTAAGTATTTGGGAACAATATTATATGATAAAGTAAATTGGTTGAAAAATCTAGAAGAACTTCGTTTAAAAGGGGTTAAGTCCTTCAACAGCTTAAAACCAATCCTTTATTGTAAATCTAAAATAAGTCCACAAACAAAATTACGTACAAACTGGTTAGATCTTGCATTACCTATGCATCCCCTGTCTGGAGTAGTATCAGCGATAGTACCACCAGAAAAAATTACAGGTTCTGCAGAACAAAGCACTTAAAATAGCTAAATTAAAATATTTAACACAACTCCCTACACAAATCTAACAAAGCTACATCATCAAATCAAGTTTCCACAAATTAAAGAATTCATTTTGAAAATTTCCGGAAAATTCTTCCTTTTTACTGATCCACGTCATCGTAATTCTCTAGTCTCACAAATTGGTAAGAGTAGATTTACCAGATTGCCTTATGCCAGAACTTACAAAAAGTACAAACTGCCCCGTCATCATTTCCTAGTTGCTTGACGCTAGCTCACTTACCATCTTACCAGCGTAATTAATTGCTGTTACCGTACTTATGTGTACATTGTTTTGTATTGATAATCAATCAATCAATCAATAAGCCCATTATCCTGAACTTCCATCTGTTTTGAAGTGTTTGTTTTCCTCATTTAGAGGATATCTCTAAGTTCAGTGTGCCTTCTGGCAAAGGCCTCCTCTAACATTTTCCATTGTGTTCTATCTCTGGCAACCCTTCTCCAGTAAGGGCCCGCTGTAAGCTTCAACTCATCGTCCCATCTCTTAAGTTGTCTTCCCCGCTTTCTTTTTCCATCTCTGGGATACCATTCTGTCACAATTTTACTCCACTTTTCCTGAGTACTCCTTAACATGTGGCCTGTCCATCTCCATTTTAGTTGGTCTATCTTCGTAAGTACATCCATAACTCTTGTCTTGGCTCTTATATAGGTGTTTCGTTTCCTGTCTTTCTTCCTGATACCAATCATGCTTCTCTCCATCGCTCTTTGACAGCATTGCAGCTTATCTCGGTGGTGTTTTGAAAGAGACCATGTTTCACAGCCATATGTCATACAAGGTAGAATGCAAGTGTTGTAGACTTTCCTTTTTGTACTGATGCTAAGGTCGTTGGCCTTCATGATTTCTTTAAGTGACCAGTATTTTTTCCAGCCGTTTGCTATTCGCCTTTTGATTTCTTTTTCCGTCTGATCCTTGAACGAGATGATCTGTCCCAGGTATATGTACTCTTCGACGTATTCGAGGGGTTCGTTATTTATTGTTATAATTCGGTTATCAGAGTTTGTCAGAAGCTTGGTCTTGGTGATATTCATGGATAGCCCTACTTTCTCACTTTCCCTGTTTAAGTCTTGGATCATTTTCTCTAATTTTTCAGGGTTTTCTTCGGCGATGACAATATCGTCTGCGAATCTTAGGTGGTTTAGTCTTCGTCCATCTATGCTTAAACCAAGTTGGTCCCATTCCATCTTTCTGAATATATTCTCCAACACTGCAGAGAAAAGCTTCGGGGACAGTGGATCTCCTTGCCTGACACCTCTATTTATATTGAAGGTCTCCCCCAAACTTTCTAGTTGTATTCTTGCTTTAGTGTTAGAGTAAATAGTTCTGATGATTTTTATGTATTGTGTGGGGATACCTTGGTTTTCTAGACTTTCCCATATAGCTTTATGGCTAATGCTGTCGAAGGCCTTGGTGTAGTCGATGAAGGCCATATACAGGTGCTTGTTATACTCGTTGTATCTTTCTATAAGTTGTTTAATAGTATGTATATGGTCCACTGTAGCAAAGTTTTTTCTAAAGCCTGCCTGTTCTATTGGTTGGTTTTCGTCTAGTTTAGTACTTAAGCGGTCTAGGATGATTTTGGAGAAAACCTTATAGACGTTGGACATCAAGCTTATTGGTCTATAATTTGCTATATCTTCTTTTGGTCCTTTTTTGTATATTAGGATTATATGAGATGTTTCCCACTGTTCGGGTATGAGTCCTGAACTTATAATATTGTTGAAGATTGATAATAATTGAACTTATTAAATGTCAGTTATTAGACCTAAAAATGAATATTATTAGATATTGGCTTTCTTTGTATAAAATCAATAAAAAAAAACATGAGGGGGCGGGTCTGAAACTATAATTTGAAAATGTGGGCTGCAAACCCTACAAAATTTACTAAGTTTAATGTATTGTTGTTAACTAGGAACTGTCTACATATAAATTATTAATGTAATATGTTAAAAGAGGCGATTTAGCCTACTTAACATTATTTGATGTATGTTAGTTTACAAGTAGAATAAGATCTTTTTTTGTTAACTTTTTATACCTTTATGTCAATAAAGACATTTAAAAATAAAAATACAAATTAAAGGCACACTAAGACTCCTCTCAGCCAGGGCTCTAGCTCCTTCAGAGTGAGGGCTAATACGTGGTGGTGGATTCCGTCGGGCCCCGGGACCACGTTCTTGGCCCGGAGCCGCATCACGGCCGCCCCCATCTCTGCCTGTGGAGAGGTGTCTGGGACGCTGATGGCGTCCTTCTCTGTAGACTCTACGGCCGTGGGCAGAGCCATCGGCGGCGAGATATGCTCCGCTCTCCCTTCTCCAGCAGCTCGGGTTGGAGACTCTCCGTAAGTGAAAACGCGGTGGCTCGATGTTTTCCTTAAACCGCTCGATAAGGGCGAACCCAAGGATCCCCGTCTAGAGTCTCCAACATCTCCTCCCTGGCTTCGCTTCTTCGCCTCGCCGATGGTTAGCAGCAGATTCTCTGTCGCTGCGAGGTAAACCTCGCGGCTTCTTCATCAGGGACCCGACGACGTTTCCTCCATATTGAGGGTACTGGCATCTTGCCGCTATGCACGCGACACGCAACTTTGCGATCTCGGCGGACCACCAGTACACCTGGTGCCTCGCTGACTGTGCGTGGACGCAGGGCATGGACGCGTCGCTGATTTGTGTCATCGCCCCGCGGAACCACAGCGCCTCCTGTTCGACGTCGATGGGTCCAGTTGTTGCCGACTACCGGATCCAGGCCTGGACAATAGTGGCCTCCATACCTATCTTACCTACCCTAACTACATACCTACCCAACCTACTTACTGTTTTTCTTATTTTTCTGTTTATGAACCTTCACTTAACAATAACAAACACAACAATAAAAGAATTAGCGAAATCGGTAAAGCCGTTCTCAAGTTATAGCGTGACCAGGCGCAATAATGCGAAGGTTATGTTTTTATATATATAGATGATGAGTCTGCCGGCTGCCAGCAACTCTTCCGATCGACCACCCCTCATAACTCGGCAATGCCTCGATAGTTGATAATTATAATACCTAGGTACTCTTGTAACGTCATTGGTAAGGTCATACATATTTGTCCGTCTGCGTTTATTGATTAAGTATGGTTACGTATATTTAATCAGCTGATTTGATAGACGACCTTGTCAGTATCATTAAGTAAAAGTAATTTCAAATTATGAGTTTACTTTTTACCCCACTGTGGGAGGGTAATATTTTTCAAGCGAATGGATATAATATGTTTGTCCCATGTCTATAGCACGCTCTACAGCCCAAACGGCTTGACGGATTATGATATAAAAGGTGTAGTTGGATTCGTCTCAATTGTGGGAGTTAAAATAGCGCTTCCCCCTAACAGGAAGGTTTTGTTTTTTTCGTTATCCTTATAAACTAAACTATTTGGGTATCAAATGAAACCCATACCACGTGGTGGATTACGGCCCGTCCCCTCTCACAGAGAGGAGGCCTGTGTCCCAGCCGTGGGCACATTATTAGGCTGATGATGAATGAAAGCTACTTTAGGCCATTTCAAAAATATACATGTATTGTAATACTTTTATATTCCTATTTTGGTACAAATTCAAGATAAGCGTAACTTTGTAGCGCAAAATAAATAATCTTTTACATCATAACTTATTTATAGAACTCGTTTATTCTGTCAAGTCTGAAATAAAATACATTATTATAAAAACAAAAACCCGATTGCTAGAAATTAATTAACTGAAAATAAAAATCTTTTTTGCAAAAAAATACTACCGACTTCCAAATGAAAAACTACAAAGTGAAAAATAACTTAACTGTTGGAAGTCGGTGTCTTTCGTAGGTACCATTTTTTTGCGATATGGACACCGACTTCCAAAAGTTAAGTTATTTTTCACTTTGTAGTTTTTCATTTGGAAGTCGGTAGTATTTTTTTGCAAAAAAGATTTTTATTTTTCCCTTTTTAGTTGTACCTACCTAAAATAGGCAAGTTTTTTAGTAAGGTACCTATAACGCTAGAATAGATCACCCGAATAACATGATACTTGAACATAACCAGTGAAATGAGAGATCTGCGTACCCCTTAAGTACGTACTGGCGTGATGTTATGTTATGAAATGGTATATACAATAAACAGACATGCGATTGCAGCAATTCCGAAGGATTTGCCGTTATTTGTTGAAGAGTTCTGTTGTATATCTACGAAGTTCTTCATCAGATCTTCACCAAACTAAAATGGGACCAATTTAGAAACATACTCTTTCAAACGAAAAAAGAATTTTCAAAATCGGTCCATAATTGACGGAGATATCGGTGAACATAAAAAAAAAAAAAAAAAAAAAAAAAAAACATACAAGAAGTCGAACATAGAACCTCCTCCTTTTTGGTAAGTCGGTTAAAAAAGCAAAACAAGTACTAGATACAATTAATACATTAAATATTATGAGGTGTTGCAGATGGGGCACAAACAAAAATTGCTGGAAAACCAACGAAAACTTAGTTTGTCACCGCTTGTAGTAGTACCTCATAATATTTAATGCATAAATTTTATCTAGTACTTCTTTTCCTTTCTTCAGTTATTTAGGGTTTTGTTCATGGAAAAAAGGTACCATTTTAGAATCACTTTGTTGTCCGTCTGTCCGTGTGTCAAGACCTTTTTAGGGTTCCGTAGCCAAATGGCAAAATACGGAACCCTTATAGATTCGTCATGTCTGTCTGTCTGTCCGTCCGTATGTCACAGCCACTTTTTCCGAAACTATAAGAACTATGCTGTTGAAACTTGGTAAGTCGATGTATTATGTGAACCGCAATAAGATTTTCACACAAAAATAGAAATAAAAAAAACAAAAAACATTTGGGGTTCCCATACTTGAAACTGAAACTAAAAAAATTTTTTTTCATCAAACCCATACGTGTGGGATATCTATGAATAGGTCTTCAAAAATGATATTGAGGTTTATAATATAATTTTTTCTAAACTGAATAGTTTGCGCGAGAGACACTTCCAAAGTGGTAAAATGTGTGTCCCGCCCTTGTAACTTCTAAAATAAGAGAATGATAAAACTAAAAAAAAATATTATGTACATTACCATGTAAACTTCCAACGAAAATTGGTTTGAACAAGATCTAGTAAGTAGTTTTTTTTAATACGTCATAAATCGTAAACCGCAATCTACCAAGTACGGAACCCTTCGTGCGCGAGTCCGACTCGCACTTGCCCGGTATTTTTTTTTTGGAATGCCTGGAGATATTAAGTAAGTTTAAGGTAAGTTAGGTAGTGCAATTTAGGTATTTTTGGGGCGAAAAATCGATCTAGCTAGGTCTCATATTTGGAAAAATTAAGTTCCAGGAAAAAAAAACCTTTTTTACCAGAGGGCAGCTCAATCGCCCAGGTACTGTTATGTAAAATATCGAAATTATTTTTAATTAAGTAACTTTTTCCTTTTACAGAATCAAAGAAGAGAATGTACTAGAAGGTTGCAGTGTAAACAACTGTATCTTTTCTGGCAATGACAGCCTGTTAGATACAGCGGATGCTGTCGTCGTTCATTTGCAAACAGGTGTAATACCAAAAAACAAAAATAGAAATCGGACACAGAGATGGATTTTTTTAGACGATGAGTCTCCAATAAATGCATTTTCTTTGGCGGAGGAAATACCGACCTTGGACAGTCTTTATGATGTATTTAATTGGTCTATGACTTACCGGTAAATTTATTTTAGTTTCTTATTTTGTTTAAGATGTTTTTAGCCTTATCAGTCATTATTGGTTGTTATATTTTAGTCATCATAATACTGATATTATAGAATAGAAGTTTATTTCTCTCAAAAAGGTACATTTCGTTAAAGGTCGTTAAATCTAGGTTACAGCAGATTCAAACCTTTGTGAGAGCTGGAGTCTATACTGGGTACGAGACCTGTATGACAGATCTCCACAGATATATTATGTTAGACATATTATGACGAGAAAGCAGTAAAACTTGCTGTTTTTTGTTGAAGCAAACAAAAAGTATTATTTCTTGACTTGGATGATATCGTATATCACACGATAGCTTTCGAAGTTCTGAAAAGTTTGGACAAAACCAAACGAAATCGAAAGTCAATATTTTTTACCACAATACATTTACCTGTCACCACTTAATAGTCTTTTAACTAGGAAGAAAAAGTGGTGCAACAGTCTCCCCAGCGGATAGTGATCTTATAATATTATGCCATCTTCCTATTAAAAATTTGAAAGTTTGCAAGGATTGATGGATGGATGTATGTTTGTTACTCAATCACACACGAACTGATAAATGGATCTGGATGAAATTTGGCACAGAGATAGATAATAGTCTTAAAATAGCTCCTAGGATTTTTCATCCCTGTATAATGTTCCCTTGGGATAAGAAAATACTTTTCACTCGGGTGAATCCGCTGGCAGAAACTAGTTTAAAATAAAAGTCCCACTGTAGGGCAAAAGGAGAAGAAGAAGAGAAGGCACGAGCATTAATCACCAGACTTGCAATTTATAATATATTTTCTTAGGTCCGATTCCGATGTGCCTGCACCATACGGTAGAGTGATACCACTAGAAATACCTCTAAATCCAGAGTATAAGGCCTTAGAAGATATTGCTGCAGTTGTACCTAACTGGGGAAAAAAGAAAAAAGTTGCTGCAGTGCTGATGTCGAATTGTGGTGTTAAAGCCAGAAACAAATTCTTAAAGGAGTTTAGAAAATATGTTCAGGTTGATTTTTTTGGAGATTGTTCAGATAATGAAGAATTAAAGGACGGGTAAGTTATTGTCGGTAACCCTTTAACGTAAACACAATGCCGAGGTTTCAAACAGTATTTACTATTCAGAAGTGTAACCATTTTAAAATAGGTAATATAATAATATGTGCTTAAAAGTGGCACCGTTGACTGAAAAGTTATATGGAAATCGGTTATTATGGTATGGGCAAATAATACATTTTGTAATGCAAAAGTGCACTATTTTTAATTAATGTATTTGATTAACTGTTCACAACTGCAAGCTATAAATATAAATGTCTTCTAATCATAATTTGATTTTATTTCAGTTGCCTCGGACACTTTAAAGCGGACTGCGAGCCATTAGGAGATTATCTATTTTATTTAGTTTTGGAAAATTCAAGTTGTTATCAATACTTGACCGAGAAAGTATTCTACAATGCTTACGCGAAAGGATCTGTACCTATCATATTTGGTCCTACACTTGAAGACGTCGAGAGCCTACTGCCACCAAATTCCTATCTACATGTTGACGGGGATACACATATAGAGACGTTCGCTAAAAAAGTCAACCACATAGCGAGAAGAAGAGAAAATATTCTTTCGATGCATATGTGGAGAAATTATTTCAAAATAGTCAATGAGCATGGATACTTTGGAACTAAATCGTATCATTTGTGTCGTGTATGTGAGGCATTGAATTATAATGAAGCCACAGAGAAGGTTTACACCAAAAAGCTTCTCGACTCTTTCCTTGATCCGGCAGTAGCCTGTTCCAACTATTCCAACTAATATCTAGTTAGTATAATGTATAGTGAAAACATATAAGTAAGTAGGGATATTTAAATTGATTGTTGTTTCTTAAAATAAAGCCTTACTTTTGTAATTAAACGAAGAAAAACTCAAGAAAAAAAAATTTTAAATAAAAAAAATTTAATCAAAAAATCAAAAAACCCGACTGCTTCAAAAGCGAACTAAAAAGACGTAAACAAGGAAAAAATCATGCTGTGCAGTCGGAGGATACATATTCGCGGGCTGGTGTATCCTCCGCCTGCACAGCATGATTTTTTCCTTGTTTACGTCTTTTTAGTTCGCTTTTGAAGCAGTCGGGTTTTTTGATTTTTTGATTAAATTTTTTTTATTTAAAATTTTTTAGTTAAGTTTTTTTCGAATTAGATACATTTAAACATATAAGTGTTATATATTTTTGAAATCACCTCTTAAAACCCTTTATTTTGATACCCCACACACTGGGTTTGGAAGAAAAAAAAGATTTGGGACCCCACAATATGGCGCCCAAAATCCGCCATTTTTCTATTGTCCAATTTTAACGTAGCCTATGACACTCGCAGGGTTAAGACGAATCGATTGACGTATGAATCATCAAAATCGGCCAACGCGTTTGGTCTCTGGAACGCCACATAGGAACAAACATACATACATACATACATATATACATACATACATACATACATACATACATACATACATACATAGACTGATAAACACATTACCCTCCTTCGGCAGTCGGGTAAAAAGGATATGTCTTTAGCCCAAAATTCGTCTGAGTCCGCAAATCATTTCGGAGAGTTTTGAAAGTTCTCTCCCGGGATCTTTCAGCAGAAATAATATAAATCCACTGTTCATCGAGTAATAAATTTCATCGCATTGTTAGTCAGGGGGATATTGGGCCCTTTGAATTTTGATACAAGTTTGTTTTTATTACTTGTATTGTTGAAGGTGCTAAAAACGATCCCGTCAAGATTTAAACTGAATGTTCAGTCCTCGTCTTGCACTTTTGAAATTCTTCAAAAATAGAATAAGGATGCTTTTTCATCGGGCTTTTCATAGTCATTGTGGTGCTAGCCAGCTGGTGAGTATCTCACCTTGGGTCTGGTTGGTCTAAAACTTCAGGTGAGTGTTTGCATTTCCTTTTGAGCTATTTGGTAACTGTCGGCATCACGAAATGGCCAAGTTTGAATTTTATCATCACCATAATCATCATATCAGCCGAAAGACGTCCACTGCTGGACATAGGCTTCTCCCAAGAGTCACCGCTTTGATCCTTGTTGCGGATCCACGCAACCTTCACCAGGTCATCGGTCCACCTGGTGGGAGGCCTTCCAACGCAATGTCTTCCGGTTCGCAGTTGCCACTCCAGAACCTTTCTGCCTCATCGGCCATCCGTTCTGCGAACAATGTGCCCTGCCCACTGCCACTTAAGTTTGGCAATTCTTTGGGCTATGTCGGTAACCCTGGTTCTCTTGCGGATATCTACATTTCTGATTCGATCACGCAAGGAAACTGCCGAGTACAGCCCTCTCCATTGCCCTTTGAGTGACTGTAAGCTTTCTGATGAGGCCCATTGTAAGTGACCACGTCTCAGAGCCATATGTCATCACTGGCAACACACACTGGTCATAGACTTTCGTCTTGAGACACTGTGGTAAGTTCGACGAGAAGATACCGCGCAGCTTTCCGAACGCTGCCCAGCCAAGTCGGATACGACGGTTGACCTCTTTATCGAAGTTGAGCCTACCGAACTGGATCGTTTGTCCCAGGTAGACATAGTCGCCCACAACTTCAAGTGTAGTCTCCGAACTTGATAGGAGGATTGAATTTACGAATATAAATACTGAATTAAAACAACAGTAAATAAATAAATAAAATAAAAAAATCCTTAATTACTTGTAGTAATCATACTTAGTATCTATCTAAATACCTATATATTTTAAGTTAACTATATACTAATATCTATTTACTATAAGTTGCATCCTATCTTGTTTCACGCCCTTTTATATAAAACAGTTTCATATTACTAATATTGGTATTCATAGATAAGTTTTGTTAGTAATTGTTTAATAATAATAAATGCTTAAATATTTATTTCTTGCAACAAAAACTTAAATAACTTAATTTAAGTTCTTAATCCTATGACAGTAGCTATTTAAATTACAAGCTTTGTCTCACTTGTCCGCAATCATGTTCAAGTGTTCGATTGAACTGAAAATGTGAACACAAAATGTTTGTTTCTTGTGATAATGCGGTTTTTAATATATGAATAATTAATTTGTGTTTTTTTTCTTTTCTAATAAAGCATGTAATATTTTAATTATTATTTTATTAGCTTAAGTATGAGTTAAGATTTCTCTAAGATACGTTTTGTTAAATGATTTGTTATCTATATATATAAAAATCAAATGCTGTTCGTTAGTCTCACTAAAACACGAGAACGGCTGGACCGATTTGAATAATTCTTTTTTTGTTATGTTCGACAGAATACAGGGAAGGTTTAAAAGCAAAAAAAAAAAATGTATGGTTGGATAGGGTAGGTAGGGTAGGTAGGTAGAGTAGTGTAGTGTAGGTAGGTAGGTAGGGTAGGGTAGGGTAGGGTAGGGTAGGGTAGGGTAGGGTAGGGTAGGGTAGGGTAGGGTAGGGTAAGGTAGGGTAGGGTAGGGTAGGGTAGGGTAGGGTAGGGTAGGGTAGGGTAGTGTAGGGTAGAGTAGTGTATGATAGGGTAGTGTAGCGTAGGGTAGTGTAGCGTAGGGTAGTATAGGGTAGGGTAGGGTAGTGTAGGGTAGTGTAGGGTAGGGTAGGGTAGGGTAGGGTAGGGTAGTGTAGGGTAGAGTAGTGTAGGATAGGGTAGTGTAGCGTAGGGTAGTGTAGGGTAGGGTAGTGTAGGGTAGGGTAGGGTAGGGTAGGGTAGGTAGGGTAGATAAATGTTTGGTGTTTTTATGGCAAAACAAAGTTTGCCGGGTCAACTAGTAATAATAATAAAATGATTTGCTTTTTATTAAATACCAACTTTACGTGTCACCCACTAATACTATTTCAAAAAACATTATAATAATATGAAACAGAATTTATCTACAAGAACACTTCTGCAAGTGCAGGCCTCTTCCAAAGAATTCCAATGTTTTTATCTAGGGCTGATTTCTTACTGCCTGGGTCATCCGTTTTGGCTTTGTTTGTTTCAGTTTAGATTTTGGTATTTTTATAGTTTTATAATACCTAAATCGTTATATATATAATATTTGAGGATCTCCCTCGATTTCTCTAGGTTTCCTTACCATGGTACTGCCCTTGGGATATCTCCTTGCCAACAAAAAAAAAGTTAAATCAAAAAATCAAAAATTCGACTGCTTAAAAAGAGAACTAATAAAAAAAAAGTTAAATCAAAAAATCAAAAACCCCGACTGCTTCAAAAGCGAACTTAAACGTCGTAAACAAGGAAAAAATCATGCTGTGCAGTCGGAGGATACATACGCGCGAGCTGGCTGGCCAAAACTAGATGTATCCTCCTCCTGCACAGCATGATTTTTTCCTTGTTTACGACGTTTTAGTTCGCTTTTGAAGCAGTCGGGTTTTTTGATTTAACTTTTTTTATTTATAACTTTTTAGTTAAGTTTTTTTCGAATTAGATACATTTAAACATATAAGTGATACCCCACACGATGGGTTTGGAAGAAAAAAAAAATCGGGCCCCCACAATATGGCGCCCAAAATCCGCCATTTTTCTATTGTCCAATTTTAATGTAGCCTCTGACACTCGCAGGATTAAGACGAATCGATTGACGTATGAATCATCAAAATCGGCCAACGCGTTTGGTCTCTGGAACGCCATATAGGAACAAACATACATACATACATATATACATACATACATACGTAGATAGACTGATAAACACATTAGTCTCCTTAGGCAGTCTAGTAAAAAGAATCATCAAAATCGGTTCATAAACGACAAAGTAATCCGCGAACACACATAAAAAAATATATATATACGGCCGAATTGAAAAAACCTCCTCCAAGTACGGAACCCTTCGTGCGCGAGTCCGACTCGCACTTGCCCGGTTTTTTTTATCATTGTTTAATCTGGATTGCGTTTTAGAATTCCCCAAAAAAAACTTTGTACTGGGTTTTTACTGGGAGTTACAAAAACGTCTATGTTGCTTATTCCTTTGAATAAAGCAATCCTCGAATAACCTGAAAACATTTTTCACAATTTAATTATCCTTTTAGCCCCTGGGTTATTTTTATAATGGTGGACTTGGCCGTCGTATCACATTAAAGTTAAAACGTAAAAAGGGACTGCCTGGAAAAAGGCTAGGCCAGCAGCGCATGCCGTTAAATGATATTACCGGGCTTTCATTCGGATTTAATTTCTATAGCCGGCTCTCGCAATATGCTAATATAATGTTGTTTAAATATATCATTTTTACGGTTAATGTATGCAAATGTTTGATACAATGGCTCGTGAAATGAAGTTGAGGTGGGTTGAGTACAGTTTTCAGTTTGCTGAGTTCTCACTTAACTGTTGTGCATTCACTTTTCTAGGCTTACCCCTTGAAATGTTCAAGGGATTTCTTGGTTCAGAGATGGCTAGGATCTATCTCTCAGAACCAACCTGTTGTGCATGCTCTGCAGTTCATACCTATTAATCGACTTAAGTACATGCTGAGGAGTTTCGGCTCCATTGTAAGGTATATGTATATCCTATGAAATTGGCGTTTTGTCGTACTGGCCACTTTGATCTCAGATATCTCCTCTTTGTTTTGGAATTCCAATTTTAAATGTATACAGCTATTTACTCATGCTTTTGTGTTTGGAAAATCGTAATTAGTTTGTTTTTTCCTCTTTTGCAAAAGCAAAAGAAAACACAGTGCGTTTTTGGTTCCAACGTTTTCGTTCTGAAAATTTCGACCTGCAGAATAAGCCCCGTGGACGGCCGGAGACCTAAGTTGATAATGAAGAATTGAAGGCTATTGTGAAAGCGGATCCATCGCAAACCACGTCCGAGTTAGCTGCAGGCTGTGGTGTTAGTGATTAAACTGTTTTAATCCACTTGAAGCAAATTGGGAAGGTGAAAAAGCTTGAAAGGTGGGTACCTCATGAATTGAGTGCAGCAAACCGACAAACGCGCGTCGACTACTGCGTTACATTACTCAACCGGCACTATAATGAAGGGATTTTTAAATCGAATCATTACTTGTGATGAAAAGTAGATCCTGTACGATAATCGGAAACGCTCATCGCAATTGCTGAACCCTGGCGAACCAGCCAAATCCTGCCCCAATCGAAAATTGACTCAAAAAAAATTACTTGTGAGCGTTTGGTGGACAAGTACCGGTATCGAAACTACAGCTTTCTTAAATCTGGCCAGACGATTACGGTGGATGTCTATTGTCAGCAACTGCAAACCATGATGGAAAAGCTAGCTGCTAAACAGCCGAGGCTGGTCAATAGTAAAGGGATCAATGAACTACCTATGAGATGGCAAATGTGTATAGATAGCAATAGTACATACTTTGATTAATAAATATATTATATTAAAAAAAAATTACTTTATGTTCCTCCCCTACAAAACGCCAATGAAGACCTTATAATAGTTCGGTAGCTCTTGATTTAACAAAATTAATTAATTCCATAAAAACTAAGATTTGTGCATAATCCCTGCAAGATGTTTAAAAAAAAATAAAGGCGAAGGTAATGTGTTGATAATATTGACACCTACATCATTTAAATTGTGTGGATTATGTATTTCCGTCTTTCCGAACACGAGTTCAGTTCATCGATATGAATACTGATTCATGTTTAGATAAAAATATATTGAAATACTCACATTAAATTGAATTCCATTTCCAACAAATGATTACAGATCTACATAGATATCAGTGCATTATTTCGGAATAATCCAATTCTGATTTATTGTTTGTTGTGAAAGATAAAATCGGAACATTAAATTTTAATAATACATTTATGACTATTAACGATATCACAAGATTGGTACTATTTCGAAGACTAAATTAAAGTTTCTGGTACGCTATCATAGGACCCTACTTCAAAATGGCTGATAAGTTTCTTCAGTTAATTTCGTGAATTTCAGCTATCCCTAGTTAGCGCAAAGATCAAGATTTGCGAACTTGGTAGTAAATCTTTCTTAATTTCAATGTTTTACGTGAAAAGTGTTTTGTTATACATGCACGGTTTTATGATAAGTTTAGGTAAGGGTTTTGTAAGGGTTTAGCTCACCCATCTCTTCAAAAAGAATTGAGAATCTCATTTTAATCGAGCCTTTTTGTCCACCCAACGCTCGGCGAAGGACGCCGTGGAACCTGTGACAGCTCTCATGTGATAGAGGGTGAACCTGTCGCCATAAATTCCAATAACAATGGTTGGTAATCAAACCAGACTCCCATGATACATAGCTTGTGATTACTTATTTCAGGATCGGAAAGACCAGGCAAAGAAGGCTTATACTTTAGTATCTCCTTACTAAAGTATAAGCCTTCTTTTCGATCCTGAAATAAGTAAAGATGTTTAGATTATTTACGCATAGTCGTCACGACTAATCACACAGAAAGATTAATTCATGAATTTTGTACCTAAGTATTCTTTCTACAATTCTTTGTACTCTGACTAGTCTATTCTGAACCTCAGACTAAACAATTTGAAGTTCCTAAGTGCCCTAATAAAGATAATAACGACATGATTTTACTGCTTACAGCCGGATAGGATGGTCATGAAATGTATTTTCATTCAAATGGTCCTCGTCATTGCACCATAAACGCTTGGATCCCCTTTATTGACCTCGGGGCCGATCTTGTTACCACTACTTAAGCCGTAATGGATTTTCTTTCACAGCAACTTGCATTAGGCCTATTTATTGGAATCTCAGCTCCTCAACACGAACGTGAGCGATCAATTTCTCGCTAAATGGGCATTAAAGCACCATTCGTGCAAACTTCTCGCTAAGTTACGATCCATGCGTATTCGTTGAAGCGATTTACAAAATTGCTCTTACATCCAAGTTTCAAGTTCTTGCGGGATACCTGGCCAAACTTCACTTGTTATGCCCAAGAATAATGCTCAATATTTGGAGAAGTTCATAACTTCGGAACGATCGCGAAAAACTTGTTTGTTGTTCGAATGGCTAACGGCTCATTTTTCAGTCTAGAAGTTCGAGAGCTCTTTTGTTCGCTTTATTATAAGCGGGCAGTAAAAAAACACTTATCCTTCAAAAGCTTATACAATATTTGTTAAGCCCGTATAATATTATTGCCAAACAGTAAATACAAGATGGAGAACGGTTCTTTGGTATAAATTGCCATTTCTCGAACAGTGGCAATTTGTGGCTGGTTGTTTTTCTTTACTGATCACAATAAAAAGTGGTTGTAACTTGGTTATAGTTTCCGAAACAGAGGCACCGAGTTACCAATGTAGGTTGATATACGATTGTCATTGGTGTTTATGTTCTGAGGGCGGATTAGTAAGGTTCAATTTATGTTGGGCGCATGCACGACTGAATAACAGGACCTACACTTATATCGCGGAGGGTAAATGATTAGGTGCGTACTTGTAGCGTGCGTGATGTACTCTCAAAAGTCTTCCCTTATCTTGAGGCCTTATTCTTCCAACAATAAAGAAGATTAGGTTTTCTTGTAACTTTTCCTTCGTGAGACATTACCAAACAAAGAATTATATTAGGGTTTGTTTTGGTGAAAGTAAGATTAAATTGTGTATGAACAAGATCCTAGGTATTAGAATGACTATCTACTCCTATAGTGTAGCAGTCTCTAATGTGTGATTAGGTTATTATTGTTGATATTTATTAGGTATAAGTTATACCATATAACAGTTTATTAAAAATCGTAGTCATGTGGAATTTACTTTCGCTTAAATTAAAACAAGTACCCAGCTTTTGCAAGTTGAAAACTTAAATAAATACACGTGATCTGGACATATTTACTCAAACCAAATTGATACGTGCACCAATCTTAAGAAATAGCCCTTTCCAGAAGACGACACTTAATAAATCAGTCACGGTGGCAAAACAGATGGCGCCACCAGACAGCTCCTACAGTTTATTCCTGTTTCTCGATAGGCGATCAACCTTCGCCATGGTTATATATGGCTGACCCGCTCCCCTTGCCGTTTTCAGCTTTTAATCCCGTGATTTATATTACGTACGGAGAACGATTTTTGAATACAATAAATTTTATTCTTGACGATAAATTTCTTGTCCAGTGATCGAGCTACGGTAGTGTTTGGTATCGCCTTGATCGTGAGATGTTTATGTATAAGAAACGGAGGATGAGGAAATGATTCTGTGTTTTAAAATGGTCAGATGTAATATGTTTCCAAAATACACATTTGGTACCGAGCTGTGTTGATAGAGAGTACTGATGCTGATATAAAATGTCCAAATAATATCGTAACTTATACAACGGTATAAAATACAAACCAGGTATCTAGTTTCAAGTTTAAGACGTTTTCCAAGAGCTCCATCTTTCCAGGCGTAACCTCCAGTTGTACCCTAGACAATTTCTCGACTATCGAACAACTAAGACACTAAATAATTCAGTATATAAAACTTTAACACTTCGTTAGTAATCTCCTTACAAATACTTAACTACTTAAAATTGCCGCAGTAGGTAAAGGTCTGGAGCAACCAAGGGAATGGGAAACTAGGCTTTTTGTTTGGAGCAAATAATCAGCTTATCGTGGAAGAAGGTGAGGTGTTGGCATGAACGTAGGTACAGTCTGTGGTATGCACATCTGAAGATTCCCACCTCAGTAAAGATGCTTCATGGAGTTGCGGCGATCACAGAAAATGTTTGCAGACAGTGTTTTGTTTAAGAACTAAATTATGCACTCGTCCTACTTCCTGCTATATAAATACACACCGGCAAAATTAGCGGAACAAAATCGTTTTTTTTTAAATACGTTTGATTTTTTTTAAACTTATGTTAGGACAGGATTCTTTACTTTAAAAACACCCTTTATAATAAAAATGAGTTTGCATTTAACACATTTTCTGTGAGTAAAATGTATTTTTGTGAAAACTGCACGTTGTTGATTTTTTAAGGTTAGAAAGGAAAGTTACGTTAATTTAAATAAAATACATTTTACAATAAAATTAATATCACATAATATCGAGTGTTTTCTCCACGTTCTTTTAATAATATTTTCACCCGCCTGACGCTGAAGACATGTTGAGAATAATGGTATCCATTGTCTCGTGTGGTTGTCTCAATCATTCCTGTACAACCATTGATGTATTAAATGAGGAAGATGCGTTACGCTCTAACATCGCGATCAGAAAACCTGGGCTCGGCGCACAACTACATGCACCGAAACTCACACATCTGTGTTCAGTGTCATCACCAGTCCCAACCCTACAGTTACGGATAGACAAGGACAGAGATAGGAGACGCCGCAGTAGTGCGAGCGATATCGCGTTAGCCGCCGAATGTTGGTCGAATGTTTACTATTATGAATGAAATGACATTGCAATATGTGCGTATCGTGTCTCTCACGCATGTTTGTAATATCTATCTCGCTCTCACAAATATGGCGAAGCAAACATTAAATATTATTGTAATTTTCAACAAATCAACCTTTTTTACTGTACTTACGAGTGGTAAGTGATCCCGTGTGACTTATTTTTCTTCCTGGTATTATTTAAACACTTTTTAGCAACACAAGATGTCATTTTGGTGCGTATTTATTGCAAAAAAACATAAAACCACTGAAATTAATGAGCTGTGTGATCAACAATGTGCCGTGTGCGCGACTGAGTACCCGCTACGGGCATGCACTTAGATTAGTAGGACCACGCGCTGTGAGCAGTCCCGTATCTTCCTCTTTTTAATACATCAATGTGTACAACGGCACTTCGCAGTTCACCCACATTGAAAGTAATAGAATAGGTAGTTAGTAGATAGTAGGTAATAAGTAGTAGAGTAATAGTTTTAGAAGGTACCAAACGTGTTCTATAGGATACATAACTGGTATCATCGCCGGCTATTCCAAAACTACGATATTGTCATTTTTAACATAGACTGAAGTTGAAAAAGTGGTATGTGGCCAAGCATTGTCCTGGACCAAAATGAAGTGACACTCGATAAAAGGGCAAATTATATCACATTTTATTCTTAAATATTACTTCTACAGTGATCTTTAATAAGATCTTCTCTATCGATTGCCACCAAGTCCGTACGAACTCTAAAACATATCCTACCTGAATCCAATAATTTTCCTTTACCATATGCCACAGTAGTTAAAAAATTGACAGATTATATTGTTCTTTTTCATGATAAAACATTTAATGCAGTCTGTCAAAGCCATTTAAATGACTTCCACACTCATCCCTAAACAATATTTTACTTCATTAGTCCGTTGGCCAAAGTCGATGTTTTCTACCAAAAGTTATTCTGTTTCTAAGAAATGTGCCTCAAATTATGGACCTTTAGCGAGCACGAACGAACCAAAACCAGCTTCCTTCAATCTCTTTTGTACCGTTCGCTCACTTACTATTGCACTTCTTCCAGCTCATTTCTGGCTTGAATGGCCTTTAATCGCAGGTTTTTGCAAACGCGAAGCTGATTGAAACGATAATTCCTGTTAGAATTACGGGTTTTCTGCCTTGTCCTTATTTTCTCATAAAAACTTTAGTCTCTCTTAGTCATTGGAAACTGTAATAAATGGTTGAAACAAGTAAAAGATATATTATGCACATCATCTGTAGGTTTGATCATTTCTTCTCATCTCGTAAAAACTAAACGTTAAAACTAAAACAAATAATTCAGTATGTTAATGAATTTTTTTCGAAATATTAAAACTCATCCATAAAGTAACATCATCTGCCTAGCCTTTTTCCTAATTGTTGTTGGGGTCGGCTTCCAGTCTTACCGGATTCAGATGAATACCAGTGTTTTACATGAAGTGCCTATCTGACCTCCACAACCCAGTAACTGGGTAACACGGTACCCCTTGGCAAGATTGGTGTCAGATCTCAAGCTTCTGACTACCCGTAACGACTGTCAAAGATCTTCAAATGACAGCCGGGACCAACGGCTTAACCTTGAAGATCGATCCGTGCGTCTGTTATTAATTAGCCACGAGCTCCATAAAGTAGCAATAAGCGAAATTCTCTCAAAATTATGTAAGTTCGAATAAAGTTAAAACAATCGCATGAAAGGTGATGTTCAATTGTTGTTATCAATTTGGCATAATTGGTTTTATTATAAAACAAAAGAAAACCATCCTGCAATCGTAAAAAAGAAAGTTATGCGATCATTTATTCTTGTTCCGCTAATTTTGCCAGTGTGTGTATGTTTGTTACTCAATCTGACTGATGAAATTTAGCTCAGAGATAGATTATAATCTATAATAGCATATAGCCATTTTTTTTTATTTCTCCGCGAACGAAATCGCGAGTAACAGCTAGTATTAATAAACTAATTCATTCATCCAATGAAAGATGACGCACAGCATAAACTGCTCGATCCAGAAACAAAAACTTTGGCTACCGTTTTGTAATGAAAGTCAAACATAGATATATTTTCTCACATTTCTATGAGGTCAACACTAAGGTAGGATTTTTGGACAATGAACAGAAAATGGAAGTTTGTATTTTGGGTTGTTTTGCTGATGGAAATCATCAGTCATTATGACCTGTTACAGGATAATTTAGTAGTCGCTCAGTACATTACTATGGTTAGCTAAACAATTTAGATCTTAAAAGCTTCCTACGATAAATATTTTAAAAGAAAACTGAATATTTTTAATAAATATTGATAATTGTTTGTTTGCATAAGCCAAATTACTTGATTAAAAACTAAAATTAAAATTTTAAACGAGTCCATGGTTATATTGATCTGATAGGTAGAAACATATGCCAGTATTGCAATACCTACCATTTATAAATCCTTGAAAGAACTCTACGGAATTCAGAACCACAAGTATCGGAAAATACATAATGCAAACGTTCGTCGTTTCAATGAAGCGATAGATATCTCTTCCATCGAATTCGGTCCAGTTATTTTGAGGCTCCCAGGGATGTTCCATTCTATGCATATGCATATAGGCACACATGGACTTTCAAATATGTTTGCTCGCTACGTCTACTTATTTGGGTGAGCATTGAAATGGGTTACCTAAACCTGAGAAGAAAGACCTTAACCTTACACATGCCACTATGCACATTATACATGAGTTCTGCTGCAGCCCGACAGTAAGTCCTGCTGTATCACAGTAAGTCCTGTAGTAGATCGCGGGACGAGCCAGACAAAATTAACATCCAAGAAATGTCCTCACTAGATCGAAGGGCAGATAGTCATGGGGGAGGCCTTAGCCCAGCAGTGTGAGGAAAACTATAACCGACCGACCATAGCTGACCCCAACGACTGCTTGAAATTGGAGAAGTCTTTTCCTAATTTTTTGGCTACGATCCCATCGGATGTTGATGCACTAACTTTGATACATTTATATTTTGTTTGAAAGTGAATTCTGCCATAACATGTCATTGTCATTAGAGCCAAGCACGCACTAGCGATTTATTGATCAGGTAATCAGTATAGAGCTATATATATATTGCTATATTGCACGCAATTGGCGGTTATAGTTCTATACTGATGCCCTGAACGATCAAACTATCGGTCAACAAAATGTCGCTAGTGCACGCTGGGTCTTATAAACAGGAACCAATCATGACTATGTTATGAAAACTTAATAATAATAACAGTCTCACGATACTCAATTATGCAAATAGTTTTAAGCCATTTTACGGTAACGGCGCAGCTTGTTTAGGCTTCATGCTAATTTGCTAGTATAATCTGTGAGTGCTAAATCCTGTCGTGTGTGCGGAACCCGACTAGATAGCGTTGTTCCACGTATCTGCATTGCAAATGTTCGCATCAGAATTCCGTGCATACGACTCTGCCCACTGACGGACTAACAACATTTTCAGAATAAAATCCGACATTAACAAGCGCTGGGTACGTGCGTTATGTTTCGGCTTTTTTTACTGGTATCATAATGTTGGCTATTGTTGCTGCTTGCGATGGTCATGTATTGGTATCAGAAGGTGAATAATTTCTGGTTGCTGCAATGTAGTTCCCCTTATCTTTATCTTTATGTATTACTAGCTGCTGCCCGCAGCTTCACCCACGTAGAATAAGTATTTAATATATTTATAAATTGTAGCCAATATATTATACTGAGAGCAGTGGTGGCTGCGACTTACGTGTCGTAGGTCGTTGGTTCAAACCCAGGCAGGCACTTTACTTTGTGTAAATTATTTCATCACCACTGCTCTCAAAACGGTGAAGGAAAACATCGCGAGGAAACCGGCATGTCTTAGAACCAAAAATTCGAAGATTTGTGACATAACCCGCACTGGGACCGCTTGGTGGATTACGGCCTATTCCCTCTCACCTAATGGAGGCCTGTATCCCAGCAGTGAGAATATTAAAAGGCTGATGATGACATTATACTAGCTGTTGCCCGCTACTTCGTCTGCGTAGCATTAGTACTTTTGAATAGCCTATTTTATATCGCGCCATAATATTATACATAGGTGTGTAGGGCACCTTACTTGAGAAATTATTAGTTCACCATACAAACTTTTACCCCCCTGTCTATCCCCTAAAGGAAGATTTCTGGGCTAAAAACTATCGTATGTCCTGCCCAGGATCTCAAACAATCTTTATACCAAATTTCATCTACATCGGTTCAGCGGTTTAAGCATGAGAAGGTAACAGACAGACAGACAGAATTACTTTCACATTTATAATATTAGTATGGATTATCATGATGTATTAATTACATTAACCATCCTCACTTTTACTTCACTTTTATAATATTAGTAAGATTACTGATAAAGCACTCTACACTTAATAAAAACAATATGTAGAAGCAAAAAAACCAAACAATAAACTCCTCAGCCATTTCCTTGAAAATCAGTTTCAGGCTAACTTTTATATAATTAAAACTCGGGATTGGCGAACTCCACCGCTGCAAGAGCGAATAATTCATAAGAAGGTTAATTAACTTCGTTCTTCCTCGGCGGTTCGTACGTACTCGGGCACGTTATAAGATTGAATTATCCCCATTCATCTAATAGCACACATTGGCTTTCGATCGACCCGGGTTGCGAGAATACCGCTAAATGCGATATGAGTAACACACGAACAGGTGTTTAAATTCGTGCTCAGTTTTTGGAGCCAGATAGCGTTGATACCAATCTCCGATATTGTCGTATGTAGATGGACGATTTGATTGAAAAGCGTTCGTTATATTAATGTATCCGATGATGGGGACTATGATGCGTTTTTACAAAGCATACGTTCTGATAGATACGTACTCTTTTTACCCGACTGCCGAAGAAGGGTAATGTGTTTATCAGTCTATGTATGTAAGTATGTATGTTTGTTCCTATATGGCGTTCTAGATACCAAACGCGTTGGCTGATTTTGATGATTCGTACGTCAATCAATTCGTCTTAACCCTGCGAGTGTCGGCTACATTAAAATTGGACAATAGAAAAATGGCGGATTTTGGGCGCAAAATTGTGGGGCCCAATTTTTTTTTCTGCCAAACCCATCTTGTGGGGTATCAAAACAAAGGGTTTTATTAGGTAATTTCAAAAATATATTATACTTATATGTTATAAATAATAAAAAGTTATATCAAAAATTCAAAAAACCCGACTGCTTCAAAGGCGAACTAAAAAGACGTAAACAAGGAGAAAATCATGCTGTGCAGACGGAGGATACACCAGATTTTGGTCAGCCAGCCCGCGAATATGTATCTTTCGACTGCACAGCATGATTTTCTCCTTGTTTACGTCTTTGTGAAGCAGTCGGGTTTTTTGATTTTTTGATATAACTTTTTTTTTACGTTTGGAGGATTGAACAAGAAACAATAGATCGCTGTTATTGCAAAGCAAGGTCAAAAAACAAGCATCATCAAAAAAGGTGCTTGACCCAAAAATACTCCCATAAAGTTGTCGGCCCCTGAAGTTATCCTTTTCAAAAGAATCCAGCAATAAATATAAAATTGTTTAAACGTAATATTGTTTCTAGGACAGTGCACGTTATCTTCAATGAAAACTGAACGGAGACAGTTTAATGAAAAATTTCTTGTGACGTTAGACTAGTCGATGTTCCCTTAGGGATACCTTAATAAGATTCCGTTTGAAACTGCATTTTGCCGTATCTACAGACATTGTGAATTTAATTTTAGAGTCATATTATTTTTATAACTCTCTGACAATATTTTTATACTTTTATGACAATTTTGCTGACATGTTAAATTTTAACTTGGATGGATTTAATGTAAATAAATTAATATAAATTTCAGTATTTTTTTTATTTTTTTCTCGAGTCTAATGCTAATGAATGACATTTTTTATTTTTTTTGTCTTTTTTTATATGTGGTGGTAGCCCAGTGGCTAAGACCTCGCCTGTCGTGCTTGAGATCGTGGGTTCAAATCCGGGCAAGTACCAATGTGACTTTTTCAAATTCATATGTACTTTCTAAGTTTATCTTGGACATCACAGGTAACGGTGAAGGTAAACATCGTGAGGAAACCTGGGGGGTGACCACAAGCTCTTAGAGTAAGGTTATTTTGAGATCGAGTAAGGGACAGATGTATCTGACTTGTATACATCTGTCACTTACTCGATCTCAAAATAACCTTACTCTAAGAGCTTGTGGTTACCCCCCTGGACTTATATAGTTAATGTAAGTCTGAAATAGCCAAGTCAGAGACCTGCGGGGTTCCCAGAGGCGGCTTAATAAACTCTGACACCAGAGGTGACCACACCTCACACGAAAAGAAGAAGAAGAAGAATGACATTTTATTTTTATTTCGAATGGATATTTTTTTATGTAATGCTTATAAACGTAATAATAAGGAATACTGTCTCTGAAAATAAATAAATTATATATATATATTATGTATTGTAAACGACATCGTAGAATTTCTAACAACCATTTTTAGGGTTCCGTACCCAAAGGGTAAAAAACCGGCCAAGTGCGAGTCGGACTCGCACACAAAGGGTTCCGTACCATTATCGCAAAAAACAGCACAAAAATCACGTTTGTTGTATGGGAGCCCCTCTTAAATATTTATTTTATTCTGTTTTTAGTATTTGTTGTTATAGCGGCAACAGAAATACATCATCTGTGAAAATTTCAACTGTCTAGCTATCACGGTTCATGAGATACAGCCTGGTGACAGACAGACAGACAGACAGACAGACAGACCGACAGACAGACAGACAGACGGACCGCGGAGTCTCAGTAATAGGGTTCCGTTTTTACCCTTTGGGTACGGAACCCTAAAAATGGAACCTTATTACTATGACTCTGTGGTCCGTCTGTCTGTCTGTCTGTTTGTCTGTCCATCTGTCACCAGGCTGTATCTCATGAACCGTGATAGCTAGAGTTGAAATTTTCACAGATGTTGTATTTCTGTTGCCGCTATAACAAAAAATACTAAAAACAGAATAAAATAAATATTTAAGTCGGGAGACCTCCCGTACAACAGACGTGTTTTTTTTCTTGCTGTACGGAACCCTTCGTGCGCGAGCCTAATTCGCACTTGGCCGGTTTTTTATGTATCAAATGTATTTTTTCGTTTATGTTATTGAAGTCTTGCTTATTTTTTACGAAACGGTTGGTACATGAATTTCGATTACTATTTTTTAAATAATTTGCCGAAATTATATTTCACATTAAAGAAAGGCAACAATTAGGAATCAGTGTCAATTCAAATTATTATGTAGATTTTAATGAAATCTGAATTATTTTAGAGTAACTGACCCAACAGAAGACGATTTAATCGAATTTCTGAGTACATACATAAATCTGTTAAAAAGGCACTTCCAATTTTTATAAAATTTTCCAAATGCCGAAATATTTTTCATTCTTCCCCCTAAAATGCAAAAAAAAATAAACAAATCTTGATCAAAACTATTCTCAATTAATGCGCTTAAGAAAGACCACCATACCATTTTGATTTATCTAGAAGACTACAAAGTTCACAAGAATTTCTTAGTGCACTAATATTAAGATTTTATAATTAAAGAGGATATTTAAACTCACCACAAAGTCTCGCTAGGCATTTCGTTTTAATTAAATTTTCACATTGAGGGCTACTGGATTATCTCGAATAATGTTTTAGACCGACACCACGAATAATAAGAAGGGTTTTCTTGATATTTTCTGAGCAAACTCTAAAAAAGCTTAGTTTCTAAGTGCTCTGCGTTCATTGTTTCAGTGTTCGTAACACGGCAGCCGGGTGAAGGTTTAGGTTCAATCCTTAGGTGGCAGGAGTTATTTTCATTAATTCTTGTGGTATTTTTTGTTTCTACCTGCAATCCAACCAATATTATAAAGTGAACATTTTGAGGATGTTTCTTTCACGCATCAACTACTACATGGATTTTGATCTAACTTTTCAATAATATAGCTTATACTTTAGTATAACATATACCCTCTTACTAATAAACACGGAATAAAGTTATACCAGGTATAACAAAGGAATAACCATACATTTTCATAGGTTTATACCTGGTATAACTTTATTCTGCGTTTATTTGTAAGAGGGATAGACTATAACTATAATGTGTAAAGATGTTAGTGGAAGTAATAATTTAAAACGGGCGGCGCCGCGGGTGGCAATTAGTGTATTATTAGGCACTAGGTCTATTACCTTAATTAAGAAGCAAGCAGTTCCTCAAACTGTCTTACCACTTGATGTACAAGAAAGAGCGGTAATAGAAGTCTGGTATATGTACATAATAATATGCATAAGAAATGTTCTATTATTGTAATTATATATTATATAATACTACCTTTGAGTGATTACTCATTGATTTTAAGCTTCAATTAAGATGAAATCCATGTCATTATCGTTATCTTGATATTGTTTGGAGAGCGTTCTACGATGTGACATGGTATTTGGGTTGGATATAGGTGCAATTTATGAGAGAATAGTCAAGTACGTACCTAATGTGTACCTTTATTTATTTAGATTGTGAGTAAACTAAGATCAATAATAATAATAAGTAGTAGTATAATTCAATCTCCAAATTAATATGAACGAAACTCGAATAAAGCTTTCAATACCACACAGTAAATTCTATTACGTAAATTGATAAAATCCACCCCACTGCCCATCTTCAACATCCAATAATAAATTACAGCCAATTTTCTTGAGAGCTTCGTTATACAAATTGTCAATAGCACTCGTTAATCCGGCAAAGTACCCACAAACAAAGGGGTTATCATCGAAATTTATGAGCTATAAAATTGGCACGGACCACCTTTATACGCGAAAATATGAAAATATTGAAGTTCGCACGGAATAAATTATTCTAAATTGCTCCAGTTTGGATTGTGGTGAACCCTTTAGGATCGGGAATTGAGAAGATTAGGGGTGTCACATTGGGGACTGCGGTCATCTATCAGAGAAGATGGCGGCCGGCGACAATGAGACCCGCTTAAAGTAATTGGGCGGGACGGAGCTACTTACATTCAGAATTTGATCATATTTCTAACAAAGAGTTAGCGGCAAAAACATGTACATTTACATAGCGGTATATGTTATGAAAATCTGTGAAAGCAAACGTTACCATTTCAATAAAACGTGTACCGTATATGGTCGCGTTTGATTTAAAAAACATCCAGTTTTCATTTTTGTTCATCTGATTCTGCTGATTTTAGATTTTTTTTTTTTTTTTTTTGCTAGGAAAGCCCGGTTTATTCTATAGCTATCCAAAAATACCTTTATTGACTTTGTAGCGGGCTGAACCTTATTTAAAGCCTATATTTTATTTGGTACGAGTAGCATTTTCATTCTGTATCTATTAGTGACCTAACAATAGTGATTAAAGCAACTATTAGCAAAAAATAAACATATTACTAAAAACCTAGCAATGCATACCATTGCGTAGTACGGTGTAGTTCCTTGTAGCACTTTTTAGCACTGACTTAGACTTGGGTAACACTGCGTAGACCTACGTAGCCCTGCGTATGATCACTTAGCACTGTGTAGCGCAGCGTCACACTACGTAGCACAGCGTAGCCCTGCGTAGTCCTAAATAGACCTGCGTAGCACCACGTAGCACTGCATAGACCAGCGTAGCCCTTTGTAGCATAGCGTAGCACCGCGGAGCAAAGCTTGGTAGATACTACTAATGACTACATACAAAACGTGTCTTTTGGATACTTTCAATTTTAAAGCAATTGTTATAAAATACGAGGCCATTCCGTTTAACTAAAGATACTGATTTCACAGTCGCGTAGAAAATAAATGGTTGATCTATCTTTGCAAAAGGCTACGCTCATTTTCAGCCTATCTCATGCAGCAACACAAATCAAGCCGACAAGATCTTTTTAAACGCAATAATACTAAAGTAATGTATGGCAATTTACTCGCAAGAAAGCGAGGACGCTTTATCGCGCTTCCCTTTGCTTTGGAAATGGCGTGTGATTTACGATAGGCTGGTAATGATCTTGTTAACAAGTTGCTATAAAGTTATATTATTATAATATTATCCGGTTAAAGCATTGCGTTTTGAATTTTCTTCTGTTTAATTATGAGGTAGCTTGGGCTTGGCTTGGCTTTGTAGTTTGATGACTAAATAACGTTTCGATTTTTTTATAAACGTTTTGATTTTTGTATGTTTAAATGTTTAATTTGGAAGTGCTGTTCTCACTTAATTGGCAAAGCAACGTTCTACTACGTATGACACGTCTCAACAACAACATTGAGTAAGAGAGAAAGAAGGAAATGTTTCCGCAAAAATGAACCCCTATACAAGTAAGAGTTGGTAGTGCCTATCTATTTTTAAGTAGGCAGACAAAGGACACAATGCCTGTTAAGCTATGTAAATTAAAGTGTTGAATACTTGCCCTAACACACACTATCTTAACTTCCCCCGTGTAATTAAAGATTTATACCTTAGTGCCTGAGCAACAAATTTCCTGTGTGCAAACTAACTTCTTAATTAACTGCTTCACTAAGAAACGGGAATAGACGCCTCTTTAAAGATCTCGTTACAGATTAACGACTGATTTGTTTTAATTAACATCCCGCCTTTTATTAAACTCAATACGTTTTTTACAAAGCCTTTGTTAGAATCAAACCCGGAAAAATCTGATTAAAATATAATGAAATCGCTGCCTCAATGACGATTCGATTCTCATTCTGCTGAATGCTCTCTTGCAGATTAAGGTCCACCAATTGAATTTTGAAATGAATGAAACATTATTACTTCTTCAATGAATTAGATAATTGACTGAGATCCTTCAGTTCCAAAGTGAGCCGGCCATTAAAAAGAGCCCAGTTAAAACTTTTCCCTTTGCAGTTCTCCGCAATTTATTTGAACAAACTACTTGTTTAATTGAATATTTAAACGCGATTCCTCACGCTAAGTATAAAAAGCTCTTGGGCTGGTAGAAAAAAACAAACTTCGGTTTTTATTCATAAAGTTCAGCGCTGAGATGTTTTTTATCCTGTGTCGTAATATTTCCCACACCCTAACTGGCGAGTTTCTGAGCATACAGCCTGAAACTTCAAAAATAATTCAGTTATTTTATTTTTAAGTAATTTTTTTTCAAGTTTAGTGGTGGTTCTTTTATCGATTTTATTTTACAAACATTTAGATTTCTTACAGTACAATTACACTACAAACTACATTACTACTTGACGCACGGGACCGGTCACTTTGGTGACACTTGGGGGTGGCCTATGTTCGGCAGCAGACGTCTTTCGGCTGAAATGATGGTGATAATGAATTACACTTAAGTATAACAAAATAGTTTTAATGTTGGCGCTTTAGATATTCCTATCTTATATGCAAAAAAGCATTTCTGACGTCCCCTACATAGGTCGTCAATTGTGCTAACCATAATGTGAATTGTGCAGTTAATGGTAGCTCAATGATTGGCGTTTCAATTTGGGACGGTTGATATGAGACTGTCTAGGGACGCGTCAATTTGCTCTCTCTGATCGGAGTTTGTATATATTCGTGTTGATGTTATGAATAAGCATTTTATTCTACAGACAACTAGTAACGCTTATCGTATTAAAAGCTCGAGACAAGGTGAATATCATGTTCTTAAAGCAATTTTGTCCTTTTCGAATACACTTACTGACCAATAACTTCGTATTCTGCCTACTTGTACTGTACAGAAATAATTGTATTAAATTTGTTTTGGATCTAAAGTAGCTTGGTAGACTTCATAAAAACCAGTTGACTACCAAACTCACTTTTTGTTTACTAGCTTCAACTAACTAAAGATCTACAATTTAGTTAAGACTTCACATAAAAAATGTCATCGAAGATACCGTTGTTAATTATTTGGCTATCTATAAATTACGGTCAGACAATGTTTTTCTCGACAACCACTAATAAAGTGGCTATAAAGGCTATATCTCTGTGACGAATTACCCACAACTCTTGTCTTAGGGTCAGATAGCCAGTGAAGGATGACTCTTGTGACTTAATTTGCTCACTATTTTAGGGATGACTGTTTTACCCAGAAGCTGAGTACCAGGCACCACCCGCACTCCCTTTTTTCTATAACTCGTCTAGTGAACAATCTGTGATTGTGATAAATCAGATAAGTGTTTCAAGAGTTATATACGCAATCACAAACAAATTGACAAAAAAAAATTGCGCTGTTGAATATTATGTGAGGGTGACTGAGTTTTAGTAGGATATGCGAAGTGACTGTCGTTAGGCCAATTTTTTTATTCTTTATTCACAATCAGACTACTTGCATCCATGCTTGATAGATGCTCAAGTGGTGGTAACTTTTTTAAAACGGTGTCGAAAGAAACGCTCTTGAGTTTTATTCCGTGAACTGACCAATTACCGTATAGACCAACTGGAACGTGGACGCGACACGATCGGTCAGTCGACCCTTGTGTCAACTGACCAACCAATCGCGCGCTCGGAACGGTGCTAAACGTTCCCCGCGCCCCGCTTCACTACCAAAGACACCTAAAAAACTACTTCTGCGCATCTAACGACTATTGCCAACTTACGTGCCGGGGATTATAAAAGTACAAAGTACGTAACCGGTGGCGCGCTGCAGACAGAGGGGCCACTACGAACAAAGTGTCATTTTGCACACACACTTTGACATTGCGATTTTACAGGGAATATTGGGCAATATTGGACCGAGCTCAGTCGCGGCTGTCATGAGTGCTTTATGTGGGCGTTTGTCACGTCATTCATACATTAAGTACTGTAACGAGGTTGATTGCATTGGATAGGTCACCTTTATTATTTGTTACAGACCGAATTTACTTTTTTATTTTTTCTTTCAATAATTTTTAAGTTATAAAGGTCAATAAATCTTCCAAAATGACAAATTAGAAATTCATTATCTAGGATTATAATACATTATTTTAAGTCCATAGATGAATTTGGGAACTTGTCATAATAATAAGGTTCAAGTCATCCAGCTTACAAATAAGATTCATCTGACTGCACAGCATAATTTTCTTCTTGTTTAAGATCATCTTTGGTTTTTTGATTTTATTAGATATCTGTTTTTTTTACATTTATATTTATGTCGAGCTTGGTGCTTTTCAAAATTTAATGTTTTAAGTGAGATCATTATTACACTATTACTTCGTCTTGTTACTCTCCAATCTTCGCCGTATTTGGCGTAATATTAAATTTTTCGTGATATTAAATGGATATTTGATGCTCTGTCTACCCTCTAAGGCATGTAAGCATATATGTTTAGACTTTAGACGAAACTATGTATTTATGTTTGTAACTTATACAACCTACTCTTTTTCTAAGAAATCAATATAGTAGCAACCCTAGTGAATCTGTCAAGTTTAGCTGTCAATTTTCTAAACGGCGGGAGTGGTCCTTCTGTGTACTTACTATTTTTAACCGACTTACCAAAAAGGAGGAGGTTCTATGTTCGACTTCTTGTATGTTTTTTTTTTTTTTTTTTTTTTTTTTATGTATGTTCACCGATATCTCCGCCAATTTTGGACCGATTTTGAAAATTCTTTTTTTGTTTGAAAGAACATGTTCCGAAATTGGTCCCATTTTAATTTGTTAAAGATCTGATGAAGAACTTCGGAGATATACAACAGAACTCTTCAATAAAGAACGGCAAATCATTCGGGATTGCTTCAATCGCATGTCTGTTTATTGTTTATACCATTTCATAACATAACATCACGCCAGTATACTGAAAGGGGTACGCAGAACTCTAATTTCACCGGTTATGTTCAAGTTTCATGTTTTTCGTCGGGTAATCTGTTCTGGCGTAATAGGTACTTACTAAACAACTTGCCTATTAGGTAGGTAAAACTAAAAAGGGAAAAATAAAAAACTTTTTTGCAAAAAAATACTACCGACTTCCAAATGAAAAACTACAAAGTGAAAAATAACTTTATTTTTGGAAGTCGGTGTCCATATCGCAAATAATTGGTATCTACGAAAGACACCGACTTCTAAAAATAAAGTTATTTTTCACTTTGTAGTTTTTCATTTGGAAGTCGGTAGTATTTTTTTGCAAAAAAGTTTTTTATGTGATAAAAGGAACGGATATAAAATATGACAGGCCATGTTTTATAAAAGAATATAATCGCAATTTGACACCTCCAAGTTGTTAAAACCATGATCGATCTGCGCAGAAGCCAAGAACGAAGCCTCGTAAATTATAGATTGTATCCGAAGATATTGCCTGACACCTCTACAAACAATTACAAGCACGAACCGCAGACTTATTACAAACATTTGTTTCTCCGAAAAACGAGGGCACGTAAATTACTTCAGTATCTTTGGAAGCAAAAACATAATTAATGTTTCGTTGTTTGTAATCAGAGAGTTAAGTGGTAGTATCGCCAGATGCTTGCCTGTTATTACGCTACGCATTTTATCCTGCGCTGCCTCTAAATGAAACCATCATTCTTACACACGTTCCGTTATCTCATTAGGGGTGGGTAATATGCCTGTTAGTTGTTTTTGTACGACGTTATTGTGGAGCAGTAAATTGGCATAGGGATATTTTATTTACTACTGAAAACGGAGCTTCAAACAAAGATGACCTCCAGTATTTCACCAGAGGAAACGATGCAATGAGAGAGGTGAAAAAACTGATAACTCTACAGGTCTATCCACACATATCAGGGCTGTGCCCGGGACGTGGATGGACCGTGCCCAGTCAGGTGCTCAAAAAAAATCGGTATGTACATTTTATATAAACTCGTTCACACACGTCCGCGCCCGGCCCTGTCACGTCCCGGGCATAGCCCTGATATGTGTGGATAGACCTTAAAGCGACATAATTTGGAAAGGAAATGCTATTTTGGGAAACATTTCTATGGAGATAGATATATAATAAAATATCGGTATTGTTCCAAATACTGCTATTTGGAAGATTATCTAGATCTGGAGATGTTTATAAAGGCAGGCTATATAATTGTTTCCTTATTCAAGGGTTTAAAGTACAAAAGGTTTTGAAACAGACCAAGTCGCGGGAACCAGCTAGTATTTCAACTAAGCCCACAACCACCCTTTCCTCAAGACATCTGAAGGTCTCGTAGGCCGTCATTAATCAAGCACAGATTATGTTTCCTGGCGTGACGTCGTTTTAAATTTATTTATTCTCTGTACTTAATTGCGGTCTTCAGTTACCGGCTCTTTGGAGCAAAAACCTTTCTGTTTTGATAATTAATGGATTCAACGCTCGTTAGGAATACTGAGCGCCGTTTCTGAACAGCTGTTTCACTTTTTAGTGCCGAAAACGCTATTTTTATTGACGGTTATTCGGATACTGTGCTACTGCAGTATTTTGTGCATCGGGTGTGTTTGTTTTGGTTTACTGAAGTTTAAATTTTGTCTGGCTGCCCAGCCTTTTTCCAACTATATTGGGGTGTTTTCCGAGTCTATCGAGATTCAGCTGAGTACCAGTATTTTAAACAAACCAATTGCCCATCTGTCCTCCACAACCCAGTAACTGCAGAACACGATACCTCTTGGCAAGATTTTTTCTTTGTTTATGAATTAGAAAGGACGAGCTGGACTACATTAATGGTCCGTTCAATCTAACTTTGGATTGAAAAAGCTGTAATTCTTTTGGGGAGGCCTTTGCCAGCATTGGGAAGGTACAGGCTGACAGTAACCAGGATTAATTATTTTTTTTAGTCAAGTTAATAATCTTCTTATATAATCAGATAAAAATATTATGGATTTTTGACCTAAACATTGCCATTGACCTTCTAAAAATTTTAAAACAAATTATTGAAATCAATAAAGCAAATATTTTTTTTACAAGCACAAGCTATTATAAATCCTGGCCTCAACGACTGTCCGTTATGACTGTTATGTGAGTACAAGAGATAAAACAGCTGATAACATTATCAATATGATTACAAATGGCGGGCTTATCAAAGTAGTTGTAGCACTAAAGCTTATCTAATCTGATAATAGTAATATGCCGTTATAATTAATATTAATAGATACAATGCACTCAATCACGGAAGGCATTTGTACAGTTAACAAAAGATTTTGGTTAGCGGTCAAACTTAAGCTTCATATTTTTTTCTGTACAGTCAATGCCTGTTCAGAGTAAATCAACGTAAAAACAACACGCGCACATACTTTACACGCCCCGCAATCTCTGCATTGATTTATAATGTTGTTTAAGTATGAGACACGTTTTTGCAACACAAGATCCTATTTGAATTAGCGCTAACATATATACCGTACTTTTAACCGACTTCAAAAAGGAGGTGGTTCTCAATTCGACTATATTTTTAAGTTTGTTACGTCAAAACTTTTTACTAGGTGAACTGATTTTGATGATTCTTTTTTTATTTGAAAACTGGTACTCTCGTGTGGTCCCATTTAAAGGTGAATGGCAGATTTTGTACCGCATGCTTTTTCTTTTGTTCGGTTATAGAATTTGTACCACTTATAATGTCAACTAAGCCATTTATTTGCATGTAAGTTTACTATTTTTAAAACTTCGGATTAATTAATAACATCAATCTAAAGATTTTTATATATAAACGTTATAAAATCGTACGCTAAACGCAGTTATGTTATTAGAAATTGCTTTACGTAAAAAACACAAATATTGGATTGATAATTAATTACTTAGAAATAGAAATAACATTAAATATAATCAAACTCATCATTATCAAACCGTTGCAGTCGGCTGCTGGATATAGGTATCTCCTTATGCCCTGAGTAGGTACGATCCGCACCTTAATCTACCTACTTAATGGTAAGTAAAACACTACAAAGATAGCAACAAATAATTTACATAACACATAATGCAACATTTACCTATATGTAACAATCTACATTGGTACACTAGTACATAACCTTAAAAAATAAAACTGGTTATAACATTTACGTCCCAAGTTTCTAAGAATTAAAAAATCTAAGAATTTAAAAAGGGATTATCTATCATATTAACTACCAAATAAAACAAAAAATATCCCAAAACACGAAATTTCTATTAGCGGTACGAAACTTCCATACAAGCCTGCCGTTCTCCTTTGATCAAGATCTGATGAAGAACTTAGGAGATGTTCAACAAAACTCTTCAATAAACAACGGCGAATGTCTCAGGATTGCTGCAATCGCATGTCTGTTTATTTTTTACGCCATTTCATAACATAACATCACGTTTTACTCCCTAAAGGGGTACGTAGATATGCACAATTCACCCTGGTACACTCTCATTTCACTGGTTATGTTAGCTTTATGTTATTCGGGCAATCTATTCAGGTTTTTTGGCTGTCAGTCTCACATACTATTTTTATTCTGTGTGTTTAGTTGTAAGTCATCCATAATTGATAAATAACTTTGGGCATTATAGGTAGCTTACTATTGAACTTGCTCATTATATACGACAACTAAAAAGTAAAAATAAACCGACTTCCAAATGAAAATAGTACTACCTAATTGAAAATAACTTCAATTTCGGCAGTCGATGGCAAAAAAAGAATAAACAAAATTCAGGTACACCGACTGCCGAAATTGAAGTTATTTTTCATTTCGTAGTGTTTTTATTAGGAAGTCGGTTCGGTTTCAGTCGGTCGGATTTTTAGAAAAAAGGTTTTTTACCATTGCGTATCAACTTTTAACACTACATGATTAAAGCAGTATGTTGTTGTAACCGCCTCTTTGCACACTTATCTCTTTTATTGACTGTACCCATAGGCACATCCAGGGATCAGGGATTGCCCCCCGCCCTCCTCCTCTTCAGATGGCCCAGACGAGTCTGAGAGACCTATGTACTATATCGCTTTGAAAACCCTTGTTACTTTTGGCGTACACGAATAAGGGCAATATTTTTTTAATTATTCGTTTATTACAAATATCTAATATTTGTAGTTATTAGTCTGGCAAACGAAAGTAGACACTCGAATTATTTGCAAACTTTTTATATGACAATGCTATACTAATGTCAACCTCAGTTTTCCAAAACCAGATGGCGTGTTGTTAGGGTTTGTTGTGGTCTTGATAATAGCATTTATTCAGTGAAAAATGAATAAAACAATTAAAAGTGGATTACGGGAGATGTTGTTTCGCATGATGTCTGAATTTAAAGAAAAACAACAAGAGAAAGACGCCGAATTCAAACAAAAACAAGGTTGTTTACGTGTGGTGTTAGATTTCTTAAGTAGTATGACGCTAATAATTTGGTACTTTGTTTTAATTCGTAATTACTATTGATGCAAAAACTATTTTTTGATTATTATTCACATTCATTTTATAATAAGTTAAACACCTTCATAATAATGCATTATGGCTATTTATCATACCATAATAAAAGTTGAATTGTAATTTTAACACTTTTTTTCTTTTACAGAAGATCTGGAGGATGTAGCAGGGGTTAATGAGATAGTGAAAACTATTGAAAACTTACGGATTTAGATCAGAAAGATAGGATAAGAACCCTGAACCAGTACTTGGGTGAAATATCAAGCAGAGTAGTGGAAGAAAATGAGTGATCATGTCATACAATTTTGAAAATAAATATAATAATGAAAGGGATAGAATTACAGAACATAATTTATAAAGTTCCATGATTAATGTACGAAACAGTGATTCTAGTGACTCTAATGAATCTATGCACATGGAAGTCTTAGATTCAGATTTTGATTATGGTAGTGAATAAACCAAAATGATTGTAGAATACTGTTGTTTTTCTTTTAATTCGGATTGATATATCACTTAAACCACATAATATCTAAAGTATTGACTGCCTAAAGTACCTTTAGTATTTTTATTCAGACGAAGTAAAATTAATAATTCTAAAGTATCAAATTAGGTTATTCCAAGTATCTCATATTAGTTTTGGGGTTGCTATGCCGAGATTTTTAAATTTGCCGCTCTTTTTCAGTCTCTACTTTCGTTTGCCAGACTCTACATATCGTTGATCAGATTAACTATGTAGCAGGTATGGGCACACCCAAACACTCCGAAATATTTTATTCCAAATTTCGATTCTTCGATTATCAAACGTCTGAATTTCATAATACGTAAGAATTAAAATGTCTTTAACAGCTTATTTTTTTTTTATTGTTACATTTAACTAAATAATTTTTCATGCTTTTATTATTCATTCTGCATTTTAGTTAGTTATTTTAACTATGTTTGTAATATTTGTAAGTATGCGAGAACCATGTTCCTACTTATCAAATTAATTAATTTTCCTGTTAATGCTTTTTAATATTTTATACCTGTACGTAATATAGTGTGTAGAACTATTCTGGGTGCATCGTCCTCACATATATTAATGTATGTACTTAAGTAAATATTGTAAAAAAAGAGTAAGTATAGAGTTTCTTGTGCGTTCTTCTGCATAACAATCTACTTTCCGAATGCACGGTAGAACCATTAAATTTTTTATTTTTTTTATTACTTTTAAATTTTAATTTTAATTTATGTGACGTTCAAAAGTGCCGTTTATTGGCCTAATTGAATAAATATATTTGACATACCGTAAGTCAAAATAGTACCGGGACTGTCTACAAAAAATTACCGTTTTTAAATTATTATATGTATACCTACATTATTGGCAATAAATGATTCTGATTCTCATTACTTGACCTAAGTTTATGATCTATTTAGTTTTTGATGAAAACTATAGTTAATGATATAAAGACTATGTAGTCTTTATATCATTCACAATACGTAATCACTGCCTGCGTCTGTGTTTCTGAACGCATACAACCCGAATCTCTTCAAAATAAGAGTGAACAGGTAAGTTCACTCAATCGTTGACTTTGTCTCTGTCACCACTGACCTAGACTAAAGTCAAGAGCAATTCTATCTCAAATAAAAAAAAGACGATAGACACAACGTAGCAGTATTCTCTAATAACCACAAACTGCTATCATTATTAAAAATCACGATATTTATTTTACCGAAAGTCGTAAATGCGATTTGTTTGTTTTTCGATTTTCATACGTTCGAAGAATCAAATCCCCTCTTTTGTTGGTGGTAACTATAGTTCTAATGATCACATGACCTAATTTCATATTATATTCATTTTTTTAATATAACGCTCATATGATATAATGAATTCAAGATATAATTTAATTTAACTTAATTTTATAGGTTCAATTAGTATAATATTCAGTTACTACAAGTAAAATTTCAAAATTTAAATACCCCCGACACATTTATCTTTCGAAAACACCGCAATTCAAACAATAAAACGCCCATAACTTTTGAACGACTGAACCAATTTTATTCAAACATAGCTAAGAACACTCTCGATAAAATCACCTTTCAAACAAAAAAAATTAAATCAAAATCGTTTCATCCATTCAGGCGCTATGATGCCACAGACAGACACAGATACACAGCAACACACGTGAAACTTATAACACCCCTCTTTTTCCGGCTGGGGTTAAAAATATTCAAAGTCTATAAGTAACGTTACTATAATTTAGAAATAGGTCGAATCTGTTCCAAAACCGAATCTGGGCACCCCGACGTCACTTAGTCTTTTGGCTGAGGAGAGCAACTCCTGCCTGCTGTAACAAATGAGGTTAGGTTACAATAATTTGTTTTTACATCGCATCTGTCATTAGTTTTTTAATTATACCTCAACATACTAAACATAATATTATACTTCTCGCTGACGAGCAATTGTGTTTATTTGTCTTGCTATTCAGTTTTGCAAGGCGTTTTTATTTCGGAATTCTAATTAATCAGTACTTTATTAATCGGCATTCCTATTTTTTTATGTTTCAAATTATCATTAAGTCGGCGTTTTTGTTATTCGATCAATCAAAACTCGGTATTTTGAGAAACATACTTATAAACGTTGGAAATCAGGAAATTTTGGAATTATAAAAAAACTATATGGACACCGACTTCCAAAAATAAAATTATTTTTCACTTTGTAGTTTTTTATATGGAAGTCGGTAGTATTTTTTTGCAAAAAAGTTTTTTTATTTTTCCCTTTTTAGTTGTACCTATCTAAACTAGGCAAGTTGTTTAGTAAGGTACTCTATAACGCCAGGATAGATCACCCGAATAACATGAAACTTGAAAATAAACAGTAAAATGAGAGATCTGCGTAACCCTTTAGTGCGTACTGGCGTGATGTTATGTTATGAAATGGTATATACAACAAACAGACATGCGATTGCAGCAATTCCGAATGATTTGCCGTTATTTATTGAAGAGTTCTGTTATATATCTCCGAAGTTCTTCATCAGATCTTCACCAAATTAAAATGGGACCAATTTCGAATCACTCTTTCAAACAAAAAAATAATTTTCAAAATCGGTCCACAATTGACGGAGATATCGGTGAACATACATAAAAAAAAAAAAAACATACAAGAAGTCGAACATAGAACCTCCTCCTTTTTGGTAAGTCGGTTAAAAATAGGATGAATGATAGATCGGAGTTTAGATATTTGGAATTTTGAACCATTCGGAATTATGAAAAACGGTATTTGGAAATTCGTATTTGTGACTGAGGGAATAATTTTATTCGTATTTATGTACTGTACTCGCAGGTATAGGAAATTTAAAAGGCTCCGTGCTCTGGGTGCTCCTAGCTTGGACACAGCTAGCTTCACGAGTAGGTTTATGATTTGTCTTCCATTTTTTAAGCTCGCTTAGCTCGTTCTTGCACCCACTTTCTGTTTATTCTATTTCTGTATGAATTGTTAAAAGAAAATTAACGTGTCCGAGGCAGAGTTCTAAATCTTTTTACCCGACTGCCGAAGGAGGGTAATGTGTTTATCAGTCTATGTATGTATGTATGTAAGTATGTATGTATGTATGTATGTTTGTTCCTATGTGGCGTTCCAGAGACCAAACGCGTTGGCTGATTTTGATGATTCGTACGTCAATCGATGCGTCTTAACTCTGCGAGTGTCATAGGCTACATTAAAATTGGATAATAGAAAAATGGCGGATTTTGGGTGCCATATTGTGGGGGCCCAAATTTTTTTTTCTTCCAAACCCATCGTGTGGGGTATCAAAATAAAGAGTTTTAAGAGGTGATTACAAAAATATATAACACTTATATGTTTAAATGTATCTAATTCGTAAAAACTAACTAAAAAGTTATAAATAAAAAAACTTAATTAAAAAAAATCAAAAAACCCGACTGCTCCAAAAGCGAACTAAAAAGTCGTAAACAAGGAAAAAATCATGCTGTGCAGGCGGAGGATACACCAGATTTTGGTCAGCCAGCCGGCGAATATGTATCCTCCGACTGCACAGCATTATTTTTTCCTTGTTTACGACTTTTTAGTTCGCTTTTGAAGCAGTCGGGTTTTTTGATTTTTTTAATTAAGTTTTTTTTTAAGCACGCTTCGCTCGTTGTTACATCTTAGTAGTTCCAATTTTCGGCAAAAAGGTCGTATTTTGTTCAGAATGATGTCAAGGAAACCACTCCAAAGTGTAAAAATTATGAACTCGCTTTGTCCGTTCTGGCCTCTAAGGTTCCAAGGGAAACCACTTCTATTTTGGGACCTGCCATTCAATCAATATTTTAGGTTTTACAAAAGTGCTACTCTATAATAAATACTTCTTGTGAATTAATTTGGGTCAAGTAACTATACAGTATTGTCCATGTTTATTTTAAGACCCACTCTTTCGGCTCTACTGAGGCCATTGACCATTGTATTGAGGCCCTCCATGGTCTCAGCCACGACCACTATGTAGTCTTTAGCCTGACTGGTTTTTCCGGCGGTTTTGCTTGCGTTGCCTATACAATAGAAACCGTGTATCTTTTCGAGGAAAAAAGCAGCCAGCCACTATGGCACTCAGCTTTCTATGGGTGAGAAAAAGGAAAAAAAAATAGTAATCGATAAGATAAGAATTACCGTAGGCTTGAGTCTGTCACCCGCGATAAGCAGCAGCGACAGGTGACAGGAGACAACGATAAATGACACTGCTTGCCTAGTTTTTTTTTTTTTTTGTTGGTATGAAGATATCTAATCTAAGAATTCTGATAATGTTGCTATTGCCTGTCGCTGCTGCTTATCGCCATTGAAGGACTCAAACCTTTAAGCTCACGACCTTTTTCAAACCTGCATCGAGACTTTAAACAAAAAAACTCAACTTCTTTGTTATATTAGCTGAGATGATGGTAATCAGTTCAACTATTAGTATATCTGTATTTCCTGTGAGCGCCACTGTTTTGGCTTTCTTTCTAAGTTTTTTACTTAGGATATAACTACTAAGTAATAGTCTCCACGAAATTTAGCCTTCAAACATCTAAAAATGCAAAAGAGATATCTGATAAAATCTTTCTGGTTCACATTGTTTCAATAAAACTGTCACATCCAATATGGCGCGGAGTGACAATCCGTATGACGACATGACATTATTGAAGAGGAAATATTGGATCCTAGGATCTTATATTGTAAATCTAGACAAATTGTTTCTAGCACCGAAGTTAGTGAACATTTTTGTGCTTTCGTTTTGCATTTATAAGTCTGACAAATTTAAGTTTTAGTTACACAGGTAAGTACATGAGTAGTAAGTTGTCCCTTTTAAGAGTTCTGTACCCAAAGGGTAAAGACGGGACCGTATTACTAAGACCGCGGTCCATCTTTCTGTCTATCCGTCTATCACCAGGCTGTATCTTATGAACCGTGATAGCCTACAATTAAAACAAATATTTAAGTGGGGCTCCCATACAACAAACGTGATATGTTGCCGTTTTTTTAGGATAATGGTACTTACAGAACCCTTCGTGCGCGAGTCCAACTCGCACTTGGCCGGTTGATTACTTTTCATGAGGTTCGTTTGTCAGTTGTTGAATTTCGCTCTAAAATCGCCTTCTTTGAAACTCAGGTGTATTTTTTGATAGTAAATACATACGCACACATACATAAACTTGCGTATTTTCCCACGGTGCTGCGAAAACTACAGACTGCTACCTGCTCCGATCCTTACAAACTACTTTTGCTTCATTTTCGTTCATACATCAAGCAGTAATTAGGTGAATGATTTAATAGAAATAACTAAAGTATTTTGCAGTTACTAAACTGGCGTAGTACCTACACCAAACCCCTTTTAGAGTGGAGAACTATTACACTAGTAGTTAAATGTCCTTATAGTCGTAATAATGATTAATCTCCGTTGTAAAGTAGTAGTAATTCTCGTACAGGATACTTAGAACGTAATTAATGTATGTAGTTGTACCGTTTAATTAAGATTTATTTATTTAAACATGAATAGAAGGCGCTTCGCCGTGAGAGGATAATTATATTTTGTTATATAATTTTGCATTAGCTCGTCTCTGAGATGCAAATACTTAACAGATTAGTTTTTCTTAAGCTTATTATTAAGTTTTCTTCTTTAATTCTTTATGTCGTAGAACGTTTTGGAGATATGTATGCAAGAAAATAGTGACTTATATTATATACCAGTTATAGTAAGTTACTCTTTATATCATTAGCTATCTATCAGTGAAAGTCCCGTCAAATTCGTTTCAGCTTTTTTGGAACAAACACATAAATTAAAAAAATATGTATTTTTACCCGACTGCTAGGAAAGGTTTATGTTTTTCGCGCGTATCTTGTATGTATGTTTGTTTGTATGTATGTAATATTCTTTATTGCCTCATATTTTTCAAACGCTAGACGGATATATATATATATATATAATTAGGTCATCGTTAGATACAACTTGACCGCCCAAGTGTTCTTAAGGTGAAGTTAAAAATAACTTTTAGGCTTTAAGATCTTTCCTTGTTAAACAATGTATTTTCTGGCAAATAAATATTTTGATTTGATTTGATTTGATAACGAACATGGCGGATTTTGGGCGCCATATTGAAGTGTCGAGATGAAGGGCTGTAAGAGGTGATTACAAAAATATAAACCATTTAAATGTCAAAATTAATTCGAAAAAAAAAAGATAACTAAAAGATTGTAAATAAAAAAAGTTAATTAATATTCAAAAACCCGACTGCTTAAAAAGCGAACTGAAAAGCTGTAAAAAAACTATACATATTCGCTTGCTCGCTGAACTCCTCATCCTCCTTCTGTGAAATATGATTTGTTCTTGTTTACAGCTTTTTAGTTCGCTTCTGCAGCAGTCGGGTATTTGAATTTTAAATTAAGTTTTATTTTGTCAAAGGTGCGGTATTTAGTAAAAAGCTATTATTTTGAAATTACAAACACGCACTTCAATTTTATTAATTTGTATACATGTACTTAAGGTATAGCAACAACAATTGCTTTTGATATATAGGTAGCTAAAGGCGTAGCAAAGGAAGAGCATTAGTGCGTACCACCGGAGATGCCTCGTGTGCTGCGAATTGCGAACGTATGGTTTTGATCGATAAAGTGTCCTTTGTCGTCTTCGACACTGGGTATAAAATCGCTTGCCCGTACATAATATCACGCCTGTTTTCTCCGAAGGGTTATTCAGAGGTGCACCTATTTTGCCAGTACAGGAGGTAAAGTGAGAATAGAGATGATTCCTGGGTAGAAAAATGTTAACTCTGTCCATCAGTGAGATTATCAAATAATATTGGACACGTATTTTTTGCTTTACCAAATCATTAAAAAAATACAAATATAAAGCGCATCAAAGTTCAGTAGTAGGTGCTTGTGACGTCACTAGGCAGCGGCGTGACGTTACACCATATTTCAACAAATTATATCGTCGTTACTTTATGTTTACGTGACAAAAGAAAAAATACGTGTCCAATATTTTTTATTAATCTACCTGACGGAAAAAAACATTTTTTTAGTAATCTATCCTATTAACCCTAATCCTAAATTGTGAAGTGAAAATTTGTACGTCAACACCACCAACTCTACACGAGAGATTCCATTAAGAACTCGTATAAGCTATACTACATTGGCGACGACTCTTTATTTCAATCCTTGAATTGGATCTCAGAAATTGCCGTAGTTTGGAGGGATAAGTACCGCCATATGTCACTTGGGTTGAATCCACTCGGGTTAAAAAAACAGGCCTTCGAAAACTATCTCTCGAGTCTCGCCTCGCAGCTGTGGCCGGCCCAGTTTACAACTTTACTAATTCATGATCCAATAAATAGCCGATGCGTCGCAACATGTTGGAGACACACTTAATGCTATTGCGTCCCGAATATTTTTTGCCCGTTTTTCTTTGGATTACTGTTTCGCTTGATCGAAAAGAAAAATGGTTGTTCTTATGAAAGTAATGTACGTGATGGAAATATGATATCGTTTTGTTAGCTTCAATTTTGGAATCTAGCTGTTTAGCTGATTGTCGCGAATTGTTAATACAAATAAAGAAGTAGATTTTAGAGAAACACCTGGGGCTTTGAACAGTGTTTTTTTATGTATCCGTTATTTAAAAATCTTTTATTATGTACCCCTTATCAAGCATTTTTTTCAAGCTTTCAGAAATGTCTAGGACAACAGGCAGACAACAAACAAGAAGGAGATTTTAGAATATCACCTGGTGCCTATGAACAGTATTCTTTTTATGTATCCCTTATTTAAAAATCTTGTATTATGTAGCCCATATCAAGCATTTTATTCAAGCTTTCTGAAATTTCTAGGCCAACAGGCAGACAAAAAACAAGAAGGAGATTTTAGAATACCACCTGGTGCCTATGAACAGTATTCTTTTTATGTATCGCTTCTTTAAAAATCTTGTATTATGTAGCCCTTAACAAGCATTTTTTTCAAGCTTTCAGAAATGTCTAGGACAACAGGCAGACAACAAACAAGAAGGAGATTTTAGAATACCACCTGGTGCCTATGAACAGTATTCTTTTTATGTATCGCTTCTTTAAAAATCTTGTATTATGTAGCCCATAACAAGCATTTTTTTCAAGCTTTCAGAAATGTCTAGGACAACAGGCATACAACAAACAAGAAGGAGATTTTAGAATACCACCTGGTGCCTATGAACAGTATTCTTTTTATGTATCGCTTCTTTAAAAATCTTGTATTATGTAGCCCTTAACAAGCATTTTTTTCAAGCTTTCAGAAATGTCTAGGACAACAGGCATACAACAAACAAGAAGGAGATTTTAGAATATCACCTGGTGCCTATGAACAGTATTCTTTTTATGTATCCCTTATTTAAAAATCTTGTATTATGTAGCCCATATCAAGCATTTTATTCAAGCTTTCTGAAATTTCTAGGCCAACAGGCAGACAAAAAACAAGAAGGAGATTTTAGAATACCACCTGGTGCCTATGAACAGTATTCTTTTTATGTATCGCTTCTTTAAAAATCTTGTATTATGTAGCCCTTAACAAGCATTTTTTTCAAGCTATCAGAAATGTCTAGGACAACAGGCAGACAACAAACAAGAAGGAGATTTTAGAATACCACCTGGTGCCTATGAACAGTATTCTTTTTATGTATCGCTTCTTTAAAAATCTTGTATTATGTAGCCCATAACAAGCATTTTTTTCAAGCTTTCAGAAATGTCTAGGACAACAGGCATACAACAAACAAGAAGGAGATTTTAGAATACCACCTGGTGCCTATGATCAGTATTCTTTTTATGAATCGCTTCTTTAAAAATCTTGTATTATGTAGCCCATAACAAGCATTTTTTTCAAGCTTTCAGAAATGTCTAGGACAACAGGCATACAACAAACAAGAAGGAGATTTTAGAATACCACCTGGTGCCTATGAACAGTATTCTTTTTATGTATCGCTTCTTTAAAAATCTTGTATTATGTAGCCCATAACAAGCATTTTTTTCAAGCTTTCAGAAATGTCTAAGACAACAGGCAGACAACAAACAAGAAGGAGATTTTAGAATACCACCTGGTGTCTATGAACAGTATTCTTTTTATGAATCCCTTATTTAAAAATCTTTTATTATCTAGCCCATAACAAACATTTTTCAAGCTTTCATTCATGTCTAGGACAACAGGCAAACAACAGTCATTCTTACTTTTCAATCTACAAAGTAGTTAATGTTCAAAAACTTCTACCACTCTCAGAACAGCCTGAAGCACTTTCTTCTTTAAAAATTCATACTTCTTGCTCACTTTACCGGACTGCCAAAAAATGCCTACCCTCACTTTATAATATAAAGGACCCTCTTTAAAATACAGCACGATTGCTGGTTTTTCCTGCTGTTCGTGTATCACTATAACGAAGATAAACTGCTTATGTACGTGACTTTAACTCCAATGTATATTGTATGAACGTGAGGATGTATTTTGTTGAAATATTAAATAGGTTGTGTCCCTTATTAATCTTAGAAAGAAATCTCTTGCGGTTGGTGAATCAAAATGTGCATACATTTATATTTGGTTGAAGGATTGCTTAGGAGCAATCAGCAAAAAAAAAATGTATAGACGGAAACATACCGCGGCGTGGCATGGCTCGGGATCTACCAATCAAAAACTATGTTCCAGCCTGCGTCATATCACACCGAGTTTTGTAGCCAATCAACTGCGTCAGAAGGCGCCACGCCACGTTATGATAACGAATTGCAAGCTTTGAATTAAAAATCTGATCACCTGCAAACAATTTAAACGGATGAACTTATTAATCTGTAAATGTTATTATTTAATTCATTGAAACAACAAACATGGGTAAAGTTTTAATAAAATTAGCAATTTCATATTGCACCAATGTTGTGGTCCACTTGGTCTGCGGATATTATTTACGATGCTTCATTATTATGTCATGCGAAGCATGTCGGTACACCTGGACCCGAGAGAATTCCCTGAACGCCTTATTTGGTCGATACCTCGGGCTACGGAGTACACACGACAACATAATCAAGGTATAACACCAATATATGCTGACCTCTTTTTATGTATGAAACTTCAGTATAGTGAGAGGTCAAAGTATATTGGAATGTATAGCTTGATATTATGCTGATATGAGTATCACGTAAGACGAGATATTCAAGCTACAAACTAGTATAGGCTGACCTCTTTTTATATAAACTTTCAGTACAATGAGCGGTCAGCGTATATTGGCATTTATAGCTTCATATGTTACCGTGTGTACCATGTAAGACCGTGACCGATCTGTGAGTGGAATTTTGCAGGTAATAAATCACTATGACGTAGCACACGATACTAAGGTTATTTATTGACGATTCGGTTTACGTTACAAGGGTATGTGGATGTTAGCTGGAGGTCAGGTCTTATCTTGTTTTTTACATGAGAATATGGAAGCTACGATTTAATGATACCTATATCTACTTTCATTTCTCGTGTATTTTTTCGATCCTTAATTTTTTTGAAATATCTTCACAATATAAGCAATGCTAATAAATCTGTGGTTGAATCTAGGTCACCTTCACATCGCTACCTGTTATACAAAAAAAACTTAATTCAAAAAATCAAAAAAACTCGACTGCTTCAAAAGCGAACTATAAAGTCTTAAACAAGGAAAAAATCATGCTGTGCAGTCGGAGGATACATATTCGCGGGCTGGCTGACCAAAATCTGGTGTATGCTCCGCCTGCACGGAATGATTTTTTCCTTGTTTAAGACTTTTTAGTTCGCTTTTGAAGCAGTCGGGTTTTTTGATTTTTTGAATTAAGTTTTTTTATTTATAACTTTTTAGTTAGTTTTTTTTCAAATTCGATACATTTAAACATATAAGTGTTTTATATTTTTAAAATCACCTTTTAAAACCCTTTATTTTGATACCCCACACTCATGGGTTTGGAAGAAAAAAAAAATTTGGGCCCCCACAATTTGGCACCCAAAATCCGCCATTTTTCTATTGTCCAATTTTAATGTAGCCTATGACACTCGCAGGGTTAAGACGAATCGATTGACGTTTGAATCATCAAAATCGGCCAACGCGTTTGGTCTCTGGAACGCCGTATAGAAACAAACATACATACATACTTACATACATACATACTTACATACATACATAGACTGTTAAACACATTACCCTCCTTCGGCAGTCGGGTAAAAACAACTTGGTCTAAACTTCTTCATAACACACAAAGGCTCCAAAATGGCCCATTACCTATCCACTGAAAAGTAATAATTATAGAAGCGAGACAAAGTCTCGTAACAATGTCGCAAAATTTTATACACCCTGTATACTCTCGCTTGTACAGTCTCCAGCATAAATACGTAACAATTACGCAAAGTTCAGAACCAATTTACTCGTGAAATAGCGATCATAGCTTTGAGAAAAGACCTTTTACTTCATAGTCGTTTAGTAACGAAAATATTGTGTTCGTAAAACCCGTTAAAAGTTTTCAATAGCAGAGAAAATTGGTTTTAAATTTTGCGTAATGAAGATTTTCAGGAAAATTCACGCTATCAGAGGTTAGCGATGGCGATGCACAGCGTTCGGGAAGTTGCGCGGTGTCTTCTCGTCCAACTTACCACAGTGTCTCAAGACCGACATAGCCCAAAGAATTTCCAAACTTAAGTGGCAGTGGGAAGGGCACATTGCTCGCAGAACGAATGGCCGATGGGGCAGAAAGGTTCTGGAGTGGTGACTGCGAACCGGAAGACGTTGCGTTGGAAGGCCTCCTACCAAGTGGACCGATGACCTGGTAAAGGTTGCGGGGATCCGCAACAAGGAACAAAGTGGTGACGCTTGGGGGAGGCCTATGTCCAGCAGTGGACGTCTTTCGGCTGACATGATGATGATGATGGCGATGACCGAAATAAAAAAAAGTAAGCGATTGATCTCGTGTCATTTCAATAGAGCTTGACAATTCCATACAAATTTCCAATAGCTATCGCGACGCTTTAGGTAGTTGATAGAATGTCACTTGTCTAGAAAAGTGTGCGTGTCTGTGTGTGTGTGTGTGTGTGGTAGGCTCTATACCCTCAGTTGGCGCCACTTTGGCATGGCCATTACTTGGAAAACATAACTTGTAACATTAACATGACGTTGACGTCAATTTAACTATTGTCGGAAAACATAAGCGCTTTAACAGGTACGTTTACCTGTCGCCTCAGTGTTGCCACCTAGTACGCATTTCTAAAAACCCACATTTTTCATATTTGTGCTCGTGACTGTACATTGTGCTTGTGTCTTTCGTAAATTCGCACCAATTTGTGCTATCTGTACACCGCAGTGAACATTCACGTTATTATCGCTATTGTTACACTTGTTATGTTATGTTACGTCTTCCGTATCGTGCATGTTACGTGTTACTCTTGCTTTTGATATGAGGGAAAAACTCGGGGAGATAAGTGTTCGTTTGAAGAACACGGAAAACTGTGTCAAGATGACGGAGGTAACCCAAATGCGGTTTTATTAATAAGACAGTATTTGCTGGAAAATTATGACAAAATATGGAATTCAGCCATTTAATCATCTATAAAAGTAGGTTCACACATAGGCGTAGTTCACATTTGGTCTTTTGATTGATTTCTTTCAACTCTTCCACGTAGTCATTTTATTATTGCAGATGGTACAAAATTAAAAATATTTGTCTAATTCATCGTCACATCTACGGCATTACAATTATATATTGTTGGTCAAAATATTTCCAAATAGTCGAGTTTAAAGTGTTGAATAGTTTGTTCATGATATTTCTTACTCGTAAGCATCGACGTTTTTTTTTTTTTATCTTCATTATCATCATCATCAGCATTTTAAAGTTCCCACTGCTGGGACATAGGCCTCCTCTCTGCGAGAAAGAGAATGGTCCAAAATCCACCCAGTGCGGGTTGGTGGATGTCATATGTCTTCGAATTTTTTTCACCGATTTTAGAGTAGTGTGGTGATGAAATAATTTACATAAAGTAATGCGCCTGCCTGGGTTCGAACCCAGCTCGAATTCTAGCTTACGTCTCTAGTAAAACCACACCTAATTTCTCTAGTTTTAGCTGACGAGTGAGACTACTTGCGCTATAAAACATCCAAACTTTAAGTAATACATCTCCAAAAAGCTACTTACGAAACTGAAGGTTAGTGAAGAGTTGTTCACTCTTCAGTGGAATTACTTGAGACTTTCTGATGCATAGACTACGGAACGTCACATTGGCAACGACTAGAGTCACCATTGCTAATTTAAATAATATTTTTGGCCGCGAGACTGTCCTGAGCACAAGATTTGGCATTCATACCCATAGTCGGAATTGTCACAGGCCGTCAATTTTCGATGACTTAACGGAGATGCTAATTAACCCGCTTTGTTTGTATAGAAAGTTTTCAAAATGCCGTTTCTAGCATCGCCCGCCAAGGCGTACACATAAATCTAATTAGATTACGCAAGTCTTTCCATCTGTATCAAAACCAAGCGTGCCACTTTTTCACGAACAAATGTACTTGTCTTGCCATTGCCTCGGCCAACTTTTTCAATATGGCAAAATTAGGCATTTTTCTAGATTTTGGTGTATGTCCGGTACCGATAATGCTAAATGAAACAGATCTAAGTACGATTATTGATCGTGCTTTTACTCCATCATACAATGGCGTCATCTAGTTAGATTTATATCTGTGGTTCTGACGCATTAAGAAGACGAGCCTTCTCGAAACTATCTTGGTGGCACCATCTGTCTCACTATCCTGAACCCACAAACGATCCAAGTTTGTTTCGACGTTCGGGCTCTTACTTGCTATTTTCTAGTAATAGTTGTTGAACTCCATATTTTATAGCCCTTTCGACACCAGTTCTTGTAGGTACGAGATTTAGTAGAGATGTAGGGGTAGGTAGGTAGACTTATGTTGGGGTGTTATGTATGAATAGCTTTAAAAAAAAAGGTCGTTTGTATGAATAGCTTACAAAAAAGAACTTTTTGATGGCTCGACGCTATTTGATTTATCACACCGTTATGCGGTTGTACCAAGCGAAATTGCAAGTACGTTACGTCCGGTCGCAATGCAATGCAGTTCTACCGGTTTGCAGTTGAAATTTTCTTCAAACAAGTGCGTGTCGGACTTCGCAAATTTAGGTTCCGTAACAAACCGCAAAATTAATTTAGTTGTAATAGGAAAAATGAGGGGATTTCAAAGAAAAGTCTGGTTTTTGATATTAGTATTTATTAGTTAAATATACGTAATAATAAAAATTATCACCAAATTTCAAGTTCATAGGTCAATGGGAAGTTAAAAAAGTCTCGGAACAATATTTTGTAATACAAGTAAAATTTTAAAAACCCCCGACACATTTATCTTACCCCGATTCAAACAGCAAAACGCCCATAGCTTTTGGATGGCTGAACCGATTTTATTCAAACATAGCTAAGAACACTCTCGACAAAATCACCTTTTAAACAAAAAAGAACTAAATCAAAATCGGTTCATCCGTTTAGGCGCTATGATGCCACAGACAGACACAAAGATGTGTATCTTTAAGTACACAAATACACAACAACACACGTGAAACTTATAACACCTCCCTTTTTTTCGGCGGGGCGTAAAAAGCTGCCTTTGGTGGCTTCTCGTTCCTTTGTTTTCCAATATTTTTTAAAACAAAAGTACAGTTACAATAAATATCTACTCAACGAGTTCTATCCAATGTTACCCCATTCGGTGAGGTTACTTTTTTCATGCCACCCTTTAGCTGTATGGGAGCCTATCTTAAAAATTAAAAAAAATATTTTTTGTACCACTTGCTCAAAAAAGTCACATTCTATGCCACAAAAAGCGAACATAACAGTAGTCATTTTTAATCTGTTAAAAACAGGGAAAGAAAATTGTACTGAATTTCATTCATCCTCTAGGGGGAGAATGTGATTTAAATTTGGAATACTTACCGAAATTTATACTGAACCACATCTGTGTTTACACCATTGAGTTTGTATATAAAGCATTATACATCTTTTTGAAAAAGGAATACGCATTTATTATGTAGTTATGATCATTAAATAAAATTACGAAAACCGAAGAGGCCATATGAGCTTGATGCCTTCGCTTTTCCGACAAAAAAATATTAGTCTAGAAATTTGCCGCATTTTTGTTTTCTTCAAATACATAAACGTTAAGTTTATTTTAATTTATTTTACTTCATTATTTTTAATAAATTCTTATCTCATATTATTATTGTGTTAATTTTTTCGCAAATGGTACGAAAAGTAGAGTATTTTCCTCGGTGATAAAGCTGTCGTGATTTAAGTTTTTAACACCCTCGCTACGCTCAGGAGTAAACCTCGAGTCCTTCGTTACGCTCGCGATTTAAATCGTCACCCGCGACAGAAGACACTGCTTTATCCCCTTGGTTAATAATCTACTATTTGCATGGCTTTGTGTCAACAAGATGCTATACTGTGAAAATTTAAAGACTGTAGTGCCAACCATTTGGCCGTAAAATCCCTATGATAAACTACGGACAGACGGACACATGAGTGACAGCAATGGGGTTCCGTTTGGAACTTTCGAATACGGAAACCCTAAAAAGCGAGCGCAATATCGCCTGTGAACGCAATTTAAATTACGTCGCGTCTATCAGAAAGACCATAAAAGTAAATTCACATTGCCAACTAGGTACTTTTGATCTTATGAAATTGATTCGAAATTACTTATACCTGAATTGATTATTATAAAAATAGACTCTCTTTTTATTTAATCGACCCTGTGTTTTGTGCACAAACAAAATTCTCCACTAACTTCTGAAGTATGATACCCGTACATAATTTACCATAATTCGATCGTTAACCGAAGCTGCCAGGTAATATCTACTTAACTTGGCACCAGGAAGGCCTATCAATTAGCCGGGCCATTGACGCGGAAAAACTGCCTCCCTCTTACAAAGGTCCTCCTCACAAAATTTCGTGAACATTTATTTACGTAATTTTCATTATTTTAATGCCGACATTTCATTTTATGCTTTCTACCGAATTCAAATTAACAAGATATATATTTTTTAGGGACACGTTTGAAATTGTTTTTTGAAACGTCTTTCCGTGTAATAATTGGGATCTACCTATGGCCCAAAATAGGCTGTTTTGTTAACTTTTTGCAGTGATTAAAAATTGGGAGGAATTCGCTTATATACTGACAAACAAACGATATCTAGAAAAACACATAACTCATACTTTCCCTATTTGTTTTTAGGGTTCCGTAGCCAAATGGCAAAAAACGGAACCCTTATAGATTCGTCATGTCTGTCTGTCTGTCTGTCTGTCTGTCTGTCTGTCTGTCTGTCCGTCCGTATGTCACAGCCACTTTTTTCCGAAACTATAAGAACTATGCTTTTGAAACTTTGTAAGTAGATGTATTCTGTGAACCGCATTAAGATTTTCACACAAAAATAGAAAAAAAACATACAATTTTGGGGGTCCCCATACTTGAAACTGAAACTAAAAATATTTTTTTTCATCAAACCCATACGTGTGGGGTATCTATGGATAGGTCTTCAAAAATGATATTGAGGTTTCAAATATCATTTTTTTCTAAACTGAATAGTTTGCGCGAGAGACAGTTCCAAAGTGGTAAAATGTGTGTCCCCCCCCCTGTAACTTCTAAAATAAGAGAATGATAAAACTAAAAAAAATATATGATGTACATTACCATATAAACTACCACCGAAAATTGGTTTGAACGAGATCTAGTAAGTAGTTTTTTTTTAATACGTCATAAATCCTAAACCGCAATTTACCAAGCACGGAACCCTTCGTGCGCGAGTCCGACTCGCACTTGGCCGGTTTTTTTATCATCTACTATGTTTGTACCTGACGCAAATAAAAATAAAATCTTTTTATTAATTTCACATGGGTTGTCGCGACGGTGATTTGTTGTTGCATAATTCGACAAATAATACTGAACAGCTAATATGTTCACGTTTTATAAGTTCCAATAACGGGTAATCAAAATAGTAGACTTGATACCAGTGCTTTGCATAGCTATTCTATAAACATCTTGCCATGAAAACATAGGTTAAGTATCAAGCTTGTCATGTTAGTGTTCACTTCAAGCAAGTTTTCTTAGTGAGATTTTAACAGAATATCACTACTGCAAAATGTTGTAATGTGTCTTATGAATTAAAAACTAGACAACTTGTAGGTAACTCGAAAATATGACGCAGTAGAGAACTAAAAGTAAAATGTGCGTACTCTATAAGTATTTCTGCAACAGGACAGGGTGTTAGAAGTTTGTATGGTAAACTAATTATTCCAGAATTAAGGCGGCCCACACACCTAAAATATTAAGACACGATATAAAAAAATAGGCTATTCAAAGTACTAATGCTACGTGACAATATTTGGGGACTAGCTGCCACACTCTTCGGCATAAGTACGAAATACTCTTCATTGCGTGCCTAGAAGCGGGATGATAGGAACCAGTTTCAAGAAATTTCGTTGAAAATCTTCTAAACGATTTGAAGCCCCTGAACAATACTGGCTTAACAGAATGCAAGTACTTCATGGAATGTCTAATAAGGCCTAAGTAACCTGAAAGGACTTGACTCGAGATTTCGATACTACTCGTATTCAATAAGATTATTAGATAATCAGCGCTCTTACAAAATACGCTTAGCTACGAGGCCTGTTGTCCTAGTAACTAGGTTGCCACTTCAAGGTTCTAGGGATGGGGGTAATTCAATTAAAATGATGTAAATCAATATTTGGTAAAGTGTAGTTTTACATCACAAATGATATAAAATTTAAACACCCTTGGTTTGATCCATTTTAATTTGCCAGGATGTCATATCAGAAATACTCTTAAAAGAGTCCAATAAAAGCACAGAAAAATAAAAATAAAATGGAAGAATCTTTGCTTTTATCAACCCTAAAAGCGCCTTAAATAATTACAAAAGCAGATAATCGATAAATTGCTGCTTCATTTAAGAATAAAGCATAATAAATGAATCAATTTACAGAAAGTTTCCTCAGGCTCGGTTAACAAAGGGTTCGGTGTTCGCTGCCTCGAATAGCTTATTTGGCGCTAATCACCTAACTTTTAATTAATGACATCGTTTAAGTGTATAAAAGTAAACGAACTACAGTAATCATTCTAGAAGAAAGCCCACGCAATTAGTTTTGGGGGCATGTCAGCATCTCGCGACTGATGATCTTTATATTTTCTTAGTGAGTGCTGATTTTGCGAAATATTTTTGCTTGCTGGGCAAAAAATACGAAGCTTTATATCTAGAAGTTCAGAGTCCAATAGACAGATTATTTTAACTTTTATATTAGCTACCCTATCGGCTAGCCTACGTCACTAATAGGCTACTTTTATTAATGGACAACTTCTGGATTTTAACACGCTATTATTAGCTTGGTATGTATGTATCTGTTAAACGGAATCTTTGAACGTGATTTTCATCACCTTCAATACGTCGGATTATTTTCAACCTTTGCACACTTATCAAAGACCGATGACAATGCAATAATTTAAATTTAAATAATTTAAAGTTTGTCCCATTATCCTTACCAACATGTTAAGATTAGCGATTTTTTTATATCCGATACCCGCTAGTGTCTTTGTGCCAAGTACCAGGGCGTGTGCTAAGACATGCGCATGGCTTTATTTTTAGTTATTTCATCACAGAAGAAATAACTAAAATTTAAAGGTACTTCAGACGATAAACAACAACAGAATATGTCGCTTGAGATTTGCAGACACTGAAAGTATATGAAAGTATGAGCAAATAATCTATTATATAAAAATAAGTCGGGTTTTCCTCCCTGACGCTATAACTCCAGAACGCACGAACCGATTTCGATGGTTTTGCATTCGTTGGAAAGGTCTCGGGCTCCGTGAGGTTTATAGGTAGGGTAGGGTAGGGTATGGTAGTGTAGGGTAGGGTAGTGTAGGGTAGTGTAGGGTCGGGTAGGGTAGGGTAGGGTAGGGTAGTGCAGGGTAGGGTAGTGTAGGGTAGTGTAGGGTCGGGTAGGGTAGGGTAGGGTAGGGTAGATAAATGTTTTGTCTTTTTATGGCAAAACAAAGTTTGCCGGGTCAGCTAGTCTAATATATAAAAATAAGTCGGGTTTTCCTCCCTGACGCTATAACTCAAGAACGCACGAACCGATTTCCATGGTTTTGCATTAGTTGGAAAGGTCTCGGGCTCCGTGAATTTTATAGGTAGGGTAGCGTAGGGTAGGGTAGTGTAGGGTAGGGTCGGGTAGGGTAGGGTAGGGTAGCGTAGGGTAGGGTAGGGTAGGGTAGATAAATGTTTGGTCTTTTTATGGCAAAACAAATTTTGCCGGGTCAGCTAGTCTCGTGATAAATATTGCTAACTAGTTGACCCGGCAAACTTTGTTTTGCCATAAAAACACCAAACATTTATCTACCCTACCTACCCTACCCAACCCTACCCGACCCTACACTACCCTACCCTACCCTACACTACCCTACCCTACGCTACACTACCCTATCCTACACTACCCTACCCTACACTACCCTACACTACCCTACACTACCCTACCCTACCCTACCCTACCTTACCCTACCCTACCCTACCCTACCTACCGAGGAGCAATCCGGTGATCAAGTCCTGGACAGGATCCGAAAGGTAGTAAACGCAACGGAAGGGGGAATACAAGTCGACAAGGTTCACAAGGCAAAAGATAGGAGAATTATAATGGGCTGTCGCACGGAGGAAGAAAGGCGAAAATTGCGGGAAAGAATTAGTAAGGCGCCTGAGTTGACGACAGAGGATATAAAGAACAAGAATCCTCTAGTCGTGATAAAGGACGTTGTGCAGTTGAATAGCAACGAAGAAACGATAAAAGCTCTCAAAAATCAGAACCGCCACATCTTCCAAGACCTAGGTGAAGAACAGAAGATAGTGGAGGTTCTGTACAAGAAACGCCACAGGAACCCGCACATGTGCCACCTAGTGTTGAGGGTCGCCACAGAGGTCTGGCGGCGCATGCTCGAGGTTGGATCGGTGCATCTGGACCTTCAGCGGGTAAGGGTCGAAGACCAGTCCCCGCTCGTCCAGTGCTCGCTCTGCCTCGGGTATGGGCATAGCCGACGCACGTGCACGGAGACCGTGCCAAAGTGCAGCCACTGTGGCGGACCTCACATGAGGACGGAGTGCGCGGACTGGAGTGCTGGTCTACCACCGACCTGCTGCAACTGCACACGTGCCAAAATCGACAGCATGCACCATCACGCCTTCAGCTCAGAGTGCACAATTAGAAAAAGATGGGACGCTATAGCCCGCTCATCCATAGCGTACTGCTAAGGGCACCCCGGGGACTCCTGCCCAACAAACAGCAAGACCATACCGAGTGGCCCAAGCGAATCTTCAACGTAAGGAACTGGCGACCACCGAACTCTTTTTAGAGGCCAGTGAACGAAAGATCTCGTGGGCACTGATTCAGGAGCCGTATGTGGGCGGAGCACGAAGTATGAAGAGCTACCGTGGAGCGAGAATCTACCAGTGCGAGGACGATGGAAGTGGGAGGGTTAAGGCGGCGATAGCCGTCTTTGATCATGAACTGGACGTCATACCCTACCCGAAACTCACCACAAATAACATCGTTGTGGTGGGGATCCGTACCAAAGCCTGGGAAATCGCAGTAGTCTCCTATTACTTCGAGCCAGACCAACCCATAGGGCCATACCTGGACCAGTTGACCCGGATCCAAACGGAAGTGGCCACCGGTAGATTGCTGATAGGTGGCGACGCAAATGCGAAAAGCGCCTGGTGGGGCAGCATCAAAGAAGATCCCAGGGGAGAGGACATGTCCGCTACCCTGGACGAACTGGAGCTTCAGGTACTAAACACTGGTGACGCTCCCACCTTTGACACTATCAGAGGTGGTCGAGCGTATAGAAGCCATGTGGACGTTACGGCATATTCACTCGACCTTTTTGACCTGGTGGATGGCTGGCGGGTCGACACGGGAGCAACATCCTCGGACCACAACACGATATTTTTTAATGTTAATATAAAAAAGGAAATAGGAATGAGTATAACCAGAACTACAAGAAAGTTTAACACGAAAAAAGCGAACTGGGAAGCTTTTTATAGTAAAATAGAAGAAAATAAAATTAGAGAAAATATAAACTTAGAAAGAATAATAGAAATAGAAAATAAACAACAGCTAGAGGAAATAGTAAATAAATATATAAATATAATATCGGAAACATGTCAAAGCACCATTCCAAAAATAAATATCAAAACCAAGCTTACCTGTCCGTGGTGGTCCGAGGAGCTCACCGTGAAGAAGAGGGAGGTGATGACGAAGAAGAACCGCGTCCGCAATGCCGCACCGGTCCGGCGAGCCAAGGTCGTTAGCGAGTACCTGAAAGCAAAAGAAGAATATGAGATGCAGGCAAAGAGTGCCCAAATCGCCAGTTGGAAGGAGTTTTGCCGGAAGCAGGATCGTGAGGGAGTTTGGGAGAGTTTCTACAGGATCATTGGTAGGACCGCCAAAAGGCAAGAAGACCTGACCCTTTGCAGCGATGGTGCATTCCTCAATCCGAGTGAATCGGCCGCCCTACTAGCGGACACGTTCTACCCCGAAGACAGAGTAGACCAGGACAACGCTGACCACAGGCGAATCAGAGAAGCAGCCAGCCGAGTAAATGAGTGGGCACATGATGAATATCATGATCCCCCATTTACGACGCTGGGGCTGAAATCTGCCGTGGCGGGTTTCAATCCCAAAAAGGCACCAGGAGGGGACGGACTGAGTTCTGATATCTGCAGTCGAGCGATCCACCAGGACCCGGACGCTTTCCTTGCCCTCTACAATAAGTGCCTTGAATTGGCACACTTCCCGACCACCTGGAAGGAGGCTACAGTCGTAGTCCTCAGAAAGCCGGGCAAGGACAGCTATACCACCCCCAAGGCATATAGACCAATCGGTTTGTTGCCTGTTCTGGGGAAGGTCCTGGAGAGGATGGTCGTAGCGCGTCTAAAATATCAGCTCGTACCGCGGTTTAGTACTCGTCAGTTTGGCTTCATGCCCCAGAGGAGCACTGAGGACGCCCTCTATACGCTAGTGCAGCACGTACAGGACAAGTTGAGGCTGAAGAAGCTAATTGTCCTGGTGTCGCTGGATATAGAGGGCGCCTTCGATAGCACCTGGTGGCCAGCTATCAGAGTCAGACTGGCTGAGGAAAAGTGCCCGGTCAATATCAGAAGGCTGATAGACAGCTATCTCGATGGTAGGAAGGTCAGGGCTAGGTACGCCGGGGAGGAATGCACTCGAGAGACTAGCAAGGGCTGCGTTCAGGGGTCGATCGGAGGTCCAATCCTGTGGAACCTCGTTCTCGACCCTCTACTGCAGGACCTAGAGCAGCGCGGACTTTTCGTGCAGGCGTTCGCGGATGACATCGTCTTGGTCGTGGATGGGGACACGGCGACTGAAGTCTCTAGAACTGCCAATGCAGCCCTCGCCCATGTTCAGGATTGGGGCGTCCGAAATAAGCTGAGGTTTGCACCGCACAAAACCTGTGCGATGACCATAACCAATAAGCTTAAGTACGACACTCCAATGCTGAGCATGGCCGGGGTCGACATCGGTATGGTCAAGAAAATGAAGTTGCTGGGTCTTACCATAGATGATAAGCTCACTTTCAATGAGCATGCCGCGAACGTCTGCAAGAAGGCAGCTGCCGTTTACAAGCGGCTGTCCCGAGCCGCAAAGGTGAGCTGGGGATTAAACACGGAAGTCATACGCACAATTTACACAGCAACGATTGAGCCCATAGTGACATACGCAGCCGCCGCCTGGGCACCCGCTGCAAAAAAGTTGGGTATACGGAAGAAGTTAGGCTCTGTTCAACGAGGATTCGCTCAGAAGCTCTGCAAATCTTACCGTACTGTCTCTCTGAACTCGGCACTGGCACTGTCTGGGATACTACCTCTAGACCTGCGCATACAAGAGGCAGCCGCCCTGTATGAAGCGAGGAGAGGGTCATCCCGGCTTCTGCCAGGAGACAGGGAGATTGAGAGTGCGGTAAGGTTTGCGGAAGCCCCTCATCCAGCTATGCAAATGCCCCTGGAGTTCATGTGCCTGGCAGACCAAGAGTTACTAGACAGTCACAATGAGCAGGCGGTGCGAATCTTCACCGACGGCAGCAAGATTGAGGGGAAGGTAGGAGCCGCGTTATCCATCTGGGATAATGAAGGCGAAGTCCGGAACCTCAAGCTTAGCCTTGCCGCGTACTGCACAGTCTACCAGGCGGAACTCCTAGCCATTTGTAGAGCGACAGAAGTGATCCTCGCGCGGCAAGAGGGGAGCTATGGTGTGTACAGCGACTCAATGGCAGCATTGCAGACGCTTACAAACCATGGCTCTCTCCATCCCCTGGCAGTCCGCGCACGTGCCAATCTGGCTCACGCCCTGGGCCAGAGCAAAGTTGTTACTTTGTTCTGGATCAAGGCCCACGCGGGCCTGCCGGGGAATGAGCGAGCGGACGAGCTGGCCAAGGAAGCAGCATTGTCGTCACGGAGGAAGCCGGACTACGACCAGTGTCCGGTTTCATTTATTAAGCGACAGATCCGTTTGGAATCGCTTGATGAATGGAATCGGAGATATGTGTCGGGCGAGACTGCTTCTGTGACGAAAATGTTTCTTCCGGACGCAATAGTGGCTTTCCGTACTGTACAACAGGTGCGGCCCGAAGGCGTCCTCACGCAGGTTTTGACGGGGCACGGTGGGTTCTCTGAATACTTGAATCGGTTCAAGTGTAAGGAGAGCCCATCATGCGTCTGCGATCCAGGCGTGGCAGAGACTGTCCAGCACATACTTGTAGAATGCCCGTTATTTATCAGGGAGCGCTACCAACTTGAATGTGAGCTGGACAGGAAAATCACGAAGGAGAGCCTGCATGGGCTCATGGACAAGAAATATAGGGAAAAGTTTTTGGAATATTGCATTAGAGTAGCCACTGCGGTTATACATCGAAATAAAACCTGAGGCGCACCGTGCTTCATTAATATTTTTGTGTGATATTTAAATGCAAGCACGGAATGCAGCAAGGACATGTATAGCCGGCAGTATTTCATGTTAGTACCTAAGTTTATAGACTGTGTAATTGATTACTGTGATATTAATTTTTTTAATAACTGTGCTTTTGTGTTTTTATCCCTTTCATGTATCTATCTGTGATAAAAAAGCACCTTTTGTATTTTTTTGTATTACCTGTGATAAACAGCACCATTTGCACAATTCTGTGATACCGCACTTTTTGTATTTTTGAACTTCTTGTATATTTCCTAACTTTAACTGTGATAATTAGCATTTTTTTGTATTTTATTTTCTGGGATAAACAGAACATGTATATTTTATTGAATTTTAATTTGATTGTAATAAAAATGCCCGTAGTTATTTAAATAAACCCACACAGTATACAAGAAGATGAATGCACGATGAACCATAGTATGAAGAATAAAAGTGCGAGAGGAAAGAAAGATTGAACGGAATGTATGTGTTTGCAATCAATAGGCGCCAATTTCGTTGGTGGGATTAGTGTAAAGGTAAAAAAAAAAAAAAAAAAAAAAAAAAACCCTACCTACCTACCTACACTACACTACTCTACCTACCTACCCTACCTACCTACCCTACGCTACCCTACCCGACCCTACACTACCCTACCCTACCCTACACTACCCTACCCTACGCTACCCTACCCTACCCTACCCTACCCTACCTACCTACCTACCTACCTACACTACACTACTCTACCTACCTACCCTATCCAACCAAACTTTTTTTTTGCTTTTAAACCTTTCCTGTATTCTGTCGAACATAACAAAAAAAGAATTATTCAAATCGGTCCAGCCGTTCTCGAGTTTTAGCGAGACTAACGAACAGCAATTGATTTTTATATATATAGATGCAATTTCGTCTTTAGCCCGCTCTTTGACTTAAACCAACTTTGAATTTTCGATGTCAGCTGTTATTCTCCTTACAGAATTTATAATACCGATAATTTAATATCGTTATCTTCAGAAGGTCCACATAATTCAAGTAAACCCTAAATCAATACCTAATGTTAAACCGACCTTCATAAGTTCTTACGTAATGACGGCCACTTTTCACTCAACCCGTGCTGATCCACAGTAAATTCAAATTACAGTGATATGACACCATTAGTGCCTAACGACTATAATCACAAACTATCGTATTAAAGTCACATTACAACACATGTGGTTTTAACTTACGCATTAGCAGTAGTTTTGAGGACTTGGGATCAGGAAATGATGGATGGTTCTGTATGTTTAGGCCCAGTTTGTGTTTGTAGAGGCACAGCAATCACGCATTCGGAGATACTAACTTTGACAGCCACTTCGTCTGTATCTACAGTACAACTATATTATTAATGTCCCTCGGCAAACTTCGTGTTTCGTCGGTCGTCGGATTTCTGTCAGTTGCCCTTTGCACTTTGTGCAGACCGGACGCTCTCAATCAACTTGGAAGTATATGGAGTTGTTAATACTGTTCATAATATATTTTTTTTCGAAATTAAGTTATTTTTCACTTTGTAGTTTTTAGTTTGTAAGTCGTTAGTATTTTTTTGCAAAAATGTTTTTTATTTTTCCCTTTTTAGTTGTACCTACCTAAAAAAGGTAAGTTGTTTAGTAAGGTGCCTATAACGCCAGAATAGATTGCCCGAATAACACGATACTTGAACATAACCGGTGAAACGAGAGATCTGCGTACCCCTTACGAGCGTACTGGCGTGATGTTATGTTATGAAATGGTATAAACAATAAACCCACATGCGATTGCAGCAATCCCGAATGATTTTCCGTCATTTATTGAAGAGTTCTGTTGTATATATCCGAAGTTCTTCATCAAATCTTCACCAAATTAAAATGGGAACCCAAGATATCGGATAAAAAATATAAAAAAAAAAACATACAAGAAGTCGAACATAGAACCTCCTCCTTTTTGGTAAGTCTGTTAAAAAACATCACAGTCGGCCAACGCGTTTGGTCTCTAGAACGCCACATAGGAACAAACATACATACACTGATAAATCATGCGATAAGGCCGCCCATTGTATGTGTATTTAGCTTAAGTTTCTTTTTATTAATGTATTTTTTGGTGTACAATAAAGCATATAATAAATAAATACATTTATACCATTCCCCCTCTAAAAAGCTTATTTTATTCACTGAAAACAGTGAATAAAAAGCACTTTTAATCACTGTTTTGGAGTTTGAATTTGGAACACACCAATGTATTAGACGTCCATCTCAATGCTATGTAACCTCCTTGCGAGAATATTCGACTTTCAAATTCATTCGTCGATTTTAATTTTGAGTTTTTTTAATATTTAGGATTTTAATAATGATTTCGATTTTAGATTTATTGAATACTTATTTGGATTGTAATTCTAATATTAATTGCAATGGTGTTTAATTAACTATAATTATTTAAAGTAACGGTGGTGGTCACTGGCCCCTGAAACACAGGTAACAGCACCTAGCTCAGGGGTCAGGGTTTCATGTTTTTGTAAATTTTGAAGGAAATAAACCATTTATTTATTACTCGTAATATTCCTTGTGCTTTTCGCTTAAATCTTGCTTTTTCTCGAAGTCATGGTATAAAATATAGTATGCAACACGTGAATAAAACGGATTTATATCGAGGGCCATGAATCACTCGCGTCGCTCATGATTCTAACACTTGAATCACTCGCTATGCTCGTGATTCAATCACCATGAATCACTCCCTACGGTCGTGATTCAGTCGTTAGAATCCTTCACTTGCTCGTGATTCATCTATGGCCCTCGCTTTAAATCCGTCTTTTATTCACTAGTTGCATAATATACTATTATACCATTCCCCCTCTAAAAAGCTTATTTTATTCACTAAAAAAGGTGAATAAAAAGCACTTTTAATCACTGTTTTGGTGTTTGAATTTCGAACACAACAATGTATTAGACGTCCATCTCAATGCTATGTAACCTCCTTGCGCCTCCTTGCGCAAAAAATACTCGATAACATAATCGAAAGTAGAGTATTCTCTGCACAAAAGTTTGCTTCTTGTGCAGAGAATACTCTACTTTCAAACTTCTACTTCGATTTTAATTTTGAGTTTGTTATTTAGGATTTTAATAATGATTTTGATTTTAGTCTGTGATACTTATTGAATACTTATTTGGATTGTAATTCTAATATTAATTGCTATCGTATTTAATTAATTATAATTATGTAACGTAACGGAGGTGGTCACTGGCCCCTGAAACACAGGCGGTGTTACCTAGCTCAGGTGTCAGGGTTTCACATTTTATGTAAATTTTGAAGGTAATAAACCATTTATTTATTAATATTAATATTCCTTGTGCTTTTCGCTTAAATCGTTCTTTTTCTCGAAGTCATGGTATAAAATATAGTATGCAACTCTTGAATAAAACGGATTTATATCGAGGGCCATGAATCGCTCGCGTCGCTCATGATTCTAACACTTGAATCACTCGCTATGCTCGTGATTCAATCATCATGAATCACTCCCTACGGTCGTGATTCAGTCGTTAGAATCCTTCACTTGCTCGTGACTCATCTATGGCCCTCGCTTTAAATCCGTCCTTTATTCACTAGTTGCATAATATACTATAATATCCTTCGGCAAAAAAAAAAAAATGTTCGGAAAAAAATAGCGCGAGTTTATGTATGTATTTCTTCGTCTGCATGTACATATTTCGGATTTTTCATGTTTCTCTAGTTATCTTTTGAAAAATATAAGCAAGCTGAAGTGGTAATAGGCCGACCATAGATATAAGCCGTAGCACTTATGATTACTATGTAGAGGTGTTCTTAAGCAGTGATCACGAATCGGTTAACGTGAGAATATAGAATGCCAGGGTGTTCCATCTCACTTTTGCCGACTTTTCTTTGGCTAGGTGGACCGATCCAGAGTTGTCGAGTATGGTGATGATTGGCGAGCGTTTGAAGAGACCTATGTCCAGCAGCGGACTACCGTAGGCTTATGGTAATGATGACGCAATTGTTATCAAAGTTGCCACAAGAATATTTGTATGTAATAGGTACCTACACTAGGAACTTTTGATGAGCGAAAGAAGACTTTCCGTAATGAAGGTCATAATTTAACAGATATATTCAATTTTATTTTTCTGAAACATGTTTTCCACGCAGACCACGGTTCCCTGCTAATTAGCTATATAATTAGTCCCCTAATGACGAGGAGCTACGTTATACAACCGACCAACATTTTTGTTGAACTCGCGCGTCATGTCGCTGTCTTTTTGTGCCATTATCTTTTTCTCTCGGTCTTGTGTTAGTTTAACAGCTCAAGCCAAGTTGGGTATCAATCATGAAAGCAAATATATACAATGGATAAAATAGTATGGGTCAATAATGTTGTCTATACCTATTATCGAGACGTAGTTGCTCACAATGGGCCTCATCAGAAAACTTAAAGTCACCCAAAGGCCAATGGAGAGGGCTATGCTCGGAGTTGCCTTGTGTGATCGAATCAGAAATGTAAAGATCAGCAAGAGAACCAGGGTTACCGACATAGCCCGAAGAATTGCCAAACTTAAGTGGTAGTGGACAGGGCACATTGTTTGCAGAAAGGATGGCCGATGGGGGAAAACAATTTTGGAGTGGCTACCGTGAACTGGAAGACGTTGCGTTGGAAGGCCTCTCACCAGGTGGACCGATAATCTGGTGCACGGGACCGGTCAATGTGGCGACGCTTAGGAGAGGCCTTTGTCCAGCAATGGACATCTTTCGGCTGATGTGATGATGATGACACCTATTATCCTAGATTCGATATTATGGGTAGGCACTAGGTAGGGGTTAATCACAACACACTATTAATTAATATGTATTATAAAGGTGAAAGTTTGTGAGTGAGTGTGTTTGTTACTCTTTAACGCAAAAACTACTGAACGGATCTGGATGAATGAGAGAGCGCCACCTGCTACGATCCTAACATACCTACTACATCCTTATGCTTCATTTCGGTACGTTCATACATATTAGTTATACACTTACGCAAAGTAAAATTTCAAAATTTGAAAAACCCCAGGCACATTTTTATTTCATGCTACATAATTTATCTCGTACATAGTAGATACGCTTCGATCGGCAATCTATTGAACACGTAATTATGACACGGTAATTTGCGAAAACACGCCGATTCAAATAGTAAAACGCCCATAACTTTTGAACGGCTGAACCAATTTTATTCACACTCTCGATTTAGTCACCTATCAAACAAAAAAAACTAAATCAAAATCGGTTCACCCGTTTGGACGCTATGATGCCACAGACAGACACACAGATACACAGCAACACACGTGAAACTTATAACACCCCTCTTTTTCCGGCGGGGTTAAAAATTATCGATATTATGAATAGTTACTTATATCCAATAGTAAATGGTTTACTTACGTAGGTACCTAAATGAACCTTTCGTACGTCAAGTGTTGAAGACACATCCTTTTCAACAACAATTTTTCTAAAACATTGACAGAGCAACTACAAAGTCAATAAACACAGTGACAAAAATCGAAAACAATAAGTTGCCTCACGATTGCAGAGGTAATTGAATTTCGTCCGGAGTGGTCTGATGTTTCTCGTTAGCCCCCGTCGCTTCGAATCATTTCAGCGGAACCACAAACCGAATGTCAATCTAAATTCAAACTTCGTTTTCACACCGAAAATACAAAGCGGATTTTTGTTTCACCCGTTCGAATGGATTCTTTTTTTAAAAAACAACACGACTATGCAATTACCAATAGGCATTGAGAGAGCCGTAGTTACAGAACTATATTTGAACAGTTCGTTGTGCGAAACACGCTTTGATTGTAACAAAGTTACTAGCATTAATAGAGACGTTGAAAAGCTTTTAGCATTCTCATCAGTTTACTTATTTTGTTAATTTCAATTTGTTTCGTTTGTCAGTGCAATTATTTTCTCTTGTTATCTTTGCTAATTTTCCAAAAAGAAGTTATGTTGATTATTTTATTACTATACTAGATTTTTACCAGTTTTTTGGCTTTGTGCCCGTGGTTTATCTCCCAAAAAAATTAATATTCTGCCTATGACACTCAACGATGGTGTATGTAACTGTATAACAGTGAAAGATTTTTTTTATCGGGTCAGTAGCAAATGTCAGCGATTACCATTTACGAACATATAAATAACAATTTTACTTCTTTTAATAGTTAGGATTAAGATTAGGTACATTTTTTAAGAGACAATAATATATAAAATACACAACGACCCATTTCTGCATTCAAAATAAATAGTAATATTTCCAACACAATCACTTACTGCCGCGGCTTCCATTTTGGCGGTGCGGCAACAAAATCCGTAAACAAACGCTCTCGCAACGGAAATACGAGGCTTACGTATTCTCAAAGGGCTGAACATCTGGTTTGTAGCAAATTTAATACAACACGTTACTTAAGCCGCGTCTACTCTCTAGGGGAGAGCGGGGAACGCTTCCGGCCGCATAGTGAAACTAATTCACGCTTCTTTCGCTTGTAATCGGATTAGAAAGGTGTAGAGGAGAGTAGGCACGTTTTTCACTTTAGTTAAGTACATGAAACAGGGCAGTCGTTTCAGGTAAATTACTGGTATTCTGCTGAATCCGGTTAGACTGGAAGCCAACCCTGATGAAATGTAAATATATGTGAAATGTCTTATATTGATGTCAAAGCATCTGTGGACTTCTGGCCCCGTACCATGATGTGCCAAAACTATCATGGCAGGATAGGGAAAAAGGTACAGACGTATACAAGTCATATACATCTATTCCTTACGCACACTCTTGAGATAACCTTGCTCTATGAGCTTATGGTTACCCCCTGTTCGCTTTATATTCTTGAAAGGACTTACAAAACATTCCATGGAAATATTTACTTTTTTTATTTAACCATTCATGTTGTGTAAATAGGAGAATAAAAGGAACGGAAAATCAAACACAAAGGTGACTCTTATTTCTATTGAAATCTCTTTTAGAGAACGTTTCGCTAAAAAGGTGCGAGGTAATTTGTGAGGGTTTGTATGTATGTTAAGTTTGTCAAAGGGCCTCTGACTTCGTGTAGTCAATGTATTAAAGAACTAGTATTTTGTTATTTCTATATTTTTATTATTTTTTCTCATTTCTACATTATATTGGATATGTTTATTTAAATTGGATCTTTATCATTCGATGTCAAATTACTATAATCTCCAAATCGGCGTTGAAGGCTGAAATACACACTATGCGTAGTTTGGCGTCAAATGCTCATAATTTTAACCCCCGCCGGAAAAAGAGGGTCGTAAGTTTCACGTGTGTTGCTATGTATCTATGTATCTGTGTGTCTGTCTGTGGCATCATAGCGCCTAAACGAGTGATTTTGTCGAGAGTGTTCTTAGCTATGTTTGAATAAAATCGGTTCAGCTGTTCAAAAGTTATGGGCGTTTTACTGTTTGAATCGGGGTGTTTTCGCAAGGTAAATGTGTCGGGGGTTTTTTAAATTTTGAAATTTTACTTGTGTGTACATTACATTAAGTTAGAGCACTTTAATTGTTTAATATGTACAAAATTTCTGTGAATAAAAAAACTTTTTTGCAAAAAAATACTACCGACTTCCAAATGAAAAACTACAAAGTGAAATATAACTTAATTTTGGAAGTCGGTGTCTTTCGTAGATACCAATTATTTGCGAAATGGACACCGACTTCCAAAAATAAAGTTATTTTTCACTTTGTAGTTTTTCATTTGGATGTCGGTAGTATTTTTTTGCAAAAAAGTTTTTTATTTTTCCCTTTTTAGTTTTACCTACCTTTTGCAAGTTGTTTAGTAAGTACCTATTACGCCAGAACAGATTACCCGAAAAACATGAAACTCGAACATAACCGGTGAAATTAGAGTTCTGCGTACCCCTTTCAGTATACTGGCGTGATGTTATGTTATGAAATGGTATAAACAATAAGAAAGAAGAACAACAGACATGCGATTGAACATACATAAAAAAAAAAAAAAAAACTTACAAGAAGTCGAACATAGAACCTCCTCCTTTTTGGTAAGTCGGTTAAAAAATATAGTATCAGTGTTTTAATTCTGGTTTGAGTTTTTTTTTCTATAAGTTGTGTCTAAAATATGTCTCGTATTTTGGTGTACAATAAAAAGATGGAGCTCCAGTTTACGTGAGATTTTCTCTTCTCCTAAATTCTGACATAGCACTAACTCCCGTTTTCACTACTAGTATGAGACATCTAAACAAATGGCTATAAGTATTGTATTGATGCGAGTATTGAAAACCAATAGTGCGCTTTAATTTAGGAGTCATCTAGTGTTATTGAAAACGAGCGCAAATTGTACACGCTTTAAGTTATTCGGTTCATCAATCTTTCGAACTGAAGCGCGTCCTACACTTAATTTACCTTTACGTGCAGATGTTGTCCTTTATTTACTTTACCGAAGTAAAAGGCCGTAGGTACCCAATCAAAGTGGCAATAAAAACTTTTACCTTCAAAATATCACGTTTAATAGCTTCATACTTTCTTTACGACTTAATTAACTTTTAAAGTGATGTTATAAAACTGCAGTTCATAAATATAACTTACCGAACTATTGTTTAGCAATTTCAACTTTTTCTTTGTACGTATATTTCTTGCAACACAAGTTATGGGTAGACTGCAGACTTATGAAACTGTACAAAAGTAGTTTGCAATTTCTTCCGGCGAAACACTCCATTCTAGTACTTTGTGACTATTTTCATTAAACTTTTCCGTCGACATTACAATGCATGGACTATACCAGGCCCCTCAGAAAGTATTGCGAAAAAAAGTTTTTATATATGGGAGACTGGCCAGTTATAATGTTTTTCGAAAATATGATTATTTATAAGTAAAAATAAGTAAGTTCCAATTTCAAAATTTCCCTCCACATTTTTTGCGAGTTAATTCAAAGTATTGTGTCTCACTGAAATATGGATCTGCGCCGGGAACATTTTAGAGCTATGATTTTATACGATTTCAAGTGTCGCCTGAAACCGGATGAATCGTACGATAGACTTCAAATGGCATTCATGGATGAAGGCCCTTCCAAGGCAACCGTGTATCGTTGGTATAACGAATTCAAGCGCGGTCGACCAACTTTGGGGGATGACGAAAGAAGCGGTCGCCCTTTGACGGCTGTTACCGAAGAAAACGTGCTAGCAGTGAAAAATTTAATCCAAGACAATAGGCGAATTACATATCAGGAGATTCAACACATATTGAAGATTGGATCGGGAAGCGTTCACGAGATTCTACACAGCCATCTTCGCGTCTCGGCGTGTTTACGACATCGTTACAGGTGATGAGTCCTGGATTTATCAATACGACCCAGAAACCAAGCGCCAGTCGACTGTTTGGGTGTTTCAAAATGAGCCAACGCCTACCAAAGTGAAGCGATCTAGAAGCGGGGGTAAGATTTTGATCGCTAGCTTTTTTAATTTGACTGGCCACTTGGTATCAATTCCCTTACGGGATCAAAGAAGCATTAATGCCGAATGGTATACTACCAAATGTTTGCCAGAAGTTTTCTCTGTTATAAGCAACAAGCGACCAAACACAGGGCTCCGCGGGCTACTGCTCCACCACGACAATGCACCTGCGCACACCGCACTCAAAACGAGGGACTTCCTGGACAGCACGCCAGTCAAACTCCTGGGTCACCCTCCTTACAGCCCTGATCTAGCACCGTGTGACTTTTTTTTATTCCCAAAAATAAAAAATCAGCTCAAAGGGATACAATTTTCGTCGCCGGAAGATGCGCTGGCTGCGTTCGAGCAGGCTGTAAACGAGGTGTCTGCGGCGGACTGGAAAAAGTGTTTTGAAAACTGGTTTAGGCGCATGAATCTTTGTATAGAGGCTGGTGGAAAGTACTTTGAAAAGATTTAATAAAAATATATGTACGTATAGAACAATTTTTTTTAGTTTCGCAAAACTTTCTGAGTGTCCCACGTACAAGATGCTCATTATGTATCTTGGACTGAAGAAAACTTCTCTGTCTTCAATTTTGTTCTGGGTTTTTGACGTGGGTAAAATATAATAAAATGGAGATTAGAAAAAAAGTTTTGTTGGTCTAGTCAGCAGTAGTTTTAAAATACTGCTAGCATGAATTTTGCAAACAGTTATTGGATATTTCAATCTGAGATTTCTCAGTAGCAGCTGGGAATCTGAATTCTAGCGCGGTTGTTGGCTATAGGCTCGATGCCATTACATGGCACTCTAACATAAATAGTTATACATAGCTATTTAAGGCCCTCAGTAGCTGATTTTAAAATGAGAATTTGATCTAAACGGCTGATCATAATTTTTTGGAAAAATATATGTTATATAAGATCATTTTCTTAATAATTTAATCTAAGACCATTTTAAGTTGTATTGGTATAACATAAAGTAATTAATTTGTAAAGATACTCATAGGTCTAACACGTACAAAAAAACAACAATTGCACCAAAAACGCCGGACGTATTTTAATGAAATTGTCACTATCTCAAAGACAATTTAATTATCTACATTTTGATCTGAGCCTTTTTTTTTAAGTCATAGAATAATCAGGAAAGTACAAAAAACTAATGAATTTCGGGTCGCGCGAGAGTGAACCGTATGCGCGTTTTGTTCCTTCAAGGTCGTTGGCGACTGTCAACGTCTTAAAAATAAATGCCAATAGAAGTGCAACCTCAAAACGTCACATTAGCCTGTCAGTGACGCGAACCCATAAGTTTTGCCCCTAACAAAAATGACGCGGCTAGAAGTCTTCACTTCAAAAAATTGTATCAGTTATTGTTAATAGAAGAATAGCTACAGTTACTCCAGCTAATAACTTGTAGGTACTTCAGTATTCAATAGAAGTTTGTAAACTAATCAATCAAATTAAAAGAACCCTTGTTCAACAAAACATTCCGAAGGAGTTTACATAACTCTGAAATGTTTATAAACTTTACCATTTGTTAAACAAAGTGTTAAAGGTAAGTTGAAGAGTTCCTCGAAACATTATTTGATGAAATTACCTACAACGGTGGAACATTGTAGGTACGAGTAGGTAGATGATCCTTCTACCTTTATCTCAATTAATTTGGAGCAGATGTACCAAGGTTTCTTCTGCCAAACATCTCAATTTTCAAGCCTTATAAATTTTTGCCCATGTCATCTTTGACTCAATACATTTATCGTTTGTTTTATCGCCATTTATAACTTAACCATACGCAATTACGACGAATGCGAGACGCACAGATCCGATCGATATGGCGACACTGAGGGAGGCTTATGTGCAGCAGTGGACGTCTTTCGGCTGAAATGATGATGATGATACTCAATTAAACAACTCTATACATATTTATATTATTTTCAAATCACATTATTACACTTGTTTATTTGAGTGAAAAAATCTAAGGAAACAAGAATGATAATATGAACTGGGCAACTTCATGAGTCCCTACTTAATTAACGAGACGAAAATAGAAATATAATATCGAAATAATCCTCAATAGACCAGTACCAAATAATTGCTCACGTAAATGACAACCGTCATGACCTAAATCCTATTTTGTTTGAGTTTCTAGGAAAACGAGTGGAATGGGAATCTATTTTAACGCGTCAATCCTTGGTTAAATTTTTAGACCGTACCAAAATATACTAATAGTACAGTTATTATTTTTATGCTGTATCTGAAATCACCAACCCGCCATATGCAAGCGTGGTGATTATTGCTCGTGCTCTCTGTATGAGAAGAGCCCGTTGCCCTGCAGTGGGACCGTAACAGGCTGGTATTATTATTTTAAATAACCTAAAATTTATTTTGGGCATGTTCAGCTGTGGACGTCTTTCAGCTGAAATAATCTAATACCTTTAAACGAGCAATTCTTGTATATATGTATGTCGCAAACAGGAGGGTTTCCTTCCATATACGCTCGATCTTGTGGGCTTATCGTGGGTAATGCGTGCGCAAGGCGGGTAACTTATGCCGTTTTAGAGATATTCCATTGTCCAATTCTAGTAGCAAGTTGACGCGCCAATTTGTAATCACTTTCACTAGCCTGATACTTTTAGACGCAACTCCACCGGCACCAATAATGCCACTTATCACACTTTATCGCCATACGTCCCGCTCCAGTTCTCTCTACTCAACTCCGCGCTGCTGCGCGCCTTCGCGTCCCCCTCCAAATTTTGTGTCACGTGTCACCTTCCTCTAGGATTTAAATCCTTCACTAGCATTGGACATTGGAGAAAATTAAGTGTTGGCAATCGAATAATATCGAATTTAAATTTGAATCAGAAGCTAAATGTTGCCAATTAAACAAAACTGAATTAATAAGTTTACAAGGGATATTTCTTCGTGCCCAACTATTAACTATTTACCTTCCTTTGATATGTATATATATAATCTGAATCTTGGAAACGGCTCTAACGATTTTCATGAACTTTAGTGTGCTGGGTTTCCGGGGCGATAAATCGATCTAGCTAGGTTTAATTTTTAGGAAACGTCGTTTCCTCTATTTTCAACCAAGCAGAGCTCGGTCACGAAGGTACTCATAATGATGAGAGATATTAAGATTTTAGCGCTTCAGCGTCACTTGTTATCGATAACCAACACGTCTGAGGAGTTTCACTAATTTTCAAACGTTATTCCAATTGACTCTGTTTGAGTATTTCATTCGAAACATATATTTTTTTATTTTATTAAAGTCCTTTTTTAGGGTTCCGCAGATATGATGTACATTGCCATGTAAACTTCCACCGAAAATTGGTTTGAACGAGATCTAGTTAGTAGTTTTTTTTTAATACGTCATAAATCGTAAATCGCAATTTACCAAGTACGGAACCCTTCGTGCGCGAGTCCGACTCGCACTTGGCCTGGTTTTTTTAAACAGGCTTTTTAGCTTACCGTGCATAGTTATACAAATCAAAAGTGTTTGCAAAATTGCAGTACCATCGTTTGAGGATACCTGTTTAAAAATCCATTTGCAAGATTTAACCCACACCATGGTACCTATGTGTGGGTCACATTACTATACAAACCAATTAACAATGCAAGTTAAATATAAGCTTGTAAAAATCATCATCATCATCATTTCAGCCGAAAGACGTCCAGTGCTGGACATAGGCCTCCCCAAAGCGTTGCCATACTGATCGGTCCTGTACATTTCTTTGCGTTAACGTCAACGTCAATTTGTATTGAAACTGGATTAACCGACTTACCAAAAAGGAGGAGGTTCTATGTTCGACTTCTTGTATGTTTTTTTTTTTATATATATAAGTTCACCGATATCTCCGTCAATTGTGAACCGATACTGAAAATTATTTTTTTGTTTGAAAGAGTTGTTTCGAAATTGGTCCCATTTTAATTTGGTGAAGATTTGATGAAGAACTTCGGAGATATACAACAGAACTCTTCAATAAATAACGGCAAATCATTCGGAATTGCTGCAATCGCATGTATGTTTATTGTATATACCATTTCATAACATAACATCACGCCAGTACGCACTAAAAGGGTACGCAGATCTCTCATTTCACTGGTTATGTTCAAGTTTCATGTTATTCGGGTGATATATTCTGGCGCTATAGATTACCTTACTAAACAACTTGCCTATTTTAGGTAGGTACAACTAAAAAGGGAAAAATAAAAAACTTTTTTGCAAAAAAATACTACCGACTTCCAAATAAAAAACTACAAAGTGAAAAATAATTTTATTTTTGGAAGTCGGTGTCCATATCGCAAAAAATGGGAAAAAGAAAGACATCGACTTCCAAAAATAAAATTATTTTGCTTTGGGTCAACAAGATGCTTATACTGTGAAAATTTTAAGATTGTAACTCAAACCGTTTGACTGTAAAAACTGTGTGACAGACGACGGACAGGCAGACTCACACGTGAGTTACAGCAACAGGGCTCCATTTGGATCCTTCGGGTACGGAATCCTAATAATTTTAGAAGGTACTGGTAGAGCTGGACTAAAATTTAAAAATTAAAAACACCCTTGAGTTAGTCAACGGGGACTCGAAGTTTTGTTTGCAAACAAAGTAGCAGACATCAGCAAAACTATCTATAAATATTGAAGCTAGCAAAAACATTTCATAGCAGAACCAAAACAAAGATAACTCATTCAGAAAATAATATTCGTTTCGCAGAGCAAACGATAATTTCTCGGGATGACATAACAAATGATGGTACGTGTACAAACACACAGGTACTATATATTAGGAGGGCGATAATGCGCAAGCTCCGGAACAGAAAAACATATAGATATAAATGCGTAAGAAAAGGGACGATTCCCCTTTATTGAAAACCTCCGTCTTTATCACATCGCCCTTTGATTCCAGCTCGCCCGAACAGGTGTCATATTTCAATGGAACTTTTTCCTCTTCCCTAATTCGATCCAGCAAATGATTTGGAAAGGCCCGATTGGATGACGTCATTATTTATTATGTATAATGCCGATGCATGGGTTTGTATAGCTGTGAAAGGCGGAAGGAAAATGGCCGGGTCGGGGAAAATAAATTGTTAACTTTACACGGAAATCTGCGAGTAAACTATTTTTGCGCTGTTAGGGAAATAGGAATTGTAGGCGATTGGCAGTTATCGTGATTTATGGCATACTAGTTACTGCCAGCGGTTTCGCCGGCGTGGTAGTCGGAAATTATCCCACGGGAACTGACTGCACATTTTTCCGGAATAAAAAGTAGCCTATGTGCTATGCCAGACTTTACACGCTACTTTCCGAATGCACGGTAGAATCTTTTTTTTTTTTTAAAAGAGTAAGAGAGAGAGTTTCTTGTGCATTCTTCTCCATAACAAGCTACTTTCCGAATGCACGGTAGAATCAACTTTTATTCCATGTAAATTTAAAAAGTATGGAGTTTCTTGTGCATTCTTCTCCATAACTAGCTACTTTCCGAATGCACGGTAGAATCAACTTGTATTCCATTTAAATTTAAATTGTGACATTCAAAAGTGCCGCTTGGTGGCCCAGTTGAAATAAATATCTTTTGTCTTTGTCTTTAATTTATATCCTTGCTAAGTTTCTTTCGGATCGATTTAGCCGTTCTAGCGTGATTGAGTAACATACATACATCCATCCATCCATCCAAACTTTCGCATTTATAATATTAAGTAAGATGTATGACTGGTGTGATGTTGATATGGTGGTGATACTTGAAACAGTAGATACTGTTCATGAGTACCTAGGTATTAGCAACTATCTAATAAGAACACTAGCCAGTCACTGTCGTGCTCACTTAATGTTAAGGATTTATAGCTCAGCAGCCTAATTGCGTAAGTAAGTTCGGCAGGGCAAAGGGAACCACTCCATGAAAGAGTATGAAACATTACCTTTAAATGTTTTCGGTATTGCGTAATTTAGAAAGGTTACGTCCTCCACGCTATGAGCTAAATTCACATATCCTTTTCATGACCTGTATTCCCTTTTGACTGTATGACGCAATACAAAACTCGTTATTTCAAGGTGTCGTCACGTTTTCCAGGTTTTCCAGGCTCCCCTTAAGAGTTAGGCCGAACTTTCTTTAATTGTATAATTTTCCACAATAATTATTCAAGAAAAATCACGTTGAACTAAATAAATTTAAAACAAATGTCGGTGCTTAAAAGAATGAGAAGCAGCATACGATGAGAAACGCGAAAAAATACTAAACAAGTACCAAAAAAAACCGAACGTGCCTTAAAAAGTAATCTTGATTTAATACGAAAGTGACTGGCAAATGAAGTCCCTTGACACCTTCGCAGCACTTTGATAATCTCTCAAAATTTATGAAGCGAAAGATAACACCACAAAAAATCATGGTGTAAAAGATACGCATTTAATTTTTACCACCAACTTAATGCCAATATTTAAGTTAATGTGGTGTGAATAATTGACATGAATGCGTTTAAATACCTAATGTGTTTTGAAGAATAATATTACACGTATATGTTAACGTCGTTCCACAGGTCAAGATGGCGAAGAGACTGTCTAAATAATAAGTAAAACTGAAATTATAGAAGCAATCAATGGGCTTAAAAACTGAAAAGTCCCCCGGATCAGACAACATTACAAATGAAGCTATAAAGACAGCACACCATATACTAGCTGCACCACTCGCTGATTTATTCAATATAATACTACGAACATCTGAAACACCTACACAATGGTTTGAATGCAATATAATTTTATTATACAAGAAAGGTGACCCAAAAGATATAGGTAACTATAGACCTATAAGTCTACTACCGAGTTTATATAAGCTGTTTTCCACCATAATAAAATCGAGAATTAGCCCTGTGATTGAAGCTAATCAACCTGTAGAGCAGGCAGGCTTCAGAAAGGGCTTCTCTGCAGTGGACCGAGAACAACGAAGACCACTGTACCTAGCTTAAATTGATTACCAAAAGGCGTTCGACATGGTAACTCACGATAGCGTTTAGCAGAGCTTGAATGAACAGGGAGTAAATGAAGAGTACATAAATGTCATCAGGAGCATATACAGCAATAACAAAGGAAAAATAAAACTAGAAACACTGGGCCCAAGCTTACCGATAAAGAGAGGTGTGAGACAGGGTGACCAACTATCCCCAAAAATATTTATTGCAATTCTAGAAGCCATCATCCACAAGCTAAACTGGGGTAAGCTAGGAATATATATACATGGAGCCTACCTGAGTCATTTGAGATTCACCGACGACATAGTAATACTATCCGAGTCAAGCTCACAATTGCAACTCATGATTGAAGCACTACAGACAGCTAGCTCCAGAGTAGGACTGGAAATAAATATCAGTAAGGCTAAATTATGACAAACAGCTTTAATAAACAAATAAAAATAAATAGGCACCCACTAGAATATACAGAGAAGTACATATACTTGGGAAAACCATCAGTCTTAATAAAGCAAGTAACGACATAGAAATCGAAAGAAGGATACAGCAAACTTGGAACAGATACTAGAGTTTAAAGGAAATATTTAAAAGTAACATGTCAACAAGTTTAAAAACCAAAGTAATGAACTCGACCCTCTTACCGTGCTTGACATACGGATGCCAGACTTCGAAATTCACTACAAAAGTCAAGCACAAAATCACTACCTGCCAGAGAGGAATGGAGAGATGCATGCTTAAGATTAAGAAAATAGACAATATAAGACACACCAGGATACGAGCAATAACAAAAGTCACAAATGCCTTGAACTATGCCCAGAAGCTCAAGTGGAAATGGGCAGGACACGTAGCGAGGCTCACGGACCAGAGATGGACCCTCAAAATTACCTTGTGGGGAGGCCCACAGGGAAAAAGAGGAAGAGGGAAGCCGATTACACGATGGGAAGATGAAATCAAGAAAATTGCAGGCCCAAATTGGTGACAAACTGCTGAAAATAGCGAAATTTGGGCATCCTTGGAGGAGGCCTTTACCCACCAGGGGTTCTTGACTTGGATTTAAGTTAACTAACGAAATAGTTTAATATTATGTAATTTACTTAGAACAAATAAAGGCTTTTTATTGTTATTTATTTAAATGTTAACGTTGTGAGCCGTATTTCGGAGTGTTTAATGGTTCGAAAACGTGATAGTTGAACTTAGTGCCCGCATTTATAATACAAGGTTTGGGCTCGGAAGATGGCGAGTTTTGAAACAAAAGTAATTAAAGAAAGATTTTCTTTGGAATTTTTTTTCGTTCCGAGTCGGAATTAAAAAAAATGCAGTCCATTTTAATCTTGTATCTTATTTTATTTTTAATATTCTTGGAAACGATTATTTTATACAAACAGTGAAAAACTCTCTACAAGATTACAAATGTATACCTAAATTAATATCCACATTTAAACAGAACTCACGTCTCTAAAAGGAGTAAGTGAAAGATATTACAGAAATGAGCTAAAATCGAAATGCCGAGCATTCTATTATTATCTCAAATCTTCGCAAACAACAGAACTTTTCCTTCGATTTTCGTTTAAATCCAATTTCGGGGGAAGCGTGCCATTCATTCATACCTACACGTAGTACAAATCACGACACTTTTCTCGGTAAATAAAATCAGCGCACGGTGACATTGACGGATCGCTCGCCCACCTACAATGAACGATCAGTGGCAGGCTGGCTCTATGGCAGGTCATCGTATCGCGAGTATGTTTCCTTACCAGCTTTTAGTTGAAACGTTTCGCCCGTGAAGATTTTATTCCTGAGGGAAATACGGATTTGGAGTTGATGTAACTTAGAACCATTATCTTTTTCGGGTTTTGTTTTTTCTTCCACTAAAAGTTAAAAGCCCCTGACGTTTGGATGATTCTTGATTACATTTATTGTTTTGTGTGAAAGAGTATCAAAATATAAAATTGAAATATTGAAGTACATAATAATTATGCTGGCCTACTGATGAAAGCTACCGGTAGTTATGGACAACTGTGAGACAAAACGAATTGCTGATGTTCAGTAGACGAAGTTTTCTTCGATTCAGATGATTTTCCGGACATGATGTCCCTCTATAGAAAAAAATATAGAAATTGAATTGTTCTTTATTAAAACTTACTATTGTCTTCATCTATTCTGTTCGCTTTACTCTTTTTGCGTGATTTTCTTTTTTTACTTTGTATCATAAATTAATTTTAGTAAAATTATACACTATTAGAATAATAGTAGATCCAATTTATAGTCGCCCGTTTTACAGCCTCCCACAAGTTATGGGATCCAAGATCTATCAACCGTAATGCCGAAGCGTATTACTATGTGTGTTATAATATAATACATGGAGAGGAAGTTAACGTAATCTTTAATGTTCTGTGTCAAGCCATGTGTAGTGAAACCAGTTCTGTGTTTGTTCGAATTATTCATAGGAAAGTTTGTTCTGAGATAAAAGTTGTATGTTTGGTTGGATAACGTATTATTGTTAAGCTTTTGTGTTTGATTTTAAGGGAGTGTGCTGATTTAAGGTAACTTGTACTTGACGATTTGTTAAATATATATATTTAAAGACCTAGGTACTTTGTCTTGGGTATCTTAAGTTCTTTGTTTAAGAGGGGACTCTAGTGAGACTTTCTCCATACAAACACATTCTGCTGTTTTCTTCGTGGATAATGCCTCTAGAGCAATGATTTTTTTCTTTAAAATCTAGGTCTAATTAATACGTGCCTGTATTATTTCCTTTTTTCCAAAACATAATCACAAAAAGAAATATGACAATCCAAAAATCCGAAAAAATGCCCGTTTTTACCGCCATGTTCAGAAGACTTTCAGACAAAATTTATAAGTTTTTAACAAAAAAGGAAATAATAGGAGCATAGATATACTTTTCCTCTAAATTGTGATATAGGAATTTTTTAGATCAGACCAGTTTTCATGAAGAAAACAGCAGAATACGAAACGTCTTTTAGTCAAAGTTTTTGTAGGTAAAATCAGCCTGAGCTGCAGTTGTCCCTTTCGCACTTTACGGGGTGAAGTTGGAGGTGACGCGATGGCAATAGTTTCTTCAAATACCTATTTTTCAAATTCCTGTTGACTAGAGTCCGCTCTTAAGGTTTCAATAATCAGATAACTTTTATTTCAAGAATAATTCGGACAGTTAGCGATATTAATAATTAGCTAAAACAAATCATAGGTCACAATTAAACACAAATTCACTTTTATAATGGTTTAGAATGAAAATGAGACGGTGAAGTTTCTGGAAAGGGTTTTTTTTTCTGATAGCTAAAAGGTGGTCTACTTGTCAGCTAGAAACCCTTGCCCTGGAAACCTGTCATTATTAATTTAGACTGCGACATTCTATGCAGCCAACCCTTTTAAACCCTTCATTGCGTATTCTGTAGGCTGGCAATAAATTTCAAATTTACAAATTTTGTTGCAAATTGAATTTATAAACCTCCTCTCAAAACAAACGAAACCACAATTTAGTGGCAAACTCCGTAATTAGACGTTTTAAAGTTTATCTAACAATTAATTATTAATATTATCATAATATTATTATAATAATAAGAAAATGTGTTCCGAACTGAATAAAATAATACAGTTAAATATTCTCTTATCATTTCATGTCCGATTTTCTTAATTAAATATTTTTACGGGCAATAATTAATTAAATACAGTACCTATATCACCCTTAAGCTATTTAATTTAAAATACCTTCATACAGAGAACCAACAAAAAGAAAACATCCCAACTCATGGACTTCATTATTGCGTCAAATATTTTTTTACAATGATAGGGAGTTAACAGATACCAAATGTTCTTACTTACGAAATTATTGACACTTGCGAACTATGTCTTACTAGCAACAATATAGAGTTTTGCTATTTGCTAATTAGTTTTGTATTATTTTATTAAATGTATTTTCTATTAACTAAAGTTTGCTTTTTTAGGGCCTAGTTTTTTTATTCGTAGTTAACTCAATTAAATAATAAATATGCTGACCAATGGTTTCAAATTTCAGTAAAACGAAGTTATTCATCAATTGTTTGTATAACAAATGGCAAATAATTAACCCTTCAACTTATTTGACCATTTTTGATGTTATAAATTGATGAAAAAACGCATCTTACCGATATTTGAAACCGTTGGTTAGAAAATCTATTGGTTGAGTTAACTACTGATCAAATAACTGGGTCTAAATTACAAAACTTATCCGGTTACTTATTCTTTTTTCAGTATAAGGAGAACAAGAGGTTAAAAGAAGTTGTGGGGGTAAAGTTATCACGTGATGCGAAGCTGGCGTTCGCCCAACAGAAGTTGGGCTAAGACTAAGACTGAGCTATAAATATTCTGCTCTGTGCGCCAATAAATTAATGTTGCCAGTATGAGGACGGGCACCAGAGGTTGTGGTCTATTAACTTTCTGTATAAATTTTAACGTGTCATTCTGTTTTTAACCGACTTTCCAAAAAGGAGGAGGTTCTATGTTCGACTTTATGTTTGTTTTTTTTTTTTTTTTTTTTTTTTGTGTATGTTCACCGATATTTCCGTCAATTGTGGACCGATTTTGAAAATTCTTTTTTTTGTTTGGAAGAGTATGTTTTGAAATTGGTCCCATTTCAATTTGGTGAAGGTCTGATCAAGAACTTCGGAGATATGCAACAGAACTCTTCAATAAATAACGGCAACACTCTCGGGATTGCTGCAATCGCATGTCTGTTTATTGTTTATACCATTTCATAACATAACATCACGCCAGTACGCTCTAAAGGGGTACGCAGATCTCTCATTTCACCGATTATGTTCAAGTTTCATGTTATTCGGGTAATCTATTCGGCGTTATAGGGACCTTAGGAAACAACTTGCGTATCTATTAGGTAGGCAAAACTAAAAAGGGAAAAATAAAAAACTTTTTTGCAAAAAAATACTACCGACTTCCAAATGAAAAACTACAAAGTGAAAAATAACTTAACTCTTGGAAGTCGGTGTCCATATCGAAAAAAAATGGTACCTACGTAAGACACCGACTTCCAAGAGTTAAGTTATTTTTCACTTTGTAGTTTTTCATTTGGAAGTCGGTAGTATTTTTTTGCAAAAAAGTTTTTTTGTTGTACCGGGTGTGTTGCGGTTTTTAACCGACTTACCAAAAAGGAGGAGGTTCTATGTTCGACTTCTTGTATGTTTTTTTTTTTTTTTTTTTTTTTTTTTTTTTATGTATGTTCACCGATATCTCCGTCAATTGTGGACCGATTTTGAAAATTCTTTTTTTGTTTGAAAGAGTATGTTTTGAAATTGGTCCCATTTTAATTTGGTGAAGGTCTGATGAAGAACTTCGGAGATATACAACAGAACTCTTCAATAAATAACGGCAAAACTCTCGGGATTGCTGCAATCGCATGTCTGTTTGTTGTTTATACCATTTCATAACATAACATTACGCCAGTACGCTCTAAAGGGGTACGCAGATCTCTCATTTCATCGGTTATGTTCAAGTTTCATGTTATTCGGTTAATCTATTCTGGAGTTATAGGGACCTTAATAAACAACTTGCTATTAGGTAGGTAAAACCAAAAAGGGAAAAATAAAAAAAACTTTTTTGCAAAAAAATGCTACCGACTTCCAAATGAAAAACTACAAAGTGAAAAATAACTTAACTTTTGGAAGTCGGTGTCCATATGGCAAAAAATGGTTCCTACGAAAGACACCGACTTCCAAAAGTTAAGTTATTTTTCACTTTGTAGTTTTTCATTTGGAAGTCGGTAGCATTTTTTTGCAAAAAAGTTTTTTTACAGCAATATTTTTTTGTAAAGGGATTAACTAACTGTGAGAGGTTCGTTATGTTTTTCAAACATGATGCAGTTTTTATTTAGTGTCATTTGTTGGTTTATTATTTATATAGATACATATACACACACAGCAAAAAAAAACTTTTGAACCTCTCTTCAAGCAATACTGATGGTGGATGAATGTTTACTTAAGTAAACTAGGTATGTATGTTGTAGTAAGTACTAAGTTTGCCCGACGAGATATTTTTCAAGCACCATAATTACTGTCTAAATATTTAAATATTATATAGACGTATAAGTTATTCAATTTGCTCATAAATTATTCTTTTACACAACAAAGGTAAAATTAAAAGGAAACAAATTACAAGATTTTCCTTTAATTTAGAATAGAATAGATAATAAGAATAGTAAGTAAAAGACTCCGTACGTACGTACGTATTTACGTACTATTAAAATGTAAATTCTTATAATTTATTTAACTCAAGGTATAAATTAAAATTCCAAGTAAAATATTATGAAATCATATTTAATTTCTACTGAATTTTCCTGTGCCTTTGTCAGAAGATTTTTCTCAGAAATCAGAAAGAGTCAGAAATAAAATAATAACAAGATGTTGTTGTCTTTCTAGTTAGTTACTCATACATTCAATTTTTTCTCAGTAATTATGAGCAAAACAACATGATCCCTTATTTTACCTAATAATGTTGTGTTACAGGATTTTATTTAGTTTCAATATCGCTAAGAAAAATATTGTTATGTTCTTATACTTGTTTATCCATTTAACAAACTAATCCCAAAAAGCGGTTTAAGGCCCAGTTTTTTGATTCGTTGTTTACTCAAGTTATGGTTAAAAATAAGTTGGAGAGTTGATGAAAAAAGTGGTGTTACGGAAATTTTAAACCATTGATTTTTAACCATTAGTTGAGTTAACTGCGAATAAAAAGAACTTGTTTTCAAAAAAATACTACCGACTTCCAAATAAAAACTTCAAAGTGAAAAATAACTTTATTATGCCCATTTTTTGCGATATAGACACCGAGTTCCAAAAATAAAGTTACTTTTCACTTTGTAGTTTTTTATTTGGAAGTCGGTAGATTTTTTTTGCAAAAAAGATTTTACAATGCATGTCCTCGAAAAGAGCGGTTTTCCAAGAAGCCAAACTGTGCGGAAAGTGTCTCTTTTTTTCACTAGTGCTTTTTACTTTCCTGTACTTTTTTAATTTTTAACTCCAACGTCAGCCCGACGCATAGAGTTTTTATTATTTGAGAAAAGTTTTAAAAATTAGTTATGTACAGATTATCATTCATATAAAAGGTAAAATAAAACTAATACTTTAATTTAGGCGTTTTTAATTACTCTAGATTTAGATTTTGATCAATAAATTAATTCTGAATATTCATTAAATATGTTTGGCAGAACGTATATTTTGCTCGTGCCTTATTGCGTTACGATGTGACAGCTATTCGCAGTATTCGCACATGCGCAGTAGACATGACCGAGGAACTATTAGTTAATCTGTGGATATGCTTAATGCAAAGACCTTATACGTATAAAAGTATAAGGTCTTTGGCTTAACGAGCTTGAAGAAGCCCGCCATTTTATTAATTTAATTTTTTTATTTTTTTTTGTTTCCTCGCACAATGCATAGTAAAATGTTGTATGATACACGTACGTAAGATGATTTCCGACTCGTGTCGATTTATCCACTCACTCGCTTCGCTCGCTCGTGAATAAAAATGCCACTCATCGGAAATCACCTACCTTCCGCACTTGTAGCATAAATAACTATTATTGACATAAGAGATTGTTTATTTTATCACTAGAGCGGACGTTAAAAAAGTCTGAATAAGCACACTGGTCGTCGATCCACCTAGAGAGAGCCCTTCCAACGCACCTTCCGGTATGCGGTCGCCACTCCAGAACTAAAAATCCCCAAAAAAGTTGAAGTAAGTTTTCCTATAAAGTAGGTAGGTATTTAAATTTTGCGTCATGTAAAAGAATTTCTTTGTGCTTGCAAGAACCTTTTATTTAAAGTTGCAACAAAACATGGCATCGCCTTGGAACTGGTGTTGATGGATTACGGACATCTGTACCCGCAAACGAGGTTTGTAGAGATAAGGTGAAACCATCATTCATGTTTTTTTGGCCTTCTTCGCTTAGCTCTATTATATTTCTCGGATATCCGAATGGTTGCGGATACTTTGTGAAGATTTCTTTTGTTTTGCTGCCAGATATTTTATGCTGATTTGATTCGTTGTTTATTTATGAAATAAATTGATTAAATGTTAAATAAAAGAAAGAATCGGAGATTGTTTATTGAGATAAAATATCTTAAATCTTTACTTTGTGTAAAGTACAAATAGCTATATTCCACCGAAAACTATTGTGTTGTGATGTTGTTATATTTGTTGCGTTCCCATAACACGTGTTACACGGTGGGTTATCCGAGATTAAATAAATAAGCCTATACCTATTGACATCAATGCTACTTACAAAATCTGTTTTAACACGACGATCTAATTATCATTGATTGAAATACATCCCAAATTAAAGTAGAAAATATTTGCATTCCATTACTTTCTTGAATCTCTTTTTTTTGCATTCCTACGATATCTAATCTTGGATAAAGCTCAGCCCCCACTTCTTCCAGATACCGCGATTCCGTGAGTCTTCCTGATAAAATCCTAAAATTATTTAAAATACCGGCCAAGTGCGAGTCGGACTTGCTCACAAAGAATTCCGAACCATTATCGCTAAAACGGCAAAAAAAACACTTCTATTGTAGGGGAGATTTTATTCTGTTTTTAGTATTTTTTGTTATAGCGGCAACAGAAATACATCATCTGTGAACATTTCAACTGTCTAGCTATCACGGTTTACAAGATAAAGCCTGGTGACAGATAGACAGACGGACAGTGGAGTCTTAGTAATAATTATGGTCCCATTTTTACCCTTTGGGTACGGAACCCTATAAAAAAAACTTACCTATGAATAAATAGGCATAGCAATTACGTATGTTATTATTCTATCTTAGGACTCATAAAGGTTATCATGAAAATGATTACGAAATTTGAATACAGATAGCTATTTAAAATTGTATGTAGGTATCACAAATCAGCAACATTTTCCTACATCACCCGCCCAAAGCAATCAGATCCACTGCTAGTTTGTGTCCGCAAACACATTACTAACATTAGTCACTAAACAATCAGTCAAGTAGAACCCACTAAACGTAATTGATATCTACTATCACCATGTTCAGATCGAAAGCTTTTATAGTTACTTAGTTATTAAGGGGGCGGTACCCTTGACAACTATGTACTAGTAGTTATTTTGTAGCTAAATTGCAGTATATTTAAATATGTAATTTATTTTACCATTAATGTACACACACATAATAAAGATACAAGAATAAGAAGAAACAGAAAATATGTACAAAAGTACGCTTATTTTAAAGAAATCTCATCCAGCGAGAGGAGAGTTGGAAAAAAGATATGTAGATACCGATACCGGTATGTGGTATGTTAATGTTTGTTTAAATAAAATTACTTTTATTAAACAAAGTTTGTTTAGTTTTCTGGTTACATTTTGAACAACTAAAACTTCTTTTCAGCTACTGCGGCTATTCTAGTAACTACTAGCTTGCAGATTTATGCCTACTTCGAGATAAGAAGTCTAACGAGGGCGCGGCCGGTAGTTAAAAACTTTTAAAGTGAAGAGCACACTTGCCAATTGCTTGGCATCATAACCACCTTAGTAGCTCAGATTGATATAAGGTTTTTTTGCTTAATGCAAAAAAAAATATAAGGTGAGTGACATGTTGAATTGACATCTTCAATTCGTTAACAATAACAATAGTATAAGCCTTTTATTCAGACAGGTGTAAAAGGCTTAATTTAATATTATATAATAAGTACATTGGTTGGTTATTTTATATATAATTTAATTAATTTAAGTTTCTCTAATTTCTTCAACATTTCCGTCTGTGTACCCTCCTTTTACAAAGGCGTCCTCCAATTGCTTCCGTTTTAACCGACTTACCAAAAAGAAGCAGGTTCTATGTTCGACTTCTTGTATAATTTTTTTATTTTTATTTTTTTTTGTGTTTGTTCACCGATATCTCCGTCAATTGTGGACTAATTTTGAAAATATTTTTTTGGTTTGAAAGAATATGTTTATAAATTGGTCCCATTTTAATTTGGTGAAGATCTGATGAAGAACTTCGGAGATATACAACAGAACTCTTCAATAAATAACGGCAAATCATTCGGGATTGCTGCAATCGCTTGTCTGTTTATTGTATATTCCATTTCATCACATAACATCACGCCAGTACGCACTAAAGGGGTACGCAGATCTCTCATTTTACCGGTTATGTTCTAGTTTCATGTTATTAGGGTAAGCCATTCTGGCGCAATAGGTACCTTACTAAACAACTTGCCTATTTTAGGTAGGTACAACTAAAAAGGGCAACATAAAAAATCATTTTTTGCATAAAATACTACCGACTTCCAAATAAAAAACTACTAAGTGAAAAATATCTTTATTTTTGGAAGTCAGTGTCCATATCGCAAAAAAATGGGAAAAAAGAAAGACAACGACTTTAGAAATAAAAAAAAACACTTTGTAGTTTTAGTATATTTGGCAAAAAAGTTTTTTTATCACCCTATCCCAAGTAACTCTTGTCCATGTAGCGCCTGCTGCCATCTTTATGTCATCTGCCCATCATCTGAATGGCCTACCCCATTTTCGTTTCTTCAAGAAACGTTAACAATAGGCAAACGTTAAATAACACTTTGTATTTAAATCTGTTAAGTACAGCATTGATTAATGACCTACCTTTACATTTTTAATAAGCATATTACCAAATCGAACTCGCTATGCATTTTGAACGCATTAAGTTAAATTAGGGATGGTATTTACTACCTTTAATTACCGGCCAGGCAAAGTATGCACTTAAATTATTACGTCAATGAATTAGGATATTCTACTCTAGTTTCAATATTGGTCAGAATTTACCGTAACTGCAACGTCCAGGTATCCATAACCGTAAAATTTGATATCAACATTTTGTGAAACCGGTTAATTTTATCGGTTCCTCGATCCCCGTATGGGCAAATGGTTTTATATCATTAACTTACGAACCAGATAGCTACTTAAAAGTGTAATGATATCATTTTCGCACCAAAGTTAACGTCAAAATTCTATTTAGCCTGGATCCAGCCACCTTGATATAATATTTTAGAGGGTGCGAAATGTTTAAGGTATATTATCGTGAGACACCTTACGGCCTTACCCTGTATACATGGCCTATTAAGTAATCGCGATTGATTATATTTATACCTGAGAGCCGCTATTTATATTATAATGACCATGATGTTAACCGATATTTGTGCCACATGTTAAATTTAGTCTTGTTATACTTTGTATAGATTATTTTACCGATTGGTTTGTAAATGTGTGAACATTGTAGGCCTTCTAGATTGTTAACATTTTATCTCGTTTTACTTTTTTTTAATCTTTTGTTTATTTATTATATAATCACTTCTTGTTTAAGTTTCTTACGACTTATTATCGGGCCTGCGTTGTCCCCCCATCTAAGTACTGCTGTAACATGGAAATATTGTAAAACCAAACAATTTTTTAAAAGAGTAACCATGGAGTTTCTTGCCGGTTCTTCTCCATAGGAATCGACCAACCCGAACCGTGCACATTGTCGACGTTTTATAAGTGCCCATGTAGTTATGTGAAATAAAAATTATAGATTTTGATATAAGAGGCTCTAGACAATATGTCGTACTACCAGGGGTTACAATGGTCGCCATGCCAAAATGAAATGGCTCTTTCAATTTAGAAGCTTGGTGTCGGACCTCTGCGGCGCCGCAGCGGTGCGGGCACAATTTATGCACACAAATTACTCGTCCTGCTGTCGTGCGTGCGGCACCAGCGCCGCAATGCGCTCTACTGCGCTCTTTTAGCAGAAAGATAAGAGAAGCCTGTTTTATATTAACTAATTCATCATCATCATCAGCATTTTAATGTTACCACTGCTGGGACACAGGCCTCTTCTCTGTGAGAGAGAAAAGACCGAAATCCACCTCGCGAGCCTAATGCGGATTGGTGGTTGTCAAAGAGGGTCTTCTAGGACATGCCGGTTTCCTCACTATGTTTTCCTTCACCGTTTTGAGAGCAGTGGTGATGAAATAAATTACACAAAGTAATGCGCCAGCTCGGGTTCGAACACACGACCCACAACTCGTAAGTCGGGGCCGTAACCACTGCGCCACCACTTATTAACTGATTAGCTTATTATAATTTATGTTTTAAGTTATTTACTCTGAAATCAAGATAATCAACACCAAGAAAGATCTTAAAATTTTACCGTGTAAAATAGATTAGTCGGCGTGAGCAAACATCTTGTTTATTACTTTTTAATGACTACCATTTACCAACATTTTGTACAAGAGTCTACAGTACTAGACCATTGTTTGCGCCAGTTAAGAGTAAGTACGTATTGTGCGCCGTTTACACTTAATCTGTTCAATATTTGCAATAATTACTTATCGCTAATGTGTTACAAAGCTCCTTTTTTAACCCCCGCCGGCAAAAGAGGGGTGTTATAAGTTTCACGTGTGTTGCTGTGTATCTGTGTGTCTGTCTGTGGCACCATAGCGCCTAAACGGATGAACCGATTTTGATTTTTTTTTGTTTGAAAGGTGATTATGTCGAAAGTGTTCTTAGCTAGGTTTGAATAAAATCGGTACAGCCGTTCAAAAGTTATGGGCGTTTTACTGTTTGAATCGGGGTGTTTTCGCAAGATAAATGTGTCGGGGGTTTTTAAAATTTTGAAATTTTACTTGTTAATAACCACCAATATTTACATAGACACCAGTCAGAGTAACAATTTTGTGCATAACAACAGATTTGATCACTATTTCCTTTGTTGTTCACTAAGGTCTTAAACTAGGGAGTGAAAGCGTTGATCTGATTTGGAACACAATAGGTTCAAAATATTAGTGACAGCAACGTCCTTGTCAAAACAAAGCCTACCCCCTAAAGTGTCTTTGTTTTATAAAATACACAACACTGTTCATTGTTAGTTAATTAGTGCCGAAACAGACTTTTATCCTCCGGGTGACGTAAGATTAGCATAAGTAAATTCGATACTTTCGGCCCGAAATCCTTTTGGGACTCGTTCTAATTCAGATCGCGTCGGAATATTTACAGAATCGTGTTACATTTTTATCCTTTTAGAATTGCAGACGCCCATTTGAATAATTGGCAAATAGAACCCCTTTTTATTCCATTCGAACCCATGGAAAGTGTAAAACACTCATTCGAATTGATTCGAGAACTGAGTTTCAATAAGTTGGAAGCGAGTTTCCGAACAGTCGTTTCTTAACGGCCGATTTAGCGATGCCTTTATTGCAAGCCTAATGAATTGTACTTGTTTTAAAGTTTCTTGTATCACAGCCTGATATCGGATTCAGATCGGAATGAGGGCGGCTCTAATGACGGCGAAGCATGGAGCCGCTTCAGACTTTTTCATTTCGACTTTGGTTTTAATTAAAACCAGCACGTTCATTGGAACTGAGAAGAGGAACGGTAAAGTTGGACTGTACTATTACTGCTTTTATGGCTTAGCGAGGAGGTACTTGTGGTCACAGTTTATAGGGAACTTACTTTTGAATGGTTGGACCATAACACCCAAGTAGTTGGTTTTATTGCTGCCAATGGCTTAGCGAGTTTCAAATGCTTGTTTTTGGTATAGATGTAGAGCGAAATAATTACGAGAATAACTTACAAAGAATGTGACGTTTGGTTAATTGTGATATTTCTTCTGCCTTTCAATTAAGTTGCTCATTTTTCCTGTCTTCAAATTTTGCTGAAAACAGCGAACGTCTTACAAGATATAAAAAATAACTCACGTATTTTCTTTTACTCTCGGATCAGACACATTAATCATATATTCTGTGTATTGCTCAGAAAAGGCGATTGGTAGCGTTACCTGTCACAAAGGACATAAACTACAGTCCCTCCGGGAATATATCGAGCACCGCGCTTTAGACTGACATTCTAATAAATATTTCTTACATATGTGGGCGTTCTGTACTTTATTTTTATCGTGCTAACTAAAATATTTGAAAGGCGTTATTCAATATTTCTTGCGGTTATTATTAATGGTCTGATGGTAGAAATAAATTCATGTACTTTTTGAGGATTCAGCGATAATCATCGGAATTCTTGTCTATGTTGTATCTTTAATGTATGTATGTATCTGTTTATTTTAAAACTCGAAGATACTTTTGATTTACCAAGTTATACTGGTAAAAGCTAGAAATGATCTATGTTAATCGCCTGTTTCGAGCAAGTGAGAAATTGTAGGATTAAACTCAGAGATTTGCAAATATTGAAGACTAAAATGTCTATGCGCACTATAATGCTACGAATAGTCGAGTTTGCCGAAAAAAATCGTCTAACAAACATAATACCAACTTTGAAGCTAATCAGTCAGTCCTTAAATTGTAAAATTCATTTCGTATCATAATGTGTTATAAACATTACAATTGTTTAAATTAACAAGTCTCTGACCGAAATCCTAAGATTTACCGTGTTATTCCTGGTAAAAGACGACAATTAGAAAATATCATAGATCATTTCAGGCTGGTATATGTAGTATGACTTGGTAAACCCTAGGATTTACTGTAGTTCGGGCTTTTACAGTAATATCGATATATTTTTTTAGGTACCAACCATTTTGTATCAAGGTGGGGTTTCTATTACATAATATTTGCCACTGTGACTTAGAGTGTGATATCAGGCCCAGTGCGTTGGTGGATGACACATCAATATGCCTTAATTCTTAATTCTTTATTGTACACCAAAAACAATATTCAATACAATGTGATAATAAAGTACATGTACAAGTTTTCGTTTGGGCAATTTTTTTGTACGAAAGGACAAGCAAGCCGTAGCTCTCATGTATTTTTCTTTCGCCGTTTTAAGAGTAAAAGCAGTGTCGCTAACACGATCAAACAAACGTTAGCGATATGAGGCGTTCTTAACCCTTTCACTTGGCGTTCAGTTATGTGTTAATATCTCATAAACGGGTCGACCGAATAACATATTTTAATGGATTAAATAGGTCTACGCCTAAACCTTTCACATAAGACACACAAAATTATCAAAATATCTCCATAAAAAAAACTCGTTTTCAAGTAACGTAATTATACTTTTTGGTCGATTGTTTATGTTTATGTTTGTTGATTTAATTATAAGTCGTTGATTTATATTGTGGAGACGTTAATCATAAAAGGTTAGGTATGTACGTAAAGTCTCATCTTACATAACACTTGATCGAAATTTTTAAACCCCACGTAATAAACCTGTAATTTATGATGAACTTGATGAGGGTTACAAATGGACACTTTTATTGCCACGTCAGACCCTTTTAAAGGTGAACACGAAGCTAATAAAGACTTATTTCCAACGGACTTGAGTAATAGAGCCCAGAAAATGAAAAGTTGTTTACTTTTAATAATGTGTTTATTTTGGCTGGACACAGGTTTTTGACCCTTCGTTATTAGAAAATGTGATAGTCTATCAGCGCTAACGATTGTTATCAGAGGCTCTAGACAAGTGGTATACAATGTCAGTGAAGGCGGTAGTTGAAATGTAAAAATATGGGATCGACCGCGTGACATTTCAGTAGCGCTTAGGCTCTAGACAAGGGGCATTCGATGTCAGCGAAGGCGATAGTCAAAATGTAAGGGATTAAATTGATTACGTGACTTTTCGATATCGCTTGCGGCGCGACGCTTACTTAGTGTCGCTTGTCAATCCCATACAATTTTGCCTTTTTGACAATCGCTATCGCTACGCTTTCGATAGTAGAATGTCACCTGTCTATAACAAATTCTCAGTGAAAAGTGACATTTTATCATCGAAATCGTCGCGGTAGCGTTGGAAAAACATGAAAACTGAGGCTCGAGACAAGTGACAGTCGACGTCAGTGATGGCGAAGATCGAAATGCCGAAATGTAAGGGGTTAATCACGTTATATTTAGATAGAGTACTGTGTTGCCCAGTTACTGGGTACTGTTGAGGTCAGACAGGCAGTCGTTCCATGTAAAATACTGCTACTCAGCTACATCCGGTTCTGGCTCTTTCACTCGTGATGTCCGAATTGTGTTGCTTATTCAACTAGTGCTTAGCCAAAACATTCAGGTTTGTTTTCATAATTCGTATGAAAATAAACCTATTGGATAATCACAATATTAAACTGCTCAATTAACGAAACGGCCTCTATTTGCTCTAAAACACTGACCGTAGCAATAAAAGCCAATTCTCTCAAATCATTTAACTGTATCGTGTTCAAACACTGTGTTGATTTTGTTCCATGAGTTCCATGACAAAAGGCCGTTAGGTATAGCAAATTCAATCAATGTAATATCGGGCTTGGCGACACATGCGCTCTTTAAGCCCTCGTCGCATAAACTAGCCATTTGTGTCAAGGTTGAAAAAGAATCACCATTAAGTTAATTGGCGAAAGGTCTGCCTTATCAGTTTTCCGCACGGCCGGCTGATTAACGATGAACAAAAATAGCTCTTGGTAAGACGATCGGACAATATTTTCTGGAAGAAATATCCGATTCCAATGACTTTGATAATGGTTATCTTTGTTGATCAATGAGCGTTGTTGGCCCGTGTTTGGGAAGATTTAGAGCTTTTAGCGTGATATCTCAATCTTCAAGGCCAGACAAATAATGCACATGAATAAATAATATTTATTTTTCAAACGGTTACTTTCTAAACAATACTCCATAGTAACAGCTAGGTTAAAAGGTTTGAAAAATAAATATTATTGATTCATATGCATTATTTGTGAAACATGGTTTTTTCGTGTCAATAATAGTTTTAGTTTAAAAAAATAATTACTTTAAAAACCACGATAATTTTCTGCTACTTTTGGATACTCCTCCAAAACGAATTGGATTTTAAAATATATTATTACACAGCAAAAATTATAGCTGCAATTTCTTTACAACTGAAAATGTTCATTCATTTCATAACTGTTAATCAAAGAATATTTTGCGAACAAAACTGTCCTAAGGAATATCCCTTTATTAATATTGATATTTCAATATGGCTCCGAACGGGCCCACGGCCATTATTGCGTTAAAATTGGGGAATATATACGCCTTAAGTACTTTTTTATACTTTTTACGAAGTCTGCAAATTTAATGCTGTCTGGGCTATATTTGGAAATTAAATTTGCTAGCCATTTCCTAGATGGCTGCAATGAAAGAGATAAACCGCAATAAGAGTAAAAAAATACGTGAAGCCGCGGATTACATGCTTTTGCATTTTCATTCCATTCCCGAATCAGCATACAAACATTTTTCAATGCCGGGATTTGGTTTATTTATTATGAGTCTGGTTACACGTTGTAGGCATGTGAAATTATACACATAATGCATTTAATTACGTCGCATACAATATGTTTTATTTTGATATTATTAACGCTAAATGAAGCAACATATTTGAGTGGCAATTATTTAATTTAAATGTAGCTATTAGAATTAATACTATGCTGTTATTCAAATAAATAGCCTGTTTGAATTTGCTCATGAGTATGATGGTAACTAAAATAGGTATGTTTAAAATAATTCTAACTAATATTATAAATACGATAGTTTGGATCGATGGATGGCTGTATGTTTGTTACTAAATCACGCCAGAACGGATGAAATTTGGCACAGAGGTATAGTCTGGAATAGCACATAAGGTACTTTCATCCCGCTTAATGTTCCTTTGGGATAAGAAAACACTTTCACTCGGGTGAAGTCGCTAGCAGAAGCTAGTTATAATTCTACGGCATCATTACTCTCTTTTTCACTGGTTCGGTCAATGTGGCTACGCTTGGGGGACTCCTATGTCCAGCAGTGGACGTCTTTCGGCTGATATGATGATGATGATGGTGATCATTACTCTCTTTTCTATTGCAGTTTATTTGTGGGCGCACCGTGTAGTTTTTCTTTCTTGATATTTCCGTAGCAGTCTTATTTATAATTTACAATCATCTTATCAAAAGCTCTTAAAACAAACGTCCAAAAATAACAACCATAAAAAAATGCCAACAACAAAAAGGGCCTCAAATGTCAATCTGTCGAAAGCTTACAAAAACGGCGCATCTTCTCTAGAAGAGTATTGCCGTGCACGCATGAATGTCTTCAATCAAGAGAGGGGACATGGCACATAAGCCGACGACCCGAGAGAAAGGGCTCAGACACATAGACGCGATGTATATCAGCCGGTGCGACGCGATATTGCGACAATGTTGTTTATGATATTTTATAACTAAGATTCTCTCTAAACAAACGACACAGTTGGCGCATTTGTTGAACAATTGGTTGCTGTGCTGCGTGTCACGTGTTCGATACTCACATGGAATACATATTTGTAAGGCCTGCAGATAGTTGTTCCGGGTCTGGCTACCACTATACCACTACCACGATGCAGGAGAAATACCAAGTGTGGGGCAATGTTTTAAAAAAAAGCGAATAGTATATTTTCTTCTTCTAGTAATCATTTATATGTCTGTGAATTATATAAATAAAGATAAAAATGTTTGCACTTGCTTAATTAATTAAGTTAACTTGAATTACTACTTCAGACAATACCGTCAGTCTAACTTGAATAATTATGAAGACCCTAATTTGCAAGCCTGTAAAAGGCCGCTAAGTGAAAAGTGCCTACTGTGATAATTTTAAGACCTACTTTTGTACACTTTATTGTTACTAAAAAGTCCAAGTTGACCTTTCATAGGGCGACTACCTGTCCTTATATTTTCAGTTCGCTTCAATTACAGTTTTATGAACAATTTTAAGGCTCGGTTTGTAAAAGATTTAAAGTTGTGTTAGTTGTTTGTGTAGTTTGAGTCATAATTTAACCTTTTTTCCATTAGGTTAACTATCCATCGTGCAACGCGTTTTCTTATCCCATTCTCCCCTGTCAACCATAGAATATAATGGAATGGAAATGAAGAGAAAAGAAGAGATGAAAAGGGAAGATATTTTTTATTTTGCTAATATGGGCAATTTACAATAGTTGCTATGTTATATCGAAGCCCAGCCATATTTTACCATTCGGCATGCAAACATTATGCGATATGTACTTACATTTCATCAATTAATACATTATCATCACTCCCTTTTCTTTCATGAATGACAATTCAAAATGATCCGTCATTCATCCGTATTTTTTCGGTCTTAGTTTGTCATAAAAGCCTTTTTATAGTTTTATAGGGTCTGTAAAAAACTGACTGAAGCGAAGATTGAAATTAATCAAATCCATCGCCATCTCTTTGTAATTCCAGTCATTTCATTTCAGAAGTACAAGGTACTCCTAAATTGCAACAACTAATTTGATGCCCACGCTAACTACAACCAAGCCTGGTCCACAATCTTGGCTGAGAAACGTGCCAGGAGGCTACTTTCTCCAATTAGGCCACCACATTTTACTGGCACACAACTTCATTGCGAAGCATGCCATTTATTTTGCTCTAGCATTATACAGTCAGATTCAAAAGTACCTAAGCAAATATAAAATTGAGTATCTTGTTTTATGCAGCCCCTTTTTTTCGAAATTGAGGAGTATACAATTTCCTGATACAAAGAGCTCTATTAAAGCAGCGGTTGGTAAAAACCGTACCTATCACAAGCTTCCACATTTGGAAACTATTCACAAGAATAAAGAAAAACTATAAAATTTTACATTTTGAAGACCTCAGTCTACACCAGTGCCCCTAGCGGAAAAATCAAACGCGGTAGCCCCCATTGCAATGGTGACCCTTTGGTTGATAGAATATCAGTGGCCTCAATGTGCTACATAATCAATGTGCCAATAATCTTAGGTATAAATAAAATTATTTAAATACATAGCATGCTCCTATAATAATTATATGCTATCGATTGTACTGTACAGAAATGAAAAGCTAATAAACGTATAAAAATCGCAAAATCGCACCTACGTATGCGGAGGAGCCTAACAACCGCAAAAGTAACTAAAAGACAAAGCCCTAGAATTTGAGGAGGGTTCTTTCAACAGACAGTTTTGTAAACGAGAACGATTTTAATGATTTTGTTCAGCGCAATCTGAGCACGGACCTAATAAAGACCAGACGATAAAATAAAAGAACAGATTAACTACGTCAGAACAATGGTCCTAATGAATGTTTATTCAATGCTTTTAATACTTACTCGCCTCGTGAAATGAGCAGTTTCGAGTGTCTGTTTTAGAGAACGAACACTTTCTTTTATCTTTATTTCAGTTGGAATGAAGTAATAAATCCTTCAGTAATTTTGCTTCAAATTAGGAAGCCTTTTTGACAGTAACGTCAGAAATTGTTTCTCTAATATTTTACCAATTATAAATGAAGTATTCCATCTAAACGGACAAAAGCTTCAAATCTAAAACAGTCATTCAATTATGTGAAATAAACTGCAGTGCAGTGTTGTGGCTAGCGAGCGAGGGGGAGTTAATTAAGTCTCTGAATAGAAATTGATTAACAAGAAAAACTAACAAAAACAACCAATACAATTTAAATTCAAAGGGCAACGTGTCTGATTGAAAAGCCTACCTTACAGACATGCAATACAAGTTTAAGTACGGTGCCGAGGGAGGTGGGGTGGTGGGAAAACCGACCCTCATCTTTACTATAAAAACCGCTCAAAATCGGGAAATATGATGTTGGGTACATACATTACTGGCTTTTAATGTCTGTACTCGACAGTCCGCTTTAGTTAACGGTCAGTGTAACAGACATGAGGATGAATCACGAGGGGTTGGTGGAAAGCCTATGGTAAATGAAGTTCGCGACGAGCCGCGGAGTCAGTCGGGTTCGAGCCTTTAGCGAGAGAGCACGCGTTTCGTTTGCATCGAAAACGTTCGTAACGGTGAAGAACAAAGTTTTGTGACTGAAAACTAAGGTTCGGTTTATTTTGAGTTCGCAATTAAACGGGAAGAGTTTGTTTGAAATTCACATTTGGAAGTGCGTGTAAATAAAGGTTTGTAGGTTCATTTTGAATTTGCATATGTTTCAGAAGGGTTTTTGTTATGTTTGGAATTTAACTTTTATCCAGTACCTACTCAATTATTATTGGAAGTCCTATAAATAAAAGTTCAGAATTATTTCAATTTAGAGATTTGTTTTGTGATTCAAGCAGAAATGAATTGAGATTAAACAAATATTAATTTTAAACAAAACGTATCATTTACAGATAAATGATGTAAAGTCTACGAAGAAAAAAACACAGGGCTGCTAAAGCCAGTTATTTTAAAGCTAGATTTGCTGTTAGACCCGCGTAATTTCAAGAATGTCAAGAGTGATAAAATCAAATCAAATCATTTTTATTTGCTCAATCATGAGTAATTGTCGACACAAAGAGATGTTAGGATACAAGATGATAGAACGTCATGTTTACCTTGAATAATGGCATGCAAATATGAATAAAGAATACAAAACAAAATACTTAATAGAACGTCATATTTAGTAATAATAAAAAAAATGTCGTGCAAATGTCAATAAAATAATACAAGTCAAATTTATGCTTTTAGAATGTCAGAGTGAAATAATAAAGAAATTAAAGATTTTAAAATAATAAATCAATTCAAAATAATCATTCTACTCGTAGAATGTCAACGCATAATTATTAAAAAATGTCAAGATATTAAAATATTTAATGTGTAAAATGCAAATGTCGTGAAAAACCGTGCAGATTTCTATATGATCATGATAAATATAATCAAGATTCATTGATTTCAAATCAAGGATGTGATTCTAGAATGTCAAAGTAATATAAAATAAAAAGTAAAGATATTAAAATAATAAGTCAAATAACTGATTGATCCTTATGTGGATGGACCACATAAGGATCAATCAGTTATTTGACATGGCAGATTTATGAGAATAATTTTAATAATAGCAGTACCTTGAGGATGGGAAGCTGTACGTATCTAACTTCTTTTGTACTAACTACTTAAGGACTGTTATTTTATTCTGTATTATTTTATGTGGCTAATGTTTCTAACGATGGCATTATGATAATTACTAAGTCACAAGAATGTAATGCCATTCGTCTTAATCCTTCTCACTAAAAACGTAGATATAAATGTAAATATTTGTGAAGTTTTTTGTTTAAAACACAATCAGAGATAATCGGCTAAAAGAATTTGTGTAAAAGTCACAGCAAGATCATTGTTGTTTTAGTACAAGCGAGCATTAATAATATAATGGTTTTATCCCGGCTTTATAGATCGACTTGGATGTGAGTGAAACCACGCGGGACAACAGATAGTACTTTAAATAAATGCCTTTTTTGCATAGACCATAATTGGATTACCAACCGTAAAATAAAACTAACCCAATTGTTGCAGTCCACAAAAATGTAATCACTTTGGCCAAAAACCAAAAAAAAATTGGTATAACTCGTATTCTAGCAGCCCTTCTGGCGTAGGTGTACCTGTACTGTTTAGTACGTACTGCATATTTTTTGCTTGTATTAAATTTCGTGAACTTAAAAGGAATTTTGGACAGAGAGCACCGACTGAATATCCTTAGAAAAAAATCATAATTCAAAGTTTGGCTCTCGCCTATTTCCTCCTCCAGTATTGGAAACATTTAAAATATTCCATAAATTTAATCAAAAAAGATATATGTTCTGCTTCTATGTTTTCTTTTTTCATTTATAGTCAAAATATTGAGCATTTTTTTAGGATGATAGTGCTTCTAAAGATAATGTATCATCAAAAAGGAAAATGTAGGGGCCAGGATATATCTTTCTTTTTCAATTTATGGAATATCTTTTAAATTGGTCCAATATTGGAGGAGGAAATAGGCGAGAGCCAAACCTTGAATTGTGACTTTTGACTTAGAATATTCAGTCGGATGTCTGCAGCCGCATTTTCTCTTAACAGAGTGCGGACCTAACATGCCACTAACCGCGCACAATCTAGGTTAGGTAGGGATTTACAAATTGAAAAACTCTGTATTACTTTCCTCGACCTGAATATGGAATCCACGATCTCACGCTCAGCCATCGTCGTTGGCACTACTACACGCATTAAGGTTTGGATGTTTTCATGTTTATTAACTCAATCAAGGCTCAGCGGTGGAACGGATTGGAATGAGACATATGAATACTTAAACCATGTCCTAGAGAAGGACATAGGATACTTCCTATCCCGATAGTACATCCCCTTGGTATAATTGCCTAAATTCACGCAATGACAGAATTCTAAAATAACCCAAAATCCAATCTATTTTTTATTCATGTTATTTGTGGGCTAAATAAACTTTTCCTTTTATAATACAAAAATAATTAAAAAATTATGTCGTGTACAGAATTTTGTAAACATTATAGGACCTTTACGCTCGTTACCCGGTATATACCCGAAAATATTTACCGTTTCAATAAATCGTTTTGATAATATACGCTGATAAGGGTATAATTTAACTTTATCGTTGAACCTGATTGTGGTTAAAACAATGTTGGAATGTTTTCCCCCAGATAGTTTGTGTTCAGGGTTAGTTTGAGTGTTTTTGGTTTGGTACATTGTTTATGTTTTAAATTTTAAGTAACGGTGAGATATTTATAAGTTACGGAATTTTGAAGTTCGGTTTCGAGTTTATACTTAGACTTGGTACTTATTAATTCTTGTAACTAGGTCACAATACAAAAAAAAAACTTTTTAACAATAAATCTAACCGACTTCCAAAACAAAACACTACAAAGTGAAAAATAACTTTCTTTTCCGAAGTCGGTGTTGAAAAACGGAAAACAATAGGTACCAAAGACACCGAAAGCGAAAAGAAAGTTATTTTTCGCTTTGTGTTTTTTAGTGTTTTGTTTTGGAAGTCGGTTTGATATTTTTGTTAAAAAGAATTTTTATCTCTTTTTAGTTTTTGTTGTTTGTAAATATCAACTAAATAATTACAGATGACAAAATCTAATTTACAACATTTGATTTATGTATTTTTTGACATCCTTGTGAATATTGTCACCGTGAAATTATGTGAAGTGGCTGTCGCAATGCGTAAAGAACGTTCTTTGTAGATGTTACTGATAACATGCAGTGGCAGTAAATAGAATATGCATTTGAAAGATGTCCCTGCTGTTCTTTACTCAAATAGGTTTTGTAAAATTTGCCTAAAACTCAATGAAATCTTAATAAACAGTATCTAAATTAAAAGCTTTTCCATAAAGTTTTTATTTTACAAAAAGATTTAAAAACGTTTTGAATTTCTATGTTATAAAAGCTGCTTTACACAAGGGTATTCTTTAGCGTAGGTAGTCTTCCTAGTACGAAAACAAGTAAGTAATAAAGATATTAATCTTTGCTTCCGAAAATTCCAAGATTCGGATCTGAGCGTTTTTGGAAGGGAACTATCCCACGATTTCATCATACCCTACTAATTCCACTAGTATTACAAATGTGTAAGTTTGGTTCTTTGGATGTTTGTTCTTAATCATACCTCAACGGTTTTGAATAAAACTTGATTTTACCTGGGTTAGGACATGAATACATTTAGCCCTATAGTTCATTCCCTCAGCAAAAGCCAGCACTGTTATATTTTGTACTGTCCCGGAATCAATGTGGCAAAACATAACTTCTGTTTTATGCCTAATAGCTCAACCTCTGCACAAAAATCATGCATTGAAATAAATCCGCGAAACAAATTTAGGTATATTTAAAGTCCTGTGCTCAATAAACTTCCTTTTTTTTCTTCTAAATCACACACAAGTCTAGACATTTGAGTTCGGTCTAGACGCTTCCTTTGATAACTCAACCTCGTGTCGGCGGTAAGCCACAACTAATGACCGTTTGCATTTTAGCATGAACTTTTTACTTGCCGGACGGACTAATGTGAATTTTTTTACGACCTTATAAGACGTGGTAACGCTTTTAGCGTCAGTGTAAACTATCGTTTTAAGCTTTTTATTAATGATACATTCTGCCGTAAATCAGTGATAACACTTGAGCTAAATCATTATCATTTCAGCCGAAAGGTGTCCATTGTTGGACATATCCAAGTATAGAGATCTTTTGATTGAAATGGTAAGTCTTGGTTCATCGACCAGGCATTATTCTTCATGAATCCAACGAACTCACATAGCTCCACCCAGGTAATCAGTCCTCCTCGGTGGAAACCTTCCATCGCTGCTTGTTCCAATACGTGGTCGCTACTCCACTACCTTTGAACCCATCAGGAACCCATCCTAAAACCAATGTTCCCTGCCCAATACTACTTAAGTTTTTGGCAACTCTTTGGGCTAAGTTAAAACCGCCTTTATTACTTCGAGATATATTTTCGCTGTCAATAGCTATGAAATTGTTACGATAGACGTGTGTCTGACTCTCAGGTTTGACTGTATCTACTTATGTAAATTCAACCCACACTTGTAGCTTGTTCGGAACGTAAATAGAATCACGTACTTACGTAAGCACGTATTCTATACTCATGCTACCTGATTCTCATTTTAAAAGTGGATTTGAGTTTAGTTCTAATTTCGACACGAACGATTAAGAGCATTATTCTAGAATGAGGGTAAGAATTATTTTTTTTTTGAAATAAATGAATTGACTCCAGAAGGATCATTCCTGTATTTTAAAGGGAAGTTCGATTCGCATAGCAGTAACGATCTGTCAAAATCACCTTTTATTCAAGCTTTTTTGTCAAGCTTGACATTGATATTGCGACTTGAATGTGAACAGTTTATGCTCTATTTAGTTTTGATAAAAAACTATAGTTAATGTTATAAAGACAATAAGTACTCACTGCCTGCGTCTGTGTTTCCGAACGCATACAACCCGAATCTCTTCAAAGTAAGAGTGAACAGGCTGATTGATGGTTGATGCCTGATGAGTCTAGGTAAGCTCACTCCATCGTCGACTTTGTCTCTGTCACCACTGACCTAGACTAAAGTCAAGAGCAATTCAATCTCTAATAAAAAAAAGACGATAGACACAACGTAGCAGTATTCTCTAATAACCACAAACTGCTATCATTAACTTGGACATAATTGTGTGGCGGCCTTTTGGAGCCTATCTTCAGCAGAATCAGTATTAGACTAGACATTTACGAGCTCTCATTCTTTTGATGTTTTCATTGAAAAAATTTAAGCAAGTATTACATCACATTTTGTTTAAGAAATAAAGAATCATTTATTAGATTACCAACCCTGAACGTCCAATCTGCAATCCACCAATCTCAATATTAATAACTCAAAGATTTATCGTATGTAATCAGCGTAATATAACTACGAAACACAAAAAAAAAAATACTAGCGTTGTCAGAGTAGAAAGAAATTAGATACCAAAATATCAAAGTTTATTTTTAATTATAACAAAGGCCAAAAAATACCCGGAATATTTTAACAGGAGACAGACACAGCATAAAAATCTAAATATGCAAATAATAAAGGTAGCAGGTGCAGATAATAACGCCGTATATTAGACGAAACGTATTTTAATAAGAGCTGAGAGAAAAAGCCTTGAACAAATTAAAAAGTCACCACATCGTTCAAGTTTGCCCCTGGCGGAGGCGAATTCCATAAATTTCATTTTAGCGGGCAATGTCGCCAAGAAACCTGAAAAAATAAGTTATATTTTTTCTTGAAAATTTCGACAATGCTAGGATTTGAATGGCTTCTTCACATCGCACAATTTAGGTCCTAGAGGTTGTTTATTTACATAGACTTTCGCAACCTTATTTCTGTGTAAGGCGATTACTTAACCATATATTTTTGCGTTTACGTTTCTCTTTGACAGATTACATGGTCGTATCTTTAAATAAAACGGTAAAATATTGTATCTAGCAATAAACGCCGATCAATAACAGTCCAAAACCTTTTTTTTCATTACAAATATTATGTTCTGTAAGAAATTAAGAGTCTATCAAGATGGAACCTATCAATATTTCGTAGGTTCCCTAAGGGTTCACTTATTATGCCTTCATTTCGTTCAGAACAAAACCGTGAAAATATTATTAAGAAAGGAGTCTAGTTTGATAAGGGTTGACGTGGAACGACTTGATCAAAACTAAGGGTCCAGCAGTGGATTCTGTAGAAAAAAAAGAGGAAGTTCAATGCGCTTGGCTACTATTTTTGGTATAAAAACGACGCAGTCTATATAGCATTGATTATGCTTGTATTTTTATTCAATGTAGTAATGTGCCTATTAGTATTTTGCTATATAACTTTAAAAGCTTTCAAGACAAATTCTAGGGTTCTTTATAAATATATTTCATGGACGTAAATCCAGGGTTGAACAACTCGGTTACTGACATCATGTTTGCACTGACTAGACAGGTCCACTCTCATCTGATACACCTTAGATTTGGATGGTGTTCAGATGATCTGACAAGGTTAAAGACCTCTGTATCTGTTTTGGGATTCTCAGAATATTCACAAGGCAATCTTAACCTCATCCAGTTCAAACCACGAGAGTCAGATAGAACAAAATAACTTTTTAACCAAAAAACGTTAAAACGACTTCCAACACAACTTTTCGGCAGTCGGTGTCTTTGGTACTTAACAATTTTTTTCATTTTTCCACCGACAGCCGAAGAGAAAATTATTTTCTCTTTTTAGTTTTGGTACCTTATTTATACCATAAAAATGTATCATTTAGTTAATAATGCATTTATTAACTAAAAAAACCTAAACTACTCAAGAGAGATGAGAAATGAGAAACACCAGCTTTGAAATAAAAAAAGGAATCATCAAAATCTGTTCCTCTAGTTAAGGTTTGAGGTAACACAAATGAAAAAATACAGTCGAATTGAGGACTTCCTTCTTTTTGAAGTTGGTTTAAATTTTTATATCATTAACATCTTTCCTGTCTTTCATTTCAGCATAATTCTTTCTTATTCTCTTTTACTTCATAGTAGGTACCTACAAACACCCGAACTCTAATTGTTATACGAGCTATCACATCTCTCCGGGCATGGTTGAGTAAGGTTCAGGGTATAAAATGATGCCTTTCCTCTTGACCTAATCCCCGAGTCCCTGTTTACGACACACACATACAAATTAAAGACAAACTTGCTTTCTGTGCCATAAATAGCCTGTACCTCTTTTAAATCTACTAACTACATTATTATGTAACGATATTTCGTTCGTTATCAACATGTTTACGATTACTTGATGTCGTAAAACTCTTGAGTTATCCAATAGGTATATGTGAAAATAGTACGAAGTGGGAATGCTAAGTAAAATTAATGTATAGAGCAGTTGTATGAGTATATTATATATACCGTCGAAATTTCTAAGAATCCTAAAAAAACACCCTTTATCTGCTTAAAAAAATTCCTAACAGAACGTTCTTATTAGCGGTATAAAAAGTATCAAAGTTATGACCTCATCCAGGCAAAAAGCCTACCCGTACCTACGCATGTTTCAAATTTCATACAAATTCTTTAAGCCATTGTAGCGTGATTGATTAACAAACATCTAAACATATTCGAATTATCTTTATCATATTAGTAGGAAAAGATTTGCCTCTTCACAACGCTTTGACATAGAAAACTACCTAAAGTAGTTTAGACATAAAGCATCAACTTTTTCCATATAAAAATTGACGATTGCGAAACGATAACAGCGATAACTCTTTTGATAGAAATTGTTTGCACACAAAAGCATAACTCAGCCTAACTCCTGGAGGATACCGGGGCGACATTGTAACTCAACTATTCTTTTGCATACATTTTGCGGAGCTGACAAAAAGTCTGCGCATATTTTTCTAATTTTTCACCGAATTCTCGGCACACTTTTAGGCAAAATGCAACTGAAAGTTTGTAAATACCCAGCAGAAAATTGCGCGTAACTTATAACGAATGTATGATTAAATATTTTTATGCGGGGATGCTAAGGCCAATTTTAAAAATTGTTTTTTTCGTTGTTTTGAATTTTTATTATCTGCTGGCTTAGAAGAAAACTGAAATAACTTTATATTCTATTGCATTTGTCATTATCATGTCCCTATTTAAGGTATTACTATGACCACTGTTATGTGGGTAATCGCAAATTGTGTGAACATAGATTGCTGCCCAATTGAGCTAAAGTTAGTTTATATTGTTTCAGGTCTGAAGGCATCATTAAAAGGCTATTTAATAGATATATAATGGATTACACAACCTTTGTCTTTCTTTTCATTGTTTGCATTGGTAAGTTAATCTTATGTAATATTGCATGCCTTAAGCGCGAGCGTAAGTATGCATTACTCTTGCCTAATTTGTAAATAATTAACTATTGATCACGAGTCTTTAAGTAAGGCAGAAGGCAGTATTATCACATTATTATTTTCTTACAAAATTACTAAGACATTCTATATAATCATACTCGAATTCATCTATAACAAGTTTTCTAGCAGCACAATCACGCCAACCTACTCAATAACTCCTAGATTCATTATTTACTACAACACCGAAATACAAAGAAAAGGGAAAATCAGAAAATATATCACTGCTGCCGGGCAAAACATCAATCGAAATTTCTATCAATACAATAAAAATGAGATCATTCCGATCCAACCTTTGAGAGGTTTCTATTCATCCCAAAATTACTATCAGAGTAGAAATATACGTTTAATTTATTTCTTACAGATCAAGGTGATGGACATTGGAAAGAAAGGGACAAAGAAAAGCTTCGACATGATATTGAACTGTACAAAACGATGGCAGGTAAGGATTTTTATGAAATAATAATGATAGACCGGAGGTTGAGTTTAATAATGAAAGGAACAGTTCAGTGACGTTTTTTTGTCGATGGATAGCTATTGTTTCAAAAAGTCCGGGCTCTATTGAATAAAACTGACAATGCGACACATTTGTCAAAAACTTGCATAGTTTTGTGACATTTTTTTTCGTGAATGGTGTGTTTTAATGTCTAAAAAAAACAAAATGTTAAAGAAATTTTGAAAATTTCAGGTCACCGGTTGGTTTTGTTTAATAGGCCCCTGGGTGTCCTAACTAAAATATTGTTGTTATAATATCGCAGACTACAATTACTTTACAGTGTTGTGATACTTAAATGGAACCAGACCCATTTAAATATAAAATCCAGGCAAAGTAGCCAGGATGACTATTTGTCGTCCCGACCCAGTGAGAGCTCTCGCTAAAATATCGATACCGCGCTCTCCTTTCGATAAGTAATCGTTCGATAAACTTTTGTGAGCGTTATCGGAGTTCTGTCAGTATTGGAATTGGTGTCGCTACTGTTAACTGAAATACCCATTAGAGTTTCGATATATAATATAAGTATTAATATCTAGGGTATGGAAAAAAGTCAAAGTAACAGTCTTGTGCCTACTCAACACCATGACTTATTAACTAAACGTTGAACAGAATTGCTGTACTGTTTTATTTTATCAAATGCAAATAGCAATTATTACACACGACTATTCTAGTTGAAAAAAGCAAGTCTTGTTTGAAGCCATATTTGCATATAAATTGTTATTCTTGCACCATATTTTGCCTTGTGCTACGACATCACTTTTATATATTTCTTTATTATCCTTCAGAGATAAGGTCTTTTACTAGATAGAAAATGTTGTCTTTATTTAAAAACAGCCATTCTAAAGTAAACAGGCATCGTCATTTTGCTCTCAATTCGTAAAAAGTCCATTTTATTCACGGCCGTGAATAAAATGGACTTTTTACGAATTGAGGAGCATCAAGAAAACAAATCTGATTACAAACGATGTCATGAAAATTTGTTCCTTTTAAAACTTCTCCCCTTTCCCTAACAATAGCTTGCAAAAAGTGTGTCTGACATATTTCAATTTCCTTTGCAGAAAAAATTGAGCGCGAGATAGAAAGCTTTTACGATGAATATCCAGAGGAGCGATACAAGGGAGATAATGTTGATAGAATACACTACAAACATGTGACAAATATACTGGATCGTAAAAAAGAAACGGCGAATGACGAACACGTCGATAAAGTAGAAAGGAATTTTTTATACGCCAACTCTAGTGATATAACTAATAAAATGCCTTCGAAACATGCAATCAATGAACACAATACTATTAAATATGAAGCCTTAAACAATGATAAGCCTAATAAACCTGGTTCCATAAATTCACCATGGCCTAAATTTGAAGACATCCTCTTAGCTATGGGGAGGAAGTACGACTGGAAGAACGACAGATGGATAAAAGTGAAAGGAAAATTAAAGATAGCTGACGCAAAGGATGATATAATTGCAAGAGGAGATAATAATAGTATTGAATACCATGAGAAACATAAATTCAGTTATAGAATTGTTAAATTAAATAAAAGTAAGAGTAGAAGAAGCGTGGTGGTCGCCGTGTCGGCTGTGAGATAGTGCGTAATGAAACAGTAAAGTAAGCCAATGAACTGTAAAGGGACATATATTTTGTAGATAAAAACGGGACCAACAATGGTGGCGCCGGCATTCGATCGTTTTATGAAGACAACTAGGCTAGGACGTTGCGTCGATGTGTAAGCCCCAGTGATGACTGCAGCTGATTGAACATTTAATTGTGCTAAGAAATATAAAGGCGCTTTATTGTTTATGCCTATGCCCGAAAAATGTATTGTTATCGCCTATAGAATTAATAACAAGTATACATGTAATTAAATCTCCATATTGTTGTCTGTTATCGCATAAGTAGTGCACTCAATAGTTTCTGTTTTCGCCACATAAAACGCTAGATGTGTAACTTTTGAACTAGTAAAGTTTTTACGAGTCTCAGAAATCTCAATATATAAAAGACGTTAAAAATAAAATTCTGCAGTATCACCCTTTGTTTTATTCTATTTCTTTATGATTTATTTGGGAAAGTTTTTTTTTAAATTTTCCTTAAGTGCTCCCTCGTGAGCACCCTATACAAATTTCAACCAAAATTAATCTGGTTAAATAGTTCAAAATGTTCGCATATTTGGAACTACCAAAATTCTGAAGTGCATGTATTTTAATAATAATAAAAAAACATAAATGACAGAATGTCAAGTGTTTTCTATTTGTCAGAACTTACCGAGAAATCGCAGAAATTCTATTTTTTTAAACAAATTATTCTAGAAAACCGCAATGAGAGCGTGGTTTGAGGAGAAGCTCTATCATTTTTCATTCCCCAGAGCCGGTTGGCAACACTATGAACGAGTTCTCAGATAATTTTTCGGGAGCATATTGTGTTTTCCCACGTCGACATATGCATACGAGATATGACTGTCATTTGTTACAGCGGAAGTAAAAACTTCACGAAAATAAAGTGCCTCATTCTTTTCCTCCTTCAAAAAGGGAAACTTCTAAAATAAAGCACGTCCTACTACACGATTAATGACTTTACTTAGTCACAATGATCCCTTACGTAATGTAAATATGACCTGAATATGGCTGTTTGTAAATATACATTGTTTAATCCCCATTTACATAATAAATCTTAAATTTAAATTTTATACTAAGGTGGTCAGGACGGAACATTACGCCACCACCACTCCCTGCCATTTTGCAAAGTGTGCTTACAAATGATAAATTATCATTATGCCTAACTGACATCATGATCGATTGAGTCGTTAAGCTAAGGTTGACGATGTTTTGTTTAAAATTTTACTAAGAAAATAAATTTGATTCGTTGATATTCTGAGAAGAGCCTACGAGGAGATCTTGTCTTCGCATTAACTTAAAAAATCAAATTAGAAAAATGTGCAAACAAGGAAAGAAACGGATTAAAATTAATTAAAGTTCTCAAGGCTGTCACAGTGCAATTTTAAATGAGAATAAATTCTCATACTTTTTGTCGGTCATCCTTGAGTTAGAGTGGACAAACAATTTTAATTAATTCAATAACAAAGAAATGTCGTTCCATTGTTTTACTTTTCTGGCTACATCTTATCTGTGATTTTTCATCTTCATTTTTTGGCTGACCTAAAATGTTTGCTTATCTTGTAGGTCGTTTCACAATGTTTCTATACAACTTCCTTTAAACAATTTTAGGGCTGAAAGGATTGTTTGTACTGAAGGTACAAAATATTTAATAAAGAAAAATACTCTGTCTTGGATCCTCCGAACAAATGCACGTCTTAGTTACATGCTCAGAACAAATCATATTTATTTGAATCAAACGGAGTTTGCTATCTTTCACCGTATGATGCATCTGTAAGTACAAACTGTTTGCAGTGAATAGAGGTTTACGAGGCAGAAATCCTTGCGGGAGGTAATGAGTAAGTATCATTTCAGCCTGAGACCTCCACTGCTGAACAAAGGCCCAAGTATCTCTATATCAATCAGTCCTGTGCGTCTCGCATCGATCGGATTCCCTTCATCAACATCAACCAAGTCATCGATCCACTTTGTGCAATTCTTCGGGTATGCGGTTAAATTATCACTTCAGAACTTTTCGTCCCCATCAATCATTCGTTCCGTTCACTGCCGCTGAGGTTTGGGTTTTTTTCGGAGTCAGTATAAAATAACAATAATAACAGAACAGTGGTTAAAAAACAGTTTTCATTTATTATGGTAATCTATTCAACATTGATTCAACTAGCAGTCCAGAGTTCCAGCGTTGATAATAGTAACCAAGTCTTAGCAGTTGGGCAATAACAAACCTACAATTTTCAAATCTGATAGGGAACCTGCTTTATATCATTAGTCCCGTTGATAACCTAAGTCTTGTATAATCTTCCTCATTGCAACCCAAAATAAATTACGAAGAATGTGTTTCCTGATATCTTCAGCGGGAGGTCTAAAGCATGCCTCATATCTGTGCTATATTATCTGGGCCATTGCTTACCATCAGGTAAGATAGAGGTCAATGGCGAAGCTTATCAACAAAAAAAATACAGGTAAGGTTACAAATAAGATATTTATCTATTACTGTCCTGATTACTGCGTGGTCATCATCATTATCATTATAATAGTCGGGTGAAAGAAATACTCATTATATTCTTTCCTGGGAAGGTAGGTATTATCTTTGTTATGAATAACATTGGCGTGTGGTCATTATTGTTTGGTTTCGTTTTCCTGTTGACATTTTTACACTAAATATAGGGTAGGTGCTTTGAATAAGGGTTGGGTTACTTGCATTGATTTATTAATGCAACTTGACTTTTCATCAATGGTTTCAAATTCCATTTCCAGGTAATTCTGTTTTTATGTAGGTACAGGGTTAGCTAGGAAGACCATACCATAAGCAATAAGAAGAAAAATTATATTAAGAGTAAAATAAAATAAAAAAATAACTTGGCTTTTCTCGAAACCCATGGGTATCCGCCTAGGTTTTTTCGGGAGCTTAATTGCTGCATATGGGTCATGCTATCACGTTCTTCTGAGAATACTACGAGTTACAAGTAACCCTAGGTATATTAAGAGTAGAGAAAACTCTCCATTTTCAATCTATAGTGTACAAGTATAAAATACAAGAAGAAAAACATTTGAAAAATTAGTTTATTTATACCATCTCTAAAAATGTCTATATAAACACAATTCTGATCCTAAACCATCACTACCACGGTTTACTTGCCGACCAATTTCCCCCGTCTTACTCGGAAAGCCTCTGCAATGATTTGTAATTATTCGTGACGGACAAACATCCCGTGTAAAGAAGCCTCTCGGAAAGGTCGGAGGGCTCTTAGCTTGACGGTCGTAAGACTGATCTCTCCGCAAACCTTGCCACCTTCTGTAAACAACGGTATTTGCACTACCTCGTCCACTGAGACCCGAACAAACTCCAATTTTCTCATCAGTCTGGCGCGGTTTGAAAAAACAAGTTTCAATACCTTCTTTAGAACGATTTAAGAAATACTAATTGGGTACAAAAAGGGTGAATTATGAAAGGCTGTCCTTTTTTCCGTATTATAGTTGTACCAATTCTAATCTCGTTATGAAAGGTGGCTCGGGAAATGGGTTTTTCAGATACTTGGTCCCGACAAACGTGGCTCTATTGTGTCCTTATTGTAGGTTTTTATCGTCCTGAGGTAGGGTAGCTTACAAACTGTGTAGGTATGAGGTCCAATAATTCTTTAATCAATAAATAAATTCGCAGTATTTACGACTTATTACGGTCGCAGAAAATCGAACATAAACCTAAGTCACCTCCATACATAAATTGCTCATAGTTATTTATTTTTTACGGCCCCACTCAAGAAATAGCAATTTATCAAGAGCATATGTTGCGGGTGTACAGAACGAAAATCACAGATTAGGTCGTCACAAAAAAAAGCAAAGGCAAACGTGATCTCGTTGAAATACGTGACTGGAATGGTGTAAAGAAAAAAATTGAGTTTTATGATTTTTATACGAACACGAACCCTTTTTTACCCGACTGCCGAAGGAGGGTAATGTTTCCTACTTTTGAATGGGGTCAGCATACAGCCTAAGTGATTTTATTTTTGGAGTAAAACTCGCTGCTTGTCCATGTTGGTACACAGCACTCGTGCTACCAGTTTGTTCTATTTTCCAACCGTTTTATGTCCAACGATGTTGTTTGAGAAGGACTGTTTACTGCGCAAAGAAGTTGTGGAGCAATGCGGTTTTCTTGCTAAACCTAACAGTTTAATTCAGTGCTAATGGGCGATAGAATCTAACAAATATATCCAACCAAATAGGTCTAGCAAATAGACCTCAGATCTAAATTTAGACTGTGTTGATTTTCGCACCAAATTAAAGTATCTTTGTACAGGAAAAACTGAACTACTTAAGTATGCCGTTGACGGATTCTCATCTGCAGAAAGTATTTTTACTCAGCTTAGCTAGGCTAAAGGGATTATTCAAAGCATATCGATCACCGGTCACCAACACTAAATAATGCAGTAACATAATATTTTGTTATTAGATCTTAATATCTTACTAATACTCGTATGATCGAAATGAAAGTCTGTATGTTAGATAAATCACTTCAACAGATTTAGATAAAACTTGGCACGCGGGGAGACCATGTCTTGGATTAGTAGGTGCATAGAGATTTGTATAGTAGTACCCGGTGGTACGTTTTCTTGAAACGATTGCCGATAGCCACGCTTCTGAAGCTGTTTCTAGTGATAACCTACATCTTCTGCCTGCAATGATGCTCTAATACTTAGCTACAGCGAGCTTTCGCAATAATCTACTTCGGTCCAAGTTCACAGTACCTCACTAAGTATTAAATAACTTATTCTCAATATCTTTGCATTTTAATGATTACCAGTCACTACTACTACTCCTCTAGAATGTCAACCTCGTCAGCAGAGAGCTAACGCCTTTAGGAACCTAAGACAAACATCAGTAGGTATGAAGTGACAGTCTTTATGTTTTTCATCCCATCTATTCGAAAAGGACGACTTGGTTCGCCTTTAAGTGCACCCAAAGGTGGTGTTTTCTATTAGAAACTTTTAGCGGGCAGCAATGAGTTTTTAAACCTCTTTATAAGTGCGCCGCAAACATCTTTGCCGCGCACTTTTTGAATTTGGAACATCTTAGTGTTCAGCGCCAAAGAAATCGAACGTAAATATTGTTTGAAAAACTTTTGAAAAAGGACTGGCTGGCACGACAGCCCATAGTTGCGCCGCCAGCTGAATAAAAAAAACCGACCAAGTGCGAGTCGGACTAGCACACGAAGGGTTCCGTATCGCAAAAAATGGCAAAAAAATCACGTTTATTGTATGGGGGGCCCCATACAATAAACACATTTGTGTGTTTCAGTGATTTACTACACATCAATATTTACTTTATTCTGTATTTGTTGTTATAGCGGCAACAGAAATACATCATCTGTGAAAATTTCAACTGTCTAGCTATCACAGTTCATGAGATACAGCCTGGTGACAGACAGACAGACGGACCGCGGAGTCTTAGTAATAGGTCTTAGTAGTATGGTAATTTTATTGAATGGACAAATGCAAGAGGCGCCAAGAATTTTTCAGAATCTGTGCTTTTGGCCTACTTGCAGTACTAAGCCAAAATTAAACAACCTTTCACTCTTTGGAGTACCTACTCAATGCTAAAATCAACAGTCAGTTCTAATAACGACGTAAAACCGGACATATATTCGAAATCAATAGCGTATCTGAAGAGGATGTCTGATGGATTTAAACATAAAAAATCCAAAGTGTTCTCAGTCAAAAACGTGGAGACTTTTCTTAATGAGGCACCCGAAAAAGTAAGTAAAAGTAAGTAACTATGTATATGGTGGATTAGTAAAGTATAACCATAGTGTTTTGAATTGCGCATTTTATTTATTTATAAAACTTTATGCACAAGTACAAAGGCGGACTAAATGCCTTAAGCATTTTCTACCAGTTGACCTTAGGGTGGTGCAGAGATAAAATATGGCAGGTGCAACTTAATGAAAAAAATAAAACGAAAAGATAAATAAAACAATTTAATATATATATATACTAAGATACATACATACATAAAAAATAATGTTATTGAGAGACCGAATCCAACAAATTAACTCTGTGTTGATTCTGCAAACTTCTTGCGAATGTGCTCGCGTGCCTTCAATTTGAAAGACAACCGACTGGTTGCCATCCTGATGTTCTGAGGTAGCGCATTCCAAAGGGAAATCGCCTGGACAAAGTAGGAAGAATGGATAAACCCAGATCGGTGAGAGGGGCTTTGTAGTAGACGATTATTGGCGGAGCGAAGATTTTTACTGTGGGCAGAACAAAGGGATTGGACATGTGAAGTCAGATAAGAAGGAAAAGTGGGTTTATCAATAAAAGAAAACAGGGTAGTCAAGGTAATCGGTAACCATTTTAAAAGTGATCGATATGCGGATTCATGATCATACTTACGGAGGTTGAAGACAAATCGAATGCATTTATTTAGAAGGCGCAAGTATGGGAAAGTTAAGGGACTGTACAAGCATGGCCTTTATGTGAGCTGGGAGTAGATTCTTCAGTCGATAAAGCGAACGCAACGATCCGGTGACCCTTTGGCTGACACTCGTTACCTGCTTGCGCCAGTCAAGGCAAGTGTCGACGAGCAGACCAAGATCTTTAACCTCGGAGCTAAACGGGATTGCTACGTTGTTAAATATTATCGGCGGATCAGTTAAACCATCGACCTTTCTCAAGCTATACGGGCTCCCAACCATGATAGCCTGACACTTTGCAGAGTTAACCGCCACTCCGAATCGGTCTGACTAACTATTAATCGCAATGAAATCCTGGTTAAGCCCCTTGATCGCATCCGATAAGTTGTCAACACCTGCCTGACAGTAGAGCTGTAGATCGTCAGCGTAAAGGATGATACACTGAAGTTCGGTGGTTATAAGATTTATGAAAATGGAGAACAAAAGAGGAAATAAAATACCGCCTTGAGGGACGCCAGTTTCAAGGTCGTACCACCCCGAAGAAGAGTCTCCTGTACAAACTGACTGCTGACGACCCCAAAGATAAGAGGATAACCATTCCTGTACCTCGTGAGAGACTATAAGATAAGAAAGGATACATAAAATGACATCGTGACTGTATTGAAAGCGCTGGAGAAGTCGATTAACACTAAAGCAGTAAATTTAGTGTCCTCCATTCCCCGCCTTATATCGTCAGTCACTTTAAAGAGAGCTGACATGGTACTATGCCCGGGCCTGAAACCGGATTGAAACGGGCTAATAAGGGAGTTTTGGTAAATAAAGTAGGAGAGCTGTTTATGAACACAGGCCTCGAGCACTTTGGACAGAAAGGGAAGGATGGAAATTGGGCGAAAGTGACTGGAAAGTGTGGGATTGAGGATCTTAGGCAGGGCTCGAACATGGGCTTTACGTCAAAAGAAGGGAAAACACAGGAGAAGAGAGAAAAGTTAACTATGTGGGCGCTAGCAGGAAGAAGCTGAACCAGAGCTGACACGATCATATGACGACTGAGGTTATCACAGCCCACAGCTTTGGATTTAATAGACAGGATAATCTTTTTGATCTCTTCCGGGTCAGCTGGTGTGAAGACAAAGGGGGCAATATTGGGACGCGTGAGACCAGCAAGGTAGTCCATAGTTTGACGTTTGGTTAGCCTATCTAGCAAAGGGACAGTGGAGAAAAAGCGGTTTAGATCGTCCTAGCCAATTGTATTAGGAAGGTCTGAATTCTGTGACTTGCCGATACCTAGGGTTCCAAGGAACTTCCAGATATCGGCAGAAGAAGAAGAATAAATGTAATTTAGAATGTGGCGGCGTTTAGCGTTACGTATCATCAGGTTACATTGATTCCTAGCAGTCTTGAACAAGGTCCAATTGTCCTCCGAGCGATCCTTTTTAAATACCCGAAACGCGCGGTCCCTCCATCGCATTGCCATCCGGACTCCCCTATTCATCCAGGGGGCAGGTGGACGTTTCAGCTTTACTCTCCTGATAGGAGCATGAGTATCTTACAGTTTGGATACAGTGTTGTTGAAAACAAAAACTTTGTCATCACCTGTAGCAGCTTCATGTAGGAGTTCCCAGTCAATATTCGATGCATCTTTTTGAAGTACCTCACTATCCATATGTGCAAATGCACGCCTGTACTGGAACGTAATTTTGGGTTTAGGAGGTTTAAGAACATAGGATATGTAAATAGGGTCATCAAAAACCAGGAGCATCATGTTGGCCATGTGATGAAACTAGGGAAGGATTAGAGGTGAGGATCAAGTCAAGCCAGGTATCATCACCGACTTTATTATGACTATAACAAATAACAAGTCATTAGGTTTAGCGTTACGCATAGCTCAGTGGAGCTAAACGTAAGCCACGTTAATAAAAATAAGTAATTATAAACTAAAAATAAGAAAAGGATATAAATATATAAACTATGGACCGGCTTCGCACAACGTGGGCAGCTAACAAGGCAGCAGGTTCTACAGGAGGACGTGGTATGCCCGAGGAAGGCAGATGAGCAGGCAATTGGGCAGGTAGGTAGTTGTGTAGACAGCAGGACGGATAGGCAGGCACATGGGGTAGATGGTCAAGGCAGGTAATCGGGCAGAATGGTAGTTTTACAGGTAGTTACGCAGGCAGCAAGGAGTGTCGAGGCATCAGGACTGTGGCGTTTAACGCCGTAGATTCTAAGGTTACGTTAGGCAGGATTCAGACAAATGATACACAATATATAACATACATTATATTCCACTGGAGCACTTCAGATAGTAATACTTTTACATAAGCTGCTAATTCACAGTTTTGAGAGTTTTTCAGAATAGAAAATACACTTCGTATTATAGTATACAGTAGTCCACCGACTTTCGGCGTTCAGTCTAGATTCAAAACTGAAAAGCTGACGCCCGTTTTTTACTCGTCCTGCCATCCCTTCTAAATTTCAAATTCAATGCCCTTACAATAATGTACAACTAGCTTAAGGGAAGGTCAAGGACCTAGACCTTTCCTTAAGCTAGTTTTACATAGCTGGGTAGTCCATGGTATCTATGGTATGTCTATAGCTTAAGAAAATAAAATAGACAGACAGATTTCATGTCAGATGAAAATGTCATAGTAGAAAATATTGCAAGAATTACAAATTACCAATATAATTTAAGTTTTAGATATTAAAACCATCAGAGATAACTAAAATATGCTTTTCAGCTGTTATAATACAAAGAATACATAAAAAAGAGTTACAAAAATTGATACAATATCAAAAGATATGAAGATGGTTTGTATAGTGTTGTGAAACGTAAGTAAATGTGGAATAAATACCACACAGGTGATCGGATGATTATAGAAGCGTGTAAAACAGCCGGTGATGCGATTTTAACCGTTTACAACCGTTGTATTGCGGAGGGCGTATTTTCTCGTATATGGCGACGCAGATTTATGTGAATCTTCTCGAAAAGTGGCGACAAACCCCCGGACGACCCGAAGTCGTACCGGCCCATAACATTACTTCCATCTTTGAGAAAACTTCTGGAGCGCCTTATCGTTCCACGTTTGCTACCGGACGGACCAAAATTTCATAATAAAGAAAGAAAGAAAGAAAAAAAATCAATTCAACAAAAAAAAACGCAGTCAAAAAAATCAATTCAGTTTCACTATTGGCAAATCTACCGTAGACGCGGCACTTACTGTTAGGCCGCCTGAACTTTGCTCCGCACAAAACTTTTAAACTCATTTTAAAAAGTAATCTTAAATCGTGTCCTAGTATTAAATTTAATAACGTTCCGGTAAAAAGGAAGCAGTCCGTGTGCTATCTTGGTCTAGTGTTAGAGAGGAATTTTGCATTTATAGATCACATTCAAATAGTCGGTGAAAAAGCAAAAAAGAACTTCTATGCCTTAACGAGAATATCTAAATCTACGTGGGGTCTGTCCTTTTTTTACTTTAATGACTATTTTTGTGGGGCTACTAATTTGTGTTGTATCTGCTATGGGGTGCCTGTTTGGGCTGATAGGGCCACAATAGGGGCAGTACGACGTAAATTACCTCAAAGTCAGCGTTTGGCTTTGATATTCTTATGCACAGCATACAGGACGGTTAGTACTAAGGTTTTACCGGTACTTTCTGGCGTATTTCCGGTCGACCTTGAAGTGCAGCAACGTGTTTTCTTTCTTTTTTCTTTCTTTACTATTCCGCAAAAGAGACCATGGACGCGGACTTTTAACGCGGAGTGACCGTGAGAAAATCTCTAGATTATTTATCCGAATGGCAATGTAGGTGAGATAATTCCATCAAGGGCCAACACCTCCACCAATTCTTTCCATCCGTTCGCGTACGGCTGGCCAGGACGTGGCTGGAGGTGGATCACTGTGTTGCCCAATTTTTCACAGGGCATGGTAACTTTAAAAGTAAATTATTTTCCTTCAAGCTGGTTCCCTCGCTTTTATGTCAGTGTTCTACATCTGACTGCGAATTTGTACATTCTGCACATCATATCTTATGGCAGTGTATTCTTTGGCAGAATGAACGCAATACTATGTTGAATAATGTACGGACAGTCCGTACATTATTCAATCAGGAGCTGTTTACTATACGGATCTTGTGGAAATTAGAACAAATTTCCGTGCGTTGAAGCGTTTTTGCCATACCTATTATTAGAATCAAATATTCTTCTTAGTTGTACGGAAGATTTTAATAATAAATAAATAAATAAGAGCTCACAATGTTAAGACCCATTAATAGTAATGCTAATTTGTATCCGTAGTGCTAGACAACTGGGCTTATCCCAGTTGTAAACGACCCTTTGTGCCCATTGGCCTTGTTTGTTCTGTCTCCTGCTAGATATGGAGGGAAGTGGAAATTTGTTTTTTTCTTACTTTTCCATTATTCTTTTCTGATTAATTTCGTTGCGGGATCCAAGACGGTTAAACTCATTCTCCGGGATTTCGTCGAGCTTCATTGCCTTGGCGCTTTTCTGGTGGACGCCACTGTTGATTCTGGCTTTCAGGAATTGCAGTGGTTTCAAAATCAATTTGTTTTTTTTTAATTCATATAGGCCTCATGGGCACTTATGTAACGTCGACAAAAGGTGCACGGTTCGGGTTAGTCATTTCCTATGGAGAAGAACCGGCAAAAAACTCCATGGTTACTCTTTTAAAATTTGGCATATTGCGGTGGGATTGTCCCGACTTTATTATGATGAGTGTGTTGGAGAGGCAATACGTGAAGACTAGCTGACTCGACAATATGCAGGGATTTACGGGACCGAGGGGAGTTGAGGGAAAGGAGGTAACCGGTGTTAAGATCGCCCATGATGATGTGATGAGCATACTCAGAACCCAAAGATTCAATTACCGATTCGATTTCGGTGAAATAATCAAGGAAAGGGGGAAAATAAAAAAACACCTAAAATGGTTTTAGCTCCTTTGACGCAAACCTCTAGAAAAATAAACTCAGCGGACACATTAGAAGCAAAAGAACAAATAATTTTATAAGGGAGATCTCCGCGAAGGTATATTGCTACAATACTCCCTCTCCTCCCAATCAGATCATTCTGAAGAAGAACGAAACCAGGAAGAGAGTAGGTGGTAGATGGAAGTTCAGGTTTGAGCCAGGTCTCAGAAATTAGGACGGCATGAACGTTATTGTTGGCAAATATGTCGTATAGTTCGCTATGGTGACTTGGAAAACTTTGGGCGTTAATGTGGCAAACGTTGAACATCCGGCCAGGATTTTGGCTGAACCCTTGACGCAATAGATCACCAAGAGTGTCCGTAAGGGAGCAAAAACTAGCATCACAAGAAGAGGCAGTTGATTCGTTGGCAGAATAAAACGATTCGCTGTCTGATAACATTATAATAAAAAGTAAATTACTCAAAAAAAAATTAAATAACTAAATTGAACAAAATATTTGTAATCTTGTGAATTGTTCAAAATATTTTTCTTTTTATTTCCCCTCTACACTAAAGACGACGCCTGAGAAAATGTAAAAATAAACGTTTAAATGTTTGTAGAGTTCTGTTAGTTCGTGTTTTTCGCGTTAGTTGGTTTTCAACTTTGAAAAAACATGAAACAAGCGAAGCGTAAAAAGGCAATTAAAATTAATCGATATCAAAATGATGAAATGACGGATGATTAAATGACTGCTCATTATCCTTACGTAAGAGTTAGTGCTGAGCAGGAGACCCGGCTCGGGCTATGGGTAACTGAGTTTTTTCATATGGAATTGCCCAGTAAAAGCCTAGAGACACGGTCGATAGCAATAGGCTCTCTCCTTACTGTACTTAAAAACATAACTGGCGAAAAGTGAGTTAAGCCCTTAAGGGAATACATGTTGTTATCTCTAAGAAAAGCGTCCAATAAACTTTACACTTACGTTACAAAAGTTTGATTAGAAAGACAAAAGGTTTCTACAGGAACAATTTTGTTAGTACCAGTAACTTGTATCTTGTTGTAGTCACCCAGTTCGATCTATTATTATTTTGCCCACTTTTCTTGAACAAAATTAGGATAAAATTTTCCGAAACATAAAACTATCAAAGCAGTGGTTGGTAAATCCGTACCAATTTTAATCTGCCATATTTGGCAAATATTCATAACAATAAAATAGTAGTAAATAAACTCGCGCAAAAATCTATGCAGTTTGACATTTTGAAGAACTCACTCTACACCAGCGAATTCAAACGCGATTATTACAAAAATAAATAGCCCTCATTACAAAATGTTTGTCACTGACTAACTCAAAAGCTACAAATTATCGTTGAGAGTCACAAGCTAGAAAAGAAAAGCCCGGAAAAAAACCACGATTCTTTTGGAAAAGGCCTCGTGAGCGAAGTCGCGGGAAAAAGGTACTAATCAGTATATACAAGTTGAAAAACAATAAGCAAAAAAATCAAAAAACCCGACTGCTTCAAAAGCGAACTAAAAAGTCCTAAACAAGGAAAAATCATGTTGTGCAGTCGGAGCATACATATTCGCGGGCTGGCTGACCAAAATCTGGTGTATCCTCCGCCTGCACAGCATGATTTTTCCTTGTTTAGGACTTGTTAGTTCGTTTTTGAAGCAGTCGGGTTTTTTGATTTTTTGAATTAAGTTTTTTTATTTATAACTGTTTAGTTAGGTTTTTTTTCGAATTAGATACATTTAAACATATAAGTGTTATATATTTTTGAAATCAACTCTTAAAACCCTTTATTTTGATACCCCACACGATGGGTTTCGAAGAAAAAAAAAATTGGGCCCTCACAATTTGGCACCCAAAATCCGCCATTTTTCTATTGTCCAATTTTAATGTAGCCTATGACACTCGCAGGGTTAAGACGCATCGATTGACGTATGAATCATCAAAATCGGCCAACGCGTTTGGTCTCTGGAACGCCATATAGAAACAAACATACATACATACATACATACATATATACATACTTACATACATACATACATAGACTGATAAACACATTACCCTCCTTCGGCAGTCGGGTAAATATAATTCATGATGGGGAAAAACCGGAGCAATAATTACAAGTAAAATTTCACAATTTAAAAAACCCCCGACGCATTTATCTTGCGAAAAAACAGTAAAACGCCCATAACTTTTGAACGGCTGAACTGATTTTATTCAAACATAGCTAAGATTACTCTCGACAAAATTACCTTTCAAACAAAAAAAACTAAATCGAAATCGATTCATCCGTTTAGGCGCTATGATGCCACAGACAGACACACAGATACACAGATACACATCAACACACGTGAAACTTATAACACCCTTTCTTTTTCCGGCGGGGGTTAAAAAAGAAGGGCAAGAATCAAATTTTACAATTGTTACATTTCAAAGGTTTTACAGGAAAACAGAAGATATCTACAGTAACAATTATGATAGTATCGGTAACTAGTTGTATCGAGCCATTTAGTTGTCATCCTATATCGTACTCACGCGAAGCTGTGTTTGTGTACATTCTTTTCAATTCATGTTGACACGATTTCAATCTCAGGACACCCACAGATTGGATTGCTCGGATAGTTAAGAACGTTTTCAGTGAACATGTCAATTTTTTTTTTGCCATATGTCATGTGTATGCCATGAATTTGTTTACTAAATATTTTATTAGAAATATGGAAATGGTTTCAGCATTGCCGCTGAAAAGGATACATGATGGTGGTATCTTTTCTGGATACTATTGTCAATGTTTGGGTAATATTATATACAGGCTCTGAAATATCTGGTGGAAAGGTAATGGCATATGCATTTGCCGTTACAAAGTCTCACAAAACAACTTATCTATGGAACCTTTAAGGCAGAACATTGTATTGTTAAGGAATAGTTTGTAAGAAAATAAAATAGTGTAATCTGCTGTTTCAGAACACGTTTTTTTTTTACGTCATATTGAAGCTATCTATTTTCCGAACCTCAACAATTCCTATCTTCCGTTCTATCTATCTAAGTATCACGAAGATAAACATCTCAAAACATATTTGTTCCTTGACAATCTCATACATTAGGTAGCTAATGTATTTTGCCAATATACCGCAAGTATCGTTTACATGGAGTGTACACACAAGGGGGATACGGGAGAATGACAATAACATCTAGTCAGCCCCAGTCAACCTCACCTGCACGCTATGGAAATTTTGTACACAAGCAACCAGGGATGATAGCCCTCCAGCTGTCGTGGTGCTCCCTGTTAGATAACTAACGAGGCAATGGCGTCCGAGCTGTGGCGGTATAACCACTCACCTGCTTGGGTAATCAGGCAGAAGAGGTCTCAGCAGCCTTGGGGCCCAAATATCGCCAAAAAATACTGATGCAGTAGGCAAGGGGAAACCACTGTATTATCTTCCCAAGACAGTCACCATGAAATCATCGTGACCACGACCGCTCTATCAAGAGCGAAACGAAAAAGAAGATCGTTTACAGCCCGCATCATAGCCAGCATGAGCGATGGCTAAATATGTAGCTACCCACCGACAAAAAAAATATTTGCGAGCCACGAATATTAGGAAAAGCTTTTACCTGAAATGTAACGTGAAAATATACTTATATCACAGATTACTAAATAGTTACTACCTTATATTTAGTATTGACACACTTACCTACTAATAAATGTGGTCCAAAATACTGTGGCAATAACGTCGGTTATTCTCTGCATTCTGCTTCATAAATTATAATGCCGGGAAAAAATATAATTGTTTCTTCGCCCGGTCTGTGGCGTCCCGATTTTAATTAATTAATATTGAATATACAGAGTATCCAAAGTAAAGTTGGGTTTTGAGGTTTGCTTTTATTTTGAATTGGGAACGATAAATTAGTTGGATCCTTTTAAGATTTATGGATGGTTTTCTCGGGATTTTTTTTTTGTTAGTTCTTATTTGCTAGCATTTGGAATTGTGCTGGGTTGCCAATAACCTTGACCTATACTTCTTTCAACCAAACTTCAGACTGAAAACCCAAGGAAACAATCCAATGATGAGAGTGCATCTCTCATAAAGATACTTCTGATATTAACTTGTGTAGGTACATAGTTCTTCTTTGATTTAAATTATACGAACTTCAAAACAAAACCTATCTGTTGACACCAAATAGGTAGTTATTTATACTCTACGTAATTGATAGACCAATAGGGATCACAATGACGTAAGTGCCAATACGTGATCAGAAAGGTATGTGTGTTACCCGCCATAAATATTCAGTTTTTGAAGAAACTGCCCATCAGCGGATCATTGTAGCCTCTAGGGTAGGTACAGTTAGACTATTATCATTGCCTGGTTTAAGCGATTACTGTGCTGGAGTATACTATAGTAGGCTGACATAATGGTAACTAGGTAAATAGCGAAGGCTTGCGCTTACACTAGATAATATGTAAAACTTTTCTGCGGTATGCGGTACGTCTAGAGTGTTTTTTTCTTTCGTCGCGGTTTTTGTCAGCGGTGAGAAGGATTATGCGATACGCGAACAGACCAAGAGATCAAAGCTTTACTTAGAAAATTGGTTTATCGTCATTATAAGTATTTTCACTTGGTTCCGACTTAGCTGTAAATGTACAAGGAAGACTCATCCAGTAAGATAAATATGTGACAATTATACAAAATTTAAAGGCATTTTCTCCTAAATAATTGTCAATATAATAATTGTGACAATAATTGTGTAATCCCTTTACTTTTCGCAGTTTTCATAAACTCAATCTCCAATGAACTAATTTCTTCCTACCATCTTTATGCAGACGATCTGCAATTATACTCGCGAGCTCCTCTCGGAAGTCTGTCTGAGGCTATACTACCATCAATCTTGATCTGGCTCGCATTTGCGATTGGAGTAGGAGGTATGGGCTTATGGTCAACCCTGTAAAGACGCAGGTAATTGTAGTGGGCAGTTCAAGAATGGTTTCTAGGATCGACTGGACGTGTCTTCCCCAAGTTATGTTTGACAATTCAGTTATTCCCTTCAGTGAGAAAGTTAGAAACTTGGGGATATTCATCGACAAGAACTTCTCTTGGACTGCTCAACTGCAAGAAGTCAGCCGTAAGTTGTTTTCATCTGCTGCAACTTTGAGGAGACTGCGTAATTTTCTCCCGACTGCCACTAAGATTGCACTTGCACAATCTCTTCTTCTTCCCATCCTTGATTATGCTGATGCCAGCTATCTTGACCTTACTCAAGAACAACTCGATAAACTTGAGCGGCTTCAAAATTTTTGTATACGGTTCATATTTGGTTTGCGCAAATATGACCATGTTTCCGAATTTCGTGTAAAGCTCAAGTGGTTGCCAATTCGCCTTCGCCGGAATGCTCATATTCTTTCTCTTTTGTTTATTGTGCTCTTTACTCCTTCTACCCCTCTTTACCTCAAAGATCGTTTTCAGTTTATCTGCGATTCCCACACGAAATCTCTAAGGTCATCAGATAACTTGCGACTTAGAATGCCAATGCATTCCACAACTTTCATGGATAAATCTTTTACTGTCCAGGCTGCTCGTCTGTGGAATGCATTGCCTGACCCAATTAAACGTGCTCAGTCGTTGCCTGTATTTAAAAAACTCATCAAAGAACATTACCTATCGCTGTGATTGTGCTCTTTGTTTTTAGACATAATGTGCTATGAATGTCGTACATCATTTATTTTCATTGCTTATATATTTGTATGTATGTATTTATGTATGTATTATTTAGCATATGTATTTATTTGTGTTTCTAGAAAGTATTATTGTTTCTATATTATGTTCATTGTTGGTATTGTCGCACCAATGACAACCCCATGTCATGTCCAGGTAATCTCTGTCCATTCCAGTTTGCCTGGAAGAGATCGCGGTATGCGATAAGGCCGCCCATTGTATGTTTTTAGTTTTAAGTTTCTTTTGTTCTTGTTTATTATGGTGTACAATAAAGTGTATATAAATAAATAAATAAATAAATAACATTTTATACCATTATAGACAGTCTGATGTACAGAATAAAATAATGCACTGTGAGTGTTCCTAGAAAAACTTTGATAGATTTTTAAACTTATGACAGAGAGAGATCACAATAAGACGGCCTACTATATATTTTTCACACAAAAATTAAATAAAGACAGAAAGAGATTATTCACAAACACACATTCCACAACTGACACGATTCCGTTTTAACAACGTTACACAGAGAACAAAACTGTCGAAAAACAGCTGTCTTGAAAATTAATTAATTGAGAAAACTGCAAGAAAGGTGCCACTAAGGAATCGCTCTTTTGGACAATGATAAATGCTACAAGAACAATTCTGACAGCGTTTTTTTAAATGATTGATATTTAATGGATGATATTATAAGAGTGTTAAGAAAATATAGGTTTTAATACTCTGATAATCTATTCACTGTTTTGATAATCTGTTAATAGCACATTAAGTCGTAGTGGTGAGGATTAAGAGTAAAACAACAGAGCAATAGGCAGTCTTATGAAAATTCGCAGACTGCGACAGCGTTTTTTTCGCAGACTGCGCGTCGCGTGGTTCCGAGGCTTCTGTCCTTGTCAATCATTCTCTTTGGTGGGGACCAGACTGGTTGACGCATCGCAAGTCATCCTGGCCCCAGAATAGGTTCTCCTATCCAGAGGTTTTGCCAGGTTTGCGTATTGGAATTGTGGAAACGCAACCTGCATACAATTTGGATTGTCTTTCAGACACATACAATTCTTTGTCGAAATTGTTAGGTGTCACCGCTTGGATCCGGCGTTTCATACGTAACGGACGGAGGCCGAATAATGAATTGTTGTCCTAATTTTTTTTGCCTCATGCACGACAAGAGTTACTGATGTTGTTGGAACTGTCTTCGCTGGTCCCTTCTTGGGGCAGACTCCTCAACTTCGTAATGCTAAGTCTGTCAAGGCCTATTTGTGTGTGTTCGTTTGTCTGGCCTCCAAGGCGGTTCACTTGGAACCTTGTAACTGCCCTCAGCAAAGATGCGTTCGTTGCAGCGCTAGATAGATTTGTTTCCCGCCGAGGACTACCATCTTTGATCCGTTCTGATAACGGTACTAATTATAAGGGCACTGATAGATATTTAAGTGAAATTTTTAACTATTGTAATTGGCAAATTTGTAATTGCCAATTTGATCCACCAGTTTACACACCAGTTTAAAGCCGTTGTAAAAGTAGCAAAAACGCATCTCTGCATCATCTCATTTCATCTCCGGTGAAACTGTTTTCAAATTTGAGGAACTTGTTACGGTATTTTGTAAAATTGACGCCGTCCTCAATTCGCGACCTCTCTGTCTAATCTCCTCAGACCCAGACCTGGAAGTCATGACCTCCTCAGACCTGGAAGTCAAGACCTCCTCAGACCTAGAAGTCATGACCCCTGGTAATTTTTTGATTGGTCAGCCCCTCAACGCCCTGCCGGTATACCCCCTCAGGGAAGTTAAATCTTCGCGATTGACGCGTTTTGAGTTGCTCCAACAGATGACCCAAAGTTTCTAGTATCGTTGATCTCTGGAATGTTTGCATATTTTGCAGCAGCGCGTTAAGTGGACTGACAAAACTGACCCTCCTAAAGTCGGCGACCTTGTACTTGTTAAATAATCTAATTAGTTTCCTTTGTATTGGCGTCGTGGACGCATTTTAGACTTAATTTATGGATCTGATGGAGTTCCCAGAGTTGCGGAGGTCATGGTCGGAGATTCGGTTTTGAAGCGAGCAGTGGCAAGTTCAGCACGCTTGCCCATTAATTAGCGGACATAACTCCTTATGTCCGAGACGGGGCATGTTCGGAACGCAACGTTTCGTTCCTCCGTTTGTAATTTGTTGCAATTCTGTGTCAGTTTGCTGTCATTCGATTTGACAGCTTTTGCTTGTGTTGAAAGTTGACAATTGACACTTGTCTAGAAAACTTTGGTGTGATGGCGTGCGACGCGAAATCGGGTTCTCGTTTGATTATTTATAATCGTTAAATAATAAACCCAGCTGTATTGTATTTGCGTCCGCCATTCGCGGTTGATGTAGTGCTTCGCCCATGCAGTCGTTTTTGTGCATATTTCGCGCGCAGCGGAGTGCTTTTGACGGGAGCGCGTGTGTGTGTCTGCTGGTAGCTGGACCCCGGCTCAGAACGCTTTTTTGTCCCTTGTTATATATATCTTAACCCCATCATTGTCCCTTATTATATATATCTTAACCTGGCCGAGCAAGCACGGGACTGAGCGAGCACAGAAGATCACCACGCGGAACCAGGTAAGAGTAACCAATTGTACCACCCAAACCTTGTAGTAGGAAACATTCCCTATAAATTACAGACTCCTAGCTTATCACTGCCACGTACCGTGGTTTCGTGGATATAGGACCTGCAGATCCAGAAGTCGCAAGACTGCTATGGGCGCCAGTCTTCAGCCCTATTGGTATTGGTCCGCAGGCCTGTATTTAACAGATACTTATGTATGATATATATATACATATATAAATAAAGAACAGACTTGAAAAGATAGATAATGCCCTTTTAAACGTTTTTTGAATAGTGAGATAGTGTTTAAATATCTGATGCTAGGCGGAAGTGAGTTTTACAATTTTACAGCATGGACAGAGAAGGAATAGAAATAGTAACTGGTTTGGATTCTGGATTTGAGGAGAGATATGATAGGATTATAGGATTTATGTTATTATATAAACACTATTTTACAATACAACCAAACTCCAAATAAAAACACTACAAGTGAAAAATTACTTCAATTTCGGCACTCAGTGTTCCTGTTTTAGTTTGTTCGTTTTTCTGTCAAAAACGAAGAATATAAAACAGGAACCTAACTACTGGCGTGATGTTTTGTTATGTAATGGTGTAAACAAGAAATAAATAGACAAGCGATTGCAGCAATCCCGAGAGATTTGCCGTCATTTATCGAAAAGTTCTGTTGTATGTCTCCGAAGTAATTCATCAGATCTTCACCAAATTTTACTGGGACCAAATCGGGAACATACTCTTTCAAACAAAAAATATTTTTTACTATCGGTCCACAATTATTGACGGAGAAATCGGTGAACATTTTCAAAAAAAACATAATATATACACTCGAACATAGCTATAACTTCCTACTTTTTTGAAAATCGGTTTAATGTCATTCGCACCTGTACTCTCTGGCGCCCTGACATTTGATGTTAATCTATTTATTCTAAATGCGAATGACAATTCAAGCAAACAAACATCCCCCGGTGGGATCCCGCATTGTTCAGGTCCCCCCACCTCAACAATGCGGGAACCCACCGGGGGATGTTCGGTTCATCGAGGCGGTCCGGCCAGTGCTCGAGCGCTGGCTCGGGAGGAGGCACGGCTCCCAATCGTTTCGGGTGACGTAGGTGCTCTCGGGGCATGTTTGCTTCGGGAAGTACCTGTGTCGCATAAGCAGGGAGCCGGACGCTCGGTGTCACCACTGCGTCGACTGACTGGGAGGACACGACGTGGCATACGCTGGCAGAGTGTGCCGCTTAGGAAGGGAACGCCGTGCCCTCATCTCTGAATTAGTCAATGACATGTCGTTGTCGGCTGTAGTCGAGTCTATGGTCGGCAGCGAGGAGTCCTATGACGCGGAAGTATGCGGAGGCTGCGGAGAGCGGACAATGCCCTCCTACAGCCTTCCTAAATGGGTCCAGGGGCGACGGACTCGGGGACGTCCGTCGCCCCCCACATATCAGGACCCGAGGTGGTGGCGCGTAGTGTTCCACGCGCGCCCCACTTAGACGTTGCGGGGGGAGTCCAACACCTCACTCCCCCCCAACCTGAGTTAGTGGCCTGCAGACGCGGGCCGGCACTAGCCGGGGGTTGCGGAAGTATTGTGGTTTTTTTGTCAGTAAGAGTGTGACAGACATCCAAAGAGGATTTTCTGAAATGAAACAAAAAAAAAAGGGGGTCTCAGTAGCCGTGGCTCGGTCACCCCCGGTAAAGTGAAGAGGAACCCGAGAAGGGGCCGCTCGTCAAGGCTTTTGCTGACTAAGCCGACGACGTAGCGGCAACTAATAGGTTGAGATGCCGCTTGGTAACAGGCGACAGCGCAACTGAGGCAAGCCGCGATATCTTATGGAGTGCCCCAAGTCCGATACGATATCGCAGCTGAAGGTTGGATGCCGCGGCTGGAGAGGAGTGCCGGTATTGTGGTGCACCGCTCTCCCTACCTTCCGTGGCCTGCACGGGTACGCCACCGTCTGATGGCGGACGCGGTGGGGCCGCAGGGGAGGAGGAGGAGTGTCGGATAGCGTTGGCCGTTCTCCCTATGCAATATAAAAATGTTAGGTGGCGGGGCCATTGACCTTGACCCTTCACAGGGGGACCAATGGTGCCATAAACGGGGTCGTCTGGCGCCCATGTGCTGTTTTGGTCCCTGGGATGGTCACGGCGGTCCGGTGACGGAAAGCCACGGCGTGTTCACGGTGAGTGTTAACGCATGCCCGTGTTCCCGCCATAAGTGGCATCTTACATAACTGCACTATCTATTCTATTATATTCTATTCTATCTCCCTGTGGTAGCGCAGTACGCATGAGCACTTCTCATATCAAGGTATATTGTTATGCAGTAACAAAAATACATTCTTATAACATTACCATAGACAATATGTAATTGACACAAAAATTATACACCTTACGACACCACATACATTACTGGTGTACAATTATGAAACACTTCAGGCTTAATACTTAAAATAACACGGAAAATGTTTAATGCCTACCTTAACGACTCGAAATCGAAATGTACCCAATTGTTCCGAGATAATAGTCTGAATCACTTTGAATAATAATAAGTATGCTAAAACCAGTAAACACAAAGAAAATATCCGTGACAAATAAACAAAACCAATTGTTTATTAAAAAGTAATAAAAAACTTTTTTGCAAAAAAATACTACCGACTTCCAAATGAAAAACTACAAAGTGAAAAATAACTTAACTTTTGGAAGTCGGTGTCTTTCGTAGGAACCATTTTTTTTTGCGATATGGACACCGACTTCCAAAAGTTAAGTTATTTTTCACTTTGTAGTTTTTCATTTGGAAGTCGGTAGTATTTTTTTGCAAAAAAGTTTTTTATTTTTCCCTTTTTAGTTTTACCTACCTAATAGCAAGTTGTTTATTAAGGTCCCTATAACTCCAGAATAGATTAACCGAATAACATGAAACTTGAACATAACCGGTGAAATGAGAGATCTGCGTACACCTTTGGAGCGTACTGGCGTGATGTTATGTTATGAAATGGTATAAACAACAAACAGACATGCGATTGCAGCAATCCCGAGAGTTTTGCCGTTATTTATTGAAGAGTTCTGTTGTGTATCTCCGAAGTTCTTCATCAGACGTTCACCAAATTAAAATGAGACCAATTTCAAAACATACTCTTTCAAACAAAAAAAGAATTTTCAAAATCGGTCCACAATTGACGGAGATATCGGTGAACATACATAAAAAAAAAAAAAAACACACAAGAAGTCGAACATAGAACCTCCTCCTTTTTTGTAAGTCGGTTAAAAATACAAAGGCTCCTACTTTAATCTCCCACATTTGTTTCCGTCCAAAAGATTGATAATATAATAAAAACCTTTTTTAACAAACTCCAGAAAAATTTAGTTAACATGAAATACAGTGTCGGCGTCGCATTGTCTGCCGAATGAATTCTATCAAGGAATAGTTTGTTACGCAAAGTTATGTCGCTTTGTCCCAAAATTGTACCACATGAGGGCTTTCTCCACAATGTATGTAAGCCTCGTTGGCAAATTGAATTACTGGTGTCAAGTGAACTACAAGCGTTTACGGTTTAGCCCGGTGTTCAGCTTTGGTTCACGATGTCAAGGTGACTAGATAATTTGTGGAAACTTCCATTTCAGCCTCTCTTAAACTTCGTTTTTGTGTTTTGTTTCCAAGTTAAATTTCCCTCAGGGCGAATCCACAAAAGTTTTTCGCGTATTTTTTTCTGTCTAATTTGCGAAAGTTTTATCATATTTTTATATTATATATGTTTGAATCACAACCTTCAAAAAGATAACATACAATAACTCTTTTTAATGTGTTGTTTGTTATGTAAATTCGTATTTACATATCGTTTCCATCAAATAATTTGGCATGAATCCTATATGGAAATTAGCCGATTTTCGTAGCCTGTTTGCTTCAACAATGTCCTCGTTCCACACGTCAGGTATCGTTTCGTTTCTTTTCGTCGGACAGGTTCGTTCGGTTCCATGAGAAGCACGTCCTCAACTCACCCCAAATTAGAAGTTCAGAATGCGGTCACCGTAGTCGGAATAACATTGATTTGAAGAGCACCGGCGCATCTCGAGCCTATTGGAATTCCACTCAGCCGTAGATGTGGTCACCAGGATTAATCAAGTAAAAAGGGACGCCGATCTATACATTAATATGTGTTCCCTTACGACGTTTACAATACCTACGGCGCAGTCAGTCAGTCAGTATACAAAGCTTGTAATTTATTGCAAATTAAGAAAGAATCAAGTATTTTTGTACTTAAAATTAAGTTTAGTAACTAATCAAAAAAAAAGTGTCTAGTTCCGCATTCAAATAAGTTTTATTATGACACGTCCTTGTTATAAATTTTATCAACGTATGTTGACCAGATCCAATTATTTTTAGTAAAGAAAGAAATATTAGGTTTATCGTTCATTTTGTAACTTGTATAAGTGATTTAAATTAGGTTTTTCTGAAAACTTGGTTATTTAATCAAGTTTAACATAATAGGTATTTTTTGTAGCCACAAACTAAAAAAAAAGATTAAACTACAAACAGCCCTATTTTGAGAACTTATTTATGTCTATTCTCATCGCCTTAACAAAGTGCTTCAGCCCACTTCTAAGCATTGTGTCCGGGTAAGCAGTTTGATATCAATATAATTACTCAACGGCTCTTACACTGTGAAGGAACGTTCCAGTACGGAGAGTGTGTACGGCTGTAGACACTCGGTAACCCCATTTGGCTCCTTTGATCGTGTACCCGCGCTAATTTATGCAATTACAGCTTACTCAGCAACTTGGCTTGATATCAAGAAATTGACGATGGTAGGGTGCCTGACTTTTTGATAATAATTTTATTCAAGACTCGCTTCACAACACAAATTAAGCAAATATTTTCATTAGAATTTGTAGGCGAGTGTATTACTCTATTAGATTTGTTGGCCTTTGTTTGCTTAGGATTAGATATTTTTCATGGTGTTGGCGTTGCGTTCTTAGATACGGCACAATTTTTCGTCCAAAACTGAGAAGTCGATCCTCGGTGTAGTTATAGAGTCAGACATACAAGTGGTAGGTTTTTAGATTCAACAGCTAAGCCTACTCTGAAACTTTAGTTTTGTACACTATTTAGACTGTCTGCATTAAAACCAGCATGACTTTTGTACAAAATTTAAGTTATCAGCTACGTCTGGCAAAAATGGCAAAAAAAATTTAATTCAATCCTAGTGTTTCTTCAATTAAAACGAATTTCACAATTCTAGCTCAGTATCTACGTAGTAATCAAACGAAATAACATTACAAATTAAATTATGTTATTAGTATGAGAGAACTGAGGGAATACAAATAATAATCCTTCCCATTATTATTTCTACCAAATAATAGATTGTTGATAGAGAGTTTTCATTCATAAATGCTGTTCTGCGTGGGAGTAAAATCTCTAACATAAGTAAGATTTTTGTCAACAAATATTCTGATCTTATAAATATGTTAGATGTTGTTTGTAAACCTCTAATAACTAAATATAATGCTAGTTTTTTTAGCAATCTAGCTCCTATCAAAGAAAATCTATTTTCGTTGGGTGTAGTAATGTTTATGATATTCAAACAATGTTCTCTAAAATGACATGTTATTCATTGAATTATTTGTTAAAATCAATACCAATGTAGATTTCATTTTCATGTATCTAAGGCATTGCCTATGCAAATCTCTGATCTGATCACTTAGGTTACATCCCACATTTCTTTGCCCGGATTTATTTCCCAATCTCCTTGTAGTATCTCTTTCTTTACACCACAGTTCCCGCGAAATAGATAGCAATCGAAAAAGGAACGATTGCTATCAGTACATAGTGTAGCTTCCATAGCTCCATAAACTCCATGCAGCATACTTTTTAGGAACACATTATTACGCAAACAAGGCATAAATCCTTCGTACGTAACTTAGTATAAACAGATACCTACCTACACATTACACTCATACTTGCTGCAACGCTGTACGTTGCCGAACTTTGGTAAAGAGACTTATCGTCTTTACAACTAAAGCACTCGAAGCGCAGCTCAGGTGGGATCCGTTACTGATTAAGACATTCCGGGACACTGTTACCCTATTGAACTTCGATGTTCAAAATATACATAGTAAACAAGTACCTGCTTTGTTTTGAAGGATCGCGTTCACAGTTCCACATCGTATGCATCTGGGAAATGGTATTTAGATGCCCGCAGACAGGTCTAAACGAAAGATGCGAAAACCAGTTTTTGTATGGATATATTGTACCTGTAGAACAATTTATAACATATGTTTAATGTTCATCCTACCGTTGATCAGTCAGTCACGTCGAGCCAGTCTGCGGGAGCTTTAAAATGAATCAGTTAACTTTATGCGTTCGCTGCATATGAAACAAACGAATTGCTGACACTACGCTTGGCAATCCGATACGTGTCAGTTGGGTATCGGATTGCCAAGCATAGAATCGGAAATACCGATGGGCTGATCCGTGCGATGGGAATCATGGCACTTGTATAACTTCTTAAACATAGAAAATTTTAACCAGATTGATACGATCCGAACGAAACGCGGACGCGACAACCAGTTTTCATAGTCTTCAATTTTTAAAAACGTTAGTAAATGTTTATTCAATCGTGTTGTCGCATTTTGCATCGCACCTGTCTGAGGTCGCAAATCGCAAGTCTCTAGATTTCACTTTACCTTCGACCGATGAGTCTCCTTTCACGCCGGACCGGACAAATGCTCGCTATTTAGCCTCGCCCCTTTAGACTACGCTCTCTTTACTTCGGTACACTTAAAAGGGTTGTAAGGTAGGTTATTATTAGAAACCTTACATCCGGGACTGAAAGCACCAAGTACTTATTTTGTAGGCTTAATTATGTAAGGCTTTTACAAAATGTTCTTTTGTCTTAAAATAAATATAAGTTTTTTTGGATTTTTGTTGCCTATTGGTTTAAAATGGCTTATAATTTCAGTACTAAACAAAAATTTGGGTAATTGTAAGCATCCTACGTAGGTTTTCGTTTGATTGTTAGGGACAGCCCAGCTCAGTCTCGAGGTGAATTTAGATAACTATCCTAATGTAAAAAATATTATTGCTGAGAATGCTGGACTGTTCTCAACTTTGCTTAAATTGTCTAACCTTTTAGATCTAAATTTTGCCACCCTTATATTTATACTATGAGATACTTGTGCAAAAATCAGCAGGTAATTTGTTGTTAATGAAACTTGATATTTAACTCCCGACGGAAAAAGAGAGGTGTTATAAGTTTGACGTGACTGTGTATTTGTGTATGTGCGTATTTGTGTATCTGTCTGTGGAATCATGAAGGTATGATGCCTCAGACAGATAACGCGGACAAACGGATGAACCGAAGTTTTTCCGTTTTTTTGTTTGAATGGTGACTTTATCGAGAGTCTGAGCTATGTTTGATGAAAATTGGCTAAGCCATTCAAAAGTAATTGGAGTTTTACTGTTTAAATCGGGGTGTTTTCGCAAGATATCGTGTCATAATTACGGGTTAAATAGATTGCCGAAGCGCGTCTAAATTATGTAGCATGCAAAAAAAAAATACTTATTATGAATGATTCTCGATAGTAGACTAGATAACAGCAGAGTTGCCTGGTCGCATCTGGCCGCAAACAGTTTTTTGTTTCAGTTTTTAACCGACTTACCAAAAAGGAGGAGGTTCTATGTTCGACTTCTTGTATGTTTTTTTTTTTTTTTTTTTTTTTATGTATGTTCACCGATATCTCCGTCAATTGTGGACCGATTTTGAAAATTCTTTTTTTGTTTGAAAGAGTATGTTTCGAAATTGGTCCCATTTTAATTTGGTGAAGATCTGATGAAGAACTTCGGAGATATACAACAGAACTCTTCAATAAATGACGGCAAATCATTCGGGATTGCTGCAATCGCATGTGGGTCTATTGTTTATACCATTTCATAACATAACATCACGCCAGTACGCTCAAAAGGGGTACGCAGATCTCTCATTTCACCGGTTATGTTTAAGTATCGTGTTATTCGGGTAATCTATTCTGGCGTTATAGGCACCTTTCTAAACAACTTGCCTATTTTAGGTAGGTACAACTAAAAAGGGAAAAATAAAAAAAACATTTTTGCAAAAAAATACTACCGACTTACAAACAAAAAACTACAAAGTGAAAAATAACTTAATTTTGGAAGTCGGTGTCCATATCGCAAAAAAATGGGAAACAAGAAAGACACCGACTTCCAAAATTAAGTTATTTTTCACTTTGTAGTTTTTTGTTTGTAAGTCGGTAGTATTTTTTTGCAAAAATGTTTTTTTTATATTAAATTAATGTTAGGTTATTTTTTTAAATTAATTTCGTCTTACACTAGGAATTTCTTCTGTATCGTGGATGTGCATGCAACATCATCTAGCTCTCAGTAATAAAGTAGAGTACGAACAATCGACCATCACATAGACGGAAATCCACATCGCGTCTTTCAGCTTATGTAAGATGAAAGACGCGATGTGGATTGCCGCACCAGGCACCAGCACCGGACCAATCACATGTGTGATTGGTCAATTGTTCATACTCTTTCATGGGGTCAAACCCTTGGCCTTGCCGAATTCATTTATGCAATTAGGCTGCAGGTTTAGCAGGTAAACTGGCAACCCACATATTGCGGCTAACTGAAAGCTGGCAATCTTATGTTTTACTATTTGTACACCAAATTCTTTGAAATGACGTTGGCCTCACTTGAAAATCTTGTATAATGGGGAATAACTATCAAACATAAATGTAAATTTATTTAATAAATGTTAGGCTAGATATTTCCAGGCAACGTTGCAGCAATCTATTATATAATCAAGTATCATTAATACAAATTAATTTTAATCAAAAACAAATATAACTGCAGATTTTGCAATTTTCGTTCAAAAAGTCAATTTTACCTTAAGATGACTTAAAAAATGTTCTCGAAATGGCTTCTTATCAATTCCCAGTATTCCATGGGAGTCCCCCCTCGCGTTAAGCACTTAATAAATCTGCAAAGCTATATCAGTTTGAATTTACCGGTGTGATAAATTGATATCGAAATTGCTCATAACTCAATAGATAACGGCGCGGGAAAACGGTGAAATTAATCGCGCGGCCTAATTGGCATCTTTATTATTTTATTTTATTTTTCAGCCTTTTGATGTATTTGAATTTTAGCAGTGATCTGCTTGCTGGGTTATTAATATAAGATTATCCATTATATTGTGGTTAGCATCGGAGGAAACCTGGACTTGAAGTTGCAAATCTCCAACCGGTATTCGCTAAGCGTGGTGAATAATGCTCGTGCCTTCTCTGCATTAGAAGAGGCCTTTGCCCTGCAGTGGAACAGTAATAGAATGGTATGTTTTTTTTTGTTTCATTCTGGGTAAAGCCTAAGCTTTAGCAGTATTAGTATAGATTATGACCATTTTCTCGTAATTTTATATGAATTTGATTGTTTGTTTATTTGATTCGTGCCTTGTAATTGTGCCATGTAATTATAAAATTATTCGCGGTATTTCCAAGAATCATGAAAGTGGAGGTTCCGTTCCTTAGCCGCCTCGAATCAGCCTTCGCATCTAGTTTATTTCGTCAGTCGTCCACCTTTTCCTGATAAATGTTTCAGTTTGAAATGAAAACTCTAAAGCAAATACTTTATAAGCCAAGTACCTATAGTTTCACAAACAATATCCAGGTGCGTTCTGTCCTGAAAAGTTACCATGTGGAAATATATACGTAACAAAATACCTGGAAATGAGTAATACGTTATCGTTGCGGTAGGCTAGAGACACATTAATGTGAGTGAGAGTGTACGAATAGCCTAAGAGCCCACTGCAAAAATCTGCTGGTGTTTATTTTTTTGATTATTATAATTTTCATGAATTACAAAAGTTGTAGAATATATTATATTATGTCTATGCATATATTGACAGGCAACCCCGCAGCTGTATATTTTTATGAAAGATATTAGGTAGTAGAGTATATTCTATTATCAAGTATCTTTCATAAAATTAAGATTTATCTTAAAAAAATACCTGCTGATTTTAGCGGTGGGATCTAGCACTATAAGGTGGTAAAAGTATTGTGTAATGTACCGCAAGTGAAGAACCATCTGCCTTTCCTGGACCTAAAGTTTTTTTAGTCTAATTTACTGAAAATTAGACTCGTACAATTTAGATGCGAAGTGATGGAACAAAAACTGGGCTAAAAACTTAGTTAACTTCAATCATTCAGACTTTTATTAAATCAACTATAAGTTACCTTGCTGATGGTTCGCGATGCGATTTGTATAACAAACAAGCGAAATTTCAAGTACGGTCACATGGTAGCATGCGACCGATTTGCTCTTAAAATTTTCTTAGAAAATACTTGTACGTTATCGTCTATCCACGCAATTTAAATTGCGTCATGCCCCCATATACCTGCATTAATTATATTAATGTTCGTAAAAGCTTTTTCTCGGGGCTTTTCTCGGGACCGTGCATCAATCCAGTATACAAACAAAATTTAAAAAAATTAAGAACTCCTGACAGATTTTTATTTCATCCTTTTTAAACTACATAATTTATCTAGTAGTATATCTTGCGAAAATACCCTGATTGAAACAGTTAAACCCTCATAACCCTCAGAACCGACTTTCATCAAACATTTTCAAACAAACATAGAGCAAGAACACTCTCAATAAAGTCAACTTGCGAAGTTGTCAACAGCCTCGGTCACCACGGTCTTTCATGCAGCCGAAGTGCGGGTCGCATAGCGCGTCACGGAAACTTAAACGACATCATCCGGCGTGCTCTCGTCGCCGTCGGCGTGCCGGCCGTATTGAAACCCCATGGCCTGGCACGTGACGATGGCAAAAGACCGGATGGAATGTCTTTGTTTCCATGGAAGATGGGTAGGCCTTTAGTGCGGGACGCTACTTGTGTCGATACTCTTGCGCCATCCCATCTTCCTAGCTCGTCGTGCTGTGCTGGCGCTGCCGCTGCGGCTGCAGAGAACCTCAAGCGGCGGAACTATAATAACCTCATTGGTAGTTATATTTTCGAGCCGTTTGGGGTTGAAACTCTTGGTCCGTGGGGTCCGAGTGCTCACGCTTTGTGTAAGGATCTTGCCAAACGCCTAGTTGACACTTCGCGTGACCCAAGAGCTGGCTTTTACTTTGGTCAGAGTATTAGCATTGCCATACAACGTGGCAATGCTGCCAGTCTTTTGGCCACATTACCAGTGGTCAACGATGGAGAGGAGTTTTTCGACGCCATATTTTAGTATATTTTTAGGTTTAGTTAGTGAGTAGTTTTTTGTTTAAATGTATATGTTTGTAGTCTTAGTTAATTAAGTATTTTATACACTGTATATACTTTTATCTATGTAAATAAACCAATGTACATCCTTACTTGCAAAGAAAAACTTAATCAAAATCGGCTCATGCTCGTTTATGAGCTATGATGCCACAGACACAAACACACAGATAAACACTTCAAACTCATTCAGCGATAGTTTAGCTTTCTATTAGTGAAATTATTTTTATAATCAGATACTTTCTGCCTTTCACAAAATATAAACATACAAACAATTTTCTCTCCTTACGATAAAACTTAGGAATCTCAGCAGTATTTTTTTCGCGATTTCATAGAATCTATGACATAGATGCCTACAGTAAAAGTTGTTAACTTACCCCATGAAAGATTTCAAAAGAATTAGAATCCACCCGGTAGTGCTACTGTTTATTGCCTTTCTCCTTATCAGGTTGAACGAAAACCAATAATTAAATTGTTCAAAATCTTTTTTAGTTTTTTCGTGTCGATGAAATCTTGAACTTTTTATTTGTATCACGAAATCCACTCATGATTAGTATGAAGGATTCTCGGGCAATTTTCACGGATAAATCGCGATATAACGGATCAAATCAGCTTAGCCATAAAGGTCACCGGTATTTTATTATTGCGTCAAGTTTATTTAGGTTCCGATGTCGTTAAAAAAGCGGGGACCTTTGATCTTATATTTTCATTCAGCGTAGGTATAGGTCAAAGTTGAGGTAGAGCGAATGTGGTTCGTTAACTGCCCCTTTGACATTATACACGGATAGGTAATGACTTCGCTTACATAATCATTCTAGTTTATGTGACAAGTTATTTGTTAGTTTGTCTGGCAAACCAAGTAAGAGAGAGGATTGAAGGCAATTTTGGACACAAGCCAAAGCTTGAATGAATCTTGTCTCTAAAAGTTTGCATAGTAACAACAGGAAAATAAACTTCAAATAGCTATTCTATTCATTGTATTCCAAGATTCTTGAGCAAGAAAGATACTTTATAAAACTCAAGAAAAGTATTTTCTTTTATTCGCTTGCAGTAACAGAGAGCGTATAATAAACATTACTTTAAATTAGGTTACAGAGTAATGTTTGTGGACTAATTCTCTCATAATATTAATCATTATATAAAACTTTTTCTCATAATATTGAAGAAATCTTACAAAAAGATGATTGAAATGCAATCACATTTGCATAAATAAAATAATATTTTAATGAACACACAATTTTGTTTCATCAACGAAGTAACTTAGTAATAAAAATTCGCTGCGTTGTAATATTAAATTCTGTTAAAATTTTCGAAGTGCAAAAATTCTCAGTCATTAAATTTGGTCTACTTTATATTCAAATATGATTTTTATCAAACTTCAGAAATAAAGATAAGGCTACGCTGAGATACAGAACTCATTCAAATGGGCATTCAAAGTCTTTTGATGTAATAAAAATAAATATGTATTTAAGTAAGTAACATCTTTGGAAAGGCAGGTAATTTTATAATTTACGTAGAGTAACATAAATAAGTGTGTGGCTTGCGTGATGGTCGGTTGCCACCCAAGCGCTCATTATGCTGCCTCTATCATGGACTGACGGTCAGAAGGGTGCGTCCTTATCAACCATCTCCATCTTCCACCTCTCCATGCTTTCTATGGGGAATTCAGAACTTAATTATTTCCGCTTAACAAGAAAACTTGGCAAACGTTCGGTTTTACCGTAAACTAAAAATAAAGTATTGCAATTTATTTTTTGAAACCACTTACAACTTTACCTGGGTATACTGTCTCCATGTTTATCGTCCAAATGAATCGTTGATGTAATTTCAAGTTTCTAATTGCTTGGAAATGGTTTTATGTTTAATTCCAAATTTAAATGTTACTTTACTTCACATTATTTCGTTATTTAAATATCAATAAATTGAATTCGTTATTATTATTTCCTATATTTATCTTTTTTCTTATTATATTTTTTTTATTATCTGCCTAGCGTTTTTCCCAATTGTTGTTGGGGTCGGCTTCCAGTCTTACCGGATTCAGCTAAGTACCAGTATTTTACACGGAGCGACTGCCAATCTGACCTCCACAACCCAGTAACTGGGTAACACGGTACCCCTTGGCAAGACTGGTGTCAGATCTCAAGGTTCTGACTACTCGTAACGACTGTCAAAGATCTTCAAATGACAGCCGGGACCAACGGCTTAACGTGCTTTCCGAGGCACGGAGGAAACTCGGTATTATATTACATTTTTAAATATTTGAAAAAGAAAACTTAGAAACATTTAAAAATAATAAATAGAGGCCAACTGGTATCGGGAACAGGGTCCAAGCTACCGGTGGTTAGGGCTCCAGAGACAGGAACCTCCTCACAATGCGAGCCGTATCGATGAGTACTGCCTTTTGTATCAGACCCTTGATCCAACCGCCCAATGACAGCCTCGACAGATGGTCGTCGAGGCTCTTGGCGATCAAACCGTTGGCCGTAACGACAATTGGCACAATGATCGCCGAGTCCACATTCCACATGTCGACAACCTCGTGTGCTAAGTCGAGATACTTGATTTGTTTCTCTTTCTCAGCTTTCACGAGGTTCTCGTCATGCGGGATTGTGACATCGATTATCATTGTGCGACGCGCTAATCGGTCTATCACCACTATATCCGGCTTATTGGCAACAATAGTCCTATCAGTGATGATAGACCGATCCCAGTACAACATGACATGATCATTTTCGAGAACTGGGTCGGGCACATACTTGTAATACGGGAACTCCGATTCCACTAGATTGTACTTCAAAGCAAGTTGCCGGTGAATAATCCTGGCCACTTGGTTATGCCTGTGTAAGTACTCGCCGTTAGCCAGACGAGAACAACCAGAGATAATATGTCTGATGGATTCACCCGGACGGTGGCATGCCCGACATATGTCAACCGTCCCGTCATTCATTATATGTCTCCGGTAGTTACTCGTCAAGATAACTTCATCCATAATTGCACAGGCAAAACCTTCAGTTTCCCCGAAAAGGTCGCCGAAACGTAGCCAGGATACCGACGCTGGGAAATCTACATCGGGCCCGTGGAGAGCCCGATAGAAGCGTCCGTGTCCGTCCAGTCGTTAGTATTACAGGCTTGCGCCAGTTCTCTTTAGCCATAGACAACGGGGTGAGTCCCTTGTCCACTGCGACCACATCTCGGTGCATACCCACTTCAGCTTATAAAAAGTATTCTCTGAGGCTACACACCTCGCGGTTGTGAAGAGTCTTGGCGTTTAAAAAGCCTCGACCCCCACACTTCCGCGGGATGTACAGTCTCATCACCGATGATCGTGGGTGATGCATCCGGTTTGCGGTCAGCAGAGTCCGGACCCTCCTATCGAGGGCGTCTAGCTCGGTCTGAGTCCATTTGAGTATGCCGAAAGAGTACATCAAAACCGGCATGACCCAACTGTTGAAGGCGCGCACCCTATTTCCGCCAGACAAATGGCTATTTAATACCTTTTTCAGGCGGTCAAAGAAACGTTCCTTCAGCAGTTGCTTCATGTCAGTACTGTTGATCCCCAACGCTTCCGACATACTCAATTTATTATTATCTCCTTTATTCATATTCTTTCTTATTATTTACATTTTTAAATATTTTTATAAAACATACAAAAAAAAAAACATTTAAAAATATATAAAATAGAGGCCCACCTGTATCGGGAACAGGGTCCAAGCTACCGGCGATCAGGGCTCCAGAGAGAGGAACCTCCTAACAATACGAGCCGTGTCCAGCAATACTGCTTTCTGGATCAGGCCCTTGACCCAGCCGCCTAACGAGAGCCTCCTAAGGTGTTGGTCGAGGCTCGTGGCTATTAAGCCATTGGGTGACACGACTATAGGTACAATGATCGCTGTGTCCACATCCCACATGGCGACAACCTCGCGAGCCAAGTCAAGAAACTTGATTTGCTTATCTTTCTCGGCTTTCACGAGGTTCCCGTCATGCGGGACGGTAATGTCAACAATCATTGCACACCTCTCGATTCGGTCCACCACCACTATATCAGGCTTATTAGCGATAATGGTCCTGTCAGTGATGATGGACCGATCCCAGTACAATGTGATATTGCCATTCTCGAGAACTGGGTCGGGCACATACCTGTAGTACGGCACCTCCGATGCCGCAAGAGTGTATTTCAGAGCAAGTTGCTGATGGATAATCCTGGCTACAAGGTTGTGCCTATGCAAGTACTCTTCGTTAGCTAGACGAGAACAACCAGAGATGATGTGGCGGATCGATTCACCCGGACGGTGACATGCCCGACAGATACAAGTACGGCACCTCCGATGCCACAAGAGTGTATTTCAGAGCAAGTTGCTGATGGATAATCCTGGCTACAAGGTGGTGCCTATGCAAGTACTCTTCGTTAGCTAGACGAGAACAACCAGAGATAATGTGGCGGATCGATTCACCCGGACGGTGACATGCCCGACAGATGTCAACCGTGCCATCCTTCACAATAAATCTATTATTATTATGTCCTTTATTTAATTTAATTTCTTATTTTATACATTTTTAAATATTTTTAAAAAACACATACAAAAAAGAAAACATTTAAAAATATAAAACATAGAGGCCCACCGGTATCGGGAACAGGGTCCAAGCTACCGGCGGTCGGGGCTCCAGAGAGAGGAACCTCCTAACAATACGAGCCGTGTCCAGCAATACTGCTTTCTGGATCAGGCCCTTGACCCAGCCGTATAACGGGAGCCTCCTAAGATGTTGGTCGAGGCTCGTGGCTATTAAGCCATTGGCTGACACGACTATAGGTACAATGATCGCTGTGTCCACATCCCACATGTCGACAACCTCACGAGCCAAGTCAAGATACTTGATTTGCTTATCTTTCTCGGCTTTCACGAGGTGCCCGTCATGCGGGACGGTAATGTCAACAATCATTGCATGCCTCTCGATTCGGTCCACCACCACTATATCAGGCTTATTAGCGAAAATGATCCTGTCAGTGATGATGGACCGATCCCAGTACAATGTGATATTGCCATTCTCGAGAACTGGGTCGGGCACATACCTGTAGTACGGCACCTCCGATGCCACAAGAGTGTATTTCAGAGCAAGTTGCTGATGGATAATCCTGGCTACAAGGTTGTGCCTATGCAAGTACTCTTCGTTAGCTAGACGAGAACAACCAGAGATAATGTGGCGGATCGATTCACCCGGACGATGACATGCCCGACAGATGTCAACCGTGCCATCCTTCACAATAAATCTCCGGTAGTTATTCGTCATGATAACTTCGTCCATAATTGCACAGAAAAAACCTTCGGTTTCCCCAAAGAGGTCACCGAAACGCAGCCAGGCTACGGACGCTGACTGATCTACATCGGACCCATGTAGGGCCCGGAAAAAGCGTCAGTGAAGCTCCTTACTCAGCCATACCTCCCTGCGGTCGTTAGTGTCAAGCACTACAGGCTTGCGCCAGTTCTCATTCGCCAAGGAGAGCGGGGTGAGTCCCTTGTCCACTGCTACTACATCTCGATGCATTCCCAAGTCGGCAAAAAAATATTATTATTATCTCCTTTATTCATTACATTTCTTATCTTGTACATTTTTAAATATTTTTATAAAATAAATTAAAAAACAAAAACATTTAAAAATATAGAAAATAGAGGCCCACCGGTATCGGGAACAGGGTCCAAGCTACCGGCGGTCAGGGCTCTAGAGAGAGGAACCTCCTAACAATACGAGCCGTGTCCAGCAATACTGCTTTCTGGATCAGGACCTTGACCCAGCCGCCTAACGAGAGTCTCCTAACAAACTAAAGCCGGCATTACCCAACCGTTGAACCGCGCACCTTGTTTCCGCCCGAAAGAAGGCTATTGAATACCTTCTTCAGGCGGCCAAAGAAGCGTTCCCTCATCGATTGCTTCATGTCAGTAGTGCCGATACCTAACGCTTCCGACATACCCAAATACTTATAGGTTTCGTTTGGAGAGACGGATCTCAGGTTTATGGAATCCGCGAGTTGAATTCCCACGGATTCCACAATCTCTCCTCGCTTTACATGCATGACCGCACATTTGTCCACACCAAACTCCATCCTGATGGCGTTACTAAAAGTTTCAGTTACCTTCAGTAGCTCCATCAGCTGAAGATTGCTGAGGGCAAAGAGCTTCAGGTCATCCATGTAAAGGAAGTGAGATATAACCTGACCGCCTCTCTTCAACCGATAGCCTAGCCCTGAATTCTCCAGCAGCATGCTTAGAGGATTCAGGGCTAGGCAAAACCAAAGTGGACTCAAGCTATCGCCCTGAAATATACCTCGCTCGATCCTTACAGGTTCGCTATTCCTCTGGATATTTCGACATCCCGGATAGCGAAGGACTGTGCTCCACTGCGCCATACACGACATCAGGAAGGTGCGTAGAGTTGTATCTATTTTATACAATTCTATCACCCTCATGAGCCATGTATGAGGCACCGAGTCATAGGCCTTCTTATAATCTATCCAACATGTCGACAGATCCTTTCGGGAACGCCGAACTTGTTTGCTAATGGCCATATCTATAAGGAGTAGCTCCTTAGTACCGCGAGACCCGTTCCTACATCCATTCTGAGATGCCGACATGATGGAGTTATCGTCGACGTGTTTATTAATTTTAACTCTCAAAATGGATGTTAAAACCTTATAGACCGTTGGTAAACATGTAATAGGTCTATAATTTTTGGGTTCCGCGGTGCTACCTGACTTGTGAAGCAGGTGGGTTATTCCTGTTGTAAGGAACTTGGGTAGCGAACCAGACTCCAAGGCTGCCTGGTACTGAGATGCCAAACGAGCGTGCGACCTTTGTAACCACTTGATCCAGAAGTTGTGCAGGCTGCACAACTTCTCTGGAAATCTCCAGGGCCGGTCGCGGCCCTGGAGATTTCCAGTTCGGCAACTGACGGACTGCACGGGCTACATCTTGGGGGCTGATCGTTATAGCCCCCATTTCTTGTATTGGATCGCACGCTCGTTCGACCTCCCGAGTCCATTCGCCTTCGGTGTGACTGACAGGCACCGACCAGATACTGCGCCAGAATGAACACATAGCGTCATCATCCGGCAGGCGCGTATCAGTCACACCTTGATCTGGTCGCTCCCAAGCCCGATAAACCCACCTTTCATTACTTTGGAACGTACGATTCTGGGTGTATCGCTCCACTCTCCGCCTGTACCTACGAATACGGTTTGCCCATGCAAACACTTTTTGTTTCAGGAAGTCGATGCGCTCTGTGACATGGGATATGTATTCTCGGGGGCTGATATCAGTCCCCGAAAACGCTCGTCTCACAAAGCGTATCACTCTTGGGCGATTATTGCCCTCCCTGAAACAAATTAGTTTGCCAATGAGTGCTCTGGCCCCACCAATACGACGTTCGATCCTGCACTGCCAAGCCGGTACGGCTGGTTTCAGTCGTGTAGCTCTGTCATCTGCAAATTTGCCGTGAGCTACACGACATGCCGCTACTGCCGCGCAGTACATGATCGAATGTGTATCAGTGAGGTCTTCGCAGTCATCAAAATAGTTTGACAACTGCGAATCCAGAACAGCCACCAGCGCCCTATTTTTGTTATGCATGGGCAAACGAGGTAATCGTGGCCTAAGTTCGGGTGGCATGTAGCGATACTCCCGAATAGCACACTCCACTCTCACACTTATCATTATTATTGTTACGATTGCAGAGTATCTTTCTTTGGGATTCAACGCTGAACACAAAATAACTTTCATAAGCATCTGCTTTACCGAAATTGGGGCACTAGAATGTAGTTATTATTATACGAATTCATAACTAAAGGCCTTTAAATAAACCAGATTGTGCTGTGCTTGAAAATTTAGTAAAGGAATATATTTATTTGCAAAAACTAACGTCGGTATGACAGAGTGTCAACCAATTAGTTTGCAATGGAATTGCCGACCTGAGGCTCTAGACAAGTGAAATGTTATCAATGAATGCATCGCGATAGCTAATGGAGAATGACAAAAATGTATGATGTTTGTCAAGCGCTATCCAAATGTCACCTGTTCAATCCCTGGCCATCTGCTATCTCCTACATCGAAATTGCTGACAGCGATAACGATTCGACGATCAGAATGTCCTTGGGATCGACCACGTGTTGGAAACTATATCAATCCTATGGGCTCCATTATTTGACAATCACTATCGCAGAATTATGCTGTTAAAACACATTTTGATAAAGCCTATAAATAGCACTAAACTATACTTTAACTTGACTACATTATACCTTTCAAAACAGAACAGAATTATTAACAAGAACTATTTTGCGTTAATTATAACTATCGTATATAGTAGTGATTCTCAGACAAGGGGTTTAACAAGGAGCTCTACTGTTTCCCTGAAAACTATTATAATTACTGAACCGAATACTTAATTACACAAGATTTTCTTACTATAGCGACGTAGCAACATAAATGGGGGAGTTTCGCTTGAAACTAGCTACATTATAATTTACGCTGTCGTCGAAAATGAGTTGGTTTAATACATTAATATGGAGGGCGAACCTCTGCTTTTGAAACTTAGTTGCATTCAGCTAGTGCCTAATAACTTATATACGGGTTTGTAGCCAGTTATAGCAAGCAAGGCTAGCAGTATAGTGTGGTGACGCTTGGGGGAGGCCTATGTCCACCAGTGGACGTCTTTCGGCTGAAATGATAATAGCAGTATAGTTGAGAACTCAGCATTATCGTGTCCGTAGTAGAAGCTGTACCAAATCCATTTGCTCTGAAATTCGACAAGCAACCGTACGCTTCGTCTGACCGATGTATGACTTGCCACAACTAACATCTACTTTGTAAACACCGGGCTTTTCCAGCGGAAAGTTGTCCGTCGGCGATCGTAGCATCTGTGACACTTTTCTGTAAGGGGTGAAGACAGTCTTTACGGCGTATTTGCGAAGAATGTTAGCAACCTTATCTGTCACTCTCCTCACGTACGGCAAAACTGCTGGCTGCCTCTCAACCTCGCACTTCCGGTGCTTACAACCAGTTTTTGATTAGGTTGTGCAGTCTTTCCTGTATATCTGTTTCTCTGTAGGACCCTCTGCACATGTGTTAGCTCAGCACGTAAATGTCCCTCGTTGCATAGATCATATGCGCGGTTGAAGTCACTTCAGAATTCAGTTGTCGGGGATGAGAAAAGGAAAAGAGGTCCTCTCAAACTTTTATCTAAAACCTGTTGATTGTGATATAAAATAATTTAATTTAATTTAAAATTAAGAACAGTGCTAGTTATTAGATTCTTAATTATATTACTAATATTATAAGTATGTGGATGCATGTTTGTTAATCAATCACGTCAGACAGTCTGAGTGGATCTGGATGAAATTTGGCACAGTGATAGATTATAGTCTAGAATAACACATAGTCTTAAATTTATCCCGGTATAATGTTTCATTGGGATGATAAAACATTTTTCACGCGGGTGAAGCCACTGGCAGAAGTTAGTGTATGTACACATTGCGAAATTGACTGATTTCATTGAATGCTGAAGCATAATGTTGATATAATTCTTTCTCTGCGATGCATGAATCATGAAAATATAGTATCATAACATATTTCAACTTGCGTGGGTTATAAAAACTCAACATACACACGTCTACATCAAGTATAAGTGCAGCGGAACTTATACAGAGCGACTTTTCATGTTTCGCAATTCCATAACAGGGAGTGTGACGTATGTTTGTACCAACAACTTTAGAGGACGAACATCGCTTCATGTTCTGACTTTGATACATGATTATAAAATCTTCTAGGACGGTAGCTTACTAGAAGTAATCATCCATCGAAATACCTTGGTGTTTTTTTTGCAAAAATAATTATGCCCTTGTGTCATACTTACGAAAAAAACCCCCAATTTCTTAATAAAAGTTGAGTTTTTGATGTAAAGAAAGTGACCAACTCTACTTTGCCATATTTTGAGTTTTCATTACACAACAGCTGGAAGTCATAGTGGACCATGACCAGCAGTGTGATGATTCAGGGTGATAGTAACCGGTAACCAAAGAATACAAAAATTTGTAAAAAATATACATTGTAAAGTGCGTAAGCTTTCAGCTACGATAGCGTAGCAATTCGGCTACGCCGCCTCCGTAGCAACCGCGTAGCTCCTACCATATTTTTTCTTAGAATCTTTTCTTTATCATGTAGTCCTTCGTTGTTATTTCAAAGGAGTCACGTACCGCTATTGAGTCAAAGCCTAAAACCCTGTGGCCTGTGGCCGCGTTCGGATCCCATAAGTACCTATATGCCCGTAAATAAAGATCTTCCATATATTTTTCGCTTTTTCAATATTATTATTTATATCCAATAAGTTATAAAAGGCTAAACGATGGACATTGTATGCGGCTCATGGAACATCAAATGGCCCAAGACATATGATGTTAAATTTTGTGACGCGTTGCCAATATTATAAAGATGGGCTTTTGATTTGACGAAAGTTATGGTCTTAAACAAAATAAAATTCAAGTTAGGAGGGGAGTTAGATGACGAGGGATTGTCCTTCATGTTATAGCGGGACTGAAAGAAAACTAACAGTATTTTTTTCCAAAAAGTGACAACACAAAGTTTAAGGTTCATTATCCTTAACTGAGTATGTAAGGATCGTAACAGCTAGCGTTCTGTAGTTTCTGTAGTATATGTTTGAAAGTTAAAGTCAATCAAATCAAGTAAGTACCCATGTTTCTAGTACTATTCTGATCATGATCAACATCCAGTACAAGACAAAGTAATGATTGCATAGAGTTAAAGATTATTGCACAGACAATGTTGTATAATGACGTGACTGACTTAGTACAAACACAACATCACGCCTGTTTTCCCCGACGAGTTAGACCGACAGTACACTCATCATATTAAGTCTTTAAATCAAGAGTGAATAGGTTACTTCTAGGCAAGCGTGCTCCACCGTCGACCACATCATCGCTTACCATCAGATGAGATAGTGGTCAAGCCCAAGCCTATAATGAATAAAAAAAAACAATATTCCACCAGTTTTATGTTGTCCTAGTAATTTTTTCATGCTTCTAAGGGCTCTTTCAATTTAGACGTTTGTTGTCAGACTGCTTCGGCGCCGCAGCGGTGCGGGTGTCGTACTTCGCACGACCAGTTGATTTTTCCAAACAATTTATACACACACTTACTCGTTCCGCAGTCGAGCGTGCGTGGACGCGACGCCGCACTGTGCTCTTGGTGTATACATTGTATAGTAAACACAGCTGGTCGTGCGCATTACAACAACCGCACCTCTGCGGCGCCGCAACAGTCCGACATGAAACGTATAAATTACTACGATAATCATAAAAGTTTGATATTCATGCAAGCCAGCCAAAGATATATTTCATAAAAGCACACAAATATCTACAAGTTTGCGAAAAACAACTCCAGCTTTTTAAACATTAAAATCTTCTCGTAAACGAAGTTCTGAATTCAGAGTTGCAAATTTAAAGTTCTTAGCGAAAGACTTGTTTTTTTTTGGCTCTGTCAATTTCTTATCTTTACCTCTTTTGTGTTAAACAGAAAATTTTCTATGAAAACATGATTCTCTTTTCTAAAGATTCTTGCAAAGCGGTCTATGCAAAGAGTTTAAAGACTAAATGATTACAGTAACCTGCATCCCAATATTTGAAGACTGTTCCATTTATTTAGCTAGCCAAACTACGAACTATTTATTACTGTACTATTATTTAGCTGTACAAACCAAGGCTAATGATTATACTTAGAGTGCGTGGTGTGGGACAGTCAATAAACCATCTGAAATACGATAATTCATGTCAGCACATTCATTTATCAGAGATTTAATTAAGCTTTTAAGAACCGTGGGTTAGTAGATTCTCCTTGAATATAAACAATACAAAGTTATTGCTATCCGAAAGTGCAGTTTAATTTTAAGTATTCCAAATTAATATTTTATTTTAATACGGTTTCCAGGAACAACGTTTAACATATCCAATTTTAACATCATTTTTATCCCTCGAAAATTCTATCGTAAAGATAACATATAATAAATTTTAATTCCAAGAATATCATAATTCAGCATCGTCGTAGCCAACCCCAAATTTTATATACTTGAGAAAATCGAGGTCACCTAGATTTATTCGTTACGTTGCGACGAAAACAATCTAGTTATGACTTGCGAGTGTATGTGAAGAGAGACAAAGGAGAATCTAAGAAGTATGAAGAGGAAATCAGAGCCGGAAGAGAGACCCATATGTAACGCGGTGAACGTGTTCAGAGAAAGAGGGTATGTTAAACAAATAAAGCTAAAGTGCCGCACTTTGGAATGTAGTGACAAATTGCCTATTTGGGACTGTTGTTTATTTTCGTGATTTACTTCAACTTCTGTCTCAGGTAAGTGACGATGCGAAGAGATCTATAATATTAACAACAGCTAGGCTAGCTAGCTAGCCTGTTTATGATAAAATACCTTGCACATAAATGAAACATTTTCATGTTCCTTAATTTTGTAATATATGTGATCGTACAAGACAGAGAAGATAAGAAGGAGAAAGGGAAGACCCTTGTCCAGACGTGGGACTCAAATTAGGCTAGAAAAATTATAAAAGCATCTTTGAACTGCATTCTGTGACGTATTCAATCACAAAATATAGGATACAAGATACATAACACATATTTTGTTAAGTCGCATAGAAACAGGGGCTCAACTTGATCGGCCTGCGGTAGAGTGATCAGGATCCCTCATACAATAAAGTCCCAATGTACATAAGCGGCGGCGCGCATGAAGTCATGGAGTGTCATTGATCGGCCCCATTATTTGTCCCGTCCCGTATAACGGAAAGCCACTAGAGCCCACCTGCCAATTCATATTATATTGCGCAGACTATGATTGATTACTTCATTTAGCACCGAGTTAATTAAAAAAAGGATCTGACCGTATATTCTTTCAATTCCTTTTTCAGTGGTATATGTACGAGTACATAGGTTACGAATGAAGAGCATGTGGCTTAATAAATAACAGTCTCTCGAGTTGATCTTTACGGTTTAGCAAAGTTTGCCTAGGTCGGTTCGTGGATGGGTGACCATCCATTAAATACCGAGACTGAAGCTGTAAATCCCGGCTGTCATTTTTAGATCAATGACTGTAGTTATGGATAGTCAGATGCCAGATCATCTGTCATTACATTTGCCAAAGGTTATCGTGTTACCCAGTTTCTGGGTTGTGGAGGTCAGATAGGTAGTCGCTCCATGTAAAAAACTGGTGTTCAGCTGCATTAGGTAGACTGGAAGCCGAACTTAACATATTTGGGCAGAGGCTAGTTTGATTTGACATAGGTAGTGGATAACCTAAACAGATTTGTGGTTATACTGGTCATCCTGTAAATGCAGTGCTCTAAATAATATGGCCTGTACACAACACTGACCTCATGCTCATACGTTATAGCCCTGTGGTTTTGAGCAGAATGAACACAGCTACTTATTCCGTTAATAGTCATACGTATAATCTCTATTACCATCAATAGTTTTAGAATTAGTGCCAAATCACTGTTTCAGCTGGAATTTGACGTAAAATATGGTCTGTTGAAAGTTTATAAAACCGCAGCGTGGCTGTAATGAGCTAAGTTCATAGTTGTATATTAAACTAGTAGCTTCGTAACCACATGTTCTTGAATGGGATAATAGTAATGAGAAACTAATTATTAATTTCGAATAAATCAACTTGAAACCCTGTGGTTTCAAGTTTTTTTTTTTTTTGAACAAAGCAGAATAACATTTGCCAAGCCTAAAGTATGGATTGTTTCTTTGTACATGGGTTCCAGTGTATATCTGATTGTACCTCTGGACAGAGGTATCGGTGCATGCTTTTCTCCGTCATGCCGTTGATTTCATTAAAAAGGTAAGTTTAATTAGATGATGTGACTTACGACAGCAAACGCTCACACAACCCGAAATGGCAGGCAATCCCACTGCCTAGCATTTTTAACCGACTTCCCAAAAAAGGAGGAGGTTCTCAATTCGGCCGGTATGTTTTTTTTTCTGTATATGTATATATGTAAATGTGTGTATGTTCATCGATTACGCCGCGGTTAATGGACCGATTCGCGTGATTCTTTTTTTGTTCGACGCGAAATAGGTGCCAGGTGGTTCCATAAAAAATTATTTCAGTTTGGTTTAGTAGTTTTTATTTTATAAGCATTATTGTTATTTGGACGATGTCATTTTGACGATACTATGTATATGTCGCATCGAGGCTGGCCGACAGATGCAAACCATCGGGAAGTCAGGATGTATTCCCTTAGGTTAAGACATCTTGTGTGGGCAGGTCGTTGGGTACAATCGTGCAAATGAAATCACAGAAGTTATTCGATACACTGGGTTTATTTAAATAGTCACAACTCAGTTACAATCTTGCTTACTAATATTACGGATCGACACTGATTCTAAGACGTGTTAGCTCTAAGGCTGTCAGTACTCAACTGCCATATTCTATGTTCCCCACCACGCAAGTGGTTAGAAATAGCGCGCCAATGCGTCGTTTTCTTGCTTTGCCGCCAGATGGCGTGCCTGCGATTTGTTTTAACGTCCGTACTATTGACTAAACCCGACACGGCCATCCTGCGAGACAGGCGTCCTCGTCTGTTTCTCATTGTCAGGGTTAACAGTGTATCGAATCATGTGGAAATTCTCATGAATGTCCTCAGCCCTTGGGGGAAGCTGAGGGGTCTGTCAGACTCCTACTGACTAAAACCACATGGTGTTCTCTAGGCCGTAATTTATCTTGAGAGGCGAGCGTGGAACACAGCACGTCGCCTTCTCGGGCCTCTCTCAGGTGACAGATCCCCAAATCTATCACCCGCAGGCATCATTTTCTTGTCCTTGCTCACTGCCATCTCATGTCGTGTTGCGCCACACGTCCTCTTAGTCTACTCCGACCCGCCAGTCTCCCATCATACAAGGGATGTTTTTCTGAAACACAAAATTTCCAAACAGTATTCACTCTTCCAATCCTGACTCATACTCTAGAGTGAGGAATCATTTCGAAACAAACAAACATGATCATTAAATCTCTCGGTTCACCATTGCAAGGAACAAGTAATTCTATTTTCAATTTAAAGAAAATAGCAACTTAATCATCGATCTGGTAACTAAAAGCACTCAATCTTCGTGATTACAAAGTCCAAGTACCACTGATAGTCATTAATGTCACATTAAATGAAACATAAGAAAAAAAGACACCAGGTATCTTATTCACGACCTTTAGCCATCACATAGCTCTCCTAGCTATCTCATAGCTCTCTTCTCAATTGCTCTAGTCGCACATCCCTACGATGTCGAGTCAACTCAACTCTCTGAACTTAGAACCAGTTCCACACAGACATTTAGCCTGTCGTATGTTACGTCGATTCGCCATCTACCACCTCAATTGGTACTTGAGCCTTGTGTATCTTACTAACACAATCTACGCATAGCAATCAAAATTAGAAACTCTAAAATTATTTCAGTTTTCGTAATGAGGGTATGACGAGTCGAACGTCATCAACGATAACATGGTGACCTCACCACTCGCGTGACTATGTGAGTTTACTTTCTTTTAACCTCATAACTCAATAGAAACCTTCTGTATGGTTCCTTAAACACCAGACAAAGTGTCATACAGGCCTACAGTTGCTACAAAGGCCTCCAATTGCCACACAGCGCTCGGCTACTTCTGACCAAAGTAGATCATAGGGTTCGTGAAAATAGAGAAATTTTTGAACTCTACTCTTTAACTAAATCATTGCCCTGGGCCGTGCACCACAGTCATTCCAGACAAACTTTAAAACTTATTCTGCAGCAAAAACTGCCAAGCTTACAGAAACCCTCGAGTAAAACCTCTAACGCCACGGCTCTCTAGCCAACCAGCAATTATATTGCTCTCACACAACGGTCTCTCTAGACCCCAACCTCCGCCAGAATCCACTGGTACGGTCAAACATAATACGGCTGATAGACTCAATTACTCGACATCTTAAGCTTGCTCATTATCATTTAAATCTTTTTGACATCAACATCGACTGGTACATAACCCGCTGGCATCTTTCTTAACCTTCAGTGTGCATACTTGAAGGTTCTAAGTGTACCTATTTAAAACTTTCGGTGTATAACGCTCACCGTCCTGTCATAATCACCTATCGCGGTCTTAATACAGGGCCTTTTTAGTTTTTGTCCTAGTTGCCCACACAACACTTCATTAGAAAAAGGTCCGCCGATCAACAAGTTCAACGAATAAACAAAGTAATTGTTACAATTCTGTTACAGTTTGTTATGATTCATAGGCAATGCATACTCAACTCATGAAACCTTCATTGTGACTTGTGCACCAACACAAGCCAGAATCGTATCTACCAACGATTCTCTACATATCTGCCGCCACATATGCTACACCACATCATGAGGGGCCCTTGTGCACCAACACAAGCCAGAATCGTATCTACCAACGATTCTTTACATATCTGCCGCCACATATGCTACACCACATCATGAGGGGCTCTGTGCACCAACACAGACAAGAATCGCACCAACGATTCTCAAAAATCTTGCGCAATTTGTGCTACACCACATGAAGCGCTCTGTGCACCAACACAGACAGAAATCGCACCAACGATTCCTTCTAGACCCATCGCCACATGTTACGCATGAGGTGCGGTCTAAAGTTTCGAGTATGAGTGTACAAGCCATTCTTAATCAGATTTGGTCTCATTATCACTGTCATCAACTATGACGTCTAACTCTCAAGGAACTTGGTGATCGGGTATCCTTCTCACAAGATTCGCGCCTTTCACTCTAAGATCTTGTAACATACCGACTGTTAATATGAGGGTAACAATTAGGCCTGATCATATTTGCTTCTTAATAGCTCGCGTGAAGGACCTTCACGAATAACTCTGATCAATATCGTTTAAACCAGATTATCAACAGTAACCCTTCTTTATCGCTCACAAACTCAGTTTTCAAGTACGCAAAACGATCGCGAGATCTACTGCTATCATAATATTACTTTGAAAGTAAGCAAGTGGATTCAGATCTGAAGACGGTGGTTGTACATCGTTACGCAACAAGATCCGTCCTGAATACACGCAAATGACCAGTACCGTTACTAACTCGATACAATTACGATAGCCCAACGACATCACTAACTCGCTTTGCCACTGAAAACGACTAGTTATTCAGTCATTTTGGATAACTCATCTCCTTCATATGGGATATCTCATCCTAAAGTTCGTACTGAACCAAATGTTAAAACTAGGAAAGTACTAACAAGCCAATAGGTAACTTATTAGCTACTTGCTTTTTACTAGGTGTGTCTTAATTACCTAGTGATGGTGCTAGGTAAAACCACTACCAACCAATTCAGTGTTCCAACATGAACACTTAAAACTCGAAATAGCATCTCATCACTAGAGAACATTCGACTTCACTATCGAAATAAAATGGAAGCGACTCACCGAGTATTCCATTCCAAACTTGCGCGCGCTCGTAACGTTCGGCTACGACCTGCGAACTGCTTGCCTGCCGTTCCTCTTAACCTCTCAGATAGTGATACGTCAGCCTTCACATACAGCATCTGAACCACTAGCCGCTAGCCTTCACGCTCAGCATCTGAATCGCTAGCCTTCAGCAGAGGCTTCAGGCTGCAACACAATATGGTATCTGAAACATGAAAAATATTACGAGAGTATATGTTCACACGGTTATCTTAACCATACACAGCTTTGATGGAAATTAACCTGTACACCGGTGTAGTAACCTAAACCAATCAATCTGCCTAGCCTTTTCCCAACTACATTGGATCGGCTTCCTGTCCTACCGGATTCAGCTGAGTACCCGTGTTTTACATGGAGCGCCTGCCTATCTGACCTCCACAACCCAGTAACTGGGTAACACGGTACCCCTTGGCAAGACTGGTGTCAGATCCCAGGCGTCTGACCACCCGTAACAACTGTCAAAGATCTTCAAATGACAGCCGGGACCAACGGCTTAACGTGCTTTCCAAGGCACGGAGGAAACCCGGTATGTTGAAATGGTTACCCATCCACAGACCGACCTCGTCAAGCGTTGCTTAACCTTGATGATCGATCAGTGCGGCTGTCATTATTTAGCCACGAGCTCCTAGTAATAGAAGTAACCTTAACCTGCAATATGTGTTGTTATGGACACCGAATGTGAGTGCAGAGTCCCTGTCCAAAACATGAATCACACATTACAGTGTCCCAAGTGCCCAGGTAGGTATATGAGCTTTAGAGAATCAAATAAATGCCATAGAATGTTAAGTCGCAATTCACGACCTGGTAGGGTTTACCACTTTTAGAAAGTTTGGCCCTCCAACTGCAAAAGAAGAATACTATGCTTCTTCTCAAACTTAGTTAATTCTCACTACATAAAACTATCACGCTACAAAACTAATCAAAATATTTCATTTGGAATTTTCATAATTTCCAGACTGAAGTGTAAGGCAGGTACGTCACTGTCACCATATCGTTCTAACTTCCAAACAATGATAGTCAGCCAAGGCCAGTCAAGGGTCATTGCCCGTCATAGTAGAATAATAACCCCTCAACAACACCAAAACTTGACCATCAATAACTGGCATGAAACTATGACCTGACACGGGCCACCCCGACGAACCACTGACCACCATACCGTACACAAAACCAGAATTTTGAATAATGAACACACTTTTCCATAGTCATAACAAAATGAAAACGACTCACCAGATTGGCATAAAGATCAGTGAGTATGGATCTTTTCACATGTCCACACGCTCCTCCTTGACCTGTCCAGCTCCTTAGTTGTTGCTAGCTTTCTTGCAGCTCCGTTCCAGACTGGTTTTTTATTATTCTAGACTGAGGGTAGTCGCAACTGACACCGCGATTTTTTTTTGCAAGTATGTAACCGCCACTTTCACTACCATTGTTTCAATGTGTGATCTCATTAGCACGACCGAATCCCAATTCTGATGTCGCATCGAGGCTGGCCGACAGATGCAAACCATCGGGAAGTCAGGATGTATTCCCTTAGGTTAAGACATCTTGTGTGGGCAGGTCGTTGGGTACAATCGTGCAAATGAAATCACAGAAGTTATTCGATACACTGGGTTTATTTAAATAGTCACAACTCAGTTACAATCTTGCTTACTAATATTACGGATCGACACTGATTCTAAGACGTGTTAGCTCTAAGGCTGTCAGTACTCAACTGCCATATTCTATGTTCTTCACCACGCTAGTGGTTAGAAATAGCGCGCCAATGCGTCGTTGTCTTGCTTTGCCGCCAGATGGCGTGCCTGCGATTTGTTTTAACGTCCGTACTATTGACTAAACCCGACATATATTAGTATGTCGATAACTTTAACATTTCGAATCCGATTTGCGTAATTCTTTTTTTGTTCGTTAGGGTACATATTCAAGATGGTACCCTGGTCATCTAGTCAGCATATGATGATGGGATCCCAAGGATATCGAGAAGAACACTCAATTTATAAGCATATAACTGTTACGTTTCAGAAAATATCATACAGTTTGTTCAATTATTTGCGTTTGATGATGGTATTATCATCAACAATGCAATCATTTGCACTCAAATAGTATCATTTGGCGAAGTGGAACTGATGAAGAAGACCACAGATGGCCACTAGAACTCCTAAATGCTAATTATGTCACGGGCATAAGATATCTCGAATAGTTAACCGACTATAATGAAGCAAATACTTATAAATAAATGGTACCGATAAAAATGGCACCATCGAACTGATCTGATGATGAAGCCGGCAGGTAGGCACTGGAACTCTAAAATAAAACAATGTATCCTAGTCATGTTTGGGCTTATTGGAATCGCCATGAGATGTACTTTGACCATAAATGATAATTATGTTAATTAGAAGTGACTACCAAAACTAAAAAGAGAAAAATAAAAAACTTTTAACAAAAAATCAAACCGAATTCCAGAACAAAAAACAACAAAGCAAAAAATATATTTCTTTTCCAAAGTCGGTGTCATAAAACGGAAAACAATGGATTCAATAGACACCGACTTTGAAAAAGAAATTTATTTTTTGCTTTGTAGTTTTTTGTTCTGGAAGTCGGTTTGATTTTTTGTTAAAAAGTTTTTTTATCAACTATGTTTGAATTAGCTGTCAGTTTGTTATCTGTTATTATTTACCCATGAACAGGGTGACGTGGGATAATATTATGAACCTAATCAACATAATTATAAAAAATCCAACTTTCCGATTTGCTACCCTATTCAAGCAGTTCTAACCGACTCGTTTTTCAAGTAATTACTTACAACGCTTGGAACTCTTCGATAAATCCACGCAAGCATACCAGGCCCCTCAGAAAGTATTGCGAAAAAAAGTTTTTATATATGGGAGACTGGCCAGTTATAATGTTTTTCGAAAATATGATTATTTATAAGTAAAAATAAGTAAGTTCCAATTTCAAAATTTCCCTCCACATTTTTTGCGAGTTAATTCAAAGTATTGTGTCTCACTGAAATATGGATCTGCGCCGGGAACATTTTAGAGCTATGATTTTATACGATTTCAAGTGTCGCCTGAAACCGGATGAATCGTACGATAGACTTCAAATGGCATTCATGGATGAAGGCCCTTCCAAGGCAACCGTGTATCGTTGGTATAACGAATTCAAGCGCGGTCGACCAACTTTGGGGGATGACGAAAGAAGCGGTCGCCCTTTGACGGCTGTTACCGAAGAAAACGTGCTAGCAGTGAAAAATTTAATCCAAGACAATAGGCGAATTACATATCAGGAGATTCAACACATATTGAAGATTGGATCGGGAAGCGTTCACGAGATTCTACACAGCCATCTTCGCGTGAGGAGGATAGTATCACGCTGGGTGCCGCACAACCTCACCGATGCTCAGAAGCAGGCCCGGGTGGAATGGTGCCGTGATATGCTTAACAAATTTGAAGCAGGCTCGTCTCGGCGTGTTTACGACATCGTTACAGGTGATGAGTCCTGGATTTATCAATACGACCCAGAAACCAAGCGCCAGTCGACTGTTTGGGTGTTTCAAAATGAGCCAACGCCTACCAAAGTGAAGCGATCTAGAAGCGGGGGTAAGATTTTGATCGCTAGCTTTTTTAATTTGACTGGCCACTTGGTATCAATTCCCTTACGGGATCAAAGAAGCATTAATGCCGAATGGTATACTACCAAATGTTTGCCAGAAGTTTTCTCTGTTATAAACAACAAGCGACCAAACACAGGGCTCCGCGGGCTACTGCTCCACCACGACAATGCACCTGCGCACACCGCACTCAAAACGAGGGACTTCCTGGACAGCACGCCAGTCAAACTCCTGGGTCACCCTCCTTACAGCCCTGATCTAGCACCGTGTGACTTCTTTTTATTCCCAAAAATAAAAAATCAGCTCAAAGGGATACAATTTTCGTCGCCGGAAGATGCGCTGGCTGCGTTCGAGCAGGCTGTAAACGAGGTGTCTGCGGCGGACTGGAAAAAGTGTTTTGAAAACTGGTTTAGGCGCATGAATCTTTGTATAGAGGCTGGTGGAAAGTACTTTGAAAAGATTTAATAAAAATATATGTACGTATAGAACAATTTTTTTTAGTTTCGCAAAACTTTCTGAGTGTCCCACGTACAATGAAGCTCTCCGGTGGAATGTGAGTTAAAAACAAACAACTTGAGATTCTATTTCCAGCCAGTAAACATGCAATTAGACGCACAAAACCGTTGATAATGTTTGCTTGGATAACTTAAAGTTCTAGTTTGAACTTTGGATTCGCGTTTCTATCGGCTATAATATTTTACTTCCACGTGATTAGATTGTGGTTTTGTGCGGATAAAGTCGCTGTCGCTGAACTGCTGTATAGAAGTTTCTTTAAGGATCTTCTTCTATCTATCTTTAGAACCTATCCAATATTTAGGTTATTACTTCGTAGTGTCAAATATGCAAAAGAAGTATTTAAGAATCGTAGCAGGTGGCGTTCTGTAGTTTCTGCCTACCCCCATGGAAAAAAGGCGTGATTTTGTCAAATATGCCGAAATACTAGGTATTAGACGAACAAAAGTTATGACTTGCAAGCGTCTTCTGTTGTTTGAAACAAATCAGTGGTGAACATTTTTTAACCGACTTACAAAAAAGGAGGAGGTTCTATGTTCGACTTCTTGTAAGTTTTTTTTTTTTTTTATGTATGTTCACCGATATCTCCGTCAATTGTGGACCGATTTTGAAAATTCTTTTTTTGTTTGAAAGAGTATGTTTCGAAATTGGTCCCATTTTAATTTGGTGAACGTCTGATGTAGAACTTCGGAGATTTACAACAGAACTCTTCAATAAATAACGGCAAAACTCTCGGGATTGCTGCAATCGCATGCCAGTTTGTTGTTTATACCATTTCATAACATAACATCACGCCAGTACGCTCTAAAGGGGTACGCAGATCTCTCATTTCACCGGTTATGTTCAAGTATCGTGTTATTCGGGTAATCTATTCTGGTGTTATAGGCACCTTTCTAAATAACTTGCCTATTTAAGGTAGGTACAACTAAAAAGGGAAAAATAAAAAAACATTTTTGCAAAAAAATACTACCGACTTACAAACAAAAAACTACAAAGTGAAAAATAACTTAACTTTTGGAAGTCGGTGTCCATATCGCAAAAAAATGGTTCCTACGAAAGACACCGACTTCCAAAAGTTAAGTTATTTTTCACTTTGTAGTTTTTATTTGGAAGTCGGTAGTATTTTTTTGCAAAAATGTTTTTTATTTCGATTGTTTTTAAGTTTATTGTTTAAATGGGTGTACTGTGGATGCGCCTCTGCATTACCTTTCGTTGCATACAAGTTTGATTTATGTTTTAGTTGATAATAGATAAATAAGTGACTTAGTTTATTGAAAATCTTTAGAGCAAAATTATATGCGTAGGTTATTTACTAATTGTCGTAATATTTAAAGTAGTTAATCCATACAAACGTATTTCTCTGTTAAGGCCACAAAAAGGAAGCGGATATAAAATCAAAACTTCAAAAAATTTATTCAAATCAACATTATACATACATACAAACAAACATAAACTCACGCTTTTTCCCATGGGGGTAGGCAGAAACTACAGAACGCCAAATCATCATTATCTTATCAAAAATTCAATTACTGCAATAAAAGGGGCTGTTGGTGGAATAAACAAAGCCAGTTCATGGCCGTCATATAGTACGAAGCAATCAGGCTTGATGATTGTTTAACACTCAATGTGCTGCGTCTATTGTGTTTGAGACAGGTGCCGCCATCTGTCTACTTTCCATGGCGTCACTAATTGAGAGAGTAATTCTTGAAGGACTGAAATAATAAATAGAATTATGAATTAGTTAACGTTTGGCTAGTTAGTGTTATTATACATATTCCTTTCAGACCTGTTAAAACTGCTTAAAATCGTAGCATATTTTTTTTGTGTCAATTACATAATTATAATCATATTTTTTTCTATAAATATTTTTTTCATGATATTATTTAGCACTAGACACATACCAGAAATAATTCTGTCAAAACTGTTGAAAGGCCTTAATCTTGCTTTAAAGGTTATTCAATTGTAAAGCATGAGTACCTACTATTGGATCAGCAGATCACAGTTTATAAAATTATATCCTCGAAAAAACCATCCACAAAAGCACAGAAAAGCGGAAGACTAAAGCCACCTAATATCCGTCCGGTTATTTGTTCATCTGCAGATAAAACATACATAATATTTTAGTATGTTTTTGACGTTAAAACTGTACCCACTCCAGTAGCAGCTAAAACAAGAACATATATTTTATTTACAGCCTTCTGATGTTCGGTCGATGCTCGGGCGAAGTTTGGTCCGGGCGAAATCAACACATTACACCGGTGCTTTGGCGGACGCGGCACAAGCAGCTGGTACTACTACACATTAACTATGTACCTGTATTAGCTACCAGCCAGTTAGCTACCATAACGGCCAATAAAAGTTTATGTGAAAAGCACTTAAAAGTTCCAAGACAAAGATTTTCTTCGATGTAGGTCATTCAATTTTCATATTGCTTGAAAGTTTTAAAAGTGCGGCAAGAAGAAAAGAACTAAGGGGAGGTGCATACAAGCCTTTATTTTTAATTGTTTAAGTAATGTAGTTACCTATTGTTTTATGTATGCACGAAGCTTTTATCAAATATGGACATAGATAATATGTACTTCGAGAGAAATATCATAAATTGTAGCTGACATAACTATCTGTATATTAATTTGACTGTATATTTAACGGACTAAACATCGTTTTCATCTGCTCTTATTTTTATAACCTACGCCAGGGCTCGTGGGCAGTAGTATGTCCCTCCGTTAACAAAATAAATGTAATCCTAACCAATTTATCCTCACAAAGATAGTCTCAGCAGTTTGATCGATTATTATTAAGACTGATTACGTAATATGTAGAGATAATAGCTCCAAATTATAATATTAAATTTTCTCCCCAGCATTAGAACCTAAAAATTCAAGGGCTTTACAAATTCGCGCGCAGACGGAATACGAAAAATGTGCGTTCGAACGTTCCTTAGTACTGGCGCACCGAGGACAGCGCATGAGAAGGTTCCCACCGGATTTTGCTGAATGTGCCAGATGTGCTGAAGAAACGGTAAAATGTTTACAAACGTATTGAAAACATATAAAAAAATTGTGGGGAACTTAAAAAGTTGAACATAGTCCATTCTATTTTAGGGGGATTAATTAATTTCACCTAAAAGGCGAAATTAATAAATCACTTGATTTTATAGGTACAATGGAGTTAATTAATTATTTTAGCAATAATTTGAATCTTAATCCTCAGCCATGTAGAGAACTCAAAGCCTAAAACTAAGATCTATCTTTTTAACTGTCTCGTACGTACTGTATTAAAATACTGCGCGGTTTTGTGGCGTCGCCACTATGCAACACATAGTCTTAGGTTAGAGAGGATCCAGAAAAGATTTTTATACCATCTTGCCTATTGTGCAAGATAAGCCAAAAAAGTTCCGAGCTATGCAAACGTCTTGAAAAATTTAGCATAGCTTCACTCGAAAAACGAAGAGATATTATATCTCCATATTATATCCTCCATTCCGCAAAACTGTATCGGGATCCAAATCCCCTATCCCCAGACTTTGCAGGCTTTTAAATAATTGCGATGAATCAATAGATATTTATTCCACAACACTTCAAAAATTCAAACGCCAGGTCCATCAAAAGTCCCGGGTGCCACCATTGTGTGGACCGCCCGGAGGACACGGTAGAGCATACGGTGGATATCTGTCACGCTTGGGCGGAGTACCGCCGTGTCCTCATGGAGGCGATCGGCGGTGGCAACCTCTCACGTCCGGCCCTGGTCCAGGCCATGGTACGGAGCGAGAGGGCATGGGAAGCTGTCTCCTCCTTCTGCGAAGCAGTAATGCTCGCAAAGGAGGAGGAGGAACGCCTGAGACAGACGCAAAGGAGGCGTCCTCACGCCCACAGCCACCGCAGGAGACGCCCCAGGCGTCGGGAGTCGCAAGCCGATTCCCGGTCACCGTAGGCGCGGGCTTACGGACGGCAGTACGCCAGTACGCTCTAAAGGGGTACGCAGATCTCTCATTTCACCGGTTATGTTCAATGTTCAAGTTTCATGTTATTCGGTTAATCTATGCTGGAGTTATAGGGACCTTAATAAACAACTTGCTTTTAGGTAGGTAAAACTAAAAAGGGAAAAATAAAAACTTTTTTGCAAAAAAATACTACCGACTTCCAAATGAAAAACTACAAAGTGAAAAATAACTTAACTTTTGGAAGTCGGTGTCCATATCGCAAAAAAAATGGTTCCTACGAAAGACACCGACTTCCAAAAGTTAAGTTATTTTTCACTTTGTAGTTTTTCATTTGGAAGTCGGTAGTATTTTTTTGCAAAAAAGTTTTTATAAAGAAATAAAATTTGTGTATAGGACTATTCCTCCTCTCACTCTTCATGATCTTATATTCTTTGCCATTAAAAGTCTGCCGCAGATTCCAGCTAGCATAGCGAATACCTACTCAACATTTGCCACTCAGTCCATCTGTCAACTTAACAAACCTAACATGTACCATCCGTATCATTTAGATCATGACTCTTCTTCAGTCGGTCCCTCATTACTGAGGATCGTGGTCACTGGACCCCTTTAAGCGGACAATCTGCCTCCATCGATTCCTATCCAAAGTTGCCATCACCACCTGCTGGAATTTACTTGAGGACGTTAAATTCCCGGCTTTTTTCAATAATTTGGCGAACGTTCAGGATTTGTTCCCGCGTGCTTTTGCCTTTAACAAACCCGGCCTGTTCTTCTGGAATTTGTGGGCCTAGAAAGTGTTTTAGCCTGTTTCTAATGACGTACAGAAGTATCTTGCTGACATGTGGGTTAAGTGCCAGTGTCCTATAGTTACTGCAGTCTTTGGTAGAGCCTTTTTTATAAAGTGGAACGAACACGGACTCTGTTCATCTCTTCAGGCCATCTCATGGTCTTCCAGATGCAGTTGCAGATGCTAAGAATCTGCTTCACACCTTTGGAATTTAGGTTTTTGAGTAATTCGGCTGGCATTCCATCTTAACCTGGAGATTTTCTAAACTTGAGACATTCAATGGCATGTTCGACCTCTGACTGCAGAATTTCGGAATCTTGTGGTGATAAGTCTGTTTGCGCGGTTTGTGAATGGTTGACCGGTGGCATAAAATGGTGTGCAATACTGTTTCCAGCGTTCCAGAACCTGACCTTTTTCAGTGAGTACGTTACCTGCTTCATCTGCGATCGTGCAGGTTTTCGTACTACGAGATTTATACAGTTCCTTGACCCTGCGGAAAAGATCTATAGACTCGTGTTTCGCAGAATTCTGTCCGAGATCAGCACATATTTTATTGATGTACTGGTCATAATCTTTGCGGCAACTTCTCTGGACCTCTGTGCTGAGTTGGTTATAATATAACCTTCTGTCTTCTTGTATGGTTAGACCTTTTCCCTTTAATTCACGTCTACGAAGAATTAGGTCAGCTGTTCCCGAAGATATAAAGGGCTTCATGGTAGGTTTAGGTAGCATATTTTCTTTGGCAGTTTGCACAATAATTTTTTGCAAGGCCTTCCAGGTGACGTTTGGGTCAGTAGCGTCACTTAGAGAACATTCAGGCACTTTATGTTCAATCGCTTTCCTGAAGGCTTGTAGGTCAACATGGCGCATGTTCAGTGTGCGTTCTTGCTTGACGAGTTTTCTCAGCCGAAGTCGGATTGTGGTGACTTAAAGCTGGTGATCGGAGCCACAGTCCACCCCCGGGTATATTGTGGTATTCATAACAGACGATTTCCATCGGCTCTGGATGAGAATGTAGTCTATCTGGTTTCTAAAACAGTCGCCAGGAGAAATCCAGGTATACAATCGTCGGATCATCATCATCATCATCATTTCAGCTGAAAGACGTCCACTGCTGGACATAGGCCTCCCCCAGGCGTCGCCACATTGACCGATCCTGTGCGTCTCGCATCCAGCGCCATCCCGCAACCTTAACCAGGTCATCGGTCCACCTAGTGGGAGGCCTTCCAACGTATCGTCTTCCAGTTCGCGGTCGCCATTCCAGAACTTTTCGGCCCCATCGGCCATCCGTTCTGCGAGCAATGTGCCCTGCCCACTGCCACTTAAGTTTGGCAATTCTTCGGGCTATGTCGGTAACTTTGGTTCTCCTGCGGATATCATCATTTCTGACGTGATCACGCAAGGAAATTACGAGCATAGCCCTCTCCATTGCCCTTTGGGTGACTTTAAGCTTTCTGATAAGGCCCACTGAGAGCGACCACGTTTCGGTCCCATAGGTGATCACTGGCAACACACACTGGTCTTAGACTTTTGTCTTGAGACACTGCGGTAAATTGGAAATCGTCGGATATGTTGTTTAAAACAGGTGTTGGTTACGGTAAAATTTTCCTCATTACAGAACTGAAGCATACGTTCGCCTCTCTCGTTTCTGTTACCGATTCCATACTTCCCGATTACCCGCCGAAGATGTTCGTTGCTATCTATTTTACCGATTTTGGCATTAAAATCACCAAAAACTACCGTTGGGAGATAGAGAGACGGTATAGTTTTAGGTATTTCTTGGAGAAATTTTGACAAATCACTATAAAAGTTCTCAATTTCATCCTCGCTAGATTGGAAGGTAGGCATATACCTGTATGATGTTCAGCTTACAGGGCACTTGTGTTAAATTTGATGGCGATTATTTGGTCGTTAATCGGCTTGTAACCGCTGACATACTTATCTAAGCAAAGTGGTACCACATTTGTGGGTGAGTGGGCTCGATTCTTGGTCCTTTCTTGTTTCTTATTTATATTAATGATTTGCCTTACCTCATAAAGGATAACCATAATATAGTGTTGTTTGCGGATGATACTTCACTTTTGTTTAAACTTAAACGTCAGCAGCTGGTTACTGACGATGTAAATAGAGCGATCACAAAAGTAGTTCACTGGTTCAATGTTAACAATTTACTTCTTAATGAAAAAAAAACTAAATGCATTAAGTTTACCCTACCTCACGTTAGGCAGGTGAAAACTGATGTGCTGATAAAGGGCGAATAATTGAATCCTGAAAATAGTACAGTATTCTTAGTTTTAACTTTGGATGCTAAGCTTCAGTGGGGCCCACATATAGATAAATTGTCAAAGAAGCTGAGCTCCGCAGCATATGCTGATAGAAAAATTCGTAATTTAACGGACATAGAGACAGCCCGTTTAGTATACTTTAGCTATTTTCATAGTGTAATGTCGTACGGTATTCTGTTGTGGGGAAATGCCGCCGACATCCAGACTATCTTTGTTTTGCAGAAAAGAGCTGTTCGATCAATTTATAAATTAAGCCCGAGACACTCTCTCAGAGAGAAATTTAAGGAGATTAATGTAATGACTGTGCCTTCTCAGTATATTTATGAAAATCTTTTATATGCCCATAAAAATATAAAATTGTTTAAAAAATACAGTGATATCCATAATAAAAATACTAGGAACAAACACAAATTTGTAATACCTACAACAAGGCTCAAGAAAATAGGTGGCTCGTTTAGATGTCAATGTGTACGCTTTTATAATATGCTTCCAAGCCACGTACAAAATCTAAGTCTTAATAAATTTAAATCATTCATTAAACGTAAGTTGTGCCAAAAAGCGTTTGATAGCATTAAAGATTACGTTGAGGATAAAACGGCTTGGGAGTGAGCTGCTCCAATTAATTTAGTTTTTTTGTTTAAATATTTTGCACCATGAATTTTGTTATTTTTTAAAAAAAATGTTTTTTTTTAATTTTTATTTGTTTTCTTGCAATGACAAGAATATTAACTTTTTAAAGTATTATATTATTTTATTTTAATTATTGTGAATGTGAAGACTATGTGCATCATTATTTTGTTTTTTTAATTTATCTTAGTTTTTAATCATGGTCTGGCAGTTTGAGTAGTTCATGCGGCCTACCCGAATGTCCTTTCTTTGGTATTGTTCGTCGAATCGTTGAGCTCCTTAAATTCTGAGTTGAGCTGCTCGGTTATTGACAAATGCGTGCACTGACTGGACAGGTCCACTCAATCTGGCTGGTTCTTTCCTCAAAAGACCATTTCAGACCTCAGTCTACATTGTCTTCACATGATCGAACCAAGATTTTGTCAGGACTTTAAAAGAGAGTGTGACCTCTGAGTTTGTTTCGGCCTTTCTTCTCAGAGTAGTCAGATAGGAAACGCCGACCTCATCTAGTTTTAAAAAAAAATATGTTAGACATGTAAAAGCGTTTGTACAAACCAACTTACAGAAATAAAATCATTTATCATTTACAAAGGCAACACCTTTCGAGCTCTCATTCTCAGGTCCTGAAAAGTAGACTTTATTCGCCTGGTCAGTCAAAAAGTAACCAGAATTTCTCCAGTGTGTTTCGCTGAGTCCGAGGATAGTGACTCCCTTCCTTTGCATTTCACTCTCTATCTGGAGTTTGCCCGGTTGGTTTAGGCCGCGTACATTCCAGGTGTCAAAGCGGTGAGGTTGCCTGATCTGACACAATCACATGGCCGGTAGCACATTTCACACCACCATCCCCGGTTTTCTGGCGCCGGGCTTCAGCCGGATGGCTCAACAGATCTGCATCGCTAAACCCTAAATCCATTGTGACTCTCGTGGGAAATAGTGCAGTGGTTTCCTGTTGCCTTCTGCACCAGACATTTTAAGGGTTATTTAGACCCTAAGGCCGCTGCAGCCTCTTCCAAACCAGTTGCCCGGACGTGTGTATAGTTATCCCGCTATTGCTCGGTCGCCATAGCCTCATTCGTTATCTAGCAGAGAGCACAACAGCTGTCAGATGACAGCCGCCGCTTTGCAACGCGTGCAGGTGAGGATGACATTTGGGGCCGGAATGGTGTTATGTCCGCTCTCCCCCTTACTCCCCTAGGTCTAGGTCATGACACGACACAATTTAAGATGAAGCTACAGCGTCTCACTAATTTACTTGTTAGGTGCGAGAATGTGCCGGTGAGACGGCGAGCAAAGTGTTGCAAACAGCTGTGAAGTTGCTTAGCAACGTGGAAATTAAGAGGGAGTCCAAAGACGAAGATGCTCCTAAAGTCCCACTGCATCGTAGACGTATGCAACCGCAGAAGGAACAAGAGGTTCGGCACTTTACTCATATTTTATACCAACTGCGAGTTTATTGTATTATAGTAGTTGGAGTACTTATGAAGAGATATTTTATTGTAAACCACGTTTGCAGCTACTAACAATACGTCTTATTGTCAAAATTTATTATTCTGTAGATAATAAATATTCTCAAAGATTTATTTTACTACTTCCCTGTAAATAACTTCTATGTCTCGTTTACTCAAGTGCAGATACGTCTTTGTGTGTAACTGAAATAAAAAATATGTTGGCAATAACCGTTATTCTAGGTCCAAGAAACATCTCATGCGGAAAAACAGAGAGCCGAACAAATCTCCCGTTTAATGGCTTCGAAATATTTGGAGCGAATGGCACATGACAAATATTTCTTAACTGCCTTATGTAAGGACGAACGATTGCTCTCTGCCAATAAACAAGGATCACTAAAGCTGCAAGAACTGGCCAATAAAGCTCTAGCCGATGTGGAGAAACGACAAGTACGCTCACACTATCTAACTTAATAAAATTAACCTCTGACGCGTTGACCCATAAAACATACGTTGCACGCCGCTATTTAATAAAAATAGCCACTAAATTGAAATTTATAGCACTTGTTTAGATTGAAATCTGACCCTGTAGTTGATTCGGTGTTCACAAAATTCACGGCATAGCTGTAAGATTAATTGGATACAGCGGTATTTTTTGGAACAAAATATGACACGACAGCTGAGTATTATATTCCAGCATTATTTAGAATATTTTTTTATGTTGTCTGTGTTTTCGTCTAGTCTATTTTTTCAGACAGATATTATGATCATATAAATTGCGTGAGTTTGTCAGGCTGTTCTACGTGAGCGTAGGCCACTGTACGCTGCACGCGCGCTAGAAGCTGCCGCGCGTGCTCGCCTGTCACGAGCACGGAAGGAGCAATTGACGCGCACGCAATCACAACACGTTACCGACGCACGTCGCCTCATACAGACAACTCAATCCATCTACGAAGAACGAGACACCGCCAAGTGTCTAGAACAAGCTGAGTTTGCAATGGAACAAATAACAAGAAAACCAGCTAGTTTATTACCGGGAAAAGATAAATTCCTGCAAAAGCTACACGATATTGTTGGAAACGCTTTCCTGGACCAGGTAGGTTCATTTCTGTATTTTATTATAAATTGTGTTTCCATGGGCATAACGAAGCTGGGAAGTTTAATGGAGCTTGTTTACCAAGTCACGTAGATCGTGAAAAATATCTCTTATTTTGTGTTCAGAAACGTGTTCGAGAAAGTATGAGCGAGTCGGATCGGGAACAAAGGGCGTTTATTCTCCTGGGCATGTCGGTGTCCCGGGAGCCGAGCCGCGACTCCGTGCTGCGAGTGCGACCACCTGCTCCGCCACGAGACGCTAAGTAATTTTAGTATTCGACATATACCTGCAGTTTTCTTAATAGCCTCCGGAGAGAAATTTGGTGTTGTTGGCCGTTCTTATTTCAAACCAATTTGATAAAAGGATCTTTACCAATGTGCTTAGTCGTTAATTTATGTTTTAATTTAAATTTCTCGACATGCAATTCTAGTACCTACTTGCATAAATAAAAGCACACTAGGTCCCTCGTAATACATGGTACTAGACTGGCTAAGTATTACGTAAGTTTCTCTTGTCCTAAATGTCCGTGGTGACTTATCCCACCATTATATGTCTTTAGATAACCAGTCATCAAAAATAATATGGGGTTTGCCGAATGTAGGTCTTTAAGTATTTTTATTATGCCCCTTTATTATTTAGATTAAATAGCCCTATTTTTAACTGGTTAAGTCTGCGGGAATTCGGTGAATGCAAGACGCATAGGACTGGTCGATGTGGCGACACTTGGGGGAGGCCTATGTTCAGCAGTGGACGTCTTTCGGCTGAAATGATGATGTTGATCAATACTTTTTATTTTCAGTGATGAGGCAGTCAGTCAATTTGTTAAAAAAAAGGTTTATTGCAGAAACTTGTACACTTTTAAAGTAAATCTTACAAAGATGTACATAATATTTTTTCCTTTTATGTAAAATATATACATGTGATACGAGTAAGTGGACCCGCTCTTCAATGACAAATTAAGAAATGGTAAAAAATATGTATAAAAGCAAAACAGAATACAAACAAAAAAATATAAGTAAAATCTCATATCATATAATAAAATATATCAAATTAAATAAGATGACACTTGATTTGTTGCTTTTTTAAACTGGTACAATATAGAAAAACACCATTTAGTACATTTTTGTAAGTGTTCCAACCCAACCCTTCATCACTTTAAGTGTTTGTGAAAATGTCCATCAAAACTCTTGAATGAATTTATTTTTTTATAATAATATAGAATTCAATCATAAAGATCGTTGGGAAATGGCTTCACGTGGCTAATATATGAACTGTAGCAATGAACCGTACAGAGTAGTTAGCTATGTCGTATTTTTTAACACTAAAGTAGAAAATTTATTGACTTGCGAAGAGTGGTTGGCCATGACTTTGGTCGGCCTCAACCCTATTCTAAATACGTTGTTACCAAGTGGCTAACAGCCTCAAACCTATTCTATATCTTTTGTTACCAAATGGCTACGAAATCTAAAACTATAGTTTGTCCTCAGGGTTCGCCTGCGCACCCTGGAACGTTCACTGACGATGAGCACACGAGCTTCAGAACGCTGTTACTTGTTGCACGAGCTAGCACGTCTCAATGTTGACACTAAGCAACCTTTAAAAGCCAGAGTCTACGCCTACAAATGTCAAACCGGTAAGACACTTTCAGTGAAACGGAATTTAGCATTTTGTTAGCACTAAAATACTCGTGCCCCACGAATTTATAGCCCAGTGAACGGGTCATTGATTAAGGAAATAAATTAGCCCTCTCCGACGAATGAATGTCTTTTTACCCGACTGCCGAAGGAGGGTAATGTGTTTATCAGTCTATGTATGTATGTATATATGTATGTATGTATGTTTGTTCCTATATGGCGTTCCAGAGACCAAACGCGTTGGCTGATTGGTCTTAACCCTGCGAGTGTCATAGGCTTTGAAATTGAAATGACATGACAAGGATACACCAGATTTTGGTCAGTCAGCCCGCGAATATGTATCGTCCGACTGCACAGCATGAATTTTTCCTTGTTTACGACTTTTTAGTTCGCTTTTGAAGCAGTCGGGTTTTTTGATTTAACTTTTTTTATTCTTAAATTGTTTGATTTCCTTCGAAAATATTGACTCAAAGACCCCTTCGTACCTGCAGTCGTTTTCTCTTTACTCTCTTTATATAATTCACTTTTAAGTATAGATTCTAAAGTCGTGTTAGCATAAACGACAGTTCGAGAGTACGGCAAGCGTTATGCTTGACCCAGAAATCCGTTGCAGATACGCTGCTGCCCTTTGGAGGCTTATTGATGCCCTCCTACCCGATGTCCCTATTCCGCCCACTAGGACCCAGCTGCAAGTCGCCGAGTTGCAGGCTCGCAGACTTAGCCAGGCCCCGCGCCAACCCAGGCCCCCGCGCCAACCCAGGCCCCCGCGCCAACCCAGGCCCCCGCGCCAACCCAGGCCCCCGCGCCAACCCAGTCCCTCGCGCCTACGGTGTTCAAAGATGCGCCTAGGTCGCCCTCTCCTTTCGTCGGACCCGCTTCCGGGTCCAGGTCGCCCACCCGCTCCCGGGTAAAGTCACTTTCACCCATCTCTGAGAGAGATCGCAGTCCCCTAAAGCCCCAGTCTCCGGCCGTGAAGCCCAAATCACGCCGTTCCCGTAAGAGCACCCCTTCCGATAAGCGCCAGTACAAAGAGTACAAAGAGTGCATAGCCGATTATCAGTCACAGTCCAAGTCCAAGTCCAAATTCCGTGCTGATGATGATTACGAATCCCCCACAGAGATGGATGTGGCCCACAGCGGTGATGATGAGTGGGACGAAGCAGTCAAACTCGTTGACTCAGTCGCTAACCAGTTAGCTGAATTCCCAGACAATTCTGAGGACTACGACACCGTGTCCTCCTCCTCTGATAATGAATCCATTAAACAGTCAAAGGGCAAGAGGAAAAAGAGGACGGCCCCTCTCATGCTAACAAGGCCAAAAAGGCTGTAGCTACAACCTCGCCCCATTCAGTTATGCCGCCGGCTTCGCCCGACAGCCAACCCTCCCCCACCCCCTCCCCCGATAACGCTTCACAGCGGGTAAACCGCTCACCCAGCCCCAAGGTAGTAGTAGACACTGCTACCACTAGGAAGCTTCCCCTCCCTCCACCCGTTTATCTTCAAGATAAAGGGAAATGGAATGACATTTCTTGCGGGTTTAAAGAACGCAACATCCATTACACGAAAGCCACTGCATGCCAACAGGGCATCAAAATTCAGGTCCCCACGTCCCGTGATTACCGAGTCTTAACTCGCTACCTACAAGGTATGAACGCTTCGTTCCATACCTACACCCTCCCGGAAGAACGGCCCACCCGAGCGGTGATTCGCCGAATTCCCAAGGAGATCTCCACGGAGGAAATCCGTGAAAATCTCTTAGCTCAGAATATCCCAGTCATTGAGGTCCACCGCTTGCATAAAGCAAGAGGTGGGCAACAATATGACATGGTGTTGGTGGTCTGCCACCACACCGATGGATACCACCCCATTTTCGGCGTCAAGACTGTATGCTCCCTGTCGGGCATAACTATTGAAAGGCCATACCGTCCCCATGTCGTTGGTCAGTGTCACAACTGCCAACTGTATGGTCACTCCCAAAATAACTGCTATGCAACCCCCAGGTGCGTCAAGTGCCTGGGCGATCATAGCACGAAAGAATGCCCCCGTCCCAAGGACCGCGCAGAATGCACGGAGCCTCCCAGCTGCATGCTCTGTGGTCAGGTCGGTCATCCTGCCAACTACCGTGGCTGCCCTAAAGCCCCCAAGCTAGCGCCTAAAATGGCCAAGCGACATGCAGCGCGCCAAGCACGCTCGCATCCCGGTACCCAACCCCCCACACGTCTAGCCCCTCAGAGGACTTCTCCATGGGGAAAGCTGAACCACCAAGGTGTGGCCCCTCAGTCCTTCTCCCAGCCCATCCCAGCGCTGATGGCCACTCCCATCTCAGCGCCTATTATGGCCCCTGCTGCCCCCATGTCCGCACAAAGCCAGAAGGTGGCCTCCACCACCTCCGCCGCTATGTGCCCACCCCCTGCTGCCCCCTCTGGGCGCATGTCATATCTGAGCGTCGCTGAGAACATAATCAGCGCGTACTCTATCTTTATGTCCCCACAGGCCCGTGCTCTGGATGCTGAAATCCGGAATGCGGGCTCTCTCGACCCCGCTTCATGCAGTGCCCTCTTCAAGAGGTACGAGTGCATCACTAGGGAACTAGATAACCTTATTTATAAGGACGGTCAATGGGTTCGCAAATAGTGCGAACACCATGGTCCGAAGTAACACGTAACAAACAAAAACGACCGTTTCGTTCCGCCCTCGCCGCCGAGGCCCACCGCGAATTCCTTGTCTAAATACTCTACAAGCCAGCCCGCAACGCTGCGCATTAGTTAGAATCTAGTTATTATTGGAGTTTCTTGTCCGTTCTTCTCCACGTAGGCTTTTCCGAACGGATGGTAGAATCACTTTATTAGATCCAGCCTTAGTTGTCCCCCCAGCGACGCCCTGAGCCGAGGTTCGACCCCAACTGGGGTAGCCCTCAGCGTTGTCGCTTAGGTTTAGTAATTTGAAGCCTGGCTGGAGGCTAAGAGATTAGTCTCCACAGGGAAGCCCGGTTAAGCAGGAGTCGGTCACTTGACTGAGCTGTGAGAAGCCACTAATAAAAAAAAATAAAAAAAATACGGCAAGCGTGGTAACATAGGTACGTAAAGCCCATTCGCTTACAGTAAGTAAATTGAAATGCAGTTCAAGCCTGAAATCGCAGGTCTGCACTGAGGGCATTAAAGTAATGAATAAACTTCGCAACATTATACACACAAGAATACGAGATTTTTATTTATATTTAATACGTTTCACGAGATATATTCATAACTGATATGGTACACATGCACATAGAGCACAAGGAGTATGTGGTCTGTTTAATTAATAATGGCAGACACACAGAAGGGTGAATCCGTTAAACAATTAAAAGCTTTCAACAACATCGTGAACGGTATTGCTTATTCCAACTACAAGTGACCTGTCACAACTTTTTCCCTTTGATTCGATTCTGTCTGCAATGGTAAGTACAAATTTAGAGGACGCTCTATGACTTTGAATTGATTATTGAGCTTTGATTTCGAGATACACCCGTTTTAACCCCCGCCGGAAAAAAAGGGGTGTTATAAGCTTCACGTGTGTTTAACCCCCGCCAGAAAAAGAGGGGTGTTATAAGTTTCACGTGTGTTGCTGTTTATCTGTGTGTCTGTCTGTGGCATCATAGCTCTTAAACGGATCAACCGATTTTGATTTAGTTTTTTTTTGTTTGAAAGGTAATTTTATCGAAAGTGTTGTTAGCTATGTTTGAATCAAATCGGTTCAGCCGTTCAAAAGTTATAGGCGTTTTACTGTTTGAATCGGGGTGATTTCGCAAGATAAATGTGTCGGGGATTTTTTAAATGTCGAAATTTTACTTTTAACAGTATTAAGTTTGAATACAACGTAGTTCGTCAGAGTAGATGAATGCTTGGCTCCTTTATATCTGTTATACCATTTACAGTAGTGAATGTGGTTCTCAAAGCGTACCATAGATAGCTCATACATGCCGTATTCATGTCGGTAGGATGATTCTTGTGTGAACATAAACACATTAACAATACCTTGCACTGCACTGCGTCTCATCTCACTTATTAAATCAAGTTCTCCTTTGGAACCGGCTTCTATGTTTATAATTATTAATAACTAGTTGTGCTCGCGGCTTCGGTCCCATCAACTGCCTACCCTTCCTTACCCTTCTTACTTTCCTGGCTGCCCTACCTACCTACCAATTTTTTCCATGGTCATTCTTTTGCGGAGAATCTTAACACTTGGCATTCTGAATAGTTACTACAAATGCACAACGTCATGAATCGAATATGGAGTTCAACTGCTGGAGTAAAATTATCAAAACACATGCAATTCAGATGAATTGCGTGTGTTTTAATAATTTTACTTCTTGTACACTTTAAATTCATCTATATTTTGATATTGTGAACCGATTGCGATGAAACAAAAACTAAGTAATATTTAAAGTTACGAACAATGTTTATGTACATTTTAAGTGATGCGTTCATAAACAGATAAAATTACACAGAGACATACAGAAAAGCATCAGAGATTTAAACACTATCTCACTCTTCAAAAAACGTTTAAAAGTGCATTATCTATCCTCTCAAGTCTGATCTTTATTTGTATGTATATATATATTATACATAAGTATCTATATATTTTGCAGTTATTTATTTATATTTGTATAAGTCCACCATCACACTATTTGTGTAGGTGCGCTAATTTTTATATCTTAGTTTAAGACGTTCACTTTTCTTATTTTCCTGTTCTCACACACCATTGTCTACATTTCTTTTTATTTTTTTCTTTTCGCGGGTCTGCTGGCAGAAATTTCTTAAGAAATAAGCAGTGCCCTTGTACTCTTTTGTCTTGATGTGTTGTCTTTATGTATTATACTGTGTGTGTACATTAATTATTAAATATATAAATAAAAACAGACAAAATTTCCAAAAATGCTGGAAATGGGTTCTGTTGGTTATCCTTTAACACCCTGGCTATTTTTTTTGGAAATATTTTTTATGTACAAAACGATTTCTCTACAGATTTATTATATGTATAGATCTTGTTACATTGGTATGTGTGCTATAAAAGTACACACAGCTTATAACAAGTAAAAGTTCAAAATTTAAAAAACCTCCGGCGCATTTATCTTGCGAAAACACCCCGATTCAAACAGTAAAACACCCATAACTTTTGAACGGCTGATTTTATTCAAACATAGCTAAGAACACTCTCGACAAAATTAACTTTCAATCAAAAAAAAACTAAATCAAAATCGGTTCATCCGTATAGGCGCTATGAAGCCACAGACAGACACATAGATACACAGCAACACACGTAAAACTTATAACACCCCTCTTTTTCCGGCGGGGGTTAAAAAATATCAAGTTGCTTTATTATTTAACACGAATTCTTCCTTTGAAAACATCAGTTTATTTTAAAAGAATAGTTAAATATAAGTTATTAAAACATAATATAACTAAACGTCCATATTTCCTGATTAGTCAGGCAGAGAATCAGAATCAAATCAAATCAAATCAAATATTGGTAAAACATAGGTAATAATATCATGTATTGGTAAAACATAGGTAATAATTACATCATCTTAAAAATTAAGTGTTTTGCCAAATAACATACAAATGATAATAAAAAACGGTTAAAAAAGAGATAAAACAAGTAACATTTGAAAATTTAAAAAACCCCCGACACAATTTTATTTCATGCTACATTATTTATCTAGTACATAGTAGATACGCTGCGATCGGCAATCTATTGAACACGTAATTATGACACGAAATCTTGCGAAAACACACCGATTCAAACAATAAAACGCCCATAACTTTTAAATGGCTGAAACGATTTTATTCAAACATAGCTAAGAACTCTCTTGATTAAGACACTTTTTAAATAAAATAAAAACTAAATCAATATCGGTTCACGCGTTTGGACCTTATAACACCCCTCTTTTTCCGGCAGGGGTTAAAAAGAATGTCGACTATTGAGTTAAAATGTAAATTTATTATAATATATTTTTTACGTATTTAAGTACCAGATTATATTAAAACATGCATGCAAGTTACAGTTTTTTGTTCATAATCAATAAATAATCAAATTTAACTCAAAAACAGATGAACCAATAAGTACACAATGCCGACTACGAGCTGCGGCTGAATAATTCCAGATAGAAAACCCAATAATATTGATGACACGGGAATGGAACCCAGGACTTCACGCTCAACAGTAACGTTTACGACCAACGAGGCAGTATTAGGTAATTAACAAGTTCTAAATTCAACAGAGGCTCGCTCATCCAACCAGCGTCCATGGCTCCTAAACGCTCTATTCCTCATGGCTCGCTGTCACCTCCTGCAGAACAATCGCCCTGAAACTCGTGCGGTCCTGTTAGAAGCAGCTGGCCTCGCTCGTTCCTACGGCTACCATGAAGTTGCTGACTTCTATGACACAGTAAGCTCCTTATAACATTAAGCACATTGTTTTAATTAGAAATTTCATAGCGTAGAGAAGCCGGTTAGACGGCTGTTTTGCTATAGTTTCTAAGCTAAACTATATTGTCTTGTGGCTCTTGAAGCGTACCTTAATCTTTGTATTTTTTAAAGGACTGTTTGACGTTGCTTTGTTCTAAAGATTCTATGAAACCTTTTATATTATAATGGCCCAGACTTTTTGAAGTTAAAATCTGTCGTACTCATCCAATTAGACTCTAAAAGAAATTCAATACAAACAAGCCCGATAGACAACAAAACGGACAAAAAATCTTTGCCTAAAATCCTCTCGTAATACGCTTTTGCTAAGCTAAGTGCTACATGGCGGACCTAAGCTGGAGCATGTCTGAATGAAAGTATCAGAAAATAAAAGAAAACGGTTAACATTTTTAAAAGCTAATTTCTGTCCAGTGAATATAATGCTTCTGTTTTTGTTTACGAAATAGTTTTGCCGACGAAAATATAATGTGCGATTGTGAACTCAGTTTTATTGACAGATTTTATTATCATAAATAGCCCCTTTATTAGAAAGTTTATTAACGGCCAAATACGGTTCAAAATAAATAAGGCAGCAGGAGTTAAATTATTTCGGGGACTGTTTTAATCGCCAATCAAGATTCATACAGATTGAAATAGGTATAGCATTTTTAAAAAGTGTAAGTGCCAGGTAAAACAAGAAAAATACGACATTTAGCTTCAGCGTCTTTTAGGCTGGTTATGGGCAAAATTTGAGGTATTTTTACAAAATGCCACCAGTCTAACCATCACTTAGTACTTAGTACTTACCTAATCAACAACTTAAATGTTTTACTATTAGAAAAATAATACACAAAATCAAATAACCAAAGAATTATTTACCAGTGTGTGAACGTATCATTGGAAGGCGAAGTTCTTGCTGCAGCTGCTCCTCTGGAGAAACGCGAGAAGGAGCTGGTCAGCTTGATGCAAGACGATGACCTACGATCAGCTGCCCAACATCTCTTCAAACGGATGTCTCTCATACCAGCGTCCAGGTAAATATTCTTTACTTATTGGTGTAAAGGGAGTCATTTGTGAATTTTCAAATTAAATAATCAATAACATGAGTGAAAAACAGTCCGGTTCCTATGAACCTAAGCTTTCTCCAAGGTCTGTTATACAGATAAAGTTGAAATAGTAATCTTTTCGAGCGATATTTATAGCTGGGTAAAATTACGATAGTTTATAGGTATAACGTGATGTTATTTATATTTCTAACTGAACACACAAAACACACAGAAATAGCAGAACTATTTGTAACATTTTATTATTTGATTTTGTGTGATTTGAATAATTCCTAAACTAGGTATAAAATAACATCCTATTATGTATCCCAGCCTATAATATGTTATTATAATATGTTTATAATCATTTGATTTAATTTTAACTACTCTTAATCATCATTACTTCAAATCAAAAGACAAACGAATCAAATCTTCAAATCTACGCTCGTAAATCACCGATCAAGTTGTTACCACTAATTGACAATTATAGGCCTAATACACACGCCAACTGTTCTCAGTAACCATGAGACTGCCTCAAACATAGCACATGGCAGCATTTCAACCCAAAACAAATGGGTACAGAAGGTCGGCTACATACAACGTGTGAAAACGTAGGTGCATTTCACGATTGCAAGCGCAATTGTGAGTGTCTTGCTACCATGTATGGTACGGTCCACCGGAGTGTTCGAATGTGCAGATGTACTTGCGCATGTAAGGGTTTATATCAGAGCGTAATTGAATGGACCTGTGCAGTTCCTGAAATGCGGTATGTAGTCGACCTGCGTTGTGCGTTGCGTTTACTACGGCATTCATCACTTCATCCTCCATGCGCCGGTGCTTTTCTGATGGATCATGGTGGAAAGTGTGGAGGGCTTGTTTCAAAACCCAAAATTTACGTTGTTTTGCACATTCTTACCTACACTAGTACACCTTTCCGGAAGACCAAAGGGTCTTTAGCTTACATTTGTGGTAGTTTAAGATTTCTGTGTCATCTTTGTGACCTTTTGTTCTTATCCATTCTGTGCCTTCGACCAATTAATCATATCTGGTGTTGATTACAGGCGTTTCTCGATAATGCCCGGAGCTCGGGTTGAAGACAATGCACGAAGCTCGGGCCGAGGTGCCAATAGACGGATATCTATCATGCCAAGAGCTGCGATGCCATCAATGATGGCCAGGAGGAGTCAACATCCTTTGGGCTTCCAGGATTTTGACTTTTGATTCATGTTTATAAAAGATTCACCAATAATGTACTTGGTTCACTTCAATCACACAATTCATTCTTGTATTAAATGTTATTGAAGATGATCAATTATGCAAAATATCATAGTTTTATAGGAACTTACACGAATATTTTATAGATACATTTTTGAAAACCGTGGACTAGCGAAACTTTTATTTTAGTATGCTCAACAGGTTTTAGGATTATTATAAACACCAGTTTTAATAAAAGAAACAAACCTTTTAATTATATCTTCTAAAAATTTTACTCTATTGAACCTGTCGCGAATAATAAGGCTTTAATTTTGTATTGAAACATTTTATGATACACTTTTTTGCCTTGCAATGAAATCTAAATTGATGATGGCATTATTTTATAATTAGCTTGGATCTTTTATACATTATTCGGTTTGTTATTCTCGTATTATATTTTATTAATTTTAAGTGACTTTTATTATTTTCATATCTTCTTGATATTTATTATATTCATTTATTAAAAACTAAACATTTTAATTTAACTTAATTGAAGAAATTTGGGAAAACATTTTTCAAACATATTTTGTATAGGTGTATCTTAAATGTATTTTGTGAAAGTCTAGTTTTCTTGTATAGCACATTGGTGGCCCAGTAGTAACAGCTGGACTAATAAGTTGTAGGTTGTGGGCCGAGGCAGGCACTTTTGTGTAAATTATTTTAATCCCAACTGCTCTCAAAACGGTGAAGGAAACCAGAATGTCTTAGAAGCAAAAATTCGAAGACATGTGACATCCACCAAACCCGCACTAGGCCCGCGTGGTGTATTATCTCTCACAGAGATGAGGCCTGTGTACCAGCAGTGGGAACATTAAAAGGCTGATGATGATAGTTTCCTTTTATTAAAAAAATGCGTTTGTGGTAAGTTGACGAGTTTCGGCTGTGCATGTGTGTTGTACAAACACAAAACTCATTTAAGTTACTACTATTAGTTCAGTTATTCTTCAAAGCTAAACCTCTCTGCTAGACCGTAACGTGGTAGACTTGCTTCATCGTTTTCAGAAAACACCTCTGCTGTCCGAAATACACCCTGTTTTTGAAAAACTGTTCTTATAACTTATGTGTTGTGATTTTGTTGCGTGGTTGTTTTATTTTTTATTAAACTTCATTCACAAAGTGAGTATGTACCCTCATAAAGCCAAAAGGCATTATCTGCCAATCATTAAACAACACAAATTATTTATTTTTTATTTCCACTTTTGAATTAAAAAATTGTACCTCATTGATTGGCTGTTTTAATTTTGGCTAACCAATAACAGCTGTACAGTTACATAACATTTGAAGGGATATTAATTAATCTATGCATTGATCCGTCTTTTAGAAACCGGAGGCGTTATCATGACGTGTCAACACTACATGGTGTGACTTACATGGTGCTACGTCTCTCTCACACAGTGAAACCATGATAATTTTGACAGGTCATGGTAAGGCTCCTGGTCCTATAAACAGGTATATTTAGATATCATCTTTCGACTCATGTACTCACTACACTCACTGCCTCAGCTTATCAACACACAATTAAACTTTAAACACCTATCATAAAATCATGTGCGTGTCATCAGTTCTGCATTAAATAAACAACATACATGAGGCAGCACTTTAATTGATTGACATTCTATTTAGCGTCGCGTCACAATGATAGAGGCAGACGGCGCGAGTATTGTATCATACTCGCGCCGTCTGCCTCTATCAACGAAAAAATTTAAAGTCTCTTTTAAAGCAGCTGTTACGCAACGGGTTAGCTTTGAAATGCGACTACTCCTTGATTTAGAGCGCTTGGATTAGGTGGCGGGAATGCAGTTAGTTAAAAGTAGGTGTGGGGTGGTGCAGTTTGATTTAAAGTTTTCGTCAAGTTTTTGTCTCTTCGATCGGAACGCTGCAGTATACGGTGTCGCATATAATCGTAGAAAACGGTCTAGAATACCTATCTGAGGCTGAAGACGTCAAAAACTTTACGACAGCGATTGGTAGAAAAGTAAAAAATGTATGGGCATACCAAACACTATCGAAATGACATGTTATCAATTTCAACAATTTTGACCATCGCCATTGTTGATGGAATGACTAGAGCATCTGGTTGTTTTCACATCTATTTTGTTCCATTACAGTATGCATCAGCGGTGAAATATTAAATGTATCTAGGACCACATACTGTATCTCTTCATATTCGTTGTCTTCAATTCTGAAGGTCGTGCCCGTCTTGCAGCGCGCTAACGGAGTGACTGACGAGCTGCTTCCACGCCACAATGTCTCTGCTCTTTTCAGGGACACTGTTAGTCCTGTAATCACTTTTATCTAGTCTGACCAGCGAGTAGGTGAACGTCCGCGTGGTCTTTTACCATCCACTTTTACCATCCACATTTCCCACCACAACCAGTTTTTGGAGGTTATCTGGCTGTTTCCGAGCGATATGATCAAAGTAATTCAGGACTCTCTGGTATGCTACCATTCTATCTTCATATCGTGTAGAGTCTGGACTTGCATACGGCATACTGGAGCGTTTTGCGTCCCGATAATGAGACTAAACTTTTACCAAAAGTAATTTTAGCAACTACTTTGTATATACTTACTTGTAACATTTAACTTATTTATTAATGTTTGTTTTTTGGTGGTACAATAATGTTTACCTAGTATATTTAAGTATCCAAATAATATTTATCAAATCAAGACACAATTGATTACTTCAAAACCTCATTGAAGAACCATAGAGCTTGATATGACTACATTGCTTTCAGTTAAAATAAGAGGCATCCGATTTCTTTGCTAACTGCAGCCAACTAAGTGTATGACTACTTTTTTTTTTTTTTTTTTTTTTATTTCACTAAAACTCCACGGTGTCCTCCTGTGCCGCTTATGGCGGGAACACGGGTACGCGTTAGCACTCACCGCGAACCCGCCGCGGCTGTCCGTCACCGGACCCTCCTCTGGGGAGTACCCCCCATCACCGGCGCACCAGAACACACTGTGCGCCGTGACCACCCCAGGGACCAAACCAGCACATGGGTGCCAGACAACCCCGTGTATGGCACCCTTGGTCCCCTTGTGACGGGTCAGGGTCAATGGCCCCGCCACCTACCATTTTTCGGCCGCAGGGGATAGGGAGAGCGGCCAACGCTATACCGGCACTCCTCCTCCTCTGCGGCCCCACCGCGTCCGCCATCAGACGGTGGCGACCCCGTCTAGGCCGCGGAAGGTAGGGAGAGCGGCGCACCGCAATACCGGCACTCCTCTCCCGCCGCGGCCTCCAACCCTCAGCCGCGATATCGTATGGGTATGGGAGACCCCATACGACATCGCGGCCCGCCTCAGTTGCGATGTCACCTAGGCAGCACCGCAACCTACATGTTGGCCGCTACGTCGTCGGCTTATCGGCAAAAGCCCTGACGAGCTGCCCCTCCTCGGGTTCCTCTTCGCTTCACCGTGGGTGACCAAGCCACGGTTACTGAGCCCCCCCGCAACGACAATGCGGGAACCCACCGGGGGGGAAGTGTATGACTACTTGGATCAACCCACTTAAAACTAAGGTAAGATATAGTTTCATAACAACTTTTCATCTTGCAGCAAACATGGGACACAGAGTAACTTGGTATGTAAATATTAATAGATTTAATCACTAAGTGCCTATCTGCCAACTTGCGTTCTATGTAGAAAGCGTATGTTTTGTACTAAGAGGATAGAAAATGGAGATGTGCATTGTGCAAGTTTTTGACACATTACTATGGGAAAATACATAAAACTGAAAGAAAAAAAAACTATTGTCGTTCTATGAATAGCAAGGGGCATATAAGGAACACAATAACTGACGAAAGTTTAATCATACTTCGATATCTTTATGTACCTACGCAAACATGTTATTATTCCCAACAAGATTAAACGCAAGTCAAGATATATTATGCGATTGGTTATTGAAAATTTATTTAATAAATCAGCAACTCACGCGCGATTTATCTTTTAGCACATTTATTTTGCTGAACTGAGACTTAGTAAAAAAATCCACTATAACAACCATTTCCTTTCTATAAAAGTTAAAGAAATAGTATGTAAGTCTTTAGAATAATATTATATTCATTGTGCCAAACTTTGTCATTTCAGCGGTTTCTGCGAAGCGGTCGTGATTGTAACCGACAATACATTTTTATCTCATCCCACAAGCATCGCTGCTACATAATTACGGATGTATGTAAAACCTCCGCGTCTTATCTCCCTTATTTCTATGATCCGAGGCTTGAATCATTCCCCACCCGTGGCTTGACAACGAACACGCAATTAACTTCCGGGTACAGTCGCAATTATGTTGCGAGCTTTCGTTTCGCATGAAGAACTTACATATACAACCTCTATGACCCTTATGACATGGTAACAAAGATCAAAATCTAAAGCTGTCCAACATAATTAGCTGTTGTGAGCTGTGAAACATTGTGAAGGGTTTTTATTATTCAACTGGCGGTAGATATGTCTTATCTGATGACGTAATGCGTAATTCGTGTTTAGAGGATTTATGTTTTATACAATAATGTGACGTTTCACATACAGAGTGTGATGATATTTCAGTGTGGAATTGTGTTGTGGATTATACTTCGGTCTTTTGTTATGTAATATTTGTAAATCATGAACGAGTTTCATCATTTCATAAAAATAAAAATTATACTCGCTATTTGACGACAGGCGAGTTGCTTCCGTGGATAAAAAAAATCTCCTATAGAACAAGGTAGGTTCTTGAGTACACTTCATTATTACAGCGTTATCATATTTTTTGGGTGGGTACTTGGCAACTTTTCTGGAGAGTCCGTAAAAGGTGCTTCACATATTGGGATGCAATCCATAACCACAGAATAAATATGTACTAGTACAAGTACCATAGCCGATAGCTCCTGCAATCGGCCTGGTTATTACTGCTCAGACAATGTCATATTGTCTTACGAAAAAACCCCCGATTTTTGAATTTGTGTTTTTATCAATCTCTAATTTTGCCTGAAAACCTGGAAAAATTTGGCATGGCATATTCTTAACAGCTAATCCGAATGCTCAATTCAAAACGCGCCCAGAAACTTTCTGGGTTGATTTTGTATATCACTTATCTGCACAGATTTATAGAAAAACACAATAACAAAGTGGCTATTAAAAATGATTTCTTCATACAAATGTACTTATATGCGTTTCGAGTCACAATGCTTATAAATGTGAATGTTGGTAAGTTGCTCTACCTTGCGCACGTCTTTAATCCTCCTGTCAGCTTATACACTAAGCGCAGAGGGATGCTGCGAGGGATGCCGGAGAGACGCCTTCATCAGACGCGGCGTTATAGTAAAACCTGGCTTTGGCATTAACGTAATTTGCATACCTTGTCTTATACGAGAGTATGAGTAATTATTTTTTTATTTATTCATGAAAAAATAATCGTATGTTTATTGGATTTGAAATGGAATACATTGAGAATAAAATAACACCTTAATCGAATTTGGGAAAAGAAAAAGGGCTGAATGGGAACATAAAATAACTCAGTCTGCAGATAGTTGTAAGAGGTGTGGCTGTCTGTATATGTGAGTTTATACATATGTTTGTAAAACACCCACGAGATATTCCCAGGGAAAATGTTTAAAAAATAATCTCTTAATATTCATAAAATTGACTGCAAACATTAATATATTATCAATGTCTACCAGGTAAGTAATAGAATTAAAAGAAGAGCTCATATTTTTTGATACAATATACAGAGTAAAACCTTGATTTATGACAATAAAAGCGTATTTTAGTCATCATTAATTTCGCTTAAGAAGTATTAAGAATTATTTCACAATTTAGCCTCTCATCTCTAATTACGATAAACGACGTTCGTTGACCAATCAAATGGAGCATAGCGATTATGACAAAAAAAGTGCATCAAAATTTCCTCTTTCAATATTCATTTCATTTAAATGAAGTAATAACAAAAAGTGGGTTTTATTCGCGAAACGTGTAGGGTTAACGTTCTCGACGCTAATTGGCTTTCGGTATGACATATAGACTCAAAACGCAGAGTCACTCAATAATTGATACACCCACCAGAGATATTTATTGGAAAAGGAACAAAACCCATTAACTTTTCGTAATAACGTGTCAGCATCAATCACTGACGCGCTTGTAATTATGTATTTATTGAGTTCTTTAATATAACTGTTTTTATCTGCATTGCATTTTCAATTAGTGCTAAATGTATATTTAATTATACAAAGCACAATCCTAAATTGATTCCTGTCAATAAACTGGTAGATAAATAAAATAACATATTTAATCCAATGCTATTAAAACAATTTACATGCTCAATGTATCATATAATGCAGAGTTTTCATTTTAAGTATATTATTTGCAACATTTCAACTAATACCAACAATATTCTAGCTCGCAGACAGCGAAAAATTATGACAATGAGTTTTCATCAGAGCGTCTTTTGTTATTCTGATTGTATGTTTATGTAAATGAACGCTTCGTAGACAAGATGCGGCAACATTGGCAGCCATATTGCAGGGTAGACAAAGGCCTGATAAATATGACGATAAAAATGACCTCACTCCATAATTACTTGTTTCAGGATGGGTTCATACATTGTTGCCCGCGCCGCACCGCCAACCGTGGCATGACAAATTTGTAACGTTACACCGTATGATTAATGTGCAATTTGAAATTTCATTTATTGTTGTCATATAACGTTGGGCCCTTCCGGGGATGAATTAATCTGTCCTCTGTTCATTTGGAATAAAGAGATGTGTATTTACAAACGAACACTAATCTTTGTTCAAATTAATACGGCGGATTATGAAACATGACAAATTCTTCCCGTATTAGTACTTTCTTGGGAAGTGGACGCTTCCTCATTAGAAAGCGCAGGATCAAAGGGGATTAAGAGATTACATTAACTTGTCGCGTCCAACCGACTACTTATATAAATCCCTTAGTTGCTTCTTACGAAATCCCTTAGAAAGGAGCCACCTATTCTTAGCTAGAGTCACCCTGTTCTTAATAATACTCGTGTATATGTGACTACCTTACTTTTAAAGTATATCTCCAATAGTAATTGTGCCAACAATAGAAGAAAAAGTTATTCATAAAAAAACTTGTTTTGCAAAAAAATACTACCGAGTTCCAAATAAAAAACTACGAAGTGAAAAATAACTTTATTTTTGGAAGTCGGTGTCTTTTTTTCTCATGTGTTTTCGCGGTATGGACATCGACTACCAAAAATAAAGTTATTTTTCACTTTGTAGTTTTTTATTTGGAAGTCGGTATTTTTTTGCAAATAAAGTTTTTTTATTTTTTCCTTTTTAGTTGTACCTACCTAAAATAGGCAAGTTGTTTAGTAAGTTACCTATAACGCCAGAATAGATTACCCGAATAACATGAAACGTGAACATAACCGGTGAAATGAGAGATCGACGAAGATGTTGTATATCGCCGAAGTCCTTCATCAGATTTTCACCAAATTAAAATTGAAAATTGAAATTGACCTATTTCGAAACATACTCTTTCAAAAAAAAAAAGAATTTTCGAAGTCGGTCCACAATTGACGGAGATATCGGTGAACATAAATAAAAAAATAAAACATACAAGAAGTCGAACATAGAACCTCCTCCTTTTTGGTAAGTCGGTTCAAAAGTGCACTTACCTATCCCGTAGCTATTCTGTTAAAAAACTTTTTTGCAAAAAAATACTACCGACTTCCAAATAAAAAACTACAAAGTGAAAAATAAATTTAATTTTGGAAGTCGGTGTCTTTCTTTTTTCCCATTTTTTTGCGATATGGACACCGACTTCCAAAATTAAATTTATTTTTCACTTTGTAGTTTTTTATTTGGAAGTCGGTAGTATTTTTTTGCAAAAAAGTTTTTTATTTTTCCCTTTTTAGTTGTACCTAAATAAAATAGGCAAGTTGTTTAGTAAGGTAGGTACCTATAACGCCAGAATTGATTACCCGAATAACATGAAACTTGAACATAACCGGTGAAATGAGAGATCTGCGTACCTCTTTAGTGCGTACTGGCGAGATGTTATGTTATGAAATGGTATAAACAACAAACAGACATGCGATTGCAGCAATCCCGAGAATTTTGCCGTTATTTATTGAAGAGTTCTGTTGTGTATCTCCGAAGTTCTTCATCAGACCTTTACCAAATTAAAATGGGACCAATTTCGAAACATACTCTTTCAAACAAAAAAAGAATTTTCAAAATCGGTCCACAATTGACGGAGATATCGGTGAACATACATAAAAAAAAAAAAAAAAAAAAAAAAACATACAAGAAGTCGAACATAGAACCTCCTCCTTTTTTGTAAGTCGGTTAAAAAAACGGGTCACAAGTATAATACTCTCCCGTTTAGAGCCACCTTAAATATTCATGACTAGCTGACCCCCGCGGCTTCGCTCCCGTCAAAATTATATCCTATATTACTCGGGAATAATGTAGCTTTCCATAGGTGAAAGAATTTTTGAAATCGGTCCAGTAGTTTCGGAGCCTATTCGGTACAAACAAACAAACACAAAAATCTTTCCTCTTAATATTGGTATAGATAAAACCTTTAGGCAACCAAAATAAACAGCAGTCTTTTTGAATATTTAAAAAAACAATTGATATTCGGTGCCGCGTGTGGTTGAAATCCTGAACTTTAATTTCCTGTCGACAAACTCTATTGCGAGATTTGGTGTTTACTACCCTTGATTTCGAACGCGGTATTATGCGGAAAAAACGCGTACTGTGTACCGCTTAGGTACGTATTTCATTTATTTATTTATGTACACACAAAACACTTAACAGAGAAAAGAAGGAAAACAGATAGAATAGCACAAAGGTACTGCTTTTTTCAATAGAAATTTCTTCCAGCAGACCTGCGACAGGACAGTTTGATGATATACGAAGACAGTGTGTAGAAAGAAATAAGGAAACGGAAAGGTGTTGTCACGTGACGCCATGAAATTGTCTCTGTAAGAAGTTAACATAAAAATTACATACGTTTACAAGCTAGCGAAGAAAGATTTTTGAATGTAAAATCTACGCGAATGGTGCATTAATCATACTAATCTTATAAATGCAAAAGTAACTCTGTCTGTTTGTTAAGTTTGCACGCCTAAACAGCTGAATCAATTTCGATTAATTTTGGCATAATTTTATCCCGGGGGTACTTATACCCTGGATACTACTGGTACTTACTGGGGATAATTCTGTCTTTCAGGCGGGCAAAGCCGTTGGCAAAAGCTGATAACGAGAGCTGGAGAAGAAACGACCTAAATGTCCCATTTTTGTCCCCAAATACCATTTCATGTAGAAAAAGATTGATCTAGATAGCATAAGTGCGCAAAAAGGTTCGAAAGAAGAAAATACATTTTGTTGTTTAAATTTCTACTAGGCCCTACCCTCTAATGGATACGAATAATGTAGAATTTCCCTCAAGTGCGTAATAAATGCTCGTAGAGAGGCCTAAGGTCTTAGCCCTTGAGACGGATGGTAATAAAAGCTTTTGGACAAAGAAAATTGTCAAAGCAAAAAACGTAATTCTAGAAACGTCTAATCCGCATTCTTATTTTATGTTGTATTGGTACTTTTTGAGAAGCTCGAGACTTAGTAACAAAAGCCACATGGATCAAGTTACGCTTTCTGTTGTCAGTCCGTGGGTGGGTTACCACCTTAGCATAACGAGATTCTTCCATGCCTTGGGAAGCAATTAAAACTGTGATTCCGACTATCATTTGCATATCTTGGACTGTTGTTACGGGTAGTAAAAAGTCAGGCAATATGAAACAGCTCTTGTCTAGGGCTGTCTTGTTACTCAGTTATTGGGTTGTGGAGGTCAGGTACATAGGCGCTTCATGTAAACTACTGGTAACCAGCTAAATCTGGTTAAATTGGAAACCGACCCTAATATACTCGTAGTTGGGAAAATGGTAGGCCGATTGATTGGTACTTCGTACTCTTTTATTTGAGTATTTTTAATAGTTTCTACTGTCATCTTCATCACTATAATAATTCTTGAGGTAGGTTTATGACATATTTATTTAAACTTCATGCACATAAGCATATGGCCGGACTCAGTGGGATCCTATACTTAAATATCCTTATTTTACCTATATTTTCTACTTTAAAGTGCACAATCATTAAAAAATATCCCCTTTTAATTGACCCTAGATCAACAGACAACATTTAACACACAAAACTCACTTACAACACCAAAAACTTTATTCATTTTCATCAGCACCTAAATCAGTGTATTTTAAAATATGAACCCAAGGATAAGTACCAAAAATACCCGTGGCAAAACGCCACATTCGCTGAGTCCACAAAGTGTGTTTTGCGGATATCAAGGCGTCCACTCTTAAGGGTCGAGGGGCTGACTTCGAACTCTTAATTGCCAAAACGACCACGCGTGGTAATAATTTCCCACCAAAAAATACTGCGCTGGTGATTAAACTTACTCAGCTTGTTGTACCCTTAAAATCATATATTTTTAGAAAGGTTCAGCAATACTGTAGAGTTATATTTTTTTGGGGTTAAAAGGGATACGGAACTCCATTGTATTGGTAACGGTGTCGGCCTCTTTCCGTCTATCAAAAGCTTCTAGATCTTGAAATAAATGTTTAGGTTATTCAAAATTATTTGGGCTCGAAATTATTTTATACAGCAAGAGTTTTAGCCGACCTTAAGGCCCATGGTCAAGAGTGTTCAATTAAGAACCTAATTTATTTTCTAAATTCTCATTGAAATTCATAAAGTGTCAACAGTATCTTAACAAACTGACATTCTAGGCGCGATAACGATTGCTAAATAGTCCAAAAAGAAATAGCGAATTTTGACATGTGTTTCGAATCTTATGTCAACACTTAAATGATGTTCGAATTAAACTGTACAGTTCTACTCAACATTATTCTAGCATAGGTACAAACCATATACTCACTAGCAATATGCGGTACCAACACTATATTCATAAGTTCTCTTAAATCATACTATAAGCTTGTTGTAACTGACAATTAATTACACGACAAGACAAATAAAATGGCACACTACGAGTAGCATTGTGAAGCCCATAACGCACGTGTGAAAACGTTTCCAACAGTATTAGTTGTAAAGTAATTCGATTAAATGTAGTTTGTATCGGCGTTCATTAATTTATTCCGACATAATTGTTACTTTCGGAATTTTGAATCGGGGTGTTTTCGCAAGATAAATGTGTCGGGGGTTTTTTAAATTGTGAAATTTTACTTGTTGAAAAACTGACTATTGTAACTGTGTTAAACAAATAATTACAAAACAACTCTACGAAACCCAGACAGAAAGTCTAAGCTGATTCAAATAATCTAATTTCATTTAGGTCTTTGCTAAAGCTTTGTCATATTGTTAGATATTTCCCTAATAAATATAAGTAATATTATATGGAAAATTGAAAATTCTAATACATATGACCACCAACTCGCACCCCAGTGCGGGCCCACCCGCGTGGTGGATTAAAGCCCATTACCTCTCTCACATAGAGGAGGCCTGTGTCCCAGCATTGGGAACATTAAAAGGATGATGATGGTATGAAAAATTACAGCTTAGTAATGAATGTTTGTAATAGAGTTCATTAATCGACTCCGACATTATTGTTACTTTCTAGAGTTCTGTTTGCAGGGAGAGGTTGTTGGGATCGTTAATAATATAGAATTATTTACTTGTAACAAAAGTTCTTCCTTGATATAGGCTTGAAGTAAGCTCGTACTTTGAAAACTGACTGTTATAAGGTAACTTTTTGAATAAAGAACATACTCATTAGTATCGTTACGAAAATAAATCCTCGATTTAACCTAAAAATAAAGCTTCTTAGCTTTTGCAAATAGGAGAAAAATAACTTAATTTTTTAAGTCGGTGTCCATATCCCAAAAAAATGGTACGTACGAAAGACACCGACTTAAAAAATTAAGTTATTTTTCACTTTGTAGTTTTTCATTTGGAAATCGGTAGTATTTTTTAGCAAAAAAGTTTTTTATTCGACACCGACTTTGGAAAAGAAATTTATTTTTCGCTTTGAAGTTTTTTGTTCTGGAAGTCGGTTTGATTTTTTGTTAAAAAGTTTTTTATTTGTAAAAAAGTTTTTTATTTTTCACTTTTTACCCGACTGCCGAAGGAGGGTAATGTGTTTATCAGTCTATGTATGTATGTATGTATGTAAGTATGTATGTTTGTTCCTATGTGGCGTTCCAGAGACCAAACGGGTTGTCCGATTTTGATGATTCATACGTCAATCGATGCGTCTTAACCCTGCGAGTGTCATAGGCTACATTAAAATTGGATAATAGAAAAATGGCGGATTTTGGGTGCCATATTGTGGGGCCCAATTTTTTTTTTTCTTCCAGTCCCATCGTGTGGGGTATCAAAATAAAGGGTTTTAAGAGGTGATTTCAAAAATATACAACACTTATATGTTTAAATGTATATTATTCGAAAAAAACTAACTAAAAAGTTATAAATAAAAAAACTTAATTCAAAAAATCAAAAAACCCGACTGCTTCAAAAGCGAACTAAAAAGTCGTAAACAAGGAAAAAATCATGCTGTGCAGGCGGAGGATACATCAGCTTTGGTCAGCCAGCCCGCGAATATGTATCCTCCAACTGCACAGCATGATTTTTTCCTTGTTTACGACTTTTTAGTTCGCTTTTGAAGCAGTCGGGTTTTTTGATTTTTTGAATTATATTTTTTTTTAGTTGTACCTTCCTAATAGGCAAGTAGTTACGTAAGGTACCTATAATGCCAGAATAGATTACCCGAATATCATGAAACTGAACAGGGGAAAACTGAAGGTGAACTGTCTGCGTTCCCCTTTAGAGCGTACTGGCGCGATGTTGTGTTATGAAATGGTATAAACAATGAACAAACATGCGATTGCAGCAATCCCGAGAGATTTGCTGTTATTTATTGAAGAGTTCTGTTGTATATCTCCGAAGTTCATCATCAGATCTTCACCAAATTAAAATGGGACCAATTTCAAAATATACTCTACCAAACAAAAAAAGAATTTTCAAAATCAGTCCACAATTGACGGAGATATCGGTGAACATACATAAAAAAGAAAAAAACACAAGAAGTCGAACATAGAACCTCTTCCTTTTTTGTAAGTCGGTTAAAAATAAGTATATAATCGTAATACCGTCTACAAATTGTCAATGTTGACAACTGTCAGTATTGTCAATATAACTATATTGAAATGAACCGAAGTTCCTCTCCGTAGCTCCATAACTTTATGTCAACTCCGGCTTTAGATTTTAGCCTGCTGTACTAACAGGCTAGCGATTATCCAATAAAAACAAACCGTACAATAATGTCCGCAGCTCTAAACTGCTAACATTTTAAAAATCTATTCGGCTATAATCCTTCTCAGCACAGTCGTGCACAGCATCGGCTTTGCGTTGCCATTTGAAATATTTTTCCGCATACTGTGTCGCGTTTCGATATGTATCTTTATGGAATGCACTCAGAAAGCAGATATAAATTTATATTGGAATACCCATTGTAGTGTTGTGAACCTTAAAGATTTGTGCGATTCGCGCCAATGGACTACAATGGGAGTTTTGAAAGCCTCAATGCGATATTATTGGCACGTAAATCTAATAGATAAAATACTGAATACCTTTATAATCCCGATGAAAATGTAATAGAATGGAGGGAAAATATGAAACTTCAAGCCCGACTCCTCAGAGAACATTGTAACACACACACAACTTAGACGATGTCAAAGTCAAAGTCAAATATATTTATTCAATTAGGCCAATAAACGGCACTTTTGAACGTCACATAAATTAAAATTTACAAGTAAAAAAAAAAAAAAAAAAAAGATTCTACCGTGCATTCGGCAAGTAGATTGTTATGGAGAAGAACGCACAAGAAACTCCATACTTACTCTTTTTAAAAAAAAATAAAAAAAAAATCTCGATGATGTCGATACTCAATTAATAATTGCGTAACAGATAAGAGCAATTTATTACAAAATCAGACTAAAATGATGATGAATACAAAATGTCTGTTTACAAACACAACAAACAAAAACAATAACCACGAAATATTAAAATTAATTGTTAAACATTAAATTATATAATCTTTCGAAAACCAATAACAGTTTAAGAAAAGATTTAAACTTATAAGCAAAAGGAGCGTTCTATATCGTTATTCAAATACAAAACGTTTCGGCACTCATAAAATACTTAGGAATTATAATATGAACACTTCTCTTTGTCACAGAGCAATTAAATGAGATGTCTAAATAACAAACAACGGTTTCAAATGGAATGATGCCAAATTGCGTCGAGATTATTGTAGAAGACGGATAACTCGGTCTTAGCCTTTAATTACGTCATGGTGGTCCAGTGGCTAAGACCTTGCCTCTCGTGCTTGAGGTCGTGATTTCAAATCCGGGCAAGTACCAATGCGATTTTTTCAAATTCATATGTACTATATATGAATTATGTAGTTCGTATATTTTTCATAAAAAAATACGCAGAGGTAACCCGGAGTCTGCATTAGTGCTCGTTTGATGGCAATAGGCTCGCCCCCAATGTGGGCTACCGTTGTTTGCTCACCAGTTGGCGTCAGGCGTTGAGTAAGGTCCAGCAGTATAGCTGTTTAACGTTGTCATTACGCGCCCGGAAGCGAAGTTTGAATTAAAATCATTTCTAATATCGTAGAAGTGCGGTTAAATATAAAATCGAGTATGCCGCAGGTTTGCGCAGCCCCTTTTTTTCGAAAGTAAAAAAGCAGAGAGCAGCGTAAAACGCCATTAAAGCAATTTTTACATATTGCCACTTTTTTTTAATGCCACTTGTCTAAAGCCTCTGGCCACACAACATAGCTTTGCAGGAAATCTAGCTCTGTCGTCAAACTACCATTCTATGAAAACTTGGAAACACGATGTCGCGCACTCATTGTCGAAAAGTAAGTATGGGATTGACAAGCGCCACGCAAATATCACGTGATCATGTGTGTGATCTTGATATTTTGATATTTCGACTATCGCTATCGTTACACTTTGTCTGGAGTCTTATACTCGTAGTCTGGGATGTGAAAATGTACCGAAAATCCTGTTTTATTTATATATATATAAAAAGACAAAAAAGTCGACGCGACGCCGACCAAATTATACACCCCTCGTAACTTTATTAATTCACTTTATTTAGAAGGCTGGATTTATAAGATTAAAATAACTCGTAGGTGCGCAATTGTGTTAGGTTTAAAATGTAAAATTCATGAATCGGGGACGCTTAGCAGCGAACTTATTACAAGAAGAGAAGGAAAATGTATTAATTTAATCATATTATTTAGTTTCGGTTCGGTGAGCCGCCTTAAATAGGACTCGTTAATTATCTGGATTTAAACAAACTTAGCATAAGTATTCAGTACACAATATTTTAATAAGAAAAAACATTTCTGTACATATTTAATTAAAAGATCTATGTTCTGTGTAAACGTTGGTACCTACTTGTTTTCAAGGATCTTATCATTTAACGAAGAATTTTTCATTGAATTGACTTAAGAAGACGTAAACAAGTTTACTTCTATCGTAAGATAGCACATATCCAATATCTCGATTGAAAAACGAACACTTACAATGTATATCCTAACACACTTTCGCATCTCGGAGATACTGACTTACGGCATGACACACGTGAAAAATCCTTTATTATCCGAAGGGAATTTACTAGCGCAGTAATAAAAAGCATTCTATGTCCTAATCCAGGTCTGCTTATGTGGCAGGTGTCATCTAAATGTTCGGTTTAGTTTGGGCTTGATAGATTAACAAACCTCCAGACATTCACATTTATAATATTACTAACTATCACCCGCGGTTCCTAGTCTATGGGTTATTCTGATATACAAGCTACATATCTGTATATTTTCATGAAACTCAGTTCTATAGTTTTTCCTTAAAAGAGTAAAAAACATCCTTATAAAGTTTCACATTTATAATTTTATGTAGAGTGGTAGGAAGTAGGATTGGTAGTTTTACGACACATTTGTTTTCTATTATCCGATATCAGGCTGGCAGGTCCTCAAAATAATCTGTTATCTAGTACACGATTAAGACCAGATCATTATCGTCAGACAACAGCTAACCAGAGCTATTGGACTGGTTTGAGCTCAAGGTATTCAAGGTATATAATGTAGGATCTACCTTCATTAAACCTACTTGTGACAAGTATATAGAGACGTTTAAGGCTAAGACAAAGACAATGTTGTTGAGTAATCTTCCTGTATTAGGGTCTATAAAACATTAACATAAACCTATATGTAGTGCTGGGTACATCGTCCTCACGTATACGAATTTATTAATGTATGTACCTATATAAATATTGTATAAAACTTTTTTTTAAAAGAGTAAGTATGGAGTTTCTTGTGCGTTCTTCTCCATAACAACCTACATTTCCGAATGCACGGTAGAATCAATTTTTATTAAATTTAAATTTTAACGTTCAAAAGTGCCACATAATGGCCTACTTGAAATAAACACATTTGACTTTGACTTTGATTCACAAGAAAATCTTTTTTGTTTCTACATTCATACATAAACTCACGCCTTTTTCTCCATGGGGATACAAGGACACAGCCTCTTCTATAGCTAATAACTAGCGTATAAACCCTTTCATTAATTAATTTCCGCAAATAAAAAAGATTGCAATCTCAAAACCTCAATAATCAATCGGACAATTCATCCGGTGCTGTCGAACCCATATCACTCGTATCGGCTTATTTGCAGAAGGGTTACTCTGTGATACGTTGTTTTAATGCCACGTTGATACGGAGTATGTCGGATTTGCAGGAAGCTGAGTCAGAGGCAAATTTACCTAGCTCTTGGTCGAAAAAAAAGCCGGATGAAAATGAATCTAGATCTGGCATGAAGGTGACGTGCAGACGTGTGCGAAGCGACATTGCGGTGCGACAACCATTAAACTTTTTTTTTCTACGGGTGTATAATAGTATCTGTAGACCGATTTCTTTAAATCTAACCGATAGATATATAGATAGACAAATCATTTATTTAGTGCACACAAAAGACACAGCACAACACACAAAATCTTAATTAAATTATTACAATGTACATGTTTGTTTAAAAACAAGGTGCCAACATAAAAAGAAAACCGGCCAAGTGCGAGTCGGACTCGCGCACGAAGGGTTCCGTACTTGGTAAATTGCGGTTTACAATATATGACGTATTAAAAAAAAACTACTGACTAGATCTCGTTCAAACCAATTTTCGCTGGTAGTTTACATAGTAATGTACATCATATATTTTTTTCAGTTTTATCATTCTCTTATTTTAGAAGTTACAGGGGGGGGGACACACATTTTACCACTTTGGAAGAGTCTCTCGCGCAAACTATTCAGTTTAGAAAAAAAAGATATTAGAAACCTCTATATCATTTTTGAAGACCTATCCATAGATACCCCACACGTATGGGTTTGATGAAAAAAAATATTTTTGGTTTTAGTTTTAAGTATGGGAACCCCCAAAATTTATTGTTTTTTTTTTATTTTTGTGTGAAAATCTTAATGCGGTTCACAGAATACATCTACTTACCAAGTTTCAACAGCATAGTTCTTATAGTTTCGGAAAAAAGTGACTGTGACATACGGACGGACAGACAGACAGACAGACAGACAGACATGACGAATCTATAAGGGTTCCGTTTTTTGCCATTTGGCTACGGAACCCTAAAAAGGAAACCATACTTACAGAAATAAAGGTAAAAGTAACACGAGTGACGTGAGTGTGGTTGTCGCATACTCGCGTCGCGTCGCGTTGCGCATGTATTCGGGAGGCTTATTGCAAAAATTGTGGTCGCCACTCAAACTGTTTTTTTCTGTTGTCATTTACTTTTCACGGGTTGAATGTAAGTCGCTAATGCTTGAAGCGTGACAGTTTTTTGTTGTTTTTTCTTTCAAAACAAAACATTTAGTGAGTTAATGACCGAGTACACCGAAGCTGTTGGTTCGAAGATAGGTCCACTTAACCAAAAATTTAAAAAATCCTGTCTTGTTGGGATATTTTTGAATTTAATCACCTAGTAAATCTGGCTGCACAGATTGCCTCTACGATAAAATTCGAAACCTTATTTTTGGAGCCGACTCAAAAATAAAACCAGACGGATGGTCCAACTCGCCGAACAAAATTTAATTTAAAACGTCGTAATCTATTTAGAAATGCTTAGCAATTTCCGAAAACGGGGACACAAGAAGAATAAAAAACAAAAGCTATGCGCCATTGCAAATATAACAAACGAGGCATTCGGTGAATCCCTACAATTTTATTATAGAAAGAAAAACTGCCTTATCGCCGAGTTCCGAAATTTTAAAACCCCTTGTTTTAGCCCAAAACAGCGTCATAATAAAGAATGAAATATATTTTACTCTCCTTAATAATTTTGCCGGCTTCCTGTCTAAAATGATATTTGAATGTTTTTACTTAGTGAAATGTTAAAAGGGATTTTGTAATTCGCTTACTTGTACTGCTCTAGAAATAAGCGGAAATATATTGTATTTTATGTGGCTGGCAGTGGTTTATTTATCCTAGAAACAAATAACCCAATGTTACCTCCTAATTACGTAAAGAAGATAATATATGTTTTCTGCGTGATAAATAAACGAAGTGTTTCATTTAGATTTTCATATTCAGGGAATCAATTGGCTTTTCTTTTCTATGAATCGGCCTCTCAATATACATGGAAAATATTTCACAAAAGGAATGGAATTTATAGATGCAATAACGGGTACAATATGGGACGTAAAGGGGTACATTCACGACCTCAGTGCCCCAAGTCAACCTCACCTGCTCGCGGTGCATCCTGCTAAATAACAAACGAGGCTCTGACGTCAACCGACAAATGGCGGTATAACCATTTTAAAAAATCTTTGCAGCTAAGTGGTACAGACTGGTGATGGGCAGCAGCGTCACCAGTGCGAAAAGCTGCGATCTGCGATCGCCAACCCGCATGCCCAGCGTGGCGATTATGGGCAAACCCTCCAATATGACAAGTCAAAATCAACCACGGCCCCCAGTTCCCGGCCACCTTGCTGTTATACCTGTTTATGGCGGCGGTGACGGAGACGGCAGGGCATTCGGGGGTGCGGAGAATCACCGGGTTACGGATGGCCGCCGAACCCAACTGACCTTGGCAACGTATAATGGACGCACGTTACGGCTTGATGAACACCTCGTGCAGCTTGAAGAAGAACTCGAGAGTATAAGGTGGCACGTTCTAGGGCTGAGTGAAGTCCGAAGAGAGGGGGAGGATACAATAACACTCAAATCAGTCCACCTTATGTATTTCCGAGAGGGAGACCAGCTATCCCAAGGCGGCGTCGGGTTCCTGGTAAACAAATCCATCTGTGACAACGTTGTGGAGGTCCCCAGTGTCTCGAACAGGGTAGCGTACCTCATAATTAAGCTAACCGAGAGGTATAGCCTCAAGGTTGTACAGGTTTACGCACCGACCTCTGCACAATCGGACGACGAAGTGGAGGAAATGTTTAAGGACATTTCCAAGGCCTTGCATTCCACCACTAAGACCCACTACAGCGTTCTCATGGGGGATTTTAACGCCAAAATGGGAGTACAGAATTGCAGTGATTCGAGTGGAATATCGTCGTTTCGAAGCCGGAGATTCTTTCGGAAGTTGAAAACTTCTACCGCAAATTGTGCGCAACGCATGCATCTCGGGCTGATCCCGAAAACGAGGATTCTAGAGCTACCTTAACCCGCAATTTCACAGAAGACCTGCCTGACATAAGCCAAGACGAAATCGAGGCGGCTCTCAAACAGCTTAAAAATGGAAAAGCCCCGAGCGAGGACGGGATAACTACCGAGCTACTGAAAGCGGGAGTACGTCCGGTACTGAAAGAGCTCGGGGAGCTCTTCAATTCTGTCCTGTTCTCTGGGAGAACTCCAGAAGTGTGGCAAAGGAGCGTGGTCATTCAGTTCTTCAAAAAGGGTGACAAGACCCTTTTGAAGAATTATAGACCCATTTCGCTTCTTAGCCACGTATATAAATTCATTTCGAGAGTCGTCACGAATCGTCTAGCTCGAAGACTCGACGAGTTCCAACCACCGGAGCAGGCCGGGTTCCGAGGTGGATACAGCACCATAGACCACATCCACACAGTGCGGCAAATTATACAGAAGTCCGAAGAATATAATCGGCCCCTGTGAATAAAAGCTCCTGGCATACCTAGAAGCTAACGATATCCTCAGTGACCGCCAATATGCCTTCCGCCCAAATCAGTCAACTGGAGATCTTCTAGCGTATGCCATTCACATCTGGATTGAGGCCATAGAGAGGCACGGGGAAGCGCTTGCCGTCTTCCTTGACATCTCGACGGCTTTTGACAGGGTCTGACATAAAAACCTTATTGGTAATCTTCCTTCATTCGGTTTGCCCAGTGGTATGTGCGATTGGATTGCAGATTGCCTGAGGGACGGGACTATTCGAGTGGTTATTGATAGCTGCTCGTCTAACCTACTGGGTATTAATGCCGGGGTCCCTCCGGAGTCGGTACTCTCAGCAACATTGTTCTTGCTGCACATAAATGATGCGCTAAAACCTTTGGGTATGCGGACGACAGCACTGTTACTGAGAAATACGTGTCCGACGCGCGCGCTACTGGACTTCAGATGCGATCTCTCCGAAAGGCCGTGGTTGGGAGCTTGAATCTGTCCTTGAAGGCAGTCTCCGAATGGGGCGATGCCAATCTGGTCAGGTTCAATGATGCTAAGACCCAGGTGTGTCTTTTTACGCTAAAAGGAGCCAATTCCACCCGGCTCCTTCTTTTCGAGGTGTGACCGTGCCGATAACTGACCATCTTGAGATTTTTTTTTTTTTTTTTTTTTTTTTTTTTTTTTTTTTTTTTTTTTCATTCTTTGCATTACGTTTACATCGACGCTCAATTTTTGTCCATTCATTGAGGCAATAGCTCACTGGCTGCCAAAAAATTGGGGGTGCTCGCGAAGGATCCCCAATTTCTGCCAAGTAGCAGCTAGATGCACTTGATTCGATCGAAAGACGGGCTAAGATGCTCATCGGCAATGAATTACTGGCCGAGATGCCAGTCTGTCGGTTTTTTATAGGTTACATTTCGGGGAGTGTGCGTAGGAATTGCATGAACTAATTCTTCCTAGCCCGTTCTATCATCGGAGTACAAGACGTACGACATGCGTCATCGGTACATAGTGGACATCCCACCCATACTCACCAATCGTTTTGGGTATACTTTTGTTATGCGTACAGCAAAGGAGTGGATTTCCGTGCCGGAGTCTGTATTTCCATCAGGAGCTACAACCTGGGAGTCTTTAAGTCAAGAGTGAATAGGTTTCTTCTAGGCAAGCGTACTTCATCGTCGACCACATCATCACTTGTCATCGGGTAAGATAGTGGTCAAGCGCAAGCCTACCAAAAATAAAAAAGTTTGCTACGTACTTGCATGTTTCTGACGGGTTCCTAATAGTTCCTATAATACATGAACTTTGTTTGGTAATATTTTGTGATTTCAAAGTTATGTTTAGTTTATGAAATGTATCTTTTGGACAACAAAACATAAAGCTGTATTAAATTAATAAGATCAACCTGGAAGAAAACGTGTACCTATGCATGCATAATTAGCGTTCCAGTAAAGTTCTCTAAAAGTTGTTTTATTTTTTAACTAAAATAAAATTTAAGCTTTTAGTTTACCGCGCACTGTCATTCAAACTGAACGTGTTTACAAAATTTTAGCTCAATCGGTCGGGGATAAAAGTTTAAAAAATCAGTTGTAAGATTTGACCCATACATAACTAACTGAACAAGCAAGTTAAATACAACCTTATTAAAAACAGAGATTATTTTTTTAGGACCAAACTATCTTCATTACAAACCACCGTTGTAATTCCCAGCAACATTCTTTAAACTAAAATTTAAAATGCATGGCTTTCTCAGTATGCTTGTAGATGCAGAGATAAAGTCCCATGAAGCAAGCATACTTTGACGTCCCTATAGAGGGAGAGCTGGCAAGGTTTTTGAGCATGCAAATTCAGGGCAAAAAAGTTGATAACTGAGTAAGTGCGGCTTGCTGAGAGAACACGTTAGGTGTCCCTAAGAAATATGTATATCTTAGGGACACCTATATATTGTACACTGGAAGCATGTATGTATGTATGTATGTATGTTTGTTCCTATATGGCGTTCCAGAGACCAAACGCGTTGGCCGATTTTGATGATTCATACGTCAATCGATGCGTCTTAACCCTGCGAGTGTCATAGGCTACATTAAAATTGGATAATAGAAAAATGGCGTATTTTGGGTGCCATATTGTGGGGGCCCCATTTTTTTTTTTCTTCCAAACCCATCGTGTGGGGTATTAAAATAAAGGGTTTTAAGAGGTGATTTCAAAAATATATAAAACTTAAATGTTTAAATGTATCTAATTCGAAAAAAACTAACTAAAAAGTTATAAATAAAAAACTTAATTCAAAAAATCAAAAAACCCGACTGCTTCAAAAGCGAACTAAAAAGTCGTAAACAAGGGAAAAATCATGCTGTGCAGGCGGAGGATACACCAGATTTTGGTCAGCCAGCCCGCGAATATGTATCCTCCGACTGCACAGCATCATTTTTTCCTTGTTTACGACTTTTTTGCTGTTGCGGTTCAACACATAATGACATAAATAGGCAGATCTGAAACAGAAATTGTGGACTTTCCCTAAATCAGACGATCTATTAAACTGTACTTGAAATCTGAAGATTTACCAAATCAAATGCAAATGAAAGATCTTGCACGTTAATTGACTTTTTTGGAAATCTGACCCTGACCGAAATGGTCCCAATCTTAAACTTTTCAGATAATTTCTCTCAGGAAGCCGCTGGTATCAACTTTTCTCCGTAAAATAGCTTGCTCAAAAACACTTGCCAGCTCCTCCTCTACTAACATAGAAACTGTTGTGAATACGGTCTGAAGTTTTAAAAAAAACTCTTTGTCTTATAGCCAGTCAGCGGTGAACTGGGAAGATGGAAGGCGGCGCGGCAGCGTAGTCAGCACGTTCAGGGATGTTTTACGAGGAAGAGATGAATCAAATATGGGTGTACGAAAAATTGTCTAAGCGTTCGCTTTCATGTTGAAGAAATAGGTTAACTTTTGGTATTTTTAGGCGTGATGTAAGGCCTAGCCAGTAGAACGTTTTGTCATGTGACATTTTTTGTCGAGGTTATGGATTATTGCTGGATTGGGTAAGTTTCTATGATAAATTATCTCAGAACAGAAAAGGTTTGAAATATTTTTGTAAATTTTGCCAACTATAGACATTAAAGTTGCCCATGTAATAGAGGCAATTATTAAATTATTAAAAATGAATTACTCTAACTGCTGTTTATTAACTCGGTTCTACGAAAAATTATTCAATATTTTTTATTCCTTCATTTTCATTATTCTTTTTAAGAATGTCTTTGTAATAGGTACACAGAGCCATTCAAGGTTAAAACGGACTGCAAAAAATACTCATTCCTAGAACAAGCGATTTTATTATACAGAAGGTTAGATACTTATAAAGCCATTTAAAAGAAAATGATCTAAAGAAATGCGTAACTCATGCATATTATGCTATAAATGCTATTAATGAGCCACTCTGTAATAATGCCAAGCCATAACTCCGTTTACTGGAAAACTTTGATGCTCCCCAAAGGACTTTTTACAAAAAAAAACCAAGAAGAATGGTACTAGGAATTTATGACGAAGAAGAGTACCTAACGTTAAATTGCCTGGTATTGAAACATGAATAAAATATTTTACTGTTTGCAAAACATTTCTTTTCACTCTTTGTGTATTTTGATTTAAATTGTTTCAATTTGTTCGACGACGCTTAATTAGACACTGTCCTTTGTGCTTTTTTATTACCGGTTCATTGGTTTTATTCATTCAAAATATTGTAAGAAGCGCTTGGGATGTGATCTTTGATGGTTTGATTGCAATATCTTCGAAGCAAAAAGAATTCCTGATCGAAGATTCGAAGACATTTAAATAAGGAATTAAAATTCCTTTTGACCCAAATACCCCGAAGTTGCACATAGGTAGCGAAGGATTGACTATACAAACTTTTAACCACCTAAAAGTAAAACATAAAGATTGTGACCAAAACCAAATTACCGCATTTAAAAACGGAATTTCAAGAAAAATTCTAAATGCCTCTACCAAGGATACTAAGAATAAAATAAATACCTCATTTTTAAATCCCAAAATGAGACTTCCCTCAGTAATTGACTTCAACTGTTTTCAAAACAAAAACTTCCCCACAAAAGACACGTTCTTCCACCAAAAGAAAGAAAAACAACTTAAACAACCATTCTCGTAAACAACTCGTAAACATTGAGAAGGTACATCACCGTAGTTGCCTATTTATCTAGCTCCCTAATAAAGCAAGCCAGCATAATAGTTTAGTGACTCCATTCGCCTTGAGTGTGCATTTTATCATGCTTACTGTCCGACGGAGGCAAATTTGCAGAGACATTGAATGCACCCCCAATCTCTAGTTACTAGACTTGACTAACAATGGGAAAGGCAAATGATATTGGACCAAGCTCCGGCCGCTACGCTGACCAAGTCATATTAATTTTCTTATTAGTATATTGGCTGCGTCAATTATAGTACTGTTATAGAAGTTTTTAGTGCCTTATGAGGAGTTGTTCTTAGGATTTTTTGCGTTTGAATTATAAATTTATAGTTGTGGGCCCCAGTGTTGGCATTTACTAGGAAGTTTGGCTAAGAATAGGTTACCTTTATTTTATTCTAGTTTTGTTGAATATAAGTAATTTGGTTTCGGTAAGGGCTGCCTTAGATACAATAAGATACGTCTTAAACATGAAGTAATAACTTAAGGTATTTGTGTGTTCACGATACGTTCCTATTAGTGATAATGAAATGCGCTATTTCCTCAAGTCATACGTCGTTAAGGGGCAAATAATACAGACACAGTTTCAATGTCATCAACGTCCTAAATAACTAAACGAAGGACGAAAATAATATTAAATTCTGTTGAACATTGGCCACTTTACAAAAGGGCTCTTAAATAAAGAGTTTAAATTTTAATTAAAATACTTTCTTTGTGTTGTTTCCAATTAAAATCTTTAATTTGTACAAAACTATCAGCGCTCGATACGTAATTATTTTGTTATTTTAATCAACGCTATTCTGAATTTGAAGATTTATTGAAATACCTACTTCTGAATAATCTTAAAATATTTTACTGTAGACTCTCCTTGTTAGGAACCATGACGTAACACAATCTAAATTGTGTCGATAGTCAATATCGCGCACGTATTTTCTTCGAAAAAGTGCATAACGGTCTAATTGCGTCCATACACTACTTGGCAAAAATCGCGTCGTAAAAAGGTCGCTCGAGCTAATTGACGATATTTCTGTTCCGATTTGAAATACGACAAAATATGAAGAAAATAATAGCCGTTATTTAGTTATTAAAACATGAGTAATAATAAGGCTTAATATAACATACAAACATACCTATGCATCAATAGAGTTGTCCAATACCTGTGTTTTGATAGTAACATTCCTCTGTATATTGAAATGTATAACACGGCCAATGCCGAGATTTAATTAATTAACGCATTCAGTGGCATCGGGCTGCTAGTATGCGTCAGCGGGAGGAGGATTATGTTTTCGGCACTGCATACCGCATACCGCAACGTTGTGAACTCCGTGCAACACACCAAAGATCACCGCTTACTAGGATGGCTTTAGGATTTTAACCATTAATTTGAATAATGAGCATTCATATTTTTACGTAGCATTGAAAATCACTCCGTAAATTGTACAGCAGCTAAAATGGTACTTTATTTAGATAAGGAGCTGCTCAAAAGGCTCCAGAAAAAAAAAAAAAAAGTTTTTCTCTCAGTCCGTTTCCAATGTCCATTTTTACTTAAATAAATAAAAAGACGCATTTGTTCCTATTAGCGTTGTCCACGTCATAATAAACCGTCTCCGGCCTGACCCCGTACGGTCCGATCCGTGACTCGGCTACAAAATAATCGCTCGAATGAAAACGACAAATGTTTTACGTCGCACGGCTCAGAGGTTTCTAGGAAGACTAAAAAACTACTGAATTGTCTCAGCCTGTTTGTTCAGCATAAACGTTGGCTTTCATGTTTAGCAATGTTCTCGTTAGATAGAATAAACGATGGTCTTCATATCTTCTATTTATTATTTCTTAGAACTAGAGTTCTACTGATGGTTACTTTGTGAACTAGTCATATGAAGTCATTCAATATTATTGTTTGTTTTGTCTATAAGTTGTTGAATATCAAAAAAATCGTATCTCCTATACCTACATACAAAAAAATATAAATGTGAAAGTAACTCCGTTTGTTTGTTAACTTTTCACGCTTAAACAGCTGAACTGATTTAAATCAAATTTGATATGGAGATAGTTTGAGACCCTGAGAAGGCCATAGGATAGCTTTTATGTTGGAAATCTGCCTAAAGGGGGCGGAAATTGTATCGAAAACCTACAATTTTATTGCGGGGTATAAAAAATAGGCTATTTGAAGTACTAATGCTACGCAGACAAAATCGCGGGCAATAGCAATTTTCTAATACGTGGGACACTCAGAAAGTTTTGCGAAACTAAAAAAAATTGTTCTATACGTACATATATTTTTATTAAATCTTTTCAAAGTACTTTCCACCAGCCTCTATACAAAGATTCATGCGCCTAAACCAGTTTTCAAAACACTTTTTCCAGTCCGCCGCAGACACCTCGTTTACAGCCTGCTCGAACGCAGCCAGCGCATCTTCCGGCGACGAAAATTGTATCCCTTTGAGCTGATTTTTTATTTTTGGGAATAAAAAGAAGTCACACGGTGCTAGATCAGGGCTGTAAGGAGGGTGACCCAGGAGTTTGACTGGCGTGCTGTCCAGGAAGTCCCTCGTTTTGAGTGCGGTGTGCGCAGGTGCATTGTCGTGGTGGAGCAGTAGCCCGCGGAGCCCTGTGTTTGGTCGCTTGTTGCTTATAACAGAGAAAACTTCTGGCAAACATTTGGTAGTATACCATTCGGCATTAATGCTTCTTTGATCCCGTAAGGGAATTGATACCAAGTGGCCAGTCAAATTAAAAAAGCTAGCGATCAAAATCTTACCCCCGCTTCTAGATCGCTTCACTTTGGTAGGCGTTGGCTCATTTTGAAACACCCAAACAGTCGACTGGCGCTTGGTTTCTGGGTCGTATTGATAAATCCAGGACTCATCACCTGTAACGATGTCGTAAACACGCCGAGACGAGCCTGCTTCAAATTTGTTAAGCATATCACGGCACCATTCCACCCGGGCCTGCTTCTGAGCATCGGTGAGGTTGTGCGGCACCCAGCGTGATACTATCCTCCTCACGCGAAGATGGCTGTGTAGAATCTCGTGAACGCTACCCGATCCAATCTTCAATATGTGTTGAATCTCCTGATATGTAATTCGCCTATTGTCTTGGATTAAATTTTTCACTGCTAGCACGTTTTCTTCGGTAACAGCCGTCAAAGGGCGACCGCTTCTTTCGTCATCCCCCAAAGTTGGTCGACCGCGCTTGAATTCGTTATAGCAACGATACACGGTTGCCTTGGAAGGGCCTTCATCCATGAATGCCATTTGAAGTCTATCGTACGATTCATCCGGTTTCAGGCGACACTTGAAATCGTATAAAATCATAGCTCTAAAATGTTCCCGGCGCAGATCCATATTTCAGTGAGACACAATACTTTGAATTAACTCGCAAAAAATGTGGAGGGAAATTTTGAAATTGGAACTTACTTATTTTTACTTATAAATAATCATATTTTCGAAAAACATTATAACTGGCCAGTCTCCCATATATAAAAACTTTTTTTCGCAATACTTTCTGAGGGGCCTGGTATATATAAAACTGCTCATTGACAGCCTTAGTTTAAATCAGTAAAGAAGATGAGACTGATATAGAGCATATATAGCAGGGGCCAAACTTACGGGATCGCGATACCAATTTGATGCTAGTTTTCACTTCTGTTAGCAGACCCCATGACTGCCTTTTTTATTTTAGTAGGATGAGTGGACGTTTAGTGGCTTGAAAACCGATATAAAACTGCGCTTCGATATGAAATGAAGCATGGCATTTTATGGTCCACTAAAAGACCAAAAATGGCCGACAGACTTAAGAAGGTGGCTAGGACGGACTGGTTGCGAAAGACGGAGGTCAGTAGTTTGTGGCCTAACTGGGTTAGGACGATGTCCAGCAGTGAACTTGGTAGGCTTAATACAATAAATAAATTAAACATTTATGGTTTTCTCTCTACGAAGGTTGGCTTAACATCTACGAGTACTTACTTAAATTTTGTTACATTACGTGTTCATTTGCGAGAGACTGGAGTCCGTATTATGGAGACCCTGTGTTTCGGTATTGGTTGATTGATTACTATTAATTAGTTACATGAGCCGGCAAGCGCCCGTTTATAGCATTAAGACAACTCACACAAATATCACCGAAGTATAGTTGAACCTGTAAATACGTCAGTGATATATCAAATAGGAACACATTTTTAGTGACTATTTTCAGATTGCCTGGTATAGCATTGCGACACATTTTATAGTCTTTCGCAAACAATTTTAACTTCCAAAGGAAGTCGAACATGCACCTAGCCCTCTTGTTTCTCATGTCCGTTTACGGTGTCGGTGTATGGCATAAGTTTCACGTGTGTTGCTGTGTATCTGTGTGTCTGTCTGTGGCATCATAGCGCCTAAACGGATGAACCGATTTCGATTTAGTTTCCGATTTTTATTTTTTTGTTCGAAAGTTAATTTTGTCGAGAGTGTTCTTAGCTATGTTTGAATTAAAGCGGTTCAGCCGTTCAAAAGATATGGGCGTTTTACTGTTCGAACCGTAGTGTTTTCGCAAGATAAATGTGTCGGGTGTTTTATAAATTTTGAAATTTTACTTGTACTGTTACATGCTAAAGCAAAGTTACACTAGACATGCATCTTCGTGTACGTTCAAAGAGTCTTATAACAGTTTAAATAGGTATAAAAGCTGTTTGAGAGGTATGCTTCACGTCTAATACAATTTTAGGGTTGTCGCAACACTGTGTACATGGAGCGACAAACATTTTACGAGATCGAAGCTTCAACTGACGAGTTTTTTTTTATAGGGCCAGTCGCAGGCTAGTTATTGAATTTTCGAGCGTGTGGTGTAATTGTAATGTGTAAATATTTCGAGCGAACGGAAAATTGGTCCCAGAGCAATCGCTTGCTATAGAAATATTTACTTAAACGATAAATATCTACTTGGGACTACATCATCTGCCTAGCCTTTTTCTCAACTATATTGGGGTCAGCTTCCAGTCAAACCGGATTTTAGCTGAGTACCAGTGTTTTTACATGGAGCGACTGCCTATCTAACCTCCACAACCCAGTAATTGGGTAACACGATACCTCTTGGCTAGACTGGTGTCAGATCTCAGGCTGAATACCTGTAACGACTGTCAAAGATCTTCAAATGACAGCCAGGACCAACGGCTTAACGTGCTTTCCGAGGCACGGAGGAAACTCGGTATGTTGAAATGGTCACCCATCCATGGACCGACCTCGTCAAGCTTTGCTTAACCTTGAAGATCGACCTGTGTGGCTGTTATTATTTAGCCACGAGCTCTTTGGGACTACACGAAATCTAAATGTTTGAAATTCACGAGTAGTGTTTGTGAAAGTATTTCACGTGTTCCCAATAACATCACGACTGTATTCCCCAAAGGGTTAGGTAAACGTGTATCTATCTTAATATAGCTTCAATTCTTCAGTTATGATTAAGTAACCATATTACCCAAGCAATTTTAAGCCTATTCTCAATTTAAACGTATAATAGTAACTGCGGCGGGTAATACATTACAATGGTTGTTTATATTTTATAGGTACTGCTATCGCACTATTGCACACATTGGATTTTTTGTCTCCTACGCGTTGCGTCAGCGTCAGAGGAAAATCAGAGGTGACAAGCTTTTACCCGCAGGTTTGCCAGAATGTGCTAAATAACGAATTTGATACTTTTGAAACAAGTGTGACCTCGGTAAAAAAGTGTTTATCAAAGGCTTTTTTTTAAAGCTTAAATTCTTTAGACTTGTTTTTTATTTTTTAAATTGATTTTTAACAACTTGGTTCTCATAGATACTGTAGCAATTATATTAATTTTGAAACATCTTAACATTTTGATCTACCTGCATGTTTATTTTTATTTTTAGTCATTTTATATTGTTTTTTAATTTGTGTTATTTGGCAGTGTGTATACTTTGTTCAACAGTACATTTATACCAGACAAGCTCTAGACGTAAAGTCTTGTAATTGGCTGTCTGATTGTCTTGCTGTTATTTATCACCAATGTATTTAGCTGTAAGTCTTCCAAAGTTTTTAAATAAATAAATTAAATAAATAAATACTACAGGGTTTTTTATGCAGATACGGCATACTTTTTCGTTTAAGAGTTTTGATTAAAAAAATATTTGGTGATATGACAACATGACGGCTTTGGAACTAGTGCTTAAAATAAATATTTACACCCGGTTCCTGCATTGAGAGTCAAGTCTAGCCTGGTTGAGAACTAACTTGTCAAACTGTATTTCAGTATTAAAACTGATCAAACTGTACTAAAGTAGAGTTTGACTCGTTTTTCATGATACATTTTCAAATGCTCAATTCTGAAAAGGGTCTGGGGCCTTACTGCACTTACGCACAGGCTAACTTTATTTCTCATAAAAACTTTTTTGCAAAAAAATACTACCGACTTCCAAATGAAAAACTACAAAGTGAAAAATAACTTAACTTTTGGAAGTCGGTGTCTTTCGTAGGAACCATTTTTTGCGATATGGACACCGACTTCCAAAAGTTAAGTTATTTTTCACTTTGTAGTTTTTCATTTGGAAGTCGGTAGTATTTTTTTGCAAAAATGTTTTTATTTTTCCCTTTTTAGTTTTACCTACCTAATAGCAAGTTGTTTATTAAGGTCCCTATAACTCCAGCATAGATTAACCGAATAACATGAAACTTGAACATTGAACATAACCGGTGAAATGAGAGATCTGCGTACCCCTTTAGAGCGTACTGGCGTGATGTTATGTTATGAAATGGTATAAACAACAAACAGACATGCGATTGCAGCAATCTCGAGAGTTTTGCCGTTATTTATTGAAGAGTTCTGTTGTGTATCTCCGAAGTTCTTCATCAGACCTTCACCAAATTAAAATGGGACCAATTTCAAAACATACTCTTCCAACCAAAAAAAGAATTTTCAAAATCGGTCCACAATTGACGGAAATATCGGTGAACATACACAATAAAAAAAAAACAAACATAACAACAGTGCGTAGTACATTATTACCTTAATGCATCTGCATTGGAATCTGATTGCAATTGTGATTTACCAACAAATGTGGACTATTGTGATGCAATTTTTAATGAGTGACCTGTGTTTTCAAGACCGAAGGCTTTGCTAGCCATCGAACAGCCTCTGAAGATAAACAATATTAACCAGGGTCGGTGCCATTGGATATGTGTCGGATATTATGAAGGAGTACTGTGTTCTACCTATTTATTTTGCAAAATATTAAATAAATGAGACTTGTCATGTTGTTTTTATTAATTTTTATTGTTCTGATACCAAAATCGTATCATAAAAAAGCCAAATTCTATACACAATTTCATCGTTGTAACCTCTTCTTGTCTTGTGGATCCTACTAAGTATTAATAATAGGTTCAGGTTTTATAAGTGGAACTTTACCACTAAATATCACATCTCGTGCTACAATTACCTTCCTCTTTGTTACATCCCAAAATCGAAATCCATTATTATAGCGTACCCAATCATCATATACTCTTGCGTTCTAGAATCCAACTTTTTCAAAGATGTCAGGTTTTTTGCATAAGCTATCGTTCCAAATTCTCTTACATTGGATAAGTTTGGTTTCTGTTTATTCACAGTTCATAGGGGGTAATATAATTGATGGATTCGCTTGATAAACGGTTTATCAGATAGACTCCACAATAGAGGGCTTCTCCTCACATTTATTTTAAAGGTAGGCTATTCTATATTGGTATGAAAGTCTGTATGTTTGGATATTTGTCAATCACACCTCAATGGTTGAACATATTTGGCTTTGACTTTGACTTTGACTTAGGATATACTTTGAAAAACACACAATGACCAGAATTAGAACTTAGGATATAATAACAAAAAATAAATATATTAAATAATAGATATAATAATAAATAAACGGAATCACAAAGCCTTTTATTCCGAAATCAGAGATATAAAACTGAAGTCTATACAATAACGTTTATAGTTTATAAAATTTCCCTAATCTCAGTGTGCTTGGCATAGGCCTCCACTAACAGGTTCCACTTGGGTCTGTCCTAAGCTACTCGCCAACACCACAGCGCACCATCGCTTTCACTTTTTGCCAGAGGTCTTTCCCATATCCCATTTCCATCTATGACACTGTCTTCCACGGCTTCTTTTCCCATCTCTTGTGTACCATTTTGTCACTTTTCTCCATGTCCCTTGGCTATCGCGCATCATATGACCGGTCCATCTAAACTTTATACATAATTCCTGTTGGATAACTGTCGGTTTTCGGTACTGGCGACCACAAACACAAAAACTGGCACTTTTTGAATATTTTTCTTGAAGATCTCACTCATCATCGTCATCATTTCTGCCGAAAGAATGCTGGATACAGGACTTCCCCAGCGTCACCAAATCAACCGGTCCTATGCGTCTTTCATACATCGGATTTCCGTGACCTTAACCAGGTCATCGGTCTACAGAGGGAGGCTTTAAAGCGCTGCGTATTCCGCCACGCAGTCGCCACTCCAGAACTTAACCCATTGACCATCATTGAGGTAATAATGTACTTAATAACTCAATGTTGACCATCCGTTCTTCGAGCATCTGAGATCTATCAGGCGTAAAATATTTGCATCCAATCTGATATTTTCGATAATTCAGGGCAAACACTCTTCTTCCACGCATTGGTCTTCTTGGAAGCATCTCCAAGGAAGACAAGGTCTTCTTCGTCACTCGTTTTATAAGTTTATATATTATTTTGTATTTATTTCGCTTGATCACCATTTAAGCACAGGCTTGTCAACTGTTGTCAACTATCAACTGCCAAATGTAACCAGTGTAGCCAGATTCGACGAGTCCCAAGTCGCCGAAAATTTAGTTTTTCCATTTATAAAAAACTCAAGACGACCATGAATTCACTAAACAATAATCATTATTGGTTCCACATAAAAAAAAATTCAGCATTTCTTTATTTGCCTGTGTTGTTGCGACTGAAGTATAATGAAAAATAGTGATGAACTGATAAAAGCATTTTGGTTTAGATAATTGCTCAGATAATGTTGTATTGGATAGTCTAATTCCGAAATCGCCTAAAATCGCCTTATTTGGAGGTAGCCTAATTAGCGCCGCTCGTAAAATTGGTCGCCTCGGCACCCTTCCGAGTAACCTAAATGGCAAAAAGGCGCCCAAGCTGGCTACACTAATGATGTAACGTTGACAACGGTTTGAGAAAGCTTTGAGAATTTGAGAATGATCAAATGTGTTTTTCTCAGTTGTGAAACCCAATTGATCGTCGATGATGGTTTTTTGTATGACATAAGGTATACTTTGGCATGACTTGACTACGTATACTCAAACCTTGCTCAGCATCGCAGAAAACTTAAAGTGGCAGATGATCAAGGGTGACAGATGCTTAAATCGAGATCAGCACGTACTTAGCGTCGAATACTTAATTCAGAAATCGGCCATAAGTCTTATAAAGCTTTTCCTAATAAAAATCTTTTTTTGCAAAAAAATACTACCGACTTCCAAATGAAAAACTACAAAGTGAAAAATAACTAAACTTTTGGAAGTCGGTGTCTTTGGTAGGTACCATTTTTTTGCGATATGGACACCGACTTCCAAAAGTTTAGTTATTTTTCACTTTGTAGTTTTTCATTTGGAAGTCGGTAGTATTTTTTTGCAAAAAAAGATTTTTATTTTTCCCTTTTTAGTTGTACCTACCTAAAATAGGCAAGTTGTTTAGTTAGGTACCTATAACGCTAGAATAGATCACCTGAATAACATGATACTTGAACATAACCAGTGAAATGAGACATCTGCGTACCCCTTTAGTACGTACTGGCGTGATGTTATGTTATGAAATGGTATATACAATAAACAGACATGCGATTGCAGCAATTCCGAATGATTTGCCGTTATTTATTGAAGAGTTCTGTTGTATATCTCCGAAGTTCTTCATCAGATCTTCACCAAATTAAAATGGGACCAATTTCGAAACATACTCTTTCAAACGAAGAAATAATTTTCAAAATCGGTCCACAATTGACGGAGATATCGGTGAACATACATAAAAAAAAAAAAAAAAAAAAACATACTAGAAGTCGAACATAGAACCTCCTCCTTTTTGGTAAGTCGGTTAATAAATGAAAAGTATAAAAATAATCATTGATCAGTAACGGTCGCGACATATTCTTAAGTCTTATAAAGCTTTTCCTAATAAAAAGGAAACATGTTTGATTGACATAATTTTCTTCCAGTCGATAAAACAATAAGTACATAAGAAACACATGTTTCATTTTAGGAATTACAAAAGTCGATTAACCAGACCGTGGGCTAGATATTATTGGAATGAACGAAAACGTGGGTTAATCCGAAATAAATACTGCAAAAAGACATTTTTCTTATAATACTTTCGTCTAAAAATAAAATATCAGTTCAGAAATTCAGAAAGATAAATGTCAGTTCGAAAGAAAACTGAAAACCGGAATATATTCTTTACATAGTTTCAAGTTTGCGTGTTATGACAGTTTGATCGTGGGGTGTGAAGTTAAGGGGACTCAAGGGCGCATGTCATCCCTTTGATAAGGGTGACACGGGTATGGAAACTCTTTGGCTCAATCTTCAATTGCACTCGTCTTGAACTTAAGTGACCCTCAAGACTATTTGTTAGTTTAAATCAGGAGGAGGAATTTTGGTGGAGGTGAACTTGTACCTCTGCATAGTAGACGGAACAAGCGTATTGTTTCATTGTGCATTGCCACAGCAGAATGGTTCAAAATCGTATGTCTAGGTCTACTTTCTAAATATTTCGATTGAGAGAGTTTAGCCATACCTAGATTGGGAATCCAAAAAAAATACGACATGCCAAATTCCAAAAGTATTTTTTTTTGAATATTCATCTGTGCTTGACTCAGACAATTTATGGATTTGGAGGCCAGAGTTCGTAATATGATTCAAGTTCAGTTCGATCCGATTACCAAGACAGGCAGATTTTATTCAGTTGATTAAAACTTAGTTTGCGTGTTCGTTATCATATGATTAATTTAGACACGAGAGAGGAGATAGTAGCTAAGTAATAACAATAAAAAGGGTCGATATTCAAGGATAAGCAACGCTTGCTGAGGTGGTCTGTTGATGGGCGACCATCCATTACACCTCGTGCCTCGGAAACACGAAAAACCAATGGTCCCGAGTGTCTTTTGAAGATCTTTGGCAGTCGTTAAGGAAATCAGGAGCTATCAAATCTGACACCAGTCTTGACAGTTACTGGGTTTTGGAGGTCAGATAGTTAGTCGTTCCATGTAAAATGTTATACTTAGTTGAATCCGGTTTGACTGGCAAGCGACCCCGGGCTATAGTTGGGATAAAGCTACGCAGAATGATTTTTGTTTGCGTGTACGTATTGCGTCGAAACTAACGTGCTAAGTATCATTAAAAGGAAAGCGGCATCACTTTGCGTCGTAATGTTGTGCAATAGTAAATGAATATTTGGAAATAATAAATGGCTTGATGTCATCATTTTAGCTTTAATTTTACGGTGCTTTTAACAGGCGCATACATAATCATTATTAAACACAAAGTATTTTTTATTGCACATTATAGTTTTTGTTTGCACATTATAAATGGAAACATAAATTTACCGGACCAACATGTTTTGTCTCACTCGGCGAACAAAATGTTTATGTTATTAATTAAATAGGTAATTCTAAATGAATTAAATGAATGTCAGTTTCATATATAAAATTAGACAGTGCAAAATATAGTCAACATACAATCAGAGTAAGTACAAAATGTACTCAATATTAATTACAGACAAAATATTTCAATATACAATAAAATTTCATTTATCATTAAAAAAAAACAACAATGTTGTGATAGCACTTACCAGTAAGCAGCTTTTTAAGTGTTTTCTTAAATCAATGAAAATGGAATTACTATTCGCTTATAAAAGGTAGGTATCAACAGGTATGTGTTTGAAACGCTGAAAAGGGCTTCACTGTCGACCACTTCTTCGCTTACTACAGTTAATGCTAATAAAAAACACACAAAACCTTTAGGCAAACTGTAAGACATGTCAAGTACATCCTGGTCAGTCAGGTCAGCTACACTTTGCTGACATAGCATACAAAAATAATGTTAGAAGTCGTTTTGTTTTATTTCTGGTATATAAATACGGGAAATTTTAAGTTTTTCTTTTACCACCAACTTGACAACGAGGCACTGGCTGAATAAGCCAAAGTTAGTTCTGAACAGTCTATAGGTGCTGGGCAAAGTTAGCTTACGACTGGTCGAGTACTTGCTCAGATAGTTCCGTTAGGATTATCAACAATACAACACCTAACAGTTTGGTTTGCATGGTCTCGAATTTTGCAGTCTTAGGAAGCCATCCGTGTTTGGAGACTTAGTTTGCGCACAGATAATTTAATACTAGCATACCTACAGATGCCTCATCCCATAGACAGAAAACGTGCCGATACGTAACTAGCGTTTTTCGTATGACTATACTGATTATTTTACTAAACGTACATCGAACACGGTCGGTTCCGCCACAAGCGATATATTATGGTGTTAGAAATGACTTCCGAGTATAAGGGTTTACTCGAATCGTGAATAATTTTTAATTTAAATACAGTGAAAATTTGTTTTAAAGTAATTTTTTGCACGTTTTAACAGTTTCATTGTACCAAAATGTGTTACAATACAAATTTAATAAATCGAGTGAAATACCTCAGAAATTTTAAACCGGCAGCGTCTACTGGTGTGGATATTAAATGATCCGTTCAAATAATCTTTGAAATGTGAAATAAGAGCGCAATGTTACATAATTTTGTGCTTAAGAGAATTGATTAAACTAGAACATAGGTACAATAGTTGTTACGATCAGAAATGCTAATTTTACACATACATCGATGCACATCACGCCATCTATTGAAATTTGTTAGAATCAAAATTTCGTTCTTAATTTCGGAACCCTGTGGTTTGGGTAACTATTCAGGTACCCAAGGTACCCAGGTACTTGTGTGGCCTATATTTTGTAGGGTTTAACTAAATTAACCAGTAAAAATACGCGGACGTCGTGTACCCCTATGTCGATAAAACTATAAAAATAAGTAGATAACTACAACGGGCGTTGTTTCTGTAGTCGACTGTTGCTGCTTGTAGTTACCTAAATAAAATTAAAAAAAAAAACGTTTTTATTATATGTCGAAACTCATCTCGTCTGCAAGAATTCGCTTTACTTTAATATGAATTGCATAAACACTGTGAGACATATCCATGACTGTGGAACATAGGAAATATATATAAGATATCTATTCATAATTCAAAAGGTATTTTTATTACAAACTTTATTTTACCTTGCTTTCGTATGTGTGTTCGGCAACTAGTAATAGATTTTTGAAGCACTTCCTGGCATCCGATTAAGTTGAAACTTGGCGTACAAATGTATTTTGGAAACTTTGAAATGATGTGGTATTATGGAATTGAAAACTCAACGCGATTCGATTAATATCACACCGAAGGGTGATTTGAATTGCAAGTACGTTCACATAAGCGCAATGTGGTGCCATAATGCCAATCAAGCGATTTGCACTTGAAATCTTAAAAAATACGTGAATGCGATATCCAGCCGATAAATCATCGTAAATCATATATCGTCATCAGGAAGTTGCCTGAGTTGATTGAAATCAAGAATAACGATTCATAATTGCCAATATCATTTCTTGGCAAAACTACCTTAACTCGATGAAATTTTAAACTGTGTTTTACAGTCAGATGAAATATTTATGTCAATTGAACATAAAAACAATGGATTGCAGGTATCGTTAAAAATATTTTGAATTGCTATAATAGTCTAGTCGCTAGAAACTAATGTTGCTACGTGTGTACCTGTATCTGGCATGAACCATCTGCATGCGGTATAGAATGTCGAAGCGTGTCCTATCACTGACTGTCGAAACTTCGGTTACCGATTTAATCCAATAATGAACTCTGTAGAACTTAGATCTGGCTACAACTAATGCGCTTATAGTTGCTCAGATATTATCTACAATTGAAATCAATTGGATTTATAATTTCGCCCAACGAAAATTCAAATTAGCATGTATGCTCATTAATTATGTGAGTCCTTAATTAAGCCAGCGTATTTATTGGTTCGGCGTCATTGTCCTGTTTCGATGGGTTGCTCCTAAGCCTGGATATTCGGGCCTGACAAAATCCGTCACTCGCATCACCGAACCTTAGTTTTATATCATCGGTAACGTAATTCTGTATCTATACTTATATCGTCCTTTGTATGCCCTGTAATCCTATTTAAAGAGATTACCCTTAAAATGACGGGATGTTTAAAGCCCCTCTTCATTTTGTCAGGACCGCCATTTTCAATGTTCTGGATTTTGCAGTCAATATTATACCACCATCGCGCATCTTTATGTTAATTTCTTTAGAGTTATAATGTGCCTGTTGTTTGTGCTGTGAAGATTCATTTTGTTTTGTTTTTTTATTTTGCTCGTTTGTTTATGCATGAATCATGCATTTTAGGACCGTTGCATGACCAATCTGCGTAGGTGCGTAGCTTTTCCCCAACTTTATTGAGTTTGGCTTCCAGTCTAACCAGATTTATCTAGATACCAGTAATTTGCATGGATCGACTGCCTATCTAACCTGCATCATCCATTAACTGGGTAACACGGTACCCCTTCGCAAGACTGGTTAGATTTTAGACTTCTGACTAGTACTATTGCAGGACCGTTGGTGTTATTAAAGTACTCATCACAATCGACCTGAGGCAGGTTCTCTGCTAGAGACATATGCATACCTATAGCCAGAATCACTACATTTATTTAATCACAGAACGACTACCAAGGATACAACAGATATCCTTATTTGTATGCATTTAATCAATATAGCAAGTCTCAGGGGCAACCAACTAATCTACTTAGGTACCTTGAGTCTAAAGGGCGCGCGGCGCGTGTGTGGTCACAAAAACAATTCAGAAAAAGTAAACTATTCATAAACGAAGGTAAAGCAACGAAGTAGCAATTACATGAACAGGAAAAGTGAAAAACCCAGCTTATTTGTTCCAATATTGTTGTTTTTCTTAAGTAAATACTTAGGTAAGGATTTATAGATAGGGTTTTTCATATTATTATTACTAGAGACCGGATTATATGCATTTGCATATTTGCATATGATATTGCATATTTACCCCATTCACTGCGGAAATTGCATATTATATCTAATGTCTAGTGATGATGCATATTTTCGCTACAAGTATACTTATTATATTTTTCGGTAGATTACCCTATTTATAAGTGTGATAATAGACTCTTTAACCAAAATTTCGTCATACACACTAACAATTTTTACTTATAAAAATATTTTGATTGATATATTATAAATATTAAGAACACCTACCTACCTGATTGTTTACGTTTACAAAAATGTTAAACAATTTTTCGTTTTAGTGCATTTTTATCGTCTACAAAGTTGTTACATTTTGGTATTAATAATTTATCATTAAATAATTCACTATTTGTATGCTGATTTAGAAATAATAAAAAAAATCCTACTTTTCCTTTCCGTTTTCTAAAACTTTTATATTTTACAAATATTCGTGCATATTTAACGGCTTTATTCATGCATATTTCAAGCTTTTTATGTTGCATATATTCCGGTCTTTATTTATTACATTATTCTTTTCTTTTAGGGTGTCGTGTTTGTGGGCTTATTGGTTTTCTCTATCAAGTCCAATACAAAGTGTGAATTACTTACCTATATATTATAGCGTACATTCATTTATACGCGCAAAAGCACAGCTGCATTTACAGAATATGAAAACAAACTGTTAGGTTTTAGAAGTTTGTCCACGTGTCACACTTGTTGCAAATGTCAATAGTGTCGTATGTGCCGCATATGTCAAAAGTGTCGCACTTATCACATGTGTCTTACTGGTCGAATGTGGATAAATATCATATGTGTTGCATTTGTCGTAAGTATCTTATATATTCCCTTTCGATTTCGGCAGATGCCTGTGCTACAAACATTTAGTTAGTCCTGTCGTAACAGTATAAAACTTTTATTTACCACAACCCGCATACACAACCTAAGATAACATACAAGGTAACACCATTAACAAAATCCGACTTAACCACACAACTAAAACTAACCTCGAATAATTCACAAGATAAAGAGGCTTTGAAAGGCTTCAAAATGTTTGTTTTAGCGTATCGTAACAGTATAATCTCATTTGAGATAGTAAAACCAAGCTACAAAGTAATTTTAATCCGTTGAGTACTGTAATGTATGAATAGGAGCCCGTTTATGATCCTTGATATATCTTCATTATGTCGTGTTGTTCGGATGGTGATAAAACTGGACGTGATTGTTGTTACAATGTTGGCAACCTTGCTTGTATTTGAGATTGTGGGACACACTAAAAGCTAAGGGTTTTGGCATAAAACGACTAATCTCTGCAAACTTGTACATTTTATTATTTAAAAGTATCGTTACTTTAATATGTGTTCCTGAGTTTTAATAAGAATATATTTCACATTTTATATTGCAGTAACAAATCCTGAACATCATAATCTTTTCACTATTTAAATTGCCACGCAATAAAAAAGAATTGCATTTTATAAAAGGAGTAACCTTTTATAAAATGCAATTTCCTTTTATAAAATCCTTTAAAAAAAAGAGATTATAATAAAAATCTCATCAAATGCAATAATTTATGGCTTCATAAAACTCAAGCTAATTACGTTCTTACAGGTTTAGAGAGTAATTTCAATATAAAATTTAAGTAAAGTAAAAAGCCGTGTAGGATATTTCATTTGCCTACAAAACCTATCATGAAAAATGCTGTCAAGAGCCATTAAAAGATTAAAATCCTGATGCGTGAAATGAACGGACATTAAAACCATTCCAACGTTCCAACGTTCCAAGCACAAATAAAACAAAACTCTACTTTCCTTTAAAATTTAACTATAAACCTTGTTTATAAATATTTCTGAGCTGTTTAGCGATTGATTAGCAGATACTAAATTTAAAATTTCTATAGCTACTTTGAAAAAAGAACCTGCTAATTAGAAACGTTGCTAAATTAAATAGCTCAGAGATAAGATACATTAAGCCTAAATTCTTTAAAGAAATTAAGAATACAGAATATGCTGAGCAATCGCTTATCATTGAAGTGTTTTATTTTATAGATTAGGCCCTGTATTTCAAACTTTTGCATATCGAACGCTACTTTTAAATGTAGTTACTAGATGTAGTATAAATATCTGGGTGAATATGATGGCCTTAATTTCGATTACAATCACAGACGTGGTTGCTGTTCATACCATAATTATTATTTGTAAGGGCTCCAGATCTCCCGAGGGAAACTATCAGTTAGTAGTTCCTTTGTTATGTCTTAGGCACGCCCTGGAGAATATCATCATGACACGACGTCGATTAAAATTTTGACATAGTCAGTGAATTTTATAGTTCCTGGAATACACGAATGATAACGTACGCTTTTTAGGGTTCCGTACCCAAAGGATCCAAACGGAGCCCTATTGCAGTTGCTCACGTAGCCGTTTGTACGTCTGTCTGTCCTTCTGTCTATCCGTTTGTGTGTCCGTCGTCTGTGACATAGGTTTTACAGCATCTTGTTGACCCAAAGCCAAATAAAATGTCAAATAATATATTTGTAAAGGTTTTTAAGGGGGACTCCAATACAGCTAAAGGGGGGGCCGAATAATTTAAATAGTCCTATCCCATCTAGTGGGGTATTGTTGTTTACAGATTGGTTAGTAGATAAATACTGTAAATTTTGTTTTAAAAATATTGGCAAACAAAACAATGAGGTCCTCCGAAGTTAGCTTTTATTTACAAAATTTAGTTCCGAAGAATTCAATTTTAGTAATAATGTTGATTTCTCAAACATACTTGAAAATTTGAGCATTATTTTGACAACCTTCTAATCGAAATTGCTGTACTGGCCAAATACATGCGAGCAGCGGCCGGCAATTTTTTTATGAAAATCCATATCTGTCGTGGTTTAGCGGCAAAATAAATTACATAGTAAATTCATATTTGTCGTATAATTTAAAAATGGAACGATCTTTTACTTCGAAACATGGCAACCAAGAAGGTAACTTATCAAAGGTTTTATTTAAATTTCGAACTGGCTTGCAAATAGAAAGCTGTTTTTTCAAAAAAAATTACAAATGAACACTTTAAGGCTAAAAAAAAAACTTTTTTGCCAAAAAATACTACCGACTTCCAAATGAAAAACTACAAAGTGAAAAATAACTTAACTTTTGGAAGTCGGTGTCTTTCGTAGGAACCATTTTTTTGCCATATGGACACCGACTTCCAAAAGTTAAGTTATTTTTCACTTTGTAGTTTTTCGTCGTAGTCGGTAGTATTTTTTTGCAAAAAAGTTTTTTTATTTTTCCCTTTTTAGTTTAACCTACCTAATAGCAAGTTGTTTATTAAGGTCCCTATAACTCCAGAATAGATTAACCGAATAACATGAAACTTGAACATAACCGGTGAAATGAGAGATCTGCGTACCCCTTTAGAGCGTACTGGCGTGATGTTATGTTATGAAATGGTATAAACAACAAACAGACATGCGATTGCAGCAATCCCGAGAGTTTTGCCGTTATTTATTGAAGAGTTCTGTTGTGTATCTCCGAAGTTCTTCATCAGACCTTTACCAAATTAAAATGGGACCAATTTCGAAACATACTCTTTCAAACAAAAAAAGAATTTTCAAAATCGGTCCACATTTGACGGAGATATCGGTGACAAGACATAAAAAAATAAAAAAAAAAAAAAAACATACAAGAAGTCGAACATAGAACCTCCTCCTTTTTGGTAAGTCGGTTAATAAAATTCCGCGAGATTTTTGTATCTTTTTACCTGTTCTAATTAAAAAGTATGTTCGCGCGAATTTAATCCGCGCCGCGGTGCGGTTAATTCTGCGGAAATACACGGATTGCTTGCGGTACTATTTCCGCGCGAATTTTTTACCGCAATGCGTGCAGTTTCATACATTTCCATAGGTCGCAGAATTAGCAGAAAAAAACCGTGCGAACAAAAACTCCGTGTGCGTGCTAAGCCTTACGCGTTGAAAAATATAGTTGTTCGTTGTTCGTCATTGATTTTGAAAAGTAATTATATTTGACAAAATGAGTTTTAGGTACTAATTAGTTTTAATTTCCGCGTATTATTTGAGAAAAGTACTATACAAGCCTACTATACAACCAGGCATTGATGGACTGCCTCTGCGCTGGCTGCTGCATAATGAACTAGTATTCATCATCATCATCATCATATCAGCCGAAAGACGTCCACTGCTGGACATAGGCCTCCCCCAAGCGTCGCCACATTGACCGGTCCCGTGCGTCCCGCATTCAGCGAATCCCCGCAACCTTCACCAGGTCATCGGTCCACCTGGTGGGAGGCCTTCCAACGCATCGTCTTCCGGTTCGCGGTCGCCACTCCAGAACTTTTCTGCCCCATCGGCCATCCGTTCTGCGAGCAATGTGCCCTGCCCACTGCCACTTAAGTTTGGCAATTCTTCGGGCTATGTCGGTAACCCTGGTTCTCTTGCGGATCTCTACATTTCTGATTCGATCACGCAAGGATACTCCGAGCATAGCCCTCTCCATTGCCCTTTGCGTGACTGTAAGCTTTCTGACGAGGCCCATTGTGAGCGACCACGTCTCAGAGCCATAGGTCATCACTGGCAACACACACTGGTCATAGACCTTCGTCTTGAGACACTGTGGTAAGTTGGACGAGAAGACACCGCGCAATTTCCCGAACGCTGCCCAGCCGAGTCGGATTCGACGGTTGACCTCTTTCTCGAAGTTGGCCCTACCCAACTGGATCGTTTGTCCCAGGTAGACATAATCTTCAACAACTTCGAGTGTAGAGTCTCCAACCTTGATAGGAGTGGGTGTTACATGGGCATTCAACGTAACCTTGGTTTTGAAGTCGAACTAGTATTACGGATATTTTAATATCAATTCCATACGCACTAAACGTTTTGGAAATACTTTCATTATGCGTACAGCTAAGGAGTGGAATGCCCTGCCGGAGTCTGTGTTTCCCGATAGCTACAATCTAGGGGTCTTCAAGTCAAGAGTGAATAGGTTACTTCTAGGCAAGCGTGCTTCACCGTCGACCACATCATCGCTTACCATCAGGTGAGATAGTGGTCAAGCGCGAGCCCATAATTTATAAAAAAAAATTGATAAATCAGATTTTATTTGAAATTCTTTCATTTTTTCTATTACAACCAACTTGATTTTTTAGTTTTTACGAAACCATCAATGTGCGAAGTCCGACACGCACTTGGCCGCTTTTTTTTATTACAGAGCTTTTATATGAATATAGAGCGGTTAAATGATGTCTGGGTATTCGTTTAAGAAGACCAGGCAGTAGCGTTTCTAGACTGATAATACTTTGATATTGAAATGCGTAAGGTTCGAAGGCCAACATGCCGCAGGAATACGATAGATGCAAAAAGGACAGGACCGTTCGATGTAACGAGGCTTGGTTGGGAGAGGCGTATGTATACCTATGTATAGCCTAGGTCGTCTTACGTGCCATGTGATGATGCATTATGTTATATCCACAGACTGAAAATGTCACTACGAAATGAACAATATTAATATTATAAAGGAGAAAGTTTGTGAGTGTGCGTGTGTGTTTGTATATTTGTTACTTTTTCAAGCTCAAATAGCTGGCCGAGTCTGGATGACATTTGGCAGATAGATAGATCAGGAACAGCACATAGGATACTTATTATCCCGGGAATATGTTCCTTCGGGATAATTATCGACATTCACGGGGGCGCAGCCGCTGGCAGAAGCTAGTATTAATATAATATCAAAATAATCTATATCATTTGAACCTAAAAGAAAATTTAATAAAGAAAACTCAAAACTAACAACGATATTTACTTTGATTCTCCGTCTTACAATAGCAGGCGCTCTTATTACGGCGTGGATATCACCTAATGACCACCAGTAAATGACAGTGCCGATTCTATTAGAGACGGTGGTCCTATTACTCCGCTTAATGAGCATGTAACTAAGTTGGCGCAGGATAGTTTTATTTGATTCAATTTATGACCTTGTCTTGGGAGCTTTTAATATAGTTTTGTGTAAGACAAAATAATATAGATACTTACAGGTACCTACTAATTATCTTTTTTTTGTGAGAAACTGTAGGACATACGAAATTCGCTTTTTCATTCATTTCAATTTTTAGTAAGGAAAGGACGGACTATGTACGTCGACATCAATCGGCAGTTTCTACTGGAAGATTCAATCGACCTACGTAGATGTATGCTAGTCGAGGGGATGTGCTAACAACTTGTGTTCTAGTTACAGTGATATTCTATCTGCGGGAACGGCTAACAAAGGTCTAAAATGTTTGGGATGATTAGACATTACATTTCGGTAGAGCATTTCAATCCTATACATTTTGAACTTTTAGACTATACTTGTCTTATTGCTGATGGTATGTCACTTTATTTAGGCCCTTTAAAGCCTTTTTTCATGCCAAACCACAGAAATTTCAAGTGCCAATCACTGCTCAAGTTCCTCCGTCTCTAAGTAAAGTCTACAATGAATACTTTAACCACAATTCCTCGAGAACTTTCTCACAAAACAATAGAAAACTTCGTTTTAACTTCACAATGATTAAACTAATTTTAGTGTTAGAAGTCATTTTACCAAATCGGGCAACATTGAAGCAAGTTAGGAACCGCATTAAGTCAATGGCTTCAAATCATTAGTTCTGGAATTGCGGCGCCATCGTCTCAACGTTGTCCATTATCTTGCACGTCGTGAACAGTAGGTACCTACTCTTACTACTGTAGTGTTAATTAGTAAAGTTGTTTCGTACATTCCTCTAGGCTGTGAACGAGGGTAGGATCGAGTACCTACTGAGTTCTATTTATACAGGATGAATTCAGTGGCTAAAGGACTGAAGCCAATTGACAACGTCCTCTAAAGAACCAATTCTGACATATGAAAAAATACGACATATGAAAAAATACAGCTGCACAGTGTATTTATGTTCACATCACATAATTCGAAGCAATACCATTATTTATTTTTAAGTTAAACATTTCAGACGGTATTTTAATAAAATTGTATTTTCTTCTCTGTCATAATTAATTATAACGAAATGTCCTAAACGTGACGCGTAAAGGAAGTTCCTGCACTTACACTGAATATCTATTCTTTATTTTTTTAAGAAATATCAATTCTATGACGTGAGTATTAGGTAACGGTTAGTTCAGTAGTTCATGATTTATGTTCGTATGCATTTTATCCCTTAAAAGATTTCGACCAAATAAGAAGCCCGAAAACCCAATAGTTATGTTTCTTAGGGAAAAAATCTTACGTGGGCTTACAAACACAAATGTCTCAAACAAAATAAATTCTCTGACCTCGACCAGCAATTTGTTCCGTGCGTGGATCGAACCTGAGATCCGTAATGTAGAAGAGCCAATCACTCAGACGCATTGCACAGCGAATCATTGGATAGTGGTGGGTATGGGGTAATCTTCCCTGTTGTTATAAGAAAAGGTAAAATATCTCATGTGTTAAGTGTCTGTTAAGCAAGTTCTTAATTCTAATTGTCTATGGAGAGGTAGCTAGTAAGTTTATTATTATCAGGTGGATAACAGCTCAGAGATTTTTATGAATAACATTGCATCACAATTACCCCAAATTCAAATCTGCAAGAATAATAATATCTTCTAATACTAATTTCAAAGTTATTGCCAATGCCAACACACCACACAACTGGACACAACTGGTTCCTCTTACAAACGTCATCAGAAAACTAGGACAAATCGAATCGGAGTACTCTAACATTTTAACACAATAAAAAAAAACAAAAAAAAAACACATAAAAACATACAACAACGCATAAAAATCACTTCACAAATTGAAAAGCAAAATATTTCGTTCCACACGGTGTAGTGGAAATATTAGTGTGTGTGTATTCCCGTGTAGCCCAGATTCTGGGTAGTACATCATTTATATTTTATTGCAATTTTAAAGCAGTTATTCTCATGGAATGAATATTTGTGTTTACGGAATATATGCAAGTGATTACTGCATTCCATGTATCCAACTTGAAATCAAAATATCGTGTTTCCTGTATTCGTCTCTAGAAATTTGAGTTTTGTTAGGTAGAACTGAAAGGCATAGCAATAGAAAGTCACTAGCTTGTAGACCCGGTTTCTGTTTGATGGTAGATGTTTTGGCTTTAATTACTTCTTAGCAAGCGTGCTCCATCGTCGACCACATTATAGCTAGCTATCTGATCAGTTAGTGATCACTAGCCTAACAAATGAAAGAAAAAATAAGTTTATTTTAAGAATCCGGAGAGAATTTGCCAGGAAAAAAACTGACTTACAGAATAACCAAACTTAAGAGGCAGTGGTCCAACCCATCCAAGCATGTCTATCTATCTACTGATTACCGTAAAAGCAGACAAGCTCGAAACAATCGAAGCGTAAATTGACTGCGAATTGGCAAACGTATTGTGGGATGTAACCCAGCGTACAAACACTGCTGTAACAGACGGAAAGACCGCGTGTTGCAATGTATGTATCTTAAATTGGGACTACCAGAGAAACTAAACAAAACACTTTCTAAACAAAGCAAAACCTGCGCTATTCCGTGTTGATTTTGATTTGTTTAGATAACTCAGATCAACGCCATATTCAATTTTAATGATAATTTAAGAATTAATTTATAAGATGATAGGCTGATAGCCTTTTTTTAATTTTCCGTACTTATTTATTGTATTATTTATTGTACACCAAACATAATACAAAGTGCAGTGATTTGAGAGTTTAAAATAAAGTAAATTCAAACTAATGTTTTTTTTCACTACGCATCGCGGGTTTAAACCAAAAGTTGTTTTACAAACAACGGTGTAGAGCAACAGCGTAGCATGAGTACCGTAGCGGTTTCTACGCCAAAGCGTCGCAGCTGCTAAGACTCACGATAAATTTTCGATAATATCACTTTAACAATGCACTAAAATTAATATAAAAAACTTTTTTGCAAAAAAATACTACCGACTTCCAAATGAAAAACTACAAAGTAAAAAATAACTTAACTTTTGGAAGTCGGTGTCTTTCGTAGGAACCATTTTTTTTGCGATATGGACACCGACTTCCAAAAGTTAAGTTATTTTTCACTTTGTAGTTTTTCACTTGGAAGTCGGTAGTATTTTTTTGCAAAAAAGTTTTTTATTTTTCCCTTTTTAGTTTTACCTACCTAATAGCAAGTTGTTTATTAAGGTCCCTATAACTCCAGAATAGATTAACCGAATAACATGAAACTTGAACATAACCGGGGAAATGAGAGATCTGCGTACCCCTTTAGAGCGTACTGGCGTGATGTTATGTTATGAAATGGTATAAACAACAAACAGACATGCGATTGCAGCAATCCCGAGAGTTTTGCCGTTATTTATTGAAGAGTTCTGTTGTGTATCTCCGAATTTCTACTTCAGACCTTCACCAAATTAAAATGGGACCAATTTCGAAACATACCCTTTCAAACAAAAAAATAATTTTCAAAATCGGTCCACAATTGACGGAGATATCGGTGAACATACATAAAAAAAAAAAAAAAAAAAAAAAAAAACATACAAGAAGTCGAACATAGAACCTCCTCCTTTTTTGTAAGTCGGTTAAAAAACCACGCAACCATCCAATTTACTGTTGCTAACTCTCAACTCATTCCAATTACAGAACTCGCGCAGCATGATAAAGTCAGTGTTATTCTTTAATCGGATTAGTTTAGACTAACTTTGTATGAAAAGCAAGGTTTGGAATGAACATGCGAGCGTTATCTCCGTAGTTGTATTGTTAATCGCAACTCCTGAACTATTCGTGCGGTAACTGCAAACAAATGACCTTAATGTTGGCAGATGAATTCAATTGAAACAAAACAAGCAAGAAATTGTGCCGTTGCAGTTGCTATATGTAGTTTACGTACATACGGGATTACTACATAAGTTGTTTGGCTGAGTGTGGACTGACGAGCGCGATCTCAGATTACACTAGAATCGAAAAACGAAATAATATTATCACTCGAAGTTGTATTGATCACATTTTTGTAAGATCGCGCTCGTCAGATCTTTATTCGGCGGCGCTCGGTACGGTTATGGCAGACCATCGCATGATCGTGTTGTCTTGTATTGGAGGCGGAGCTAAAGACGCTGTACAGGATGTTGCAAAAGTAATTAATTAATTATTAATTAATTACTTGATTAAAAAAAAACAATACCTGAATTAATTGATTATAATAAATTAAAACCAAAGTTGGACGCCATAGATTGGAATGTTGTTGATAATATGAAACGCCCTCAAGAGATATATAACTATATTAAAAATAGCTTTGAGTGTTGTTATGAGCAATCTAAGTATTCTAAAAGAATAAATACTAACAGCAAAAGGAATAAAGAGTTGTGGATAACCAGAAAAATTAATAATATGTGTCATAAAAGAGATTTACTTTTCAATCGGTGGAAACAGGATATAAATAATAAAATACTTAGATTGCAATTCAATAAACAAAGAAATGAGACTAAAAAAATAATAGAAAAAACTAGAAACCAACATTACTTTAACCTTATTAATGAAAATAAAATGAATAAAAAGAAAATGTGGGACATTTTAAACACACTATCTGGGCGAATCTGTAAGTCAATAGATGAAGCAATAATCAAAGCATTCAAGAAAAATGATATATCTATAAATACAATAGCCAACAACTTCAGTAAGGGATTTAGCGAAAACGTAAACAAAATATTACCTAAATGCAACATAAAACTAATATCTGAATCAGAATATATTTTTCCAGTTAACAAGTCCATGTTATTTAAACAGCCTACCGTTCGTAATATATCAACTATTCTAAAAAATCTTAATATAAATAAATCTGCTGGTATAGATGGCATCCGATGTATAGATGTAAAAGTTTTAAGTGATAGGATAGCTAAAGTTATAGTTAAGTTAATAAGCTCTAGTATACAAGTAGGCGAATATCCCCAAGAATTAAAATCAGGCATCGTTCGACCAATCTTTAAAAATGGATCTCATAATAACTATGACAGCTATAGGCCCATTACAATATTGCCAGTAATAGATAAGATAGTAGAAAAATACGTGTGCCAACAAATTCAGAATTTTTACAGTAAAAACGATGTTTTATTGGCTTCTCAGTTTGGTTTTCAACCTAACAAATCATCCTCAATTCTCCTATCTAAATTCACAGATGAAATAAACCAACACCTCAATGATAAGAAACACGTCATCTTGTTGTTTATTGATTTTAGCAAAGCCTTTGACACCCTCAGGCATGATACACTTATAAACAAGCTTGACAATACAGGGGTTCGAGGCCCAATATTAAACTGGTGCAAAGATTACCTAAAAAACAGAACAAGCCGTGTGAAAATCAGTAATGAACTTAGTGAGGAAATTGTAGTAGCTACGGGAACAGCACAAGGCTCAGTTATGGGACCCTTGCATTATTTAGCCTACGTCAATGACATGGAGAATGTTATAGACAATTGCTCAGTCTATCAATATGCGGACGATACCTGTCTCGTAGCAGCTGATAAAGATTTATCTAAGGCTGAACAATTGATACAAAATGATTTTGATAATTTGTGTAAGTGGTCTCATGATGTGGGACTGGTGCTTAATGCTGGTAAAACTAAGACTATCCATGTTCGTTCCAATCACTTAATCAACTCAGACAAGCCAGTTAAAATATTTGCGCACACACACCAATGTTTGCATGAAGTGCAACTTTCTAAGCTTGGTTGCAAATGTGAACCATTGGAGCAGGTTACCAACTACAAATACCTGGGTTTAGTCGTTGATGACAGATTTAACTGGGGTAGTCACATTGACTCCATATGCGATAAACTCCGTGCAATGCTAGCCAAATTTGCAATAATAAAATACAAAGTCCCTTTCAAAATATTACTTAACCTTTATAATGCACTTGCAGAGTCAATTATTTCATATGGAATAACTAGCTATGGCAGAACATTTAAAACCTACCTAGACAAAATATATAACCTACAACTTCGTTTATTAAAGATAATAATACCAAATAGAATTAAAAAAACACTCTATGATGGTGATGACGTAACAGGCTTCTTTAAATATTGTAAAATCTTGCCAATACACATTAAAATACGAAAGTGGTTATTAATAGAACAGTTCACCAACAAAGAACTGCAAACTAAAGTCATTCATAGCAAAGCAACAAGAATGGCAACACAATCAAAACTGGTAGTACCGAGATACAAAAACTATTACGGTAAACGAACATGCGCTTATTTAATACCTACTCTAATTAATGATGTTCCCTCACAAATTCAATCAGAAATAACAAATAATAATTATATAAATAAATACAAGAAATTCTTTGATTCTCTTTGAAATTGCATCATCCTGTTTAAATTTCATTCAATCTTTGTGTTGACGGGCTGCCTGACCCGCGCCGGCGTAGTTTTTCTATCCTAGGTATTATTTACTAACTACCTCATAATTTTTTGTTTTTAATATTTTTATAAACTAGGTACCTCACAATTTTTGTTATTTGTATTTTTATAAACTATGTTTTCAAAACTATAATTATTTATGTCTCGTTAGTATTAAGATTGTTTATAAGTGTTTCAACATCCGGACAAACCTTTTGAGGTTTTTGTGATGTTTCTGTTTATATTTTGTCATGTTACATATTTAATAAACAATAAAAAAAAAAAAAAAAGTTGGGGCTAGTTTTTCTGTCTGCGATTATTCTATTACGTGGTTAGAGCCTCACAGAGAGATATTGAGCAGCCATTTTGAATACGTTTGTTCCATGTTTTGGGCACCGACCACTAGTTTTGAAAAAATATGGGGACGCGTACAACCGATGGTTTGAATGCCAAAATTGGTCTAGTAATAGCATTATGTTAGACGGTATTTAATACAGAGGACAATTTCTAGCAATTCAACGATTATTCAACTAGCAGAAGTATTTATTATTATTTGTTTATTTATTTGACACCAATAATTACAACATCTTACAGTATTCCAAGACGATGTTATACCACATAATTGGATAAATAAGAGAGGTAGTGAGTTGTAATATAAAAGCTACGAGATCGGTTTTATATCTATGTATTTGTTTACTGTCTAGGTTGTGCAGTGTGTAAGACCTCTCATACCGTGCTTGAGGTCATGTTTTCAAGGCCAATCAAGTACTTATGTGACTTTTTCAATTTATATGTTAATTTTAGTTTATCTTGTACAATACTGATATCGGTGAAGGAAAGCATCGTGAGGAAACCTGCAGCCTAATTGCGTAAGTGAAAACGGCAAGGCGAAGGATTTGATCCCACCAATCGAGCAATCACGTGCGAGATGAAAGACGCGTTGTGGTTTTTCGTCGATGTAAATTGTCGATTGATATATATTATATTATAATGATATAAAGTATCGCAGAATTTATGTGACTTATTGTCAAGCACGCATTATCTGCTGTGATTGGTTGAATGAATTTTCAACAGCCAATCACAGCAGATTACCGGCAATTATTCGTCGATTACGTTAGCAGCCCGATAATTGAGTGTTGAGAAACCTGGGGTAAATCTACTAGTTTACTACTAAAATTAAATAAGCAATAATAATAACAAACGTTTTAATGTAGGTTATAGGTATTAAAGAACAAAAATAAACGCTTGGAGGAGGCCTATGTCCAGCAGTGGACGTCTTTTGGCTGAAAACATGATGATGATGATTTACAGGATAAATAGCCAATGACACTCCGCGATAATGTAGCTTTCTATCAGCGAATGTATTTTGTATTTGGATAAGTTCTACTTCCAAGGATAACCTCTTACATGTTACAACAGTGTTATCCATACTAATAATAATATTATCAATGCGAAAGTGATTATGTCTGTCTGTTCTGTCTAATACCGGTCTTCAACAATCCAAGAAATTCCTGGGCTCTCCGTTCAAAGCAAGGGAATGCATTTGGAATATGAGCAGGGGGCAAATACGTTACCTGTTTGGGTCCTTTACAGGGCACTTTGAAACCTACGACATGCTCATGAAAATGGGTCTAACTGCGACACCCGTGTGCGGGTTGTGTGGGGAACATACGGAATGCATGGAACACCTTCTGTGCACATGCGATGCACTGTCTGGTAAGCGAATGAGTCTCCTGGGTCTGGTTTTGGATATCCAAGGGGTTGGATATCCAAAACCAGAAGACTATAGGCCCATATAGGCGCCCTAGAAAGACATACATAGACCTAATAGGTGATATTCTTCAGAAAGGCCAAGTGCGCGGTACCCATAACCGGCGTGCGTGTATGACTAGATGTATGAATGTGTGTGAAGCAAGGTTCGTTCAAACCGGTTCTCGGTTACACCATAAGAATAAGAAGCTTACTATTATATTTAATTAATTTTTAATTTACAGAAAGAATCATCTAGATACTAAATATTTGCATCAAAAGCACTTTCTGATCAAAACAAAATAACATTAACATATTTCCACACCAAAATGCAATCTAAAGCGACCCAGTAATGAAATTTAATGTATTCATTCATCTCGCATGGAATAGGTATAAATCGTTATAAGAGCTTGGAATATATTTTACGCGGTTTAATCAACCAATAAATGGAAAATGTTGATTTCAATACGAGTTTTGAGAATCATTTTGAAAGTGCCACTCTTAAAGCCATGTTTATACTTCTAAAGAACGTTAGAATATTGCTTTTCAATGTAAGGTTGGATTTAAAGGGAAAAGAAAATTGGAAGCGGTTCTCGTAAGTAGGCTCATCTGTCTCATTGAATTTCATAAGGTATTCTGAAGAAAAAATTAATAAGGCAAACACGATTCATCTTGAACAAATTAAATAATTCAAAGGCAATGGTATTAGGTTCTCCAAAGAAATAAAAATAATAACAAATATAATTAGAAAAATTAGGATAAGTTGCTTCTTAGTAAATAATTTAATAGCATCTGAAAAAGGTTGTAAACTACTAACAACTAATTACAGAATTTAAACGAAACCAAAGGTTTTGAAATGTTTTTCATTAATTCTATAATAAAGTTAATAGTTGCAAATACGAAGAACGAATTGTTTTTTTTTTTTTTATATATTATAGGCTCGCTCTAACTTTAGAACAACACAAAAAAACACAATGTGTGATAAAGCCCAATAAAAATATAGTGCCTAAGGCAATAAGACCGCCTTTGTACTTGTACGTCAAGATATAATAAATAAAATAATTAAAGCATTTGGATTTTCAACGACAAATCTAAAAATAAACCAAAAAAGAAACAATGTAGAAAGTGGTAATATAGACGGTTGATGCAAATTGGTTGTGGCCCAATGGAACGGGTATCGCGACTGTCTCTACGCCTTATTAATGGCCTCACCTACCTGACTGAGACGGATGGCAGGTACTGACCTGACGTTGACCTTGCGCACCCTATTTATTCCAGGCCAATTTACCTTTGTTTTTATTGTGTTATCTTTGACGGTAGCATGTTCTTTCCTTTGTTGGAGAGGCTAACAAATAGGCTCGTGATTAGCGTCGAGTGGGTGATTTCTTTGATTCTTCCTTTTTACCCGACTGCCGAAGGAGGGTTATGTGTTTATCAGTCTATGTATGTATGTATGTATGTATGTATGTATGTAAGTATGTATGTATGTATGTATGTTTGTTCCTATATGGCGTTCCAGAGACCAAACGCGTTGGCCGATTTTGATGATTCATACGTCAATCGATGCGTCTTAACCCTGCGAGTGTCATAGCCTACATTAAAATTGGATAATAGAAAAATGGCGGATTTTGGGTGCCATATTGTGGGGGCCCAATTTTTTTTTTTTTCCAAGCCCATCGTGTAGGGTATCAAAATAAAGGGTTTTAAAAGGTTATTTCAAAAATATACAACACTTATATGTTTAAATATATCTAATTCGAAAAAAACTAACTAAAAAGTTATAAATAAAAAAACTTAATTCAAAAAATCAAAAAACCCGACTGCTTCAAAATCGAATATGTATCCTCCGACTGCACAGCATGATTTTTTCCTTGTTTACGACTTTTTAGTTCGCTTTTGAAGCAGTCGGGTTTTTTGATTTTTTAAAGTGTTGTAGATAATGTTGCGGGTCTGCACAGATTGTTCTTGCTAATTTCTGTAGTTAAAAATTCGTTTTTTAGAAATTTGATTTTGGATAAACGGAATAAGATTTATCTACACTCATAACGTAATGTTCCAATTATAAATTCAGAAAGTATTGCATAAACACGTACTTAATATACGTGGAAAAGTAAAATTAAAAAAAAAAACCATAACAGTGCAACATTTGCCTTCGATTTTCAAACAACTGCATTATAATAGTTATTTATGCTACAAGTGCGGAAGGTAGGTGATTACCGATGAGTGGCATTTTATTCACGAGCGAGCGAAGCGAGTGAGTGGATAAATCGACACGAGTCGGAAATCATCTTCCGTACGTGTATCATACAACATTTTACTATGCATTGTGCGAGGAAATAAATAAATTAATAAAATTAAATTAATAAAATGGCGGGCTTATTTAAGCGCGTTCAGCATATCCACAGATTAACTAATAGTTCCTGGGGCATATCTACTGCGCATGTGCAAATAGCTGTCACATCGTAACGCAATAAGGCACGAGCAAAATATACGTTCTGCCAAACATATTTAATGAATATTTAAAATTAATTTATGGATCAAAATCTAAATCTAGAGTAATTAAAAACACCTAAAATGAAGTATTAGTTTTATTTTACCTTTCATATAAATGAAAATCTGTACATAACTAATTTGTAAAACTTTTCTCAAATAATAAAAACTCTATGCGTCGGGCTAACGTTGGAGTTAAAATTAAAAAAATACAGGAAAGTTAAAAGCACTAGTGAAAAAAAGTGACACTTTCCGCACAGTTTGGCTGCTTGGAAAACCGCTCTTTTCGAGGACATGCATTGTAAAATAACTTTTTAATTTTTATAGCACACTTTTACTTTTTAATTTATTGGCGCTTATGAGCTAGAGTCACTGTCTATGGATGCGCGCGCTGCGATGTCATGGTGCAATGAGAATCTAAATTGCCCGCCATACTGCATATTTTTTCCGTTTCTACTTTTATTTTATTTCAACGGTATGAGTGAAGATAAAATAGTGTATGCAACGGCATATAATTAGGTATTAAAACACTCGCGTGTTAATATTATCACATGAGGCGAAGCCGAATGTCGTTCGGCTCCAACCACGCTCGTGTTTTAATAATCCATATTATATGACCATTGCATAAACTACTATTTTAGAATAGGCAAATCGATTTCGTAATTGGATTTGAATAATAAAATTAACTTTAGAAAATTAAGCCTGGCTTCATTACAACGGAAAAACAAAATTAAATAAAAATATTTTCCTGCAATAAAAGCGGTAAAAGTTATAAATAAAAAAACTTAATTAAAAAAATCAAAAAACCCGACTGCTTCAAAAGCGAACTAAAAAGTCGTAAACAAGGAAAAAATCATGCTGTGCAGTCGGAGGATACATATTCGCTTTTGAAGCAGTCGGGTTTTTTGATTTTTTGAATTAAGTTTTTTTATTTATAACTTTTTAGTTAGTTTTTTTCGAATTAGATATATTTAAACATATAAGTGTTGTATATTTTTGAAATAACCTTTTAAAACCCTTTATTTTGATACCCTACACGATGGGCTTGGAAAAAAAAAAAAATTGGGCCCCCACAATATGGCACCCAAAATCCGCCATTTTTCTATTATCCAATTTTAATGTAGGCTATGACACTCGCAGGGTTAAGACGCATCGATTGACGTATGAATCATCAAAATCGGCCAACGCGTTTGGTCTCTGGAACGCCATATAGGAACAAACATACATACATACATACATACTTACATACATACATACATACATACATACATACATACATACATACATACATAGACTGATAAACACATAACCCTCCTTCGGCAGTCGGGTAAAAAGGAAGAATCAAAGAAATCACCCACTCGACGCTAATCACGAGCCTATTTGTTAGCCTCTCCAACAAAGGAAAGAACATGCTACCGTCAAAGATAACACAATAAAAACAAAGGTAAATTGGCCTGGAATAAATAGGGTGCGCAAGGTCAACGTCAGGTCAGTACCTGCCATCCGTCTCAGTCAGGTAGGTGAGGCCATTAATAAGGCGTAGAGACATCTAGTCGCGATACCCGTTCCATTGGGCCACAACCAATTTGCATCAACCGTCTATATTACCACTTTCTACATTGTTTCTTTTTTGGTTTATTTTTAGATTTGTCGTTGAAAATCCAAATGCTTTAATTATTTTATTTATTATATCTTGACGTACAAGTACAAAGGCGGTCTTATTGCCTTAGGCACTATATTTTTATTGGGCTTTATCACACATTGTGTTTTTTTGTGTTGTTCTAAAGTTAGAGCGAGCCTATAATATATAAAAAAAAAAAAACAATTCGTTCTTCGTATTTGCAACTATTAACTTTATTATAGAATTAATGAAAAACATTTCAAAACCTTTGGTTTCGTTTAAATTCTGTAATTAGTTGTTAGTAGTTTACAACCTTTTTCAGATGCTATTAAATTATTTACTAAGAAGCAACTTATCCTAATTTTTCTAATTATATTTGTTATTATTTTTATTTCTTTGGAAAACCTAATACCATTGCCTTTGAATTATTTAATTTGTTCAAGATGAATCGTGTTTGCCTTATTAATTTTTTCTTCAGAATACCTTATGAAATTCAATGAGACAGATGAGCCTACTTACGAGAACCGCTTCCAATTTTCTTTTCCCTTTAAATCCAACCTTACATTGAAAAGCAATATTCTAACGTTCTTTAGAAGTATAAACATGGCTTTAAGAGTGGCACTTTCAAAATGATTCTCAAAACTCGTATTGAAATCAACATTTTCCATTTATTGGTTGATTAAACCGCGTAAAATATATTCCAAGCTCTTATAACGATTTATACCTATTCCATGCGAGATGAATGAATACATTAAATTTCATTACTGAGTCGCTTTAGATTGCATTTTGGTGTGGAAATATGTTAATGTTATTTTGTTTTGATCAGAAAGTGCTTTTGATGCAAATATTTAGTATCTAGATGATTCTTTCTGTAAATTAAAAAATAATTAAATATAATAGTAAGCTTCTTATTCTTATGGTGTAACCGAGACATTACAAAGTATGAAGGTAGAGTAAATATCTCAAGAAAAATTAGATTTAATTTCGGTACCTCAAAATAAGTTTATTTTCCTGAATCACAAAATAGATGACCTTAATTACCTGTCTGACGTAGTATATCTAAGAAAACTTTTAAGAAAATGAGAGGCTTGCCTTCTAGAATATTTTTTCAAGCGTAAAAATCTATGCTTTCACTATTTAAATGAAAACATTACCGCCTGTCGTCAACTCGTAATGAAAATGACACCTAAAAAAATATAATATTTTTATATAAGACCCTTAATTAACACTTGTTAAAATTATTAAAATAAGTAGGTCAAAATCCTACTAAAAATAATTTAGGTTTGATCATTGTTACCACTATACATGTAGGCAAGTACCTAAGTCATTACGGAGTTAAAGATTATGATTTGATTGATATTATTAAAATATATACTTTTGTTACTTAAGTGAAACTTTATTTGAAACTAGCACTGACAGTCCAAATAGCCGAACACGGCATAAATATAGACTACGGCTGCCATCAATTAAACTAGAATTACTTAAGAAACATGTATACTGCATGTCGATTATTATTTACTATCATTTACCGAATAGTTTTCAAGACTTACCGCTGACAATGTATAAGAAAATATTTTGAAGACTATTACTATTTAAAAGATATTATACCAATGTAAGTAAGTAGAATCTGTAATTTGTAAGTAAGAATAATTGACATCGCTGATTGTAAATACATTTGCACGCCATGTTAAAGCAGGATATGCTGAAACAAATTTACTGTAACACCTTATCATATTCTAGCAAATAAATAGTTTTGTTTTAATAAACATAGTTTTTAACCGACTTACCAAAAAGGAGGAGGTTCTAAGTTCGACTTCTTGTATGTTTTTTTTTTTTTTTTTTATGTATGTTCACCGATATCTCCGTCAATTGTGGACCGATTTTGAAAATTCTTTTTTTGTTTGAAAGAGTATGTTTCGAAATTGGTCCTATTTTAATTTGGTGAAGATCTGATGAAGAACTTCGGAGATATACAACAGAACTCTTCAATAGATAACGGCAAATCATTCGGAATTGCTGCAATCGCATGTCTGTTTATTGTATATACCATTTCATAACATACATCACGCCAGTACGCACTAAAGGGGTACGCAGATCTCTCATTTCACTGGTTATGTTCAAGTTTCATGTTATTCGGATGATCTATTCTGGCGTTATAGGTACCTTACTAAACAACTTGCCTATTTTAGGGAGGTACAACCAAAAAGGGAAAAATAAAAAACTTTTTTGACAAAAAAAAAACTACCGACTTCCAAATAAAAAACTACAAAGTGAAAAATAATTATATTTTTGGAAGTCGATGTCCATATCGCAAAAAAAAATGGGAAAAAAGAAAGACACCGACTTCCAAAAATAAAATTATTTTTCACTTTGTAGTTTTTTATTTGGAAGTCGGTAGTATTTTTTTTTGCAAAAAAGTTTTTTTTTGAAGGGGCGTTTGTTGAAACGCCAAAATGACAAGCTGTCGTTGATAGAATGTCACTTTACTAGAGCCTCAATTTTTAGCTTCTCGACGTGTTTTAGTTTTATAGAATACCAATTCTCTGCAGCAAGTTAAACAATATCTTCAGGCACTCTACTCGATATGGAAATACGCTATAAAGCAATTAAGGATTCGAACGTGCATCATCACATGCCTTTCCTCATTCCATCAATTGTGGCTACAGTAATTGAATGTCCACTCCACTAACAAACCCACACGAAAAAAAAAATACCGTCGTCGTCGTTCCTCAAAAAGCCCTCAATTATTGCGTATACCATACCACCGGAACACAAACATCATGCGCTAAGCCATTTTTCAAACGGTTTGCAAACATTGAAAAGAAAATAATTATTTTGTCACGTAAAAATACACTAATAAAACACCCACGGTATTCAGTCGATGTGTTCCAAAAATTAAAATAATAATCTGACGTTTGTGTCTACCCAAGCCCTTATGCGAAAAGGGCACGGGAAAAAAGCCTTTTAGAAATACGTGACTTACCAACCCATGCTCTTGATGCCGTCCTTAAGCTAGAGTGCTGCTATTTGGGAAAATCATATGTTGTGATAGACGAAAAACAAAAAACCACGAAATAAAAAAAATCGATGCTGTTTATACCTTACTAATCAAAATCAATTATTTTTATTTCGCATAGGCCTACATGGGCATTTATAAAACGTCGACAAAATATGCACGGTTCGGGTTGGTCGATTCCTATGGAGAAGAACCGGCAAGAAACTCCATGTAACCATGGGGTTTCTTGCCGGTTTCTTTTAAAAAAATTGTTTGGTGTTACAATATTTCCATGTTACAGCAGTACTTAGATGGGGGGACAACGCAGGCCCGACAATAAGTCGTAAGAAACTAAAATAAAAAATGATTATATAATAAATAAACAAAAGATATAAAAAAAAAAAGTAAAACTACATGAAATGTTACCAAATGTTAACAATTTAGAAATCTAGAAGGCCTACAATGTTCACACATTTACAAAACAATCGGTAAAAGAATCTATACAAAGTATAACAAGACTAAATTTAACATGTGGCACAAATCAGTGCTGTAACTATTCTTAGCAAAGGGCTATAAAGATAATTGAAAACCATTGTAAAATGTCTTATTAAATGAAGAAAAAATGAGATTGAGAATAGTTAGAGACATCCACATATTTGTGCCGTTTATGAGTTACCAGGGAAGCCGCATGCGCTGAAGGAGCTAAAGCCAAATATTTTTATCTTCAACGTAGTCCTTGATTTTATAATATGTGTTAAGAGCCATCTATCGGAGCGCGTGAGAAGCTCCAACCAAAGAGCAAGGGCAATACTATCGCCGAGCACCGCATCGATCACGTCACGTGATGTCAAGAAACCACAACAGATGGCGCTGAAGCACACCTATATAAACCACTGCACGGACGCTCAACGTCTCTCATTCTCATTTAAATATTCAACTAAAATATTGTAAACGCTTTATTGTTAAGTAATAAATCCCAGTATAACCATCAAAGTCGCCTGATTTACCCGTGTTGATCACAGACACACAAGAAGCCTAGGAACACAAATTGAACACGCAAACATTGGACCTTCAGAGCCGCATCATTCATCATCACATCGAGGGATCAGCGAAGGGTCTGGCCAAATCGTTCCCTTTTTCCCCCATCTTATCCTATTTCAATTTTACTAAAACTGTGCTTGTTCCTCTAGGTACCGTGTTGTGCTTCCTCACGAGTCACGTACGTAGTTTGCAGGAATTTGGTGAGTACCCACTTTCATAAATCGTCAAAATGAGTGTTGAAAACGTAACCGTTCGTAGTAAATCTCCTAATTTGTGCGTAGATTCTGATGATAGTACTGCAATTAGAGAATTAAATAAAAAACGCGGTTCAATCAAGGGTAGACTGACGTTGTTCGTAAAATTTGTAAATTCTTTTCATAGCCACTCTCGTCCTAGCGATAAACAAATAACCGAATTAAAATTGCGTAGTGAATTAACCAAATCATTATATAGTGAATTTAATAGCATTCAAAGCTCCATCGAAATGCTCATGGTGTCAGATAGTGAAACTGCAATTCAGTTAGAACATCGTGAATCATTTGAAAATATTTATTACGAAACCATGGCAGAAGCAGAAGGTTTAATAAAACGTTTTAGCCTTTCTGATTCAACTAGTGCTAGTTCTAAGTGTGAAGCTTCGATAAATATTAAGCTTCCTACTATTTCACTACCCTCCTTTGACGGGTCGTTTGAAAATTGGTTAGAGTTCAGGGATACCTACCTTTCTATGATTCACAACTCCAACCAGCTTGATGACATTCGTAAATTCCATTATTTGCGTACATCGCTAACTGGTCAGGCAGCTCAAGTTATTAAATCAATAGAATGCACTTCAGAAAACTACACAATAGCTTGGGATTTGCTCAATGAGAGGTATAATAACGTCAAGTTGCTAGTACATAATCATGTGAAGTCTTTATTTACTATTCAAAATCTAAATAAAGAGACTTCATTTCATTTAAGGAAATTAATTGATATAGTTTCAAAGAATTTACGTGCCTTAAAGACACTCGGGGAACCTATAGAATACTGGGATACACTTATTATTTACATCATTACCTCCAAATTAGACGCAGTAGTTGAGAAAGAATGGGAGGAACATAAAAATAATTTATTTACGCAGCATCATAAACCCACTAAGTTAGACGATCTAAAGTATCAGCCTTATTTTTCAAGAATGTAATGCATTCTTGAAAAATAAGGCTGATACTTTAGAAATGATTAAAGCGCATAATTCTTCATCATTTTCTAATAGTAAAGTCCCTTTTGATAACAGTAAAAAACCTCAACAACAATCGCAACAAAAATCACATATTTTCGCTTCAACAAAAAACAATGTGAATTCCAAAAGTACCCGCACATGCTCATTATGCAGCGGAAATCATTCGCTTTATTCTTGTACTAAGTTTTTGGATTTAAACGTTAAAGAGAGATTAGAATTCGTTAATAATAAAAGGTTATGTGTTAATTGTTTACGAGCTGGACATTTCGCTTTAGATTGTTATTTTGGTCCGTGTAAACAGTGCAGTAGAAAACACAACAGTTTATTGCACAGTAACAATAATGATAAAGTAGAAAGCGCATTAGTATCAGTCGTGGAGTGCCAACCGGATTCAAACCCCGTACCGCACTCGTCGGCAGTGTTACATACAGCCGAACCGACACGCAACGAGTATGCGAACAATAGTTTGTATACGCAGGCGTCAGAAACTGTTTTATTATCCACAGCTTTAGTGGAGATAGCAGGTAGTGACAATGTATATCATAAGGCTCGCGCTTTGTTAGATAGCGGCAGTCAACATTGTTTAATTACAGAAAAATTACGTAAAAAATTAAAAGTCGATTCGATACAGTCCACATATCATATCACAGGAATAGGGCATTCACACACTCGGTCAACAGAGTCGTGCGAAATTAAGCTCAGGTCATTAAACGGTGATTATAATACTCGCTTTAAATGTATAGTTTTGAAACATATAACTTCAAATTTACCATCAGTTCCATTACATTATAACTCTTTAGTTCCATTCCAAATAATATTCAGTTAGCCGATTCGTTATTTTATATACCGTCACAAATTGATTTATTAATCGGAGCTGACGTGTTTTGGGATTTGTTGATAGAAGGTAAAATGCGTTTACCGGCAGGTCCTTACCTACAAAACACCACGCTAGGTTGGATTATTTCAGGCATTGTTTATAATTCAAAATCAATAAATAACAAAATACAATGTCATCATTTGCAATCTATACAATTAGATGAGCAGTTACGTAAATTTTGGGAATTAGAAGAAAATTATAGACCTAAACAATATCTTACAGAGGAAGAACGCCATTGTGAACAGCTGTTTACTGAAACTACAAAACGTGCAGTTGATGGTCGTTTTTCAGTTCGCATTCCAGTACGAAATACACTTGATGAATTAGGTGATAGTTACGATATTGCAAAAATTAGGGTTTTGTCATTGGAACGCAGGTTAGAACGGTCTCAAGAGTATAAAAAAATGTATTGTGATTTTATGCAAGAGTACTTAGACCTAGGGCACATGACACGTATTGAAAACTACACTTCACCTCATTATTTTCTACCGCATCACGGTGTCTTGCGAGAACAAAGTACTACTACAAAACTAAGAGTAGTTTTCAATGCAAGCCAAAAAACATCAACTGGCAAATCGTTAAATGATGTCCAAATGCCAGGGCCTGCATTGCAAAACGAATTATTTTCTATAATTTTGCGTTTTCGTCAATATAAATTTGTCGCTTGCGCAGATATTGAGAAAATGTTCAGGCAAATATTAATTCATGAAAATAAAAGAGATTTACAGTTAATATTATGGCGAGAAAGTCCATCACAGCCTATCAGTGTGTACCGGCTTAATACTGTTACATACGGTACGGCGTCTGCACCGTACTTGAGCAATCGTTGCATTAAACAACTAGGCTTTGACTGTACGGACGAAGACATTTCACGTACAATATTAAATGATTTTTATGTAGATGACCTTATAACTGGTTCAGATTCTATTGAAAGGTTATCACACATATGTAAAGGCGTATCTGAAACTTGTTTATCTGGTTGTTTTCCCTTAAGGAAATGGACATTTAATTCGCCTGAAAATATTTTAAATAATAACATAACTTTTGATAATTCAAAAAATTTATCTTTAGATGAAAGTTATTCCAGTAATACTCTTGGTTTAGGTTGGTTTAACAAAAGAGACGAATTTCACTTCACATCAAAGGTCAATTTTGAATGTAATAATGTTAGTAAACGACAAATTCTTTCAATTGTTTCACAGATCTATGACCCTCTCGGTTTGTTAAGCCCGTTTATAATTATTGGCAAAATAATATTACAAAAGTTATGGTTATGTAAACTTGATTGGGACGATGAAGTACCTATTCATATTTTAAAGAACTGGGAAAAGTTTATTGAAGCATTAACTTATTTACATAATATTCGCGTACCGCGTCATGTTGTAGGAACGTGTGACTATTCTAGGATCGAATTACACATATTTACGGATGCGAGCGAGGCTGCATACGGTGCGTGCGCTTATGTTCGGACGTGCAATAGTAATGATGACGTCATAACGGTGAGATTATTATGTTCGAAGAGCCGCGTCGCGCCAGTGAAACCGGTTAGCATTCCACGGCTCGAGTTATGCGGTGCACTATTGGGAGCTAGGTTGTATGATAAAATAATTAAATCACTTCGATTGAACTTTGACAATGTTGTTTTTTGGACAGATTCTACTATAGTTCTCAGATGGTTGCAAATGTCACCACATCAGTTAAAGACTTTTGTTCAGAATCGCGTTGTTGAATTAAATGAGTTGACAAGCAACACAATTTGGCTGCATGTAAACTCGTCAAATAATCCAGCTGACCTAGTTTCCCGTGGAGTACTTTTAAATGAATTAAGTTCAGCAACTTTATGGTGGAACGGACCCACCTTTTTATTTGAAAATAGCATAAAATGGTCACAAAATCAAAATAATATTTTACAAAACTTAAATGATTTGCCCGAGTTAAAACTTCCCACTACAAACTTGTTGTGTAGTAGCGATTCCAATCTACCTATCATTAATTTCAGCCGATTTTCCAAACTAAATCGATTACAAAGAACTTGTGCTTATGTAATGCGTTTTATACATAATATACGAACAAAATCTATTGATGAACGGTTACACGGGCCGTTATCAGTAGAAGAACTTGATAAATCCTTATTGTTTATAGTAAGACAGGCACAAATAGTGTCGTTTCCTGAAGAATACAATGCGCTTCATAATAATCATAATATAAATAAATCAAAACGTAATATTTACAGTTTAAATATATTTTTAGATGCTGATAAAATCATTAGAGTCGGGGGTAGATTAGTTAATTCTGAATTTTCATATGACAAAAAGCACCCCATTTTATTGTGTAGTAAACATATCTTTACCTATTTATTATTTCAAAGTCAACATTTAAAATTATTACACGCTGGGCCTCAATTAATTTTATCTCATATCAGAGATAATTGGTGGCCACTAGGCGGTAGAAACTTAGCAAAAAAGGTCGTTAACCAGTGTGTCACATGTTGTCGTTTGAAAGGTAAAATAGTACAACCAATCATGGGTAACTTACCTACTGAACGAGTAACTGCAAATTTTCCTTTCATAAACTGTGGAGTAGACTATGCTGGACCTTTATTTATTTTAAATAAGAAGGGTAGGGGTTCCAGACTAGAAAAATGTTATTTATGTCTATTTATATGTTTTTCAACTCGAGCGATACACTTGGAACTAGTTACTAGTTTGTCTTCACAGAGTTATATTTTAGCACTTAAACGATTTATTTCCCGGAGAGGAAAACCTTATCAAATATTTTCCGATAATGGACGTAACTTTGTAGGAACAGCTCGTGAATTTTCAGATTTTTTAATGAATAATTCTCAGTCTATCATTGATTACGCTTCAGATAATCACATTCAATTTAAATTCATTCCCCCTTACGCTCCTCATTTTGGCGGTTTATGGGAAGCTGGGATCAAGTCCTGTAAGCACCTTATGACACGTGTGGTAGGAAATGTTAACATGACTTATGAGGAATTCAGCACGGTTTTGGTACAAATTGAAGCTGTCCTGAATTCCCGCCCTATGTGTCCTTTATCCTCAGACCCCAACGACTACTCTCCACTCACTCCTGCCCACTTCACGATTGGCCGGCCGCTGACTGCACCTGCAGAGAGTGATGTTACCGCTGCAACCACGCACACACTCAATCGTTACCAGCGAGTTGAACAGTTGAGGCAGACATTTTGGAGGAGATGGTCTACAGAGTACATATCAGAGCTTCAGAAACGTACTAAATGGCAACAGAAAACTGAAGACTTGCAAACTGGAACATTGGTTGTCATAAAGGACGATAACCTCCCGCCGCTGAAATGGCGGTTAGGACGCATAATATCTCTGATTTCAGGCAGTGACGGCGTACCAAGGGTTGCTGTCATTCGGACGGCCACGGGCGTCATACACAGGGCATTCTCCAAGATTTGCCCACTTCCAGTCGCTGAGGTGCCAGGTTCGATGCTCGGCGCGTGGCACGACGTGAGCTGTGACGTGTGATGTTGAGAGGGATTCTCTCAAGGCCCGCCGGAATGTTAAGAGCCATCTATCGGAGCTTCTCACGGAAGCTCCAACCAAAGAGCAAGGGCAATACTATCGCCGAGCACCGCATCGATCACGTCACGTGATGTCAAGAAACCACAACAGATGGCGCTGAAGCACACCTATATAAACCACTGCACGGACGCTCAACGTCTCTCATTCTCATTTAAATATTCAACTAAAATATTGTAAACGCTTTATTGTTAAGTAATAAATCCCAGTATAACCATCAAAGTCGCCTGATTTACCCGTGTTGATCACAGACACACAAGAAGCCTAGGAACACAAATTGAACACGCAAACTCTAACACTGTGAAGAACTTGGGGATTTATATCGACAGCACTCTTCCCTTGACCAAACAACTGCAGGAACTCAGTCGTAAACTGTTTGCTTCTGCGAGCTCCCTCAGACGTCTTCGTAATTTTCTTCCCACCACCACTAAAATTGCGATAGCACAATCTATTACTCTCCCTATCCTGGACTATGCTGATGCCAGCTATCTTGATGTCATCCAAGACCAATTGGATAAGCTTGAGCGACTTCTAAATCTCTGTATTAGGTTTATATTTGGCTTGCGCAAATATGATCATGTTTCTGAATTTCGTACTAAGCTCAGATGGCTTCCTATTCGCCTTCGCCGGAATGCCCACACACTCTCTTTGCTTTATAATGTGCTCTTTAATCCTTTTACTCCTTTTTATCTTAAATAACGTTTTCAGTTCCTCTGTGACACCCATTCTAAGTCCTTGAGATCATCGGAGAATTTGAAATTGAGTGTTCGTATGCATTCCACTTGCTCAAACACTGCCAACGTTTAAGAAAATGGTAAAGGAGCATTACCTTTCACTAAAATGTTTAGTCTTTTCCTTTGTCTGTCATATATCCGATATTTATTAGTATATTAGATATGTAGTATGTATGTATTTTATGTTATTATGTATAAGTAAGTAATATTATTTATGATCTATTGTACACTGACAGCCCAAAATTCTTCTCCTATCGTTCAGTCCATCCAAAGGTTGTCTGTAAGAGATTGCCCTGTGCGATAAGACCGCCCATTGTACACTTTGTTTTTGAAAATGTTGGTTCTGTATGTTTTTTTATTATATGGTGTACAATAAAGTATGTATATAATAATAATTATGTTACATGTATGTTATGTTACAACACGTGATAGAAGCTCCTTTGCGAGAGACTGTGATCCGAAATGTGGAAACCCTTTGTTTCAGAGTTGGTTGATTGATTAACAATAATTAGTCTCACGAGCCAGAAAACGCCCATTTATAGCACGATGACCACTCACACAAATATCACCGAAGCATAGTCAAACCTGAAAATACGTCAGTGATTGCAGAATATCATTTCAAATAGGAACACATATTTAGCGACTATTTTCAGAATGCTTGGTATAAAATTGTGACACGGTGTTTTATTGCCTTTCACAAGCGATTTTAACTTCCAGAGGAAGTCAAACATGCACCTAGACCTCTTTTGCTCTTTAATGTCCGTTTACGGTGTCGGACATTTAAGACCCTTGCCGTTTTACTGTTACATGCTAAAGCAAAGTTACATTAGACTTGCATCGTCGTGTACGTTCAAATAGTCTTTTAACTATTTAAAGGGGTATAAAAACTGTTTGAGAGGTATGCTTTACGCCTAATACAATGTTAGGGTTTTCGTAACAGTGTGTACATGGAGTGACAAAAAGTTTACGCGATGAAGCTTCAACTGACTATTCAATATAGTACCAGTCGCTGCCTGCCTTAGTCTTGTAGCGGCACAGACGCCGCCACTTACGAACTAATGACATTAGTGGTGCTTAACATAACGTAAAGCAGCTTAAAGTAGCGTGCTTATTATACATAGCATAAAGCAAACGCTATCGTGACTCTCACTTGGCGCTATTTGCTTAATTCGTTATAACGCAGTATCGCCCGAATCGCGCACAACGCAAATTCTAAAATAAAACAAGAAGCAGGGAGCGCCGGGCGGGCGCGGCGACGCGACGGCGGCGCGCGCTTTACGTATTATACCTACGCTATTTTACTTCATGTTTTTTAGTGTAAACAGTGATAGGAGACGTAATAATATTGACAAAGTATAATTGTGTAAGTAAGGACGATTGATTGAGAGATTGTTTAATGTTTTGTTTTTGTGTTTTAATGGGTCAATGGGTCGCTTTAGGGGCGGAGATTAAGGAGTTGAAGTATACGCTTAGGGGCACTATGATTAGCAAAGAAAACCAAAAATTTATTTTTATTGAACTTAGTCAAATTTTCGAAGTTTTTTTTTAACATATCTCAGTCATTTTTTTTTTCGCCAACTTATTAATCTTGTCCATAGAAGCTATTTAAGCTCTGAGACACATGGTCCTATGACACACCGTTTCCGAATTATGGGTCTCCGAATTTTATTTTATTTTGTATAAAACGATCTATACATATTTCCAAAATGGTAGTATAGTATTCATGTTGGGATGCTGCTAGCATGGGGGTAACACAGGGGGGGGCAAAATTTTGGTTATTTTTTGCCTAGGACACACCGTTTTCGAGATATTCGGATATAACAATTCGGAGGCCTATAATTCGGAAATAGTGCGTCGTAGGGCTATGCTTTTCAGAACCTAAATGATTTTTATGGTTAAAGTTAACCCGAAACTGCAATAAAAGTGGAAATTTCCGGAAAAAAAAACGATATTTTTTCGAAGTCCCTATGGCTACACTCCAACCGTTTAATGTTTTGTTTTTGTGTATATATAGTGGACGAAAATGTATTAAAGAAATAGTGAATTACCAATATGGAACTTTAAGTAGTGACGTAGAACTGAAAGTATGAAGGAAAGTTCATTGTTTATTTTTCACTGCTCCATTTTATTGTAATAAATTCATAAAAACGATGTAATATTTTAAAGCATGCTGTCTGTCCAACGCTAGGGTAGGAGCTGCGAGTTAACAGTCACCGCGCTTGCTTTATTCGTGTCCGCCCCGCGCCCGTGCGTTATAAAAAAACGCGTTATAATAAAGCTTGTAAAATAACGCGCTTAAAATATAAAGCTTATAGCACTAATCAAGTTATTGACATATAGCAACTTTGAACACTACTAAATGACATGACGTCACACAAATCCTGCATCGCGCAAGCAAAGCTTTCGGCGCGATTAGAACACATACAACAGTCCGACAACAACAGTTGGGCAGTTGCCCGGACCAGACACAACACCCGTCTGGTCGGAAGATCCTCCCTTTTCTATGGAGGTTTGTGGGACTTTACACCCTGTTCCACATACCCTCAAACTGGTGACCCCGACGTGATACATCAGCGCAGCCTTCGTGCAGAGCTACTTCATCGTGACGTCATCATCACTTCCTCAAGCTTTCGACCAGCGAGCCACACAGCCAGCCAGTACCCACGGCATCTACGGGGGTATCCCGACCACCAGCATGCAGCGGACGCGCATTCCTGGTCAGCACCCTCAGCTTCTATCATCATCGCTCCGACCCACTGGAGCCACCAGCACTCTCCCGACTCACTGGGACATCATCACCGCTCCGACCCATTGGAGCCAGCAACTCTATCCCGACTCACTGGGATATCATCACCCCGACTCACTGGGGCACAACCGCATACAGTTCCGACTCACCGCGAACACTGCGACTTCCGGTTCCGACTTACTGGAACCAACCTAACACTGGCCAGGCACACATCACAAGATGTACGGACGACTCAACCTAACCTGCTTTCGACCTCCGGTCTCCGGAGGGGAATGATGTAGCGGCACAGACGCCGCCACTTACGAACTAATGACATGACGTCACACAAATCCTGCATCGCGCAAGCAAAGTTTTCGGCGCGATTAGAACACATACAACAGTCCGACAACAACCGTTGGGCAGTTGCCCGGACCAGACACAACACCCGTCTGGTCGCAAGATCCTCCCTTTTCTATGGAGGTTTGTGGGACTTTACACCCTGTTCCACATACCCCCAAAGTCTATTTGTCCACTTATTGCTTTAAAATCACGCAAATTACAGGTACAATTCTATACGCATCTGATTACGAATATCTTTCTCTGATAATTAAACTGTTGTTGAGTTGGCTACTTTTAAAAAGTCCGTGAGGTAGGCCACTGAAGTGAAAACGCAAGCGCAAACGCTAGTTGAAAATAAAGTAAAACGAAACATACAAAATTATCTACAAAACTGTGATCAACTATTCATTACCTACAAAAAAAGCATCTTTGTTGACCTTTTTGATTTCAAAATTGGCTTCAGGTAATAAGCGTTATTTTAGTCATGTTATGGATACAAGTAAGTACTTCAGGATTTTATTTTATTTTACCTGTAATATTAATTTATATTGTGAGGTGAGCGAATGGGCGAAGATAGGGCAATAATGGTCAGTAAACACTTTGGGAGAAGCCCACTCAAGTCACTTGATTCAATAAACATATTGCGTATTGGTTACCTTTACGTCAGTCAGTAGGTACCTGTATAGTTTACAAAGTTATAGAAAATCAGTATAACTATAATGATTCAACCGCGGGGACGCAAGTCCCTTATTTGTGGCAGGCATTGAGCCTCAGATAACCCACCGGCGTACGGTAAGTCACATGTTATCGAATTTTTGGTTCTAAGGCACGCCGATTTCCTGTCAATGTCTCACTGTTTTGAGACCCGTTGTAACGAAATAATACACAAAATAAAGCACGAGTCACGGTACGTCAGTTGAGGTCGTTACCACTGGGCCATCATGTTGTATACATATAAAGATATACAGTAGATATTTTACACCAACAATAAAATTTGTTCAGAAGCCGCAGGTAAAACATAATATTCCTCTCCGACCGATACCTCCACCTCGACAGCCAAGAGAGCCACGAACAATGGGTCGAACAATTGCGGCTCATTAGTCGGGATCTGTTTCATTAATTTTATAACAGTTTTTTTATTACCAGAGGGCCTAGTCAGTTGACATTCTATCATCGAAATCGTTACGATAGTGACTATCAAAAAGGCAAAATTGTATACGATTGACCAGCGATAACGAGAAATCACGTGATCAATCCTTTACATTTTGACATTTCGCAGCAGAAGGCGATAGTCGAAATGTCAATATATTTGTGATCGACCACGTGACATTTCAATAGCGTTTAGGCTCTAGACAAGTGGCATTCGATGTCAGCGAAGGCGATGGTCGAAATGTCAAAATGTAAGGGATTGATCACGTGATTTTTCGATATCGCTTGCGGTGCTTATTATTGTGAATCAGTGGTTAGCCCCAAGCCAAGTTATAAACGTTGCCTATCGAATCTCTCTGAACGTGACTTAACGTTTAGATGTGTCATTCCCACACATTGATTAGTGTTCTACTAGTATTATTGATTGTAGATTGTCAACTTGGCTACGGGTGCTCGATAGGCTCTCACAGAAAAGAAACGGCACTCGTATCTTTTACAACATGATTATTCTCAGTTATTTTCAAAAAAACAATCTGACTAGCGTTCGTCTTACAATTCGTAGCGTCAACAATGGCTGTCACCGCCAACAATTCAAACTGCCTAACACATCCGCTTTTTATATTATTCCAATAAACTTCTATTAAATTGAATTACTAACTAATGTTAAATAACAATTATTAGTAATTAAATAACTAATGTTAAATAACAATTATTAGTAATTAAATAACTAATGTTAAATAACAATTATTAGTAATTAAATAACTAATGTTAAATAACAATTATTATTAATTAAATAACTAATGTTAAATAACAATTATTATTAATTAAATAACTAATTTTAAATAACAATTATTGCCAGTAATGTTTATCAAAGAATCATGCGTAATAATTGACTTTATTATTTATTTTATGCACCAAAAGATGACAAGCGGGTGTTGTCCTAAGAGGTTTTAATCATCAGAATACGATTAATTATGAAATTATTAGAAGATTAACATTCACATTCGCATTAATTTGTGTCGCTTGTCAATCCCATACAATTTTGGCTTTTTGACCTTCCATCAATAAGTTTTTGACAATTGCTTTCGCCACGCTTTCGAAGATAGAATATCACTTGTCTAGGGCCTCTTGTCAATGCGACACATTTTCTTTTTGACAGTCGCTCTTACTGGTATAATGTCACATTGTCTAAACCCTATATTGATTGGTATAGAAATAGCAGACTTGTTTGTACCCACAGGTACAATAGTTTCACAAACGATACTTTAAAAATATATGGAAAGTAGTTTCCACACCTGTAGACTTGAAGACGATACGTGGAGTGGAGCCGTTATCTTTCGGAAAAGATAGTTTGTTTTGCATAATGTGTACGAATACGTGTTGCTTACTTGTGGCCAATGCCGATCCGATGGCAGTTGTACAATGCTGAATAATTTTTTTATTTGTGATGGGTTTGCTCTTGACTCTAGTCTAGGTCAGAGGTGACAGAGACAGAGTCTACGATGGAGTGAGCTTACCCAGAAGAAGCCTGTTCACTCTAACTTTGAAGAGATTCGGGTTGAATGCGTTCGGAAACACAGACGAAGGTAGTGAGTTCCATTCATTCGCTGTGCGCATTATGAAGGATGTTTGGAAGCGCTTGGTGCAAATTGGTGGAATTGCAACAAGGTAAGGATGGTAACTTGCAGTGCGTCTAGATGTCCGATGGTAGAAGGGGGCTGGTGGGATGAGGTCGTGGAGCTCTTGAGCACACTCACCGAAGTACAGTCTGTAGCAGACCGACAAGCAGCAAGCTATTAAGCTTGGCATCCACCAGTTCAACGTCGCCGATGAGCCTCTTGGCTCTGCGATCCACCGAGTCAAGCGCGGCAAGCTGATACTTTGTTGAGCCATCCCAAAGGTGGCTGCAATACTCCATGCAGGATCGGACTTGCGCTTTGTATAGGGTTAAAAGCTGTCCAGGCGTGAAGTATCGCTTCACTTTATTTAGGATGCCCAGTTTTTTGGCCGCAATTTGGGAATAAAACCGACTACTTAAAGTGAAGCCAAATGGGCTGAGTATTCTTCGGTTTTTTTATTTATCTACACTGAAGACAGTCCGACCCTTTAGTGTTTTCTGTGTATTACAACTGTGCTTATTTGTGTAGTTTGGGCGAAATTATGCGCGTAGTTAGAGCAAAAATATTTGGTGAATCTTGACTATGTTGTGGAAAATTGAATGAGCCCGAGCGAATCAAACGTGGCCGCAACGATCGGCAAATACCATTAAAGTGATGTCAATATAGTTAATATCTCATTGAAATAGTTTTATTCCTCTATAGGTTCATATAATCAAGCCTGTTTTGTAAGTAATCAAAGAGATTGAGAATTATTTCTTTGCCGATTATTTTACTTTCATCTAGAATGCCATATAAAATTTTGATTCTACGCAAACAGTTCTCAGAGAAAACTTGCAAGCAAGCCTCCGTGTGTTCATACGTTTAGTCAATTTCCATAGTACATCTGAATATTTGAATATGATAATAATATGGCTCAAACTCGCACAAATATCATCTTTAAACGAATTTCCGACAGAATATTCCAATAAAATTTTGTATAGGAAAACGAGCGGTGGATACAGGAGCACATATAAAATGGTCAGCTTATGCGGGTAACGACAAAAAAGACACTGCAATAAATTTCAGTTAGGACCTACAGTAACTACGATATTTTGTTAAAGTTTGGCTAGTAATTGAATTTTCGAGCATCTGGTGTAAGTTGTAATGTGTAAATATTTCGGGAAAATTGGTCCCAGAGCAATCGCTTGCTACAGAAATATTAACCTATACGATAAATATCTACTTGGGACTACACGAACTCTAAATGTTTGAAATTCACGAATAGTGTTTGGGAAAGTATTTTACGTGTGAATCCCGAAGGGTTAGGTAAATGAGTATCTATCTAAATATAGCTTCAATACTCCAGTTATGAAAGTAACCCCATTACCCAAGCAATTTTAAGCCGATTCCCAATTTAAACGTATAATAGTAACTGCGGCGGGTATTACATTACAATGGTGGTTTATATTTTTAATTAACCCCCGCCGGAAAAAGAGGGGTGTTATAAGTTTCACGTGTGTTGCTGTGTATCTGTGTATCTGTGTGTCTGTCTGTGGCATCATAGCGCCTAAACGGAAGAACCGATTTCAATTTAGTTTTTTTTGTTTGAAAGGTAATTTTGTCGAGAGTGTTTTTAGCTATGTTTGAATAAAATCGGTTCAGCCGTTCAAAAGTTATGGGGATTTTATTGTTTGAATCGGGGTGTTTTCGCAAGATAAATGTGTCGGGGGTTTTTTAAATTGTGAAATTTTACTTGTCGCAAGATAAATGTGTCGGGGGTTTTTTAAATTGTGAACTTTTACTTGTATAGGTACTGGTATCGCACTATTGCACACATTGGATTTTTTGTCACCTACGTCACGGTAAATCTTTACCGTGCCTACGTGTGGCATCAGCGTTAGAGGAAAATCAACACCCGCATGGGGTGACTAGCTTTTACCCGTGGGTTTGCCGGAATCACAGTGTACTTTATATATATAGCCGGCATGTGCTAAAATACGACTTTAATCTTTTTGAAACAAGTGTGACCTCGGCAAAAAAGTCTTTATCTAAGGCTTTTTTTTAAAGCTTAAATTCTTTAGACTTGTTTTTTATTTTTAACCCCCGCCGGAAAAAGAGGGGTGTTATAAGTTTCACGCGTGTTTAACCCCCGCCGGAAAAAGAGGGGTGTTATAAGTTTCACGTGTGTTGCTGTGTATCTGTGTATCTGTGTGTCTGTCTGTGGCATCATATCGCCTAAACGGGTGAACCGATTTCAATTTAGTTTCTTTTGTTTGAAAGGTAATTTTGTCGAGAGTGTTCTTAACTATGTTTGAATAAAATTGGTTCAGCCGTTTTAAAGTTATGGGCATTTTACTGTTTGAATCGGGGTGTTTTCGCAAGATAAATGTGTCGGGGGTTTTTTAAATTGTGAAATTTTACTTGTTTAAATTGATTTTTAACCCCCGCCGGAAAAATAAGGGTGTTATAAGTTTCACGTGTGTTGCTGTGTATCTGTGTGTCTGTGTATCTGTGTGTCTGTCTGTGGCATCATAGCGCCTAAGCGGATGAACCGATTTTGATATAGTTTTTTTTGTTTGAAAGGTAATTTTGTCGAGAGTGTTCTTAGCCATATTTATGTCAAATCGGTTCAGCCGTTCTAAAGTTATGGGCGTTTTACTGTTTGAATCGGGGTGATTTCGTAAGATAAAAGTGTCGGGGGTTTTAAATTTTGAAATTTTACTTGTTAACAACTTGGTTCTCATAGATACTGTAACAATTATATTAATTTTGCAACATCTTAACATTTTGATCTACCTGCATGTTTATTTTTATTTTTTGTCATTTTATTTTGTTTCTTAATTTGTGTTATTTGGCAGTGTGTATACTTTGTTCAACAGTACATTTATACCAGACAAGCTTTAGACGTAAAGTCTTGTAATTGGCTGTCTGATTGTCTTGCTGTTATTTATCACCAATGTATTTAGCTGTAAGTCTTCCAAAGTTTTTAAATAAATAAATTAAATAAATAAATACTACAGGGTTTTTTATGTAGATACGGAATACATTTTCGTTTAGAGTTTCGATAAAAAACAAATATTTGGTGATGACGGTTTTGAAACTAGTGCTTAAAATAAATATTTACACCCGGTTCCTGCATTGAGAGTCTAGTCTAGCCTGGTTGAGAACTTGTCAAACTAAACTGTACTAAAGTTTACTGTAGTAGAGTTTGACTCGTTCTTCATGATAAATTTTCAAATGCTCAATTCTGAAAAGGGTCTGGGGCCTTACTGCACTTACGCACAGGCTAAACTTTATTTTTCATAAATGAAAAGTATAAAAAAACCATTGCTCAGTAACGGTCGCGTCATATTCTTAAGTCTTATAAAGATTTTCTTAAAAAGGAAACATGTTTGATTGACATAATTTTCTTCCAGTCGATAAAACAATAAGTACATAAGAAACACATGTTTCATTTTAGGAATTACAAAGGTCGATTAACCAGACCGTGGGCTAGATATTATTTGAATGAACGAAAACGTGGGTTAATCCGAAATAAATACTGCAAAAAGACATTTTTAACCCCCGACGGAAAAAGAAGGAGTGTTATAAGTTTCACGTGTGTTGCTGTGTATCTGTGTATCTGTGTGTCTGTCTGTGGCATCATAGCGCCTAAACGGATGAACCAATTTCGATTTAGTTTTTTTGTTTGAAAGGTAATTTTGTCGAGAGTGTTCTTAGCTATGTTTGAATAAAATCGGTTCAGCCGTTCAAAAGTTATGGGCATTTTACTGTTTGAATCGGGGTGTTTTCGCTAGATAAATGCGTCGGGGGTTTTTTAAATTGTGAAATTTTACTTGTTCTTATAATACTCTTAGTCTAAAAATAAAATATCAGTTCAGAAATTCAGAAAGATAAATGTCAGTTCGAAAGAAAACTGAAAACCGGAATATATTCTTTACATAGTTTCAAGTTTGCGTGTTATGGCAGTTTGATCGTGGGGTGTGAAGTTAAGGGGACTCAAGGGCGCATGTCATCCCTTTGATAAGGGTGACACGGGTATGGAAACTCTTTGGCTCAATCTTCAATTGCAATCGTCTTGAACTTAAGTGACCCTCAAGACTATTTGTTAGTGTAAATCAGGAGGAGGAATTTTGGTGGAGGTGAACTTGTACCTCTGCATAGTAGACGGAACAAGCGTATTGTTTCATTGTGCATTGCCACAGCAGAATGGTTCGAAGTCGTATGTCTAGGTCTACTTTCTAACTGTTTCGATTGAGAGAGTTTAGCCATACCTAGATTGGGAATCCAAAAAAAATACGACATGCCAAATTCCAAAAGTATTTTTTTTTTTGAATATTCATCTGTGCTTGACTCAGACAATTTATGGATTTGGAGGCCAGAGTTCGTAATATGATTCAAGTTCAGTTCGATCCGATTACCAAGACAGGCAGATTTTATTCAGTTGATTAAAACTTAGTTTGCGTGTTCGTTATCATATGATTAATTTAGACACGAGAGAGGAGGTAGTAAGGAGTAGCTAAGTAATAACAGTAAAACGGGTCGATATTCAAGGATAAGCAACGCTTGCTGAGGTGGTCTGTTGATGGGCGACCATCCATTACACCTCGTGCCTCGGAAACACGAAAAACCGATGTTCCCGAGTGTCTTTTGAAGATCTTTGGCAGTCTTTAAGGAAATCAGGAGCTATCAAATCTGACACCGGTCTTGACAGTTACTGGGTTGTGAAGGTCAGATAGTTAGTCGTTCCATGTAAAATATTATACTTAGTTGAATCCGGTTTGACTGGCAAGCGACCCCGGGCTGTAGTTGGGAAAAGGCTACGCAGAATGATTTTACAAAAGACAAAAGATATTTACTTCAACTGGGCCACCAATCGGCACCTCTGAATGTCACAATTCAAATTTAAAAGGAACACAAGTTGATTCCACCGTGCATTCGGAAAGTAGCTAGTTATGGAGAAGAATGCACAAGAAACTCCATAGTGGCAACATTTTTTGTTTGCGTATACGTATTGCGTCGAGTACAAGCGAAACTAACGTGCTAATTATCATTAAAAGGAACGCGGCATCACTTTGCGTCGTAATGTTGTGCAATAGTAAATGAAACATTTGGAAATAATAAATGGCTTGATGTCATCATTTTAGCTTTAATTTTACGGTGCTTTTAACAGGGGCATACATAATCATTATTAAACACAAAGTTTTTTTTATTGCACATTGTAGTTTTTGTTTGCACATTATAAATGGAAATATAAATTTACCGGACCAACATGTTTTGTCTCACTTGGCGAACAAAATGTTTATGTTATTAATTAAATAGGTAATTCTAAATTAATTAAATGAATGTTAGTTTCATATATAAAATTAGACAGTGCAAAATATAGTCAACATACAATCAGAGTAAGTACAAAATGTACTCAATATTAATTACAGACAAAATATTTCAATATATAATAAAAATTTCATTTATCATTAAAAAAAACAACAATGTTGTGATAGCACTTACCAGTAAGCAGCTTTTTAAGTGTTTTCTTAAATTAATGAAAATGGAATTACTATTCGCTTATAAAAGGTAGGTATCAACAGGTATTTGTTTGAAACGCTGAAAAAGGCTTCACTGTCGACCACTTCTTCGCTTACTACAGTTAATGCTAATAAAAAACAAAATCACAACAAAGCATAGAACATTCCATGAATCTTGCCTTAAGGCAAACTGTAAGACATGTCAAGTACATCCTGGTCAGGCAGGTCAGCTACATTTTGCCGACATAGCATACAAAAATAATGTTAGAAGTCGTCCTGTTTTATGGTATATACATACGGGAAATTTTAAGTTTTTCTTTTACCACCAACTTGGCAACGAGGCACTGGCTGAATAAGCCAAAGTTAGTTCTGAACAGTCTATAGGTGCTGGGCAAAGTTAGCTAACGAGTGGTCGAGTACTTGCTCAGATAGTTCCGTTAGGATTATCAACAATACAACACCTAACAGTTTGGTTTGCATGTTCTCGAATTTTGCAGTCTTAGGAAGCCATCCGTGTTTGGAGACTTAGTTTGCGCACAGATAATTTAATACTAGCATACCTACAGATGCCTCATCCCATAGACAGAAATCGTGCCGACACGTAACTAGCGTTTTTCGTATGACTAAACTGATTATTTTACTAAATGTACATCGAACACGGTCGGTTCCGACACAAGCGATATATTATGGTGTTAGCAGTGACTTCCAAGTATAAGGGTTTACTCGAATCGTGAATATTTTTTTATTTAAATACAGTGAAAATTTGTTTTAAAGTAATTTTTTGCACGTTTTAACAGTTTCATTGTAAAAGATAAAGATTTATTTATTTCTGAGTATATGGTACATTAAGATCTTAATATTAAACAGTTTCACATACACTACCGTTGCCGGTGTAGAAATATTAAAATTAACCTACAAAATCAAGTATCCAAGTTCAAGGCCGCAACAATATAATTGTATTAAGTATTTACCAAAATGTGTTACAATACAAATTTAATAAATTGAGTGAAATACCTCAGAAATTTAAAACCGGCACCGTCTACTGGTGTGGATATTAAATGATCCGTTCAAATAATCTTTGAAGTGTGAAATAAGAGCGCAATATTACATAATTTTGTGCTGAAGAGAATTTATTAAACAAGAACATAGGTACAATAGTTGTTATGATCAATTATTGAAAATGCTAATTTTACAAATAAATCAATAATAAATCGATGCATATCACGCCATCTATTGAAATTTGTTAGAACCAAAATTTATTTCTTAGTTTCGGAACCCTGTGGTTTAGGTAACTATTCAGGTACCCAAGGTACCCAGGTACTTGTGTGGCCTATATTTTGTAGGGTTTAACTATATTAACCAGTAAAAATACGCGGACGTCGTGTACTCCTATGTCGATAAAACTATAAAAATAAGTAGAAAACTACAACGGGCGTTGTTTCAACTGTTGTTGTTGTTGTAGTCAACTGTTGCTGCTGTAGTTACCTACATACAATTAAAAAAAAACACGTTTTTATTATATGTCGAAACCCATCTCGTATGCAGGAATTCGCTTTACTTTAATATGAATTGCATAAACAGCCTGTGAGACATATCCATGAATGTGGAACATAGGAAATGTATATATGATATCTATTCATAATTCAAAAGGTATTTTTATTACCAACTTTATTTTACCTTGCTTTCGTATGTGTGTCCGGCAACTAGCAATAGATTTTTGAAGCACTTCCTGGCATCCGATTAAGTTGAAACTTGGCGTACAAATGTATTTTGGAAACATTGAAATGATGTGGTATTATGGAACTGAAAACTCAACGCGATTCGATTAATATCACACCGAAGGGTGATTTGAATTGCAAGTACGTTCACATAAGCGCAATGCGGTGCCATAATGCCAATCAAGCGATATGCACTTGAAATCTTAAAAAATACGTGAATGCGATATCCAGCCGATAAATCATCGTAAATCATATATCGTCATCAGGAAGTTGCCTGAGTTGATTGAAATCAACAATAACGATTCATAATTGCCAATATCGTTTCTTGGCAAAACTACCTTAACTCGATGAAATTTTAAACTGTGTTTTACAGTCAGATGAAATATTTATGTCAAATGACCATAAAAACAATGGATTGCAAGTATGCTTAAAAATATTTTGCATTGCTATCATAGTCTAGTCGCTAGAGACTAATGTTGCTACGTGTGTACCTGTATCAGACATGAATCATCTGCATGCGGTATAGAATGTCGAAGCGTGTCCTATCACTGACTGTCGAAACTTCGGTTACCGATTTAATCCAATAATGAACTCTGTAGAACTTGGATCTGGCTACAACTAATGCGCTTATAATTGCTCAAATATTATCTACAATTGAAATCAATTGGATTTAGAATTTCACCCAACGAAAATTCAAATTAGCATGTATGCTCATTATTTATGTGAGTCCTTAATTAAGCCAGCGTGTTTATTGGTTCGGCGTCATTGTCCTGTTTCGATGGGTTGCTCCTAAGCCTGGATATTCGGGCCTGACAAAATCCGTCACTCGCATCACCGAACCTTATTTTATATCATCGGTAACGTAATTCTGTATCTATACTTATATCGTCCTTTCTATGCCCTGTAATCCTATTTAAAGTGATTACCCTTTAAATGACGGGATTTTTAAAGCCCCTCTTCATTTTGTCAGGACCGCCATTTTCAATGTTCTGGATTTTGCAATCAATATTATACCAATGAATACCATCGCGCATCTTTATGTTAATTTCTTTAGAGTTATAATGTGCCTGTTGTTTGTGCTGTGAAGATACATTTTGTTTTGTTTTTTTTATTTTGCTCGTTTCTTTATGCATGAATCATGCATTTTAGGACCGTTGCATGACCAATCTGCGTAGGTGCAAAGCTTTTCCCCAACTTTATTGAGTTTGGCTTCCAGTCTGACCAGATTTATCTGGATACCAGTAATTTGCATTGATCGACTACCTATCTGACCTGCTGAAGAAGATAAGATTTAGGTTCATATGTATTTTTATCCCATAAAAGATTTCGAGCAAATAAGAAGCCCGAAAAGCCAATAATTCTGTTTCTTAGGGAAAATATCTGACGTGGGCTTACAGACACAAATACCTCAAACACAAGTAAAATTTCACAATTTAAAAAACCCCCGACACATTTATCTTGCGAAAACACCCCGATTTAAACAGTAAAATGCCCATAACTTTTGAACGGCTAAACCGATTTTATTCAAACATAGCTAAGAACACTCTCGACAAAATTACCTTTCAAACAAAAAAAAAACTGAACAGAAATCGGTTGATCCGTTTAGGGGCTATGATGCCACAGACAGACACACAGATACACAGATACACAGCAACACAGCAACACACGTGAAACTTATAACACCCCTCTTTTTCAGGCGGGGGTTAAAAATAAATACTCTGACCTCGACCAGCAATTTGTTCCGTGCGTGGATCGAACCTATGATCCGTTATGTAGAAGAGCCAATCACTCAGCCACATTGCACAGTGAATCATCGGATAGTGGTGGGTATGGGCTAATCTGCCCTATTGTTATAAAAAAAGTTAAATATCTCATGTGCTAAGTGCGTGTTAAGCTAATTCTTCCATCTAATTATCTATAGAGAGGTAGCTGGTAAATTTATTTACAGGTGGTTAACAGCTCAGAGATTTTTCTGAATAATATTGCAATACAATTACCCCAAATTCAAATCTCAAATATTAATATCCTCAAAAACTAATTACAAAGTTGTTGCCAATGGCAACACACCACACAACTGGACATAACTATAGTTCCCATTAAAACCCTCATCAGAAAACTAGGACAAATCGAATACACCACTTTAACATTTTAACACACTAATAAAATAATAATTACTTCACAAATTGAAAAGCAAAATATTCAGTTCATAGTTCACGTTGTCACAATTCCCGTGTAGCCCAGATTCTGGGTAATACATAATTTATATTTTATTGCAATTTTAAAGCAGTTTATACCCATGGAATTAATATTTTATGATTACGGAATATATGCAAGTGAATACTGCATTGCACGTATCCTACTTGAAATCAAAATATCGAGTTACCTGTATTCGTCGCTAGAACTTTGAGTTTCGTTAGGTAGAACTTTGTTTCTGTTTAACTATATGCTTGTGGTACAGAATAGCATTAAAAAGTCTCTAGCTTGTGGACCCGGTTTCTTTTTGATGGTAGATGTTCTGGCTTTAATTACTTCTTAGCAAGCGTGCCCCATCGTCGACCACATTGTAGCTAAACCAAACTTAAGAGGCAGTGGTCCAACCCGTCCAAGCATGTCTATGTAACTACTGATTACCGTAAAAGCAGACAAGCCTGAGACAATTGAAGACTGTGAATTGGCAAATGTATAGTGGGATGTCCCCCAGCGTACAAACACTGCTGTAACAGACGGAAAGACCGCGTGTTGCAATGTATCTTAAATTGGGACTAACAAAAAAACTAAACAAAACACTTTTTCATCCCACCATCTCGGAAAGAGTATTTTTAATCTTCAATATCTGAGTGGAAAAGCCGTTTTTATTCACTAGAGGATAAAGTAAATTGAATTTAGAACATCGTGTGCACTAAGTTTGTGAATTAAAAAAAACATTAAACCTATTTACTGCTACCTCTATGGTGCCGAATATATCATACAACTTTTTTTTAATTTGTTAAAAACTCAGACTCGGAACCTTCTTGGTGTTCTTTTTTCAATTTGCTTTGTACGCGGTTCTAACCATCTCCCTCTCTCTCCAACATTCACGCCAAGGGAATCCGATGAATCGGTACAACTATTAAGTATGACAGATAGTTTACCGAAAAACAGTACACAAGTGACTAACACCAATATTACAGTACCAAACAAAAATATTACACTCAATTTAAATAACTGTGGCAACGTTACTTTAAAATTTTCTTAATTATACCTTAGTATTATTTTGTTACAATTTAAAGATTATTCTGTAATACTTACCTGTCATAATGTAGTAATTAATACCTAAACAAATTCAAACTAATGTTTTTTTTTCACTACGCAACGCGGGTTTAAACCAAAAGTTGTTTTACAAACAACGGTGTAGAGCAACAGCGTCGCTTGAGTACCGTAGCGGTTTCTACGCCGTAGCGTCGCAGCAGCTAAGACTCACGATATAATTTCGATAATATCACTTTAACAATGCACTAAAATTAATAAAAACCACGCAACCATCCAATTTACTGTTGCTAACTCTCAACTCATTCCAATTATAGAACTCGCGCAGCATAATAAATCCAGTTTTATTCTTTCATCGGATTAGCTTAGACTAACTTTGTATGAAAACCAAGGTTTGGCATGAACATGCGAGCGTTATCTCCTTAGTTGTATTGTTAATCGCAACTCCTGAACTATTCGTGCGGTAACTGCAAACAAATGAACTTAATGTTGGCAGTTCAGTTCAATTGAAACAAAACAAGTAAGAAATTGTGCAGTTGCAGTTGGTGTATGCAGTTGGGGCTAGTTTTTCTGGCTGCGATAATTCTATTACGTGGTTAGAGCCTCACAGGGAGAAATTGGGCAGCCATTTTGGGCACCAACCAATAGTTTTCAAAAATTCTGGGCACGCGTACAATAGATGGTTTGAATGCCGAAATTGCTCAAGTAATAGCATTATATTAGACTGCATTTTTTACAGAAGACAATTTCTAGCAGTTCAACGATTATTCAACTAGCAGAAAAAGTAGTGAGTTACGTGTTGCACACGAGTGCAAAGATTTTTCACCTCGTGCTCTTTTGATTCCCTCGCTAACGCTCAGGATTCTAATTTTGAATCACTCGCTTCGCTTGCTCGGTCATCAAAATTGAACACGCGGTTAAAAAGCAACTTTGCACTCTTGTATAACAAATAACTATTTTATACCCAGCAAAAACTGCGCTATTCCGTGTAGATTTTGATTTGTTTACATAACTTATCAGATCAACGCCATATTCTATTTTAATGATAATTTAAAATTAATTTATAAGATGATAGCCTGATAGCCTTTTTTTCAACAGATGTGTGAAAACATAAACACATAAAATTTAGTAGTGCTCTAAAATTTCAAACCGCGGGTATATTAAATCAAGTCGCAACGATGCAAAGCACGATTTATTCAAACATTGATTTTCATTTTATTCCTCGTCAGCGAAATTTTTTGTAAGTTTTCTATGTTGACGTTAATCCGTGGAATATTCTATTAACATAGCTCCGTTTGAATGTGGAAATACAAAATTTTAGAGGATTTAAAGGTCGTAGTTCCGTATTTTGAAACAATGCCCCGTCCGAACTGGCTGAATCCGCTAGATGCAAAACGCACAGGACCGGTTGATGTGGCGACACTTCAGGGCAGCATATGTTCAGCAGTGGACGTCTTTCAACTAAAGCGATGATGATGACGCATCCACAGTATGACAAAAGTCGCGAGTCATGATTTGAGAGTCATCCCAGATAAATTTTCCTCACTTATTTATCGTATTATTTATTGTACACCAAACATAATACAAAGTGCAGTGATTTGAGAGTTTAAAATAAAGTAAATTCAAACTAATGTTTTTTTTTCACTACGCAACGCGGGTTTAAACCAAAAGTTGTTTTACAAACAACGGTGTAGAGCAACAGCGTCGCTTGAGTACCGTAGCGGTTTCTACGCCGTAGCGTCGCAGCAGCTAAGACTCACGATATAATTTCGATAATATCACTTTAACAATGCACTAAAATTAATAAAAACCACGCAACCATCCAATTTACTGTTGCTAACTCTCAACTCATTCCAATTATAGAACTCGCGCAGCATAATAAATCCAGTTTTATTCTTTCATCGGATTAGCTTAGACTAACTTTGTATGAAAACCAAGGTTTGGCATGAACATGCGAGCGTTATCTCCTTAGTTGTATTGTTAATCGCAACTCCTGAACTATTCGTGCGGTAACTGCAAACAAATGAACTTAATGTTGGCAGTTCAGTTCAATTGAAACAAAACAAGTAAGAAATTGTGCAGTTGCAGTTGGTGTATGCAGTTGGGGCTAGTTTTTCTGGCTGCGATAATTCTATTACGTGGTTAGAGCCTCACAGGGAGAAATTGGGCAGCCATTTTGGGCACCAACCAATAGTTTTCAAAAATTCTGGGCACGCGTACAATAGATGGTTTGAATGCCGAAATTGCTCAAGTAATAGCATTATATTAGACTGCATTTTTTACAGAAGACAATTTCTAGCAGTTCAACGATTATTCAACTAGCAGAAAAAGTAGTGAGTTCTAATGTAAAAGCTACGAGATCGGTTTTTAACCGACTTTCCAAAAAGGAGGAGGTTCTATGTTCGACTTTATGTTTGTTTTTTTTTTTTTTTTTTTGTGTATTTTCACCGATATTTCCGTCAATTGTGGAGCGATTTTGAAAATTCTTTTTTTGTTTGGAAGAGTATGTTTTGAAATTTGTCCCATTTTAATTTGGTGAAGGTCTGATCAAGAACTTCGGAGATATACAACATAACTCTTCAAAAAATAACGGCAACACTCTCGGGATTGCTGCAATCGCATGTCTGTTTATTGTTTATACCATTTCATAACATAACATCACGCCAGTACGCTCTAAAGGGGTACGCAGATCTCTCATTTCACCGGTTATGTTCAAATTTCATGTTATTCGGGTAATCTATTTGGCGTTATAGGGACCTTAGGAAACAACTTGCGTATCTATTAGGTAGGCAAAACTAAAAAGGGAAAAATAAAAAACTTTTTTGCAAAAAAATACTACCGACTTCCAAATGAAAAACTACAAAGTGAAAAATAACTTAACTCTTGGAAGTCGGTGTCCATATCGAAAAAAAATGGTACCTACGTAAGACACCGACTTCCAAGAGTTAAGTTATTTTTCACTTTGTAGTTTTTCATTTGGAAGTCGGTAGTATTTTATTGCAAAAAAGTTTTTTTTATATCTATGTATTTGTTTACTGTCTAAGTGGTGCAGTGTAAGACCTCTCATACCGTGCTTGAGGTCATGTTTTCAAGGCCAAACAAGTACTTATGTGACTTTTTAACTCATATGTTAATTTTAGTTTATTTTGGACAATACTGATATCGGTGAAGGAAAGCATCGTGCGGAAACCTGTAGCCTAATTGCGTAAGTGAAAACGGCAAGGCGAAGGATTTGATCCCACCAATCGACCAATCACGTGCGAGATGAAAGACGCGTTGTGGATTTCTATGTGATTAGTCGATCAATGCGGACAAATACATCGCCTTGCCGAATTCACTTATGTAATTAGGTGCTTGAATCATAGTTAATAAAAGTTCGAACAACCTACAACCCGCCTTGTGCAAGCGTGGTGTTTACTGCTCGTACCTTCTCAGTATAAGAATGCTCTTTGCCCTGAAGTGGGACAGTAACAGGCTGGTATAATTATTATTTATAAGCTATTTGAAAATGAATATTAAAATTTAATGACACAACTTGTTAGTAGAAGCACAGAATTATGACTGAAATTGCGAGGTTTCCACTCCAGTAATTTTTTATTTACTCCTAACTAAATATACTACATACAGCCAAAACAATTCCCGAATCTCAAACTTCCATATATTCTAGTCAAAATATACCTGCGAGACTATTATTCTCTAAAACAGAAACTATATTACGTATGCAATCCCTATTTGGAAGGCATATTGCAGACTGAATATTGTCACAATTGGGTAGTGATGGGAGCACTAGGATGGAGTAGATTGTTTCAGAAGGACGGCTCCATACAACTAGCGACATACACTCTAAGGCCTCAGTAGAAATGAGGACTTTGCGCGGGTGCTAAGATGGGCGCAAAGTACCTATCAAAAATACAAAACTGCAGTTTACTTCCACACGGAAGTGACTATGGCGGAAACCTAGCGCGTCGTGATAAAGTGTCCTCGCTAGCAAGCGATCGTCTCTTGTTAAATCCTGAGGAAACTCGCCTCTATATTACCCATTGCAATAAGTCGCGATGCTCTGTGACTCTCTGGACAAAGCCATAGACGCGTACTTACGGCGATCTCAAACAAATGCCAGTCGCGAGTGCTCTTGCACTCACAGTTCGTAAAAGTGTGTCTGCGTGTGTGTGTGAATGAGCGTTTTCGTTATTTATTTTTAGCCGGCCTTCTGGTCTTATATTATATTCTGTGGCATAGGTAGTTGGTTCCATATACGGCTTGTTTCCAATACAGCCGGGTGCTTCAAAGCGAATGGAGTCTGTATAGTGTGAACCTATTTGTAGGTATGGTGCGAGTCGATTGTGGACGTTGATTTAGCACTAAAGACTAGAAGCCATTTTCTATTGTTATTGAATGATTGGTTAAATGTTTTGTTTAAGCCAGGTTTCTCACCGCTGAATTATCGAAGAATGAATGTGACATATAGTCAAGCACGCGTTATCTGCTGTGATTGGTTGAATGAATTTTCAACAGCCAATCACATCAGATAACCGGCGATTATTCGTCGATTACGTTAGCGGCCCGACAATCGAGTGTTTAGAAACCGGGGATAAATCTACTAGTTTACTACTAAAACTAAATAAGCAATAATAATTACCAAATACTTATAGAAAAAGGCGCCAAACTTTAATAAATTGAGTATAGGGTAAAAGGATGACGAATGGGTTTCTAAGGACTCTTTTAGGTTCTCTTCTGTCGTGCGTGCGCGGAACTCGTGGCGCACTGCGCGCTTGGTACGTAAACTTTATGAAAAAAAAAATCAACAGGCCGTGTGCAGTACGACACCCGCACCGCTGCGGCACGACAGCAGTCCGACACCAAACGTCTAAATTGAAATAGCCCTAATGGAGTATTTGAAGTTAACGTTAACGTGTCAAACCGTTAAAGCCAATTTTTGACAAGTTTTCAAGCTAAAGTTTAACAAATACTTAACTACAATTGCTCAATTCTTAAAATGGGGGTGAAATTAAAATATTTCATGTAACAATTATTGTGTATATTGTGGTATTTATTTAAGATCTACTTACGTTTCATAACACTCCACAAACCATCTCATATCTTCTGATATTGTATCAATTTTAGTAACTCTTTTATAAGTATTCTTTGATATTCTTATTACCTGTAAAGCATATTTTTAGTTATTTCTGGTTTATTTATATTCTCTAACTTAATTTGTATTGCTTATTTGCAAAATTATGGCATTTTTTATACTCTGACATTTTCATCTGACATGACATCTGTCTGTCTATTTTATTTTCTTAAAGCCATAGACATACCATAGGTACCATGGACTACCTAGATCTTTCCTTAAGCGGTACATTATTGTAAGGTTTGAGCATACTGACCCGCCTTTGTTAAGCCGTTTTTATTCGTTCTGGTCTTATTGAGATTTGAATTTGCTATTTAGAAGAGATGCGAGAACGAATGAAAAACGGGCTTCAGTTTTTTGAGTCTTGAGTCTGGTCTGAACGCGAAGAGTCTGTGATTCGTATACGAAGTGTATTTTCTATTCTAAAACTCTTAAGCTCATGTATAACTATTAATATCTGAAGTGCTCCAATAATATATATGGTGTGTGATATATTGAGTATCATTTTTCTGAATCCTGCCTATCGTGTACCTTCGTATCTACGGCGTGAAACGCCACAGCCCTGATTCCTCGACACTCCTTGTTGCCTACGTCACTACCTGTGAAGCAACCCTTCTGCCCGGTTACCTGCTCATCTGTCTACCTCGGGCATACCACATCCTTCTGTTCGTCCTGCTGACCTGCCTACCTGCCCGATTGCCTGCTCATCTGCCGTCCTGCTGTGTACAAAACTTCCTACCTGCCCGATTGCCTGCTCATCTGATTACCTCGGGCATACCACATCCTCCTGTTCGTCTTGCTGCCTGGTTAGCTGCCTACGTTGCGCGAAGCCGGACCAATTTTATTATCATATCCTTTTTTAATTTTCTTAACTTTAATTTAAATAACCTTTTATCTTAATTTTTATTAACGTGGCTTACGTATAGTTCCACTGAGCTATACGTAACGTTACAATATACGCTACGTTTCAAAAATGCCTTTATACCTTACTTTCTTGAGTTATGAAGCCCAACATTTGCTCTATGTACATTATAGGAGCTGTTACAAACACATCTCGCTCAAACACCCGCTCAAATATCTGTAGGCCATACAAATATTTGTGCGGTGAGACCTCTGAGACCTGACCTCAATCTGGTTTCAAAGAAAAACCGCTTTAAAATAATATATCCACTATCTTTATTAGATGCTACAGATATTTTAAAATGGTAGAAAAATATTGGATGGAGACCGTGCATTTACAGAATGCCTCCTTCTAGGTGGAGCGATGAACTAGTCAAGGCTGCGGGAGTCCGATGGAATCGAGACGCACAAGACCGATCTGCGTGGCGACGCTTGGAGGAGTCCTATGTCCAGCAGTGGACGTCTTTTGGCTGAATGATGATGATGATGATTTACAGGATAAATAGCCAATGACACTCAGCGATAATGTAGCTTTCTATCAGCGAATGTATTTTGTATTTGGATAAGTTCTACTGCCAAGGATAACCTCTTACATGTTACAACAGTGTTATCCATACTAATAATAATATTATCAATGCGAAAGTGATTCTGTCTGTCTGTTCTATCTAATACCGGTCTTCAACAATTCAAGAAATTCCTGGGCTCTCCGTTCAAAGCACGGGAATGCATTTGGAATATGAGCACGGGGCAAATACGTTACCTGTTTGGGTCCTTTACAGGGCATTTCGAAACCTACGACATGCTCATGAAAATGGGTCTAACTGCGACATCCATGTGCAGGTTGTGTGGGGAACATACGGAATGCATAGAACACCTTCTGTGCACATGCGATACACTGGCTGGTAAGCGAATAAGTCTCCTGGGTCTAGTTTTGGATATCCAAGGGGTTGGATATCCAAAACCAGAAGACTATAGGCTCATATAGGCGCCCTAGAAAGACATACATAGACCTAACAGGTGATATTCTTCAGAAAGGCCAAGTGCGCGCTACCCATAACCGGCGTGTGTGTATGACTAGATGTATGAATATGTGTGAAGCAAAAGAAGGATGTTAGAATCGTAGCAGGTGGCGTTCATTAGTTTCTGTATACCCCCATGGGAAAAAAGCGTGAGTTTATGTATGTATGTATAGGTTCAATCTCCTAGTGTCGTTGTAAAACTTATGAAAAGAGTTTTTGATAAGATTGGGGAGGAGTAGGTTATCTAGGGTACCACAATAGATCCCAATGGGCCGAAGTTTCCGAGTTATTTCTCGGCCCCTCCACAAGATAAGATAAGACTCTGTCTGTCTGTAACCTTTTCACGTTTAAACTACTGAATCGATTGAGATAAAATTTCGTGTGGAGATAGTTTAAGATCCTAGGAAGGACATAGGATAATTTATATCCCGGTAGTTCGTTCCCTTTGGGATGAAACAACACTTTTTATGCGGGCGAAGCCATGGGCAGAAGCTAGTATCTTATAATATTTGTTCAGAAGTTATCAAACAATTTTGAGAACATTTTTAAGCTATTTTACTTGTTTTCTGAGTAGGTTAATCCGATTACTTAATGATCTTCAATTATATTATTAATAAGCTTCAGCGTTATCCTGTATAATAAAATTCCTGCCTTTATTGTACATAAACAATAAATGTAGCGGTAGTTGTTTGCCTAACAATAAATAAACACACAATGAAGCGATAAAGAGAAACGACACTACAAAATGGAAGGCAATTACATACTTACATTAAAGTAATTAGCGATCCCCAACATTAATTTAATTAATAGGCACTCGTAGGGATTTCTGAATGAAATCGCTTCATGGATTGGATTAGTAGCGAAATAATTAAATAACAAAACTAAGCCCGACGACCTTTAAAAGGGTGCTACAGAAGCTGAACTAATATCAATCAGGTATTCAATGAGGAATAAACTTACCTTAAGAACAAATTGCAGTTAAATCAAAACTTTTCAGGCAACATAGGATTTTTGTCGCAGATTTGTCTCTAATTACAGTTAATTTCCTGGGACATGAGTAAACTAAAAGCTTATACTAAGTATTTATATTTTCACAAAATGTGTTGCATTAAGAAGGCTCTTCTTATTTATGTTCTAGAGTTATATTATTATCCAGTTAGTTGTCCAATAACCATCATTGAAGCTGTAAACTTTTTTTTTTTGTTATTTATTTATTTATTTATACTTTATTGTAAACCAGAAAATACAGTAATAAAAGAAACTTACAACTAAAAAAATATACAATGGGACCTTATCACTTTTTAACCCCCGCCGGAAAAAGAGGGGTGTTATAAGTTTCACGTGTGTTGCTGTGTATCTGTGTATCTGTGTGTCTATCTGTGGCATCATAGCGCCTAAACGGATGAACCGATTTCGATTTAGTTTTTTTTGTTTGAAAGGTAATTTTGTCGAGAGTGTTCTTAGCTATGTTTGAATAAAATCGGTTCAGCCGGTCAAAAGTTATGGGCATTTTACTGTTTTAATTGGGGTGTTTACGCAAGATAAATGTGTCGGGGGTTTTTAAATTGTGAAATTTTACTTGTGCCTTTTCTGGATGCAACATATTTGTCATAGGTTACTTTCTATTGTTTTGGAAAAAAAACCCTGCAAGACAAGTTTCAGATCATGACAACAAGGACTGGAACTCCCTGCCGGAGTCTTTGTTTCCTGAGAGCTACAAACTTGGAGCCTTTAAGTCAAGAGTCAATAGGTTACTCCACTCTAGGCAAGCGTGCTTCTCCGTCGACCACACCAGTGCTTACACTCAGTCGAGACCACGTACAAAGGTCCATTTGAGGGACTAAGTGCGGAAACCAAACCCCCCTAACATAGAACATAGAACACTCAGTCGAGATAGTAGTCAAACGCGAGCCTCTAGATAAATAAACAAAAATACAAAAGATATAATAGGATTTTTGTGGTATTTGAATTTTCGTTAGTAGCCCGCACAACGAGTGAATCTTCTGCTGATCATTATTTCGTAACCTTGGGCAGAAAGTAACGTAGTTTTGTTTGTTTATTATTCTAGTTATATATTATGTAGGTATTCGTTTTTAAGGGTGTACATACCCGGAATACGTTAGTGGTTTGAGTGCATGAAATAAACAGATTCAGTTTTAGTACCCTCCGGTTATAAGATAATGCTGTAGTACGTGATTGGATATTAAATATTAAACCTTAACAACCTTGTTTGCTTGGTACGCACCGGTAGGAAAACACCGCTTTTATTGCAGGAAACCATTTTTATTTAATATTGTTTTTCCGTTGTAATGAAGCTAGGCTTTATTTTTCTAAATTTAATTTTATTATTCAAATCCAATTACGAAATGTCATATAATAGGGGTTATTAAAACACGAGCTTGGCGCGCCTCATGTGATAATATTAACACGCGAGTGTTTTAATACCTAATTATATGCCGTTGCAGAAGAAAGATAAGAAAATAAAAAGACAAGAAACATTGAAAAAACACATTGAGAAAACCGATGGAATCAAAAAGGCTTTAAAAGAATTAAACATTAAAAAGGATTGGATGCTACAAGCTAAGAATCAAGACGGAAAATATACAAACAAAAGACACGAGATAATAAAAGTAGCTACAGACTATTACCGAAACCTATACCAAAGCAAGAAACCCAAACTAAAGACTAGACAAAATATCAAAACAGAGGATAAGCTAATACCAAAAATACTACTGCAAGAAACATTAAGAGCAATGAATACTCAAAAAAGGGGTAAGACACCTGGTACCGATCAGATAACAAATGAAATACTAATAGCGACCGCACCGGTGATTGCTCCCATTTTAACAGACTTATTCAATGACATTTTAGAGACTGAAAGTATCCCGGCCGATTGGACTAAATCCACTATAATACTGTTACATAAAAAGGGAGATAAGGGTGAAATAAGTAATTATAGACCAATCAGTCTGATGTCCAATATTTATAAAGTTTTTTCTAAAATAATTCTGTCTCGAATCGCACCAACACTCGACTTCAACCAACCAAAAGAGCAGGCTGGCTTCCGTAGCAAGTATTCAACTGCAGATCATATACATGTACTAAGGCAAGTTCTACAAAAATACAAAGAATGCAATAAAATCTATTACCTAGGATTTGTTGATTACAATAAGGCTTTCGACTCTCTGGAACATGATTATATTTGGGAAGCACTACATATACAGGGAATACAAAGAAAGTATATACAAATACTCAAAAATATCTACTCAAACAGCAAAGCACAAGTCAGGCTAGAAGCAACAGGAGAGGAGTTCCCAATTGAGAGAGGTGTCCGGCAAGGTGACCCCGTCTCACCGAAACTATTTTCTGCAACTCTGGAGATGGTATTTAGAAATCTGAAGTGGGACAAAAATGGAATCAATATAAATGGTGAAACTTTAAACCCCCTCCGTTTCGCAGACGACCTGATTCTATTTTCTGAGCGCCCGGAAAGGCTAGAGCAAATGCTACAACAATTATCCGATGAAAGCGCGAAGGCAGGACTTTCAATGAACACAAACAAAACAAAAATTATGACTAACGGTTCACAAACCTATAACATCAGGGTTAACATGGCGGTAATAGACTATGTAGAAGAATACATATACCTAGGACAGTTAATAGCGCCAAGTGATACTATGCAAAAGGAAATCGATAGAAGGATAGCCAGTACTTGGAAAAGATACTGGTCGTTAAGCGAAATTATGAAGAATCAAGACATGCCAATAAAAGAGAAACGGAAAGTATATAATACGTGCATTTTGCCATGCTTAACATATGGATGCCAAACATGGGCATTAACGGAAAAACTAACAAGAAAAATAAATGTATGTCAAAACGGAATGGAGAGAAGTGTAATAGGGGTAAAAAGACAAGATAGGGTAAGGTTAGAAAATATCAAAAAAATAACTAAATTTAAAGATGCAGGAAAAATATGTAAAACATTAAAATGGCAATGGACAGGTCATATGTTAAGAGAGAGGAATGGGAAATGGACAAGAACAATATCAGAATGGTACCCCAGAGATGAGAAAAGGAACAAAGGGCGACAACCAAAACGCTGGGAAGACGACCTAAAGAGAACTGCTGGACCAGAATGGATGAGAATTGCGAGGGACAGATATAAGTGGAAATCTTTGGAGGAGGCCTATGTCGAAGGACAAGCTGGGGAAAAAAGTACTGATCCATAATAAAATACTTAAGAATAATTGTAAACTCAGTAATAAAGGCTTATTTTATTTATTTTATTTTTTATATGCCGTTGCATACACTATTTTATCTTCACTCATACAGTTGAAATAAAATAAAAGTAGAAACGGAAAAAAATATGCAGTATAGCGGGCAATTTAGATTCTCATTGCACCATGACAGCGCAGCGCGCGCATCCATAGACAGTGACACTAGCTCATAAGCGCCAATAAATTAAAAAGTAAAAGTGTGCTATAAAAATTAAAAAGTTATTTTATGATGCAGTTGTTTGAAAATCGAAGGAGAATGTTGCACTGTAATGGTTTTTTTTTAATTTTACTTTGCCACGTATATAAAGTACGTATTTATGCAATACTTTTTGAATTTATAATTGGAACATTACGTTATGAGTGTAGATAAATCTTATTCCGTTTATCCAAAATAAAATTTCTAAAAAACTAAATATTAACTACAGAAATTAGCAAGAACAATCTGTGCAGACCCGCAACATTATCTACAACACTTTAATAAAGAAAACAAAAAAGGTAGAATCAAAAAAATCGCCCACTCGACGCTAATCACAAGCCTATTTGTTAGCCTCTCCAACAAAGGAAAGAACATGCTACCGTCAAAGATAACACAATAAAAACAAAGGTAAATTGGCCTGGAATAAAAAGGGTGCGCAAGGTCAACGTCAGGTCAGTACCTGCCATCCGTCTCAGTCAGGTAGGTGAGGCCATTAATAAGGCGTAGAGACATCTAGTCGCGATACCCGTTCCATTGGGCCACAACCAATTTCTACATTATTTTGTTTGTTTTTATTTTGTTTCATGCTTAGTTTGTTTATTTTTTGGTTTATTTTAAGATTTGTCGTTGAAAATTCAAATGCTATAATTACTTTATTTATTAAAACTTGACGTACAAGTACAAAGGCGGTCTTATTGCCTTAGGCACAATATTTTTATTGGGCTTTATCACACATTGTGTTTTTTGTGTGGTTCTAAAGTATTCGTATTTCGTATTTGCAACTATTAACTTTATTATAGAATTAATGAAAAACACTTCAAAACCTTTGGTTTCGTTTAAATTCTGTAATTAGTTGTTAGTAGTTTAAAACCTTTTTCAGATGCTATTAAATTATTTACTAAGGAGCAAACTTATCCTAATTTTTCTAATTAATTTTGTTATTATTTTTATTTCTTTGAAGAACCTAATACCATTGCCTTTGGATTATTTAATTTGTTCAAGATGAATCGTGTTTGCCTTATTAATTATTTCTTCAGAATACCTTATGAAATTCAATGAGACAGATGAGCCTACTTACGGGAACCGCCTCTAATTTTCTTTTCCCTTTAAATCCAACTTTACATTGAAAAGCAATATTCTAACGTTCTTTAGAAGTATAAACATGGCTTTAAGAGTGGCACTTTCAAAATGATTCTCAAAACTCGTATTGAAATCAACATTTTCCATTTATTGGTTGATTAAACCACGTAAAATATATTCCAAGCTCTTATAACGATTTATACCTATTCCATGCGAGATGAATGAATACATTAAATTTCATTACTGAGGCGCTTTAGATTGCATTTTGGGGTGGAAATAAGTTTATGTTATTTTGTTTTGATCAGAAAGTGCTTTTGATGCAAATATTTAGTATCTAGATGATTCTTTCTGTAAATTAAAAATTAATTGAATATAATAATAAGCTTCTTATTCTTATGGTGTAACCGAGACATTACAAAGTATGAAGGTAGAGTAAATATCTCAAGAAAAACTAGATTTAATTTCGATACCTCAAAATAAGTTTATTCTCCTGAATTACAAAATAGATGACCTTAATTAGCTGTCTGACGTAGTATATCTAAGAAAACTTTTAAGAAAATGAGAGGCCCGACTTCTAAAATATTTTTCAAGCGTAACAAACTATGCTTTTACTATTTAAATGAAAACATTACCGCCTGTTGTCAACTCGTAATGAAAATTACACCTAAAAAAAATTATTTGAGGAGCTGGGGTGGATCGAATAATGTGACTGAATCCCACCCGTACGCAAAATACGCGCTTGGTCGTGGAGTTGCGGAAACAGCCCGTCGAAACCTAACCTAACCTAAATGACACCTAAAAAAATATAATATTTTTATATAAGCCCCTTAATTAACACTTGTTATAATTTAAAAAAAAAAGTAGTTAAAAGTCCTACCAAAAATAATGTAGTAGGTTTGATCATTGTTACCACTATACATATAGGTAAGTACCTAAGTCATTAAGGAGTTTAAGATTATGATTTGATTGATATTTTTTTAAATATATACTTTTGTTAAGATAAACTTTATTTGAAACTAGCACTGATAGTCTAAATTGCCGAACACGGTATAAAGATAGACTAAGCCGTAGTCTATCTTTATGCCGTGTTCGGCTGCCACCAATAAAACTAGAATTATTTAAGAAAAATGTATACTGCATGACGATTATTATTAACAATCATTAACCAAATAGTTTTCAAGACTTACCGCTGACAATGTTTAAAAAATGTTTTGCAGACTATTACTATTTACAAATAAAATTTCAAAATTTAAAAACAACCCCCGACACATTTATCTTGCGAAAACAACCCGATTCATACAATAAAACCACTATAACTTTTGAATAGCTAAACCGATTTTATTCAAACATAGCTAAGAACACTCTCGACAAAATCACCTCTCAAACAAAAAAAAAACTAAATCAAAATCGGTTCATCCGTTTAGACGCTATGATGCCACAGGCAGACACACAGATACACAGAAACACACGTGAAACTTATAACACCCTTCTTTTTTTTCCGGCGGGTATAAAAAGATATTATACCAAGGCAACTAAGTAGAATCTGTAATTTGTAAGTTAGATTTATTGACATCGCTGATTGTAAATACATTTGCACGCCATGTTATAGCAGAATATGCTGAAACAAATTTACTGTAACACCTTATGTACCATATTCTAGAAAATAAATATATTTGTTTTGATTTGATATCAAGAATCAAGGCGATGGTTGTGTCGTCAAAATGACATAATGGCCCATCGCAATATTATTGTCATTTTCCCAATTACAATAGCATCGCTTTCGCTGATAGAATGTCACGTGTCTAGAGCCTCAATTTCTTGCTTCTCGACGTGATTTAGTTTCACAGAATACAACTTTGTTGCAGCAAGTTAAACAATACCTTCAGGCAATCTATTCGATATGGAAATACGCAATAAAGTAATTAAGTATTTGAACGTGCATCATCACTTGCCTATCCTCTTTCCATCAATTGTTGCTACATTAATTGAATGTCCACTCTACTAACAAACCCACATGAAAAAAAATACCATTCGTCAAAAATCCCCCAATATTTCCGTATCGGAACACATACATCAGGCGCTAAGCCATTTTTCAAACGGTTTGCAAACTTTTAAACGAAAAGAATTATTTTTCACATAAAAATACACTATGAAAACACCCACGGTATCCATCCCAAGAATTCCAAAAATGAAAATTACTACTGTGTGAATGTTACTAACTATTTTTGAAATCACCTCTTAAAACCCTGTATTTTGATGCCCCACACGATGGGTTTAGAAGGTAAAAAAAATTCCCCACAAAATGGCGCCCAAAATCCAGGCATTTTTTTTCATTTCCAATTTGAATGTAGCCAGTGACACTCGCAGGGTTAAGGCGAATCGATTGACGTAAGAATTATCATAATCGGTCAACGCGTCTGGTGTTTAGAACGCCAAATAGACTGATAAACACTTTACCCTCCTTCGGCAGCCGGGTAAAAATACACTTTTCACGCGGGCGAAGCCGCTGGCAGAAGTTGGTAAATCATAATTTATGCGATAGTTTCCGGTGTCTAAAAATAGATCCTTTTTGCGCTTGAAAGAGGAACATTGGTAGTTAAAATCAAAGACTTACCTACTCTTATCAAAAATATTTTTGTAAACAAAATAATTTATCGTATTGGGTGTAATTCTATAAAGATTTTATGTGATAAAGTTAAAGTAAACAATAAGAAAATATTCAAACGCTTGTGAATTGCAACATGCAATTTTCACCCCTCTTGTTACGTCCGTTGATGGTGTATTCACTTCACAAATGTCTTCCTTCGTAAAACATCTTGGAGCAGCAATCGCTGACCGCTGGAATAGGTCCTTTAGTGTAGTGATGGGTTGGCTAAGATCAAGAAACATCATCTTAATAATCCGTGCAACTAGCATGTGCATTCGCGGCACAAGACATACATTTAAACCAATAGCCTTTTGACTTTTGACTTTGACTTGACTTGATTCGACTTCGATGATGGAGAGGCCCTACATTGATGTGGTTGCGGCCGACGGCGACGAACCAAGAAAATATCGATTGCAATATTTCACAATGGATAAATTAGCTTGTTATTGACGCTACTGTAGTTATATATTATTTTGTATTTTATATTTCTTGGGAATTTAAAAATAAAAGTTGTTTATAGTAAAGTAAATAAATAAATAAGGGGCGTTTTTATTTTAAACCCGGAATCTGTTAGTAGTAGAAAATACAGTATAAACAGATTGATAGAGAATTTTTTGCTGATACCGATGGCATCAAAAAATTATTATAGCCGAATGGTCACTAGGTATTATATAGGACGGCAGCATGAGCTAGGTAGCGAGTTCTACGGAAAATATACAAAAAAACTGTTAAATATGAATATGTTACACGACGTCTCTTCATCATCATCATCATCAGCCTATAAATGTTCCCACTGCTGGGACACAGGCCTCCTCTCTGTGAGAGGGAATGGGTCGTAATCCACCACGCGGGCCCAGTGCGGGTTGGTGGATGTCACATTTCTTCGAATTTTTAGTTCTAGGAGATGCCGGTTTCCTCACGATGTTTTCCTTCACCGTTTTGAGAGCAGTGGTGAAGAAATAATTTACACAAAGTAAAGCGCCTGCCTGGGCTCGAACCCACGACCTACAACTTGTAAGTCGCGGCTGATACCACTGGGCCACCACTGACTGCGACGTCTCTTATTTCAGTGCAATATTGTTGCGTATATCTATTAACCTTTATATTCAACACCGTACAAACTAATTCACATCCGTACACTGCAACGTAAGGTTCAGTTGAAAATCAGCGTCAGGCAACGCCCAGTTGTTTGGCATTTTGCTGAACTGGACCTATTTGGCGTAGCCGCGGGGCACACTATGTATGTAATTTTTTAAATTAAGTTTTTTTTTGTACCTACATACATCTGGGTGTGACAAATAAACTCGTTTTCTTTCTTTTCTTTGATTTCTAATATGCTTCACGTCTTTCCAACTCTAATTAATATTGTATGTACCTACGTTGCAATTCAAACACATGTTTGTTTGTTTGTTTAGTACGGTTCTAAGTAATTAATATAAATATTGCGCTAACGTTTTTTGCTTGCATAACTTTGTGTTGGCGTATTTTATTAGATGGATGTATGTTTTATTAGTAAAGGCAGAAAATTCTTACAATAAACTTAGATGGGTTCAAGATATTATGTAATTTCTAAGGTTATCCTGGACAGCGCTTACATCAGTGAAGGAACATTATCGTGAGGAAACCTGAACTTATAAAATGAATATAAGTTTGAAATCGCCTATCCGCTTTGCGGAAGCGTGGTGATGAAAGCTCGTGTCTACACTGTATGAATGAAACGGCGTTTGCCATGCTGTGGGACTGTAACAAGCTGGTATTTATTTTAATAGTATAAAAATATATCTTTTAACAAAAGATTCAGATTTTATCAGTATAGTTCTCGCCACTTCTTGGCCACGCTGAAGTTGACTAAAATGGCTAAACAGAAGTAAATCTCATATAAAAAAGCACAGTTTTGTGCCTTCCGCATCGGAAAGTCATCTTCAGGGTGGCTCAGAAGTTGAGCGAGTAACTACACTGAGCAGAACGGTACTGAGCGTTGCGAAGTAGTGCAATGCAGTGTGGTAGGCTCCAAACGCCGCTGCATGCAGCAGTGCTAACGCAGCACTACTGGTCCCCATATATTATTTTCTATTGGTTTATATGAGATTACATTCCGAGCTAAGTAGCAATGCTGCGGCAGCAATCCAGCGGCAGCACTGCTGCGCAGCAACGTAGCCCCGCAGTCGCGACAGACAAGTGAAGAAGCGCCCGCCGCAGCGATGGAACGTGCGTGAATAAAATTAAACGGTTTTTTTTACGATAACACTCCCTGAATTTTGCTCATCACTTATGAAATGGTTTTTAATCATTGTCTTTAACATCCATTCAGTTGTCTGCTTAGATAAAACGATCCGTCTCGCGTTCGCTACGGGTGCAATGTTGCGAGAGTAAACTGATATCTTTTACGTTGATTTTCTAGACTTGTGGAACGACTCGTGATAAATCCAACTCTACACATATTTTATTGTCATAACATCACGCCTGTATTCCCTGAAGGTTTAGGCAGGGGAGTACCTCGGTACACTCACATTTCGCCAGTTATTTTTAACCCCCGCCGGAAAACAAGTAAAATTTACAATTTAAAAAACCCCCGACGCATTTATCTTGCGAAAACACCCCGATTCAAACAGTAAAATGCCCATAACTTTTGAACGGCTGAACCGATTTTATTCAAACATAGCTAAGAACACTCTCGACAAAATTACCTTTCAAACAAAAAAAACTAAATCGAAATCGGTTCATCCGTTTAGGCGCTATGATGCCACAGACAGACACACAGATACACAGATACACAGATACACAGCAACACACGTGAAACTTATAACACCCCTTCTTTTTCCGGTGGGGGTTAAAAAGGGGTGTTATAAGTTTCACGTGTGTTGCTGTGTATCTGTGTGTCTGTCTGTGGCATCATAGCGCCTAAACGGATGAACCGATTTCGATTTAGTTTTTTTTGTTTGAAAGGTAATTTTGTCGGGAGTGTTCTTAGCTATGTTTAAATAAAATTGGTTCAGCCGTTTAAAAGTTATGGGCATTTTACTGTTTGAATCGGGGTGTTTTCGCAAGATAAATGTGTCGGGGGTTTTTAAATTGTGAAATTTTACTTGTAGTCCCATTTAATAGGGAGACTCTATTGCCATCAACCGTGCACAAATCAAGACTTCGGGCTGCTACTGAGAAGTTTCAAATGTAAAATCCTAACTTATTTTCATTAATTTTTATTGTTTCCAGCAGATTGAAGATAAACTATAGGTTTATAAATTCTTGGAAAATACAGAAGTGATTTCAGCCCGGGTATGAAACGAAAGAGCCTGGATTATCCTGATATAGACGTCGCGATATGAATCGGTCCTTGTAGGAAAACGACCAGAGAAACCTGGACGTATTATTGTTTTTGTAAGTCTGAAATAGCTAGAGGCCTGTGGAGTAACTAGAGGCGGCATAATTTACTCTGACACCAGAGGTCACCACATCCTCACACGATAAGAATGAAAAACTTGTGAATGACCATTGAGCCTATCTTCTTCAGATAGGCTCAATGGTCATTCACAAGTTTTTTCTGTTTTATAAAAAGAGCGCTTTACTGGAATTACTGTTGGTCGTAATAAAATACAGGTAGAAAATTGTTCACGTATGTATTTTCCATGTTGTGTACGTATTTTTTGAGTTAAACATTTAAATACGACAAAACATATATACGCCCAAAAATAGCAATAAAATAAAACTAAGAGTAAAAGCATCAAAATTCCTTATCTATGTCTAAGTTTTAAAATAAATACATGGTGCGGACCTGTCAAATTCATTTGTACCTTCAATATTGATACAAGGGATGTTCCGTAATTCGATTTCGTTGCAAATGGTTTGTTATGACGATGCATATTAATATTCAGTGGCTGCAATCTCGATAGAACACACACTGTGGCGTGCCGCGTATCGCCCTCTTTGAAGCCGAGAATATTGTTTTAACGATAACACTGCGTAGTACAAGGGCGCGATATGCTAATTCTGGATACCAGCAATCTGTCTCGCCATTATTGATTTCCAAGGCATTATATACGTAATATACAATACTCTTTTAAATATTAACCAGTTCAACTCACTAGAAAATCTTATAAATTGCTACAGCTCAAGCACAAAAAAAAATGTGAAAACTTCGTAACGATTTAAAATAGTGAAAAAGGTTCAATGAAAAAAGCGGGGTTGCAGAGTCCTTTTACGCGAAAGGCTCCGATCCGTTTTAGAAGTAAAACGATGAAGATTTGTAAGGATTAGTTAGATAAACAACTTTCTTTATATAAAGGAAAATAAAGACAAGTAGGCCGTAGGAGAAAATAAGAGGGGAGCGTTCGAAACAACTTGCGTCTGTGTGTACCTACGAATTTTTACGTAGCGTGCGATAAAGGTGTGATAAATGGAGCTAAGTGTGTGCGCCTCAAGTGTGCCTAATATCCAGCGTGCGTTTATGATGAAAATTCACGTTTAGGCGAAGGTAACCGTTACTCAGGCACTTTCATTATTTTTATTCGAGATAGACGACTGCTCACGAGTATGTAAATGTTGTACTTATACGTGGGACACTCAGAAAGTTTTGCGAAACTAAAAAAAATTGTTCTATACGTACATATATTTTTATTAAATCTTTTCAAAGTACTTTCCACCAGCCTCTATACAAAGATTCATGCGCCTAAACCAGTTTTCAAAACACTTTTTCCAGTCCGCCGCAGACACCTCGTTTACAGCCTGCTCGAACGCAGCCAGCGCATCTTCCGGCGACGAAAATTGTATCCCTTTGAGCTGATTTTTTATTTTTGGGAATAAAAAGAAGTCACACGGTGCTAGATCAGGGCTGTAAGGAGGGTGACCCAGGAGTTTGACTGGCGTGCTGTCCAGGAAGTCCCTCGTTTTGAGTGCGGTGTGCGCAGGTGCATTGTCGTGGTGGAGCAGTAGCCCGCGGAGCCCTGTGTTTGGTCGCTTGTTGCTTATAACAGAGAAAACTTCTGGCAAACATTTGGTAGTATACCATTCGGCATTAATGCTTCTTTGATCCCGTAAGGGAATTGATACCAAGTGGCCAGTCAAATTAAAAAAGCTAGCGATCAAAATCTTACCCCCGCTTCTAGATCGCTTCACTTTGGTAGGCGTTGGCTCATTTTGAAACACCCAAACAGTCGACTGGCGCTTGGTTTCTGGGTCGTATTGATAAATCCAGGACTCATCACCTGTAACGATGTCGTAAACACGCCGAGACGAGCCTGCTTCAAATTTGTTAAGCATATCACGGCACCATTCCACCCGGGCCTGCTTCTGAGCATCGGTGAGGTTGTGCGGCACCCAGCGTGATACTATCCTCCTCACGCGAAGATGGCTGTGTAGAATCTCGTGAACGCTTCCCGATCCAATCTTCAATATGTGTTGAATCTCCTGATATGTAATTCGCCGATTGTCTTGGATTAAATTTTTCACTGCTAGCACGTTTTCTTCGGTAACAGCCGTCAAAGGGCGACCGCTTCTTTCGTCATCCCCCAAAGTTGGTCGACCGCGCTTGAATTCGTTATACCAACGATACACGGTTGCCTTGGAAGGGCCTTCATCCATGAATGCCATTTGAAGTCTATCGTACGATTCATCCGGTTTCAGGCGACACTTGAAATCGTATAAAATCATAGCTCTAAAATGTTCCCGGCGCAGATCCATATTTCAGTGAGACACAATACTTTGAATTAACTCGCAAAAAATGTGGAGGGAAATTTTGAAATTGGAACTTACTTATTTTTACTTATAAATAATCATATTTTCGAAAAACATTATAACTGGCCAGTCTCCCATATATAAAAACTTTTTTTCGCAATACTTTCTGAGGGGCCTGGTATATACCACATCAACACGGTCTAGGGATATTTCATACTCAATTAAATAACTCGAAAAGTACTGGCCGCATTGGAATCTTTTATACACCGATTTGTTTGTAATTTATCTCTGACTAACTCCAAATTCAAATTTTTGAAAATTCTTTTGTTTCGGTGGCATAAAAATGTCTTGATGTGTAGGAGAGGGAATTTTCATTTGTGCGAAATTAAGAAAACAATACGAATTACGTTTAGTTACAGTTTTTTTTCATTTTTAAACGAAAGATAAAGTTAAAATTGAGGTATTGTAGCAACGCCAACATCTGACGAGGGCGGAGATGTTACGAGCTGTGGGAATGCTGGAAGCTGGGTCTGTTCAGCGTAATGTTGCTGAGGCCATAGGGACCCACCAAAATGTAATTTCAAGATTGTGGACACGCTATCGTGCCACAGGTGAAGTAGCGGAGAGGCACCGGGGGCCAAGTCGCATCACTACCCCCAGACAAGACCGATTTTTGCAAATTACTGCGCGAGCTCAAGCAAATGCAACGGCGACTCAATTGGTCCAAAGGCTGCGAGTGGAACACCAAGTTCTTGTGTGTGACCAAACTCTAAGAAGGCGACTGCATGAAAGCAATCTACGCTCTCGTAGACCACTCCGGGTCCCACCTTTACGGAGAGGCAATCGTGGACGACGATTAGAATGGGTTCGGAACCACGTGGACTGGGGTCGTGAGCAATGTTCCAATGTGCTGTTCACGGATGAATCCAGGTTCGGCTTCCATCCAGATTCACGAAGGACGCGTGTTTGGCGAGTTCCTGGACGATGGAGCCGTCTTCAGAACCCTCAGGAAGTTCACCCATACCTAGGAGGAACAATTATGGTTTGGGCAGGAATTCGTCTTGGAGGACGGACGGATCTCGTTTGGGTGCGGGGCAATATGACGGCAGAACGATACGTCCAACAGGTGCTGGGGCCCGTAATCTTGCCCCACAGAACACAAATGGGGCAAGATTTCCTGCTCATGCACGACAATGCCCGGGCACACACGGCGAGAACGGTAGCAGCTTGGTTACATACACACAATGTTAGGGCCTTAGACTGGCCTGCTCAATCGCCACATCTAAATCCCATTGAGCATGCGTGGGATATGCTGCAAAGAAGAGCTCTGAAGGAAGTTCCTGAAAATCTGGCTACAGAAGATCAACTTTTTGCGCATCTCAGAAGGACATGGGACAATATTCCGCAGCAAGACATTGACAACCTTGTTCTGAGCATGCCGAATCGTTGCCGATGTGTTATGAACATCATGGGCGCTTTCTCAGACTACTAACTTCAAGTTTATAAACACTCATATATTTTATTACTAATTTACAAATAAAAAATTACTCATAAATTAAAAGTTAATTCATATACGGTTTCCATCTATGCTTCATTTTTTGTCCATAAAATCCTGAAATTTTAATCGAAGTACCTTAACCATTATTAAAAAATGGTAGAATATTAAATAACGTATCTTTTAAATATATACATGTTACATAAATAATTAACGCACTGATAGTAATTCGCTTTTTTAAAAATATCTCTAGACCGTGTTGATGTGTTTATATAAAAGAAAGACGGGCTTGTTACAACACTTATAACTCGAGATCTGCTGGACCAATTTTCATGGTTTTTGATTCGTTGGATTTGTCTCCGCCCCGAATAGCAGAATACATCTTAAAAACTTTTTTTTTTTTTTGTAAGTTAGGGTAGTGTATGGTAGGGTAGTGTAGGGTAGGGTAGAGAAGGGTAGGGTAGTGTAGGGTAGGGAAGTGTAGGGTAGGGTAGGGTAGTGTAGGATAGGGTAGTGTAGGGTACGGTAGTGTAGTTTAGGGTAGGGTAGTGTAGGGTCGGGTAAGGTAGGGTAGGTAGTGTAAGGTAGGGTAGATAAATGTTTGGAGTTTTTATGGCAAAACAAAGTTTGCTGGGTCAGCTAGTTTGAAATAAAATAAAAGTGGAAAAGGAAAAAATATGCGGTATGGCGGGCAATTTGGATTTTCATTTTTTTTTTTTTTTTTTTACGTTGCCCCACACTAGGAATTTCTTCCTGTATCGTGGGTGCGTTTACAAACATATAAACTCACATACACAACACCCAGAGCCGGAACAACTATTTGTAGGTCATACAAATATTTGTTCCGTGCGGGAATCGAACCCGCGACACGCAGCACAGCAGTCAATCACTCAACCACTGCGCCAACTGTGCGCCCATGCACCATGACTGTCAATGTCAATTAGCCAAGTGCCAATTGATAACGAATTATAATCGGTGGAGTACTTTAAAAATAATGCCAGATACCTTTAGAACAGAATAATTAGTATTTTTAAATAATAATAATTCCTTGGAATAACTTGGGAATTAATGTATGAGATTCTTATCTTTTTTAGAACAAAATAATGGAGTACTTTGGGAATAACAAAAATATACGTAATACAATAATTAACATTAACACCAATTTTGAAGTTCATAGGTGTTTTTCAATATTTATTAAAACAAAAAATACAGTATAACTCGATGGCGACGGTAACTTTTTTTCGAATCACCCTTTGTCTGTATGGTATGAATATTGTTGGCAATTTATATAGCTTTTAATCAACAAGATGTACTGTGATTATACTGTGAAGATTTGAAGACGATAGCTCCAACTGTTTGGCTGTAAAACGTTTGAGTGACAGCAATAGGGCTCCGTTGGGGCCCTTCGGGTACAGAACCCTAAAAAAAAAACTATGCCGATGAAGAAAACACATAGAGAATCTTAGCGCCAAACTCCAAACATGACAGACATTTCAAACGTGACGTAGAACTTTGGTCTCAACATACGTGGCCAATAAAATCTGTCAAGAAGCAAACTCTATGATAAGTGTAGACGTACGGCACACGAGATTGGAATAAGTATTACACATTATAACTCGTATATCGAACGAATGAAGTTTAACATACTTATGTAAATATGTCGCAGAGAGCGGAACCCAGGGATTTTATTACAAGAGTTTCCACGTTCGTAGCTGATGTAAATTGTAAACGTACAAGACGCGATACGGATGTTAAGAGTTTAAACATTCAAGGAAGTTAGTTAAAAATGCCTGGTGTGTTTTGGTGTTGACGCGTGTGTTGTACAGGATTTTGTTTGATAATAGAGTTTTGTTAGTCGGCAGTTACGAGTACTTGGTGGATGTGAATTTGAATGTTGCATTTTGTGGGATTGCTGCTTGGGACTTTGAAGGTATCTAATATAAGTCATGAGTAATGAGTGGATGAGTTTGGTTTGTATTGAATGAAAATTTGCCCGGACACCAAAAACAAACGCCAAATACGCTACCAGCAAGTCAAACTTTTACCAAGGTAGCTGTAGTTATTTGAAATTAAAAGTTTAGATCAAATCTACGTTTATCTTTTTTAGATATCTATACTCATCACGCTTGCGGAGTTTCGCTATTTTTACCCGACTGCTGAAGGAGGGTAATGTGTTTATCAGTCTATTGTATGTATGTATGTTTGTTCCTATGTGGCTTTCTAGAAACCAAACGCGTTGGCCGATGTTGATGATTCTTACGTCAATCGATTCCGCTTAACTCTGGGAGTGTCACTGGCTACATTAAAATTGGAAAATAGAAAAGTAAAATTTCACAATTTAAAAACCCCCGACACATTTATCTTGCGAAAACACCCCGATTCAAACAGTAAAATGCCCATAACTTTTGAACGGCTAAACCGATTTTATTCAAACATAGCTAAGAACACTCTCGACAAAATTACCTTTCAAACAAAAAAAATTAAATAGAAATCGGTTCATCCGTTTAGGCGCTATGATGCCACAGACAGACACACAGATACACAGCAACACACGTGAAACTTATAACACCCCTCTTTTTCCGGCGGGGGTTAAAAATGGCAGATTTTGGGCGCCAAATTGTGGAGGCCAAATTTTTTTTTTCTTCCAAACCCGTCGTGAGGGGTATCAAAATGAAGGGTTTTAAGAGGTGATTAGAAAAATACATAATCCTTATGTTTAAATGTACCTAATTCTAAAAAAAAATAACTAAAAGTTGTAAATCAAAAAAATAACAAAATTATAATATCTGGTTTTGGTCAGCCAGCTCACGCATATGTATCCTCCGACTGCACAGCATGATTTGCTTCTTGTTTACGTCTTTTTAGTTCGCTCTTGAAGCAGTCGTTATTTTTAAATATTTTTTGTATAACTTTTGGCCTGTCTATGAGATAGTGCGCACAGCTGTTTTACTTTACTTCCGTATTTTTATTATGTTTGTTGTTTTAGAAACTTGTGTGTCAATTTGTCAAAGTGATGCATGCTACATTTGGTACAGACAATTGCAAATAGAAGCCATTCAATTCGAGCCGTAATTACAAAGTCAATCAAGACAACGTGACTGAGGTATTCCGGGAGCAGTCTATTGATCCTCACTATTAACCTGAATGAGGTCTATTGTTACCATATTGCAAACAAATTGCAGCATTGCCCATAGAAAGCAATTTGCAATAATTGAATGTATTATATTAAACATTTTTTTACGGACAAAATGTATAAAAGCGTATGTTACTGAAATATTTTAAATTCAATTATTTTCTCGTAGTATAATATGTTAACAGAAATAGGTAGCTACCTCAATTAACAAAATACAACGAGATAGGTATCAGAGCAGAAAACTAAAAAAAATAGTAGAAAGAGTTAAATATAATGATCATGTATCACTTGCTAACGAATTAGTCCATTATTTGGAATAAACTAATTTATTGACACGAGTATTGAAATTTAAATGTTTAATGAAAAGTTATTATTGATGCAAATTTAGAATGTTTCACTACACAAAATTAATAACATAGCTTTATTGGAAATATAAATATTCACCGACTGCCTGTTATGTGTCGACTTGTCAATTTTATTGAGGACAAATGGTGGACTGGTTTTTGTTTATATAACTATTTGAAGTCATTGTCATGTTTGGCTACGACGTCAAAGCCTATAAAGTTTTTACAATTGCTGCATACATACATAAACACACGCCTTTCTCATACGCTGTTATACAGATAAAAACGGTGTCAAAAATCAAAAATCATTCTTTAAAATAAGCTGAGTATGGACTCTTTTTGAACATCAGAGTTAAATAACTCCTGTATGGATAACGTAGTGTATAGATCAGAATGTTGGGCTGTTAAAAAGAAGCATGTAGCAGAGATGAGATGGATATGCAAAGTGACAAGAATGGATAAAAAGAGAAATGAGTATATTAAAGGAAGATTGAAAGTGGTGGCAGTGAAAGAAAATTGAAAGCAAACCGTATGTCCTTTCTTTGGTATTGTTCGTCGAATCGTTGAGCTCCGTAAATTCTGAGTTGAGCTGCTCGGTTATTGACAAATGCGTGCACTGACTGGACAGGTCCACTCAATCTGGCTGGTTCTTTCCTCAAAAGACCATTTCAGACATATGTCTACATGGTCTTCACATGATATAACCAAGTTTTTGTCAAGACTTTAAAAGAGACTGTGACCTCTGAGTTTGTTTCGGCCTTTCTTCTCAGAGTAGTCAGATAGGAAACGCCGACCTCATCTAGTTTTAAAAAATATGATCGACATGTAAAAGTGTTTGTACAAACCAACTTACAGAAATAAAATCATTTATCATTTATAATTTATCATTTATCATTTATGGTCATGTGATGAGGAGGGATGAAACGCATTTTACTAAAAGAGTTATGAATATAAATTTGGATGGAAGGACAGGCCATAGAAAAGATGGATGGACTGTGTGAGGAGTGATATGAAAGAAAAGGGAGTCAGTGGTGGCTTGACGGGGGACAGGACTGTATGGAAGAAGAAAACGTGTTACACCGACCCCAACTAACATGGTGAAAGGGCAGGAACAAGAAGAAGAAAATTAAATAACGCCCGCGCCGTCTACCAAAACTCTCTCTGCCTTCGCCGCTTAAGAGTTACTTAGGAAAGCAGAAGAAGTGGCGCATCAAAGCCCTCGCGAAACATCTGTCTGCTCTTGAGATTCATAGATCTTACTTTGACTTAACTTTGTTAAGTAAAGTTAGTTAATAAACGAGAACTTAATTTTTATTAAGTTTTATGATACATCAAAGACCATAATCATAGGAAAAAAACACTCCATCACTTAAACAAATACGAGAGGAGATCCAAAACTTCACGGCATATTTTTGATAGTATTGTTACGAGCTGGGGTTCAGGGATAAATTATTTAAACAGCAGTGTTCAATTAATCACTGTTTATTACAAAAACACTTCTTAAACAATTCTATGACTTCGCACTATTTTCCGCTTTGATCGCTCTGTATCGCTTCTCAATCGAAACTGACCCACGACGAACCCGACCGCTCTTTATATAGCCCGGAAGATGTTTCTAGAACGTTCCATACTGTTCTAGGTACTTCGAGAATCTTCCAGAACAATCGATTTTTGAACTCATCGATCCCGAAGCGACTAGAAACTTCCAGAATGTTCGGTTCGAACATTCTGGAAAATTCTACTCGACACGAACTTTCGAGAACATTAGTTCCGCTATTCGATACTAGATGGTGCCACTAGTTACTACTTAGTTATTCTACTCGTCAGTAGATGGCGCTGCCCTATCTTGTAACATTGCCTCCTTCTTAGACATGCTCGTCCCGAGCATTGTTAGACCCATGATAACGGGCCAACCGATCCACATGAATGACCTTCGATGCACCTCGTGGTCCCTTTTGAATTCGGTAGGTGACGTCATTGATCTTGGTAACTACGCGATATGGTCCATCCCATTTGGCTTGCAATTTAGGCGATTTTCCTTTGCTGCGTACCGGGTTATGTAACCATACCAGAGATCCTTCATCGAAGCCCTTATTGTTCGCCTTCCGATCGTAGCGAGTTTTCATCCTATCAGACATCTGCTGACCTGTCTGTCTGATGTGCTCATATACATCATTCATCCTATTCCGTAGTTCATTCGCGTAATCTGTTACATTGCGTGGAGAATCCGGTGGGGTCCCGGTGATTAGATCTGCAGGTAATCGTAGTTCTCTTCCGAAATTAGCAAAAGCTGGTGTTACTGCTGTACTTTCATGAACAGCACTCCGATATGCCAAGAGAAATGGTTGAATGTGTTTGTCCCAATCCTTCTGTCTGGTTTCCACAACTTTTGCCAGATACCTCTCCAGCGATTGTTTGAATCGTACAACCATCCTGTCTGATTGCGGATGATAAGCAGTAGTTCTGGTTTTGTGAGCACCCATCACACGACTCGTCTCCTTGAACACTTCTGACTCGAAGTTCCGGCCTTGATCACTGTGAATTTCCAAGGGTACCCCAAACCGACAAAACACTTCGTGAACTAACTTATCAGCCACCGTAACCGCTTCTTGATTGGGGATTGCAAACACTTCCGGCCATTTTGTGAAGTAGTCCATGACGACCAAGAAGTACTTGTTCCCGCTTTGGCTTTCCGGAAATGGCCCAGCAACATCTAATGCTATACGTTCCCATGGTGCACCAACATTGTAAACCTTTAGTGCCGCTCTGCTACGAGTTTGTGGTCCTTTCACAGCCGCACAACTTGTACATTTGCGGCACCATTCCTCAACGTCCTCTCGACAATGGATCCAGTAAAATCGTTCTCGGATCTTGATTAAAGTCCTCTTAACTCCCATGTGACCCCCTGAACATCCATTGTGGATCAACACGACCATTTGTAGATGACACTGGTCACCGCGAGCGTTCTCCCATTTCCGGCACAGAACTCCATCCTGGATAACCAAGCTTTCCCACTGTGCCCAATAACTCTTGGTGATGGAACTGGTTGCTGCGACATCACTCCAGTGAGGCCTAGGAGCACCTGATTTCTTCCATTCAAGGATCGGTTTTAGGTCTCTGTCTTCTTGTTGAGCGCTCTGCAAGGTTGCCTTCCAATCTTCGCTAAGATCCATCCTCAACATCTTCACAAATGTAACGTGCTCAGCCTCTTGCCTGCCACAGGGCTTACATTGATCGGAACACAACCTACGCGAGAGAGCATCTACATCATCGTGTGGTGTTCTGTTCCCTTCACATAATTGTGGCTCACACACAATTTGCGAGATCGAGTTCCTTGGGGCTCTTTCCTCACCGGTCACCATCCACCACTTAGTCCTGCCATCTACTGGTTTTCCTGATGCTGGTGACTGATTTCCACAATGGCGACTCCTTCGCTTTGGGCAGCTCAACCGGATGTGGCCTCTCTCTCCACAGCTATAGCACCGGGGTGAAGTCACAACATCCCTTATGCGGTGAGCTCGATCGTCCTGTCGTACAGCTTCCACTTCCAAAGCGTAGGCTAGGGCGTTCTTAAGGTTCTTAAAATGGCCTAGCCTTACGGCAGCCCTAACCTCCAGATCGCGGATTCCATCCGTGAATGCCTGTACGAGATTCCCGTCGATCAGCAGATCAGACTCTTAATTTTGGCCCATACATTGAGGCAAAGGCTCAGCTGGCTGCCAAAAAGCTGGGGATCCTTGCAAGGGTTAGAAGGTACTTCACGCCAGAACAGCTGCTCAGCTTGTATCAAGCGCAAGTTCGATCATGCATGGAGTACTGTTCTCATCTCTGGGACGGATCCGCCAAATACCAGCTTGATGCACTAGAGTCGATCGAAAAGCGGGCCAAAAGGCTCATCGGCGATGAGGCACTGGTTAAGTCAAAGCTCCAGAGCCTTGAACATCGTCGCCGAGTTGCCAGCTTGTCGGTCTTTTATCGGTTGCATTTCGGGGAGTGTGCGATGGAATTGCATGATCTAATTCCACCAAGCCCGTTTCATCATCGGACTACAAGACGTACGGCGATGCGCCATCGCTACATGGTAGACATACCACCCATACGCACTAAACGTTTTGGAAATACTTTCATTATGCGTACAGCTAAGGAGTGGAATTCCCTGCCGGCGTCTGTGTTTCCCGATAGCTACAATCTAGGAGTCTTTAAGTCAAGAGTGAATAGGTTACTTCTAGGCAAGCGTGCTTCACCGTCGACCACATCATCGCTTACCATCAGGTGAGATAGTGGTCAAGCGCGAGCCTATAATATATTAAAAAAAAAAAAAAAAAAATATCAGCACAGGTGATGACTGGTAAGCCTTCCGGACCAGCTTTTCCACCTCCAGAGCCCACTGCTGTATGGTTTCACCGACACGTTGCGATCGGTCCTTCAGCTGGGCGCGAAACACATGTTCCAGGTGCGCGTCGCCGTATCTAGCTTCCAATGCTTCCAGAAGCTTCTCGAAAGTAAGGTCCTGTCCAAGTGCCTCTAACACAGTCAAAGCCTGGTCGCGAAGACCCAAGGTTAGAGCAGTCAAAGCCTGTTCTTTGGTCCACCTATTTGATTTCATGACGGCCTCGAACTGTATCTTGTAGGCAGACCATGACGAAGAGCCGTCAAATGGTGGCACTTTAAAACCAACCGGTGAGGGCGCAACTATCGTAGCTGCCACGGCCCCTCCTCCAGATTTGAGCCCACGAACAATCTTTTCTAACTCGGCGATGCGGATCTCCTGCTGCTGGACCTGGTCCTTAAACTCTTTCATCTCCTTACCGATGGCTGTGCGGAGGTCCTTAATCACCAAGAGCTGCTCCTTCTGACGGCGAGCCTGCTCTTCCTTGTCACGCTGCAGCTGCTCCTCTAAGCGGCGAGCCTGCTCCTCCTGACGGCGAGCCTGCTCCTCTTGACGGTGAGCCTGCTCCTCCTTGTCGCGCTGCATCTGCTCCTCCATGCGGCGCGCTTGCTCCTCCTGACGGCGAGCCTGCTCTTGCATGAATGCCATAAGAGCGGTTAAGTCAGGCGACGTTGACGATTGAGCTGGTTCCGCTGCAGCCGCGGAATCTCCATGTCCACCTGATGACGGTGAGGGAGCGTCTCCAATGCGCCTTTGGTCTACGTCTTGCTGGCGCTGACTCCTGGTGCGCATCCCTTCCGTTTCTTCCTTCGGTAGAACCGGCATAATTTATCCCGCACTTCTGACACCAATTTGTTACGAGCTGGGGTTCAGAGATAAATTATTTAAACAGCAGTGTTCAATTAATCACTGTTTATTACAAAAACACTTCTTAAACAATTCTATGACTTCGCACTATTTTCCGCTTTGATCGCTCTGTATCGCTTCTCAATCGAAACTGACCCACGACGAACCCGACCGCTCTTTATATAGCCCGGAAGATGTTTCTAGAACGTTCCATACTGTTCTAGGTACTTCGAGAATCTTCCAGAACAATCGATTTTTGAACTCATCGATCCCGAAGCGACTAGAAACTTCCAGAATGTTCGGTTCGAACATTCTTCTACTCGTCACTAGATGGCGCTGCCCTATCTTGTAACAGTATATATCCTCTTTTTAAGGAAATAATACCGCAAACTTTGGACTTCTCTATGTAAGAAAATTATTTGCTACCTGAAAAAAATATTACTGAAAGGGTCTTATGAAGCGCTCTATGAATGTTACCCATAGTTGGTCATCTCTTATAAAACTTAGGTATGACAAAATCAGGAATTTCCTAATCGCGGCAATAATAACAATCACACGGCTTGATCCCCCTTCCTAATTCAGACGATGCTCACTCATTATTACTTTAATATCGTTTCATACAACGGTGCCATCTCTACCTGATATATATTCACTCGGAACACGCTACGGGTGTAAAAATTACCTAAATGGTCTGACCATAGGTAATTAACCCAAAAAAAATATTGTTCAACGAAAATCTCATCTGATGTTTATTTCATAAACCCTTGCGTTGCCTAGAGCTCTGTAAAATTACTTCGTTACTATATGTATGTATTATTATTCTATTAAATAATACTGTTTTGCTTTGAAATAATTTACTGCGTGGTATTGTTTCCGAAACGAAATGAAATCAGGTCCGTACATGCGGTAGAAATTATTCGTGTGTTTGTACCTTAACATTCATGACGGAGTAGACTTGCATTATTTTCGTTCGGTCATAGTCGTACGGAAATATAATTAATGTGAGAAATGTAGTTGGAAATGAAGATGAATGAATGTTGTTTTAATTTGTGTGGTATAATATAACGTATGTCATCATGCATACACGACTATATTTTTCCGTTCCCTAGGTGCGCCGGATATAGGAAAGAAGAAAAAATTCCACTACTTTCTTAAATGACCGACTAGTAAATCCTTTCACCTCAACATGTGACTATATTATTAAACGGTAGTGTTATTCCGTAACAATCTCAGTATGTAAAACTTAGGTAATGTAAATAAACTATTTGTACAGTGATTTAATTCATAGTATTTTTTTCAGGACGTTAAAGTATTCGTGGGTATAACAACTTTTTTATATTTTCGGAATCAAACTTGAACTCGAAAAAGTTCTTTGTTCTTATGTCAGTCTATGGTCTTCCCGTTTTCTGTCCAAATCCGTTCAATCGTTAGCGATTATTTGATTAAAATAATATCCAAACAAATGTACAGATGATCACATTATAGTATTATTACGATAATTGCCATACAACTTTCATCTAGAAAAGTACAGACAGTTTGAACGACCGTTCTCTAATAACACATGACTTGTCATGGAACAGAAAACACGCATTTCAGCTTTGGCTGAAATGCGTGTTTTCTGCTCCTTGTTCTCCGTTAATTACCTGGAGAAGACTAGGCATAGAGTAAACAGATTTTTATTTGTTCTGAAGATTAGAGTCACGCCCAGTGTATTTATCTTTTATGTAATTACGTTGCAGAGAATAAAGTTGGGATAAGGGCAGAAGTTTTTATAAAGAATTTTAACTAGCTCCTGAATTAATTTTTGTACTTATAATTTATTTGAGGTACGTGTCCTGTAGATAGTACAACAAATAGGATTAAATATTTAATAATCTACATACTCAACTTGAAAAGCGTTAAACGTTTTCTTATTCCAATGTAATCCCAAGTGGATTATGTGTATAACTAAAAAGTGTGCATGGATGAAAATGTATTTAGCTAGGTAGGTATCTACTAAAATTTTCACTCAAAGGCAAAAAAATAATAAAACTTCAAATTGAGTCTTTTGAAATTAAAAATATTCTAATAATCTTGCATCCCATAAATTACACTTTCTAGACGCACATAGATTACGAGTGCACTACCTAATTCCGCACAATAGGCTCACTAATAGAATATAAGGATTATCATGAAAACATTCTATGTTCACAAACGGCCAACATTTCAATTACGAGGTTTCATTACCAGACTAACAGTTTTGTTTTCATTTGTTGCACTCACTGCTCTAATTGGTCAATTTGGTCGTAATAACCCGAGGCAATAACCGTGTTCGCTAGTGCTAGAGCTATCAGTGGTCTATTATGGGTTCAAGTATTGTTGTGATACTAAGAAGTATATATACCGAGCTCTGAGAACCTTTAGGTAGCTATATTAAGCTTGTAGAAATCTTGTCTTTGTCATTTAGTGTTTTAAATTTGATTTTCTGGCGGTAAAATGCTGGTACTCACCTGTATCCGGTTAGACTGGAAGCCGACCCCAGCATGGTATACGAAGAATACCTACTTTCTTAATGAGTATGCGTAGCAAATCTACCAGCAATTTAAAAAATGATATCTTTGCCCACTAGTTGCTAATAATATGGTTTCTGTACAAATGTGAAATGCAGCTGTTGTTCAATCAGTACCAATCGCAAAAAACCAAGACAAAGGAGAACAAATATCGGTGAGATAAATAAATGTACGTTGTCTGACAAGAACTTTTTTGTTTTCAAAATTAACGCGAGCCAAACCACAAATTTCAAACAAAAGAAAAAAAACCATGAACACAGCATTATCAAACGAAATACTCGTACATCGGATAATTTGGCCGAGGCAATTAGAATACTTTTCGTGGCAGAAATTGATGCTGATGTAACAAAAAATTGGGGAAAACTTTTGTGTAACGAACACAGCGCGGTTAACGTCAGAACTACATCCAATTAGACGTCTGAGCCCATTAAACGGATCCAGCGGAAGTTTTAAACTTTCACGCAAATATACAGTAATGCTTAACAGGAAACTTTATTGGTTAACCAGCTTTTATCACTGGATCTGTATGTGCTGTTTCTAAATTGAAGTGAGTAAACATTAATTAATTTAAAGGATTTCTCTACGTCTGTTCGAGTTATGAAGTTTCGTGATATCAAAATACATGACTAGCTTAACGAAATCCTACTCTTAATAATATGAGAAATGTGAAAGTTTTTGCCCATGTTTGGGTGTTTGTTATTTCAAACCCGACATTTTCGAGCGACAAGTTTTGACTTTAATAGCATAAGCTGGTTCAATCAATCAATCTTTATTCGTGAACATAGGTATTACAATAAAGGTCTTATGTGTCATTTCTGCCAAGCTCTATGTCCTACCAATGAAATTGGTGTACATATTGGTGTACAATACATTAGGTTTTTAGTAATAAATCTGAATCAATATAGGTAATATTTATAAATAATTAATCAATTATAATTTATTTTATATGCATGTCAATGGTAAATTATAATAAATATCTAGTAATGTCATATTTTATCATTTAAAGTAATATGTTTTATCTATTAGAAATAAATTCAATAAGACAATGATATTCAAATAAACAGATACGTTATACACTCACAAAACAATTGAAAAAAGTGTTCCGCGCAGCAGCGGCAGCACACATACATACTTTTCATTCATCTGACATTTCACTACAATGTCGAAAGGGATGGCTTGATAAAACAAACAAGAAAAAAAGAGACAGCTAGTGTTTGTCACTTGCGTGTGAATGTAAACAAACATTATTCTGACAACCAATGTTTTTTCTTTTTGTAACCTCCAAATATCAGAAAATTAGGAAAAAAAAATGAAATAAATTTGTAAATTGAGGTGTATTGCGTATTTACATATGGTATGAGATCCCTTCTGTTTTATGTAATTTGGTATTATAATTGGTACACTTTCTAAATACACACGATGGCATTTTTTTAATTTTGTTTTTTTTTCAACAAAGCGTATCGCTCTTCGCCATGCGTGACATAAACTAAAGACTAAATCATACAATTGTCTACTATTCGAGTCTTCACAAAGCGCGCGCTTATAACATATCTGTTTATTTGAATATCATTGCAATAAGACTTAATATTTCAAAACAAGACTCAAAATAAGACAAAAATTCAAAATAAGACTTAATATTTCGATCAAAAATGTAGGTACTAGGAATTCTGCACGTGTTAGTACTTGCAAGCAAATAGGATCATGTCCTAGGATATGCTACACAGTTTCAATTTGATACTTTAAAAGAATATCGCTTTTGTACATTTTCTTAAGTGACGTACACTAGACGGGAGTCCCTAGTGACTTTTGTCGCAAATACTATATTTCTGTAATGCTCGTTTCATACAACAGTATATTTAGTTGTACACCAATATTATTTAAATTAAGACCATTTTGAGTGGGCAAACTATATTTCATGAATAAAATAGTTAATGAATAATACACTCATTTGTAAACTGGTGATAGTGACCTCATGTGATCAAAAACCTGGAACTTAGAGTTGCATGTTTCGCTTCGTCGAACCCGACTATCTTCAAAATACCTCTTTTACAAATCCCCGAAAAACTTGCGGGTGTGGAAGTATGATTTCATGCGGTTATTCTGCATTAGCGAAGGCGGGTGTCAGCCCTTTAACCCTAGCCGTATTTTATTTTACATAGAACGAGGTAAAGGCAATTACAGGATATTCAAAACAGTAAAAGAAGGCTTGAATTAAATTGTTTCAGTGCTTCAGTAACGTTGAATCCAACCGACAAAATGTCAGGCAGTCTGAAACCCGCGACCTAAACCAACAGGATCAGACTTTTTTTGTTGAACTGCCTTTTATGTAAAACTAGCTTCTGCTGGCTTCGTTCGATTGGAAGAATTTTGAATTTTGATAATTTGAAAGTTTTGATAATTTGAAAGTTTTGATAATTTGAAAATTTTGATAAATTGAGTTCATCAGTATCTTTTAATTTCCTGAAAATACACACACACACAGAACATAAAGGCGTATGCCCATATTTATGTTTATTAATATTATAACCGTGAGTGTAACTCCATCTGTTACCTTTTTACCCGACTGCCGAAGGAGGGTAATGTGTTTATCAGTCTATGTATGTATGTAAGTATGTATGTATGTATGTATGTAAGTATGTATGTATGTAAGTATGTATGTATGTATGTATGTGTGTATGTATGTATGTTTGTTCCTATATGGCGTTCCAGAGACCAAACGCGTTGGCCGATTTTGATGATTCATACGTCAATCGATGCGTCTTAACCCTGCGAGTGTCATAGGATACATTAAAATTGGATAATAGAAAAATGGCGGATTTTGGGTGCCATATTGTGGGGGCCCAATTTTTTTTTTTGTTTCAATCCCATCGTGTGGGGTATCAAAATAAAGGGTTTTGAGAGGTGATTTCAAAAATATATAACACATATATGTTTACATGTATCTAATTCGAAAAAAACTAAATAAAAAGTTATAGGCAGGCAGGCAGGCATATTATAAGTTGGGGGATTATATCACTGATAAAAATGCTTGGCTCAATGCTAGTCCTGCTCCACAACCACTAGGGCGCAAAAACAAATGATATGTTTATGTTTGTGTTGTATAGACTCGATTTATTTTAGTATTGTATAGCTGCACAGCACGTGTGTGGGTACTATGTACCCAACTGTAAATCTACCATTTGCTATACCTATGTGTCGTTCGTTGACTTGTGTGTGCCCTGGCAGTTGAGTGTGTCATGCTCTCTCAAATGTCTCTCTGATGGTGGCGCGTGTGTTGGATCATTCGGTTCCCTTCATGATGGTTGAGCTGGGTGGTGCCGATTCATGCGTCATGTTCGTGAACGGGCGCCGTCAGTTGGGATTGGTCATAACTCAACTGCTTCGGATGTTGATGTTTTTCTAGTACCTATTGTATAACTGCACAGACATGTGTGAGAGTACTTTTAATACTTTATACCTTTACATAGTGTAGTGTGTAGTGCTATTCTGGGTGCATTGTCCTCACATATGTGAATTTATTAATGTATATGTACTCATGTACCTAAATATTGTAAAAATCTTTTTTTTTTTTTTAAAAGAGTAAGTATGGAGTTTCTTGTGCATTCTTCTCCATAACTAGCTACTTTCCGAATGCACGGTAGAATCAACTTGTATTCCATTTAAATTTAAATTGTGACATTCAAAAGTGCCACTTGGTGGCCCAGTTGAAATAAATATCTTTTGTCTTTGTCTTTTGTCTTTGTCTTTTGTCTATAAATAAAAAAACTTAATTCAAAAAATCAAAAAACCCGACTGCTCCAAAAGCGAACTAAAAAGTCGTAAACAGGAAAAAATCATGCTGTGCAGGCGGAGGATACACCAGATTTTGGTCAGCCAGCCCGCGAATATGTATCCTCCGACTGCACAGCATGATTTTTTCCTTGTTTACGACTTTTTAGTTCGCTTTTGAAGCAGTCGGGTTTTTAGATTTTTTGAATTAAGTTTTTTTTTATTTCTTAGCGTCTGAACGGATTTGGATTAAACTTGTTACACAGGTAGAACATGTCCTGGATTAGGATATAGGAAACCGCTGAAACATGTTAGTACTTACATCATGAACTCTATCTCAATATTTCGTTAAATCTACAACAAATCATCATCTATTTCAAATATGTGGATGTCTCTAACTATTCTCAATCTAATTTTTCTTCATTTAATAAGACTTTTTACAATGGTTTTCAATTATCTTTAAAGCCCTTTGCTAAGAATAGTTACAGCACTGATAACAACATTTGTGCCACATGTTAAATTTAGTCTTGTTATACTTTGTATAGATTATTTTACCGATCGGTTTGTAAATGTGTGAACATTGTAGGCCTTCTAGATTGTTAACATTTTATCTCGTTTTACTTTTTTTTAATCTTTTGTTTATTTATTATATAATCACTTCTTGTTTAAGTTTCTTACGACTTATTATCGGGCCTGCGTTGTCCCCCCATCTAAGTACTGCTGTAACATGGAAATATTGTAAAACCAAACAATTTTTTAAAAGAGTAACCATGGAGTTTCTTGCCGGTTCTTCTCCATAGGAATCGACCAACCCGAACCGTGCACATTGTCGACGTTTTTTAAGTGCCCATGTAGGCCTATGTGAAATAAAAATTATTGTTTTTTTTTTTGATTTTTAATGAATTTAACTTTAACTTCTTCTTTTCGTGTGAGGATGTGGCCACCTCTTGTGTCAGAGTTAATGAAGCCGCCTCTTGGAACCCCACAAACCTCTGACTTAGTTATTTCAGACTTACAGCAACTATATTATTTCTAAATTTCCTCATGACGTTTTCCTTCACCGTTGCCTGTGATGTCCTAGATAAACTTAGAAAGTATATATGAACTAGTTGACCCCCGCGGCTTCGCTCCCGTCAAAGTTATAAACTATGTTACTCGGGAATAATTTAGCTTTCCATAGGTGAAATTATTTTTAAAATCGGTCCAGTAGTTTCGGTGCCTATTCGGTACAAAAAAGAACAAACAAAAAAAAACATTCCTCTTTATAATATTGTTATAGATTTGAAAAGGTAATATTGGTACTTGCCCGGCTTCGAACCCACCACCTCAAACACGAGAGGCGAGGGCTTAGCCACCACAACATTGGCATTTTTTTATCACGACATTGGCAATTAAAACTAAAATACAGAGACATTATTGTACAATGAAACACTAACACACAATCGTCATAGAAGTGACGTGTTCAGATCAACGTTTACCTAAAAGCTTAGTCAATTGGAAATTGACACAACATGCCTGGAGCCTTTTATCTCGTCACAGATGGAAAATTGACTTCAAACGATTTCTTTTATTTATCAAATTTATCCTTTGTACGTTAAACTTACGTCAACGATCGTTGAAAAAAGAGAATTGGCTCAGTAATCTGTATATATATCTGTGTATCATAAGTGAGTCAGTTTTTATGATTGGTGTTTGCATAAGAACAGTTGTAATTTATTGTAGTCTTTTTTTCATAAAAAAAAACTTTTTGTTTCTAGCAAATATTCTATTTGGCAATAAATGGAGTACCTACTTATATCAAAAAAAATTCTTGCCTTGTGGTGCCACCTACAATTAATGGATGGTATCTTTGGTCATGACAACAACTGTGAATTTATTTGATTTTTTAATATTATTTGTTTTCTTATTTAAATTAGTTAATATTCTTCAAAAGTATACAGAAACTGCAATATATCGCATATATAAATTATTCACACTTTGTTTTACAGTTTATAACACATCTCTCGCGTCGTATATTTTTTCGTCTTGATACATTTGTTATATCACGGAACACTCCTATTCAAGATAAAACAATGTTTTGAAAGAGTATTCCATAGTCAAAATAATTACAGTGACCGCCACGTTGAAAGCAAACGAACGTGAGTGCCTGAAACGCTCGTAACATCACGACATTTTAATGATATTCAATAACGTTTCGTGATCAGTCGCAATTAAATTGTTAAGATATATTTAATGAATGAATATTATGAAAAAGGATTTCATTCTTATATAGTGCTGCTGCAGGGCAACGGCCTAGTCCTCCATTTATAAACAATTCTGTCATCTGTTACTGCAGGCCAGTACTTTCGTAGGATTCGTGCTCGTCCCGTCTATTTCTCGTCGTCCCACATTGATTGGCGGCTCTTTAGCAGTTCTGCTAGCCTATTTCTCATCTGACTTACGGCAGACATACCGACAACATACATGTGAATTCATGAGTTTGTTTAAATAACCAATGATTAATTTTTAGTACGCCCTTTTATTATTATGGATATGAGTTGGCGTTTGATTTAATTATTTATTTACTTTATTGTACTTGTACACCAGAATATACAGGATCAAAAGAAAATTAAATCTAAAAAAAAGTTAATTCAAAAATCGGAAACCTGACTTCTTAAGAAGCGAACTAAAAAGACATAAACAAGAAGAAAACCATGCTGTGCAGTCGGAGGATATATCTGGTTTTGGTCAGCCAGCCAGCTCGCGAATATTTTGATTTTTTTAACCCCCGCCGGAAAATGAGGGGTTATAAGTTTCACGTGTGTTGCTGTGTATCTGTGTGTCTGTCTGCGGCATCATAGCGCCTAAACGGATAAACCGATTTCAATTTCGTTTTTTTTGTTTGAAAGATAATTTTGTCGAAAGTGTTTTTAGCTATGTTTGAATAAAATCGGTTCAGCCGTTCAAAAGTTATGGGCGTTTTACTGTTTGAATCGGGGTGTTTTTAACCCCCGCCGGAAAAAAAGGGGTGTTATAAGTTTCAGGTGTGTTGCTGTGTATCTGTGTTTATGTGTGTCTGTCTGTGGCATCATAGCGCCTAAACAGATGAACCGATTTCGATTTAGTTTTTTTTTTGTTTGAAAGGTAATTTGGTCGAGAGTGTTCTTAGCTATTTTTGAATAAAATCGGTTCAGCCGTTCAAAAGTTATGGGCATTTTACTGTTTGAATCGGGGTGTTTTCGCAAGATAAATGTGTCGGGGGTTTTTTGAATTGTGAAATTTTATCACAAGATAAATGGGTCAGGGGTTTTTTAAATTTTGAAATTTACTTGTTAATTAACGTTTTTTATTTATAACTTTTTATTTAACATTTTTATTTCGGATTAGGTAGATTTAAACAAAGAAGCGATTTATATTTTTTATCACATCTTAAAACCCTATATTTTGATATTCCACACGACGGATTTGGAGGAGGAAAAAAATTTGGCCCCTATATGGCGTTCAAAAGCCGCCATTTTTCTATTTACCAATTTTATTGTAGCTAGTGACAGTCGCATTCGTAGTACTCATGTACGTAGACGAATTCTCAGGCAACAGCTATTATCTTTATAAATTAGATGTGTATGTATTACTGTTAAGCTTCACTAAAATCCGTTCAGTAGAAAGCGATAGCTTCAAAATCTTCACAAATTTATAGTATTTCGGATATTTTTTTGTATTTGTAAAGAACTTTTTATACTTTATGATACTAAACTATCATACTAGTAACATATTAAACAAATAAAACCCCATTCGAGTCGTAATTTTTACAGATAAGGAAAATCAAAACCTTTTGTGTTTTTTTAATAAAATTGTGTGTTCCTATATTGTAAAAAAAAACTCTTTTTACGCACGAGTTCGCAAATAATTTCACATTTTTAATACCAGGGCCATAGGAGCGAACATACCAAGGAAATTGTTTTCTGAGTGGCCGAGATTCCTTTACGACGATCTGAGAAACATTTGGGATCTTTAAACCAACATTACCGTAGGCTTATGGCAGATAAACAACGTATTAATATCGCTTTGCGGTCCCTTGCCGAGTTCTGAACATAAGAACTACCGTTACGAAGAAGGTTTGGGTAATGTCCAACTTTATTTGTACACGTTATTAAATATTTCTTAGTATTATTTATGGAAAGTTTGTATTATGCAAATTGTATGGATTCAAGATAAACGTTATGGATAAGCTTGTTGTCAAAAAAAGTTGATAATCTTTATTTACCTTGAGCTTTGTTTCTTGTAAGCTTTAAATTAAATTAGGAAATATCAGGTAAGTTAGGTCAATGTGGTGTGGTGGCTAACACCTGTAACTTAGGTGTTTACTTATAACGTGAAGTTAAGTACCGGTCTTAACTTAATTTAAATAAAGTAAACAAGATAATTATAATCTGTTTCGTTTTAAACCGAACAGGTAATCAACATTGTTTATTATCATGAATATTAGTGTGAAAATAACAGCTAAGACCTCGAAGTCTTAGCTTTAAAGTTTTTATTGTAATTGCGTGTCATTTTGTAACAAGTAAAATTTCACAATTTAAAATACCCCCGACACATTTATCTTGCGACAAGTAAAATTTCACAATTTAAAAAACCCCCGACGCATTTATCTTGCGAAAACACCCCGATTCAAACAGTAAAATGTACATAACTTTTGAATGGCTAAACCAATTTTATTCAAACATAGCTAAGAACACTCTCGACAAAATTACCTTTCAAACAAAAAAAACTATATCGAAATCGGTTCATCCGTTTAGGCGCTATGATGCCACAGACAGACACACAGATACACAGATACACAGCAACACACGTGAAACTTATAACACCCCTTTTTTCCGGCGGGGGTTAAAAATGAACCAAATTGAAAAAGGCATTTAAAATAAAATTGGAGAGAGTTTCGGACAGAAATGTCATCTGTATATAAGTCGTGTCGCTGGGTTAACTTGGTGGACTATGAATAATAACTCTTTTTTGGAAGGTAATTAAGTCCAGCAGGTGACTGCAATAGAAAAGAAGAAAAAGTGAAAATGATATCCATAGGAAAGACTGGTGTCAGATTTTCCTTTTGACGAAGTATCCGTAATGACTGTCAAAGATCCACAAATAAAAGCCAGGAACAACAGCTTAACGTACTTTTCGAGGCACGGAGGACTCTCGCTGTGTAACGATCGCCATCCATAAACAGACCGAACTCGGCAAGCGTTGCTTAACCTTGAAGATCGATCTGTGCGGTTGTTATGTTTTATCTGAACTAAAACAATGTAGGTAAAATATACTTTTCTCATCAGAATAAAATAAAGCATTATACTCTACTAAATTATTTTGTTATCATAATCACTTTAAACTTCCGACCTCACGACATTTACTATCTCTCAGAACACAAGACTTAAGGCGGTTCCCCGAGCAAAATGCCGCGCAAGCCGTTTTTTGTGCTGTTTTTAGAAGCTATCTACTCGTTATTTATGAAGAAATATCAAGTAATAATAATACATAATATTGATTCTAAAATGGTAGATTCAGTTTTTTTTTAAATGTTGTATATATTTCACTAGTCTCTTTCCAAAAAAACATAAAAATGACAAATAATTATTGATATTATGCATCTCCTCGTAAAGTGTTCATTAATTATTTTTTGTACTAACACTAATGGATAGACAATTTAATAACGAACATTTTTGTAGATTTTTTTTTTCAAAAGACCAAAATTCGATTTTATAGAGATTTTATTCTAAAATCTGGGCGTATTCACTACTGTAATTCATGCGCCACCAGTGCCGCTAGACCAATAGGAATGCTCATATCGCATGCCGATTTTTTGGTCAGGGTACCGTCTTAAGTAAACGAGATCTACCTCAATATAAAGTTGGAAAATAAATATGCCAACGACAAATATTATATTTGAGTGCACGATGCCTCAGAGATATTGCGATATCCGACGGTGGGGAGGCAAAGGAAATATGTACATCATGCATTATTTTAAATGCGAGGCAAGTTGAGTTTGTGCTTTCAAGAATTCATGTGAAATTGGCTTTATTTCAGTAGAAGCAATACAATTGTGGAGTTTCGTTTGATCCTTTTTAACCCCCGCTGGAAAAAGGGGGTATTAGAAGTTTCACGTGTGTTGCTGTGTATCTGTTTATCTGTGTATCTGTGTATCTGTTTGTCTGTCTGTGGCATCATAGCACCTAAACGAATGAACCGATTTTGATTTAGTTCTGTTTTGTTTGAAAGGTGAATAAAATCGGTTCAGCCGTTCAAAGTTATGGGCGTTTTATACTGTATGAATCAGGGTGTTTTTAACCCCCGCCGGAAAAAGAGGGGTGTTATAAGTTTCACGTGTGTTGCTGTGTATCTGTGTATCTGTGTATCTGTGTGTGGCATAATAGCGCCTAAACGGATGAACCGATTTCGATTTAGTTTTTTTTGTTTGAAAGGTACTTTGATCGAGAGTGTTCTTAGCTATGTTTGAATAAAATCGGTTAAGCCGTTCAAAAGTTATGGGCGTTTTACTGTTTGAATCAGGGTGTTTTCGCAAGATAAATGTGCCGGGGGTTTTTAAAATTTTGAAATTTTACTTGTCGTAAGATAAATTCGTCGGGGGTTTTTAAAATTTTGAAATTTTACTTGTTATCCGACTTTATTAGATTGTACTAACTTCCTGCTTCTATTATAAATCAAGTAAAGTTGTAAAGTTTGTGAGTATATGGCTGTGTGTTACTCTTTCACACAAAAACTACTAGTAGACGGATTTTGTTAAAGCTTTCAATTTCTGTTATAGCTTATGCATCAGAACAACATATCGGCTATAATTTATGAAGATATTGGGGATAGTGCTAATGCCACGCGTGCGGAGCTGCGGGCTTTAGCATAAAGTCTTATAAATGCGAATGTGACTTTGTGTAAGTTGGTTTATACAAACACTTTTACATGTCCAACATATTTTTTTAAAAACTAGATTAGGTCGGCGTTTCCTATCTGACTACTCTGAGAAGAAAGGCCGAAACAAACTCAGAGGTCACAGTCTCTTTTAAAGTCCTGACAAAATTTTGGTTAGATCATGTGAAGACCATGTAGACTGATGTATGAAATGGTCTTTTGAGATAAGAACCAGCCAGATTGAGTGGACCTGTCCAGTCAGTCCACGCATTTGTCAGTAACCGAGTAGCTCAACTCAGAATTATATATTATGGAGCTCAACGATTAGACGAACAATACCAAAGAAAGGACATTCGGGTAGGCCGCATAAACGACTCAAACTGCCAGACCATGATTAAAAACTAAGATAAATTAAAATTTAAAACAAAATAATGATCCACATAGTCTTCACATTCACAATAATTAAAATAAAATAATATAATACTTTAAGAAGTAAATATTCTTGTCATTGCAAGAAAACAAATAAAAATATTTTTATAAATAAAAAAACTTAATTCAAAAAACCCGACTGCTTCAAAAGCAAACTAAAAAGTCGTAAACAAGGCAAAAATCATGCTCTGCAGTCGGAGGATACATATTCGCGGGCTGGCTGACCAAAATCTGGTGTATCCTCCGCCTGCACAGCATGATTTTTTCCTTGTTTACGACTTTTTAGTTTGCTTTTGAAGCAGTCGGGTTTTATGATTTTTTGAATTAAGTTTTTTTATTTATAACTTTTTAGTTAGTTTTTTTCGAATTAGATACATTTAAACATATAAGTGTTATATATTTTTGAAATCACCTCTTAAAACCCTTTATTTTGAAACCCCACACGATGGGTTTGGAAGTAAAAAAATTAGGCCCCGCAATATAGCACCCAAAAGCCGCCATTTTTCTATTATCCAATTTTAATGTAGCCTATGACACTCGCAGGGTTAAGACGCATTGATTGACGTATGAATCATCAAAATCGGCCAACGCGTTTGGTCTCTGGAACGCCATATAGGAACAAACATACATACATTCGTACATACAGACTGATAAACACATTACCCTCCTTCGGCAGTCGGGTAAAACTAACAAAATTCATGGTGCAAAATATTTAAATAAAAAAAAACTAAATTAATTGGAGCAGCTCACTCCCAAGCCGTTTAATCCTCAACGTAATATTTAATGCTATAAAACGCTTTTTGGCACAACTTACGTTTAATGAATGATTTGAATTTATTAAGACTTAGATTTTGTACGTGGCTTGGAAGCTTATGATAAAAGCGCACACATTGACATCTACAGGAGCCACCTATTTTCTTGAGCCTTGTTGTAGGTACTAAAAAAATTGTGTTTGTTCCTAGTATTTATATTATGAATATCACTGTATTTTTTAAACTATTTTATATTTTTATGGGCATATAAAGGATTTACAATAATATACTGAGAAGGCACAGTCATTACATTAATCTCCTTAAATTTCTCACGGAGAGAGTCTCTCGAGCTTAATTTATAAATTGATTCAACAGCTCTTTTCTGCAAAACAATGATAGTCTGGATGTCGGCGGCATTTCCCCACAACAGAATACCGTACGACATTACACTATGAAAGTAGCTAAAGTATACTAAACGGGCTGTCTCTATGTCAGTTAAATTACATTTTTTCTGACAGCAAATGCTGCGGAGCTTAGCTTCTTTGACAATTTATCTAGTTGTGGGCCCCACTGAAGCTTAGCATCCAATGTTAAACCTAAGAATACTGTGCTATTTTCAGGATTCAATTCTTCGCCCTTTATCAGCACATCAGTTTTCACCTGCTTAACGTGAGGTAGGGTAAACTTAATGCATTTGGTTTTTTTTTCATTAAGAAGTAAATTGTTAACATTGAACCAGTGAACTACTTTTGAGATCGCGCTATTTACATCGTCAGTAACCAGCTGCTGACGTTTAAGTTTAAACAAAAGTGAAGTATCATCCGCAAACAACACTATATCATGGTTATCCTTTATGAGGTAAGGCAAATCATTAATATAAATAAGAAACAAGAAAGGACCAAGAATTGAGCCCTTCGGGACTCCCATTGTTACTATAGATCCGGGAGATCTTTTTCCATTAACGTCAACGCTCTGAATCCTATTTCTTAAGTATGAAGTAAGAAGATCCAGAGCGCTGTTTCGGATCCCGTAGTGGCGGCGTTTCGTGATTAGGGTTTCATGAAGAACACAATCAAATGCTTTGGAAAAATCACAAAAGATTCTTAAGTTATCGCACTTATCCTCCCATGCATTATAAATATGTCCTAATAGCTCAACACCGGCCATCTGTAATTGAACGAACCCTTGTAAAACCGAACTGTTTGCTATGTAATAATTTATGTTTGTTAAAAAATCTTTGCAATTGCTCTAAAATTAATTTCTCAAATATTTTACTAAAAGTAGGTAGTACTGAAATAGGTCTATAATTTGTAGGGTCTGATGTACTACCTGTTTTAAACAAAGGTATTATTTTACTATATTTCATTTTCATTATATAGGTCAGGCAACTCCCCACAGTCGATACAATTATTAAAGATAATAGCTAAACTAGGTGCGACAATATCAATAATAAACTTAGCATTTTCAACAAAATGACCCCACAGATCTGCAGTCTTTTTAACATTTAAAGCGTGAAAGGTTTTAATTATGTTTCTAAAAGTAATATGTTCAAAAATAAATTCCGAATCGCAGACATTACAATTTCTTTTAGCAAAGACTCAGGAACAGAAGGTAATGAGTTTAAGGATTAATTATGCTCTCACGCTTAACGGCTGCGGATTTGGATGAAATGATACTGATACTTTTTGTTTCGCTATAAATAAATAAATAAATAAAGTTTATTATCGAAAAAGCCAAATACAATTATTCCATCTCAATTAAACATAAAAACGCCATGTTATGATGTACAACACTATACATTATTTGAGACAGAGTGAACGTCTGTGTCTGTGCTAGTATAAACTGTGTTACAGACACAGGCGCCTTCCTCTTACAGTTCATTTACAATTTGGTGCACCTTGTAGTAGTTTTGGTAAGCATAAACTTAGTTTAATATAAGTACAATAGTACTACGAGTATAATGTTCACTTGGAATAATAAAACATTTTTCATAAGGGCGAAGCCGGGAGCAGAAGTTAGTTTTGAAATAAAGGGTTAATATCTCTTGTTTATTCAATATTTTCTTATGCACAGACAATGAAGGATATTGAGAAGTCAATAATATCATTATTTTGGTACGGAGAAGTGTCAGGTCTAAAACTAGAAATTTATCCTCCCAACAGTCCGATAATATGCCGATAACTAGGTCAACCAATCAAACTTAGATTAATGAGACACAATTAATACTATATTACTGTGAGACCTCTGATAAACAACGCGCTTCAACGGATTTACAGGGTGTATTTTAAGGCTTAGGCCAAATTCAGGGGGTGAAAGTAAAAATTAGAACAACTTTTAAAAGTTTTATCACTTTAAATAATACCATGGGTCTTCCCATTGTATTTGTACCCGACTGCCGAAGAAGGGTAATGTGTTTATCAGTATATATATGTATGTATGTTTGATCCTATGTGGCGTTCTAGAGACCAAACGCTTTAGCCAATTTTTGATGATTCTTACGTCAATCAATTCGTCTTAACCTTACGAGTGTCACTGACTACATTAAAATTGGAAAATAGATAAATTACGGCTTTTGGGCACCATATTGTGGGCCCCCAATATTTTTCTTCGACACCCATCATGTTTTTTTTTTTTTTTTTTTTATTCATTGTAGGCTCGCGCTTGACCACTATCTCACCTGATGGTAAGCGATGATGTGGTCGACGGTGGAGCACGCTTGCCTAGAAGTAACCTATTCACTCTTGACTTAAAGACCCCTAGATTGTAGCTATCGGGAAACACAGACTCCGGCAGGGAATTCCACTCCTTAGCTGTACGCATAATAAAAGTATTCTAAAAACGTTTAGTGGGTATGGGTGGGATGTCTACCATGTACGAAAAACAAAAATAACGGGTTTAAGGAATGATTTCGAAAATATGTAATACTTATAACTGTAGAAATGCACCTGATTCTTAAAAAAACAATGTAAACTAAAAAGTTATAAACAAAAATAATTAATTCAGAAAATCAAAAACCCGACTGCTTCTTAGAACTAAAAAGACGTCAACAAGAAGAAAATTATGCTTTGAAGTCAGAGGATACATCTGGTTTTGGTGAGCCAGCTCGCGAATATGTATCCTCCGACTGTACAGCATGATTTTATTCTTTTTGACGTCTTTTTGGTTCGCTTCTTAAGCAGTCGGTGTTTTTGATTTTTTTAATTAACTTTTTTATTTAAACACGATATCGCGAAAAAAAATATCACCTTTTCCCCATTTCTTTTAAAGTGGTGCGGAGATATTTCATAGTTTTGAGTTTGATCGAAGTCATAATTACATACTTCACATGATGAAAGACGAATAACCGATGTATTGAAAGGCTTGAAGCTTGGTCAATCGGTTAAGTTATTACGTTATATCTAAAAACTGACCATAAGTCAGTCAATTTTCAATTTACTTGAGATGGTACAAATTGCATGTTTTCTTAAGCTCCCCGCTGCACGATCCATCTTCTAAAGAACTTTCTAGAACATGTTTATTACTCACTAGAGACGAACACTATCATCTGCAATACTTGTCAGCATCTTAATACATAATGTATTCCAATTTTCTCAGTAACCAACGTACTTTCGCGAAGAGTATTCCTCAAGGGTGAAATTAATATTTGTCAGGATAAAAGTACGTTTTTTTCTCCTTTATTCTGGGACAAATATAAGTGTGAACAAAAACCCTAATGTCTTAAGTGACTGTTTGTTATAGTTATGAAGTTATTTATTTTTCTAGAATTATTAAGTGGTTTTTTTACGGTTTACTTGCATATTTATTTCAGGATTGGCTGACTAGTCTGAAATTTGCATGATGAACTCTACTTGTGATAGAGTCCCAAATAAAACAGATGCGAAAATATTCAGTAGTATGGCGAAAGTACGAGGCGCACGGGACCGGTCAATGCGGCGACGCTTGGGGGAGGCCTATGTCGAACAGTCGACGGCTTTCGGCTGATATGATGACGATGATGATTATAATTGAAAACATTTATTTCTACGTCTAGACAGCAAAACACATAGAGGTAGACAGACTTAGAGATAGGAGGATAAAATCAGGCAAACAGCAGGTCCATGAAGGACTCCTACAGCATAAAATGTAGACCTTTGTCGAAAGACAAGCTCTATGGGATTAAAGTCGAAGTCAAAGTCAAATATATTCATTCAATTAGGCCAATAAACGGCACTTTTGAACGTCACATAAATTTAAATTTAAATTTACAAGTATCCTGCCTAGCCTTTTTCCCAATTATTGTTGGGGTCGGCTTCCAGTCTTACCGGATTCAGCTGAGTATCAGTATTTTACATGGAGCGACTGCCTATCTGACCTTTACCTTTACCTTTTTAAATTTACAAGTATTAAAAATAAAAAATGATTCTACCGTGCATTCGGAAAGTAGATTGTTATGGAGAAGAACGCACAAGAAACTCCATACTTACTCTTTTTTACCCGACTGCCGAAGGAGGGTAATGTGTTTATCAGTCTATGTATGTATGTATGTTTGTTTGTTCCTATATGGCGTTCCAGAGACCAAACGCGTTGGCCAATTTTGATGATTCATACGTCAATCGATGCGTCTTAACCCTGCGAGTGTCATAGGCTACATTAAAATTGGATAATAGAAAAATGGCGGATTTTTGGTGCCATATTGTGGGGGCCAAATTTTTTTTTTTCTTCCTAACCCATCGTGTGGGTTATCAAAATAAAGGATTTTAAGAGGTGATTTCAAAAATATATATCACTTATATGTTTAAATGTATCTAATTCGAAAAAAACTAACTAAAAAGTTATAAATAAAAAAACTTAATTCAAAAAATCAAAAAACCCGACTGCTTCAAAAGCGAACTAAAAAGTCGTAAACAAGGAAATAATCATGCTGTGCAGTCGGAGGATACATATTCGCGGGCTGGCTGACCAAATCTGTTGTATCCAGTCGGGTTTTTTGATTTTTTGAATTATTAAAAAAAATAGTAATACCGTATGCCGATATTCTTCACGATACACTTCATAGTTTAACATATACCATGTACGATAAGAACAGCAATAAAGGCTCTCATTACTTTTATTATTTCTACGTGTAAGCAGGTACTGCAGCTGGCAAAAATACATAATTTTATTCCTATAATGCCGTTGCTCTGCACCAAGGGTTAAGCTAAGTTTTAACTTAACTTACATAACTAAGGTCATTTTTCAAACTACCTACTTACCTACAACCGTCGAATTCGACTCGGCTGGGCAGCGTTCGGGAAGTTGCACGGTATCTTCTCGTCCAACCTACCGCAGTGACTCAAAACGAAAGTCTATGACCACATTGTGTTGCCAGTGATAGCATACGGGACCGAAACGTGGTTGCTGAAAATGGGTCTAATCAAGAGGCTTAAATTCAACCAAAGGGCAATGGAGAGGGCTAAGCTCGGAGTTTTTTTGCGTGATCGAATCAGAAATGAAGACTTGCTCGCAGAACGGATGGCCAATGGAGCCGAAAAGTTCTGGAGTGCCGACCGCGAACCGGAAGACGTTGCATTGGAAGGCCTCCCACTAGGTGGACCGATGACTTGTTGCGGGGTTGAGGAATCCGTTGGATGCAACAGATGGGCAAAACTTGGGGGAAGCCTATGTCCAGCAGTGAACATCTTTCGGCTGAAATGATGATGATGATGTAGCAGCTTAGTTTACTTTAGTCTCCCGTCTGCACAAAGTATGAAAAGTTACTTCAGCTATGCGAACTAAACCATAACTAATTTAGCCTAGTCTTTGGTCTGCAGCCAGATGGCTGCATCTACAAGTGCCTACAGACACCTACTTTATTCACCAATCCATGGAGTTTAGGACAGACTGGCTTTTACTCTCTAGTACCTAATAATTTTACGTGAACAACAAATACAAACTGACTACAAATGAAAAACTCTTGTAGAAAGAACAGCCAATAACACTACCTGACCTCGTTACTTCGTTAGATACTAAGATCTCGCTTACAATTTACCTGGAACATTTTATCATGAAAGTTTCAACATTTAATGCAATACAGTTGCTAGCAGGTAGTCGATTTGCTCACAGTATTTTAGAGGGTGAAAGTACTAATAAGCATCAACGGCTTTCAGTGTGGGCACAACTCTGAATTATTAATCTCATTTATATACACTTGATGATCGATAAAAAGTATTAACAGTCAATTTTTTTTTTTTCATATTTCAGTGGTGATTCCATAGTAAATAGGTCATTTATATTCATGAGAGTGAACGTATCACCCCATTAAAGATTGCCAAATTATATGTAACCCTGTATATTCCATTTTTTGGTAGGTTTATTTTTCTCAGTCTATTCAAAGGGAAAGCTGGCTAAATTACGCCCACTACACTAGCATTAACTGTAGTAGGTAATGTTAGAGTCCATCATGCCACGTCTCAATTTAATAATAATAATAGTCTCAATTACTAGATGTTAAAAATGTTACTGACCAGAATTTATAGTGTCGCACAGAATGTGGTAAATGTAGCTTAATATTGGGCTAACCACCAAATTGCTATCGTGTTGAGGTAGACCACTGGCATACCAGTGGTATTAAGAAAAAACATCCATTAAACTAATATTATAAAGAGGTAAATTTAGTTCTTCGTTTAAGGGGGTCATCTCTAGAAATATCGATTCGATTACAAAAACTCTTTGACAGATGTAAAGCTTCACTATGCTTGAGTTTCACAGGAAACTAATCATCCCGAAAAAATGCATCTTCCAATGTTATAAACCACACGAGTGAGAAATAGCCAATAACATCTAAAAATTTCTGTAAGTTTTGACGTAAACCATATTTGTATTAAGGTAAATCTAACCTTATTTGACTTGTAATACATATTAAACACCTACACAGTATGCTTATTTCCTGAAACCTTACCAGTGAAAGTAAGTAAAACAGCCAAATGACCTTCACATTCCCATTCAAACGGTAAAGCTATCAAAGAGAAAATTAATAATACATGGATTCATTTCTTGGTAAGGGAATCGACACGCCAAAGTCTTGTTCCGATTTTTTGATCCAAATATAGATTCTTTATCAGTCACAGTTGTATTTTTCTTCATCTGTATTCAAGGAGTCGAGTGTGCATAATAAGAAGCAGATTTTCGTCCAAAATCTGGAAACTGTCTTTGAAAATCGCATTTTTTTGACGGCTCACTGTATTTGCCTCGTTGGTCCAGTGATTGCGAGCACTACTAATGAGAATGAGGTCCTGGCTTCAATTCCTAGAATGGGTGAAAGTATTATGGAGGGTTTTCAATCTGGGATTTCTCAGTCGAGCTTCTGCTCAGAGTCTAGATTTGTGTCTGGGTGATGGCAAGCTATGTTTAATACTAGTATGTATAATAATGTTGGGACTTGATAATAACTGGTGAAATAAGGTTGTCAGACGTGTCTTTTCATACGTTTTTTATAATATTACCTACTGTTTTTCATATTGTCTCAACTTTTCGTACGTTTTTTATAATTTTACCTAATATTTAAGACTACGTATTTTTTTATAGATACAAGTAAAATTGCAAAATTTAAAAAACCCCCGACACATTTATCTTGCGAAAACACCGCGATTTAAACAGTAAAACGCCTAAACCTTTCAAACACAAAAAACTAAATCAAAATTGGTTCATCCGTTTAGGCGCTATGATGCCACAGACAGACACATAGATACACAGACACACAGATACACAGATACACAGCAACACACGTGAAACTTATAACACCCCTCTTTTTCCGGCGGGGGTTAAAAAGGAACTACAGTGTAGCTGAGTTTCTAACAGAGAAACATATATTTGTTCCAAAAATACTATTATATTCATCTTGAGAAGAACTTGAATTTTCATCCTAATTTTAGTCCAAGACAGACACCAATATATCCTTACATGCATAAAGTCAAGTCAAATCGGGCAATGTAATGAATACTGATTAAACTTTTCTATTTATGTCTGGTCATTATGAATATTGCTACGTAACGGTTGGGCAATTCGATAATTATGGTCAGTGAATTAGTGGAAGAGCGAGCGAAGCGAACTTACTTTTGACCCAGCAGATAGAAATAGGAGCCCCGCATAGTAATCATACTTACGTATTCAAAGTCAAAGTCAAATATATTTATTCAATTAGGCCAATAAACGGCACTTTTGAACGTCACATAAATTAAAACTAAAAATTAAAAGTAATAAAAAAAATATATAAAAGTAATAAAAAAAAAAAAAAAAAACAAGTTAAAAAACAAGTTAAAAAAAAAAAAAAAAAAAAAAAAAGATTCTACCGTGCATTCGGAAAGTAGATTGTTATGGAGAAGAACGCACAAGAAACTCCATACTTACACTTTAAAAAAGAATTGGTGTTTTACAATATTAACATACGTACATCCATTAATATATGTGAGGACGATGCACCCAGAATAGCTCTACACACAGGTATGAAGTATTAAAAAGCATTAACAGGAAAATTAATTAATTTGATAAGTAGTAACATGGTTCTCACATACTTACAAATATTACAAACATAGGTAAAATACCTAATTCAACAACAACGGAACAGTGTGTGAGTAAATTAAAAAAAAAAAAGTAAAAAAAAAAAAAAAAAAACAAAACAATGAATACAATAACTATGAATGGGAATATAAATTAACAAATTTGATTTTGTCTACACCAAAGATTGCCCTATGGAGCAGGACCAGCATGTTTCCAAGCATTCTTATCTTGAATATAATCATCTAATTTGTAATATGCTTGTTTACAAAGGGTGCTTTTAACTAAAGTTTTAAATTTACTTTCATTTAGTTTTAATATATCACAAGGTATTTTGTTATAGAATTTAACACAGTACCCCATGAAAGATGATTGTACTTTAGCTAGTCTGTAAGAAGGCTGATCTAACTTATCTTTATTTCTGGTATTACAATTGTGTCTATCACTGACTTTACTAAAGAGATGTATATTTTTCCTTACATACATAATATTTTCATAAATAAATTGGCAAGAAACTGTCATAATATTAATATTTTTAAACAGTTCCCTAAGAGATTCACGGTGACTTAACTTATATATGGCTCTGACAGCTCTCTTTTGCAATATAAATATGGATTCAATGTCAGCCGCTCGACCCCACAGTAAAATACCGTATGACATTATGCTGTGAAAGTAACTAAAATAGACCAAACGCGCGGTTTCTGCATCCGTTAACTGTCTTATCTTTCTAACAGCATAAGCGGCTGAGCTTAGCCGACCCGCAAGAGATGTTATATGAGGACCCCATTGCAATTTGTCGTCTAGAGTGATTCCCAGGAAAACTGTTTGATTTACAAAGTCCAGCTTTTCGCCATTCAATATGATATCGCATTCGGCACTTCTAACATTCGGCAATGTGAATCTAATACATTTGGTTTTTTTTTCATTTAGTACTAAATTGTTTGCCGTGAACCAATTTTGGACCTGATAAATGGAGTTATTCACGTCATCAAGATTTCGTGACCGCCGATCTATTTTAAATATCAAAGATGTGTCATCAGCAAACAACACCATCTTCGGTTGATTTTGTAGTAATTGGGGTAAATCGTTAATATAAACTAAAAAGAGGAAAGGACCCAATATCGAGCCTTGAGGCACACCCATTGTCATTTCAGACCCTAGTGAGTTTACGCCGTTTACCTGAACTTTAACTTGTCTGGCTTTTAAATATGATCTAAGTAACTCAAGGGCTGTATGTCTAATTCCATAGTGCTCGAGCTTCAACAATAGTGTCTCATGGTTAACGCAATCGAACGCCTTCGAGAGGTCGCAAAAGATTCCAATGGCGTCCTGTGCTTCCTCCCAGGCCTTAAATATGTTCTTTATTAGGGTGACACCCGCGTCAGTTGTGCAACGCCCTTTGGTAAAACCGTATTGTTGATCATAAAAGATGGAATGTTTGTTAAAATGACGCAACAATTGGTTGAGCATTAACTTTTCGAAGACCTTACTGAGAACCGGCAGAATTGACACTGGCCTATAATTATTGGCTTCTTTGCTATCCCCAGATTTAAACAATGGAACTACCTTACTGTGTTTCATGAGGTCCGGAAAAACTCCTTGCTCGACACTAGTGTTAAATATGAAAGCTAAATAGGGTGCAACAGTTTCAATGATTGGTTTACACACTTTTACAGATAGTCCCCAAAGATCTTCTGTTGATTTAATTTTAAGATCTTTAAAAGCTTTTAAAATAGCCTGGGGGTTTGTATGTTGAAACTTGAACTCCGAAGGGCACGCATTTACGTTCTTTCTAAGTAAGGCAGCAGACAATGCAGGTGAGGAGTTTAAGGCTGCTGTAGTTTTAAGTGGAATATTAACAAAAAAGTTTTCAAATTCCTGAGCTACCTCACACTCAGATCTATATCTGAGCTAACTCAGATATAGATCTGAGTGTGTGGGGCCATGTGCAGTCGCTAAATTAAATTCTGTATTACGCTGTTTTTTCCTACCTGTTTCATTATTTATTATTTTCCAGGTAGTTTTTATTTTATCATCTGCTGATTTTATTTTATTGCTAATATACAGCGCTTTAGCTATTTTGCATGCAATCTTAAAGGTTTTTGAATATTTTGAAACATATTTATCAAAACTTGTACTATTCATATGTTGCTTTAGGCCATAGAGTTCATAAAGTTTTTCCCTGCTTTTACGAATGCCTGGAGTCGCCCAATCGCTAAATATGAACTTGGTGTAAATACTTTTTGCTTTCAGTGGAAAAGTGTCATTGAATTGCGTCTTGAGTACTTTAAAAAACTCGGCATAGAACTCATTTGGGTCATCTATATTCATAAAGTTTTGAACACATAATTTACTAGTCAAGGTTTTATTAAATTTTTCTAAATTTTTACATGTAATTGGTCTAAATTTTATTTGCATTTTTTGCAAAGGTATGTAGGTGCTAAACGTTATTGTTTGTCCACTGTGATCAGATGTTAATTTATTTATAATTTCTTTATTTAGGTAATCACAATTACAAAAAACGTTATCTATGCAAGTCGCAGAAGAAGCTGTCACTCTAGTTGGCTCCATAAAAACATTTGCTAGATTAAATGATCTAAAAAGACCCAATAACCTGATAGTGTTAGAGTTATTTTCTAATATGTTAATGTTTAAATCGCCGCATATGACAATTGATTTACTACTAGTACAAACTTTTTTTAACACATCTTCCATTATAGAGTCAAACACAGATAGATTCTGGTAACTTGGAGGTCTGTAGACACAAACTACAATATGCTTATCAAGCTCAACACAGGACAATTCAATGGTGTGTTCAACCGACAGTCTAACAATGTCTTTTCTTTCTTTAGATTTAATAGAATTTTTAATTAGTATTAATGATCCGCCATGTATCATACGTTTTCTGCTGTAATGGCTAACTACACGATAATTTTCATAATTAATGGACCTTACTTGGTGATCTTTTAACCAATGTTCTGTTAGACAAATAATATCAAATTTGGTTTTTTCTAGAAATAGTTCAATTTCTAATAACTTGGAAGAGCAACCTTGAATGTTCTGATTTAATAATTTTAAAGAGTATTGCTCTCCCCTCAGCTTAGTACCATTAAATGGATTGCCAGACGATACCTTCATACTATTTACTAATAATATCTGATTATTTCCAGGGGTAACTTCTATTGTCTTATGGACTAGTTTAAAATTATGTTGCTAGTTGAACTAGGCAACACAGGGTCGTCGCTTAATATACATTTTGATAGATTTGCTATCAATTGATTAATAGAATATGCTATCAACATAGCAATTTTATGTTTACATCTACGTGACAGAGAGAAAGCTCTCTGCGTTACTTGTAGTCCACTAATAAATTTATTAGTGTCAAAAAACAATAATTTGTCACAATGACAAGTCGTCAACATTTGTAAAATGTTATTTAATTTAAAAATCCGCTTGTTCTCATCTTCTGAGAAGCTATACGAGTAAGGAAATGCACAAACCATGAGCTTTCCTACATTTAACCCTAACAAGGTGTCAATACCAGCCATTATGTCCTTTTTGGTAATCCCAGTACTATTTCCCAATAGCAAAACCATTGTAGAACAATTATCTATATTTGAATTCATAATTCTATTGATCATTTGCTTAAAACTTATATTATGGTAACAATGATTTGTAAAACTATGGCTAAGGTAATTTAGTAATATTTTTCCAAAGCCTGAACCTATTTCATCACTAAATAATGTTGTTTTACATTCCTGTACATTGTGTACACATGACTTTTCAGGAAGAGCCAACATTGGTGTAGACAAGTCACCTTGTAGCTGGGGAGGTGGTGGGTAGCTGGCACAGCTGCAAGAGGAATTAGTCAGAGACTCATACCTCTCTGCATTGTATTTTACCAAGTCTAATAATTCCCCAGCCTCAAACAAGCGCTCACTCAATTGCTGTTGTGAACTTTGATATTTCTCAAAGATATCCTGCAGTAAACACTCCTTGTTTAATAAATCGTTTTGGAGGCACTGTGTATCTTTATCATACTTTACCCTACAATTATCTAGCTCACTCATACAGGTATTTAATCTACTAGTTAAGTTAACACGTTCCTTTCTAAGAGAAATATTTAATTTTTGGAGATTTTGTTTTTTGATCGCTCTCCGGGATCGTTTCATAATTTTCTTGATTTTAATATATTTTTTTAATTTATTGTGACTCATGACAATAGGACATAATGGTCTAGTGTCTTCACCAGTCAAATCTATTATAAAATCTGGCTCACACACTGTTTCCGACTGAATGCTGCCCACCAACTCGCTAAATAAGCTATTAGTGTTATTAAACTGCTCACTGACTCTAACAGACTCAGCGTTAGATAGTGCCTTATGGGCATCACACAATGCTTGTTCAAGTTCAGAAACACGGTTTAAAGTTAGTTCATACGTGTCATTGCACTTCTGGTATGTTGCCGCTTGGTGCTTAAGTTCCCGGTGTTGTTCGGCTAAGTCGAGGTGCTGAATGTGTAGCTCAGCTAGCTCATTCTTGAGGAAGGTGTTTTTATGAACCACCTTTTCAACTTCCACCTCACTGTCTGCAATTTCTTGGAGCAGTTTCTTATTGAGTGATTTGGAAACATGCAGCTCATTCAGTGATGCTCTCAATTTTGCTTCCAGCTCCTTCATTGTAGCGCTGCGGGTCATCATTTTCCTTAACAACCTGGAAAGTGTGGAATTTAAACTAAAAAACAGTGCTGTAGTTTTCTAATATTAGATAGGAGGTAGTTGAGAAAATTTAAATAAAAATTACTAAAGAAAAGTTTACAAGTTAATAATGTTAAGAAAATATAGCTGTTACAGATAGATAAGTTTAATAAGACTTAGATGGGAAAGATTAATGAGTAAAAACAATAGAAAGAACTATGGAAATCACTGCTTTGAGTTTATTAAATTATAGACTACAATTAACCTTTTTTTTATTTTTAACACTTTCTAGGTAAGATTGTAATAAAAACCTACAAAGATTATTTGTGCAGTAAATTATGTAGTGTTTATTTATTGTCTGGGCTAATGTTATTGTCATCGATTTTGCTTCCACAAAATAGTCAAGCAAAAGGAGACATAAACCGTGCCAGTGTGTGATGGACGTAGCTCAGATAATTGAGCAGTATTCTGTGATATTTGTACAGTCTGTAGAATTAGTTAGTATTAATTAAGACAGAAATACTCCCAGGGAATGATGATTTTTCAAATCCGTCACCGTTGATTCGATCAGTTGACATCTGAGCTTGTTTTCTTGTTTAAATAGTTTTCCGATAGGAAGACAGTAGGTACAACTACTGGATATTGCACTCACTATTGAGATTAAACTATTGAACACTAATTAAGCCTAATTAAAACACTTTTATTAATTTATTATAAATAAAATCTTCAGAGACGTTATTTTTGACGACCGGCTACCAGTGTTGCCAGCAGTCTTTTTATTTATTCTTTTATTCTATATTAAAATCAATTTCAACATGAAAATAACATAAAGAAGCACATCGTTTTATTACCCGGCCCAATAAGTGATGGGCATTATTCAGCATGCCCGGTAAATTTAATAATTTCAATAGTTTTTAGCATATTGCCTACTCATATTGCGCGTTTTGCAAATTGTCTGGGCATTATGAGTAATGCTGTATTATTCACTCGGTTTATAACATATATGAACGTTAAGCAAAATTCAATTATTCCATTACAAAATACGTCGTGTTTCCTCTCACTCCGTCGTATCATATCTCAAATATTTATTCAATTTCAACCGATGTTACTTACTAAAATGACTATCGCAAGGTCTCATATTCCAAATAACCGAAATCCTTTGAAATTCACCTCGTTTTACTTAAGACTTACTCGTGGGGCTTCGGTAACACCGAAATCAGTTACAAAGTTCATTTTGTACGGTTATAACGTTCCTTTGGTGAATTGGCAGTTATCCTCAACCGATTAAGCATACACGTTAAGTTTGGATGACAATGCATGGTTAACTAAGTGACGTCATTCTAAATCCAATATGGCGGACGGCCCAAGATGGTTGACTAGTTATTTTTAGGGTTCCGTACCCAAAGGGTAAAAACGAAACCCTATTACTGAGACTCCGCGGTCCGTCTGTCTGTCTGTCTGTCTGTCTGTCACCAGGCTGTATCTCATGAACCGTGATAGCTAGACAGTTGAAATTTTCACAGATGATGTATTCCTGTTGCCGCTATAACAACAAATACTAAAAACAGAATAAAATAAATATTTAAGTGGGTCTCCCATACAACAAACGTGATTTTTTCGCCGTTTTTTTACGATAATGGTACGGAACCCTTCGTGCGCGAGTCCGACTCGCACTTGCCCGGTTTTTTGTGCATGATATGGGTATCAAATGAAAGGGTTTGCTGAGAAGAATACGAAAAAAGCTTGTTTTTAAAAAAGACTTTTATTTGATTTTAATTTTAAATTTGAAGTAAAGACCCCTAGATTGTTGCTGTCGGGAAACACAGACTCCGGCATGGATTTCCGCTCCTTAGCTTGTACAAAATGCACAATAAAAGTGTTCCCAAAACGTTTTCTGCGTATAGGTAGGATGTCCACCATGTACCGATGGCGCATCGCCGTACGTTTGGTATTCCGATGATGAAACGGACTAGGTGGAACAAGATCATGCAATTCCATCGCATACTCGCCGAAATGTAACCGTCAAGGCAACGATGTCCAAGGCTCTAGAGCTTTGTCTTGACCAGTGCTTCATTGCCGATGAGCCTCTTGGCCCGCATTTCGATCGACTCTAGTGCAAGTATTGGGGCTCCGCATTCCACTCATGCTTTTGTTCTGTCAAGGTAGCCTCAATTTGCGAGATTGGAGTTACACCTCCCTACTTGGTGTCTGAGGCGCAGTCGAAATGAACAATGATGTCGCAAGAGAGTCTAGTACTGGGATAAAGGGAACATATTCTGTGCAAGATTAACAAAACGTTTTTAAGTCAGTGCTTCTGCAATATTGCCGGACGTCAATTTCTTACCCCTATCCTGTTTTATATTGGTATGGGATACCGTTTCCATTTTATTATTTAAACATTATTGTAGGAATTATTAAAGCAGAAACAATAAAACGCGCTCAGTATTTAAAGGACTCGTAAAAGGACCCTGTCGTTGTGATTGTTCTTTTTTTTTACTTAATTTGCGGTGATTGTCTTTAGTCATTTACTTTCATTGCTCATACATGTATTGAGTATCTATGCATCTATTATATTATAGCATATGTATTTATGTATCTTTTAAAATATTATTGTATCTTTAAGGTAAATATTCTTAATTTTATTTGTAACACCAATGGGAACCCTACTTCATGTCCAGGCAATCACTGTCCATTCCAGGTTGCCTGGAAGAGATCGCGGTATTCGATAAGGCCATCCGTTGTATGTATTTTATTTTAGTTCTAAGTTTCCTTTTCTTTGTTTTAACCTGGTGTACAATAAAGTATATTTATATAAATAAATAAACATTGTTTTATTTTGAAAGGTCGTGTGATATGTTAATGGTGTTGCAGCGAACTGGCAACAAATAACAGACCAATCATGTGATTGTTGAATTAATAGGAAAATATACTTAAACTTTTTTCCATGGAGGAAGATATGACAAACTGCAGAACGCCCTGCTACGATCCTTACATACGCCTTTTCCATCGAAAAGTTAAATATCTTAAATATTACTATTTAAAGACTTTAAATATTTAATTAATTTTAAATATTATAATTTATAATTTAGAAAACATCCCGCTTTGATTACTAAACCAGTTAGTAAAAAAAGAATGTCTACAAAACTCGGGCACGGGACTCAAGAAATTTAATTTAAAAAATATATATATAGTTCTCTATGAATACTTGAATACTCTTTAACCGACTTACAAAAAAAGGAGGAGGTTCTATGTTCGACTTTATGTTTGTTTTTTTGTTTTTTTTTTTTTTATTTTTTTTTTATTTTTTTTTTTTTGTGTATGTTCACCGATATCTTTGTCAATTGTGGACCGATTTTGAAAATTCTTTTTTTGTTTGAAAGAGTATGTTTCGAAATTGGTCCCATTTTAATTTGGTAAAGGTCTGATGAAGAACTTCGGAGATACACAACAGAACTCTTCAATAAATAACGGCAAAACTCTCGGGATTGCTGCAATCGCATGTCTGTTTGTTGTTTATACCATTTCATAACATAACATCACGCCAGTATACTGAAAGGGTTACGCAGAACTCTAATTTCACCGGTTATGTTCGAGTTTCATGTTTTTCGGGTAATCTGTTCTGGAGTAATAGGTACTTACTAAACAACATGCAAAAGGTAGGTAAAACTAAAAAGGGAAAACTAAAAAACTTTTTTGCAAAAAAATACTACCGACTTCCAAATGAAAAACTACAAAGTGAAAAATAACTTAACTTTTGGAAGTCGGTGTCCATATCGCAAAAAAATGGTACCTACGAAAGACACCGACTTCCAAAAGTTAAGTTATTTTTCACTTTGTAGTTTTTCATTTGGAAGTCGGTAGTATTTTTTTGCAAAAAAGTTTTTTTTATGATTATTTTTCATTCTAATTTGATCTTTTCAAATTTGCCGTTTATTTTGCCTGGATACAAGAACCATTAGAAACGCCGGCTGAAACGATGTTCTAGATGTAAAAAAAAAATAAAGGAAAAAAGTTATAAATAAAAATAAACTTAATTAAAAAAATCAAAAAACCCGACTGCTTCAAAAGCGAACTAAAAAGTCGTAAACAAGGAAAAAATCATGCTGTGCAGTCGGAGGATACATATTCGCCGGCTGGCTGACCAAAATCTGGTGTATCCTCCGCCTGCACAGCATGATTTTTTCCTTGTTTACGACTTTTTAGTTCGCTTTTGAAGCAGTCGGGTTTTTTGATTTTTTTAATTAAGTTTATTTTTTTATTTATAACTTTTTAGTTAGTTTTTTCGAATTAGATGCATTTAAACATATAAGTGTTATATATTTTTGAAATCACCTCTTAAAACCCTTTATTTTGATACCCCATACGATGGGTTTGGAAGAAAAAAAAAATTTGGGCCCCCACAATATGGCACCCAAAAGCCGCCATTTTTCTATTATCCAATTTTAATGTAGCCTATGACACTCGCAGGGTTAAGACGCATCGATTGACGTACAAATCATCAAAATCGGCCAACGCGTTTGGTCTCTGGAACGCCACATAGGAACAAACATACATACATACATACATACATACATACATAGACTGATAAACACATTACCCTCCTTCGGCAGTCGGGTAAAAAAGATAAAGGATAGTGTAAACACATTATAATGTTAAGAGAAGAGAAGCTACCTATAGGTACCTTCTCTTTTTGTTAATATACAGGAATTAGCAGAAGGCCCTAGGAAGGGACTGCCTAGACGGATATGCAAAAATCGCATCGGTGATTTCTTTCATAAAGGTCTGGTGTATAAAATAAAATCGCAACCAGCACACGACGTGCATAATGATTGTGGGTGAAGCAAAAGGAAACACTGCAAGAGTTTTAAGGCTTCAGCTTACTCCCATGAGAAAGAACCATGATTTTATCTATGCATGTAACAAAAGCTAATATTCCTGCAACGGTCATTGATCCACTACCGTCCACATCGATACACCTTGTGTAAACAGCTACCGGCGCAAGCAACATAATACCATCATGTCCACGAACCATATGCAGGTATTTGCATAATCTCTATTAGTTTATGATTACATCCAATTATTATTAAAATACACATAGGTTTAATGTAAATTAGTCGTGAGGCTTCCGTCGCCTAGTATGTCATAACGTTTTAACATACTAGTATGTTTGATATCGGGCCATTGCCGACAACTGATGTTATTCAGTCTGCTTGATGTTAGGGAACGATAAGTTTATCTAAGCATTGTTTCGTAATTTTTTTAACGATTAAGTTTGGTGATGTCACTATCTATCAGGGAATAAAGTATATGTAGGGAAGACTGTGTAATTGTCAAGAAAAGCCATTATTCGCATGGGTTTTTTTCGGGCTGGATGTTAAACAAATCAACTTCTTTGCTTGTATGACCCTAGTCACAATGTAACTCATCACGTTATGTGTCAGCGAATAACGTAGGTATACGACATTCCAATAAGCACGTAGTTTTATCTACACAAACAATTGGTCACTTCCACTGTATTTCTCTATAATCCAGTTTAATCACAAATTAACAACTTAATCTCTAAAACGCCCCTTTTGCCTCGATCTTCTGTCTGAATGGTCTCCTGTTCGCAAAGACCTTATACGTATTTCTTACTACCCTGTTCGCGCCAAAAAAAAGTGCTTGGTGTTATGTCAAGTTGACATCTCTCAGTGTTATTCAAAACCAAAGCTCTCTTCAGAACGCAATCTTAAGAAGTGCCCAAATATATAATAATAGAAGATAGAAAAAAAAAAAAATTGGTAAACTATGGAATTAAATCTGATATTGGAAAACATGAAGAAAGATAAATTAAAATTTTCATCCCATCAGTACATTTTTATGTTCGAACTAGCTGTTGCCCGCGACTTCGTCTGCGAAGCATTAGTAATTCGAATTGCTTTTTTTTTATATCGCGGCTTAATATTGTAGGTTTTCCATACAAACTTCTACCACTCTTTCCACTCCCTTAAGTATGATTTCCGTAAGTATGTTTGGATAAAAACTATTCTATGTCCTGCCCAGGGTCTCAAAATATCTCCGAACCAAATTACATTTAAATCGGTTCAGCGGTTTAAGCGTGAAAAGGTAGACAGAGAGACAGACAGAGTTACTTTCACATTTATAATTTTAACTCCGCCTGCGACTTCGTTCGTGTGATGGCAACCAAAAATAAGCTGTTATTAAACCAAATAAAAATGTGGTTTCGTAAAGTTCTACGGTTTATAGGTTTGGGACGATTCGTTATTTGACTTAAAGAATAATACATTTTAGGATACAGCTACTAAGTAAAATCCGCCCCTTAAAACTTAAACCCTTTTTCTCTTTTTAATTTTTTGTTTATTTTAGTTAGATTGCTCAGTAAGATGTCTCAAAAAAAACTAAAATCACTTAACCCTATCAGGGGGGAGGTAGTTTTAAATACGTATTATGTAAATTTTGATTATTTACTTTATCTCCACGGAATGAGATTGTTCATATTAACAAATTGCCCCCTTTTCACCCCCTTAAAGGTTGACAGTTCAGTGGCGACTGCAAACCGGAAAACGCAAATTAGGAAGTCCGACGTGGTCAAGGCTGCGGGCCGGTGGATGCGAAACGCACAGGACTGATCAGTGTGGAGGCGCTTGGGGAAGGCCTATGTTGTGTAGTGAACGTTTTTTGGCTGAAATTATGATGATGGTGAAAGGTAGATTTTCCGCAAATTCCTTCTTCGTGCTCCCCTAGATCCCTACATCAAAAACGAAACCTTGTCCAGTATGATTCATAACAAACTTTAACATCCACTAAATCCTATTATGAAGGGTAGTTTCGAAAAAATATAATGACAACCTTCTATTGTTTACCTACTTAGGTTGGTATTTATGTCAACTATCAATTTTATTAACCCAAGACATAAAATTCTTTAACAAAACTTTATCACCTGTTAAATCGTATTTTGGAGGCAGTTTCGTAAATCTAATAATATCAACCATTATTGTTTGTTTAGGTTGGTATTTTTGTCAAGTATCAAGTTTATTAACCCAATAAATAAGATTTTCAAAAAACTTTAACTCCCCCTAAATCGACTTTTGAGTGTAATTTCTAAAAACTTATAATGACAACCTTTATTGTTTACTTAAGTTGATATTTATGTCAAATTTCTAGTTTATTCCATTGGCAATTATTAACTCAAGAAATAAGATTCTTCAAAAAACCTTAACACCCCTAAAATCCGTATTTTGGGGTTAGTTTAAAAATAAATTAAGAATTTCAACCTTTATTGTTTACTTAGGTTGGTATGTATGTCAAGTTTAAAGTTAATTCAAGAAGTAAGATTCATAAAAAAAAAAAAAAAACGTCTTTTGGGGGTAGTTTTGATAACTAATAATAACAACTTTTATTGCTTAAGTTTCAAGTTTATTAACCCAAGTAATATGATTATTCAAAAAAACTTTAACACCCCCTAAATCTGTTTTTGGGGGTTGTCTCGAAAAACTAATCATAACAACCTTATAATTTATTTAAGTTAGTATTTGTGCAATGTTTCAAGTTTAGTAACCCAAGAAAAAAAATTCTTCGATACAAACTTCAATACCCCCAGAATCGACTTGTGAGGGTAGTTTCAAAAAATTAATAATGTCAACCTTTTATCATTTACTTAGATTACTATTTATGCCAAGTTTCAAGAATATTAGCTGAAGGAATTAGATTTTTCATACAAACTTTGTCCCCCTTTTTCTCCCGTTTAGGGGAAGAATTTAGGCAAACCCTTTCTTATCGGATGCCTACGTCACACAAAAACATACTCTACAAGTTCCAGGTCTCTACTATCAGCGGTTTAGGCTGTGCGTTGATTCGTCAGTCAGTTATTCAGGACAAAGCATTTTATATGTATAGAAGAAGATATATGGAGCAGAAGACTGGTCGGGCTTTTTGAGACTCATAATTTAAGGTGGACCAAAAATTATTTTAGTATGAAAACGAATGCTGCGTAAATTACGCGACACAACACAAAAACCTAATACAGCGTAAATTACGCAACACTAAAACGTCACTCACAACTATGTTTACCTGAGACAAACGGTCCAGTTCGGTAGTTCCCCGTATTAGTGCCATTTGATTCTTCAAATAAACTTTCCAAAAATCCCTCCTAAGTGCTCCCCTATACCAGGCCCCTCAGAAAGTATTGCGAAAAAAAGTTTTTATATATGGGAGACTGGCCAGTTATAATGTTTTTCGAAAATATGATTATTTATAAGTAAAAATAAGTAAGTTCCAATTTCAAAATTTCCCTCCACATTTTTTGCGAGTTAATTCAAAGTATTGTGTCTCACTGAAATATGGATCTGCGCCGGGAACATTTTAGAGCTATGATTTTATACGATTTCAAGTGTCGCCTGAAACCGGATGAATCGTACGATAGACTTCAAATGGCATTCATGGATGAAGGCCCTTCCAAGGCAACCGTGTATCGTTGGTATAACGAATTCAAGCGCGGTCGACCAACTTTGGGGGATGACGAAAGAAGCGGTCGCCCTTTGACGGCTGTTACCGAAGAAAACGTGCTAGCAGTGAAAAATTTAATCCAAGACAATAGGCGAATTACATATCAGGAGATTCAACACATATTGAAGATTGGATCGGGAAGCGTTCACGAGATTCTACACAGCCATCTTCGCGTGAGGAGGATAGTATCACGCTGGGTGCCGCACAACCTCACCGATGCTCAGAAGCAGGCCCGGGTGGAATGGTGCCGTGATATGCTTAACAAATTTGAAGCAGGCTCGTCTCGGCGTGTTTACGACATCGTTACAGGTGATGAGTCCTGGATTTATCAATACGACCCAGAAACCAAGCGCCAGTCGACTGTTTGGGTGTTTCAAAATGAGCCAACGCCTACCAAAGTGAAGCGATCTAGAAGCGGGGGTAAGATTTTGATCGCTAGCTTTTTTAATTTGACTGGCCACTTGGTATCAATTCCCTTACGGGATCAAAGAAGCATTAATGCCGAATGGTATACTACCAAATGTTTGCCAGAAGTTTTCTCTGTTATAAGCAACAAGCGACCAAACACAGGGCTCCGCGGGCTACTGCTCCACCACGACAATGCACCTGCGCACACCGCACTCAAAACGAGGGACTTCCTGGACAGCACGCCAGTCAAACTCCTGGGTCACCCTCCTTACAGCCCTGATCTAGCACCGTGTGACTTCTTTTTATTCCCAAAAATAAAAAATCAGCTCAAAGGGATACAATTTTCGTCGCCGGAAGATGCGCTGGCTGCGTTCGAGCAGGCTGTAAACGAGGTGTCTGCGGCGGACTGGAAAAAGTGTTTTGAAAACTGGTTTAGGCGCATGAATCTTTGTATAGAGGCTGGTGGAAAGTACTTTGAAAAGATTTAATAAAAATATATGTACGTATAGAACAATTTTTTTTAGTTTCGCAAAACTTTCTGAGTGTCCCACGTATCTTAAAAAGAAGCTATGTGCAGTAAAAGTAATCAAAAATCTTTACCACCCCGAAATCGTATTTTAAGGGTTGTTTCGAAAAACTAATTATTGAAAACCTTTATTGTTTATGTAGGTTGGTATTTATATCAAGTTTCATGTTTATTGACCCATGAAATAAGATTCTTCAAAAAAATTAACAATAGCAACCTTTATCATTCATTTAGGATGGTATTTTTGTCAAATTTATTGTTTATTCACCCAAGCAATCAGATTATTCAAAAAAAATAACATCCCCTAAGTCGTCTTTTAGGGGTAGTTTCACAAAATAATAAGAGCAACCTGTATTATTCATTTAGGTTAGTATATTAGTGGCAAGTAATAAACTTGCCTTGACCCCAGAAAAAAAAAAACAAAACTCTGTAATACCTCCTAAATTGCCTTTTGGGGGTAGTTGCAAAAAACTAATAATGACAACCTTTATTGTTTGTTTAGGATGGTATTTATGTCAAGTTTCATGTTTATTCACCCAAGAAATCACATTCTTCAAAAAAAATTACATCCCCTAAATCGTCTTTTGGGGGTAGTTGCAAAAAACTAATAATGACAACCTTTATTGTTTATTTAGGATGGTATTTATGTCAAGTTTCGTGTTTATTCACCCAAGAAATCAGATTCTTAAAAAAAATTAACATACCCTAAATCGTCTTTTGGGGGTAGCTTCAAAAAAAAATAACAGCAACCTTTATTATTCATTTAGGTTAGTATTTGTGGCAAGTTTATTGACCCAAGAAACCAGATTTTTCAAAAACAATGTAATACCTCCTAAATCGTCTTTTGGGGGTAGTTGCAAAAAACTAATAATAACAACCTTTTTTGTTTATTTAGCATGGTATTTATGACAAGTTTCAAGTTTATTCACCCAAGAAATTAGATTCTTCAAAAAAACTAACATCCCCTAAATCTTCTTTTGGGGGTAGTTTCAAAAAATAATAATAGTGACATTTATTATTCATTTAGGTTAGTATTTATGTCAAGTTTCATGTTTATTCACCCAAGTAATAAGATTCTTCAAAATCACTGTAATACCTCCTAAATCGTCTTTTGGGGGTAGTTTCAAAAAATCTCAAAAAACCTTTTTTATAAATTTAAGTTAGTATTTGTGGCAAGTTTATTGACCTAAGAAACCAGATTTTTCAAAAACACTGTAATACCACCTAAATTGCCTTTTGGGGGTAGTTGCAAAAAACTAATAATGACAACCTTTATTGTTTATTTAGGATGGTATTGATGCCAAGTTTCAAGTTTATTCACCCAAGAAATCAGATTCTTCAAAAAAACTAACATCCTCTAAATCTTCTTTTGGGGGTAGTTTCAAAAAATAATAATGGCGACCTTTATTATTCATTTAGGTTAGTATTTGTGGCAAGTTTCAAGTTTACTGACCCAAGAAATCAGATTTTCAAAAACACTGTAATACCTCCTAAATCATCTTTTGGGGGTTGTTGCAAGAAACTAATAATGACAACCTTTATTGTTTGTTTAGGATGGTATTTATGTCAAGTTTCAAGTTTATTCACCCAAGAAATCAGATTCTTCAAAAAAACTAACATACTCTAAATCTTCTTTTGGGGGTAGTTTCAAAAAATAATAATGGCAACCTTTATTATTCATTTAGGTTAGTATTTGTGGCAAGTTTCAAGTTTATTGACCCAAGAAATCAGATTTTCAAAAACACTGTAATACCTCCTAAATCGTCTTTTGGGGGTTGTTGCAAGAAACTAATAATGACAACCTTTATTGTTTGTTTAGGATGGCATTCTTCAAAAAAAATTACATCCCCTAAATCGTCTTTTGGGGGAAGTTGCAAAAAACTAATAATAGCGACATTTATAATTCATTTAGGTTAGTATTTATGTCAAGTTTCATGTTTATTCACCCAAGTAATAAGATTCTTCAAAATCACTGTAATACCTCCTAAATCGTCTTTTGGGGGTAGTTTCATAAAATAATAATAGTAACCTTTTTTATAAATTTAGGTTAGTATTTGTGGCAAGTTTATTGACCCAAGAAAACAGATTTTTCAAAAACACTGTAATACCACCTAAATCGCCTTTTGGGAGTAGTTGCAAAAAACTAATAATGACAACCTTTATTGTTTATTTAGGATGGTATTGATGCCAAGTTTCAAGTTTATTCACCCAAGAAATCAGATTCTTCAAAAAAACTAACATCCTCTAAATCTTCTTTTGGGGGTAGTTTCAAAAAATAATAATAGCGACCTTTATTATTCATTTAGGTTAGTATTTGTGGCAAGTTTCAAGTTTATTGACCCAAGAAATCAGATTTTCAAAAACACTGTAATACCTCCTAAATCGTCTTTTGGGGGTAGTTGCAAGAAACTAATAATCACAAACTTTATTGTTTATTTAGGATGGTATTTATGTCAAGTTTCATGTTTATTCACCCAAGAAATCAGATTCTTAAAAAAAATAACATCCCCTAAATTATCTTTTGGGGGTAGTTTCGAAAAACTAACAATGAAAGTCTTTATTTTTTATTTAGATTAGTATTTATGTTAAGTTTCAAGTTTATTAACTGAAGTAATAAGATTCTTCAAAAAAACTTTAACACCCCTAATTCGTCTTTTGGGGTAGTTTCAAAAAATAATAATAGCAACCTTTATTATTCATTTAGGTTAGTATTTGTGGCAAGTTTCAAGTTTATTGACCCAAGAAATCAGATTTTCCATACAAATTTTAACAACCCCTAAATCATTATTTGGGGGTAGTTTCGAAAAACTAATAATGTCAATCTTTATCATTTACTTAGAATACTATTTGTGCTAAGTTTCAAGAATTTTGGTCGAAGGAATTAGATTTTTCATACAAACTTTCAACCCCCTTTTTACCTCTTTAGGGGCAGAATTTCCAAAAATCCTTTCTTAGTGCTCACTAACGTCACTTTAAGAACCTTTCTGCCAATTTTCATGCTTCTAGGCTTAGCAGTTTTGGCTGTGCGTTGATTGATCAGTCAGTCAGTCAGTCACCTTTCGCTTTTATAGATATATATAGATATATAGATAACTCGACAAAATTTACGGAACAGTTTAATGATTTTTATAGTTTTTAGGGCAAAAGTTAGTGATATTCATTAATACTTTCACCCCCTGAAAGACTACCAACGGATTTTTATAAATCACTCTGATTTGTTTCGGCACAGACTAAATTATTTAAGCTAGCTTAAAATAACAAGCGTTATGTTTGTTGTTTTTCACTAACGGTGATGTTTTACGATATGTTAATCAATGTATCTGCCGAATTTTGCCAACTATGTTAGGATCGGCTTCCAATTAAACTGGATACAGCTGAATACAAGTTTTTTTACACGAAGCGAATGTCTATCTTAGCTCCACTACTCAGTAACTGGGTAACACAATATCCTTTGACAACACTGGTGTCAGATTTTCTGGCTCGGCCTACAATAATAATATTTGTCAATATTGCAGAAATTTGTGCCCACTCATGAACGTCATTAATGTTAATAGTTTGTTATCTGTGAGAGTGCGAGTGTTAAACTTCTTTCAGCCCTTGATTAAGTCATTGATTCCAATACCCCACAAATAGCTTTCACGCTTAAACATTTACTAATACAATAATACGAGCAACAATACGCAGAAAACATAATAAAAAGGGATCAAATTTCACAGCAAAGTAAACAAAAAACAGTTCAAAGGATCTGTGTTATAAACTACATAACCCATAGAGGTAACAACACAGCGAAAAAAACGATTTATACACTCGTTTATATATTAACTCGCGCTATTCGCAACAGCTCGAATAGCTAACTCAACAAAGCACTGCGGCTGAAATAACTTTCCGCTATAAATTGAAGCTGAATTGAGCAGCTTGAAATGCTGCTTGTGTATAAATTCAATTGAAATAAGAATACGCGAAGGCAACTCCATTTTTCTTGCGATAATCGATTTTCCTGACACTCGATATGAACAGCCATTGCTGTACGTTATTTAAAAGGTGCCGAGATTGGCAGACTAAACTGTTTCCGTATTTTTGGCCAATAGATTTAGTTATTGAGATTCAACTTTACGTAGAATTTATTTAAAATATTATTACCTAATATATAAAAAAAAATCTTCGAAATATTTGTAAGCGCATCACTTCAGAATTTCTGTACCTATTTGGCTAATATAATATTTTTTTGTTTAGTTCGCCAGAATACAGTAAAGGTTTTAAAAAAATGGGTATGTAGGTAGGGTAGGTAAATAGGTAGGGTAGGTAGGTAAGTTCTCCATTCGTTCCGTGCTACACCAAACACCCATACCGATGTGCTCCGACTTCCAGTACCTAGGGTCGCTTGTCCAAGAGGATGGCGAGATAGACCGAGACGTAACGCACAGGGTCAATTCGGGATGGATGAATATTCTCAATTCCTTTTTTAGGGTTCCGTAGCCAAATGGCAAAAAACGGAACCCTTATAGATTCGTCATGTCTGTCTGTCTGTCTGTCCGTCCGTATGTCACAGCCACTTTTTCCCGAAACTATAAGAGCTATGCTGTTGAAACTTGGTAAGTAGATGTATTCTGTGAACCGCATTAAGATTTTCATACAAAAATAGAAAAAAAACAATAAATTTTGGGGGTACTTGAAACTGAAACTAAAAAAAAAAAATTTCATCAAACCCATACGTGTGGGATCTATGGATATCTATGGATAGGTCTTCAAAATGATATTGAGGTTTCTAATATCATTTTATTCTAAACTGAATAGTTTACGCGAGAGACACTTCCAAAGTGGTAAAATGTGTGTCCCCCCCCCTGTAACTTCTAAAATAAGAGAATGATAAAACTAAAAAAAATATATGATTTACATATCCATGTAAACTTCCACCGAAAATTGGTTTGAACGAGATCTAGTAAGTAGTTTTTTTTTAATAAATCATAAATCGTAAACCGCAATTTACCAAGTACGGAACCCTTCGTGCGCGGGTCCGACTCGCACTTGGCCGGCTTTTTTATATATTTTTGCCTCAGAACTGTTTTATCAGATGAACCGATTTTGATAATCCTTTTTTAATTGAAAACTGTTGCTCCTCATGTGGTCCAATTTATCACGATGAAGAACTTCAGAGATATACAACAGAACTCTTCGATAAATCACGGCAAACCTCTCGGGATTGCTGCAATCGCATGCAAATGTATTATAAAATGTTGTAAACAATAAGCAGATGTTAACAACATTTTATAACACATTTATCATGACACCGGTACGTGTGTTAAGTGGTACTTAGATGTGTACAGTTCACATGGTAAACTCTAATTTCACCACTTGTGATCAAGTTTCATGTTATTCAGGTAATCTATTTTGGCTTGCCTGGGCATTATAGATATGTAGTTACCACCACGAAAAAAAAAAAAATACAACCGACTTCCAAATAAAAACACTACAAAGTGAAAAATAACTAAAAATACTACAAAGTCAAAAAACGAAGATTTTTTTTAATTTGTAGTGTTTTATTTGGAAGGCAGCTTTTTTTTTTATTCATAATAGGCTTGCTTTTGACCACTATCTCAACTGATGGTAAGCGATGATGTGGTCGACGATGGAGCACGCTTGCCTAGAAGTAACCTATTCAATCTTAACTTAAAGACTCCCAGGTTGTAGGTATCGGGAAATACAGACTCCGGCAGGGAATACCACTCTTTTGCTGTTCGCATAATAAAAGTATTCCCAAAACATTTGGTGCGTAAGGGTGGAATATCCACCATGTATCGATGACGCATCGCCGTACGTCTTGTAGTCCGATGATGGAACAGGCTAGGAGGAATCAGTTCATGCAATTCCAACGCACACCCCCGAAATGTAACCGATAAAAAACCGACAGGCTGGCAACTCAGCGCAGATGTTCAAGGTTCTGGAGCCTAGACTCGACCAGTATCTTATCGCCGTTGAGCCTCTTGGCCCGTTTTTTGATTGATTTGAGTGCATCCAGCTGGTATTTGGCAGATACGTCCCAGAGATGAGAACAGTACTCTATGCATGATCTAACTTGCGCTTGATACAAGTTAAGCAACTGCTCTGGGAAGAAGTACCGTCTCACCTTCGCAAGAATCCCCAACTTTCTGGCTTTGGAACTCATTTTGGACCAAAATTGAGGGTCGATGTTAACGTTACGCCAAGAAGCTCAAGTCGGTCCGTTATCGGCACGGTCACATCTCGGAAAGAAGGAGCCGGGTGGAACTGGCTCCTTTTAGCGAAAAAAAAATACGCCTGGGTCTTAGCAGCATTGAACCTGACCAGATTGGCATCGCCCCATTTGGAGATTGCCTTCAGGGACAGATTCAAGCGCCCAACCATGGCCTCTCGCAGGGACTGGACCTGAGGCCCAGTAGTGCACGCGTCGGAGAAGTATCTCTCAGCAACAGTGCTGTCGTCCGTATACCCAAAGGTTTTAGCAGATCGTTTATGTGAAGCAAGAACAAAGTTGCTAAGAGCACCGATCCTTTAGAAACTCCGGCATTAATATCCAGTTGGAAAGACGAGCGGCCATCAATAACTTCTCGGATGGACCGGTCCCTCAGGAAGTCTGCAAACCAATCGCACAGACCACCGGGCAGATCGAATGAAGGAAGCTTACCAATAAGGCTTTCATGCCAGACCCTGTCAAAATCCTTCGAGATGTCCAGGGACACGGCAAGCGCTTCCCCGTGCCTCTCGATGGCCTCACTCCAGATGTGAATGGCATGCGCTAGAAGATCCCCAGTTGATCGATTTTGACGGTAGCCATATTGGCGGTCACTGAGGATGTCATTAGCTTCTAGGTATGCCAGGAGTTTAGAGTTGAGTACCTGTTCCATACTCTTGCAGAGGATGGACGTTAACGAAATGGGTCTGTAGTTGGCCGGGTCAGCTCGACTGCCCTTCTTGGGCACAGGCTGAACATTAGTTTTCTGCCAAGCATTCGGCACTTTTTCAGTTTCATACGAAAGGCGAAACAAGCGTGTCAGGATCGGAAACATTTCAGGCGCACAGGTTCTCAGAACAATTGCTAGAATCCCGTCGGGGCCACTAGCTTTGTTCACGTCGAGGTTGCGCAGTACCCTACGAACGTCCTTTTGATGGATGCAAATGTCCGACATACTCGTTTCCTCCATCAGAAGGTTGAATTTTTTGTCAAATAATTTTAATCAACATGAAAAGAATCTTATGGCACGCAGCCAGTAGCTTTCTATCAGTGACTGACTTTGTTATCCGATCAGAAAATAATTTCAGGGGTGACAAACAATTTTACGTTTTATAATATTTGTTTAAATTTATTTAAAACACAAATACGAATTCCAATCCATACGTCGTAACTGCATTCATAAAATGGAAAGGATTTATACCCACCGGTACATTCTCTCGAAAGAATGCACGCAATCAGGCATGTGAACGCCAACGATCCTTACCTCGCAAATGGAGCCCGAAAAGCAATTATGTAATTGGAATTACCGAATATCAGCTCATTATTAACAACCCAATGAATGTCACTTACCCCTCAGAAGCGTTACGTGTTCGTTTGGTCGAGATATGGCTAGGAGAGACACTATTAAAACAAAACGGTACAAAAAACTTGATGAAAACAATACTTCACAAAATATATGTAAATAGAATTGAAAACTTGCAGAACAGCGCTGCAATAATACTACAAGTAAAATTTCACAATTTAAAAAACCCCCGACACATTTATCTTGGGAAAACAACCTGATTCTAACAGTAAAATGCCCATAACTTTTGAACGGCTGAACCGATTTTATTCAAACATAGCTAAGAACACTCTCGACACAATAACCTTTCAAACAAAATCAACTAAATCGAAATCGGTTTATCCGTTTAGGCGCTATGATGCCACAGACAGACACACAGATACACAGATACACAGCAACACACGTGAAACTTATAACACCCCTCTTTTTCCGGCGGGGGTTAAAAATTACAACATATTCGCCGGCTGGCTGACCAAAATCTGGTGTATCCTCCGCCTGCACAGCATGGTTTTTTCCTTTTTTCCGACTTTTTAGTTTGAAGCAGTCGGGTTTTTTGTTTTTTTGAGTTAAGTTTTTTTATTTCTAACTTTTTAGTTAGTTGTTTTTCGAATTAGATACATTTAAACATATAAGTGTTATATATTTTTGAAATCACCTCTTATATCACCTCGTGTATCTGTGTATCTGTGTATCTGTGTGTCTGTCTGTGGCATCATAGCGCCTAAACGGATGAACCGATTTCGATTTAGTTTTTTTTGTTTGAAAGGTAATTTTGTCGAGAGTGTTCTTAGCTATGTTTGAATAAAATCGGTTCAGCCGTTCAAAAGTTATGGGCGTTTTACTGTTTGAATCGGGGTGTCATCGCAAGATAAATGTGTCGGGGGTTTTTGAAATTTTGAAATTTTACTTGTTACCCCACACAATGGGTTTGGAAGAAAAAAAAAATTGGGCCCCCACAATATGGCACCCAAATTCCGCCATTTTTCTATTGTCCAATTTTAATGTAGACTATGACATTCGTAGGGTTAAGACGCATCGATTGACGTTATGAATCATCAAAATTGTCCAACGCGTTTAGTCTCTGGAACGCCATATAGGAACAAACATACATACATAGATACATACTTACATACATACATAGACTGATAAACACATTACCCTCCTTCGTTAGTCGGGTAAAAACCCGACACTTTTTTATGGCTTGCTACATAATATATCTAATAGTAGATGCGCTTCGATCGACAATCTATTGAACACGTGAATATGACGATATCTTGCTAAAACGCCCCGATTCAAACAGTAAAACTTTTGAACGGCTTTTAATTTGCATCAAACATAGCTAAAAACACAAAAAAAAACAAAAGAAAATCAATATCGGTTCATCCGTTTACGAGCTATGATGCCACAGAGAGATACACAAATACACACGTCAAACCTATAACACCTCTCTTTTTCCGTCGGGGGTTAAAAATATACTTAGTGAAGTATAAATAATCACACTAATATTATAAAGGCGAAAGTTTGAGAGTGTGTGTGTGTGTTTGGAAGTGTTACTTCTTGACGCTCAAACAGCTGGACGGATTTGGATGAAATTTGGCATAATGATAGATTGTAGCCGAGGATAGCACATAGGATACTTTTAATCTCGGGCATATTTTCCCTTCAGATAATTTTTGATATTCACGCGGGCGAAGGCAGAAGCTAATTACGTTTACCACAGCCGGGGGATTGGAAAGAACCCAAAATGATTCTAAAGTTTTAATTATTAAAGTTAATTACAATTAATTATCCTACAAATGCCCATTCCAAGTCGAGGTTGGAACATGAATGCTAGTTACAAATACTAACATATACACAATAATAATAGAATATACTTCGTTGATAGAAAACATTCAGAATAGCTCTGGGATATTCTAAAACTTTAATACTAAATTGTGAACTAGCTTTTAACTGCGGTTTCTATCCCACAGGGACCGGGCAATTGCCAGGATAAGAAGAAGCCTATAAAACTCTGCGATAGTCTAACATTTCTCAATTGGGTAAGTACTTCCAGAGATAATTTTAAAATTGTATTAAAAACGAACGAACAATTTCACCTCTGTTAGTAGATACCTCTCAGTTTAGATATAACACTATATATAATGTTTCTTACTTTTTCACGCCCAAACGGCTAGACGGATCTGGATGCAATTTGTCACTGAGATAGATTATAGGCAGAGATAGCACATAGGATACTTTTTATCCCGCGAATATGTTTCTGTTCATATAAGTGGGATTAACACAAAAAAACACGTTTTATCCAGGAAGTAGGTTCCTTTCTTTTATTTTTGACTTTCACACAATCTAAAAGCTAACTAAAAATAAAATCCTGTTCAGTTCAGGCAAGAGACATTAACGTACTGAAAGTTCCTACAAAACGTTACACAAAGGAACGTCACATCAGTTGACGTGTAAAATCATCGCAGATGATTTACATGCAGCCACATCATAACGTAGAAGAGACTTCATTTATCATTCACACAATACTTCACAAGTTTCCACTTCCGACGGTATGTTGGTCTTTTGTGTTCACAAGTAGGTACTGCGAAAACTTGAAGGGTAATTCTCATTTTTAACCGAGTTTAAAAAAAGGCCGGGGGTTATTAAGAATTTATTTTAGTAGGTATATATTTTATCTTTGACGGCACGGTTCTACCAGATTTATTTGTCTTATAACAAGGAATAGTTATACCCTATATAAAAAGTAATTTCCCCCACTATACTCAATCAAAATGACAGTTATAGGTTGTTATTTACTGGCATCCATCGAGGCTTCTTTCGTTTTCATGGCAGCAACGGAAGTGGCGGCACAACACCCGTCTGGTTGGAGGATCCTTTCTTATCTATGGAGGTTTGTGGGACATTACACCCTGTTCCATCTATCGCCAAACTGGTGACCCTCGAGTATGAACGTCAGCGCAGCCTTCGTGCAGAGCTATTTCATCGTGACGTCATCATGACTTCCTCAAGCTTTCGAGCAGCGATTCATCAGCCAGCCAGTACCCACGGTATCTACGTGGGTATCCTGACCACCACCATGCAGCAGACGCGCATTCCTGGTCATCATCCTCAACCAGCATCATCAATCCGACCCACTGGAGTCTGCAGCATCATCCAGACGCACTGGGACATCTTTACCCCGACTCACTGGAGCATCATCCTGACTCACTGGAACGTCATCATCCAGACTCTGTCACGGCACAAACTCGCACCTTAAGAGTAAAATTATAGCATTGAATTACCCAAGCAGTATTATGACACTTGTAAGCATTATTGTATCAGTATTTATAAACTTACGCAGGGTTTTGTTTACGTAGGCTCTTGCGGGTTGCGGCTCCAAGGAGGCACACACTTCGTAATTCATTAAATAGACTTTGTATATATTATGAGTATGTAATGTCCATAAACTTATGTATACCTACCATGTCTGTGTTTACATAATGATTCTCGCAGATAGGCAAGCGTGCCCCATCGTCGACCACGTCATCGCTTATCATCAGGTGTGATAGTGTTCTAACGCGAGCCATAAAATAAAAAAGGTAGACTCGACGCGACAACCCTTTTGTATAGAAATTACAGAGAATTATTGAACAAATTAAATGAAAATGTGATATTTATTCTTATTCTTTATTGCACACAGAACATACATAAATATACGAATAAAATGGACAGCTTATGTACAAAGGCGAGTTTAACCCATAATTGGGTTCTCTAGCAGCAAACTTCTTACTTATTCATATTGTAATATTCTTACTTCTAAGATAACCTCGAATGTCAAATGAAAGACGCCACCAATTCCATTCGTAATTAGAGACTAAAGTTTTTGTAGGCAAAACTTTCTTAACTGACTATTATAATTGTTCGTAACTTTCATTGAAACAGTAATTTTTGGTAGTCACTGAATAGCTCAGTGAATAACTTGAATAATTAAACTTATTTCGGTACAAACTAATTTGAAACTAAACAATGAAATAAGAGATTTTAAATTTATTTGGCTTTAATTTAAACTTAACCACTATTTTTCTTCGTCATATCGATGATTCTACTATTTTAAACGTTTTGACCAGAATGCAGCCACGTCAACAGCGTTTTCAATCGCCTCACAAAGATCCTTCAGGGTGCAGCAGCCTAAATGCGTAATTGAATTCGGCAAGGCAAAGCGTTTAACCCCATGAAAGCGCAAACAAATACTCTTTAAATAATTAGGTTCATCCAAAAATTGGAAGCTTTCATTGGTGAAGGAACTCTTTAAAAAAAAGTCTAATAATTTTAACGTGATGGCTTCATTGTTATTGCTATCTGTACCTATTTTGCAACTGGTACCAAACGAAAAGTATATTGTAGATATTATCAATACGTATATTGTAAAAAGTATATTGTAGATATTGTAGATATTTATTAAATAAAATAAAACCGTAGTAAACTCAAGCCTATTTCAGCGGTTCCAACTACTTTTCAGTGGCTATGCGGGTGTTGCGGTGGAAGTAGTCGAATTTAATCATTTGTGTTTTTTTTTTTTCGTTTATAGTTCAAAGTTAACATAAAGTAGCAATTTAAAGTGAAGGGCCGATCTAAACATTGGCACTCATATTAAATGCCGATGGAAAAATTAACGTTTATTTAGAAAAAAGGAGATACTTACCACAAAATTAAATTCAATCCATACTAATATTATAAATGTGAAAGTAACTCTGTCTGTCTGTCTGTCTGTCTGTCTGTCTGTTACCTTTTCACGCTTAAACCGCTGCACCGATTTAGATGAAAGTTGGTATGAAGATAGTTTGAGACCAGGGAAAGGACATAGGCTATATAGGTAGGGTAGGGTAGGGTAGGGTAGGGTATGGTAGTGTAGGGTAGAGTATTGTAGGGTAGTGTAGGGTCGGGTAGGATAGGGTAGGGTTGGGTAGGGTAGGGTAGGGTAGTGTAGGGTAGGGTAGTGTAGGGTAGGGTAGGGTAGGGTAGGGTAGTGTAGGGTAGGGTAGGGTAGGGTAGGGTAGGGTAGGGTAGGGTAGGGTAGGGTAGGTTATGGTAGGGTAGTGTAGGGTAGTTTAGCGTAGGGTAGGGTAGGGTAGTGTAGGGTAGGGTAGGGTAGGGTAAGGTAGGGTAGGGTAGGGTAGGGTAGATAAATGTTTGGTATTTTTAAGGCAAAACAAAGTTTGCCGGGTCAGCTTGTATTAAATATATCAAGTAAAAAACTTTTTAACAAAAATAAAAAACTTTTTTGCAAAAAAATACTATATATATATAATTAATTAAATATAATTAAATATATATAATTTTTCCCTTTTTAGTTGTACCTACCTAAAATAGTTGTTTAGTAAGGTACTCTATAACGCCAGATTAGATCACCCGAATAACATGAAACTTGAAAATAACCAGTGAAATGAGAGATCTGCGTACCCCTTTAGTGCATACTGGCGTGATGTTATGTTATGAAATGGTATAAACAATAAACAGACATGCGATTGCAGCAATTCCGAATGATTTGCCGTTATTTATTGAAGAGTTCTGTTGTATATCTCCGAAGTTCTTCATCAGATCTTCACCAAATTAAAATGGGACCAATTTCGAAACATACTCTTTCAAACAAAAAAATCATTTTCAAAATCGGTCCACAATTGACGGAGATATCGGTGAAAATACATTAAAAAAAAACATACAAGAAGTCGAACATAGAACCTCCTCCTTTTTGGTAAGTCGGTTAAAAATAAAACCGACTTCTAAAGCAAAACACTACAAAGCGAAAAATAACTTTTTTGCCGGAGTCAGTGTCATTGGTAACTTCTGTATTTCCTTTTCATCAGGCGAGATAGTGGTCAAACGCGAGCCTATAGATAAATAAAAAAAAAAAAAAAAAAGTTCTGAGGACACATAAAAAAATTACAGTCGAATTGATAAACTCCTCCTTTTTGGGAAGTTGGTTAAAATGAAAAATTAAGAAATTATCGAATCATATTTTTCTTATATAGTAACAAGCAGTACCGGTAACAGCTAGCACATAAAGCAAAAGACTCAAATTACCTAGAGCCACCAAAATATTTAGCAGAGTTTTTAACTGTAGCCGAAATCAGCATGAGATAAGATCTATAAACTACCCAAAGAGTCGTGTTATTTAGTCTATCACCTATCATCATACAGGCTTGTCTTTTTACCCTACTGCGGCGAAGCCAAACGGAGAGTTGTGATTATTTATCATTACAGCTATCGCCGCAAGGGTGCACCGGTATCGACCGTATTGTTGGCCATGCTCGATCAAGCATAACATCTTACCTACACGCATAAATATTATACTACTGCACCCAATTACGTAACACAATACACACTGTAGTATACATAGTCAGCGATTAAATTATATTGGCTTCTGCACTGCGTGTTACAGATTCAATCACAGCAAGGAACGCGTAGGCAGAAGGCAGGTTTGAACGGATCTACAAATGGTATGTATTGTACTGACTGTGTGTGCGTGAACGAGACATTTTTCTTGTTTTAATTTTTACGCGTCACATGTTTAAATCCCGCGGATCGACCCTGATCCGGTACATGAAAGAGTATCGATTTGTAAAGATGTTCACAATCATTTTCAATGCCTTTGCGGCATCGTTCCCGTGGACTATCTTATAGGAACTGCTCATTTTCAACCGAGTTCAAAAAGGAGGAGGTTGCTTTCTATGGGTGATCAGATCAGTATGTCCAGAACTGCATCTACCGCAACTTGTATCTAATATAACATTATCCAATGAAAATCTGGTACAAAATATCTACTATGTACCACCGTCTTTTCGTAAGTAAACTATTAAATAAATAAATAATAAATCAGAATTCCTATTTCTGGATAGTATCTACGTAGGTGTAAGGGTTAATAACGTCAACGGCATACCTACCGTGGGAGTGAAATAATAGTTATTTATGCAACTGTTGTATAATAAGGGGTATTAAACACGAATATGGGTTTATCACACAAGGCAAAGCCGAGTGTGATAATAGTATCACATGAGTGTTTTAATACCTAATTATAACAGTTGCATACAAGACTTTATCTACAACTATGATATGAATCCTCTATAAAGGTTCTGAAACCATAGGGTATTAATACTTAGCGTACTTTTCAGCATTGAATAGAAGGTCCATAGGGATGAAGATTTGAATTTTTCTGATAATTCTTGAAAATATACTAATAGCATATCTTCAGAAAATGATGTACTACTCTTTGATATTTTCCAATTCATGAAATTTTGGTACGTCTTTTCATAATGTTTTCTCGACTTTTCTGGTAATAATTGGTTAGAAACGTCCTTTGCTGCATTAGAAATATCTGGTAGTGTGTTATCAAAGCTTGTATCACTAATTTTTGTGAACAACATTTTTATTTTTTTTCTATACTATTATTGAACAAAAATGGCGGGATACGACGTCAATTCAAAAATTCGAATAAGTTTTTTTTAAATTACGGCGCTGTGGTAGTGAAACCCGCGTGCATGACAATGTTCTTTTTTTGAAATTCATAAAGATGCCATGAGAATGTGGCTGTTCGATGAGTAAAAAAGGAGTTCCATTATGAAATTTAGTACAACATTATAACACCCATTTGGATGATATTATGGTTACTATGACACTGGCTGTTTTAATGTTGGCAATAAGCTATAGGTCTACCAGAATCTCATGGCAAAAGGGGAAATAAAAATTTGTTGTATGCAATACTGGGGAAATTGGATCAAACGATCTTGATACTGTTTAATTTTTATTTATAACTTTAGTATTAATGAACATGAGGTACCTATATTATAGTAGTCACAACGGATCTTTGTGTCTTTGAACTTGGTCCTGCCAACCATTGCGTAAGAAACAGTTTGTCATCGAGTATACTGCATAGAGTAAGCGAGATAGGACGATGACAAAAAAGACAAAAGATATTTATTTCAACTGGGCCACCAAGCGGCACTTTTGAATGTCACAATTTAAATTTACATGGAATAAAAGTTGATTCTACCGTGCATTCGGAAAGTAGCTTGTTATGGAGAAGAATGCACAAGAAACTCCGTAAGCTTATGTGACATACATAAGCGAGTGAAAGAGACAGTTATACAATGCTATCTTCACCTTCAACATTGAAACAAAAATAGCTACTGCGCGGGGTCTTGCAACAAATTAAGAGACACAAAGATCCACTGTGAGTATTATAGGTACCAGGCCCCTCAGAAAGTATTGCGAAAAAAAGTTTTTATATATGGGAGACTGGCCAGTTATAATGTTTTTCGAAAATATGATTATTTATAAGTAAAAATAAGTAAGTTCCAATTTCAAAATTTCCCTCCACATTTTTTGCGAGTTAATTCAAAGTACCAGGCCCCTCAGAAAGTATTGCGAAAAAAAGTTTTTATATATGGGAGACTGGCCAGTTATAATGTTTTTCGAAAATATGATTATTTATAAGTAAAAATAAGTAAGTTCCAATTTCAAAATTTCCCTCCACATTTTTTGCGAGTTAATTCAAAGTATTGTGTCTCACTGAAATATGGATCTGCGCCGGGAACATTTTAGAGCTATGATTTTATACGATTTCAAGTGTCGCCTGAAACCGGATGAATCGTACGATAGACTTCAAATGGCATTCATGGATGAAGGCCCTTCCAAGGCAACCGTGTATCGTTGGTATAACGAATTCAAGCGCGGTCGACCAACTTTGGGGGATGACGAAAGAAGCGGTCGCCCTTTGACGGCTGTTACCGAAGAAAACGTGCTAGCAGTGAAAAATTTAATCCAAGACAATAGGCGAATTACATATCAGGAGATTCAACACATATTGAAGATTGGATCGGGAAGCGTTCACGAGATTCTACACAGCCATCTTCGCGTGAGGAGGATAGTATCACGCTGGGTGCCGCACAACCTCACCGATGCTCAGAAGCAGGCCCGGGTGGAATGGTGCCGTGATATGCTTAACAAATTTGAAGCAGGCTCGTCTCGGCGTGTTTACGACATCGTTACAGGTGATGAGTCCTGGATTTATCAATACGACCCAGAAACCAAGCGCCAGTCGACTGTTTGGGTGTTTCAAAATGAGCCAACGCCTACCAAAGTGAAGCGATCTAGAAGCGGGGGTAAGATTTTGATCGCTAGCTTTTTTAATTTGACTGGCCACTTGGTATCAATTCCCTTACGGGATCAAAGAAGCATTAATGCCAAATGGTATACTACCAAATGTTTGCCAGAAGTTTTCTCTGTTATAAGCAACAAGCGACCAAACACAGGGCTCCGCGGGCTACTGCTCCACCACGACAATGCACCTGCGCACACCGCACTCAAAACGAGGGACTTCCTGGACAGCACGCCAGTCAAACTCCTGGGTCACCCTCCTTACAGCCCTGATCTAGCACCGTGTGACTTCTTTTTATTCCCAAAAATAAAAAATCAGCTCAAAGGGATACAATTTTCGTCGCCGGAAGATGCGCTGGCTGCGTTCGAGCAGGCTGTAAACGAGGTGTCTGCGGCGGACTGGAAAAAGTGTTTTGAAAACTGGTTTAGGCGCATGAATCTTTGTATAGAGGCTGGTGGAAAGTACTTTGAAAAGATTTAATAAAAATATATGTACGTATAGAACAATTTTTTTTAGTTTCGCAAAACTTTCTGAGTGTCCCACGTATTGTGTCTCACTGAAATATGGATCTGCGCCGGGAACATTTTAGAGCTATGATTTTATACGATTTCAAGTGTCGCCTGAAACCGGATGAATCGTACGATAGACTTCAAATGGCATTCATGGATGAAGGCCCTTCCAAGGCAACCGTGTATCGTTGGTATAACGAATTCAAGCGCGGTCGACCAACTTTGGGGGATGACGAAAGAAGCGGTCGCCCTTTGACGGCTGTTACCGAAGAAAACGTGCTAGCAGTGAAAAATTTAATCCAAGACAATAGGCGAATTACATATCAGGAGATTCAACACATATTGAAGATTGGATCGGGAAGCGTTCACGAGATTCTACACAGCCATCTTCGCGTGAGGAGGATAGTATCACGCTGGGTGCCGCACAACCTCACCGATGCTCAGAAGCAGGCCCGGGTGGAATGGTGCCGTGATATGCTTAACAAATTTGAAGCAGGCTCGTCTCGGCGTGTTTACGACATCGTTACAGGTGATGAGTCCTGGATTTATCAATACGACCCAGAAACCAAGCGCCAGTCGACTGTTTGGGTGTTTCAAAATGAGCCAACGCCTACCAAAGTGAAGCGATCTAGAAGCGGGGGTAAGATTTTGATCGCTAGCTTTTTTAATTTGACTGGCCACTTGGTATCAATTCCCTTACGGGATCAAAGAAGCATTAATGCCGAATGGTATACTACCAAATGTTTGCCAGAAGTTTTCTCTGTTATAAGCAACAAGCGACCAAACACAGGGCTCCGCGGGCTACTGCTCCACCACGACAATGCACCTGCGCACACCGCACTCAAAACGAGGGACTTCCTGGACAGCACGCCAGTCAAACTCCTGGGTCACCCTCCTTACAGCCCTGATCTAGCACCGTGTGACTTCTTTTTATTCCCAAAAATAAAAAATCAGCTCAAAGGGATACAATTTTCGTCGCCGGAAGATGCGCTGGCTGCGTTCGAGCAGGCTGTAAACGAGGTGTCTGCGGCGGACTGGAAAAAGTGTTTTGAAAACTGGTTTAGGCGCATGAATCTTTGTATAGAGGCTGGTGGAAAGTACTTTGAAAAGATTTAATAAAAATATATGTACGTATAGAACAATTTTTTTTAGTTTCGCAAAACTTTCTGAGTGTCCCACGTATGTATATGAATAATGTTGTTGTACATCGTGTTCTTAACATAGGAAAAATAAATCAATTGAATATTAATTTATGTACTAATTTATTATTTAGCATTTAAATCATTCTAAAAACTTAAAACCTCATTCAAAACTAGAAAACTAGAATACGATTCCATGAACTCCACTGGCATTTCAAAAACTTGTATCTTTGTAGTTTTATGTCATCTCTCTCCATCAAAATGGTTCTTTTTCATTGGCATTTAACATATTCAAAACCAATCTCTTTATGTATAAAGTCTGTAAAAAATAATAAAATGTATCATGTTACATAAAGTCATTCATCATCATCAGTATTCAGTCTATATTTTTTTTTTTTATGTAAGTTTTATGGCCTGGTTGCTAGGACCTTTTAGCCACGTCTTTGGAAAGAGTTTTGGATCTTATATTTATTCTTTAGTATGCATTAGAATGCTGATGTAACAGATTCTAATGTTTTTTGGAGTATTTGGCAGCAAATTGTATCGAGTCAGTCTTCCCAGTAAGCTTTGCAGAGGCAGTCAATACTACAATAAAATACACCGCTCCACTATCCCGAGATCGCTTTTGTCAATGATTTTACAAATTGTCCAGTTGCGGAGACAGTTGAGACACAAAACTACACCAATAATATATCACAATATCTACTAGGAATCAATTTGCAAATAATATTAACAGCCACTGAACTTCACTCGACAAAAACTCCCGTCTCTACACACGTCCCACTTCAGGGCGCAGATTATTACTTAATATTTTTCTTACGTCAAAGATTCTCAATCTCCGTTAAAATCAATATCTTGTCGAAGAATTAGTAACAGTTACATTACTGTTGCCATTTCCTTCCGGCCATCATTCGATGTGCCCTGACCTATAATTTACCATATAATAGTAATAGAAAGAAATAAAAATTAAGTAAGAAAAATATAAAATAAACTAAAAGTATCAAAACAAGTCAGTCCAACTTACCGGTCCACTCTACGACGCACTTTAAAATCAAAGATTGAGTTTGATTTACGCCTTCTTCTTCCCTTATTTTATGATACACATTGAAAACAATATGTCTCGCATGAGATCGAAGTGGGTTTTTCGACATTTTCACAAAAATAACAAACTTTCAAGATAATATCAAAAAATTTCAGCAGCGGTTGACACATCAAGTACTTTGATTCGACAGGTGACAATTGACATTGCCATATGAAAATCACAATTATAAAAAAATTAAAAATGCCATGAGATTCTGGTACACCTATAACTGTTTCAATAACTCTTATAGAGGATTTATAGCATGGGTGTAGATAATGCACTTTACAATGTTTTGAATTTGACACTTCCTTTGTTCGCATGTTGTTTAGAACATGTAAAGTAGCTAATACTAACCAATCAGTACATGACCATAGAAATGATATCTATTTACCATTTTGGAACTGAAATATAATAGGGAGAATTTATCGTCCATCTGTTTGACGTTGCACACCAGTCAAATCTATGTTTATTTTTTTAGGGTTCCGTATCCAAAGGGTAAAAACGGGACCACGGTCCGTCTGTCTGTCACCAGGCTGTATATCATGAACCGTGATAGCTAGACAGTTGAAATTTTTACAGATGATGTATTTCTGTTGCCGCTATAACAACAAATACTAAAAACAGAATAAAATAAATATTTTGGTGGGGCTCCCATACAATAAACGTGATTTATTTGCCGTTTCCTGCGATAATGATACGGAACCCTTCCTGCGCGAGTCTGACTCGCACTTAGCCGGTATTTTTTTTTAATGAAATTTAATTTTAGAAATTGAAAATCTCTGGGAAACCGTGTGTGAATTTGTATACCGATAGCCTTTCAAACTATACATAAACGACATCGCACCGCTTCCAATAAGTTCCCTGATAGTCAGAGTTTCGCTAGAATGAAATTGTATTCCCTATCACTGCGCTCTGCCGTGTCAACGCTCTCACGATTCTGTGAAAATTATTTATGAAAACGTTCGAACATATCTACGTATTTAATAGTATATGATGGCAATACAATTGATGACGATAATCATCTCAACTTGCCAAACAAACTAATAGCATGGTAAAGCTTTTAAAAAAATTGCGCCGCTCAAAATGAGTCGAGAAATTTTCGTTAAACAAATTATGCTCAGCTACGTTTACCTGCCTACATCCATATACATGTGAAAGTAAGAAAAAAAACACTGTCATTAATATCCTGAGCTCATTCCACCTCTCCAGTTGATTGAATTATTCATACGAAGACGCACATTAAGTTGCAAATAACGGCCAAACGCACGGCCTATCGAAGTGAATTAGTGGGGAGGGAGATAAGTGGCCGTAAATGGCCGTAATGTTTAATAATAAATGAATTTATGGCCGCTAAGCTCAAGTGGCGTTTATGTGCGCTGCTGGTGCTTGTTGCTGACTGTTTGGTAATTTACGATGATGATGATTATGATAACGATTGATTTCATTTTATTAATTAGGTACAAACAGGGAGCTGCGTTTGTATTTAAGCGTTGTTTTTCAGATATAGTAAATATGTATGCAAATCCATATTATATCCACACATTTATGGGAACTTAATTATTTTTTTATTTATTGGCATAACCCAATTTACACTACACAAATGGTTATGAAACTCTGGTGCCTGTGGTAGTTAATGAGATTCTGTATTACAATCCCAGCAATTATCAATTTTTGATACCAATGATAATCAACCAATATTCAAGGCAGGCAAAGAAACTGAAATAAATATAAAAACAGAAGAGAAAATAAAAATCAACTTAAAATTAAGTACAGAATAGAAGAAGTAGGTGTGATATGGAGTGTGTGTGTGTGGTCAAGCGTGTGAGAGTGTGTGAGTTTGATATATGAAAGTGTGCCTGTGGGTTTAAATGGGCCAAGCTAGAACCTGTAAAATAATAATAATAATAATGGTTAGGCGAATAGCCAACAGGTTCGGCGTTCCCGAAAGGATCTGTCGACATGTTGGATAGATTATAAGAAGGCCTATGACTCGGTGCCTCATACATGGCTCATGAGGGTGCTAGAATTGTATAAAATAGATACAACTCTACGCACCTTCCTGATGTCGCGTATGAGGCAATGGAGCACAGTCCTTTGCTATCCAGGATGTCGAAATATCCAAAGGAATAGCGAACCTGTAAGGATCGAGCGAGGTATATTCCAGGGCGATAGTTTGAGTCCACTTTGGTTTTGCCTGGCCCTGAATCCTCTAAGCATGCTGCTGGAAAATTCAGGACTAGGCTATCGGTTGAAGAGAGGTGGTCAGGTTATATCTCACCTCCTTTACATGGATGATCTGAAGCTCTTTGCCCCCAGCAATCTTCAGCTGATGGAGCTACTGAAGGTAACTGAAACTTTTAGTAGCGCCATCAGGATGGAGTTTGGCGTGGACAAATGTGCGGTCATGCATGTAAAGCGAGGCGAGATTGTGGAATCCGTGGGAATTCAACTCGCGGATTCCATAAACCTGAGATCCCTCTCTCCAAACGAAACCTATAAGTATTTGGGTATGTCGGAGGCGTTAGGTATCAGCACTACTGACATGAAGCAATCGTTGAAGGAACGCTTCTTTGGCCGCCTGAAAAAGGTTTTTAATAGCCTTCTTTCGGGTGGAAACAAGGTGCGCGCCTTCAACGGTTGGGTCATGCCGGTATTGATGTACTCATTTGGCATACTCAAATGGACTCAAACGGAACTCGACGCCCTGGATAGGCGGGTCCGTACACTGCTGACTGCATATCGAATGCATCACCCACGATCGTCGGTCATGAGATTGTATATCCCGCGGAAGTGTGGAGGCCGAGGCTTTTTAAATGCCAAGAACCTCCACAACCGCGAGATATGCAATCTCAGGGAATATTTTCTACACGCCGACGTGGGAATGCATCGAGATGTAGTAGCAGTGGACAAGGGACTCACCCCGCTCTCCTTGGCGAATGAGAACTGGCGCAAACCTGTAGTGCTTGACACTAACGACCGCAGGGAGGTATGGCAGAGTAAGGAGCTTCACGGACGCTTTTTCCGGGCCCTACATGGGTCCGATGTAGATCAGTCAGCGTCCGTAGCCTGGCTGCGTTTCGGTGACCTCTTTGGGGAAACCGAAGGTTTTGTCTGTGCAATTATGGACGAAGTTATCATGACGAATAACTACCGGAGATTTATTGTGAAGGATGGCACGGTTGACATCTGTCGGGCATGTCACCATCCGGGTGAATCGATCCGCCACATTATCTCTGGTTGTTCTCGTCTAGCTAACGAAGAGTACTTGCATAGGCACAACCTTGTAGCCAGGATTATCCATCAGCAACTTGCTCTGAAATACACTCTTGTGGCATCGGAGGTGCCGTACTACAGGTATGTGCCCGACCCAGTTCTCGAGAATGGCAATATCACATTGTACTGGGATCGGTCCATCATCACTGACAGGACCATTATTGCTAATAAGCCTGATATAGTGGTGGTGGACCGAATCGAGAGGCGTGCAATGATTGTTGACATTACCGTCCCGCATGACGGGAACCTCGTGAAAGCCGAGAAAGATAAGCAAATCAAGTATCTTGACTTGGCTCGCGAGGTTGTCGACATGTGGGATGTGGACACAGCGATCATTATACCGATAGTCGTGTCAGCCAATGGTTTAATAGCCACGAGCCTCGACCAACACCTTAGGAGGCTCTCGTTAGGCGGCTGGGTCAAGGGCCTGATCCAGAAAGCAGTATTGCTGGACACGGCTCGTATTGTTAGGAGGTTCCTCTCTCTGGAGCCCAAACCGCCGGTAGCTTGGACCCTGTTCCCGATACCGGTGGGTCTCTATTTTTTATATTTTTAAATGTTTTTTTTTTGTATGTTTTATAAAAATATTTAAAAATGTAGACAATAAGAAAGAATATGAATAAAGGAGATAATAATAAATAATAATAATAAAGTTTATTGTTCTTCTCTCACATAGAATTTTACAGACAATATAAAAAAAACAAACAAAACATTAGCGAAAATTCTCGTGATCTATGTGAGAGACTGGTTTCTGTACTAGGAGACCTGTATGACAGATTACCAGCCTCTCCAGACTCCGGACAATAGATGACAGTTGTATACAACATCAGTAAGAAGTAATAGTTACGAGGGATTAAGCTAGGTGTAGTGAGGTTGTTGCTGTTATGGTGGTACAAAGTGGGTGAGAGGAACTAAATTGAATGAGTGTGTAACTGAGTATGTGTGCGTGAGTATGTGTGCGCGAGTGTGAGTTCGAGTGTGTGGGAGCGTGTATGCGTCTGAGTGAGTGTGTGTGGGACAGAGTGAGTGTGTGTGTGAGTGCGAGTGTGTGGGAGCGTGTATGCGTCTGAGTGAGTGTGTGTGGGACAGAGTGAGTGTGTGTGTGAGTGCGTGTAGTGAGGTGAAAGAGGTGACAGCATACGCAGTTGGTTAGGATGGTACAATAAGCAGACCTTCAGTGTCATCGTAATTGAGCGACTTAAGCCAGGCAGTAATAACCCTCTTACAATTGGCTCTTGTAAGAGGGTAAACTGTTAGCTTCTTATTTATTTTATTATAAAGATGTCCACCAAGAAATTCAAAGAATTTGCGTGAGAAGGCAGTGTTACGATTAGTGAGTGTTGGGCAAACCCTGTGTTTGACTCTCTTGTTTGCATTAAGTAGTGGATCATAGCCAATTAATGAATGTTGTTTTAGAGCTGAGCACAGAATAAAAAGTTGTCTTACTGTCAGCACATCAGAGAGCAAGTACAGATCTTTGGTAGGAAAGAAGAAAGGTAACGACAGGCTTACTTTTAGTACCGCTCTTTGAGCTCTTTCCAGTTTTATTAAGTTAGTTTTACAAGTGCCACCCCATAAAGTAATACAATAAGTGAGAATGGATTGGCACAGGGCCATGTAAACCATTTTAATTACATTTTTATCTGCAATACGACTTAAATTTTTAAAAATGAAAATTAGTTTTCGAGTTCTGGAAGATAGTAGGTCCAGGTGGAGTTTGAAGCTGAGAGAACTATCAATCATGACTCCCAGGTATTTTATACTAAATGCTATTTCTAATCGACTGCAGGAACAAGAGTGGGAAGATGAACAGTAATGGGCTTTGATGTTATAATTTTCGTGAACTGAGGATGAGATGTTTTTAATAGAGAATGGTACAACTTTGGTTTTGCTGACATTGAGAGTGAGGCCATTGTTAATGAGCCAAGAAGTTACAGTATTGAACCCAGATTGAGCGAGGCTGTAAACCTCATCCCAACTGTCGCCATGGAAGATCAACGCAGTGTCATCCGCAAATGTGATAATTTTGCCATTTTTTAGTAGCAGATCACACAGGTCATTGATGAAGGTGAGGAAAAGCGTGGGCCCAACCACACTACCCTGAGGAACGCCGTAGCAAATAGGTAAGTCATCACTAGTGAATTCTCCAATTCTAACTCTCTGCTGCCTGTCAGCAAGGTAATCCCCAAGTAGTTTGAGCTGTGTATCTCGAATCCCCATACTTTGTAGCTTAGTAAGTAGGAGTGGAACAGAGACTGTGTCAAAAGCTTTAGCTAAATCCAAGAATATCGCTATCACTTTCTTTTTGTGGTCTAGTTTATCAACAACATGATCGACCAACTCGTGAACCGCATCATTGGTCGAGATTCCAGCTCTAAAACCAAACTGAGATTTTGACAACAAGGATTTCGTCTCAAGATAGTTAATTAGACGCTTGTTAATAAGTTTTTCAGCTAAAGGTCTTCTGTTGCGGTGTATGATTGCTTGAGGAGCCATTTCTGAACATGAGTTATAAGGTTGTTTAGTATGTGCACGTTTAATGTTTTATGTATTTTATTTTATAGGCCAGGACCAAGGAAAAGAAAGAATCTACGGCTGAAGGTGGTTTTCGTGGTCCACAATGTGGTTACGATGCTTGAGCGCTGGAGTGTACTGTGTCAAAGAGTGTTGCTTGATAATTTTCGCCAGAATAAAAATGATGCATAAACATGTTGATACTATTGTTGAAAACATGTTGCTTGATCATGATTGCTGGTTATCCTTATTTAAAACTGAAAAGGCGAAGAAAAAGCTTTTTGATATGAGTAGCTCTTATCCACTAAGTATAGCTAGTGCAGTTTTAATAGGAACTTTTTATACCGGAGTATTAAATGGTTCTGATAATGACGTGCCACAAAACGTTTAGCAACATTTTTTAGTCATTAATGTAAAATCTCCATGGTAAACAAGAATTTATGAACTTGTATCCTTCTCTTTCGCCCTACAACTTAAGGTTGCCATGACAACGTTGTTTACTAACACGGCAAACGAGTATTACTGTCACAAATAGGACATCATTGTTTATTTTAATTTTATTGTTACTACGAAAATAACAAAAACCCAATTTTTTTATGTGTAAATAATCTTGAATATCAGTGATGCAGTCCTCGGAAATAGTGCCGTCGACCAGCAAGAAATCTGTAGCTCTGTCTAACATCTACCGACTAACAACTACACCGCACGATGGAAAGCGTATGAATTTCTGTACAGATTTCGAAAAATCCATAGTCATTAACACTTTCAAGAGACGGGGATGGAAGCAAGTGATGCCAAAAGAAGACTGGAACATCTACTGGTCTAACACAGTGAATTGTAGAACTATATTCAGCATAGACAGTGGCCTAAGACTTGGAGACAATCAACTCATTAACCATTTCCCAAACCACTACGAACTAGTACGTAAAGATTTACTCGTTAAAAACATAAAGAGATACAGAAAAGAATTGGAAAAAGACAGTAATTCCCTTGCGGAAAAAACTGAAGTGAAACTCCCGAGCGGGCAAGTCATCAGTCGCTATTTATATTTAGATTTCATTCCCGTGACGTTCGTCCTGCCTTCCGACTACAGCATGTTTGTCGAAGAGTACCGAAAATATCCTCAAACAACCTGGATTTTGAAGCCTTGCGGGAAATCCCAAGGTGCCGGAATTTTCCTTATAAACAAACTGTCGAAACTGAAAAAATGGTCCCGAGAATCTAAGAAATACTTACAGCATCATCTCACGAGTAAAGATACTTATGTCATATCTCGCTATATAGATAATCCGCTTCTTATCGGAGGGAAGAAATTCGATTTAAGGATTTACGTCCTCGTTACGTCGTTCCGTCCTTTAAAAGCTTACATGTTTCGGAATGGATTTTGTAGATTTTGCACAATGAAATACGATACGAGCGTCGCTGAGCTCGACAACATGTATGTGCACCTAACGAACGTCAGCGTACAAAAACACGGCAGCGACTACAATAGTGAGCACGGGGGGAAGCTGGGCATTCATAATTTAAAGCTCTATTTGGAAGGGACCCGGGGTCGGGCAGTGACCAACCGACTGTTTGAGAGCATACAGTGGTTGATCGTGCACTCGTTAAAGGCGGTGGCGCACGTTATGTCGAATGACCGCCATTGCTTCGAGTGTTACGGTTACGACATAATCATAGACGATAACTTAAAGCCGTGGCTCATAGAGGTGAACGCCTCCCCATCGATGACGGCCACGACGGTTAACGACAGGATACTCAAGTACAAGCTCCTGGATAATCTTTTATCGGTAGTTCTGCCTCCAGGCGGGATCCCCGACTCACGCTGGAACAAAACGCCTACCGCTGAGGCTTTAGGGGATTTTCAAATTCTCATCGACGAAGATTCTATGTATAAGGGGGAGATGGATCAACGTGAGAAACTTAACCGCAAAAACTGAAATATAATTCAAATACTGTGCTATCTTTGTGTTATAGGCATTCTTATTTGATTGTTAATTAAATAAAACAGTTCAAATGGGTATGATTTTTTATTTAAGTACTAATAAGACAAATAAAAAAAATTGTTCTAAGTTCTGACTCGATGGTACTTGTTATAGCGCGAATTGGCGTCTTCCTTTTCTATGAGTTCCTCATCAATGAGCAGTTCGAAGTTACCAAGTGCTTCGGCGGAGGGGATCTTGTTCCACCTCGCGTCAGGAATGCCATCAGGCGGTACAACCACAGACACAATATTGTCTATTAATTTGAATTTCAATATTCTATCACTATGAGTCGTAGATTGTAGAGACGGTGACGCATTCACCTCTACAAGCCAAGGCTTGAGAGTGTTGTCTATTATTATATCGTATCCGTAACATTCAAAGGAGTGGCGATCGTTAGCCATGACAGGTGCGACAGCTTTCAAAGAGTGAACAATAAGCCACTGCATTTCTGCAAACAATCTATCGGTCACAGAGCGCCCCCGCGTACCTTCCAAATACAGGCGGAAATTCTGGATACTCATTTTCCCACCGTGCATACTATTGTAATCTCCGCCGTGCTTCTGTACGCTGACGTTAGTCAGATGCACGTACATATTATCAAGTTCAGCAACACTCCTGTCATATTTCACTGTACAGAATCTACAAAAGCCATGTTGGAATAAATACGCTTTCAGAGGTCGGAATGACGTCACTAGTACGTATAGTCGGAGGTCGAATTTCTTTCCGCCAATTAGAAGCGGGTTTTCGATGTAACGCGATATCACGTAACATTCTTTACTGGTCAATTGGGGATGAAATGGAGAATTCGCTTCGCGAGACCACTTCTTGAGTTTCGATAGTCTGTTTATAAGAAATATTCCTGCCCCCTGTGACTTTCCGCATGGTTTCATAATCCATGTGCTCTGAGGGGACTTTCTGTATTCTTCAACAAACATGTTGTAGTCGGCAGGCAGTACGTACGTCACCGGTATAAAATCTAAGTGTAAATAGCGATAAATCACTTGTCCGTTAGGTAAGGTTACTTCTGTTTTTTCAGCCAAGGGATTACCCTCTCTCTCCAGCTCCTTTCTATATCTCTTGATGTTTTTTACTAATAAATCTTTACGTGACAGTTCGTAATGGTTTGGAAAGTGATTTATCAATTGGTTGTCGTTCATTCGGTAGCCGCTCTCCGTGCTGAAAATGTTTCGGCAATTTGTTGTGAAGGACCAGTAGAAGTTCCAATCCTCATCGGTCCCCACTTGGGTCCATCCGCGACGCGCAAAGTTGCTCATTATCACGGACTTCTCCAGGTCGGTACAATAAGTCACTTTCGATTTCTCCACAACCGGCGGTGTCACTTTTCCGTAAACTGCAGGGGATACTTTTTTCCGTTCTTGTGACATTACGCACAATTTTTTTGGATTATAAATTAAAGATATTAATACAAAATTAAAAATATAGTCACAATAAAAATAAAAATAAATGTCTGTCAAAGGTTTAAATTTGTTACTGTCAGTTTTGCTTTTAATTTTTTTAACGTAGCTTTTAGCACGTTGATATTTTTATAAAGAGGATGTACATAGGACAAACTGTTTTGTGGTTGGGGTAGAGTAATTAATTTCCAGCGTTGGTGTTAATAATCTGATGCGAAGTGGGCCATGCTTATAACAGCAAATAAAAAAAATATCAAAATTGATTGATGGGCCGGTGATGTAATATTTTTGTAGTGGACCGGGCTCGCGCGGTGCTCCCCTCGCGACAAGGTAAAAAGAATAAAAGCCATTGTGTCTTCATTTTACCATCCAATTTTAGTGGAGGCGACTTCAATTCCCCGAGGAAATCTCACTCAATATTTTCTCTTATTTTCTTTGTTTGTATCATTTTCTAAACCATGCCGCGATAATATGTCTTTTCATCTCCTAGATGTGAACTTTATGTTACGTTACAAGGATAGCGGAATTATTTATGTTTTGGGGGAACTAAAACTGAAGGTTGCGTAACATATTTGGTACATATGATTTATTATTTAGATCCTATCTGAACCTAGTCGACGGTACGAAAATACCTGTTTTTCTCCTTTTGCACAATAAGCTTGGGTAAACAAAGGGAAACAGCGATATGGTCTGTGTGCTATTGTTTACGTCCTATTTGTTTATCTTGTTCTGAAATATTTTGCCGTGGTAGGCTCCCGGTTGGGATATTGGGAGGCTATTCGATAGCGTTACACAATATACAAAGTTTTGGTCTGAGCGTAAACCAATATTTTAGCTGGCATCGTACGAGGAAGGTAAAATGAAATATTGTATACTTTTTTTAGTTAATATGTTGGCCTATTTGAATATCTACGGTGTGAAATGAATAGCTCAAGATTTATTTGAGAACTAGCTGTTGCTCGCGACTTCGTTTGGGTAGCATTAGTACTTCTAATAGCCTATTTTTTATATCGCGCAATTTTATTTAAGGTTTTCCAACTTTCTTTCCCCCCCTTTTAAAGATGATTTCTGAGATAAAAACCATCACATGTCCTTCCCAGGGTCACAAATTATTTCCATACGAAATTTCATCTAAATCGGTTCAGCGGTTTAAGCCTGATAAGGTAACAGACAGACAAACATACAGACAGATAGACAGAGTTACTTTTGCATTTATAATATTAGTTAGGATTATTATAAGTTGTATAGATGTTCAGAAAAAGGACAAAAAAAAAAAACTGATTTTAGATCATACAACTTTGTCCTAATAATTTTTAATTTACTATTATGGCTTTTTCTTTCGCATGTGTTTTTCATAGATAACTCATGTTTGGAAATAGTTTCAGAACCTATATTGCTAACTATAGGTTCCATTCAACAAAAACATGCTGGAAAAAAATCAAGAAAAAAGGTGTGCTACCTGTATATTCAAGTACCTATACTTTTTTAAAAGAGTAAGTATGGAGTTTCTTGTGCGTTCTTCTCCATATCAATCTACTTTCCGAATGCACGGTAGAATCATTTTTTTTTTTATTTTTTTTTTTTTATCTATATTTTTTTTTTTTTTATTACTTTTAAATTTATTTTTTATTACTTTTAATTTTTAATTTTAATTTATGTGACGTTCAAAAGTGCCGTTTATTGGCCTAATTGAATAAATATATTTGACTTTGACTTTGACTTTGACTTTGACTTTGACTTTATCATCCATCATGGCAGCCGACACTCAATCTCTGCTCACGCCGCAAGGGACTAAACTAGATCATGCTTTTCTTTATCATTGTTATGTTTTCCATCAAAATATGGAAACGGAAGCCGTTCAAAAGTTATGGGCGTTTAACTGTTTGAATCGGGGTGTTTTCGCAAGATAAATGTGTCGGGGGTTTTTGAAATTTTACTTGTTAAGTTTATTCATTACATACAAAAATACAAATCTTTCCTCTTTATAATATTATTATAGTATAGATATAAGCTGTTACACCTTTTATAAAGTATAATTTATTTATTTATTAAAACCTCGTTCAACATAAAAGTACATAAGTGGACTTAATGCCTGAGGCATTCTCTACCAGTCAACCAAATGTGATAAATATAAACACAGAACTATAGAAACTATAGAAGTATATATTATTATATATCTAAATGGTACTTATAATAATGGTACTTATATGGTATAGTATGGTACACAGGTGTAAACAGGTACCATACTAATGGACTTTCAGATAATGTAAAGATTTCGTGTTATTGTTGGCTATTATTGTTATCTAAATAGGAAATGAAACCAGATGGGATCAATTTCAAAGCAAACTTCTTAGATCAAAACTAAGATTATATTTAGCATAACTATTATAGAACATTGTCGATACTTTGTTATCAATACTTTCTGTTAAGAACAGGATCAATCATCAACCTGGATACCTTCAATATATTACCCTCTTTCTAAGACATTCGGATAAAAAATGTATAGAAGAGGCATAACATCACCATACAATTAAAACAAAAAAAGAAACAATTTCCTTCGTTCCATTTTTAAATTATCTCGTATTCTCGTGGCGTGGCTATTATTTTTCCCACTTGCCACACTGTCCCCATGTCACACGAACGCAATCAAAAGACGAGCATCAGACGGCCTGACAGTTCTGTAACGAAGGAGAACATCCTTGTAAATCTTCCTTATGTAAATATTCTGCCAACTTCGTATACCTGTATTCATATTCAGTTTTTATAAAACTACTGGGAGACATGGAAACGTGTGAATTTGTTTCGTGTGTCGAGTGGAGTTTTCAATTTATTTTGTTGTCTTTTTTCATAGTATTAATTAAAATTATTGTATTTTATTCAAACTTTATGTCATTAATTCGGTATTCAGCATCAGATTAATTCAGATTGACACCTCTTTAATCTATTTCGAAACCTGACTTCGAAACAAAACAGGACTTGGAAACTGCCTTCAAATGCCAATTTAAGTTTGAAGTGCCAAATGTTTCCAAACTTTGATAGAAAAAAAACATCTCAGTAGTCCACTGACGACCTCTACGTTTTAAAAGTATTTTTATAAACAAATTCGCAAGAATTTATTTCCAAATTTTTATTACTTTTCAAATCTTGTCTAACACTGTTTTTTCCCTTCTTTCCTTCTAATCTTTATGTCAGTGAGGATAAACCTGTCTTACAACTTAAACCAACACTAAAATAAAATCGACGGCAATAAACTGGCAACTCAAATTAACCCACTATGTAGGTACTTGTTTTAAGAAACCCATTCTTCTAAAGTATTATATAACATGACACCCATGTTCCCCGAAGGGTTAGACAGAAGTACTCCTATAGTATCTAGGTACACCCGCATTTCGTCAGTTATGTTAAGTTCTGTGTAATAGAGCCCTTTTCCATCAATCGCGCACCAATCCTGTTCCAGTGAATAACTTCGTTAGTCTTAGGTACAAATAAAATAATAAACTCCAACATAATTACAATGCAAAAAGAATCTGAGCCTCATGAAATATCTACGTTAACGAACCAAAACTTACATAAAAGGAGTTCTATTCAGTTTTTGTCCCAGGTAAGCTTTCACGTCTCATTCATTACGGAGTCTACAAAAAGTCTCGTATAATTTCAAATCCTTGACCTCTACGAAATAATGAATGTATTTCCATCATTTTTCCTTACTTTTAGAGTTCCGTAACAAAGTGGTAAAACGGAATACATATGGTGAGACTTTGACTGCTTATTTTAAGAATAGCTAATGCTTACAGCTTGAAATAAAGAAAAGTAATTTATTAATGAATAATGCTTGTCCACTCACATTCAAAATAATAAACGACCAACCCCAGCTTTCGCAATTCGAGAAATATTAACTGAATAATAAATTTGATGGAGGTTCATGTTACTACATATAAATTACAGGTCACATAGAACGATGTCTCCAACTAGTACAGTTGTTAAGTATATAATCAAACTCAACAAACTTTTCCCTTTTTGTAATGTGACGTTCTGACAGTCTGTTTGCTTTTTCCAGATTCATACACCGATACATACAATCGTTACGCATTCTTTTGTTTCTTTTTGCAAATTTATTCTTTGTTTCAATCAGAATTGTGTTTTTTAATTGCTTGCTATACTGCTGTAAATTAATCTACTAATCAATCAATCTGCCTAGTCTTTACCCAACTGTATTGGGGTCGGCTTCCAGTCTAACCGGATTCAACTGAGTACCAGTGTTTTACATGGAGCGACTGCCTATCTGACCTCCACAACCCAGTAACTGGGTGACATGGTACCCCTTGACAAGACTGGTGTCAGATCTCAAGCTTCTGACTACCCGTAACCACTGTCAAAGATCTTCAAATGACAGCCGGGACCAACGGCTTAACGTGCTTTCCGAGGCACGAAGGAAACTCGGTATGTTAAAATGGTCACCCATCCACGGACCGACCTCGTCAAGCGTTGCTTAACCTTGATGATCGAACAGTGCGGCTGTTATTATTTAGCCACGAGCTAATTAATTAAAAATTAATCTACTAAAGTCAATGTCATAAACGTTTCAGTGTTTTCTCGACTGTGTTTTTCTAAGACTCGACATACAAAACGTGGCATAACCACATAATCGGCCACTGACACATTTGTAAGTATTAAGGTTCCCCTAGTCGATGGCACGAACTATTTTGTGTGCGAGGTTAAAATGCATGCTATCTCATCGGACAACACGTGCGAAAGAGATAAACGCTGTGATGAGCAGTAAGAAGCTTGTTCGCGTACGAATTAGCACTTTCGGAAGTTTGTAGCAAAATGGTTGATGATTTAGGACGAAAACTAGCGCGCGAAATTTTATAAACAATCTTGGGAGTCTATATATCATGATAAAACGACTAAATGTATATTTTCTAAATAACATTATTTGCAGTGTTGAATTACTAATAATATCCCTGTATGGAGGCCGTTTTGCAATTTTCCTTCTTCTTATGGTATTTATTGCCGCCCACAGATGCGTTAAAATTAGTGTTGAAGTATGGAACTTTTGACGCTCATAACATTCTTTTTTTTTACTTTTTTGTTACCATACAGGGATAGATAAGACAAATTGATATAATTTTTTATTTAGAACGTAAATCGTCAAACAGTGGATTAATCGCCAAACAAGGTTTGTATAGAAAAATGATCGATTAGTGTAACCTTAAAAGAGCTTGGGCCCTAATTGTATATAGTATAGTACATAAAGCTTCTACCATCTTTTAATCGGCATTGAAAAATATAATTCACAAAAAGAAAAGTATACTCGGGTAACGTTCTTTATAAGAATGGTTGTATCCAATATTGGAACTCTGCCCAATAAATGCCGATAAGCTCTACCCGGTATCGCACAACTTCCCCAATACAGATAAGCTTTCCATGACAGGTGTTTTCTTCCCTGCTGTAGAAAATATCGTATATTTTACTTAGATAAAGCCATATAAGTATGATAACTAAATTACAGTCTGTACTCGTATATTAAATCAAAGAAAATCCCGTGATTAAAGGGTGAAGGACAGAAACGTAACACTTATGCCAAGTAAAACGGCGATATACTGGGAATCCATTACACATTAAGGCAATTTAAAGCAATCCGTTTCTAAAGGAACTATTTTTGTCTCACTTTGTATCCTGGAATATTCCTTGTCCCCGTTGTGTTGATTGGTGTTTAAATTATAGATATATACGCGACACAACAGAGTTCAATGACTTTATTGAGTCAGTTTTTGGTCTAAGATGTCGTCGACAAAGCAGCAGTCGTGTTGAATATTTTTAGGCAAGGCAGGTCTTTGACCATTCAAATAATCAAAATAAAAAATGGTAAGTACAATTAGTGGAATGATTTAGCTTTTTTAAGTTTTATGAATATTTCCTTCCCAATTAAACTCAGTAAATTGTAAAACTCAAAAAAATAAAACCAAGAATATAAGATGGGTACATATTACCAATCTAACCGAATCCTCGCCGTGAAAAAGCCGAAAACTATCAAAACATTAACGCAACACAAATGAAGATACCAATTAATGGAGTCATGTAAATATTATATTACATACCCAAAGGCCAAAGCGATCACTACAGGCAAACATCGGCTAACTTTGATCCCAATTAGCGATGCGACTCGAATCGATTAAAATATCGTTAATTTACCGATCGAGTCCCTGCGGAAATAGTAACCTACTACTCAATAATTGACAGCCCTCGAAAACTATGTTTCGGTTTATTTTTACGTCCCCTAATTGGTTTACGCGTATTGATTTCAGCCTATCACCGATTCGAAGTGGCTCGTACGGTGGAATTGGATAGATTAAATCAGTAACTATCAGAAGATAAATTAGTTTTTCTCGACTTGAAGCTATCAAGCTAGATGGCCAGCGTTCGATTTTTATTGTAAACCAATCCTTTTTTATAGAAAGATACTTTCATCTGCAGTTTTGTCGAGATTTGGCATTTATGGAGTTTTTTTCTTTGCACAAAATTTTATTATAATGGGTTTTTTTTTATGTTGATCATTTAGAAGTCAGTCATTTAAGTTAGGTATAGATAACTTAAGGCATACAGTGAAACATAAACGAATTCCAATTTAATTGATGTGGTGTACGAAGGAAATTATATAAAACTTAACCTCACTCGTGTGTCCTGTGAAGCCACATAATATGATGGCCAAGAACGGCGACAGTGCCATCTTTCACGTGAGGCATGAACTGTTCAAGAGTAACTTGAAACTATTAAGTGTCGAGCGTCACTTCAGAATGATTGACGCTCAATTCAATATCTTTGCCAGCCGTGCAGATATACTCAGCATTTTATATTCCCTTTTCAAGGCAGAACTTTCAGCAAAAATATTTAAAGGCTCGCACATTTGCTACCTTTTATCTTTAACCTCGTAAAGTCTAGTCTTCATACGTAACTGTAATATAAGTACGCACCCACAAAAGATTTTCATTATGAAAATTCATCAATGCAAACATAAACGTCGCCTCACAGTCACACCCTCACTCAACATTTATGAAAACGCCCGGAAGTGTAGTATAAATAAAACTTTATGATGCACTCGACGAATTTTATATCTGTAAATGGGGCATTTCATAATACAGTGTATAGTGAGTGAATAAGGTCTGGATCGTGACGGGTAACTCTGTTTGTAAAGTTGTGACTGAACGCCAACGAACAGACTCCGGAGTTCACTCGGGTGACCGATAAAAGCAATTCTTGCAGATAAATTCGTGCTGTGTTTGAAATTGTTTCGTGAATTTACTCAAGCCGTGTTACTGTTATTGCTGTGGTGTGTTTATAGTGTAAAGTCAAGTATTGAGTTAAAATGAAATTATTTCAATTTGTTGTGCCTAGCGTCAATATGACGTATCGAATTTAAGATAGAGTCAAAAGTAAATAAGAAAGTTGAGCAAACAATAATAAAAACTTTTTCATTTACTCCATGTGCAACATTTCTACCCTCACTGCAGTTCTGACAGTGTGTGGAAACCCTCGTGGATATTTACGGATTCAACCGTATTATTCTATCGTGATGCAATAATATTATAACATGACTAGCTGTGCCCGCGGCTTCGCTCCCGTCAACTGCCTACCCTACTAACCTACCACACTAACCTACACAAGAATTGTGTAATGCCCATAAGGCCCTATCTATCGCTGAGTCTGCTAAGGTCAGCGAGCAGTGTAAAAAACTAATAGTTTATATAATGAGTTAGTTGGTAGTTTTCAGTCAGAACCAGTGTGTGAGTCTGATTTTATAATAGTTTTGACTGGTGAAGACACTATACCATTATGTCCTATTGTCATGAGTCAGAATAGATTAAAAAAAAAAATTAAAATAAAATAAAATATAAAACGGTCACGGAGAACGATGAAAAAACAAAATCTCTTAAAATTAAATATTTCTTTAAGAAAGGATAAATGTAGGGAAAAGTATGATGTAGATACTCAGTGCCTCCAAAATGACTTACTATATAAGGAGTGTTTACTGAAGGATATTTTTGAGAAATATGAAAGTTCACAACAGCAATTGAGTGAGCGCTTGTTTGAGGCCGGGGAATGGTTGGACTTGGTGAAGTACAATGCAGAGAGGTATGAGTCTCTGATTAGTGCCTCATGCAGCTGTGCCAACCATACACCACCCACCCCGCTGCAAGGTGACTTGTCTCCACCAATGTTGGCACTTCCAGAAAAAATCTGTGTACCCAATTCACAGGAATATAAAACAATAATGTTTAGTGACGAAATAGGTTCTGGCTTTGGAAAAATATTAAATAATTACCTTAGCTACAGTTCTACAAATCATTGCTACCATAATATTAGTTTCAAGCAAATGATTAAAAAAAATATAAATTCGAATATGGATAATTATTCTACAATGGTTTTGTTGTTAGGTAATAGTACTGGTATTACCTAAAAGGACATAGTGGGCGGTATTGACACCTTGTTAGGATTAAATTTAAGAAATCTGATGGTATGTGCTTTTCCATACTGTGATAGTTTCTCAGAACAGGAGAACAATCGTATTTTTAAATTAAATAACATTTTGCAAATGTTGACTTGTCATAACGACAAATTATTGTTTTTTGACACTAATATATTTATTAGTGGACTTAGAGTAACTCAGAGAGCTTTCTCTCTGTCATACAAATGTAGACGTAAGGTAGCTATGTTGATAGCTTATTCTTTAAATAAATTGATAGGAAATCTATCAAATTTTATATTAATTGATGAGCCTGTGTTGCCTAGTTTAACTAGCAAAATAGATTTAAACTAGTCCATAAGACAACAGAAGTTACCCGTGTAAATAATCAGTTATTATTAGAACATAGTAAAAAGGTATCTTCTGGCAATCCATTTAGTGGTACAAAGCTGAGAGGAGAGCAACACTCTTTAAAATTATTAAATCAGAACATTCAGGGTTGCTCTTCCAAATTATTAGAAATTGAATTATTTTTAGAAAAAACCAAGTTTGATATTATTTGTCTAACTAAACATTGGCTAAAAGATCATGAAATAAAGTCCGTTAATTATGAAAATTATTGTGTAGTTAGCCATTTCAGCAGACAACAAATGATACATGGCGGCTCATTAATACTTATTAAAAACTCTATTAAATCTAAAGAAAGAAAAGACATTGTTAGATTGTCGGTTGAGCACACCATTGAATTGTCTTGTGTTGAGCTTGATAAGCATATTGTAGTGTGCGTCTACAGACCTCCAAGTTACCAGAATCTATCTGTGTTTGACTCTGTAATGGAAGATGTGTTAAAAAAAGTTAGTACTAGTAGCAAATCAATTGTCATATTATGTGGCGATTTTTAACCGACTTACCAAAAAGGAGGAGGTTCTATGTTCGACTTCTTGTATGTTTTTTTTTTTTTTTTTTTTTTTTTATGTATGTTCACCGATATCTCCGTCAATTGTGGACCGATTTGGAAAATTTTTCTTTCGTTTGATAGAGTATTTTTTGAAATTGGTTCCATTTTAATTTGGTGAAGATCTGATGAATAACTTCGGAGATATACAACAGAACTCTTCAATAAATAACGGCAAATCATTCGGAATTGCTGCAATCGCATGTGTGTTTATTGTATATACCATTTCATAACATAACATCACGCCAGTACGTACTAAAGGGGTACGCAGATCTCTCATTCCCCTGGTTATGTTCAAGTATCATGTTATTCGGGTGATCTATTCTAGCGTTATAGGTACCTTACTAAACAACTTGCCTATTTTAGGTAGATACAACTAAAAAGGGAAAAATAAAAATCTTTTTTGCAAAAAAATACTACCGACTTCCAAATGAAAAACTACAAAGTGAAAAATAACTTAACTTTTGGAAGTCGGTGTCCATATCGCAAAAAGATGGTATCTACGAAAGACACCGACTTCCAAAAGTTAAGTTATTTTTCACTTTGTAGTTTTTCATTTGGAAGTCGGTAGTATTTTTTTGCAAAAAAGATTTTTAACATTAATTTATTAGAGAATAACACTAACAGTATCAGGTTGTTGGGTCTTTTTAAATCATTTAATCTGGAAAATGTTTTTATGGAACCAACTAGAGTGACAGGTTCTTCTGCGACTTGTAAAGATAACGTTTTTTGTAATTGTGATTACTTTGATAAAGAAATTGTAAATAAGTTAGCATCTGATCACAGTGGACAAACAATAACGTTTAGTACCTACATACCTTTACAAAAAATACAAATAAAATTTAGACAAATTACTTGTAAAAATTAGAAAAATTTAATAATACCGTGAATAGTAAGTTATGTGTTCAAAATTTTAATAATATAGATGACCCAAATGAGTTCTATGCCGAATTTTCTAAAGTACTAAACACGCAATTTAATAAGATTTTTCCACTGAAAGCGAAAAGTATCTACACCAAGTTCGTATTTAGCGATTGGGCGACTCCAGGCATTCGTAAAAGCAGGGAAAAGCTATATGAACTTTATGGCCTAAAGCAACATATGTATAATGCAAGCTTTGATAAATATGTTGCGAATTATTCATAAACTTGGTCATCTGTCAAGAGACTGTCAGTGACTTTACCAAATCGAGAATAACTCGTACCTATCTTTGTAAAAAAAAACTTTTTAGCAAAAAAATACTACCGACTTCCAAATAAAAACTACAAAGTGTAAAATAACTTTATTTTTGGAAGTCGGTGTCTTTCTTTTGCCCATTTTTTTGCGATATTGACACCGACTTCCAAAAATAAAGTTATTTTTCACTTTGTAGTTTTTATTTGGAAGTCGGTAGTATTTTTTTGCTAAAAAGTTTTTTTATTATTCCCTTTTTAGTTGTACCTACCTAAAATAGGCACCTATAACGCCAGAATATATTACCCGAATAACATGAAACATGAACGTAACCGGTAAAATGAGAGATCTGCGTACCCTTTTAGAGCGTACTGGCGTGATGTTATGTTATGAAATGGTATAAACAATAAACAGACATGCGATTGCATCAATCCCGAATGATTTGCCGTTAGTTGTTGAAGAGTTCTGTTGTATAACTCCGAAGTTCTTCATCAGATCTTCACCAAACTAAAATAGGACCAATTTTAAAACATACTCTTTCAAACAAAAAAAGAATTTTCAAAATCGGTTCACAATTGACGGATATATCGGTGAACATACATTAAAAAAACAAAAAAAAAAACATACAAGAAGTCGAACATAGAACCTCCTCCTTTTTGGTAAGTCGGTTAAAAATTATTGATGACAGGGCTGATTGGCCAAGTCGCACCGACCGTTCATTTCGCCACTCGTGGTATTTAAATGCACCCCATTAACTGGCTGATATTATTAAACAAAAGGGTGAAATATTTAAATTGCATTTATTATGCGTAGATACCCTCGCAAAGTCAATGATTACTTGGGCTAACTTCGTTATTTAAATAATTCAAAGAGTTGACGTTTTATCGGAAGCTTTATTGAGTTACCTCAACTAAACCGGTTGTCGTCATTTATCAGCCGACTCAATTCCAAAAGGACGTTTAATTTTGAAATTTTCAAGTTGTTCTCAAGTTATAAGAAAACAAACCAGCCTATAGTTCCGTGAGTCGTAAATGATGACAATAGGAAACGGCCATTGTTGGAGTATTAACTAAAAGAAACAATGGCACAACTCCTTTGCCATAATACAATTATTATACAAGTATCAAACCACCTTAACTATGTCTGAGGAGATTTCGGTGGCTCTAGCAATTCTGCTTGTCCCTTTACGGATCATTAGCGTGATGTTATTTAAGCCCAAAATACCAGTTAAGGCAGAGTGAAAGGTGCCCACGGTAATAATAATAAATACAAATATTTCCCCGAAACGATTCGACTAGGCGGCGTAATGTAGCCGCGTAGCGTGTAGTCATGGCTTCACTTCATGTGCTACGAATGCCTACGGCGTAGCGGGTGCTACGCGGCAAATTTAGTAACATGACGTTATTGCCATGCGTTATGTAGTGAACAACATTCATTATGAACATTTCGTTTTAACTTGATTCATTCAATTTTTTGTGTAGAGCTCGTAATATCGTTGCTCGTAGCTCGTACACGTATTTCGTAGTATTTTAAATGGCCGTAATTAAATTGGGTGGGAAATTTATTGCAATAGCCATTAACCTCGGTTTCACTCATGTGACCGTCTGGCGTGAACTGAAATATTTTTGCTCGTAGACTAAAAATCGAATAAATGGGGGATAATTCGGTTTTAAGATTTTTTTTATGTTTTAATAAATAAATTAAACTTTCCCTTTGGTTTCATTCTTATATACTTGTGTACATGCGGTTTGCGAATAATAATTTCATAGTACCAAATCTTCAACCTTCAATCATCAACTTCCCTTAGTTCAATCAAAAACTTTACTACTCTATAAGCTTTTATTTAGTTTCTTATACGCAACTAGCTGACCCGGCAAATGTTGTATTGCCATATAAATTATTTCAATGATTCCCAAAAAATTTGTACGCACTGAGTATAAAAGTATTTTTAACTGTTGTTTAATAATAGGATGGTTTATACAGGTAACACAATGGTTGTTTATGGCGGGACCACGTGACGTGACACGTGTTCAATACTATTGATTTATATGAGATCACCTAAATTAACTGTACGTGAGAAATATCTTGAGCCAAATAGCACGTACCTACGCTGCCCCACTATCTTACCCTACCGTACATACCTACTGACCTACCCTAACCTACCTATCTACACACATACCCTGTCTACCTACCTAAAAACCTACCCTACCTACCACCCTACCTGCCCTTCTCTACCTTAACGTACAAACCTACCTACCCTGCCCTACCCTATCTTACATACCTACCTACCCTACATTACCTACCTTCCATTTCTTTTTTTTGGTCATACATATGTATAGATATGGTTTCAAAGTGTATAGTGAACATAGGTAGAAACATTTTTTGTGTTTTATATATTAAAAGAAATATTAAAGGATGAATTTCATAAATATCGACAACGCCATCTACTGGCAATAGCGGAACCAGCATACAACACCATGTTAATTTTTCACCGACTTACCAAAAAGGAGGAGGTTCTATGTTCGACTTCTTGTATGTTTTTTTTTTTTCACCGATATCTCCGTCTGGCGTTTAACTTTTGGAAGTCGGTGTCTTTCGTAGGTTCCATTTTTTTGCGATATGGACACCGACTTCCAAAAGTTAAGTTATTTTTCACTTTGTAGTTTTTCATTTGGAAGTCGGTAGTATTTTTTTGCAAAAAAGATTTTTATTTTTCCCTTTTTAGTTGTACCTACCTAAAATAGGCAAGTTGTTTAGTAAGGTACCTATAACGCTAGAATAGATCACCCGAATAAGATGATACTTGAACATAACCAGTGAAATGAGAGATCTGCGTACCCCTTTAGTACGTACTGGCGTGATGTTATGTTATGAAATGGTATAAACAATGAACAATCATGCAATTGCAGCAATCCCGAGAGATTTGCAGTCATTTATTGAAGAGTTCTGTTGTATATCTTCGAAGTTCTTCATCAGATCTACACCAAATTAAAATGGGACCAATTTCGGAATATACTCTTTCGAACAAAAAAGAAGTTTCAAAATCGGTCCACAATTGACGGAGATATCGGTGAACATAAAATAAAAAAATAAAAAAAAAACATACAAGAAGTCGAACATAGAACCTTCTCCTTTTTGGTACGTCGGTTAAAAGATCAAATCAAATCAAATCAATCATTTATTTTTCTGAATATGGTACATTATGGTCTTAAAATTAATAAATGGTATCATCACATTCTGCCAAGTGTGGCGTGCAAATATAGGTATATACATTATAGAACATAGATTATTAGGCTAGAATTAACATCATTAATTGCATAATTACGAATTAAAAATACACAATACAATCCAACTCATTAGAATTTGAGATATGCCAATCAAAAAAAATATAAAATATCGTAAACACACACAATTTATTTAGATTGTTATGGTATCATTTAACGCCAGAGTATCAAAGAGATTTAATTGCTTATAGTATAGGATGTAACAATTAAATTAGAATGTCAAAGTATAAAATATTAAAATTCAATTAAGATGTCAAAGTATCATTCAAATAGTCATTAAACTCTAAATTACAATTCAATTCAGATGTCCAAGTATAAATATTTGTCGGAAACACGAGGGCTTCCTTCCTTATACCCTCGTACTTGTGGGCTTATCGTGGGTTATGCATGCACGAGGCAGGTAACTTATGCCGTTTTAGAGATATTCCATTGTCCAATTCTAGTAGCAAGTTGACGCGCCAGTTTGAAATCACTTTCTCTAGTCTGATACTTTTAGACGCAACTCCACCGGCACCACTTATCACACGCCGTAATCGCCATACGTCCCGCTTCAGTTCTCTCTACTTAAATCAACTCCGCGCTGCCGCCCGCCTTCCCTCCAAATTGTCTGTCACCTTACTCTAGGATTCAAATCCTTCACTAGGATTGGACATTGGAGAAAAACTCAGTGTTGCCAATCGAATAAAATCTAATTGAAATTTGAATCAGAAGCTAAATGTTGCCAATTAAATAAAACTGAATTAATAACTTTACAAGCGATATTTCATCGTTCCCAACTATTAATCATTTACCTTCCTCCGATACGGCCATCTTGACATTCAAACGGTCCCACGTTTGATGTAGAGCGATGAACAACATCGTTACTCAATTGTGATGAAAAACAAAAACCAAGAGAACAAAAAAAAATTAAGTACCTAATAGGTTAAGTTCGGCCGCTCCTGACCAAATAAAAAAAAATTACGTGGTCGTGACATCTTCCACGTGAAACCTTCAATCAACACCTTATATTACCAGCCTACAACAAAAATCAAGTACTTCTTTACTCATGAAAACATAATTCTCATAGCTTACACACTGTTCATTTGTTTTCTCCATGTAAATCTAGGTCTCCACACCGTACACCGTACACAACCATCGTCGTACTCTCGAAACAGACACCTCACCGTTTAGACAACCATATTAACACTAACACATTCTAAACGGTTACCGAAGCACCAGAGGTACCAGGTTCCCAACAGACGTCAAATCGGTCTCAAAGCACTAAGTGTGCCAGAAACCACTCAAACACCCAACACAACATACCATGCCACATACACCAAACAACGGGTCACCGAGGCCCCAGAGGGACCAGGCTCCCCCAGACACACAACAGGTCACCAAAGCCCCAGAGAGACTAGGCTCCCCCCAGACAACAGGTCACCAAAGCCCCAGAGGGACCAGGCTCCCCCAGACAACCGGTCCTCTCGAAGCAACAAGACTGCCAGATACCCATGCCACATACATTAAACAACAGGTCACCGAAGCCCCAGTGGGACTAGGCTCCCCCCCGTACATATCCAGCAATGTTTCTTGGTCCCACAGCAATTGCTGTGCCTCCTGATGGTCAACCCTGTGACCATCCTGCAACCATAGTCATCCTGACCAGGCCTCGTAACCCATCTCGGTTACAGCAGTCATCTTTTGACCACTCACCAGCCTACTTTAGGCTACAGCAGTCATCTCTGACCACTCACCAGCCCATCTAAGGCTACAGCAGTCATCTCTGACCACTCACCAGCCCATCAAAGGCTACAGCAGTCATCTCTGACCACTCACCAGCCTATCTTAGGCTACAGCAGTCATCTCTGACCACTCACCAGCCTATCTTAGGCTACAGCAGTCACCGCAGTGACTACTCTTCACCGCACAGTCAGTCCTTTGACCATGCACACAACCTCACCATTGCTAGATTGATTTGAATCAGTCTTCACCATAGTACATTCAGTTACGTCAATGGGTACTTGATCTTTCAGATTTTTTCTAACTCATCATGAACCAAACAAAGGATTTAATTCAACACCACCATTTAATTCATAATTGCCACCATTCAGAATTCCATTTCACTTCCAAACAGCACCTTTAAACCAAAATGAAATTTGTTATTTCAATCTTTACTCTCAGTATCAATCTTTATTCTGAATACAACGGCAACCTCACATTCAGGATTTCATACACAGTCAAAAGCATACTCAAGAACTCTATTCTATGTTCATGATTTCATACACAGCCAAAAGCATACTCAAGAACTCTATTCTATGTTCATGATTTCATACCAAACTCTCAGTACAATAGGTATAATAACTTACAACACCAAACATTACCAACTTTGCAAACTAAAAATTAAATCATGCACCGCACATCACCGACTTTACATCTGTGTTAACATTATCTTATCCAACTTGAATGAAATAACACAAAATAACGTTAGGTATGTTCAAAATGACCAGCACAGACTATTCAACAAGTTAGCACAGCCATTACTGACAGTATACTTTAAATTCCAAACTTATTATTCAAGTTAGGTAGGTACTAGACTTCCTACATGACACCACACAATTCACAAATACAAACCTTCATTTTAAAGAGATGCTACAATTATTAAAAATTTTGAACAATGTTCAAGATTACCGAGGCCAAGCATCGTTGAACAACACAGAACAAGGAAACCATTCCTAGTTTCCTCCAAAAAAAAAACAAAAAAAACCCATGTACCAAGTACATCAAATAGAACCCAAGTATCCCATCCGTGGTCTACAATTCACAATAACTTAGCAAATACATTCGCTACACAGAATGCACTTTCAACTTAAACGCCGAATAAACTCTTGACTCCGTCATCTCTCTGACCCACGAAACTGAGAAACCGTTCTATGTGAATTAAAATGTTGCCAATTGAACATCTATCTCATCCTCAGCCACAACTTGGAACAGTTATTGGCTCTCGAGCATCTCATAATACCTGAACACGTCTTCTCGACACCATCTAAATGTCTAGTTGCACTTGTCATTCACCATAGTCAATTTAAATCATTAAAATTTGTAGGTATCATTAGAATGACATGTTATCAGTTGGTTAGTTCTCTACAATGCGATATATAACAACTTCAGACATTAACTTTACCTTTATTCAACCGTTGGTAGCAACAAAACTAAACGCCAACTGTCTAGGCTATAGTAACGTTAATCCTCGTGATGTTTGCAGGTTGTAAGAACAACAAACTATTTCACTAAACTTTAACACTGGTTTGAAAATAATCTTGATTACATAGCTCTTAACTGAAAGTTATTGCATGTCTTTGCAACAATGCAAAAGTTAAAAGTCTAATCCTCACAGTGACTCACACATTGTAACGATTTATTAATAATCTAGTCTTTATCTAGTAACTTTTAAGTTAAAAATCATATCAAAGTTATTTGTTTTGTATCATCAAACTTTTTCGAATGTTGACACTTACTTGTCAATGTCTTTATGTCTTAAAGAGATGAGCAAGGGATGACGTTCTGTTATCGATTAATTGACGAATCAATTTTAAGGACAAAAAATAAATAAACGTTTTTTCAATCGATATCCAGTACTGAATCGATCCAGCGAATCAATATTTCACCTTAGAAAATCGAGATAAGATTTTTCTGTTTTGATATGAACCAAAATATCATTTTAAAAATAATTGAATGTATATCACAAACATAAGTGAACTCAAAGTAAACAAAATAAATATTGTTCCCTTATACCTGATACTTTAATTTAGTTGTGAAAACAACCCCAATCGGTCAAAGATGCTAAAGATCGACTATTATTATGATTTTTCTTTTTGCGTTCCGTAACTGGATTCAAACTTGTATTGAAAATACCAACGCGAACAGTTAGAAAGTATGTTGTTTCCAAGGAATAGCATATTCACAAATTCCCTTTGAGATCAAATCAACAACAAACTCAGTGGTAGTAATATTTACGGTAAATCTGAAGTGACACCTATTAATAAAAAATGCATGGCTAAAATTCCTAGTGTTCAAACATATAAAAAAACGGATTGCTAATATCTTTACTTCTCGATTGTCAGTAAACTTACAACTTATTTATTATCTGTGTTTATGCTTGTGACAGCACTAGTGGTCACAAAACTGTGTATTATTGTTCTAACAACATAATAATGTAATGAAATCTCATATTTTTTTTTGCGTTTCGTCCCCACGTTCCAATGCTCCGAGTACATTAGAAACATAAAATTGCGAAAATCGTTTTGTTGTTTATTTTGTTGGTGAATAAAAAAGATTAAATACTTGATGAAACAAAATATTTCAAAGCTCGAACAAAGCAAGGATATCAATAGATGGCGTGAAATGGACTGACTTCTCATTCTGTCTATGTAAAAATGAATTGTTCATTTTTCAATATTGATCATAATAAAATTCATGCACCTATTCAATAAGTTATTTCAAGCAGCATAGTACGTCTAATGGGGTCCCGAATCTAATTTCGATGATTATTGAAAGAAACATACAGTATCAACACCATTACACAGATAGCGCTGTTTGAATTTTTTTTTTTTTTTTTTTTTTTACTCTTTTTATGTAACTTACATGACACATTTCCATGAAACAAAATAATGCAATAGTTATAGATTGCAATGAATGCAAGAGTTAATTGTAAAACTTAGGTAAATCCAAACCCAATACATACTTCGGCTGCCACAAAAATGCACAGCTGCACAGATTGTTGAATGCAGATCAATCAAAGTAACATACCTTAAGCCTGTGCTCCCGGATGGGTCAGGCAGCAGTGCCGACCATGCACACATGCACAAGTCCAGACTCCTAGATGCTACCAGAAAATATTAAATGGATTGATCACCGCAGTGGCATGTATAACACCACTAAATTTCCTCTTTCATAGCGCTGTAGGCTGCGGGTTATGTATTGCCTTTTGAAATGGAACCTGAGCTCCGCACTTGTATCACCACACACAGCTGGTCACAAAAGGTCTTGTGGTATCCACAGCAGCCATGTTGAAGGGCTCAGACGTCCATGCTATTTGTTGCATATTGTACGAATGCCTGAAAAATTCATGTCTATGAGCAAGTTTTCACACAAGCGTAATGTTTTGTTGAATCAAGTTGTAGCTTAAGGATGTTTGCTCTCTTGCACTGTATTTACACAAGTCGTCTTATTCTCATGCGAGTTCCGCTGACAGTATGAAACTGGCTAAGTTTCTTTTAGCATCATAACGAAAATAGAAATTTATTTTAAATTTTAGCCACTTTATACCAAGAAAAACAATAGGTATTGTGGCTTAACTTCACAAGACATTAGATAGGTACTAATTATTTTCAGAATACTCAAGTTTATATTTCCCTGTACATCTGTACACCACAGTTGTTTGCCCAGTAGGTATCTAGTCAGAATTGGGCATCGATGTCATCATTAACATTATCTGCAACCCGACTTCGCATATTGTCTAGGATAGGCCACACTATACGGTTGAATTCGGGCAACATAATATTCCTGTCTCCGCTCTCCAGTAGCCGACGAGTTGCGAAACGTCTCTCTATGTAGGTAGGTACTTCCATGCAAATTTTTGCGCCTCAAAGAGAGCGCGCCAGCCATTACTCGTCTCATTTGATCTAGCATCGCCTTGTGCGTGCATTGGTTCATACTTCTGATGTCGGAAACACGAGGGCTTCCTTCCTTATACCCTCGTACTTGTGGGCTTATCGTGGGTTATGCATGCACGAGGCAGGTAACTTATGCCGTTTTAGAGATATTCCATTGTCCAATTCTAGTAGCAAGTTGACGCGCCAGTTTGAAATCACTTTCTCTAGTCTGATACTTTTAGACGCAACTCCACCGGCACCACTTATCACACGACGTAATCGCCATACGTCCCGCTTCAGTTCTCTCTACTTAAATCAACTCCGCGCTGCCGCCCGCCTTCCCTCCAAATTGTCTGTCACCTTACTCTAGGATTCAAATCCTTCACTAGGATTGGACATTGGAGAAAAACTCAGTGTTGCCAATCGAATAAAATCTAATTGAAATTTGAATCAGAAGCTAAATGTTGCCAATTAAATAAAACTGAATTAATAACTTTACAAGCGATATTTCATCGTTCCCAACTATTAATCATTTACCTTCCTCCGATATATTAAAATTAAATTATGATGTCAAAGTATAAAATATTAAAGTTCAATTAAGATGTCAAAGTATTATTCAAATAGTCATTAAATTCTAAATTACAATTCCAATCGGATGTCCAAGTATAAAAGATTAAAATTAAATAAGGATGTCAAAGTATAAAAGATTAAAATTTAATGAACATGACAAAGCATCATTGAAATAGTCATTTAAATTATAATAGCATTTATTACATAGCAGTTCGTTTAGTTTCTTTTTAAATCCATTTAAATGTAAAAGATCCAAAATGTTTAATCTATACCAATATTATAAAGAAGAAAGATTTTTTTGTTTGTTTGTAACGAATAGGCTCCGAAACTACTGGACCGATTTTAAAAATTCTTTTACCTATGGAAAGCTACATTAGTCCCGAGTAACATAGGCTATAATTTTAACGCGAGCGAATCCGCGGGGGTCAGCTAGTAAAATATATATACGTATGTTTTATGAAACTATACATTTCATAATTCTACAATTCTCATAATTATAAACCGATTAAATTCCAGTAGCATTATCATTAAAATTGCAATACATCAAAAATTACAGAATGCGATTTGACCACATTTGATATTTTGCAATTTTTATGATACGACGACTAGAATGTAATCGGTTTATAATTAGGAGAATTGGACTCCTAGTCAAGACTGCGGCATCCGCTGAATGGGGGAAGCACAGGTTCGGTAGATGTGAAGACAGTTGCGGAGATCTATGTTCAGCAGAGGACCCTCTTTCAGCTAAAATAATAATGCGCCTTGCAGTCATGATTTCTTCGTAAAGAACTCAATTTTGCTGAAAAGGACAGATGCGTCCCTTTTTCGTTGGGCATCAGCATAACTCTCGACTCAGCAGTACATTCGTGATTCGTAGGCTAGGGACGATGCCTTCAATTGAGTGCAATTTCCGCCAATTCCCCTTCACCGTTCACCGTCGGAATGACGGAACATATAGTTCAGGGCTGACATAGTAATATTGATGGCAAGGTGTGTGACAGGCAGTTTATTTCCTTACTTCCTTACAAAAAGGTAAAGGTAAAACTAAAATGTAGAAAGAGTCGTCTAGTGAAGTATGTATAGCTATAATAATATTTTGGTTTATGTACTTACAGCCTGTTATTTTGTGCGTGTAAAATTAGAATTGTACTTAACGAATTATTAATTTACACAAGGCTTCAGACCGGCTAAGCTACGCAAAAAATACCTATTTAATCTTACTAATATTATAGACTGTTTATAACTATATATAACTGTATTATAACTGTTACCCGCAGCTTCACCCGCGTTAATATGGATTTTGACAATATCTTCTGGTTTTCGACATACAGGGTCAGAAGAACCCAATGTTGCAGTTTTAGTTTTAATCAAAATCGACCCCTTGAATCCTTTGATTGTTTTGTGCTATTCTTCAGTGATGATTTGGCAATCTACGCCCACTTCGAAAACTCAGCCTGTATAGGTAAAGTAAGCATTAACGTGAAAACGATTAAATAATTTAATTGAAGACGTTGGAAGACGTTTTATATAAAATAGGTTTTTTTTTATTTTATCTCAGCGCCTAGTTAACTAATCTTAATCAGTAATTTAGATTCATGACAGAGCAACATTCTAGGAATGTAATAGTGAAAAGGCAGGTGATCCAAAACGTTACTTAGCTGTCACCAAACCCATAAATCACAAAGACTTTTGCAAGATGAAAAATATTTTTTTTGTGCCAATTCTATTTTTTGATAGTACCCACATTCTACAATCTATAAGTTAAAACGCCACTATCTGATACTTTTCAATTTATTCAACAACAACAAAATCTAAATTAAAAATCAATAATTTTTATTTCACATAGGCCTACATGGGCACTTATAAAACGTCGACAATGTGCACGGTTCGGGTTGGTCGATTCCTATGGAGAAGAACCGGCAAGAAACTCCATGGTTACTCTTTTAAAAAATTGTTTGGTTTTACAATATTTCCATGTTACAGCAGTACATAGATGGGGGGACAACGCAGGCCCGATAATAAGTCGTAAGAAACTAAAACAATAAATGATTATATAATAAATAAACAAAAGATTAAAAAAGTAAAACGAGATAAAATGTTAACAATCTAGAAATCTAGAAGGCCTTCAATGTTCACACATTTACAAACCAATCGGTAAAATAATCTATACAAAGTATAACAAGACTAAATTTAACATGTGGCACAAATGTTGTTATCAGTGCTGTAACTATTCTTAGCAAAGGGCTATAAAGATAATTGAAAACCATTGTAAAAAGTCTTATTAAATGAAGAAAAATTAGATTGAGAATAGTTAGAGACATCCACATATTTGTGCCGTTTATGAGTTACCAGGGAAGCCGCTTGTGCAGAAGGAGCTAAAACCAAATACTTTTATCTTCAACGTAGTCCTTGATTTTATAATATGCTCATTTAATAAGGACACGTTTGATGTGATTTTTGAACTTTCCATCGGTCTGTTCTATAACTGACTTTGGCAACTTGTTATAAAAGCGTATACTGTTTATAAGAAAAGACTTGCTAGTTTTCGTTAATCTGAATTTAGGTAATACAATTTCGTGTTTACTGCGTGTATTTAAATTATGGAAGTCGCTTCTAGTTTTGAAAAGCCCTCGATTTTTGCGGACATACAAAATACATTCTAAAATATAAAGTGCAGGTAGAGTCAGTATATCGATCTCTTTAAATTTTTCTCTGAGGGTCTCGCGAGGACCCATTTTATAGATCGCGCGGATTGCCCTCTTTTGTAATATGAAAATTGAGTCAACGTCTGCTGCTGATCCCCACAGCAGAATGCCATAAGACATAATACTGTGGAAATAAGCATAGTATACCAGCCTAGCTGTGGCTACATCGGTTAACTGCCTTATTTTCCTTACTGCATATGCAGCTGAACTTAACCTACCCGAAAGAGTTCTAATGTGCGCGCCCCACTGCAGTTTTGAGTCGATAGTAATCCCTAAGAATACAGTTTCAGCTACAACTTCAAGATTTTTGCCGTCAAGATTTAAATTTAGGTCGCGTTGTGGTACATTTGGTAAAGAGAACTTAAGACATTTAGTTTTTTTCGCATTCAGTAAAAGATTATTAGCTGCGAACCATTTTGAGAGAATAATTAGACTTTCGTTGACCTGTAAGACATCCGTATCTTTCCTATCTATTTTAAAAATTAGCGAAGTATCATCAGCAAATAGAATTATATCCGATAATTTGGCCATCATAAAAGGGATGTCATTAATGTAAACAAGGAAGAGGAATGGGCCGAGAATTGAACCTTGAGGCACGCCCATCTTGACTAGAGACCCGGAGGACGTCTTCCCATTAACATTTACTTTTTGCTGTCTGTTTGATAAACAGGAAAGCACAAGATCAGCAGCTTGTCCTCGAATTCCGTAGTGGTGTAATTTACAGATCAGTGTGTTATGGTCGACGCAGTCGAACGCTTTTGAGTGATCACAGAAAATGCCAATGGCATCCTGGGACTTCTCCCAAGATTCCAAGATGTGACTGATGAGTTTTACTCCCGCGTCCGTTGTAGACCTACCTTTCGTGAAACCAAACTGCTGACTATGCAGGATCCCATTTGAATTGAAGTGAGACAACATCTGATCCAGCATGATTTTTTCATAGATTTTACTCAATGCTGGAAGCACGGATATAGGTCTATAATTAGAGGGATCACTCTTACAACCTGATTTGAAAATTGGTACTACTTTACTGTGTTTCATTAAGTCAGGAAACGTGCCGCTGTCCAAACATTGATTGAATATGCCTGTTAGGACAGGAGCAATTGAGTCAATAATATCTCCAAGAACCCTAACGGATATCCCCCATAAGTCTTCAGTATTTTTTATATTGCGACTTTTGAACGCGTTTTTAATTGTATCAATACATATTGGTTTAAATCTAAAGGTTGGCAAGTCTTTAGTAAAGTTTTCCTTAAGAAGAGCTTCAGCTAATTTAGATGAGGAAGGAAGAGACTTCGTAACCTCTAACGGAATGTTGGTTAAGAAATTTTCTAATGTCTCAGCGACTTCTTGCTTATCAGAAATGGTTTGATTCGTTATTTTCATTGACAACTCATTCTGATCGCGTAGTTGTGTCTTTCCGGTTTCTTTATTAATTACTTGCCACTCAGTTTTTATTTTATTATTAGAAACACCAATTTTGTTAATTATTATTTGAGATTTTGCTTGAGCGCAGACTCTTTTAAATATTTTGGAATAATTTCTAACATAAGTGTGGAAAACTTGATCGGAAGTCTAAGATTTTTCGTAATATAAATTATATAAGATATCTCGGCTTTTTCTTATGCCCACAGTGGCCCATTCGCTAAATTTTGATTTGTAATTGTTGACGTTAACTGTTTTTACAGGACACGTTTTATTGAATTCTTGGCAAACTGTAGAAAACAACGTGCCGTAATTTATATTGGGGTCTTTTGAATCAAAACTGGCGTTACATAGGTTGCTAAAAACATTATCATTAAAAGATTTTTTTTTTTTGTAAGAGGTCTTAATCGAATTGATTTAGCTAGGTTATTATTGTTTTTATCTTACTCAAAAGATACTAGTTGACCAGTATGGTCTGACCTAACGCCACTAATTAAAAACGAATTTTTTACTTTACAATTAGTGAAAACATTATCAATGCACGAAGCTGAAGTTGCTGTTATTCTTGACGCTTCATTAAATAAATATTTTAAGTTAAATGATTAAAACAATGATATGAGCTTACATTTTTCAGGTGAATTTACTAATAGATCTATATTTAAGTCACCACAAACAAAAACTAATTTATTATCCCTGAAAAGTTTACTTAACAATTCTTCCATTGTAATTAAAAACAATGACAACTTTGATGCTGGTGGTCTGTAAACACACAAGATAGTATGCCCCTCGACCTCTGCACATGCTACCTCACATAAGCGATCAACAGAGTAACCAGTGATATCCTTCCTTTCCTTCTATTTGAGATGACTATTACAAAGTATCAGGGTACCACCACCCACTGAGGATCTGTTGTACGCGCTGGCAACTGAAAAATTATTTACATTAAACAACATCCTATCTGGTTTTAACCAAGTTTCACAAAACATAAGATATCCATGTGGTATTTATCTACTAACAATTCCACGTCTAAAATTTTGCCGGAGAAGCGATTTATATTTTGATGATATAGTAAAATATTACTATTCGTCTTCTCTTTTGTCGGCTCTAATAGTTTAAAGAATCTACAGTAGTATTATCAGAAAAACTGGATAATACTGTTAAATCACTAAACCTAGTCTCAGTTAAATCATCAATAACTGCGTGTATATTAAAAGCTAACAATGTAGCTAATAAATGTCGACTATTTTTGGGAAGAAACATATGGTCCCGAATCAAAACAAAATCACTAACAAAATTGTTGGTGTCAAAAAACAATAAACGGTCACTATGACGACAAGATAAAATATGCATCAAGTTATTTAAACTAGAAATATATTCATTTTCCTGAACAAGTAACTTGTCAGAATAGGGCAATGCACAAAATATTAATTTGCCTAATCTTCACTTAAGCAGGGTGGCAATACCATTAACTAAGTCCCTTTTTGTTACACTAAGGCTATTTCCAAAAAAAAGTACTACAGTAGTTTGCTCATTCAATTGTGTCTGTTGAACAAAAAGGTTGGCCGATTTTAGTTTGGTCCCATCGTAATCAACCAAAAGTTGTCTGTCAATCTATCTAAGCACTATTTCTACTATTAAAATACTCCAAATGAAAAGTACCTAACAGCCGCGTATATCATTTTTAAAATGCCCCAAATTGCTAAGTTTACAATCCTATTTTTGACAATTTAAGTCAGTAATGAAAAGTAACGAAAGTGACCAATTAGATATATTTTTTGACACCGAAAACTCTCACATATCATTTATATTTCGTGGTTTTATGTATTTCGGCTTGAACTCAAAATATGATTTTCGCACATAGTGACATTATAGCTTATGTACGTCAACATTTTCGTTCAGTGATTTCACTGCAATGTGATTAATAACTTTGGTAGTGACGAGGTAGTTCGCAGATTTTTCAATCGAAGTTACTAGGCACTCTAAGCTCGGGGCAAAAACGTGACATTATAATATGCAGGAGGCCGTTCCATTGGCATCCCAGCGATCAAAAAATTACTTGGCTACTGTAGCATCCCTAACTTTTTACGCTGTTTTTTTTTCGACCGCTCTCTAGTGTCTGTAAAGTTCTGGCCGGTTTTGTGGTGGTATGTTTTACTAATGTGCTTTTGAGGCTCAGTTAATTTATTTTCGAGGCAAGGGCAGTTAATCAACTTTCACAGCTCAGGTGTGCACCTGAGCTGTGAAAGTTGATTAACTTTTTTAAACGTTAGATAATAGGGTGAAAAATTTACATTTCGAGTTATTAATTTTACGTTATAGCTTTAGTTTTTCTTCACCGTTTTGCACTAAATTCAGCAAAATAACCACAGAAATTAACATAATATTCACCAGCAGATGCCCTCACATATTTATTAAAGCCCTCGCAAAAAAAGGAATTCCTAAACAATTTCAAACAACAGCTAAATTCCTATCAAATATTAAAAATACAGTACAAGTCACAAAGCTTGGCGGCACTTGTTACAATTAACCCTGGGTTCGAACTAAGCGTATCTTTAAGTCGTAGAATGTACTACATAAGTAATGTGCACATAGAGGAACCATATAAAACATAAATGTATATTTTACAGAACACCAGCTCTATAAAACCAGCGAAAACAGGCACCCACACACAGACCTAAGACTCTATACAAAGTACCCGCGAGCTAGCTAGTTTCCTAAATATATATATTAACTTGTCCAGCTGTTTCGCTTACCATCTACCTAACTACATAACCTTTCAATTAGCGGCCTGCGCTGGCTACCCTGCGCAGACCTAGCCGTTTAAGTAAAATACTTGAAAGCTTTAATAAAAATGTGACTTGGTATAAAATATGTATTCATTGTAATATTGAATTTGCGTTTACATCTCTCGTATAACTTTAGATCCCACATTATCCTCTTCAAGTGCAAATTTGAATTTTATACAATTTTGATTTACATTGATTTAGTTTGATATTACATATTCCAGTATCCCAAACATAATAAATAACTACAGCAATACTTTGAAATGCTATATATACTACAATAAAATGCAATAACAAGATATATAGAGCAACCTATATAATATTATAAACTACAACTAATTATCTAATATTATAAATTTTAGTGACCTTCTTGAATTCTCACGCGATTGGATTTATATCACACCGATATGCGACTTTTTTCTAAGCAAAATGGCAAGTACGTTTACATGGACGCAATGCGATGTTATTCAATCGATTGACACTTCACCCATCAACCAAATTTAAATTGTGTCGTGCCATCAAAAAGGTCCCTTAGTGTTCACAATATCACAAGGTCTTAAGAAACCGTATCTTTCACATACCTTACAATATTAACTAAACAATGCATTAACTTCCCCACATTTTACACGCAACACCTAGTATTTCCGTAATAAAACACATTTACAGGGACACTATCACATAATTTACTTTTTACAAAACCATCCATTCATTGCGGACCTCAAAATGGCGCTATTATGCACGATGTGGCCATTGTAGCTCGTGAACGCACATCATTATAAGCGCTGAGCGAAGTGATTCACTGGTCAATTTGAAATCATACCAGCTGTATACGATGCCGCATATATTATGACAAGGATTAACAATGAGTTTTGTTTCTTTATTGCCAGTTTATAAATAAATGCAAGTTTGTTGAAAAGGTGGTTGCAGAAATATTTATAGATACTAAATTCAAAATTTGTATAGAAAATTTGGATTCGTACTCCTAAGCAATTGCTAAACTACGTCGAAAATTTTATAAATAAGTCCCTAAGAGCTCAAGCTTAGCCCGTGCAGTTGAGGTGGTACTTATTTTATACTTGCCTGCAGAACTCAAATTATGAACCTCAAAGTATGAAACAAAACCAAAGCCTTGCGAACCAAGCTTAATTAACTTAGCTTATTGGTCTCCAAACTGAGTAAGGCTGGTCGCATAATTAGTCAAACTGCCTATGAGACAAACTAGATCTACGAAAACATTGAACAAATAGGCTCATAGTCAAATATGAAAAAATATACCGGAAAACAGTTTCATTCCTAGTTCGCGCTGTTCTACAATTCAACCACTGCCGGCAAACAAACCAACTCTTTAAACTCACATCAGATCTACTTAGCAAAACCACAGACAAAGCCATGACACGTGCCATATACTTAAAAAAAGAACTCCGTAAATTCACAAAGAGTCGAGCGCCAAATTATAAAGTTGCGAGCAAAGCCAAGTTGCGGCGGTCGCCGTAGATATAAAACTTGTACAACATGAACCACCGTTCGTTCGAAGTTCTTCACTATTTAGCATATAGAACGGCCCGACGGTGTTATTTTTCCACCACAAAACTTTAAAATGCAAATCGCGACGTATGCACGGCGGCTTCTTTAACGTGTACTCTCTAATTTTACACTCTCTTGTGGCAGTTTTACGAGATCGAAACATGTGACAGGGGCTTAAATGTTTTTCATAGCCATGTTTGTGGTAGTATTAGATATTTTACATTAGTATACATACATACACTGGTACATTCAGTTGCACATTAGTGGCAATCATGTGCCGGTCTATTTTGTCAAAATTTCACCTTGAAGACATAGATGGAGTGAGATTGAAGTGAACTCTCATTCCACCATCATTGGATAGTTTAAAAGCTCACTTCACTGTCACTCTACCAAAGTTTTCATGGTAAAATTTTGACAGAATAGCGCTATACTGGTATTGGCAGCGGAATCTTAACAATTAGTGTGATTTTCGTATCACTGATTTGCGTTTGATTGTACATGATTCCTTGTATTCCATTATCTATCTTCTATCTATCTATATCTATAAAAGCGAAAGATGACTGACTGACTGACTGACTGACTGACTGACTGACTGATCAATCAACGCACAGCCAAAACTGCTAAGCCTAGAAGCATGAAATTTGGCAGAAAGGTTCTTCAAGTGACGTTAGTGTGCACTAAGAAAGGATTTTTGGAAATCCTACCCCTAAGGGGGTAAAAAGGGGGTTCAAAGTTTGTATGAAAAATCTAATTCCTTCGACCAAAATTCTTGAAAATTAGCACAAATAGTATTCTCAGTAAATGATAAAGATTGACATTATTAGTTTTTCGAAACTACCCCCAAATGATGATTTAGGGGATGTTGAAGTTTGTATGGAAAAATCAGATTTCTTTGATCAATAAACTTGAAACTTGCCACAAATACTTATCTAAATGAATAATAAAGGTTGCTACTATTATTTTTTGAAACTACCCCCAAAAGACGATTTAGGGGTGTTAATTTTTTTTTGAAGAATCTTATTACTTCAGTTAATAAACTTGAAACTTTACATAAATACCAATCTTAATAAACAATAAAAGCTGTAATTGTTGGTTTTTCGAAACTACCCCCAAAAGATGATTAAGGGGATGTAATTTTTTTTTGAAGAATCTGATTTCTTGGGTCAATAAACATGAAACTTGACATAAATACTATCCTAAATAAACAATAAAGGTTGTCATTATTATTTTTTTGCAACTTCCCCCAAAAGACGATTTAGGAGGTATTACAGTATTTTGGAAAAATCTGATTTCTTGGGTCAATAAACTTGAAACTTGCCAGAAATACTAACCTTAATGAACAATAAAGGTAGCTATTATTATTTTTTGAAACTACCCCCAAAAGATGATTTAGGGGTGTTAATTTTTTTGAAGAATCTAATTATCTAAATAGACAATAAAGGCTTTCATTGTTAGTTTTATGAAACTACCCCCAAAAGATGATTTAGGGGATGTTCAATTTTTTTAAGAATCTAATTTCTTGGGTGAATAAACATGAAACTTGACATAAATACCATCCTAAATAAACAATAAAGGTTGTCATCATTAGTTTTTGCAACTACCCCCAAAAGACGATTTAGGAGGTATTACAGTGTTTTTGAAAAATGTGATATTTAGGGTCAATAAACTTGAAACTTGCCACAAATACTAACCTTAAGGTTGCAATTATTATTTTTTGAAACTACCCCCAAAAGACGATTTAGGGGATGTTAATTTAATTGAAGAATCTAATTTCTTGGGTCAATAAATTTGAAACTTTGCTTAAATACCAACCTAAATAAACAAAGAAGGTTTTCATTATTAGTTTTTCGAAACTGCCCTTAAAATAAGATTTCGGGGTGGTAAAGATTTTTGATTACTTTTACTGCACATAGCTTCTTTTTAAGATGTAGGGGAGCACATAGGAGGTATTTTTGAAAACTCAACTTATTCCTTTGGCAAAATAATAAAGGTTGGCATCATTAGTTTTTCGGAATTATCCCCAGAAGACGATTTAGGGGTGTTAATTTTTTTTTGAAGAATCTTATTACTTCAGTTAATAAACTTGAAACTTTACATAAATACCAATCTTAATAAACAATAAAAGCTGTAATTGTTGGTTTTTCGAAACTACCCCCAAAAGATGATTAAGGGGATGTAATTTTTTTTTTAAGAATCTGATTTCTTGGGTCAATAAACATGAAACTTGACATAAATACTATCCTAAATAAACAATAAAGGTTGTCATTATTATTTTTTTGCAACTACCCCCAAAAGACGATTTAGGAGGTATTACAGTATTTTGGAAAAATCTGATTTCTTGGGTCAATAAACTTGAAACTTGCCAGAAATACTAACCTTAATGAACAATAAAGGTAGCTATTATTATTTTTTGAAACTACCCCCAAAAGATGATTTAGGGGTGTTAATTTTTTTGAAGAATCTAATTATCTAAATAGACAATAAAGGCTTTCATTGTTAGTTTTATGAAACTACCCCCAAAAGATGATTTAGGAGATGTTCAATTTTTTTAAGAATCTAATTTCTTGGGTGAATAAACATGAAACTTGACATAAATACCATCCTAAATAAACAATAAAGGTTGTCATCATTAGTTTTTGCAACTACCCCCAAAAGACGATTTAGGAGGTATTACAGTGTTTTTGAAAAATGTGATATTTAGGGTCAATAAACTTGAAACTTGCCACAAATACTAACCTTAAGGTTGCAATTATTATTTTTTGAAACTACCCCCAAAAGACGATTTAGGGGATGTTAATTTAATTGAAGAATCTAATTTCTTGGGTCAATAAATTTGAAACTTTGCTTAAATACCAACCTAAATAAACAAAGAAGGTTTTCATTATTAGTTTTTCGAAACTGCCCTTAAAATAAGATTTCGGGGTGGTAAAGATTTTTGATTACTTTTACTGCACATAGCTTCTTTTTAAGATGTAGGGGAGCACATAGGAGGTATTTTTGAAAACTCAACTTATTCCTTTGGCAAAATAATAAAGGTTGGCATCATTAGTTTTTCGGAATTATCCCCAGAAGACGATTTAGGGGTGTTAAAGTTTCTTTGAAGAATCAAATGGCACTAATACGGGGAACTACCGAACTGGACCGTTTGTCTCAGGTAAACATAGTTGTAAGTGACGTTTTAGTGTTGCGTAATTTACGCTGTATTAGGTTTTTGTGTTGTGTCGCGTAATTTACGCAGCATTACAAATACAAATAATACAAATAATCTTTATTGACATAATTTTTTACAGCAGTTATTGAGAACTAGGCGAACCTGTATGACAGGAGTCAGCGCCCTCCCCATTTTATATTGTCCTTATGTCAAAATAAAATTTTAATTTTATATGAAATCATCAATAATAAAAAGTAAACAAAAACAAAAAAAAACAAATATTAAATTAAAATTAATCAAGTATTCAGTGATACATAAAATTAATTAAAAACATTTTAAAAATAGCAATAAAAACTATTAAAACTGCTCAAATTAAAAAATATTAAATAATCCAAAATTATTATAGATATATTAAATCATTATCATTACCATTATCACAACATACTTTTTAGAATTAAATAACAGAAACAATTTAATTAATCAAGAGAATCATTCGTTGTCATACTAAAGTAATTTTTGAGCCACCCGAAATTATGCGTCTCAAAAAACCCGACCAGTCTTCTGCTCTTTCTATACATATAAAAAAAACATCTTCTTCTATACATATAAAATGCTTTGTACTGAATGACTGACTGACGGATCAACGCACAGCCTAAACAGCTGATCGTAGAGACCTGGAACTTGGAGAGTATGTTTTTGTATGACGTAGGCATCCGATAAGAAAGGATTTGCCGAAATTCTTCCCCTAAAGGGGAGAAAAAGGGGGACAAAGTTTGTATGAAAAATCTAATTCCTTCAGCTAATATTCTTGAAACTTGGCATAAATAGTAATCTAAGAAAATGATAAAAGGTTGATATTATTAGTTTTTTGAAACTACCCTCACAAGTCGATTAAGGGGGTATTGAAGTTTGTATCGAAGAATTTTATTTCATGGGTTTCTAAACTTGAAACATTGCACAAATACTAACTTAAATAAATTATAAGGTTGTTATTATTAGTTTTTGAAACTACCCCCAAAAACAGATTTATGGGGTGTTAAAGTTTTTTTGAATAATCATATTACTTGGGTTAATAAACTTGAAACTTAAGCAATAAAAGTTGTTATTATTAGTTTTCAAAACTACCCCCAAAAGATTTTTTTTTGATGAATCTTACTTCTTGAGTTAATTAACTTTAAACTTGACATATATACCAACCTAAGTAAACAATACAGGTTGAAATTCTTAGTTTTTTTAAACTAACCCCAAAATACGGTTTTTTAGGGGTGTTAAGGTTTTTTTAAGGATCTTATTTCATGAGTTATTAAACTAGAAACTTGACATAAATATCAACTTAAGTAAACAATAAAGGTTTTAGAAACTTATTTATAAGTTTTTAGAAACTACACTCAAAAGTCGATTTAGGGGGAGTTAAAGTTTTTTGAAAAATATTATTTATTGGGTTAATAAACTTGATTCTTGACAAAAATACCAACAATAAACAAACAATAAAGGTTGATATTATTAGATTTTCGAAACTGCTTCCAAAATACGATGTAACAGGTGATAAAGTTTTGTTTAGGAATTTTATGTCTTGGGTTAATAAACTTGATAGTTTACATAAATACCAATCTAAGTAAACAATAAAAGGTTGTCATTTTATTTTTTCGAAACTACCCCCCAAAATAGGATTAAGTGGGTGTTAAAGTTTGTTATGAATCATACTGGACATGGTTTCGTTTTTGATGTAGGGATCTAGGGGAGCACGAAAAAGGAATTTGCGGAAAATCAACCTTTCACAATCATCATCATTTCAGACAAAAAATGTCCACTGCTAAACATAGGCCTTCCCCAAGCGCCGCCTCACTGATCGGTCCTGTGCGTTTCGCATCCACCGGACTCCCGCAGTCTTGACCAGGTCGGACTTCCTAATTTGCGTTTTCCGGTTCGCAGTCATAACTGAACTGTCAACCTTTAAGGGGGTGAAAAGGGGGCAATTTGTTTGTATGAACAATCTCATTCCGTGGAGATAAAGTAAATAATCAAAATTTACATAATATGTTTTTTAAAACTACCTCCCCCGTGATAGTGTTAAGTGATTTTAGTTTTTTTGAGACATCTTACTGAGCAATCTAACTAAAATAAACAAAAAATTAAAAAAAGGGTGTATTAAGTTTTAAGGGGCGGATTTTACTTTGTAGCGGTTACCTAAAATGTATTATTCTAAGTCAAATAACGAATCGTTCCAAACCTATAAACCGTAGAACTTTACGAAACCACATTTTTATTTAGTTTAATAACAGCTTATTTTTGGTTGCCATCACACGAACGAAGTCGCGGGCGGAGTTAATATTATAAATGTGAAAGTAACTCTGTCTGTCTCTCTGTCTACCTTTTCACGCTTAAACCGCTAGCCGATTTAAATGTAATTTGGTTCGGAGATATTTTGAGACCCTGGGCAGGACATATGATAGTTTTTATCCAAACATACTTACGGAAATCATACTTAAGGGAGTGGAAAGAGGGGTAGAAGTTGTTATTTATATAACAAAATTAATAGATATCATAAGTTAACTATGCCATCTACTGTGTTTGATCTGTGGTAAAAATATATATGTGTTATCTGTGTAATAAAAACTTCACATCCTTCCGCAACCAACTCTGCGTTTCATTAGGTTATGGGCCCAGACCCGCTAAAAATTATTGAAAGAAAGTAAAATAAGTTCAAGAAGTTCGAAAAAACAAAACATGTCTACAAATTACTTGGCGAATGTTCCAAAATTAAAAGGCCGTGAAAACTTTGACGATTGGTGCTTCGCGGCAGAAAATGTGCTCGTGTTGGAGGGAATGGCGGATGCCATTAAGGCACCTTTAGCGTCATCAGCTACCCCAGCACAGAAAGCAGATGATTTGAAGGCGAAAGCGAAACTAATATTAACGATCGAGGCTTCTCTGTATGTGCATATCAAACAAGCGACTACAACATACGACTTGTGGAAGACGTTGAAAAATATGTTCGACGATTCAGGGTATTCACGAAAAATCAGTTTGCTAAGAAATCTCATTAGCATACGCCTAGAAAACTGCGAGTCAATGACCAGCTATGTTAGCCAGATCATCGAAACTGCACATAAACTGACCGGCACCGGCTTCGAGATAAATGATCAATGGATTGGATCGCTTATGTTAGCTGGATTACCGGAGAAATTTGGACCAATGATTATGGCAATAGAACATTCAGGCATAAGTATTACTGCGGACGCCATTAAGACAAAACTTTTAGACATGAGTGCAGATTTTGAGGTTAAGTCGGAGGGTGGTGCATTTGCCGCCAGAAATTTTCACAAGCGTCATGTTAGCAGTAGTGATAAAAATCAAGCTCAACATGGCAGCGGCAGAATGAACGGAACGCATCCATCTGTCAATGCTACTAGTGAAAATAAAATGGCGCGGAAGAAAATAATTCGTTGTTACAAGTGTAAAGAGATTGGACATTTTAAAACTCAGTGTCCAGATGCACAGAAAACAAAGACAAATGCATTTAGTGCAGTATTTCTGACAAAGAATTTCAGTCAATCAGACTGGCACTTAGATTCCGGCGCAAGCACACATATAGTTTCGAACGTGAACTTATTGTCAAATGTTTGTTATCAACCCAAGATTAAGGAGATAATCGTTGCAAATCAAACCGTCGTGCAAGTCTTATGCTCTGGAGACTTGCAACTCACAACATGTGTCGGAAATAAAGAGATTACAATTGATGTAAACAACGTATTGTGTGTACCTAACCTCACCACTAACTTACTATCAGTGAGTAGAATAATAGCAAGCGGCAATAAAGTGATGTTTAATCAGGATGGATGTCTGATTTATAACTCACACAGTGACTGCATCGGCGAGGCGTTTTTAGAAAATGGTGTATATAAATTAAATGTTGTGAAGGTGGAACAACTCTTAGCGGCAGCAGTAAAGACCAATGTTCCATCAAGTACTACTTGGCACAGGCGGTTAGGCCATATCAATGCCAATGATTTGATCAAACTTAAAAATGGAGCAGTTGACGGTGTAGCTTTTAATGACAAGTGTGATAATGGCAAAGCCAGCTGTATAGTTTGCTGTGAAGGTAAACAAACCAGATTACCGTTTCCTCAGAGCACCAGCAAAAGTCAGGCGGTCCTAGAACTGATCCACACAGACTTATGTGGACCAATGGAGAATCTATCTCTTGCTAAAGCAAGATATTTCCTACTTTTTGTGGACGACTTCAGCCGAATGTGTACCGTATATTTTCTGCGATCTAAACATGAAACATTCATGTACTTCAAGCAATATAAACAATTTGTTGAGAATCAGCATTCAAAGAAAATTAAAATATTACGGTCTGACAATGGAGGGGAGTTTTGTTCAGCGGAAATCACAAATTACCTGAATCAATGCGGTATACTTCATCAGAAAACAAACAGTTATACACCAGAACAGAATGGACTATGTGAAAGATACAATAGATCCATAGTTGAGAAAGCACGTTGTCTTCTATATGATGCCAAATTTGATAAACTTCTTTGGGCAGAAGCTGTAAACACAGCTGTGTACATTAAAAACAGATCACCTGCGGCAGGCTTAGAGAAACATACTACGCCGTACGAAATATGGACAGGCAGAAAGCCGAATTTGAGTCATCTACGGATCTTCGGTAGTCCGGTGATGGTCCATATTCCGAAGGAGAAGCGAAGAAAATGGGACAAGAAAGCGAAGAAAATGTACTTAGTAGGATATTCTGGGAATGTCAAGGGCTATCGCTTGTATGATCCTATATCGCGAGATGTTATTATAGCCAGAGATGTTGTTGTCATGGAGAACACAGATGACAGTTTAACAACATCTATTGTAATCGAAGAGAGCAAAAAACCTGATGGGTCAGCCGATATAGTTCCTGCGAGCAATTCTAATGAAGAAAGTCAGAATGACAAGACTTATGTTCCTGAGAATTCATCAAGTGACACAGATGACAGTTTTGTTGACACTTCATCATTGTCTCCAGAAGTAAAGAACCTCATCTCTAGGCAGTGCGACAGCAATCTACCAGAAAAACGTGTTAGACGCAAACCAGATTTTTACCTGAGTGCCAACATGTGTGTGGAAATGTCAGGTGAGCAGATTTCTCTTAATGATGCAATGAGTGGATCTGATAAAGATCAGTGGCAGTATGCAATGAAAGAGGAATTAAAATCCTTTCATGATAATGATTCATGGGTACTAGTTGACAGGCCAAAAGAAGCAACAGTTGTAAAAAGTAAATGGGTGTTTAAAAAGAAATATAATACTGAAGGTGAAGTCCGTTTTAGGGCCAGACTTGTTGCAAAGGGTTTTTCACAGAAAAGGGGCATAGATTACAATGAGACTTTTTCACCTGTTGCTGTTGTTTTTCAGCTTTGAGTATTGAACTAGGTTTAAAAATGAATCACCTTGATGCATTCCTTAATGGTTTCCTTATTGAAACAGTGTATATGGAAATACCAGAATGTTCAAATATTGAAAACTCTAATAATAAAGTCCTAAAGTTAAAGAAGGCCATCTATGGGCTCAAGCAGTCAGCTCGAGCTTGGTACACTCGTGTAGAAGATTGTTTGTTAAAGTTACAGTTTAAAAGGTCAACCTATGAACCATGTCTTTTTGTAAAGGATAATCATAATGTAAAGTTTTATATAGCACTATTTGTTGATGATTTTTTTGTTTTCTATAATTGTCAGAGTACTTATGAAGAGTTAATAAATGAGCTAGTAACAAAATTTAGAATAAAAGATTTGGGTCAGATTAAACAGTGTCTAGGAATGCACATAAATGTTAATAAAGACAGTATTACTGTTGATCAAAAGCAATTTATAGAAAATATTCTAAAGAAATTTAATATGTTAGATTGTAAACATACAGATACACCAATGGAAATTAATTTAATACTAGATAAAGATATAAACAATAAATGTGATAAGAAACTACCATATCAACAATTGATTGGAAGCTTGATGTATTTGTCTGTACTAACCCGGCCAGATATCTCCTACAGTGTGAGTTTTCTGAGTCAGTATAACAATTGCTATAATGAGACTCATTGGAAACATTTAAAACGTTTGTTAAGATATTTAAAGAAAACTAAAAGTTATGGTTTAGTATATAGGAAGACTGGATGTAATTTATATGGTTTTGTTGATGCTGATTGGGCATCCTGTACATTGGATAGACGGTCATATACTGGGTTTTGTTTTATTATGTCAGGATCAGTGATTTCTTATGAATCTAAAAAACAAAAAACAGTAGCACTATCCAGCACAGAAGCGGAGTATATGGCCCTATCTGAATGTTCTAAAGAGGCAATATATTTAAAGAATATATTTAGTGAATTGATTATGTTAAATGATGGTATGCCATTATGTTTATATAGTGATAACCAAAGTTCTATTAAATTAGCAACTAATCCATTGTTTCAAAATAAGCGCACCAAACATATTGACATAAGTCATCATTTTGTGAAAGAATATGTGTCAGAAAAGAAAATAGAAATTAAATATGTATCAACTTTAGAAATGCCTGCAGACATATTTACAAAAAGCTTAAGTGCAAGCAAACATTATAAGTTTATGCAATTAATTGGCATGTCTGAAGTTCCTATTATTTTAAATTTTTTTTTACTGTTATATTATAACTGTATTAAGTTTAGAAGTATGATTATTTTGTAAGGTCAGGATGTTATTCATATAATTAAATTAATAGATATCATAAGTTTACTATGCCATCTACTGTGTTTGATCTGTGGTAAAAATATATATGTGTTATCTGTGTAATAAAAACTTCACTTCCTTCCGCAACCAACTCTGCGTTTCATTAGAAGTTTGTATGGAAAACCTACAATATTAAGCCGCGATATAAAAAATAAGCAATTCGAATTACTAATGCTTCGCAGACGAAGTCGCGGGCAACAGCTAGTAATAGAATAAATGTAGACTATATATCACCACAATACAATATACAGCCTAGGTTTTCTCATTCAAAAGTAATTACTAGACACTTCTTTCATTTCTCACCGGATGCAACTTTTAACATTCTTTGATCTCTACAATATTAGTGGCAATTCACCGTAGTACCGTTCTCCTGTTGATTCGTAATCGCTCGCAGTAAATGTCGAGAACATTTTATAGGTTACTACTCGTTATTGCTTTTGTTAATGTTTCAGAAATGCGTCGGTACTTCAGCAGTAATGGTAAAAACAGAAACAAAGTCTTATCAAGATAGATACACTCACAATAATGTTGTTCTCACTTATATTTAGTTTTCACAGCACGACTGTGACCTGAAGGCTCCTCCTTTTCCACCAAATCTTCGTCAATCAATAAATCAAAGCTACCCAAAGCTTCAGCATTTGGTATTTTGTTCCAACGAACATCCGGTACACCGTCTGGTGGAAGTACCACTGATAACATGTTATCTATTAATTTGTACTTCAGTATCCTATCGTTCACCGTAGTCGATGTTAACGAAGGAGACGCGTTCACTTCCACTAACCACGGCTTTAGTTGATTGTCAATTATTATGTCGTAACCGTAACACTCAAAACAATGTCTATCGTTTGCCATCACAGATGAAACAGCCTTCAAAGAATGCACTATCAACCACTGCATCGCTGCAAACAGCTTCTCAGTAACCGCCCGACCTTTTGTACCTTCTAGATACAAGCGCAGATTCTGCACCGTCATCTTCCCGCCATGTATGTTATTATAATCACCTCCATGCTTCTGCACACTTACGTTAGTCAGATGTACGTACATATTATCCAACTCCGTAACACTTGTATCGTACTTCACCGTGCAAAACCTACAAAAGCCGAGTTGGAACAGATAAGCCTTCAGAGGCCGAAAAGAAGTAACCAACACGTAAAGTCTCAGGTCAAACTTTTTGCCCCCTATTAGTAAGGGATTGTCTATGTAACGCGAAATAACGTAACTTTCTTTAGTCAATTGCGGGTGAAAAGGCGTTTTCGCTTCACGAGACCATTTCTTCAGTTTAGATAGCTTGTTTATGAGGAAAATTCCCGTTCCCTGAGATTTTCCACACGGTTTCATGATCCAGGTGCTTTGCGGTGATTTACGGTACTCCTCGACAAACATGTTGTAGTCGGCGGGGAGCACAAAAGTAACAGGTACAAAGTCTAGATGAACGTAGCGAGTTACCACTTGACCTCCGTGTAACGCAAACTCGGCTTTCTCCGCCAAAGGATTGCCTTCCCTTTCGAGCTCCTTTCTATAGCGCTTAATATTTTTCACGAGCAAGTCCTTACGCGACAGTTCGTAGTGGTTCGGAAAATGATTTATTATTTGGTTGTCATTCATCCGGTATCCGCTCTCGACACTGAATAAGTTCCGGCACGTCTGCGTGGAGGCCCAGTAGAAGTTCCATTCATCGTCGGGCACAACTTGGTTCCATGCCCGCCTCTCGAAGTTGCTCATCAAAACTGACTTTTCTAAGTCCGTACAAAAGTTAACTCGACATCTTTCGACAGCCGGCGCGTTGACACGTCCGTAGAGGCTGTTCGCGATTCTCTTAGCGTCTTGATTCATCGTTGAATGTTTACGCGTTTATTTTGAGTGCTTGTCGTACATACTGACCAAATATTCGGTGCACAGGTGCGCATGTACGGTTGTCATGGCTTTCGACAAATATCAGTATTGGCTGTCATCCAATACGGCTGGTTTCGCTATGACTACGTGTAAACATTGCCACTACGTATTGATTTTTAACGAGATTTTTGATGTAGGCTGTCGGCTTACGCAACTTTTGTATTACGAGAAAACGAATTGAATGAATTATTCAGATATGAGTAAGATAATTCCTTAGTAGGTACTGTAAGGACTTACCATTTGAGAAGGCATCCTACTTGCCTATTAAAACACTGGCAATATTTATTACTTGAAAGATGTATGAATTTCGAACAGAATAGCTGTAGATGTTTTTTGTTAATTTTGAATGTGTCAGAATTGGATTGAAGCCGCCCAAAGGCAGGCGTATTGTAATATTCTTGCTAAATACATGAAATATCAAGTTATTTCCATGTTTAACTGCTGCTTACCCTATCTACCCCCTTACATATTGGTGGAGCATGCCGGATACGAAATCCCAGAATAAAGAGAAATTATAAAATATATTTCGCGTGTATACGGCGTACAGTATACGTTTAAGTAAATAAAAAACGAAGAAAGTGTTTAAAGACGGAAATTCGCGTTGTGCATGGCGATATACAGTGCACGAAGCCCTACCGGCGTACGTAAGGCGAGATAATTGAGGACAGAGAGTGCTGTTACCTCTCATTCCCTCCCATAAGCGGATGAAATATAAGGAAAAAGCGGAATAAAAGCTAAGTGGTTTTATTATTTATTATAAATGAACGTTTGGCAAGCATGATGAATAATTTTTATTCAGGCACGGACAGATACTGCTTGGAAAAATTCTTGACCGAATTCGAGTCAGTGGCTAAAATAAACGAATGGAGAAAGAGTGACTATAGCCTGATCTTAGGAGCGTTCCTACATGGAGCTGCATATCACTTCTACCGTATGATTTTTAAATATGATATGGACTTTGCAGTATTATGCGATCGCTTGAGGAGTGAATTCTCAATATTTCATCGCAGATGTCGATATTGCGAACAGCGCATAATAATCGCTGAAATAAAAGCAGATAAAAAACAACCTGATGTATTGTGTGAAGATGTTAATGCACATTTATTTTCTAGTATGGTGATTAAGGACGAACAAACACAAAACAATATTCAGTGCAGTGAGAAAATCGTTGAACACATTGATGGAGAAGGCGACGCAGTAGATGGCGATGGCGATCACACCGACGAAGAGAGCTGCATCTTCGAGGACGATGTTGACCAGACCAGCGGAGATGACGGCCCCGTTGATGTCAAGTTGGAGGCGGAAGCTGTGTTCCTGGGCGAGCACGCTGACGGCGGTGACGACGAGTTGGAGTCCCTCTCCAGCAGCGAGTGCGCGGACGAGAGTATTGTAATGTATCGATCCAGTCCAATTGACTCAACTAATTCCATTTATTTTGCAGAGAACAATATTGAGATTTCTTCGAAACAAAATGTTGTGGTTCAAGCTGAACACCAAATTGATCTTGAAGTTAATATACAACAGAATTCCATTGATTTTGGGCATAATATTGAAAATGAAATTGTAATTATTCAATCTGACATAAAACGAAATTTTATAAATGTCATTTTGAAAAGAAAGAAATTGACAGCCATTTAGAAAAGTTTTTCTCGAAGTAAACCAAATAAGATCCATAGGAAAATTAAAGGAGTCTTTAGTAAGGTTTCTTATTGCACCAACATAAATTTAAAGAAGGCGATCAATAAAAAGGTAATGAACCGAATTAAATACAAAATAATTTATGATAAAACTGCTTGGAGTGCTATGTTTGGTATAAAGAATATTACTAGGATTGTGGCAAGGAAGAATTCCCATTATATATGCCTTTGTCGTAACATAGTACTAGGAAATTTACATTGTGATCACATTAAGCAATACAATTTAGTTAAATGCAAGTTTTGGGAGTTTTTTAGAAAGAAGTTTATGTATAATAGAGTGTTCTAAATAATTTATTATATATGATTGTTGTGATGTAGCTTATATTTTGTGCTTTATTAACTAATGTTTTCTTTTCATGTCGTGCAAATGAATACGGTCCAACCTAAAAGGAATTCGCGATGCGCGCTGGGCATCGAAAGAAACAATGATTTGAATGTTTTATCTATATATATATTTTGATGAAATTAAATAATACCCTGTCTTGTCCCTGGATTAGCTTTTGAAATTGCAGACGAAGTCCAAATACAAATCCATAAGGACTAAGTCTGATAAAGTCAGAAAAGTCTTTTAAGCCCCTAAGGCAAATAAATGCTATGAAAGCATAGATACTAGATGTCATTTTAAGAAATGGTTTGACACATAGTCCCACAGATAATATAAAAAAGGACAGTGTCAAAACCTTGTCAAAAGTAAAGCATAGTTTTCATTAAAATAATTGGTTGACATAGTGCTATAAACAACATAATAAAGCAGTGTTCACACCATAATAATTAAATAATACTCTATGCGTCGTATTAGCCACAGATTAGTTAGGCCGGACCATAGATAGGAATAGCTATTAAGAGATATAAGGTCCATTATAGATATAAAGATATTGGCAAATATGAGAGTTAGGCCTAGAATAGATACATGTAAATAGATTAAAACCTTTTAATGTTAGAATAGAATAGATACATATAGATTATGGTTATTAAGGTTTCCATATAGGATAAGGCCCGTTGTCAATTAAAAAAATATATGAATGACAACTATCAAATTTGACATATGGAAGTTAATAGGGATGAGAAAGTAGAAAAATGTATCGATAGTTTTCTTGTCGAAATTTTCAAATAGTATCGATAGATATTATAAAATTATTTCTTTCCGTTGCATGAGCTGTTGATGTGCTGATGGATTGTATGCTGCTGGGCGAAGAAGAGGCTGTCAACATTAACTATGCATCGAAGAAACGACTATTTATATAATGAGCAAGTTTGTTTAAACAAAACTTCCATCAGGCCCTAGTGATAAAATACAATAGATGAGGAATAGTTGTAACTGAATCCGACTTTGCTAACGGGGCATAGCCTTTGCAAAGGATGTCGAGTTGACATCATCGGTCCAGTTGATGACTGTTGTTTAAGAAAGTAAATATGTTTATGATTATAAGCCCTGGTGTAGGTTCGATGAGTAGAATTTAAATTCGATGCGATCCAGCCTTTCCTTCTCTGGCCTGATAAACGCACGAGATCGAAATATTGTATCATATCTGAATTTTTGAATTTAAACCCCATCCGGGTCGATGTGAGTTGACGCATCATTCTTATTAGTGTTGGGAGGACGCCTTGTACCTTTTTCAGAGGTTTTGGCCAAGGAGGTTCAAGCATGACTGCGTTGATTTGTTAGTGCGTGTATGCACGTCAGCTGAAGTTAAAAGCACTTATCGGAGTATCCGATGACTCGTTTGTCATGTTTTTTTTTTTTTTAAATACTATTGTGCATACAAATTCCTTCTTTCGTGCCTCTCGTAAGTTCATTCTTCATACTGTATCTTTCTCACATTCATCTCCATACATACTGTGGGTGGGCATCCCACTTTATTTATCTAATTATGTGTCATTTTATTTATTCAGTTCGGGTTAAAAATACAAAAATAAATATACGAAAAAGTGCTGATCTTCTTATACAGTATACAAAAGGAGCTATATATCACAGAGTAATTAAAAAATACAATAACAATATACAAAGTGCTTATCATTATGCAGAATAAAATATAAAAGATGCGGTTTATTACAGATTTCAAAACATCACAGATATTAGTAATACAATTTTTTGGGAGATAAACACAAAATACAGTTTGTCACAACACAAAATCCAAAATCTTATACTGTCTACAAATTTAGGTACTATATTAGCATACTAGTCACCGCAGTTTTGTGCGTCGACTACTATGCTTCTAAGCAGATATTATCATAATACAAGTGAAGCATAGCGACGCTTCAACTTTGGTTTCGTGCGATGACTTTTGTGGCCACATGTACCGTTTGTCATGATTAAGCTTTCCCCTTTTAAGGGTCGTACCTCAATTGTACTTTGATTCCTCTGTTAGGTAAATGTTCGGGTCAGGATAAGGTAGGATTCATATATCCTTTCAAGACTTAGAATAGAAGCACCTCATATGATTCTGTGCGCCTATTCGTAGGGGCGTAGCTCATGTAAGGACTTACCATTTGAAAAGGCAACCTACTTGCCTATTAAAACACTGGCAATATTTATTACTTGAAAGATGTATGAATTTCGAACAGAATAGCTGTAGATGTTTTTTGTTAATTTTGAATGTGTCAGAATTGGATTGAAGCCGCCCAAAGGCAGGCGTATTGTAATATTCTTGCTAAATACATGAAATATCAAGTTATTTCCATGTTTAACTGCTGCTTACCCTATCTACCCCCTTACAGTACCTAATTAATAATCCGACATTTGTTATACTATATCAAAGGCTTTTTCGTACAACAATACGTCGTTTTTTGGGCATGATCCATACCTACTTCAATATGAAGCTGTATGTATTACTGCTACTCAGTTGCATCTAGTTTCACTAGAAGCCGATATTAATAAAGTTAAGAATGGCTAGTTAGATTAATTGAACTGAACATTTTTAATAATACAGATTGAGTGTGAAAATTATATGTATATATACGGAAACTGTATTTTCAATTAAAACTTTAATATATAAAGGTATAAGGCACTACGAGTATAATACATATTATGTCAAACAAAGTACCTAAAAAAATACAGTTCAATATTTTGTTTTCTTGTGTTCCTGCAATTTATTAGAACTCAAACTGCGATCTAAGGGACACCGAAGTTTTGCTTTCGACTAGCTCCTTCAATCTGTAAATCAACTAGAAAGATCACAAGAAATTACTCTGGCCAATCACCCCACAACAATAATATGTAAAGCATACGATAGAAAATAGCCGTCGCAATTTTCCTGGCCACAAACTCGGGTCGGTAATAAAACACTCATTTCTAACTCTCACATACGGCATCATTCAATAAATGTTTTTTTCCTTTTCCGTACGGTTTCTTCCCTCTTGGATTGCCGAGGAATTATCCTTTTTGTGTAAACTAATACTTAAGGAATTATTGTAATATTAGCAGTAGTATTGATTTTAAGTTAAATATAATGAGTATTGCGTTGTTGTTTTAGGAATCGATAGATGGAATGTGGTAAATTGAAACCTCCGTCCTAGTTCGTAGCTTCTGCTAGCGGCTTGGCCGCTTGGCGCTTGAACGTCAAAAATTAACGCGAGGGAAAATTTTACCGGGATAAAAAGTATCTAATGTGCTATTTCTGACTATAATCTATCTCTGTGCCAAATTTCATCCAGATCCGTTCAGCCGTTCTGGCATGAAGAAGTAACAAACACAGTCACAAGCTATCGCCTTTATAAAATAGTGTGATATATATATTATGCAGTGTGATAAAATAATTAAGAAATTAACCACTAGCCACTCCAGCCCGTCAACAATATTAGGTGAAACTGCGTCGTTGGTCAAGTGGTCAGAAGTGCTACTGTTGAGCAAGATCTCCTGGTTTCGACTCCTGAATGAGATAAAGTAGTAATTAGTTCTTCTTACTGAGAGATTGTATTTGTAGCCACCTGTTTTTTTGTGGTAATAGGCTCGCCCCTATTTCATGAGACTTAATCATAACAAGTACACTTCAGCTTCATCCTTCTGATAATACTGGCGTGTTGCTATGTATTTTACAATGCATGTCCTCGAAAAGAGCGGTTTTCCAAGCAGCCAAACTGTGCGGAAAGTGTCACTTTTTTTCACTAGTGCTTTTTACTTTCCTGTATTTTTTTAATTTTTAACTCCAACGTCAGCCCGACGCATAGAGTTTTTATTATTTGAGAAAAGTTTTAAAAATTAGTTATGTACAGATTATCATTCATATAAAACGTAAAATGAAACTAATACTTTATTTTAGGCGTTTTTAATTACTCTAGATTTAGATTTTGATCAATAAATTAATTTTAAATATTAATTAAATATGTTTGGCAGAACGTATATTTTGCTCGTGCCTTATTGCGTTACAATGTGACAGCCATTCGCACATGCGCAGTAGATATGCCCGAGGAACTATTAGTTAATCTGTGGATATGCTGAACGCGCTTGAATAAGCCCGCCATTTTATTAATTTCATTTTATTAATTTATTTATTTCCTCGCACAATGCATAGTAAAATGTTGTATGATACACCTACCTTCCGCACTTGTAGCATAAATAACTATTATGTAGGTCAACATTCCATCTATCTAGAAAAAGTTTCATCATTCGTATTTTTACAAGTCACAATACAATCACTGATCAAATCGAATATCCTCAGGTTATGCAACTCCTTTTTTGACATTTCGCACCTGTGTTGTTCAGACGAGATATGACATATGGTAGGGAAGCCCACGATGTTAAATGGGGATTTACTCGAGCGTCACAGATACCTATTGGGTTGCAAAGCTTGGATGATAAGAAGAAAAAAATGTTAAATAAGTATACCTTTTCATCGGTGGGGAGAGCGGCTATAGATTTTCAAATATGTAAAAAAAACTGTTGCATGGACATACTCGAGCGCATCAGATATGAATAGCATCAATGTCCTACGTATTTTTAATAATGTACGCATGTTAATCTGATCGTTTGCATGATGCGGGTGGTCATACGTAAGGGTTGAAAATTAAAAAAAAGAATTTAATCCAGAGCGTCAGATTTTCTAAGGGAGTGTTAAGTTAACCTAAAAAAAGCTCTCATTCAATAATCTGACGATTTCAATGTGACGCAAACTTGCGGCCGTAATTATAATGTTCAAAAAAAAATCCCCATTTTGAAATACTCAAGCGCGTTAGATTAAGATAAATATGGTTCATCTTTATGTCCTTGACGTGCTGTCTCATAATCTGACGATTATCTAGAGGGATTCGCCTAATCTGACAAAAAGGAAACTTTATTTTTTTAAATCATTGAATTGTAAAGCTCAGTAAATAGCATGCAAATAAAAAAGAAAAAAAAGAAAGAAGAAAAAAAGAAAAGAAGTATGTAAGGATCGTAGCAGGTGGCATTCTGTAGTTTCTGCCTACCCCCATGGGAAAAAGGCGTGAGTTTATGTATGTTATGTATGTGTAAATAAAAAAGCGTATGTTTTTATTAAGTACTTTTATTTATAAGAAAATAATTTAAAAAATGCTCATTTTTTTAAATTATTTTATTTATTAATCATCATCTTCAGTAGAACCATCTTCCTCTTCTGGATCAATTAATATATATATATATATATATCAATATTCTATATATAGGCATCACTTAGCTGCACGCATTAAACTTTATCGACGAATTTTTGTTACTTCGGTTAGTGGAAATCGTCAGATTATATATTTTTCGTTATCCTTGAATTATTTCCATAAAAATTAAAAAAAAAAAATTGCCACGCTCGAGAATGTCGAGATGACGTTTTTTTTTTACAACTTTATATTCTTTTCCTTTCTTTACGTCACTTTCAAATTGTTAGATTATTGGAAAATACACATTTCTGATGATCATTTTTTTTTACTAATCTGATCCTTTATCCTTGACGGGCGGCTTTATTTATGGTGCTCATATTTGGTGAAGGTACTTAACCGGGTACCCCTTATGTTATTCTGCCACGCTCGAGTAAATCCCTAAATCCCTTCTAGAACTCCCCTACTAATAGACTTCGTCACAGAGCACTCCCGTAACTGAGTTAAAAAGTTTACAAAGATAACTGAATACTCGTTTTTTTGCCGATTGTGCTATGCAGGTAAGTAGAGGTACAGTCGAAAAGGCTATTTAGTGAACAGGCGCATAACTTGCAACTACTTTGATACAATGTACTTATCTGGGTGTCATGTGGATGAAGGTTTAAATGTTTGTAAACGCACCCACGATACAGGACGAAATTCCTGGTGTGGGTAAAAGGTTAAAAAAAAAGTCGTGGGTATGCTGAGTAGGAACTCTTTTACATAATACTCTTAATTATACCATGAGCTGTAAATTAAATTGACATTGTAATGGAAAGATGACATATTTTCCCTGTATACCGAACGGCTGGTTCGACTGTACATAAAGGTGATTTAATCTGTAATTAAAGTTTAGGTATAGCATTCAACGTAAGTACCTATATTAGTAGATAGTTATCATTGTCGGGCAGATAATACTACTCGTATAAGTGTCGCACTAATTAGATACGCAATACGGGTAATTAATTATGGAGCATTATCTGTAGATTGATATCAGTTATCACTCAACAGTTAACTATAATATCTGTTATCTTCCTAATGACGTATCCGTGACGTGGTTACTAACGATGGCTAATTAGAAAGGCGGTATTAATAAAATAGGAATTAGTTATGGTAGCTAGGCAACGAAACATCCAACTAAATCCAATAATATAAAATCGGTCTTAACAAGGAGCATCGTATTACCCAGGAACTGGGTTGTGAATTAAAATAGGTAATCGCTTCATATAAAATACCGGTATGTAGCTGCATCCGGTAGACTGGAGCTCGTCTCCAATATAATGAGGAAAAGGCTGCACAGATGATGTTGCGGTAGGCAATGAATATCACACATAAAAACAATGTCCTACTAACATATTTCGAGAGTAACATTATTTAGGACAAATGTACCAAAAATTAAAGAGACATTGCACTTTTTTTTCTGTAGGTACCTTCACCTTTGTCAATGGAACATATTGGTCACATTTCCTTTCAACATGACGCATAGATGATTATGTATATATTTATTAATTAAGGATTTTAGTGTATGTATTATATTTATGCATTGTGTGCTGTACACGTATTTATTTAGTTTATATAGTTAGTAAGAATTTAAATGTTAAGTTTTATTGTGCATTTGAGTATGCTGTCCTCTTTCAATAAAAAATCTCTATGACAATGAGGTTTGCTGTAAGAGAACCCAATTATACCTTTGCACATAAGCTGTCCTTTTGTATTTGTATATGTGTGTTTTGTGTACAATAAAGAATAATAAAGAAACTCTAATGAGAAAAGCTGTATCTGCGCCATTACAGCAGGTGACAAGCCGAAATCCAACCGCAATCCGTATCACAAGCAATCTCAGTGAGCTAATCAATCTTTCTGGCAAGCAAGCCTAAAGAGAAAAATTGAATAAGTCTGATTACTTAGTCACTTCTGTTTCTTAAAGCTCAAGTTTTCTTCAAACTATTAATAGAGGCAATAAAAAAAAAACAAAATTTAAAAAACCCGACACATTAATTTTGCGAAAACACCCCATTCAAACAGTAAAACGCCCATAACTTTTAAATGGCTTAACCGATTTTATTCAAACATAGCTAAGAACACTCTGGACATAATCACCTTTCAAACAAAAAAAAACTAAATCGAAATCGGTTCATCCGTTTAGGCGCTATTATGCCACAGACACACACACAGATACACAGATACATAGATACACAGATACACAGCAACACACGTGAAACTTATCCCCTCTTTTTCCGGCGGGGGTTAAAAAATACCCAATTCATCCCTTCATTTATATTTTGCGTTTCGTGTTACGTGAACCGAATTTTTATGAGCTAAAAATGCGTAGTATTTTGAAGAAAGATTACTCGAAGGAAATAAACAAAAAAACAGCTTTTATTAGTGTGACTTAATTTTAGTATTTTAGTTGGTTTTTTTATTTGTTTTTTTTTTTATTATATGCTTTATTGTACAAATGTGTTTTGTGTAAAAATAAACTTAAAATTAATACAAATACAATGGGCGGCCTTATCGCGTTCCGCAATCTCTTCCAGGCAACCTGGAACCTGGTTTAAGTAGTAGTAAAACTTTATACTAAGAACACTTTACACGGCTGTTTTTTCTAGCATGGCAATAGCGGTAATTGAGCCTTCCTCGACGTAGGTCAAGGTAGGATCAATTTCATCACACCATCCTAGAAAAGAAAATGGTGCTTAATTCAGTCAACACAACTTAGTTACTTATCGAACGTACTGCGACTACAGTGTTGTAAGCCCAGCACATCCAATCAAATATTTAATTGTTAAGAATAGGTAACCCATAACAGGCAGTTACGAGTAATTTATGTTTTGTGCCATATGTTCCTTAATTATATTTTATCCGTAAGTGACTTTTATGTTCATTCAATAAACTAAACGTAAATAAAGCACAAACTAACGAAATAATTAATATTTATTGTTCGTGCCTATAAAATTAATAATATTCTCGATAAAGTGTTCATTTTGTAATTTTTACAACATTACGGTGGCACAAATTAATTACATTATTTCATAATGTTTAATATTAGGTACGCCGAAAGGTTTACTTTAAATTAAGTTTGGTATTATTCGACCTTAAATGTATTTGGTACATTTATTTATTTATTCACTCAAAACATACAATACATGAAACTAACCCACTAACACATACCTGCTAGAAATTAAGTTAAGTTTAAAGGCTTTTTATTTTATTTTATCCTCCGACGGCCGACCAATAAACAAGATTTTGCTATTTAATTTTAACATTGTTTTTGGTTTCTGTAACGAAATTAATGTATCAACACGAGTTCTTGGAATCATGCAATAAATGTTTTGACAAAATTATTAACACTATTATTATGAACATCACGTAATGTTAAATTTATTTCAATAGGTCAATAGAAGTCTATATTGATTAATATATTTTACATCTCTCATGTTCGGTAAGTAGGTTCTTATTACCTCCAAATGGGGCTTGTAGGTGATTAATTAGCGCTCTAGGGTAATAATGTAGCTAGAAAAGCCCTAGGGCGGTAAGTAATAAAAAAAAAACACTTCTTTCTTTCAAAAAGTTCGCGTACATCTAACCATCATACTGGCAATAGACATCATGCATTCAGCCCAATGACCAAAGAGGTGGCTTTGCTATTCAGCCTTGTCTTCGTGTGAGTATAATTGTCATCAAGGAGTTTTTTGCGGGATTTTTTCGAGTGAAGTTCAGTGGTTGTTAATATTATTTGCAAATTGATTCCTAGTGGATATTGTGATATAAAATTGGTGCAGTTTTGTGTCTCAACTGTCTACGCAACTGGACAATATGTGAAATCATTGACAGAAGCGATTTCAGGATAGTGGAGCGGAGAATTTTATTGTAGTATTGACTACCTCTGCAGAGCTTACTGGGAAGGCTGACTCGATACAATTTGCTGCCAAATACTCCAAAAAGTATTAGAATCTGTTACACCCGTATTCTAATGCATACTAAAGAATGTTAAAATTGCACTGAAGATTAGGCGGTATGGTCCAAGACCTTAGCCTGCCCGAGAAGGGCGAACAAAAAAAATAGTCATCAATTTTAAATATCGAAAGGCGAAGCTCAATTTCGTTCTTGAAAAATAAATATCTTTTTAAATGTTTTATTCTTGTAATGCCGGTTTTTTTCTACTTACCTCACAATCGAGATGTAAAGCAGAATAGTTAGCTCGGGTGTAATCATCAATAGCACCCTCGAACTATAGGCGCCCTCGCTGCGCTCGTGCGCCTAAATATCTCGGGCTGCAATTGATGCCTTACAGCCCTTGGCTACTAATCTACTATTACGATCCTGTAGGTATTGCATGAACATAATTATAGATTTTATAATTCTTACCGAAAATTCTTCTGCAAAAATTCGAATGACAAAACCGATAACTTCCAAACTTAAACCAGCCATTAAAAAAACTACAGTTAAGTGTTACATGGATTAGCTATTAGGCACTAAAAGTGTTTTATAAATGTAACAAGGCAGCAGCAAGTATACGGCAGAAGCGTCAAGTGCCGCAGGCGGCGAAGACTGCTCCCCATATAGATTAACTAGCTGTTGCCCGCGACTTCGTCTACGAAGCATTAGTAATTCGAATAGCTTATTTTTTATATCGCAGCATAATGTTGTGGGTTTTCCATACAAACTTCTACCTCTCTTTCCACCCCCTTAAGTAAGATTTCCGGGATAAAACTATGCTATGTCCTGCCCAGCGTCTCAAAATATCTCCGAACCAAATTGCATCTAAATCGGTTCAACGGTTAAAGCGTGAATCGCGCTAATCCTAGTGCCATTTGATTCTTCAAAGAAACTTTGACACCCCTAAATCGTCTTCTGGGGGTAAATCCGAAAAACTAATGATGCCATCCTTTATTATTTTGCCAAAGGAATAACATTTTTATACAAATAAATGTCTCCCTTTTAACCCTTTAAAAAGTTGAATTTCCAAAAACCCCTCCTAAGTGCTCCCCATTCACGTCATAAAAAGAAGCTATGTGCAGTAAAAGTAATCAAAAATCTTTACCACACCGAAGTCGTATTTTAAGGGTAGTTTCGAAAAACTAATTATTGAAAACCTTTATTGTTTATTTAGGTTGGTATTTATGTCAAGTTTCATGTTTATTGACCCAACAAATCAGATTCTTAAAAAAAATTACATCCTCTAAATCGTCTTTTGGGGGTAGTTTCAAAAAATAATAAAAGCAACCTTTATTATTCATTTAGGATGGTATTTATGTCAAATTTATTGTGTATTTACCCAAGAAATCAGATTTTTCTAAAAAATTAACATCCCCTAAGTCGTCTTTTGGGGGTAGTTTCAAAAAATAATAAGAGCAACCTTTATTATTCATTTAGGTTCGTATTTATGTCAAGTTACATCTGTAATATATAATATCTGTAAAACCTCCTAAATCGTCTTTTGGGGGTAATTGCAAAAAAATAATAATGACAACCTTTATTGTTTATTTAGGATGGTATTTATGTCAAGTTTCATGTTTATTCACCCAAGAAATCAGTTCCTTCAAAAAAATTAACATCCTCTAAGTCGTCTTTTGGGGGTAGTTTCAAAAAATAATAAGAGCAACCTTTATTATTCATTTAGGTTAGTATATAAGTGGCAAGTTTATTGACCCAGGAAATCAGATTTTCAAAAACACTGTAATACCTCCTAAATCGTCTTTTGGAGGTAGTTGCAAAAAACTAATCCTTTATTGTTTATTTAGGATGGTATTTATGTCAAGTTTCATGTTTATTCACCCAAGAAATAAGATTCTTCAAAAAAATTAACATACCCTAAATCGTCTTTTGGGGGTAGTTTCAAAAACTAATAGCAGCAATCTTTTTTATTAATTTAGGTTAGTATTTGTGGCAAGTTTTTTGATCCTAGAAACCAGATTTTTCAAAAACACTGTATTACAGTGCAACATAAAAGAGTAGAAGTTAAATATTTGGGAACTAAAAGTTTTCATTTTCTGGCAACATCTAAAATGAGTACTTGAGCTGTCAATTCATCTCGATCGGTTTCGATTTTCGTAAGAATTTCAGTTTTTGTGTGATATTTCTGTGTGTAGATAGAAAAACAGTGGAAAAACATGAATAAGGTAATTCGTGGAGGTGCCCGTGATATAGTTTACAAAGTTTATATGCCGTGTATAGCCGAATTCCAAGCTGGGAAGCTTCTATCCAACTTAGAAGATGTTTACCATCGTACAGCAGATTTTACTGGTAAGTAACTATTGAAAGTTGCACTAAACGTTAATTACAAACGATTAATACATTCCGGGAGCAAAATTTTCGAACCAAATATCATTTACAATTTATCTGTTTACCATTTTTGAGGTTATGCTAAGATAAACAAATAGCGTTGTAGTTATAGCGCGACTTAACAACGTTGATAGTAAGGCAACAAAAATTTATGTAATTTATAGCGGATACGATTTTTTTTTTTTGCTATACCATATTTGTTGATGCAATCGACCTAATGGAAAGAATCCATTTTAAAATATATTAACGTTTATTTACCGCGGCACTTCTTTCATCGGACTGACAGTGATTTTTTTCTTTGCTTGTTTTAGGTGTTTCTGTAAGTACAGTGCGCAGAATCGTGAAACACGGCACTGAAAACGGTGGGAAATTCTCAACACCAGCTAAACACAGAAATGGTCGTCCCCCAAACGTATTGGACGACTTTATATTGAAAGCAATTGATTATTAAAAATACTTATTTTTTGTGAAGTTGTTGTTTTATTACTACTACATAAGTATCAAATATTTAATAAACATACTTATTTAATATATTTACTCATTATTTATACCCAATAAATAAATAATACTATTCAAGTATCAAGATCAGCTGGGTCGTACTAACTGGGTTGCTATCTGAGCGATTGTGGCGCCCTCATTTAATTTCTACACTTTTATGTCGCACTGTACCTCATAAATCGTCTTTTGGGGGTAGTTGCAAAAACTTATAATGACAGCCTTTATTGTTTATTTAGGATGGTATTTATGCCAAGTTTCAAGTTTATTCACCCAAGAAATCAGATTCTTCAAAAAACTAACATCCCCTAAATCTTCTTTTGGGAGAAGTTGCAAAAAACTAATAATGACAACCTTTATTATTTATTTAGGATGGTATTTATGCCAAGTTTCAAGTTTATTCACCCAAGAAATCAGATTCTAAAAAACTAACATCCCCTAAATCTTCTTTTGGGGGTAGTTTCGAAAAACTAACAATGAAAATCTTTATTGTTTATTTAGATTAGTATTTATGTCAAGTTTCAAGTTTATTAACTGAAGTAATAAGATTCTTCAAAAAAACTTTAACACCCCTAAATCGTCTTTTGGGGGTAATTTCAAAAAATAATAATAGCAACCTTTATTATTCATTTAGGTTAGTATTTGTGGCAAGTTTCAAGTTTATTGACCCAAGAAATCAGATTTTCCATACAAATTTCAACAACCCCTAAATCATTATTTGGGGGTAGTTTCGAAAAACTAATAATGTCAATCTTTATAATTTACTTAGAGTACTGTTTGTGCTAAGTTTCAAGAATTTTGGTCGAAGGAATTAGATTTTTCATACAAACTTTCAACCCCCTTTTTACCCCCTTAGGGGTGAAATGTCCAAAAATCCTTTCTTAGTGCACACTTACGTCACTTGAGGAACCTTTCTGCCAAATTTCATGCTTCTAGGCTTAGCAGTTTTGGCTGTGCGTTGATTGATCAGTCAGTCAGTCAGTCACCTTTCGCTTTTATAGATATAGATAGATGAATGTGGACGAAACAAAAGAGGCGTGCGCTCGGAAAATAGGGTTCCATTCTCTTAGCCTCAGAGAGATACAGCTAGACGTATGTACAGAAGTGAGCGATGGTTGCGGGAAAAATTCATGTCACGTAGGAAAATGTAAGTTTTTTTTTTTTTTTTTTTAGGTATACTTTAGTGAAACTGATTTCAAATTGAGAGCCTTGGAGGATCAACGATAAAAGTTTGTTTCGTGTAACATAAAATAAAGAGTAGTTGCGAATGGATCCAATGATAATGATTGATTTTGTCTAATTTGCTGAAAAGTTAAAACTTTTCCGTAAGCTGACTTCAAATACAAGATATTGATCCCCGGGATAGGTAACGTATCTATTTTACTTCGGAATAAAAGACGTATGTAAGATACTCTAGCGATAGTGTAGCTGATTTATTCTAGTGAAAGAATTATCGGAATCGGATAAACTACTTACAGAGATTACTTAATTGCTACAACAACAAAAAAATTTACTTTATTATACACGAAATACTAGGAGTTAGAATCGAAAAATGATCGACATAGTACGGATAAGTATATTTCCAATGGAAAACGTGACGCATTACCGTCACGTTTTTCTTTGTACATCCATGTTCTGATGCCGGATCTGACGCAATCAGCAAAAAAAACCAGATTACAAGCAAGCACGTACGTTTGCAGTAGTGGACTTTCATTAACAAAAAAATGCTGAAATTCTCTGAAATACCCAGAGTAACATATCTGGGTTCACAACAAAACCCTATTACACGCAAAGTTTCCTGACCCCACTCATGGTAAAAGGCTTCCCTAATATAGACCATAGAAATAACATGTGACCCGGCCGTCAAGTAAATATTTTTTTCACCACTCGCTCGGCTCCTTTCACCACGTTTCGTGTAACTTCGGTAACGCTCGGCCATCATCGGCTGTTTCATCATGAAGGAAATCATATTTATAACCCCCGCCGGAAAAAGAGGGGTGTTATAAGTTTGACGTGTGTTGCTGTTTATCTGTGTGGCATCATAGCGTCTAAACGGATGAACCGATTTTGATTTAGTTTTTTTTTTGAAAGTTGATTTTGTCGAGTGTTTTTAGCTATGTATGAATAAAATCGCAATCGTTTCGCAAGATATCGTGTCATAATTACGTGTTCAACAGATTGCCGATCGAAGCGTATCTACTATATTCTAGAGAAATTATGTAGCATGAAATAAAAATGCGTCGGGGGTTTTTGAAATTTTGAAATTTTACTTGTGCACGCATAAACCGCTGAATTATCTATTGTTAAAATGATGCTTGGACGCGCAGCAGATATTCTATTAGTTTTTAAAATGTAGTTTTAATGCACTCTGTAATAGCTTGGGCTGGCGTAATTCAATTTTTGTATTCATATGTTGAAGGCTTGACGGTTTTTTTTTTATTTTTTTTTTAAAAAAACGTTGCCCCTCTCTAGGAATTTCTTCCTGTATCGCGGGTGCGTTTACAAACATATAAACTCACATACACAAACACCCAGAGCCGAAACAACTTTCTGTAGGTACTCTGATATAATTAAGTAAGTAAGTATTATGTATATATAAATCCCTACCTGGGTTTTAATTGTTATAGATTGGATGTCATCGATATTAATGAATAATTATCGGATTAAATGACAGCCTTTCCAAATGAGTTTTTTTTTTAATGAATAGAATCTGATTAACAAATGCATATTTATTAACTTTAAATTATTATTAGATACAAAATTTCATTTCAGTTAATCAGTTTTGATGAATTACTCGCCATTACATTAATCCTGATTAATTTGTTTTATAAAAAAACATTTTTGCAAAAAAATACTACCGACTTACAAACAAAAAACTACAAAGTGAAAAATAACTTTATTTTGGAAGTCGGTGTCTTTCTTGTTTCCCATTTTTTTACGATATGGACACCGACTTCCAAAATAAAGTTATTTTTCACTTTGTAGTTTTTTGTTTGTAAGTCGGTAGTATTTTTTTGCAAAAATGTTTTTTTTTTCCCTTTTTAGTTGTACCTACCTAAAATAGGCAAGTTGTTTAGAGAGGTGCCTATAACACCAGAATAGATTACCCGAATAACACGATACTTGAACATAACCGGTGAAATGAGAGATCTGCGTACCCCTTTCGAGCGTACTGGCGTGATGTTATGTTATGATATGGTATAAACCATAAACCCAAATGCGATTGCAGCAATCCCAAATGATTTGCCGTCATTTATTGAAGAGTTCTGTTGTATATCTCCGAAGTTCTTCATCAGATCTTCACCAAATTAAAATGGGACCAATTCCGAAACATACTCTTTCAAACAAAAAAAGAATTTTTAAAATCGGTCCACAATTGACGGAGATATCGGTGACCACACAAAAAAAAAAAAAAAAAAAACATACAAGAATGAGCGACGCGAGTGATCCATGGCCCTCGATATGAATCCGTTTTATTCAAGAGTTGCATACAAAATGTTATACTATGACAACGAGAAAAAGAAAGATTTAGGCACAAGGAATATTAATAAATACAAAATAAAGGCTTTATTTCCTTCAAAATTTACAAAATATGTGAAAGCCTGTCCCCTGAGGTAGGTAACAGCACCTGTGTTTCAGGGGTCCGTGACCACCTCCGTTACGTTACATAATTATAATTAATTAAACACAATTGCAATTAATATAAGAATTACAATCCAAATAAGTATTCAATAAATATCCTAAACTAAAATCAAAATCATTATTAAAATCCTTAATATAAAAAACTCAAAATTAAAATCGAAGAAGGAGTTTAAAAGTCGAGTATTCGCTGCACAAGGAGTTTTATATCGAGTATTTTTTGTGCAAGTAGGCGCAAGTATGTTATAAGCATTGCGATGAACGTCGAATATATTGGTATGTTCCAAATTCAAACACCGGTATAAATAAAACTGGTATAAATATTTTTATTTAAAGATTTCATATGAACTTTGTGGCTTAATACGTAATAATCTGTAAGAAAACATATCTAAATTCGTTTAATGCACATATAAACATAAATCTAAATTTTTTCAGAATGTTGCCATAAAGAAAGTCGGTAAATATTCTATTTAATATATGAAGAAAACCATAAATCTGGTGATAAATTTCCATGGTTGCATATACATCCCCATGCTCTGTTGGGCAGACCCGGAGTTCCTGGGCATTTCTGGCCAAATATAATTATTTAAGACACTTTAGATGGTCGGAGCATACAACAAATGTGCATTTAGTCCAAATGTTTGTAACAAACACAACATGACCGAGTTATGTTATTATTTTTAATGATTAGCCCGATTCTACGACTGCATGTGTATATGAGTGTTAATTTGTTTGTGGACGTAAACGTGAAAATGTGTCATGTATCGCGAAATGCAAGGTAGTTTGTCAAATTTAATTAGTGTACCCGTTACTGTTAGAATTTACGAGGAAATAATTTGAGAATTGCTAGAAATTTTTAATTAACACTAGCTTACAATTATAAGCGTTTCCTGCGGCTTTACTGGCGTAGCTTATGCCACAGGAATTGTACGCTTTCCGGGAGTAAACTTGGCTATTACACTAAGCGATAGTCTAGCGTTCAATCATTAAAACAATTTCGTCGATTAAGATTATGAAAACCTTTTATGAACTGATGAACAAACATTTCTATTTATTCATTTGTAGTTATTAGGTTATCCCCGCACTGGAACACCTTTCAGCAACTACAGCAATCGAGCACAAACTTGTAATAAACTCTCTGTAAGTCCAGCAGCAGTAACGAAAAAGTCTTAGTTAATATCTTTTTATTTTGCCACGACTCATCCTTTTTCTCTAAACTAGTCAACAAGAAAAAAATTAGTAAAGAAGGACATACAAGGCAACGTACATCAGCAGAGCCAGTCTCTAAGGAAATTAACTTTAAGAATATTGCATAACTTTTAAATCTTGCTTTAAAATTGTGTAACTAACATACATTAAGGTATACTGAGGTATATCCAGGACACATTCCTTTGGACAAGTTATAGAGGGATGCGGGCATCGCCGTGAGAAGCCTCTAGCAAATATACAAAACTTTAATTAAACTGCAGAACGTAAGTTCGACTTTAATTAATCTAAACGCCGCACTGTGTTTATCTTCGATACTGATAACGAATGGAGTTTCTGTTCAGTGAACTGTTATAACACTTTTGTTGTAAAAGCAGCTTAGTATTGTTGTTTAATTTATTTAATTTTAATAAAGGAGAGCTAAAAGGAAAACCGCACGTTCGTTTTGGTTCATTTTCATTTCTGATTTATCATTTTTCTTTTTGAGTTTTACATGATAAGATAATGACGAAAGGTTAAGGTCTCTTCTCTGTTTCCAACGCCGGGTTATTTATCCGTAGATGTATTAAGAAATGTATTAAAAGGCGTTTTGGGTGTGTAACTTATGAGTACATTATTGCTGAAGCTTTTTCTAAAAATACACTGAATGTGGGTGTCACCATCTTGTCAACACTCTCGATACAAGTTGAGGACCATCGCGCCGACGTCCATTATACCTAACACTTACCTTGCCCCATTACTTACTTTTCAGAATGTGTTTTATGTATGATTTAGAAAATTTATGGCTTCTTATTGACAAACAACACTCGAATCTGCAACAGCATCTAAATATGTAATATTTAATTTGGCAAGATAAGCCGTGCGGAAGCTGTTTACGAACTAATGCAGTTTGCATTCAAAATCAGCTAATTTTATAAAATTAAATCAAATCTAAACATACTTAATGTCAAATCTTCTTTTTTTACCCGACTGCCGAAGGAGGGTAATGTGTTTATCAGTCTATGTATGTATGTATGTTTGTTCCTATATGGCGTTCCAGAGACCAAACGCGTTGGCCGATTTTGATGATTCATACGTCAATCGATTTGTCTTAACCCTGCGAGTGTCATAGGCTACATTAAAATTGGACAATAGAAAAATGGCGGCTTTTGGGCGCCAGATTGTGGGGGCCCAAATATTTTTTTTCTTCCAAACCTATCGTGTGGGGTATCAAAATAAAGGGTTTTAAGAGGTGATTTCAAAAATATATATCACTTATATGTTTAAATGTATCTAATTTGAAAAAAACTTAACTAAAAAATTATAAATAAAAAAAGTTAAATCAAAAAATCAAAAAACCCGACTGCTTCAAAAGCGAACTAAAAAGTTTTAAACAAGGAAAAAATCATGCTGTGCAGGCGGAGGATACACCTGATTTTGGTCAGCCAGCCCGGCGAATATGTATCCTCCGACTGCACAGCATGATTTTTTCCTTGTTTAAGACTTTTTAGTTCGCTTTTGAAGCAATCGGGTTTTTTGATTTAACTTTTTTTTAAAAAAACGTTGTCCCACAATAGGTATTCTTTCCTGTATTGTGACTCACTTTCCTTCCACTCTCACTTTTGTTACGTACAACCATGCTTCGCTAGCTCTTGTCCACCACAGCTGCACCAAGCCAGGTTAGCTAGGTACATAGCACATCTCTGGTTTTAAAAACACACACATCATCAGCCTATTAATGTTCCCACTGCTGGGACACTCTCTGTGAGGCCTCCTCTCTGTGAGAGGGAATAGGCTGTACCCACCACGCGGTCCCTGTGCGGGTTGGTGGTTGTCACATGTCTTCGAATTTTTGGTTCTAGGACATGCCGGTTTCCTCACGATGTTTTCCTTCACCGTTTTGAGAGCAGTGGTGAAGAAATAATTTACACAAAGTAAAGCGCCCGCCTGAGCTCGAACGCACGACCTATACTTGTAAGTCGCGGCCGATACCACTGGGCCACCACTGCTCAATCTATTTAATAGTGTTTAGTGGTAACAGACCAAAATGCATGAAGCAATGCCACGTTTCACGGTGGTATCCCAGCGGAAAGCGGTAGTGATAAAACACCGTAAATCCAAAACGAACAAATCTATGCAAATCAAACCTGGATCTACAATTAACTCGGCTTAACTTGACGGCTTTTATGATCCAATACACGATTGTTGTAACTGAAACTGCTATTTTGATCGAAACGGTTGATCGTAAATTGTAAAATTGCAACTACGTTGTATGGTTATGTGTCAGTAAATAAACAGTAAACTTGTGAATTCCACCCACTGCCGTACTATAAGCCAGAGTGCCGCCATCTGACAACTAGGCGATTTTAGTTTTTTGATGCCAACAAAATCAGCAAAAAATTCTCTATCGATGCTATGTTTACGAGCCTATTTTTGATAAGAATAAGACTTTGATTTAAACTAACAAACAAACTAAACTGTTCGAAAGTATGAAACTATATCAATATTTTGATATCGCATTTATGATTTATAGTTGATAAACAGCTTCGATTTTTTTATTATTACGCGGTTTCTTGTTTTTCGTCTTTAACTCAAAATAATTATTTCGTCAGATAGCGCCACTTTAAGTACAGGACGGCAGACTGGAACTAAAAAAGAGCTGTTTCATCAAAAAACATTGGGAGACAAAGATATTGAATTTGCTGAAAACCACGTTTGTATGATTTTGTTGCGGAGTTCAGTATTACAAAGTTGTGTTTTTTTTTTATTTATTAACCCCCGCCGGAAAAAGAAGGGGTGTTATAAGTTTCACGTGTGTTACTGTGTATCTGTGTATCTGTGTGTCTGTGTGTCTGTCTGTGGCATCATAGCGCCTAAACGGATGAACCGATCTCGATTTAGTTTTTTTTGTTTGAAAGGTAATTTTGTCGAGAGTGTTCTTAGCTATGTTTGAATAAAATCGGTTCAGCCGTTCAAAAGTTATGGGTATTTTACATTTTCGCAAGATAAATGCGTCGGGGGTTTTTTAAATTGTGAAATTTTACTTGTTGTTTTGCCTTTTAAAGCCAGTTTCGAATTGATTTACAAAGTTGGAATGTTTTTTCACGGTCGACTGTTCAAACCGCAGTTTTATCTGAAAATATTATCTTTTTATTTAATTATTGAAAAACATGGTCACAGCAAATACAAGTAAAATTTCACAATTTAACAAGTAAAATTTCACAATTTAACAAGTAGGTAAAATTTCACAATTTAAAAAACTCCCGACGCATTTATCTTGCGAGAACACCCCGGTTCAAACAGTAAAATGCCCATAACTTTTGAACGGCTGAACCGATTTTATTCAAACATAGCTAAGAACACTCTCGACAAAATTACCTTTCAAACAAAAAAAACTAAATTGAAATCGGTTCATCCGTTTAGGCGCTATGATGCCACAGACAGACACACAGATACACAGCAACACACGTGAAACTTATAACACCCCTCTTTTTCCGGTGGGGGTTAATAATAAACGGATCCAGATTAAACTACCAAATTGTTCTTACTACTATAAACGTATTATTACAAGACCTTTTTAATGGTATGACGCAATTTCAATTGCGCCGATAAGCGATATCGTGCACGTATTTTTAACCGACTTACAAAAAAAGGAGGAGGTTCTATGTTCGACTTTATGTTTGTTTTTTTTTTTTTTTTTTTTTGTGTATGTTCACCGATATCTCTGTCAATTGTGGTCCGATTTTGAAAATTTTTTTTTTGTTTGAAAGAGTATGCTTCGAAATTGGTCCCATTTTAATTTGGTGAAGGTCTGATGAAGAACTTCGGAGATACACAACAGAACTCTTCAATAAATAACGGCAAAACTCTCGGGATTGCTGCAATCGCATGTCTGTTTGTTGTTTATACCATTTCATAACATAACATCACGCCAGTACGCTCTAAAGGGGTACACTTATCTCTCATTTCACGGGTTATGTTCAAGTTTCATATTATTCGGTTAATCTATTCTGGAGTTAAACAACTTGCTATTAGGTAGGTAAAACTAAAAAGGGAAAAATAAAAAAACTTTTTTGCAAAAAAATAGCACCGACTTCCAAATGAAAAACTACAAAGTGAAAAATAACTTAATTTTTGGAAGTCGGTGTCCATATCGCAAAAAATGGCACCTACGAAAGACACCGACTTCCAAAAATTAAGTTATTTTTCACTTTGTAGTTTTTCATTTGGAAGTCGGTGCTATTTTTTTGCAAAAAAGTTTTTTCACTTTGTAGTTTTCATTTGGAAGTCGGTAGTATTTTTTTGCAAAAAAGTTTTTTATCTAAGAAAAAATCAAGTTTAAAAAAACATTTTTGCAAAAAAATACTACCGACTTCCAAATGAAAAACTACAAAGTGAAAAATAACTTAACTTTTGGAAGTCGGTGTCTTTCGTAGGAACCATTTTTTTGCGATATGGACACCGACTTCCAAAAGTTAAGTTATTTTTCACTTTGTAGTTTTTCATTTGGAAGTCGGTAGTATTTTTTTGCAAAAATGTTTTTTATTTTTCGCTTTTTAGTTTTACCTACCTAATAGCAAGTTGTTTATTAAGGTCCCTATAACTCCAGAATAGATTAACCGAATAACATGAAACTTGAACATAACCGTTGAAATGAGAGATCTGCGTACACCTTTAGAGCGTACTGGCGTGATGTTATGTTATGAAGTGGTATAAACAACAAACAGACATGCGATTGCAGCAATCCCGAGAGTTTTGCCGTTATTTATTGAAGAGTTCTGTTGTGTATCTCCGAAGTTCTACATCAGACGTTCACCAAATTAAAATGGGACCAATTTCGAAACATACTCTTTCAAACAAAAAAAGAATTTTTAAAATCGGTCCACAATTGACGGAGATATCGGTGAACATACATAAAAAAAAAAAAAAAAAAAAAAAAAAAAACATACAAGAAGTCGAACATAGAACCTCCTCCTTTTTTGTAAGTCGGTTAAAAATGATCGAATCGCAAAGCATTGCGCCAATGTGAATGTTCACGAACTTGCAATTTCGTTTCAATGATCTCTTAACAGTATGATATAAATGGAATCGCGTCAACCCATTAGTAAGATCGCTAACTGTCGTTTAGATAAAAATTAAATTGGTTTTACAATATTTTTTCTGTGTTCGTATATAAACCCAATTAAATTCGAAACTTTTATTATTAGGAGTTTAAATTTCCAATCCGTTAAACTTCCAAATGCCCATAAAAGCCACACTTAGCAGGTAATCAAAAAATGACTTTCCAATCCTATATACTTTTAAAGAATGAGAAACCCCTTTTTTACCCGACTGCCGAAGGAGAGTAATGTGTTTATCAGTCTATGTATGTATGTATGTAAATATGTATGTATGTATGTATGTAAGTATGTATGTATGTTTGTTCCTATATGGCGTTCCAGAGACCAAACGCGTTGGCCGATTTTGAACATTCGTACGTCAATCGATTCGTCTTAACCCTGCAAGTGTAATAGGCTACATTAAAATTGGACAATATAACAAGTAAAATTTCAAAATTTAAAAACCCCCGACACATTTATCTTGCGAAAACACCCCGATTCAAACAGTTAAACGCGCATAACTTTTGAATGGCTGAACCGATTTAATCCAAACATAAGAACACTCTCGACAAAATCACATTTCAAACAAAAAAAACTAAATCAAAATCGGTTCATCCGTTGAGGCGCTATGGTGCCACAGACAGACACACAGATACACAGATACACAGGTACACAGCAACACACGTGAAACTTATAACACCCCTCTTTTTCCGGCGGGGGTTAAAAATGGCGGATATTGGGCGCCATATTGTGGGGCCCAAATTCTTTTTCTTTCTTAACCCATCGTGTGGGTATCAAAATAAAGGGTTAAATGAGGTGATTTCAAAAATATATAACACTTATGTGTTTAAATGTATCTAATTCGAAAAAAAACTAACTAAAAAGTTATATATAAAAAAAGTTAAATCAAAATATCAAAAAACCCGACTGTTTCAAAAGCGAACTAAAAAGTCGTAAACAAGGAAAAAATCATGCTGTGCAGGCGGAGGATACACCAGATTTTGGTCAGCCAGCCCGCGAATATGTATCCTCCGACTGCACAGCATGATTTTTTCCTTGTTTACGACTTTTTAGTTCGCTTTTGAAACAGTCGGGTTTTTTGATATTTTTTAAGTCCTAGTTTTTCGATAGTCAGTTAACTTAAAAATCAATGGTTACAAATTTCGGTAAAAACCCTTTTTTAAATTTTTCATCAAATGTTAGCTTTACAAAAGTTCAAATAATTAACTCTCCAATTTATTTCTTACCATAACTTAAGTAAACAACGAATTAAAAAAACTGGGCCTTAAACCACTTTTTTGGGATTGGTTTGTTAAATGGATAAACAAGTATAAGAACATAACAATATTTTTCTTAGCGATATTGAAACTAAATAATATCCTATAACACAACATTATTAGGTAAAATAATGGATCATGTTGTTTTGCTTTCATTACTGAGAAAACATGGGATCTTTTAGTAACCAACTAGAAAGACAACAACATCTTGTTATTATTTTATTTCTGACTCTTTCTGATTTCTTAGAAAAATCTTCTGACAAAGGCACAGGAAAATTCTGTAGATATTAAATATGATTTCATAATCTTTTACTTGGAATATTAATTTATACGTTGAGTTAAATAAATTATAAGAATTTTTATTTAAATAGTACGTGAATGAGTCTTTTACTTTCTTGCAAATCTTGTAAATTATTTCCTTTCAATTTCAATTTTGTTTTGCAAAAGAATAATTTATTAGCAAATTGAATAAGTTATATGCCTATATAATATTTAATATTTGGACAGTTATTATGGTCCTTGAAAAAGCGAGATCTTTTTCAAGGACCATAATAATCCGGAAAACTAAGTACCTATTACAACATACATACTTAAGTAAACATTTCTGCCATCCGCAATCAGCATTGCTTGTTGGAAAGTTGTATTCGTGGTTCAAAAGTGTTGTTTGCTGCGTATATGTATCTACATAAATAATAAACAAAAAAATTACACTAAATAAAACTACATCATTATTGGAAAACAACGAACCTCTCACAGTTAGTTAATGCCTTTACCAAAAAGAAAGTCGCAATAAAAACCGCAACAAACCTGGTACAACAAAACATAAGGAAATTTTTTAATTACAGAAAGTTTATAGACAGCAACCTCTGCTGCCCATCCTCATACTGGCAACATTTATTTATTGGCGCACAGAGCAGGATATTTATAGCTGAGTCTTAGCCCAGCTATCGTTGGGAAAACGCCAGCTTCGCATGACGTGATAACTTTACCCCACAACTTCTTATAACCTCTTATTCTTCTTACACTGAAAAAAAGAATAAGTAACCGGACAAGTTTAAGTTTTGTAACTTAGACCCAGTTTTTTGATCCGTAATTAACTCAACCAATAGATTTGCTAACCAACGGTTTCAAATATCGGTAAGATGCGTTTTTTCATCAATTGATAGCATCACAAATGGACAAATAACTTGAAGAGTTAATTATTTACCATTTGTTATACAAACAATTGATGAATAAATTCGTTTTACTGAAATGAAATTTGAAACCATTGGTCAGCATATTTATTAATTAGTTGAGTTAACTACGAATAAAAAAACTATGCCTTAAAAAGCAAACTTTAGTTAGTAGAAAATAACATTTAATAAAATAATACAAAACTAGTTAGCAAATAGCAAAACTCTATATTGTTGGTAGTAAGACATAGTTCGCAAGAGTCAATAATTTCGTAAGTAAGAACATTTGGTATCTGTTAATTCCTATCATTGTAGAAAAACATTTGACGCAAAAATGAAGTTCATGAGTTGGTATGTTTTCTTTTTGTTGGTTCTCTGTATGAAGGTATTTTAAATTAAATAGCTTAAGGGAGATAAAGGTACTGTATTTAAATAATTGTTGCCCTTAAAAATATTGAATTAAGAAATTCGGACATGAAATGTTAAGAGAACATTTAACTGTATTATTTTTATTCAGTTCGGAACACATTTTCTTATTATTATAATAATAATATGATAATATTAATAATTAATTATAAGATAAACTGTTTAACGTCTAATTACGGAGTTTGCCACTAAATTGGGAATTCGTATGTTTTGAGAGGAGCATAAATTCAAAATGCAACAAAATTTGTTAATTTGAAATTTATTGCTGGCCTACAGAATACGCAATGAAGGGTTTAAAAGGGTTGGCTGCATAGAATGTCGCACTCTTAATTAATAATGACAGGTTTCCAGGGCCAGGGTTTCTAGCTGACAAGTAGACCACCTATTAGCTATCAGAAAAAACCTTTAACAGAAACTTCACCGTCTCTTTTTCATTCTACTCCATTATAAAAGTCTGTTTGTGTTTAATTGTGACCTATGATTTGTTTTAGCTAATTATTAATATCGCTAACTGTCCTAATTATTCTTAAAATAAAAGTTATCTGATTATTGAAATCTTAGCCCTCAAACAAAAAACTTAAGATACCCAAGACAAAGTACATAGGTCTTTAAATATCTATATTTAACAAATCGTCAAGTACAAGTTACCTTAAATCAGCACACTCCCTTAAAATCAAACACAAAAGCTTAACAATAACACGTTATCCAACCAAACATACAACTTTTATCTCAGAACAAACTTTCCTATAAATAATTCGAACAAACACAGAACTACACATGGCTTGACACAGAACATTAAAGATTACGTTACCTTCCTCTCCATGTATTATATTATAACACACATAGTAATACGCTACGGCATTAAGGTTGCTAGATCTTGGATCCCATAACTTGTGTGAGGCTGTAAAACGGGCGACTATAAATTGGAACTACTATTCTAATAGTGTGTCAATTTTAATGAATTGCATTAATGATACAAAGTAAAAGGAAGAATATCACACAACAAGAGTAAAGCGAACAGAATATATGAAGACAATAATAAGTTTTAATAAATAACGATTCCAATTTTGGCTGTAGAGGGACATCATGTCCGGGAAATCAACTTAATCGGAGAATAGTTTGTCTTCTGAACATCAGCGATTCGTTTGTTCTCACAGTTGTCCATACATACCGGTAGTATTTATCAGTAGGCCAGCATATTAAGCACTCCAATGGGCACAAATACAGCCAGCAATATTTTATGTTTCGATACTCTTTCACACAAAGCAATACATGAAATCAAGAATCATCCAAATGTCAGGTGTTTTTAACTTGTAGAGCAAGATAAAGCAATATGGATTTAAAAGAAAATCGAAGGAAAAGTTCCGTTGTTTGCGAAGATTTGAGAATAGAATAGAATAGGATATAATAAATTGGAATAGAAAAGGATATAATTGAATAGAATGCTCGGCATTTTGATTTCAGCTCACTTCTGTAATACCTTTCACTTACTCTTTTTGGAGACCTGAGTTCTGTTTAAATGTGAGTTGTGTATCATATCTTGGAATCAGATATAGATCGGTATTAATTTTGAATCATGTAAATAGTTTTTCCAAGAGCCAAAACAGGCTAACAATACTAATTGTATAAAATAATCATTTCCATGTCAATAGAAGAAAATCGACACAAAAAATCCTTCCTTATCTCCGTTTGTTTCAATACTCGCCATCTGCCGAGCCCAAACCTTGTATTATGAATGCGGGCACTAAGTTCAACTATCACGATTCCGAACCATTAAACACTCCGAAATACTGCTCACAACAACGTTAACATATACGTGTAACTAGCTGTTGCCCGCGACTTCGTCTGCGAAACATTAGTAATTCGAATAGCTTATTTTTTATATCGCAGCATAATATTGTGGGTTTTCCATACAAACTTCTACACTCTTGCCTTTCCACCCCCTTAGGTAAGATTTCCGGGATAAAACTATGCTATGTCCTGCCCAGCGTCTCAAAATATCTCCGAACCAAATTGCATCTAAATCGGTTCAACGGTTTAAGCGTGAAAAGGTGGACAGAGAAACAGACAGAGTCACTTTCACATTTATAATATTAACTCCGCCCGCGACTTCGTTCGTGTGATGGCAACCAAAAATAAGCTGCTATTAAACCTGAGACAAACGGTCCAGTTCGGTAGTTCCAAATCGATGTAGAGGTCCACATCCTAGTGCCATTTGATTCTTCAAAGAAACTTTGACACCCCTAAATCGTCTTCTGGGGGTAAATCCGAAAAACTAATGATGCCATCCTTTATTATTTTGCCAAAGGAATAAGATTTTTATACAAATAAATGTCTCTCTTTTAACCCTTTAAAAAGATGAATTTCCAAAAACCCCTCCTAAGTGCTCCCCAACGTCATAAAAAGAAGCTATGGGCAGTAAAAGTAATCAAAATTCTTTACCACCCCGAAGTCGTATTTTAAGGGTAGTTTCGAAAAACTAATTATTGAAAAACCTTTATTGTTTATTTAGGTTGGTATTTATGTCAAGTTTCATGTTTATTGACCCAAGAAATCAGATTCTTCAAAAAAATTAACATCCCCTAAATTGTCTTTTGGGGGTAGTTTGAAAAATAATAATAGCAACCTTTATTATTCATTTAGGTTGGTATTTATGTCAAGTTTCATGTTTATTGACCCAAGAAATCAGTTTCTTCAAAAAAATTAACAACCCCGAAATCGTCTTTTGGGGGTAGTTTCATCATCATCATATCAGCCGAAAGACGTCCACTGCTGGACATAGGCCTCCCCCAAGCGTCGCCACATTGATCGGTCCCGTGCGTCTCGCAACCAGCGGATCCCCGCAACCTTCACGAGGTCATCGGTCCACCTGGTGGGAGGCCTTCCAACGCAACGTCTTCCGGTTCGCGGTCGCCACTCCAGAACCTTTCTGCCGTATCGGCCATCCGTTCTGCGAGCAATGTGCCCTGCCCACTGCCACTTAAGTTTGGCAATTCTTCGAGCTTTGTCGGTAACATTGGTTCTCTTACGGATCTCTACATTTCTGATTCGATCACGCAAGGAAATGCCGAGCATAGCCCTCTCCATTGCCCTTTGAGTGACTGTAAGCTTTCTGATAAGGCCCATTGTAAGCGACCACGTCTCAGAGCCATATGTCATCATTGGCAACACACACTGGTCATAGACTTTTGTCTTGAGACACTGTGGTAAGTTGGACGAGAAGACACCGCGCAACTTCCCGAACGCTGCCCAGCCGAGTCGGATTCGACGGTTTATCTCTCTCTCGAAGTTGGCCCTACCCAACTGGATCGTTTGTCCCAGGTAGACATAATCTTCCACAACTTCGAGTGTAGAGTCTCCAACCTTGATAGGAGTGGGTGTAACATGGGCATTCAACATCACCTTGGTTTTGTCCATGTTCATTTTAAGACCCACTCTTCCGGAAGCTCACTGAGGTCATCGAGCATTGTATTGAGGCTCTCCATGGTCTCAGCCATGACCACTATGTCGTCGGCAAACCGAAGATGAGTGATGTACTCGCCATTAACATTGATGCCTAGGCCCCTCCAGTCCAGAACCTTGAATACATCCTCCAGCGCAGCAGTGAACAGTTTCGGAGAAATGACATCTCCCTGTCTCACGCCACGCTGGAGAAATATGATATATGGGGGTAGTTTGAAAAAATAATAATAGCAACCTTTATAATTCATTTAGGGTGGTATTTATGTCAAATTTATTGTTTATTCACCCAAGAAATCAGATTTTTCAAAAAAAATAACATCCCCTAAATTGTGTTTTGGGGGTAGTTTGAAAAATAATAATAGCAACCTTTATTATTCATTTAGGTTGGTATTTATGTCAAGTTTCATGTTTATTGACCCAAGAAATCAGTTTCTTCAAAAAAATTAACATCCCCTAAATCGTCTTTTGGGGGTAGTTTCAAAAATAATAAGAGCAACCTTTATAATTCATTTAGGTTAGTATATTAGTGGCAAGTTTATTGACCCAAGAAACCAGATTTTCAAAAACACTGTAATACCTCCTAAATCATCTTTTGGGGGTAGTTCCAAAAAACTAATAATCACAAACTTTATTGTTTATTTAGGATGGTATTTATGTCAAGTTTCATGTTCATTCACCCAAGAAATCAGATTCTTCAAAAAAAAAATAACATCCCCTAAATCATCTTTTGGGGGTAGTTTCAAAAAATAATAACAGCAACCTTTTTTATTCATTTAGGTTAGTATTTGTGCCAAGTTTATTGACCCAAGAAACCAGATTTTTCAAAAACATTAATACCTCCTAGATCGTCTTTTGGGGGTAGTTGCAAAAAACTAATAATAACAACCTTTATTGTTTATAAAGGATGGTATTTATGCCAAGTTTCAAGTTTATTCACCCAAAAAATCAGATTCTTCAAAAAAACTAACATCCCCTAAATCTTCTTTTGGGGGTAGTTTCAAAAAATTATAATAGCGACCTTTATCATTCATTTAGGTTAGTATTTGTGGCAAGTTTTAAGTTTATTGACCCATGAAATCAGATTTTGCAAAAACACTGTAATACCTCCTAAATCGTCTTTTGGGGGTAGTTGCAAAAAACTAATAATCACAAACTTTATTGTTTATTTAAGATGGTATTTATGTCAAGTTTCATATTTATTCACCCAAGAAATCAGATTCTTCAATATAAAAAATATAAAAATAACATCCCCTAAATCATCTTTTGGGGGTAGTTTCAAATTCATTTAGGTTAGTATTTGTGGCAAGTTTATTGACCCAAGAAACCAGATTTTTCAAAAACACTGTAATACCTCCTAGAGCGTCTCTTGGGGGTAGTTGCAAAAAACTAATAATGACAACCTTTATTGTTTATTTAGGATGGTATTTATGCCAAGTTTTAAGTTTATTCACCCAAGAAATCAGATTCTTCAAAAAAACTAACATCCCCTAAATCTTCTTTTAGGGGTAGTTTCAAAAAATAATAAAATCGACCTTTATTATTCATTTAGGTTAGTATTTGTGGCAAGTTTTAAGTTTATTGACCCAAGAAATCAGATTTTGCAAAAACACTGTAATACCTCCTAAATCGTCTTTTGGGGGTAGTTGCAAAAAACTAATAATCACAAACTTTATTGTTTATTTAAGATGGTATTTATGTCAAGTTTCATATTTATTCACCCAAGAAATCAGATTCTTCAAAAAAATAACATCCCCTAAATCATCTTTTGGGGATAGTTTCGAAAAATTAACAATGAAAGTCTTTATTGTTTATTTAGATTAGTATTTATGTCTAGTTTCAAGTTTATTAACTGAAGTAATAAGATTCTTCAAAAAAACTTTAACACCCCTAGATCGACTTTTGGGGGTAGTTTAAAAAAATAATAATATGATCCTTTATTATTCATTTAGGTTAGTATTTCTGGCAAGTTTCAAGTTTATTGACCCAAGAAATCAGATTTTCCATACAAATTTCAACAACCCCTAAATCATTATTTGGGGGTAGTTTCGAAAAACTAATAATGTCAATCTTTATCATTTACTTAGAATACTATTTGTGCTAAGTTTCAAGAATTTTGGTCGAAGGAATTAGATTATTCATACAAACTTTCAACCCCTTTTTTACCCCCTTAGGGGTGAAATTTCCAAAAATCCTTTCTTAGTGCACACTTACGTCACTTGAAGAACCTTTCTGCCAAATTTCATGCTTCTAGGCTTAGCAGTTTTGGCTGTGCGTTGATTGATCAATATTATGCATCAAAATATAAATGGCCTCTTAAATAAATCCAATGTATTTACTGTACTGCTAGAGGAACTATATAATTCAGGGAAAATAGTGGATGTATTATACTTTTCTGAGCACAATATGATATTGTCGGATGTAAACCTATTACATATACCTAATTTTACTTTAGTCACACATTTCACTAGAGAATCCAGACATGGAGGCACATGTATAATGATAAGAAACGGTATTAAATATAGAACTTTGGAGTCTGTTGCGAAATATGGTGTATCCAATATTTTTGAATGCTGTGCAGTGGAACTCACCGACCACAATATTATTATAATAAGTTTATATAGGAGTCCACATAGTACCGAAGTAAAAAGCAAACATGAAATATTTTTTAATAAATTAGACAGTCTGTTAAATTCTTTATCCATACACTCAAATAAAAAAGTGCTTCTGTGTGGTGACTTCTATATTGATTTGCTAAAAGATACCAGAAGTTCGCAGCAATTCAAGCACTTAATAACGGGTTATAATCTTAAATTTGCCGTAAACGTTCCAACTAGATTAAGCAGTGGGACCTGCATTGATAATATAATCCACAATGTGCGAGGAGCTAAAGGAGAAGTTTTGGAACTGGCAGTATCCGATCACACAGCACAATTTCTACGATGTCCAGTTAAACAAACGTGCCTTTTAGACTACTGGCACTGTACAAAACGGGACTACTCAAAAGAAAATATAGAAAAATTCGCAAACTATTTAAAACAATTGTCATTTTCTGATGTTTATGAGGAAAATAACCCTGAAAAAGCATTCAAATTGTTCTATGACTGGTTTAAATTGCTGTATGACTTATGTTTTCCTAACATTAAAATAAAAATTTCGACGAAAGTAAAACCAAACTGGATTAGTCGCGGTATTAGATTATGCAGCAAAAAAAAAAGAGATTTGTTATGGAAATACAGGTTATCACCGACTGAACATAATAAAACAAAATTCAAAACGCTGTCTAACCGGCTTAAAAGAATTGTCAATCTCACGCAGAGAGCCCACAATAACCGTTACATTCACTCGGCTAAGAATCGATGTAAGGCAACGTGGAAAGTCATAAATAAAAACAAACATAATTTACCAAATCAATCCACAATGAGAATTAAATCAAATGATAAAATACTTACCAACCCTCTTGATATAGCAGAGGCTTTTAACAATTATTTTGCTGATCAAGTCAAATCAATTAATAGTTCAAATAATAATAATAAATTACCAATAAATACTCCAATTTCGTCCATGTTTATGAAACCTACAATACCACAAGACATTCATAAAATTATTATGTCTTTAAAGAATACTCCCAGCACTGGATATGATGGTATTAGCACAAAAATTGTTAAAACGGTATCTATAATAATTGCACCCGTCCTTAGTCACCTGATCAATATGTGCATCTTGCAGGGTGTTTTTCCAAAGGAATTAAAAATTAGTATTATATTCAAGATAAGAATGCTTGGAAACATGCTGGTCCTGCTCCATAGGGCAATCTTTGGTGTAGACAAAATCAAATTTGTTAATTTATATTCCCATTCATAGTTATTGTATTCATTGTATTTTTTTTTTTTTTTTAGGAAATTGACTCACACACTGTTCCGTTGTTGTTGAATTAGGTATTTTACCTATGTTTGTAATATTTGTAAGTATGTGAGAACCATGTTCCTACTTATCAAATTAATTAATTTTCCTGTTAATGCTTTTTAATACTTTATACCTGCGTGTAGAGCTATTCTGGGTGCATCGTCCTCACATATATTAATGTATGTACGTATGTTAATATTGTAAAACAACAATTTTTTTTTTTTAAAAGAGTAAGTATGGAGTTTCTTGTGCGTTCTTCTCCATATCAATCTACTTTCCGAATGCACGGTAGAATCATTTTTTTTTTTTTTTTTTTTTATCTATGTTTTTTTTTTTTTATTACTTTTAAATTTATTTTTTATTACTTTTAATTTTAATTTATGTGACGTTCAAAAGTGCCGTTTATTGGCCTAATTGAATAAATATATTTGACTTTGACTTTGACTTTGACTTTAGTATCATAAAACCGCTTTACAAAAAAGATAATAAAGACAACATGTCTTCCTATAGACCTATAGCACTGATCCCTATTTTGTCAAAAATATTTGAAAGAGTATTATACAATCAAATCAATTCATATTTCGAGAAAAATAAATTATTTGTCGATAGCCAAAAGGGCTTCCGGAAAAATAAATCCATTGACATGGCAATCTATGATTTTTCAAAACTCGTTAGCAACAGAGTAGATAAAAGAAAACCGGCTCTGGCTCTATATATGGACATGTCGAAAGCCTTTAACGGGTAGACCATAGAATATTAATTAATAAACTTGACGCATACGGGATTAGAGGTAACATATCAAATTTAATTAAATCATACCTACAAGATAGACAGCAAATAACAGTTATTAATAGAATATGTAAAAAACATGAAACAACATTTAAATCTAGCCCGAGAACAGTGATGTATGGAGTTCCACAAGGTAGCATACTTGGACCTCTCCTATTTATTATATATGTAAATGACTTCCCAAAAGCATCGACCTATCCCATGACAATGTTTGCAGATGACAGCACTCTACTTTTCAACAGTGACCAATTAGATACATTAGAATCAGACATTAACTCTAACATAAAATTAGTTATAAATTGGCTAGAGAATAATAATTTGGTAATAAATTTAGACAAGACAGTAATAATGAAATTTCAACAAACAGTAAATCAGAATTTAAATTTAGATATAAGATATAATGATAAAAGGATTGATGAGACGAATGTGACAAAATTTCTGGGATTAAATATTGCAAGTACATTAAAATGGAATACCCAGATTAACAAAGTATGTAGTAAAGTAAACCAATTTTCTCATGCGCTGCGTATGCTAAGCAAAACGGCCAATCGAAACACCGTACTAACTGCATATCATGGTCTAGTGGCCTCAACATTAAGATATGGCATTATGTTTTGGGGAAACGCCTCGGGTAAAGATATGGTGTTTAAGTGTCAGAAAAGGTGTATTAGAGCGATCTGTAACCTGCAAACCACTGACAGCTGTAAACAATACTTTAAAAGTATGAAAATTTTAACAGTGCCCTCATTGTACATATACCAGACATCTATGTTCGTCAAAAATAATATGTATAAATTTGACCGAGTAGGTAGTCAGCGTCGAGCAGACCGGCTACAAACTGTTGGATTTAAAACTGCTTTATACAAGAACAGTATTTTCGTAATGGCTCCAAAATTATACAATAAATTGCCAAAGTGTATCAGAAGTGAGGAAAATGTCAGCCATTTTAAAAAAAAGTTGTTCCTATTTCTAGTTGAAAAGACGTATTACTCGATTGAAGACTTTCTAAATGACAAATTATGACTAAATTTAAATTTCTTTGACATTCTAAATAATTAATAATATAATTCAATTACTTTATTTTATGCGGCTCATGACATTTTTCAATTGCTTCATTTCTTTTATCCTAGACTTTATTAATTATGATAGTAAAAATAACCTTACTAATATAATATTTGTATGCCGATTATTGGCCAAACATACAGATCAGCTAAAATGCATAAATAACACCTTTTTGTACTTATGTTCACAAATAAAGATTGATTTGATTTGATTTGATTGATCAGTCAGTCAGTCAGTCAGTCAGTCAGTCACCTTTCACTTTTATAGATATAGATATTATTCTCTAACACATATTAGATGTTTAAACACATTCATGTCAATTATTCACACCACATTAACTTGAATGTTGGTGGTAAACAATTCAATACGTTACTTAACGCCAGGTTTTTTTTTGTAGCGTCATCTTTCGCTTCATACATTTGAGACATTATCAAAGTGCTGTGAAGGTGTCAAGGGACTTCGTTTGCCAGTCACTTTCGGATTAAACCAAGGTCACTTTCGTACCTTCGTAGCCAAATGGCAAAAAACGGAACCCTTATAGATTCAACATGTCTGTCTGTCTGTCTGTCTGTCTGTCCGTCCGTATGTCACAGCCACTTTTTTCCGAAACTATAAGAACTAGGCTGTTGAAACTTGGTGAGTAAATGTATTCTGTAAACCGCATTAAGATTTTCACTCAAAAATACAAAAAAAAACAATAAATTTTGGGGGTCCCCATACTTGAAACTGAAACTATTTATTTTTTTCCATCATACCCATACGCGTGGGGTATCTATGGATAGGTCTTCAAAAATGATATTGAGGTTTCTAATATCATTTTTTTCTTAACTGTATAGTTTGCGCGAGAGACACTTCCAAAGTGGTAAAATGTGTCCCCCCCCCCTGTAACTTCTAAAATAAGAGAATGATAATACTAAAAAAAATATATGATGTACATTACCATGTAAACTACCACCGAAAATTGGTTTGAACGAGATCTAGTAAGTAGTTTTTTTTTAATACGTCATAAATCATAAACCACAATTTACGAAGTACGGAACCCTTCGTGTGCGAGTCCGACTCGCACTTGGCCGGTTTTTTAGGTACTGATTTAGTATTTTTTCGCGTTAGTCATCGTAAGCTGCTTCTTATTCTTTTAAGCACCGACATTTGTTTTAAATCTATTTAGTTTAACGTGACTTTTCTTGAAGAATAATTATTGTAAAAAATAATACAATTAAAGTACAGCTTAACTCTTATGCAGAGCCTGGAAAACTTGCAGTCTAAACTGTAAGTGAATTTGGAAAAAACATGTATAGGTAACGGTGACGAAACCACTAAAATAACGATTTTTGTATTGCGTAATACAGTCAAAAGGGAATAGGTCATGAAAAGCATACGTGAATCAACTCATAGCATGGAGGACGCACCCTTTCTAAATTACGCAATACCGACAACATTTTTTGTTCCCTTTGCTCTGCCGAACTCACTTACCTAATTAGGCTGCTGAGCTATAAATCCCTAACATTAAGTGAGCACGACAGTGACTGGCTAGTGTTCTTATTAGATAGTTGCTCATACCTAGGTACTCATGAACATGTATCTACTATTTCAAGCTTCCCCACTTTTTATTACAATCTATTTATGATCATCTTACTTTAATATCATAAATGCGAAAATTTGGACAGAAGTATGTTTGTTACTCAATCATACTAGAACGGCTAAGTCGATCTGGGTGAAACTTAGCTCGGATATAAATTATAGTCTGAAATAGCACAAAGGCTAATTTTTATTTTTAACCGACTTACCAAAAAGGAGGAGGTTCTATGTTCGACTTCATATTTTTTTTATTTTTTTTTTTGTATAAGTTCACCGATATCTCCGTCAATTGGGGACCGATTTTTAAAATTCTTTTTTTGTTCGGCAGAGTATGTTTCGAAATTGGTCCCATTCTAATTTGGTGAAGATGTGATGAAGAACTTCGGAGATATACAACAGAACTCTTCAATAAATAACGGCAAATCATTCAAAATTGCTGCAATCGGATGTCTGTTTATTGTTTATACCATTTCATAACATAACATCACGCCAGTTCACTATAAAGGGATACGCAGATCTCTCATTTCACCGGTTATGTTCAAGTTTCATGTTATTCGGGTAATCTATTCTAGCGTTATAGGTACCTTACTAAACAACTTGCCTATTTTAGGAAAGTACAACTAAAAAGGGAAAAATAAAAAAACTTTTTTGCAAAAAAATACTCCCGACTTCCAATTATAAAACTACAAAGTGTAAAATAACTTTATTTTTGGAAGTCGTATTCGTATTTTTTTGCAAAAAAGTTTTTTATGAAAAAATGTACAGTCTGTTCCCGTGGGATAATTTCCGATTACCACACGGGCGAAGCCGCTGGCAGAAGCTAGTATTCCATAAATCACAATAACTGCCAATCGCCTTGAATACCCATTTCCTTAACAGCGCAAATAGTTATTTATGCTACAAGTGCGGAAGGTAGGTGATTTCCGATGAGTGGATAAATCGACACGAGTCGGAAATCATCTTACGTACGTGTATCATACAATATTTTATTATGCATTGTGCGAGGAAATAAATTAATTAATAAAATGGCGGGCTTATTCAAGCGCGTTCAGCATAGCCACAGATTGACTAATAGTTCCTCGGGCATATCTACTGCGCATGTACAAATAGCTGTCACATCGTAACGCAATAAGGCACGAGCAAAATATACGTTCTGTCAAACATATTTAATGAATATTTAAAATTAATTTATTGATCAAAATCTAAATTTAGAGTAATAAAAAACGCCTAAAATTAAGTATTAGTTTTATTTTACCTTTTATATGAATGTTAATCTGTACATAACTAATTTTTAAAACTTTTCTCAAATAATAAACACTCTATGCGTCGGGCTGACGTTGGAGTCAAAAATTAAAAAAATACAGGAAAGTAGCACTAGTGAAAAAAGTGACGCTTTCCGCACAGTTTGGCTGCTTGGAAAACGCTCTTTTCGAGGACATGCATTGTAAAATAGTTTATCCACAGATTGCCGTGAAAAGTTAACAATTTATTTTCCCCGACCCGGCCATTTTCCTTCCGCCTTTCATAGCTATACAAACCAGTGCATCGGCATTATACATAATAAATAATGACGTCATCCAATCGGGCCTTTCCGAATCATTTGCTGGATCGAATTAGGGAAGAGGAAAAAGTTCCATTGAAATATGACACCTGTTCGGGCGAGCTGGAAGCAAAGGGCGATGTGATAAAGACGTAGGTTTTCAATAAAGGGGAATCGTCCCTTTTCTTACACATGTATATCTATATGTATTCTGTTCCGGAGCTTGGGCATTATCTCCCTCCTAATATATAGTACCTGTGTGTTTGTACACGTACCATCATTTGTTATGTCATCCCAAGAAATTATCGTTTGCTCTGCGAAACAAATATTATTTTCTGAATGAGTTATATATCTTTTTATTTTATTTTTTTAAAACGTTGCCCCACACTAGGAATTTCTTCCTGTATCGTGGGTGCGTTTACAAACATATAAACTCACATACACAAACACCCAGAGCCGGAACAACTAACTGTAGGTCATACAAATATTTGTTCCGTGCGGGAATCGAACCCGCGACACGCAGCACAGCAGTCAATCGCTCAACCACTGCGCCAACCGTGCGCCCAATATGTTTTGGTTCTGCTATGAAATGTTTCTGCTAGCTTCGATATTTATAGATAGTTTTGCTGATGGCTGCGATTTTGTTTGCAAACAAAACTTCAATCCCCCGTTGAATAACTCGGGTTCTTTTTTTTTTTTTTTTTTCTATATCTACCTGCACCTTCTAACATTATGTGGATTCCGTGCCCAAAGGACACAGCCAAACGGTTTGAGCTACAATCTTTAAAGTTTCACAGTATAGTTTTCATCTTGTTGACACAAAGCAAAAAAAAACTCATGTTTGATACAGAAAATTGGGGCGCGAAAAAAAAATACGTTAATTTTTGTTTTAAAAACTATTGGAAAACAAAGGAATGTGAAGCCACCAAAGTTAGCTTTTTTTACAATTATTTGTTCCGAAGAATTTTTTTACTGCTTTTTGGCCTATGAACTTAAAATTTGGTGATAAAGTTTCTTATTGCGTATATTTTATTAAAACATACCAATCACACTAATATTATAAAGGCGAAAGTTTGTGAGTTTGTATGTTTGTTACTTCTTCACGCTCAAACGGCTGGATGGATATGGATGAAACTGGTATACCTACTAATATTATAAATGTAGAACTTTGTGAGGATAGATGTTTGTTACTCTTTCATACAAAAATTACTACAAGTAACTATTCAACGTTCAACTATTTCATGCTACATAATATATCTAGTGCATAGTAGATACGCTTCGGTCAGCAATCTATTAAGCACGTAATTAAGACACGATTTCTTGCGAAAACACCCCGATTCAAACAGTAAAACGCCCATAACTTTTGAACGGCTGAACTGATTTTATTCAAACATAGCTAAGAACACTCGACAAAATTAGCTTAAAAAAAAACTATATTAAAATCTGTTCATCCATTTAGGCGCTATGATGCCACAGACAGACACACAGATACACAGCAACACACGTCAAACTTTTAACACCCCTCTTTTTCCGGCGGGGGTTAAAAAGGATGTTGATGAAACTTTACAGTAACTTATCATAGGTCAGAATAATACATAGTTTATATTTAATAAAAATATTGGGACCGTGCAAATTCCATGCAATCGGGACCGCGGGCAATACCAATAATCATTTTGCCTGTGCGTTGTCAGGCATATTATTCTGGTCTTCCTAGTCACTACTACGATAAATAAATCTCTCAATACTACGAAGTGCAAACATTTATTGTTGTTCAAATACCTACCGTTCAAAGACAGTATCGGTTCTCCATTGCATTCGGTCTCACAATCGGCCCGCGTCGTCAATCCAACAATCTGAAAGGACATAGTTCTTCAAACTTTCCCCATTTAATTTAATCTTCGTCAGCTGTGAGTGACTATTTGCTTTTACTTTGCAGCTAAAAGTTGGCGTTTACGAAAGAGCTAGAAGTGAAAATTCGAACCGCACAATTTCGAAAGTTAATATAGTATTATAAAAGGTCTGAAAACGTTCGAAGTTTTAAGGAACTGGGGAGAAATTTATAAAGGTTCAGTCAAAGTCATAAACAGCTCATAAAATGAAAAGGAAAACTGGACTGCTATAAACAAAACATGCATAAACTCTTGGCTTTTTGCCATGGGGGTAGGCTAAAACTACAGAACGCCATCTGATATGATCCTTACATAAGAACTTATTTTGCTAACACTCTAAATTAAGAGTTTTTCGCCTTCACTATTAATATAATTTGTGATAAAGTTTTAAAATATATAAAAAAACTCTCATCCGAACCAAGCGACCAGCTTTAACAGTGTGGGAAGTTATGTGTAATGCGAAATATGAAAAATGGACGGCAGATTACGAGCGGTTTAAATGATAGGGTCGAGTGTTTTGTTCATTCGTTTATTTATTTATCTAACAAATATTGGATACCTGTATGTAATATGAACTGAATATGTCACAATCATAATATCCGTATGTATTACCCTTATTAAAATTAATTATATGATTATTGCTTTGCATTATTTGAAGTAAATTACAATGCAACAGAAACAATATAAAACGATTGAATATCGTACTTCCTTTCAATGAAAAATACTGTCACGCAACGTCTGGATAAATTCACTACATCCAGCAACAGCAGAACAGAAATATAGCCTACAGAAAGTACCGTAGTAAGATGTTGTAACGATTTTATATCATAGTTATTAAGTCAGTTTCACTAAGCTTCACAAATAATAACCCGCGCATAAGTCTATTTAACATTGAGTTAATCTTCAGGCTTGCTTCATTCCATGCCTTCAAAAGCGAATTAAATTAACTTGACTTCGCCCATTCCGCTTGATACAATTACGTTAGACCCTTTAAGCTTACTCTAATACCGGCAGAAGCTGGTAAAGAGAATTTAGAAATAACTCCAGGCGTCAAATGACATAAAGCTTCATGATTGTATGTTACCCTGGTATTTTATTACTAAATTATTATGTTACTAAATTGTTTACTTAAGAGAGGAATTCGTGGTTTTCATTGGAGCGTTAAGTAAGGTGGTTGCTTAATAAATCAAAACCTCTTCAAGTAAGATGATAAGTTTGTCTAATCCTGATATCAAGAGGCGAACATAGGTAGGCAAGCAACTGCAGGGTACTGTAAGGACTTACCATTTGAGAAGGCAACCTACTTGTCTATTAAAACACTGGCAATATTTATTACTTGAAAGATGCATGAATTTCGAACAAAAAACATGTAGAGGCTGGCAACATTAACTATGCATCGAAGAAACGACTATTTATATAATGAGCAAGTTCGTATAGGCAAAACTTCCACCAGGCCCTAGAGGTAAAATACAATAGATGAGGAATAGTTGTAACTGAATCCGACTTTGCTAACGGGGCATAGCCTTTGCAAAGGATGTCGAGTTGACATCATCGGTCCAGTTGATGACTGTTGTTTAAAAAAGTAAATATATTTATGATAATAAGCCCTGGTGTAAGTTCGATGAGTAGAATTTAAATTCGATGCGATCCAGCCTTTCCTTCTCTGGCCTGATAAACGCACGAGATCGAAATATTGTATCATATCTGAATTTTTGAATTTAAACCCCATCCGGGTCGATGTGAGTTGACGCATCATTCTTATTAGTGTTGGGAGGACGCCTTGTTCCTTTTTCAGATCTTTTGGCCAAGGAGGTTCAAGCATGACTGCGTTGATTTGTTAGTGCGTATGTGCACGTCAGCTGAAGTTAAAAGCACATATCGGAGTATCCGATAACTCGTTTGTCATGATTAAGCCTTTCCCTTTTAAGGGTCGTACCTCAATTGTACTTTGATTCCTCTGTTAGGTAAATGTTCGGGTTAGGATAAGGTAGGATTCATATATCCTTTCAAGACTTAGAATAGAAGCACCTCATATTATTCTGTGCGTCTATTCGTAGGGGCGTAGCTCATGTAAGGACTTACTATTTGAGAAGGCAACCTACTTGCCTATTAAAACACTGGCAATATTTATTACTTGAAAGATGTATGAATTTCGAACAGAGAATAGCTATAGATGTTTTTTGTTAAGTTGGAATGTGGCAGAATCGGGTTGTTGAATTTAAAAAAAAATACGATTTTTTATTTATTTCAAAACTTTACATATCATAAATAATATTGTCGTTTAAAAAAACTCTTCAATATTTTTTTTTCAATTTATTATAAGCAATTGAAAATCGATAAAATTTTAGAAAGAACCAAGTGACTACAAACGGGCCACGATTGGTTGCCATGTTGGTGACGTCATAACGTTCAAGGAATTTTACGATACAATGTCAACTACACGTGAATTGACTAAAAATATCCGCAAAATTGTGCAAAAATATTATTTAAAACAGCAAATTTTATTTACTCATGTGTTGAAGACGAGGAAGGGCTTGTAGATGGAAACACGTTTTGATCACAGAATGTTTTTAATGACGTTACTTTTTCACACAACTGACAGAACACTTTCTTTGTAAAACAAAAAAAGAATAAAATAAAAAGGAAACATAAGTATGTAAAAAAGGTTTGTTGCTGGTCGCCAACATGGCCCCCGACGGTGTAAACACCAATTTACTGGCCGGCGACCAGCAACACCACTTTGCGAGTGGGTCTACGCAGCACGCCCCCTTTCGTTGCAACGTCTACCACTCTAACTACCCCGTCCTTCCCCGGGTGCACTGCCGCGATTCGTCCTCGAGGCCACTGGTTCCTGGGCAGCGTGCCGTCCGCAATGAAAACTAGATCACCCACGGTTAATGGACGAACCTCCTGCAACCGTCTTCTAGGTGTGAGCGTGGGCAGGTACTCTCGTACGAAACGCTGCCAGAAGTGGTCTGCCAGCCTCTGCGCCTTTCGCCAGTTAGCACGTCGGATTAAGTCTGCGTCATCGAAGACATTAATTTCAGGCTCGCCGCTTGAGTTTCCAATTAAGAAGGTGAAAGGAGTCAGGGCGTACTCCGCGTCTGCTTCCACTGAGACGTGTGTTAGAGGTCTTGAATTAATGATAGACTCCGCTTCCAGGAGCAGAGTGTTTAATACCTCCTCCTTAGGCGTCCTTTCCTTAAGGGTCACGGAGATGGCACTCTTCACCGAGCAGACTAAACGTTCCCAACAGCCGCCCATAAATGGTGCGGATGGGGGAATGAATCTCCAATCTATTCTCCTATTTGCGCAGAAATTGAAGAGCTCCGGCAGCATCTTTGCCGCGCCGACGAATGAGGTCCCATTATCAGAGTAAATCGTTGTTGGGCATCCCCTTCTAGCAATGAAACGTCTGAGTGCCATCAGGACGGAGTCTGACGATAAACTCTTTACGATCTCCAAATGAACGGCCCGCACCGTCATGCATGTAAAAAGTGCTATCCATCTTTTGGCGGTGCGTCTGCCAATAGAGACGCTCAGGGGGGCCAAAATAATCCAACCCTACGTGAGTGAAAGGGCGCTGGTGATGTGCCAACCTGGCATCTGGCAAATCTCCCACTGGTGGTGATTTTGGTTTAGCCTTCCGATTGCGGCAAAACTGGCATCTCTGAGAAATTCTTCTGATGGATGGTCTAAGGCTAAGTACGTAGAACCTCTGGCGCAGTTAATTAACTACTAGCTCATTATATCCGTGGGCGTACCTGGCGTGATAAGAGCTTATCAGAAGCATGACAATAGGATGTCGGCCATCTAGGACAATCGGGTGCGACTCTACATGCTCTGCGGCGGCAGTGCGACCAGAAAGACGAAGGAGCCCGTCTTCACCGAGCGAAAGCGAAAGGTTCCGAAGCCTACTATTACTCGAAGCGGGACGTGCTGTTGGAACGCGTATCAAATCGTCGGGGAAGGAATCTCGTTGAACTCTACGAAACAAATGGACCTCTGCCATGTTGAGTTCTTCAACGGAAAGGGTTAAAAGATTGCGAGCATCTCGAAGTGCATTTAGAGAAAATTTGGGATTTGGGCGCAAAAAAGATCGAAACTTGTCTAAACACTGATGAGTTCGCGCTGTGGCACGAAGCAACCGAGTCCAACTACTAAATCGTTGGTGATCCGCAACTACCGGTAAAGGTAGCTGTCGCGGCTGAGTAACTATCAGTCCCACCGATTTCGAGACTTGTTTCAGTTCTTCGGTCGTCGGAGGGACGGTACGCGTCGGTTCACAAGGCCAGTCAGAAGGTGGAGACAGAAGAAATGTGGGACCTGTGAACCAACGTGATGACGTAGTGAAATTGTGAATGTCTCGCGTAGCGTCGTCCGCCACGTTTAAAGCCGTGGGTACGTATTTCCAACTCTGAATGTTCGTTGTCTTGGCTATCTCTCCCACTCGGAATGAGACAAAGGCTTTAAATGTGCAGGCGTCGCTACGGAGCCACTTCAGAACGGTTAGCGAGTCTGTCCAAAAATAAACTTGATTGGGTTTTCGTCTGTGCGCTTCATCACAATCGCTAAAACGCGAAGCGATCAGGGCGGCCTGGAGCTCCAATCTTGGGATTGAAACAGGTTTCAGAGGGGCCAGCCTACCCTTTCCCCCTATCAGGGATAAACTTACTTTGTCGTCGTCGCCCGTGAAGCGCCAGTAGGCAACACAAGCGTACGCGCGTTCACTGGCGTCGGCAAAAACATGAAGTTGGGCATCCTTAAAGCGCCCGGGGCCGCGAAAGTAGCATCGGCGAATGGAACTGTTGTTTAAATTTTGAATTTCGAGCAGCCAACTTTTCCAAACTTCGATCAAGTTAGCCGACAGAGTCTCATCCCAGTCAATGCCCAACTTCCAGGTTTTCTGGAATAGCACGCGGCCTTTCATAATAATAGGAGTTCAGAAACCTGAGGGATCATAAATAGACATCAACAGGGACAAGACTGAACGTTTTGTGTACTTAGAAGGGACCTTTGGAAGAGTCTTGACGAAATGAAGCTTGTCCTCGCTAACGTTCCACGTAAGACCTAGTACACGAATTTGTGAGGGGAACGTCGGGCCTAAGCTCACCTCAGCTATGGCGTCTGTCGCACATAAATCGGGAGGGATTAACGCTAGGGCTTCCTTACAGTTCGAAACCCAAGAACGCATCTCGAAGCAGGCCGCTTTATGTATGGACCATACTTCAAAGGCTCGTTGTGCCGCCTCGCTAATGCTGTCAAAACTCCCTAAAAAGTCATCCATATAATGATCCTCGATGATAGACCGCACGGCATCGGGGTATCGTGATTGAAATTGACTCGCGTTTTTGTTTTTCACCCATAGCGCGGTACACGGGCTGGATGCTGCGCCGAATATCATGGAGGACATTCGGAATTCCTGAAGCGGCATATCAGGACTATCTCTCCACAAAAAACGTTGGGAGTCCCTATCCTCGGGTCTAATTTTAATTTGCGGGAACATCTCCCTAATATCTCCCGTCAGGGCAACAGAGCCTTCCCTAAACCTCATGGCGATGCTAAGAAGTGGCTGGAGTAAATCGGGTCCAGTTAGCAGAAGCGAATTGAGGCTGACACCTGCGCACTTCGCCGCTGCATCATGGACAACTCGCAGCTTCTTTTTGTGTGGGTGGACAACTCCAAAGTGTGGAAGATACCACGGGACCTGGCCAGATGGTGGACCCGAACATAATTCAGCGTATCCTTTGCTAATCATACCTTGAATATTTTGCTTGTAGGCTTCGGCATACGCATCATCCTTAGCCATCTTGCGTTCAAGGTTAGTAAACCTAGATAAGGCTAGGTCGCGGCTTTTAGGGACTTTAGTGATATTATCGCGCCACAATAGACCAGCTTCGTATCTGCCAGACAATGTTGAAGACGAGGAAGGGCTTGTAGATGGAAACACGTTTTTTATTGATCACAGAATGTTTTTAATGACGTTACTTTTTCACACAACTGACAGAACACTTTCTTTGTAAAACAAAAAAAGAATAAAATAAAAAGGAAACATAAGTATGTAAATAAAAAAACTTTTTTGCAAAAAAATACTACCGACTTCCAAATGAAAAACTACAAAGTGAAAAATAACTTAACTTTTGGAAGTCGGTGTCTTTCGTAGGTACCATTTTTTTGCGATATGGACACCGACTTCCAAAAGTTAAGTTATTTTTCACTTTGTAGTTTTTCATTTGGAAGTCGGTAGTATTTTTTTGCAAAAAAGTTTTTTTATTTTTCCCTTTTTAGTTTTACCTACCTAATAGCAAGTTGTTTATTAAGGTCCTTATAACTCCAAAATAGATTAACCGAATAATATGAACTTGAACATAACCGGTGAAATGAGAGATCTGTGTACCCCTTTAGAGCGTACTGGCGTGATGTTATGTTATGAAATGGTATAAACAACAAACAGACATGCGATTGCAGCAATCCCGAGAGTTTTGCCGTTATTTATTGAAGAGTTCTGTTGTGTATCTCCGAAGTTCTTCATCAGACCTTCACCAAATTAAAATTTACCAATTTCGAAACATACTCTATCAAACAAAAAAAGATTTTTTTAAATCGGTCCACAATTGACAGAGATATCGGTGAACATACACAAAAAAAAAAAAAAAAAAAAAAAAAAAAAAACAAACATAAAGTCGAACATAGAACCTCCTCCTTTTTTTGTAAGTCGGTTAAAAAGGTTTGTTGGTTGTCGGTATAAAGGATTCATATAGGCTAATTTCGAAAATTAACCCGACGATCGACGATTTGGAAAATTTTGAGTATAAATAGTAATAGTAGTAGATTTAGTATTTTATGAAATAAAGTAGTTACAGTTGTTTACCAGGTACATTTAGAAACATAATTGTCATAACCTAATCGTTTTCACTTATGGGTAAGTAATATTAGTGTAAAATAAAAAGTTAACAAACACGATTGGCGCGAAACTTCGACTTTGGATATCAAAAAACTTCATTAGATACCACTAAATATGATATAACCCGAAATATGTGGAGCGTTTATTTTTATTTACTTTTTGCACAAAATCCTAAAAATGTTGGGTAATTTCAATTATTTACATATCTCTTAATAATATTAAACACTAATATCTATATTATATATTCGCAAACGCTAAAAAACTTTGTAGAACAAAAACGTGAAAATATTAACTTGGTAGATTTTTCTTCCACTAATTCTTTAGTTAATATCTCTTAAATGCGTCGACCGATTATCACAATTCAAACAGAAATATTAGTTTTACGCCTGTATCTGTCATTTCAGAATAAAATAATAAATATATATCTCCATAAACAAAAAATCATGTTTTCAATTTACGTAATTATACAACAATGTCACCTTTGCACGAAAGTTCCCATAAAAAATACTTTTCTCAGTCTTTAATTATCAAAGTAAGAGATTAATACGAATCTAATACCTGTGCTAATATTAAATTAGAACAAGATAACAACATAATTAACACATTCTAAGTGGAATCTAGTTAGACATAGAACATTTCTCAAAACTTTAGTACAGATTGCTAGGTACTTGGCTATTGCGCGATGCTCATATAAAGGGTTTTCTTTTGTAATATTCGTACATAATAGTATGCAGCAAGAACGATAACTTTTATGGTTTAATGTTTTTGATCAATGAATTGATTTTCATAAATATATTCACGAAAATATAATCGGTTAAAGTCAAAACAGTATATCAGCTATGTGCTACAATGAGTCGAAATGAACGTTGTGACGTCACATGGGCTCGGGTTTTGTTCGGGAACTGTCGAGGTGTTTTCGGTTCTGGATTCAACAAAATCTTTTCAATTTGATATAACTTTGTAATTACAGCGAAAAAAAAAAAAACTAAAAATAGTTTTGTATGAAAACTTATATATGATCATTCCATTTATTACAAAAAAAAAATTGGTTCAACAAACCAATTGGATTGAAGCCGCCCAAAGGCGGGCGTATTGTAAATTCTTACAAAATATATAATATTTAAATTCATTTCTATATTTAACTGCTGATCACCCTGTCTACCCCCTTACAGTACCATCCACACTTGGTCTGTGCTTCTCCTCCATATTAATTGTGAGCAATGTGTGGAACTCTCTGCCACCATCTGTGTTCACCACCACTTGTTACCTGGCTCGCTCGTTGTCTCGTAGACCCCATAGCTTTTTATCAGGCGAGATCGAGGTGAGAATGGATGTCACGAAAAAATAAATAAGTATATATTATAAAATCGTATTCCATAGACACTGTTGACCATCTCTTTGTTAAACTGTAACAATTGCATTATTTCCTCCTATGATTTTAATTCGTAAGTAAGCACACAAAGAAGTCCTACAAACACGAGCATTAATGGTTACTAAGTGAATGGAACACTGAGTCACGACACAGCTCCAGCGGCTGCGGATGAGGAACTGCATCACAGAGTATGTTTCATTTAGTTTCCTAGGTACTGCATCGCAGGCGCTAGTTGTTTGCCGTCTTCGCCCCAAAGCCTTATCATCAACACGAAACAGAAGAGTCGATACCTAAAAACAGAAAACTTGATTAGATAATTCACTAGGCGCCTAAAACGTAATGTTGCTATCGCTACAATCACTGTAGTACTAAAATCAAAGATAGTTATGAAACCTTAACATATCCCGCGTGATATTAACTCATAACTGAGCACACAAATAAGTCAACCTTACAAAACTATGTCTTATCCGGTTTCCTGCCCAGTGTACCCCAAAACCTGCAGTCTGTACTGTAGTATTATTTTATCTGTTCTGCAGTCAAAAGACCTTTACGCTGCCACTGATTAACTGCTACGTCAACACGAAAAAGAATAGTTGATAACTAAAAGTTTTAGGACAACATATTATGTAGGTAATCCACTAAGTGCCTAAAAATATCTAGGTAGAGTGGCTATCACCAATTATATTACTACAGTAAATAAAAAATAAAACATTTAGCATCCTTTAAAAAAAAAACATCCGTAACATATCGCCCACGATATTAACTCGCACATAAAGAAGTCATCCGCATAAAACACGAGCTCCAGTAATTACTAAGTGAATGGAACACTGAGTCACGAGGAGACAGCTCCAATCGCCTTCCATCGCGTTTGGAACACTTCATTACCCATTTCCTCTTTGACTATGGTAGCTTAGCTGGTGCAATAAGCGGGTAATGTGTTAAAACGATATTTTTTCGGGCTTTCAATTATATTAGTCAAGATTTAACAATAACAATGATGTTAAAACGATGATCGATTCAACACATGTGTATAGTTCTTGACGACCAAAAATATAGTGTTTACCTACCGACTTTAATCACATTTTTTATTTATAGGTAATATTTATACAAGTTTCTTATGAAACTAATTCATAAATATATGAAAGTCAAAAATAAAATAAAACTTTTGAAGTCATTACATCTTACTTTCCTATTTACGTATCTAAGTAACAATAACAATTTGTTTGCCAAGCGAAATGCCTGACTCTTATTTTATTAATGAAATCATCACTGAGACTCTAGTTCTAAATGTGATATTCTATCAGAATGAATGGGACGCGAAAGCGATTGGAACAAGTAAAATTTTACAATTTCAAAAACCCCCGACGCATTTGTCTTGCGAAAACACCCCGATTTAAACAGTAAAATGCCCATAACTTTTGAAAGGCTAAACCGATTTTATTCAAACATAGCTAAGAACACTCTCGACAAAATTACCTTTCAAACAAAAAAAACTAAATCGAAATCGGTTCATCGGTTTAGGCGCTATGATGCCACAGACAGACACACAGATACACAGATACACAGATACACAGCAACACACGTGAAACTTATAACACCCCTTCTTTTTCCGGCGGGGGTTAATAAAATGTATGAGAATATTAAGTGCTATAAAAATATCACGTGATCAATCCCTAAGATTTTGGCCATCGCCTTCGCTGATAGGATGCCGATTTGTCTAAAATATCTGTATACAATAAAAAAAATGGTTTCACAAGAAAATTTCATGCCTTCAAGGCCCGTAGGCCACAAGACAATCAACTCTTTTTTTGCGCTGGCAGCCCCGAGCCATCAGTCAACGGCTACAATTTATCTATCTAAAAGTTTCGACGTTCAAGTGACACCACCCACGAGTTATCTACTTTTAAAAGTTAGCCACTTTTTATTCAGGAATGTTGATCTATCTGTTCTTCAGTGATTGGTAAGTTTTAAGGACAGTTTAAGGCGGGAAATAACCAAAGTGATTATTGCTTTGATACTAAAAACCAAAATATTGCAACCTTACGCCACCATTACGAATCAATTTTCTTGAGTCATATTATTATCAGGCTATATAAGGTGCTTCCTCCCATTAATTATGGGTACCACAATCTAGAAAACATTTACTCCTTCCTTTTCCTTGATGATGATGATGACGATGACATCTAGCTGATTTCGGCTACAGCGACCGCATTCCTTGGCTCCTCATTGTGGTAGCGAGTTCAGATTTGCCCTCTGTTATGTTTCCACACGAGGACATCCAGCCATATCCAACTTCGGCCAAAACACGCCAAGCCCAGAGTGGACACGTCAGAACACCATTGACAACGTGTTAAATAAACCTTAATAAAACAAATGTAACGATAATAATAACTATATTTAAAAAAAAAACATTATCTCACTGCGGACCCTAACCTAGCACTAGGCGATCAAAATCAAACTTAAAATAATATTCATTTGTTTTAAAAATAGGCGTCATAAATTCTCGGTAACAATTCGAATCGGTGAAACACACTAACTCCAGATAAAACTAACACAAACCATAAATATAGTTGGCTAGCGTTACATAGTGTTTATTTTTTGTTAGCACTGCGCAATATGAATGTTATTTGTATAAATAAAGCTAAGGAAACATTTTTATTGAAAACTGTGAACGTCCAATAGAGAAAACAACTTTATTTTGAGTTCAAAGGTTGTCACGAACATAACTCGAAATTTTGTTCAGAATAAAAAGCTTAGAACCTAATATTGTAATAGACAATGGTCTAAAATATTCATAGTGAGTTTATTACTTTAGTCTGCATGCTTTGTTTTTCTGAAAAATAATTGTCTGCCCTTCAAATAAATTATTCATTTTGGAAATAAATTGGTACATATTTTTTACTGTCAAATACAGTGTTTGCCTAACTTATTTCATATTAATTTACAACATGTAGAGATAAACTTTTGCCATTTCTGTAAAAACAGTAACTACATTATGTAACAAGCCTTTACAATAACAAGTCTCAATTGGCACATTGTTATTCACAGTACGATCCCAACGATCACACGGTCATAATATATCATCGCATTCCTCGCTGAGCAATAAACTAAATGATAATAAACCCGCTTGTCGCCGTCGCAATAAATTTCACCATTTGCTGATAACAAAACACAGTATTACATGATGTAGTACCCACTATGGGGACACACAGAGAGCACTGAACACAGTGACTGACTCGTAAAGCCGAGTTACTAGGACACAGGAATCTCCCTTTCCATTTTGGAAACTCAATTATCCGAAATCATAATCTGTAAAGTCGAAAAATTTGGCCATGTCTTTTCTAGCAAATTGCCAGTTCTAAATATTCTTACTTGAAGCAAGCTCCAAGAAATTAAAAAGTCACTGAGCCACTGAGTCTACAAGTTTGTCTTGTCTGACCCGAAGTCAATTAAATGGCTCTAGAAATAAAAGTTTGTTCCACAAAATCATGAAGTAAAGACATGGGAAATCCTTTCCCCTAATAACTTGAAATCAACGGGTTAATCCACAGTGACAGCATGGGACTTATTCTTTATCAAGATAAGAGCCGAGCACAGCCCGGACCACAACGATTATATCCGAAACATTTTATGTAAGTACCATTCTATATCTACAAGATCCCGTAACATAAAGTTTTCGTTTTGTTTTTCCTCGACTGTTTTCGCATACTTCCCTATGCTTTTATTGCATTCTTTTCGGAGTGGAACCCGTATAAAACATTCCCTAGTGCACTCGCGGGACAGAACCCAATATGCAGCAGAATCCCCATTAATAACCCACCTACTTTTAAAAGAATGGTGTTTGCATACACACTTAGTATAGAAGATTTTATGTAAGTACCATTCTATATCTACAAGATCCCGTAACATAACGTTTTCGTTTTGTTTTTTCTCGACTGTTTTCGCATATTTCCCTATGTTTTTTTTCATTGTTTTCGGAGTGGAACCCGTATAAAAACATGCCCTAGTGCACTCCCAATATCCCACCTACTTTTAAAAGAATGGTGTTTGCATACACACTTAGTATACAAGTGTTCAAGTTTATTTTAATACATTTTATGTAGAGTAATAGATTTTGTTACTGTGTATGCCGACTTCTTTTCTTTCTTCTAAACACAGTTTTTCTTTAATAATTGTGATCAAGTAGTGGTAGTGGGATGCCCTTTGCCGCACCTTGTAAACCATTCCCCGGTCCGTTGCTTGTCAAAATTTATCTGGCCACTAGAGTTTGGTCATCAAATACCTGTACCTACCTAGTGGCTTGTGCGTCGCTGGTGCGCCGGGTGTGGGCCAGCCCCAATACCATCCTGGCAATGATCGTCGACAGACTAAACTGCCCTTATATCGCGCATGGCTGTGGCAAGCATGTAGCGGTTCCAATGCCGGTTAGAAAATTATAACTATTAAAAATTAATAATAAGTGTACTTCAATTTTTACATGTTTTGTATTTATTGTATGTGTATCTAAATTTCAAACTATGGATTTCATATCTGAGACAAATAAATAATATAATATATGTATATATAAGAAAAAAATAATCACCGTTGTCGCCGTTCGCTTTGACAAACGTAGCTTCGATTTTTATTAAATACTTTTTTTGAGAAAGCAGAGCCTTACTAATAATTTCAGATGGACTTTAATCATAGATAATAAAAGCAGCACTATTTAGTTACCTTTATGTCTAAAGTTAAATATTTGTAATGATAGTAATACCACGGTACGTGAAACTGTCTTCTTTTATGCAAATACAACTTGTGTAAGCCAAATGTAGGTCAAACTAGTGGTTCTACAAGTGAATACTAATTGCTAACTTGCAGTCAAAGCATTATCTAGATTCCTATGTGGTTGTGATACGTTGCGGAACCTAATCTGCTCTAAACTTACTGAAAATTGATAGCAGGTATATAGTTTACGTTGAGATTTTATAGATTAATTTAGAAATCGAATTCAAACTTCTTCAACAAAAGTAGGTCATTCAGTGTCCATAAATTATTGGATCAAATGTAAATCCGCCACACAAAAAAAAATATTAATATTTAGTAAAAATTTGTTGTTTTCTTAATTTTTCACTATACTACAAAATCTATGAGATTCTCTACGCCATTATACGAGATTGAAAAATACTTTGCGCCCAATGCTCTCTTATCAACTTTTTATAGACTTTGCCTGTTCAGAAACTTAATTTTCATCAATCAGAAAATATTTTCTTAATGTACCGATTCGGACAAAGTGAGACTGAATGTGAGGAATCGTTTTCAATATGAGACCACAAAACGGTTTTCTTACAGTGCCTTCAGGTACAGGCAGGTACAGGAGTAATTTTAAAACCCAACCAACAAATATTTGATTCTTCACTCGAGTTTTACAACGCCCAAGAGAATTCATAGGTGATCTATAATGTACCTGAAACCTCACGGCCGCAGTAAAGATTGCAATAGTAATAATGTATCAGGGAACAATTTTCCTTAAGAGTTATACGACTGAAAAAGAACTTGACACGCTGATTTTTTTGTCTTTTATTGGGATTACGCAGTCAAAATGAAAATCAGGACTAAATCTGGTTTTCCCCGCTGTTTTATGTCTTTATTTATTTTTCTTTTTCATTTTGCATTCTTAATATCTCCAAACATTGGGACTTCAAAGAAGACACGTTCTGTGTAATTAAATATAAACTACTTGCAGCTAATGGCTTAGTAACTTGGCCATGAATTCGCCACACCGCTTTCAGCAAACATGGTGATTAATGCTCGTATCTTACGCATTCACCTTTCCTTTTCATATTGATTGGCTTGCTGTGCTAAGCGATGATGTGGTCTACATCGTACTTGATACTTATGTTTGTGTTATGTTCAAGTACCTGGTAAATTGTGTGTCGTTTAGAATAAAAATGTGTGTATGTTAAATAAATGTATTTTCTTTCTTTTTCTTTACATTCTCTATATGAGAAGAAACATTTGGCCTGAAGTAGAACTTACATCCTCAAATTATAAACTTTTATTTAGGTAATAGCTCTGTAGTAAAAATAAAAAAGGTTAAGATGAAAATTACTTGGTGATGAATAAGTTAGTGAAAAATGGTAATTAACGTAACTTTTTTTTGTTTGAACCGCTAGTAAATTCAGCTGAAGCTTGTTTGATGTATTAAAACCATCAGGCTTGACACTGATCGATCAGGTTGTTTAAAAAACAGAGCACGCCTCATTACGCGGGCAGGACATGAGTTGTTATAATTTTAATCCCGGTTGGAACATGTACCTATTTATGACTGATGAGAAAACATTATTGAGAATAGTGGAGAAGCGCTAAGGCTTCTTTAAAAATTGAAATAGTAATTTATATGATATTCATATTTTTATCAGACGTGTTTATTTAATTTACATCCGTAAATACATATCCAACAAGAAAACTTTAGTACTGTGCAACGCTCGCTTATTATTGGATTCGTTCAAGAGTTGTAACTATCGAGCTCAGAGATGGCGTTAGCAGTCGCGTTTTGATGAAGTTATCTGCGACGCGATTGGTCGCGTAAGCCTGGACTTGACCGTTTTGGTGTCGGCAATCGACAAGATATGTTCAGGCCCCAGTTCGATTTGAATGGACGTGAACTAAGTGAACTTTGACTGTGAAAAATCCTTTAAACAATACAAGAGACATTAAAAACTGTTCTGTTGCATTTATTAATAGCGCGGCCGTGCCTTGTGAGTTTAATTTAGTTGACATTGCGGTTGATTGTGAAATTTATCTGCTACTCGTCGTTTGGACTGTCCGCCGGCGATCTCAAGCAACTCCTGAGTCCTGCTCATCCTCGTGGTCTTCCCTCGAAGAGTATTGGAAGCGACCCTGGTTCGATGACAAGGTGAGTGAGCGCATTTAACTGCACTGTGGAAATACTGATGTTTCTTGTTGGATACCTATATGTTCACAGGGAGAGGTAGCCATTTTTATAGGCATTCCCGAAAATTAATTTAGTACGCAAGTACAAGAAGGTGTTGGCTATTTACACGCCACACCAAATAGGGATGATTGCGGATTGTTTATTATTATAGTCATCCATTGATCATATTTCTTCATATATAGGACCAAGTGATTAATACGGCATTATTCAAAATTCCCAGGCAATTTGTAAATTAAGGTCCAATATGAGTAGGCAATATGATAAAAATTATAGAAATAATTAAACTTGCTTCCTCAAAAATGCCCATCACTTATTGGGCCGGGTAATCGGTTTCGTTAAATTATTTTAATGTTGACATTGGTTTTAATATAATAATAATAATAATAAAGCTTTATTTATTCCTTAAACATAGTTTACATTAATTCTAAACATTATTTGTAGTGTTAGTATTTTGATGTTTTATATTTATTCTAGTTTGTTAGTATAAATGTTATTAAACTGCGTTAACGCATTTTGTAGTAAGGACCGCTTTAGCGGTGAAAGCCTCCTCCATTTCCTTCCATTTAGCTCTGTCTCTTGCCAGTCTGCTCCAGGTATTTCCCACCGTGGCAACTATGTCATCACTCCATTTTATGAATGGCCTTCCTTTCCGTCTTTTCTTGTGAATAGGGTACCAATTAGTGACAATTCTGGACCATTTGTTCCCTGAAGATCTTTGGACATGCCCAGCCCATTTCCATTTATGGGTCATTATGGTTTTTTTTTGCTATGTCTTTTACCTTGGTAATTTTCCTGACGTCTTCATTTCTCACTTTATCGCTTAGCTTAAGGCCCAGGAAACTCCTTTCTATGCTATTTTGGCACACTTTGACCTTATGAGTCTGTTTTGTTGACAAAGGCCATGTTTGGGCAGCGTAAGTGAGACAGGGTACTAAACATGTCTGCATAGCTTTAGTTTTCAGTGTAACTGGTAGATTACTCTTGAATACCTCCTTCATTGCCCAATACTTGTTCCAGGTTATTTTGATTCTTCGCTCTACTTCTTTATCATTGCATGACTTGAAGGATAGTAAATGTCCCAGATAAATATAGTCTTCGGCGTATTCGATTTCGGTTGAGTCTGATTTTGTAATTATGGTATGCCTATTTGTCATTAATTTAGTTTTCTCCCAGTTAATTTCTAGACCTACTTTTCTGCTTTCTTTGCTTAGTGACTGTATCATACATTCCATTTCTTTTGGGTCTTCCGAGAGCAGTACTATATCATCCGCGAATCGCAAGTGCGAGAGGCGGTTGCCATATATTTTTATCCCTCTATCTTCCCAGTCAAGTGTTCTGAATATGTCTTCGAGTACAGCAATGAAGAGTTTTGGAGATAAGGGGTCGCCCTGTTTCACTCCTCTTCCAATTTCAAAGGCTGAGCCATACTCATTTATTTTAATTCTAGCGTTACTTTTGTTGTATATTTCCTTCAATATATTGATATAGTCATGGTTCACTCCTTGCCTAGATAGAGTTTGCCAAATTGCATTGTGGGATATAGAGTCAAATGCTTTACTATAGTCAATAAAGCATATGTAGAGAGGTAGGTCGTATTCGTTGTATTTTTCAATGACAAGTTTCAAAGTGTGGATGTGGTCTGTTGTCGAAAACCCCTTTACAAAACCTGCCTGTTCTACTGGCTGGTGTTCGTCTCAGATACTAGTAAGACGTCTGAGTAGAGTCGATGCAAACACTTTGTAGACGCACGATGTGAGGCTGATTGGTCTGTAGTTTGATATTGATATCGGGTCTCCTTTTTTAAAAAGCAAAACGATGTCTGAACACGTCCACTGTTTAGGTATTTCTTTTGTTGATAGTATTAAATTGAATAGGTTTGTTAGTGGTGAAGTAAGAGCATTTGTACCGGCAATTAGCATTTCGTTTGTAATACCATCAGATGCTGGGCTTTTTTCGGGTTTTAATAACTTTAACGAGCATTCGATTTCATTTATATTAAATATTGGTACTTCGTCATTGTTTTGAGAAACTCTTTCCTCGGCTAGGTTTTCCTGGTTTGTGATATCTTGTGATGCATACAGTTGCTGGTAAAAGTTTGTAGCTATTTGCATGATCCCATCTCTGCTCGTAACTATAGATTTTTTCTCGTTTTGAAGCTGGTTCATCACGTGTTTTGAGTTGGTTAGATATTTATACGCTCCTTTAACTGCTCCAGATTTTCTGATGTGATTTTCTATAATATTGACTCTATACTTTCTCATATTTTTCTTAATCTGTTTATTTATTTGTCTATATATCTTGCTAAGTTGAGTTTTTTCACTTTTTGTTTTATTGTTCTTGTTTTTTAAGTAGTGTCGTTGTTGACTAAGTTCTATAATTTCTGTTGTTATTATTGCTTTTTTCCTGTTGTTATAGTTTGATGATGCAGACTTGATGCTAGTACGTTCAGCGCTCTGTAAGATTGTATTCTCTATAGTGTCGTAGCAGTTCTGCACAGATGTTGTCGTGTCTGGCTCTATGAATTTGTTGATTTCTGAGGTGTATAATTCGTAGTCAATTTGTTTTCATGCTGTTGTAGAGAAGTTTTTACGTGGTAAGTTTTAATATAATACCTACCTATAATAAGGTACCTACGTAGTTAACATTTTAATATTAATGTAATTAATCTAAAATTATAGTATGAATTTCATTAAAGTGTACTTTGTTTTTGCATGCCGTTAAAAACGGTGAGATTTGTAGCACTAAGCAATGTTATGAAATTAACACCTCTGTAAACACCATGTTTCTAGCAAACAAATATTCTTTTATATTATATACGAATACTATTTAAGCAGAAAATTCAACTATTTATGTCTGTAGGGTCTAAAGTGACCTAAGCTAATTACTGTGATAGTATATTCTAAAATTTTTAAATGCTTTATTATTAATTTTGTGGGCTTGATTTAACGTAAAGGAACATTTAATGTTGTTATAGAACTAAAACTAAAACTAGATACTTAAAGTTTTGTGAGACTCTTACTATTCAAAATAAACATTTTAAGTATATGAAGTTTCTTCGCCATCTCACTCTTTGAATGAACATGTCGGTAGGTATATAAAGTTTCATAGTTGCCCAAAAATAAGTGTTAATTCAATAAGTATCAGTTAATAATTCAACCAATTTCGTTAAACTATAATCTATTGATTTTTACAAACTATTTATGAGTCACAAACCACACTTCACTTTTTTCAAACGTCGCGAAAATCAAAACTAATCTGACACAGAAACACAGAAATACGATTACAGTAATTTATAACAGAACGGGAATATAAAGAACTGTTAACACTCTAAGACTAAGTATGAAAGTGTCTAGCGCGCCGCAAAACAAATGCTCTCTACTCTAAAACCGGTGAAGTGCAACCGCTAGTGTGTTCACACCGCAATACTGCTGACCAATGAAAAAGCGGCGCATCTGCCATTTTAGTCAAAATTAAGATATAAATCAAGGCGCGTCTAGTAATTTTTTTTTTGATATATTATATTCACTTACTTCGTAACTTGATTACAAAAAAAAACATTTTTGCAAAAAAATACTACCGACTTCCAAATGAAAAACTACAAAGTGAAAAATAACTAAACTTTTGGAAGTCGGTGTCTTTCGTATGTACCATTTTTTTGCGATATGGACACCGACTTCCAAAAGTTAAGTTATTTTTCACTTTGTAGTTTTTCATTTGGAAGTCGGTAGTATTTTTTTGCAAAAATGTTTTTTTTTTTCCTTTTTAGTTGTATCTACCTAAAATAGGCAAGTTGTTTAGTAAGGTACCTATAACGTTAGAATGGATCACCCGAATAACATGAAACTTGAACATAACCAGTGAAATGAGAGATCTGCGTACCCCTTTAGTACGTACTGGCGTGATGTTATGTTATGAAATAGTATATACAATAAACAAACATGCAATTGCAGCAATTCCGAATGATTTGCCGTTATTTATTGAAGAGTTCTGTTGTATATCTCCGAAGTTCTTCATCAGATCTTCACCAAATTAAAATAAGACCAATTTCGAAACATACTCTTTCAAACGAAAAAGAATTTTCAAAATCGGTCCACAATTGACGGAGATATCGGTGAACATACATAAAAAATAAATAAAAAAGACATACAAGAAGTCGAACATAGAACCTCCTCCTTTTTGGTAAGTCGGTTAAAAAGTGAATTCCAACTATTATTTTTCATAATTTCTGATATAAATCATATTTAAACACATATTTGGTGTAAAATATAAGCTGAATTTATTAAGCACAAGACATGACATACAAAACATTTTTGACAAGTAACAGAACACAATGTCAGTCATTTCAATAAATTGGAGTCGGCCAGGATTAGCAATAAGGTTTTAACCCTCCAACACGCCCTCTTAATCCTGGAGGACTTCAAGCATATCTCGTACAAACGACAAGTGCTTACAGCTAGGCAGTGCCTTCGTGAGCACATCAGCAGTCATCTGCTCTGTTGGCATGTACATCAGTTCTCTACAGCTACACGAATATAGTGATATCTAATGTCCACATGTTTTGTTCGCTTATGGAACACTGAGTTACTAGCCAGCTTCGCCGCAGACTGATTATCACTATACAGGGTTACAGTGTGACATTGACCTATCAACTCAGCAAGAACCGCACGGACGTATACCGCCTCTTTGGCAGCTTCAGACAAAGCTATATACTCCGCCTCGGTAGACGAAAGTGCGATACACGATTGCTTATAACAACCCCAGGAAATAACATTCCTACCTAGCTTATAAATATACCCCGTGTAAGATTTACGATCCGCCCCGTTAGCCCAATCAGCGTCAGTAAATCCATAAACATGAAATGTATCATGTTCATCACTTTTTCTGTACACAAGACCTAAATTCATTGTGCCTTTTAAATACCGCAATACACGTTTTGCCGCTGCAAAGTGTTCCGCTGTGTAGCAAGTATTAAACTGACTTAAGAAACATGCAGCAAAAGAAATGTCAGGTCTTGAGGTCACAGCTATATTCAATAAACATCCTATCAGCTCCTGATACGGTAGTCTACTCTCGTAGGTGGCGCTATCAGAAAACTTCAGACCTACATCTAAGGGCGTCTTAGCAACTTTACAGTCACTCATACCGAAACGTTCAAGTAACTTTTCAATATAGGTATTCTGACTCAGCTTCAACTCACGACTAGTGCGCTGTACTTTGATGCCTAGCATATGTTTAATCTCACCTAAATCTTTAATTGTGAAGTGAGACTTCAGTGACGTTTTTAGCTTATCATCAATCTCGTCACAGTCGTCAAAAACGAAAAAAACGTCTACATAGAGAGCAATAATAATGGTTCGCTTACCCAATCGGCGACTGAAGATACAGCTCTCATACTTGCTCTGCGTGAAATTCTCTGCGAGTAAAACTTCCTTTACCTTATCGTACCAGGCACGTGACGCCTGCTTTAACCCGTACACGGCTTTCTTGAGTCTGTAGACCATATGCTCATTGCCTTGCTTGACGAAACCTTCAGGCTGTGGCATATAAATTTCTTCACTCAAATTGCCATTCAGAAAAGCAGTCTTGACGTCAAGGTGATCAATCTTCAGATCTAATTCAACCACAAGAGACAACAGCATTCTCAACGTACTATGTCGCACAACCGGAGAAAAAGTATCCATGTAGTCAATTCCGAACTTTTGGGTAAAACCCTTTGCAACCAATCGCGCTCTATAACACGCCACTTTGCCATTGGCGTCACGTTTGATTTTAAACAACCATCGATTCTTGACAATATTCTTGTCTGCCGGTCTGTCAACTAGCTCCCAAGCCTCATGCTTATTGAACGAATCAATCTCATCTTGCATAGCTTGCCGCCAAAGCTTACTATCACTCGATTGCAAAGCTTCCTTGACATTCGTCGGCTCACTCAACTCTGTCTCGAGCGCAGACATCGTCCTCGGTACTCTCGGCCGTAAATTATAGGCTGGTCCGTCAGATGGTGGCTTCCGTGGCATTCTGGTTGTATCAGTAGATGAACTCGGCACCTGCTCGTCAGCCTCAAACCACACTTCAGGCGCTACCGGTCTCTCCGCCTCAACCTCAGCCTCTACAGTTGGTAGTGATGGTATCTCCACCTCAAGCTCAGTCCCAGACTGATCACGAACATCCGCATCTTCAACGGTATCTCCGTCATCACTAGTCGGAAAGAAGATCTCCACGGGCCGTTTACTCTTGACACCTGGAAAAATTGTTTCGTTAAAAACAACATCACGACTACGAAAAACTATATTTTTCACCGAATCGTAGAGCCTATATCCATTACCGTCATAGCCAAGAAATATACAACGCTTGCTTTTTGGTTCAAGCTTATTCCGCTTCACTTTATCAACGTGAGCATAAGCTTCGCAGCCAAACACACGTAGGTGTTTCAAGCTAACCTTCTTACCTGTCCAGGCTTCCTCAGGAGTTTGCCCTGAGAGCCTTTTCGAAGGTGATACATTTATTAAATGTGCAGCAGTACAGGCAGCTTCTGCCCAAAACTTGTGGTCTAGGTTCGAAGTATACAAGAGGCACCTTACTTTTTCTAGAAGAGTCCTGTTTAGCCTTTCCGCACAGCCGTTCTGTTGAGGACTATAAGGCACAGTTACCTGATGGACTATCCCCTTACCTTTCAAAAAACCTTCAAGGTCTCTGTTCACATACTCAGTCCCATTGTCCGACCTCAAAACTTTAACTTTGTCACCAGTCTGAGTTTCGACTAGCTTAATAAAGTTTTTCGTGTATTCACTCACCTCGCTCTTACGCTTCAGGAAATACACGAACACCTTCCTCGAATGATCATCCAAGAATGCCAGGATATACCACCTGCCTCCAAGCGAATTCACCGGCAACGGACCACACAAATCGGTATGGATTAAATCCAACCGCTTTGCAGCCACAGACTTCTCAGGATTGCTGAGAAAAGGAAACCGAGCTTGCTTTCCCTTTAAACAAACTTCACAGGCAACGTCTTTACAAGGGTCATCCTGAAAACTAATATCATTAGCAAGTCCCTGCCTCAAAAGCTTCATATTGTTGGCGCTTAAATGGCCAAGTCTTTGATGCCAAGTTGCAGTGCTAATAGTAAGATTCGCCCGTAGACTGCAGGTCTGAAGTCTGTAAGCCCCTCCAACGTCATTTGCCTTAATCAAAACATCGCCCAGCTTAGAAATTGTACAACCAGTAGTATCAAAATTAACAATACAACCATTCTTAATCAATTGCGAAACATATATGAGATTTACAGACAGCTTAGGTATATACAACACATCAGTTAACGTCGCGCTATCCGACAACTTAACAGTACCTATACCTGTACACCGCAGTTTATCTCCACTAGCAATGGTGACGTGACCATCTCGCGATTTGAAGTCTGTCATCAAATCACGCCTGCCAGTCATGTTATTTGTAGCCCCCGAGTCTATGTACCACGAAGATTCCGAGTCAGTTCCAGTACTATATGCTGATAAGACACAGTTTCCTGAAGAATCCTTCGCGTTCCGGCAGTCTTTCTTCAGATGTCCTTTCTGTCTGCACTTCCAGCACCACGGTTCTCTCTTTCTAGCGGAATTATCCTTCGCTTTTGACTCATCCTTGTGCTGCTGCGCTTTCCTCGTCCAGGAGTCACTCGTACTAGCGCCTTTTCTTGTAGAATACAAGCACTCACTCGAATCTCCACGACTAGTCCAACGTTGATCCTGTAGCAGTTTCGATTTGACTAGATCAGCAGTAATGACAGCTCCCGAATGCTCTAGTGCCATGATCATGGGCTCGTACTCTGTCGGTAAACCTTTGAGCATCAACGCACCAAGAAACTCGTCAACAGGTTTGTTCATATTCGCCAATTGCTGCGCTAATGACAATACTTCATTGACGTAAGCTTCCATGCTAGAATAGTTCTCCAGTTTGACAGCGCACAAGTTCTGAAGAGTTCTCACTCTTGAACCGAGTCCTTTATCATCATATGCACGTTCCAGAGCATTCCATGCGTCTTTCGCCGTATCCGCTGACATCAAATGTGAAAAACATGACTTTTCAACGCTCAAACAAATTTTAGATTTTGCAATTTCGTCACGTCGATTTTTCACTTCGGACGTTGTTTTGTCATCCTTACCGTAACCGCTTATACAGATCCATAAATTGTCGTGAATCAATGCATTTTTCATAACAAATTTCCACTCGACGTAATTTTCACGTCCGCGTAATTTTTCATGTGAAAAACTATGATTTTTCGTTTCCGACATATTTACAATAACGTTGCACTATTTTTGCTGAACCATAACCTGATATAAATCATATTTAAACACATATTTGGTGTAAAATATAAGCTGAATTTATTAAGCACAAGACATGACATACAAAACATTTTTGACAAGTAACAGAACACAATGTCAGTCATTTCAATAAATTGGAGTCGGCCAGGATTAGCAATAAGGTTTTAACCCTCCAACAATTTCAGACCTTTTTTTTCTCCGATTTGTGTTTCAATTCCATTCATCAGGTTTGGGTTTGAGACCGGCGAACGGCCATGAAGAAAAATGAACTCAGCACACTTTCGGTGCTACGAATTTTATTAGTACCTAACTGCCCTTTCTACCTACATGCTACCGGACGCGTCGATACCGTACTCTGTGACTGAATGTTCGGTGCTAAAGTTGCTTCTAATGTGGCTAATGTAAAACGCCTTATGTAGCTACTTGCAGCATTTAATAAAAGAAGTAAACCTTAAATGTAATGGGTATCTGTGCTGTGTTTATAGCGCTTCACCAGCTAGCTTCTAAGCTGGTGAAGTGCTTAGATAAAATGTTTGGAGTCCTATACGAAAAGAGTAATAGTTTGATAGGTGTTGGTGCTAAGATATAAACAGCATTCTTGATAATAGATATCAACCCAGGTTTTACAATTTGAACTATTTAGTTTTTGAATCGACCTAATACATTTCGTTAAATAACGTTGGATTATGATGTGTCATGAGAACAGTTCAATACCAAAACAAAAAAAAAAAAATTGCCTGGCTATACTTAGACTTTTACCAGACACCACTGAATAGGTCTTATAGCAACGACGTGTCTTCCGTTTATCACCGTATTCATCAGCCATTGTTCAGATGTAAAACCAGTACCTAAACCAGCTTAGCGAGTGAAAGCTGCGATCAACATTATAAGCGCCCGCTTAGCATTCCGCTTCATAGAATATAATTCGGTCTTGACAATTGTGAAACCGATTTTATTTTAGCTTTGTCACTGACATTTTCTATAAAACAACATAAGAAAACCGTAATTTTGTCTGGAGAAATATTAAAGGTCCTTTATCCTACCTACTCAAATTCTGAATACAAGCATTGTGAGTCGATTTTCCCCGTTATGTATAACGATAGTTGTACACTGCGTATAATTATTAACCATTTGTGGCTCTAAATGCACCCACGACCACGATACAAGCGAAAGAAATTCTCCAAACACAATTACTTATATTCCTAGCAATCCGTGCCCGCCCTATATTATAATTATGATAATACTTTCCATGTAGCCCTTCTCTCGATGTCTTCAAGAGGAAAATTAAGGAGCATTTCCTTTCAACGCAATGAATTATTTAAAAATATGTGTATTTATCTTTACAAAAGTAAGTAGGTATTTTATGTATTATTATGTAAATAGTTTCATCTTATTTTATTGGCATATATATTGTAATGTACACTGGATTACTGCCCTCTATTATAATCTCTATCACTCAAGGGTTTGCTGGAAGAAAATTCCATTTGGAGTTAAGCTTTGTACATAAATTTTACTATCAATTTGTTAAAATGTAATGTCTTTTTGTACAATAAAGAATAAATAAATAATAAAGCCGTGGGTGGTTACAGTAGATAGTTAGCTCCTACTACTCGTTAAGTAACCTTTCAATTATTACAGGTGTTTGCAAGTGAAGATTTATATTAGACATTCTGTTCGGAACTGATCATAGGTAGGTGTGTGGATACTACCTATAGTCGAAGTTAAACCAATTATTTGATCGGTTTTTTTTTAATTTTTGATGGCATGGCTATGTAGCGGTACCGAACATATAACCCCTTACAACAATGGGCAATAGGCTAACCAAATAATACTGCAAATCACATATAAAAAATAATAGAATCAAAACACCAGACTGCTTAAGCGAACAATACGCTGCTGCTGCTGCTTATGCGTTCGCATATTTGTGAACTAGCTGACTAAATTTTTAGTATCTTCCGAGTCCACAGCATGATTTTCTTCTTGTATACATCTTTTTAGTTCGCTTCAGCACTCGGGTTTTTGGAACTTGTTAACTTTTTTATTTACCTACAACTTTTTGGTTATAATTTTTTCTTATGATTTTTAAACATGAACTTAAATCATATATATGTTTGTAATCACCTCTAAAAACCCTTCATTTTGATATCACACTTGATGTATATGGAATAAAAATCTTTTTTGCAAAAAAATACTACCGACTTCCAAACGAAAAACTACAAAGTGAAAAATAACTTAACTTTTGGAAGTCGGTGTCCATATCGCAAAAAAATGGTACCTACGAAAGACACCGACTTCCAAAAGTTAAGTTATTTTTCACTTTGTAGTTTTTCATTTGGAAGTCGGTAGTATTTTTTTGCAGAAAAGATTTTTATTTTTCTCTTTTTATTAATAATAGGAAACTATCATCATCAGCCTTTTAATGTTCCCACTGCTGGTACACAGGCCTCATCTCTGTGAGAGATAATACACCACGCGGGCCTGGTGCGGGTTTGGTGGATGTCACATGTCTTCGAATTTTTGCTTCTAAGACATTCTGGTTTCCTTCACCGTTTTGAGAGCAGTTGGGATTAAAATAATTTACACAAAAGTGCCAGCCTCGGCCCACAACCTACTACTTATTAGTCCGGCTGTAACTACTGGGCCACCAATGTGCTATACAAGAAAACTAGACTGACACAAAATACATTTAAGATACACCTATAAAAAATATGTTTGAAAAATGTTTGCCCAAATTTCTTCAATTAAGTTAAATTAAAATGTTAAGTTTTTAATAAATGAATATAATAAATATCAAGAAGATATGAAAATAATAAAAGTCACTTAAAATAATAAAATTTAATACGAGCAGAATAAAAGTAAAGATCCAAGCTAATTATAAAATAATGCCATCATAGATTTAGATTTCATTGCAAGGCAAAAAAGTGTATCATAAAATGTTTAAATACAAAATTAAAGCCTTATTATTAGCGACAGGTTCAGTAGAGTAAAAATTTTAGAAGATATAATTAAAAGGTTTGTTTGTCTTATTAAAACTGGTGTTTATAATAATCCTAAAACCTGTTGAGCATACAAAAAATAAAAGTTTTTTTTTTTTTTTTTTTTTTTTTTTTTTTTTTTTTTTATATGTAATAGGCTTGCGTTTGACCACTATCTCACCTGATGGTAAGCGATGATGTGGTCGACGATGGAGCACGCTTGCCTAGAAGTAACCTATTCACTCTTGACTTAAAGACTCCCAGGTTGTAGCTATCGGGAAACACAGACTCAGGCAGGGAATTCCACTCTTTTGCTGTTCGTATAATAAAAGTGTTCCCAAAACGTTTGGTGCGTATGGGTGGGATGTCCACCATGTATCGATGACGCATCGCCGTACGTCTTGTAGTCCGATGATGGAACGGGCTAGGAGGAATCAGTTCATGCAATTCCAACGCACACTCCCCGAAATGTAACCGATAAAAAACCGACAGGCTGGCAACTCGGCGCCGATGTTCAAGGCTCTGGAGCCTAGACTCGACCAGTATCTCATTGCCGATAAGCCTCTTGGCTCGTTTTTCGATCGACTCGAGTGCATCCAGCTGGTATTTGGCAGATCCGTCCCAGAGATGAGAACAGTACTCCATGCATGATCTGACTTGCGCTTGATACAAGTTAAGCAACTGCTCTGGGGTGAAGTACCGTCTCACCTTCGCAAGAATCCCCAACTTTTTGGCAGCCAGCTGAGCTTTTGCCTCAATGAATGGACCAAAATTGAGGGTCGATGTCAACGTAACGCCAAGAAGCTCAAGTCGGTCCGTTATCGGCACGGTCACATCTCGGAAAGAAGGAGCCGGGTGGAACTGGCTCCTTTTAGCGGAAAAAAGACACGCCTGGGTCTTAGCAGCATTGAAACTGACCAGGTTGGCATCGCCCCATTCGGAGACTGCCTTCAAGGAAAGATTCAAGCGCCCAACCATGGCCTCTCGCAGAGACCGGACTTGAGGCCCAGTAGCGCGCGCGTCGGAGACGTATCTCTCAGCAACAGTGCTGTCGTCCGCATACCCAAAGGTGCCGGGTTTTAGCAGATCGTTTATGTGAAGCAAGAACAATGTTGCTGAGAGCACCGATCCCTGAGGAACCCCGGCATTAATATCCAGTTGGTCAGACGAGCGGCCATCAATAACCACTCGGATGGACCGGTCCCTCAGGAAATCTGCAATCCAATCGCACAGACCACTGGGCAGACCGAATGAAGGAAGCTTACCAATAAGGCTTTCATGCCAGACCCTGTCAAAAGCCTTCGAGATGTCCAGGGACACGGCAAGCGCTTCCCCATGCCTCTCGATGGCCTCACTCCAGATGTGAATGGCATACGCTAGAAGATCCCCAGTTGACCGATTTTGGCGGAAGCCATATTGGCGGTCACTGAGGATGTCATTAGCTTCTAGGTATGCCAGGAGTTTAGAGTTGAGTACCCGTTCCATACTCTTGCAGAGGATGGACGTAATCGAAATGGGTCTGTAGTTGGCCGGGTCAGCTCGACTGCCCTTCTTGGGCACTGGCTGAACGTTAGCTTGCCTCCAAGCATTCGGCACTTTTCGAGTCTCATACGAAAGGCGAAACAGGCGTGTTAGGATCGGAGACAGTTCAGGCGCACAGGTTCTCAGAACAATTGCTGGAATCCCGTCGGGGCCACTAGCTTTGTTCACGTCGAGGTTGCGCAGTACCCTAAGAACGTCCTTTTGATGGATGCGAATGTCCGACATACTCGTCTCGCATCCATCAGGAGAAGGAGGGGGCCGCGCATCACCAGAATCCAGACGTGAAGATTCCGCAAAAAGCGAGGCAAACAAGTTTGCTTTCTCCTCTGCGGTGTGGGCCAGTGACCCGTCGGGTCTCAGCAGTGGTGGTAGTGAGGGACGGCAGAAGTTCGATTCAACCGACTTAGCCAGGGACCAAAACGCTTTACTACCAGCCGGGTGTGAGGCAAGTTTGGTCCCAATACGGCTTATGTGGTCAAACCGGGCTCTTCGCATCACCTTCTTGCAGGACTTGGCAGCCCTATTGAAGGCTCTCTTCAGCTGACTCACGTCGCTTGCTTTGCGCGTCCGAGCGTCGACCCATGCCAGGTACGCCTCATGTTTAAGCGAGTCAGCGCGTTTGCACTCGGCGCCAAACCATGGCCGGTCAGCGCTAGACATTGCTACGTCAGAGAACGGAATGTAGTACTCCATTCCCTGACGCAACACATCCGTCACGGCGTCCGCGCACGACGAAGCATCAGCCGAAGCGAAGCAGGTGGGCTGCCATGGATAAGATGCGAAGAAAGAACGCATCCCATCCCAATCTGCTGACTTGTACCGCCAAACCCGCCGTGCGCCTCTTGGGCTGGGATCGGGCGGGGAGTGGACGGATACAGACTTCACCAGACAATGGTCGGAACTACCCAAAGGTGAAGATACCGACACCGAGTATCGGTCTGGATCTGTTGTCAGCAGAAGGTCCAAGCAATTGGCTGTGTGCGAATCAACATCCGGCACCCTCGTTGCCCCCTGGACCAGCTGGGCGAGATTCAAAGCAAGCGCAAGCTTTCTCATCTCCCGCCCAGCGTGATCAGTGCTCTGGTACGGGAAGAGCCACTCCTGATGGTGGGCATTGAAGTCCCCCAGTAACACCAATTGGGCGGAAGGATACCGTTGCTGCGCTATATCAGCCGCCTCACTAAGGTACTCTGTGAGCCTGGTTGTCTCCTGATCACCGTTGTGCGAACGGTAGACACAGGCGTAGATAATTTTATCGTGGCCTGTGTCCACCAAAGCCCACAGCACAGAAAACCTAGAGTCCTCAAGGTTTCGGAGACGCCGATAACAGATGTCGTCTCGGGCGTACATGCATACACCAGCGCGAAGCTTAAAATTGTGCTCCAGGGTAAACCCTGGGTATGTAAGGTACGATATGTCTGACGGACATCTGATCTGCGTCTCCGAAAGGAAAAAGAGAGCCGGCTTATCAGTCTCGAGATGATGATGGACTGCTACGAGATTGGAGTGCAGTCCTCTGATATTTGTAAGGTGCACTTTGATTGGGAGGGGGTGCAGCCGCTGTTGAACTCTAGTTTGATTTTTCCTTGTCATGTATGTATAAGAGTGAAGGGTGAGATGAGGAGAAGGAAGTGAGACGAGGTTCCACGCTGTTAACCTACAGACACGCACTGATAGGACGCCATCATTGGGGCACTAGTCTGGAGACCGCGGGGACGCCCGAGCCCCCCCGAGTTTCGCTAGTCCACGGGTTTCAAAAATGTATCTATAAAATATTCGTGTAAGTACCTTTAAAACTATGATATTTTGCATAGTTGATCATCTTCAATAACATTTAATACAAGAATGAATTGTGTGATTGAAGTGAACCAAGTACATTATTGGTGAATCTTTTATAAACATGAATCAAAAGTCAAAATCCTGGAAGCCCAAAGGATGTTGACTCCTCCTGGCCATCATTGATGGCATCGCAGCTCTTGGCATGATAGATATCCGTCTATTGGTACCTCGGCCCGAGCTCCGTGCATTGTCTTCAACCCGAGCACCGGGCATTATCGAGAAACGCCTGTAATCAACCCCAGATATGATTAATTGGTCGAAGGCACAGAATGGATAAGAACAGAAGGTCACAAAGATGACACAGAAATCTTAAACTACCACAAATGTAAGCTATAGACCCTTTGGTCTTCCGGAAAGGTGTACTAGTGTAGGTAAGAATGTGCAAAACAACTTATTTTTTGGGTTTTGAAACAAGCCCTCCACATTTTCCACCATGATCCATCAGAAAAGCACCGGCGCATTGAGGAGGAAGCGATGAATGCCGTAGTAAACGCAACGCACAACACAGGTCGACTACATACCGCATATTTCAGGAACTGCACAGGTCCATTCAATTACGTTCTGATATAAACCCCTACATGTGCAAGTACATCTGCACATCAGAACACTCCGGTGGAGCGTACCATACATGGTAGCAAGACACTCATAATTGCGCTTGCAATCGTGAAATGCATCTACGTTTTCACACGTTGTATGTAGCCGACCTTCTGTACCCATTTGTTTTGGGTTGATATGCTGTCATGTGCTATGTTTGAGGCAGTCTCATGGTTACTGAGAACAGTTGGCGTGTGTATTAGGGCGATAATTGTCAATTAGTGGTAACGACTTGATCGGTGATTTACGAGCGTAGATTTGAAGATTTGATTCGTTTGTCTTTTGATTTGAAGTAATGATGATTAAGAGTAGTTAAAATTAAGTCAAATGATTATTAACATATTATAATAACATATTATATGCTGAGATACATAAAAGGATGTTATTTTTATACCTAGTTTAGGAATTATTCAAATCACACAAAATCAAATAATAAAATGTTACAAATGGTTCTGCTATTTCTGTGTGTTTAGTGTGTTCAGTTAGAAATATAAAAAAACTTTTTTGCAAAAAAATACTACCGACTTCCAAATGAAAAACTACAAAGTGAAAAATAACTTAACTTTTGGAAGTCGGTGTCTTTCGTAGGTACCATTTTTTTTTGCGATATGGACACCGACTTCCAAAAGTTAAGTTATTTTTCACTTTGTAGTTTTTCATTTGGAAGTCGGTAGTATTTTTTTGCAAAAAAGTTTTTTTATTTTTCCCTTTTTAGTTTTACCTCCCTAATAGCAAGTTGTTTATTAAGGTCCCTATAACTCCAGAATAGATTAACCGAATAATATGAAACTTGAACATAACCGGTGAAATGAGAGATTTGTGTACCCCTTTAGAGCGTACTGGCGTGATGTTATGTTATGAAATGGTATAAACAACAAACAGACATGCGATTGCAGCAATCCCGAGAGTTTTGCCGTTATTTATTGAAGAGTTCTGTTGTGTATCTCCGAAGTTCTTCATCAGACCTTCACCAAATTAAAATGGAACCAATTTCGAAACATACTCTGTCAAATTAAATCGAATTTTCAAAATCGGTCCACAATTGACTGAGATATCGGTGAACATAAACAAAAAAAAAAAAAAAAAAAAAAAACATAAAGTCGAACATAGAACCTCCTCCTTTTTTTGTAAGTCGGTTAATAAAAAAACAATGGGTACCCTCAATATGGCGCCCAAAATCTGCTATGTTTCTTTTTTCAAACGTCACTTATCGTTGGGCGGTCTAGACCTATCTAACAATTTCTTAATTATAAAAATCGTTCTAGTAGGCAGAAAGATAAGAGGTAATAAATAATAATTACATGCATAAATACGAGATACGCGCGAAAACATAACCCTTTCCTTGCAGCCGGGTAAAAAAACATTACCCTTTCCTTAGAGCCGGGTGAAAATGCTGCTCTCCATTTATGTAAGTAGGTATAATGTTAAATACTTAAAATACTTACCGCTCAAATAAAATATAAGGCTGACTAAGCAACCAGGCACTTCCATCTAGAATCTAGATAATATTTTACACCCAAAGGCTTGCACTTGGCGTGTACATTACTGCAAGATAATATAATTCAGTCTTTTATGAATATTCAAGCTAGCAAGTATGATTTCGCAAAATTGGCACCTACGGGTAAGTGTGTTTACACCCTGCTCATTTATATTCTATGCATCGAGTCAATTTGATTGGCTCTCTGTGAACATTCCGATGATTGCAAATTTCAAATACAGGGAGGATATATCTACCTCCAATATCGATGGCTAATAGCTTTGCGAGGCGTCTCTCTTGTAAATGTTGTCAATAATGGTCAGAGATTGTTCGCTAGGACGTCCCACGCCATTCAGCGAGTTCAAAACGCCTGTGCGAGGTTCTGTTTCGCTATACCTAAACGGGCGCGTATCACACCGTATCTAAACGAGAAGCGAATTTTAAAAATGGCTGGACGAAGGGAATTGCACCTAGCATGCCTTGTGCAAAAAGTTATAAGGATAGGAGGACCAGAATACCTTCTCGACAAAGTGGCCTTTGACCAGCGAAACCGACCCACACGTAGGCATTTGCTTAACAGGTTGATTGTCGCCTAGCACAAAACGGCCTCTTATAGAGGTAGTTTTAAATACAGTGCGGCTAAAATATGGAATGATCTGCCTCCACCGCTTAGGCAGAGCATTTCTCAGTCAGCTTTCAGGGCGAGAGTAAAGAAAATAATACTTCGCAAACAAATCACAAATGCTTAAGGTACTGCTATCTCTGTCCTCGCATACACTATGTCTCATTCGGCAGGGCTGGCTACAAACAGTATTCTGTATTTAATCTTAAATCGTAAATTAATTATTTTTGGTATTTTAATGAATTATTAATTTTTGTAATTTTTAATAGATTATTGTTTTTAGTATTGTAATGAATTGTTATTTTTGGTAGGCATTATACTTTATTTTTTGTATTTTTTTATGGATTATTATTTTTTGGTATTTTGATGAATAATTATTATTGGTGTTTTTTAATTAATTTGAATTTTATTTACTTTATAATTGTGGGTATGTATAATTTGGTATTTAGGCTAGTTAAGGGTATTTATTGGGGGTGGGTTGGGTATTTATCAAGTGATTTGTTATGATAAGTGCAGTAAGAAAGGGGGCGGGCTGAAAACCAGTGTTGACCAGCGTAGTATCCATGCTGCATACTGGTCAGCATCGGCTGAGCCCGCTCCTTTTGCCATACTGGAAATACCGTGCTTTAAAACTATCTTGTGTTTTGTTTATGCTGTTACATTCCTTAGTGGCAATAAATGTTTTCTTTCTTTCTTAATATTCTTACGGTGTATTTTTAACCCCCGCCGGAAAAAGAGGGGTGTTATAAGTTTCACGTGTGTTGCTGTGTATCTGTGTGTAAGTGTATCTGTGTGTCTGTCTGTGGCATCATAGCGCCTAAACGGATTAACCGATTTTGATTAAGTTTTTTGTGTTTGAAAGATAATTTTATCGAGAGTGTTCTTAGCTGTTTGAATCAAATCGGCTCAGCCGTTTAAAAGTTATGGGCGTTTTACTGTTTGAATCGGGGTGATTTCACAAGATAAATGTGTCGGGGGTTTTTGAATTTTGAAATTTTACTTGTCAATAATAATTCCTTACATGTCTTATTTAGTAAACAAATACGGTGAGAGTGGTATTAAAAACTGCTTCGAATTGAAACCAATCGTTTGTATCAGAAAATAAGCTAAGTATAGGTACTTATTTTTTGTGGTATCGTCCACTAGGCTAAAGTAGCTAGCAGGAACGAATTACTAATTCCTTTTAGATTACGCTCCCTTCCAGCTACCCACAAAACTGCAAATTCAGTCGCACAACCACCATCAGACTATGGAGGTTCCCATCCAGATAGCGGGACAGACACGGCCTTGTTTTATTCATACTTCTCGCCACTAAGGCTAGGCGTTTAGCATACATTTGAATGGGAATGTCTCATCCGAAAAACTGTTCCGTTTAATATGTCCCACGTGAAACATACTTGCTGATAGCAGTCAGTATAGTACCTACTATTAGAGGAAGCTTACAGAAGATTTTTGAAGACAGAACCGTAAAGAAGGTTACGTACTCATATCTCCGACTACGAGGTTGGATTTATGTAAACCAATTATCTTTTTTACCGGAAATAATAATTAGAAACAAAAAATGTATTTTTAATTATTACAAAGGCCAAAAAATGCCCGGAATATTTTAAAAGGAGATAGACACAGCATAAAATCTAAATATGCAAATAATAACGGTAGCAGGTGCAGATAATAACACCGTATATTAGACGAAACGTATTTTAATAAGAGCTGAGAGAAAAAGCCTTGAACAAATTAAAAAGTCACCACATCGTTCAAGTTTGCTCCTGGCACAGGCGAATTCCATAAATTTCATTTTAGCAGACAATGTCGCCGAGAAACCTGAGAAAAATAAGTTATATTTTCTTGAATATTTCCACAATGCTAGGGTTTGAGTGGCTTCTTCACATCACACAATTTAGGTTCTAGAGGTTGTTTATTTCAATAGAATTTCGCAACCTTATTTCAGTGTAAGGCGATTACGTAACCATATATTTTTGCGTTTACGTTTCTCTTTGAAAGATTACATGGTCGTATCTTTAAATAAAGCAGTAAAATATTGTATCTCGCAATAAACGCCGATCAATAACAGTATAAAATCTGTTTTTTAACCGACTTACCAAAAAGGAGGAGGTTCCATGTTCGACTTTATGTTTTTTTTTTTTTTTTTTTTGTATGTTCACCGATATCTCCGTCAATTGTGGACCGATTTTGAAAATTCTTTTTTTGTTTGAAAGAGTATGTTTCTAAATTGGTCCCATTTTAATTTGGTGAAGGTCTGATAAAGAACTCCGGAGATACACAACAGAACTCTTCAATAAATAACAGTAAAACTCTCGGAATTGCTGCAATCGCATGTCTGTTTGTTGTTTATACCATTTCATAACGGTTGGTGGTTAACGGTGGTTTCGACCACATCATCGCTTACCATCAGGTGAGATAGTGGTCAAGCGCGAGCCTATAATATATAAAAAAAAAAAAAAAAAAATAACATAACATCACGCCAGTACGCTCTAAAGGGGTACGCAGATCTCTCATTTCACCGGTTATGTACAAGTTTCATGTTATTCGGTTAATCTATTCTTGAGTTATAGGGACCTTAATAAACAACTTGCTATTAGGTAGGTAAAACTAAAAAGGGAAAAATAAAAAACTTTTTTGCAAAAAAATTCTACCGACTTCCAAATGAAAAACTACAAAGTGAAAAATAACTTAACTTTTGGAAGTCGGTGTCCATAACGCAAATAAATGGTACCTATGAAAGACACCGACTTCCAAAAGTTAAGTTATTTTTCACTTTGTAGTTTTTCATTTGGAAGTCGGTAGTATTTTTTTGCAAAAAAGTTTTTTATTTTATCTATCAATATTTCGTAGGTTCCCTTTACTTATTATGTCTTCTATTCGTTCAGAACAAAACCGTGAAAATATTATTAAGAAAGGTGTCTAGTTTGATTGGGCTCAGCAGTGGATTCTGTTGAGACAAGTAAAATTTCACAATTTAAAAAACTCCCGACACATTTATCTTGCGAAAACACCCCGATTCAAGCAGTAAAATCCCCATAACTTGTGAACGGCTGAACTGATTTAATTTAAACATAGCTAAGAACACTCTCGACAAAATTACCTTTCAAACAAAAAAAACCGTTTAGGCGCTATGATGCTGTGGCATCATAGCGCCTAAACACACACACAGATACACAGCAACACACGTGAAACTTATAACACCCCTCTTTTTCCGGCGGGGGTTAAAAAAGGAGAAGTTCAATGTGATTGGAAACAATTATTGGTATAAAAATAACGCAGTCTATATAGCATTCTTTTTGCTTGTATTTTTATTCAATATAGTAATGTGCCTATTAGTATTTTGCTATATAACTTTACAAGCTTTCAAGACACATTCTAGGTACTTTATAAATATATTTCATGGAGGGAAATCCGGAGTTGAACAACTCGGTTACTGACATTATGTTTGCACTGACTGGACAGGCCCACTCTCATCTGATACATCTTAGATTTAGATGGTCTTCAGGTAATCTCACAAGGTTAAAGATCTAGTATCTGTTTCGGGATTCTCAGAATAGTCAGATAGGAAATCTTAACCTCAGCTAGTTCAAACCACGAGAGTCAGACAGAATAATATAACTTTTTTAACATTAAAACGACTTCCAACACAACTTTTCGGAAGTCGGTGTCTTTGGTACTTACCTATTTTTTTCGTTTTTTCACTGAATTCCTAAGAGAAAGTTATTTTCTCTTTTTAGTTTTGGTACCTTATTTATACCATAAAAAAATATTATTTAGATAATAATGCGTTTATTAACTATCAAAATCTAAACAACTTGTTTGACCAAATAATCAAATTTAAATGGGACCGCATGAGAAACACCAGCTTTTAAATAAAAAAAACCGGCCAAGTGCGAGTCGGACTCGCGCACGAAGGGTTCCTGGTAAATTGAAAGTTACTTGGTAAATTGCGGTTTATGATTTATGACGTATTAAAAAAAACTACTTACTAGATCTCGTTCAAACCAATTTTCGGTGGTAGTTTACATGGTAATGTACATAATTTTTTTTTTTTAGTTTTATCATTCTCCTATTTTAGAAGTTACAGGGGGAGGGGGACACATTTTACCACTTTGGAAGTGTCTCTCGCGCAAACTATTCAGTTTAGAAAAAAATTATATTAGAAACTTCAATATCATTTTTGAAGACCTATCCATAGATACCCCACACGTATGGGTTTGATGGTTTTTTTTTTTTTAGTTTCATATTCAAGTATGGGGACCCCCAAAATTTATTGTTTTATTTCTATTTTTGAGTGAAAATTTTAATGCGGTTCACAGAATACATCTACTTACCAAGTTACAACAGCATAGTTTTTATAGTTTCGGAAAAAAGTGGCTGTGACATACGGACGGACAGACAGACAGACAGACAGATAGACATGACGAATCTATAAGGGTTCCGTATTTTGCCATTTGGCTATGGAACCCTAAAAAAGTAATCATCAAAATCTTTTCACCTAGAAAAGGTTACACATAAAAAAATACGGTCGAATTGAGGACTTCCTTCTTTTTGAAGTTGGTTAACATTTTTAAACCATTATCATCTTTCTTGTCTTTCTTTTCAGCATATTTTTTTCTTATTCTCTTTTAATTCATAGTAGGTACCTACAAACACCCGAACTCATTGTTATACAAGCTATCACATCTCTCCGGGACATGGTTGAGTAAGGTTCAGGGTATAAAGTGATGCCTTTCCTCTTGACCTAATCCTCGAGTCTCTGTTTACAACGCACACATACAAATTATAGGAGAACCTTGCCTTCTGTGCCATAAATAACTTGTACCCCTTTTATATCTACTACCTACATATTATCGTTCGTTGTCAACATGTTTACGATTACTTGATGTCGTAAAACTCTCGAGATATCCAATTGGTGGTATGTGAAAATTGTATGAAGTAGGTATGATAAGTAAAAATGTGTAGAGTAGTAAGTATGAGTATATTATATATAGCGTCGTCATTTCTAAGATTCCTAAAAATACAACCCTGCTAACATTTACTCCCATAATAAACTTTGGCAGCGAGTTTACCTGCGTAGAAACTGTCCTTACAGAATGTACCTATTAGCGTGATAAGAAGTATCAAAATTATGCCCTAATCCAGGTGAATAGCCTACCCGTACCGTACTTACGCAAGTTACAAATTTCATACACATTCGTAAAGCCATTATAGCTTGATTTATTAACAAATACCTAAACATACTCGAATCATTTTTATCATATAAGTAGGAAAAGATTGGCCACTTCACAACATTTTGACATAGAAACCTACCTAAAGTAGTTTAGACATAAAACATCAACTTTTTCCATATAAAAATTGACGATTGCGAAACGATAACAGCGATAACTCTTTTGATAGAAATTGTTTGCACACAAAAGCATAACTCAGCCTATTTCCTGGGGGATACCGGGGCAACATTGTAGCTCAACTATTCTTTTTGCATACATTTTGCGGAGCTGACAAAAAGTCTGCGGATATTTTTCTAATTTTTTCAACGAAATCTCGGCATGCTTTTGGGCAAAATGCAACTTATACTTTGTAAATACCCAACAGAAAATTGCGCGTAACTTATAACGAATGTATGATTAAATATTTTTATGCGGGGATGCTAAGGCCAATTTTAAATTGTTTTTTTCGTTGTTTTGAATTTTTATTATCTGCCAGCTTAGAAGATAACTGAAATAACTTTATATTCTATTGCATTTGTCATTATCATGTCCCTATTTAAGGCATTACTATGACCAATGTTATATGGGTAATTGCAAATTGTGTGAACATAGACTGCTGCCCAATTGAGCTAAAGTTAGTTTATATTGTTTCAGGTCTGAAGGCATCATTAGAAGGCTATTTAATTGACATATAATGGATTACACAACCTTTGTCTTTCTCTTCATTGTTTGCATTGGTAAGTTAATCTTATGTAATATTGCATGCCTTAAGCGCGAGCGTAGGTATGCTCTATTCTCGTCTAATTTGTAAATAATGAACCATTGATAACGAATCTTTAAGTAAGGCAGAAGGCAGTATAATCACATTATTATTTTCTTAAGAAATTACTACCTAAGACATTCAATATAATCATACACGAATTCATCTATTACAAGTTATCTAGCATCACAATCACGCCAACCTATTCAATAACTCCTAGATTCATTATTTACTACAACACCGAAATACAAAGAAAAGGGAAAAAAAGGGAAGAAAATCAGAAAATATATCACTGCTGCCGGGCAAAACATCCATCGAAATTTCTATCAATACAATAAAAATGAGATCATTCCGATCCAACCTTTGAGAGGTTTCTATTCATCCCGAAATTACTATCAGAGTAGAAATATATGTTTAATTTATTTCGTACAGATCAAGGTGATGGACATTGGAAAGAAAGGGACCAAGAAAAGCTTCGACATGATATTGAACTGTACAAAACGATGGCAGGTAAGGATTTTTATGAAATAATAATGATAGACCGGAGGTTGAGTTTAATAATGAAAGGAACAGTTCAGTGACGTTTTTTTGTCGATGGATAGCTATTGTTTCAAAAACTTCGGGCTCTATTTAATAAAACTGAGAAAGCGACACATTTGTCAAAAACTTGCATAGTTTTGTGACATTTTTTTTCGTGACTGGTGTGTTTTAATGTCTAAAAAAAAAACAAAATGATAAAGAAATTTTCAAAATTTCAGGTCACCGGTTGGTATTGTTTAATAGGCCCCTGGGTCCTAACTAAACATTATTGTTATAATATCGCAGACTACAATTACTTTACAGTGTTGTGATACTTAAATGGAACCAGACCCATTTAATAATAAGATTCAGGCAAAGTAGCCAGGATGACTATTTGTCGTCACGACTCAGTGAGAGCTCTCGCTAAAATATCGATACCGCGCTCTCCTTTCGATAAGTAATCGTTCGATAAACTTTTGTGAGCGTTATCGGAGTTTTGTCAGTATTGGAATTGGTGTCGCTACTGTAAACTGAAATACCCATTAGAGTATCGATATATATATATAAGGTTTTATATCTAGGGTATGGAAAAAGATCAAAGTAACAGTCTTGTGCCTACTCAAGACCATGACTTATTAACTAAACGTTGAACAGCATTGCTGTACTATTTTATTTTAACTAATGCAAATAGCAATTATTACACGCAGCTATTCTAGTTTAAAAAAGCAAGTCTTGGTTGAAGCCATATTTGAATATAAATTGTTATTCTTGCACCATATTTTGCCTTGTGCTACGACATGATTCACATTTACATATTTCTTTATAATCCTTTAGAGATAAGGTTTTTTACTAGATAGAAAATGTTGTCTTTATTTAAAAACAGCCATTCTAAAGTAAACAGACATCGTCATTTTGCTCTCAATTCGTAAAAAGTCCATTTTATTCACGGCTGGAGCATCAAGAAAACAAATCTGTTTACAAACGATGTCATGAAAATTTGTTCCTTTTAAAACTTCTCCCCTTTCCCTAACAATAGCTTGCAAAAAGTGTGTCTGACATATTTCAATTGCCTTTGCAGAAAAAATTGAGCGCGAGATAGAAAGCTTTTACGATGAATATCCAGAGGATCGATACAAGGGGGATAATGTTGATAGAATACAATACAAACATGTAACAAATATACTGGATCTTAAAAAAGAAACGGCGAATGACGAACACGTCGATAAAGTAGAAAGGAATTTTTTATACGCAAACTCTAGTGATATAACTAAAGAAATGCCTTCGAAACATGCAATCAATGAACACAATACTATTAAATATGAAGCCTTAAACAATGATAAGCCTAATAAACCTAGTTCCATAAATTCACCATGGCCTAAATTTGAAGACATCCTCTTAGCTATGGGGAGGAAGTACGACTGGAAGAACGACAGATGGATAAAAGTGAAAGGAAAATTAAAGATAGCTGATGCAAAGGATGATATAATTGCAAGAGGAGATAATAATAGTATTGAATACCATGAGAAACATAAATTCAGTTATAGAATTGTTAAATTAAATAAAAGTAAGAGTAGAAGAAGCGTGGTGGTCGCCGTGTCGGCTGTGAAATAGTGCGTAATGAAACAGTAAAGTAAGCCAATGAACTGTAAAGGGACATATATTTTGTAGATAAAAACGGGACAAACAATGGTGGCGCCGGCATTCGATCGTTTCATGAAGACAACTAGGCTAGGACGTTGCGTCGATGTGTAAGCCCCAGTGATGACTGCAGCTGATTGAACATTTAATTGTGCTAAGAAATATAAAGGCGCTTTATTGTTTATGCCTATGCCCGAAAAATGTATTGTTATCGCCTATAGAATTAATAACAAGTATGCATGTAATTAAATCTCCATATTGTTGTCTGTTATCGCATAAGTAGTGCTCTCAATAGTTTCTGTTTTCGCCATATAAAAAGCTAGATGTGTAACTTTTGAACTGGTAAAGTTTTTACGAGTCTCAGAAATCTCAATATATAAAAAGACGTTAAAAATAAAATTCTGCAGTATCACCCTTTGTTTTATTCTATTTCTTTATGATTTATTTGGGAAAGTTTTTTTTAAGTTTTCCTTAAGTGCTCCCTCGTGAGCACCCTATACAACTTTCAACCAAAATTAATCTGGTTAAATAGTTCAAAATGTTCTCATATTTGAAACTACCAAAATTCTGAAGTGCATGTATTTTAATAATAATAAAAAAATATAAATGACAGAATGTCAAGTGTTTTCAATCAAAACATAGTATTATTTGTCAGAACTTACCGAGAAATCGCAGAAATTCTATTTTTTTAAACAAATTATTCTAGAAAACCGCAATGTGAGCGTGGTTTGAGGAGAAGCTCTATCATTTTTCATTCCCCAGAGCCGGTTGGCAACACTATGAACGAGTTCTCAGATAATTTGTAGGGAGCATGTTGTGTTTTCCCACGTTGACATATGCATACGAGATATGACAGTCATTTGTTACAGCGGAAGTAAAAACTTCACGAAAATAAAGTGCCTCATTCTTTTCCTAATTCAAAAAGGGAAACTTCTAAAATAAAGCACGTCCTACTACACGATTAATGACTTTACTTAGTCACAATGATCCCTTTCGTAATGTAAATATAACCTCAATATGGCTGTTTGTAAATATACATTGTTTAATCCCCATTTACATAATAAATCTTAAATTTAAATTTTATACTAAGGTGGTCGGGACGGAACATTAAGCCACCACCGCTCTCTGCCATTTTGCAAAGTGTGCTTACAGATGATAAATTATCATTATGCCTAACTGACATCATGATCGATTGAGTCGTTAAGCTAAGGTTGACGATGTTTTGTTTAAAATTTTACAAAGAAAATAAATTTGATTCGTTGATATTCTGAGAATAGCCTACGAGGAGATCTTGTCTTCGCATTAACTTAAAAAATCAAATTAGAAAAATGTGCAAGCAAGGAAAGAAACGGATTAAAATTAATTAAAGCTCTCAAGGCTGTCACAGTGCAATTTTAAATGAGAATAAATTCTCATACTTTTTGTCGGTCGTCCTTGAGTTAGAGTGGACAAACAATTTTAATTAATTCAATAACAAAGAAGTGTCGTTCCATTGTTTTGCTTTTCTGGCTACATCTTATCTGTGATTTTTCATCTTAATTTTTTGGCTGACCTAAAATGTTTGCTTGTCTTGTAGGTCGTTTCACAATGTTTCTATACAATCTCCTTTATACAATTTTAGGGCTGAAAGGATTGTTTGTACTGAAGGTACAACATATTTAAAATAGAAAAATACTCTGTCTTGGATCCTCCGAACAAATGCACGTCTTAGTTACATGCTCAGAACAAATCATATTTATTTGAATCAAACGGAGTTTGCTATCTTTCACCGTATGATGCATCTGTAAGTACAAACTGTTTGCAGTGAATAGAGGTTTACGAGGCAGAAATCCTTGCGGGAGGTAATGAGTAAGTATCTTTTCAGCCTGAGACCTCCACTGCTGAACAAAGGCCCAAGTATCTCTATATCAATCGGTCCTGTGCGTCTCGCATCGATCGGATTCCCTTAGCATCAACCAAGTCATCGATCCACTTTGTGCAATTCTTCCGGTATGCGGTAAAATTATCACTTCAGAACTTTTCGTCCCCATCAATCATTCGTTCCGATCACTGCCGCTTAGGTTTGGATTTTTTTCGGAGTCAGTATAAAATAACAATAATAACAGAACAGTGGTTAAAAAACAGTTTTCATTTATTATGGTAATCCATTCAACATTGATTCAACTAGCAGTCCAGAGTTCCAGCGTTGATATTAGTAACCAAGTCTTAGCAGTTGGGCAATAACAAACCTACAATTTTCAAATCTGATAGGTAACCTGCTTTATATCATTAGTCCCGTTGATAACCTAAGTCTTGTATAATCTTCCTCATTGCAACCCAAAATAAATTCCGTAGAATGTGTTTCCTGATATCTTCACCGGGAGGTCTAAAGCATGCCTCATATCGGCCACACCGTAGCTGTAGTGCTATATTATCTGGGCCATTGCTTACCATCAGGTAAGGTAGAGGTCAATGGCGAGGCTTATCAACAAAAAAATACTGGTAAGGTTACAAATAAGATATTTATCTATTACTGCCCTGATTACTGCGTGGTCATCATCATTATCATTATAATAGTCGGGTGAAAGAAATACTCATTATATTCACTTACCTGGGAAGGTAGGTATTATCTTTGTTATGAATAACATTGGCGTGTGGTCATTATTGTTTGGTTTCGTTTTCCTGTTGACATTTTTTACGCTAAATATAGGGTAGGTGCTTTGAATAAGGGTTGGATTACTTCCATTGATTTATTAATGAAACTTGACTTTTTATCAATGGTTTCAATTTCCATTTCCAGTTAATGCTGTTTTTATGTAGGTAAAGGGTTAGCTAAGAAGACCATACCATAAGCAATAAGAAGTAAAATTATATTTAGAGTAAAATAAAAAAAAATAAAAAACTTTAACTTGGCTTTTCTCGAAACCCATGGGTATCCGCCTAGGTTTTTTTCGGGAGCTTGATTGCTGCATTTGGGTCATACTATCACGTTCTTCTGAATTAATACTACGAGTTACAAGTAACCCTAGGTATATTAAGAGTAGAGAATACTCTCTATTTCCAATCTATAGAGTACAAGTATAAAATACAAGAAGAAAATCATTTGAAGTCACATTTACAGTTTATTTGTAACATCTCTAAAAATGTCTATATAAACACAATTCTGATCCTAAACCATCACTACCACGGTTTCCTTGACGACCAATTTCCCCCGTCTTACTCGGAAAGCCTCTGCAATGATTTGTAATTATTCGTGCCCGACAAACATCCCGTGTAAAGAAGCCTCTCGGAAAGGTCGGTGGGCTCTTAGCTTGACAGTCGTAAGACTGATCTCTCCGCAAACCTTGCCACCTTCTGTAAACAACGGTATTTGCACTACCTCGTCCACTGAGACCCGAACAAACTCTAATATTCTCATCAGTCTGGCGCGGTTTGAAAAAACAAGTTTCAATACCTTCTTCCTCCAGCATAGCCAGCATAGCCAGACTGCCACGGCTAGCTTACGCAGGGCACTGGAGGTAAAGCACCGAACTATCGCACTGATTCAAGAGCCGTGGATCAGGAACAACAGAATATGTGGCCTCGGTAACATCGGAGGTAAGATAATTCTCGACACACAGGGCTTAGATAAGCCAAGAACCTGCATCTACATACCCAAAGAAATTCCCTTTACGCCACTGACCCAATTTTGTTCCAGAGACCTGACAGCTGTCAGGCTCCAAACTGAAGGTAGCGTTCCGGATGTTGTACTAGCCTCGGCATACATGCCAGGCGAGGACACAGACTGCCCGCCAAAGGAGTTGGCCGACCTGGTGCAGCACTGTGAGCGCGCCGGTTTGGACCTGATCATCTGCACTGACTCTAACGCTCATCACCCGCTCTGGGGCAGCGACACACCGAACTCCAGAGGAGAGGTACTATCCACCTTTTTATTCTCCACTAATCTTAACATTGTTAATCGCGGCTCAGAACCCACCTGGGTCACGGTCCGTGGACAAACAATCATAGACCTAACACTCGCTACAGAAAACGCGACAAGCCTCATCACAAACTGGCACGTATCGGACGAGCCTTCTTGCTCAGACCACAGAAGGATCCGCTTTACACTAACTACAAACACCAAAAAACCCGCACCGAGGCGAAACCCGAGGCGCACCAATGTGCCCGGGTATAAAAACCTTCTGGCCTCGCTTTTAGCTGGACACCTAGCACTGGTAACCATTAGGGACCAAGCACAATTAGAATACACCGTAACACAACTATCCAAATACCTAATTGAAGCTTACCACGCATGCTGTAAATCAAGAGCGCCACAGAGCAGGAACGAAAGGAACCCCTGGTGGAACGCTGAACTTGGTAAACTCAGAGAAACGCTACGTAAGCAATTTAACAGAGCAAAAAACACGAGACTCCCGGAAGACTGGGAGTTATACAAAGACACCCAATATGCATACAAAAAACAGATAAGAACCGCCAGGAGGATGGCATGGCAGAAATTCTGTGAATCCATTGAGACTAATAATGAAGCCGCCAGGGTACGGAAGATACTATCAACCGATCAGGACCGAACCCTCGGCACGCTGAAAAAACCCGACAACTCATACACACAAAATGATCACGAGACCAGCAAGGTCCTCCTCGAAACTCATTTCCCGGACTGCCAAATCCTGGAGGACAGGATGTGGGAAACTGACACCGAATGGACTCCAACGGACCAAGATTGGTCAAGAGCCCAAAATATAGTAACAGTAGACCGGATAAAATGGGCTATCAACACATTTCAACCTTTCAAGTCGGCAGGGCTGGATGGCATCTTCCCAGCCCTGCTGCAGTGGGGGATAGATCATCTAACACCATGGCTGTTGGAGATTTATCGGGCCAGTATAGCACTTAGGTACATACCTCTTGCATGGCGAGAGGTAAAAGTCACCTTCATACCCAAACCTGGAAAAACTGATTACACACAACCCAAGGCATATAGACCTATAAGCCTCACATCCTTCTTACTGAAAACCCTCGAAAGACTTTGTGATAGGCACATTCGCGATGGGCCTCTCCGGGTAAAACCACTTCACAAACAACAGCATGCGTACTCCACAGGCAAATCAACAGAATCCGCGTTGCACAACGTGGTCTCCAAAATTGAATGCGCAGTGGACCATAAATGCTCAGCACTGGCTGCCTTCATTGATATTGAGGGCGCTTTCGATAAGACCACGTTCAACAGCATAAACACGGCCCTCGACAGACATAGCATAGACCCGACCCTAAGAGGCTGGATCACCAACATGCTCAAAATGCGAGCGGTCCAAGTCACGGTTAACGACACCACAAGGGCCGTCGTCGCGAAGGGCTGTCCACAGGGGGGCGTCCTTTCGCCACTCCTGTGGAACCTGGTAGCGGACAGCCTCATCAAAACACTCAACGACAAAGGTTATTTCACTGTCGGCTACGCGGATGATATAACAATAATAATAAATGGAACCCATGAAAACACCCTATGCAATCTCATGCGTCAAGCCCTAAAACTGGTAGAGAAATGGTGCAGTGAGCACCAACTCTCAGTGAACCCCACAAAAACGGAACTAATCCTCTTCACAAAAAAGAGGAAACCAATGACAATGCAACTACCAAAATTCTTTGGAACAACCCTAAGCCTTTCAACTGAAACCAAATACCTGGGAATCTATTTGGACAAACAATTGAACTGGGCGAAACACATGAACTATATCACCACAAAAGCCAGCATATCCCTGTGGCAGTGTAAAAGACTGCTGGGCAGGAATTGGGGGATCAGCCCCATGGTCACCCACTGGCTATACACCACAGTCATCCGACCAATCATTACATACGGCTCGTTGGTCTGGTGGCCCAGGACAGACCTCAGTACAGCACAAAAAGATCTAGAAAAACTGCAGCGGTTTGCTTGCATTGCAATAACTAGCAGTATGAGAACTACGCCCACGGCCGCCCTACAGGCAATGCTGGGATTGCCACCTCTGCATCTTATCGTGCGGGAGGAGGCAGCCCTGGCTGCTTTTAGACTCCATCTATCAGGTACCCTAAATAAAGACTCCAGAGTTAAGCACACACGCATTAAGGAGGACGCGATCAAGCGAAAACCTATGTTAGCGTCACCATGCGACAAAGCCCCAAAAACACACCACTTTCATAGGCACTACAACATAATACTTACAGAAGAACGATGTGACTACTCAGGCTCGAAAGAGATGAGAGTATACACCGACGGATCGAAGACGAACTTCGGTACCGGAGTCGGAGTCTTCTCACACGACCTAAATATAAATATATCCAGACCGCTAGGAAGGTTCAACACCGTCTATCAGGCGGAGTGTGTGGGCATTATACTAGCGGTCCATGCCTTAGAAGCCAGGAGGGTTACGGACACTCGCATACGCATACTCTCCGACAGCGCTTCAGTCCTCCAATCTTTACGGAAAAAATATATTACATCAAAACTAATACTAGAATGCCACAACGCACTAGAACAAATAACTGTATCTAGTCGTAACACGATAACACTGCAATGGATAAAGGGACACAGTGGATCGCTGGGTAATGACGCGGCTGACGAGCTTGCGAGACGCGGATCTAGCACGGCGGTCTATGGACCCGAGCCTGTTGTACCCATCCCCTTCAACCAAATACGCAGGTGGCTACAGGAATTCACCCAGACACAGGCAGAGAACTGGTGGACCTCGGCACCAGGCTGTAGGCAGTCCAAAGAAGCTCTGCCCTCTTTGGATAGTAGACTTACCAGACGTTTACTACGCCTGGACAGGAATAGCCTGCGCCTGATGACGGGGACCATCACAGGACACTGCTCACTTAACAAACACTTCCACACAATAGGCATAACGGACAGTCCTCTGTGCAGGGCATGCATGGAGACTGAGGAAACCGTCACGCACGTTCTCTTCGAATGCACAGGGGTCACCGATATAAGAACACAAACACTCGGGTCGCCCAGAACTTACACGGACGTTCTAGGAAAACCAGGAGCCCTAATCAGCTTCTGGAGGGAGGTGGGCTGGCTGGAATAATCCACCCAACGGCCGCCATGGCCCACGCACAATGGTCCAGCTGAAGGACTAAGTGCGGAAACCAAACCCCCATAACATAGAACATAGAACATACCTTCTTTAGAACGATTTAAAAAATACTAATTGGGTACAAAAAGGGTGAATTATGAAAGGCCGTCCTTTTTTACCCGACTGCCGAAGGAGGGTAATGTGTTTATCAGTCTATGTATGTATGTATGTATGTAAGTATGTATGTATGTATGTAAGTATGTATGTATGTATGTAAGTATGTATGTATGTATGTATGTTTGTTCCTATGTGGCGTTCCAGAGACCAAACGCGTTGGCCGATTTTTATGATTCGTACGTCAATCGATGCGTCTTAACCCTGCGAGTGTCATAGGCTACATTAAAATTGGATAATAGAAAAATAAAATGAAATGGCGGCTTTTGGGTGCAATATTGTGGGGGCCCAAATTTTTTTTTTCTTCCAAACCCATCGTGTGGGGTATCAAAATAAAGGGTTTTAAGAGGTGATTGCAAAAATATAAAACACTTATATGTTTAAATGTACACCAGATTTTGGTCAGCCAGCCGGTGAATATGTATCCTCCGACTGCACAGCATGATTTTTTCCTTGTTTACGACTTTTTCGTTCGCTTTTGAAGCAGTCGAGTTTTTTGATTTTTTTAATTAAGTTTTTTTATTTATAACCTTTTTCCGTATTAAAGTTGTACCAATTCTAATCTCGTTATGAAAGGTGGCTCGGGAAATGGGTTTTTCTGATACTTGGTCCCGACAAACGTGGCTCTATTGTGTCCTTATTGTAGGTTTTTATCGTCCTGAGGTAGGGTAGCTTACAAACTGTGTAGGTATGAGGTCCAATAATTCTTTAATCAATAAATAAATTCGCAGTTTTTACGACTTATTACGGTCGCAGAAAATCGAACATAAACCTACATCAATTTCTCATAGTTATTTATTTTTTACGGCCTCACTCAAGAAATAGCAAATTTATCAAGAGCATACGTCGCGGGTGTACAGAACGAAAATCACAGATTAGGTCGTCACAAAAAAAAAACAAAGGCAAAATTGATCTCGTTGAAATACGTGACTGGAATGGTGTAGTTTTATGATTTTTATACGAACACGAACCCTTTTTACCCGACTGCCGAAGGAGGGTAATGTGTTTATCAGTCTATGTATGTATGTATGTATGTTTGTTCCTATGTGGCGTTCCAGAGACCAAACGCGTTGGCCGATTTTGATGATTCATACGTCAATCGATTCGTCTTAACCCTGCGAGTGTCATAGGCTACGTTAAAATTGGACAGTCTTTTTAGTTCGCTTTTGAAGCAGTCGGGTTTTTTGATTTTTTTGATTTTTTCTACTTTTGAATGGGGCCAGCATACAGCCTCAGTGATTTTATTTTTGGAGTAAAACTCGCTGCTTGTCCATGTTGGTACACAGCACTCGTGCTACCAGTTTGTTCTATTTTCCAACCGTTTTATGTCCAACGACGTTGTTTGAGAAGGACTGTTTACTGCGCAAAGAAGTTGTGGAGCAATGCGGTTTTCTTGCTAAACCTAACAGTTTAATTCAGTGCTAATGTGCGATAGAATCTAACAAATATACCCAACCAAATAGGTCTAGCAAATACACCTAAGATCTAAATATAGACCGTGTTGAGACATAATTATCAAATCGAATATTTAGCTTCTTTCTCAATTTTTCGCACCAAATTAAAGTATCTTTCTACAGGAAAAACTGAACTACTTAAGTATGCCGTTGACGGATTCTCATCTGCATAAAGTATTTTTACTCAGCTTAACTAGGGTAAAGGGATTATTCAAAGCATATCGATCAATAAATACAGAGCCAGTCATCTTGCTCGGGTAAAACAATCACCGGCCACCAACACGACGCCGCTGGAACGTCAACGTCGACAGCAGAGAACTAAATATAAAAAAACCGGCCAAGTGCGAGTCGGACTCGCGCACGAAGGGTTCCTTACTTGGTAAATTGCGGTTTACGATTTATGACGTATTAAAAAAACTACTGACCAGATCTCGTTCAAACCAATTTTCGTTGGCAGTTTACATAGTAAAGTACATCATATATTTTTTTTAGTTTTATCATTCTCTTATTTTAGAAGTTACAGGGGGGGGGGGGGCACATTTTACCACTTTGGAAGAGTCTCTCGCGCAATCTATTCAGTTTAGAAAAAAATGATATTTGAAACCTCTATACCATTTTTGAAGACCTATCCATAGATACCCCACACGTATGGGTTTGATGAAAAAACATTTTTTTAGTTTTAGTTTCAAGTATGGGAACCCCCAAAATTTATTGTTTTATTTTTATTTTTGTGTGAAAATCTTAATGCGGTTCACAGAATACATTTACTCACCAAGTTTCACCAGCATAGTTCTTATAGTTTCGGAAAAAAGTGGCTGTGACATACGGACGAACAGACAGACAGACAGACAGATAGACAGACAGACAGACAGACATGACGAATCTATAAGGGTTCCGTTTTTTGCCATTCGGCTACGGAACCCTAAAAATGTGTTCGATATGGGATGTTCCTTATCCGCACTTATTGAAACAATATTTGTATGGCCTATCACTGTTGACTTGTCCTGAAAGGTGGTGACATCTATTATGAGTTTGTATACACACCTTACGATACGAAGAACTTCCTAGAGTGAGACTATTACATCTATCACAGTGCTGCTTTTTTACCCGACTGCCGAAGGAGGGTAATGTGTTTATCAGTCTATGTATGTATGTATGTATGTATGTATGTATGTATATATGTATGTATGTATGTATGTATGTTTGTTCCTATGTGGCGTTCCAGAGACCAAACGTGTTGGCCGATTTTGATGATGCATACGTCAATCGATTCGTCTTAATCCTGCGAGTGTCATAGGCTACATTCAAATTGGTTAATAGAAAAATGGCGGATTTTGGGCGCCATATTGTAGGGGCCCAAATTTTTTTTTTCTTCCAAACCCATCGTGTGGGGTATCAAAATAAAGGGATTTAAGAGGTGATTTCAAAAATATATAATACTTATATGTTTAAATGTATCTAATTCGAAAAAAACTTAACTAAAAAGTTATAAATAATTTTTTATTTATAACTTTAACAACTTCTTTGCGCAGTAAACAGTCCTTCTCAAACAACGTCGTTGGACATAAAACGGTTGGAAAATAGAACAAACTGGTAGCACGAGTGCTGTGTACCAACATGGACAAGCAGCGAGTTTTACTCCAAAAATAAAATCACTGAGGCTGTATGCTGGCCCCATTCAAAAGTAGAAAAAATCAAAAAACCCGACTGCTTCAAAAGCGAACTAAAAAGTCGTAAACAAGGAAAAAATCATGCTGTGCAGGAGGAGGATACATCTGGTTTTGGTCAGCCAGCTCGCGCGTATGTATCCTCCGACTGCACAGCATGATTTTTTCCTTGTTTACGACTTTTTAGTTCGCTTTTGAAGCAGTCGGGTTTTTTGATTTTTTGATTTAACTTTTTTAACACAAAAGATGACTGGTAGAGAATATCTTGTAGCATAAGTACCTACGCTGCACCTACTTAGTACATGAAGTTTAAATAAATTAACTTCGTGCTCTGGTTATTTGTAGTATGGTAGTCTTTGAATTTCGTGTATGTTTAACTAATCATCACTACATATTATAAAACAAAGTTCCCCGTCGCGTCTGTACGCAATAAACTCAAATACTGAACGAATTTTCATGCGGTTTTCAATAGAAAGAGTGAGAAACGAGGAAGGTTTTTGTAAATAATTTGTCACTGGCAAAGCCAGGGCGGGTCACTAGTGTAACAATAAATAATAATAAGTATTCTCAATTCTTTACACATCACAAACATTTTATACCATTATAGACAGTCTGATGTACAGAATTAAATAATGCACTGTGAGGGTTCTCCTAGAAAAACTTTGATAGATTTATAAACTAGTGACAGAGACAGATCACAATAAGGCGGCCTACTATATATTTTTTCACACACAAATTAAATAAAGACACGAAGAGATTATTCACAAACACACATTCCACAACTGACACGATTCCGTTTTAACAACGTTCCACAGAGAACAAAACTGTCAGAAAACAGCTGTCTTGAAAAGCTGTCATTCCTTAAAAAATACTCAGAGCGTAGGACATGACGGTATATCTACAGCAACAATAAAAAATGTATCAGACAGCATTAGCGGTCATTTAAGTTACATAATTAATTTATGTATATCACAAGGTATTTATCCGACCAAACTGAAGACTGCTGTAATAAAACCACTATACAAAAAAAGCGATAGAGATAAAAGGGAGTCGTACCGGCCTATTGCACTAATTCCAATTTTTTCAAAAATATTTGAAAAATACATTTATGAACAAATTTATAAATTCTTAGTAAAACATGACATCCTAACTGAAGAACAAAAAGGCTTTAGAAGAAACAAAACTATTAATATGGCTATATATGACTTCTTAAATAAAGTAATCACTAACGTTGACCATAACATACCTGTATGTTCAATTTACTGTGACATGACTCAAGCGTTTGACTACGTAGATCATAATATCTTGCTGAATAAGTTAGAAGCTTACGGAATAAGAGGAAATATCTTACACCTTATCGAGTCCTATTTAAAAAATCGTAAACAATATGTAGAAATATCTCATATAGATACAAAAACTAAGAACGAAAGGGTTTATCGGTCGCGTGAAAGAACAATCTCATATGGTGTGCCACAGGGCAGCGTGCTTGGCCCTCCTCTATTTATATTGTATATAAATGACCTGCCAAAAGTTACGCAACATCACATGACTCTATTTGCCGACGACAGCACAGTTACCATTGACTGCAAAGACAAATTAAATTATGATAATGACGTTACAAATACTATACACTCAATAATACAATGGCTGAATAACAATAATCTAAGGATAAATATTGACAAGACCAAATTAATGACATTTAACCAACGAAAAAATTTGACTATGAATATTAATTACGAGAACAAACAAATAAACCAAGTAAGCACGTTCAAATTCCTAGGGTTAGCCATAGACCAACGACTAGATTGGAAAGCACACACGATAGATTTGGCAAAGAGACTTAGCAAATCTGCTTACGCTCTATATAAACTTGCACCAGTCTTAAGAACGGACGCTATTGTTACAGCATACCATGGCATGTCTGGTTCAATATTAAGATACGGTGTTATTTTTTGGGGCAACTCAACCAATCGAGAACTTATATTTAAAGTCCAAAAAAAGTGCATCAGGGCAATGTTTGGGTTAAAATGTACAGACACATGTAAACCTTTTTTTGTTAGATGTAAAATACTGACGTTACCCTGTATATACATTTTCGAAGTTGCAGTGTTTGTGAAATCAAACCCAAATCTGTTCCCAAAGCTATCAGATCGAAATAATCGGAGTCGACGACATGTCAATATGTTATGCTCGAGACAGTCAAAAACAGCACTGATGCGTAATAGTGTTTTTTGTATGGCACCAATAATCTATGACCATATACCAGAAACAATAAAAAATTTGAATATTATTCTTTTTAAAAGGCATCTAAAGAACTTTCTCGTAAGAAAAGCCTATTATAATGTTTCTGATTTTCTGAAGGACAAAGTACTGTTGTAATCTAAATATTAGTTTTTATATAGAATTATTGACCTTTTTGACATTTCATTACCGCCGTATTTGACATCTAATTTTATGATTGTATCTTTGACTGCATTTTTATTTCATATTTTGTTTTTATTATTGATTTCTTTGTTAATTATTTGAATTCCACTATTTTGACATCCAACTTGAATTATAATAATTGTTATTTTTATAAATTGATTATTTATTATTGTACAAAATCGATGATGTTTTTTGTTTTCTTAAATTTACTGACGCTGTTTAATTGTTATAATCTTAATATTTTGACATTCAATTTTTTAATGATAATTTGTTGTTTAAATGAATTGATTATTATTTAAAATTGCATGTATAATGTCAATGATGTTTTATTCTTTGTAATAGTGTAAACCCAATGGGTAGATTTTTGCGCACATTTTTATTATAATATTATAAGACCTACTGTAAATTACCAAAAATCACACGAATAAATAATTTGAATTTGAATTTGAATTTGAAAATTAATTAATTGAGAAAACTGCAAGAAATGTGCCACTAAGGAATCGCTGTTTTGGACAATGATAAATGCTACAAGAACAATTCTGACAGCGTTTTTTTAAATGATTGATATTTAATGAATGATATTATAAGGGTGTTAAGAAAATATAGGTTTAATACTCTGATAATCTATTCTCTGTTTTGATAATCTGTTAATACCAAATTAAGTCGTAGTGGTGAGGATTAAGAGTAAAACAACAGAGCAATAGGCAGTCTTATGAAAATTCGCAGACTGCGACAGCGTTTTTTTCGCAGACTGCGCGTTGCGTAGTTCCGAGGCTCCAGTCCTTGTCAATCATTCTCTTTGGTGGGGACCAGACTGGTTGACGCTGTTGTTCAATTAAAATCAGGTGGGGTGTGGGTTAGACGTATATTCAGAAAAACATCGCGACTCTGCGTGGTCATAATAATATTCTTATAAAATATCTGGTTAATGCTTTATAGCTGAACACTCGAAAAGATCTCTACAGAAGACATGACACGACAACCGCCGTCACTAACTTATTTGAATTTTTTGACAGTGCTATTGATTGAAAATAAATACTGCACATAAATTATTCTGTGCAGCCAGGACTTAAAAGAGTTTGATAATCAAACCTCATTCCAACACACCCCCTCAATCAATTGCACATGCTAAAATCCTTACATCTCAACAAACACCTTGCATATCCTTAAGTTCCCACTTCAACAATATACTAAAAACAACAACACTTCAATTATCCTATAATAACTCCCACTCAATTAATCTAAACATCAATCTAACATAAGTATCAATAAAAACCTATCATCATATTTTATTATTTCTAACACTCGAAAACATACAACATCCAATATTAAATATCTCAAAAATCTACCTAACTAAAAACATTTCTTTAATGTTCTATAACTCCTACTTAACTTCATCATTACAAAACTCCTATTCAACTTCAACATTACAAAACTCCTACTCAACTTCATCATCACAAAACTCCTACTTAACTTCAACATTACAAAACTTCTAACTCAACTTCATCATCACAAAACTTCTACTCAACTTCAACATTACAAAACTTCTACTCAACTTCAACATTACAAAACTCCTACTCAACTTCATCATCACAAAACTCCTACTTAACTTCAACAACACAAAACTCCTACTCAACTTCAACATTACAAAACTCCAACTTAACTTCAACATTACAAAACTCCAACTTAACTTCATATTCTCCTACTCGACTCATCATATTTTCCTACATAACATTATCATCAACACAATAACCAAAGATATAGAAAACTTAAGGTTCCCATTAACTTCATGAAAAATAATATTAAACTAAATAAAAGATATGCTTGGTTGAGTTTATTGTTGACTAATAAATAATGATTCATTTACAATTTACGTCACACCCCCTTAAATTGATCATAATTTTGGCAAACCCTTAATTCTTAACTCAACCAACCCTTTTATTAACATCCAGACCCCTTAAGTTTACATTACAATTCAAATATTTTCTTTATCATAGAAAAAAAAAAAATACACCCTATCAAAATTTACATGCTTTAAAATAACCCAATAGTAATCTTTGAAATAACCCAAACCCACATATCGAACGAAAAACACTCATAATTACACTTTAGCCACTGATTTTTTTTACACTGATTTTATCACCAAGGCACACATTTTTTCTTCCTGACATCTTTCAAACTTTCACTTGTTTAAGCTTCATTTCTTCCATTTTTTTATTTTCTTCTTTTCGGTGATAATATTGTTGTATAGATCATATTTTCCATGCTTCCACTGCGCCACTCTGCTCGACATTCTTCATTAGGTACAACGGGTTGAGTTTTCGAATCTCAAAACTCTCAAACATATTTTTGGTCTTATTTGCGCAGTGCGTGAAGCGTGCTGGGCCCATAACCTGTTGTTCAATTAAAATCAGGTGGGGTGTGGGTTAGACGTATATTCAGAAAAACATCGCGACTCCGCGTGGTCATAATAATATTCTTATAAAATATCTGGTAAATGCTTTATAGCTGAACACTCGAAAAGATCTCTACAGAAGACCATTGAGATAATATGTACTACGTACTAGAGAAGCTATCCTAAGCAAAATACATGCTCCATTTTGTCAATTTTGACAAGAGTTTAAACAAAAAATTCGCTGCAGCGCTGAAACAATAATTAGTCGTCTAACAAAACAATATAAACATGCAGCGCTAGAGCGCTTCTAAGGTGTAGTTTTCTCGCGACCAAAAAGACGGAAGCGCCGTGATTTTCATGGCGCTTACGCGTTTCGTACAACGTTCTGCAACACCTTGTCATTCATATAGACTAAATTACTGACTGACTACAGAAGTGACATAGATTTATACCTAACAAGCTTCATTAGAATGCACACTTTTTCATAATTTATTATAAGTTGAAATAACCTTAATAGAGTAAAATAAACTTTTGTATTTCTTTAATTAAAATATATACAATGCGCTTACAATAAGTTAAAAACATATCAAATCAGAATAGGAAATTTTACAATTCGCTTGAAACACGAAGCTTCTGTAGGTATATTTTTATTATAATAATTATGTTTATTTAGTTACCCCTAAACAATATAAGTTTAGTTAACTTTTTACGCTTTGATAAATAATTATTAGTCTGATCAATTTTAGCTACGTGCTTCAAGCGAATTGTTGTGTATTTGTTTATGATGGCCTGTATCAAATGTGTTCGGTGATTTAAAGTGCTTGGTTGATCAAAAGAATGTTGAAGCAAAGATGTAAATGAAAATGAAAAAAAATGAAATATTCCAAAGTATTAACAGTAATGTAACTGAAATGGTATTAAGTAGAGAGACTGATTCCACCACTTTGTTTTATAAGTTTTCTTATTACAGTTTCAGTGGCGATACATATTTTATATACGTCTTCTGTGGAGTACAACAAGCCACCCATATCTTTAATAGTAATCAGTTTATGATGTGGCAGCCTTTCTGATGTACCTAAACTATCCACACATACTTCGCATTTTAATGACTTAGTCAGGATTCGGGAAACGTACGTACCCATATATGTATCCGACGGTCAACTGGGAACCAAATGTGATTTGTTCGCAACTGAGTATGCCGGCAAAAATGACACAGTTGTTCTCGGCTTCTATGTCAGATTCTAAGCAGCGAGTAGCCGACAAGAATTCATATTGCTCATCGTCATGTCTGTTCATGTGTGTAGTACTATTAATTACGTCTACACGTTGCATCTACTTAAACAATTAGATATGTATTCATATAACTTAGAAAAAAGTAATAGGAAACACCAAACTGACACAGAAGACTTGCAGTATGAACTTGACCTACTACAGGAGAAACTTAGTTCTATGACCATCAAGTATACAGCCTCTGAAAACCAAATGAGGGAATATGTATTGGCAATGAATGAGCTGGTGAGCTCACAATCCAACAAATGTGATCAGTGTCAACCACCATCTGTTGAACCCACGCCGGACCATTCGTTGACAATATGTGATGCCACCATACCGCAGTCTAGTGCCAGTTTGCCATTAGAAATTACTAACTGTTTAATTCAAATCTAATGTAAATACAGAAATAGTATTATTTTGTGATGAAATTGGAAAGGATCTAGGCCATTTGTTGACAAATAAATATCCAGGACACTCAATTATGAACTACTGTATGCCTGGTTGTTCTTTATTTGACATAATGAAAAAAGTTATTAAATGTAATTTTAACCAGGATACTACATTATTAATATTTATTGGTAATAGGGGTAATGTGAACAAAGGAGAATTACTCCAACATTATAGATCTTTGTGCGACCTTAGTTTAAAACAAATTGTGATGTTCACTTTCCCATACAGCCAAAGTTTGCCACAGGAAGAAAACAATCTTAGATTTGAATTGAATAGGACATTACATAATTTTACATATAGTAGTAATTTATTCCATTTAATTGACACTAACAATTATGTTGGTAATAACTTTTATTTAACAAGAGATAGATTTTTCATGGATAGGTACTTTCTTTCAAAGTATTGTAAACGACAGATAGCTGTGTCGCTATCATATTATTTTTCTATTACAGCCAAGAATTTGGCTAAACAACTTACTTCTATTGAGCAATGCCAAGAAGTGTTTTATAATTCAGCCAATAATTTGGTATCAGAAATTGATATTGATAGTAATTTAAATTACAAATTAGGACAATAGGGACAACCTCTTGCAAAACTGTACATAACGAAAATTGCAAAAAAGAATCAAATAAAAGTTTAAAATCAGTAAATAGTATTAACCTGGTGCATCAAAATATTCAAGGATTACTGAACAAAGATTTAGAAGTAGATTTATTTATGAATTTTAATAGCATTGATATTCTTTGTATAACAGAACATTGGCTTAAAAGCCACCAGTTTTTGTTCAATTTTAATAATCACCAGGTTGGTAGTTCATTTAGCAGAGTTAATGCTATACATGGTGGCTCTTTGATTTTAGTAAGTAACCAGCTTAAATTTAAGGACCGTAAGGATATTGTGAGCCTATCTGTTGAGCGGACAGTTGAAATAGCTTGTATAGAATTGGAGCAGTTTATTGTATTAAGTGTATACAGACCCCCTTCAGGATTGTATGACTGCTTTGAAAAGGTAATGGATGAAGTGTTACACAAGATTTGTAACTCAAATAAATCCATAATCACTTGTGGTGATTTTAATGTTAATTTATTAGAAAACTCAGGTTCTTGTAGTAAAATAATAAGTCTGTTTCAGTCCTACAATCTTGTAAACCTATTTTTGGAGCCCACAAGAATAACCCCTACTAGTGCCACATGCTTAGATAATATTTATACTAATGTTATACCTGTCCACAAAGAAATTATAAATTTACTAGATTCTGACCATTGTGGGCAGAGGATTACTATACAAAACCTAAACAACAAAGTGGCTAAAAAGGATATCACTGTTAACCCCAAAACTGTAAGTCGTTTGGCAGCTTTTAAGGCTAAACTTATTAATAAATTACCAATTTTGTCAATTCATGCTGATCCTAATCACCTATATGATGATTTTTTTAGTATATACTGTAAACAATTTAATTCGACCTTTATTCCCAAGAATATCTCCGTTAATAGTAACGCATCATTCGGTGATTGGGCGACCATTGGTATTCATAAAAGTAGAACAAGGCTTTATGAGCTGTACAGTGAAAGGCCTTATGTAAACACTGCTGAATTTAATTTATATGTTAGAAATTATTCAAAATTATTTAAAAAAGTTTGTAGTTTGGCCAAGTCGCATTATTTGAGTTCGAAGATTAAAAACAGTAGTAATGTTATTAAAACGACTTGGAATATTATTAATAGTGAAACGGGAAGATCTGGTAACCGAAATACTGACTACAGCCTGTCTATTAATGACAACATCATAAAATCAGACTCACAAGTCGCAGTGGCCTTTGAAAATTTCTTTTCGGATATTCCCATTTCAACTACTAAATCCCTAAACTCATCACCTTCTGTTGCTGAGTCTTTGCTAAAAGAAAATGTTAATGTCTGCGATACGGAATTTCTTTTTGAACATATTACTTGTAGAGACATAATTAAAACCTTTCACACTTTAAATGTTAAAAAGACTGCAGATCTGTGGGGTCATTCTGTAGAAGTTGCTAAGTCTATTATTGATGTTGTCGCACCTAGTTTAGCTATTATCTTTAATAATTGTATCGACTGTGGGGAGTTTCCTGACCTAATGAAGAATAGTAAAATAATACCTTTGTTTAAATCAGGTAGTACATCAGACCCAACAAATTATAGACCTATTTCAGTACTACCTACTTTTAGTAAGATATTTGAGAAATTAATTTTAGAGCAATTGCAAAGATTTTTTAATAAGCATAAATTATTATATAGCAAACAGTTCGGTTTTACAAGGGGTCGTTCAACTACTGATGCCGGTGTTGAGCTTTTAGGACATATTTATAATGCATGGGAAGATAAGTGCGATGCCCTGGGAATCTTTTGTGATTTGTCTAAGGCATTTGATTGTGTTCTTCATGAAACGCTAATCAGGAAACTCTGCCACTACGGGATCCGGAACAGCGCTCTGGATCTTCTTACTTCTTACTTGAGTAATAGGATTCAGACTGTTGACGTTAATGGAAAAAGATCACCCGGATCTATAGTAAAAATGGGAGTCCCGCAGGGCTCGATTCTTGGTCCTTTCTTGTTTCTTATTTATATTAATGACTTGCCTTACCTCATAAAGGATAACCATGACATAGTGTTGTTTGCAGATGATACTTTACTTTTGTTTAAACTTAAACGGCAGCAGCTGGTTACTGACGAAGTAAATAGCGCGATCTCAAAAGTAGTTCACTGGTTCAATGTTAACAATTTACTCCTTAATGAAAAAAAAACCAAATGCATTAATTAGAGATAAATTGTCAAAGAAGCTAAGCTCCGCAGCATATGCTGTTAGAAAAATTCGTAATTTAACTGACATAGAGACAGCCCGTTTAGTATACTTTAGCTATTTTCATAGTGTAATGTCGTATGGTATTCTGTTGTGGGGAAATGCCGCCGACATCCAGAATATCTTTGTTTTGCAGAAAAGAGCTGTTCGATCAATATATAAATTAAGCCCGAGGCACTCTCTCAGAGAGAAATTTAAGGAGATTAATGTAATGACTGTGCCCTCTCAGTATATTTATGAAAATCTTTTATATGCTCATAAAAATATAAAATTGTTTAAAAAATACAGTGATATCCATAACATAAATACTAGGAACAAACACAAATTTGTAGTACCTACAACAAGGCTCAAGAAGATAGGTGGCTCGTTTAGATGTCAATGTGTACGCTTTTATAATAAGCTTCCAAGCCACGTACAAGATCTAAGTCTTAATAAATTCAAATCATTCATTAAACGTAAGTTGTGTCAGAAAGCGTTTTATACTATTAAAGATTACGTTGAGGACAAAAAGGCTTGGGATTGAGCTGCTCCAATTAATTTTGATTTTTTTTATATTTTGCACCGTGAATTTTGTTTTTAATTTTGATATTTTTTTTTGTTTTCTTGCAATGACAAGAATATTTACTTTTTAAAGTATTATATTTTTTTATTTTTTTATTATTGTGAATGTGAAGACTATGTGGATTTTTGTTTTTTATTATAACTTAGTTAGTTTTTACTCATGGTCTGGCAGTTTGAGTAGTTTATGCGGCCTACCCGAATGTCCTTTCTTTGGTATTGTTCGTCGAATCGTTGAGCTCCGTAAATTCTGAGTTGAGCTGCTCGGTTATTGACAAATGCGTGCACTGACTGGACAGGTCCACTCAATCTGGCTGGTTCTTTCCTCAAAAGACCATTTCAGACATATGTCTACATGGTCTTCACATGATATAACCAAGTTTTTGTCAAGACTTTAAAAGAGACTGTGACCTCTGAGTTTGTTTCGGCCTTTCTTCTCAGAGTAGTCAGATAGGAAACGCCGACCTCATCTAGTTTTAAAAAATATGATCGACATGTAAAAGTGTTTGTACAAACCAACTTACAGAAATAAAATCATTTATCATTTATCATTTGTCAATAGAAGAATTGTGCAGAATATTGAAATTGTCTAGTGGAATACAATTGCCCGTAAAAGATGAGCGAAGTTCCATGTGGTTTAATGTCTTTTTTTAAGCAGCCCGCCTGCCCGTTTTTGTGGTATATTTATCCTCTTCGCGAAAATGCAACGAACTAACTAAATAAGTATGATTGGATGGCAACCAGGTATCTTCACTGCGGTTGATTTGGATAAATTTTATCCATTTTTCCCTATCTTTACGCCCCAAACGTGGAAACCTCAAATAAACAAAATGTAAATTAAGTCTTACATTATGTAATAATTGTTTTTCATCTTTGATTTTTTATCTTTTTCATTGAATAAACACGGTCAGTTCTTTTTCTAAATATTTATTTATTTATTTAAACATCATGTACAATAGGCGGACTTAATGCAGCAAGGCATTCTCTACCAGTCAACCTTTGGGTTAAAAAGAACACAGCAGTGGTAGGAGTCCAAAAAAAAAAGAACAATAATTAAAATTAGAATGAATGGATGGAATGGATTAATATTGTTAGATTATTATTTTCCTCTTTAAAAAGAAACGTCAGCTAATTCTACCTACACTTGTTACACAAATTGTCACAACATTACGTCCACCAAATATTTTGTTCAAATTATATTTTAAAATGATTATCTAGTTACTCACTGACGAAAAGTTATTCCTTTGCACTTCGCCCTATTAGTTGAATTATTAGTGCAATATCTTAAAGCACACCACGGCATATTTAATGCGTCTGAACGTTTTTTTCGTTTAAAAACAAAAAAATACTTAAGCTGTCAAGATCTAGCAAGCAAATTAGTAAAATGCGGCTAGAAAACCGCGATTGAACGGCACGCAGTAGTGATGTGTGATGACTTCTCTAGTGCGTAGTACATTATTACCTCAATGCAGAAGACATGACACGACAACCGCCGTCACTAACTTATTCGAATTTTTTGACAGTGCTATTGATTGAAAATAAATACTGCACATAAATTATTCTGTGCAGCCAGGACTTAAAAGAGTTTGATAATCAAACCTCATTCCAACAGACGCATCGCAAGTCGTCCTGGCCCCAGAATAGGTTCTCCTATCCAGAGGTTTTGCCAGGTTTGCGAATTGGAATTGTGGTAACGCAACCTGCATACAATTTGGATTGTCTTTCGGACACATACAGTTCTTTGTCGAAATTGTTAGGTGTCACCGCTTGGATCCGGCGTTTCATACGTAACGGACGGAGGCCGAATAATGAATTGTTGTCCTCAATTTTTTCGTCTCATGCACGACAAGAGTTACTGATGTTGCTGGATCTGTCTTCGCTGGTCCCTTCTTGGGGCAGACTCCTTAACTTCGTAATGCTCAGTCTGTCAAGGCCTATTTGTGTGTGTTCGTTTGTCTGGCCTCCAAGGCGGTTCACTTGGAACCTTGTAACTGCCCTCAGCACAGATGCGTTCGTTGCAGTGCTAGATAGATTTGTTTCCCGCCGAGGACTACCATCTTTGATCCGTTCTGATAACGGTACTAATTTTAAGGGCCAGTGCCCTATCAGTATAGATATTTAAGTGAAATTTGTAACTATTGTAATTGGCAAATTTGTAATTGATAATTTGATCCCCCAGTTTACACACACTGGGGTGGCATTTTGAAGCCGTTGTAAAAGTAGCAAAAATGCATCTCTGTATCATCTCATTTCATCTCGGGTGAAACTATTTTTAACCGACTTACAAAAAAGGAGGAGGTTCTATGTTCGACTTCTTGTATGTTTTTTTTTTTTTTTTTTTTTTATGTATGTTCACCGATATCTCCGTCAATTGTAGACTGATTTTGAAAATTCTTTTTTTGTTTGAAAGAGTATGTTTCGAAATTGGTCCCATTTTAATTTGGTGAACGTCTGATGAAGAAATTCGGAGATACACAACAGAACTCTTCAATAAATAACGGCAAAACTCTCGGGATTGCTGCAATCGCATGTCTGTTTGTTGTTTATACCATTTCATAACATAACATCACGCCAGTACGCTCTAAAGTGGCACGCAGATCTCTTATTTCACCGGTTATGTTCAATTTTCATGTTATTCGGTTAATCTATTCTGGAGTTAAAGGGACCTTGATAAACAACTTGCTATTAGGTAGGTAAAACTAAAAAGGGCAAAATAAAAAACTTTTTTGCAAAAAAATACTACCGACTTTCAAATGAAAAACTACAAAGTGAAAAATAACGTAACTTTTGGAAGTCGGTGTCCATATCGCAAAAAAATGGTTCGAGGTCTGATCCTGAACACGGACTGACATGGTGGCGTTTCTGTACAAACACTTCAACACCTCGATGTACCGGTAGTCGATCTGGCACCGTTGGAGAAACTGCAGTACAGCCCAAGTCTCGATCGAATCGAAGGCTTTCTCGTAGTCCACAAACGCTAAGCAGAGAGGCAGGTATACTCTTCGGTCTTCTGTATAACCTGCCGCAGCGTATGTATGTGGTCTACGGTGCTAAAGCCTTTTCGGAATCCGGCTTGTTCGGGAGGCTGGAGATCGTCAAACCTGCGCGCGAGACGATTCGTGATGACTCTTGAAAACAACTTCTAGACATGGCTAAGAAATGAGATGGGCCTATAGTTCTTCAGCCGAGCATTGTCACCCTTTTTGAAGAAGAGGACCACCACACCCCTGCACCATGCCTGTGGCGTTTTGCCCTCGAGTATGACGGAATCAAACAGCTTCTGAAGGGCCTTAAGGACCGGTTTTCAACCCGCCTTCAGGAGTTCAGCCGTGATTCCGTCGTCACCCGGCGCCTTGTTTTTTTTAAGCTGTATCAGAGCCATCCTAATCTCGTACAGGCTGACGTCCGGGATATCTTCGGTTTAGTGTCGGGTCAATCTAGCTCTTGGGTCATTTGCTAGATTCGCAACGGGTTTACTGGTTGACGTGTACAACTGCCCATAGAAACTCTCGATCTCCTCAGAAGCTCCGGTTTGGCGGATACAATCCTGACATCATCGGTCTTCAGTTTTGTGAGCTGGCTCTGCCCAATAGACAGATCTCTTGCAAAGACCTTGGAGCCCTTATTCCGCTCGATAGCATATTTAATGCTTTCGGTATTAAAGCGGCGGAGGTCGGTTTTCAAGGACTTTGAGTGCCGTCTATTTAGCTGCCGGTATTTCACCGCATCGTCTGAAGACTGCAGGATCATCTCACGCCTCTCCTTCATTAGCTTGAGAGTAGAATCAGAGAGCTTTTTATTCTTCGGTCTTGAAAATCTTAAACCCGACCGTATGGACAGCTTCCACGAACCCATCGCTGTATTCGACCACGGAGCTCCCTAGGCACTCGAAACGATTCTGGAGTTCGAGCTGAAATGTTTCTGGGTTTTGCTTTTGGATCTGTGCTGGACGGAGCGTGGACTTCATCAGTCGAGACCTTTCAAGCTTGATATGAATGTTCAATGTGCCTCTTACCATACGGTGATCGCTCCCGGTTTTCACCGAATTGATCACAGAGACATCATTGAACATTTGCTTCTTGGTTGACATGATGAAGTCGATCTCGTTTTTTGTTGCACCATCGGGGCTTTGCCATGTCCACTTCCTGTGCTCACGCTTTCTGAAGAAGGAGTTCATCATATAGAGGCCCTCCCTCTCCATAAAACTGGCCAGTAGGTGACCCCGGTGGTTCCGACGTCCAACTCCAAATTGCCCCACTTGCAGCTCTTCCTCGTCTCGTTTGCCCAGTTTTGCATTGAAGTCCCCTATGACAACGGTGAAGTGAGTTTTGAAACCATGCATGGCTTTAGAGATATCCTCATAAATGGTCTCTACCTCGTCGTCGGGGTGTGCCAAGGTTGGGGCGAAAACCTGTATGACCTTCAGCGAATATCTAGAGGATATTCTGAGTATAAGGAACGCCACCCTGGTCGACACACTCTCGATCTTCACCACGTTGTTCACAAGGGACTTGTGGACGATAAACCTGACACCACCCTGGGACTGCCGGTCACCCTCTCGGCAATAGAGCAGGTTACCGGCTTTGAGGATTATCGTGTCCTCCCCCTCTCTTCGGACTTCAGATAACCCTATAATACTCCATCGTAACCTGCTCAATTCTTCCTCGAGTTCGGCTATCTTCTCGTCGGTCCGGAGTGTTCGCGTGTTGTACGTTGCCAGGTCCAGTCGTCGGTGTTTATTGGGGTAACCGGGTCCACTCCGGGGATTCATTGCACCCCTTGCCACGCCATCGCCTCGACCGCTACCGTAGTCGAGGGTAGACGGGCTGCTGGGCACTCGGGGCCGTTTTTTAATTGTGCTGTTCATGGTTTGGGTGGGTTTGCCGTAATCGCCACGCTTGGCAGGCGGGTTGGCGATCACTGTTTGTTCTTAAAGTACACAGAGAACGCTGCTGCCCATTCTCTGATTTTTCCCTTAGTCGCCTCTTACTACACTCACGGGAAGATATAGGATGGTGAAATTCTTTACGTCCGTCACCATACGGTACAAATGTATAAATTACATATTGATGACTTAATGTCCTTTAACCCCTAGATGGGGCAGAGGGCGTCCACAGATGTCCTCCATCGCGATCGGTCTTGAGCTTCACGCTTCACCTCGCTCCATGTCATTCCGATGCTCGTCGCTTCTGCCAACACTGTGCGACGCCAGGTTTGACGGGGACGGCCACGCTTTCGTTTCCCCTGGGGATTCCCGTCCAAAGCTTGTTTGGGCATGTGATCGGGACCCCTTCGGAGCGTGTGGCCAATCCATCTCCACTTGCGACGCTTTATCTGGCGGTCGATCGGGCTCTCGTGGCATTTCTCCAACAGCTCTACATTGGAGATGGTCTCGGGCCAGTAAACTCCGAGAATACGACTCTTCGTCGTATTCTCGGAGTTTGACGAAGACTTGTATTTGCGGTTGACGAAGACTTGTATTTGGCGTGAGATGTCCTTTGTGACCTTCCACGTTCCGCACCCGTAGAGCAGCACGGATTTGACATTGGACCCGAAGATTTTGAGTTTAATCCTTCGGGTCAGTTTCCGCGATTGCCAAACAGGTCTCAGCTGCGCGAAGGTTGCTCGGGCTTTGGCGATCCGTAAAACGATGTCCTCTTCACTTCCCCCAGTCTCTGACACGACACTCCCGAGGTATGTAAATTTGTGGACGCGTTCCACTGCCTCTGTGCCAATCAGCAACGGTGAGTGGTTCTTCACACCAGTTCTCATTTCCTGGGTCTTCCGGATGTTTATTTTGAGCCCCGTTTTTGCCGCTTCCTGGCGTAGATCTTTTAGCTTTGCTTGCATATCGGCGTGGGTATGACTCAGCAGGCATAGGTCATCGGTGTAATCCAAGTCTTCCAAGACGTTGGATAATCCCCACTCTATGCCGCGGCGCCTGTTATCGTAGATGCGAAGCATAATTCCATCAAGAACGACCAGGAAGAGGAGTGGTGACAGGAGGCATACATATTGATATTGAAGTAAAATTAGTCACAAACTAAATCTCGAAAAGCTATCGCTAAAACAAAACCGATCACTGAAAGTACTTAATCAATTTTAAAGTAAAATGACATCAGCCTTTGTAGATAAATGCCATCAGTATTATCGTTTATAAATCAGCTGAACAACGCTCGATTTCTGAACGATAATACTGATTAATTCTGTTCGCATATCCGTATGTCAACGCAGCTTTAAAATTCTTCTGACTATGCACGATGATTCCCGAATAATGCCGAGTGCTTCAACTATTACGGACAAAATTGAAGTACGCCCTTGGGCCTACATATTATGGCCGTTTCTATTCCCGAAATACTCATTTAAAGGCCTGTTTGCTAACAATTAGTATGTTATGTATTCCGAAGATACAAGTATTTGGACGTAGGCGATCCCTGGGCTAGATGAAATGTCGTGTTTCTAGTTTAAATGTTGTAGCTATGCTGTAGTGAACATCATGATTATATTCAAAAAAATTGAAATGCTTTCTTAGTAATTTTGTGGGCTTGATTGACGTTAGGGAATTATTATCGTTGTTATATAATAAAATAAAAACCTTGTGCGAGACCAAAAAGGCTCCTATCTCAGCATGTGCAGCGATATTCAAAAAAGGTAATAATGCTGCGCTGATATTCTGATAGGGCCTACTGTTGATGCCACTGACACACTAACGGAAACAGTACTTATATAATACAAGTAAAATTTCACAATTTAAAAAACCCCCGACGCATTTATCTTGCGACAAGTAAAATTTCACAATTTAAAACCCCCGACGCATTTATCTTGCGAAAACACCCCGATTCAAACAGTAAAATGCCCATAACTTTTGAACGGCTGAACCGATTTTATTCAAACATAGCTAAGAACACTCTCGACAAAATTACCTTTCAAACAAAAAAAACTAAATCGAAATCGGTTCATCCGTTTAGGCGCTATGATGCCACAGACAGACACACAGACACACAGATACACAGATACACAGACACACAGATACACAGCAACACACGTGAAACTTATAACACCCCTTCTTTTTCCGGCGGGGGTTAAAAACACCCCGATTCAAACAGTAAAATACCCATAACTTTTGAACGGCTGAACCGATTTTATTCAAACATAGCTAAGAACACTTTCGACAAAATTACCTTTCAAACAAAAAAAACTAAATCGAAATCGGTTCATCCGTTTAGGCGCTATGATGCCACAGACAGACACACAGACACACAGACACACAGATACACAGATACACAGACACACAGACACACAGATACACAGCAACACACGTGAAACTTATAACACCCCTTCTTTTTCCGGCGGGGGTTAAAAACACCCCGATTCAAACAGTAAAATGCCCATAACTTTTGAACGGCTGAACCGATTTTATTCAAACATAGCTAAGAACACTCTCGACAAAATTACCTTTCAAACAAAAAAAAACTAAATCGAAATCGGTTCATGCGTTTAGGCGCTATAATGCCACAGACAGACACACAGATACACAGCAACACACGCGAAACTTATAACACCCCTCTTTTTCCGGCGGGGGTTAAAAACAGAACAGGAAAATTAAGAACTGTTAACACTCACAGACTAAAGTATGAAAGTGGATATTGCGCCGCAAAACAAATGCTATCTACTCTAGAACCAGTGTAAGTGCGACCGCTAGTGTGTCCACACCGCAGTACTGTTGTCCAATGAAAAAGCGGCGCATCTGCCATTTTAGTCAAAATTGAGATATAAATCATGGCTCGTCTAGTAATAAGTAGGGTAATATTGGGCATTCTATACCACTGTCGGCAAGTAGCTCGGCTAGTGCGCCTCGCTACGCGCCAGTGGCATAGTATGCCCAATATTGAACGATCGACTCAACTGTAGAGTAAATTACTGTACTCACCTAGAGATCTTGCGAGTTATACCACTGGCTGCCAGTAGCTGGGTGAGTTCGCATTGCTACATGAGAGTAGCGTAGAAAACCGAATAATGAACGATCGCCTCCATACCTATTCTCCTCAACCAATGATCTTGTGAGTCTGTCATCGCTCTAACGATCGCTCTATCGCGAAAAAGATTGTGGTACTGTTTCAGTTTATAAATATTAATGTAACAAATACATTTACTCATTGTCAATCAGTTTGTTTCCAAGTGTAATCATGAAGTTTGTAAAGCAACCACAATCGCTGCATGTTAAAACAATCTGCGAGGATGTTTGTAAGACTAGTTTTCGTCATGGAGAATTGTTGCCTAACTCAGTTCGATGTATCATTTGCGGACCATCCAATTGTGGAAAAACAAATTTATTGATTGGTCTACTCATACACGAAAATGGATTAAGATTTGAAAATGTTTATGTTTATTCGAAAACTCTGTACCAACCCAAATACATTTTTTTAGAAAAAGTTTTACAACAAGTGCCAGGTATTTCACTCCAGAAATATCATGGAAATGAGGAAGTGCTAAGAGTTCAAGACGCAAAACCTAACTCTGTGATAATATTTGATGATGTTGCTTGCGAAAATCAAGATAACATGCGTGATTATTTTGCAATGGGAAGACACAAGTTCATCGATTGTTTTTATCTAAATCAAACTTATAGTAAAATCCCTTAGCAGTTAGTAAGAGACAACGCGAACTTAATCATACTTTTTAAACAAGATGACATTAATTTGCGTCATATTTATGAAGAACATGTCAACACTGATATGACATGGACTGAATTTCGTGAAATGTGTTCCAAAATATGGAATGAGCCCTTCAATTATGTAGTAATTAATAAAGATTGTTTAAAAAATAAAGGATGTTATAGAAACAAATTTGACACCTTTGTAGTCTTTGATTAAGAATATGGTTATTTAAGTCCGTTACCTTCGTGATATTATTATGCTTCAGGCATCGCTTAATCAATCACTATCGGTTCGTTTTTTGCAATGGAAAAATCGCTAAAAAGACAAATAGTAGTTGCCGTCGACGCTGTTAAGAAAAAAGTACGAAAAATGAGAGATGTTGAGAATAACAATCAGCAAACACTGGAATCCGTTTTCAAACCTGTAACAGAACCACTGAACCAGATTGCTAATGTCAGTAAGCAGACTTCTTTCCTGTGTCCTACAAAAAATGAAGAACTGCCGTTTATCGATAAAACTTTACAGAATGAAGAAGCCAATGATAACAAAGACAATACAGACGAATATGAATCTGATATCGAAAGTGACTCTTCATATAAATCATTAGTTGAAAACAACTCAAGTCGCGACACGTCGTCCTGGTCAGTTTCCTCAGAAGCACTGTTAGATATTCCATTTGGTGTCAGAGTAGAGAACGGGAAATTGATGTTAGGTTCTGCTCGTATAACGATCAGCGATGAGTATATCACTGTAGCTGGACGCAAATACCGAAATACGCCTGGTTTGAAACAGTTGTTACTGAAGAAGAACGTAGATTTAAGCATGGTTACAGAGAGTGACATGCAGCATTATAACTCAATGCTACTTAATACAAACGCACATCGACGAGACTATGAGCCGGATAAACCAATAAAAAGTAATAAAGGTCAAAAGTATATGCAAGTTATTAAGCCTATTTTCAAACTACAAAGTACAATTCAGACCCCCCAATCGAAGGGAAAAGGGCTACCCTTGACAAAAATGTGGAAGAAAAAGGTCGATTTTGTATATTGGGACGATCCAAATGAACTAGTGGATAGGTTAAAATTATTAATTGCATCTCGAGATGCTGGTAACACAGGATTAGATAATGAAATTATATCTATTATTGAAGAATTACGTGAAAGTAAAATTATAAATAAATAAAACACCTAAGTATTTAAAAATGTAAGTTCATTTTATTTCAAACCTCACAACACAATACACCTTAAACATGAACGTAGATAAATTCGGACATTATATTCATAAAAGAATGCGATTATCAGAGTTATTTGAAATCAATGAAAGAACATTATTAAAATCAGAAAACGGAGATTTTGATTTAAAAACATCAAGACTGAGAGGAATTAAAAATCCAGTAGAAGCTACCGATGCAGTGAACAAGGATTATGTAGATCGATTGAGTGCTAATATGATAAAAGAATTTAATACACTTATTGATACATTGCGTTCTCAAATCATAAAAGATGCAAAGGGTACTGTTGAAACTACTTTAAAAGCCGAGATACCTGCGATTGTAAGTCATTTGCAAGATAAGTTTTATACTAAAGCAGAGGTTGATAAATTACTTCAAAAAACTCAGTAATGGCAAAACAGCAAATTGTTAATGAAATACATAAAGCAGCACGAAGAAATTTCCTTAGACGTCCTGTCATTCTAAAGGGAATTGATGACTTGTGGCAAGCTGATCTGATGGACATGCAAAACCTAAAGAAATATAATAAAGGTTACAATTACATTTTAGTGGTGATTGACTGCTTCTCAAAGTATGCTTGGACAGAGCCATTAAAAACGAAAAATAAACTTGATGTTACTCATGCATTTCAACAAATATTGATTAACAGCAAACGCAAACCTGATAATTTACAAACGGATATGGGAACAGAGTTTTATAACAACTCATTTCAGATGCTTATGAAGTCATACAATATTAACCATTACTCATCATTTTCTACCAAAAAAGCTTCGATTGTAGAGCGGTTGATTAAAACTATTAAAAATAAATTATATAAATATTTTAGTCCGAATGGAAACTATAAATGGTTAGCTTTACCGTTACAAGTTACATTAAAGATATATAACAACACAAAACATCGAACAATTAGAGTTAAACCAATCGAAGTGAATAAAGCTAATATGTCAGTTATAGAAGAAAATATAAAAAAATCATTTAAACGTGCACCTATTTGTAGAAAACCTAAGTTAAAAGTGGGTGATTTTGTTCGGATCAGTAAATACAAACACCAGTTTGAGAAAGGTTATACACCTAATTGGTCAAGTGAAATATTTACCATAAAAAAGATTAATTTTACCATACCTGTAACATATCATTTGGAAGATCAGCGAAAGCAAGCTATATTGGGAACCTTTTACGAACAAGAACTTCAAAAATCGAAATATCCTGAGGTTTATTTGATAGAAAGAGTTTTAAAAAGAAAAGGATCAAAAATTCTCGTGAAATGGTTGGGTCTAAACAATGAAGAAAACAGTTGGATTGACAAAACTGCAATCGTAGGTTAAAATAATATTAATATAAACATTATTTTTGCACTATTTCCATCATTACAATTCGGACAATGCAAGGTGGTGAACTGGTTAATACATTAATTAATAATCTACCGTTCGAACTTCATTTGCCTGGTTATAATTATTGCGGACCAGGAACAAAACTCGAGAAACGATTACAACGAGGTGATCGCGGTGTGAATAAGCTAGACGAAGCTTGTATGCATCACGACATTGCCTATGCAAACCATACAGACTTACCCAATCGCCACAAAGCCGATTTACAACTACTAAATATGGCTAAACAAAGACTTAAGTCGAAAGATGCTGGAAAAGGTGAAAAACTGAGTTCATGGATAGTGAGCAAAGTAATGAAAGCCAAACTGAAATCTGGTTCCGGCGTTAAAACGTTTAAATGTTTCGTGTCAAAAATAAGATCAACGATCAAGAAACTGAACCCAAAGGATAGCAAAACATTAATCAACGTTGTTTACGCAGCGGCAAAAAAAATATTTCCAAAAATCTCAAAAATTCGAGTACCGCGAGTGATACCATTACCAAAGACTGGAGGAATTTTACCTTTAATCCCAATTTTTGCTGGTTTATCGGCTTTAGGTACTTTAGCTGGTGGTGCAGCGGGTATTGCAAAAACTGTTAACGATTACAAAGCTGGTCAGCAAAATTTGCAAGAAACAGTACGACACAATAAGGCTATGGAGTCTTTAAAGTTAGGCAAGGGTGTATACATTAAGTCACATAAAAATGGTAAAGGTTTATTTATAAAATCTTCAAAAAACTAAGAAACAAGCTACCTAATCGTCCTCTAACTAATGTAGATATCCAAAAGGATGCACGTAACATCCCCTACTTTCGAGGAGTCTACATGAAGGATCAATTACCAAGGATGCCAAAACGGATTAAATGTGGTGTCGTTAACTTAGATAATTATAAGAATGATGGGACACATTGGGTAGCTTATGTTAAAGTTAACAACTATTGTGAATATTTTGATAGCTTTGGGGATTTGAAACCTTCATTGGAACTAATGCGATATTTTAAGAAATGTAAAGTTTTTTATAACTATACTAGATATCAGAAATTTAACACAGAAAACTGTGGACACTTATGTTTAGAATATTTACGGACTTTTTGGAATAAAAACGTATAAAAATTATGATTTTCTTTTATTTCAACCATTTACAAGATGTCACTCACATTGTCAATAACTGGTAACTCGTCAACTTTATCTACGTACTATCCTGACACATTGCAACTAAATGAACAGTATAAATGTGCCTTATTGCATTTCTCAACATTTAATTCTATTCCAAACATTGATAAAACGAATAATACGTTCTATTATGGCTCTAACAAAGTTATTGAAATACCAGAAGGCACCTACGAATTGCAAGATATTAATGATTACTTAAAATCTAAAATTGAAGATGCATCAATCAAACTGCAGTGCAATAACAATACATTAAAAACTACTGTACTCTGTACAAAAAACATAAATTTTAATAAAGAAGATACTATCAGGAATTTATTAGGTTTTAATAAGCAGATCTTGGAACCAAATAAATGGCATGTATCACAGTTTCCAGTCAACATTTTACCTACGACAGTGATCAGGATCGAATGTGATATCGTAAGCGGCTCGTACACAAACGGAAAACCGAGTCACATAATTCACGAATTCGCACTTAACGTACCTCCTGGCTATAGGATTATAGAAATTCCGAAAAACGCAATATACTTTCCAATCAACCAAAACAACATAAGCTGCATACATATCCGGTTGTTAGATATAAATAACCGCTTAATAAATCTACGTGGTGAAGAAGTACAGCTGTATTTACATCTTAGAAGAAAAAAATGATTGATTACAATAAATATGTGCATCAACAAATTCAAAATATCAGTCCCGCTCAAGCACCCAACCAAATAAGAGCTCGCCGTAAGAAGAAAATAAAATTAACTAAAGACAACAAGGCATTTCTCAAAGTGATCGGTTTGCTAAAATGAATATCTTAGACGTTTTATCTGCTCCGACTTATGATAATACTGTTGAAGGAATTGAATTTCATTCTTACAAGCCCTATGTAACTAGTTTCAATAGAAACGATGAAATTCGCATACCTATTAACCAACAGGACTTGTACATCCTTCCATCAGCGAGTACCTTGTATTTGGAAGGATCCGTTATCGTTAGCAAAAAGGACATGAAAGATAAAGCCACTAGTGTTCATTTCACGAATAATGCTCTACTCTACTTGTTTCAAGATATAAGGTACGAGCTAAATGGAGTGGAAATTGATAGAATAAAAAATGCTGGCGTAACTACCACCATGAAATCGTTAATATCAATGAATGAGAATGAATCAAAGACATCGAATTCGTGGGGCTGGAATATCGATGGTACAAAAAACATTAACGGAGGTAATTTTTCTGCTTCTATACCACTCTGTAACATCATCGGTTTCGCAGAGGATTTCAAGAAAGTCGTGATAAATAGTAGGCACGAACTGATATTGCTACGAAGTAACACTTACCTGAATGCTGTAAAACTTAACACCGGTGAAATTGTAGAAGACGTTCAGATAAATAAAATCATTTGGCGCGTACCACACGTTAAAGTGTCTGACAAAGAGAAAATAAATTTGCTGAAACTATTAGAAAAAGATCGACCACTCCAGATGATATTCAGAAATTGGGATCTGTACGAATATCCGGCTTTACCTAAAACTACAAAACATACCTGGTCAATCAAAACATCCTCGCAAATAGAGAAACCAAGATATATTATTATGGGACTACAGACAAATAGAAAAAACAATGGCAGTTCTGATATGTCTCAATTTGATCATTGTCATGTTCGTGATGTTAGAGTGTACCTCAACTCTACTCACTTCCCATATGAAAACCTAAATGTGAGTTTCGCGAATAACAGAATCGCTTTATTATACGAGCAATACGTCAGATTTCAACAGTCTTATTACGGGCGTCGACCGGAGCCCTTATTAAGTGAAAAACAATTTAAAGATTTGGCGCCACTATTTGTCATCGATTGCTCTAGACAAGCTGATAATGTAAAGACAGGTCCTATTGTGGACGTAAGAGTGGAAATTGAGAGTGATTCGGAAATACCAGATCAAACTTCTGCGTATTGTCTTATATTGAACGACTGTATTATTGAATATAAACCTTTAAGTAATACTGTGAGAAAAATATCATGAATCCGAATACTGTCATTGTAGATGTTTAAGGGTTTTAAGACCTGTACAATCTATACTAATTACTAATATATTATATATTATATTTTATATATAATATTATAAAGCAGTAGAGTTTGTTTGTTTGTTTGTTTGTTTGTTTGTTTGAACGCGCTAATCTCAGGAACTACTGGTTGGAATTGAAAAATTCTTTTTGTGTTAGATAGTCCATTTATCGAGGAAGGTTATAGGCTATATAACATCACGCTACGACCAATAGGAGCCGAGCATAAATGAAAAATATTGCAAAAACGGGCAAAGATATTCCTTTTTGAGAGCTTCTATAGCGTGCGCTGCGTAAACGGTTTAAGTTACGCAAATATCATGTATGATGGAAATGTTCCTCTTTAAAAGTTCTACATAAAAGTCCGCGACAGCATATGTCTATCTTTTAAGATTGACTCACAATAGCAACTTTTATGTTCTAAATTTTAATTAGATCGCCGCTGCCGGTAGAAAAAAAGTTGGTTACATTCGTATAGTAGTATTTCATTTCTTATTCAAATAAATAGATCAACGAGTTGGTAGGTAGGTAGGGTAGGGTAGGTTAGGGTAGGGTAGGGTAGTGTAGGGTAGTGTAGGGTCGGGTAGGGTAGGGTAGGGTAGGGTAGGGTAGTGTAGGGTCGGGTAGGGTAGTGTAGGGTAGGGTAGTGTAGTGTAGGGTCGGGTAGGGTAGGGTAGGGTAGGGTAGTGTAGGGTAGTGTAGGGTCGGGTAGGGTAGTGTAGGGTAGGGTAGTGTAGGGTAGGGTAGTGTAGGGTAGGGTAGTGTAGGGTCGGGTAGGGTAGGGTAGGGTAGGGTAGGGTAGTGTAGGGTCGGGTAGGGTAGTGTAGGGTAGGGTAGTGTAGTGTAGGGTCGGGTAGGGTAGGGTAGGGTCGGGTAGGGTAGGGTAGTGTAGGGTAGGGTAGGGTAGGTAGCGTAAGGTAGGGTAGGTAGGGTAGATAAATGTTTGGTCTTTTTATGGCAAAACAAAGTTTGCTGGGTCAGCTAGTAACTTTATAATAAAAGAGTTAGCTTTTGCTACCCGTGCTATTGCACAGATCTACGACTGATATTTTAATTAATTTGATCCCTCGTCGCTGTAATCGGCTCATCACAAAAGATTTAGTTGGATTTTGCTTCTTCGACTTTTCCCTGCATCGTTGTTTTGATTTCTTTTCTTTCGTCACTTGTTTGCTGTGCTCGGGTTCGTTGTGAAGCGTTTCGGAGAATCCTTCATAAGGATTTTGAGCGTACTGGCTGAACATAATCTCTGATTCTGTAATCTGGAAAGAAATAGACACTCATTAATTTTAAACTTAAACGTACACGTTGATATAGTGATGCATAAACGAATGGTCAGCGGGTCAAAATATTCGTAACAGATTCACTAATAACTGTGAGCAAAATTGCTGCAAATCCAATCGCTAGTTACTTAACAATATATAAAAAAACTTTTTTGCAAAAAAATACTACCGACTTCCAAATGAAAAACTACAAAGTGAAAAATAACTTAACTTTTGGAAGTCGGTGTCTTTCGTATGTACCATTTTTTGGCGATATGGACACCGACTTCCAAAAGTTAAGTTATTTTTCACTTTGTAGTTTTTCATTTGGAAGTCGGTAGTATTTTTTTGCAAAAAAGTTTTTTTATTTTTCCCTTTTTAGTTTTACCTACCTAATAGCAAGTTGTTTATTAAGGTCCCTATAACTCCAGAATAGATGAACCGAATAATATGAAACTTGAACATAACCGGTGAAATGAGAGATCTGTGTACCCCTTTAGAGCGTACTGGCGTGATGTTATGTCATGAAATGGTATAAACAACAAACAGACATGCGATTGCAGCAATCCCGAGAGTTTTGCCTTTATTTATTGAAGAGTTCTGTTGTGTATCTCCGAAGTTCTTCATCAGACCTTCACCAAATTAAAATGGGACCAATTTCGAAACATCTTCTTTCAAACAAAAAAAGAATTTTCAAAATCGGTCCACAATTGACAGAAATATCGGTGAACATACACAAAAAAAAATAAAAATAAAAAAAAAAAAAAACAAACATAAAGTCGAACATAGAACCTCCTCCTTTTTTTGTAAGTCGGTTAAAAAATAAATTGGGAAACTTACCGATGACATGCTTGCAAAAAGTACAAAACTGTGTGCTTAGTACAAGTACTCAAGATGAGTATTATTTGGTAAATGGCAAAAAAAAAAAAACCATTGCAATAATTCACAATTTAGATTAGAATGTTAACTAAGCATTTGTGAGGGCAATGCACTGTTGTGTATTTGTAGTAGGTATTTTGTATGATCAGCGTTATGCAATTGACGTAAACATGGCTCTTCGAAATTTGTATAATCAGTCTTATTGTATTACGTACAAAATACATTTTACCTCTGACAAATGAACGATTCAAGTTTCAACATGCACTTATTGAATCTTGGTCGGGTTTCATTTTATTTAACCAACTACAAAAAGGAGGATGATGTTTTAAAACATAAGTTAAACAAGTAGTCATAATCATTCACATTTTATTTATATTTTTACATTAACTTAGGTTTTTAAAACTAAGAATTATATAACTTACATTCAAAAGTTACCTAGGTATATTTTTAAGAACTATATTAATGTTAGGTTATTACTCATGTTACATAAATTATATTCGAACTCTATTACTAATTAGCTTAATCTTAAAATTAATTTTCGCTCTTTAAAATATGTGAGTGACCCCAGGCTCGCGTTGATATTCGATCTACAGATATTGATCGTTTATCATCATTTCGAGATAAGGCAATTTTGTTGACACTCTTAGTAAATATTTCGTGCTTTATGGATTTAAACATAATATTTTTTCTACGAATAATTCCACCATCTAATAAAATATTTTCATAATCTGATATATTTAAGTCCCTTACTACACTTGATTTTACTCCTTTTGCTTTTTAAACGACTTACAAAAAAAGGAGGAGGTTCTATGTTCGACTTTATGTTTGTTTTTTTTTTTTTTTTTGTGTATGTTCACCGATATCTCTGTCAATTGTGGACCGATTTTGAAAATTCTTTTTTAATTTGAAAGAGCATGTTTCGAAATTGGTCCCATTTTAATTTGGTGAAGGTCTGATGAAGAACTTCGGCGATACACAACAGAACTCTTCAATAAATAACGGCAACACTCTCGGGATTGCTGCAATCGCATGTCTGTTTGTTGTTTATACCATTTCATAACATAACATCACGCCAGTACGCTCTAAAGGGGTACACAGATCTCTCATTTCACTGGTTATGTTCAGGTTTCATATTATTTGGTTAATCTATTCTGGAGTTATAGGGACCTTAATAAACAACTTGCTATTAGGTAGGTAAAACTAAAAAGGGAAAAATAAAAAAACTTTTTTGCAAAAAAATACTACCGACTTCCAAATGAAAAACTACAATGTGAAAAATAACTTAACTTTTGGAAGTCGGTGTCCATATCGCAAAAAAATGATACCTACGAAAGACACCGACTTCCAAAAGTTAAGTTATTTTTCACTTTGTAGTTTTTCATTTGGAAGTCGGTAGTATTTTTTTGCAAAAAAGTTTTTTTTTAATGATTTTATCGACTGTTTTTATTGAGTAATGTTTTGACCTCAAACCAACAAAATCTGAGATATATTTTCCTCCCATTTCGTCTTTGAACAAACCTGGAACTTTTTTGTTCATAATTGGTATGTTAAAATCATTTTTATCATCATAGTTACTGGTGTCGAAATATTGCAAAAAATTATACTTCATGTCACGATAAAAATCAAACGTGAATATTTTATAGACAAACGAATCGGTATCTGTATAACACAGCTGCACTCGGTCTTCATAAAAAGGTTTTACAATATTGTAATGAAAGTCATACATATGTGTCTTAGAAAGTTCTAATACAGTGAATCCAATATAAATAGGTTTATCTAAAATAATTTGGTCAGGTTTCATTTGTATTGCAACTAAGTTTCAGTTAGAATAGAAGCGCTATGGAAATAGGGGTTGGCTACAAGTCTCTCGGTGGATATAAATTTCTTAGTTCGATTAGATTGATCGCTCCATTGATTAACTAAATGAACGGTTACTCTATTTTCAGTATTTTCTAATGTCTTACCAAAAACACTGTTGTTTAACAACTTAAAAAAGTCTTGTTCGAAAGAACTTTTTGCCTTTTGTCTTAATCGAGTGTTTAATTCTATGTACTGTTTTAAATAGGGACTTTGTCTGAAAGTAATAGCTTTATGAACTTTACGTAATATTAAACCATGTTCTAAACACTTTTTTAAATGAACGTAATCTATTACGTAGTTGTACTTATTATGCAAATTTGCAACTAGTTTCTTCGTTTTACCTCCTGGAGGTATACATTTCTCAGGACAAAATGGTAAATCATTGTGGTGTTTGTGTAAATGTTCAGGATAAAAAAGATCGACCTCTAATATAAAGCCCCACTCAGAGTTATCCTCAACATTTTCAACACGATTTTTTTTTAATTCATTTTCATTAAGAAATCTAAAACTAGAATACGGTAAATACTGACACATGCTAAAGCCGTATAGGTTATTACAGTCTAGATATACTATGAAACTCTGAGGCTGTGATGCATTATATTCCGGCATGTATTTATGATTTGCTTTTGCATACCGATGGGAACACATGCACAAACCTCCTCGTATACCGCTTTGAATCATTCTGACGATAGCTAAATCTGAAATCAGTTCTAACTGAACACCTGTTTTTAGCAACATTGCATCGAACGATAAACTGGGTGCAGTTATGTAAAAGGCAGGATCAAGTTTGTAATATTGTTTACATGTTTTCCGAAACTTTTGAAATATGTCTGTCAACAAAAGCACGTCTGTTTTTAAGTATAGATCTGTATACTCGCCTAGGTCATTAATATTGAATTCAGCCCAAACATTCTGAGCATGATTATAATCTTCATCGCTAATACCTTCGTTAGTCAAAGAATTATGGAAATAATATTTAGATGGTAATGACTTTTGATCGTAACATTTCCAATCTTTCATATAGACATATGGGTACACACCTTTACGAGTCAGCAAACTAAATTGTGTTTCATCAGTAAAAATTGATTTAAGGTTAACAAAATCGTCTACTTGCAATGTTTTAGCAAGTTTGTCTAAACTAGTTCCTAAAAAGTTGAAGGAATCTAAAAACCTTATTTGTATAAACTCGTTGTTAGCAATAGGAATAAACTTTGTAAACGCTATATATTTTTCCTTAGTCTTGGGTATTATTTTAATTTGTCCTGGAATTTCGCCTAACTTTTTAATAAATAAATGACAATCGTATCCGGTTAAGTTATGAAAAAATATTGGGATGAATTTTGGTACTTTGTGTTGTAGGTTGCAGTGTCGATGTGCTGCACCTCGGTACCGGCCTGTAATATGACAGTGATCCCTTACTCTATCGGTCAACAGTAAATTTTCACAAAGGTAGCACTTAACAGCGCGTTTGAAATCAAGAGCATCTATTTCTGTGAATATCATAGGCTCGCTTTTAGTTAGAATTCTGTGTATTGCTTTAGCATCTTCAGTGAGTAAATGTATAAATTTTGAAACACAATCTTTTCCGCGATTACTTCTATAGCCGTCAACCCTATCGTTAAATGATGACACTACATTATAGGCAAACGCGGCCGCCACGTGACGATGTAAGTATGACGTGTTAGCGGTGTTGAATTCATCGCCGGAAATCGGTTCCAGTATCGTTTCGAAATCGGCATAAATGACGAAAGGAATGTTTTGTTTTCTATCATAATTTTTGAATTTTAAAAATGTTCCTTTTTCTGGTAATACTGTGGCAATCCCTCCACACAGATGTGATTCAATTCGGCTGCGCATTGGAAAAAACAATAAGCACGTTTCGCAGAAGTATAGTTTGCCATGATGTTTGGTTATCTGATTTCTGACTAGACTAGGTAAATCATTGATAAGACAATAATGAGTATTAGAATTATTTTCTAACAACAATAGATGGATGCTCTTACATTTATGATTCGATGTTGAATACAAAGGTCCAATGATAGTCTTATCATTTTTTAAACCATACACGTAAATATTCAAAAACGGATTATTCTTCTCAAAGACAGCTATGTCCGAAAATGTTATTGGATATGTCAAACTCAAATTCAAATTAAATTTATTGCATCCATAATGTACACACAGGTGGTAAATATAAGTTACAGAAACAATTATGGACCCTGTCGGGCACAGCAACATTCTAGATACAGTCAGTGTCTAGGAGAGAGGAATAGCGCTTAATATTATTACAAATAACAATATTTTCCTTATCTATTAACATTTTAGCTATCTATTCCCTTTCTATTTGTTTTGTTTAATGTACTAATACGTAAATCTTTTTATTTTCATGTCAAATTAAATATTAATCTTAAATATTAATTATTCGTTTAAGTTTTTATATTACAATAAGTATATTTGATTTAGATAGATTATATTGAATAAAATTAATACATAATAAAATTTAAAATGTCCATATTATATTTTAAGTCAATTATTTATTAATGTCATTTTAAAATTTTTTAGTTAACTGTTGTCATTATTTTTACTTTAATTTGTCTGTCAGATATTCGTCAATTGTGTAATAGCTTTTACTAATTAAGAATTGTTTTAATTTATTAATAAAAATATTGGTTTTGCTTACTTGTTTTATATATTCCGGTAATTTGTTATATATTTTTATCGACATAGCATACGGACTAGAAGAGTGTAATTTGAGGCGGGAGGAGGGTAGATCTAGTCTGTTTTTATGGCGCAACGAATAATTTTTTTGTATGTCTTCCCGTGTGCTGTAAGACTCTGGGTATTTGCGGACTAGTTTACATAATTCTAATATATAAATATTAACTAAGGTGAGGATTTTATGTTTCTTAAAGTAAGGTTTGCAACTATCTGTTTGTTCTATGTTAGTTATTATTCGTATCAGCTTTTTTTGTAGGATGAATAGGGAGGGAGTGTCCGTGCTATTTCCCCATAATATTACGCCATAGCTTAACCAAGAGTGGGCTTAAATAAGCGTAGTATGTCACTAGTGCGGTTTGTAGATTGGTAGTTTTTTTATTTCACGTAGGGCATATGAAAACTTTGAAATTTTCGATTTAACTTTCTGTATGTGGGTTTTCCAATTTATATGTGTGTCTATTGTCAACCCTAGGAGAGTGAAATCGTTAACTACTTCTATTTTTTGTTGGTTGTATGTGAAGTTCAAATTAATTTGGTTTTTTTGCCGGGGGTAGAAAGTAATTAATTTGGTTTTTGTAAAGTTGATTTCAAGGTTGTGTTCGTTCATCCAGTTTATTATTAAATTAAGAATAGTGGTAAGTTTTTCGTTCAAATTAGCATTTGTTTGGCATGAGGTGAGGATTGAAATATCATCTGCAAACAGTACACATGGCCCATCTATGGTTTTGGGGAGGTCATTTATGTATATTAGGAACAATAGGCCGCTTACTACACTTCCCTGGGGAATTGAACCATGTATTGATCTGACATCTGACCTAATGAGCTGTACTTCTTTTATTTCTTTATTATAATACTCAACCTCAACAAATTGCTCTCTGCCTTGTAAATAAGATGCAAACCATTCATGTGCTTTTCCGCGCACACCTATTCCGTATAGTTTATTTAATAATATTTTAAATTGCACCTTATCATAGGCTTTAGTCATGTCGAGTAGTATTCCTATTGCGTATTGTTTGTTGTTTAGAATATTTAAAGCTTCTTGAATGTATCTATAAACTGCCAACGTTGTGGATCTATTTTTGCGAAATCCATTTTGGCAATCATCAAAAATCTTATATTTTTCACAAAAAGAATATACACGATCGCACATTGCTCTTTCAAAGATTTTAGATGCTGTGGGCAGAAGGGCGATAGGTCTATAATTATTTGGGTCAGTTTTGGCATCTTTTTTATGAATCGGCTTTATTAAAGATGTTTTTAATTGATTTGGGAAAATGCCTTCTTCAAACGATTGATTAACTAATTGATAAAATGGGATGGTAAGTTCGTCAGCACACTGTCTGAAGAGAGTTGGTGGGAGTTCGTCTATGCCGTGACTGTTTTTATTTTTTAAGCTTTTTAAGATCCGGTTTACTTCGCATCCGTCGACTGGGCTAAGAAACATGGTATTTTTAGTGGGGTTAATCACAGGTGTTTCTCTCGATTCGCAGCCGGGTGCTCGTGTGGTATTTTCCCCAATGGATGCGAAGAAGTTGTTGAATATGTTTGCTACTTGTTTTGGTTCTCTCACTAGGTTTGTCGTTTGTAATTTTATATTTTGCTTATAACTTTTAATATTTTTAAGTGTTCGTTCTTTTACAATATCCCACATGGTTTTAACTTTATTTGCAGATTTACTCATTTTGTTTATGTAGTATAATTTTTTTGCCGTTGTTACAGTTTTTTTCAGGATTTTTTCATATGTTTTGTAGTATTTTGTAAGTACTGGATTATTTATTTTTAATGTTAGTATTTTAATAGTCTTTTATTTTTACAGGATTGTTTTATACCAACGGTTAGCCAATAATTGTTTTGTTTTGTTTTCAATTTAAGTCGACGTTTAGGGATACATTCGTCTAAGATATCTGTCAGTATATTATGGAAAGACTGATAGTTCTCGTCTACATTTTTATTCGGCAGTATGATATTGTTCCAGTTTTGTTCATTCAATTTGGACTTGAATTTCAGTATGTTACTTTTGTTAAAAATTATTTTGTTGGCAAACCAAACAGTTTGTTTAGTTTGTTGGTTTTGTATCATATGTATGATTGTTCCACTGTGGTCTGAAAAACCTAATTCTTCTACGGTTGTGTAAATATTATTGTCATTAAAGTTCGTGAATATAAGGTCCAAACATGTTGACTTGGTTTGTGAGATTCGTGTAGGTTCTTTTATATGTTGTTTAAATTTATACTCTAACATAAGATTAATCAGTAGGTTAGTTTTTGAGCTATTTTCTAATATATTTATGTTAAAATCTCCTCCTATTACGACATTTTTTTTTTTTATTTATTAGTTATACAGTGCATTATTTGTTTTAATTGTCTAATAAAAGTTTCTTCCTCTCTTCTATTCCAGTATATAGTAACAATTATCAGGTTTTGTTTTGGTAGCTTACATGCACATACTTCTATACAATACACAATAGTCATATCTCTAAGATCACAACATTCTATACACTCTATACAATCCTCTAATATAATACAAACACCGCCGCCACTTCGAGAGCGACGACAGAACGATGCTACGATTTTATATCCACTAAATTGCAGAGTTTCTAATTTGTCTTGTGTTAGCCATGTCTCACAGATGCATATAGCTTTATAGGTCGGATTATCATTGATGAAAGCCTCTAGTAGATGTTTTTTATTAAAAACGCTTTGAATATTCTGGAACATGATTTTAAACTGCTGGTCTGGATTTCCGAAATGTACGATCGTCACTATTTCCATATAGGCTGCGTTTAGTCAGGTAATTATCAGTATGTCTCATAATGTTCATGTCGTCATGGTTCTGTGTTTGTGATGTCCTTGCGCTGTAGTCAAATGGAATATGAGCTTTAGTATTTTGGTGTAGTAAAGTACTTTCATCTCTTTGTTTCCTTATTTTCAGTAACGTTTCTTTATCAAGGAAACCGGATACGTACAAGCCTAAAGTTTTCAAAAAGCCTGCGTTTTCTATAATGTACTTGGTCATTCTTTTACTAACCAGTTCTACCCGTAGTGGTCGTCTAAGTCCGTTTCGTCCTATCCGATTAAGCTCTTCGATATAGCCAGTGAGATCGATATTTAGAGTATCTTGAAAGGCAAATATAACCCTTTCTTCTAAGTCCTTTTCTGTCTCATTATAATATTCTTGAAGGTGGTGGATAACAAATATTTTGGATGTGTCATTTACATAAGTGTCGTTCGCTTTTATTTGCATGGTTTTGTTTTGAAGCTTAGTTATATCTTCTTTAAGTTTTGCGTTTTCAATATCAAGTTTCTGAATTTTATCATTTATGTGACGTATGCTAGTGTTTAACTTTGTTTGTTCTAGCGAAATTTGTTCGGTTCTCTGGCTTATTTCTTGTTGGAGTTTCGATATAGCTTTATTAATCTCTAGTTGAACAGTAGTTCTTATTTTTGATAATATAGATTGTTTTTGTTGTTCCAATTTAGTATCTAAGAGTTCACAAATTTTCCTTAAGGTTATTGTTTCTTGAGTCAATGGGGTCGGTGATTTAATTGTAGGGTTGTCAATAAATGTCTGGGATGAGTCATATTCTTCGGTATTTCCCAATAAACTTTGGTCGTCATGTACTTGGTCGTCAACGGACACTATCGTGTCGTCAAGTGTCAGTGGTTGTTGTCTCCTAACAGGTGTGAGATCAGTTCTAATCTGTTCCAATCTTGTGTTTTTGCACGATGGACAGTGCCAAGAGTTGCTCAATTTACTTTTATTTTCTACATAATAGGATGAGGTAATGTTCATGCATCGGTAGTGATATAGTAGATGGCAATTACTGCAGCTGAGCAATTCTCCTCGAGCTATTAGTTGTTTGCAACTAGCACAATTCATTTTTATGATGTAGGATAGTTTGTTTCGTAGAACAAAACTTGAGTATCACGATGTATGTGTCGTTTAGTGACTCACCTCAGTGGGCGCTGTGCAGGTTGCCACAGGTCAAAAACACTGTTTTCACGTTGTAGGTTTCACTTGTAGTTTTGTAAATTGAGCACTTGCTAGATTCTATAACTTTGCACTTTTATTTCCACTTTTTTTTTTCTAATGACGGTGGACTTATGTCGGATCGGATAACCAGTTTATTTTATTAATGTTTATCTTCGGTGTTCACGTTTAGAATCCTTTGCGACCACTTTCACAGTGTTATTGAATAATACTTTTACTATTACTTTAGTTTTCAACACAGTTAATACGATTAAAACATTTATAAACAGCGTTTAAATAGGAGCCGATGTTGTTATTGGCAGTGTTCGTCTACCCTCAATATTCAAAACATCCCGGAAGTAGGGATAAGATGAAACTCTGTCGGGATGTTGGTTAGTAGGGTACAGAGCCGCCACTACGCACCATAAAAAGCAATACTCATCATTGTTACGAATATTCAAACAAGCTTTTTTATTTTTTATACATTTTGGTAAAGTTATAAATTTAGATCCGCCGAGAGGTTGATATTTGTTAATATTTATTTCTACATGGGAATTGCTCGAAAATGTCCAACCACTATCTCTCTCCTGAAATTCCTCAATTTTCTTTAACAGTAAATCAATCGTTGCTTTATATATTGAATGAAAATCGTAATTAAAATTAATAGTAATGTTTTTTGTGGCGAACGATTTCATTTCCTTTTGATCATTTTTAAACATAAGAAAAAAATAAAAAAGTTCGAAATTTATTTTCACAGCTTTGTGTTTCAATAATGATCGGTTTATTAGAGTTTTAACTTGTTCACTAATATTAATGAGAAACATTTCCGGAAAATTATTTATTTCTTCGCCAGTTGCGATGATCTTGTAACTAACGATTCGTTTTTTAAACGCAGAATTAATAATTGCGACATTGTCAAAAACAGTGGTCGCACTATTGTTTTTATGAACATTACTACGTAAATGACCAGACCATCGACGATTATCTACAAATAAGTTGCAAACCGAACAGTGGGGCATTATTTTACAAATTGAAATTAATTATCTCCCAATAGATATAGACGCTAAACTCGAAATGAAACGATCTTACCCACGTATACCGACTAATGAACAATCGAAGTAAGTGTAGTGTGACAGAATTATCAAATTGTTTAATCTGGACCAGGTCTGCATACGTTTTCAAGTTTGATGATTTCATCAACCAGTGCATCTGATTAGGTATCAATGTGTGTCTGAAAAAAAAGAAAGATCGGGTAATACCTATTTTTTGTTAAAATCAACAATATTTTAAACAAAAATACGAAACATATTCAATAATTACCTTCTTGTAAATTACTTAATGTTGTACATATATGTTCCAATTTTATGTAGTTCAAATGTGTGGGTGTATTCAGATCACAATACTAAACGTCAGGTACTAGCCACAGAGTACATTTTAATATACTGAAAGTACTAGCTAGCTTCGGGAGATTATAAGACTGTAGGTATTTAGACATTCGCTGTGAATCTATATATTTTTTAAAGGATTTACACTCCGTCACGCAGCGTAGCTTTGAGATAATGTCAAATTAGTTTTTAGTTTTTGACTTTTAAACGTTACTAACTAACGAAGTATTCGTTACTGACTACCTAGTCATACGATCAATTTCCGAAAAATCAATAAATTATTGGATTGAAATAATTGTTATTGCGTAAAACATTACACGTGTAACCTTGTTTCTTTTTTTCGTTAGCTAAGTTGCATTCGCAACAGTAAGCTATTTTAACCAAGGTTGCCACGCATACATATTAAGGTATGGATAAGTATCAGAAACTAGGTACACTATCACAAAATAAATAAAATGTAGTTATATACTACATTTTATTTGGTTTCTAACCTTAAGAATATAATTTAAAATTAAGTTTATTTAAAATTTGTTATAGTTACAAGTTAACTTATTTCCTGTACCTACTACACTCGAGCATACAAGTATTATAAATAAAACTTGGATGTATAACATGATAAATACTAATCTTATGATTGTCTCTAGATTGCCAAATAATTAAATTACTTGCAAGAATATTCCCTATTATCGTTATTGATAACTTATCTACTGGTTAACGTTTTGTCAACCCTAAGTCGGTTCGCTGTGTCGTCATTCAATGCTACCTGAAACATCCTTAGTCTACACTTTTCGATGAATTACCATCGCAGAAGTTCATATCTATACACCGTAAGGACTATTTCTGCTTGCAGCGCTCGGGCGCTACAGAATCGGGGCGGTAACAGTTGTGGTAAACTGCTTACATGTGAAGTTCTTCGATACTACCTATAATGCGTCTAAGGAAAAAAGTTGTTTTACACAGCATTATATGAACGGTTGCAGTCATTTTTAACATAGTGAATTAACGTTCGTTCTCCGTTTATAAGCTACATGTTTTCGAAGTACTCGGTACAAACTAACTGAAGTCTACAAGTGTGGAAGTAATCTTCAAGAAGTGTTCTGCGATCCTGCTGCGTTATCCTATCAATATCAAGTGTTGATAGCTAACCGCTGCCTGCTGCCGTCAATCACTACGAGCCATAAGCCATAGCCATCTACCAGCCTACCATATCGATTGGACATAATTGGAAAATGTAAGTATAAAACATTCCACTCGATACATAGTTCAGAGATCTGACCCGATGTACTAATTGTAATCCTTGTTTGACTATTTTGTTGTATCTTTATTTCAGGTCTGAGTCTGAGTGCGAGTACTTTCAACAAGCTCCGATCACCGATCAGAAAACCAAACGCAGCCGCAAACCGTCTGCAGAAAACAATAGGAAACGCAAGTCGCACCCACCATCAACGAATTTAATTCGTACGAGGTAAACAAACTATTCAATAATTTAGTTCACCAAACCAGTTTCAAATCATCAGTCATTTTTATTCGTACGTCTCTCATGTTCTGTAGGTACCTATTTTGACTGAGTGTATTTTTTTCCTGTGCGTATCTAAACGGTAAATGTAACCTGTAAGTGTATGATGAACTAATAGAACCTTTCGTTGTTGTTTCAGTAAAAAAACCGATACTGATAATGATGTATTCGGTATCAGCTACGGGTCTGACACCGTGTCAAAAGACGATTCATCGAGTACATGTCTATCATCATTCTTCGTTAACCGAGTCACCAACGGCTGCGAGCGGCGAGCAGCGAGCATCAACGGAGAGTACTACATCGACTGCAAGGTGTACAAGGCTGACGACGCGCGCCACACCGACTCCCTGGAGCTGTGGAAGAAGGCGCTTGTGCGACTCAAGTTCCAGACCGACGCGGATTCATGTCAGTGGCGAAAACTACAAGAGTTCGTGCGCTCGGTAGATACTTTATTCCTCGAAAAACCAATGTTTTACGAAAAATAAACCAAATATAATATGTACCTTGTTTATTATGCAGATCCAGTTCAAAGCAGTGAGTTAATGAGTCGTTTCTAATATTGAGACGCATGTCAAAAGCACCAAGTCGTTTCCCCACGAAGCGCATTACAAAAACCAAGTCGTTTCTAATATTGAGACGCATGTCAAAAACACCAAGTCGTTTCCATTGTTGAAGCGCATTACAAAAACCAACAAGTCGTTTCTAATATTGAGACGCATGTCAAAAACACCAAGTGGTTTCCACCCATGAAGTGCATTACAAAAAACCAAGTCGTTTCTAATATTGAGACGCTTGTCAAAAACACCAAGTCGTTTCCATTGTTAAAGCGCATTACAAAAACCAACAAGTCGTTTCTAATATTGAGACGCATGTCAAAAACACCAAGTCGTTTCCACCCACGAAGCGCATTACAAAAAACCAAGTCGTTTCTAATATTGAGACGCATGTCAAAAACACCAAGTCGTTTCCATTTTTGAAGCGCATTACAAAAACCAACAAGTCGTTTCTAATATTGAGACGCATGTCAAAAACACCAAGTCGTTTCTACCCACGAAGCGCATTACAAAAAACCAAGTCGTTTCTAATATTGAGACGCATGTCAAAAACACCAAGTCGTTTCCATTGTTGAAGCGCATTACAAAAACCAACAAGTCGTTTCTAATATTGAGACGCATGTCAAAAACACCAAGTCGTTTCCACCCACGAAGCGCATTACAAAAAACCAAATCGTTTCTAATATTGAGACGCATGTCAAAAACACCAAGTCGTTTCCATTGTTGAAGCGCATTACAAAAACCAACAAGTCGTTTCTAATATTGAGACGCATGTCAAAAACACCAAGTCGTTTCCACCCACGAAGCGCATTACAAAAAACCAAGTCGTTTCTAATATTGAGACGCATGTCAAAAACACCAAGTCGTTTCCATTGTTGAAGCGCATTACAAAAACCAACAAGTCGTTTCTAATATTGAGACGCATGTCAAAAACACCAAGTCGTTTCCACCCACGAAGCGTATTACAAAAAACCAAGTCGTTTCTAATATTGAGACGCATGTCAAAAACACCAAGTCGTTTCCATTGTTGAAGCGCATTACAAAAACCAACAAGTCGTTTCTAATACTGAAATGCATGACCAAATCAGCAAGTCGTTGCCACCGTTGAAGCGCATAATAATCAAAATCATCAAGTCGTTTCTAACCACGAAACACATTTCATAATGACTAAATTAAATCTTAAGCATTGATCGTGTCGATAGTTGTCACCACTGTCCGAAACGAAGCAAACTCGCCTAGCTACTGGCGTTCAGTCGTATAACTCGCATGATCTTTGTATGAGTACAGTTATACCAATCGTTTCTAATACTGAACGTGCCAAATTCATCAAGTCGTTTCCATTGCTGAAGCGCATTACAAAAACCAACAAGTCGTTTCCACCATTTGAAGCGCATATCACTAATCATCAAGTCGTTTCTAACAACGAAACGCATGTCGAAATGATCCATACCATCGTTCACAGCGAGGTGAACTCGCCCAGCTACTGACGGCCAGTGGTATAACTCACATGATCTGCAGGTGAGTACAGTAATTTACTCTACAGTTGAGTCGATCGTTCAATATTGGGCATACTATGCCACTGGCGCGTAGCGAGGCGCACTAGCCGAGCTACTTGCCGACAGTGGTATAGAATGCCCAATATTACCCTACTGTAATATTTTTGATATTTTATATTCCCTTACTGTTAAGAACCATAAATTTGTATTGTGCTGGCAACATTGATTGTCGGCCATCTCCCCTTCTTTCTGTATCATTCAGTGTGTGTGCATTGCCTTGCTTCTAATAAACTTATTATATTGAGTAAAGGAACTTTTAATTATCTCCGAACTCAACATTGGTGCCGAAAGTGTAAATCTCCATATAGATAAGTGGATCAGTGCATATTTCGCGGTAATTACGGAAATACAAAGAGCCGGCCGCGAGAACGCCAAGTTACGCGACGAGTTATATCCGCGCGTGCAATCCTCATACAAAGCTATTTCGCTATAAAAAACATTACAATTCAAAATATAGGGCAAGGCAATTAAAATCAATTAATCAAATACTTAAAATCTGCAAAATAAAAATCATCAAGTTTCTTCGTTGTGAAAAACAAACGCAGGCGCTGGAGGTTATCAAAGCAGCCATTTTTTTTCATTCTACAAACATCTTCGTGCTCTTTCACTCCCACTCGCTGCCACTCGTACAACACTCGTTCGTTCGTTCAGCTCATAGAATCAATCATCTATGGTTTGACGTCATTCATGCATCGATATGACATTGACATCTATGTGTTTACATTAAATGTCAACAGACGACGTTGTTTGGCACGAAAGTTTCGAAGAAATTGAAGAAGACAAGTTCAATTTATTCTGACATTATGACGAATTCGGAAGACCTAAAAAGGTTGCGAGCGGGGCGTGGACAATGCAAATCATATGTAACAAGATTGGAAAGTTACTTCGCCGAAAAACAACCCAACTACGAAGACCTCGATCAGGATGAACTTGATGTTAGAGAGCGGTGCCTCCACGAGCAATACAATAAATTTCAAGATCTACAGCTACAGATACTCTGCCTGGACGACAAGGACGACGAGTCAGGCTCCCTGGACGATCGCTACTTTCGCCTGTGCGCAATTATTAAGCGATGTAAACAAAGTGGCGGTTATGTACAAAGTGAAAGTGTAGTGAAGTCGAGGAGTGTTAAATTACCTGCAATAAACATAACACCGTATGATGGTCGCGACTTCAGTGGTTTTCAACCCTTTATAGATTTATTTATGGCTGTAATTGACAAAGAAAGTAAGATCACATCAATCGAAAAATTATACTATCTAAGGACCTTGCTCAAGGGGGAGCCTCTTCAAATAATTGAAGGATTGCCTGTAAGTAATGAATCATACAAATCTGCACTTCAGTTGTTATCAAAAAGATACAGTAATACATCATTGTTAGTTTCATCACATGTCGGGATCATACTTGATTTGCCATCTATTCGGCGTAAGACGGCCCAACAGTTAAGGGAGCTAACTACCCGAATAAGACAGCAGATAGCAGCGCTTCAAAACTTAAAGCAACCAATTGATAAGTGGGATGCCATTTTGATGTGCATTATTACACGTAAACTGGATCCTTTAACTGTTCGACTGTTTCACTCTGAAAAGGATTACACCACTGTGATGCCATCATTAAGTGATTTATTAGAGTTCCTGGATAAACGGGCAGTTTCGATGGAAGTTAGCCCTATGTCTAACGATAAACCAAGGTCAAGTGGTGTAACCTTAGCTGGTGTGATTAATGCTAACCAGTCATCTGCTTCCAAAAGTTGCAATGTATGTAACGACCCACATAAATTGTTCAAATGTCCCAAGTTTATACTCATGTCAGTTGAAAAGAGACTTGAGCACATAAATAAAAACAAACATTGTGTTATATGTTTGGGTATGCATCCGCAGAAATGCCGTTACCAGTTCAAGTGTAGCATTTGCAAGTCAAAAGACCACAATACTTTGCTTCATGTGGAAGGCAAGAGTAGTGATGTTAAGCAAGAGAAAGAGGTAAGTTTATATTCCCATAAAACTTTTACAACTAAAGTTTTATTGCCAACAGTAAAACTATTGGTATCGGATGTCCATGGCAACAAAATTATTGTGAAAGCATTGCTTGACTCAGGAAGTCAAACATCATTTTGCACCAGCAAATTAGCAGAAAGATTAGGCATTGAGCAATTTTTACTTGAAAGGAATATAGCAACACTGGGTGATCAAGTAAACAAAATAAATAAAGCTATAAATATTACTGTTCATTCCTTAATACAAGATTTTAAAATTAATATCACATGTTCCATTATCCATCAAATTACAACTCCTTTACCACAAAGGAAATTTGAACTTTCTAAATTCATGATCCCTACAAATATTACATTAGCTGATAATGAATACAACATTCCAGGAGTAATTGACCTGCTGCTTGGAGCGGACATCTTCTTTCGTGTAATACAAGATGGAAAAATTGAAGGAGGTTTATCAGATCCAATCATGCTCAACACAAAGTTTGGATACATCATCTCAGGTGATACCTTCCCTTGTTGTAACGTAGCAACTAGTTTGCATGCAGTAGTGAGTTCTGATTTGGATCACGTTGTTAAAAGGTTTTGGGAGACTGAAAAGGTCCCAGAGGTATTCCAGGAGACATTACCTGAGCATGCTCAAAGTGAGAGGGTGTTTCAAGAGTCTGTCTCTCTACAAGATAATCGCTTTCAAGTTATGCTTCCACTTAAAATGAGTCCAAATAATATTAATACATCAAATTCGTTTGCAATCGCTTTGCAGCGTTTCTATGTCTTAGAAAAGCGTTTTTCTAAAGATCCTATATACCATCAATTATATATTGAGTTTATACATGAATATCTAAAATTGCATCATGCAAAAATTATTAATACAAATGATGACTCACCTGATATTCAACCTTTATACTTTTTACCACATCATGCGGTTATACGCAATGATAAACTTATAAACAAATTACGCGTAGTGTTTGATGGCAGCGCTAAGAGTCATGACAATCCAAGTTTAAATGACATAAAGTGTAATGGACCAGTTGTACAAAATCAATTATTTGATATTTTAATTCAGTTTCGCATTTTAAATATTATTATAATGTGTGATATAAGACATATGTTCCGTCAAATTTATGTACATCCTCAGCATAGGGTGCTTCAAAACATTTTGTGGAGAGACAGTCCTCAACAGCCTTTACAATGTTTATAGCTACAAACCATAACTTACGGTTTAAAAAGTTCTTCCTTTCTAGCAACAAGATGTTTAATCGAGTTGGCTAGAAGGTATGAGCATACATTTCCTTTAGCAAGTCAAGCTATTTTAACATCGAGTTACATCGATGATTTAATATGCAGTGCAGCTAGTTATGAGCAGGCAGTACAGCTAAAGAGTGAGCTTGTTCAGTTAATGAGTCTAGGAGGTTTCGAATTACACAAGTGGTGCTCCAATAGCATTCAACTGTTATCAGACATTCCAAGGGATAAATTAGGCTTTTCCCAGCGTGATCTAGATCAGGACAAGCTTATAGTAAAAACACTAGGACTTTCTTACGACGCCAGAGATGATGTATTCAAAACGAGTGGTGGCATGGTGACCGCTCTTGAGACTCCCACAAAGCGAGGTGTTCTTAGTTCAGTCAGTAAATTTTTTGACCCCGTAGGATTTGCTGGGCCTATTACATTTAGGGCTAAAATTATTCTTCAGCAAATTTGGCAATATAACCTAGAATGGGATACACCCTTGCCATCTACATTAAGCAAAGTATGGTCTGACTTTCAGTCCGAAGTGTCAAGCATGCTTGATCTAAAAATACCACGTAACTTGCAGCTTTCAGAAGCAGATGAGTCTGCCTTGTATGGTTATTGTGATGCTTCTACAGATGCCTATGGATGTTGCATTTATGTTAAAATAAAATTGGCTGGTGTATACTATGCATATCTACTGTGCTCTAAATCCAGGGTTGCTCCTTTAAATTCCAAATTAACCATTCCAAAACTTGAATTAAATGGTGCGTTGCTCTTAGCTAAACTTATGTTTAAAATCTCTAAGATATTACCTAATGTAAAAACAATTAATTTATTTTCTGATTCAAAAATAGTTTTGGCTTGGTTGAGTTCCAGTTTGAATAAATTACCAGCTTACGTAGCTAACAGAGTCAAGGAAGTTGCTGATAAGACGGTAGATATGTCATAGTATCACACGCCAGGTGTGTTAAACCCAGCTGATATATTATCCAGAGGTGCTAGCCCCCTTGATTTATATAAAAATAAACTATGGTGGCAAGGCCCCGATTATTTACAATGTGAAAGTAATTGCAACTTTTACACTTCAGTCATTGAATTACCAATTCAATGTTATAATATTGTAAACGTCAATCATAGTGTTAATGATGACGAATGTATTTTTCCATTATTTACTAAATTTTCTAGTCTCTACAAAATGCAAAGAGTAATTTCGTATGTTGTACGATTTATTAAAAAGTGCAGGCGCGTTGAAACCGATACTGGGAATTTTACTACAAAGGAATTAAAATCCGCGTTAAATATTGCAATTAAAGGTGTTCAAACTTTCTATTTTCGGAATGAGATTAATCTTTTAGAAAACAATAAACAAATAAATACAAATTTAAAATTATTACATCCATTTATTGATGGAGATGGCCTTCTCCGCGTAGGGGGCAGGCTACAAAATTCAAACCTTTCCTTTGCAAGAAAATTTCCAGTTATCCTACCGAGCAAATGCCATTTAACTAGAATTATAATACAAAATGAGCACCTATCATTGTTACACGGTGGTTTAAAATTGTTATTTAGTCATTTGTCACAAAAATACCATATCGTTAATGGTATACGCGAGATAAAAAGTGTCTAGCACAAATATATTGTCTGTCTAAGACACAAAGCTAAAGGCGCAGAGCAACTTATGGGCTCTCTGCCGCGTGATAGAGTCACTCCTGGTAGAGCCTTTGAAAGAGTGGGTTTGGACTACTGCGGACCTTTTGAGGTAAAACAATCATCATTGAGACGGAGCGTGATATCGAAGGGATATGTTGTCGTATTTGTTTGCTTCATCACAAAGGCTCTACATCTTGAAATAGTTTCAGATTTAACCACGGAGGCCTTTCAAGCGGCACTAAAGAGGTTTATTTCTCGCAGAGGATTACCCTCTATTATACATTGTGACAATGGTTACACGTTTAAGGGAGCTAATAATAAACTACGCGAGCACTACCAATTACATAACAATAGTAATTTTCAAAACAAGGTTCAAGATTTTGCATCAGTTAAGGGTATACAATTTAAATTCATACCCGCATACAGCCCGAATCACGGTGGTTTGTGGGAATCAGCCGTGAAATCAGCTAAATTTCATCTAAAAAGGATTAACGGTTCTAGAATACTAACTTACGAACAATTTCACACGGTTTTATGTCAGATAGAGTACATATTGAATTCAAGACCATTAGTTCCGTTATCTCAAGATACTTCTGATTATTCATATCTAACGCCAGGACATTTCCTCATTGGTTGTGCGCCTTGTTCCTACCCAGAAGAAGATCTGACGGAGATTCCTGCAAATAGACTACGCCTTTGGAGATGTTGTGAGCAGATACGACAACATTTTTGGAGGGCATGGTCAAATGAATATTTGTCATTGTTAAATAAGCGTACCAAGTGGTATAAGGAATACCCTAATATAAAAGAAGGCATGTTGGTACTCCTGCGGCATCCAAACACTCCACCCTTTCAATGGCCTACAGGTAGAGTATCAAAGGTCTTTGTAGGATTAGATAAAAAGGTTCGTGTCATAGAGGTAAGAACAGCTGATGGCAAGTTACATACAAGAGCTGTGTCTAAAGTAGTTATTTTACCCATCGAGGATTAAGAATAATATTGACATTAACTGTTCTTGCTATATGTACCAGCCCAGGTATTGCTTCAATGTATCTTTATATTATATCGATATCTTAAATAAATAATTTAGCTTTTATTATAGCGTGATACTTGTTTCCATGCATCATTAATTGTGCACTTATGTAACTTCATCTTTTTTATTTTATTTACAAATAATAGAGTCAAAATTAACTTCCATTAATTTAGTAAAATTATAACTTTGATGTAATATTCTATTTCTACGAATTTAAAAGGCATTTTGGCCGCCCCAACTTATGTTAAGAACCATAAATTTGTATTGTGCTGGCAACATTGATTGTCGGCCATCTCCCCTTTTTTCTGTATCATTCAGTGTGTGTGCATTGCCTTGCTTCTAATAAACTTATTATATTGAGTAAAGGAACTTTTAATTATCTCCGAACTCAACACTTACTTCGTAACTTGATTTAAAAAAAACTTTTTTGTATAAAAATACTACCGACTTCCAAATGAAAAATTACAAAGTGAAAAATAACTTTATTTTTGGAAGTCGGTGTCTTTCGTAGATACCAATTATTTGCGATATGGACACCGACTTCCAAAAATAAAGTTATTTTTCACTTTGTAGTTTTTCATTTGGAAGTCGGTAGTATTTTTTTTGCAATTTTTTTTTTATTTTTCCCTTTTTAGTTTTACCTACCTAATAGGCAAGTTGTTTAGTAAGTACCTATTACGCCAGAACAGATTACCCGAAAAACATGAAACTTGAACATAACCGGTGAAATTAGAGTTCTGCGTACCCCTTTCAGTATACTGGCGTGATGTTATGAAATGGTATAAACAATTAACAGACATGTGATTGTAGCAATCCGAATGATTTGCCGTTATTTATTGAAGAGTTCTGTTGCATATCTCCGAAGTTCTTAATCAGATCTTTAACAAATTAAAATGGGACCAATTTCGGAACATGTTCTTTCAAACAAAAAAAGAATTTTCAAAATCGGTCCACAATTGGCGGAGATATCGGTGAACATACATGAAGTCGAACATAGAACCTCCTCCTTTTTGGTAAGTCGGTTAAAAAGTGAATTTCGTCGAATATTTTTCATAATTTCAGATGTATTTTTTTCTCCGTATCGTGTTTCGCTTTGATCGTGTCGGGAACCAGTTAGATGGTAGTCAGGTAGGCAGTTGCTCCATGTAAAATACTGGCATTCAGCCTCATCCGGTTGGGAAAAGACCCCAGTTGGGTAGAGGCTTAGGCATATTGATTTTGTATCCGTCAGATATGACCAGTTTTCTTATGGTGGGAAGAATACTGCACTGAAGTTAGCCGCCAAAAGTTAGGGAGTATAGGACGCAGCTAATAAACGCTTCCTATTACAGCATTCTGTTGCAGCTTCGGGAACTTTAATAAGGGACTGGTATGGTACGTGGAAAGTTTTGAAGCGGCAATTGTTCAACGATTAAGGCATGGGCTGGTGGAGAGGTTGGGTGTTTCAGTCTCATTTGTTGCATTGAACAGTCTGTTGATGTGAACGGCTTCCATGCTAGCCATATCTCGTTTTCACAAATCTGTGTTGCTAAGGCGTAGAGGTACACAATGCTTGCTACGGCGTAGAGGTGACGCAATGTTTTGCGTTTTTATTTATATGTTTAGCATTTCTTTTTCGTCCATACTCTTCATTTACGCGAAACAGTATTTGAAAAAAAATGACAAAAAGTATTTCACGTAAATTAAAACCAAATGCTATTAATAAACATTTCAACTCATATAATATTCGTTCTTCAAAATGTGACAAAGTTATTTTGAATGTGCGACGTACCGTTCTACCTACGTTTGCGAAGTGACGTCATTATCGCTCGGCTCTCGACGTCTGAAATGTCTTTCTGATTGCCTCCTGCCGCCGCCCGTGGACGCTGTGACATTTATGAAGGACAAGGAGCTATGTAAACTGTCTGGTCTAATAGCATTCGCAAAACCCATAATACGGAACATTTAAATAAGGCACAGGTTCTCAAACTGAGGCTCGTAATAAAATTTTTATTTGTTTTGTCTGGCACTACTATTAGACATAACAATATTTATTTTGTGAACCAATCATTTAGACTTTAAACCATCAATCACGATTTGCAAGTCTACGGTGAGCCACCCCTGGGAAAAGGCCGCCCTCCACTTCTTCAATCACTTATAACTTATAAGTCACTTGATCAAAACTGAAGGCTTTAAAAGATGCATTTGATTATTGGCCGTGTTATGTTAAAGTAAAATAAATAAATAAATGATACTAACTGTGACCCTGTCGTAGTTCACAAAAGTTCCTACAAGTGTCAGACAAGAACTGCAAAACTAAAGTGTCTGAATTTTATGACTTGTAAACCTCACCTGACAGACACTCAGGATCAGGGCACTATTTATTATTAATGAATATGCAACATATTTGACAAACAATGACATAATTGTACATTTTCGTGAAAGGTGCTGTTTAATAAAGAAGAAAAATACAAAATCGTTGGCATTTGGTCGGTCGGTTATAGGCCGATGCTGCTCTAAAATGTCATACAATGGTGACTTTTTACCCGGATGTGTCAGATATTAACGCTACACATCACGGTCTTACACAGGATTACAAGGTCGAGGAACCTTAGCCTGAAGTTCCAAAACCAACAAATCAGCGATTATAGAGTAGTGTTATCAGTCGACACTAACGACGGACTAATAAAGAAGGGACGAAAGTAATCGAATTAATTAAAATGAGATTGTCTCTGGTTTCTTGGTTGCTCGTCGATAAGTAGCACAGGATTTATGACGGAGATTAGCCACACTATTGTGAGACATATATTTTGTGTAGGTATTACTCAGGAGAGACTTCTTTAGAGTATGGCCGGGGATGTACCCTAACAGACATTGCACAGAGTCGATTCCGGTGTGGCCTTTTAAGTTGTAACGAGGGGTTCTTTGTGCTGAAAGTGATCACCGAGATGGTTTTTTGAGGTAAAAATCTCAAGGTCCTAGTTTTTTCCACCAAAAGGCCAGGCACCTTTCGAAGGCTTCCCCAAGAAAACAAAAAAAAAGTATCACGTAAGCGTTCTAATGAATCATCCGACGACATAAAAACCTAGTCCTAATATCGTTTCGTCTAATATCCTAATAATAAAGTCGTTTAAACCAGCCAAAAACACCGGCAACATAACCCAAAAAGCAAAATAAAAACCTAATAATCTGAATGGAATTAGGAGACTTTACAAGAAAAATAACTGAACCAGCGAATGAACGACAACTCAGGATAAACCTTTTGTGGATAGATGGGACCCACTGTAATACATTCCGTAAACAGGGGGCTCTCATAATAGACCCCGTTCAAAAGAGGGATGGAAGAAAAACAAGCTGAGAATGTACCACATATCCGGCTTATATAGTTCTTGCCGTATTGTTTAGAAAATGTACTCTATAGGACAGTTAAATGTGTACAGGATACCGGGGCAAAGCTTGGTATAAGGAATTGTTTTTAACCCCCGCCGGAAAAAGAGGGGTGTTATAACTTTGACGTGTGTGTGTATCGGTGTGTCTGTGTATCTGTGTGTGGCATCATAGCTCCTAAACGGATAAACCGATTTTTATTTAGTTTTTTTGTTTAAAAGGTGATTTTGTCGAGAGTGTTTTTTAGCTATGTTTGAATAAAAGTTATGGGCGTTTTACTGTTTGAATTTAGGTGTTTTCGCAAGATAAATGAGACGGGGTTTTTGAAATTTTGAAATTTTACTTGTATATTTTAGTGTGCGAAATTCAAGAGACGTTTTTTGCAGAAACTCAAACCTCCAGATGGTGAATTCCTATGTTAGCGTGGTATCCCAATCAATTCTAAGGAACTTAAGTAAAACATAAAAAAACTTTTTTGCAAAAAAATACTACCGACTTCCAAATGAAAAACTACAAAGTGAAAAATAACTTAACTTTTGGAAGTCGGTGTCTTTCGTATGTACCATTTTTTGGCGATATGGACACCGACTTCCAATAGTTAAGTTATTTTTTACTTTGTAGTTTTTCATTTGGAAGTCGGTAGTATTTTTTTGCAAAAAAGTTTTTTTATTTTTCCCTTTTTAGTTTTACCTACCTAATAGCAAGTTGTTTATTAAGGTCCCTATAACTCCAGAATAGATTAACCGAATAATATGAAACTTGAACATAACCGGTGAAATGAGAGATCTGTGTACCCCTTTAGAGCGTACTGGCGTGATGTTATGTCATGAAATGGTATAAACAACAAACAGACATGCGATTGCAGCAATCCCGAGAGTTTTGCTGTTATTTATTGAAGAGTTCTGGGACCTCTGGGGAATATGGGACCAATTTCGAAACATCTTCTTTCAAACAAAAAAAGAATTTTCAAAATTGGTCCACAATTGACAGAAATATCGGTGAACATACACAAAAAAAAAAAAAAAAAAACAAACATAAAGTCGAACATAGAACCTCCTCCTTTTTTTGTAAGTCGGTTCAAAACTAAGACTATATTTCTAAACACTGACACAATAGTTTAAGCGAAAATGGAGCCCGCAATAGAAGCAAGTTCCATTAGTGACGTAGTATTATTAATAGTTTTAAAGGAAACATAGCAACGATGCGGCGGACTATGTGCTTCCCAGAAACTGTTATATGGTTATTGTTACATACGGGCTATACGTGTCCACTGTTAATGCACTGTAATCACAGAACAAGGAAAACGCCTCGGCGGCCGCTAGACCAGCTTAAAGTCAGAGTTGTCGACATACTCATCGCTCACAGAATAAACAGGCTGAAGTTGCTATGGGCCGGCCATATTAGCCGTAGAACCGATGACCGTTGGGATAAACGTGTTCTTGAGAGAACACTGTGAATCGGTAAACGTAAGGTGGGACGCCCTCAGGCTTGGAGGAGCGATGATCTTCACAGGGTGGTTGGTATCAGATGGAGGAGAGTTGCAAAAACCGAGATAAATGGCGTGCGATTGGAGAGCCCTATTCAAATTCAAATTCAAATATTTTATTTCAGATAAACATCCATATAATGTTAGTAGTAGTAAAACTTAGCCTAATGTTAGTATTAAAATTACAATAATGTATAACAACAAAACACACAGTTCCATGGCTCATTATTGTTGGTAATGAACATTGAACTGTTTGTTCCATGTTAAACGATTTTAACTGGGTCAGTGTGTCTGTACACTTACCCACCTTCGTAAGAGGGGAGAGTCCCACCGGTCTGAGAACACATTCAGGATGCCATTGGAGGATGAGCGCAAACGCGCCATCATGGAAGCGCATCGCTTCCGCATGATTGTGGCGAACCCGTCGACGCATGCTTCCGCGAACATCCCTGACGCGCTACATCGCCAAGGCAACCCCAAAAGCACCCTGAATGCGTTATTGTACTGCACGCGCAGGTCGCTGTATGCCCGCTGGGTGTACTCGGTCCACAGGCTGCACGTGTAAAACGACTGGCAGAAGGCCTTAAAAAGCGTTATCTTGACTGAATCAGTACAACGTGCAAACCTGCGGGCCAGCATGTTGCAACGGACAGCCAGTGACCTGCGCTCCCTGTCTAAATCTACATTGTCTTTTAAGTCATCAGTGACCCAGTGGCCCAAATACTTAAACTTCGAAACTCGAGCTAAGGGAGACCCAGAGAGTGAGAGGTCAGGCAGCTGTTCGTAGGTTAACGTACCTGATTTAAAAACTAACCATTCACTCTTATTGGTATTGTATTTGAGCCCATGAGCCACTGCATAACTTTCACAGATTTTAAGTAGCCTTCTCATCGCACCGATAGATGGGCTCAGCAGAACCATATCATCAGCGTAGCTAATGTTGTTCACGCAAACACCGTCCACGTGACAACCGATTTTAGTGCTACTGAGCCTACCTATCAGTTTGTTAATGTACAGGTTAAAAAGGCGGGGGGAGCTCAGACCCCCCTGCCTCACTCCACAATCCAGCCCATACATGTCAGAATATGAGCCTGCCCACTTAACTGAGTTCTTTTGACTACTGTACCAATACCTAAACAAAGATATAACATCAGCCGGGACAGTAGTGTCGTGAGCTAGCTTATGCCAGAGCAGGTCATAATTGACCAGATCGAACGCCCTCGATAAATCCAAGAAACATGCCATTACCGGTGTTTTTCTGTCTGCATAATATTGGACAGTCTGCTTAAGGCATAATATTGCACTATCCGTTGATAAGTTCGGTCTAAAACCAAACTGTCCATCCTCTAGATCGATATGTTTAGCTAGTATTTTATCAAGCAGACTATCCAATACTTTAGCACAAACAGTGGCAAGCGATATCGGCCTATAGTTGGAGATATCGGAGGCGTCACCAGTCTTATTCTTTATTACTGGCACTACGATCGTATTAAGTTAATAAGCCATGGTCTTGAGTAGGCACAAAACTGTTACTTTGAACTTTTTTCATACCCTAGATATTAATACTTATATATATATATCGAAACTCTAATGGGTATTTCAGTTTACAGTAGCGACACCAATTCCAATACTGACAGAACTCCGATAACGCTCACAAAAGTTTATCGAACTTATCGAAAGGAGAGCGCGGTATCGATATTTTAGCGAGAGCTCTCACTGGGTCCTCACGACAAATAGTCATCCTGGCTACTTTGCCTAAATCTTATAATTAAATGGGTCTGGTTCCATTTAAGTATCACAACACTGTAAAGTAATTGTAGTCTGCGATATTATAACAACAATATTTTAGTTAGGACCCAGGGGCCTATTAAACAAAACCAACCGGTGACCTGAAATTTTCAAAATTTCTTTAACATTTTGTTTTTTTAGACATTAAAACACACCAGTCACGAAAAAAAATATCACAAAACTATGCAAGTTTTTGACAAATGTGTCGCATTGTCAGTTTTATTAAATAGAGCCCGAACTTTTTGAAACAATATCTATCCATCGACAAAAAAACGTCACTGAACTGTTCCATTCATTATTAAACTCAACCTCCGGTCTATCATTATTATTTCATAAAAATCCTTACCTGCCATCGTTTTGTACAGTTCAATATCATGTCGAAGCTTTTCTTTGTCCCTTTCTTTCCAATGTCCATCACCTTGATCTATACGAAATAAATTAAACGTATATTTCTACTCTGATAGTAATTTTGGGATGAATAGAAACCTCTCAAAGGTTGGATCGGAATGATCTCATTTTTATTGTATTGATAGAAATTTCGATTGATGTTTTGCCCGGCAGCAGTGATATATTTTCTGATTTTCCCTTTTCTTTGTATTTCGGTGTTGTAGTAAATAATGAATCTAGGAGTTATTGAGTAGGTTGGCGTGATTGTGATGTTAGATAACTTGTAATAGATGAATTCGTGTATGATTATATTGAATGTCTTAGTAATTTCTTAAGAAAATAATAATGTGATTATACTGCCTTCTGCCTTACTTAAAGATTCGTGATCAATGGTTCATTATTTACAAATTAAGCGAGAGTAGAGCATACCTACGCTCGCGCTTAAGGCATGCAATATTACATAAGATTAACTTACCAATGCAAACAATGAAGAGAAAGACAAAGGTTGTGTAATCCATTATATGTCTATTAAATAGCCTTCTAATGATGCCTTCAGACCTGAAACAATATAAACTAACTTTAGCTCAATTGGGCAGCAGTCTATGTTCACACAATTTGCAATTACCCATATAACATTGGTCATAGTAATGCCTTAAATAGGGACATGATAATGACAAATGCAATAGAATATAAAGTTATTTCAGTTATCTTCTAAGCTGGCAAATAATAAAAATTCAAAACAATGGAAAAAACAATTTAAATTTGGCCTTAGCATTACCGCTTAACGCGCAATTTCCTGCTGGGTATTTACAAAGTTTCAGTTGCATTTTGCCCAAAAGCATGCCGAGATTTTGGTGAAAAAATTACAAAAATTGCGCAGACTTTTTGTCAGCTCCGCAAAATGTATGCAATAAAAAAACTTTTTTGCAAAAAAATACTACCGACTTCCAAATGAAAAACTACAAAGTGAAAAATAACTTAACTTTTGGAAGTCGGTGTCTTTCGTAGGTACCATTTTTTGCGATATGGACACCGACTTCCAAAAGTTAAGTTATTTTTCACTTTGTAGTTTTTTATTTGGAAGTCGGTAGTATTTTTTTGCAAAAAAGTTTTTTATTTTTCCCTTTTTAGTTTTACCTACCTAATAGCAAGTTGTTGATTAAGGTCCCTATAACTCCAGAATAGATTAACCGAATAACATGAAACTTGAACATAACCGGTGATATGAGAGATCTGCGTACCCCTTTAGAGCGTACTGGCGTGATGTTATGTTATGAAATGGTATAAACAACAAACAGACATGCGATTGCAGCAATTACGAGAGTTTTGCCGTTATTTATTGAAGAGTTCTGTTGTGTATCTCCGAAGTTCTTCATCAGACCTTCACCAAATTAAAATAGGATCAATTTTAAAACATACTCCTTCAAACAAAGAAAGAATTTTCAAAATCGGTCCACAATTGACAAAGATATCGGTGAACATACAAAAAAAAAAAAAAAACATACAAGAAGTCGAACATAGAACCTCCTCCTTTTTGGTAAGTCGGTTAAAATGGTTATCACGGTTATCGTTTCGCAATCGTCAATTTTTATATGGAAAAAAAAAACATACAAGAAGTCGAACATAGAACCTCCTCCTTTTTGGTAAGTCGGTTAAAAAGGTTATCACTGTTATCGTTTCGCAATCGTCAAATTTTTATATGGAAAAAAAACATTTTTGCAAAAAAATACTACCGACTTACAAACAAAAAACTACAAAGTGAAACATAACTTAATTTTGGAAGTCGGTGTCTTTCTTGTTTCCCATTTTTCTGCGATATGGACACCGACTTCCAAAAGTTAAGTTATTTTTCACTTTGTAGTTTTTCATTTGGAAGTCGGTAGTATTTTTTTGCAAAAAAGTTTTTTTTGATACAAATTGTTTGCACACAAAAGCATAACTCAGCATAACTCCTGGGGGATACCGGGGCAACATTGTAACTCAACTCTTTTTTTTTGCATACATTTTGCGGAGCTGACAAAAAGTCTGCGCAATTTTTGTAATTTTTTCACCGAAATCTCGGCATGCTTTTGGGCAAAATGCAACTGAAACTTTGTAAATACCCAGCAGGAAATCGCGCGTTAAGCGGTAATGCTAAGGCCAATTTTAAATTGTTTTTTCCATTGTTTTGAATTTTTATTATTTGCCAGCTTAGAAGATAACTGAAATAACTTTATATTCTATTGCATTTGTCATCATCATGTCCCTATTTAAGGCATTACTATGACCAATGTTATATGGGTAATTGCAAATTGTGTGAACATAGACTGCTGCCCAATTGAGCTAAAGTTAGTTTATATTGTTTCAGGTCTGAAGGCATCATTAGAAGGCTATTTAATTGACATATAATGGATTACACAACCTTTGTCTTTCTCTTCATTGTTTGCATTGGTAAGTTAATCTTATGTAATATTGCATGCCTTAAGCGCGAGCGTAGGTATGCTCTACTCTCGCTTAATTTGTAAATAATGAACCATTGATCACGAATCTTTAAGTAAGGCAGAAGGCAGTATAATCACATTATTATTTTCTTAAGAAATTACTAAGACATTCAATATAATCATACACGAATTCATCTATTACAAGTTATCTAACATCACAATCACGCCAACCTACTCAATAACTCCTAGATTCATTATTTACTACAACACCGAAATACAAAGAAAAGGGAAAATCAGAAAATATATCACTGCTGCCGGGCAAAACATCAATCGAAATTTCTATCAATACAATAAAAATGAGATCATTCCGATCCAACCTTTGAGAGGTTTCTATTCATCCCAAAATTACTATCAGAGTAGAAATATACGTTTAATTTATTTCGTATAGATCAAGGTGATGGACATTGGAAAGAAAGGGACAAAGAAAAGCTTCGACATGATATTGAACTGTACAAAACGATGGCAGGTAAGGATTTTTATGAAATAATAATGATAGACCGGAGGTTGAGTTTAATAATGAAAGGAACAGTTCAGTGACGTTTTTTTGTCGATGGATAGATATTGTTTCAAAAAGTTCGGGCTCTATTTAATAAATCTGACAATGCGACACATTTGTCAAAAACTTGCATAGTTTTGTGATATTTTTTTTCGTGACTGGTGTGTTTTAATGTCTAAAAAAACAAAATGTTAAAGAAATTTTGAAAATTTCAGGTCACCGGTTGGTTTTGTTTAATAGGCCCCTGGGTCCTAACTAAAATATTGTTGTTATAATATCGCAGACTATGATACTTGGAACCAGACCCATTTAAATATAAAATCCAGATAAAAAAACTTTTTTGCAAAAAAATACTACCGACTTCCAAATGAAAAACTACAAAGTGAAAAATAACTTAACTTTTGGAAGTCGGTGTCTTTCGTAGGTACCATTTTTTGCGATATGGACACCGACTTCCAAAAGTTAAGTTATTTTTCACTTTGTAGTTTTTCATTTGGAAGTCGGTAGTATTTTTTTGCAAAAAAGTTTTTTTATTTTTCCCTTTTTAGTTTTACCTACCTAATAGCAAGTTGTTTATTAAGGTCCCTATAACTCCAGAATAGATTAACCGAATAATATGAAACCTGAACATAACCGGTGAAATGAGAGATCTGTGTACCCCTTTAGAGCGTACTGGCGTGATGTTATGTTATGAAATGGTATAAACAACAAACAGACACGCGATTGCAGCAATTCCGAGAGTTTTGCCGTTATTTATTGAAGAGTTCTGTTGTGTATCTCCGAAGTTCTTCAACAGACCTTCACCAAAATAAAATGGGACCAATTTCGAAACATGATCTTTCAAACTAAAAAAGAATTTTTAAAATCGGTCCACAATTGACAGAGATAATTCGGTGAACATACACAAAAAAAAAATAAAAATAAAAATAACAAACATAAAGTCGAACATAGAACCTCCTCCTTTTTTTGTAAGTCGGTTAACAAAGTAGACAGGATGACTATTTGTCGTCAGGACCCAGTGAGAGCTCTCGCTAAAATATCGATACCGCGCTCTCCTTTCGATAAGTAATCGTTCGATAAACTTTTGTGAGCGTTATCGGAGTTCTGTCAGTATTGGAATTGGTGTCGCTACTGTAAACTGCAATACCCATTAGAGTTTTGATATATATTTATATAAGTATTAATATCTAGGGTATGAAAAAAGTTCAAAGTAACAGTTTTGATGACTTATTAACTAAACGTTGAACAGCATTGCTGTACTAATTTATTTTAACAAATGCAAATAGCAATTATTACGCACAACTATTCTAGTTTAAAAAAGCAAGTCTTGGTTGAAGCCATATTTGAATATAAATTGTTATTCTTGCACCATATTTTGCCTTGTGCTACGACATGATTCACATTTACATATTTCTTTATTATCCCTTAGAGATAAGGTTTTTTAATAATTAGAAAATGTTGTCTTTATTTAAAAACAGCCATTCTAAAGTAAACAGGCATCGTCATTTTGCTCTCAATTCGTAAAAAGTCCATTTTATTCACGGCTGGAGCATCAATAAAACAAATCTGTTTACAAACGATGTCATGAAAATTTGTTCCTTTAAAAACTTCTCCCCTTTCCCTAACAATAGCTTGCAAAAAGTGTGTCTGACATATTTCAATTTACTATGCAGAAAAAATTGAGCGCGAGATAGAAAGCTTTTACGATGAATATCCAGAGGAGCGATACAAGGGGGATAATGTTGATAGAATACACTACAAACATGTAACAAATATACTGGATCTTAAAAAAGAAACGGCGAATGACGAACACGTCGATAAAGTAGAAAGGAATTTTTTATACGCCAAATCTAGTGATTACCTAGTGATTAGTGACCTAGTTCCATAAATTCACCATGGCCTAAATTTGAAGACATCCTCTTAGCTATGGGGAGGAAGTACGACTGGAAGAACGACAGATGGATAAAAGTGAAAGGAAAATTAAAGATAGCTGACGCAAAGGAAGATATAATTGCAAGAGGAGATAATAATAGTATTGAATACCATGAGAAACATAAATTCAGTTATAGAATTGTTAAATTAAATAAAAGTAAGAGTAGAAGAAGCGTGGTGGTCGCCGTGTCGGCTGTGAGATAGTGCGTGATGAAACAGTAAAGTAAGCCAATGAACTGTAAAGGGACATATTTTTTGTAGATAAAAACGGGACCAACAATGGTGGCGCCGGCATTCGATCGTTTTATGAACACAACTAGGCTAGGACGTTGCGTCGATGTGTAAGCTCCAGTGATGACTGCAGCTGATTGAACATTTAATTGTGCTAAGAAATATAAAGGCGCTTTATTGTTTATGCCTATGCCCGAAAAATGTATTGTTATCGCCTATAGAATTAATAACAAGTATACATGTAATTAAATCTCCATATTGTTGTCTATTATCGCATAAGTAGTGCTCTCAATAGTTTCTGTTTTCGCCATATAAAAAGCTAGATGTGTAACTTTTGAACTGGTTAAATAGTTCAAAATGTTCTCATATTTGGAACTACCAAAATTCTGAAGTGCATGTCATTTAAATAATAAAAAAAACATAAATGACAGAATGTCAAGTGTTTTTAACCGACTTACCAAAAAGGAGGAGGTTCTATGTTCGACTTCTTGTATGTTTTTTTTTTTTTTTTTTTTGTATGTTCACCGATATCTCCGTCAATCGTGGACCGATTTTGAAAATTCTTTTTTTGTTTGAAAGAGTATCGTAAGTAGTCGAAATTGGTCTCATTTTAATTTGGTGAAGATCTGATGAAGAACTTCGGAGATATACAACAGAACCCTTCAATAAATAACGGCAAATCATTCAGGATTGCTGCAATCGCATGTCTGTTTATTGTATATGGCATTTCATAACATAACATCACGCCAGTACGCACTAAAGGGGTACGCAGATCTCTCATTTCACCGGTTATGTTCAAGTTTCATGTTATTCGGGTAATCAATTCTGGCCTTATAGGTACCTACCTTACTAAACAACTTACCTATTTTAGGTAGATACAACTAAAAAGGGAAAAATAAAAAACTTTTTTGCAAAAAAATACTACTTACTTCCAAATAAAAAACTACAAAGTGAAAAATAACTTTAATTTTGTAAGTCGGTGTCCATATCGCAAAAAAAATGGGAAAAAGAAAGACACCGACTTCCAAAATTAAAGTTATTTTTCACTTTGTAGTTTTTTATTTGGAAGTCGGTAGTATTTTTTTGCAAAAAAGTTTTTATCATTCAAAACATAGTATTATTTGTCAGAACTTGCCGAGAAATCGCAGAAATACTATTTTTTTAAACAAATTATTCTAGAAAACCGCAATGTGAGCGTGGTTTGAGGAGAAGCTCTATCATTTTTCATTCCCCAGAGCCGGTTGGCAACACTATGAACGAGTTCTCAGATAATTTGTAGGGAGCATGTTGTGTTTTCCCACGTCGACATATGCATACGAGATATGACTGTCATTTGTTACAGCGGAAGTAAAAACTTCACGAAAATAAAGTGCCTCATTCTTTGCCTCCTTCAAAAAGGGAAACTTTTAAAATAAAGCACGTCCTACTACACGATTAATCACTTTACTTAGTCACAATGATTACGTAATGTAAATATAAACTCAATGTGGCTGTTTGTAAATATACATTGTTTAATCCCCATTTACATAATAAATCTTAAATTTAAATTTTATACTAAGGTGGTCGGGACGGAACATTACGCCACCACCGCTCTCAGCCATTTTGCAAAGTGTGCTTACAGATGATAAATTATCATTATGCCTAACTGACATCATGATCGATTGAGTCGTTAAGCTAAGGTTGACGATGTTTTGTTTAAATTTTTACAAAGAAAATAAATTTGATTCGTTGATGTTCCGAGAAGAGCCTACGAGGAGATCTTGTCTTCGCATCAACTTAAAAAATCAAATTAGAAAAATGTGCAGGCAAGGAAAGAAACGGATTAAAATTAATTAAAGCTCTCAAGGCTGTCACAGTGCAATTTTAAATGAGAATAAATTCTCATACTTTATGTCGGTCGTCCTTGAGTTAGAGTGGACAAACAATTTTAATTAATTCAATAACAAAGAAATGTCGTTCCATTGTTTTGCTTTTCTGGCTACATCTTATCTGTGATTTTTCATCTTCATTTTTTGGCTGACCTAAAATGTTTGCTTATCTTGGAGGTCGTTTCACAATGTTTCTATACAATCCTTTATACAATTTTAGGGCTGAAAGGATTGTTTGTACTGAAGGTACAAAATATTTAAAATAGAAAAATCCTCTGTCTTGGATCCTCCGAACAAATGCACGTCTTAGTTACATGCTCAGAACAAATCTTATTTATTTGAATCAAACGGAGTTTGCTATCTTTTACCGTATGATGCATCTGTAAGTACAAACTGTTTGCAATGAATAGAGGTTTACGAGGCGGTAATCCTTGCGGGAGGTAATGAGTAAGTATCATTTCGGCCAAAAGACCTCCACTGCTGAACAAACGCCCAAGTATCACAATACCCATCAGTCCTGTGCGTCTCGCATCGATCGGATTCCCTTAACATCAACCAACTCATCGATCCACTTTGTGCAAGTCTTCCGGTATGCGGTTAAATTATTAAACTTTTCGTCCCCATCAACCATTCGTTCCGCTCACTGCCGCTTAGGTTTGGAATTTATTCGGAGTCAGTATAAAATAACAATAATAACAGAACAGAGGTTAAAAACACTTTTTAACCGACTTACAAAAAAAGGAGGAGGTTCTATGTTCGACTTTATGTTTGTTTTTTTTTTTTTTTTTTTTTTTTTTTTTTGTGTATGTTCACCGATATCTCTGTCAATTGTGGACCGATTTTGAAAATTCTTTTTTTTTTTGAATGAGTATGTTTCGAAATTGGTCCCATTTTAATTTGGTGAAGGTCTAATGAAGAACTTCGGAGATACACAACAGAACTCTTCAATAAATAACGGCAAAACTCTCGGGATTGCTGCAATCGCATGTCTGTTTGTTGTTTATACCATTTCATAACATAACATCACGCCAGTACGCTCTAAAGGGGTACACAGATCTCTCATTTCACCGGTTATGTTCAAGTTTCATATTATTCGTTTAATTTATTCTGGAGTTATAGGGACCTTAATAAACAACTTGCTATTAGGTAGGTAAAACTAAAAAGGGAAAAATAAAAAAACTTTTTTGCAAAAAAATACTACCGACTTCCAAATGAAAAACTACAAAGAGAAAAATAACTTAACTTTTGGAAGTCGGTGTCCATATCGCAAAAAAATGGTACCTACGAAAGACACCGACTTCAAAAAGTTAAGTTATTTTTCTCTTTGTAGTTTTTCATTTGGAAGTCGGTAGTATTTTTTTGCAAAAAAGTTTTTTTATCATTTATTATGGTAATACATTCAACATTGATTCAACTAGCAGTCCAGAGGGCCAGCGTTGATATTAGTAACCAAGTCTTAGCAGTTGGGCTAACAATATCAAACCTACAATTTTCAAATTTGATAGCTATCCTGCTTTGTATCATTAGTCCCGTTGATAACCTAAGTATAATCTTCCTCATTGCAACACAAAATAAATGCCAAAGAATGTGTTTCCTGATATCTTCACCGGGAGGTCTAAAGCATGCCTCATATCCGCCACACCATCGCTGTAGTGCTTAACATCAGGTAAGATAGAAGTCAAAGGCGAAGCTTATCAACATAAAAATACTGAAAAGGTTACAAATGCGATATTTATCTATTACTGCCCTGATTACTGCGGGGTCATCATCATTATCATTATAATAGTCGGGTGAAAGAAATACTCATTATATTCACTTACTTGGGAAGGTAGGTATTATCTTTATTATGCATTGGCGTGTGGTCATTATTGTTTGGTTTCGTTTTCCTGTTGACATTTCTTACGCTAAATATAGGTTAGGTGCTTTGAATAAGGGTTGGGTTACTTCCATTGATTTATTAATGAAACTTGACTTTTCATCAATGGTATCAAATTTCATTGCCAGGTAATTCTGTTTTTATGTAGGTACAGGGTTAGCTTAGAAGATCATACCATAAGCAATAAGAAGAAAAATTATATTTAGAGTAAAATTAAAAAAAAAAAAAAAACTTTAACTTGGCTTTTCTCGAAACCCATGGGTATCCGCCTAGATTTTTTCGGGAGCTTAATTGCTGCATATGGGTCATACTATCACGTTCTTCTGAGAATACTACGAGTTACAAGTAACCCTAGGTATATTAAGAGTAGAGAATACTCTCTATTTCCAATCTATAGAGAACAAGTATAAAATTCAAATAGAAAAACATTTGAAGACACATTTACAGTTTATTTGTATCATCTCTAAAAATGTCTATATAAACACAATTCTGATCCTAAACCATCACTACCACGGTTTCCTTGACGGACAAACATCCCGTGTAAAGAAGCCTCTCGGAAAGGTCGGAGGGCTCTTAGCTTGACGGTCGTAAGACTGATCTCTCCGCAAACCTTGCCACCTTCTGTACCTTCTTTAGAACGATTTAAGAAATACTAATTGGGTACAAAAAGGGTGAATTATGAAAGGCTGTCCTTTTTTCCGTATTAAAGTTGTACCAATTCTAATCTCGTTATGAAAGGTGGCTCGGGAAATGGGTTTTTCAGATACTTGGTCCCGACAAACGTGGCTCTATTGTGTCCTTATTGTAGGTTTTTATCGTCCTGAGGTAGGGTAGCTTACAAACTGTGTAGGTATGAGGTTGTAAAGAAAAAATGTGAGTTTTATGATTTTTAGAAAACGAACCCTTTTTTACCCGACTGCCGAAGGAGGGTAATGTTTCCTACTTTTGAATGGGGCCAGCATACAGACTAAGTGATTTTATTTTCGCACCAAATTAAAGTATCTTTCTACAGGAAAATCTGAACTACTTAAGTATGCCGTTGGCGGATTCTCATCTGCATAAAGTATTTTTACTCAGCTTAACTAGGGTAAAGGGATTATTCAAAGCATATCGATCAATAAAATACAGAGCCAGTCATCTTGCTCGGGTAAAACAATCACCAGTCACCAACACTTCGCTGCTAGAACGTCAACGTCGACAGCAGAGAACTAAATATATAAAAAAACCTATCTTAGACAAAGGGCAGAATGCAGCAATATAATATTTTGTTATTAGATCCTAATATCTTACTTATACTCGTATGATCGAAATGAAAGTCTGTATGTTAGATAAATCACCTCAACAGATTTAGATAAAATGTGCCACGCGTGGAGACCATGTCTTGGAATAGTAGGTGCATTGAGATTTTTATAGTAATACCTGGTGGTACGTTTTCTTGAAACAATTTCCGACAGCCACGCATCTGAAGCTGTTTCTAGAAGCTAGTGATAACCTACATCTTCTGCCTGCAATGATGCTCTAGTACTTAGCCACAGCGATCTTTCGCAAGAATCTACTTCTGTCCAAGTTAGCAGTACCTAAGTTCGTATTAAATAACTTATTCTCAATATCTTTGCATTATAATGATTATCAGTCACCACTACTACTCCTCTAGAACGTCAACCTCGTCAGCAGAGTGCTAAACCCTTTAGGAACCTAAGACACACAGCAGGTATAAGTGACAGTCATTATGTTTTTACCTACTTATTAAGGTGCTCCTCACTTGGAGCATTAACGATATAAAGTCGAGCATTACATCAGTGAGAAAAACCGAGCATTACAAAATCAAAATCATTTTAAAATCGAATCTCAAATGTTATATTACAGGCAATGCTTGTTAATTAAGTTAGCGAGGCACAAAATCGAATCTGAAATATTACATTACAGGCGCACACTCCAGGTGAGGGAGCACTTTTATTATGTATGTGAGACGAAATTCCCTAGAACTTGGCCTCGGCATGCTTAAATTTAAAAACTTATTTCGATCCAAGTTAGCAGAACCTAAGTAAGTATCAACTAAGTTATTCTCAATATATTTGCATAATCATTTGGAAGTTTCTTTACCTAGCCTCAAAATATTTCACAAATTCGTATACACGAGTTTAAACGAACACCAACTTCAGAGTCTAAAAGTGATTTTATAGGTGCTTACATCATTATGGTGCCTTTTAAAGAAAGCTCCGTTTTTCAGTACGTACCTAAACAAATCCCAAATAGTCGATAACAGTTTTCATGCGTAGCATTTTATTCAGCGATAAACCCGAGCGTTTCGCATGTAAAGTCGACTCCTGAGAAAACGTAGAAATAAACGTTTAAACGTTTGTAGAGTTATGTTAGTTCGTGGGCGTTAGTTAGTTTTAAACTTTCAAAGAACATGAAACAAGCGAAACGTAAAAAGGCAATTTAAAAACCTGGACGACTTTGAAGTCGGTGTCTTTGATAGTTACCATTTTTTTTCGTTATGGACTCCTACTTCCAAAAAGAAAGCAATCCCGAGACAACTGCCGCCATTTATCGAAGAGTTCTGTTGTATATCTCCGAAGATATTCATCAAATCTTTACCAAACTAAAATGGGACCAAATTGGGCACATACTCTTTCAAACAAAAAAGAAAAAATCAGCCCACAATTGACGGAGAAATCGGTAAACAAACACAAAACAAAAAAATACATGCACATACATATTCCACCGCAGTATCTCTACGTTGACGTCGTGGTGGGGCTTGCGCGCTTCAATGATCCCTAGGTTTGTGCCGGTTGATTCTATTTTGCCGCAACATGCCTAGGGTGAGGGGCCAGACTAAGAGAGATAAAATCCGCAGGGCAGCTTTTTGGCGAGCTGGTGGGCAGTGGCGGCCCCACGAACCTGATCTCCAGAGAGAAGTCTTGTGCCTTATCGCCGGCTTGCCTTTATTGGCCGGTTGAAGTGAAAACTGACGGGGACAAGAGCTCTCACCTCTCTCATGTCTTAATTGGCTGGCTTGAGTGGAGATTCGCAAGAGCAAACGTGCTCGGAGGAAGGAAGTTAACCCAGTATGATGCTGGTAGGGCATCTTGACCGTACTGCCGGGATTGTGCTGATAACCGTGGCATACCTCTCCGCTTTCAAGTACCTGCGGATATGTTGCCCCCTTGGCGCTACGTCACTAAAGTGCAAGCGAGTCTTTATGGGGGCCCATTAATTGAGTGTGCAAGTCACCCCCTGTAATTTTATAGCCGTGTAGTTGACAATGGTTGGGCAGAAACCGGTAGTCCTCCTATAGTTTTGGGCAATCGATCCACTGAACCTACCAAATCCACAGCCCAATACATTTTACTCCATCATTTGCAATAGTCTTGCACCAACCGGGGATTGTCATTGGGTGCAGTTGCGTAGTGCGTACAGGGATAATCGTCGGTTGGTGTCACATTTCCTGATACATGCTTAAAGGGGCCTCTACAAGTTGACTTCGGCTCCTCGCACGCCTTTCAAATGACCGGGACCTTAAGGTCCCGTGAAAGACAAAAAAAAAAACATATATGAAGTCAAACATAATTATCCTTACGCAAGAGTTAGTGCTGAGCAGGAGGCCCGGCTCGGGCTATGGGTAACTGAGTTTTTCTATCTGGCAATGCCCAGTAAAAGCCTAGAGTCTGGATTATTAGTTCACGCTCGTTAGCAACAGGCTCTCCCCTTACTGTACTTAACATAACTGATGAAAAATAGGTTAAGCCCTTCAGAGAATACATGTTGTTATCTCTAAGAAAAGCGTATCTTATTAAACTTTACACTTATGTTCCAAAAGTTTGAGTAAAAAGACAAAAGGTTTCTACAGGACCAATTTTTTTGGTATCGGTAACTTGTGTCTTGTTGTAGCCATTCAGTTCAATCTCATATTGAAGGTAGAAATGTTTGTATGTTGCTCGAGAAGTTTCAGTACTAATTGTATCAGTTCAATTAATCTTTCACTGACTGAAAGCACAAAGTACGTAAGCGGCGGCGCGCCGCAGACAGAGGGGCCACTACGAACAAAGTGTCATTTTGCACACACCCTTTGACATTGCGGTTTTACAGGGAATATTGGGCAATATTGGACCGAGCTCGGTCACGGCTGTCATGAGTGCTTTGTGTGGACGTTTGTCACGTCATTCATACATTTAGTACTGTAACGAGGTTGGTTGCATTGGATCGGTTACCTTTTTAGGGTTCCGTAGCCAAATGGCAAAAAATGGAACCCTTATAGATTCGTCATGTCTGTCTGTCTGTCTTTCCGTCCGTATGTCACAGCCACTTTATTCCGAAACTATAAGAACTATGCTGTTGAAACTTGGTAAGTAGATGAATTCTGTGAACCGCATTAAGATTTTCACACAAAAATAAAAATAAAACAATAAATTTTGGGGGTTCCCATACTTGAAACTAAAACTAAAAATATTTTTTTTCATCAGACCCATACTTGTAAGGTATCTATCGAAAGGTCTTCAAAAATGATATTGAGGTTTCTAATATCATTTTTTTCTAAACTGAATAGTTTGCGCGAGAGACTCTGCCAAAGTGGTAAAATGTGTCCCCCCCCCCTGTAACTTCTAAAATAAGAGAATGATAAAACTAAAAAAATATATATAATGTACATTACTATGTAAACTACCAGCAAAAATTGGTTTGAACGAGATCTAGTAAATAGTTTTTTTAAATACGTCATAAATCGTAAACCGCAATTTACCAAGTACAGAACCCTTCGTGCGCGAGTCCGACTCGCACTTGGCCGGTTTTTATTTGTTATAAGGTCTACCAGAAGGTCTCATGGCATTTTTTATTTATTTTTTAATTGTGATTTTCATATGGCAATGTCAATTGTCTCCTGTCAAATCAAAGTACTTGATGTGTCAACCGCTGCTGAATTTTTTTGATATTATCTTGAAAATTTGTTATTTTTGTGAAAATGTCGAAAAACCCACTTCGATCCAAAGCGAGACATATTGTTTTCAATGTGTATAAATAAGGGAAGAAGAAGGCGTAAATCAAACTCAATCTTTGATTTTAAAGTGCGTCGTAGAGTGGACCGGTAAGTTGGACTGACTTGTTTTGATACTTTTAGTTTATTTTATATTTTTCTTACTTAATTTTTATTTCTTTTCATTACTTTTTTACTTTATGGTAAATCGTAGGTCAGGGCACATCGAATGATGGCCGGAAGGAAATGTCATACTTGCTGCAATGCTGTACGTGGCCAAACTTTGGCCAAAGGAGACTTATCGTCTATCCAACTAAAGCACTCGAATCGCAGCTCAGGTGGGATCCGTTACAGATTAAGACATTCCGGGACACTGTTACCCTATTGAACTTCAATGTTCAAAATAGACATAGTTAACGAGTACCTGCATTGTTTTGAAGGATCGCGTTCACTGATAAACATCGTATACATCTGGGAAATGGTATTAAGATTCCCGCAGACAGGTCTAAACGAAAGCTGTGGAAACCAGTTTTTGTATGTTTAATGTTCATCCTATCGTTGTCGCAATGTCAAGTCGAGCCAGTCTGCGGGCGTTTTAAAATTAATTAGTTAACGGGATTGCGTTTACTGTATTGCTGGCACTACGCTTGGCAATCCGATACGTGTCAGTTAGGTATCGGAATGCCAAGCGTAGAATCGGAAATACCGATGAGCCGATCCGTGCGATGGAAATCATGGCACTTGTATAACTTCCTATATAGAAAAATTAAACCAGATTGATACGATCCGAACGACCCGTGGACGCGACGACCAGTTTTCATAGTCTTCAATTCTTAAAAACGTTTTTTTTTTTTTTTTAAAACGTGTTGTTGCATTATGGCATCGAGCAAGCCTTTAGATTTTACTTTACGCCCGACCGATGGGTCCCCTTTCACGACAGTCCGGACAAATGCTTGCTATTTAGCCTCACCCCTTTAGACTACGCTGTCTTTACTAAGGCACTTAAAAGGGTTGTAAGGTAGATTAGAAATCTTACATCCGGGATTGAAAGCAACAAGCACTTATTTCGTTGGCTCAATTATGTAGGGCTTTTACAAAATGTTCTTTTGACTTAAAATAAATAGAAGAGTTAATTAAGTAATATTTGGTAATTTGTTGCCTAATTGTTTTAAATGGGCGTATAATTTTAGTGTTCAGCAAAAATTTGGGTGACTGTAAGCATCCGCATACGTAGGTTTTCGTTTGATTGTTGAGGACAGTCCAGCTCAGTCTCGAGGTGAATTTATATAACTATCCTAATGTAAAATATAATATTTCTGAGAATACTGGACTTTCCTCAACTTTGCTAAAATTTTCTAACCTTTTAGATCTAAATACTGCCACCCTTATATTTATAGTATGAGATACTAGTGCAAAAACAGTTGGTAACTTGTTCTTAATTAAACTTGATTTTAACTCCCGACGGAAAAAGCGAGGTGTTATAAGTTTGACGTGTGTGTACGTGTGTATTTGTGTATGTGCGTATTTGTGTATCTGTCTGTGGCATCATAGCTTTGAAACGGATAACCCGATTCTATCTCGTTTATTTTTGTTTGAAAGGTTACTTTATCGAGAGTGTTCTTAGCTATGTTTGATGAGAAAATCTGTTCAGCCGTTCATAAGTTATGGGCGTTTTACTGTTTGAATCGGGGTGTTTTTGCAAGATATAGTGTCATAATTACGTATTCAATAGATTGTAGATCAAAGAGCTCCTACTACTAGATAAATTAAGTAGCCTGCAATAAAAATGTACCAAGGTTTTTTTTTATTTTAATTATTTTTGATAGTAGACTAGATTATAGCAGAGTTGCCTGGCCGTATCTGGCCGCAAACAGCTTTTTGTTTTGGTTTATTTTTTAAATAAATTTTGCCTTACACTAAGGATTTCTTCTTTATCGTAGATGGACATGCAACAACATCTAGATCTCAGTAAGCCGAAGTAACGTAGTAAAGTAGAGTACGAACAATCGACCAATCACATAGACGGAAATTCACATCGCATCTTTCATCTCGTATGTGATTGGTCAATTGATCATACTCTTTCATGGGGTCAAACCCTTGGCCTTGCCGAATTCATTAACGCAATTAGGCTGCAGATTTAGCACGTAAACTGGCAACCCACAGATTGCGGCAAACTGAAAGCTGGCAACCTTATGTTTTCCTATTTTTACACCAAATTCTTTCAAATGACGTTGGCTTCACTTGAAAACTTATTTATTGAGGGTAACTATCAAAAATAAATTTAAATTATTTAGTTAAGGTAATTGCGACTAGATATTTCCAGGCAACGTTACAGCAAGTTTATCAAGTATCATTAATAAAAATTAAGTTCAATCAAAAACAAACATACCTGCGGTTTTTCACAGTTTACGTTCAAATAGTCGATTTACTTAAGATGACTCAAAAAATGTTCTGTAATGGTTTCTTATCAATTTCCAGTATTCCATGGGATTCCCCTTGCGTTAAGCATTTAATAAATCTGCAAAGCAATATCAGTTTGAATTTACCGGTGTGATAAATTGATATCGAAATTGCTCGTAAATCAATAGATAACGGCGCGGGAAAACGGTGAAATTAATCGCGCGGCCTAATCAGCATCTTTTTTTATTTTATTTTAAGCATTTTGATATATTTGAAACTGAGCCTTTTTAGCAGTGATCTGCTGGGTTATTAATATTTTATTATCCTTGTGGTTAACTTCGTAGGAAAACTGGACTTGAAGTTGCAAATCGCCAACCGGTATAGGCTGAGCGTGGTGAGTAATGCTCGTGCCTTCTCTGCATGAGAAGAGGCCTTTGCGCTGCAGTGGAACAGTAACAGGCTGGTATTTTTAACCGACTTACCAAAAAGGAGCAGGTTCTATGTTCGACTTCTTGTATGTTTTTTTATGTATGTTCACCGATTTCTCCGCCAATTGTGGACCAATTTTGAATATTCTTTTTTTGTATGAAAGAACATGTTGCGAAATTGGTACCATTTTAATTTTGTCAAAGATCTGATGAAGAACTTCGGAGATATACAACAGAACTCTTCAATAAATAAAGGCAAATCATTCGGGATTGCTTCAATCGCATGTCTGTTTATTGTTTATACTATTTCATAACATAACATCACGCCGGTATACTGAAAGGGGTACGCAGAACTCTAATTTCACCGGTTATGTTCAAGTTTCATGATTTCGGGTATTCTGTTCTGGCGTAATAGGAACTTACTAAACAACTTGCCGATTAGGTAGGTAAAACTAAAAAGGGGAAAAATAAAAACCTTTTTTGCTAAAAAATACTGCTGACTTCCAAATGAAAAACTACAAAGTGAAAAATAACTTTATTTACGGAAGTCGGTGTCCATATTGCAAATAATTGGTATCTACGAAAGACACCGACTTCCAAAAGTTAGGTTATTTTTCACTTTGTAGTTTTTCATTTGGAAGTCGATAGTATTTTTTTGCAAAAAAGTTTCTTATATTTGTTTCCTTCTGGGTAAAGCAATAGAGTATTAGTATATAGAATGACCATTTCCTCGTAATTTTATATGAATTTGATTCATATTCATATTCTTTATTGTACACAAAATAAAAATTTAAAATACAAAAGGAAAACTTATGTACAAAGGCGAGCTTAACCCATAATTGGGTTCTCTGACAGCAAACCTCAGTGCTAAAGAGAAATTTACTAAATTAGGACAGTTAACAAAAGATTAAGGATTGTTTGTTACTTTGATTCATACCATATGTAATTATGAAATAATTCACTGGCTTTCCAAGAATCTTGCAAGAGGAGGTTCTGTTCCTTAGCATCGAACCATCCTTCTCATCTAGGTCATTTTGTCAGTCATCCACCTCTTCCATAAAAATGTTACAGTTTGAAATAAAATCTCTAAAGCAAATACTTTATAAGGTACCTATAGTTTCACAATCAAAGTCAGTTCGAAAGTCGCATATCATCGTACATATTAAACTACAAAAGCTCCAAGCAAGTCCTGCACACCGGCAATATCTAAAGAATCTTCCATAAAACCTAATGTAACGAAATAAACAAAACACAAACACAAAGTTGATCCCAAACTCGAAAATAAAAAACTTTTTTGCAAAAAAATACGACCGACTTCCAAATATAAAACTACAAAGTGAAAAATAACTTTATTTTTGGAAATCGGTGTCTTTCTTTTTACCCGACTGCCGAAGGAGGGTAATGTGTTTTATCAGTCTATGTATGTATGTATGCATGTAAGTATGTAAGTATGTAGGTATGTAAGTATGTATGTATGTATGTATGTATGTATGTTTGTTCCTATAGGGCATTCCAGAGACCAAACGCGTTGGCCGATTTGGATGATTCATAAGTCAATCGATGCGTCTTAACCCTGCGAGTGTCATAGGCTACATTAAAATTGGACAATAGAAAAATGGCGGCTTTTGGGTGCCATATTGTGGGGGCCCAAATTTTTTTTTAATTCTTAACCCATCGTGTGGGGTATCAAAATAAAGAAGTTTAAGAGTTGATTTTAAATGTATCTAATTGGAAAAAAAAATAACTAAATTTGTTATAAATAAAAAAACTTAATTCAAAAAACCCGACTGCTTCAAAAGCGAACTAAAAAGTCGTAAACAAGGAAAAAATCATGCTGTGCAGTCGGAGGATACATATTCGCCGGCTGGCTGACCAAAATCTGGTGTATCCTCCGCCTGCACAGCATGATTTTTTCCTTGTTTACGACTTTTTAGTTCGCTTTTGAAGCAGTCGGGTTTTTTGATTTTTTTAATTAAGTTTTTTTATTTATAACTTTTTAGTTAGTTTTTTCGAATTAGATACATTTAAACATATAAGTGTTATATATTTTTGAAATCACCTCTTAAAACCCTTTATTTTGATACCCCACACGATGGGTTTGGCAGAAAAAAAAAAATTGGGCCCCCACAATATGGCACCCAAAATCCGCCATTTTTCTATTATCCAATTTTAATGTAGCCTATGACACTCGCAGGGTTAAGACGCATCGATTGACGTACGAATCATCAAAATCGGCCAACGCGTTTGGTCTCTGGAACGCCACATAGGAACAAACATACATACATACATACATACATACATACATACATACATACATAGACTGATAAACACATTACCCTCCTTCGGCAGTCGGGTAAAAATCAAACAACACGACTGCTTCAAAAGCGAACTAAAAAGTCGTAAACAAGGAAAAAATCATGCTGTGCAGGCGGAGGATACACAAGATTTTGGTCAGCCAGCCCGCGAATATGTATCCTCCGCCTGCACAGCATGATTTTTTCCTTGTTTACGACTTTTTAGTTCGCTTTTGAAGCAGTCGTGTTTTTTGATTTTTTTAATTAAGTTTTTTTATTTCCCATTTTTTTGCGATATGGACATCGACTATCGAGATATCGGTGAACATACATAAAAAAAAAAAAAAAAAAACATACAAGAAGTCGAACATAGAACCTCCTCCTTTTCCAAAGACGATACGTATCCGTGATATGCAGTCACTGCTGCGTCTATGGACACCGTTGTTCGTAGACGTTTTATTGCGTGTACGAATTTGTCTAGCTTATCGCAAACGAAATTGATGTGCGACTTCCAGTTACAGTTCTGATCCACTATTATGCCCAAGAATTTTGTGTTTACTACTTGTTCTAGGATACTGTCTTCATATTTTATACTAAGAGTCTGAAAGTTTGATTTATAAGTTTGAAATTTAATTATTTTTGTTTTATTAATATTGATTTTTAGGTATTTTAGGTTGTAGTTATAGGTATTATGCAAACTTTTAGAGACAAGATTTGGCTTGTATCCAAAACTGCCTTCATTCCTCTCTCTTACTTGGTTTGCAAGACAAACTAACAATCAACTTATCACATAAACTAGAATGATTATGTTAGCGAAGACATTACCTATCCGGATAATATGTCAAAGGGTAAGTTAACGAACCACATTCACTCTACCTTAACTTTGACCTATACCTACGCTGATTGAAAGCTTTTTTAACAACACTGGAACCTAAATAAATTTGACGCAATAATTAAATATCGGTGACCTTTATTGCTAAGCTGACCTGATCCGTTATATTGCGATGTATCCGTGAAAATTGCCAGAGAATCCTTCACGAGTGGATTTCGTGATACAAATAAAAAGTTCAAGATTTCATCAAAACGAGAAAAATAAAAATGATTTTGAACTATTTATTGGTTGACGTGTGTATCTGTGTATTTGTGTATCTGGCTGTGGCATCATAACTCCTAAACGGATGAGCAAATTTTGATCTAGTTTTTCTTTAAAAGGTGACACTTATTGAGAGTGCCTTGCGCTGTGTTTGTTTGTTTTCATGTTTGATGAAAATCGGTTCAGCCGTTCAAAAGTTATGGGCTTTTCACAGTTTTAATCGGGGTATTTTCAATATATCGTGTCATCATTACGTGTTCGATAGATTATCGATCGAAGCGTGTCTATTACTAGATACATTATGTAGTTTAAAAAGGATGAAATAAAGATGTGTCGGGGTCCTTACATTTTGAAATTTTATTTGTATTCTGGAATGATGCACGGTCCCGATCGAAGCCGCGAGAAAAAGCTAAAACGATTTTTTTTTTTTGTACCTTCACTTCGCATCTAAAATTGTAAGAGTCTATTTTTCGGTACATTAGACTCAAAAAACTTTAGGTCCAGGAAAGGCAGATCGTTCTTCAATTGTGGTACATTACATAATACTTCTACCACTTTATAGTACGAGATCCCACCGCAAAAATCAGCAGGTAATTTTTTTTTGAGGTAATACTTAAATTGATGAATATACTTAAATTGATAGCAGCATATAATCTATGTTACTATCAAGTATCTTTCATAAAAAGCTGTAATTGCAGGGTTGCCTAGTCCCCCCCGGTGGGTTCCCGCATTTTTAACTGACTTACCATAAAGGAGGAGGTTCTATGTTAATAATTTTTTTTTAATTTTTATGTATTTTCACCGATATCTCCGTCAATTGTAGACCGATTTCTAAAATTATATTTTTGTTTGATAGAGTATGTTTCGAAATTAGTCCCATTTTAATTTGGGGAAGATCTGATGAAGAACTTCGGAGATATACAACAGAACTCTTCAATAAATAACGGCAAATCATTCGGGATTGCTGCAATCGCATGTCTGTTTATTGTTTATACCATTTCATAACATAACATCAGCCAGTACGCTTTAAAGGGGTACGTAGATCTCTTATTTCACTGGTTATGTTCAAGTTTCATGTTATTCGGGTACTCTATTCTGGCGTTATAAATGCCTATTTTAGGTAGGTACAACTAAAAAGGGAAAAATAAAAAACTTTTTTGCAAAAAAATACTACCGACTTCCAAATATAAAACTACAAAGTGAAAAATAACTTTATTTTTGGAAGTCGGTGTCCATATCGCTAAAAAAATGGGAAAAAAGAAAGACATCGACTTCCAAAAATAAAGTTATTTTTGGAAGTTTATTTTTCTCGTTTTCATGAAATCTTGAACTTTTTATTTGTATTATGAAATCCACTCGTGAAGGATTCTCTGGCAATTTTCACGGATACATCGCAATATAACGGATCAGATCAGCTTAGCAATAAAGGTCACCGATATTTAATTATTGCGTCAAATTTATTTAGGTTCCAGTGTTGTTAAAAAAGCTTTCAATCAGCGTAGGTATAGGTCAAAGTTAAGGTAGAGTGAATGTGGTTCGTTAACTTACCCTTTGACATATTATCCGGATAGGTAATGTCTTCGCTAACATAATCATTCTAGTTTATGTGACAAGTTGATTGTTAGTTTGTCTTGCAAACCAAGTAAGAGAGAGGAATGAAGGCAGTTTTGGATACAAGCCAAATCTTGTCTCTAAAAGTTTGCATAATACCTATAACTACAACCTAAAATACCTAAAAATCAATATTAATAAAACAAAAATAATTCAATTTCAAACTTATAAATCAAACATTCAAACTCTTAGTATAAAATATGAAGACAGTATCCTAGAACAAGTAGTAAACACAAAATTCTTGGACATAATAGTGGATCAGAACTGTAACTGGAAGTCGCACATCAATTACGTTTGCGATAAGCTAGACAAATTCGTACACGCAATAAAACGTCTACGAACAACGGTGTCCATAGACGCAGCAGTGACTGCATATCACGGATACGTATCGTTTGTGCTATCATGGTCTGATACTATGGGACAATTCAGTTGAAATTTTAATGGCATTTCGGGTACAAAAGAAGTGTGTTAGGGCAATATCTGGCGTCTGGTTTTTGGACAGCTGTAAATCTTTATTTAAAAAACTACACATATTACCTTTACCCTGCATATAAATATATCAAAGAACTATGTATGCTGGTAAAACAATATCCGCACTATTTTCGCATGCAATCAGAAGTCAGTCGCAAGCAGGCTATTGCTAGAAATAAGTACAAATATGAATTAAATGTACCTCAATGTAGATTGCAAATATTTAGGAGGAATGTTTATGTTAATGTCATTCAGGTGTATAACAAGTTACCTAACGCATTTAAGGAACTTCCCATTCCCATGTTCAAGAAAAAGCTGACAAGTTGGCTATTAGATAATTGCTTTTATGACATTGGCGAATATATGGAATTTTGTAAAAATCCAAGATGACATGAACTTAATTTTGACATTTTAAAGTAACAATTATCTAATTTTAATAATACTAATTCATATTGGACCTACTGTAAATCGCAAATCTTAAAATTAATTATGTATTAATTTAATGACAATTAAATATTTGTACACCATATATTTCGTGGTAGAATGTATAGAACTAACAAAAATATTAACACCATACTATGTAAAACTACATTCTTACAAATAAATAAAATTCTAATTCTAATTCTACAGCAAAATAAACTTCAAATAGCTTTTCAATTCATTGTGTTCCAAGATTCTTGAGCAAGAAAGATTCTTTATAAAACTCAAGAAACGTATTTTCTTTTATTTGCTTGCAGTAATAGAGAGCGTATAATAAACTTGACTTTAGATTAGGTAACAGAGTGATGTTTTTGGACATTTTCTAAAATTATGAAATGTACTTTAGCTATACTTCTTCCCAAAATATATGAACAATTATTGTAGAAATCTTTCAAAAAGATTATTGAAATGCAATCGCGTCTGCGTATGTAAAATAATATTTTATTGGCCAAACACATTTTTTTTTCAATAACGAAGTAACTCAGTAATAAAAATTCGCTGTGTTGTAATATTAAATTCTTTTTAAATTTTCGAAGTGCTAAAATTGTCCGTCATTGAATTTGTTCTACTTTATATTCAAATACGATTTTATCAAACTTCAGAAGTAAATATAAAGCTACGCTGAGATACAAAATTCAATAAAACGGGCAAAGACTTTTGATGTATTGAGTAGGAATAAAAATAAAAATGTTTCTAAGTACATACTTCTTTGGAAAGGCATGTAAGTTTATTATTTACGTAGGTTAACATAAATAAGTGTGTGGCTTGCGTCGGTTGCCACCCAAGCATTCATTATGCTGCCTCTATCACGGATTGACGGTCAGAAGTGTGCGTCCTAATCAACCATCTCCATCTTCCACCTCACCATGCTTTCTCTGGGGAATTCAGAACTTAATTCTTTCCGCTTAACAAAGAAACTTGGCAAACGTTCGGTTTTACCGTAAACTTAAATGAAAGTATTGCAATTTATTTTTTGAAACCACTTACAACTTTACCTGGATTTACTTCTCCATGTTTATCGTCCAAATGAATCGTTTACGGAATTTCAAGTTTCTAATTGCTTGGAAATGGTTTTATGTTTAATTTCCAAATTCAAACGTTACTTTACTTCACATTAGTTCGTTATTTAAATATGAAATAAATTGAATTAATTATTTTGTTACGATCGCAGAGTATCTTTCTTTGGGATTCAACGCAGAACACAAAATAACTTCCATTAGCGTCTGCTTTACCGAAACTGGGGCACTAGAATGTAATTATTACTATACGAATTTATAACTAAAGGCCTTTAAATAGACTAGATGGGTACTGTGCTTGAAATATTTTTAACAAATATATACGAAAATATATATAATATTTGCCACCTGAGGCTCTAGACTACTAAAATGTAATCAATGAATGCATCGCGATAGCTAATGTAGAATGACAAAAATGTATAACGTTTGATAAGCGCTATCCAAATGTCACCTGTTCAATCCCTGGCCATCTGGTATCTCGTACATCGAAATTGCTGACAGCGATAATGATTCGACGATCAGAATGTCCTTGGGATTGACCACGTGTTGGAAGCCATATCAATCCTATGGGTATGCATTGTCGACTATTTGACAATCACTATCGCAGAATTATGTAAAACTACTACTGTTAAAACACATTTTGATTAAAGCCTATAAATGGCACTTAACTGTACTTTAACTTGACTTCATTATACCTTTCAAAACAGAACAGAATTATTAACAAGTACTGTTTTGCGTTAATTATAACTATCGTATGTAGCAGTGATTCTCAGACAAGGGGTTTTACAAGGAGCTCTACTGTTTCCCTGAAAACCTTTATAATTACTGAACCGAACACTAAATTACACAAGATTTTCTTGCTATAGCTACGTAGCAACTGAAATTTGGGAGTTTCGCTTGAAGCTAGCTACATTATAATTTACGCTGTCGTCGAAAATGAGTTGGTTAAATACATAAATATGGAGGGCGAAGCTCTGCTTGTGAAACTTATTTGCATTCAGCCAGTGCCTGATAACTTATATACGGGTATGTAGCTAGTTATAGCAAGGCTAGCAGTATAGTGTGGCGACGCTTGGGGGAGGCCTATGTCCACCAATGGACGTCTTTCGGCTGATATGATGATAGCAGTATAGTTGGGAATTCAGCATTATCATGTCCGTAGTAGAAGCTGTATCAAATCCATTGTTCTAAGTATACACCGTCAAATTTTGGTCGTTTAAATCCCTCGAAGCGTTGATCCGGTTGGAAGATAGCGTAATAGGCCTTGCTGACGATGATTGTTAAGACATTGCATTGATCAAGAGTATCAAGTACATCGAAGTTGAAATAAATCTTATTTTTCAATCTGTGATGAGCTAGCTCTTGTCCTCGGTCCCACCTGATGGAAAGGAATGGTTGAGGTCTCCGGTGGAACGGGTGAACCCCGAAGCTAAACCTCGATTTGTTTTATATTTATATGACGTTATATGAAGACTAGTTATCTAAGAACAAATGTATTATTCTAACATTAACATTCGAAACGGGATATTTACCATGTTTACTGTTTGTTGCGAGTTTCCGATATTTGGGTGCTGTTGCAAGCACCATGATAATGGATAAATTGAAGTTCTTGCGGGCGGGTGTTTATAAGGATTCAAATCGGTCTACCCTCTTTCTTGTTCGTTTTTTGCACTCATTACCGCTACTACTGTCACAGACAACTCGATTCTGTTCCCGACACACGAAACTCACTGTGTCAACTCGCGAACTTTTTTCGGCCCTTTTGCGGGTTTTGCACAGCTGAACCACTGGATTCCAAGTTCTTGACAGTTGAAACCCATCCTCCCGGTTGGAAATCTTATATTTGGTAATCTCGATAGATTCTCTCACTAGTCTATATATAAGTGGCGTTCTGTCGAAATGACCTGAGGGTTATGTAACTCAATCCAGTGGTTCACCCCTGATTCCAAAGGATGTTGAGCTATGGCCGATTTTTGTTTGGCATTGTTTTTACTGCCCTGATATGCTCTGAAATTCGACAAGCAACCGTACGCTTCGTCTGACCGATGTATGACTTGCCACAACTACCATCTATTTTGTAAACACCGGGCTTTTCCAGCGGAAAGTTGTCCGTCGGCGATCGTAGCATCTGTGACACTTTTCTGTAAGGGGTGAAGACCGTCTTTACGGCGTATTTGCGAAGAATATTAGCAACCTTATCTGTCACTCTCCTCACGTACGGCAAAAATGCTGGCTGCCTCTCAACCTCGCACTTCCGGTGCTTACAACCAGTTTTTAATTAGGTTGTGCAGTCTTTCCTGTATATCTGCATCTCTGTAGGACCCTCTGCACATGTGTTAGCTCAGCACGTAAATGTCCCTCGTTGCATAGATCATATGCGCGGTTGAAGTCACTTCAGAATTCAGTTGTCGGAGATGAGAAAAGGAAAAGAGTTCCTCTCAAACTTTTATCTAAAACCTGTTGATTGTGAAATAAAATAATTTAATTTAATTTAAAATTAAGAACAGTGCTAGTTGTTAGATTCTTAATTATATTACTAATATTATAAGTATGTGGATGCATGTTTGTTAATCAATCACGTCAGACAGTCTGAGTAGATCTGGATGAAATTTGGCACAGTGATAGATTATAGTCTAGAATAACACATAGTCTTAAATTTATCTCGGTACAATGTTTCCTTGGGATGATAAGACACTTTTCACGCGGGTGAAGCCACTGGCAGAAGTTAGTGTATGTACACATTGCGAAATTGACTGATTTCATTGAAAGCTGAAGCATAATCTTGATATAATTCTTTCTCTGCGATGCATGAATCATGAAAATATAGTATCATAACATATTTCAACTTGCGTGGGTTATAAAAACTCAACATAAACACGTTTACATCGAGTCTAAGTGCAGCGGAACTTATACAGAGCGACTTTTCATGTTTCGCAATTCCATAGCAGGGAGTGTGACGTATGTTTGTACCAACAACTTTAGAAGACGAACATCGCTTCATGTTCTGACTTTGATACATGATTATAAAATCTTCTAGGACGGTAGCTACTAGAAGTAATCATCCATCGAAATACCTTGGTGTTTTTTTTGCAAAAATAATTATGCCCTTGTGTCATACTTACGAAAAAAAACGCTTACCCCCAATTTCTTAATAAAAATTGAGTTTTTGATGTTAAGAAAGTGACCAACTCTACTTTGCCATATTTTGAGTTTTCATAACACAACAGCTGGAAGTCATAGTGGACCATGACCAGCAGTGTGATGATTCAGGGTGATAGTAACCGGTAACCAAAGAATACAAAATTTAGTAAAAAATATACATTGAATAGTCCGTAAGCTTACAGCTATGATAGCGTAGCAATTCGGCTACGCCGCTTCCGTAGCAACCGCGTAGCTCCTACCATATTTTTTCTTAGAATCGTTTCTTTATCATGTAGTCCTTTGTTGTTATTTCAAAGGAGTCACGTACCGCTATTGAGTCAAAGCCTAGAACTCTGTGGCCTGTGGCCGCGTTCGGATCCCATAAGTACCTATATGCCCGTAAATAAAGATCTTCCATCTATTTTTCGCTTTTTTCAATATTATTATTTATGTCCAATAAGTTATAAAAGGCTAAAGGATGGACATTGTATGCGGCTCATGGAACATCAAATGGCCCAAGATATATGCTGTTAAATTTTGTGACGCGTTGCCAATATTATAAAGATGGGCTTTTGATTTGACGAAAGTTATGGTCTTAAACAAAATAAAATTCAAGTTAGGAGGGGAGTTAGATGACGAGGGATTGCCCTTCATGTTATAGCGGGACTGAAAGAAAACTAACAGTATTTTTTTCCAAAAAGTGACAACACAAAGTTTAAGGTTCATTATCCTTAACTGAGTATGTAAGGATCGTAACAGCTAGCGTTCTGTAGTTTCTGTAGTATATGTTTGAAAGATAAAGTCAATCAAATCAAGTAAGTACCCATGTTTCTAGTACTATTCTGATCATGATCAACATCCAGTACAAGACAAAGTAATGATTGCATAGAGTTAAAGATTATTGCACAGACAATGTTGTATAATGACGTGACTGACTTAGTACAAACACAACATCACGCCTGTTTTCCCCGACGAGTTACACCGACAGTACACTCATCATAAATCAAGAGTGAATAGGTCACTTCTAGGCAAGCGTGCTCCACCGTCGACCACATCATCGCTTACCATCAGATGAGATAGTGGTCAAGCCCGAGCCTATAATGAATAAAAAAAAACAATATTCCACCAGTTTTATGTTGTCCTAGTAATTTTTTCATGCCTCTAAGGGCTCTTTCAATTTAGACGTTTGTAGTCAGACTGTTCAGCGCCGCAGCGGTGCGGGTGTCGTACTTTGCACGACCAGTTGATTTTTCCAAACAATTTATACACACACTTACTCGTTCCGCAGTCGAGCGTGCGTGGCACCGACGCGACGCTGCACTGTGCTCTTGGTCATACATTGTATAGTAAACACAGCTGGTCGTGCGCATTACAACAACCGCACCTCTGCGGCGCCGCAACAGTCCGACATGAAACGTATAAATTACTACGATAATCATAAAAGTTTGATATACATGCAAGCCAGCCAAAGATATATTTTATAAAAGCATACAAATATCTACAAATTTGCGAAAAACAACTCCAGCTTTTCAAACATTAAAATCTTCTCGTAAACAAGGTCACGAATTCAGAGTTGCAAGTTTAAATTCTTAGCGAAAGACTTGCTTTTTTTTTATTTTGGCTCTGTCACTTTCTTATCTGTACCTTTGTTTTGTTAAACAGAGAATTTAATATGAAAACATGATTGTCTTCTTCTAAAGATTCTTGCAAAGCGGTCTTTGTAAAGAGTTTAAAGACTAAATGATTGCAGTAACCTGCATCCCAATATTTGAAGACTGTTCCATTTATTTAGCTGACCAAACTCAAGGCTAATGATTATACTTAGAGTGCCTCGTTTAGGACAGTCAATAAATCATATGACAAAATCACATGTCAGCACATTAATTGATCAGAGATTTAATTAACCTTTAGGAACCGTGGGTTAGTAGATCATCCTAGAATTTAAATAATATCAAGTTATTGCTATCTGAAAGTGCAGTTTAATTTTAAGTATTACAAATTAATATTTTAGTCTGCTACGGTTTCCAGGGACCATTCGGTTTAACATCATTTTTATGCCTCGTAAATTCTATCGTAAAGATAATAACAGATAATAAATTTTAATTTCATGAATATCGTAATTCGGGATCGTCGTCGCCAACTCCAAATTTTATATACTTGAGGAAGTCGAGGTCACCTAGATTTATTCGTGAATTGCGTTGCGACGAAAACAATCTAGTTATGACTTGCGAGTGTATGTGAAGAGATACAAAGGAGAATCTAAGAAGTATGAAGACGAAATCAGAGCTGGAAGAGAGACCCATTATGTAACGCAGTGAACGTGTTCCGAGAAAGAGGGTATGTTAAACAAATAAAGCTAAAGTTCCGCACTTTGGAATGTAGTGACAAATTGTCTATTTGAGACTGCTGTTTATTTTCGTGATTTACTTCAACTTCTGTCTCAGGTAAGTGGCGATGCGAAGCGATGCTATGATATTAACAGCAGCAGGCTGTTTGTGATAAAATACCTTACACATAAATGAAACATTTTTAACCGACTTACCAAAAAGGAGGAGGTTGTTCGATGTTCGACTTCTTGGAAGTTTTTTTTTTTTTTTTTGTTTGTTCACCGATATCTCCGTCAATTGTGGACCGATTTTGAAAATTCTTTTTTTGTTGAAAAGAGTATGTTTCGAAATTGGTCCCATTTTAATTTGGTGAAGATCTGATGAAGAACTTCGGCGATATACAACAGAACTCTTCAATAAAAGACGGAAAATTATTCGGGACTGCTGCAATCGCATGTGGGTTTATTGTTTATACCATTTCATAACATAACATCACGCCAGTAAGCTCTAAAGGGGTACGCAGATCTCTCATTTCACCGGTCATGTTCAAGTTTCATGTTATTTGGGTAATCTATTCTGGCGTTATAGGTACTTTACTAAACAACTTACCTATTTTAGGAAAGTACAACTAAAAAGGGTAACATAAAAAAACTTTTTTGCAAAAAAATACTACCGACTTCCAAATAAAAACTACAAATTGAAAAATAACTTTACTTTTGGAAGTCGGTGTCCATATCGCAAAAAAATGGGAAACAAGAAAGACACCGACTTCCAAAATTAAGTTATTTTTCACTTTGTAGTTTTTTGTTTGGAAGTCGGTAGTATTTTTTTGCAAAAAAGTTTTTTTATTATGGTTCTTAATTTTGTATTATATGTGATCGTACAAGACAGAGAAGTTTAGAAGGAGAAAGGGAAGGCCCTTGTCCAGACGTGGGACTCAAATTAGGCTATAAAAATTATAAAAGCTTCTTTGAACTTCATTCTGTGACGTATTCAATCACAAAAGATAGGATACAAGATACATATCACATATTTTGTTCAGTCGTATAGAAACAGGGGCTCAACTTGATCGGCCTACAGTAGAGTGGTCAGGATCCCTCATAAAATGAAGTCACAAAGTACATAAGCGGCGCCGCGCATGAAGTCATAGAGTGTCATTGATCGGCCCCATTATCTGTCCCGTCCCGTATAACGGCAGGTCACTAGAGCCTACCTGCCAATTCATGTTATATTGCGCAGACAATGATTGATTACTTCATTTAGCACCGAGTTAATTAAAAAAGGATCTGACCGTATACTCCCTCAATTATTTTATCAGTGGTATATGTACGACCACATAGGTTGTAAATGAAGAGCATGTTGCTCAATAATAACAGTCTCTCGGGTTGATCTTTACGGTTAACCAAAGTTTGCCTAGGTCAGTTCGTGGATGGGTGACCATCCATTTAATACCAAGACTGAAGCTGTAGATACCGGCTGTCATTTTTAGATCTATGACAGTAGTTCCGGATAGTCAGATGCCAGATCATCTGTCACTATATTTGCCAAAGGTTATCGTGTTACCCAGTTTCTGTGTTGTGGAGGTCAGATATGTAGTCGCTCCATGTAAAATACTGGTGTTCAGCTGCATCCGGTAGACTAGAAGCCGAACTTACCATAATTGGAAAGAGGTTAGTTTGATTTGAGGTAGGTAATGGATTATCTAAACAGATTTGTGCTACTTATTACGTTTATAGTCATACGTATAATTTCTATTACCATCAACAGAGTTAGAATTAGTGCCAAATCTCTGTTTCAGCCGGCATTTGGCGTAAAATATGGTCTGTTGAAAGTTTATAAAACCGCAGCGTGGTTGAATGAGCTTAGTTAATAGTTGTATATGAAACTAGTACATAAACTCAAGTTCTTGATTGAATGGGGTAATAGTAATGAGAAACTAGTTATGAATTTCGAATAACTCAAGTTCAAGCCCTGCCTGTGGTTTCAAGTAAAAAAATCTTGAAAGAAACTTAAGCAGAATATTATTTGCCAAGCCTAAAGTATAGAATGATTCTCTGTACATGGGTTTCACTGCATACCTTGAATTATTTGCGAAGCCTGAAGTATAGATTCTGATTGTATCTCTGGATATAGGTATTGGTGCATAACTTCTCCGTCGTGTTGTTGATTTCATTATGAAAGTTAGTTAAATGAGCTTTGACCAGCAGAGGGTGCATCTTATGTAACTTATGGCAGCAAACGCTCTCACAATCCAGAACAAATTCGAAATGGCAGACAATCACACTGCCTAGCCTTATCTCAACTATGTTGGAGTAAGCTTCCAGTTTTATGGTGGTTACGCACTGCACGTCCGTTTCCGTGAAATTTCGGTTCCGAAGTAGCCGTAGTACTTCTTGTAAGAAAGCTTACGGATCCTCTATCCGTCATAATCTGTCATAATTCAGAACATTTTGAACTCGGAACTCAAATCACGGTCACGGATCACGGACACGGACGTGTAGTGCGTAACCATCTTAACCGGACGCAACTGCGTACCAGAATTTTACATGTTATCCACAAGTACGTGGATAACACGGTACCCGGACGAGTCTCCGTATGTAATAGATGGTCAGCCATCCTCGTACCAACCTCGGCAAGCTTTACTTACCCTTGAAGATCGAACAGTGTGGCTGTTATTATTTACCCACGAACTCCATAGGAACGGTGACGTGTGACAATGTTATGAACCTAATCAACATGATTATAAAACATCCAACTTGCCCACGCATGTTCACTAATTTACTATAGGTACTTCAAAGCATTTGCTACCCTATTCTAAAAGTTCTAACCGAATCGTTTTCCAGTAATTACTTACAACGCTTGGAACTCTTCGAGAAATCCACGCAAGCATACAATGAAGCTCTCCGGTGGAATGTGAGTTAAAACAAACAACTTGAGATTCTATTTCCAGCCAGTAAACATGCAATTAGACGCACAAAACCGTTGATAATGTTGGCTTGGATAACTTAAAGTTCTTATTCAAACTTTGGACTCACGTTTCTATTGGCTATAATATGGCTATAATATTTTACTTCTGTGTGAGTAGACTGCGGTTTTGTGCGGATAAAGTGTCTGAACTGCTCTAAAGAAGTTTATTTAAGGATATTCTATTTATCTTTAGAATCTATCCAATATTTAGGTTATTATTCCGTAGTGTCAAATATTCCGTACTACTAGACAAGCAAAATGTTATGACTTGTAAGTGCCTTCTGTTGTTTGAAACAAATCAGTGGTGAACCTTTTTTTTTAGATTGTCTTCAAGTTTATTATTTAAATGGGTGTAATGTGGATGCAAGTCTTAGGTAATAGTTAAATAAGTGACTTAGTTTATTGAAAATCTCTAGAGCAAGTGATATGCGTAGGTAACTTACTTATCGTCGTAATATTCAAAGTAGTTAATCCATACAAACGTATTTCTCTGTTAAGGCCACAAAAAGGAAGCGGATATGATTATATATCCGCTTCCTTTTTGTGGCCCTCTTGGTTGGCAAAACTTCAAACAATGTGTTCAAATCAACATTAACTTATCAAAATACAATTACTGCCATAAAAGGGATCGCTGGTTGAATAAACAAAGCCAGTGAATGGCCGTCAAATAGTGCGAAGCAATCAGGCTTGTTGATTGTTTAACGCTCAATGTGCTGCGTCTATTGTGTTTGTGACAGGTGCTGCCACCTATTTACTTGCCATGGCGTCACTAATTGAGAGAGTCATTATTTAAGGACTGCAACAATAAATAGAATTATGAATTAGTTAACGTTTGGCTAGTTAGAGTGTTTTTATACATATTCCTTTCAGACCTGTTAAAACTGCTTTAAATCATAGCATATTATTTTTGAGTCAATTATATAATTATAATCATATTTTTTTGTTTACATATTTTTTTCATGATATTATTTAGCACTAAGTAGACACATACCAGAAATAATTCTGTCAAACTATTAAAAGGCCTTAATCTTGCATAAACGGTTATTAAATTGTAAAGTATGAGTACTATTGGATCTGCAGATCACAGTTTATAAAATTATATCCTCGAAAAAACATCCACAAAGGCACAGAAAAGCGGAAGACTAAAGCCACCTAATATCCGTCCAGTAATTTGTTCATCTGCAGATAAAACATACATAATATTGAAGTATGTTTTTGACGTTAAAACTGTACCTACTCCGGTAGCAGCTAAACATGAACATATATTTTATTTACAGCCTTCTGATGTTCGGTCGTGGTGCAGTTCCTAGACCAGATGATACAACATCCTATTCCACATACCTCCATAGGCTGATCGGGGGTCTTCAGTTTTTAAAAAAACCCGACTGCTTCAAAAGCGAACTAAAAAGTCGTAAACAAGGAAAAAAACATGCTGTGTAGGCGGAGGATACATTAAATAAGAAATTTACAAAGGCAGTTTTTTTTTTTAAATATTGCCATGAAGTATTAGTAGACGATGACGACGTTGCAATAATACTCGTTTAATCAGTACTTGCCGTCCTATGGAACTAATGGGACATAATTTAAAAATATATTAGTATCAGTTGTCCCATGGGACTATTGGGACATAATTTTAAAATTATGTTAGTATCAGTAGTCCCATGGGACTAGTGGGATAAATTATCCCACTAGTCCCATCATGGGACTGGGCCAATGGGACTAGTGGGACAGACCCGATGCTCGGGCGAAGTTTGGTCCGAGCGAAATCAACACATTACACCGGTGCTTTGGTGGACGCGGCACAAGCAGCTGGTACAACTACACTATGTACCTGTATTAGCTACCAGCCAGTAAGGTTCTATAACGGCCAATAAAAGTTTATGTGAATTTCGCCAAGACAAAAAAAAACTTCGATGTAGTTCATTAAATTTTCATATTGCTTGAAAGTTTTAAAAGTGCGGCAAGAAAAAAGTACCATGGTAGAGGTACAAGCTTTTATTTTTCATTGTTTAAAGAATGAAATTACCTACTTTTTATGTATGAACGAAGCATTTATCAAATATGTACTTAGATTCTTATAACTATTGTGGATAGAAAGATCATACATTGTAGCTGACATAACTACCTGTATATTAATTTGACTGTATATTTAACGGACTAAACATCGTTTTCATCTGCTTTTCTTTTTTTTGCTTGCTCTAAAGTTTCAAATATAATAATAGTTAGATTTGCTGCATGCAGCGTTAAAATACTGACTATGGTTTTGAGGACATACGATTTAATTAAGTGGAATTTTTCTTACTAAAAATGTTTGGTATACACTAAGACGTACCTTTTTTTTGTTCCGGGTTGGAAAAATCTCATTGGATGTCCTCTGCCCTTGGTCTGGGACTAGACTACTAATGACTTAAAACCATACCCCGGTGTTTCATCACAAACCTACGCCAGGGTCGTGGGAACGTACGATGCTTATATAGTAACACTAGTACATACCTACGTTAACTAAATAAATGTAATCCTAACCAATTTATTATAACACATATAAATAAATTTTCTCCCCAGCATTGGAACCTAAAAATTCAAGGGCTTTACAAATTCGCGCCCAGACGGAATACGAAAAATGTGCGTTCGAACGTTCCTTGGTACTGGCGCACCGAGGACAGCGCGTGAGAAGATTCCCACCGGATTTTGCTGAATGTGCAAGATGTGCTGAAGAAACGGTAAAATGTTTACAACACATAAAACCATTGTGAGGAACTTAAAAAGTTGAACATAGTCCATTTTATTTTAGGGGGATTTTTCATTTAGGTGAAATGAATTAATGACCTGGTTTTGTAGGTACAATGGAGTTAATTAATTATTTTTAGCAATTATTCGAATATTAATCCTCAGCCATGCAGGTAACTCCATACGTATCATCGGAAATCACTCACTATGTGACTTGTTGTGTTTTTAACCCCCGCCGGAAAAAGAGGGGTGTTCTAAGTTTCACGTGTGTTGCTGTGTATCTGTGTGTCTGTCTGTGGCATCATAGCGCCTAAACGGATGAACCGATTAAAATTTAGTTTTTTTTTGTTTGAAAGGTGATTTTGTCGATAGTGTTTTTAGCTATGTTTGAATAAAATCGGTTCAGCCGTTCAAAAGTTATGGGCATTTTACTGTTTGAATCGGGGTGTTTTCGCAAGATAAATGTGTCGGGGGTTTTTTAAATTTTGAAATTTTACTTGTTGAATCTTGTTCCATTCATAAGTAACACAAGTTAAACATTGAACTAGTAATCTTAAATTCAAATCTGCCAACCATTTAGTTGAAACATTAATAAAACCAATTTTAAATCGTCTGATAAAACAATCTAGTGGCGTCCCGCTTTCAATTTGTTTTTCAGTAAAAAGTCCGATAGAGTCGCTTAGAGCCGTATAAAAAAATATCCACCTTTTGATGCCATTCAGCTATTTTCTCATGGAATGTTTTCTCACAACGTGGCTAAGCTAAGCTTTTGAGCGAACAAATACTTTTTGAGACGGTACGGTGTTATGACTATTCAAAAGTGCTGGAAATGATTTACCTTAATGTAGATAAGTAGGTATGAAGATAGTAATATAGAAGACTGTTGTTTAGTTTTATGTGAGAAAAGTTATTGAGGGTATGTCCAAACTTTACAGGAATACAGACATGTTGATATGTGTACCTACTTGAATGATTATTTTAGAGAAACAAAGTTTGTTTATAGGACTATTTCTCCTCTCACTCTTCATGATCTAATATTCTTTGCCATTAAAAGTCTTCCGCCGATTCCAGCTAGCATAGCGAATACCTACTCAACATTTTCCACTCAGTCCATCTGTCAACTTAACAAACCTAACATGTACCGTATCCGTATCATTTAGGTCACGACACGACACAATTTAAGATGAAGCTACAGCGTCTCACTAATTTACTGCAAATGTTGTTAGGTGCGAGAATGTGCCGGCGAGACGGCGAGCAAAGTGTTGCAAACAGCTGTGAAGTTGCTAAGCAACGTGGAGATTAAGAGGGAGTCCAAAGACGAAGATGCTCCTAAAGTCCCACTGCATCGTGGTATGCAACCGCAGAAGGAACAAGAGGTTCGGCACTTTACTCATATTTTATACCAGCTGCGAGTTTAATGGCCAAAGTACGACAAACTACTTTGGTTTTTGATGTTAAATAATATTTAGTATGATAAACGATGCTCGGTTGTTGTTGTTGTGTAGTTGCGTGAAGTCGAGCGTTTAAAAGTAAATATTAAAAGATTGACGTACGTTAGCATCTGCGAGCAAAATGTTTAAGTTTCTATAGAATACAGCAGCAGTAGTTGGAATACTTACGAAAAGGTATTTTATTGTAAACCACGCTTGCAGCAACAACACGCCTTATTGTCAAAATAAATTATTATGTAGACAATAAATATTCACAAAGATTTATTTTACTACTTCCCTGTAAATAACGTCTATGTCTCGTTTACTAAAGTGCAGATACGTCTTTGTTTACAACGAGAAATAAAAAATATGTTGGCAATAGACGTAATTCTAGGTCCAAGAAACATCACATGCGGAAAAACAGAGAGCCGAACAAATCTCCCGTTTAATGGCTTCGAAATATTTGGAGCGAATGGCACATGACAAATATTTCTTAACTGCCTTATGTAAGGACGAACGATTGCTCTCTGCCAATAAACAAGGATCACTAAAGCTGCAAGAACTGGCCAATAAAGCTCTAGCCGATGTGGAGAAACGACAAGTACGCTCACACTATCTAACTTAATAAAATTAACCTCTGACCCGTTGACCCATAAAACATAATACGTTGCACGCCGCCATTCTCTATAAAAATGGCCGCTAAATTGAAATTTATAGCACTTGTTTAGATTAAAATCTAACCCTGTAGTTGAATCGGTGTTCACAAAATTCACGGCATAGCTGTAAGATTAATTGGATACAACGGCATTTATGGAACAAAATATGACTCGACAGCTGAGTATTATATACCAGCATTATTTAGAAGATTTTTTTGTGTTGTCTGTGTTTTCGCCTCGTCTATTTTTTCAGACAGATATTTTTATCATTTAAATTGCGTGAGCTTGTCACGTCACCAGAAAAGATAAAACATATGATTTAGCTTTTTATTATGTGAGTTTTTTAAGTGTTTGTCGTTTATTTCATAAAAATCAGGCTGTTCTACGTGAGCGTAGGCCGCTGTACGCTGCTCGCGCGCTAGAGGCTGCCGCGCGTGCTCGCCTGTCACGAGCACGGAAGGAGCAATTGACGCGCACGCAATCGCAACACGTTACCGACGCACGTCGCCTCATACAGACAACTCAATCCATCTACGAAGAACGAGACACCGCCAAGTGTCTAGAACAAGCCGAGTTCGCAATGGAACAAATAACAAGAAAGCCAGCTAGTTTATTACCGGGGAAAGATAAATTCCTGCAAAAGCTACACGATATAGTTGGAAACGCTTTCCTAGACCAGGTAGGTTCATTTCTGTATTTTATTATAAATTGAGTAGCCATGGGCATTACGAAGCTGGAAAGTTTAATAGAGCTTGTTTGCCAAGTCACGTAGATCGTGAAAAATCTCTCTTATTTTATGTTCAGAAACGTGTTCGAGAAAGTATGAGCGAGTCGGATCAGGAACAAAGGGCGTTTATTCTCCTGGGCATGTCGGTGTCCCGGGAGCCGAGCCGCGACTCCGTGCTGCGAGTGCGACCACCCGCTCCGCCTCGAGACGCTAAGTAATTTTTGTATTCGACTTATACCTGCAGTTTTATTAATAGCCTCCGGAGAGAAGTTTGCTGTTGTTGGACGTATTTAGAAGCCAGAATATTTTTTTATGAAAATGTGTTGAATTTATTCTTTCAACCCAATTTGATAAAGGGGTTTTTACCAATGTCCTTCATTCATTCATTTATGGTTTAAAAAAAATCTCGGCCTTCAATTCTCAGTACCTACTGGCATAAATTAAAGCACAGTAGGTCCCTCGTAATACATGGAACTAGACTGACTAAGTATTACGTAAGTTTACCTTGACCTAAATTTCTTTAATTAAATCGACCTTTTATCTGCGACGTAGCTTAGCCACCAGTATTCCCACCCTAACGTTTATGTAAGTTAACGTCCGTGATGGCTTATCTCTTCTTTTATATGCCTTAAGATAATCTGTCATCAAAAATAATATGTGGTTTGCCGAATGTGGGTCTTCAAGTATTTTTTTATACCCCTTTATTATTCAGATTAAATAGCATTATTTTTGACATGGTTGAGTCTGCGGCAATCCGGTGAATGTGAGACGCACAGGACCGGTCAATGTGGTGACACTTGGGGGAGGCCTATGTTCATCAGTGGACGTCTAACGGATGAAATGATGATGATGATCAATATTTTTTATTTTCAGTGATGAGGCAGGAAATTTCGTTAAAAATAAAATACAGAAACTTGTACACTTTCACAGTAAATCTTACAAAGATGTACATAATATTTTTCCTTTTATGTAAAATATATACATGAGCTAGGAGGACCCGCTCTCCAATGAAAAATTAAGAAATGGTAAAAGTTATGCATAAAAGGAAAACAGAATCCAAACAAAAAATTACAAGTAAAATCTCATATTATATAATAAAATATATCGAATTAAACAAGATTACACTTGATTTGTTGTATTTAAAACTGGTACAATATAAAAAAATACCATTTAGTACATTTTTGTAAGTGTTCCAACCAAACCCTACATCATTTTAAGTGTTTGTGAAAATTTCCATCAAATCTCTCAAATGAATTTATTTTTATAATAATATAGAATTGAATCATAAAGATCGTTGGGAAATGGCTTCACGTGGCTAATATATGAACTGTAGCAATGAACCGTACATAGTAGTTAGCTATGTCGTATTTTTTTTGCACTAAAGTAGAAAACTAATTGACTTGCGGAGCGTTGTTGGCCATGACTTTGGTCGGCCTCAAACCCATACTAAATACGTTGTTACCAAGTGGCTAACAGCCTCAAGCCCATTCTAAATCAGTTTTTACCAAATGGCTATGAAATCTAAAACTATAGTTTGTCCTCAGGGTTCGCCTGCGCACCCTGGAACGTTCACTGACGATGAGCACACGAGCTTCAGAACGCTGTTACTTGTTGCACGAACTGGCACGTCTCAATGTTGACACTAAGCAACCTTTAAAAGCCAGAGTCTACGCCTACAAATGTCAAACCGGTAAGACACTTTCAGTAGAACATAATTTAGCACTTTGTTAGCACTAAAATACTCGAGCCCTAGAATTTAAAGCCCAATGAACGGGTCGTAGAGTCCCTTCAACGAATGAATGTCTTTTTATTCTTAAATTGTTTGATTGCCTTCGAAAATATTGACTTAAACACCCCTCCCGACCTGCAGTCGTTTTCTCTTTACTCTATTTAGATAATTCACTTTGACGTAAAGATTCTAAAGTCATGTTAGCTTAGGCGAGAGTTCGAGAGTACGGGAAGCGTGGTAACATAGGTACGTAAAGCCCATTCGCTTACAGTAAGTAAATTGAAATGGAGTTTAAGCCCGAAATCGCAGGTCTACACTGAGGGCATTAAAGTAATGAATAAACTTCGCAACGTTATACACACAAGAATACGAGATTTTTATTTATTTTAATACGTTTTACGAGTTTTATTCATAACTGATATGGTACACCTGCACAAAGAGCACAAAGAGTATCTGGTCTGTTTAATTAATAATGACAGACACACAGAAGGGTGAATCAGTTTATCAATTAATTATTCGATACAATGATTCGCTGTATTCTGAGCTTTCAGACAACATCGTAAACGTTATTACTTATTCCAACTACGAGTGACTTGTCACAACTTTGTCCCTTTGGTTCGATACTGACTGCAGTGGCCAGTTCAAATTTAGAGGACGCTCCGTGACTTTGAATTGATTCGTGAGCTTTGATTTCGAGATACACCCCTTTTGGTAGTATTAGGTTTGAATACGACGTAGTTCGTCGGAAGAGATGAATACTTGGCTTCTATACATCCGTTATAACATTTACAGTAGTGAATGGTGTAACAAATTATTTTGATTTATTTATCATTAACAATATCTTGCACTGCACTGCCTCTCGTGTCATCTCTATATATTATTAAATCAAGTTTTCCTTCGGAACCGGCTTCAACGTTTATAATTATTAATTACTAGCTTCACCCGCGGCTTCGCTCCTATCAACTGCCTACCCTACCCAACTTACCTTCCTTCCTATCCTACCAACCTAACATTTTTTTCTAGGGTCATTCTTTCACGGAGAATCTTAACACCGCCATTCATTCATTCAGAAAATCACTTTAAATGCAGAACGACATATTATATCGAATATGAAGTTCAAATGTCGGAGTAACTGAATTGAGTGTGTTGTGATAATTTTACTCCTTAAACTCTTTAAATTGTCCAACTTTTGATAGAGTGAACCGATTGCGATGAAACAAAAACTTAGTCATATTTCAAGTTACGCACAATTTTTATGTATACAATTTATCTACATTGGTTTTGTAAATTGTACGTGATGCGTGCACAAATAAACAGACAAACCGATATACACACAAGCAGACAAAATTTCCAAAAATGCTGGAAATGTATTCTGTTGGTTATCCTTTAACACCCTGGCTATTTTTATTGTAAATATTTTCGATGTACAAAAACGACTTTTCTACTGATTTATTATATGTATAGATCTTGTTCCATTGGTATGTGTGCTATAAAAGTACACACAGATTTAAAAAAATCTAGTTCCTTTTTAATAACACGAATTCTTTCTTTCAAAAAATTTACACATTTATTTAAAGAATAGTTTACTTATAAGTTACTAAAACATGATATAACATCAAACCCAAATTTCCTGATTAGTTAGGCAGAGAATCAGAAATTTTTTTTTCATAAAACTTAAATAATAATATCATCTTAAAATTAGGTGTTTTACCAATTGACATACAAATTATTTTAAAAAATATAAAAAGGAACGAAGACTATTAAATTAAAATGTAAATTTATTATAATATAAGTATTTACGTATTGAGTACCTGATTGTTTTAACACATGCATGCAAGTTTCATATTTGGATTCATGATCAATATATAATCAAATTTAACTTAAAAACAGATGAACCAATAAGTACACAATTCCGACTCCGAGGTGCTGCTGAATAATTACAGATAGAAAACCCAATAATACTGCTTGCCACGGGAATCGAACCAAGGTCTTCACGCTCAACAGTAGCGTTTACGACCAACGAGGCAGTATTAGGTTATTAACAAGTTCTATATTCAACAGAGGCTCGCTCATCCGACCAGCGTCCATGGCTCCTAAACGCCCTATTCCTGATGGCTCGCTGTCACCTCCTGCAAAACAATCGCCCTGAAACTCGTGCGGTCTTGTTAGAAGCAGCTGGCCTCGCTCGTTCCTACGGCTACCATGAAGTTGCCGACTTCTATGACACAGTAAGCTCCTTCAAACTTTGAGCACATTGTTTTAATTAGAAATTTCATAGCGTAATGAATATTGTTGGACGTTTAAGCCAGTTAGACGGCTGTTTTGCTATGGTTTAAAAACTTAACTTTGTGCCTTGTGACTCTTGAAGCATACCTTAATCTTTATATTTTTAAAGGTCTGTGAGATGCTGCTTCGTTTTAAAAAATCTAAGAAACTTAAGAAAATAAATAAAATAAGACTAAAATAAATTCAATACAAACGAACCTGAAAGAAAGCAAAAAAGCCAAAAAATATTTGCCTAAAATCCCGTCGTAATTCGCTTTTTATTAGCTTAGTCTTACATGGAGGACCTAAGCCGGGTAAGTCTGAAAGTATCTGTAAATAAAAGAAAACTGTTAACATTTTTAAAACTTCAAGCTAATTTCTGTCCAGTGAATTTTATGCTGCTGTTTTTGTATAATATTTTTGCCTAAGAAAATATAATGTGCGGTTGTGAACTCAGTTTTGATTAGACATATTTTATTATCACAAATAGCTGCTTATCAGGAGGTTTTATATACGGCCAAATACAGGTTTATAATAATTAAGGGTAAATAGGGGTAGGGGTCTATGCTCGGCGTTTCCTTGCGTGATCAAATCAGAAATGTAGAGACCCGCAAAAGAACTAGGGTTAACGACATGTCCCGAAGAATTGCGAAACTTAAGTGGCAGTAGGCAGGGCACATTGCTCGCAGAACGGATGGCTGATGGGGCAGAAAAGTTCTGGAGTGGCGACCGCGAACTGGACGACGTTGCGTTGGAAGGCCTACCACCAGGTGGACCTATGACCTGATGTAGGTTGCGGGGATCCAATGGATGCGGGACGCATGAGACCGGTCAATGTGGCGACGGTTGAGGGAGGCCTATGTCTAGCATTGGACGTCTTTCGGCTGATATAATGATGATGATGATGATGAAGGTTATTGCAGGCGTTATATTATTTAGGGGACTGTTTTAATCGCCAATCAACATTCACACAGATTGAATTAGGTATAGCATTTTTAAAGAGTACATGTGCCTCAGAAAAACAAGACAAATAAGACATTTAGCTTCAGCGTCTTTTAGACCGGCTATGTTCAATTTTTTTTCAAAATGCCACCAGTATTATAACCATCACTTAGTACTTAGCTATTCAACAACCTAAATGTTATACTATTAGAAAAATTATACACAAAATCAATTTAACCTCAAATTTATTTACCAGTGTGTGAACGTATCATTGGAAGGCGAAGTCCTTGCTGCAGCTGCTCCTCTGGAGAAACGCGAGAAGGAGCTGGTCAGCTTGATGCAAGACGATGACCTACGATCAGCTGCCCAACATCTCTTCAAACGGATGTCTCTCATTCCAGCGTCCAGGTAATTTTCTTTGCTTATTGCTGCGAAAGAGAGTCATTTGTGAACTTTCAAACTAAAGAATCAATAACATGAGTTAAAAACAGTCCGGTTCCTATAAACCTAAGCTTTCCCTAAGGTCTGTTATACAGATAAAGTTGAAATAAAAGTATAGTTATAGTTGAACCTTTATAAACGATATTTATAACTGTGTAAAATTACGATAGTTTATAGGTATAACGTGATCTTATTTATATTTCTAACTAAACACACGGAAACATCAGACAAAAACGACACTAATAAACTTTATTTCATTTTGTTCGATTTGATTATTTCCTAAACTTGGTACTAAAAAAAAATACATCTTCTCATGTATTCCAGCCTATAATATGTTGTTGGAATAATCCTTTGATATCATTGTAACATGCTCATTCATCATTACTTCAAATCAAAAGACAAACGAATCAAATCTCCAAATCTACGCCCCTAAATCACCGATCAAATCGTTACATCTAATTGACAATTATCGCCCTAATACACACGCGAATTGTTCTCAGTAACCATGAGACTGCCTCAAACATAGCACATGACAGCATTTCATCCCAAAACAGATGGGTACAGAAGGTCGGCTACATACAACGTGTGAAAACGTAGATGCATTTCACGATTGCAAGCGCAATTGTGATTGTCTTGCTACCATGTATGGTACGCTCCATCGGAGTGGTCTAATGTGCAGATGTACTTGCGCATGTAAGGGTTTATATCAGAACGTAATTGAATGGACCTGTGCAGTTCCTGAAATATGCGGTATGTTGTCGACCTGCGTTGTGCGTTGCGTTTATTACGGCATTCATCGCTTCCTCCTCCATGCGCCGGTGCTTTTCTGATGGATCATGGTGGAGAGTGTGGAGGACTTGTTTCAAAACCCAAAAAATAAGTTGTTATGCACATTCTCACCTACACAAGTACACCTTTCCGGAAGACCAAAGGGTCTATAGCTTACATTTGTGGTAGCTTAAGATTTCTGTGTCATCTTTGTGACCTTCTGTTCTTATCCATTCTGTGCCTTCGACCAATTAATCTTATCTGGTGTTGATTACAGGCGTTTCTCGATAATGCCAGGTGCTCGGGTTGAAGACAATGCACGGAGCTCGGGCCGAGGTGCCAATAGACGGATATCTATCATGCCAAGAGCTGCGATGCCATCAATGATGGCCAGGAGGAGTCAACATCCTTTGGGCTTCCAGGATTTTGACTTTTGATTCATGTTTGTAAAAGATTCACCAATAATGCATTTGATTCACCGGCGTATTAAATGTTAGTGTTGATGATCAACTATGCAAGATATCACAGTTTTATAGGAACTTACACGAATATTTTATAGATACATTTTTGAAACCCGTGGATCAGCGAAATTTTTATTTTAATATGTTCAACAGGTTTTAGGATTATTATAAACACCAGTTTTAATAAGACAAACAAGCCTCTCAATTATATCTTCTAAAATTTTTACTCGAGTCTTCCAAAGATACTCTCCATATTCCAACTAAAGTATGTTAAACATGATATAACAAAATCTTTAAAATGTATGAAGAGACGGGATCCATTAAACATATAACAAGTAAAATTTCACAATTTAAAAACCCCCGACACATTTATCTTGCGAAAACACCCCGATTCAAACAGTAAAATGCCCATAGCTTTTTAAAAGCTGAACCGATTTTATTCAAACATAGCTAAGAACACTCTCGACAAAATTACCTTTCAAACAAAAAAAACTAAATCGAAATCGGTTCATCCGTTTAGGCGCTATGATGCCACAGACAGACACACAGATACAGAGCAACACACGTGAAACTTATAACACCCCTCTTTTTCCGGCGGGGGTTAAAAAGAAAAGGGCACGAGGATTTCCACTTGAAAACTTTTACTTCCATACAATATTAATGAACCTGTCGCGAATAATAAGGCTTTAATTTTGTATTTAAACATTTTATGATACACTTTTTTGCCTTGCAATGAAATCTAAGTTGATGATGGCATTATTTTATAATTAGCTTGGATCTTTTATACATTATTCGGTTTGTTATTCTTGTATTAAATTTAATTAAGTTTAAGGGACTTTTATTATTTTCATATCTTCTTGATATTTACTACATTCATTTATTCAAAACTTAACATTTTAATTTAACTTAATTGAAGAAATTTGGGCAAACATTTTTCAAACATATTTTTTATAGGTGTACCTTAAATGTATTTTGTGTCAGTCTAGTTTTCTTGTATAGCACATTGGTGGCCCAGTAGTAACAGCCAGACTAATAAGTAGTAGGTTGTGGGCCGAGGCTGGCACTTTTGTGTAAATTATTTTAATCCCAACTGCTCTCAAAACGGTGAAGGAAACCAGAATGTCTTAGAAGCAAAAATTCGAAGACATGTGACATCCACCAAACCCGCACTAGGCCCGCGTGGTGTATTATCTCTCACAGAGATGAGGCCTGTGTACCAGCAGTGGGAACATTAAAAGGCTGATGATGATAGTTTCCTTTTATTAAAAAAATGCGTTTGTGGTAAGTTTACGAGTTTCGGCTGTGCATGTGTGTTGTACAAACACAAATCTCATTTAAGTTACTACTATTAGTTCAGTTATTCTTCAAAGTTAAACCTCTCTGCTAGACCGTAACGTGGTAGACTTGCTTCATCGCTTTCAGAAAATACCTCTGCTATCCGGAATACACCCTGTTTTTGAAAAACTGTTCTTATAACTTATGTGTTGTGATTTTGTTGCGTGGTTGTTTTATTTATTTTATTTACTTCATTTACAAAGTGAGTATGTACCCTCATAATGCCAAAAGGCATTCTCTGCCAATCATTGAACAACACACATTACTAATTTTTTATTTCCACTTTTGATTTAAAAATTTGTACCGCATTGATTGCTGTTTTTATTTGAAGGAATATTAATTAATCTATGCATTGATCCGTCTTTCATAAACCGGAGGCGTTATCATGACGTGTCAACACTACATGGTGTGACCAGGAAAACAGACAGAGCTGTTTGTTTTGTATAGCTACGTCTCTCTCACACAGTGAAACCATGATAGTTTTACAGGTCATGGTAAGGCTGCTGGTCCTATAAACAGGTATATTTAGATATCATCTTTCGACTCATGTACTCACTACACTCACTGCCTCAGCTAATCAACACACAATCAAACTTTAAACACCTATCATAAAATCATGTGCGTGTAATCAGTTCTGAACTAAATAAACAACATACATGAGGCAGCACTTTAATTGATTGACATTCTATTTAGCGTCGCGTCGCGTCGATAGAGGCAGACGGCGGCGCGAGTATGATACATTAAAAGTCTCTTTTAAATGAGCTGTTACGCAACGGGTTAGCTTTCAAATGCGACTACACCTTGATTTAGATCGCTTGGATTAGGTAGCGGGAATGCAGTTAGTTAAAAACATTTTTGCAAAAAAATACTACCGACTTACAAACAAAAAACTACAAAGTGAAAAATAACTTAATTTTGGAAGTCGGTGTCTTTCTTGTTTCCCATTTTTTTGCGATATGGACACCGACTTCCAAAATTAAGTTATTTTTCACTTTGTAGTTTTTTGTTTGTAAGTCGGTAGTATTTTTTTGCAAAAATGTTTTTTATTTTTCCCTTTTTAGTTGTACTTACCTAAATAAAATAGGCAAGTTGTTTAGTAAGGTGCCTATAACGCCAGAATAGATTACCCGAATAACACGATACTTGAACATAACCGGTTAAATGAGAGATCTGCGTACCCCTTTTGAGCGTACTGGCGTGATGTTTTTTTATGAAATGGTATTAACAATAAACTCACATGCGATTGCAGCAATCCCGAATGATTTGCTGTCATTTATTGAAGAGTTCTGTTGTATATCTCCGAAGTTCTTCATCAGATCTTCACCAAATTTATATGGGACCAATTTCAAAACATACTCTTTCAAACAAAAAAATAATTTTCAAAATCGGTCCACAATTGACGGAGATATCGGTGAACATACATAAAAAAAAAAAAAAAAAAACATACAAGAAGTCGAACATAGAACCTCCTCCTTTTTGGTAAGTCGGTTAAAAAGTAGGTGTGGGGTGGTGCAGTTTGATTTAAAGTTTTCTTCAAGTTTTTGTCTCTTCGATCGGAACGCTGCAGTATACGGTGTCACACATAATCGTAAAAAACGGTCTAGAATACCTATCTGAGGCTGAAGACGTCCACAACCTCGCGACAGTGATTGGTAGAAAAGTAAAAAATGTATGGGCATACCAAACACTATCGAAATGTCATGTTATCAATCCCTTACATTTTGGAATTATGACCATCGCCATCGCTGATGGAATGACTAGAGCTTCTGGTTGTTTTTACGTCTATTTTGTTCCGTTACAGTATGGTTCAGCAGTGAAATATTAAATGTATCCGGGACCACATACTGCATCTCTTCTTATTCGTTGTCTTCATTTCTAAAGGTCGTGCCCGTCTCGGAATGCCCTAACGGAGTTACTGACGAGCTGCTTCAACGCCACTCTGTCTCTGTTCTTCTCAGGGCAGTGGTCACCGTGAGTCCTGTAATCGCTCTTACCTGGTCTGACCAGCGAGTAGGTGAACGTCCGCGCGGTATTTAACCATCCACCTTTCCCACCACAACCAGTTTTTCGAGGTTGTCTGGCTGTCTCCGAGCGATAAGACCAAAGTTACTCAGGACTCTCTGGTACGAGTATGCTACCATACTATCTTCAAATCGTCTCTATCTCGAATCTGGATTTGATATTCAACTGACACACACAAACTGATGACACAAACACACACACACCGCTGATTACACTTTCGTTAAGGGTTTAGTTTAGGCAAAACATACTTCTACTGTTTTTAACCGACTTACCAAAAAGGAGGAGGTTCTATGTTCGACTTCTTGTATGTTTTTTTTTTTTTTTTTTTTATGTATTTTCACCGATATCTCCGTCAATTGTGGACCGATTTTGAAAATTCTATGTTTCGAAATTGGTCCCATTTTAATTTGGTGAAGATCTGATGAAGAACTTCGGAGATATACAACAGAACTCTTCAATAAATAACGGCAAATCATTCGGAATTGCTGCAATCGCATGTCTGTTTATTGTATATACCATTTCATAACATAACATCACGCCAGTACGTACTAAAGGGGTACGCAGATCTCTCATTTCACTGGTTATGTTCAAGTATCATGTTATTCGGGTGATCTATCTAGCGTTATAGGTACCTTACTAAACAACTTGCCTATTTTAGGTAGGTACAACTAAAAAGGGAAAAATAAAAATCTTTTTTGCAAAAAAATACTACCGACTTCCAAAGGAAAAACTACAAAGTGAAAAAAAACTTAACTTTTCGAAGTCGGTGTCCATATCGCAAAAAAATGGTATATACGAAAGACACCGACTTCCAAAAGTTAAGTTATTGTCGCCACATTTTATTGCATTCTGCTTTAACTGTATACAAAAAGTCACTGTGCACGGGAAGGTATGGACTGAGTAACCCATCATCACAAGCATCTTTTGCGAATCGATCCACTATTTCATTGTCTTCCAAGCCAACATGAGCCGGTATACACTGTAGTACAATATTCTTTTTCTTAGAGATAAGTTTACATAAAGATTTAATCACATTGTACGCAATCGGAATACCTCGAAAACTTGTCGTACACAGAAATAAATGTAGAAGAGCGCTTTTCGAATCACTCAGAATTACATAATTACCGCTTTCAAATGAGTCAATGTAAGACAATGCTTCCTCTATAGCGACTTATTCTGAATACATTATTTTGCATTTTGAATTTACCTTTAAATGTACTGAAAGATTGGATTGTGGGTCGAAAAACGCTGCTCCAGAACCTATTTTATCCTTCGATCCATCTGTATATATTTTGTAGAATTCCGGGTAATTCTTATTTAAAAATTTATTGCACAACTCACTCAGTTTAATATTTTGGTGGCACTTTTTAGCCGCAACCAGACCATCTACTCCGGGAAATACAATTTGAGACAGATCAATCTTGTGAACCCAAGTATCCAATGACAACATTTCAAGCTTTGGGCTTATGTAGATAGGTAACGAATCTAAAGACTCATGAATTCTGATCAACAACGGCACTTTTCTTTTCCAGTGTGGCTGTTGACAAAGTACTTGCAAGTCTTCTAATACAGCAATAATATTATTATCCGCGTGTGATTTTATTTTAAGCCAAAATTTACCTGCTAGATAATATCTGCGAAACTTCAACGGTTGCATGTTTAATTCATTTTCCATAACGTGAATGGTCGTAGTTTTAATAAAGCCACCGAAAATCCTCATGCAAACATTTTGAACCCTGTCTAGTTTACTAAGGTGAGTTTCACAGCCACTGTCGTATAAGAAACAAGCGTAGTCGATTCTACTTCGAATTGTTGAAATGTATAACCGCCTCAGATGTTTAGGATGTATACCCTATCCAGGACCAGAAAGAATTTTGAAAACATTTATCAACTTTAACACCTTTTCTCGGGTCTCATTAATATGTTTAGCCCACCTAAGTGATCGGTCAAGCCAAACTCCCAAATATTTTACATTTTGTACCACCGGTAGCGATTCCTCATCAATTTTTAAAGGTAGAGTCTGTCTTGCTACACCATTTTTAACCGACTTTCCAAAAAAGAGGAGGTTATCAATTCGACTGTATTTTTATTTTTTTTTATGTTTGTTACGTCAGAACTTTATACTGGGTGAACCGATTTCAATGATTCTTTTTTTATTTGAAAGCTGGTGCTTGTCATGTGGTCCCATTTAAATTTCATCACGATCTGATGAAGAACTTTGGAGATATACATCAGAACTCTTCAATAAATGACTGCAAATCACTCGGGATAGCTGCAATCGCATACCTGTTTATTGTTTTTACCATTACATAACATAACATCACACTAGTACGCTCTAAAGAGGGTACGCAAGTGTGAACAGTTAACCCTGTTATACTCTCATTCCACCGGTTTTGTTTAAGTTTCATGTTATTGGGATAATCAATTCTGGCTTCACTTTGGGCATTATAGGTACTAAACCTATAGTACTGGTCCAATAAGTACCACAACTAAAAAGTGAAAAATAAAAAAAACTTTTTACAAAAATACAACCGACTTCCAAATAAAAACACAACAAAGTGAAAAATAAATTCAATTTCGGAAGTCGGTGTCAAAAAACGAAGAAACGAAAACAGGAACACCGACTTCCGAAATTGAATTTATTTTTACCCGACTGCCGAAGGAGGGTAATGTGTTTATCAGTCTATGTATGTATGTATGTAAGTATGTATGTATGTAAGTATGTATGTATGTATGTATGTTTGTTCCTATATGGCGTTCCAGAGACCAAACGCGTCGGCCGATTTTGATGACACGTCAATCGATGCATCTTAACCCTGCGAGTGTCACTGACTACATTAAAATTGGATAATAGAAAAATGCCGGATTTTGGGTGCCATATTGTGGGGGCCCAGTGGCGGCCCAGTGGCATCGGCCGCGACTTACAAGTTGTATGTCGTGGGTTCGAGCCCAGGCAGGCGCATTACTTTGTGTAAATTATTTCTTCACCACTGCTCTCAAAACGGTGAAGGTAAACATCGTGAGGAAACCGGCATGCCCTAGAACCAAAAATTCAAAGACATGTGACATCCACCAACCCGCACTGGGCCCGCGTGGGGGATTACGGCCCATTCCCTCTCACAGAGAGGAGGCCTGTGTCCCAGCAGTGGGAACATTAATAGGCTGATGATGTGATTGTGGGGGCCCAAATTTTTTTTTCTTCCTAACCCATCGTGTGGGGTATCAAAATAAAGGGTTTTAAGAGGTGATTTCAAAAATATATAACACTTATATGTTTAAATGTACCTAATTCGAAAAAAACTAACTAAAAAGTTATAAATAAAAAAACTTAATTCAAAAAATCAAAAAACCCGACTGCTTCAAAAGCGAACTAAAAAGTCGTAAACAAGGAAAAAATCATGCTGTGCAGGCGGAGGATACACCAGAATTTGGTCAAGAGATGATAAACTTTGGGAGTCTCGTCCCGGTTTGGAATTGGCACAATAACAATAGCGCGCCATTGTTTAGGTACATAACCCGAAATAAAAATCGCATTATACAACTGAATTAATACCAGTTCTGTGGTAACAAGCATCGCTGGTACTTATTTACGGACGTATGTAAAGCCTCCGCGTCTTATCTCCCTTATTTCTATGATCCGAAGCTTGAATCATCCCTAACCCTTGGCTTGACAACGAACACGCAATTAACTTCCGGGTGCAGTCACAATTATGTCGCCAGCTTTCGTTTCGCATGAAGAACTTACATATACAACCCCTATGACCCTTATGACATGGTAAAAAAGATCAAATCCCAAAGTTATTCAATATAATGAGCTGTTGTGAGCTTGGAAACATTGTGAAGGGTTTTAATATTCAACCGGCGGTAGGAATATCTTATCTGATGACGTAATGCGTAATTCGTGTTAGGATTTATGTTTTACAATAATGTGACGTTTCACATACAGGTTGAGATGATATTTCAGTGTGGGATTGTGTGGGGGATTGTACTTCGGTCTTTTGTTATGTAATATTTGTAAATCGTGAACGATTTGTTATTATTCTAATAAAATTAGAATTTTACTTGCATTTTTCTGTAGATAATAAGATTTTCCTTCTATAGAACAAGGTAGCTTCATTATTACAGCGTTATCATCTTTTGTTGGGCAGGTACTTGGAAACTTTTCTGGAGAGTCCGTAAAAATTGCTACACATATTTGGATGCGATCCATAGCCACAGAATACTATGTACTAGTACAAGTACCATAACCAATAGCTCCTGCAATCAGCCTGGTTATTACTGCTCAGTGAACTGACAATGTCATATGGACTTTCAAACAAACCCCCGATTTTTGAATTTGTGTTATTGTCAATCTCTACTTTAGCCTGAAAATCTGGCAAAATTTGGCATGGCATGTTCTTAACAGTTAATCCGAATGCTTAATTCAGAAACCCGACCTGAAACTTTCTGGGTTGATTTTGGAAATCACTTATGATTACGATTACGATCGATCTGCACAGATTTATAGAAAAACACAATAGCAAAGTGGCTATTGGTATTAAAAATGATTTCTTCATACAAATGTAAATAAATGCGTTTTGAGTCACAATGCTTATAAACGTGAATGTGGGTAAGTTGCTCTACCTTGCGCACGTCTTTAATCCTTCTGTCAGCTTATACACTAAGCGCAGAGGGATGCTGCGAGGGATGCCGGAGAGACGCCTTCATCAGACGCGGCGTTATAGTAAAACCTGGCTTTAGCGCTAACGCAATTTGCATACCTTGCCTTATACGAGAGTATGAGTGATTGTTTTTATATTTATTCATGAAAAAATAATCCTATGTGTTTTGGATTTGAAATGTTATTCATAAAGAATAAAATAAAACCTTACTCGAATTATTTATGTTCCCATTCAGCCCTTTTTCTTTGCCCAAAAAAGAAAAAGGGCTGAATTGGAACATAAAATGTCTCAGTCTGCAGATAGTTGTAAGAGGCGTGGCTGTAGTATATGTGAGTTTATACATATGTTTGTAAAACACCCACGAGATATTCCCAGGGAAAATGTTTAAAAAATAAGACTCTTAAGTTTCATAAAATTGACTGCCGACAATACGTAATAGAATTAAATGAAGAGCTCGTATTTTTTTATACATTAAACAGAGTAAAACCTTGATTTTTGACAATAAAAGGGTATTTTAGTCACCATTAATTTCGCTTAAGAAGTATTAAGAATTTATTCACAATTTAGCCTCTCATCTCTAATTACGATAAACGACGTTCGTTGACCAATCAAAAGGAGCATAGCGATTATGACAAAAAAATTGCATCAAAATTTCCTCTTTCAATATTCATTTCATTTAAATGAGGTAATAACAAAAGTGGGTATTATTCTCGTAACGTGTAGGGTTAACGTTCTCGACGCTAATTGGCTTTCGGTATGACATATGACTCAAAACGCAGAGTCACTCAATAATTAATACACCCACCAGAGATATTTATTGGAAAAGGAACAAAACCCATTAACTTTTCGTAATAACGTGTCAGCATCAATCACTGACGCGCTTGTAATTATGTATTTATTGAGTTCTTTAATATAACTGTTTTAATCTGCATTGTAACCGATGTAATCTACGATTACATCGGTTGCAATTAGTGCTAAATGGATATTGAATTATACAACGATATACAAAGCACAATCCTAAATTGATAGCTGTCATAAAGTGGTAGATAAATAAAATAACATAATTAATCCAATGCTATTAAAACAATTTACATGCTCAATGTATCATATTATGCAGAGTTTTCATATTAGCTATATTATTTGCAACGTTTCAACTAATACCAAGAATATTCTGGCACGCAGACAGCGAAAAATTATGACAATGAGTTTTCATCAGATCGTCTTTTGTTATTCTCACTGTATGTTTATGTAAATGAACGCTTCGCAGACAAGATGCGGCAACATTGGCAGCCATATTGCAGGGTAGACAAAGGCGTGATAAACATGACGATAAAAAATGACCCACTACGTAATTACTTGTTTCAGGATGGGTTCATTCATTATTGCCCGCGCCGCACCGCCAACCGTGGCATGACAAATTTGTAACGTTACACCGTATGATTAATGTACAATTTGAAATTTCATTTATTGTTGTCATATAACATTGGGCCCTTCCGGGGATGAATTAATCTGTCCTCTGTTCATTTGGAATAAAGAGATGTGTATTTATAAACGAACATTAATCTTTGTTCAAATTAATACGGCGGATTATGAAACATGACAAATTCTTCCCGTATTAGTTCTTTCATGGGAAGTGGACGCTTTCTCATTAGAAAGCGCAGGATCAAAGGGGATTAAGAGATTACATTAACTTGTCGCTGTCGACCAACCGACTACTTATATAAATCCCTTAGTTACTTCTTACGAAATCCCTTAGAAAGGAGCCACCTATTCTTAGCTAGGGTCACCCTGTTCTAAATAATACTCGTATATATGTGACTATCTTACTTTTAAAGTATTTCTCCAATAGTAATTGTGCCGACAATAGAAGAAAAAGTTATTCATAAAAAAAACTTTATTTGCAAAAAAATACTACCGACTTCCAAATAAAAAACTACAAAGTGAAAAATAACTTTATTTTTGGAAGTCGGTGTCCTTTTTACTCATTTTTTTCGCGGTATGTACATCGACTACCAAAAATAAAGTTATTTTTCACTTTGTAGTTTTTTATTTGGAAGTCGGTAGTATTTTTTTGCAAATAAAGTTTTTTATTTTTTCCGTTTTAGTTGTACCTACCTAACATAGGCAAGTTGTTTAGTAAGTTTCCTATAACGCCAGAATAGATTAATAACAACAATTAAAAAAACAAAATAACCCGAATAACATGAAACTTGAACATAACCGGTGAAATGAGAGATCGACGGAGATGTTGTATATCTCCGAAGTTCTTCATCAGATTTTAACTAAATTAAAATGGGACCAATTTCGAAACATACTCTTTCAAACCAAAAAAGAATTTTCAAATTCGGTCCACAATTGACGGAGATATCGGTGAACATAAAAAATAATAAAAAAAAACATACTGGAAGTCGAACATAGAACCTCCTCCTTTTTGGTAAGTCGGTTCAAAAGTGCACTTATCTACCCCGTAGCGGTAGCTGTTAAAAAACGGGTCGCAAGTATAATACTCTCACGTTTAGAGCCACCTTAAATATTCATGATAAAACCTTTAGGCAACCAAAATAAACAGCAGTCTTTTTGAATATTTAAAAAAACAGTTGATATTCGTTGCCGCGTGTGGTTGAAATCCTGAACTTGAATTTCCTGTCGACAAACTCTGACGCGAGATTTTTTGTTTACTACCCTTGATTTGGAACGCGGTATTATCCGGAAAAAACGCGTACCGTGTACCGCTTAGGTACGTGTTTTATTTATTTATTTATGTACACACAAAACACTTAACAGAGAAAAGAAGGAATACAGATAGGTACAAAGGTACTGCTTATTTCAATAGAAATTTCTTCCAGCAGACCTGCGACAGGAAAGTTGGATGATAGACGAAGACACAGTGTGTAGAAAGAAATAAGGAAACGGAAAGGTGTTGTCACGTGACGCCATGAAATTGCCATGAAATTGTCTCTGTAAGAAGTAAACATAAAAATTACATACATTTACACGCTAGCGAAGAAAGATTTTTGAATGTAAACCATCTACGCGAATGTTTGCATTAATCAAACTTATCTTATAAATGCTAAAGTAACTCTGTCTGCCTGTTTGTTTGTTAAGTTTGCACGCCTAAACAGCTGAATCAATTTCGATGAATTTTGGCATAATTTTATCCCGGCGGTATTTTATACCTTTATATCCTATTTATAACTTTATACCCTTGATACTACTGGTACTTACTGGGGATAATTCTGTCTTTGAAGCTGATTACGAGATCTGGAGAAGAAACGACCTAAATGTCCCATTTTTGTCCCCAAATACCATTTCATGTAGAAAAAGATTGATCTAGATAGCATAAGTGCGCAAAAAGGTTCGAAAGAAGAACATGCATTTTGTTGTTTAAATTTCTACTACGCCCTACCCTCTAATGGATATGAATAATGTAGAATTTCCCCCAAGTGCGTAATAAATGCTCGTAGAGAGGCCTAAGGTCTTAGCCCTTGAGACGGATGGTAATAAAAGCTTTTGGACAAAGAAAATTGTCAAAGCAAAAAACGTAATTCTAGAAACCTCTAATCCGCATTCTGATTTTATGTTGTATTGGTACTTTTTGAGAAGCTCGAGACTTAGTAACAAAAGCCACCTGGATCAAGTTACGCTTTCTGTTGTCAGTCCGTGGGTGGGTTACCACCTTAGCATAACGAGATTCTTCCATGCCTTGGGAAGCAATTAAAACTGTGATTCCGACCATCATTTGCATATCTTGGACTGTTGTTACGGGTAGTAAAAAGCCAGGCAATATGAAACAGCTCTTGCCTAGGGCTGTCTTGTTACTCAGTTATTGGGTTGTGGAGGTCAGGTAGATAGGCGCTTCATGTAAACTACTGGTAACCAGCTAAATCTGGTTAAACTGGAAACCGACCCTAATATACTCGTAGTTGGGGAAATGGTAGGCCGATTGATTGGTACTTCGTACTCTTTTATTTGAGTATTTTTAATAGTTTCTACTGTGATCTTCATCACTTTAATAATTCTTGAGGGAGGTTTATGACATATTTATTTAAACTTCATGCACATAAGCACAAGGGCGGACTCAGGGGGATCCTTTACTTAAATATCCTTATTTCACCTATATCTTCTACTTTAAAGTGCCCAATTATAGAAAAATACCCAATTAATTGACCCTAGATCAACAGAAAACATTTAACACACAAAACCTTACTTACAACAAAAACCTTATTCATTTTTATCAGCACCTAAGTCACACTGACTTAGGTGCTGATATAAATGAATAAGGTTTTAAAATAATAACCCAAGGATAAGTACCAAAAATACCCGTGGCAAACCGCTACATTTGCTAAGTCCAAAAAGTGTTTTTTGCGGATGTCAGGCTTCCACTCTTAAGGGTCGAGGGGCTGACTACGCACTCTTAATTGCCAAAACGACGACGCGTGGTAATAATTTCCTACCAAAAAATACTGCGCTGGTGATTAAACTTACTCAGCTTATTGTGCCCTTAATATTATATATTTTTAGAAAGGTTCAGCAATACTATAGAACTATATTTTTTGGGGTTCAAATCAAATCAAACCAAATAATTTTATTTGCTCAAACATGAGTATCATACATACATAACAAATTGTCAGCATGAAGAGGTGTTAGGATACAAAATGATTGAACGTCATGTTTACCTTGAAAAAGGCATGCAAATATTAATAAAGAATACAAATCAAAATACTTAATATAATGTCATATTTAGTAAAAAATTAAAAAGGGATACGGAACTCCATTGTATTGGTAACGGTATCCGCCTCTTTCCGTCTATCAGAAGCTTCTAGATCTTGAAAGAAATGTTTAGGTTATACAAAATTATTTGGGCTCGAAATAATTTTATAGAACAAGTGTTTTGGCCGATTTTAAGGCCCATGTTCAAGAGTGTTCAATGAAGAAACTAATTTATTTTCTAAATTCTCATTGAAATTCGAAAAGTGTCAACATTATCTTAACAAACTGATATTCTAGGTGCGGTAACGATTGCTAAATAGTCCAAAACGAAATAGCGAATTTTGACATGTGTTTTTAATTTTATGTCATCACTTAAATGAGGTTCGAATTAAACTGTACAATTCTACTCAACATTATTCTATCATAGGTAAAAACCATAAACTCACTAGCAATATACGGTACCAACACTATATTCACAAGTTTTCCTAAATCATATTATAAGCAAGTCGTAACTGACAATTAATCACACGACAAGACAAAGCAAATGGCACACTACGAGTAGCATAAAACGAAGCCCTTACCGCACGTGTGAAAGCGTTTCTAACAGTAATATTTGTAAAGTAATTCGGTTAATTGTAGTTTGTAACGGAGTTCATTATTTGACGCCGACATAATTGTTACTTTCTCGTGTTCAGTTTACAGGTACAGATTGTCGGGATCGTAAATGATACAGAATTAGTTACTTGAAACAATAAGATCTTCTCTGAAGGACTTGAAGTAAGTAAACTGCTTTTTTGAATACTGACCATTGTATAACTATAAATTATCTCTTTGAATAAAGACCAGTTCTATTAGTATCGTTACAATATCCAAAACTGCGACTTTACCTACAAAAAAGTAAAATTTCCAAATTTAAAAAACCCCCGACCATTTATCTTGTGAAAACACCCCGATTCAAACAGTAAAACGTCCATAAATTTTGAACGGCTCAACCAATTTTATTCAAACATAGCTACGAACACTCTCGACAAAATCACCTTTCAAATAAAAAAAAAAAATAAAACAAAATCGGTTCATCCGTTTAGGCGCTATGATGCCACAGACAGACACAGATACACAGCAACACACGTGAAACTTATAACACACCTCTTTTTCCGGCGGGGGTTAAAAATTTACTATTCGCTTCTGCAAATCGTTATTTTTTCACTTCGCCCGGTGGTGCCATAAATAATGAACAATTACAGCTTGGAAATGTATTAATATAGCCTTTACGAGTGGTGGTACAAACCTACTACTTTATGGATTTGGATGCCCTTCGGAACATGGGTATACCATGACCCGTGGAGTATTTTTTGACTTTCCACGAGCAAAGCCGCTTGCAAAAACTGGTCTGTCTTCAGTCTTTAACAGATAAGCAATATTATGAAACTGCATCATCCGTTAAATAGTGGTCAAGCGCGAGCCTATCAATAATAAAAAGAAAGAATATAATTTTTAAAAGTAACACAAAAAATCTAAAATATGTTTTTATTATGGTCTCTTCCAGAAAAAAAAAGGAGTCACAATTTATAGCATTTGAAACAGACGATGAAGGAACTAGGAACATATTAAACAGAAGGTACTTGCATATGTACGTATAAACACAGTGGAGTGGATCCAGTCGGTATTCTGTTCCGTTGCAGCGCGGTCCGGCTTACACTTGCAACATTCAATAAAATCCTGTGAAAATGTGTACCTATTGAGAACACAGCTTTAATTGAGTAAAAGAAAATTATGATGAATATTCGTTAGGAATATCTGTAGTTTTGATGATAAATCGAAACATATTGTATAATCAAGTATCTACTACTAGGTACATATTTTGTCCGATAAGCATGTCACCTAAGCATAAAGTATGCATTAACATTTTCTTTTAGCAAAGACTCAGCAACAGAAGGTCAAGAGTTTACGGATTTAGGTGACTATCGCTATCGTTACACTTTGTCTAGAGTCTATAGTCTGGGATATAAAAAGGTACCGAAAATCGTGTTTTTTTTAGACACTTGTGTGCGAAAAGACAAATATCTTGACACGAAGCCGACCTTTTAAATAGCTCTCATAACTTTATTAATTCACTTTATGTAGAAGGCTGGATTTCTGGATTTATAAGATTAACATAACTCGTAGGTACGCAATTGTGTAAGGTTTAAAATGTAAAATTCATGAATCGGGGTCGCTAGCAGCGAACTTATTACAAGAAGAGAAGGAAAATGTATTAATTTAATCATATTATTTAGTCACGGTTCGGTGAGCCGGCTTAAATAGGACTCGTTAATTAAATGGATTCAAACGAACTTAGCATAAGTATTAAGTACAGAATATTTAATAAGAAAAACCATTTCTATACATATTTAATTAAAAAAACTATGTTCTCTGTAAACATTGGTACCTACTTGTTTTCAAAGATCTTATCATTTAACGAATAATTATTCATTGAATTGACATAAAAAGACGTTTTCGTTCACCTAGCTCAGTTACGGCTAACCAAGTGGCTCATCAACTCCTTCTTAACGGAAAACCAGCAAAACAGTCTTGGTAGAACTCCCAAAATTAGAATCCCCTGTACACTCTCTAAGTCTGTATGCGACCCATTCAAACTGACGAACATCATCTCAGCCATTCGACACCTGAGCTGTGGTGTGGTGGTGGCCTCTGGGGTGTATGATATATCGGAGGAACAAATTAAGCATTTCGGTCCGGTATCCGTTTCGTGGTTACTGCAAATTTTTAATTCCTGTTTGGAGTCAGCAAATATACCTCGTCTTTGGAGGAAATCCAAGATTATTGCTGTTCCCTAACCAGGCAAACCACACGATGACCCAAAAAACTTCCGCCCTATATCCCACCTCTGCCACACCTACAAACTTTTTGAAAGACTGCTGTTATCCCGTCTCACAGTCCTCTTCGACCCAAAACTTATTCCAGAGCAAGCTGGATTTAGACCTGGAAAATCTTATTGTGGCCAGGTTATCAACCTCACAAAACTTATCGAGGATGGGTTCGAAACGAGGAAAGTGCATGCTATCCACGTGCTATCTTACGATAGACGATCGTTAATAATAAACAAAAGCTATGCGCCATTGCAAATATTACAAACGAGGCATTCGTTGAATCCCTACATTTTATTATAGAAAGAAAAACTCATTATCGCCGAGTTCCGTAATTTTAAAACCCCTTGTTATAGCCCAAAACAGCGGCATAATAAAGAATGAAATATATTTTACTCTTCTTAATAATTTTGCCGGCATCCTGTCTAAAATGATATATGAATGTTTTTACTAAGCGAAATGATATAAAAAACTTTTCTGCAAAAAAATACTACCGACTTCCAAATGAAAAACTACAAAGTGAAAAATAACTTTATTTTTGGAAGTCGGTCTCCATATCGCAAATAACTGATATCTACGAAAGACACCGACTTACAAAAATAAAGTTATTTTTCACTTTGTAGTTTTTCATTTGGAAGTCGGTAGTATTTTTTTGCAAAAAAGTTTTTTTTATGAATAACTTTTTCTTCTATTGTTGTCACAATTACTATTGGAGAAATACTTTAAAAGTAAGGTAGTCACATATATACGAGTATTATTAAGAACAGGGTGACCCTAGCTAAGAATAGGTGGCTCCTTTCTAAGGGATTTCGTAAGAAGCAACTAAGGGATTTATATAAGTAGTCGGTTGGACGACAGCGACAAGTTAATGTAATCTCTTAATCCCTTTTGGTCCTGCGCTTTCTAATGAGGAAGCGTCCACTTCCCAAGAAAGAACTAATACGGGAAGAATTTGTCATATTTCATAATCCGCCGTATTAATTTGAACAAAGTTTAATGATCGTTTGTAAATTACACATCTCTTTATTCCAAATGAACAGAGGACAGATTAATTCGTCCCCGGAAGGGCCCAATGTTATATGACAACAATAAAGGAAATTTCAAATTGCACATTAATCATACGGTATAACGTTACAAATTTGTCATGCCACGGTTGGCGGTGCGGCGCGGGCAATAATGAATGAACCCATCCTGAAACAAGTAATTACGTAGTGGGTCATTTTTAGGGTTCCGTAGCCAAATGGCAAAAAACGGAACCCTTATAGATTCGTCATGTCTGTCTGTCTGTCTGTCCGTCCGTATGTCACAGCCACTTTTTTCCGAAACTATAAGAACTATGCTGTTGAAACTTGGTAAGTAGATGTATTCTGTGAACCGCATTAAGATTTTCACACAAAAATAAAAATAAAACAGTACATTTTGGAGGTTCCCATACATGTTTATCGTCATGTTTATCACGCCTTTTTCTACCCCTGCAATATGGCTGCCAATGTTGCCGCATCTTGTCTACGAAGCGTTCATTTAAATAAACATACAATCAGAATAACAAAAGAAGCTCTGATGAAAACTCATTGTCATAATTTTTCTCTGTCTGCGCGCCAGAATATTCTTGGTTTAAGTTAAAACGTTGCGAATAATATACCTAATATGAATACTCTGCATAATAAGATACATTGAGCGTGTAATTTGTTTTAATAGCATTTCATTAAATATATTATTTTATTTGTTTTAGACTTTATGAAAGCATTCAACCCTACACGTTACGCGAATAAAACGCACTTTTTTTATTACTTCATTTAAATTTAATGAATATTGAAAGAGGAAGTGCTCTTTTTTTCGTCGTAATCGCTATGCTCCATTTGATTGGTCAACGAATTGGTCGTTTCTCGTAATTAGAGATGAGAGGATAAATTGTGAATAATTTCTTAATACTTCTTAAGTGAAATTAATGATGACAAGAATATGCTTTTATTGCCAAATATCAAGGTTTTACTTTGTAAAATGTACCAAAAAATTGTGAGCTCTTCATTTGATTCTATTACGTACTTGGAGTCATTGATATTGTATCAATGTAGGCACTCAATTTTATAATACTATAGTTTATTTTTTAAACATTAAACATTTTTTTTTTTAACATTTTGAGCATTTCTCGTGGTTGTTTTTACAAACATGTATAAACTCACTTAATATACAGACAACCACACCTGGTACAACTATCTGCAGAGTAAGATGTTACTTTATTCACAATGTATTCCATTTCAAATCCAATCAAAATAGGATTTTTTCCTCATATATAAAGAAATCATTACTCATACTCTCGTATAAGACAAGGTATACAAATTACGTTAGCGCAGTTTCACGTGTGTTGCTGTGTATCTGTGTATCTGTGTGTCTGTCTGTGGCATCATAGCGCCTAAACGGATGAACCGATTTCAATTTAGTTTTTTTTGTTTGAAAGGTTATTTTGTCGAGAGTGTTCTTAGCTATGTTTGAATAAAATCGGTTCAGCCGTTCAAAAGTAATGGGCATTTTAATGTTTGAATCGGGGTGTTTTCGCAAGATAAATGCGTCGGGGGTTTTTAAATTGTGAAATTTTACTTGTTTCCGATATGGACACCGACTTCCAAAAATAAAGTTATTTTTCACTTTGTAGTTTTTCATTTGGAAGTCGGTAGTATTTTTTTTGCAAAAAAAGATGTTTTATTTTTCCCTTTTTAGTTGTACTTTCCTACAAGCAAAATTTCAAAATTTAAAAAACCCCCGACACATTTATCTTGCGAAAACACCCCGATTCAAACAGTAAAATGGCCATAACTTTTGAACAGCTGAACCAATTTTATTCAAACATAGCTAAGAACACTCTCAATAAAATCACCTTTCAAACACAAAAAACTAAATTAAAATTGGTTCATCCGTTTAGGCGCTATGATGCCACAGACAGACACACAGATACACAGATACACAGCAACACACGTGAAACTTATAACATCCCTCTTTTTCCGGCGTGGGTTAAAAATAGGCAAGTTGTTTGGTAAGGTACCTATAACGCCAGAATTGATTACCCGAATAACATAAAACTTGAACATAACCGGTGAAATGAGAGATCTGCGTACCCCTTTATAGTGTACTGGCGTGATGTTATGTTATGAAATGGTATAAACAATAAATAGACATGCAATTGCATCAATCCCGAATGATTTGCCGTTATTTATTGAAGAGTTCTGTTGTATATCTCCGAAGTTCTTCATCAGATCTTCACCAAATTAAAATGGGACCAATTTCAAAACATACTCTTTTAAACAAAAGAAGATTTTTTAAAATCGGTCAACAATTGACGGAGATACTTCCCCTTTTTGGTAAGTCGGTTAAAAAGAGATTTAGTAATTCGCTTTGCGCTAGAAATAAGAGGAAATATATTGTATTTTATGTGGCTTGTTATTGGTTTATTTTTCCTAGAAACAAATAACCCCATGTTACCACCTAATTACGTAAAGAAGATAATATATGTTAACTGCGTAATAAATAAACGAAGCGTTTCATTTAGATTTTCATATTCAGGGAATCAATTGGCTTTTCTTTTCTATGAATCGGTCTCTCAATATACATAGAAAATATTTCACAAAAAAAATGGACTTTAAAGATGAAATAAGCAACAATTAATTATAAGAGCCAAACTTACACATTTGTTTTTAAATAAAATTACGGTCAAACCGATAACTCATCCTAGGGAACGTCATGTCTCACTTGTCTAGATCCGCATTATAGCGCTCCCTGAGCCGATTGACGTCTATCGTGTACTACGAAGAATATCAAATGTCTACAACACTCGATACCCCTTGTGAAGATTGATGTCAAATTGTCTGGCTTCTGACTACCTGTAATGGCTGTCAAAGATCTACAAATGACAGATGGGATCAACTGCTTTACGTGTTTTCTGAGGTTCAAATGCGTTTCCATATAACGGACAGACAGACTACACTGCAGTTATTCCCCAACTGGAAACAAGAAGACATGGACGTTACTGCCGTTATCTTTGCACGTAGATAAAAAAAAAAGGAAATAATTGAAAGGATCGGCCCCCAGATATTTAATACCTTGTACATTTTGTTGTTACGAACAGACACTGAAAATATTGATTCACCTTTCTAACTTACTAACATGGGGCACGTGCTGTACTTCAAGTTCGTATAGTTTCGAGTATCTGCATGTTTCTGACGGGTACCGATACTAGTTAGTTATACATGAAACTTGTTAGATAATATTTTGTAATATTAAAGTTTTGTTTTGTTTATGAAATGTATCTTTTGGACAACAACACATATTAAATTAATAAGATTACGTTGCAGAAAAATGTAAATGCAAGCATAATTAGCGTCCCAGTGAAGTTCTCTAAAAGTTGAAAAATTATTTTTAACTAAAAAAAAATAAGCTTTTTAATTTACCGTGCATTGTCATTAAAACTTAACGTGTATACAAAACTTCAGCTCAATCGGTCGGGGATAACCGTTTTAAAATTCAGGTGCAAGATTTGACCCATACATACTACCTAATAACATGGTAATAATATAAAATAAATAAACAACTTTATAAAAAACAGAGATTTAATTCTTAAGAAACAAACTAAAATCTTCATCGACAACAAACAAACAGACTAAGATCCACCATCGTTGTAATGACCAGCAACATTATTTCTGAAACAAAATTTTAAAATGCATAGCTTTCTCAGTTTGCATGTAGATGCAGAGATAAAGTCCCATGAAGCAAGCATACTTTTGTTTCCACCGGGTAAATCGGTCACACCACAACAAAAGTTTTGTCCCTATAGAGGGAGAGCTGGCAAGGTTTTTGAGCACGCATATTCAGGGCATAAAGTTGATAACGAGTAAGTGCGGCTTGCTGAGAGAAAACCGAAAATATTATATCTTAGTGACACTTAACGTGCCGTTCATTTACATTTTTGCGGGTGCAGCTCAACACAAAATGACATAAATAGGCAGATCTGAAAAAGAAATCGATGACCTGGTGAAGGTTGCGGGGATCCGCTGGTTGCGAGACGCATGGGACCGGTCATTGTGGCGACGCTTGTGGGAGGCCTATGTCCAGCAGTGGAGGTCTTTCGGCTGATATGATGATGATGATAAACCTATCACCTATCAGTTTCGGCGTGCCGCAGGGAAGTGTCCTTGCCCCGAGTCTCTTCCTGATTTATATTAATGACCTGTGTCAGCAAGTTCTAACAAACGGAAAAATCTTCTCCTATGCCGATGACACAGCATTGATTTTTCATGGAGGGACTTGGGAAGAGGCGCAACAACATGCAGAAATGGGACTCCATAAAATTAAATTTTGGCTAGAAGCAAATCTACTAACCCTCAATCTGTCGAAAACATCTTTCATGCGGTTTGCCTTTTCTAAAACCAAATTACCTGAAATATTGATTAAGGTCCACTCCTGCAACTATCCTAGCAATACTGAACACTGCTCATGCCTGTCCCTAAAAGAGTCTTCTTCTACCAAATACCTGGGAGTACTCTTGGATAGCAAATTTAACTGGCACCTTCACATAGACTTAATTAAAACACGCACAAGAAAGTTAATCTGGGCATTCAAAAAGTTACGACACGTTGCTGATCTAGGGCTGCTTCGGACGGTATACTATGCACTAGCACAGTCGGTACTGGGTTACTGTAACACGGTCTGGGGTGGAGCATGTAAGTCCTACATGATTAATTTGGAAAGAGCCCAAAGATCACTCCTCAAAGTCATGACCTTTAAGCCATACCGGTTTCCAACAGTGACTCTGTACCAAAGCTGTCAAGTTCTAACAGTGAGACAATTATATCTACTCAATCTCCTTATACAACAGCATCGTGTTACTCCTTACAATGAGCATGCAATAAACAGACGTACGATTCGCGATGTTTGTCAGTCTACTAAATTTAACACTGCATCAGCAAGACGGCAGCACATGTTTTTAGGCACAAAAATCTACAATAAAGTTAACACGCTAATGAACATTAACCCACTACCACATAACAAATTTAAACAGAAAATAAAATCTTGGCTTCAAACACTAGATTACGAGCGGACTGAAAAAGTCCTACAGTAACACGATGAATACTACCTATCTCCAACTTTATACACCAACATCAAAACACACACACACACTAACACACACATACTCACAAACTGTATTAAAAATTTTAAATTTCATTTAGGATTTCATTGTAATTTTGATTTATTGTATTTTGATTTTGCGTTTATTATGATTTGATTTAATTTTTTTTTTTTTTTTTTAATTATTTTTTTAATTCTAATTGTTGACATTATTTTATTGTGATTTTAACTTCACTTCATTTAATTGCAATTAGAAAGCAATTTGAGTCTATTTTATTTTATTGTAATTTTGAATTTATTTTATTTTAATTTTATTGAAATTTTATTTGAAATTATCTTATTGTGATTTTTATTTTATTATTTTTTTGGAATTTTTAATTTACTTTGATTTATACGTACTGGCTGATTGTACATAGTTACTGGCTGTTTGTAAATATTTTATAAGTAAGATTTTAAAATGTTATGTGTTTGAATAGGTGTCATTACTTGGTTCTTTTGCAGAGGGTCTTCTGATAAATTTATTGTCGCGCAATCCATGATTTATCAAATATTATTACAAGTCCATTATGGTTCAGTTTATGTACATCCATGTGAATAGTGTAAATATAAAAGAGACTGAAAGTTGTGCAGTTTTACTTCTGGTATCAAAGAGTCGAAACAAATTGAAAGGGATAAAATTCCTTTATCCCTGAGAAAGCTGTCAACTGTCAACGGGAATAGTGCCCAAAAAACTGGGGGTTTTTTAAAGTTAAAATAACACCGATCTGTTGGTCCCGTGCTTCTCAAATCCAGCGCGCCTTCTCTCCTTCATCAGGTCATCGTTCCTTGAGGAAGGCCTACCGCCAATAGGCGTCACTAAATTTCCAGTACCTGGGCGACCGAGCTCTGCCCAGGTGAAAATAAGAAAACGTCGTTTTCTGAAAATGAAACCTAGCTAGATCGGTTTACCGCCCCCGAAAGCCCCTGCATACTCAATTTCATGAAAATCGTTGGAGTCGTTTCCGAGATTCAGATTATATATATACATGAATTGCTCGTTTAAAGCGCACCTAATTGTTGCTGGCTGGGAAGACTGCCCTGCGTGCGCGGGGCGCCCAAGGGCGCCGTTGGCGTCTGCGTCACATTTTGACAGTGACATTTTTTGTGAAAAATTGTGTTTTAGTGTTTATTTTATAGCAGTTTGTTTTAGTTGTAAGTAAATGGTGCTGTGTAAATATAGTTTTAAGTGCCTATTTAATTTTTTTATGACTTATAATTTTTTCCTGTAAGTATTGTATTAGAATTATTAATTTATATGCTTAATAATTACGACAGTAGCGATGCCGTACGAAGCGCCTGTCAACCTGCCACATCGCTGGATGCCCTAGTCAGATGCCCTCACTGTTCCCAAGCACGGTTTTTTAAAGGTGAACGAGGTCTAAAGGTACATCTGGGTAAGAAACACAAAACACACAATGTACCTTCATCATGCCCAACAATACCCAGTACTGCTACACCTGATTCATCCCCTCAACCCCTTTGGCAAACGCTTGCAAAATTAAAAACTTCAACGCCAGTTTTAAAAAGAGTTCCTCGTGGCGTGAGACCATCCGTGGCATCGAGCCTGGCACGCTGTGTCCGCATCGCCGTCCGAGAGAACTCATTAAGTGCTTGGGAGCATTTACTCACCTTCCCGTTTAGAATCCTACATGTCCAAAAAAATTTAGCTACCAATAAATCTTTAACCGCTCAAATCAAAGACAACTGTAATATTTCGGCCCAAAGTTTCGAACCTAAATTAACATCACACCTCCCCCAAAGAGGGTTATTGCACCATGTGGAGTCTAAACTTGGTGAAGGTGATATCAGAGGTGCGGCTAGGATAATCTTCAGCAGCGATGTGGTTGCACCGTACTCTCCAGAGACACTTAAAGCTCTGGAGAGCAAACACCCCGACCCGGCAGATGATCTCACCTTCCCCGACCCCCCCGATCCTGAAAACAACATTTTGCAAATTACAGCCCAACAACTGTGTGTGGCCGTAGGCTCCTTCCGGAGTGGATCCGCCGGCGGCCTCGACGGCCTGACACCCCAACATTTGAAAGATTTAATGTGCGCAGGCGCCGGGGAAGCTGGTGAGTCCCTTTTGAAGGACCTGACGGCCCTCATCAACCTCATGCTCTCCGGCAATGTGAACGAAGCCGTCATTGATATTTTGTACGGGGCAAATCTCTGTGCCCTGCGCAAGAAGGATGGCGGCATTCGTCCCATTGCCGTAGGGTCTACATACAGACGTATCGCAGCCAAAATTTGCTGTGCTTTTTACAGCGAAGCACTGGCCAGCAAATTCCAGCCCCTACAGCTGGGCTTCGGGTCCAAAGGGGGCTGTGAGGCTGCGGTACACGCTTTATCGACATACCTCAACAGCAATGAAGGTGAGGTCATACTCAAGGTTGACATAAAAAATGCCTTCAATTCCGTAAACAGGGATACCTTGTTGACAGAAGTTCAAAAAGAAATACCCAAAATTTACAGTTTTCTATATCAATGTTATAGGCACCCCTCTAAATTACTCTACAAGGAAAACCTTTTGGAATCAGCTGTTGGTTGTCAACAAGGTGACCCTCTTGGGCCAGTCATTTTCAGTTTGGCGATAAACCCAATCATTCGGCAACTAAATTCTAAATTCAATGTATGGTATTTAGATGATGGAACCCTAGGAGGTGATGTAGATACAGTCTTGAACGACTTAACTTTTTTGAACGATAAATTTAGCTCTATTGGGCTAGAACTTAATCTTTCGAAATGCGAAATTTACCTCCCCCAAACTACTGACCGACAGACTACTTTAGCAAAATTCAACGCCATAGCACCTAATATTAAAATAACTGAGAGAAATTCTCTTCACCTCCTGGGATCTCCTATTTTTGATGAATCGTTTCCAAATTTCATTGAACAGAAAATACAAAATTTTTACGATGTCTCGGAAAGACTTTTCAAAATTAACATGCATTCGGCCTACACACTCATCCGATATTGTTGCTTTGGACCAAAATTTACTTATAGCCTTCGCTCCTCTCATTTGTGGAAACACCCACAACTTTTAGAAAAAGTAGACCAAATTATAAAGAACACACTTTCATCTATCCTAAATGTGGCCTTGGACGACCGAGCATGGCAACAAGCCACGCTTCCCATTCGCTTGGGTGGCCTCGGCGTCCGCAAAATTTCAAGTATAAGTTTGCCAGCCTTCCTCTCCTCGGTCCACGGTACTGATAAATTAACCAGGAACATCTTACCTTCCTCACTGGTTGATTTTGAGGTACCGTGTTTGACCGATGCGTTGAACGCTTGGAAAATGGCTTGTCCCAATACGGATCTGCCCGACAACCTGTCCTCCCAGAGACGATGGGATGTGCCGCTCTGCAGTATTATACAGAATAACCTTATTAATACATCGTCTAGTACTGCTGAGCGTGCGCGTCTGCTGGCTGTGGGGGAATGGGAGTCGGGTTTGTGGCTTCAAGCACTCCCGTCATCCACCATAGGCACTATGATGGATGACTCTTCGTTTCGGCTAGCAACCTGTCTACGCTTAGGCGCACCTTGTGTTGCTCCGCATCGGTGCCATTGTGGTGAAGCTGCCGGCAGCCTTGGGCACCATGGCCTGTCTTGTTGCAAGAGCGCAGGACGCATAGCACGGCACGCCAGCATCAATGACATTATTCGTCGGGCCCTTATCACCGCCAGCGTACCAGCTGTATTAGAACCTAGCGGCTTGGTACGTGACGATGGGAAGAGACCAGATGGCATGACATTGGTGCCGTGGAAGGTGGGTAGGCCTCTGGTGTGGGACGCAACTTGTGTCGACACCCTTGCGCCATCTCATCTTCCTAGTTCGGCGGGCTGTGCTGGCGCTGCTGCTGCGGCTGCTGAGGCCCTCAAGCGGCGCAAATACTGTAACCTAATTGGTAATTACAGTTTTGAGCCGTTTGGGGTCGAAACGCTTGGGTCATGGGGCCCGAGTGCACGTCTCCTTTTTAAGGAGATCTCTCGCCGACTGATCGACACTGTGCGTGACCAGAGGGCTGGCTGTTTCTTTGCGCAAAGAATCAGCATTGCCATTCAACGTGGCAATGCTGCCAGTCTTCTGGGCACGTTCCCGGATGACAGCGATGTGGAGGAGTACTTCGACGCCTAAGTGTACTTTTCTTTTGTATATAGTGTAAGTAGTTAGGTTTAGTTTTTTTTTTTTGATAGTTTACTTTTTTTTAGTGTTTAAGTATGTACATTTTTACACCATTGTTTTTACAAATAACTGAAATAAAAGCTTTTATGTCTCAATAAAATATCTCTTTGATTTTAATTTTATTGAAATTTTATTTGAAATTATGTTATTGTGATTTTTATTTTATTATTTTTTTGGAATTTTTAATTTACTTTGATTTTAGTTTTATTTAATTTTATTGCAATTTGGAATTTACTCTGACTTTTCTTAATTCAGATTTAATTTAATTCTACGTAATTTTAATCTTAGTTTGAGCATGATATTAAAATATTTATTTTGTCATTACTATTGTAAACAAGCGTCAACTATGGGACTGACTTCTGTAACACAGGTTTTTACCTAGCTCAGAAGTCAGGGCTTCAATACTTCTGGTGTAAACAATTTATTTGTCAATAAAAACTATTTGATTTGATTTGATTTGATAAAAAAGAAATTGTGTGCTTTCCCTAAATCAGACAATCAATTACACTTTACTTGAAATCTGAAGATTTACCAAATCAAATGAAAATGAAAGATCTTGCATGTTAAGTGTCTGTTTTGGCAATCTGAACCTGACCAAAGTGGTCTCGTCTGAAACTTTTCAGATAAATTCTTTCAGCTAGCCGCTGCTATCAACTTTTTCCCATAAAATAGCTTGCTCAAAAACCCTTGCCAGCTCCTCCTCTACTAGCCTAGAAACTCTTGTGAATACGGTCTGAAGTTAATAAAAACACTCTTTGTCTTATAGCCAGTCAGCGGTGAACTGGGAAGATGGAAGGCGGCTCGGCGGCGTAGTCAGCACGTTCAGGGGTGTTTTACGAGGAAGAGATGAATCAAATAGGGATGTGCGAAAAATTGTCTAAGCAAAATGATAAGGTGTTGGTATTTTTATACTATATGTAAGGCCTACCCAGTAGAACGTTTTGTCATGAAACATGTTTATTTTCGAGGTTATGGCTTATTGCTGGATTGGTTAAGTTTGTATGATAATTTACCTGAGCACAGAAAAGGTTTGAAATATTTTTGTAAAGTTTGCCAACTATAGAGATTAAAGTTGCCCATGTAATAGAGACAATTATTAAATTATTAAAAATTAACTACCCAAACTGCTGTTTTTTAAATCGGATCTACGAAAAATTCTTCAATATTTTGTATTCCTTTATTTTTATTATTCTTTTTAAGACTGTCTTTGTAATTGGTACACAGAGCCATTCAAAGTTAAAATAGACTGCATATAAATACTTATTCTTAGAACAAGCGAATATTTATACCGTAGCTTAGATACTTATAAAACCATTTAAAATGAAATTATCTAAAGAAATGCGTAACTCATGCATAACGTTTCCTATTAATGAGCCACTCTGTAATAATGCCAAGCCATAACATCGTGTACTGGAAAACTTTGATGCTCCCCAAAGGACTTTTTACAAAATATTCCAAGAAGAATGGTACCAGGAAATTATGACGAAGAAGAGTATCTAACGTTAAATTGCCTGGTATTGAAACATGAATAAAATATTTCACTGTTTGCAAAACATTTCTTTTCACTCTTTGTGTATTTTGATTAACATTGTTTCAATTTGAATGACGACGCTCAATTAGGCACTGTCTTTTGCGCTTTTTTAAGTGCCGGTTCATTGGTTTTATTTGTTCGAAATATTGTAAGAAGCGCTTGGGATGTGATCTTTGATGACTTGATTGCAATCTATTCGAAGCAAAAAGAATTCCTGATCGAAGATTCGAAAACATTTAAATTAGGAATTTAAATTCCTTTCGACCCAAATACCCTTAAGTTGCACATACATAGCGAAGGATTGACTGTACAAACTTTGAACCACCTAAAAGTAAAACATAAAGATTGTGGCCAAAACCAAATTACCGCATTTGAAACCGCAATTTAAAAAAAAACCCAAATGGCCTCTACCAAGGGAATACTTCGTTTTTAAATCCCAAAATGAAACTTCTCTCAGTAATTGACTTAAAATTTTATCAATACCAAAACTTCCCCACAAGAGAACGTTCTTCCACCAAAAGAATGAAAACAACATAAACAAACAACCATTCTCATAAACAACTCGTAAACATTGGGAATTTACGTAACGTCAAACAGTAAAGGTACATCACCGTAGTTGCCTATTTATCTAGCTCCCTAATAAAGCGAGCCAGCATAATAGTGTAGTGACTCCATTCGCCCTGAGTGTGCATTATTTCATGCTTAAAGTCCGGCGGGTAATCTGTGCCGACGGGGGCAAATTTGCAGAGCTATTGAATGCACTCCCATCTCTAGTTACTACACTTGAGTAACAATGGGGAAGGCAAATGATATTGGACCAAGCTCCAGCCACTACGCTGACCAAGTCACATTTTTTTTTTCAGAATATTGGCCGCGTCAATAATGCTGTTATAGAAGTTTTTTGTGATTTCTGAGGACATTTTCTTAGGTTTTTTGCGTTTGGATGATACATTTATAGTTGTGGGTTTCTAGTGTTGGATAGCATTTACTTAGGAGTTTGGCTAAAAATAGGTTACCTCTATTTTATTCTAGTTTTGTGGAAGGGCTGCCTTCGATACAATAAGATACGTCTTAAACATTACGTAATAACATAAGTTCTTTGCGTGTTCACGATGCGTTCCTATTAGTGATAATGAAATGAGCTATTTCCTCAAGTCATACGGCGTTATAAGGCAAAGAATACAGACAGTTTCAACGTCATCAACGTCCTAAATAACTAAGCGAAGGACGAAAATAATATTAAATTCTGTTGAACATTGGCCATTTTATAAAAGGGCTCTTAAATAAAGAGGTTCAATTTTAATTAAAATACTTGTTTTGTGTTGTTTCCAATTAAAATCTATAATATGTACAAAACTATCAGCGCTCGAGTGGATCCGTAATTATTTTGTTATTGTAATCAAAGCTATTCTGAATTTGAAGATTTATTGAAATACCCAATTCTGAATTATCTTAAAATATTTTACTGTAGACTCTTCTTGTTAGGAACCATGACGTAACACAATCTAAATTGTGTCGATAGTCAATATCGCGCACGTATTTTCTTCGAAAAAGTGCAAAACGGTCTAATTGCGTCCATATACTTGTATTTTTGCTTAGCAAAAATCGCGTCGCAAAAGGTCGCTCAAGCTACTTGACGATATTTCCGTTCCGATTTGAATTACGACAAAATATGAAGAAAATAATAGCCTTTATTTATTTATTAAAACATGAGTAATAATAAGGCTTAATATAACAAACAAATGTACCTAGACATCAATAGAGTTGTCCAATAACTGTGTTTTGTTAGTAACATTCCTCTGTATATTGATATGTATAACACGGCCAATGCCGAGATTTAATTAATTAACGCATTCAGTGGCATCAAGCTGCTTATATGCGTCAGCGGGAGGAGGATTATGTGTCCGGCACTGCATACCGCATACCGCAACGTTGTGAACTCCGAGCAACACACCAAAGATTCATCGCTTCCTAGGATGGCTTTAGGATTTCAACTATTAATTTGAATAATAAGCATTCATATGTTTACGTAGCATTGAAAATCACTCCGTAAATTGGACAGCAGCTAAATACCATTTAGATAAGTAGCTGCTCAAAAGGCTCCAGAAAAAAAACGTTGGCTTTCATGTTTAGCAATGTTCTCGTTAGATAGAATAAACGATGGCCTTTATATCTTGTACTAGCTTTTACCCGCAGCTTTGCCCGCGTTAACATAGATTTTGTCAATCAATTGTGGTTGCCAACAAACAGGGTGAGAAATATCCAATGTTGCAGTTTTAGTTTTAATTAAAATCGGCCCCTTGACTCCTTTGATTGTTTTGTGCTATTCTTCATAATGATGATTTGGCCATCCACGACCACTTGGAAAACTCAGCCTGTATATGTACAGGAAGCATTAACGCAAAACCGATTAATTTAATTCATTGAAAACGTTGGTCACAGGTAAAGGTTACAAAAGGAAACAAATAAACTACAGAGTCATAGGTTCTGCTTTGTTGCGAATTGAAAATACCACTCAATCATAATTTTTATCTTCAGTTAATTTACATTCTTTAATTACGCCGTTAATCATGGGTACAACATTTTAAAACGCTGCTATGTTGTTTGTCCTTTCATTTGGTGCTAATACATACATACACATTGCATTTACATTTTTTTCATTCGCATTGTGGACCATGAACAACCGCGAACAGTAGCAGCTACATGTAGCTGGCCGTAGGTAAAGCATGGCTTTTCCAAATACACCCCTGCTACCCTTGAGCTTTGTTAATAGTAATAGCAAAACTAAGTTTGATTGGAAACTGGAGTCTTTTGAATTGAACTGATAGTTCAGTGGGGTGGGATTACGATTCCACGTATGAACACGGTTTCCCCTTTTGTTATATATAATATAATAATTGAGATCTGTATATTTATTTAGATTATGTAATGGGATGAGGCTTCGTATTACACAATAAGGTGCAATGTATTAACAGGTATAACAATTATCAGTCCCCCTGAACTATCAGTTCAATTCAAAAGACTCCACTATCCAATCAAACTTAGTTTTGTTACTTCCAGTGTTTAGTTCTTACTTAGTTACTCCCAGTGTTTAGAGTTTATTAATCCCAGTGTTTAGGGATTATGCAATCTTCTAATGAACTACTGAGACGCCTTGCAGGTGTGGCAGGTCCCATGTGAACTGTGTTAGGTAATGATGGTTGATTATGGTGGAAAGTTGGTTTTTGAAGTGAAAACTTCTTTAGACACGCTGAGCGATATATAGCAGGGGCCAAACTTACGGGATCGCGTTACCAATTTGATGCTAGTTTTTACTGTTGGCAGACCCCATGACTGCCTTTTTTATTTTAGTAGGATGAGTGGACGTTTAGTGGCTTGAAAACCGATATAAAACTGCGCTTCAATATGAAATGAAGCATGGTACTTTATGGTCCACTAAAAGACCAAAAATGGCCGACAGACTTAAGAAGGTGGCTAGGACGGACTGGTTGCGAAAGACGGAGGACAGTGGTTTGTGGCCTAACTGGGTTAGGACGATGTCCAGCAGTGAACTTGGTAGGCTTAATGCAATAAATAAATTAAGCATTTATGGTTTTCTCTCTACGAAGGTTGGCTTAACATCTACTTATTTAAATTTTGTTACATTACGTGTTAGAAGTTCCTTTGCGAGAGACTGGAGTCCGTATTATGGAGAACCTGTGTTTCGGAGTTGGTTGATTGATTACTATTAATTAGTTACATGAGCCGGCAAGCGCCCGTTTATAGCATAAAGACATACACAAATATCACCGAAGTATAGTTGAACCTGTAAATACGTCAGTGATATACGGAGTATCATTTCAAATAGGAACACATATTTATTGACTATTTTCAGAACACCTGGTATAGCATTGTGACACATTTTATTGCCTTTCACAAACAATTTTAAATTCCAAAGGAAGTCGAACATGCACCTAGCCCTCTTGTGTCTCATGTTCGTTTATGGTGTCGGTGTATGACCCTTGCCGTTTTACTGTTACATACTAAAGCAAAGTTACACTAGACATGCAGTTTAAAGAGGTATAAAAGCTGTTATAGAGGTATGCTTCATGTCTAATACAATTTTAGGGTTGTCGCAACACTGTGTACATGGAATGACAAACATTTTACGAGATCGAAGCTTCAACTGACTAGTTTTTTTTTTATAGGACCAGTCGCTGCCTGCCTTAGTCTGTTTGTCCTCTTATTTCTTTAAAATCACGCAAATTATTTGGATTCGGTGTTTTCTAATAGAAAGAGCGATAAACAAGGAAGGTTTGTATATTATTGAATTTTTTCCCGTGCGAAGCCAGCGCGGGTCCCTAGTTGAAATTAAATTACAAAGAGGTACAATTGTTTACTTGGATCTTATTACGAAGTTCTTTCTCTGATAATTAGCCAAACTGTTGTGGAGTGATAAAGGCTTCTTTTATACCATAAAATGTCCATGAGATAAGCCACTGAAGTGAAACCGTAGTGTAAGTAATTAGTGATAACGGTAGAGCCGTTATCAGCCGCTTATCACTTATCATTACTTACAAAAAGATATCTGAATTTTATTTAACCTTTTTAATTCATAATTGGCTTCAGGCATACCGCACATAAAATAAATTGCCCACTTACAATGACATGCAGCGTTATTTTAATCAAGTTATGGATACAAGTAGATACTTGAAGATTTAACTTTATTTTACCTGTAATATTCATTTATATTGTGAGATGAGCGAATGCACGAAGGCAGTTCAACAAAGGACAGTAAACACTTTGGGTAAAGCCTTTGTGACTAGATTCAATCAATATATTGCGTATTATACGGTCAATAGGTACGTGTATTATTTAAAAACGTATAGCAAATCAGTATAACTATAATGATTGAACTGCTGGGATGCAAGCCCCCTATTTGTGACAGGCATTAGCCATAGATAACCCACCAGGCGGACCCAGTGAACTGTATGTCACATGTCTTCGTATTTTTGGTTCTAAGACACGCCGGTTTTCTCACAATGTCTTACTCTTTTGAGAACCTTGGTAACAAAAACATATACAAAGTAAAGCACCTAGCTGTGTTCGACCCACGACTCACGGTACGGTAGTCGTGTGTCGTTACCACTGGGCCATCATGCTGTATACATACTAAGATATACAGCAGATGTTTTTTGCAACAACATTATTATGTTCAGAAGCCACAGGTATAAAACATAATTTTCCTCCTGATACCTATCTATTTGTTTTTACAAGTTTTAATTAGTCTTTCTAGACACGCCTTCTCCCCGACCGACACCGACACCTCGACAGCCAAGGGAGCCACGAACAATAGGTAATTAATTGCGACTCATTGGTCGGGTCCTGATAGGTCAAACTTACAATGTTTGGGTGTAGTCCGTCTGTTTCATTAACTTCTTACTGTTTTTATTACTAGAGGTCCTTAGATAAGTAATATTCTATCATCGAAAGCGTGGCGATAGTGATTGTCAAAAATATAAAATTGTATGGGATTGATAAGAGATATCGATAAATCACGTGATGGAAACCTGGACTTATAGTGAGTGTATGTCTGAAATAGCCAACCCGCATTGAGCAAAGCGCCTCTTTGACGATTGCTTTCGCCACGCTTTCGATGATAGAATATCACTTGTCTTGGGCCTCTTGTCAATGCAATACATTTTCTTTTTGACAGTCGCTCTTGCTGATATAATGTCACGTTGTCTAGGTCCTATATTAATTGGTATACAAATAGCAGACTTTTATGTTCTCACAAGAAAACATTACAGAAATAGTTTCACAAACGTTTTTTTTTAATATATGGAAAGAAGTTTCCACAACTACAGATTTGAAGACGATTCTTGGAGTGAAATCGTTATCTTTCGGCAAAGATAGTTTTTTGCATAATGTGTACGAATACGTTTTGCATAGGTACTTGTGGCCAATACCGAACCGATGGCAATTGTAAAATGCTGAATATAAAACTGACTACTTATATTTTCGTGCTTGGGAGTAAGGATAGTCAGACCATTTAGTGTTTTCTGTGTGTTACAACTGTTCTTATTTGTGTTTTGGTCGAAATAATGCGCTTCGTTAGAGCGAAATGTTTGTAGAGTCTTGACTATGGAAGTGGAAAATTTTATCAGCCCGAGTGAATCAAATGTGGCCGCAACGATCGACGACTATCATTGAATTCATGTAAATATAGTTAATATCTCATTGGAATAGATTCCTCTAGAGGTTCATATAATCAAGTGTGTTTTGTAAGTAATGATAGAGATTGAGATTGATTTGGTCTCCAAATATTATCATCTGGAATTCAAACTTGAGTATGCAAATTGATTTGAATGTATTCCTTATAGAATTTTGATTGTACGCAAACAGTTCTCAGAGAAAACCTGCAAGCAAGGCTCCGTGTGTTCATACGTTCAGTCAATTTCCATAGTACATCTGAATATTTGAATATGATTATAATACGGCTCAAATTCGCACAAATATCATCTTTAAATGAATTTCCAATAAAATTTTGCATTGGAAAACGACCGGTGGATACAGGAGGCCATATAAAATGTTTAGTATATGCAGATAACGACAAAAAAGGTACTGCAATAAATTTTAGTTAGGACCTACAGTAACTACGATATTTTGTTAGAGTTTGGCTAGTTATTGAATTTTCGAGCGTCTGGTGTAAGTTGTAATGTGTAAATATTTCGAGCGAACGGAAAATTAGTCCCAGAGCAATCGCTTGCTACAGAAATATTAACCTATACGATAAATATCTACTTGGGACTACACGAACTCTAAATGTTTGAAATTCACGAATAGTGTTTGGGAAAGTATTTTATGTGTTCCCAATAATATCACGACTGTATTTCCTGAAGGGTTAGGTAAATGTGTATCTATATTAATGTAGCTTCAATTCCTCCAGTTATGATTAAGTAACCCTATTACCCAAGCTATTTTAAGCCTATTCCCAATTTAAACGTATAACAGTAACTGCGGCGGGTACTACATTACAATGGTGGTTTATATTTTATAGATACTGCTATCGCACTATTGCACACATTGGATTTTTTGTCACCCACTCGTGGCGTCAGCGTCAGAGGAAAATCAACACCCGCACGGGGTGACAAGCTTTTACCCACGGGTTTGCCGGAATGTGCTAAATTACGACTTTGATCTTTTTGAAACAAGTGTGACCTCGGCAAAAAAGTGTTTATCTAAGGATTTTTTCAAATCTTAAATTCTATAGACTTTTTTTTATTTTTTTTAAATTGATTTTTTAACAACTTGGTTCTAAAAAAAAAACAAAATCAAAATTTATTTATTCAGTTAGGCCATTAAGCGGATCTCATCAATATCTATAAAAGCGAAAGGTGACTGACTGACTGACTGACTGATCAATCAACGCACAGCCAAAACTGCTAAGCCTAGAAGCATGAAATTTGGCAGAAAAGTTCCTCAAGTGACGTAAGTGTGCACTAAGAAAGGATTTTTAGAAATTTCACCCCTAAGGGGGTAAAAAGGGGGTTGAAAGTTTGTATGAAAAATCTAATTCCTTCGACCAGAATTCTTGAAACTTAGCACAAATAGTATTCTAAGTAAATGATAAAGATTGACATTATTATTTTTTCGAAACTACCCCCAAATAATGATTTAGGGGTTGTTGAAATTTGTATGGAAAATCTGATTTCTTGTGTCAATAAACTTGAAACTTGCCACAAATACTAACCTAAATGAATAATAAAGGTTGCTATTATTATTTTTTGAAACTACCCCCAAAAGACGATTTAGGGGTGTAAAAGTTTTTTTGAAGAATCTTATTACTTCAGTTAATAAACTTGAAACTTGACATAAATACTGATCTAAATAAACAATAAAGTCTTTCATTGTTAGTTTTTCGAAACTACCCCCAAAAGATGATTTAGGGGATGTAATTTTTTTTGAAGAATCTGATTTCTTGGGTGTATAAACATGAAACTTGACATAAATACATCTTAAATAAACAATAAAGTTTGTGATTATTCGGTTTTTGTAACTACCCCCAGAAGACGATTTAGGAGGTATTACAGTGTTTTTGAAAAATCTGATTTCTTGGGTCAATAAACTTGAAACTTGCCACAAATACTAACCTTAATTAATAATAAAGGTCGCTATTATTATTTTTTGAAAATACCCCCAAAAGAAGATTTAGGGGGTGTTAGTTTTATTGAAGAATCTGATTTCTTGGGTGAATAAACTTGAAACTCGGCATAAATACCATCCTAAATAAACAATAAAGGTTGTCATTATTAGTTTTTTGCAACTACCCCCAAAAGACGATTTTGGAGGTATAACAGTGTTTTTGAAAAATCTGGTTTCTTGGGTCAATAAACTTGCCACAAATACTAACCTAAATGAATAATAAAGGTTGCTGTATTTATTTTTTGAAACTACCCCCAAAAGACGATTTAGGAGGTATTACAGTGTTTTTGAAAAATCTGATTCTTGGGTCAATAAACTTGAAACTTGCCACAAATACTAACCTAAATGAATAATAAAGGTCGCTAATATTATTTTTTGAAACTACCCCCAAAAGAAGATTTAGGGGATGTTAGTTTTTTTGAAGAATCTGATTTCTTGGGTGAATAAACTTGAAACTAGGCATAAATACCATCCTAAATAAACAATAAAGGTTGTCATTATTAGTTTTTTGCAACTACCCCCAAAATACGATTTAGGAGGTATTACAGTGTTTTTGAAAAATCTGGTTTCTTGGGTCAATAAACTTGCCACAAATACTAACCTTAATAAATAATAAAGGTTGCTGTTATTATTTTTTGAAACTACCCCCAAAAGACGATTTAGGGTATGTTAATTTTTTTGAAGAATCTGATTTCTTGGGTGAATAAACATGAAACTTGACATAAATATCATCCCAAATAAACAATAAAGGTTGTCATTATTAGATTTTTGCAAATACCCCCAAAAGTCGATTTAGGGGATGTAATTTTTTTTGAAGAATGTGATTTCTTGGGTGAATAAACATGAAACTTGACATAAATACAATCCTAAATAAACAATAAAGGTTGTGATTATTAGTTTTTTGCAGCTACCCCCAAAAGATGATTTAGGAAGTATTACAGAGATTTAAAAAAAAAAAAAAAATTGTGTCAATAAACTTGCCACTAATATACTAACCTAAATGAATGATAAAGATTGCTGTACGGTTCGTACACTTGCAGAGTTGTTGTTGTTGAGGTTGAAGCACGAAGAGAAAAGATCACTCAGTTTTCGTTAGATTTATTACGTATTTTTGTGTTTACAAGTAATACTGTTGACGATTCCTTTCTCTAATGTTAGTCACCGCGTAGCAGTTATCGTACTCATTGATTTAAAGTGTTTCATGTGTATTTATAATATTATTGGAATGACGCACGTATGGTGCACGGCACCGCGTCAGCAAAATATGTACAGTTTTAGACTGTACATCTTGGCAACCCAAAAAGAAGAAACCAACGAGAAGAGAAAGGAAAAGTCATCACAAAGTTAGTTAAGTAATTAATCAATCAAATAGAAAGGCGATGTTCCTGTTCCCAGGTTGAGGCTCCCGCCGCAAGTCCTTTGTTGTTTGTGCTGCGACGGTTTCATGCTGCTGGCACTCTGTTTTGCGGAAAACTTGAAGTTCAATATCTTCAGGTTGACTCGAAGTTTTGTTCTTAGCGTTGTGTGTGCAATAGTGTGGACAACGATTTCTCCCAACCACGACAAGTACGACTATGATGGCGATCGCCAGCAAAGAGTAACTTATGGCATATTGATGAATGTCGTGACTTGTTAGTGTTGGTAGTGAAGCTTCATTTTGCCGTTGAGTTGCAATTTTCTGATCAATTGTTACAATTTCCTGATCCGTAGCCTTTGACTGAAGGATATTTGGAGCATAACGATATGTTAAGTTCACTATCTTGTTAATAGATGTATCAAATGTTGGAGCTGTAAACTCATAATCCATCTTCATATGACTGCTGTATCGGCGTTGAGCGTAGATGGTTAAGTCGTTGGATTGCAGTACGCATCCCTGAGATAATGTCACTATGCTCGATAATGCAATGGTTTGTGATGTGACGTCGTTGCTACATATGATTCGTAATGCACACGTTTCGCAGCAAATCGCCAGCCAGCTGTTTTGAGTTTGTAACTCTATCCAAGTGTCTTTGCATGACGCGCGTTCGACGTCACAAGGTTCATTGTTTTGATGCGATAGCAGTTTTGCCTCACAAGGAGCGTTTTTGCTGTGTAGGTCAAATGATGGCAGGTTTTTCTTGCATAAGAAATTCTGCGATTTTTGTTGCATGCAGTGTTTCAAGTCATCTTTGGACATAGACACGTAAATGTTCTTCTTGAAGTTGACAGCGATGTACTCGTTTGATAACTGCACATATGTAGTTTCCTTAGCATTGTTAACCGGTAAAGGTATCGCTTGGTATATTACGAAATCTTCGTTAGCTACAAGTGGAATATGTGCTTCGAAAAGAAAGTAATTTTCAGTAACTCGTGCTTTCACATTGATCAGCTTGTAGATATCTTTAATGTTTTCTTTGTAGTTCTCAACTGGTAGCGATAAAGATTTCGGAAGGCTTCCGGATATTTCCGTTAATTTTTGAATCAGACGCACCGGACTTATCAGATGGACATCTACATGACCTTGGTAGACGTTAGTTAGAGTATTAAACAGCATATCCTGGAACGTCCTCAAGCTGTTGATCAATAGGTACGTCGTTAACGAAGCAGAGTTGAGGTAGGTAGTAGCCGAAAGTATTTCCATTTCCGTTTCGATGGATGCTATATTTTTATTGGTCTGATTGATAAAGTTATCAATGGAGTTGAATTGACGCTGAATATTGTCTTCAGTTTGTTTCAATACTTGATTCTCAAGCTCCACAATCGTTGTTTGATTTTTTAATAACTCAAGTAAGTAGTTCTCATTGGTTTGCAGAGATTGAATATCGTTTTGATATTTCTTAGCGAATTGTTGGTCCAATATCCCAAACAGACTGTTAGCTATGTAGCCGACTCCGTCGATTAGACCCCGTTTCTTCCTGTTGCTCAGGTGTTTGTGGGGATTTATAAGTATAGAGTTGTAGTAGTTTAGAAGTTCTAGTTCATGATTTAATTGTTCCATGGTTGATCTGCAGTGTTGTAGATTCGTTTTTTGGCATAAGTTGTGAATATTCTCGAAGTAAGTTTGAGTACGACGAGTCCCATCCCAATAGTTTGTTAGGTTGTAGTACATCATTAGTATCCATTCATCGTGCACTACTTGCATTTTGCCGACGGTGTCATAGTATATGGGCCGCTCGCGTTCCAGACTTGTAATCTGAGTGGTCGCCGCCGGCGCTCCGCGCGTGCCATCGGTGGCGGTATAAGATCCCGTTACAAATGTAAACAATGATAACATTGTTATTAGTAACGTTGAGATAAGATTCTTTGACTTCTTCCGCCGTTCGTTTTTCGATTTCTGTGGAGGCTTATTTTTCATTTCGTTTTCTTTGGTTTCCTCAGTTTCAGAGTTCAATGGTAATGGCGACAGTTTTGTTATTGGGCGCTTTATGATTCCTGCTTGAGTTTTAACAGTAGTTACTCGAACATATCCATCAGATCCTGGATGTGTTTCCAGAATCCGACCTAGGGCCCATTTTCCCGGCGGTAGATTGTTTTCTTTCACCAGTACTACATCGCCTTCTTTAACGTTTCTAGAAGGCTTGTTCCACTTACTACGTGTTTGTAGAGTGGTAAGGTAATCGTTTGACCAGCTTTTCCAATATTGTTGAAACATATGCTCGGTAAGCTGCCATCTACGGCGTAAATCAATGTTTTTTACGTCACTGTAATCCGAGAGTGGCATGGACAATATTGGGCTTCCTGTAAGGAAATGTCCAGGCGTTAGGCAGTTGTAGAACTCTTCTGGATCTTCAGTTAGCGGGCACAGAGGTCTTGAATTCATGCAGGCTTCTATTTTTGCTAAAATCGTTATGAACTCCTCGTACGTTAGTTTTTGGTCCCCCAGTACTCGTCGCAGATGGTGCTTCATAGACTTGACGGCAGCTTCCCACAGACCGCCAGCAGTTGGCCAGGCGGGGGCGTTGAAATGCCACTCCACCTCCAATTTGGCCAGTTCGTTGAAAACATCTGGTTTCAGTAGTTGTTTGAACTCTTCGAATTCCTGACGAAGCACCTTTGCAGCGCCGATAAAGTTGGTACCACAGTCAGAGTACATGTGTTTCGGGGTGCCGCGTCTTGCACATAGTCTTTGGAAGGCCGCCATAAACGTTTCTGTGCTAAGGTCTGATACGAGTTCAATATGAACAGCTTTCGTCGCCATACATATAAATATGGCTATGTATCCCTTTGAAGTTTTTACGCCTCTACCCTTGTTGTGTTTAACATCCACATGACCGGTAAAGTCTACTCCTGTGTGCGTGAAAGGGCGGCACGGAGTGATCCTTTGCGGTGGTAGGTCACCCATCAGTTGATAGCTATCTGTCTTGTTGAAGCGATGGCAGCGTACACATCTTCGAAGTTGGTTCTTGACAGCCCGGTTGCCGCCAACGATCCAGTAACGCTGTCTAATATAAGTCAGCGTTAGCCGAGCTCCTCCATGTAATGTGGCTGAATGTGCTTGTTCTATAAGAAGTTGTGTAAATCTTCCTTTATGTGGTACGATTATTGGATTCTTCATATCCCCAGTTAATCTTGAGTGTTTAAGACGACCTCCGACACAGATGATGCCCGCTTTGTTTACATAAGGATTCAATTTGCAAATTGCGCTTTTCTTTGATACTGTTTCGTTGTTAACGATTTGTTTGTATTCAGAATTGAACTGCAATCGCTGCGCTTGAATAATGATACTAATGCGCGCTGCGCTTAGTTCACTTGTTGTTAGGTACGTAGTTTCCGATTTCGTCCTATTGCGCACATTTGTAATGAAGCGTAATATCCATGCGATGACCCTGTTTGCTTGTGTCAATGAGCTGCATTTGCTCAATAAATTGATAATTATATTATGATCGATATTTTCTTGCGTGATTTTAGCGTGGTTTAAGCCGCCAAAATTCGTTTGGAAAGTGCAAGGCATATCTGCCGGCGGATCTTGTTTTGTTAAGAACTCTGGGCCTTGCCACCACAGGTTGAAGTTTACTAGTTTGCTTGGCAAAAGACCTCTTGAGGCGCAGTCTGCTGGATTTTGCTCTGATTTGACATAATGCCACTGAGCTGCAGGAATGACGTTTTTGATCTTTGTAACTCTGTTGGCTACGTAAGTTTCCCATCTTGATGTTTCGCCTTGAATCCACGCGAGGACCACTTGAGAATCCGACCAAGCCCGTGTTGATATGTTATATCCACAGAATGTTTCCTTGGTTTTCTCCATCAAGTCAGCTAGTAGCTGAGCACCACACAGTTCCAGTCTTGGTAGTGTTGTTTTCTGAGTCAGTGGAGCCACCCTTGTTCGAGCAGCAAGTAGAGTTACGATGGGTTGGCCATGTTCGTTGAACGCCTTGCTGTAAATAACGCAAGCGTACGCCTTTACACTTGCGTCGCAGAAGCCTAGCAATTCGACACATTGTTGTGTGTCGCCAATCCATCTATTTATCGTTATTTTATTAATGAACGGCAGTTCTGTTTTTAGGTTCAGCCACTCAGATTCAATGTTGCTGGGCACTATGTCATCCCAGCTAAGTTTACTCATCCAGACTTTCTGGAATAGTAGTTTGGCCTTGACCGTTACTGGGGAGAGCCAACCCAATGGGTCGTAAAATCTTGATATGGCTGAGAGTAAAGATCTCTTTGTTAGTTGTTTGGAGTTTTCCACAGGCCAGTTAAAGTGGAAGTTGTCGCTGTTTGGATTCCAACCGAGGCCTAACGTTTTGCTTGATTCTTCCCCTTTAAAATCAAACATGGTTTGAGTTGAAATTTGATCCTTGCGTAAGTCTTCCAGTATAGCGCGGTCATTGGCTGTCCACTTCCGTAAATTCATACCTCCTCCTTTTAACAGTTGGATCAAGGAGTTTTGCAGTTTTTTCGCTTCTGTGAGGTTGTTATGGCCGCTAATGACGTCATCTACGTAGCATTCTTCTATGAGTGTCTTGGCAGCTGCCGGATGTTTGTGACCGTCGTCAATGGCTAGTTGCTTCAATGTTCGCATAGCTAGCCATGGTGCGCATTTGGTCCCGTAGGTTACTGTGCAGAGCTGGTAATCGCGAAGATGTTGATCTCGTGAGTCCCGCCATACAATTCTCTGTAGATGTTGTTGTTCTTTTGAAATCCAAATGCAGCGGTACATCTTTTCAATGTCAGCCGTAAATGCGTATTTATACGTTCGCCATTTCAGTATAAGGGCCTGAATGTCCTTTTGTAAGTTGGCGCCTTTTTCCATGACGTTGTTCAGGCTGACGCCAGTCGTAGTTTTTTGAGAGGCGTTAAATACGACCCTCAACTTTGTTGTTGTCGAGTTTTCTCTCAAGACCCCGTGGTGCGGTAAGAAGTAGACGTCAGTAGGTATCTGAGGTGCTAATTTCATGTGACCCAGATCCGCGTACTCTTCCATGAATTTTTTGTACATGGAGGAAAGCTTTTCGTTCTTCTCTAGCCGTTTTTCCAACTGTAGAAACTGCGAAACCGCAATTGTTCTAGACTTGCCTAGTTTCTCTTTGTAGTCTGGAACTAGAGGCATTTTGACGATGTACTTTCCGTCAAATGATCTTCTTACAGTTTCGTTATAAAATTGTTCACACTGGTCATCTTTGGGGATATCTTTAGTTTTTTGAATTTCTTCATTCTCCCAAAATTTTGTTAAATCCTCTAAGTTGACTACAGTAACGTGGCAGTTAAACGTTTGTTTCATCTTTCCGCATAAAATCCACCCAATTTGCGTTTGTTGTGCAACTGGGGAGCTGTTATTGCCTTTCAATACACCTCCTAGGATAATTTCGGAGTATACGTCGGCTCCTAGTAATAGGTCGATTTGCCGAGATACGTTGAAGTCAGGATCTGCAAGTTTCAAGTTTTTCAAGTGACTCCATGCACCTTTCTCGAACGTTTTCATAGGCAGGTTGTTTGTTAGCTTCGTCATAATAAGTGCTTGAGTTTCAAAGTTATAATCGGAGTGAATCGATTGACAGGTAAGTTTCAGTTTTCCCCTGCATTCTCTGGAAACAGAGCCGATTCCCGATACTGATGCGTTGATCCCGCGCCGAGGAAGACGTAATATTTGTGCAGCGTTTTCTGTTATCAAGTTCACCTGTGAGCCTTGATCGAGCAACGCACGTAGTGTTACATAAATCCCATCTGCAGATTTTATTCTCAGCTGGACCGTAGTCAGTAGAACCTCCATGTTGTCTTTAGACAAATGGTTAGATGTTGGTTGTTGAGATGAAGGGCGTTGTTCAACATTGTTTTTTCTAGTCGCTGACGTTATGGTTTGGTTGTCCGGATTGTGCAATAGTGTGTTGTGTTTCAAGTTACATTCTTTGCACATTTTCGTGGATTTGCACTCGTCATTTCCGTGGCTGAATAAACAGTTTTTGCACAGCTGCAGTTTCGACACGGTGTCATTTCGCTTGCCAAAGTCCATTTGTAGGAATTTGTCACATTGGCGCAGAACGTGACTTCCGTTGCAGAATGGGCATTTACCGTAAATAGCATGATAGTTGTTTGTTTTATTTTGATTGAAGTTATAGTTATGTTTCTTCATCTGGGTTTGCTTGTTGAATGTTTTCCAGTTGGATGATTTTTCTGTGGCTGTAGGGTTCGCCCTTTTAGCTGATTTCATCGTTTCGTATGCCATGAACTGTGTTTCGAGGAAATACAGGAAGTCGTGGAGGTTCTGTAGTTCTCTGTGATCTTGAAGTTCTTTCATGTAGTCACTCAAAGTACTGGAGTCCAGTTTTTGTGACATGATGTGCACAATGATCGGGTCCCAAGTTGAAGTATCAATACCGATGTTAGAGATGCCGTTCAGGCATTCGGTAATGACGTCATGCATCTTCTTCAAATTGTATGAGTCTGCATGTTGTATGATCGGCAGATTTAGCATGTTGTTCATAAATGAAGTAAACTGGAGGCGACGATTGTCGTAGCGCTGAATTAATATATCCCAGCATGAGTTATAGTTTTCAGTGCTAATGGTCAGATGCTGCACTAAGCGTTCAGCTTCTCCTCGCAGCTTGGTCTTTAAGTGTTGCATTTTCTGCGCGTTGTTGATCATAGGGTTTTTGTGAATAGCTTCCAGAAATAGGTCTTTGAAGGAGATCCACTGACTGTAGTTGCCGGAGAACTCAGGGATTTCGATCTTAGGTGTCGATTTCTGGTAGTGGACGGTGGACCAGATTTTGGCATGGATTTTCCTCTTTAGCTCATCATATTGTTGTTCAATGTCCGTGAACATTTTGTAGTAATGTTCGTTGGATCCTTTCAGTTGAAAGTCTATTTCCCAATGAAGTTTATCGATGGGTTCCCATTTCGATTTCAAGGTTGCGAAGTGGTCTTCCAGTTCCCATCTTTCCGATATAGTGATTAAGTCAATCTTGGAGATGACACGGTGAATCGCGTTGAAATTGCATTCTTGCTTGTTAAGCAAGAGTTGTATGTTGCTGTCGTCATCTTCTGAAGTCCCACCTAGGTCGAACTTCACGTTTTGTTTGCTCAAAGTCGTCAGTTTGCTAGTTATGTCTGTTTTAGTTGATAAGAACATTTCTTTAGTTTTTTCGTAGATGTCGTCCTTGAAATATGCTATGTTCTTATCTTCTAGTTCGAGCAACAGTTGGGCATGCCTGCCTTCGAAGTCTTGCCATTGGTTTTCTAGCGACGACAAGCGTTTCTTCAGGTATTCCACAGATTTTCGTGATGATGAATCCTTGCGATAGTTGACACATAATGCTTTGATGTTATCGAAGCACGTTGACTGCAATTCTAGCATATCCATGTTGATGCTTGCTGACACGTCGTTGACTGTGGCAGGAGAGCGTTGCGTTGTATTGCGAAGGCTACTGCGTTGCTTGTAGTCTTCTCCGTTTCAAATCTTGAAATCGTTGACTTACTTGATTTGAAATGGTCAGTGGAACTCAGCACCCTTGCACCTCTGTCACGATATTATGCGACTTCTCAATCTAGCTGGGGCGACCCGCTTCTGGGAGACCAGCTAAACCGATTCGCTACCGTAAAGAGACACAGTGGCACCAAATATCCGGCTCGAAGGACCAAAAAATGTACGGTTCGTACACTTGCAGAGTTGTTGTTGTTGAGGTTGAAGCACGAAGAGAAAAGATCACTCAGTTTTCGTTAGATTTATTACGTATTTTTGTGTTTACAAGTAATACTGTTGACGATTCCTTTCTCTAATGTTAGTCACCGCGTAGCAGTTATCGTACTCATTGATTTAAAGTGTTTCATGTGTATTTATAATATTATTGGAATGACGCACGTATGGTGCACGGCACCGCGTCAGCAAAATATGTACAGTTTTAGACTGTACAATTGCTCTTATTATTTTTTGAAACTACCCCCAAAAGACGACTTAGGGGATGTTATTTTTTTTGAAGAATCTGATTTCTTGGGTGAATAAACAATACATTTGACATATTTACCATCCTAAATGAATAATAAAGGTTGCTATTATTATTTTTTGAAACTACCCCCAAAAGAAGATTTAGGGGGTGTTAGTTTTTTTGAAGAATCTGATTTCTTGGGTCAATAAACATTGACATAAATACCAACCTAAATTAACAATACAGGTTTTCAATAATTAGTTTTTCGAAACTACCCTTAATATACGACTTCGGGGTGGTAAAGATTTTTGATTACTTTTACTGAACATAGCTTCTTTTTATGACGTTCGGGAGCACTTAGGAGGGGTTTTTGGAAATTCAACTTTTTAAAGGGTTAAAAGGGAGACATTTATTTGTATAAAAATCTTATTCCTTTGGCAAAATAATAAAGGATGGCATCATTAGTTTTTCGGATTTACCCCTAGAAGATGATTTAGGGGTGTCAAAGTTTCTTTGAAGAATCAAATGGCACTAGGATGGGGACATCACATCGATATGAAACAACCGAACTGGACCGTTTGTCTCAGGTTTAATAGCAGCTTATTTTTGGTTGCCATCACACGAACGAAGTCGCGGGCGGAGTTAATATTATAAATGTGAAAGTGACTCTGTCTGTCTCTCTGTCCACCTTTTCACGCTTAAACCGTTGAACCGATTTAGATGCAATTTGGTTAGGAGATATTTTGAGACGCTGGGCAGGACATAGCATAGTTTTATCCCGCAAAACTAACATAAGGGGGTGGAAAGAGAGGTAGAAGTTTGTATGGAAAACCTACAATATTATGCTGCGATATAAAAAATAAGCTATTCGAATTACTAATGCTTCGCAGACGAAGTCGCGGGCAACAGCTAGTAGATAATGTAGCAATTATATTAATTTTGAAACATCTTAACATTTGGATCTACCTGCATGTTTTTTTTTTATTTTTGTCATTTTATTTTGTTTTTAATTTGGGTTATTTGGCAGTGTATATACTTTGTTCCACAGTACATTTATACCAGACAAGCTCTAGACGTGAAGACTTGTACTATCACCAATGTATTTAGCTGTTAGTCTTCCAAAGTTTTTAAATAAATAAATTAAATATTACAGGGTTTTTATGTAGACACGGAATGCTTTTTCGTTTAGAGTTTCGATTAAAAAAGCATATTTGGTGATGACTGCTTTGGTACTAGTGCTTAGAATAAATATTTACACCCGGTTCCTGCATTGAGAGTCTAGTCTAGCCTGGTTGAGAACTTGTCAAACTGTATTTTTAACCCCCGCCGGAAAAAGAAGGGGTGTTATAAGTTTCACGTGTGTATCTGTGTGTCTGTCTGTGGCATCATAGCGCCTAAACGGATGAACCGATTTCGATTTAGTTTTTTTTGTTTGAAAGGTAATTTTGTCGAGAGTGTTCTTAGCTATGTTTGAATAAAATCGGTTCAGCCGTTCAAAAGTTATGGGCATTTTACTGTTTGAATCGGGGTGTTTTCGCAAGATAAATGCGTCGGGGGTTTTTAAATGGTGAAATTTTACTTGTAACATTAAAACTGATCAAACTGCATTAAAGTAGAGTTTGACTCGTTCTTCATGATAAATTTTCAAATGCTCAATTCTGAAAACTTTAGGCTTTACTCCACATACGCACAAGCTAAACCTTGTATCTCATAAATGAAAAGTATAACAAGTAAAATTTCACAATTTAAAAAACCCCCGACGCATTTATCCTGCGAAAACACCCCGATTCATACAGTAAAATTCCCATAACTTTTGAACAGCTGAACCGATTTTATTCAAACATAGCTAAGAACACTTTCGACAAAATTACCTTTCAAACAAAAAAAACTAAATCGAAATCGGTTCATCTGTTTAGGCGCTATGATGCCGCAGACAGACACACAGATACACAGATACACAGCAACACACGTGAAACTTATAACACCCCTTCTTTTTCCGGCGGGGGTTAAAAATAACCATTGATCGGTAACGCTCGCGTCATGTTTAAGCTTTTCCTAAAAAGGAAACATGTTTGAGTGACGTAATTTGCTTTCAGTCTATAAAACAATAAGTACATAAGAAACACATGTTTCATTTTGGGAATTACAAAGGTCGATTAACCAGACCGTGGGCTAGATATTATTTGAATGAACGAAAACGTAGGTTATTTCTAAATAAATGCTGCATTAATATATTTTTCTTCTAATACTCTTAGTCTAAAAATAAAATATCTGTTCAGAAATTCAGAAAGATAATTAAAGTCAGTTCGAAAGAAAACTGAAAACCGGAATATATTCTTTACATAGTTTCAAGTTTGCGTGTTATGGCAGTTTGATCGTGGGGTGTGAAGTTAAGGGGTCTCAAGGGCGCATGTCATCCCTTTGATAAGGGTGACACGGGTATGGAAACTCTTTGGCTCAATCTTCAATTGTACTCGTCTTGAACTTAAGTGACCCTCAAGACTATTTGTTAGTGTAAATCAGGAGGAGGAATTTTGGTGGAGGTGAACTTGTACCTCTGCATAGTAGACGGAACAAGCGTATTGTTTCATTGTGCATTGCCACAGCAGAATGGTTCGAAGTCGTATGTCTAGGTCTACTTTCTAACTGTTTCGATTGAGAGAGTTCAGCCATACCTAGATTGGGAATCCAAAAAAAATACGAAATGCCGAATTCCAAAAGTTTTTTTTTTTGTATATTCATCTGTGCTTGACTCAGACAATTTATGGATTTGGAGGCCAGAGTTCGTAATATGATTCAAGTTCAGTTCGATCCGATTACCAAGACAGGCAGATTTTATTCAGTTGATTAAAACTTAGTTTGCGTGTTCGTTATCATATGATTAATTTAGACACGAGAGAGGAGGTAGTAGCTAAGTAATAACAGTAAAACGGGTCGATATTCAAGGATAAGCAACGCTTGCTGAGGTGGTCTGTTGATGGGCGACCATCCATTACACCTCGTGCCTCGGAAACACGAAAAACCGATGGTCCCGAGTGTCTTTTGAAGATCTTTGGCAGTCGTTAAGGAAATCAGGAGCTATCAAATCTGACACCAGTCTTGACAGTTACTGGGTTGTGGAGGTCAGATAGTTAGTCGTTCCATGTAAAATATTATACATAGTTGAATCCGGTTTGACTGGCAAGGGACCACGGGCTGTAGTTGGGAAAAGGCTACGCAGAATGATTTTTGTTTGCGTGTACCTATTGCGTCGAGTACAAGCGAAACTAACGTGCTAAGTATCATTAAAAGGAAAGCGGCATCACTTTGCGTCGTAATGTTGTGCAATAGTAAATTAAACATTTGGAAATAATAAATGGCTTGATGTCATCATTTTAGCTTTAATTTTACGGTGCTTTTAACAGGCGCATACATAATCATTATTAAACAAAAAGTTTTTTTTTATTGCACATTATAGTTTTTGTTTGCACATTATAAATGGAAAAATAAATTTACCGGACCAACATGTTTTGTCTCACTCGGCGAACAAAATGGTTATGTTATTAATTAAATAGGTAATTCTAAATTAATTAAATGAATGTCAGTTTCATATATAAAATTAGACAGTGCAAAATATAGTCAACATACAATCAGAGTAAGTACAAAATGTACTCAATATTAATTACAGACAAAATATTTCAATATACAATAAAATTTTCATTTATCGTTAAAAAAAACAACAATGTTGTGATAGCACTTACCAGTAAGCAGCTTTTTAAGTGTTCTCTTAAATTAATGAAAATGGAATTACTATTCGCTTATAAAAGGTAGGTATCAACAGGTATTTGTTTGAAACGCTGAAAAAAGCTTCACTATAGACCACTTCTTCGCTTACTACAGTTAATACTAATAAAAAACACACAAAACCTTAAGGCAAACTGTGAGACATGTCAAGTACATCCTGGTCATCAGGTCACCTACACTTTGCCGACATAGCATACAAAAATAATGTTAGAAGTCGTCTTGTTTTATGGTATATACATACGGGAAATTTTAAGTTTTTCTTTTACCACCAACTTGGCAACGAGGCACTGGCTGAATAAGCCAAAGTTAGTTCTGAACAGTCTATAGATGCTGGGCAAAGTTAGCTAACGACTGGTCGAGTACTTGCTCAGATAGTTCCGTTAGAATTATCAACAATACAACACCTAACAGTTTGGTTTGCATGGTCTCGAATTTTGCAGTCTTAGGAAGCCATCCGTGTTTGGAGACTTAGTTTGCGCACAGATAATTTAATACTAGCATACCTACAGATGCCTCATCCTATAGACAGAAATCGTGCCGACACGTAACTAGCGTTTTTCGTATGACTAAACTGATTATTTTACTAAATGTACATCGAACACGGTCGGTTCCGCCACAAGCGATATATTATGGTGTTAGCAGTGACTTCCAAGTATAAGGGTTTACTCGAATCGTGAATATTTTTTATTTAAATACAGTGACAATTTGTTTTAAAGTAATTTTTTGCACGTTTTAACAGTTTCATTGTACCAAAATGTGTTACAATACAAATTTAATAAATCGAGTGAAATACCTCAGAACTTTAAAATCGGCACCGTCTACTGGTGTGGATATTAAAAGATTCGTTCAAATAATCTTTGAAATGTGAAATAAGAGCGCAACATTACATAATTTTGTGCTTAAGAGAATTGATTAAACAAGAACATATGTACAATAGTTGTTATGATCAATTCTTGAAAATGCTAATTTTACACATAAATCAATAATAAATCGATGCATATCACGCCATCTATTGAAATTTGTTAGAACCAAAATTTCTTTCTTAGTTTCGGCACCCTGTGGTTTGGGTAACTATTCAGGTACCCAAGGTACCCAGGTACTTGTGTGGCCTATATTTTGTAGGGTTTAACTAAATTAACCAGTAATAAAAACTTTTTTGCAAAAAAATACTACCGACTTCCAAATGAAAAACTACAAAGTGAAAAATAACTTAATTTTTTAAGTCGGTGTCTTTCGTAGGTACCATTTTTTTGGGATATGGACACCGACTTAAAAAATTAAGTTATTTTTCACTTTGTAGTTTTTCATTTGGAAGTCGGTTGATGAAGAAGTATTTTTTTGCAAAAAAGTTTTTATTTTCTCTTTTTAGTTTAATAATATTAGTTTATATTATATGTATATTATAATAAATAGGCAAGTTGTTTAGTAAGGTCCCTATAACGCCGAATAGATTACCCGAATAACATGAAACATGAACGTAACCAGTGAAATGTGAGACCTGTGTACCCCTTGAGAGCGTACTGACGTGATGTTAAGTTATGAAATGGTATAAACAATAAACAGACATGCGATTGCAAGAATCCCGAGAGTTTTGCCGTTATTTATTAAAGAGTTGTTGTATATCTCCGAAGTTCTTCATCAGACCTTCACCAAATTAAAATGGGACCAATTTCGAAACATACTCTTTCAAACAAAAAAAGAATTTTTAAAATCGGTTTACAATTGACGGAGATACCGGTGAAGATACACAAAAAAAAAAAAAAAAAAAAAACAAACATAAAGTCGAACATAGAACCTCCTCCTTTTTGGAAAGTCGGTTAAAAATACGAGGACGTCGTGTACTCCTATGTCGATAAAACTATAAAAATAAGTAGATAATTACAACGGGCGTTGTTTCTGTAGTCAACTGTTGCTGCTTGTAGTTACCTACATAAAATTAAAAAAAAAAACCCGTTTTTATTATATGTCGAAACCCATCTCGACTGCAGGCATTCGCTTTACTTTAATATGAATTGCATAAACAGCCTGTGAGACATATCCATGACTGTGGAACATAGGAAATATATATAAGATATCTATTCATAATTCAAAAGGTATTTTTATTACAAGCTTTATTTTACCTTGCTTTCGTATGGGTGTCCGGCAACTAGTAATAGATTTTTGAAGCACTTCCTGGCATCCGATTAAGTTGAAACTTGGCGTACAAATGTATTTTGGAAACATTGAAATGATGTGGTATTATGGAACTGAAAACTCAACGCGATTCGATTAATATCACACCGAAGGGTGATTTGAATTGCAAGTACGTTCACATAAGCGCAATGCGGTGCCATAATTCCAATCAAGCGATTTGCACTTGAAATATAAAAAAATACGTGAATGCGATATCCAGCCGATAAATCATCGTAAATCCTATATCGTCATCAGGAAGTTGCCTGAGTTGATTGAAATCAACAATAACGATTCATAATTGCCAATATCATTTCTTGGCAAAACTACCTTAACTCGATGAAATTTTAAACTGTGTTTTACAGTCAGATGAAATATTTATGTCATATGACCATAAAAACAATGGATTGCAGGTATCGTTAAAAATATTTTGAATTGCTATCATAGTCTAGTCGCTAGAGACTAATGTTGCTACGTGTGTACCTGTATCTGGCATGACTCATCTGCATGCGGTATAGAATGTCAAAGCGTGTCCTATCACAGACTGTCGAAACTTCGGTTACCGATTTAATCCAATAATGAACTCTGTAGAACTTAGATCTGGCTACAACTAATGCGCTTATAGTTGCTCAAATATTATCTACAATTGAAATCAATTGGATTTAGAATTTCGCCCAACGAAAATTCAAATTAGCATGTATGCTCATTAATTATGTAAGTCCTTAATTAAGCCAGCGTGTTTATTGGTTCGACGTCATTGTCCTGTTTCGATGGGTTGCTCCTAAGTCTGGATATTCGGGCCTGACAAAATCCGTCACTTGCATCACCGAACCTTATTTTATATCATCGGTAACGTAATTCTGTATCTATACGTATATCGTCCTTTGTATGCCCTGTAATCCTATTTAAAGAGATTACCCTTTAAATGACGGGATTTTTAAAGCCCCTCTTCATTTTGTCAGGACCGCCATTTTCAATGTTCTGGATTTTGCAGTCAATATTATACCTATGAATACCATCGCGCATCTTTATGTTAATTTCTTTAGAGTTATAATGTGCCTGTTGTTTGTGCTGTGAAGATAAATTTTGTTTTGTTTTTATTTTATTTTGCTCGTTTGTTTATGCATTTTAGGACCGTTGCATGACCAATCTGCGACTTTATTGAGTTTGGCTTCCAGTCTAACCAGATTTATCTGGATACCAGTAATTTGCATGGATCGACTACCTATCTGACCTGCATCATCCATTAACTGGGTAATACGGTACCCCTTCGCAAGACTGGTTAGATTTCAGACTTCTGACTAGTACTATTGCAGGACCGTTGGTGTTATTAAAGTACTTATCACAATCGACCTGAGGCAGGTTCTCTGCTAGAAACATGTGCTTACCTATAGCCAGAATCACTACATTTATTTAATCAAAGAACTACTACCAAGGATACAACAGATATCCTTATGTGTATGCATTTAATCAATATAGCAAGTCTCAGGGGCAACCAACTAATCTACTTAGGTACCTTGAGTCTAAAGGGCGTGCGGCGCGTGTGTGGTCACAAAAACAATTCAGAAAAAGTTAACTATTCACAAACGAAGGTAAAGCGACCAAGTAGCAATTACGTGAACAGGAAAATTGGAAAACCCAGCTTATTTGTTCCAATATTGTTGTTTTTACCCGACTGTCGAAGGAGGGTAATGTGTTTATCAGTCTATGTATGTCTGTATGTATGTATGTAAGTATGTATGTATGTATGTAAGTAAGTATGTATGTATGTATGTATACTCCTCCCCATTTACTATGGAAATTGCATATTATATCTAATGTCTAGTGATGATGCATATTTTCGTTACGAGTATATTTATTATATTTTTTGGTAGGTTACCCTATTTATAAGTGTGATAATAGACTCTTTCACCAAAATTTCGTCATACATATTAACAATTTTTACTTATAAAAATATTTTGATTGATATATTATAAATATTAAGAACACCTACCTACCTACCTGATTGTTTACGTTTACAAAAATGTTAAATGTTTTTTCGTTTAAGTGCATTTTTATCGTCTTTAAAGTTGTTACATTTTGGTATTGATAATTTATCATTGAATAATTCACTATTTGTATGCTGATTTAGAAATAATAAAAAAAATCCTACCCCTTTTTACCCGACTGCCGAAGGAGGGTAATGTGTTTATCAGTTTATGTATGTATGTATGTATGTTTGTTCCTATATGGCGTTCCAGAGACCAAACGCGTTGGCCGATTTTGATGATTCATACGTCAATCTTACGTCTTAACTCTGCGAGTGTCATAGGCTACATTAAAATTGGACTATAGAAAAATGGCGGCTTTTGGGCGCCATATTGTGGGGGCCCAAATTTTTTTGAACCCATCGTGTGGGGTATCAAAATAAAAGGTTTTAAGAGGTGATTTCAAAAATATATAACACGTATATGTTTAAATGTATCTAATTCAAAAAAAAACTTATAAATAAAAAAATAATAATAAAAAAACCAGGCTGCTTCAAAAGCGAACTAAAAAGTCGTAAACAAGGAAAAAATCATGCTGTGCAGGCGGAGGATACACCAGATTTTGTTCAGCCAGCCCGCAAATATGTATCCTCCGACTGCACTGCATGATTTCTTCCTTGTTTACGACTTTTTAGTTCGCTTTTGAAGCAGTCGGGTTTTTTGATTTTTTGAATTATGTTTTTTCCTTTCCGTTTTCTAAAACTTTTATATTTCATATTTTACAAATATTCGTGCATATTTAACAGCTTTTTTCATGCATATTTCAAGCTTTTTATGTTGCATATATTCCGGTCTTTATTTATTACATTATTCTTTTCTTTTAGGGTGTCGTGTTTGTGGGCTTATTGGTTTTCTCTATCAAGTCCAATACAAAGTGAGAATTACTTACCTATATATTATAGTGTACATTCATTTATACGCGCAAAAGCACAACTGCGTTTACAGAATATGAAAACAAACTGTTAGGTTTTAGAAGTTTGTCGCACGTGTCACACTTGTTGCAAATGTCAAGAGTGTCGTATGTGCCGCATATGTCACAAGTGTCGCACTTATCACATGTGTCTTACTTGTCGCATGTGGATAATGATCGTACTTGTTGCATGTGCTTCAAATATCGTATGTGTTGCATTTGTCGTATGTATCGTATATGTTCCCTTTCGATTTCGGCAGATGCCTGTGCTACAAACATTTAGTTAGTCCTGTCGTAACAGTATCAAACTTTTATTTACCACAAGCCGCATACACAACCTAAGATAACATACAAGGTACACCATTAACAAAAGCCGACTTATCACACAACTAAAACTAACCTCGAATAATTCACAAGATAAACCGAAAGAGGCTTTTGAAAGGCTTCAAAATGTTTGTTTTAGCGTATCGTAACAGTTTAATCTCATTTGAGATAGTAAAACCAAGCTACAAAGTAATTTTAATCCGTTAAGTACTGTAATGTATGAATAGGAACCCGTTTATGATCGTTGATATATCTTCATTATGTCGTGTTGTTCGGATGGTGATAAAACTGGACGTGATTGTTGTTACAATGTTGGCAACCTTGCTTGTATTTGAGATTGTGGGACACACTAAAAGCTAAGGGTTTTGGCATAAAACGACTAATCTCTGCAAACTTGTACATTTTATTATTTAAAAGTATCGTTACTTTAATATGTGTTCCTGAGTTTTAATAAGAATACATTTCACATTTTATATTGCAGTAACAAATCCTGTACATCATAATCTTTTCACTATTTAAATTGCCACGCAATAAAAAAGATATGCAGTTATAAAAGGTTACTAAAAGAGATTATAATAAAAATCTCATCAAATGCAATAATTTATGGCTTCATAAAACTCAAGCAAATTACGTTCTTACAGGTATAGAGAGTAATTTCAATATAAAATTTAATTAAAGTAATATTCCGTGTAGGATATTTCATTTGCCTACAAAGCCTATCATGAAAAATGCTGTCAAGAGCCATTAAAAGATTAAAAATCCTGATGCGTGAAATGAACAGACATTAAAACCATTCCAACGTTCCAACGTTCCAAGGCCATTCACTCTACTTTCCTTTAAAATTTAACTATAAACCTTGTTTATAAATATTTCTGAGCCATTAGAATAGAATAGAATAGAATATTCTTTATTGTACACCAAAAAAAGAAATAACACATATTATACAGCAACTTAATACTATGGGTACAAAGGCGGTCTTATCGCTGACAGCGATATCTACCAGACAACCTTTGGATGGACTAAAGAACTTATATAAAAATAGGGGGTAGGGTGTACTGTTATATTAAAAAAAAAAATATATATATATTAATACATACAAATTATATAGCTATGTCGGAAACACGAGGGCTTCCTTCCATATACCCTCGTACTTGTGGGCTTATCGTGGGTTATGCATGCACGAGGCAGGTAACTTATGCCGTTTTAGAGATATTCCATTGTCCAATTCTAGTAGCAAGTTGACGCGCCATGTTGACTATTAGACGTAACTCCACCGGCACCAATAATGCCACTTATCACACGTAATCGCCATAGGTACGTCCCGCTCCAGTTCTCTCTACTCAACTCCGCGCTGCCGCGCGCCTTCCCTCCAAAATTGTCTGTCACCTTACTCTAGGATTCAAATCCTTCACTAGCATTGGACATTGGAGAAAACTCAGTGTTGCCAATCGAATAAAATCTAATTGAAATTTGAATCAGAAGCTAAATGTTGCCAATTAAATAAAACTGAATTAATAACTTTACAAGCGATATTTCATCGTTCCCAACTATTAATCATTACAAATATATATACATACATAATATTACATTTAAAAAATAATAATTAAAGAATGGTTGAACAAAGATTGGAAATAAAAAATAAAAAAAAATGGAAGAAACAGAAAAGCATTAAAGACAAAGGAAATGGTTATGAAATTTAGCGATTGATTAGCAGATACTATTTTTTTTATTTTTATAGATAATTTGAATAAAGAACCTGCTAATTAGAAACGTTGCTAAATTAAATAGCTCAGAGATTTTTATACATTAAGCCTAAATTCTTTAAAGAAATTAAGAATACAGAATATGCTGAGCAGTCGCTAATATTTGAAGTGTTTTATTTTATAGATTAGGCCCTGTATTTCAAACATTTTTATATCGAACGCTACTTTTAAATGTAGTTACTAGATGTAGTATAAATATCTGGGTGAATATGATGGCCTTAATTTCGATTACAATCACAGACGTGGTTGCTGTTCATACCATAATTATTATTTGTAAGGGCTCCACATCTCCCGAGGGAAACTATCAGTTAGTAGTTCCTTTGTTATGTCTTAGGCACGCCCTGGAGAATATCATCATGACACGACGTCAATTAAAATTTTGACATAGTCAGTGAATTTTCTAGTTCCTGGAATACACGAATGATAACATACGCTTTTTAGGGTTCCGTACCCGAAGGATCCAAACGGAGCCCTATTGCAGTTGCTCACGTAGCCGTTTGTACGTCTGCCTGTCCTGTCTATCCGTTTGTGTGTCCGTCGTCTGTGACATAGGTTTTACAGCATCTTGTTGACCCAAAGCCAAATAAAATGTCAAATAATATATTTGTAAAGGTTTTTAAGGGGGACTCCAATACAGCTAAAGGGGGGCCCAATAATTTAAATAGTCCTATCCCATCTAGTGGGGTATTGTTGTTTACAGATTGGTTAGTAGATAAATACTGTAAATTTTGTTTTAAAAATATTGGCAAACAAAACAAAGAGGTCCTCCGAAGTTAGCTTTTATTTACAAAATTTAGTTCCGAAGAATTCAATTTTAGTAATAATGTTGATTTCTCAAACATACTTGAAAATTTGAGCATTATTTTGACAACCTTCTTAGAGATGAATCGAAATTGCTGTACTGGCCAAATACATGCGAGCAGCGGCCGGCAAAATTTTTATGAAAATCCATATCTGTCGTGGTTTAGCGGCAAAATAAATTACATAGTAAATTCATATTTGTCGTATAATTTAAAAATGGAACGATCTTTTACTTCGAAACATGGCAACCAAGAAGGTAACTTATCAAAGGTTTTATTTAAATTTCGAACTGGCTTGCAAATAGAAAGCTGTTTATTCAAAATAAAAAAACTTTTTTGCAAAAAAATAGCACCGACTTCCAAATGAAAAACTACAAAGTGAAAAATAACTTAATTTTTGGAAGTCGGTGTCTTTTGTAGGTGCCATTTTTTGCGATATGGACACCGACTTCCAAAAATTAAGTTATTTTTCACTTTGTAGTTTTTCATTTGGAAGTCGGTGCTATTTTTTTGCAAAAAAGTTTTTTTATTTTTCCCTTTTTAGTTTTACCTACCTAATAGCAAGTTGTTTATTAAGGTCCCTATAACTCGAATAGATTAACCGAATAATATGAAACTTGAACATAACCCGTGAAATGAGAGATCTGTGTACCCCTTTAGAGCGTACTGGCGTGATGTTATGTTATGAAATGGTATAAACAACAAACAGACATGCGATTGCAGCAATCCCGAGAGTTTTGCCGTTATTTATTGAAGAGTTCTGTTGTGTATCTCCGAAGTTCTTCATCAGACCTTCACCAAATTAAAATGGGACCAATTTCGAAACATACTCTTTCAAACAAAAAAAGAATTTTCAAAATCGGTCCACAATTGACAGAGATATCGGTGAACATACACAAAAAAAAAAAAAAAAAAATAAATAACAAACATAAAGTCGAACATAGAACCTCCTCCTTTTTTTGTAAGTCGGTTAAAAAATAACAAATGAACACTTTAAGGCTAAATAAAATTCCGCGAGATTTTTGTATCTTTCTACCTGTTCCAATTAAAAAGTATGTTCGCGCGAATTTAATCCGCGCCGCGGTGCGGTTAATTCTGTGGAAAAACACGGATTGCTTGCGGTACTATTTCCACGCGAATTTTTTACCGCAATGCGTGCAGTTTCATACATTTCCATAGGTCGCAGAATTAGCAGAAAAAAACCGCGCGAACAAAAACTCCGTGTGCGTGCTAAGCCTAACGCGGTAAAAAATATAGTTGTTCGTTGTTCGTCATTGATTTTGAAAAGTAATTATATTTGACAAAATGAGTTTTAGGTACTAATTAGTTTTAATTTCCAAGTATTATTTGAGAAAAGTACTATACAAGCCTACTATACAACTAGGCATTGATGGACTGCCTCTGCGCTGGCTGCTGCATAATGAACTAGTATTACGGATATTTTAATATCAATTCCATACGCACTTAACATGATATTCCTGTCTCTAGTAGCCGGCGAGTTGCAAAACGTCTCCATTAGGTAGGTACTTCGATGCCATTTTGTTGCGCACCAAAGAGAGCGCGCCAGCCATTACTCGTCTCATTTGATCTAGCATCGCCTTGTGCGTGCATTGGTTCATACTTCTGATGTCGGAAACACGAGGGCTTCCTTCCATATACCCTCGTACTTGTGGGCTTATCGTGGGTTATGCATGCACGAGGCAGGTAACTTATGCCGTTTTAGAGATATTCCATTGTCCAATTCTAGTAGCAAGTTGACGCGCCATGTTGACTATTAGACGTAACTCCACCGGCACCAATAATGCCACTTATCACACGTAATCGCCATAAGTACGTCCCGCTCCAGTTCTCTCTACTCAACTCCGCGCTGCCGCGCGCCTTCCCTCCAAAATTGTCTGTCACCTTACTCTAGGATTCAAATCCTTCACTAGCATTGGACATTGGAGAAAACTCAGTGTTGCCAATCGAATAAAATCTAATTGAAATTTGAATCAGAAGCTAAATGTTGCCAATTAAATAAAACTGAATTAATAACTTTACAAGCGATATTTCATCGTTCCCAACTATTAATCATTACAAATATATATACATACATAATATTACATTTAAAAAATAATAATTAAAGAATGGTTGAACAAAGATTGGAAATAAAAAATAAAAAAAAATGGAAGAAACAGAAAAGCATTAAAGACAAAGGAAATGGTTATGAAATTTAGCGATTGATTAGCAGATACTATTTTTTTTATTTTTATAGATAATTTGAATAAAGAACCTGCTAATTAGAAACGTTGCTAAATTAAATAGCTCAGAGATTTTTATACATTAAGCCTAAATTCTTTAAAGAAATTAAGAATACAGAATATGCTGAGCAGTCGCTAATAATTGAAGTGTTTTATTTTATAGATTAGGCCCTGTATTTCAAACATTTTTATATCGAACGCTACTTTTAAATGTAGTTACTAGATGTAGTATAAATATCTGGGTGAATATGATGGCCTTAATTTCGATTACAATCACAGACGTGGTTGCTGTTCATACCATAATTATTATTTGTAAGGGCTCCACATCTCCCGAGGGAAACTATCAGTTAGTAGTTCCTTTGTTATGTCTTAGGCACGCCCTGGAGAATATCATCATGACACGACGTCAATTAAAATTTTGACATAGTCAGTGAATTTTCTAGTTCCTGGAATACACGAATGATAACATACGCTTTTTAGGGTTCCGTACCCGAAGGATCCAAACGGAGCCCTATTGCAGTTGCTCACGTAGCCGTTTGTACGTCTGCCTGTCCTGTCTATCCGTTTGTGTGTCCGTCGTCTGTGACATAGGTTTTACAGCATCTTGTTGACCCAAAGCCAAATAAAATGTCAAATAATATATTTGTAAAGGTTTTTAAGGGGGACTCCAATACAGCTAAAGGGGGGCCCAATAATTTAAATAGTCCTATCCCATCTAGTGGGGTATTGTTGTTTACAGATTGGTTAGTAGATAAATACTGTAAATTTTGTTTTAAAAATATTGGCAAACAAAACAAAGAGGTCCTCCGAAGTTAGCTTTTATTTACAAAATTTAGTTCCGAAGAATTCAATTTTAGTAATAATGTTGATTTCTCAAACATACTTGAAAATTTGAGCATTATTTTGACAACCTTCTTAGAGATGAATCGAAATTGCTGTACTGGCCAAATACATGCGAGCAGCGGCCGGCAAAATTTTTATGAAAATCCATATCTGTCGTGGTTTAGCGGCAAAATAAATTACATAGTAAATTCATATTTGTCGTATAATTTAAAAATGGAACGATCTTTTACTTCGAAACATGGCAACCAAGAAGGTAACTTATCAAAGGTTTTATTTAAATTTCGAACTGGCTTGCAAATAGAAAGCTGTTTATTCAAAATAAAAAAACTTTTTTGCAAAAAAATAGCACCGACTTCCAAATGAAAAACTACAAAGTGAAAAATAACTTAATTTTTGGAAGTCGGTGTCTTTTGTAGGTGCCATTTTTTGCGATATGGACACCGACTTCCAAAAATTAAGTTATTTTTCACTTTGTAGTTTTTCATTTGGAAGTCGGTGCTATTTTTTTGCAAAAAAGTTTTTTTATTTTTCCCTTTTTAGTTTTACCTACCTAATAGCAAGTTGTTTATTAAGGTCCCTATAACTCGAATAGATTAACCGAATAATATGAAACTTGAACATAACCCGTGAAATGAGAGATCTGTGTACCCCTTTAGAGCGTACTGGCGTGATGTTATGTTATGAAATGGTATAAACAACAAACAGACATGCGATTGCAGCAATCCCGAGAGTTTTGCCGTTATTTATTGAAGAGTTCTGTTGTGTATCTCCGAAGTTCTTCATCAGACCTTCACCAAATTAAAATGGGACCAATTTCGAAACATACTCTTTCAAACAAAAAAAGAATTTTCAAAATCGGTCCACAATTGACAGAGATATCGGTGAACATACACAAAAAAAAAAAAAAAAAAATAAATAACAAACATAAAGTCGAACATAGAACCTCCTCCTTTTTTTGTAAGTCGGTTAAAAAATAACAAATGAACACTTTAAGGCTAAATAAAATTCCGCGAGATTTTTGTATCTTTCTACCTGTTCCAATTAAAAAGTATGTTCGCGCGAATTTAATCCGCGCCGCGGTGCGGTTAATTCTGTGGAAAAACACGGATTGCTTGCGGTACTATTTCCACGCGAATTTTTTACCGCAATGCGTGCAGTTTCATACATTTCCATAGGTCGCAGAATTAGCAGAAAAAAACCGCGCGAACAAAAACTCCGTGTGCGTGCTAAGCCTAACGCGGTAAAAAATATAGTTGTTCGTTGTTCGTCATTGATTTTGAAAAGTAATTATATTTGACAAAATGAGTTTTAGGTACTAATTAGTTTTAATTTCCAAGTATTATTTGAGAAAAGTACTATACAAGCCTACTATACAACTAGGCATTGATGGACTGCCTCTGCGCTGGCTGCTGCATAATGAACTAGTATTACGGATATTTTAATATCAATTCCATACGCACTTAACATGATATTCCTGTCTCTAGTAGCCGGCGAGTTGCAAAACGTCTCCATTAGGTAGGTACTTCGATGCCATTTTGTTGCGCACCAAAGAGAGCGCGCCAGCCATTACTCGTCTCATTTGATCTAGCATCGCCTTGTGCGTGCATTGGTTCATACTTCTGATGTCGGAAACACGAGGGCTTCCTTCCATATACCCTCGTACTTGTGGGCTTATCGTGGGTTATGCATGCACGAGGCAGGTAACTTATGCCGTTTTAGAGATATTCCATTGTCCAATTCTAGTAGCAAGTTGACGCGCCATGTTGACTATTAGACGTAACTCCACCGGCACCAATAATGCCACTTATCACACGTAATCGCCATAAGTACGTCCCGCTCCAGTTCTCTCTACTCAACTCCGCGCTGCCGCGCGCCTTCCCTCCAAAATTGTCTGTCACCTTACTCTAGGATTCAAATCCTTCACTAGCATTGGACATTGGAGAAAACTCAGTGTTGCCAATCGAATAAAATCTAATTGAAATTTGAATCAGAAGCTAAATGTTGCCAATTAAATAAAACTGAATTAATAACTTTACAAGCGATATTTCATCGTTCCCAACTATTAATCATTACAAATATATATACATACATAATATTACATTTAAAAAATAATAATTAAAGAATGGTTGAACAAAGATTGGAAATAAAAAATAAAAAAAAATGGAAGAAACAGAAAAGCATTAAAGACAAAGGAAATGGTTATGAAATTTAGCGATTGATTAGCAGATACTATTTTTTTTATTTTTATAGATAATTTGAATAAAGAACCTGCTAATTAGAAACGTTGCTAAATTAAATAGCTCAGAGATTTTTATACATTAAGCCTAAATTCTTTAAAGAAATTAAGAATACAGAATATGCTGAGCAGTCGCTAATAATTGAAGTGTTTTATTTTATAGATTAGGCCCTGTATTTCAAACATTTTTATATCGAACGCTACTTTTAAATGTAGTTACTAGATGTAGTATAAATATCTGGGTGAATATGATGGCCTTAATTTCGATTACAATCACAGACGTGGTTGCTGTTCATACCATAATTATTATTTGTAAGGGCTCCACATCTCCCGAGGGAAACTATCAGTTAGTAGTTCCTTTGTTATGTCTTAGGCACGCCCTGGAGAATATCATCATGACACGACGTCAATTAAAATTTTGACATAGTCAGTGAATTTTCTAGTTCCTGGAATACACGAATGATAACATACGCTTTTTAGGGTTCCGTACCCGAAGGATCCAAACGGAGCCCTATTGCAGTTGCTCACGTAGCCGTTTGTACGTCTGCCTGTCCTGTCTATCCGTTTGTGTGTCCGTCGTCTGTGACATAGGTTTTACAGCATCTTGTTGACCCAAAGCCAAATAAAATGTCAAATAATATATTTGTAAAGGTTTTTAAGGGGGACTCCAATACAGCTAAAGGGGGGCCCAATAATTTAAATAGTCCTATCCCATCTAGTGGGGTATTGTTGTTTACAGATTGGTTAGTAGATAAATACTGTAAATTTTGTTTTAAAAATATTGGCAAACAAAACAAAGAGGTCCTCCGAAGTTAGCTTTTATTTACAAAATTTAGTTCCGAAGAATTCAATTTTAGTAATAATGTTGATTTCTCAAACATACTTGAAAATTTGAGCATTATTTTGACAACCTTCTTAGAGATGAATCGAAATTGCTGTACTGGCCAAATACATGCGAGCAGCGGCCGGCAAAATTTTTATGAAAATCCATATCTGTCGTGGTTTAGCGGCAAAATAAATTACATAGTAAATTCATATTTGTCGTATAATTTAAAAATGGAACGATCTTTTACTTCGAAACATGGCAACCAAGAAGGTAACTTATCAAAGGTTTTATTTAAATTTCGAACTGGCTTGCAAATAGAAAGCTGTTTATTCAAAATAAAAAAACTTTTTTGCAAAAAAATAGCACCGACTTCCAAATGAAAAACTACAAAGTGAAAAATAACTTAATTTTTGGAAGTCGGTGTCTTTTGTAGGTGCCATTTTTTGCGATATGGACACCGACTTCCAAAAATTAAGTTATTTTTCACTTTGTAGTTTTTCATTTGGAAGTCGGTGCTATTTTTTTGCAAAAAAGTTTTTTTATTTTTCCCTTTTTAGTTTTACCTACCTAATAGCAAGTTGTTTATTAAGGTCCCTATAACTCGAATAGATTAACCGAATAATATGAAACTTGAACATAACCCGTGAAATGAGAGATCTGTGTACCCCTTTAGAGCGTACTGGCGTGATGTTATGTTATGAAATGGTATAAACAACAAACAGACATGCGATTGCAGCAATCCCGAGAGTTTTGCCGTTATTTATTGAAGAGTTCTGTTGTGTATCTCCGAAGTTCTTCATCAGACCTTCACCAAATTAAAATGGGACCAATTTCGAAACATACTCTTTCAAACAAAAAAAGAATTTTCAAAATCGGTCCACAATTGACAGAGATATCGGTGAACATACACAAAAAAAAAAAATAAAAAATAAATAACAAACATAAAGTCGAACATAGAACCTCCTCCTTTTTTTGTAAGTCGGTTAAAAAATAACAAATGAACACTTTAAGGCTAAATAAAATTCCGCGAGATTTTTGTATCTTTCTACCTGTTCCAATTAAAAAGTATGTTCGCGCGAATTTAATCCGCGCCGCGGTGCGGTTAATTCTGTGGAAAAACACGGATTGCTTGCGGTACTATTTCCACGCGAATTTTTTACCGCAATGCGTGCAGTTTCATACATTTCCATAGGTCGCAGAATTAGCAGAAAAAAACCGCGCGAACAAAAACTCCGTGTGCGTGCTAAGCCTAACGCGGTAAAAAATATAGTTGTTCGTTGTTCGTCATTGATTTTGAAAAGTAATTATATTTGACAAAATGAGTTTTAGGTACTAATTAGTTTTAATTTCCAAGTATTATTTGAGAAAAGTACTATACAAGCCTACTATACAACTAGGCATTGATGGACTGCCTCTGCGCTGGCTGCTGCATAATGAACTAGTATTACGGATATTTTAATATCAATTCCATACGCACTTAACATGATATTCCTGTCTCTAGTAGCCGGCGAGTTGCAAAACGTCTCCATTAGGTAGGTACTTCGATGCCATTTTGTTGCGCACCAAAGAGAGCGCGCCAGCCATTACTCGTCTCATTTGATCTAGCATCGCCTTGTGCGTGCATTGGTTCATACTTCTGATGTCGGAAACACGAGGGCTTCCTTCCATATACCCTCGTACTTGTGGGCTTATCGTGGGTTATGCATGCACGAGGCAGGTAACTTATGCCGTTTTAGAGATATTCCATTGTCCAATTCTAGTAGCAAGTTGACGCGCCATGTTGACTATTAGACGTAACTCCACCGGCACCAATAATGCCACTTATCACACGTAATCGCCATAAGTACGTCCCGCTCCAGTTCTCTCTACTCAACTCCGCGCTGCCGCGCGCCTTCCCTCCAAAATTGTCTGTCACCTTACTCTAGGATTCAAATCCTTCACTAGCATTGGACATTGGAGAAAACTCAGTGTTGCCAATCGAATAAAATCTAATTGAAATTTGAATCAGAAGCTAAATGTTGCCAATTAAATAAAACTGAATTAATAACTTTACAAGCGATATTTCATCGTTCCCAACTATTAATCATTACAAATATATATACATACATAATATTACATTTAAAAAATAATAATTAAAGAATGGTTGAACAAAGATTGGAAATAAAAAATAAAAAAAAATGGAAGAAACAGAAAAGCATTAAAGACAAAGGAAATGGTTATGAAATTTAGCGATTGATTAGCAGATACTATTTTTTTTATTTTTATAGATAATTTGAATAAAGAACCTGCTAATTAGAAACGTTGCTAAATTAAATAGCTCAGAGATTTTTATACATTAAGCCTAAATTCTTTAAAGAAATTAAGAATACAGAATATGCTGAGCAGTCGCTAATAATTGAAGTGTTTTATTTTATAGATTAGGCCCTGTATTTCAAACATTTTTATATCGAACGCTACTTTTAAATGTAGTTACTAGATGTAGTATAAATATCTGGGTGAATATGATGGCCTTAATTTCGATTACAATCACAGACGTGGTTGCTGTTCATACCATAATTATTATTTGTAAGGGCTCCACATCTCCCGAGGGAAACTATCAGTTAGTAGTTCCTTTGTTATGTCTTAGGCACGCCCTGGAGAATATCATCATGACACGACGTCAATTAAAATTTTGACATAGTCAGTGAATTTTCTAGTTCCTGGAATACACGAATGATAACATACGCTTTTTAGGGTTCCGTACCCGAAGGATCCAAACGGAGCCCTATTGCAGTTGCTCACGTAGCCGTTTGTACGTCTGCCTGTCCTGTCTATCCGTTTGTGTGTCCGTCGTCTGTGACATAGGTTTTACAGCATCTTGTTGACCCAAAGCCAAATAAAATGTCAAATAATATATTTGTAAAGGTTTTTAAGGGGGACTCCAATACAGCTAAAGGGGGGCCCAATAATTTAAATAGTCCTATCCCATCTAGTGGGGTATTGTTGTTTACAGATTGGTTAGTAGATAAATACTGTAAATTTTGTTTTAAAAATATTGGCAAACAAAACAAAGAGGTCCTCCGAAGTTAGCTTTTATTTACAAAATTTAGTTCCGAAGAATTCAATTTTAGTAATAATGTTGATTTCTCAAACATACTTGAAAATTTGAGCATTATTTTGACAACCTTCTTAGAGATGAATCGAAATTGCTGTACTGGCCAAATACATGCGAGCAGCGGCCGGCAAAATTTTTATGAAAATCCATATCTGTCGTGGTTTAGCGGCAAAATAAATTACATAGTAAATTCATATTTGTCGTATAATTTAAAAATGGAACGATCTTTTACTTCGAAACATGGCAACCAAGAAGGTAACTTATCAAAGGTTTTATTTAAATTTCGAACTGGCTTGCAAATAGAAAGCTGTTTATTCAAAATAAAAAAACTTTTTTGCAAAAAAATAGCACCGACTTCCAAATGAAAAACTACAAAGTGAAAAATAACTTAATTTTTGGAAGTCGGTGTCTTTTGTAGGTGCCATTTTTTGCGATATGGACACCGACTTCCAAAAATTAAGTTATTTTTCACTTTGTAGTTTTTCATTTGGAAGTCGGTGCTATTTTTTTGCAAAAAAGTTTTTTTATTTTTCCCTTTTTAGTTTTACCTACCTAATAGCAAGTTGTTTATTAAGGTCCCTATAACTCGAATAGATTAACCGAATAATATGAAACTTGAACATAACCCGTGAAATGAGAGATCTGTGTACCCCTTTAGAGCGTACTGGCGTGATGTTATGTTATGAAATGGTATAAACAACAAACAGACATGCGATTGCAGCAATCCCGAGAGTTTTGCCGTTATTTATTGAAGAGTTCTGTTGTGTATCTCCGAAGTTCTTCATCAGACCTTCACCAAATTAAAATGGGACCAATTTCGAAACATACTCTTTCAAACAAAAAAAGAATTTTCAAAATCGGTCCACAATTGACAGAGATATCGGTGAACATACACAAAAAAAAAAAAAAAAAAATAAATAACAAACATAAAGTCGAACATAGAACCTCCTCCTTTTTTTGTAAGTCGGTTAAAAAATAACAAATGAACACTTTAAGGCTAAATAAAATTCCGCGAGATTTTTGTATCTTTCTACCTGTTCCAATTAAAAAGTATGTTCGCGCGAATTTAATCCGCGCCGCGGTGCGGTTAATTCTGTGGAAAAACACGGATTGCTTGCGGTACTATTTCCACGCGAATTTTTTACCGCAATGCGTGCAGTTTCATACATTTCCATAGGTCGCAGAATTAGCAGAAAAAAACCGCGCGAACAAAAACTCCGTGTGCGTGCTAAGCCTAACGCGGTAAAAAATATAGTTGTTCGTTGTTCGTCATTGATTTTGAAAAGTAATTATATTTGACAAAATGAGTTTTAGGTACTAATTAGTTTTAATTTCCAAGTATTATTTGAGAAAAGTACTATACAAGCCTACTATACAACTAGGCATTGATGGACTGCCTCTGCGCTGGCTGCTGCATAATGAACTAGTATTACGGATATTTTAATATCAATTCCATACGCACTTAACGTTTTGGAAATACTTTCATTATGCGTACAGCTAAGGAGTGGAATGCCCTGCCGGAGTCTGTGTTTCCCGATAGCTACAATCTAGGGGTCTTCAAGTCAAGAGTGAATAGTTTACTTCTAGGCAAGCGTGCTTCACCGTCGACCACATCATCGCTTACCATCAGGTGAGATAGTGGTCAAGCGCGAGCCCATAATTTATAAAAAAAAATTGATAAATCAGATTTTATTTGAAATTCTCTCATTTTTTCTATTACAACCAACTTGATTTTTTAGTTTTTACGAAACCATCAATGTGCGAAGTCCGACACGCACTTGGCCGCTTTTTTTTATTACAGAGCTTTTATATGAATATAGAGCGGTTAAATGATGTCTGGGTATTCGTTTAGGAAGACCAGGCAGTAGCGTTTCTAGACTGATAATACTTTGATATTGAAATGCGTAAGGTTCGAAGGCCAACATGCCGCAGGAATACGATAGATGCAAAAAGGACAGGACCGTTCGATGTAACGAGGCTTGGTTGGGTGAGGCGTATGTATACCTATGTATAGCCTAGGTCGTCTTGCGTGCCATGTGATGATGAATTATGTTATATCCACAGATTGAAAATGTCACGACGAAATGATTAATATTAATATTATAAACGAGAAAGTTTGTGAGAGTGTGTGTGTGTGTTTGTATATTTGTTACTTTTTCAAGCTCAAATGGCTGGCCGGATCTGGATGACATTTGGCAGATAGATAGATCAGGAACAGCACATAGGATACTTTTTATCTCGAAAATATGTTCCTTCGGGATAATTATCGACATTCACGCGGGCGAAGCCGCTGGCAGAAGCTAGTATTAATATAATATCAAAATAACCTAGATCATTTGAACCTAAAAGACAATTTAATAAAGGAAACTCAAAACTAACAACGATATTTACTTTGATTCTCCATCTTACAACAGCCGGAGCTCTTATTACGGCGTGGGTATCACCTAATGACCACCAGTAAATGACAGAGCCGATTCTATTAGAGACGGTGGTACCATTACTCCGCTTAATGAGCATGTAACTTAGTTTGCGCAGAATAGTTTTATTTGATTCAATTTACGACCTTGTCTCGGGAGCTTTTAATATAGTTTTGTGTAAGACAAAATAATATAGATACTAACATGTACCTGCTAATTATCTTTTTTTTGTGAGAAACTGTAGGACATACGAAATTCACTTTTTCATTCATTTCAATTTTTAATAAGGAAAGGCGCCGAACGGACTATGCACGTCGACATCAATCGGCAGTTCCTACTGGAAGATTCAATCGACCTACGTAGATGTATGCTAGTCGAGGGGATGTGCTAACAACTTGTGTTCTAGTTACAGTGATATTCTATCTGCGGGAACGGCTATCAAAGGCCCAAAATGTTTGGGATGATTAGGTGACATTTCGGTAGTGCCTTTCAATCCTATACATTTTGAACTTCTAGAACAGTGTTTTTCAACCTGTGGGTCGCGACCCCCTGGGGGGTCGCGAAGCTTCTGTTCTGTGTGTGGTCGCCAGAGATCGAGAGAACAACTTCAGTTAAAAAACAATAAAGATTATTGAGATTGATTTATTAAGTGTGAGAATTTTAACAAAATGATATATTCATAAACATTTGTATGTTAATACAAACAAATTACCAAAATATAAAATCCTAAGACTCATGTTGATGCGAAGGTTGCGCTTGTTTTTGATTAATCAATTTCTCCCTTCGTGGATCTGTATTTGCTACACATAGAATTAAATCGTTTTCCAAATTTAAGCGATTTCTTTGCTTATTTTTTATTTGGGCCATTGATGAAAATGTCAACTCGCACAAGTACGAGGTGGCAAATTTAATCAAACACTTCAAAGCCTCAGTTGTCAATTCCGGGAATTCTGTTTTTCTCCTTAACCAAAAGGTAACTAAATTAGCAGACTTGAATTCCAAGTGTAACATCCCATCGGCAGATAATTCTTGCAGATTCTCTTTGAACTTAGTTAGCAAATTAACCTCATTTATAGCTGCATTTAAAAACGGATTTAAGATCTACCTCTGCCCAGTGTTCTCCGATGTCTCTTGCACTGAGAAATAATGACACAATTCTTCTTTAATTGTGGAGACGCATAAAAACGTCGTATGGAATGAATATTTGTAACACTGTAACATACCCATACATACATGATAAAAAAGCGAAGGGTCGGGGGGTCGCGAAATATTTTTTCATACCAGGGGGGTCGCATCATGAAAAAGGTTGAAAAACACTGTTCTAGACTATACTTATTGCTGATGGTATGTCACTTTATTTAGGCCCTTTAAAGCCTTTTTTCATGCTAAACCACAGAAATTTCAAGTGCCAATCACTGCTCAAGTTCCTCCGTCTCTAAGTAAAGTCTACAATGAATACTTTAACCACAATTCCTCGAGAACTTTCTCACAAAACAATAGAAAACTTCGTTTTAACTTCACAATGATTAAACTAATTTTAGTGTTAGAAGTAATTTTACCAAATCGGGCAACATTGAAGCAAGTTAGGAACCGCATTAAGTCAATGGCTTCAAATCATTAGTTCTGGAATTGCGGCGCCATCGTCTCAACGTTGTCCATTATCTTGCACGTCATGAACAGTAGGTACCTACTCTTACTACTGTAGTGTTAATTAGTAAAGTTGTTTCGTACATTCCTCTAGGCTGTGAACGAGAGCAGGATCGAGTACCTACTGAGTTCTATTTATACAGGGTGAATTCAGTGGGTTAAGGACTGAAACCAATTAACAACTTCCTCTAAAGAATCAATTCTAACATATGAAAAAATACAGCTGCACAGTGTATTTATGTTCACATCGCATAATTCGAAGCAATAAAGCAATATATTTTTTTTTTTAAGTTAACGTTTCAGGCGGTATTTCGATAAAATATTATTTTCTTCTCTCTCATAATTAAAACGAAATGTCCTAAACGTGACGCGTACAGGAAGTGCCTGCACTCACACTGAATATCTATTCTTTATTTTTTCAAGAAATATCAATTCTATGACGTGAATATTATGTAACGGTTAGTTCAATAGTTCATGATTTAGGTTCGTATGTATTTTTATCCCATAAAAGATTTCGAGCAAATAAGAAGCCCGAAAAGCCAATAATTCTGTTTCTTAGGGAAAATATCTGACGTGGGCTTACAGACACAAATATCTCAAACAAAAATACTCTGACCTCGACCAGCAATTTGTTCCTTGCGTGGATCGAACCTGTGATCCGTAATGTAGAAGAGCCAATCACTCAGCTGCATTGCACAGTGAATCATCGGATAGTGGTGGGTATGGGCTAATCTGCCCTATTTTTATAAAAAAAGTAAAATATCTCATGTGCTAAGTGCCTGTTAAGCAAATTCTTAAATTTAATTATCTACAGAGAGGTAGCTGGTAAATTTCTTTACAGGTGGTTAACAGCTCAGAGAATTTTCTGAATAATATTGCAATACAATTACCCCAAATTCAAATATAAATATCCTCAAAAACTAATTACAAAGTTGTTGCCAATGGCAATACACCACACAACTGGACATAACTGTAGTTCCCATTAAAACCCTCATCAGAAAACTAGGACAAATCGAATACACCACTTTAACATTTTAACACACTAATAAAATAACAATTACTTCACAAATTGAAAAGCAAAATATTTAGTTCATAGTTCACGTTGTCATAATTCCCGTGTAACCCAGATTCTGGGTAATACATCATTTATATTGTATTGCAATTTTAAAGCAGTTTATAGTCATGGAATTAATATTTTATGATTACGGAATATATGCAAGTGAATACTGCATTGCACGTATCCTACTTGAAATCAAAATATCGAGTTACCTGTATTCGTCGCTAGAACTTTGAGTTTCGTTAGGCAGAACTTTGTTTCTGTTTAACTATATGCTTGTGGTACAAAATAGCATTAAAAAGTCTCTAGCTTGTAGACCCGGTTTCTTTTTACCCGACTGCCGAAGGAGGGTAATGTGTTTATCAGTCTATGTATGTATGTATGTATGTATGTATGTATGTATGTATGTATGTATGTATGTATGTATGTATGTATGTATGTATGTATGTATGTATGTATGTATGTATGTATGTTTGTTCCTATGTGGCGTTCCAGAGACCAAACGCGTTGGCCGATTTTGATGATTCATACGTCAATCGATTGGTCTTAACCCTGCGAGTGTCATAGGCTACGTTAAAATTGGATAATAGAAAAATGGCGGATTTTGGGCGCCATATTGTGGGGGTCCAAATTTTTTTTTTCTTCCAAACCCATCGTGTGGGGTATCAAAATAAAGGGTTTTAAGAGGTAATTTCAAAAATATATAACACTTATATGTTTAAATGTATCTAATTCGAAAAAAACTTAACTAAAAAGTTATAAATAAAAAAAGTTAAATCAAAAATTCAAAAAACCCGACTGCTTCGAAAGCGAACTAAAAAGACGTAAACAAGGAAAAAATCATGCTGTGCAGGCGGAGGATACACCAGATTTTGGTCAGCCAGCCCGCGAATATGTATCCTCCGACTGCACAGCATGATTTTTTCCTTGTTTACGTCTTTTTAGTTCGCTTTCGAAGCAGTCGGGTTTTTTTTACCAGACTTTTGACAGTTCTTTTGACAAAAATCAGTGAAACGACCTTTAATCATTCTGAACAGTTGGTTTTTTAGACATAATTACCCACATATATTTTTAATTACACTTGGAAAATGTTTCTTTCTAAATATGAGTGAAAATATTATGGTAATTATGTTTAGGGATAAAAGCGTTATGATAAAAAACAGTAGGAGTTTAAATATATTTACATTAATGATATTATTAATTACAATTTTCGGAAACATGAGTGTTATGAACATCGCCGGTAGCACTACAAATAGTATGAATGAAAACTTTAGGATGTAAAATTTTAGGAAGAGTGATCATTCGGATTACAAATCGTTAGGAAGAACAATTTCGGGTAAGGAACTTTAGGTGAGCCAATATGGACCCGTGCCCTACGGTGTATTAGACTAAGAAATTCAATCTACCTTAAACTCAAATCAAACCCACATAATCAAATTCTAGTGATTACATATAGACGATATCGGACTTTCTGTGGAAACCTTATAAAAAAACTAAAAAATAAATACAACAAAGACAAAATCAAAGCATCTGCTAAAAACCCACGGGCATTGTGGTCAGCCATTAATGATATCACAAATTATAAGCCACCCAGGAGCTCAAACGACGAACTACTTAAGATAAAATCATGTCCCCTAGACTCAGTCAACTATGTTAATAATTATTTTATTAACACTGGACAAACTCTAGCTCAGAACATCTTAAATAGTTACGTACCCCCTACATCTTGTAACACAGACAGCCCTAATAGTCCTCCTTTGTTCTCCTAGACACCTCCCAGGAGGAAGTTGAAAATATACTGATGTCACTAGACTCTAGGAGTGCACCAGGATGGGACGGAATTCCTACCCATTTCCTAAAATAGGCCAAGGAGATCTTAGTCCCGCCGATCTATGACCTGGCCAACCTATGCTTTAACACTGGTATCTTCCCCTACCTTCTTAAGCGCTCCGTTGTTACCCCTGTGTATAAGAGTGGAGATAAAGACGACGTTAACAACTATCGGCCAATTTCTGTGTTGACCTCCATTTCTAAAATCATTGAGAAGCTCTAGAATAGTTAACTACCTGACTAAGTATAAAAAAAAAAAAAAAAACTTTTATTTCTACAACTTATCTTATAAAGTATAACATCTTATCTTCCTCTCAATATGGTTTTAGAAGGGGAATCTTCCTCTCAATATGGTTTTAGAAGGGGAATGTCGGCCCAGGATGCTACGGAGGAACTTGCAACTGTGATAACCAAGGAAGTAGATAAGGGGAAAAAATGCCTAGTGGCCTTTCTTGACCTCAAGAAAGCCTTTGATACCGTTTCTATCTCTAAACTTATACACAAGCTGGAGAACTTAGGATTTCGAGGTACTGCTCTCTCTCTTCTCAGCAGTTACCTTCAAAACAGAAAACAGGGGGTAAAAATTGATAACCATGTTAGTGACGCGGAGAACGTGACGTATGGCGTCCCACAGGGCAGTGTCCTTGGCCCGACGCTCTTTCTTATTTACATTAATGAACTCTGTAACCTTATTATCAACGGTGCGAGGATACTGTCCTACGCGGATGACACCGCTTTTATCTTCTCTGCAAGGAGCTGGGACAAAGTCAGGCTGGAGGCTGAGAGGGGACTGGCCAGAGTTAGTGATTGGCTACGGGAGAATCTACTTACTCTAAATACCCTAAAAACCAACTTCATCTGCTGCAGCCTGCGCCTGACTTTAAAATAAGAATACATTCCTGTCGTACCCCAACCCAATCTACCTGTAGTTGCCCTGTAATTCAGAAGGTAAATTTTGTCAAGTACCTAGGTCTTGTAGTAGATCAAAGGTTAAGCTGGTACCCACACTGTTATGAGTACAGAACTACAAAACAAAATCTATATTGCACTGGCCCAATCTGTAATCATATATTGTATCTCGGTATGGGGTGGAGCAGCTAAATAGTATTTTATTGAACTAGAGAGGGCACAGAGATCCTTGATTAAGGTCATGTACTGTAATCCCTACAGGTTCCCTATTGAGACTCTATACACAAGCTCTAAGCTGTTCTCCGTCAGAAAACTCTATATACTACACATGGTACTAAGATATCACAAAATTCTACCCTTTAGCCATGCCAAACTTAAAAAAAGACGGTGTGATATAGTAGCCCCTACATACTCAAATGTAACTCAAGCCCCACTCGTTTATAGTAAGTAAATCGCATACTTAACATTTAACATTTGTAAGAAGACATTGACGGAATGGCTCTTCACACTTAATTATGATGCTGTGGAAGACATTTTGGCTACACTGGGTTGAGCGTCATGCATACACATACACACACACACACACTCCAACACTCGCCCACTCACACACACACACCCACTCATAAACACAAAATATACATTCACTCACACATAAACACAAGTAAAAACACACATTTATACAAAACACACTAATTTCACACACTGCCATAAGTTTTGTTTATATTAGTTTAATAAAAATGTGTAACTTATACCTTATTAGCACAACGAAACAATTGTTAAATCATCGAGGAAGAGCGAGGTTTATCCCATCACAAGTATCTTCGGATTACTTTCTGGAAAGCCCCGACAACTTAATTGTATAAATTTAAGATAATAAACACATTTTTTTTTTATTTAGTGAAATTATTTTTATAATCAGACTCTAAACACTAAACACTTCGTGCCTATTACATAATATTAACAATGAATGAATTTTCTCTCCTTAAATAAAACGATCTTAGCAGATTTTTTGTTCGCGATTTCATAGATGATCCTACAGTAAAAGTTGTAAACTTAACCACATTAAAGATTTCGAAAGAATTAAAAGCCATCCAGTGGTGCTACTCTTTATTGCCTTTGTCCTTATCAGATTGAACGAAAACCAATAAATAGTTCAAAATCATTTTTATTTTTCTCGTTTTGATGAAATCTTGAACTTTTTATTTGTATCACGAAATCCACTCGTGAAGGATTCTCTGGCAATTTTCACGGATACATCGCGATATAATGGATCAGATCAGCTTAGCAATAAAGGTCACCGATATTTAATTATTGCGTCAAATTTATTTAGGTTCCAGTGTTGTTAAAAAAGCTTTCAATAAGCGTAGGTATAGGTCAAAGTTAAGGTAGAGTGAATGTGGTTCGTTAACTTACCCTTTGACATATTACCCGGATAGGTAATGTCTTCGCTAACATAATCATTCTAGTTTATGTGACAAGTTGATTGTTAGTTTGTCTTGCAAACCAAGTAAGAGAGAGGAATGAAGGCAGTTTTGGATACAAGCCAAATCTTGTCTCTAAAAGTTTGCATAATACCTATAACTACAGCAAAATAAACTTCAAATAGCTATTCTATTCATTGTGTTCCAAGATTCTTGAGCAAGAAAGATTCTTTATAAAACTCAATAAATGTATTTTCTTTTATTTGCTTGCAGTAATAGAGAGCGTATAATAAACTTGACTTTAGATTAGGTAACAGAGTGATGTTTTTGGACATTTTCTAAAATTATAAAATGTACTTATATACTAGCAAATTTTTTCCCAAAATTTATGGACAATGATTGTAGAAATATTTAAAAAAGATTATTGAAATGCAATCGAGTCTGCGTATGTAAAATAATATTTTATTGGCCAAACACAATTTTGTTTCAATAACGAAGTAACTCAGTAATAAAAATTCGCTGCGTTGTAATATTAAATTCTTTTCAAATTTTCGAAGTACAAAAATTCTCCGTCATTGAATTTGGTCTACTTTATATTCAAATACGATTTTATCAAACTTCAGAAGTAAAGATAAGGCTACGCTGAGATACAGAATTCAATAAAACGGGCAAAGAGTTTTGATGTATTGAGTAGGAATAAAAATAAAAATGTATCTAAGTACATACTTCTTTGGAGGCAGGTAAGTTTATTATTTACGTAAGATAACAAAAATGCTACCCAAGCGTCCATTATGCTGCCTCTATCACGGACTGACGGTCAGAAAGGTGCGTCCTAATCAACCATCTCCATCTTCCACCTCACCATGCTTTCTCTGGGGAATTCAGAACTTAATTATTTCCGCTTAACAAGGAAACTTGGCAAACGTTTGGTTTTATCGTAAATTTAAATGAAAGTATTGCAATTTATTTTTTGAAACCACTTACAACTTTACCTGGGTATACTTCTCCATGTTTATCGTCCAAATGAATCGTTTACATATTTTCAAGTTTCTAATTGCTTAGAAATGGTTTTATGTTTCATTCCAAATCAATCAAACGTTACTTTACTTCACTTTATTTCGTTATTTAAATATGAATAAATTGAATTAGTTATTCTGTTACGATCGCAGAGTATCTTTCTTTGGCATTCAACGCTGAACACAAAATAACTTCCATAAGCATCTGCTTTTTCGAAACTGGGGCACTAGAATGTAATAATTATTATACGAATTCATAACTAAAGGCCTTTAAATAGACCAGATAGTACTGTGCTTGAAAAATTTTTGATGTGTTATATTTATTTGCAAAAACTAACGTCGGTATGACAGAGTGTCAACCAATTAGTTTGCAATGGAATTGCCGACCTGAGGCTCTAGACAAGTGAAATGTTATCAATGAATGCATCGCGATAGCTAATGGAGAATGACAAAAATGTATAATGTTTTTCAAGCGCTATCCAAATGCCACATGTGCAATCCTTGGTCATGGCATCTCGACCATTGAATTGATTGAAATTGCTGCCAGCGATAACGATTCGACCGACGATCAGAATTTTCTTGGGATCGACCACGTGTTGGAATCTATATCATTACTTAATATCAGGCGAGATAGTAGTCAAACGCGAGCCTATAACAAATACTATCGCAGACTGTCGCTGATAAAATACCTTTTGTTTAAAGCCTCTAAATAAGCTCTAGCTCTCTTTCCTCTAGCTCCTGTACTTTAACTATACTACATAATTATTAACAAGTAATGTGTTGCGTTAATTGTAACTATCGTATGTAGTAGTGATACTCAGACAAGGGGTTTTACAAGGAGCTCTACTGTTTCCCTGAAAACAATTATAATTACTGAACCGAACACTAAATTACACAAGATGTTCTTATTATAGCGACGTAACAACATAAATTGAGGAGTTTCGCTTGAAGCTAGCTTCATTATAATTTATCGCCATCGTCAAAAATGTGTTGGTCAAATACATTAATATGGACGGTGAAGCTCCTCTTGTTAAACTTAGTTGCATTCAGCTAGTGCCTAATATCTTATAGACGGGTGTGTAGCTAGTTATAGCAAGGCTAGCAGTATAGTCGGGATTTCAGCATTATCATGTCCGTAGTAGAACCTAAAATAACTCCATTCTTCTAAGTATACACCGTTACATTTATGTCGTTTAAATCCCGCGGAGCGTCGATCCAGTACATAAAACAGTCGATATGAAAATAAATAAAATAACTAATAAAAAATAAATAAACCAACATCCAAAGCAAAATACTAAAAAGGGCAAAGATAACTTTCGTTAAAGTGGTTGATTTCGTTGAAGTGGTGGTGTCTTTGGAACCTCATGTTTTATCATTTTGCAACACCAATGTACGAGCAAACCCGTACATTTTGTATTGTTAAGTAATAATGCTGACGCTTGCACTCACGATGCGGTGCATCGCGTTCATTTATAAACTAATTACTTCAGTGCCAATAAATCCGTGTAATAGTAAACATCGTTTTACTTAATCAATCCCTAACCTGGGTCGCGGCGCGGTACTCATAACATTAACAAACTAAGGTTTAAGGTGAACACCGTACATCTTTATGGTCCTTCGAGCCAACGAGCGGGATCATTAACGCGAACAATCAGTGGACATTGAGTCAATTCGTGTGAGTGGTTCCATATCAGCAGCAGCTGTGGAGTTGCAGTTCAGGGAGTAAACAGCAGCCTTGAGCGCAATCAACATACCCACCATACAGCAGAATCAAAGTAAGATCTTTCCTTTTTATTGCTTGATCTAACAAAATGAGCCAAACAATGGAGGATCTTCTGGCCAACCAGAAACGAATCATGGTGGCCATGAACCAACTTTTATCAAACTTTAAGAAAGATGGTCAGGAACGCAAAACTCCTGACTACATCAAACGTAGATTGGAAACTTTAGACTCCTACTGGCAGGAGTTTCAATCTAATCACGATCAGTTAAACCCATTTTGCAACAAATCAATAGAGTATTTTGCATTGAATCACTATCAACAAACTCAGGGTATCTATCTTTCAACGCGTGAATATATCAAAAGTGTAGGAACTCCGTCTATTTTAAAACCCGCAACACCATTAGCCGGCACGTTCAGGGCCGGCGTGGACGACACCCTTAAGAACAGGAATCCCGATGACAGCGAGGCTACGACCTTTCTTGAAACGCCCAAATTCAAGTCTCAGGGCACCAACAGCAAGTTGGACGAATTACTGAAGAAGCAAACTATCAATTGTAAGGCTTTCTATCGAACTGTGGCGAACATCAACATCGATGCCATAACTGAGAAATGGGAGTTTCAAGATACGTTGAAAACATTGGAAGCGAGGTGGTCGGCCATTGACACGCTTCACTGGGAGTTGGAAGGTGAACTCGACGGGCAAGATGATTCGTATGAGGACAAGTTTACCTCGTATGAAATGACGTACAACAACATGAAGAAGTCTCTGAACAGTAAATTGTGGTCTGTATCACACCGAGAACATTCTACACCAAAGATGGAAGTGCCTACGTTTAATGGCCATTATCAACACTGGGTATCCTTTAAAGACTTATTCACGGAGGTTATCCACAACAATCCGTCGCTCTCTCAAGCTCAAAAGATGCAGTACCTTAAAGCTAAACTGAAAGGGGAAGCCGAAGGTTTAATACACCATCTTCAGATCAGCTCTGAAAACTATTCAACGTGTTGGGAAATCCTTAATCACAGGCATAACAACAAACTGCTTATATTCACCACACATATGAATACTCTAACCAACATTCCGGTCATGCAACAACCTTCAGTCTTTCATGTGAAACGCATCCACGATACAACTATCGAATGTGTCAACGCTATAAAGAACATGGGAGCAGACGTAAGCACATGGGACCCCATAATTTGCTATTTGATGTCGAATAAATTAGATGCTAACACGCATTCCGAATACATCGCATCTCTTAAGCAACCTCGTGAACTGCCCATTTTATCTGGCTTTTTGGACTTCCTGGAAGCCAAGTTCACAAGTATGGAGTCATCCCGGCGTAAACAAGATCAGAAATCTCCAAATTCCAACGCAAAATTAGCTAAAGATAACAATTTTAACAACAAAAATATCAACCGTTATTCGAAACAATCCTATTCGAGCAACCAAAACGTGTCGAAATCGAACGGAAAATTTCACAAAACACGAACTTGCCCATTATGCGAAAATGGTCATGGATTATTCCATTGTGAACAATATATTGGATTGTCCCCAATCGACAAAAAACAATTTGTCGTTGACAACAAGCTATGCGAAAATTGTCTTTTTAGTCATAAAGGCAAGGCATGCATTTCAACAAAACGGTGCCATGAGTGCGACGGAAGACATAACACGATACTTCACGATGCGTTTGCGCAATCCGCAAATGCATTGCCTAACCAAGCAATACCTAAAGCTGGAAATGCACGTACTTTGCCTGAGCAAACTCAGCAACTTAGCACTCACATGGCTCAACAACGTGATTTACCGGAAACATTATTGTCCACAGCCGTGATTAAGGTCCAAAAACGTGATGGATCTTATCTTAACATGCGAGCTCTGATTGATCAGGGTTCCCAAACTTCGCTCATTACCGAAAATGCGGCACAACAATTGGGACTGTCCCGTCAAAGATGCAAGGGCGTAATAACCGGTATAGGAGACAGGGATAATGCCTGTAAGGGAGTTATAAACATTAACTGCTCATCAAGAAAAGAATCTTACTCTTTTAACACAGATGTTTTCATCATGAAAACTTTAACAAAAAATCTGCCAACTTATACCTTTGCTAAGCCCACGTGGTCTTATTTAGAAAACATAGAACTTGCAGATCCTGACTTTTACGTCAGTCGTCCGATAGATATTTTATTTGGCGCTGACATATATTCAAACATCATTATGGAGGGTATCTGCAGAGTTGAACAAACAACACCCATTGCTCAACAGACTCGGCTTGGGTGGATTCTGTGCGGCAACGTAAACATACTGCAATGCAATGTCGTACAGTTTGATATTGACCAGTTGCAAAAATTTTGGGAAACGGAGGAAATTGCAGAGTCTATTTCGCTTTCATCAGATGATCAAGAGTGTATGCAATTTTACAGCTCAACAACAAACCGATTGCTAGATGGAAGATATGTAGTGAGACTCCCTCTGAAAACAAACTTTGAAGAACAATTGGGTAACTCGAAATCAAAGGCCATAGCACAATTTGGTAATTTGGAACGTAAATTAATTAAAAAAGAAAACATCGCAAAAGAGTATAAAACATTCATACACGAGTACCTAGCGTTAGGACATATGAAACCAGCCCTTTGTAACTCGAAACTCGAATGTTTCCTGCCGCATCATTGTGTGCTACGTGACGACTCTACAACAACGTCACTTCGAGTCGTTTTTAACGCCTCATCAAAAACATCAAGTGGCCAAAGTTTAAATGATCTGATGCAAAGGGGCCCAAATCTGCAACGGGACCTTCAGTCATTAATACTTAAATGGAGGCAGTATCAATTCGCCTTCACCGCGGACATCGAAAAGATGTTCCGCCAAATTTTGGTCCATAAGGAAGATCAGTACCTGCAAAAAATAGTTTGGAGAGATAGTCCCCGAGATAAACTACAAGAATATCAGCTGACCACGGTCACGTATGGGACTAAAGCGGCTCCTTTCCTCGCAATGATGACGTTAAAACAGCTGGCGAACGATGAACGCTCCGTATATCAAGAAGCATCTAAAGTCCTCGAAGAGTCGTTCTACATGGATGACCTTCTCCATGGTACTCACAGCGTATCAGCAGCACGCCAACTTCAACAAGATTTAATTGAACTCCTGAAACGCGGGGGATTCAATTTAAGAAAATGGGCTTCTAATGATCCGCATTTACTGCACGATGAAGTCCCATGCCAACAACAAAGCAAAAGCTTTCGACAGCCGGAGTCTACTAAAACATTAGGACTTCGCTGGAATCCTATCAAGGATAACTTTACATTTGAGCCAAAAATTGATTCAACAGTCAACAAGGCTACAAAAAGATCCGTGCTATCCGATATCTCCAAGTTCTTTGACCCTTTGGGGTGGCTTACACCTACAACAACAAAACTCAAAATTTTATTTCAACGAATATGGACTTCACAAATTCAGTGGGATGAGCAGATATCTGAGGAAATTTTTGAAGAATGGAATAAACTTAAGGCGGATATCGATCAAATAAGTCAAGCTCAAATACCAAGATGGTTAGGCACAAAACCCGAACGAAGAGTCGAGTTACATGGTTTCTGTGACTCGTCAACAAAAGCATACGCATGCGTTATTTACTGTAAAGTTTATAACGAACAAACAAGTATCATCTTGGTGGCCGGAAAATCAAAAATTATCCCGGCTAACAAAAACATATCGTTGCCACGATTGGAGCTTTGCGGCGCTCATTTATTAGCAAAACTCATGGCTAAGGTCAAGGCATCTTTAACTGACTACAACATTGTTATTTATGGCTGGATTGACTCCACAGCAGTACTGGGGTGGCTGCAAGGAGATCCAGGACGTTGGCAAACCTTTGTTGCCAACAGAACACGATTTATAACTGAAATCATGCCTTCTACCTGCTGGCGGTATGTCAAATCTGCCGAAAATCCTGCAGACTGCGCAAGTAGAGGCTTATCGATGTCGCAATTGATTCAACATCCTTTATGGTGGCAGGGACCATCTTGGCTACAAACATTTAAAGCTGATGAAAGAATTGAAGAAATAATCTATACAACAACATTGGAAACAAAATTACAGAAGCAAGCAAACACTGTCACGAAACAAACAGATAATAATAATAATAATAATAATAATAAAAATTGTTTATTTCTCACCACAAGCCAAAAAATTCCAACAGATTTTACACATGAACAAAAGCTAGTAATTTTTGGTTGTGGATCGCTGGTGCCTGTGGTAGGTAGGAACACCTGTAATACAGGTCACCAGGTCCCCACTCGGTCATAGATTAACACATTTGATAGCTTACATCTGATATCACAGCAAATAGCAATTGCAGGTTTCAATTAGTGAGTTAATAACAGATACATTCATTTTAGAATTATAGTGAGATTAAATTAAATTAAATTTAAACCTGAAAATGAGTTAACAATAATTAAAAGTACCTTTATTTGGGCGGTTTTTATGTGTGATGACGAAAGTATAATCATGAGCTTATTAAAAAGTCACAGTTCTTTTACCAAAGTTGTACACATTTTAGCTTGGGTGTATAGATTTTTAACAAACAAGCAAAGCAATAAGGAAACTTCCTATCTTACGTTAGAAGAGATAAGAGAAGCAAAAATGAAGATCATAAAGCAAGCACAGCAGCAGGAATTTGTAGAAGAAATCAAAAGCTTAAAAGAGAAAGGAAAGCTTAGCAACAAAAACAGAATACTAAATCTAAATCCATTTCTGGATAACATTGGGCTTCTCCGTGTCGGGGGAAGGCTAAGACATGCTCATATTCATGCAGACAAGCAACATCCTTTAATTATTCCACAGCGAGGACGTTTAACAGAGCTACTAATAGAACATGCACACAAGCTTACTTTCCATGGCGGAGCCCTCTTGACATCGGGATTTATCCGACAAAAGTATTGGATTATAGGCGGAAATGAAGCAACGAAAAGGCAAATACGCTTATGCGTTAAATGTAAAAAGCTAAGTCCTAACAAACATAACCAAATTATGGGTGACTTACCTGCAGCGAGAAGCAATCCATCTCGTCCGTTTGACCACACTGGAATAGATTTTACCGGGCACCTACTCCTTAAAGCCAACAAAGGCCGTGGCATAAAAACCACTAAAGGATATGTGTCTGTTTTCGTCTGCATGTCTACAAAAGCAGTACATCTAGAGCTAGTCTCCGATCTCAGCACCTCATCGTTCATTGCAGCATTACGAAGAATGGCAGCACGTAGAGGTACGCCGAGTCACATTTATAGTGACAATGGACGAAACTTTGTCGGAGCTAACAAGCAAATTCAAGAAGAATACCTTATCTTTGAAATTAGGCTTCCTCTTATCAGTAGAGACTCCTTTGAGATATTCAAAATATTTTCCATTCCTCAAGTCAAAGGAACAGACATGGTTAACATCCAACCAATATCAGATTATGTGGCTATAAACTTAAAGAAGGATACCTACTTAACTATGACAGAGAAAACATTAACATCATGTCTGATATCAGATGCATATCTGTGTCATATTCCGAGACCTATTTATCATCTAAATGGAGATAAAGATTTCTGTCAGACCGAAGAGCTTGAGTGCGAGACAAAGATCTCTCCTTGCAAAAACAGCTGGTATGAAAGTAACACAATTAACAACTACATCTATTTTTGTTGCGATCAATGCTCTTTACGGATAATGTGCGAGGATCAAGTTGCCAGTCATCAGCTGACCGGTGCGAGTCTTGTCGCTATAGACAATGGGTGTATTATTAAAACGCAAGCATTTACTTTAATTGCACACAGACAACAGTCTAGCGAACTGAACTTTAAACCTGATGTTTATACACCACTGATACCGCCGATAAATCATATTATCAACATCACGATCCCGCATATGATAACCTTGAATGATTCTGAAACTGACCAGAATCAAATAGATTTAACAGAGCTTGGCCAGAAAATTAAGATCATGAAAGAAAATGCTGCTATAGCTGAAAGCATGTCTGTCCATGATATACACCACTACACGCTGATATACATCCTCGTCGGCATCACGGGAGTAGCGGGACTGGTGTACGCGTGGCGTCGCGTGCGCGCCTGGAGAGTGCCGACCACGCCGGCGCTGACACCAGCGCAGGCCCAGGGTGCGCCTGCGCCTCCTCCTCGCAACAACGACAATCCGTGTGTGATTATAGGTGACCGAGTGTTTTACCACAGTGTTAGTGAGTTAAATGACAACAATCAGAGCAGTCTTTCTAATCTCAATAGTGCGCGAGTGAATAAAGCTACGTCACCTATTTGCGTTCGTTGAGTTAAATGATGCGGCTAGTGACAATAATTGACTTTATCACTTAATCGTTAATTATTTTTGCTTTATATTGTCTCGACATTAATTTTGTATAACATTTATTATTTTTTACATTTTCTAGAAACATTGTTTTTAAATATGTTGATCTTTGATCTGTTAACATTTATTTTGTAACTTGTTAATTTCTCCTGTAGGGAGTATGTACGAGCAAACCCGTACATTTTGTATTGTTAAGTAATAATGCTGACGCTTGCACTCACGATGCGGTGCATCGCGTTCATTTATAAACTAATTACTTCAGTGCCAATAAATCCGTGTAATAGTAAACATCGTTTTACTTAATCAATCCCTAACCTGGGTCGCGGCGCGGTACTCATAACATTAACAAACTAAGGTTTAAGGTGAACACCGTACAACCAACTTCCAAAACGAACGTTATTTTTGCACATTTGAGTGTTTTGCTTAGGAAATCGGTTTATTTTTTTGTGTTTTTTTATTAGGGTTCCGTACCCAAAGGGTAAAAACGGGACCCTATTACTAAGACTCCGCGGTCCGTCTGTCTGTCTGTCTGTCTGTCTGTCACCAGGCTGTATCTCATGAACCGTGATAGCTAGACAGTTGAAATTTTCACAGATGATGTATTTCTGTTGCCGCTGTAACAACAAATACTAAAAACAGAATAAAATAGATATTTAAGGGGGGCTCCCATACAACAAACGTGATATTTTTGCCGTTTTTGCGATAATGGTACGGAACCATTCGTGCGCGAGTCCGACTCGCACTTGGCCGTTTTTTTTTATTTTTTATTTTATCTTTACAAATCGATTAGGTTTCATGTAACGGATTGAACCTGCGCGGGATTTAATCGACCAAAATTAAACGATGTATGTCTGACAACCGATCTTACTAAGGAATATCGTGTTACCCAGGTTGTAACGACTTGTGGGTGGAGGTCAGACAGGCAGTCCTTCAATGTGAAATTCCAGTTCACCTGCTGCATCCATTTATATTGGAAGCTAGCGTCATAGGCCTTGCTGACGATGATTGTTTAGAGATGAGACCGGGAACAAGAGAAGAACGAGAACTTGCATGTAGTTGATACTCTTGATCCATTGCATTGATCAAGAGTATCAACTACATTGAAGTTGAAATAAATCCTTTTTTTTTCAATCTGTGATGAGCTAGCTCTTGTCCTCGGTCTCACCTGATGGAAAAGAATGGTTGAGGTCTCCGGTGGAGCGGGTGAACCCCGAAGCTAAACCTTGATTTGTTTTATATTTGTATCACGTTATATGATGACCAGTAATCTAAGAACACAGTTATTGTATATTTGTTAGTACAAAATCTTTAAAGACTTCGTGATATCGGAGTATTCAAATTACCTAAACCATTTACTAGACACTTTATCATATCTACCAAAGAGTCACACAAGACAGCAAACTTAAAATGTTTGATCTCAATATCACAAGTCCATTTGTCCGTTCTATTTACGTCACTGTTTCCACCCGAACGACTTTCGCATAGAAAATAGATCGCGCTCTTGCTTGATTCACCAAATTCTATTATAATCAGTGAATGTTAAGTAGGTCTAAAGTAATGCGGTGTGCGGTGGTCATACATCAAAGAGTGGTTCGTAGTGTTTTGTTCCTAGTGTTGTAGGTGAATTGGAAATGTATGTTGAGGGTATCTGTTTCTTAGTAATGTTCTATGTAAATCCTGATAAGGGGTCGGTTTATTTTCTTTTCTTTTTTGTTCTGAGTTAGATTGCTTAGGGTTAATTTCGTGACAAAGATGTAGTTAAGAATTAGATTAAAGGTATATTATGGCCATGGTACAACACGCTACGTCGATAATGGTAAGACCGTTTTACAAGAAAACAATTGTAATAAAATGGTCTTATCATCATCGTTGTAACTTGATGCGTCACGACTGTCTGCGAGAGTCTTAAGGTATGTCATGTATTGTCTTCGTTTATGGGCATAGCAAAGGTAGGTAGGTACCTTTATAAAATCCTACGAGTTTTTAAATTGATTGTAAGAGTCTTAGTAATACTCTCTTAAAGCACTTTCAGGCATAGAACATTTAAATCGGCTTTATTTAAAAAACGATGTGCTAACTTCAGAAAAATATCGTTTTAGTATTCATCAGGGATAAAGAACTGAGACAAAGTATCGAAGTTATCTGAGTCCTAGCTTAGGGTGCCATTGAGTTAAAACAATTTCAAATTCGATTATTTATTTGAAGTATTTCGTCGCAGAATACTACATTTTATTGGTGCGTATTTTAATGAATGTGATGTTTTCGGAAATTGCCATGATATTTCCGAAAAGAGTTGTATTAATAATTCTATATCCTACTTTAGATGTTGGTTATCCAATCACACATAAACGATACAACGGATTTGGACGAAATATGGTACACGTGTTGACCGTGGTCTGCCTGTGATGACCTGGACTGTGACATAAAATTCTATGTCATAATGGTAAGTTCCCGTGGGATAAATTTCGACGTTCACGAGGGCGCGGGATGGTATACTACAAATGCATATTCGTTAATCTCGCGAATCACATCTTCATAAAAGCTAGTGATGGGTTAAAATCTAATTTAGAATAGTGCTAGTTGTTAGATTCTTAATTATCTTACTAATATTATAAATAAGAAAGTTTGGATGCATGAATGTGTGTGTGGATGTATGTTTGTTACTCAATCACGTCAGACAATCAGAACGGATCTGGATGAAATTGGCACGCCGTAGCAACCGCGTAGCTCCTACCATATTTTTCTTAAAATCTTTTCTTTATCATGTAGACCTTCGTTGTTATTTCAAAGGAGTCACGTACCGCTATTGAGTCAAAGCCTAGAACCCTATACTGTGGCCGCGTTCGGATACCATAAGTACCTAAATACCCATAACAAAAGATCTTCCATATATTTTTAGTTCTTTGCAATATTATTATTCATGTTCAATCTATATTATATTTTAATATTATAAAGCTGAAGGGTTTGTTTGTTTGTTTGTTTGAACGCGCTGATCTCAGGAACTACTGGTTGGAATTGAAAAATTCTTTTTGTGTTAAATAGTCCATTTATCGAGGAAGGTTATAAGCTATATAACATTACGCTACGACCAATAGGAGCCGAGCATAAATGAAAAATATTGCAAAAACGGGCAAAGATATTCCTTTTTGAGAGCTTCCATTGCGTGCGCTGCGTAAACAGTTTAAGTTACGCAAATATCATGTATGATGGAATTGTTCCGCTTTAAAAGTTCTACTAAAAAGTCCGCAACAGCATATGTCTATCTTTTAAGATTGACTCACAATAGCAACTTTTATGTTCTAAATTTTAATTAGATCGACGCTGCCGGTAGAAACAAAAGTTGGTTACATTCGTATAGTAGTATTTTATTTCTTATTCAAATAAATGGTTCAACGAGTTGGTAGGTAGGTAGGGTAGGGTAGGGTAGGGTAGTGTAGGGTCGGGTAGGGTAGGGTAGGGTAGGGTTTTTTTTTTTTTTTTAAATTGAAGACGGCGCCTACCACTCGGCGCTCTGCGAACTAGGGAGGTTCCCCGGACATGGTCCGAGACCTTGGGGACTCGTTTTATTAAAGGTCAAAATTTTTACATTGTCTTATTATCTATACATTCATTTACTCCAGTCTCTTGACGAGTGTCTTAAGTTTAACATGTTATCCTAGTAATAAAATTTCTTATATTTAACATCAGTATTGAAATGAAACACCTTATTTCCGTTGATTACTTGTCCTTTAATTAGGCAACACAATGCTTAAGTTGTAGACAAAGAGTGATAGGTACTGATTTACACTAGTTCTCAACTTGACCTCTCGCTAACACTGTTGACAAAAAACTACCAAAGCGGCCATTATGCGTTCGCCGCGGCACTTCCCCGCCATCCCGTTCTTTTTTTCCGTTTACCCTCTAATATTTTTTAATAAAGTTGCAAATGGCGGTGAAGTGTCGTTCAGAATCACTACTTATTTATTTAATACATAATCAAATTACCGTTTTTTAATATCAAAATCACAGCACTTAATCAAATTAACGTTTTTTAATATCGAAATCACAACACTCGGTCATCCGACTGCGTGCTATCTCCGGAGCACGCGTAAATCACAACACAACACGTTAGTTGGTCCTTATTCCATTATACAAAAATAAACATACAGGAAAAGGGACAAAGAGAGAAGGAAAACGAACATACTAATAAATCCTAACAGACCCAATGTAACTCTCATTTATACTGTATCAATCGCTAGCATTAGCATATTACCTTCACTACATATTAAAGATCACATATGTTACTCATTATTCGTATTACACATTATATATTACTCATTTTACACATTATATGTTTTTCTTATTACACATGTAAACAAAGTGCGTGACACTTCATTTAGTTTGTACATTTGAATTTGCCGCGTAATAACTTTGATGTATAATTTATCTGTGAACTTGTTTGATTCTATGGAGCGTCCTGTCATATTGAAGGACTGACACAGCTTGATAATTATAGAGGTTATTTAAGTGAGAACTATATTGTAATTTGAATATTTAAATAATAGTGATTAATGAGACTGGTGAAACAATAGCTTTAAATGTTGTTTCTCTTTTCAGGTAAAATTAGTTATTAAGTAATGCTAAGGCATGATTTGTAAAAGTGTTAAAACTAGTTTAAGTAATAAAATAAAATTTCTCTTTTCAGAGCAACTCAATTTTGGTTATAGTTTTACTGTTCACCATAATATCCAAGGATAATTATAAATTAGCACATTATAAAACAACATTTCTACAGCTGGTTACCAGAAATAATGGAGAAATTAAGATTTGAGTTCATGGTCAAGGCCAGTGAAGATGTAAAAACAAATATTATTTGTGTAACGTCAATCACGGATCTAGATGGCCGAACCTTTGCGATCCCTGATAAATTACAGCCTGTAAAATTACATGATGCAATAATAAAGACCCAAATCTATCAAAAAGTAAAGGCTACACTACTAAAACGGCATGAGAAACGACAGGTGTGGATTTCCATGAACCCGGAGATGAAGGCGGTTTATTGTGATGAAGATGGAAATAAAGAATTTATGGGATACCTATTGGAGGAACAAACAAAACCAGAACAACCAAAACCACAAACTTCTTCAACAGGGATTTCAGAAGAATCTCTAGCAAGAATCATAGAAAGGTTTGCTGAAATAAAGAAAGATTCATCAAAACCTTTTAATATGGGGAAAATGGTAGAAAAATTTGTTATAGAAAAATTCAATAGCAAGATAACAAATGTGTCCCAGTGGATGACTACCTTTGAAGCGGAATGTGTTCGTATAGGAATAGAAGAAGATGTCAACAAAATTGAAATTTTTAGGTTATTTATAGAAGATTCTTGTTTAGACTGGTATAGTTCCATGCTTATAAAACATACAATAAATTCAGAATGGGCTATGTGGAAAAAGAACTTTTGTGAAACATATGCGGATAAGGGTTGGTCACCGATCAGGTATGCAATGTTATTTAAATACAGACAGGGCTCATTACTGGAGTATGCGTTAAAGAAAGAGAGACTACTATTAGAAATAAATAAAACCATAGATAAACTTACTCTAATTGATCTGATTGCCACTGGATTACCAAATTTTATTGCAGATAAGATTGATAGGAATAGTTTAAAGGAAACTAAAGACTTATTTAATAATCTAAGAAGTTTAGAGCATATGGTAAACAAAAAAACATTTGATAAAAAGATAGGAACTTCCGAAAGTAAAATTAAAGAGAAAAATGTGAAGCCCCAGTTTAGTCCGTGTAAAATTTGTGAAAAAGAGAATAAAGGTATACGTTACCACCCGGAATCCCAATGTTGGTTCAAAATTAAAAATAACGATAGACCAAAAAAAGATCAAATAAGGAGTGTTAACAATTCTGAATTAGAGACAGAATTAAATGAAATTGATCCAAAAAACTAATAGTGCCGCCATTAATAAAAATTAAATTACTAATAAATGACACTTTGGAAACATCAGGAATCTATGATTCAGGATCTAATGTGTCCTTAATAAATTCAAGGTTATTATCTTTAAAAAAAATACCTACTAATGATAATAACGCAGGTTTAAAAACAATTAATGGCGTAAAAAAATCAATAGGAATGGTAACTTTAAAAATAAAAATTTTCGAAATTGAAAAACATGTTAATATTTTTGTTATAGATGAAGACAACTTTGACTATGATTTCCTAGTTGGGTTAGACTGTATACAAAAATTTAATTTATCTCAAAATGAGAATTTAAATATCACCCAAAATGTCCTCAGCAATAATAATAAAAACTACATAAAAAATAAAGAAAAGCAACCTATAAACACTAACAAAGTTCCTGGCAGTTCAGGTAGTGGCATAGAGAATAAACAATGTATATATAATGAAAAAAAAGGTGAGGATATTACAAAAAAAAAATAAAAAAGAAACTATCATTAATGAGTATAAAATAAACTTTAATGAAAATATAATAGTCGATAATTTTGATATTTCAGTAAATAATTTAGATCTTAAAAAAAAATCTGATATTGATAAATTGATATGCAAATATAATTCAGTCTTCGCTAAAGACAAATATGATATAGGTACTGTGAAAGGTTATGAAGCCCATATTGATTTGTTGATAGATAAATACTGTAGTAAAAGACCGTATAGGTGCTCTATTGAGGATATGAAAGAAATTGAACATCAAATATCAAAATTACTAAAAAATCATTTAATTGAGGAGTCATATAGCCCTTTTGCCGCTCCGGTAACACTAGCATTTAAAAAAGACGAAGGAAGGAGATCAAGGCTTTGTATAGATTTTCGCGAATTAAATAAAATTGTAGTTCCCCAATCGCAACCATTTCCGCTAATCGAGGATCTAATGGTTAAAACAAGGAAATGTAAATTTTTTTCAACATTCGATGTAAACTCAGCATTCTGGTCTATACCTCTTAAAATTGAAGATAGACACAAAACTGCATTTGTTACTCAAGAGGCACACTTTCAATGGACTTGTTTACCTTTTGGTTTAAAAACTTCTCCCGCTATTTTTCAGAGAATTTTGAGTAGTATTATAAGAAAGCATAAATTGTCAAATTTTACTGTCAATTACATCGACGATATTTTAGTATTTTCTGAAACGTTCGAAAAACACATTGAACACTTATCTTTGTTATTGGAAGCAATTTTAAAAGAAGGTTTTAAATTAAAATTCACTAAATGTAACTTTGCACAGGACTCTGTAAAATATCTAGGGCACATAATAAAAAACAATACTGTCACTCCGTTAAAAGATAATTTGATTGCCATAAAAGAATTTCCAATTCCAAAAACACAAAAAAATGTCCGACAATTTTTAGGAAAAATTAATTTCTATGGAAAATATGTGCCAAATATTTCAATTATATTGGATCCTTTACATAATTTATTAAGAAAAGGAGAAAAATTTGTTTGGTCTGATAAATGTCAAGAATCCTTTGATACAATAAAAAAACTACTTTGCTCTAAACCTATTCTAGCCATCTTTGATCCAGACTTGCCAATACATATTTATACAGATGCTAGCATACAAGGTATAGGTGCGATTTTAAAACAAATTCAACCCAACGGTGATGAAAAGCCTTGTGCATATTTTTCCAAAAAATTAAACGACTCTCAAAAAAAGAAAAAAGCCATATATCTTGAGTGTTTGGCTATAAAAGAGGCGGTAAAATACTGGCAACACTGGCTTATAGGAAAAACATTCACGGTTTTTTCAGATCACAAACCCTTAGAAAAAATGAATATTAAAGCCAGAACGGACGAAGAACTGGGCGATTTAACGTATTATTTGTCGCAGTTCAATTTTAAAATAATATATTCTCCGGGGAAATATAATATAGAGGCAGACACTTTAAGCAGAAACCCTGTGTTAGAATCGTATGAAAATCAAGATAGTAGTTTAAAAGTAGTAAATTTTGTGAAATTAGAAGACATACGAAATGATCAAGATAAAAATGAAGATATAAAACAAAATATAAATAAACTTATTTTCAAACATAATATATATTATAAAAAGATAGGAAAAAATGAAAAGATTGTACTAACTGAGGAGTTTAGTAAAAAAATTATAAAACATGTACATCACTACTACTGCCACATAGGAAGACAACAAATGGCAAACAAGATTAAACCCTTTTATCAAGCTAAAAACTTATTGGATAATATAAAAAAAAATTGCGAAAACTGTGATGTCTGTATAAAAAATAAATCTAGAGGACAATACAAGTTTGGACTAATGTCTCACTTAGGTCCCGCTACCTATCCGTTTGAAATAGTGTCTATAGACACCATAGGGGGATTTGGTGGTGCTCGTTCAACAAAAAAATATTTACATCTTCTAGTAGATCACTTCACTCGTTACGCCTATATTTTGACATCCAAAACCCAGAGTGCAAATGATTTTATAAAACTTGTCCAAAAAGTAACACAAGATTATAAAATTTACTTGATTCTATCAGATCAATATCCAGGCATAAATTCAAAGGATTTCAATTTTTTTTTAGAAAAAGAAGATATACCTATAGTTTTTACAGCAGTAAATGCGCCATTTTCAAATGGATTGAACGAAAGGTTAAACCAAACGTTGGTTAACAAAATTCGTTGCAAGATTAATGAAAGGAGAGACAAAATTGCTTGGACAACTATTGCTCACGAATGCACTGAAAAATATAACGAAACTGAACATAGTGTAACAAGGTTCTCTCCAAAATATTTATTGGAGGGAAAAAATGTTGACATTCTACCAGATGAACTGAAACAAAATATAACACAGAATCATCTATTGCGAGACCGAAAAATTGCCTTAGAAAATAGCATAAAATCCCACAATTATAATAAACAAAGATTTGATAAAAACAGAAAACATTATGAACTTAAAGTCGGAGATTCTGTATATGTTGAAAACGGAAATCGGTTAAACCGAAAAAAACTAGACGAGTTGAAAATTGGACCTTATCAAATTGTAGACAAAATATCCAATTCAATTTACAAAGTAAACACGGGTCACAAAAAGTCAGAGTCGAATCTCTTCCATATTACAAAACTCATTCCAGTAGTAGAGTAAAACAGTAAAACTTTATAATTTAGAAAGAGGGGGGGGGGGAGATGTAAACAAAGTGCGTGACACTTCATTTAGTTTGTACATTTGAATTTGCCGCGTAATAACTTTGATGTATAATTTATCTGTGAACTTGTTTGATTCTATGGAGCGTCCTGTCATATTGAAGGACTGACACAGCTTGATAATTATAGAGGTTATTTAAGTGAGAACTATATTGTAATTTGAATATTTAAATAATAGTGATTAATGAGACTGGTGAAACAATAGCTTTAAATGTTGTTTCTCTTTTCAGGTAAAATTAGTTATTAAGTAATGCTAAGGCATGATTTGTAAAAGTGTTAAAACTAGTTTAAGTAATAAAATAAAATTTCTCTTTTCAGAGCAACTCAATTTTGGTTATAGTTTTACTGTTCACCATAATATCCAAGGATAATTATAAATTAGCACATTATACACATTATATATTATTCATATTAAACATTATATAAACCATTCTGACTCATGTATTTACTTATTGTTATACATAATTTCGTGAAACAACAGCAATCTCAATAATAATTCTCACCTCCTTCCTCTATCCTTTTACAAAACCTATTCAGAACCCGAATCAGAGTCCGATGACTCGGACCCAGATGACCTGTTTACCTGCAGTGCTTGTATACCGATCCAGGGACGCATTCTATCAGATGCTATGACACTATCATATTTTCTTGTGTTTAACCCTGGTACATTAGCCACCCTATAACGATCGTTACCTAGACAACTAGTAACTCTAAACGGGCCGATGAACTTAGGTAACAGCTTTTTACTCTTTCCAGTGTTGGAAAAGCTGGTCTTCGTAAGCTTCACTAAGTCACCGACCGAGTACGAAACTGCTGGCACTCTCTTTGCGTCGTATGTTTCCTTCTGCCTTGCTTGACTATGTTCAATGTTGGCCGAAGCCTTTTTCCTAATTTCATCGACCCGCCTTCCCAATTCTTCTATAACAGACACAGATTCGTCTGCTCCGTCAGCAATTGGAGGCGAGATGTTGCCATGACCCTCATCCAAAATCTCGTTAACTACAGGGGAACGCTGTGGAAGCACTTCTTCACTCCCCATGCCCCTCGCTACAGCCGAAACCATGCCTTCGCAACTCGTTACGTCATTATGACCCGTTGTTAACTTATTATCAATGGGGCAGTTCGACCTAACCCCAAAAAGTAATTCGGAAGCACTCCTTTTAGTTGTGGCATTGATGGTATTGTTAATACCCCACTGTACTTGACCCAGTCGCCTGTCCCAGTCGCGTTCATCACTTTCAAAATTCTGTGTAGACAAGGCGGTGAGGATAGTTTGATTATATCTCTCAGCCTGCCCATTTGCTCTGGGGCAAGCGACTGCGTTAAGCACATGTTTGACACCTTTGTTCACACAGAAGTCTTTAAATTGGGCTGACGTAAATGCAGTCCCGCGGTCCGTTATAATTCTATGCGGTATCATAAAGTCGTGAAATAAGCCATCTAGAACTTTAACTACGTTCTTCGTTTTAGTATCCTTAACCGGCCTAGCAAAAACATATTTTGTAAAGCCGTCTACAATAGTCAAAATATAGCTGTTGCCAGCTTTACTCTTTATAAATGGTCCCAAATGGTCCAAGTGCAAGGTGTGAAACGGTTGAGCCACTTTTTCTATCGGGTGTAAGAAGCCACTCCTCGTTCGAGCCGCATTGTCTTTATTGTACGCGCAATCTATGCAAGCTGCCACGTATTTTTTTACAAAACGTCTTAGCTTGGGGAACCAGTACCGGCTTTGAATGCGTTCCAAAGTCTTGGCAAACCCAAAATGTCCAATTTCGTCGTGGTTCGCCCTAAAAATCTGCCACCTGCCATCTTTGGGAACTACCAACCGCAACCCATCCTCCAATTTCCTGTGCAGTGCATGATTCTTAACAACGAAGTTGTTTTTAACGTCTGTAACCTCAAGATCTAAACCCGGTTTCAATATCTTGAAAATTCTTTCGAGTTTAGGGTCTGCCATTTGTTGGGTAAGAATCCAATCATCAGTATTTATGTGTAAAACACTTGTCGGCAGTGGTGGTCCCCTATTTCCCTGAGGATTGCGGCTAAGGGCGTCTACATGACTCATCCGACATCCCGGTCGGTATTCGATATTAAAGGTAAAGTCACTTATTGTCAGCCACCAGCGCGCAATCCTCGGGATCAGGTCACGTTTTGTAAGTGTGGTACGTAGTGCATTACAATCCGTGTACACCGTGAAAACTAGTCCCACAAGATAGGGACGAAACTTTTTCAACGAGCAGACCACCGCCAAAGTCTCTAACTCATACGAGTGGTACTGACGTTCCTCTGGTGTGGTCTGCCGGCTAAAGTATGCAACGGGTTTTAATACCTTGGGACTTATCTGCCACTGCATGAGGATTCCACCCAATCCCAGCGAACTGGCATCTGTGTGCACCTCAGTGTCTAATTCCGGGTTATATAATGCCAGCAAAGGACGTTTGACCAGGCATTCCTTTAATGTTTCAAATGCTTTGACCTCCTCTATACTCCATTGCCACTGGGCATTCTTCTTAAGGAGCGAAGTTAGTGGTCTGGCAATTCCACCGAACCCTTTCACAAAGCGACGAAAATAGCTCGCCAGGCCCAAAAACTGTCGGACTTCATGGATATTACGAGGCTCGGGAAAATCTTGCACCGCCGTTATTTTCCTTCCACTCGGTTTGATACCCTCGTTGGATATCTCATACCCCAAGTACTCAATGCTCGTGTCAAAGAATCTGCACTTTGACAATTTGAGAGTTAACCCAGCATCCTGAAGGAGCTTGAGGACGTCCTCTAATCTCTCAAATCCTTCATCGATGGACGCCGCGGGAATGAGTAGGTCATCCATATATGCTAAAGCACTCTTGAACCTCCGCGTACCCAATAGACTATTCATCATCTTCTGGAACATGGCTGGCGCGTTTGCCAGCCCAAAGGGCATGCGTTTAAATTCATAATGCCCGTCTGGGGTGACAAACGCTGTCAACCGTCGACTGCCTTCTCCCATCGGGATCTGGTAATAGCCAGAGGCTAGATCCAGCGTGACGAAATATTTATTCCCGCTCAAGTTCGTCAACTGGTCGTCAATTAAAGGTAGGGGATACTTGTCTTTGATTGTTTTATTATTAAGGGCTCTGTAGTCCACACAGAGTCGAGACTCTCCATTCTTTTTCTTGACCAATAATATGGGACTAGCATAATTAGAATTCGACTCCTGTACAATATCATTTGCTAACAACTCATCGACAACATCCCTCACCTTTTGACGTTCCTGGTGTGACAATCGGTAAGGTCTGTAGACCACCGGCGTTTCATCGTGCAAGCTTATGTCCATCGTCACGCCTTTGGCACACCCTAACTCTCCAAGATTTTCAGCAAAGCATGATCTATACTTTTGGAGAAGCTGGTGTACTCTTTCGCGGGTTTTATTGTCGACCTTTTCGCCTACTTTTATTTCTGACTCATCAACAGGCGTCATCGGCCTTTCGCCTTGCTCAGTCTGCATCAGTAGAGCTTTAACTCCTCCTATCGGGTTCACCCTAGCTATTAACATCCCTGCCTTGAAGGTAAGCGGCATTCTAGTCAACGACGTAATGAACACTACCGCCTTATTCTCGGTCACCTCGTAACAACCCTGATGGAGATGATACTCCTGATGGGGACTCATCCTGGTACCTCCATCCGAACAAACACCACCCGTGTAGGCCTCTTTGGTGTACACTTCCACTAATCCTCCCCTAATTAAAGTAACGTCTTTGGAAACATAAAGACCAAGGGTTTTACTCTTGCTCAAGAAGGGATCGGCGGGAGTATGATAAAAGAACAACCTCTCGTTGTCTTTCAATACGGTAACTGACGTCATTTCGGTGAAATTTTGTCCTATAAACATTGGAACCTGCAAATACGCGTCGTCAACCACCAAAACATCTAAGTTGGTTTCGATTTCGTCAATTCTAACACGCACAGTATCCCTGAATTTCGGGATGACTATAGAATTGCCAAAGCCTCTTATTGCGGGCAATGGCGTGCTTTTACCTTCCACTAACCCCAAAGCGACTGCATCCGAATGCCGAATTAGGCTGCAGTCACTCCCGAAGTCAAGGTAGGCGTTCAGCGTTTTTCCATTAGCGTCAACAGTTTTATGGAACTTACCATTTGCCTCATTGACTGTGCCATGGCAAGGTGGAACAGCATGGCTAGAGTGACCTTCTGGAATTACTTGTTTGTAAGTCTGATTTAACTTGGCTTTATCGGGCAAAAAATTATCCGCATCTACTCCAATTTTTAACACCTTCCTGTCAGCTACCTGATTGCTCTTACTGCTGGTTTCACTAGGTGTTTGTTGTTGTAACGGTCTCCTATTGCAGTTCTCATTATTATGCCCTACTCTATAGCACCTCCCGCACTTGACAATGGGCTTGGTGCAATTTATATAAATGTGACCCGGCTCGTTGCAATTAAAACAAGTAGAACCTGCCCCTCTGCTACTTGTGGCACCACTGGCATCCCTACCGTTACCGCGAAAGTCGCGTCTCTTTACCGAGCTTGATGATAAAGAGCCTCGTGTTGCGTCCCTAGATTGCGAGGGTTGTTGAGACGCTAGGTAATTTAACAGGTCTTCTGGTTCCTCACATGTGAGAGCTTGCGCACCGTTTCTAACTGAACTATCATTAATCCCATAAATTATACAGTCAACTGCCTTGCGGCCGACAATCTCGCACCTACTCAATAGCGTTAATTTCTCGTAGAAATAGTCTCTAAGGGTTTCGTCCGTGCGAGATTTTCGGTTGAGCATTTCATCTAACAATTTACCATAATTAACGTCATTCGGAAAAGCTTTCATCATTTTACTTTGCCACACCTCCCACGAGTAACTAAGTGACGGAAGGGACTCGTACCAAGTTTTGGCTAAACCGCGTAACTTTTGCAATGCATAGTGGGTTATCTGCTTCTCATCCCAAGAATAGATTTCTGCGCACTCATTCACCTTTCTCAGCCAGCGTTTGACATCCTGTGCTTTATTATTGGGGTCGAATTCCGGAACTACATTATTGGATGAAGTACTCTTACTTGGTACGCCTTGCAGCGCAGACACTATCTTCAGCAGTTCATCGGCAGTTAGTCCTGTTCGGCTCCGCCGTGCAGGAGTCTCGTCGGCTTCCTCTGATGCCGAACGCCGCCTTCGTTTGCGCCTGGGACGTTTCGGCGTATGACTCGCCTCATCTGAAATTGTTAAGCGCATTTTATGTTCTTTCCTAAGAACCACTCGCTTTGACTTTGACTTTGACTTTGACTTTGACTTTGACTTTGACTTTGACTTTGACTTTGACTTTGACTTTGACTTTGACTTTGACTTTGACTTTGACTTTGACTTTGACTTTGACTTTGACTTTGACTTGACTTTGACTTTGACTTTGACTTTGACTTTGACTTTGACTTTGACTTTGACTTTGACTTTGACTTTGACTTTGACTTTGACTTTGACTTTGACTTGGACTTGGACTTGGACTTGGACTTGGACTTGGACTTGGACTTGGACTTGGACTTGGACTTGGCTATCGACTATCGACTATCGACTATCGACAATCGACAATCGACTATCGACTATCGACTATCGACTATCGACTTTCGACTTTCGACTTACGACTTTGAGGCACACCTTCGCGGCCACACTCGCTAAGCAGCACACCTACGTGGCCGTTAACTCTATAAGCAGCACACCTACGCGGCCGCACTCACGCTAGACGGCACACCTTCATGGCCGTTAGCTCACTCTATAAGCAGCACGCCTACACGGCTGCACTCACGCTAGACAACACGCCTTCGTGTCCGTTAGCTCACTTTATAAGCAGCACACCTACGTGGCCGCACTCATACTGAACAGCACACCTACGTGGCCGTTAGATAGTTCTATAAGCAGCACACCCACGTGGCCGCACTGACGCATAACAGCACACCTTCGTGTCCGTTAGCTCACTTTATAAGCAGCACACCTACGTGGCCGCACTCATACTGAACAGCACACCTACGTGGCCGTTTTCGGGTACCTACTTGAGCGATCACTAATATATTGCCATGTAACTGTCTGATAACAAGGATATTCAAAATTACTTACTGTTTTCGTCCGACATGGCGCGTGGGCTACGCACACTTCTGAATTGAAATGAAACACCTTATTTCCGTTGATTACTTGTCCTTTAATTAGGCAACACAATGCTTAAGTTGTAGACAAAGAGTGATAGGTACTGATTTACACTAGTTCTCAACTTGACCTCTCGCTAACACTGTTGACAAAAAACTACCAAAGCGGCCATTATGCGTTCGCCGCGGCACTTCCCCGCCATCCCGTTCTTTTTTTCCGTTTACCCTCTAATATTTTTTAATAAAGTTGCAAATGGCGGTGAAGTGTCGTTCAGAATCACTACTTATTTATTTAATACATAATCAAATTACCGTTTTTTAATATCAAAATCACAGCACTTAATCAAATTAACGTTTTTTAATATCGAAATCACAACAGTATATCACATTAGCAATAGCGGGTTTCTGTTTGGTTTGCAGATGTTTATTGCTCTGTTCGCTTCCGATCCTACATAGCAATGTAGGATTTCGAGCGTTGGTGTTATTGTTTACTTATTTTTATTTACTACCTTTTGTGTTACTTTTAGGCAGTATTCTGTAAATTCTGTTCTATACTTTTTGTTTGATACTAGTTCCTTTAAGTTGCCCTGTGTGATCTGTAGCCCTAGCTGCTGTTCAGTGTTAAACCTGTCTAGGGCATATACCGGGCAGTCCGTGATAACGTGGATCGCCGTTTCGGCTACGTCATCGTCACAGGTGCATGATGGGCTTTCCTTACACATGAACCTGTTCAGGTATTCTGAAAACCCACCATGCCTCGTCAAAACTTGCGTTAAATGCCCTGTTGGTCTCAATTTTCTGACGGTCTTATATGCCTCCACGGCGTCCGGGAAAAATATTTTTGTGGTGGCGGCTGTATCACCCATTGAGTATCTCCGGTTCCATTCGACGAGCGAATCCTGACGGATTTGTCGCTTGACGAATGAAACCGGGCGCTGGTCGTAGACTGGTTTCTTTTTTAGTTTTAATGCCGCTTCTTTTGCCAACTGGTCGGCTCTCTCGTTCCCCTCCAGTCCCGCGTGCGCCTTGATCCAAAACAGAGCAACATGCTTGTTTTGGATGCTGCACTGCCTCAGGTTCTCCTGGGCTTCGACTGCGAGGGGATGAAGAGAGCGGTGGTTTTTGACCGTTTCCAGTGCCGATCGCGAGTCACTGAAAATACCATATGTAATGTCTTTTTGCTTAGCGATCTCCCGCGTAGTACATATGGCCAGCAGTTCTGCCTGGTAGACCGTGCATTAGGACGACAGTTTGATTTTCTGGCATTTGGTCTCGGCGCCATTGCTCCAAAAAGACAATGCCGCCCCCACCTTGCCGTCGATCTTGCTGCCGTCCGTATAGATCTGCACTGCTTGTGAGCTGTGGTCTGCAAGTTGGTCCTGATTTGCCAGGCATATGAACTGCAGGCTCATATGCTCCGCCGGGTGGGGTGTAGAGGCAAATGCGGTGCGTCGCTCTACGTCCCCATCTCCCAGCGCCGACTGGGGCAAACCCCTCCTCGCCTCATATAGGGCAGCTGCCTCTCGTATTTGGAGGTCGAGGGGAAGTATCCCCGCCAACACTAGTGCCGAGTTCAGGGAAACGGTGCGATAGGACTTGCACAGTTTCTGTGCAAATCCCCGCTGGACCGCATTTAACCTCTTTGTGACGCACTGTTTTGTGGCTGCAGGTGCCCATGCACCTGCCGCGTACATTATTACCGGTTCCACCACTGCCGTGTAAATGGTGCGGATGACGTCGGGGTGGAGGCCCCAGCTGACCTTCGAAGCCCTCGACAACTGCTTATAAAAGTTCGTCGCCTTCTGACAAACGTTGGCGACGTGCTTGTTAAACGTAAGCTTGTTGTCGATTGTTAGCCCCAGGATCTTGATTTCCTGCGTCATGCCAATGGCTACCCCTCCCATGCTGAGCCGTGGGGTGTCGAACTTCAGTTTCCGCGTGATTACCATCGCATTGGTCTTATGCGGTGCGAATTTCAACTTATTGCTGACACCCCACTGATAAACATGGGCGAGGGCGTCATTGGCCTTCCGCTCAATCTCGATCGCTGTATCGCCATCGAATACTAGCACCACATCATCAGCGAAGGCTTGGCAGTAGTGTTCCCGATCTACCAGCCCTTTTAGTAAGGGGTCCAGAAGGGTGTTCCAGAGCATCGGCCCTCCGATCGATCCCTGGACACAGCCCTTCGAGGTTTCCCTTACCACTTCAACTCCAGCGTACCTGACCCTGACCCTTCGGTCACTGAGGTAGCTGTCCACGACTCTCCTCACATTTACCGGGCAATTTTCCTCAGCCAGTCTGGTTCTTATGACAGGCCACCATGCGCTGTCGAAGGCCCCCTCTATGTCTAGCGAGACCACTACTATCAGCTTTCGCTCACTGAGCTTGCTGCGAATGTGGCCCACCAGAACATAGAGGGAGTCTTCCGTGCTCCTTTGGGGCATGAACCCGTACTGGTGAGTACTGAGTTTCGGTATAATGTGCCATTTAACTCTGTTCATGACCATTTTCTCCAGGACCTTTCCCAGCACTGGCAAAAGACCAATTGGTCGGTATGACTTTGGGTAGGGTAGGGTAGTGTAGGGTAGGGTAGGGTAGTGTAGGGTAGGGTAGTCTAGGGTAGGGTAGTGTAGGGTAGGAAAGGGTAGGGTAGGATAGTGTAGGGTAGGGTAGGGTAGGGTGGGGTAGGGTAGGGTAGGGCAGTGTAGGGTCGGGCAGGGTAGGGTAGTGTAGGGTAGGGTAGGGTAATGTAGGGTAGTGTAGGATCGGGTAGGGTAGGGTAGGGTAGGGTAGGGTAGGGTAGGGTAGGGTAGGGTAGTGTAGGGTAGGGTAGGTAGTGTAAGGTAGGGTAGGTAGGGTAGATAAATGTTTGGTCTTTTTATGGCAAAACAAAGTTTGCTGGGTCAGCTAGTAAGTTATAAAAGGTAAACGATGGACATTGTATGCGGCTCATAGAGCATCAAATGGCCCGAGACATATGTTGTTAAATTTTGTGACGCGTTGCCAATATTATAAAGATGGACTTTTGATTTGACGAAAGTTATGGTCTTGAACAAAATAAAATTCAAGTTAGGAGGGACCAGATGACGAAGAACTGTCTTTTGATGTTCATGTTATAGCGGGACTGAAAGAAAACAAACAGTATTTTTCTGTAGCTAAAAAAAGACAGCACAAAGTTTTAGGCACATTATCATTAACAAAGTATAAAAAAACTTAATTCAAAAAATCAAAAAACCCGACTGCTTCAAAAGCGAACTAAAAAGTCGTAAACAAGGAAAAAATCATGCTGTGCAGTCGGAGGATACATATTCGCGGGCTGGCTGACCAAAATCTGGTGTATCCTCCGCCTGCACAGCATGATTTTTTCCTTGTTTACGACTTTTTAGTTCGCTTTTGAAGCAGTCGGGTTTTTTGATTTTTTTAATTAAGTTTTTTTGATGGTAGATGTTCTGGCTTTAATTACTTTTTAGCAAGCGTGCTCCATCGCCGACCACATTGTAGCTTACTATCTGATGAGTTAGTGATCAGTAGCCTAACAAATGAACAAAAAATATGTTTGTTTTAAGAATCCGGAAAGAAGTTACCAGGAAAAAAAAGACTTACAGAGTAACAAAACTTAAGAGGCAGTGGTCCAACCCATTCAAGCATGTCTATGTAACTACTGATTACCTTAAAAGCAGACAAGCCTGAGACAATTGAAGACTGCGAATTGTCAAACGTATAGTGGGATGTTCCCCAGTGTACAAACACTGCTGTAACAGACGGAAAGACCGCGTGTTGCAATGTATCTTAAATTGGGACTAACAAAAAAACTAAACAAAACACTTTTTTATACCCAGCAAAAACTGCGCTATTCCGTGTAGATTTTGATTTGTTTAAATAACTTATCAGATCAACGCCATATTCTATTTTAATGATAATTTAAAATTAATTTATAAGATGACAGCCTGATAGCCTTTTTTTGAACAGATGTGTGAAAACATAAACACATAAAATTTAGTAGTGCTCTAAAATTTCAAACCGCGGGTATATTAAATCAAGTCGCAATGAAGCAAAGCACGATTTGTTCAAACATTGATTTTCATTTTATTCCTCGTCAGCGAAATTTTTTGTAAGTTTTCTATCCACCATGTTGACGTTAATCCGTGGTATATTCTATTAACCTAGCTGCGTTTGAATGTGGAAATACAAAATTTTAGAGAATTTAAAGGTCGTAGTTCCGTATTTTGAAACTATGCCCCGTCCGAACTGGCTGAATCCGCTGGATGCAAAACGCACAGGACCAGTTGATGTTGCGACAATTCAGGGCGGCATATGTTCAGCAGTGGACGTCTTTCAACTGAAACGATGATGATGACGCATCCACAGTATGACAAAAGTCGCGAGTCATGATTTGAGAGCCATTGCAGATAAGTTTTCCTCAATTATTTATCGTATTATTTATTGTACACCAAACATAATACAAAGTGCAGTGATTTAAGAGCTAAAAACAAAGTAAATTCAAACTAAGGTTGTTTTTTTACTACCCAACGCGGGTTTAAACTACAACGATGCAGCAACGGCCTGGAAACGGGTAGCAATGCAGTAGCAAAGAATAACAACGGTGTAAAGCAACAGCGTAGCTTGAGTACCGTAACGGTTTCTACGCCGTAGCGTCGCAGCTGCTAAGACTCACGATATAATTTAGTTTTTTTTTTTTTAATATAAATTATAGGCTCGCGCTTGACCATTATCTCACCTGATGGTAAGCGATGATGTGGTCAACGGTGAAGCACGCTTATCACTTTAACAATGCACTAAAATTAATAGCAACCACGCAACCATCCAATTTACTGTTGCTAACTCTCAACTCATTCCAATTATAGAACTCGCGCAGCATGATAAATCCAGTGTTATTCTTTTATAGGATTAGCGTTGCAGGACTAACTACAACCTGCCTTGTGCAAGCGTGGTGTTTACTCCTTGTTTGCTCGTACCTTCTCTGCAGGCTGGTATTATTATTATTATTTATAAGCTATTAGAAAATAAATACTAAAATTTCATAATACAACTTGTTAGTAGAAGCACAGAATTATGACTGAAATTGCGAGGTTGCCAGTTTAGTAATTTTCTGTTTACTCCTAACTAAATAGACTTCATCCAGCCAAAACTATTCTCGAATCTCAGACTTCCATATATTCTCGTCAAAATATACCTGCGAGAATATTATTGTCTAAAACAGAAACTATATTACGTATGCAATTCCCTATTTGGAAGGCATATTGCAGACTGAATATTGTCACAATTGGCTAGTGATGGGAGCACTAGGATGGAGTAAATTGTTTAAGAAGGACGGCTCCAAACAACTAGCGATATACTTTTAGGCCTCAGTAGAAGTGAGGAGTTTGCGCGGGTGCTAAAACGGGTGCGAAGTACCTATCAAAATACGAAATTGCAGTATACTTCCACACGGAAGTGACTATGGCGGGCACCTAGCGCGTCGTGATAAAGTGGCCTCGCTAGCAAACGATCGTCTCTTGTTAAATCCTTAGGAAACTCGCCTCTATTACCCATTGCAATAAGTCGCGACGCTCTGTCACTCTCTGGACAAGGCCATGGATGCGTATTTACGGCGATCTCAGAAAAATGCCAGTAGCGAGTGCGCTTGTACTCACAGTTCGTAAAAGCGTGTCTGCGTGTGTGTGTGTGTGTGTGTGTGTCGAATGAGCGTTTTCGCTATTTATTTTTAGCCGGCCTTCTGGTTTTATCTATTCTGTGGCACTAGGTAGTTGGTTCCGTATACGGCTTGTTTCTAATACAGCCGGGTGTTTCGAAGCGAATGGAGTCTGTAGAGTGTGAACTTATTTGTAGGTAAGGTGCGGGTCAAATGTGGACGTTGTTTTAGCACTAGAAGCCATTTTCTATTGTTATTGGATGATTGGTTAAATGTTTTGTTTAAGCCAGGTTTCTCACCGCTAAATTATCGCAGAATGAATGTGACTTATAGTCAAGCACGCGTTTTTTGCTGTGATTGGTTGAATACATTTTCAACAGCCAATCACAGCAGATAACCGGCGATTATTCGTCGATTACGTTAGCAGCCCGACAATCGAGTGTTAAGAAACAGGGGGTAAATCCACTTGTTTACTAATAAAATTAAATAATAATAACCAAAGTTTTAGTGTAGGTTATAGATATTAAAAATAAAAAATAAAAAAATAGTAATAGATCCTTTTTAAAACAATATTAAAATACTTATAGAAAAAGGCGCCAAACTAAAATAAATTGAGAATAGGGTGAAAGGACGATGATTGAGTTTCTAAGGACTCTTTTAGGTTCCCTTCTGTCGTGCAAGTGCAGCACCGGCGCCGCACTGCGCGCTTGGTGCGTAAATTGTATGACGAAAATCAAAAGGCCGTGTGCAGTAAAACACCCGTACCGCTGCGGCACAACAGCAGTCCGACACCAAACGTCTAAATTGAAAGAGCCCTAATGGAGTATTTAAAGTTAACGTGGGATTTTGCTATTGTCTAGGTGAGATTAAGCACGCGATTCTTAACCTCACAGCTTATTTTGATAACAAAATCTGTTTTTAGTGTTGTATCTGTTGTTTTGTGTTGTCTGGTGGAGGAACCCCGTGTCAAGGTCTGTATTTTAACCTATTTTGGCACTCATTTCCCCCCATTCTCATTTCTCATTGAACCCCCGGACGGGGGTGGAGGATCACCTCCAGATTTAGAACTGATGGATTGCTCTCAGATCTCCGACGATGGTCTCAATAGAGCCGAAATTAGAAAGCGCCCCAGAGAATCTGAGATCCTGGTTGACGCTAAAAGAAATAAGCCGCCGTCTAACTCGATTCAGTCTGTGTATTCAAAGCCAGGTTTTGAGAGTGACTCCAAGATTTTATATAGTGAGAGCGACAGAGCACCTTCACTGTGTTTGTTGCAAAAGTGGAAGCGGACCCAAAGCAGGGCCTTACGTTGAATTCTCTTAAGTTTGCACAATTTATTCACAACAAGGGTTTTAAGGGTATTGTACAAGGCAGTGTGAAATCTATGGGACGTAACAGGATGTCCATTGATTTTGTGACATTCAAAGATTCCAACGATTTTGTCAGCAACCCCATATTAAGCGACTATAAATATATTGCAAGTATTCCACGCTTCCATGTAACCCGCATGGGAGTTGTTAGGAATATACCTACTGACTGGACTCTTGAGGAGCTAGTCAATTGTTTGGAAACCCCTCATAATTGTGGTGAAGTTATTAGGGCTAGAAGACTTAATTTTAAGAATAAAAAAGAGGACATGGTAATTTGGTCACCCTCAACAACTGTAGTGCTTACTTTCTCTGGCCAAGTACTCCCAGAGAAAGTCTTCTGTTATAATGCATCTCTGCCTGTCACAATCTATCATCTCCCCACTATCCAATGCCGTAACTGTTTGCGTTTTGGCCACATTAGCTCGCAATGCAGGTCTAACCCCCGCTGTTATCGTTGTGCGCAACCACATCCTGGTGATAGCTGTAAAGTCCCAGACTCGCATGTTACATGTATTTTGTGTAATGGTGGAACCCATAAGGCTACGGATGACATGTGCCCTGAACACTCGAGACAGAAATCAATCAAAATGGTCATGTCACAGGAGAATCTAAGTTATCGGGAGGCTTCAGTTAGGTTTCCCCATCCTAAAAAACTTTACTCTAATGTAGTAGCAGGCTCTTCCCAAACTTTTTCACCTCAAGCTTCTTCCTTTCTCTTATCTCCCCCACGCATTACTCCAACTTCTTCCACATATTCGTCCCCCATTAAAACCTCTTACTCTAAGACTGTTTACCGTTCTCCTAAGCCGAGACCTGAATTGGGTAAGTCGTATGACACCCAAGCCCATAGGTCAATGGTTTATACTCCTAATTCTTCTCAGCCTAATGGCTGTGCTCTCAATTCTTCTTGTGTAGAAACTACTCCTCTTCCCACTCCTAATGACAACCTAATAGAGCTCCTGACATGCTCTCTAATTAATATATTATCTAAATTTAGTGACTCAATACCGGACAATGTCGTTATATTAGTTGAACAGTTGCTCAAAGCCTGGACTCGCCAAAATGGGAGGAAAAATTCTTCAGTGGAACTGTAGATCCATTCGTAGGAAAAAACACGATGTAATCTACCTTATAAATCGATTTAAACCCGTCGTCTTTGCCGTTTCGGAGACGTGGCTCAGTCCCGGATCTCTCTTTAGGGTTCCTGGATTTTCATGTCTTCGGGACGATAGAGATGACGGATGGGCGGGTTGTGCCCTTATGGTTAGCAGAGCTATCTCTTTTTCCGAAATTCCTCTACCACGTCATGATCCTGGTCTTCATGTAGTTGCAGTAAGAGCCATGGACATATCCTATGTATCTGCCTATATTCCTCACCCCAACTCTAATCTTTTGTCTGAATTTAACTCTATCCTTTCTTCTATTCCATCCCCATTGATTGTGTTAGGTGATTTTAGTTGCCGTCACAGTCTTTGGGGCTCTCACTGTAACGACCCCGCTTCCAGTTTTTTGTTAGATCTTTTAGATGACCGCAATCTTTGCATTCTTAATGATGGATCTGCTACCCGTAGGGTTTCCCCTACCCAAAATATTAGTGTCCCAGACCTTTCTTTCTGTTCTCCTTTCTTAGTTTCAACTGCTGCCTGGTCTGTTCTTCCTAATTCTTTCGGTAGTGATCATTTTCCTATACTAATTTCATTTCCTAATTCTCATCCTCGTACTCCTCCAATCCAACCTCTACAAAAATATCGCCTTCCCCAAGCTGACTGGCCTAAGTTCTCGTCCCATCTGGACTCCGAACTTCAAAACTTTCCCCAAATAAATTCTTCCAACTCCCTTGCACTCTACAACGATTTCGTTGAATGTTTAATGAGAGCGGCCGATTTTTCAATCCCCTTGAAGAACTCCGCCCGTCACTTATTACCTTCTCCACCTTGGTGGGATGCTAAGTGCACGGATAGTGTTCGTAAACGCAAAGTAGCAGAAAACACTTTCTCCTCTAGTCTAAACATGACCGATTATTTGAATTATAAAAAGATTTCTGCAAATACATGTAGGTTATTGGCTAAAAAGAAAAGAAGTGGTTGGCTTAAGTTTTGTGAGTCTCTTTCTCCACGCTCTCCAGTTTCCCTAGTGTGGAAAAAAATTAAAATCTTCCGCAGAGCTTGTGACCAGCCTCCTGACATTTCAACCAACGACACAGGTTCCTGGTTGGAAGACTTTATTATTAAATTAGCCCCCCCCCTTTGTTCCTAACTTTGCTCCTTCGCCCTCTCCCTCTGATAGATTTGATGACCCATTCTCTTATTCAGAATTAACATGTGCCTTAGATCACCTTCGTGATTCTGCTCCGGGTGTCGACGGAATCCCCTACTCGTTCATTTCCAAATCTTCTTCTAACTGTAAACTACTCTTTCTTAAACTAATAAATTTCTTTTTCGATACAGGCCAAGTACCAGAGTCATGGAAATCTCAAATAATTATCCCAATTTTAAAACCTGGAAAAGACCCAAAAGACTCAGCTTCTTATCGTCCTATCGCTCTATCTTCTGTCTTGGCTAAAATCATGGAGAATCTCGTCAAGAACCGGCTTGAATGGATCTTAGAAACCAAAGGCATTTTATCCAGATCTCAGTTCGGCTTTCGAAGGGGTATGGGCACTCTGGATAGCCTTAGCATTTTTCTTTCTGATGTCCGCATTGCTTTCTCCAAAAATGAAAGTGTTCTTGGTGTTTTTTTAGACATAGCTTCAGCCTACGATAATGTCCAACTTCCAATACTCAGGCAAAAGTTGCTACAGCTGAGTATCCCTGTGAGGACTGTGAGGTCAACATCTTATGTCCCGCTCTATTTCAGTTCTACATCAAAACTCCCTTTCTCCAAGCCGTCTAGTATGGAAGGGACTACCTCAGGGGTCGGTCTTAAGCCCTATTCTTTATAATCTTTACACGTATGATTTAGAGTCTTCAGTGAGCTGCTTCTGAAAAAACCTACAATACGCCGACGACATCGCTCTCTACTGTACTTCAACTTCCTTCTCTGATTCCGCATCTCGCTTAAATTCTGCCCTTCATTATTTAAATCAATGGTTAACTGACCACGGCCTAAGCCTGTCAGTGCCCAAGTGTAACGCTGTTGTATTTTCCTGCTAACGTAATATTCCCCCTATAAACCTTTTAGTTGAAAACGAACCCATTTTAATCCATGACAAAGTTAAATTTCTTGGCCTCATTCTTGACTCAAAATTATCTGGTTTCTATCATTTGGACTACATTTCCAAAAAATGTGAAAAAGGCGTAAATGTCCTACGTGCCCTCTCTGGAGTACGCTGGGGAGCTCATCCAACTTTCCAGAAAATTCTATATAATGCCATAGTTCGTAGTCACTTTGACTATGGTAGCTTTCTTCTGGAACCATGCAACAAAATAGCCCTCTGTAAACTAGAAAAGATCCAGTCTAAGTGTTTGCGCATTATCACGGGAGCTATGAAATGCTCACCTATTAATGCCCTTCAGGTAGAATGTTTAGAGCCCCCACTTCACCTACGTAGACAATATCTCTGTGATAGATTTTTTTATAAAGTCATTCAGAATAAATCCCATCCTCTTCTTCCTCTTCTCCGTAGACTTTGTAAGCTAATCCCAACCTCCCCCTATTGGACCCATAAAAATCCTCCTCTACTTGTTATTAGCTTCAGGAAATTTAATAATATGCACATTTCTTTAGTCCAGTCAAAAACAAACCCCATCTTTGAAGTGGATTTTGACTCCTTACTCTTCCAACCAAAAATTTTGCTTAACTTTAGTATAACTAAACATGACCCTGCTTGCAATGATAAACTCAATAAAATTCTAGCTGAAGACTGGCACGATTGGCTCACGATATTTACAGACGCCTCTAAGTTGTCAGATGATAGCAATGTCGGTTCTGCTGTGTGGATTCCTAAATTCAAAATTATTCTAAATGTTCGTAGTTCTCCATTTGGCTCTATTTATACCGGGGAAGCAATAGCTCTTCTGGAAGCGGTTTCCTATATTGAATCGCATGGACTCAACAAATCCCTAATTCTCTCGGATTCTCTAAGCTGCCTTCAGGATTTATTAAAATCGCCTTTTCGCTCTCGTCACAATTTTTCCCTTGTTTTACAGATCAAACAACTTCTGTATAAATGCCATTGTTTAGGCATAGAGATTGCACTGGCTTGGATCCCTAGTCACTCTGGTATCGTTGGTAACGAGAATGCGGACTCGATTGCTAAGTCGGCTACTCGGAACGGGATCGAATCTCGTTCATCTTGTTACCCCCGTGATTTACGCTGCCTTGCTAAACCAGAGATGATGAAGTGTTGGAATACCCATTGGCAAAAGACTCGTTTACTGAAGGGAAAATCTTATGGCTCTATCCAACCATACATTCCATCTAAATGCTGGTTCAGCAAACTTAAATTTTCAAATAAAGTAGCTACCTCCGTTATAATTCGTCCCGACTTGGGTTTGTTTGCACTCCTGTCTTTTTGGCCAAAATCCACGTGAGAGACAATTCTTTGTGTGAATGCGGACTAGCGGAGGGTACTCTGGAGCACTTATTTTTTTCTTGTCCTCGTTTAACTATTCCTCTTTATGACTTACTCCCTGATAACATTCCCCGCCCAATTAACATTCCGTTCCTATTATCTTTAGTCCATACCCCCGCAGTAAAAATGCTTTATAGATTTATTAATATTAATAAAATCCAACTGTAGCTATAGTATTTCTATTTATGTATTATATACTTGATGTTTTAACATTTATTTTGTTCCGTACTATATGTAATAACCAAAAATGTTTTGTCCCCTTTTTTAGTATGGTGAACAATGGAGGTCAACGTTACAAACACTGATCAATAGTTATATAAAGTATTCTTAATAGTAAACCGACTATCACCAACTACCTTGACATTGGCAAAATCATCGAATGTTCGTCGATGGAGCTATAAACATAAAAATTTAATTGAATTGAAAGTTAACGTGTCAAACCATTAATGCCAAATTTTGACAGGTTATCAAGCTAAAGTTTAACAAATACTCAACTACAATTGCTCAATTCATAAATCGGGGGTAAAATTAAAATATTTCGTGTAACAATTATTGTGCATATACGCTACGCTTCAAAAATGGCTTTGTACCTCACTTTCTTGAGTTAAGAAGCCCAACATTTGCTCTATGTACATTGTGGGAGTAGTTACAAACACATCTCGCGCGCTCAAACACCCGCTCAAATATCTGAAATAGATATAGACACCCATGTGCAGATTCTGTGGGGAACATACGGAATGCATGGAACACCTTCTGTGCACATGCGATGCACTGTCTGGTAAGCGAATGAGTCTCCTGGGTCCTGGGTTTTGGATATCCAAGGGGTTGGATATGCAAAACCAGAAGACTATAGGCTCATATAGGCGCCCTAGAAAGACATACATAGACCTAATAGGTGATATTCTTCAGAAAGGCCAAGTGCGCGGTACCCAAAACCGGCGTGTGAGTATGGCTAGATGTATGAATGTGTGCGAAGCAAAAGAAGTATGTAAGAATCGTAACAGGTGGCGTTCAGTAGTTTCTGCATACCCTCATGGGAAAAAGGCGTGAATTTATGTATGTATGTTTAGGTTCAATCTCCTAGTCTCGTTGTAAAACTTATGAAAAGAGTTTTTGATGAGATTGGGGAGGAGTAGGTTATCTAGGGCACCACAATAGATCCCAATGGGCCGGAGTTTCCGAGTTATTTCTCGGCCCCTCCACAAGATAAGATAAGACTCTGTCTGTCTGTAACCTTTTCACGTTTAAACCACTGAATCGATTGAGATGAAATTTCGTGTGGAGATAGTTTAAGATCCTAGGAAGGACATAGGATAGTTTTAGTTTTATCCCGGTAGTGTGTTCCCTTTGGGATGATACAACACTTTTTATGCGGACGAATAGTATCTTATAATATTTGTTCAGAAGTTATCAAACGATTTTGAGAACATTTTTAAGCTATTTTACCTGTTTTCTGAAAAGGTTAATCCGATTACTTAATGATCTTCAATTATATTATTAATAAGCTTCAGCGTTATCCTTTATAATAAAATGCCTGCCTTTATTGTAAATAAACAATGAATGTAGCGGTAGTTGTTTGCCTAAGAATAAAATAAACACACAATGAAGCGATAAAGAGAAACAACACTACAAAATGGAAGGCAATTACAAACTTACATTAAAGTAATTAGCGATCCCTAACATTCAGTAAATTAATAGGCACTCGTAGGGATTTCTGAATGAGATCGCTTCATGGATTGGATTAGTAGCGAAATAATTAAATAACGGAACTAAGCCCGACGACCTTTAAAAGGGCGCTGCAGAAGGTCAACCAACATCAATCAGGTATTCAATAAAGAATAAACTTACCTTAAGAACAAATTGCAGTTAAATCAAAACTTAGGATTTTTGTCGCAGATTTGCCTCTCATTACAGTTAATTTCCAGGGATATGGGTAAACTAAAAGCTTATACTTAGTATTTATATTTTCATAAAATGTATACCAATAGGCTGTGTTTATTTATGTTCTAGAGTTATTTTATTATCCAGTTAGTTGTCCAATAACCATCATTGCAGCTGTAAACAATTTTTGTTTTTTGTTATTTATTTATAATTTATTGTACACCAGAAAATACAGGAACAAAAGAAACTTAAAATTAAAAATATACAATAGGACCTTATCGCTTTTGCCTTTTCTGGAAGCAACATATTTGTCATAGGTTACTTTCTATTGTTTTGGAAAAAACTCTGCAAGACAAGTTTCAGAACATGACAACAAGGACTGGAATTCCCTGCCGGAGTCTTTGTTTCCTGAGAGCTACAACCTTGGAGCCTTGGAGTCAAGAGTCAATAGGTTACTTCACTCTAGGCAAACGTGCTTCTCCGTCGACCACGTCATTGCTTACACTCAGACGAGATAGTGGTCAACCGCGAGCCTCTAGATAAACGAAAAAAAAATACAAAACTTATAATAGGATATTTGTGGTATAAGAATTTTCGTTAGTAGCCCGCACAACGAGTGAATCTTCTGCTGATCATTATTTCGTAACCTTGGGCAGAAAGTAACGTAGTTTTGTTGTTTATTATTCTAGTTATATATTATGTAGGTATTAGTTTTTAAGGGTGTACGTACCCGGAATACATAAATGGTTTAGTTCATTAAATAAACAGATTCGGTTTTAGTACCCTCCGGTTATAAGATAATGCTGTAGTACGTGATTGGATATTAAATATTAAACCTTACCAACCTTGTTTGCTTTGTAGGCACCGGTAGGAAAACAGCGCTTTTATTGCGGGAAAATATTTTTATTTAATATTGTTTTTCCATTTTATTGAAGTCAGGCTTAATTTTCTAAAGTTCGTTTTATTATTCAAATCCAATTCCGAAATCGACTTGAAGATTCTAAATATCCAAAGTCACATTTCGTTTATCCAAAATTGTAACTAAAGAAATTAGCAAGAACAATCTGCGGAGACCAGGCCAAAAAAGGAAGACCAAAAAAGGGAGAATCAAAGAAATCACCCACTCGACGCTAATAACAAGCCTACTTGTCAGCCTCTCCAATAAAGGAAAGAACATGCTACCGTCAAAGATAACACAATAAAAACAAAGATAATTGGCCTGGAATAAATAGGGTGCGCAAGGTCAACGTCAGGTCAGTACCTGCAATCGGTCTATGTCAGGTAGGTGAGGTCATTAATAAGGCGTGGAGACATCTAGTCGCGATACCTTCTGGATAATGGTTTGCGATGATGTTTACGGAGGTTTATGTGCAGTAAGTTTTGGCCTTTTTCGTGCGTGTATTTTTTTTTTTTTAAAGATTATGATCTTTCTATTTCGATGCTGACTTTTTTTCGGGTTTTGTAAAAAGTTTGTATGTGTGATCATTGTTTTGAATATAGTTTTTTATGTCAACTCTACATTCCCCCACGTCCAGCCTGTTATTTTACATTTGACAGACGCACGCATATGAAGTTTGATAAATATTAACAGGAAATCACCACAGTATAATTATGGAAAACCACAGACACTAAAATGCAAAACTTCAAGGACGTTAAACAGTACTGGGGGGTAACCACAAGCTCTTAGAGTAAGGTTATTTTGAGATCGAGTAAGTGACAGATGTATACAAGTCAGATACATCTGTCCCTTACTCGATCTCAAAATAACCTTACTCTAAGAGCTTGTAGTCACCCCTCTGAAGTGACGTGCTTATTAGTTCAGTTAATCCGATACATTAAAATACACAACTATATTAAATGTACGTAGCAGAAAATATTGCAGTGTTATTGGATATATAAATAATTAAAACAGCAAATACAATAACTAAAATTAATATTGATGTTGCAAAATAATAAATACATTGTCACTGTTATTAATATTAACCACCTGCATGTGGATTATGTATACAATTTTGATTTAATTTCAAACAATGCAAAATGTTAAATAAAATAACAATGTGTTTCATCGATTAAATTTTTGTCATTGATTAAGTCGATTGTTATTAGAAATCCATTAGGTACCACATTAGTTCATCAATAAATGATTAGTTTTTGAACTGTCAAATATAAAATTACCAGTTGGATGTAGAGTACTTACACATATGCGTTAAAGGAAATAAGTTCGAGATGAGAATAGAAATAAGATATGAGAAAAAGATAAAATAGATTAGATCTCAAAAAACAACGTTTAATAGCTGTACTCATTAATCGCTTTTATACTTCATGTGTTGTGGAGTTTTCTATTAGTTGAGGAAACAAAATTTAACCACTACACTCAACAAATTCTTTCGCCAAACTCATTAAAATTCCAACCACATTACACAACTAAACACACAGAAAGCACAACAAACCAATTTTACCATTAAAAGTTTTCGCATAAAACTCCGTACGAGGCGTACGAGGCTATAAAGTCGACAAATATTATGAAAGTGGTTGCAGATTCGTCGGTGATTGCGCTCGTAATTTGCGGGTAGTCGCTAATGCGTCGCGCGCATGCAATTTCTACGTAAACTGCATGCGGCCGTAAACACCATCTGTGGTAATCCAGATTGAAATCGCCGTAGATAACGATCTTCGTACGTGTGTTGAAATTGCATGAACTGTCTATATTAACGCGTTCTACATGATGTCGTTTGCTTTTCTATTGTTTCGTGTGTTGTTTCTTTTTTCTTTGTTTTGTTTAGCAAGTTCTATAATTTCATCGCTGGTTATCGTTGTGGATAACGATCCTCGTACGTGTGTTGAGTTTGCATCAACATCATCATCATCAGCCTTCTAATGTTCCCATTGCTGAGACTCAATCCTCCTCTCTGTGAGAGGGAATGGGCCTAAATCTACTACGCGGTTCCAGTGCGGGTAGGTGCGCGTTTGATTTTTTAGTTCTAGGACATGCTGGTTTCCTCACGATATTTCCTTCACTATTTTTAGAGCAGTGGTAGTGAAATAATTCACACTAAGTAATGCCCCCTACCTGGGTTCGAACCCACTACCTAGGACGCGTTTGGCTGGTCATTACCATTGGGCGACAACTCATTTGCATCAACTATCTACATTAACACGATCTATATGATTTTGTTTGTTTTTTCTAATGTTTCGTGTTTTGTTTGTTTCTTTTTTGGTTTATTTATATATTTGTCATTGAAAATTCAAATTCTATAATATCGTCGATGGTTATCGTTATTTTATTTATTAAAACTTAACTTACAAGTACAAATGCAGACTTGTTGCCTTGGGCGCTATATTTTTTATTGGGCTTTATCACAAATTGTGTTTTTTTGTGTTGTTCTAAAGTTAACCAATTAGTTCTTCGTATTTGCAACTATTAACTTTATTATAAAATGAATGAAAACCGATCAACATCTTTGGTTTCGTTTTAATACTGTAATTAGTTGGCATACCTATTTCTTTGGAGCAGCTAATACCTTTGAATTTTTTAATTTGTTCAAGATGAATCGTGTTTGCCTTATTAATTATTTCTTCTGAATACCTTATGAAATTCAATGAGACAGATGAGCCTACTTACCAGAACCGCCTCCAATTTTCTTTTCCCTTTAAATCCAACCTTACATTGAAAAGCAATATTCTAACGTTCTTTAGAAGTATAAACATGGCTTTAAGAGTGTCACTTTCAAAATGATTCTCGAAACCCGTATTGAAATCAACATTTTCCATTTATTGGTAGATGAAACCGCGTAAAATATATTTTAAGCTCTTCAAACTATTTGTACCTATCAATGCGAGATGAATGAATACATTAAATTTAATTACTGATTCGCTTTAGATTGCATTTAGGTGTGGAAATAATTAAGTTTATTTTCTTTTTCAATCTGCGATAAGATCAGAAAGTAGGCACTTTTGATGTAAATATTAAGTGCCATAATAGTTCTTTCAGATATAAATAAAAATAATATTAAGCTTCTTATTCTCATAGTGAAATTGAGACATTCAAACATTTTGAAGGTAGAATAGGTAAAATAAGAATGAAAGAAATATTAATTTTGGCGATGATATCTGTACTCAAGAAAAACTAGTAATTAACTAGTAATTTCAGTACCTCAAAATAATTTTATCCTCATGAATTACAAAATTGATGACCTTAATTATCTGTCTAAGGTAGTGTATGTAAGAAAAGCTTTTAAGACAAGTAAAATTTCAAAATTTAAAAAACCCCCGACACATTTATCTTGCGGAAACACCCCGATTCAAACAGTAAAACGCCCATAGCTTTTGAACGGATGAACCGATTTTATTCAAACATAGCAAAGAGCACTCTCGACAAAATTACCTTTCAAACAAAATTAAATCGAAATCAATTCATCCATTTAGGCGCTATGATGCCACAGACAGACACACAGATACACAGATAGACAGGAACACACGTGAAACTTATAACACCCATGTTTTTCCGGCGGGGGTTAAAAATGAGAGGCTCGTCATATAAAATATTTTTCAAGCGTAACAAACTATGCTATTACTATTTAAATGAAAACATCAACAATCGCCTGTCGTCAACTCGTAATGAAAATGAGACCTAAAAAGGTGAGACTTACATAGAATATTTTTATACAAGCCCCTTAATTAACACTTGTTAAAATTATTAAAATAAGTAGGTCAAAATCCTACCAAAAATTATGTGGGTTTGATCCATTGAGGTAATAATGTATGGTTTGATCATTGTTACCACTATACATGTAGGTAAGTACCTAAGTCATTAAGGAGTTTAAGATTATGATATGAATGATATTATTAAAATATTTACTTTTGTTAAGATTTATTTTATTTGAAACTAGCAATGACAGTCCAAATAACTGAACATGGCATAAAGATAGACTACGGCTGCCATCAATTAAACTAGAATTATTAAAGAAAAATGTAAACTGCGTGTTGATTATTATATACAATCATTTACCAAATAGTTATCAAGACTTGCCGCAGGCAATGTTTAAAAAATATTTTGCAGACTATTACTATTTAAAAGATATTATACCAAGGCAAGTTAGTAGAATCTGTAATGTGTAAGTTAGATTAATTGACATTGCTGATTGTATATACATTTGCCCGCCATGTGCAGTGAGCTGGATATGCTGATATACATTTACTGTAACAACTTATGTACCATATTCTAGCAAATAAATATTTTTGTGTTGATATATATAAATATATATAGTTTTTTGAAGGGGCGTTTGTTGAAATGCCAAAATGACATCTGTCGTTGATAGAATGTCACTCTACTAGATCCTCAATTTCTTGCTTCTCGACGTGATTTAGTTTTACAGAATACACTATCAAAACACCCAAGGTATTCAGTCCAAGTGTTACAAAAATAAAAATAATAATCTGACGTTTGTGTCTACCCGAGCCTTATGGGAAATGGGCACGGGAAAAAGCCTTTTGGAAATACGTGATTTACCAACCCATGCTGTCGATGCCGTCCGTAAGCTAGAGTGCTGCTATTTGGGAAAATCATATTTTGTGTTACAGACTAAAAACAAAAAACCACGAAATAATAAAAATCGATGCTGTTTATCAACTATCTTACTAACATCTTACTAATATTATAACTGCGAAAGTTTGGATATTAGGTCATTACATATGAAATTGGCGTTTTGTAAGGGAGGAACATAAAGTCTTTTTTTTTAAATAAAATATATTTATTTAATTAAAGTATGAACCATTGCTATCTATACACTTTTGCCATCTCATAGGTAGTTCATTGATCCCTTTACTAAAAAACCATTCGGACGGGAATCAATAAAATCTTTGAAGGCGCTTTGGACTGCACCGTCGGAGTTGAATTGTTTTCCCTTGCAAGTAGTAATCCAAATTTCGAAAAAAATGGTAATCTGTTAGAGCAAGGTCAGGGGAGTACGGTGGATATCTTAGACATTCCAATTGAAGCTCCTCTAATTTGGTAGCCGTCTGTTGTGCAGTGTGTGGTCTAGCGTTGTCCTGAAGCAGCAGTGGCCTAGAGCGATTGACCAGCCTCGGCTGTTTAGTAGCTAGCTTATCCATCATGGTTTGCAGTTGCTGACCATAGACATCCGCCGTAATCGTCTGGCCAGATTTAAGAAAGCTGTAGTGAATGACACCGGCACCAGTCCACAAAACGCTCACAAGTAATTTTTTTTGAGTCAATTTTCGCTTGGGGCAGGATTTGGCTGGTTCGCCAGGGTTCAATATTGCGATGAGCGTTTCCGATAATTGTACAGGATCCACTTTTCATCACAGTTAATGATTCGATTTGAAATCCCTTCATTATTGTGCCAGTTGGGTAATGTAACGAAGCAGTCAACGCGCGTTTGTTAGTCTGCTGCACTCACCACCTTTCAAGATTTTTCACCTTCCCGATTTGCTTCAAGTGGATTAAAACAGTTATATCACTAACACCGCAGCCTGCAGCTAACTTGGACGTGGTTTGCGATGGATCTGCTTCCACAATAGCCTTGAATTCGTCATTATCAACTTTGGTCTCCGGCCATCCACGGGGCTTATTCTGCAGCTCGAAATTTGCAGAACAAAAACGTTGGAACCAAAAACGCACTGTGTTTTCTTTTGCGACACCGTCACCATACACATCATTAATCCTTCGAGCCGTTTCTGCAGCACTGGTGCCAAGATGGATCTCGTACTCGTAAATAACGCGATATTTCAAGTTTTCAATTTTGTAAACTGACTAGCGCAAAGAAAAAACCAAAAGAGGAAAAAATAAATGAATTAAGGTTTTCCAAAAACAAAAGCATGAGTAAACAGCTGTATAAATTGAAAATTGGAATTCCAAACCAAAAAGGAGATATTTGAGATAAAAGTGGCCAGTACGACAAAACGCCAATTTCATAGGTAAGGATCTAATATGTGTTTGTTACTCAAGCACGCCAGAACGGATGAACGGTTCTTGATGAAATTTGGCAAGGATATAAATAAATTATAGTCTGGAATAGCGCGTAGGCTACTTTTTACCTTTGGGATAAGAATACATTTTTGACGCGGGCGTAATCGCCGGCAGAAGTTAGTAAATCATAATTATGCGAGAGATTCCGGTGTCTGAAGATAGATCTAATTGCGCTCGAAATAGGAACATTGATAGTTAAAATACATACTAATCTTATCAAAAATATGTTCGTACACAAATTAATTTGGGGCGTTTTTATTTTAAACCCGGTGTCTGTTAGTAGTAGAAAAATACTGCTTAAACAAATTGATAGAGAATTTTCTGCTGATTACGATGGCATCAAAAACTTATATCACCGAATGGACACATATCGGCATTCTAGATATTGTATAGGACGGCAGCATGAGTCAGGTAGCGAGTTCTACGGAAAAAATTACAAAAAACAGTTTAATATGAGTATGTTACACAAAGTCTCTTATTTCAGTGAAATATTGTTGCTTAATATTATGCTTCACGTCTTTCCGACTTTAATTAATATTGTATGTTCGTTGCATTTCAAATACACATTTGTTGGTTTGTTTGGTACGTTTCTAAGTAATGAATATAAATATTGTGCTAATGTTTTTGCTTGCACAACTTTGTGTTAGCGTAGTTTATTGGATGTATGTATGTTTTATTAATAAAGGTAGTAACTGGATGGTTTCAAATTTGGGCAAATGTGAACGTTTCAATTAATATTATTTACTTTCTTAATTTATCCTAGACATCGCTTTCATCAGTGAATGAAATCTATCGTGAGGAAAACCTGAACTTATAAAATGAATATAAGTTTGAAATCACCAAGCCGCTTTACGGAAGCGTGGTGATAAATGCTCGTGATGTATAAGAAAACGTTCTTGCCCTGCAGTGGGACTGAAACAGACTGGTATTTAGTTTTAAAGGGTAAAACATATATCTTTTATCAAAAGATTCCGTTGCTTATGAAGGCCTCCCACTAGGTGGTCCGATGACCTGGTGAAGGCTGCGGGGATCCGCTGGATAAGAGACTCACGGGAAAATCAAAGTGGCAACACTTAGGAGAGGCCTATGACCAGCAGTGGACGTCTTTCGGCTGAAATGATGATGATGATGATCAAAAAATTGTAGAAACTTACTACATAACAGACACGCCATGGATCATCATAGTGCCATGCCGCTTCACTAGCTCCCCAAGAGAGGTCAGAGAAGAGCAGTACGGAATGATGCGATACGTTACGTTGCGAAGCTCAGCGGTGCAGTACGTTGCAGCGAAGTGCAATGCAGTGTAGCGGTATGCGTGCGCTCCGCGTGCTACACTGCAAGCTCAAACTAATCTGTTTTAAATAGTTTTTCTAGACTTGCGGACCGACTAGTCATGAATCTATCTGTATACATATTTTCTTGTCATAACATCAGGGCTGTATTCCCCAAAGGTTAGGCAGAGGTGTACCTACAGTACACCCACATTTTAGTCCCATGTAATGGCAGGCTTGCCATTAACCGTACACAAGGCCAGCCTCCGGGCTGCTACTGACAAGTTTCAGGTCGAAAAATCATTACTTATTTTCTTTGAATTTTTCTCATGACCATATCTACCAGATTGTACATAAACTAGGAAAATAAAGAATCAATTTCAGCCCGAGTATTATGCGAAAGAGCCCGGATTATCCTGACATAGACGTCACGATATTAATTGGTCCTTCTAGGAAAACGACCAGAGAAAACATTAGACGGCTAATGGATGGAAACTGAAGAAAAAAACAGTGGATTTTTCAGTACAATAATTGGCAAGTAGAATTTATTTTCCATTTTTGAAATTCATTGGCTCAATTACTGGAATACCATTCATATTTTTTTGTTTCTGTTTTTAAAAACATCACCTCATCTTAATTATTGTTGGCTATAATAAAATACAGTTAGACGATTGTTCACTTTTGTATTTTTCATGTTGTATAGGTAATTTTTAGATGTATAAGCAACGCTTGCCAATGTCGGTCCGTGGATGGGTGACCATTTCAACATAGCGAGCTTCCTCCGTGCCTCGGACAGCACGTTAAGCCGATGAGATCAGACACCAGTCTTGCCAAGGGGTATTGTGTTATCCAGTTACTGGGTTGTGGAGGTCAGATAGGCAGTTGCTCCGTGTAAAACACTGGTACTTAGCTGAATCCGGTTAGACTGGAATTCGACCCCAACAACAATTGGGTAATTTTTAAGATGAAAATTTAAATACGATGCAATCATACGCCCGAATAGAGAAATAAAATAAAACGACGATTTTACTCGTCAAACATTACCTTTACATCGTTTCAAAATAAATTATTGTTGCGGACCTGTCAAAATAATTTGTACAGTCAATATAGATACATTGGGTGTTCCGTAATTCGATTGCATTGCATATAGTTTGTTATAACGATGCGTATTACTATTCAGTGGCTGCAATCTCGATAGAACACACCCTGTGCCGTGCCGCATATTGCTCTCTTTGACGCTAAGAATATTCGTGTAACGATAATTAATTCTGCGTAGTAGAAGACAAGGGCGCGATATACTAATTCTCGGTACAAGCAATCTGAAATAGATTTCTCAAGAATTTTTATAGGTACACAAAACTCCTTGAAAAATTCAGTTCAACTCACTAGAAAATCTTGTAAATTGCTTCAGCTCAAAATAAAATTCAAGCTCAAATTAAAGTTTTCTTTTTGCTTGAGCTGAAAAGTTCGTAACGATTTAAAATAGTGAAAAAGCTTCAATGAAAAAAGCGGAGTTGCAGAGCCCTTTCACGCGACGGGCTCCGGTCCGTTTTAGAAGTAAAGCGATGGAGATTTGTAAGGATTAGTTAGATAAACAACTTTCTTTATATAAAGGAAAATAAAGACAAGTAGGCCGTAAGAGAAAATAAGAGGGGAGCGTTCGAAATATCTCTCGTCTGTTTGTAGCTACGAATTTTTACGTGCCGTGAGGTGTGATAAATGGAGCTAAGTGTGTGTGCCTCAAGTGTGCGTAATATCCAGCGTGCGTTTATGATAAAAATTCACATTTACGCGAAGGTAACCGTTACTCAGGCTGTTTCATTCTTTTTATACGAGATAGACGACTGCTCACGAGTATGTAAATGTTGTACTTATGTATATTTTATAAAATTTTGCGTTTTTATTGCTCTTTGTTTGATTTTTTTGTAGGTCATTAGAGAGAAGATTGTACAATGATACTCGGTTAGCAGCTGTTATTTTTACCTAAGATGATAGCATTGTTATGGTATCCAACCAAATAAGTGAGCTATGCTATCAACAGATACTACGGCCACACGATTTTAAAACCAAAAGTTTATGTAGCAACCATGCAATTACAGTGACAGGACAGTTGACAGGTGGTGGCTGCAAAAATAAAATAAAATAACTAAAAAAGCTTTTCCACCAAAAAATAAAACCGTCTTCAAAAGCAAAACATTAAAAAAAAATTAATTAAAAAAATTAAAAAAACCCGACTGCTTCAAAAGCAAACTAAAAAGTCGTAAACAAGGAAAAAATCATGCTGTGCAGTCAGAGGATACATATTCGCGGGCTGGCTGACCAAAATCTGGTGTATCCTCCGCCTGCACAGCATGATTTTTTCCTTGTTTACGAATTTTTAGTTTGCTTTTAAAGCAGTCGGGTTTTTTGATTTTTTGAATTAAGTTTTTTAATTTATTTATAACTTTTTTGTTAGTTTTTTTTTCGAATTAGATACATTTAAACATATAAGTGTTTTATATTTTTGAAATCACCTCTTAAAACACTTTATACTGATATCCCACACGATGGGACTGGAAGAATAAAAAAAATTGGGCCCCCACAATATGGCACCCAAAATCCGCCATTTTTCTATTGTCCAATTTTAATGTAGCCTATGACACTCGCAGGGTTAAGACGCAGCGATTGACGTATGAATCATCAAAATCGGCCTAGGCGTTTGGTCTCTGGAACGCCATATAGGAACAAACATACATACATACATACATAGACTGATAAACACATTACCCTCCTTCGGCAGTCGGGTAAAAAGTACAAAGTAACTATCGTTTCGAAAGTCGGTGTTTTTGGTACTTCTTGTTTTTATCATTTTATGACAACGACAAACGAAACATACATACATGTCATATGAAAGTCGGCACACGTGTTTAGAAGCCCATACATAAGTGAATATTGTGCAATTCCTACAATATTACATAGATACGTGTTGCATTGATTACCTACTTTTTTTTGAAGTCGTTAAAAGTTCTCTGAACCTAGCCTGTTTATATTTGGGCTTGATTCCATAAATGTCGAAGTAACAAAAATAATGAACGCTAAATAAAAAGTTTGGAACGGTTGAACGGACTATCCCGTTTTTAAACTGGACACAATCAACATTTTTAGTAACTCTGAAATCGTTATTTTTTGTTCGCTTGCCCCTTTACCAACCTCGCTCGTCGGCTAATCCTGTCTCTTGTATTCTCGACCTAAAAAAAAAAAAAAACAACAACATAATCACACAATACTTCGTTACCCCTAAATAAGTCCACAGAAAACCGCATAAAACTGTGCATTTTCGAATAACAAACATACATTTCAATTTTATTTATTTCCCTCGGTATTCGCTTCAGTATCTCTGGGCGATTTTACTGCTTCATCTCTACTTTGGATTCGTATATATATATTCACCGTTTCATACGACGTCACACTTTTGCCCAAAGGCAACATGAAAATTTCCTTTCAATCCTCACCGCAGAATAATCGTGATATCTGTACTCAATCTGTCATCATCGTCAGGAACTGTCAGTTTATTTAGTTTTGCCAGTCCAAATATGCAAATTACGCGTAAATATTTTCGTGGTCGGTATTTCATAGAACGTTTCAGGAAGCTTGCGTAACCTGCAAAATGTAATAAACATCCGTTTCAATCTGTTTCGAAATATTTTATTTTAAATTATGCTCCTTTTACACGTTTTATTTTTTTGGCACTATGTATTAAACTATTTAGCTAACCTGTATTTTCCATTATCTCATAACATATTGTTTTTAGGTACATATGGTGTCAGACGTTAAGAATCACCATCCCATATCTTCCCGTGGGTATGCGACTAAGGGACATACTAGAGAATGGGCAGCAGCGTACTCTGTGCACTTAATAACAAACTGCGATCGCCAACCCGCCTGCCAAGCATGGCGATTACGGCAAACCCCCTCAAACCGATGAATAGCGCCTCCTAGCTCCTGGTGCCCACCTACCCTCAACTACGTTAGCGGTCGAGGTTACGGCGTGGCAGGGGGTGCGAAGAATCCCCGGACAGAAACCGGCTACCAGAATACAAACCGACGACTGGCCCAGGCAACATTTAACACGCGTACACTCCGGACCGACAAAAAGACCATCGAACTCGAAGAAGAATTGAGCGGGTTAAGATAGAGTATCATAGGGTTATCTGAAGTCCGAAGAGAGGGACTACTATATCTAAGAGGGTGACCGGCAGTCTCAGGATGGTGTCGGGTTTATCGTCCACAAGTCGCTTGTGACCAACGTAGTGAAGATCGAGAGTGTGTTGATCATGGTGGCGTACCTTAAACTCAAAATATCCTAAAGGTATTCGTATGAAGGCCATTTAGGTCTACGCACTGACCTCGGCACACTCCGACGACCAAGTAGAAGCCATGTATAAGGTCATTTCCAGAGAAATGCACGGTCATAAAACTCATTCCACCGTTGTCATGGGTGAGTCCTCCCATGACAACGGTAAACAAGGCGAAACTGGGCAAACGAGACGATCATGAGCTAGGAGAGGAGACATTTGGATTTAGACAATGGAACCACCGGGGTCATCTACTAGCCAGTTTTGTGGAGAAGGAGGGCCTCTTTATGATGAACTCTTTCTTCAGAAAGCATTCGCTCAGGAAGTGGCAGAGCCCCGATGGTGCAACGAAAAATGAGATTGACTTCATCACGCCCTCGAAGAAGCATGTATTGAACGATGTCTCTGTGATCAACGCGGTAAAAACTGGAAGTGATCACCGCATGGTAAGAGGCTCACTGAACTTTAAAAATCTCCGTTCGAGCCTTTCGGGTTCAAAACTCTAAAAAAACTATGCCTATGAAGAAACCACATAGAAAATCTTTGTGTTAACCTCCCAACATCACAGAAATTTCAAACGTGATGCAGAACTTTGGTCCTAACAACATACTTGGCCAATAAAATATGTCAAGAAGCAAACTGTATGATAAGTACAGACGTACGGCACACGAGATTGGAATAAGCATTACACATTACAACTCGTATATCGAACGAATGAAGTTTAACATACTTATGTAAATATGTCGCGTAGAGCGGGACCCAGGGATTTTATTACAGAAATTTCCCCGTTGGTAACTGATGTAAATTTTAAACGTACAAGATGCGATACGGATGTTAAGAGTTTTAACATTCAAGGAAGTGAGTTAAAAATGTCTGTGGAGTTGTTGGAGCGTGTACTGTACAGGATTTTGTTGGATAATAGAGTTTTGTGAGTCGGTAGATACTTCGTGGATGTGAATTTGAATGTTGCATTTTGTGGGATTGCTGCTTGGGGTTTGAAGGTTTTTCAAATGTAAATCATAAGTAGAAAGAAAGAAAGAAAAATGAGTTTATTTGCATTAAAAACAAAAACACCTTCAAATTAAACAAAATATTTTTTTAACTATTAATGCCAAAAGGGCCTAAGCTCAGCATAATGCCAAATGGTAACACAGGGTATACCACCTGACGCTGATTTTCAGCTGCAGCCCACGAGTGCCATACGCTCGAAAACACCGACAAACATTTATAATAAGTATACAATTTTTGTATAAAACAACCTAAGATAAAATTTTGCGACTCCTTATCAAACAACAAAAATAAAAGTTCTATGTGCCCATTAACAAAAGAGAAATAACAATAATAAAAAGTAACAACGATAAAAAGTATAAAATTAATAACATTGGTAAAATTGAAAGATGTATAGAATTGATAAAATTTAAAAATATATAAAAACCTTTTTTGCAAAAAAATACTACCGACTTCCAAATGAAAAACTACAAAGTGAAAAATAACTTAACTTTTGGAAGTCGGTGTCTTTCGTAGGTACTATTTTTTGCGATATTGACACCGACTTCCAAAAGTTAAGTTAATTTTCACTTTGTAGTTTTTCATTTGGAAGTCGGTAGTATTTTTTTGCAAAAATGATTTTTATTTTTCCCTTTTTAGTTGTACCTACCTAAAATAGGCAAGTTGTTTAGTAAGGTACCTATAACGCTAGAATAGATCACCCGAATAACATGATACTTGAACATAACCAGTGAAATAAAAAAACTTTTTCGCAAAAAAATACTATAGACTTCCAAATAAAAAACTACAAAGTGAAAAATAACTTTATTTTTGGAAGTCGGTGTCTTTCTTTTTTCCCTTTTTTTGCGATATGGACTTGCCCTTTAGTACGTACTGGCGTGATGTTATGTTATGAAATGGTATATACAATAAAAAACTTTTTTGCAAAAAAATACTACCGACTTCCAAATGAAAAACTACAAAGTGAAAAATAACTTAACTCTTGTCATCGGTGTCTTGCATAGGTACCATTTTTTTTCGATATGGACACCGACTTCCAAGAGTTAAGTTATTTTTCACTTTGTAGTTTTTCATTTGGAAGTCGGTAGTTTTTTTTTGCAAAAAAGTTTTTTATTTTTCCCTTTTTTGTTTTGCCTACCTAATAGATACGCAAGTTATTTCCTAAGGTCCCTATAACGCCGAATATATTACCAGAATAACATGAAACTTGAACATAACCGGTGAAATGAGAGATCTGCGTACCCCTTTCGAGCGTGCTGGCGTGATGTTATGTTATGAAATGGTATAAACAATAAACAGACATGCGATTGCAGCAATCCCGAGAGTGTTGCCGTTATTTATTGAAGAGTTCTGTTGTATATCTTCGAAGTTCTTGATCAGACCTTCACCAAATTAAAATGGGACCAATTTCAAAACATACTCTTCCAAACAAAAAAAGAATTTTTAAAATCGGTCCACAATTGACGGAGATATCGGTGAAAATACAAAAAAAAAAAAAAAAAAAAAAAAAAAAAAACTTAAAGTCGAACATAGAACCTCCTCCTTTTTGGAAAGTTGGTTAATAAACAGACATGTGATACTCTTTCAAACGAAAAAAGATTTTTCAAAATCAGTCCACAATTGACGGAGATATCGGTGAACATAAATTAAAAAAAAAAAAAAAACCTGGTGACAATAATAACAACAACAATTTATCTATTGCGCTTTAAATGGCTGACGTGCCAGCACGAACATCTTTAAATTAATTTTAAAGATGTTGCATGTTGACGCTGACGGATGGAGAGGAAGGTGCGGCCAAAGAAAAGATGGAAGGACTGTGTGAGAAGTGATATGAAACAAAAGCATCAAGCCCCCAGCATCTGTTGCTCTTGGGTTTCATAGATCTTACTTTATTACTGAAACGCTCTATGAATGTTTCCTATAGTTTGTCATCTCGAATAAAACTTTTGGATAGATCAGGAAGTTCTTAATCGCGGCAATAATTACAATCACACGGATTGATCCCTCTTCCTAATTGAGACGATGCTTACTCATTATTACTATTTTTACATTATACTATTATTATCGTTTCATTCAAAGGAGCCATCTCTGCCTAATATATTTTTACACGGAACACGCCACGGGCGTCAAAATTACAAAAATGGTTATCCCAAAAAAAAAATGTTCAACGAAAATCTCATCTCAAATGTTTATTTTATAAACCGTTGCGTTGCCCAGAGCTCTGTAAAATTACCTCGTAAGTATATGTACTTTTTATTATTCTATTAGATAATATAATACTGATTTGCTTTGAAATAATTTACTCCGAGCTATCCGAAACGAAATACAATCTGGTCCCTGGACGGGTCTATTATCCAAGTCCACGTTTATTTGGAACAAAAGCGTCGATCCGTTAAAGCCTTGCAACTGTAGGTCCGTACGTGTGATATCTACAAATTATTCGTGTGTTTGTACATTAACATTCATGACGGAGTGGACTTGCATTATTTTCGTTCGGTCACAGTCGTACGTAATTATAATTAATGTGAGAAATGTAGTCAGCAAGTAAGATGAATAAATGTTGTTTTAATTTGTGTTTCATAATATTAATGTTAATGTGTGACGTCATGAACACGCTACGATATTTTTCCGTTCCCTAGGTGCGCCGGATAAAGAAACTGAAAAATGCTGTCAACCGCACTACCAACTTAATTGACCGAGTAGTTAATCTTTTCACCTCAACATGTGACTATATTATTCAGTGTTATTCCGTAAAAATCTCACTATGAAAACTTAAGAGAAGTGAATAAACTGTTTGTACAGGCTGATTTAATTCTTCAGCACGTGAAAGCACTCGTGGGTATTAACAACTTTTTTATATTTTCGTAATCAAACTTGAACTAGCAAAAATTCTTTGTTCTTATTAAGTTGATGGTCTTCCTGTTTTCTATCCAAATATGTTCAATCGTTAACGATTATTTGATGAAAATAATATCCAAACAAACGTACAGATGATCACAATTTTTTTTTTATTGAGGTTGGTTTGCTCTTGACTCTAGTCTAGTCTTCATCTAGAAAAGTACAGACAGTTTGAACGACCGTTCTCTAATAACAACACATGACAAGGCTGAAATGCGTGTTTCCAGCTCCTTTTTTCTCCGTTAATTACCTCGAGAAGACTAGGCATAGAGTAAACAGATTTTTATTCGTTCTGAAGATTAGAGTCACGCCCAGTGTATTTATCTTTTATGTTTTTAACCCCCGCCGGAAAAAGAGGGGTGTTATAAGTTTCACGTGTGTTGCAGCAACACACGTGATACTTATAACACACCTCTTTTACTTTTTAACCCCCGCCGGAAAAAGAAGGGGTGTTATAAGTTTCACGTGTGTTGCTGTGTATCTGTGTATCTGTGTGTCTGTATGTGGCATCATAGCACCTAAACGGATGAACCGATTTCGATTTAGTTTTTTTTGTTTGAAAGGTAATTTTGTCGAGAGTGTTCTTAGCTATGTTTGAATAAAATTAGTTCAGCCGTTCAAAAGTTATGGGCATTTTACTGTTTGAATCGGGGTGTTTTCGCAAGATAAATTCGTCGGGGGTTTATTAAATTGTGAAATTTTACTTGTACAGATACACAGATACACAGCAGCTGTGTATCTGTGTGTCTGTCTGTGGCATCAAAGCGCCTAAACGAATGAGCCGATTTTGGTTTAGTTTTTTTTTTGTTTGAGGTGATTTTGTCGAGAGTGTTCTTATCTATTTTTGAATTAAATCGGTTTAGCCATTCAAAAGTTATGGGCATTTTTAACCCCCTCAGGAAAAAGAGGGGTGTTATAAGTTTCACGTGTGTTGCTGTGTATCTGTGTATCTGTGTGTCTGTCTGTGGCATCATAGCACCTAAACGGGTGAACCGATTTCTATTTAATTTTTTTTGTTTGAAAGGTAATTTTGTCGAGAGTGCTCTAAGCTATGTTTGAAAAAAATCGGTTGAGCCGTTCCAAAGTTATGGGCATTTTACTGTATGAAACGGGGTGTTTTCGCAAGATAAATATGTCGGGGGTTTTTTAATTGTGAAATTTTACTTGTACTGTTTGAATCGGTGTGCTTTCGTAAGATAAATGTGTCGGGGTTTTTTAAATTTTGAAATTTTACTTGTTACGTGGCAGAGAATAAAGTTGGTATAAGGGCAGAAGTTTTTATAACGAATTTTAACTAGCTCCTGAATTAATCTTTGTACTTATAATTTATTTGAGGTACGTGTTCTGTAGATAGTACAATAAATAGAATTAAATATTTTATAATCTACATACTCAACTTGAAAAGCGTTAAACGTTTTCTTATTCCAATGTAATCCTAAGTGGACTATGTGTATAACTAAAAGTGTGCATGGATGAAAATTTATTTAGCTAGGTACTACAAAAAATTTCACTCAAAGGCAAAAAAATAATAACTTTCAAATTGAGTTGTTTGAAATTAAAAATATTCTAATAATCTTGCATCCCATAAATTACACTTTCTTGACGCACATAGATTACGAGTGCACTACCTAATTCCGCACAATAGGCTCACTAATAGATTAAAAGGATTATCATGTAAACATTGTATGTTCACAAACGGCCAACATTTCAATTACGAGGTTTCATTACCAGACTACCAGTTTTGTTTTCATTTGTTGCACTCACTGCTTGAATTGGTCAATTTGGTCGTAATAACCCGAGGCAATAACCGTGTTCGCTAGTGCTAGAGCTATCAATGGTCTATTATGGGTTCAAGTATTGTTGTGATACTAAGAGGTACACCGAGTAGTATATACCGAGTATTATATACCGTACGAGATTATATACGTACGAGTAGTATATACCGGTAGGTATATACCGAGCTCTGAGAAACTTTAGGTAGCTATATTAAGATTGTAGAAATCTTGTCTTTGTCATTTTGCGTTTTAAATTTGATTTTCTGGCGTTAAAATACTGGTACTCACCTGTATCAGGTTAGACTGGAAACCAAACCCAGCATGGTATACGAAGAATACATACATACTTTCTTAATGAGTATGCGTAGCAAATCTACCAGCAATTTAAAAAACGATTTCTTTGCCCACTAGTTGCTAATAATATGGTTTCTGTACAAATGTGAAATGCAGCTGTTGTTCAATCAGTACTAACCGCAAAAAACTAAGACGAAGGAGAACAAATATCGGTGAGCAAGAGATAAATAAATGTACGTTGTCTGACAAGAACTTTTCTGTTTTCAAAATTAACGCGAGCCAAACCACAAATTTCAAACAAAAGAAAAAAAACCTGAACACAGCATTACCAAACGAAATACTCGTACATCGGATAATTTGGCCGAGGCAATTAGAATACTTTTCGAGGCAGAAATTGAGCCTGATATAACAAAAAATTGGGAAAACTTTTGTGTAACGAACACATCGCGGTTAACGTCAGAACTACATCCAATTAGACGTCTGAGCCCATTTATCGGATCCAGCGGAAGTTTTAAACTTTCACGCAAATATACAGTAATGTTTAGCAGACAACTTTATTGGTTAACCAGTTTTTATCATGATCTGAGGATCTGTTTGTGCTGTTTCTAAATTGTAGTGAGTAAACATTAATTAATTTAAAGGCTTTCTCTACGTTTGTTCGAGTTATGAAGTTTCGTGATATGAAAATACATGACTGGCTTAACGAAATCTTAATATCTTATTCGTAATTTAACGGACATAGAGACAGCCCGTTTAGTATACTTAAACTATTTTCATAGTGTAATGTCGTACGGTATTCTGTTGTGGGGAAATGCCGCCGACATCCAGACTATCTTTGTTTTGCAGAAAAGAGCTGTTCGATCAATTTATAAATTAAGCCCGAGACACTCCCTCAGAGAGAAACTTAAGGAGATTAATGTAAAGACTGTGCCTTCTCAGTATATTTATGCAAATCTTTTATATGCTCATAAAAATATAAAATTGTTTAAAAAATACAGTGATATCCATAATATAAATACTAGGAACAAACACAAATTTGTAGTACCTACAAAAAGGCTCAAGAAAATAGGTGGCTCGTTTAGATGTCAATGTGTACGCTTTTACAATATGCTTCCAAGCCACGTACAAAATCTAAGTCTTAATAAATTTCAATCATTTATTAAACGTAAGTTGTGCCAAAAAGCGTTTTATAGCATTAAAGATTACGTTGAGGATAAAACGGCTTGGGAGTGAGCTGCTCCAATTTATTTAGTTTTTTTTAATTTAAATATTTTGCACCATGAATTTTGTTATTTTTTATAAAAATATTTTTAATTGTTTTCTTGCAATGACAAGAATATTTACTTTTTAAAGTATTATATTATTTTATTTTAATTATTGTGGATGTGAAGACTATGTGGATCATTATTTTGTTTTTAATTTATCTTAGTTTTTAATCATGGTCTGGCGGTTTGAGTAGTTTATGCGTCTACCCGAATGTCCTTTCTTTGGTATTGTTTCGTCGAATCGTTGAGCTCCTTAAATTCTGAGTTGAGCTGCTCGGTTATTGACAAATGCGTGCACTGACTGGACAGGTCCACTCAATCTGGCTGGTTCTTTCCTCAAAAGACCATTTCAGACATCAGTCTACATGGTCTTCACATGATCTAACCAAGATTTTGTCAGGACTTTAAAAGAGACTGTGACCTCTGAGTTTGTTTCGGCCTTTCTTCTCAGAGTAGTCAGATAGGAAACGCCGACATCATCTAGTTTAAAAAAAATATGTTAGACATGTAAAAGCGTTTGTACAAACCAACTTATAGAAATAAAATCATTTATCATTTAATAATATGAGAAATGTGAAAGTTTGTGCCCATGTTTGGGTGTTTGTTTTTCAAACCCGGTAGTACGTTCTCGTGCGACAAGTTTTGACTTTAATATCATAAGCTGGTTAAAAATAAGACTTAATATTTCGATCAAAAATGTAGGTACTTGTAATTCTGCACGTGTACTAACTTGCAAGCAAATATGATCATGTCCTAGGATATGCTACACAGTTTATATATTGATACTTTAAAAGAATATCGCTTTTGTACATTTTCTTACGTGACGTATACTAGAGACGGGTCCCTAGTGACTTTTGTCACAAACACTATATTTCTGTAATGCTCGTTTCGTACAACAGTACATTTAGTTGTACACCGATATTATTTAAATTATAATTTTATAATGTTTTTGCTTTGATGGGCCTATGTTCAGCAGTGGACGTCTTTCGGCTGTACATTGCCCAGAGTTGATAATTATAGCACTTTGGCCGATGACTATCGACCACAACCATTATTTATTGGAAGCCGATACGATCTAAAACCTCCAATAAATGTGTAAAGTTCAATTTAAAAAAGTTATGTGCCCTGTAAAAACGATGAGTGGAATAGAAAATTACATCGATGTTATTTTTTCACCAACTTAATTCCTTAAAGTTCTCAGTCAGATTCAAATCTAGTTTTATGTTTTGTTTTAAATAGAGTTTCATAGGGACGTAACGAAGGCTTTCTGAGCAACGGCGGAGCAGATGTGAAAAAAAAAACATTTTGAGTAGGAAAACTATATTTCATAAATAAAATAATTATAATAACACACTCATTAATGAATAATATACTCATTTGTAAACTGGTGAAAGTGACCTCATGTGATCCAAAACTTGAAACTTAGAGTTACATGTTTCGCATCGTCGAACATGACTTTCTTCAACATACCTCTTTAACAACTTTCCCTCTCCCTCTTTTTACCTCTTTAAAAACTTGCGGATGTGGAAGTATGATTTCTTGCGGTTATTCCGCATTAGCGAAGGCGGGTATCAGCCCTACAACCATAGTTCGTATTTTATTTTATATAGAACGAGGTTAAAGCAATTACAGGCTATTCGAAACAGTAAAAGAAGGCTTTGAATAAAATTGTTTCAGTGCTTCAGTAACGTTTAATCCAACCGACAAAATGTCAGGCAGTCTGAAACCCGCGGCCTAAACCAACAGGATCAATTTAAGTTTTTTTTTTGTTTTAACTGCCTTTTATGTAAAACTATGCAGGCAAGCATATTATAAATTAGGGGATTACATCGCTGATTAAAATGCTTGGCTCAATGCTGGTCGTGCTCCGTAGCCACTAAGGCGAAGTACAATTAGTGATGGGCAGAAAAGTTTTGAAGCATTGTTGGACCTGCTGAAGACTGTATGAATATATTTGTATTGTATAAACTAAATTTCTTTTAGTATTATATAACTGCACAGCACATGTGTGAGTACTATGTTACGACTGTACATCTATCGTTCACTGTACCAATGTGTCGTTCGTTGACTTCTGTGTGCCCTGACAGTTGAGTGTATCATGCTCTCTATAATTTATCTCTGATGGTGGCACATGTGTTGGATCAGTCGGTTCCCTTCATGATGGTTGAGCTGAGTGGTGCCGATCCATGCGTCATGTTCGTGATCGGGCGCCACCAGTTGGGATTGGTCATAACTCGGCTGCCTCGGCCTGTTATTGTATTTTTTTGTTAAAATTGTTTGTTACTCTAGACGCTTTTACGTGCACGTCTTTTTACATCGTTCTCACATATATTTATTTTTTCCACAAGAATGATGTGACCAGAAACTTGTAATTAAAACTGATGGAAAAGAGTGTCCGTGGAGTTTCTTGCAAATTCTTCTCCATTAAGACCTACTGACGCATGTGAATTTGCAACTAAAGCCATCTTTTTTATTTTTTGTGTCAAGTACCTCTAAGGTTTATTTGAAATAAACAATGTAAATTTTTGTTTTTTTTTTACTAGCTTCTGACGGCTTCGCCCGCTTGGAAGAATTGTATGTTGCATGAAGTTAATAAATAAGTAACTGTAATCGAAAATCATCAGTATATTATTTATTTCCTAAAAATAGCATTATAGAACAAAGAGGCGTATGTCCATTTGTATGTTTATTAATATTATAATCGCGAAAGTAACTCTATCTGTTACCTTTTTACTTCTTAGCGTCTGAACGGATTTGATTAAACTTGCTACATGGGTAGAACATGCCCTGGATTGAATATAGGAAACCGCTGGAATATGTGTACTTACATCATGAACTCTATCTCATAATTGCGTTAAATTTACAACAAATCATCATCTATTTCAATGAATTTAACTTTAACTTCTTCTTTTCGTGTGAGGATGTGGCCTCTTGTGTCAGAGTTAATGAAGCCGCCTCTCGGAACCCCACAAACCTCTGACTTAGTTATTTCAGACTTATAGCAACTATATTAGGTCTAAATTTCCTCATGACGTTTTCCTTCACCGTTGCCTGTGATGTCCAAGATAAACTTAGAATGTATATATGAACTAGTTGACCCCCGCGGCTTCGCTCCCGTCAAAATTATAGCCTATGTTACTCGGGAATAATTTAGCTTTCCATAGGTGAAATTATTTTTAAAATCGGTCCAGCAGTTTTGGTGCCTATTCGGTACAAAAAAGAAACAAACAAAAAAAATCTTTCCTCTTTTTAATATTGTTATAGATTTGAAAAGGTAATATTGGTACTTGCCCGGCTTTGAACCCACCACCTCAAACACGAGAGGCGAGGGCTTAGCCACCGTGCCACCACAGCATTGGCATTTTTTTATCACGACATTGGCAATTAAAACTAAAATACAGAGACAATATTGTACAATGAAACACTAACACACAATCGTCATAGAAGTGACGTGTTCAGATCAACGTTTACCTAAAAGCTTAGTCAATTGGAAATTGAGACAACATGCCTGGAGCCTTTTATCTCGTCACAGATGGAAAATTGACTTCAAACGATTTCTTTTATTTATCAAATTTATCCTTTGTACGCTAAACTTACGTCAACGATCGTTGAAAAAAGAGAATTGGCTCAGTAATCTGTATAATATATATCTGTATATCATAAGTGAGTCAGTTTTTATGATTGGTGTTTGCATAAGAACAGTTGTAATTTATTGTAGTCTTTTTTTATAAGAAAAAACTTTTTGTTTCTAGCAAATATACTATTTGGCAACAAATGGAGTACCTACTTATATCAAAAAAGATTCTTGCCTTGTGGTACCACCTACAATTAATGGATGGTATCTTTGGTCATGACAACAACTGTGAATTTATTTGATGTTTTAATATTATTTGTTTTCTTATTTAAATTAGTTAATATTCTTCAAAAGTATACAGAAACTGCCTTATCGCATATATAAATTATTCACACTTTGTATTACAGTTTATAACACATCTCTTGCGTCGTATATTTTTTTTGTCTTGATAGATGTTATATCACGGAACACTTCTGTTCAAGATAAAACAATGTTTTGAAAGAGTTTTCCATAGTCAAAAGAATTACAGTGATCAGTTCAGTCATGATCAGTCACCTTGAAAGCAAACGAACGTGAGTGCCTGAAACGCTCGTAACATCACGACATTTTAATAATATTCAATGACGTTTCGTGATCAGTCGCAATTAAATTGTTAAGATATATTTAATGAATGAATTTGATGAAAAAAGGATTTCATTCTTATATAGTCCTACTGCAGGGCAACGGCCTAGTCCTCCATTTATAAACAATTCTGTCATCTGTTACTGCAGGCCAGTACTTTCGTAGGATTCGTGCTCGTCCCGTCTATTTCTCGTCTAGCATTGATTTCTCATCTGACTTGCGGCAGACATACCGACAACATACATGTGAATTCATGAGTTTGTATAAATAACCAATGAATAATTTTGACTACGGCCTTTTATTATTATGGATATGAGCTGGCGTTTGATTTAATTATTTATTTACTTTATTGTACTTGTACACCAGAAAATACAGGAACAAAAGAAAATTTAATCTAAACAAAGTTAATTCAAAAATCGGAAACCTGATTTCTTAAGAAACGAACTAAAAAGACATAAACAAGAAGAAAATCATGCTGTGCAGTCGGAGGATACATCTGGTTTTGGTCAGCCAGCCAGCTCGCGAATATTTTGATTTTTTTAATTAACTTTTTTTATTTATAACTTTTTATTTAATTTTTTTTTTCGGATTTGGTAGATTTAAACAAAAAAGCGATATACATTTTTGAAGTAACATCTTAAAACCCTATATTTTGATATTCCACACGACGGATTTGGAGGAAAAAAAATTGGCGCCTATATGGCATCCAAAAGCCGCCATTTTTCTATTTACCAATTTTATTCGATTTTTTTATTTATATTTCGAGTGTTTACTGTTAAAATATAATCTTACATTAGCACTTAAACAGCCCACAAGATTATCCAGTAATACTTGCCTAGATAACTTTGCCCATAACTTTAATAAAAAGTGTAAGACGGATGTGTTGGAATTTGGCTTGTCTGACCATACTGCCCAATAAATCAAACTAACAGTAAAGAAAATATTTAAATTAAAGTATTGGCGTAAAATGAAACAGGATTACAGTTTAGAAAACATTCAAAAATTTAAAAAACATATTAAAAACCTTTCTTTTGATGAAATATATAAAACCGATGATCCATCGGAAGCGTATCATCATTTTATTGAAATATTTAAATTACTTTACGACTTATGCTTTCCGCTAACTACAATAACTGAGCAAGTAAATGCCAAGCAAAATGGATATCGCGTGGGATTAAAGTATGCAGTAAAAATAAAAGAGAATTACTCTGGAAGTTCAGAAGAAAACCAACATTAACTAATAAACAAAAATATACTACAACAGTTTAGAATACTAAACTGTTCAAACGGATTATAAATCTTACGAAGCGTGCAAAAGAATTACAAAATAAATACATCGACTTATAAAAGTAGAACGGCATTGTAAATTATAAATAATATTGAATTAAATATACCTAAGGAATCGACAGTCGAATTAAAAATTAATGACACTTTGACTAAAAATCCTAAAAAAATAGCTAACGCATTTAATAATAATAATTTATAAGTGGGACATTTCCAAAAGATCTCAAATTAACAATAATTAAAACTTTATTTAAAAAAGAAGATAAATATTTAATGGAGAACTATAGACCGATAGCATTAATTTCCGTATTCTCTAAAAATTTTGAGAAAAATATATGAACTCAATAGATATTTAGAACAACATAAAATCTATGTGATGAACAGAAAGGTTTTAGAAAAAATAGAAACATGTATATGGCGGTATACGACTTTATATACACTGTCTCATCACATGTTGACAAATCTTTACCTGTCTGTGCTATTTACTGTGACATGTCCCAAGCCTTCGATTATGTAGACCACAATATCCTGCTAGATAAACTTGAAGCCTACGGTATAAGAGGTAATGTCTTAGAATTGTTAAAATCATATCTAACAGGCCGGCAACAAATAACTCAAATATCTAAATTCAATATTAAAGCGAAAAAGGTACATATCTTCTCCTCTCAAAAGCGCCTCATTACGCATGGTGTGCCCCAGGGAAGTGTATTGGGCCCTCCCCTATTCTTATTATATATTAATGACATGCCAAATGCAACTAAAGAACCCATGACACTATTTGCTGATGACAGTACTGTAACAATAGCTTCCAATAATTTATCTGACTATAATTTAGACGCAAATAATTCATTAAAATCTATAATTACCTGGCTTAGCAACAATAATTTGAAAATAAATCTTCATAAAACTCACATAATGCATTTTAGACAACGGGAAAATTTATATAATTTAACAAAATTCAATTTATCTTTCAATGACAATATTATACAAGAAGCAGATACAGCCCGATTTCTGGGCTTAATCATTGATCCACAATTAAATTGGAAAGCACAGATTAATGTACGTTGTAAAAAAATCAGCAGCTCGTCGTTTGCCCTCTATAAACTTGCTCCTACTGTCAATACAAACACTTTACTAACCGCCTATTACGGACTTGTGGAATCTTTGTTGAGATTTGGGATAATTTTCTGGGGCAATTCAACGAACAAAGACTCTGTGTTCAAAGCACAAAAGCGTTGTGTACGGGCTATGTTTCGGTTGCAAACTATGGATAGTTGCAGACCAATGTTCATAAAGCACAGAATTTTAACACTACCGTCACTCTACATATTGGAAATGGCTGTGTTTGTAAATAATAATCCTCAATGGTTTCCTCTTTTCTCAAATAATAGAAATAGACGTGAGCAGTATAGACTTTCAGTCACACTCGGCCAAAACAGCACTTCTGAGCAAAAGTGATGTATGCATGGCCCCAGTAATATACAATGAAATTCCGAATGACATAAAGCAATTAAATTTTAATTTATTTAAGAAAACACTTAAAAACCTACTTACTGATAAGTGCTACTATAACATTGTTGATTTTTTAAACGATACATTCTGAATTTTATTATGCATTTTATTCTATGCTGACATATTTTGTATGTAATTGATATTGACTACATTTTGTACTGACTCTGATTGTATGTTGAATTATTGATAACATTTTGCACTGACTTTATTTTTTATATATGAAACTGACATTGATGTATTTCATTTATAATTGCCAATTTAATTTTAATTAATAACTATAACCAATATTTTCATTTTGTACGCCGAGTGAGTGAGGCAAAACATGTTGGTCCGGTAAAATTATGTTTCCATCTATTTGTGCATATTCATATATCATGTTACACATGTTTTAACAAATAAATTTATCTTTATCTTATCTTTATTGTGGCCAATGACAGTCGCATTCGAAGTACTCATGCTACGTAGACGATTTCTCGGGCAACAGCTATTATCTTTATAAATTAGATGTGTATGTATTACTGTTAAGCTTCACTAAAATCTGTTCAGTAGAAAGCGGTAGGTTCAAAATCTTCACAAATTTATAGTATTTCGGATATTTTTTTGTATTTGTAAAGAACTTTTTATACTTTACTAGCGGTTGCCCGCGACTTTGTCTGCGAAGCATTAGTAATTCGGATAGCTTATGTTTTATATCGCGGCATAATATTGTAGGTTTTCCATACAAACTACTACCCCTCTTTCCACCACCTTAAGTATGATTTCCGGGATAAAAACTATCCTATATACTTCCCAGGGTCTCAAAATATCTCCGAACCAAATTGCATCTAAATCGGTGCAGCGGTTTAAGCGTGAAAAGGTAGACAGACAGAGTTACTTTCACATTTATAATATTAACTCCGCCCGCGACTTCGTTCGTGTGATGGCAACCAAAAATAAGCTGTTATTAAACCAAATAAAAATGTTGTTTCTTAAAGTTCTACGGTTTATAGGTTTGGGACGATTCTTTATTTGACTTAAAGAATAATACATTTTAGGTTACCGCTACAAAGTAAAATCCGCCCCTTAAAACTTAATATACACTTTTTCTCTTTTAATTTTTTTTTTATTTAAGTAAGTAGTTTTTGCAATGTTTCAAGTTTAGTATCTCATGAAATAAAATTCTTCGATACAAACTTCAACACCCCCTAAATTGACTTGTGGGGGGTAGTTTCAAAATACTAATAATGTCAACCTTTATTATTTACTTAGATTACTATTTGTGCCAAGTTTCAAGAATATTAGCGGAAGGAATTAGATTTTTCATACAAACTTTGTCCCCCTTTTTCTCCCCTTTAGGGTAAGAATATCAGAAAATTATTTCTTATCGGATGCCTACGTCATACAAAAAACATACTATCCAAGTTCCACGTCTCTACGATCAGCGGTTTAGGCTGTGCGTTGATCCGTCAGTCAGTCATTCAGGACAAATCAATTCATATGTATAGAAGATATATGGAGCAGAAGACTGGTCGGGTTTTTTGAGACGCATAATTTCGGGTGGACAAAAATTACTTTAGTGTGAAAACGAATGCTGCGTTAATTACGCGACACAACACAAAAATCTAATACAGCGTAAATTACGCGACACTAAAACGTTACACACAACTATGTTTTACCTGAGACAAACGGTTCAGTTCGGTAGTTCCAAATCGATGTAGAGGTCCCCGTCTTAGTGCCATTTGATTCTTCAAAGAAACTTTGAAACCCCTAAATCGTCTTCTGGGGGTAATTCCGAAAAACTAATGATGTCAATCTTTATTATGTTGCCAAAGGAATAAGATTTTTCATACAAATAAATGTTTCACTTTTAACCCCTTAAAAAGCTGAATTTCCAAAAATCCCTCCTAAGTGCTCCCCTACATCTTAAAAAGAAGCTATGTGCAGTAAAAGTAATAAAAATCTTTACCACCCCGAAATCGTATTTTAAGGGTAGTTTTGAAAAACTAATAATGAAAACCTTTATTGTTTATTTAGGTTGGTACTTTATTGTTTATTTATGTCAAGTTTCGTGTTTATTCACCCAAGAAATCAGATTCTTCAAAAAAAATTACATCTCCTAAATCATCTTTTGGGAGTAGTTTCGAAAAACTAACAATGAAAGCCTTTATTGTTTGTTTAGATTGGGATTTATGTCAAATTTCAAGTTTATTAACTGAAGTAATAAGATTCTTCCATAAAACTTTAACATCCCTAAATCGTATTTTGGTGATAGTTTCAAAATATAATAGTAGCAACCTTTATTATTCATTTAGGTTAGTATTTGTGGCAAGTTTCAAGTTAATTGAACCAAGACTTCAGATTTTTCAAAAATACTGTAATACCTCTAAAATCGTATTTTGGGGGTAGTTGCAAAAAACTAATAATAACATAAACAACCTTTATTGTTTATTTAGGATGGCATTTATTACAAGTTTCATGTTTATTCACCCAAGAAATCAGATTCTTCAAAAAAAAATAACATCCCCTAAATCATCTTTTGGGGGTAGTTTCGAACAACTTACAATGGAAGCCTTTATTGTTTATTTATATTGGTATTTACGTCAAGTTTAAGTTTATTAACTGAAGTAATAAGATACTTCAAAAAAACTTTAACAACCCTAAATCGTCTTTTGGGGGTAGTTTCAAAAATAATAAAATCAACCTTTTTTATTCATTTAGGTTAGTATTTGTGGCAAGTTTCAAGTTAATTGACCCAAGAAATCAGATTTTTCAAAAAAAATAACATCCCCTAAATCATATTTTGGGGGTAGTTTCAAAAAACTAATAATTGAAGCCTTTAGTGATTATTTACATTGGTATTTATGACAACTTTTAAGTTTATTAACTGAAGTAATAAGATTCCTCAAAAAAATTAACATCCCCTAAATCATCTTTTGGGTGTAGTTTCGAACAACTTACAATGGAAGCCTTTATTGTTTATTTAGATTGGTATTTACGTCAAGATTCAAGTTTATTAACTGAAGTAATAAGATTCTTCAAAAAAACTTTAACACCCTTAAATCGTCTTTTGGGGGTAGTTTAAAAAAATAATAAAAGCAACCTTTAATATTCATTTAAGTTAGTATTTGTGGCAAGTTTTAAGTTTATTGACCCAAGAAATCATATTTTTTCATACAAACTTCAACACCCCCTAAATCATCATTTTAGGGTAGTTTTGAAAAACTAATAATATCAATCTTTATCATTTACTTAGAATACTATTTGTGCTAAGTTCCAAGAATTTTGGTCAAAGGAATTAGATTTTTCATACAAACTTTCAACCCCCTTTTTAACTTTCTGCCAAATCTCATGCTTCTAGGCATAGCAGTTTTAGCTGTGCGTTGATTGATCAGTCAGTCAGTCACCTTTCGCTTTTATAGATATAGATGATACTAAACTATCATACCAGTAACATATTTAACAAATAAAAACTCATTCGAGTTGTAATTTTTTTACAGATAAGGAAAATCAAAACCTTTTGTGTTTTATTAATAAAATTGTGTGTTCCTATATTGTAAAAAAAAACTCTTTTTACGCACGAACTCGCAAATAATTTCACATTTTTAATACCAGGGCCATAGGAGCGAACATACCAAGGAAATTGTTTTCTGAGTGGCCGAGATGCCTTTACGACGATCTGAGAAACATTTGGGATCTTTAAACCAACAGTACCGTAGGCTTATGGCAGATAAACAACGTATTAATATCGCTTTGCGGTCCCTTGCCCGAGTTCTGAACATAAGAACTACCGTTAAGAAAAAGGTTTGGGTAATGTCCAACTTTATTTGTACACGTTATTAAATATTTCTTAGTATTATTTATGGAAAGTTTGTATTATGCAAATTGTATGGATTCAAGATAAACGTTATGGATAAGCTTGTTGTCAAAAAAAAGTTGATAATCTTTATTTTCCTTGAGCTTTGTTTCTTGTAAGCTTTAAATTAAATTAGGTAATAGCAGGTAAGTTAGGTCGATCTGGCTAGCACCTGTAACTTAGGTGTTTACTTATAACGTGAAGTTAAGTAACGGTCTTTACTTAATTTAAATAAAGTAAACAAGATAAATATGATCTGTTTCGTTTTAAACCTAACAGGTAATCAACATTGTTTATTTTCATGAATACTAGTGTGAAAATAAAAGCTACGACCGCAAAGTCTTAGCTTTAAAGTTTTGATTGTAATTGCGTGATATTTTGTGAAAATGACCAAACTTGAAAAAGGCATTTAAAATAAAATGAGAGAGAGTTTCGGGCAGAAATGTCATCTCGCATATATGTGTCGTGTCGCTGAGTTAACTTGGTGGACTATGAATAATAACTCCTTTTTGGAAGCTAATTAGGTCCAGCAGGTGACTGCAATTGAAAAGAAGAAGAAATGAAAGAAGAAAATGATATCCATAGGAAAGACTGGTGTCGGATTTTCCTTATAACGAAGTATCCGTAACGACTGTCAAAGATCCAAAAATAAAAGCCAGGAACAACAGCTTAACGTGCTTTTCGAGGCACGGAGGATTCTCGCTGTGTAACGATGGCCACCCATAAACAGACCGACCTCGGCAAGCGTTGCTTAACCTTGCTGATCGATCTGTGCGGTTGTTATGTTTTATCTGAACTAAAACGATGTAGGTAAAATATATTTTTCTCATCAGAATAAAATAAAGCATTAGTCTCTGCTAAAATATTTTGTTATCAAAATCACTTTAAACTTCCGACCTCACGACGTTTACTATCTCTCAGAACACACGACTTTTATAAGTAAACGAGATCTACCTCAATATAAAGTTGGAAAATAAATATGCCAAAGTCAAATATTATTTTTGAGTGCACGAATGTGTGCAATATGCCTCAGAGATATTGCGATATTCGACGGTGAGGAGGCAAAGGAAATATGTACATCATGCATTATTTTAAATGCGAGGCAAGTTGAGTTTGTGCTTTTAAGAATTCATGTGAAATTAGCTTTAGTAATACAATTGTGGAGTCTCTTTTGATCCTTTTTAACCCCTGCAGGAAAAAGAGGGGTATTATAAGTTTCACGTGTGTTGCTGTGTATCTGTTTATCTGTGAATCTGTGTATCTGTTTATCTGTGTATCTGTGAATCTGTGTATCTATGTGTCTGTCTATGGCATCAAAGCACCTAAACGGATGAACCAATTTTGAATTAGTTATGTTTTGTTTGAAAGGTGATTTTGTCGAGAGTATTCTTAGCTATGTTTGAATAAAATCGGTTCAGCTGTTCAAAAGTTATGGGCGTTTGCATGAATGTGTCTGGGGTTTTTTAAATTTTGAAATATTACTTGTTATCCGACTTTATAAGATTGTCCTAACTTCCTGCTTCTATTATAAATCGTAAAGTTTGTGAGTATATGGCTGTTTGTTACTCTTTCACACAAAAACTACGAGAAGACGGATTTTGTTAAAGCTTTCAAGTAACTGTTATAGCTTATGCATTAGAATAACATATAGGCCATAATTTATGAAGATATTGGGGATAGTGCTAATGACACGCGTGCGAAGCCGCGAGCTTTAGCTAATAGTCTTATAAATGCGAATGTGAGTTTGTTTATTATGCTCCGGCTGAACGGATTCGGATGAATTTTGACATATGTATAGAAAATAACCTGTACTATGACATAAAATACTGATACTTTTCGTTTCGCTATAATGTTCACTTGGAATAATAAAACACTTTTCATAAGGGCGAAGCCGCAGGCAGAAGCTAGTTTTGAAATAAAGGGTTAATATCTCTTGTTTATTCAATATTTTCTTATGCACAGACAATTAAGGATGTTGAGAAGTCAATAATATCATTATTTTGGTACGGAGAAGTGTCAGAGCTAAAACTAGAAATTTATCCGCCCAACAGTCCGATAATATGCCTTCATAACTAGACTACATAGAACAATCATAACTAGCTCAATCAATCAAGCTTAGATTAATGAGACACAATTAATACTTTATTACTGTGAGACCCATGATAACCAACGCGCATCAACGGATTATACGTATGTATTTTATGGCTTAGGCCAAACTCAGGGGGTGAAAGTAAAGATTAGAACAACTTTTAAAAGTTTAATCACTTTAAATAATACCATGGGTCGTCCCTTTGTAATTGTACCCGACTGCCTAAGGAGGGTAATGTGTTTATCTATACTAATATTATAAAGAGGAAAGATTTTTTTTATTTGTGTATTTGTTTGTACCGAATAGGCTCCGAAACTACTGGACCGATTTCAAAAATTATTTCAGCGTTGGGAAGCTACACAATCCCCGGGTGACATAGGCTGACTTTTTATCCTTGTATTCCCACGGGTACGCTAACTACGCGGGTGAAACCGCGAGGCGTCAGCTAGTCAGTCTATATATTTATGTATGTTTGTTCCTATGAGACGTTCTAGAGACCAAACGCGTTGGCCGATTTTGATGATTCTTACGTCAATCAATTCGTCTTAACCTTACGAGTGTTACTGACTACATTAAAATTGGAAAAAAGATCAATTACGGATTTTGGGCACCATATTGTGGGGCCCCAATATTTTTTCTTCGACACCCATCATGTTGGGTACCAAAATAAAGGGTTTTAAGGAATGATATCAAAAATATTTAAAACTTATAACTGTTTAAATGCACTTGATTCTTAAAAAAAATTGTTTACTAAAAAGTTAATTCAGAAAATAAAAAACCCGACTGCTTCTTAGAACTGAAAAGAAGTCAACAAGAAGAAAATCATGCTTTGAAATCAGATGATACATCTGGTTTTGGTGAGCCAGCTCGTGAATATGTAGTCTCCGACTGCACAGCATGATTTTCTTCTTGTTAACGTCTTTTTAGTTCGCATCGTAAGCAGTCGGGGTTTTTGATTTATTGAATTAACTTTTTTATTTAAACACGATATCGCGAAAAACAGTATCACTTTTTCCTCTTTTTTTTTAAAACGGTGCGGAGATTTTTCATACGTTTGAGTTTGATCGATGTCATAATTATCTACTTCACATGGTGAAAGACGAATGACCGATGTATTGAAGGGTACAATCGGTTAAGTTATTACGTTACATCTAAAAACTGACCATAAGTCAGACAATTTTCAATTTACTCGAGATAGTACACATTGCATGTTTTCTTAAGCTCCCCGCTGCGCGATACATCTTCTAAAGAACTTTCTAGAACATGTTTATAACTCACTAGAGACGAACACTATCATCTGCAACACTTGTCAGCATCTTAATACATAATGTATTCCAATTTTTCTCAGTAACCAACGTACTTTCGCGAAGAGTAATTTGTCAGGATAAAAGTACGTTTTTCTCTTTTATTCTGGGACAAATATGAGTGTGGACCAAAACCCTAATGTCTTAAGTGACTGTTTGTTATAGTTATGAAGTTATTTATTTTTCTAGAATTATTAAGTGGTTTTTTTACTGTTTACTCGCATATTTATTTCAGGATTGGCTGAACAGTCTCAAATTTGCATGATGAACTCTACTTGTGATAGAGTCCCAAATAAAACGACGTCTCGATCGTCATCGACGTCTTTCGGCTTATATGATGATGATGATGAAGGTTATAATTAAAAATATTTATTTCTACGTCTAGACAGCAAAACACACAGAGGTCGACAGACTTTGAGATAGGAGGATAAAATCAGGCAAACAGCAGGTCCATTAAGGACTCCTACAGCATAAAATGTAGACCTTTGTCGAAAGACAAGCTCTATGGGAGTAATGACCGTATGCCGATATTCTTCACGATACACTTCATAGTTTAACATGCAAATACCATGTACGATAAGAACAGAAATAGAGGCTCTTATTATTTTTATTATTTCTACGTGTAAGTAGGTACTTTTTTTTTATTATTTATGTTCACCGATGTCTTCGTCAATTGTGGACCGATTTTGAAAATTATTTTATGTTTGAAAGAGTACGTTTCGAAATTGGTCCCATTTTAATTTGGTGAAGATCTGATGAAGAACTTCGGCGATATACAACAGAACTCTTCAATAAATAACGGCAAATCGTTCGGAATTGCTGTAATTGCATGTCTGTTTATTGTTTATACCATTTCATAACATAACATCACGCCAGTACACTATAAAGGGGTACGCAGATCTCTCATTTCACCGGTTATGTTGAAGTTTCATGTTATTCGGGTAATCAATTCTGGCGTTATAGGTACCTTACTGAACAACTTGCCTATTTTAGGAAAGAACAACTAAAAAGGGAAAATAAAAAAAAATGTCCATATCGCAAAAAAATTGGAAAAAAAACTCTTTTGCAAAAAAATACTACCGACTTCCAAATAAAAAACTACTAAGTGAAAAATAATTTTATTTTTGGAAGTCGGTGTCTTTCTTTTTTCCCATTTTTTTGCGATATGGACACCGACTTCCAAAAATAAAATTATTTTTCACTTTGTAGTTTTTTATTTGGAAGTCGGTAGTATTTTTTTGCAAAAAAGTTTTTTTATTTTTCCCTTTTTAGTTGCACCTACCTAAAATAGGCAAGTTGTTTAGTAAGGTACTCTATAATGCCAGAATAGATCACCCGAATAACATAAAACTTGAAAATAACCAGTGAAATGAGAGATCTGCGTATCCCTTTATTGCGTACTGGCGTGATGTTATGTTATGAAATGGTATATACAATAAACAGACATGCGATTGCAGCAATTCCGAATGATTTGCCGTTATTTATTGAAGAATTATGTTGCATATCTCCGAAGTTCTTCATCAGATCTTCTACAAATTAAAATGGGACCAATTTCGAAACATACTCTTTCAAAAAAAAAATATTTTCAAAATCGGTCCAAAATTGACGGAGATATCGTTATAGACGTTAAAAATGTTACTGACCAGAATTAAAAGCGTCGGACAGAGTGTGGTAAATGTAGCTTAATATTGGGCTAACCACCAAATTGCTATCGTGTTGAGGTAGACCACTGGCATACCAGTGTAATTAAGAAAAAACATCCATTAAACTAATATTATAAAGAGGTAAATTTAGTTCTTCGTTTGAGGGGGTCATCTCTAGAAATATCGATTCGATTACAAAAACTCTTTGACAGATGTAAAGCTTCACTATGCTTGAGTTCCACAGGAAACTAATCATCCCGGAAAAATGCATCTTCCAATGTTATAAACCACACGAGTGAGAAATAGCCAATAACATCTAAAAATTTCTGTAAGCTTTGACGTTAACCATATTTGTATTAAGGTAAATCTAACTTTATTTGACTTGTAATACATATTAAACACCTACACAGTATGCTTATTTCCTTCAGGAATGCTTGTTTCCTTTCACTGGTAAGGTTTCAACCTTACTAGTGAAAGTAAGTAAAACAGCCAAATGACCTTCACATTCCCATTCAAACGGTAAAGCTATCAAAGAGAAAATTAATAATACATGGATTCATTTCTTCATATTTCTTCATAAAGAAAATACAAAAGAGATACGCGAAGAGATACGCGTGTGTACGCGACGAGTGTGCAAGCGTAAACATTAGCTCCGTGTACCAAAATAATTTTAAAATACTTAAACTGTTTTTTTATCAAGTCTATGTGAAGAATATGATTCAGTGTTACGTAACTCCCATTATATAAGATTTGTGATAAAAAAATATTATTTTTAATAACAGAAATGACAAAAAATACCAAGTGACCTCCAACAGCTGAATTAGTGAAGTTTTTTATAATATTATTACACTACAACATAATAAATACCCTAATGAAGAAATCAGCGAAAACAGCTCAAGGAAATAATATGAACAAGTCAGTGTATTTTTAAATATTACCCCAAAAAAAGTCGTTGAGCAAAATAAAACACTGATACATTTTGCTTGATTCAAAAATGACCTTTGGACCTCAATGACCAGCAAATTTTGTCACCCGATGTGATAAATTATTTCGACCAAGATTACTTAAGATCAGTTGGCGGTATCGTCAACACACTCGACTTGAGCGACACAAAGTGCCGGTTCGAATCCCAGTGGCACTGGGACGACTTTTTGTGGATGTTTCACCAACAAATTTTCTAACAATAATACAGACCCATTCGTTTCAAACATTTACCTACATAATTCCGAAACAAAATAATCTACGGACATGGCAGTAATAAAGAATTGACTTAACATTACGCTTTGTGTGCCCCGAAGGGATTGACAGAGGTATATACCTGTATAGAATTGAGTGGATAAAATAAAATAATAAATAAGCCACAAAAATAATAAAACTAACTACAATAAATAGGTTACAAGAATAACCATGGATAGTGTAAATAGAAATGTCACACTCCGGAGACACAAGTCAATGAACATGTTAAACAGTAACTCCATCGATTCTACATTATCTGAAGACATGTTGGGCAGAAGTTTAGATCTATCAACCAACGTACAAAACTGTTGCACGGAAGAAATGAGAAACGAGTTGAATCAGCTGAAATCAAGTTTAGAAAGCACACAAAATGAGCTGGATAATATTATACTCGAAAACTCTGACCTAAAAAAGCAAATAACTAGCTTGACTCAAGAAATGGCCATACTAAAACATCTATGTTCTAGTCCACTGTCATCACTAAGGAAAAACATATCTTCCAGTTCCACAAAAAGTGCAAGACGGCGACTCGCTGATAGTTTTTCCAACAGTTCTAATAGTCCTGTGACGTCTACACTAATCAAACACGACGATTCCCTGACGAAGATACCCAAAAAGAAACGACAACTAAACCCAATGACGAAGGAAAACATAGGATATATTATTCAACCCGTAATAGAGACAAACAAAATTCCTGAACCTGTACCAAACCCATTAAATAAGCCTAAACACCAAGTATCACAACGAACGCAGAAAGAAAAGCCCAATCAATCACAGCCTAATCCAATGCCTGTTATGCGAAGGCAAAGGGCTAACAAAAGAGCATTTATCTTTGGTAGTAGGCAATGCGCGGGACTGGCACAAAAACTTTTGGAATCAAGACAATACAACCGTCACAATATATACCAATTTATATCAATAATAAAGCCTAACGCTAATATAGAGGAAATATTAAATAGCACAAAAATGTTCGATATATCTTCTGAAGACCGTGTTATACTATGCGTTGGCGAACATGACGCTGACCCGTTTAAAATTATGACTGAATTATGTGTATTTTTGAAATGTATAAAATGTCCAAGTCTGGTGTTAAAAGTCTCTAAAACTGATCACTTAAATGAAAACAAATTAAATAATACTTTAAGATTAATTAGTAAGCAATCGAATGACTGCACATATGTGGATTACTCTGACAAATTTAGCGTTTTCAATACTTATGGGTTATGCGGCAGGATTAATTCTGTTCTAGATCAGGTTGACTACGACTCAAAATTTTTAAGTTTTTATAAAAACTCTGAACATACAAAGCGGTTATTACATCTGAAAAAATACCCCTCTGCTCAGATGCATGATGTATTTTCACATAGAGGGCTTACGGAGTCGAAACCTATACTAAAAGACTCTTGTACTCAAACAGACTATGTGGTATCCGTCGAGGAAGTCGTATCTGTTTCCTCTAACGAAAACCACATAAACAGGTCGCAAACAGAGGACCCATGTGTCACGGGTACACAGACGTTTTTTCGAGACTAACTTAAGAGTAGTTCACCAAAACATCGCCGGTTTACTAAGCAAAATTCATTTGATAGAGATACATTTATTGGAGCTTTCGGATCTTAAAATGAGCCCAGATATTATTTGTCTGTCGGAAACGTTCATAGAACGAGGAAATGAAAATCTTATAAAAGTCTCTGGTTACAGCTTAGCCACCTCTTACTGCAGGACCAAGAAACAAAAGCGTGGTGGAGTCTCCATCCTCGTAAAAAAGGGTACCATATTCAAGGAAATATCATTCTTGACTCAGCACTGTATTGACAATATCTTTGAGTGTTGTGGCATTGAGATCATGAACCAAAATCTATTCATCTTATGCATATATAGAACTCCGATTTCTAACATTACCAAGTTTTTCGAAATACTTGAGACGGTGCTTCAATTTATATCACGTAAATTTAAGAAAAAAATTGTTATAGCAGGTGACTTGAATATAAACACGCTACAATTAAATAATAAATCTAAGGCGTTAATCGAAATTGCTCAAAATTATGGTCTAGTGCTTCATATTCAGGAACCAACACGTCAAAATTCATGTATAGATCACCTAATCAGCAATATCAAATCGGCTAAAGGTGAACTCCTACACCTGGGTCTTTCTGATCATAATACTGCACAGTTATTGAATATACCTGTGAAAAACAAAGAAACAACTTTGACAGAATATTCAACGTGTAGGAGAGACTATAATAAACAACACATTGCCAAATTTAAAGAGTGTATGTCCGAACTATCGTTTTCAGAGGTATTTAAAGAATCCAATATTAACGCAGCTTACGAAAAGTTCTACGAGCTAATATATCTATTTTATAAATTATGTTTCCCGTTTAGGAGGACAAAAATTTTAAACCGGGATGGACCCTTAAAATGGATATCAAAAGGTATTAGAGCAAGCTGCAAAACCAAAAGAATATTACGAAACAAATACTATGCTAACAAATCAGCTGAAAATAAAACAAAATTTAAAAAGTACTCTAAACTCCTACGACGTTGCATACATGGGTCCATTAGAACAATTAATCATCAATTTATCAGTAATTCTAAAAACAAATGCAAGGCAGCATGGCAACTGATAAAACATGAGTCCGTCGGTAGTAAGAGCAAACAGGTCATAGAAAGCATAAGAAACAAAAGTACTATAATTAATAGCCCGGATAAAATTGCTGAAGCATTTAATGACTATTGGATAAACCTAACATACGATACCCATAAAAATACTCGTGCTCGCCTTAAACAATCTGTTAGTGATAGTATTTTCCTAAATCCATATGGACATGAAGAAATACACAGAATTATGTTATCTCTAAACAACACAAACTCGGTTGGTTACGATGAATTAGCTACAAAAATTTTAAAGTGTTGTTCTGGTGAATTAACACCAGTCTTAACATTTTTAGTGAATCTGTCTTTTGAATCTGGATGTTTTCCTAACCTACTTAAACAATCGGTTGTAAAACCTCTCCACAAAAAAGGTAACAAGGAAGATCTCGATAACTACAGACCTATTACTCTCATACCGATTATATCAAAAATCTTTGAAACTGCTATGCATAAACGCCTTACTCAATTCATCGACAAGCATAGTATCCTAAGGGAAGAACAATATGGTTTTCAAAAAGGAAAGTCCACAACATTAGCATGTTTTAACCTAATAAACACAATCATTACTAATTTAGATAAGCGACTTAAAACAACAGGCATATTTTTTGACATGTCGAAGGCCTTCGACTTCGTATCACACAAATTGCTAATAGAGAAAATTGAAAAGTATGGGATACGGGGCCCAGCTCTTCAATGGATAGAAAGTTATTTAAATAACAGAATGCAGTGTGTAGAAATCGAAAAAATTAATAGTGAACTAGAACTAAAATCTTACAGATCAAACTATAAACATAACAGGTCTGGTGTGCCCCAAGGGGGTGTGCTCAGCTCCCTATTGTTCTTACTATATATAAATGACCTTCCTGAAGTTACTAATCACCCCTGTTTTCTGTTCGCTGATGACATTTCGTTAATAATTACATCAAATAATACTGACATTAATAAATATACAAGTGACATAAATAATACAATTGAATCGATAATAACATGGCTTGACGAAAATAATCTACACGTAAACCTAACAAAAACAAATTTTATTCAATTTAGTACATATGGACGAGAAAATAAGTCTCTAGACATCAATTATAGAGGACTTAAATTACAAGAAGTAAACGAAACGGCGTTTCTTGGTATCACGATTGATAAACACTGCAACTGGAAAGCCCACGTCAATAAAATATGCAACAAAATAAATAAATTCGTGTTCGTTCTATATGAACTCTCAAAAACATCAGCATTAAAAACGGTATTATCTGCATACTATGGCTACGTTGATTCTGTGTTGAGATATGGTCTTATTGCCTGGGGTTACTCAACAGAATGTCAGAGAGTGTTTATCGCACAGAAAAAATGCATCCGCGCCATAGCGGGCATACGCCCATGGGAATCCTGCAAACCCATTTTCAAAAAGTTTAAGATACTAACCCTTCCAAGCCTGTATATCTTTGAATGCGCTAAATTTGTTAAAATTCACCCGGAACTATTTAAAAAAGCTCATGAATTGTATCCAAAAAGTAATAGGCACAAGAATAGAATAGTTTTGCCTATAATCCCTAGGACAGCACTATATACTAAAAATAGCTATGCAATGTGTGGTCGCATATTCAATGCTATACCTGACACTATTAAAATCTTACCAGTTAATAAATTTTCAAGGTATCTTAAATTATGGCTACTGGATAAGAATTTCTACTCTGTAAGCGACATATTTAATAGGGGGTTGAAAAATTAATAACAATCATAATCATTTACCCTCGGACATCATTTTTTTTTTTTTTTTATCAATGTATTTAATAATGTACCTACATATAATCGAGTGTAATTTACTAATTATAACTATAACCTCAAAACAATTATTTATTATTATTATTTAGTTGATTATAAATAAATAATAACCCAAATGTTTGCATGTCACATTGTTATGACTAAGTGTTATGGATCTGTATTATTATTTATGTTAAGACCAAAATTGTACCAACACTTATTGCGAATAAACTGATTTGATTTTGATTTTTGATTTTTCTTGGTAAGGGAATCTACACGCCAAAGTCTTGTTCCGATTTTTTGATCCAAATATAGATTCTTAATCAGTCACAGCTGTATTTTTCTTCATCTGTATTCAAGGAGTCGAGTGTGCATAATAAGAAGCAGATTTTCGTCCAAAATCTGGAAACTGTCTTTGAAGATCGCATTTTTTTGACGGCTCACTGTATTTGCCTCGTTGGTCCAGTAATTGCGAGCACTACTGATGAGAATGAGGTCCTGGCTTCGATTCCTAGAATGGGTGAAAGTATTATGGAGGGTTTACAATCTGGGATTTCTCAGTCGAGCTTCTGCTCGGAGTCTAGATTTGTGTCTGGGTGATGGCAAGCTATGTTTAATACTAGTATGTATAATAATGTTGGGACTTGATAATAACTGGGCAATTCGATAATTATGGTCAGTGAATTAGTGCAAGAGCGAGCGAAGCGAGCTTACTTTGACCCAGCAGATAGAAATAGGAGCCCCGCATAGTAATCATACTTACGTTTTCTATATTAAAATCAATTTCAACATGAAAATAACATAAAGAAGCACATCGTTTTATTACCCGGCCCAATAAGTGATGGGCATTATTCAGCAAGCCCGGTAAATTTAATAATTTCAATAGTTTTTAGCATATTGCCTACTTATATTGCGCGTTTTGCAAATTGTCTGGGCATTATGAATAATGCTGTATTATTCTCTCGGTTTATAACATATATGAACGTTAAGCAAAATTCAATTATTCCATTACAAAATAAGTCGTGTTTCCTCTCACTCCGTCGTATCATATCTCAAAGATTTATTCAATTTCAACCGATGTTACTTACTAAAATGACTATCGCAAGATCTCATATTCCAAATAACCGAAATCCTTTGAAATTCACCTCATTTTACTTAAGACTTACTCGTGGGGCTTCGGTAACACCGAAATCAGTTACAAAGCTCATTTTGTACGGTTATAACGTTCCTTTGGTGAGTTCTGTGTAAAATTTCATTAAAACGCCTATTATACTCGTAGGTTTCAGATACATCGATGTAATGCCGTTAGATGCTACAGGTAGGTACTAGACTGATAAATAGACAAAATCAATAACTTTTTACAAGCTTTTTTTATTAACTTGCAATGTATGTATGAGTGTAAGTGTGTTCGGGTTCAATCTTGCAACTTATTTTTAAAGCAGTTATCCTCAACCGATTAAGCATACACGTTAAGTTTGGATGACAATGCATGGTTAACTAAGTGACGTCATTCTAAATCCAATATGGCGGACGGCCCAAGATGGTTGACTAGTTATTTTTTGTGCATGATATGGGTATCAAATGAAAGGGTTTGCTGAGAAGAATACGAAAAAAGCTTGTTTTAAAAAAAGACTTTCATTTGATTTTAATTTTAAATTTGAAGTAAAGACCCCTAGATTGTAGCTGTCGGGAAACACAGACTCCGGCATGGATTTCCGCTCCTTAGCTTGTACAAAATGCACAATAAAAGTGTTCCCAAAACGTTTTCTGCGTATAGGTAGGATATCCACCATGTACCGATGGCGCATCGCCGTACGTTTGGTATTCCGATGATGAAACGGACTAGGTGGAACAAGATCATGCAATTCCATCGCATACTCGCCGAAATGTAACCGATAAAAAACCGTCAAGGCAACGATGTCCAAGGCTCTGGAGCTTTGTCTTGACCAGTGCTTCATTGCCGATGAGCCTCTTGGCCCGCATTTCGATCGACTCTAGTGCAAGTATTGGGGCTCCGCATTCAACCCATGCTTTTGTTCTGTCCAGGTAGCCTCAATTTGCGAGGTTGGAGTTACACCTCCCTACTTGGTTTCTGAGGCGCAGTCGAAATGAACAATGATGTCGCAGGAGAATCTAGAACTGGGATAAAGGGAACATATTCAGTGCAAGATTAACAAAACGTTTTGTAAGCCAGTGCTTCTGCAATATTGCCGGACGTCAATTTCTTACCCCTGTCCTGTTTTATTACCCGACTGCCGAAGGAGGGTAATGTGTTTATCAGTCTATGTATGTATGTATGTATGTAAGTATGTATGTATGTAAGTATGTATGTATGTAAGTATGTATGTATGTTTGTTCCTATATGGCGTTCCAGAGACCAAACGCGTTGGCCGATTTTGATGATTCATACGTCAATCGATGCGACTTAACCCTGCGAGTGTCATAAGCTAAAAAAAAATTTAAAATTTAAAATTGGATAATAGAAAAATGGCGGATTTTGGGTGCCATATTGTGGGGGCCCAATTTTTTTTTTTCTTCTCAATACATCGTGTGGGGTATCAAAATAAACGGTTTTAAGATGTGATTTCAAAAATATATAACACTTATATGTTTAAATGTATCTAATTCGAAAAAACTAACTAAAAAGTTATAAATAAAAAAACTTAATTCAAAAAATCAAAAAACCCAACTGCTTCAAAAGCGAACTAAAAAGTCGTAAACAAGGAAAAAATCATGCTGTGCGGGCGGAGGATATAACAGATTTTGGTCAGCCAGCCCGCGAATATGTATCCTCTGACTACACAGCATGATTTTTTCCTTGTTTACGACTTTTTAGTTCGCTTTTGAAGCAGTCGGGTTTTTTGATTTTTTGAATTAAGTTTTTTTTATTGGTATGGGATACCGTTTCCATTTGTTTTATTTTAACATTATTGTAGAAATTATTAAAGCAGAAACAATAAAACGCGCTCAGTCATTCCCTGTATTTAAAGGACTCTTAAAAGGACCCTGTCGTTGAGATTGTTCTTTTTTTTGACATAATTTTCGGTAATTGTCGTTAGTCATTTACTTTCATTGCTCATACATGTATTGAGTATCTATGTATCTATTACATTATGGCATATGTATGTATTTATGTATCTATTATAATAATAATGTATCTTTAATGTAAATATTCTTAATTTTATTTGTTACACCAATGGGAACCCTACTTTATGTCCAGGCAATCACTGTCCATTCCAGGTTGCCTGGAAGAGATCGCGGTATGCGATAAGGCCATCCGTTGTATGTATTTTATTTTAGTTCTAAGTTTCCTTTTCTTTGTTTTAACCTGGTGTACAATAAAGTATATTTATATAAATAAATAAACATTGTTTTATTTTGAAAGGTCGTGTGATATGTTAATGGTGTTGGAGCGAACTGGCAACAAATAACAAACCAATCATGTGATTGTTGAATTAATAGGTAAATATACTTAAACTTTTTTCCATGGAGGAAGATATGACAAACTGCAGAACGCCCTGCTACGATCCTTACATACGCCATTTCCATCGAAAAGTGAAATATCTTAAATATTATTATTTAAAGATTTTAAATATTTCATTAATTTTAAATATTTCATTAATTTTAAATATTTCATTAATTTTAAATATTTAATTAATTTTAAATATTTCATTAATTTTAAATATTTCATTAATTTTAAATATTATAATTTATAATTAAGAAAATATCCCGCTTTGATTATTAAAAACAGTTAGTAAAAAAAGAAGGTCTACAGAACTCGGGCACGGGACGGGATGATTATTTTTTATTCTAATTTGATCTTTTCAAATTTGCCGTTTATTTTGCCTGGATACAAGAAGCATTAGAAACGCCGGCTGAAACGACAATCTAGAAGTAAAAAAAAAAAAAGGAAAAAGATAAAGGATAAGGTAAACACATTATATGTACCTTCTCTTTTTGTTTATATACAGGAATTAGTAGAAGGCCCTAGGAAGGGACTGCCTAGACGTATATGCAAAGATCGCATCGGTGATTTCTTTCATAAAGGTCTGGTGTATAAAATAAAATCGCAACCAGCACACGACGTGCATAATGATTGTGGTTGAAGCAAAAGGAAAACCTGCAAGAGTTTTATGGCTTCAGCTTACTCCCATGGGAAAGAACCATGACTTTTTTATTAGCTTTTCTATGCATGTAAGAAAAGCTAATATGCCTGCAACGGCCATTGATCCACTACCGTCCACCTCGATACACCTTGTGTAAACAGCTATCGACGCTAGCAACATAATGCCATCATGTCCACGAACCATATGCAGGTATTTGCATAATCTCTATTAGTTTATGATTACATCCAATTATTATTAAAATACACATAGGTTTAATGTAAATTAGTCGTGAGGCTTCCGTTGCCGAGTATGTCATAACGTTTGAAGGTATTGTATGTTTGATATCGGGCCATTGCCGACCACTGATGTTATTCAGTCTGCTTGATGTTAGGGAACGATACGTTTATCTAAGCATTGTTTCGTAATTTTGTTTAACGATTAAGTTTGCTGTTGTCACTATCTATCAGGGTGACTTTCTTTCAGGGAATAAAGTATATGTAGGGAAGACTGTGTAATTGTCAGGAAAAACCATTATCCGCATGGGTTCATTTCGGGCTGTATATTAAACAAATCAACTTCTTTGCTTGTATGATCCTAGTCACAATTTAATTCATCACGTTATGTATCAGCGAATAACATAGGTATACGACATTCCACTAAGCACGTAGTTTGATCTCCACGAACAATCGGTCACTTTAGCTGTATTTCTCCATTAGTCCAGTTTTATCACAAATTAACAACTTAATCTCTAAAACGCCCCTTTTGCGTCGATCTTCTGTCTGAACGATCTCCTGTTCGCGCCAAAAACTAATGCTTGGTGTTATGTCAAGTTGACATCTGTCAGTGTTATTCAAAACCATAGCTCTCTTCAGAACGCAATCTTAAGAAGTGCCCAAATATATAATAATAGAAGAAAAAGAAAGAGTTTTTGGAATTAAATCTGATATTGGAAAAAAATAACATTAATTAATTAAAAAATCAAAATTAATATTGACATAAATTTGTGCCCACTCATGTACGTCATTAATGTTAATAGTTCATTATCTGTGAGAGTGCGGGTGTTAAATTTCTTTCAGCACTTGATTGAGTCATTGTTTTCAATAATCCACAAATAGCTTTCTCGCGTAATCTTTTACTAACACAATAATACGAGCAACAATACGCAGAAAACATAATAGAATGGGATTAAGTTTCATATCAAAGTAAACAAAAAATAGTTTAAAAAATCTGTGTTATAAACAATAACCCACAGAGGTAACAACGCAGCGAAAAAAACTATTTATAAAGTCGTTAATATTTTCACCCGCGCGATTCGCAACAGCTCGAATAGCTGACTCAACAAAGCACTGCGGCTGAAATAACTTTCCCCTATAAATTGAAGCTGAATCGAGCAGCTTGAAATGCTGCTTGTGAATAAATTCAATTGAAATAAGAATACACGAAGGCAACTCCATTTTTCTTGCGATAAAAGAGTTTCCTGACACTCGATATGAATAACCATTGCTGTACGTTATTTTAAAGGTGCCGAGACTGGCAAACTGAACTGTTTCCGTATTTTTGGCCAATGGACTTTGTAACGGAAGTTATTTGTCATGAACTAGGTACATACCAAATGGCTTTGTATTTTCTTGTTTCAAAGGGGTCGATTTGTTTTACACTTAAAAGTCTTTCTATACAATCATGGGCGTCTATCACTAGTTATTAGTTATCTATTCATTAGTTACATCGGCCTAACGGTAGAATCAACTTTTATTCCATGTAAATTTAAAAAGTATGGAGTTTCTTGTGCATTCTTCTCCATAACTAGCTACTTTCCGAATGCACGGTAGAATCAACTTGTATTCCATTTAAATTTAAATTGTGACATTCAAAAGTGCCGCTTGGTGGCCCAGTTGAAATAAATATCTTTTGTCTTTTAACCTTTTCGCAACTATGTATGTTGGAGTCAGTTTTCCGTCTATTTATGTAGACGTTTCTTTTACACGGAGTAACTGTCTATCTGACCTCCATAAACCAATTGACAAGGATGTCAGCTTTTCTTTAGGTTTAGTTCTTAGCCGGTATCTCTTCAGTTCTTTTTTCTGGGTGGTCCGAGGTAATTGATCTCACATAGGTTACCTATTGTATTGTTTAACTACAACCTTCACCAACGGCTGCTTTGCGGCTTAAATGGAATGGTGATCTCTTTTTCTCACGGTAGTGGGTATTACACTACCTTTGCCTCATAACGACACACATCTTTTTACTACATGATGGCCCGTGTTTAACCAAAAATTGGACATTTTTAACCGACTTACAAAAACAGGAGGAGGTTCTATGTTCGACTTTGTTTGTTTTTTTTTTTTTTTTTTTTTTTTATGTATGTTCACCGATATCTCCGTCAATAGTGGACCGATTTTGAAAATTCTTTTTTCGTTTGAAAGAGTATGTTTCGAAATTGGTCCCATTTTAATTTGGTGAAGATCTGATGAAGAACTTCGGAGATATACAACAGAACTCTTCAATAAATAACGGCAAATCATTCGGAATTGCTGCAATCGCATGTCTGATTATTGTTTATACCATTTCATAACATAACATCACGCCAGTACGTACTAAAGGGGTACGCAGATCTCTCATTTCACCGGTTATGTTCAAGTTTCATGTTATTCGGGTGATCTATTCTAGCGTTATAGGTACCTTACTAAACAACTTGCCTATTTTAGGTAGGTACAACTAAAAAGGGAAAAATAAAAACTTTTTTGCAAAAAAATACTACCGACTTCCAAACGAAAAACTACAAAGTGAAAAATAACTTAACTTTTGGAAGTCGGTGTCCATATCGCAAAAAAATGGTACCTACGAAAGACACCGACTTCCAAAAGTTAAGTTATTTTTCACTTTGTAGTTTTTCGTTTGGAAGTCGGTAGTATTTTTTTACAAAAAAGTTTTTATTTGCAATATAAATATGAATTCAATGTCAACCGCTCGACCCCACCCACAGTAAAATACCGTGTGGCATTATGCTGTGAAAGTAACTAAAATAGACCAAACGCGCGGTTTGTACATACGTTAACTGTCTTATCTTTCTAACAGCATAAGCGGCTGAGCTTAGCCGACCCGTAAGAGATGTTATGTGAGGGTCCTCATCATTGCAATTTGTCGTCTAGAGTAATTCCCAGGAAAACTGTTTGATTTATAAAGTCCAGCTTTTCGCCATTCAATGTGCTGCGACTTCCGGTACCTAGGGTCGCTTGTCCAAGGGGATGGCGAGATAGACCGAGACGTAACGCACAGGGTCAATTCGGGATGGATGAATATTCTCAATTCCTTTTTTAGGGTTCCGTAGCCAAATGGCAAAAAACGGAACTCTTATAGATTCGTCATGTCTGTCTGTCTGTCCGTCCGTATGTCACAGCCACTTTTTCCCGAAACTATAAGAGCTATGCTGTTGAAACTTGGTAAGTAGATGTATTCTGTGAACCGCATTAAGATTTTCACACAAAAATAGAAAAAAAACAATAAATTTTGGAGGTCCCCATACTTGAAACTGAAACTAAATTTTTTTTTTTAAATACAAACCCATACGTGTGGGGTATCTATGGATAGGTCTTCAAAAATGATATTGAGGTTTTTAATATAATTTTTTTCTAAACTGAATAGTTTACGCGAGAGACACTTCCAAAGTGGTAAAATGTTTGTCCCCCCCCCCCTGTAACTTCTAAAATAAGAGAATGATAAGTTCTATGTTCGACTTTATGTTTGTTTTTTTTTTTTTTTTTTTTTTTTTTGTGTATGTTCACCGATATCTCTGTCAATTGTGGACCGATTTTGAAAATTATTTTTTGTTTGAAAGTGTATGTTTCGAAATTGGTCCCATTTTAATTTGGTGAAGATCTGATGAAGAACTTCGGTGATACACAACAGAACTCTTCAATAAATAACGGCAAAACTCTCGGGATTGCTGCAATCGCATGTCTGTTTGTTGTTTATATCATTTCATAACATAACATCACGCCAGTACGCTCTAAAGGGGTACACAGATCTCTCATTTCACCGGTTATGTTCAAGTTTCATATTATTCGGTTAATCTATTCTGGAGTTATAGGGACCTTAATAAACAACTTGCTATTAGGTAGGTAAAACTAAAAAGGGAAAAATAAAAAAACTTTTTTGCAAAAAAATACTACCGACTTCCAAATGAAAAACTACAAAGTGAAAAATAACTTAACTTTTGGAAGTCGGTGTCCATATCGCAAAAAAATGGTACCTACGAAAGACACTGACTTCCAAAAGTTAAGTTATTTTTCACTTTGTAGTTTTTCATTTGGAAGTCGGTAGTATTTTTTTGCAAAAAAGTTTTTTTTAATGTGTTTTATTTGGAAGTCGGTTGTAATTTTTGTCTAATAATTTTAATCAACATGAAAAGAATCTTATGGCACGCAACCATAGAGTAGCTTTCTATCAGTGACTGACTTTGTTATCCGATCAGAAAATAATTTCAGGGGTGACAAACAATTTTACGTCTTTATTATATTTATTTCAATTTATATAAAACACAAATACGAATTTTAATCCGGCAATTCCAACACAAATTCGTCGTAACTGCATTCATAAAATGAAAAGGAGTTATACCCACCGAAACATTCTTTCGAAAGAATGCACGCAATGAGGCATATGAACGCCAACGGTCCTTACCTCACAAATGGAGCCTGAAAAGCAATTATGTAAATGTAATTACCGAATATCAGCTCATTATTAACAACCCAATTAATGTCACTGACCCCTCAGAAGCGTTACGTGTTCGTTTAGGCGAGATATGACTAGGAGAGACACTATTAAAACAAAACAGTACAAAAAAATAGACGTGTGGCACTCGGGGACTGCCGCGGTAAAGCTATTGCATAGCATTTTTATATCAACTTATGCAATTATAATGACTTATTTATTTATTTTATTTATTCAGTATTTTTTTCCTTTGTTTTTTTTCTGTTATATTAATTCAAGTTACACTTTTTGAGCGTGGTGACCGATAAGAAAACATTTTTTTTCTTTTATAAGATAAATGAGAAGTTAATATTGTTCAAAATATTTTTATTATCTTACAATACATGAAGGTTATTCAGGAATATTTATCATTGAAACTATAGGTTTATGGTAACTGAAATAAGAATTATAAGTTTGAGACTTGATATCTTCTAAATGTCTGGAAAATACCGCGTCAATGGTGGTCCCATATTTTGTTGTGGATTCTTGTGGATCATTATTCATTTTCAAATTCAATATTTCGAAAGAAAAGTAGTCAACCGCTCTGATAACGAAACAACCATTGCCACCTAGAGGCGAGTTGCTGAACTAAAGAGACAAGCATGATATTTCAAAAAGTCATTAAAAGTTCTGCTATTCATCGATAGATGGCTCGACTTTATCTTCAAAATATCTGGAAAATACCACGTCAATGGTGGTCCCATATTTTGTTGTGAATTCTTGTGGATCATTATTCATTTTCAAATTCAATATTTTCGAAAGAAAAGTTGTCAACCGCTCTGATAACGGAACAACCAATGCCACCTAGAGTTCTAAACTTTCTGAATTATTAAATTTAACCAGCGAATATTGTGTCGACATTATCTCAATATGTGAAACAAGACTGAGTGAAAACTGTACGTTAGATACGCCTGGATACATTTGTTACCGAAGTGATAAGGGATCGAATGGTACTGGTCAGGGGGTCGCTATCTTAGTAAAGAATGATATTCCTAATACGTCAATATTTATTCCTCCCATGTATAACCTTGAATGTGTAGGAATCCGCTTAACGTCACCTGAGAGCAATATAATTTTCGTGTCCGCTTATAATTCACCAAATCTTCCTTTGGCTTCCAGTGATTTGGATATTGTACAGTGCAAAGCACGCACAAATTTGACATCATTGTGTCAGCACTTTACTCGCTACGCGCGGTCTATACTTTAGTACACAAATATCACTCAAATCGCGTGCACTCATTATCATTCAATTAAATTCTATTATTACGTACTCTTGCGTATTAATCAAACTACCATCATTAAAAGGTGTAAAGACCCTACATCTTTTTGGTCCTTCGAGCATCCGTATATGCGGGACTATTTCGCGTTCATAACAGTGTGATTAAACTGTGAGCACGGAAGTACAGCTCCTGTGACTACGACCGGTGGATAGAGTAACATCCGTCTGCTACAACTCAACGACTGAAAATCTATCATACAACAACAATCATGAGCGCCAGCATGGAAAACATTTTGGCCAATCAAGATCGAATCATTCAAGCCATGGAGCAGCAACTGCGGAATTTCAAGAAGGATTCTGCGGACCGCAAAACTCCGGCTAACATCAAAAAACGTTTGCAAATCCTGGATTCATACTGGAGGGAGTTTCAAGAAAATCATGCTCAATTGTGTGAGTTTGAAGATCGTGGTTATACCTACTTTTCGGAGAACATGTACGACAAAGCAAGAATTTTCTACAATGAAGCTCAGGAAATCATTCAAAATTACAAACCGTCTACTAGTACGGGTCAAGGGGATAAGTTGCCTAGCGCGTCATCAATGCGTATATCAGATACTCGCAATCAAGAAGCTGCGGATGAGCAACAGCAAACGGACATGTTGTCAGTTGATCCAGATCAACCAAATAGCAAGCCAACTGGCACCCCATCCACATCATTGTTCAAGAAGATTGTCTCTCGAGGTAATGCCAGTAAATTAGAAGAAATGCTCCGCAAGCAGAAGAGTAACTTCAAGGCTTTATCACGAGCAATCAGGAGCGTGGATATAGAGAGCCTCACCGAAAAATGGGAATTCGAAGATGTGCTCAGAACCATTCAAGCAAAATGGTCAACCATCGATTCCCTGCACTGGGAAATTGATAGTGAGATGTACTCAGAAGATGAGGAGTATGAACAGGAATATAGCAACTACGAAAAACGGTACGTTGACATCAAAAAGTTGGTCAATAGCAAAATGTATTCCGTTTCATATCGAGAAAATTTCACACCGAAAATAGATATTCCTACCTTCTCAGGGAACTATCACAAATGGATATCATTCAAGGACTTATTCCAAGAGGCTGTCCATAACAACAAAAGCATCCCAAGCGCCCAGAAGATGCAGTTATTAAAAAGTAAGCTGAAAGGCGAAGCAGAAAGGATCATTCAACATCTCAACATCAGTTCCGAAAATTACCACATCAGCTGGGACATATTGAATCACAGGTATAACAATGACAGGCTAATTTTCACCTCACACATGAACATACTCCTGTCATTACCTACAATGCAAAACCAAGTCGACACACAGATCAAGAACATGTTCGACACTATCAATGAATGCATGAACGCCTTGAAAAATCTTGGTATAGATGTAGCCGCCATGGGACCAATGGTTGTGCATTTACTTACACTGAAGCTGGATACTCAGACGCTTAGTGAATACACTCAATCATTAGAAAATCCAAGAGCCTTGCCTGTTCTAGCAGACTTACTGAAATTTTTAGAGAACAAATATACTGCTCTCGAGTCAACACGGCGAAAACATTATTCATCCAAATCAACCTCGTCGTCATCTCCGAGTAGAAGCAAGGATTCAGGACATCAATTCAGCAAAAATAATCAATCAAAATCGAATAATTTAAACAACAAAAACGATTCTAACAAATCGTTTTTGCGTAGTTCAGCTGTAAAAAGTTGTGCAACGAAAACACAATATTGCCCACTATGCAAAGACGACAGCCACGGACTTTTCTACTGCAAGCCATTTTTAGAATCGGGGTCAGCAGAAAAGAGAAACACATTGCAAAGGTTCAACTTGTGTAAAAATTGCCTGGTTGATCACAAAAATAAATCATGCCGTTCTGAATCAAGATGCAGGGTGTGTAATGGAACTCATAACACCGTACTACACGATGCCCTACAGACAAACGCAGTGTCCAGCAACATGGATATGTCACCGTCTACGTTATGTGAAGACTACACACAAAGCAATGTGACACATGTTTCCAAGGAATCTGTTGTTGAAATTCTGCTAGCCACAGCACTTGTCCGTATACAAGGAGCTAATGGGGAATATCACACAATGAGGGCTCTCATAGATCAAGGCTCTCAAGCCTCCCTCATCACTGAGAACGCAGCTCAAATACTGAAACTGCCGCGCCGAGCATGCAAAGGCGTCATAGTTGGAGTCAGTGCCAATCAAACCAACTGTAAGGGAGTTATCAGTCTTGTAGCGTCATCATTACACTCGAATTATATATTCCAAACAAAAGTTGTTATTATGAAGAAATTAATTAACAACTTGCCAAACCACAGTTTTGCAAAACCATCTTGGGAATATCTTCAAAACATTCAACTAGCAGATCCAGATTTCAACGTTTGTCGTCCTATCGATTTATTGTTGGGAGCAGAAGTTTACTCGGAAATCATCATGTCTGGCATAATCAAGGAAAACTCATCTCTGCCAATAGCACAACAGACTCAACTTGGCTGGATTTTGAGCGGCAATGTCAAGTCTTATCAATGCAACGTTATCATGAACAATATACAAGACATACAAAGGTTTTGGAGCATTGAAGATGTCACCGAACCCGATACTAATATGTCCTCTGAGGATCATCAATGCCTTCAACAATATCAATCGGAAACAGTAAGACGAGATGATGGTAGATACGTGGTTAGACTGCCACTGAAGCCAGATATCAAAGAAAAATTGGGAGAATCAAAACAAAGAGCCGTAGCACAATTCTATCAACTTGAAAGAAAGTTTTCAAGTAATAAAAATATTTCCGAAGATTACAAAACATTCATCAACGAATATATCAAATTGGGTCACATGCGCAAGTGCGCACAGAAAATTCTGCCGGATTGCATTTTACCTCACCTATGCGTTTTACGCCCGGACTCGGCAACAACATCGCTGCGAGTTGTATTTAACGCATCAGCGAAAACTTCGACGGGCTACAGTCTCAATGATTTAATGTACAGCGGTCCTAATTTACAACAGGATTTGTTTACATTGATTCTGAGTTGGAGACAGTATGAATATGCAATCACAGCCGACATCGAGAAAATGTTCCGGCAGATCTTATGTAATGAAAAGGACCTTCAGTATCAGAAAATCGTCTGGCGTGACTCACCTACCCAATTGCTTAGAGAATATGAGTTGACTACAGTCACCTATGGCACCAAAGCAGCTCCATTCCTGGCCATGATGACGTTGAAACGGTTAGCAGAAGACGAACGTTCAAGATACCCTACAGCATCAGCGGTACTTGAACAATGCTTCTACATGGATGATCTTCTGGCAGGACACCACAGTATAGAGGAAGCCAAACAACTCAAGGATGACCTAATTAATTTACTGAAGTCTGGTGGATTTAATTTGCGAAAATGGTCATCTAATAACATTAACATACAAGAATCAATATCAGACAAGGAACAAGCATTCGAATTCAGGCATCAAGAATCAACCAAAACTTTGGGACTGCGCTGGCACCCCCGGGACGATCAATTCAAGTTCCAGATTAAGATAGACACATCATCATTGACACCATCCACCAAAAGATCATTATTATCTGACATTTCAAAGATATTTGATCCGCTCGGCTGGCTGTCTCCAGTATCCACCAAACTGAAACTTTTGTTCCAAAAAGTTTGGTCGTTGAATCTTCAATGGGATGACGCAGTACCTACAAACATCAATGAAGAATGGCTTAAAATAAAAAAGGAGTTACCACAAATCGAACATATTAATGTGCCAAGATGGCTTCAAACTACAAAAAATGCAAACATAGAGTTGCATGGGTTTTGTGACTCATCAGAAAAGGCATATGCATGCGTAATTTATGGCAGAATTATCAATCAGGAAAAGGCGGAGTGTCAATCCCCTGTGGTCATAGTAGCAGGGAAATCAAAGCTCGTGCCTGTCAACAAATCAGTATCTCTGCCTAGATTGGAGCTTTGCGCTGCGCACTTGTTGTCAAAACTGATGAAAGTTGTCCAGAACTGTTTATCAACCCATAACCTACGAATATACGGTTGGTCCGATTCGACAGCAGTACTAGGTTGGCTCAATGGTGAACCGAATCGCTGGAAACCATTCGTGGCTAACAGAGTAGCACAAATAACGGAGATAATACCAACAAAAAGCTGGCGATATGTGAAATCGGCCGAAAATCCAGCTGATTGCGCGAGCCGAGGATTATCAGCGAATCAACTACATCATCATCCTCTTTGGTGGCACGGACCAACCTGGCTATCAACATTCAAAGTAAACCACAATCAAGACATACCAACTTACATTACATATGAAGAAATCAGGAAGTCAATAAAAAGTAATGTAGTTCAACAAAATGAAGATATTATTTTAAAATTATTGAGCAGATTCAGCAACTTCGACCGAGCAGCGCGTGTTCTTGCTTGGACTTTGCGCGCCATATCTCGCAATCAACACAAACCGAAGTATCTGACTGTCAGCGAAATAAAAATCGCTAAACATCTGTTTATCAAACAAGTACAGCTGACGGTATTTAAGGAAGAGGTATTTAGTCTCCGAGATCAGAAGCAAATAGACGCGAAGAGCAAATTGCTAAAGCTGAACCCGTTTTTGGATCAAGACGGCCTACTGAGAGTCGGTGGCAGATTGAACAACGCGAAAATGAGTCAGAACAAGAAGCATCCTCTCATCGTTCCCAACAACACACACCTCAGTGACTTATTGATCGAACAAGGACATCAGATGACACTCCATGGGGGAGCGAGAGTTACTCAAGCATGGCTGCGTCAACAATATTGGATTCTGGGAGGAAACCGAGCTGTCAAGAAGCGCTTACGAAACTGCGTCAAGTGCCGAAAACACGACCCAATCAAACACGAACAACTCATGGGCAACCTTCCTTTTGCACGCAGCAATCCAACACGACCATTTTATCATACAAGGGTTGATTTTACTGGGTTTGTCGACGTCAAAGCAAGCAAGGGCCGAGGTATCAAAACCACAAAAGGGTACATCGCCGTGTTCGTTTGTATGGCCACCAAGGCTGTACACATCGAGCTAGTATCGGACCTGACCTCATCATCGTTCTTAGCAGCTTTGCGGAGGATGGCAGCTCGGAGAGGCACCCCAGGCCATGTCTACAGTGACAATGGCACGAACTTTGTCGGAGCGAGTAGAATACTCAACGAAGAGTTCGTGAATATCAAAAACACTTTGGATGACAGTTTTTTCGAGGCTATTACCAGTATGGAGATTAACTGGCATTTTAATGCCCCTTCCTGGCCTAGTGCCGGAGGCCTCTGGGAAGCCGCCGTCAAGAGTTTGAAGTACCATCTCAAGCGGGTCATAGGAGATCAGAAGTTGACGTTTGAAGAATATTCGACGTTACTCGCTCAAATAGAAGCATGTTTGAATAGCCGACCATTGTGCGCACTCAGCGAAGATCCCGAGGATTTAGACTGTCTCACACCGTCTCACAATTTGGCAAGTGGTCCGACACTAACTATCATCGAGACAGAGAGAGACTTGCGAACAAGATGGCAGCTCACACAAAAAATATTTGATGATCTGTGGAAGAGATGGCGAGCTGAGTACCTGTGCCAACTATCAGCTCGCAGTAAGTGGCACAAACCTCATCAGAATTTGAAGATCAATGACATCGTCATCATTCACGACATTAATCTTCCCCCGGGAAAATGGCCCATGGGCAGAGTTATTGAACTTCATCCAGGGAAAGACGGATACGTCAGAGTAGTGACCCTACGGACGAAAAATGGTTCACTCAAGAGACCAATTACGAAATTATCCGTCTTGCCGATCAACGACAATAATCAAAGCCACGATACAGAAAAGGAAAACAAAGAAGGTCAAGCAACAAACAATAAATATTCCAAGCCAACCTCATCAAAATTGTGCAACTTCATAATTACGACACTCGTACTTCTGATGTTTATTTGCTCAGGAACGTGCGAATACAAAATTTCCAAAGTTGCAGAAAATAAAAACATATTTTTTGATAAACTCGCAAATATGAAATTGGAACGTGAAGAATGGAAACTCGTCGTTTATTGCGACATGGCTCCGTATTGGCAAGGAATTAACCTTCTGGACAAGTTTATCACTCATCTGGACAACATATGTTCAAGGGATCAAATACCACAATGCAACGTAGTCCGATTACAACTGCTTCACGGGTACAACGAACTTGAACACTACAACAATGTTTTACTTGGTCAGCAAGGTCAAGTTCGCCGACGTCGCGGGCTTATCAACGGCATCGGCTACATCGCACATAGTTTGTTTGGAGTTTTGGATGAAACTTTCGCCGAACAATATCAGAAGGATATTGCCTTAATCAGAAGCAATCAAAAACATCTCAGTAATCTGTGGAAAAACCAAACTTCAGTAGTGGAGGATGAACTAAATGTCATCAAAAGGATTGAAAATACCCTGGACAAGCAGCACAAAATAATCAACCAACACATTACCAATTGCAACACGGCCATAAGCAAACTGAAAGAAGAAATCCAACACACTGACAACAAAGCGGAATTCACATTATCAACGTTCATAGCCAATAACATCATGACCAATCTTAAAGAAATCCAGGAGACACTAGTTGACACAGTGGCTAACATTTTCTATGAAAAGTTCAACTTTCACTTGCTAACGCCGGCACAGTTGAAAAACGAACTGAATGTTATAACCGGACAAATCTCAAAGGACTTAGCCTTACCGATTAATAATATTCAGACCGACTTGGCGAAGATCTATCACCTATTGAAAGTGAAAGCAAGAGCTACCAGAAAGTTCCTGATTTTCGAAGTAAGAATTCCTCTTGTGAGCAGGGAAGATTATGAGCTTTACAACCTCATACAGATTCCACAACAAGTCAACGCAAGCATGGTCAATATAGTGCCTGTAGCAAAATACCTGGCTATCAATACACATAAAGACTCTTACATACCAGTGTCTACAAGCGACTTACAAAGATGTATTCCTTACGACACCGACGAGTACATTTGCCCACTGAAAAGGCCAGTCTATCAAATGACGTCAGACAACAACTTATGTCTGAAACATCAAGCATCTAATCAATGTCAAACTAATTCATATGACTTGAACTTAATTAATTCATATCTTTACTTTTGTTGCGGACAATGCAGTGTGCGAGTCATATGCGATGACGATTTTACGATCGAGCAACTCAGCAAAACAGGTGTCATTACACTGGGAGACAACTGCGTCATCAAAGACAGAATGTTTACGATTTATGCACACAGAGCATTATCAAACACAATTAAAGCGAAGATCGATGTCATGAACATAGAAATTCCACCAATAAACCACATAATTAATCTGTCTATACCTCTCATCGCTCCACTGAATGAGACAGACGATATCACCGAACAACGGGAAGACATAAAGGCGATTGAAAAAGCACTCAAAGAAATGAAATCCAATCAGGAACTGGCAGATCAAGTGACATTCCATGACATTCATCATTACGTCGCCATCTACATCTTGGGTGGAGTCGTCGTGGTTTGCATCATCTTGTACACATGGCAACGCGTACGAGCGCGCCAGCCGCATCCAGCGCCCGCACCTCCGACAGCTGAGCGAGCAGAGGCCACAACGGAGCAGGCAGAGTCTAGCGTGAGCTATGTAGCTCCCGTTGCCACCTCTGCGGGTCGCCCTACCATCGCCACAACGAGCAGAGGGTCTTCGCCATCCGCTCGGACTCAATTCAATGAAATACCTTAAGCTTAGTTTATTTAAGTTTGTAAGCAAAATTGTTAACTATCATCTTGTAAATCATTATCCTTCATCTCATTCACATCTTCTCGGGCCCCGGAGCATGTACAGTGCAAAGCACGCACAAATTTGACATCATTGTGTCAGCACTTTACTCGCTACGCGCGGTCTATACTTTAGTACACAAATATCACTCAAATCGCGTGCACTCATTATCATTCAATTAAATTCTATTATTACGTACTCTTGCGTATTAATCAAACTACCATCATTAAAAGGTGTAAAGACCCTACAGATATATTATTCGATTTAGGGACAAAAGTGTTAATCATGGGTGACCTAAACGCCAAACATGAGTACTGGCGATGTGATCAAAACAACTCCCGCGGTACGGTACTGTTTGATCATATGGTACTCCATGATTATCAAATGTATGGACCTTCATCTCCAAAATTGGTACATTACAATCACGCACATACTCCTTCTACACCGGATTTACTTCTCAGCCAAAATGTCACGTCTGTGTCTGAACTTCGCACTCTGTCAGCATTATCATCCAATCACCTTCCAGTGTTTTTTTCAGTGGGTGGTGACTTTACCCGACATAGTTTTAAACAATATAGATATTCTGAAGCAAATTGGGTTGAGTACAGGTCTTACTTGGATAAAAATATCTCATTAACATCTACTACTTATAATTCTATAAATAGTATTGATAAAGCAGTTGACCAACTTCAATTTGCCATTCTAATGAGTCATGAAATAAACTTTCCATCGGGCCCTTCATCTGTTAAGCACTACACCTTGCCAAGACGCGTCAAAGTCTTAATTTCTACTAAAAACAAACTTAGAAAAATGGCTGCAAAAGAAATGATTCCTATAACTAAGATGCAAATAAACAAAGATATAAACATTATTAAAACAAAAATAAAATTCCAAATCCACATATATAATGACAAAATATGGAATGACAAACTTGCCCAAATTGATAATCCATCTACCGATATTCCTCCTTTAAAGTATGAAAGTGGCCAGTTGACTGCATCCCCAGCTGAACAGTGCAAGTTACTTGCTGACACTTTTCATAATAATATGAGTCTGACTATGAACTGGCCTAGTGATAACATTACGGAGGCCGCCGTCAACAAGTCATCAAATAAACTTGATAACGTTAAAGATTTTACTCCACCAAATCTCGTACGTCCAAGAGAGGTAATCAAATCAATTAGGAAGCTCAAAAGTCGTAAGTCTCTGGGAGTCGATATTATACACAACTGCTTACTAAAAAAAATCTTTCACGTAAATGCTTAGTATTTATAACAAAAGTCTTTAATGGTTGTATGGCAATTGGCTACTTTCCTTCTGCTTGGAAAAGAGCCAAAATAATAACATTTAAGAAACCAGGTAAAGATGAAGCTACACCAACTAGCTATCGACCTATAAGTCTACTCCCATCTCTGGGAAATTTATTTGAAGGAATAATATCGGCGCGCTTAGCTAAAGCCACAACCACCTGCTACTGCCTGAGCAGTTCGGTTTCAGAAAGGGTCATTCTACAGCGCAGCAATTAGCCAGGGTCGCGGAGCACGTCACGCACAACCTTAACATGGGTAAATCTACGGGTATGATGTTGCTTGATGTAGAAAAAGCTTTTGATACTGTTTGGCATGCAGGCCTTATACACAAGCTCTTAATGTGTGATGTACCTATTGGACTTGTTAAGGTTATCCAGGCGTATTTGACTGACAGATCATTCTGTGTACATATCGGCGATACTGTATCCCAACCTAGACCTATACCTGCAGGGGTGCCACAGGGCTCTTTGCTGGGTCCTCAGTTATTCATACTATTCATAAATTACATGCCCAAGCAAGCTCATACTCATCTTGCTTGTTTTGCTGATGACACAGCCTCTTTTACGTCAAGTAAAGACACCGATTTAATAGTTGCACGGCTCCAGTTATCATTACAACTTCTAGTTTCATATTTCACTAAATGGAAATTAAAATTTAATGCCACAAAAACTGAAGTCATAATGTTCACAAGAAAGAGGTCATTACCAAAAAGGAACATACTAATAGGCGATACGGTTTTACCATGGAGTGTAAACATCAAGTACCTTGGGGTTATACTAGACAATAAAATGAGCTGGACAAAAAATTTCGATTACCTCCGCGTTAAACGAATAAAAGCCCTAAACTGCCTACATCCAATTTTAAAACGGCGGTCTAAAGTCAGTTCAAATACCAAACTAAAAATCTACACAACCCTTGTCAGACCATGCATTACCTACGCGGCACCGGTCTGGAGTAGTACGTGTGTAAGCAACAACAGCAAACTACAAGTAGTCCAAAACAAGGCTATAAAACTGCTTTTAATACACCATTTCGGACTAATCTTAAAAACTTACATAGTCAATTAAATTTCCCAACATTAAAACAGTTCATTACAAAACTCACTTATAAGTCTTATCTTACAACTAACCCTAAACATCAAAATGCACTTATTTCTATCATTGGTCAAACACGATTTAAAAGTTTAAAATACATCGACACATATCATCGATACCGTCTCCCACATCACTTACTGCTGTATGAGTAACAAAGACGAAACTACCCGATGACTGGACTTTTTCTTAAGTTCGACACAAATGCAGGTAGATTTACAAAAAATCACCCTCAGTACCTACAAGAAGTTCATTTGCATTTTTTATTATTCGTACTTAGTTTCTTAAGTAAAATTAATTGTTAAGTATTAGTGTACTTTGTTACAATGTCTTATAAATAGTTTGTGTTAAAAAGTGCGTTTGTGTCTTACCATTGCGCTGTAAGTACATCAAAAACTGTCTAACGTAAGTAATATGATATCCATGTTTCATAACAAGTTGTTTTGCTCATTACTTTTAGTATACGTAAATGTTTTATACAGGCGCTATAGTCTGCAAAAAACACGCATTTCTTATGTTTAAATGCTTTTAGAATAAGGTCTAACTGTCATTAATTTCCTTTTATTTATGTGAAAATAAAGAAATTTCAAATCAATGCCACCTAGAGGCGAGTTGCTGAACTAAAGAGACAAGCGTGATATAACAAAAAGTCATTAAAAGTTCTGCTATTCATCGATAGATGGCGGCCGGTGACTGGCGCTGTGCCGGTCGGAGTGGAGGGTGTTAGGTTTTTTTTCTTTACGGAATTTCTGGATTCGGTCTCCACGCTCAAGGCCCGCGATAGAAGCTATGCAATAGCTTAAAAACAGCTGCTTATGTATTCGTCCGATTTCGGAGCAGCTCGTCTCGATTCGTGCGAGTTTCGTAGAGTCGTACAATACGTCTAATCGCACACAACGCCGTGTCGAAGACTGCCGAACTGAAACGACGTTAGACGATGCACGGCCTTCAAGCCACACCTCCTTGCCCGTCGGAGTGGGGAGCGCCAGGTTTTTTCGTTACGGTATTTCTGGATTCGGTCCCCGCGCTCAAGGCCCGCGATAGAAGCTATGCAATAGCTTAAAAACTTGATGAAAACAATACTTCACAAAATATATTTAAATAGAATTGAAAACTTGCAGAATAGCGCTGACATAATACTAGGTTTTTCCCACGTCATTGCTCCCTTGACCCATCACAGTGGAATCGTGCCGTTTATGGGATAAAAATTAGCTTAATGACACTCAGTCATAAGAATTTTCGTAATTGAATTTGTAGATTCTTTTAGAGATTACCACCTTACCACAAATAAACATTCAAGTAAATATAAATAGCGATTATAACCCAATTAGTGCCACTTACCCGTCAGTAGCGGTATGTATTCCTTTCGGAGAAATATGGAAAGTTCAGGCACTTTGAAAACAAAACTTTACACAAGTAAAATTAAAAAACCCAACACATTTTTATTACTTGGTAGTAGATACGCTTTGATCGACAATCTATTGAACACTATTATTTAATTATGACGATTCAAACAGTAAAACGCCCATAAGTTTTGAACGGCTTAACCGATTCGCATAACACAAAGCTAAAATACAAAAAAAACAAAGGCAATCAATATTGGTTCATCCGTTTACGAGCTATGGTGCCACAGATTTTTTTTTATAACCTATAGGCTCGCGCTTGATCACAATCTCACCTGATGGTAAGCGATGATGTGGTCGACGGTGAAACACGCTTGCCTAGAAATAACCTATTCACTCTTGACTTAAAGACCCCTAGATTGTAGCTATCGGTAAACAGACTCCGGCAGGGAATTCCACTCCTTAGCTGTACGCATAATAAAAGTGTTCCCAAAACGTTTTGTGCTTATGGGTGGGATGTCTACCATGTATCGATGGCATCGCCGTACGTCTGGTAGTCCGATGATGAAACAGGCTAGGTGGAATTATATCTTGCAATTCCATCGCACACTCCCCGAAATGAAACCGATAAAAAACCGACAGGCTGGCAACTCGGCGACGATGTTCAAGACTGTGCAGCTTTGACTTGACCAGCGCCTCATCGCCGATGAGCCTCTTGGCTCGCTTTTCGATCGACTCTAGTGCGTCAAGCTGGTATTTGGCTGATGCGACCCAGAGATGAGAACAGTACTCCATGCATGATCGAACTTGCGCTTGATACAAGTTGAGGAGCTGTTCTGACGTGAAGAATAACAAACATTTCTTAAACTTGAACATTTCTTAATTGGGTTAGTACTTCCAGAGATAATTTTAAAATTGTATAAATAACGAACGAACCATTTCACCTCTGTTAGTTTAGATATCACACTAATATTATAAAGGCGAAAGCTTATGAGTGTGTTTGTATGTTTCTTACTTTTTCACGCTCAAAGAGCTGGACGGATCTGGATGAAATTTGTCACAGAGATAGATTATAGTCAGTAATAGCACATTTGATACTTTATATCCCGCGAATATGTTCCTGTTCATATAAGTGGGATTAACACATAAAACACTTTTTATCCAGGCAGTAGGTTCCTTTGGGATTATTTATACTTTGACACAAGCCATAAGCTAAGTAAAAATAAAATTCTGTTCAGTTCAAGGAAGAGACATTAATGTACTGAAAGTTCCTACAAAACGTAACACAAAGGAACGTCACATCAGTTGACGTGTAACATATCGCAGATGATTTACATGCAGCCACCTAATAACGTGGGAGAGACTTCATTTATCATTCACACAATATTTCACAAGTTCCCGCTTCCGACGATATGTTGTTCTTTTGTGTTCACAAGTAGGTACTGTGAAAACTTGAAGGGTTATTCTCATTTTTAACCGAGTTCAAAATGGACCGGGGGTTATTAAGAATTTATTATGGTAGGTACATATTTTATCTTGAACCTTGCACGGTTCAAGTAGATTTATTTGTCTTATACCAAGGAATAGTTTTATCCCTACATAAAAAGTAATTTCCTCCACTACATTCAATCAAATTGACAGTTATAGTTTGTTATTTATTGACATCCATCGATTTTTCCGTTTGCATGGCAGCAACGGAAGTGGCGACATAACACCTTCTGGTCGGAGGATCCTCTCTTTTCTATGGAGGTTTGTGGGACATTACACCCTGTTCCATCTATCGCCAAACTGGTGACCCTCAAGTATGAACGTCAGCGCGGCCTTCGTGCAGAGCTATTTCATCGTGACATCATCAAGACTTCCCTCAAGCTTTCGAGCAGCGATTCATCAGCCAGCCAGTACCCACGGTATCTACGAGGGTATCCTGACCACTACCATGCAGCAGACGCGTATCCCTGGTCATCAACCTCAACCAGCATCAGCACTCCGACCTACTGGAGCCTGCAGCATCATCCAGACACACTGGGACATCTTTACCCCGACTCTCTGGAGCATCATCCTGACTCACAGGTACGTCATCAGCCCGATTCTGTCACGGCACAAACTCGCACCTTTAGAGTAAAATTACAGCTGGGAATTACCCAAGCAGTATTATGACGCTTGTAAGCATTATTGTATCAGTATTTATAAGATTACGCAGGGTTTTGTTTACGTTGGCTCCAAGGAGGCAGGCATTTCGTAATTCATTAAGTAGACTTTGTATATGAGTATGTAATGTCTATAAACTTATGTATACCTACCATGTCTGTGCTTGCATAAAGATTCTCGCAGATATGCAAGCGTGCCCCATCGTCGACCACATCATCGCTTACTATCAGGTGAGATAGTGGTCAAACGCGAGCCATAAAATAAAAAAGGGTAGACTCGATGCAACAACCCTTTTGTATAGAAATCACAGAGATTTGTTTGAATTGTATAGAAAAGAACAAATTATATGAAAATGTGTTACTTATTCTTATTCTTTATTGCAAACAGAACATACATAAATATACAAATTAAATGGACAGTTTTTTTAGGAAGGCAACTAAACCCATAATTGGATTCTCTAACAGCAAACCTCAGTTGTTTAAGGACATTTGGTTATGAGGACAGTGCTTCCAAGTGCACAACAAAATTCAATGTTCAAAAACATTTAATATTTAAAATTCTTACGTTTAAGGTTTTCCTCTCGGAAAAAGTAGTCAAAGTGCTCTCGAAGATACGAAAGAGAGTTAAGATTGTAAAGAACAGAAAAGAGTAAAGAGAGAGTGTGGATATCTCGGCGCTGTCGAAAAGGCAGCCACTTCAACCACCTCAGAAATTCCGACATATGGCATCCCACCCGTCTGTGGGTGCCTTATACCTCCAGAATCAAGAGCCTACGGTTTTCATTGAATCATTAAGGGAGAAGATACAATGAATTTTATTCAAATATTTTTTTATTAAAATTATAATATTCTTACTACTAAGATAACTTTAAAGTTAACTGAAAGACGCCACCAATTCTATTCGTAATTAGAGACGAAAGTTTTTTAGGCAAAACTTTCCTAACTGACTATTATAATTGTTATAGCTCAGTGAATAACTTGAACAATTAAACTTATTTCGGTGCAAACTAATTTGAAACTAAATAATAAAATAAGGGATTTTAAATTTATTTGGCTTTTATTTAAACTTAACTGTTTTTTTTTTGTTCGTCATATCGATGATTCTACAATTATAAACGTTTTGACCAGAATGCAGCCACGTCAATAACGTTTTCATTCGCGTCACAAAGATCCTTCAGGGTGCAGCAGCCTAAATGCGTTGCCGAGTACTCTTTAAATAATTTGGTGTATTCAAATATTGGAAGCTTTCATTGGTGAAGGGTCTTATCAAAAAAGTCCAATAATTTTGACGTGATGGCTTCATCGTTATTGATATCAATCAGTACTTATTTTACAATAAAGTGATTTGTCACTATCGAACTAAGTAGCCTTCATAGTACAACTGTACCTTTTTTGCAACTGGTAATAACGACCAAACGAAAAGTTAAAAGTATATTGTAGATGTTTTAGGTTAGAGTTCAAAGTAAACATTAAGTAGCAATTTATAGTGAAGCGCCGATCTAAACATTGGTACTTACATTAAATTCAGACGGCAAAGTTAACGTTTATTTAGAAAAAGGGATATACCCACCACAAAATTAAATACAATATTAAAATATTTAGTAAATATAATACTTTGGTACTGTACCGGTAATTTTACACATAGGTATCTAACACATAAAGCAAAAGACACAAACTACCCTTAGTCGTTAAAATATTTACCAGAGTTTTTGACTGTAGCCGAAATCACTATGCGATAAGGTTTAAAAACCCGAAGTATATGATTTAGTATCACCTATCATATAAGTAGGTAGGTTTGTATTTTTACCCTACTACGGCGAAGCCAAAAGTAAAGTTATTATTTTTATCATTACAGGTTTCGCCGCAAGGGTGCAACGGTATCGACCATATCGTTGGCCATGCTCGATCAAGCAACATCTCACCTACACGCATAGATTATACTCCTGCGCCCCAATTACGTAACACAATACACACTGCAGTATACATAGTCAGAGACTGAATTATATGGGCTTCTGCACTGCGTGTTACAAAATCAATCACAGCAAGGAAAACATAGGCAGGAGGTAGGTTTGAACGAATCTACAAACGGTAGGTATTGTATTGACTGTGAGTGTGCGTGAACGAGCCGTTTTTCTTGATTTAATTTTTACGCGTCACATAGACGTATCTTGAAACAAATTTTAATAGACGGATATTATTTCACCTTTATTTCCGTAAACTCAATTTATTATGTTTTCCTAGATACAAGAGATATTCTAAATACACCACATGGTGCGTTAAAAATCTATGAACTTAAATTCAATTCAATTCATTCATTGTGCGTGTGTGTGTGTGTGTGTGTGTTGGAGGGAGGGTGTACTATAGGTGCACCTCACCTAACCCTTCGGGAAATATATGTAAACTAACAGTATTATGTGTGTTAGATTCAATATGTCGTAATCATGAAATTTGACAACAAGTGTAAAGAATGAAGCAATGTCTTATAGCACAAATAAAGAAAAAAAAAGAAAACCGTAAATTTGTACCTACATCAACAAAAAACAAGATTATTAACTTATTTGCAGTTGGTAAACTGACCGCGACTTATATCGATGAATCGGGACTACAGTTTTCCAACGGCAAAATGAATTTTGTCCCTCAACTCTATATATCTTATCGGTAAACCAATGTTCAGTGCCCTCATAGTTTATGAACTTCAGCCATGTTATTGAATGATTTTGGTGACTTTTTGACCTCCCTCGTGGCCTGTTACCGTCCACTCTGCCCTGCACCACCAGGCGCTTAATGGAGTCGTTATTCCGCCTCGAGACATGGCCAAAGAATTTCAGTATGCGAGACTGTATTATTGCTGATAGACGCTGCTTGATGCCGAGTTCATATAGATTTATAGAGTTCATATAGAGATAAGCTTAGCAAGTGTTATTTATTTAGGAAAGCGGTTTTTATCGCAGCAAGTAGTTCGTTACATTTTACTACTTGCTTCTGTCAGCGGCTTCGCCTGTATGAAATACGGGAACAATACCAAAGGAAACGTACTACAGCGATAAAAACAAACGATTAATCATACAGATTTTCACATTAATAGTTTAGGATTCAAATATGAAGATATATCTATATATATAAAAGAAAGTCGTGTTAGTTACTTCACTTATAACTCAAGAACGGCTGAATCGATTTAGCTGAAAATTGGCAGGGAGGTAGCTTAGAACCAGGAGAAGGACATAGGGTAGGGTAGGGTAGGGTAGGGTAGGGTAGTGTAGGGTAGTGTAGGGTAGTGTAGTGTAGTGTAGGGTAGTGTAGTGTAGGGTAGGGTAGTGTAGGGTAGGGTAGTGTAGGGTAGTGTAGGGTCGGGTAGGGTAGGGTAGTGTAGGGTAGGGTAGTGTAGGGTAGCGTAGGGTAGTGTAGGGTAGCGTAGGGTAGTGTAGGGTCGGGTAGGTTAGGGTAGGGTAGGGTAGGGTAGTGTAGGGTAGGGTAGGGTAGAGTAGGGTAGGGTAGTGTAGGGTAGGGTAGGGTAGGGTAGGGTAGGGTAGGGAAGTGTAGGGTCGGGTAGGGTAGTGTAGGGTAGGGTAGGGTAGGGTAGTGTAGGGTAGGGTAGGGTAGTGTAGGGTCGGGTAGGGTAGGGTAGTGTAGGGTCGGGTAGGTAGGGTAGATAAATGTTTGGTCTTTTTATGGCAAAACAAAGTTTGCTGGGTCAGCTAGTTTATACATATATATAGACCTACACAACTATCATTTATACAGGCTGGCTTTTTTATATAAAGCAGTAATCGCAAGACACCTTAACCATTGTACGAGTTCTCAGAATTTTCTTAACTTATTGCTACGAATCAATAACCCAACCTGTATTTTAAGGGATCTCAAAGTACATCCGACATGTGCGTGTATCGTATTTATTCTGACATAATATTTGAATTGACATCTTAAGCCCACTAACACCCCGTTTCAGATCAAAAGAATATTATTCATCTTGTCGAGCCTGCGTTTGACGATTGAGCAAAGTATCGAAGCGCGCGCTTAGTTCCGGAGATCTTTATCCTTCAAACGCTAGCTTTAAGATATAAGTTGTTTATTCCAGAGTATTATAAGTCCTTTACTTCAGACATGCTGTTGTTCAGCATTTATTTTGACGTATTATAGGCTCCACATTTATGGGAACTTAATTATTTTTTTATTTATCGGCATAAAACAATTTACACTACACAAATGGTCATGAAACTCTGGTGCCTGTGGTAGGTAATGAGAATCTGTATTACAATCCCAGCAATTGAAAACACATTATCAATTTTTGATACCAATGATAATCAATCAATACTCAAGGCAGGCAAAGAACCTAAAATAAAAACAGAAGAGAAAATAAAACAAGTAAAATTTCACAATTTAAAAAACCCCCGACGCATTTATCTTGCGAAAACACCCCGATTCAAACAGTAAAATGCCCATAACTTTTGAACGGCTGAACCAATTTTATTCAAACATAGCTAAGAACACTCTCGACAAAATTACCTTTCAAACAAAAAAAACTAAATCGAAATCGGTTCATCCGTTTAGGCGCTATGATGCCACAGACAGACACACAGATACACAGATACACAGATACACAGATACACAGATACACAGCAACACACGTGAAACTTATAACACCCCTTCTTTTTCCGGCGGGGGTTAATAAAATAAGTACAGAATAGAAGTAGTAGGTGTGATATGGAGTGTGTGTGTGTGGTCAAGCGTGTGAGAGTGTGTGAGTTTGATATATGAAAGTGTGCCTGTGGGTTTAAATGGGCCAAGCTAGAACCTGAAAAGGTCTTCTGTTGCGGTGTATGATTGCTTGAGGAGCCATTTCTGAACATGAGTTATAAGGTTGTTTAGTTTGTGCACGTGTAATGATTTATGTATTTTATTGTAGAGGCCAGGACCAAGGAAAACAAAGAATCTACGGCTGAAGGTGGTTTTTCGTGGCCCACAATGTGGTTACGATGAGTGTACTGTGTCAAGGAGTGTTGCTTGATCATTTTCGCCAGAATAAAAATGATGCATAAACATGTAGATACTATTGTTGAAAACATGTTGCTTGATCATGATTGCTGGTTATCCTTATTTAAAACTGAAACGGCGAAGAAAAAGCTTTTTGATATGAGTAATTAGCTTATCCACTAAGTATAGCAAGTGCAGTTTTAAAAGGAACGTTTTATACCGGAGTACTAAATGGTTCTGATAATGATGTGTCACAAAACGTTTATATAGCAACATTTTTTAATGTAAAATCTCCATGGTAAACAAGAATTGTTGAAATTGTATCCTTCCCTTTCTCCCTACAACTTAAGGTTGCCATGACAACGTTGTTTACTAACATGGCAAACGAGTATTACTGTCACAAATAGGACGTCATTGTTTATTTTAATTTTATTGTTACACTACGAAAATAACACAAACCCAATTTTTTATGTGTAAATAATCTTGAATATCAGTGATGCAGTCCTCGGAAATAGTGCCGTCGACCAGCAAGAAATCTGTAGCACTGTCTAACATCTACCGACTAACAACTACACCGCACGATGGAAAGCGTATGAATTTCTGTACAGATTTCGAAAAATCTATAGTCATTAACACTTTCAAGAGACGGGGATGGAAGCAAGTGATGCCAAAAGAAGACTGGAACATCTACTGGTGTAACACAGTGAATTGTAGAACTATATTCAGCATAGACAGTGGCCTAAGACTTGGAGACAATCAACTGATCAACCATTTCCCAAACCACTACGAACTAGTACGTAAAGATTTACTCGTTAAAAACATAAAGAGATACAGAAAAGAATTGGAAAAAGACAGTAATTCCCTTGCGGAAAAAACTGAAGTGAAACTCCCGAGCGGGCAAGTCATCAGTCGCTATTTATATTTAGATTTCATTCCCGTAACGTTCGTGCTGCCTTCCGACTACAGCATGTTTGTCGAAGAGTACCGAAAATATCCTCAAACAACCTGGATTTTGAAGCCTTGCGGGAAATCCCAAGGTGCCGGCATTTTCCTTATAAACAAACTGTCGAAACTGAAAAAATGGTCCCGTGAATCTAAGAAATACTTACAGCATCATCTCACGAGTAAAGATACTTATGTCATATCTCGCTATATTGATAATCCGCTTCTTATCGGAGGGAAGAAATTCGATTTAAGGATTTACGTCCTCGTTACGTCGTTCCGCCCTTTAAAAGCTTACATGTTTCGGAATGGATTTTGTAGATTTTGCACAATGAAATACGATACGAGCGTGGCTGAGCTCGACAACATGTATGTGCACCTAACGAACGTCAGCGTACAAAAACACGGCAGCGACTACAATAGTGAGCACGGGGGGAAGCTGGGCATACATAATTTAAAGCTCTATTTGGAAGGGACCCGGGGTCGGGCAGTGACCAACCGATTGTTTGAGAGCATACAGTGGTTGATCGTGCACTCGTTAAAGGCGGTGGCGCACGTTATGTCGAATGACCGCCATTGCTTCGAGTGTTACGGTTACGACATAATCATAGACGATAACTTAAAGCCGTGGCTCATAGAGGTGAACGCCTCCCCATCGATGACGGCCACGACGGTTAACGACAGGATACTCAAGTACAAGCTCCTGGATAATCTTTTATCGGTAGTTCTGCCTCCAGGCGGGATCCCCGACTCACGCTGGAACAAAACGCCTACCGCTGAGGCTTTAGGGGATTTTCAAATTCTCATCGACGAAGATTCTATGTATAAGGGGGAGATGGACCAACGTGAGAGACTTGCCCGCAAAAACTGAAATATAATTCAAATACTGTGTTATCTTTGTGTTATAGGCATTCTTATTTGATTGTTAATTAAATAAAACAGTTCAAATGGGTTTGATTTTTTATTTAAGTACTAATAAAACAAATAAAAAGAATTGTTCTAAGTTCTGACTCGATGGTACTTGTTATAGCGAGAATTGGCGTCTTCCTTTTCTATGAGTTCCTCATCAATGAGCAGTTCGAAGTTACCAAGTGCTTCGGCGGAGGGGATCTTGTTCCACCTCGCGTCAGGAATGCCATCAGGTGGTACAACCACAGACACAATATTGTCTATTAATTTGAATTTCAATATTCTATCACTATGAGTCGTTGATTGTAGGGACGGTGACGCATTCACCTCTACAAGCCAAGGCTTGAGAGTGTTGTCTATTATTATATCGTATCCGTAACATTCAAAGGAGTGGCGATCGTTAGCCATGACAGGTGCGACAGCTTTCAAAGAGTGAACAATAAGCCACTGCATTTCTGCAAACAATCTATCGGTTACAGAGCGCCCCCGCGTACCTTCCAAATACAGGCGGAAATTCTGGATACTCATTTTCCCACCGTGCATACTATTGTAATCTCCGCCGTGCTTCTGCACGCTGACGTTAGTTAGATGCACGTACATATTATCAAGTTCAGCAACACTCCTGTCATATTTCACTGTACAGAATCTACAAAAGCCATGTTGGAATAAATACGCTTTCAGAGGTCGGAATGACGTCACTAGTACGTATAGTCGGAGGTCGAATTTCTTTCCGCCAATTAGAAGCGGGTTTTCGATGTAACGCGATATCACGTAACATTCTTTACTGGTCAATTGGGGATGAAATGGAGAATTCGCTTCGCGAGACCACTTCTTGAGTTTCGATAGTCTGTTTATAAGAAATATTCCTGCCCCCTGTGACTTGCCGCATGGTTTCATAATCCATGTGCTCTGAGGGGACTTTCTGTATTCTTCAACAAACATGTTGTAGTCGGCAGGCAGTACGTACGTCACCGGTATAAAATCTAAGTGTAAATAGCGATAAATCACTTGTCCGTTAGGTAAGGTTACTTCTGTTTTTTCAGCCAAGGGATTACCCTCTCTCTCCAGCTCCTTTCTATATCTCTTGATGTTTTTTACTAATAAATCTTTACGTGACAGTTCGTAATGGTTTGGAAAGTGATTTATCAATTGGTTGTCGTTCATTCGGTAGCCGCTCTCCGTGCTGAAAATGTTTCGGCAATTTGTTGTGAAGGACCAGTAGAAGTTCCAATCCTCATCGGTCCCCACTTGGGTCCATCCGCGACGCGCAAAGTTGCTCATTATCACGGACTTCTCCAGGTCGGTACAATAAGTCACTTTCGATTTCTCCACAACTGGCGGTGTCACTTTACCGTAAACTGCAGGGGATACTTTTTTCCGTTCTTGTGACATTACGCACAATTTTTTTGGATTATAAATTAAAGATATTAATACAAAATTAAAAATATAGTCACAATAAAAATAGAAATAAATGTCTGTCAAAGGTTTAAATTTGTTACTGTCAGTTTTGCTTTTAATTATTTTAACGAAGCTTTTAGCACGTTGATATTTTTATAAAAAGGATGTACATAGGACAAACTGTTTTGTGGTTGGGGTAGAGTAATTAATTTCTAGCGTTGGTGTTAATAATCAGATGCGAAGTGGGCCATGCTACCCAGAATTCTAGCTACTCGTTTTTGGTTTTTGTCACATCATAATTTTGGGTGGTTTTTTTTATTATTATTTATTTTATTTATTTTTTTATCTTACTGTATTTATTTTATGTTCTGTGTATTTATTTTATGTTCTTTGTATATTTTTCACAGAAATACGTATAAGGTCTTTGATTTCAACATACACAACAGATTTGGTTTCCGTACGTCACGTCCTAGGCGACCACTGAAAATCAGCGCCGAGCTGTGGGTCCCCACGGCACAGCATTATGCTGAGTGGAAGCCTTCTTGCCACAGTCACGACATGCATCTGCCTGACATATTCCTCACCCTATTTCTTTTATATCATAAAAAAATGTAGATAGTATATGTAATTATTGTTTGATTTATTTCTCGTCTTTACTAACATAATTTAAGTACCGCTAATACTATTTTTAAGGGTTTAGCATAAGTATAGGTCTACCAGAATCTCATGGCATTTTTTATTTTTTTTAAATTGTGATTTTCATATGGCAATGTCAATTGTGACCTGTCAAATCAAAGTACTTGATATGCCAACCGCTGCTGAATTTTTTTGATATTATCTTGAAAATTTGTTATTTTTGTGAAAATGTCGAAAAACCCACTTCGATCTCAAGCGAGACCTATTGTTTTCAATGTGTATCATAAAATAAGGGAAGAAGAAGGCGTAAATCAAACTCAATCTTTGATTTTAAAGTGCGTCGTAGAGTGGACCGGTAAGTTGGACTGACTTGTTTTGATACTTTTACATTTTTCTTACTTAATTTTTATTTCTTTCCATTACTATTATATGGTTAATACACAGGGCACATCGAATGATGGCCGGAAGGAAATGGCAACAGTAATGTAACTGTTACTAATTCTTCGACAAGATATTGATTTTAACGGAGATTGAGAATCTTTGACGTGAGAAAAATATTAAGTAATAATCTGCGCCCTGCAGTGGGACGTGTATATAGACGGGAGTTATTGGCGGGCTTTTGTCGAGTGAAGTTCAGTGGCTGTTAATATTATTTGCAAATTGATTCCTAGTGGATATTGTGATATATTATTGGTGTAGTTTTGTGTCTCAACTGTCTACGCAACTGGACAATTTGTAAAATCATTGAGAGAAGCGATCTCGGGATAGTGGAGCGGAGTATTTTATTGTAGTTTGACTGCCTCTGCAAAGCTTACTGGGCAGACTGACTCGATACAATGTGCTGCCAAATACTCCAAAAAACATTAGAATCTGTTACATCCGCATTCTAATGCATACTAAAGAATAAAAAGATCCAAAACTCTTTCCAAAGACGTGGCTAAAAGGTCCTAGCAACCAGGCCATAAAACTTACATAAAAAAGTATATATAGACTGATGATGATGAATGACTATAAGTAACATGACACATTTTATTATTTTTTACAGACTTTATACATAAATAGATTGGTTTTGAATATGTTAAATGCCAATGAAAAAGAACCGTTTTGATGGAGAGAGGTGACATAAAACAACGATAATGCCAGTGGAGTTCATGAAATCGTATTCTAGTTTTCTAGTTCTGAATGAGGTTTTAAGTTATTAGTATGATTTAAATGATATATAATAAATTAGTACATAAATTAATATTCATATGATTTATTTTTCCTATGTTCAGAACCCGATGTATAACAACATTATTCATACACATACCTTTAATACTCACAGTGGATCTTTGTGTCTCTGAATTGGTTGCAAGACCCCGCACAGTAGCTATTTTTGTGTCAATGTTGAAGGTGAAGATAGCATTGTATAACTGTCTCTTTCACTCGCTTATGATTGTCACATCGTCCTATCTCGCTTACTCTATGCAGTATACTCGATGACAAACTGTTTCTTACGCAATGGTTGGCAGGACCAAGTTCAAAGACACAAAGATCCGCTGTGACTACTATAATAAAGATACCTCATGTTCATTAATACTAAAGACATAAATAAAAATTAAACAGTATCAAGATCGTTTAATCCAATTTCCCCAGTATTAATAATAATAATAATAATAATCTGTGGCCTGACCTGTCAAGTGTGACACATAAAATTTTCTCCCTAAATTTTTCAATTTAAAATTATACAGAATAATATGATAATACAATAGAAAAATGAATAAACACACTCAAACAATGACAAAAAAAAAACATAAAGCAAATCTACAATAGTTACAACTTATACCAAAAAAATCAAGATGAAAAATGATTTGACAAGCTGAGATGATAAAATATGTTCACACGAAGCCAGGCCCGAGACAAGAACACACGCCCAACATCTTCGGGTTCGTCGCTCAGCTCCGCCTCGCAGCCGCCGGGACCATCTACAATCGTGAGTCAAGCGATCCCGGACGCTGCAGTTGCGTCGAGCTCGAGCGACGAATATTTCTCTCCGCCGACGACACCACCACCTGCGCGTCGACGGGGAGGACGCCGGCCGCCGGACAGCCTGGGATCTCGAGGCCCATCGGCCTCTGACAGGGTCCCCGCTCCCGGTGGAAGTGTGCAGCGCATGCGATGGACGCAACCGTTAAATGAAAACGTTATGCGCGCATACTTTGGGGCTACAGAGGGGGGAAGTAACCTGACTGCGTACCGTGGTCGGATGCTCTCTCTGTTTCAGGTGCTTGAGCCAGCTGTGAACGTTTCGGCCCAACGTCTGTCGGATCAAGTGCGGGTCATCCAACGTAACCGTATGTTGGATGATGCCGTACTTGATAGACTGCGGAATGAATCACGGAATAGCCGTGTCTCGCCTGCCTTGCCACCGGTCGTGGTGCAACTGCAACCCAGTGTTTCACCGCGACCTGATCATGATGGTGAGGATGACGACGACAGGGCTATATCTGTGAGTACCCAATGCAATGCACGTTTAAGGAGCGCTTTGGAATGTGCATTCAGCGAGTATCGCTCCACACCGCCTGAGCTTAGACCTCGACTACCTCGTCTGCCCATGCATAAAAAAAATAGGGCGCTGGTGTGTGCTCTAGATTCGCAGCTATCTAATGTTTTTGATAGAAGCAAAGATCTTGCCGATACCCACTCAATACTGTACTGTGCGGCTGCTGCGGCATGTCGTGTAGCTAACGTCAAATTCCCAAAAAGTGACAGAACTACACGACCAGCTGTACCAGCTTGGCAGTCCAGGATTGAGCGTCGTATCGGTGAAGCTAGAGCACTCATCGGCAAGCTTATCTGCTTCAGGAATGGTAACACTCGCCCTAGAGTGATGCGCTTTGTGAGGCGGGCGTTCTCGGGGACTGATATCAGTTCTCGAGATTATCTGTCCCGCGTCACAGAGCGTATCGACTTCCTGAAGCAGAAAATCTATGCATGGGCAAACCGTATTCGTCGGTACAAGCGGCGAGTGGAGCGATACACGCAGAATCGTACATTCCAGAACAACGAAAGGTGGGTTTATAGGGCTTGGGAGCGACCCATCCAAGGTGTGACTGATGCGCGCCTACCAGATGATGACGCCATGTATTCGTTCTGGCGCAATATCTGGTCGGTGCCTGTCAGTCACACTGAGGGTGACTGGACTCGGGAGGTCGAACAAGCGTGCGATCCGATACCACAAATGGGGGCAATTACCATCAGCCCCCAAGATGTAGCTCGTGCAGTCCGTCCGTTGCCTAACTGGAAATCTCCAGGGCCGGACGGACTGCACAACTTTTGGATTAAGTGGTTCCAAAGGTCGCACGCTTGTTTGGCAACACAGTTCCAGTCTGCCTTAGAGTCAGGATCGCTGCCCCAGTTCCTAACGACAGGAATAACCCACCTGCTCCACAAAACAGGTAGTACTGCGGAGCCTAAAAATTATAGACCAATAACATGTTTACCGACGGTCTATAAAGTTTTTACATCCATTCTGAGAGCTAAAATTAATCAACATATTGACACGAATTCAATCATGTCTGCTTCTCAGAATGGATGTAGGAACGGGTCCCGCGGTACTAAGGAGCTGCTCCTTATAGACATTGCCATTAGCCAGCAGGTTCGCCGTTCCCGAAGGGATCTGGTGACATGTTGGATAGACTACAAGAAGGCCTATGACTCAGTGCCACATACATGGCTCATGAGGGTGCTGGAGTTGTATAAAATTGATGCAACTCTGCGCACCTTCCTGATGTCGTGTATGGGGCAGTGGAGGACGGTTCTTCGCTATCCAGGATGTCAACAGATTCAAGAGGACAGCGAACCTATAAGGATCGAGCGTGGAATATTTCAGGGCGATAGTCTGAGTCCACTGTGGTTTTGTTTAGCCCTGAACCCTCTTAGCACATTGCTGGAGGGTTCAGGCCTGGGCTATCGGTTGAGAAGAGGAGGTCAGGTCATATCTCACCTCCTTTACATGGATGATCTGAAGCTCTTTGCCTCCAACAACTTGCAACTGATGAAGCTACTGAAGGTTACAGAAACCTTTAGTGACGCCATCAGGATGGAATTTGGTGTGGACAAATGTGCAGTCATGCATGTAAAGCGAGGGGAGATTATGGAATCCGTGGGAATACAACTCTCGGATTCCATACACCTTCGATCCCTTTCCTCAACCGAAACTTACAAGTATTTGGGTATGTCGGAAGCACTAGGCATCAACGCTACTGACGTGAAACAGTCGTTGAAGGAACGCTTCTTTGGCCGCCTGAAAAAAGTACTAAATAGTCTTTTATCAGGCGGAAACAAGGTGCGCGCCTTTAACGGCTGGGTCATGCCGGTCTTGATGTATTCTTTCGGCATACTCAAATGGACTCAGACAGAACTTGACGCCCTGGATAGGAGAGTCCGCACATTGCTTACCGCAAATCGTATGCATCACCCACGATCATCGGTTATGAGACTGTATATCCCGCGGAAGTGCGGTGGTCGTGGCTTTTTAAATGCTAAGACCCTGTACAACCGCGAGGTATGCAGTCTTAGGGAATACTTCCAGGCCGTCGACGTGGGTATGCATCGAGATGTGGTAGCGGTGGACAAGGGCCTTACCCCGCTCTCCTTGGCTAACGAGTACTGGCGCAAACCTATAGTACTAGATACTAATGACCGCAGGGAGGTATGGCAGAGCAAGGAGCTTCACGGTCGCTTCTACCGGGCCCTACATGGGTCCGATGTTGATCTTTTAGCGTCCGTGGCCTGGCTGCGATTTGGTGACCTTTTCGGGGAAACCGAAGGTTTTGTCTTTGCGATTATGGACGAAGTTATGATGACGAACAACTACCGGAAATACATTGTGAAGGACGGCACAGTTGACATCTGTCGGGCATGTCACCGGCCGGGAGAATCTATCCGTCACATTATTTCCGGTTGTTCTAGTCTGGCTAACGGAGACTATTTGCATAGACACAACCTTGTAGCCAGGATTATCCACCAGCAACTTGCTCTTAAATACAATCTTGTGGAATCGGAAGTGCCTTACTATAAGTATGTGCCCGACCCAGTTCTCGAAAATGGCAATGTCACGTTGTATTGGGATCGGTCTATCATCACTGACAGGACTATTGTTGCCAATAAGCCTGACATAGTGGTGATAGACCGACTAGAGCGTCGCGCAATGATTGTTGATATAGCGGTCCCCCATGACGAGAACCTCGTGAAGGCTGAGAGAGATAAGAAAAGCAAGTATCTTGATCTGGCTCGCGAGGTTGTCGACATGTGGGATGTGAATACAGCAGTCATTGTGCCGATAGTCGTGACGGCCAATGGCATAATAGCCAAGAGCCTCGACGAACATCTGAGGAGGCTCTCGTTGGGTAGCTGGATCAAGGGCTTGATCCAGAAAGCGGTACTCCTGGACACAGCGCGTATCGTTAGGAGGTTCCTCTCTCAGGAGCCCTGACCACCGGTAGCTTGGACCCTGTTCCCGATACCGGTGGGCTACTATTTTTGTATTTTTAAATGTTTTTTTATTTTATTTTTTATAGAATAATATTTAAAAATGTAAAGATATGTATATATAAAATGAATAAATGGAATAATAATAATAATACGGTAATAATAATAATATGGTTCTGTGGCCTGACTTGTCAAGCGTGACAACTGAAAATTTTTCATTCCTTATTTTTATGAATTTAATGCTATGAAATCATTGTAATTTCCACATAAGATCCGAATAAAAACAATTTCAACAATGTATTACCCGTATGTGTATAAAAAAACAAGAAACAAACAAACCCAGTAACAATTTTTCAAAATGAAGCAAACAACATAATGTCAACTTAAGCAGAAATGCTGACAAGAAGCCAGGCCCGAACCAAAAACACACGCCTACCACCTCCGGCCTCGTCGCCCAGCTCCGCCTCGCCGCCGCCGGCAACCAGCCCCACCGTGAGTGCTGTGACACCGGCCGTGGCAGTTGCGTCGAGCTCGAGCGACGAGTATTTTTCTCCGCCGACGACACCACCACCTGCGCGTCGACGGGGAGTACGCCGGCCGCCGGACCGCTTAGGACCTCGAGGCTTACCGGTCTCTGATAGGGTCCCAGCACCCGGCGGGAGTGTGCAGCGCATGAAATGGACGCAATCCATTAACGAAAATGTCATGCGCGCATACTTTGGGGCTACAGAGGGAGGAAACAACCTGACCGCGTACCGTGTCCGGATGCTCTCTTTGTTTCAGGTGCTTGAGCCAGCCGTCAACGTTTCAGCCCAACGACTTTCGGATCAGGTGCGGGTCATCCAGCGTAATCGTATGTTGGATGATACTGTACTTGATCGCCTCCGAACGGAAATGGGTAACCGTGTCACTGCCCCATCGTCGCAGGCTGTGGTGCTACCACAGTCCAACCACGCTGACGAGGAGAGTAGTGACAGGGTTACAAACGTAAGTACTCAGTGCAATGAGGAGTTGAGGATTGCTTTGGAGTGTGCTATTCGGGAGTATCGCTACATGCCACCCGAACTTAGGCCACGATTACCTCGTTTGCCCATGCATAACAAAAATAGGGCGCTGGTGGCTGTTCTGGATTCGCAGTTGTCAAACTATTTTGATGACTGCGAAGACCTCACTGATACACATTCGATCATGTACTGCGCGGCTGTAGCGGCATGTCGTGTAGCTCACGTCAAATTTGTAGATGACAGAGCTACACGACCGAAACCAGCCGTACCGGCTTGGCAGTGCAGGATCGAACGCCGTATTGGTGGGGCCAGAGCACTCATCGGCAAACTAATTTGTTTCAGGGAGGGCAATAATCGCCCAAGAGTGATGCGCTTTGTGAGACGGGCATTTTCGGGGACTGATGTCAGCCCCCGAGACTATATATCCCGTGTCACAGAGCGCATCGACTTCCTGAAACAAAAAGTGTTTGCATGGGCAAACCGTATTCGTAGGTATAGGCGGAGAGTGGAGCGATACACCCAGAATCGCACATTCCAAAGTAATGAAAGGTGGGTTTATCGGGCTTGGGAGCGACCCAACCAAGGTGTGACTGATACGCGCCTGCCGGATGATGATGCCATGTGTTCATTCTGGCGCAGCATCTGGTCGGTGCCTGTCAGTCACACCGAAGGTGAATGGACTCGGGAGGTCGAACGAGCGTGCGATGCAATACAAGAAATGGGGGCTATCACGATCAGCCCCCAAGATGTAGCCCGTGCAGTCCGTCCGTTGCCAAACTGGAAATCTCCAGGGCCGGACGGGCTGCACAACTTCTGGGTAAAGTGGCTACAAAGGTCGCACGCTCGTTTGGCATCTCAGTACCAGGCAGCCTTAGAGTCTGGTTCACTACCCAAGTTCCTTACAACAGGAATAACCCACCTGCTCCACAAGTCTGGTAGCACCGCGGAACCCAAAAATTATAGACCTATTACATGTTTACCAACGGTCTATAAGGTTCTTACATCCATTTTGAGAGTTAAAATTAATAAACACGTCGACGATAACTCGATCATGTCGGTCTCTCAGAATGGATGTAGGAACGGGTCCCGCGGTACTAAGGAGCTACTCCTTTTAGATATGGCCATTAGCCAACAGGTTCGGCGTTCCCGAAAGGATCTGTCGACATGTTGGATAGATTATAAGAAGGCCTATGACTCGGTGCCTCATACATGGCTCATGAGGGTGCTAGAATTGTATAAAATAGATACAACTCTACGCACCTTCCTGATATCGTGTATGGGGCAGTGGAGCACAGTCCTTCGCTATCCAGGATGTCGAAATATCCAGAGGAATAGCGAACCTGTAAGGATCGAGCGAGGTATATTTCAGGGCGATAGTTTGAGCCCACTTTGGTTTTGCCTGGCCCTGAATCCGCTAAGCATGCTGCTGGAGAATTCAGGCCTAGGCTATCGGTTGAAGAGAGGTGGTCAGGTTATATCTCACCTCCTTTACATGGATGACCTGAAGCTCTTTGCCCCCAGCAATCTTCAGTTGATGGAGCTACTGAAGGTAACTGAAACTTTTAGTAGCGCCATCAGGATGGAGTTTGGTGTGGACAAATGTGCGGTCATGCATGTAAAGCGAGGGAAGATTTTGGAATCCGTGGGAATTCAACTCGCGGATTCCATAAGCCTGAGATCCCTCTCTCCAAACGAAACCTATAAGTATTTGGGTATGTCGGAAGCGTTAGGTATCAGCACTACTGACATGAAGCAATCGTTGAGGGAACGCTTCTTTGGCCGCCTGAAGAAGGTACTCAATAGCCTTCTTTCGGGCGGAAACAAGGTGCGCGCCTTCAACGGTTGGGTCATGCCGGTATTGATGTACTCTTTCGGCATACTCAAATGGACTCAAACGGAACTCGACGCCCTGGATAGGCGGGTCCGTACATTGCTGACTGCAAATCGAATGCATCACCCACGATCGTCGGTCATGAGATTGTATATCCCGCGGAAGTGTGGAGGCCGAGGCTTTTTAAATGCCAAAAACCTTCACAACCGCGAGATATGCAATCTCAGGGAATATTTTCTAAACACAGACGTGGGTATGCATCGAGATGTAGTTGCAGTGGACAAGGGACTCACCCCGCTCTCCTTGGCGAATGAGAACTGGCGCAAACCTGTAGTGCTTGACACTAACGACCGCAGGGCGGTATGGCAGAGTAAGGAGCTTCACGGACGCTTTTTCCGGGCCCTTCATGGGTCCGATGTAGATCAGTCAGCGTCCGTAGCCTGGCTGCGTTTCGGTGACCTCTTTGGGGAAACTGAAGGTTTTGTATGTGCAATTATGGATGAAGTTATCATGACGAATAACTACCGGAGATTTATTGTGAAGGATGGCACGGTTGACATCTGTCGGGCATGTCACCGGCCGGGTGAATCGATCCGCCACATTATCTCTGGTTGTTCTCGTCTAGCTAACGAAGAATATTTGCATAGGCACAACCTTGTAGCCAGGATTATCCATCAGCAACTTGCTCTGAAATACACTCTTGTGGCATCGGAGGTGCCGTACTACAGGTATGTGCCCGACCCAGTTCTCGAGAATGGCAATATCACATTGTACTGGGATCGGTCCATCATCACTGACAGGACTATTGTAGCCAATAAGCCTGATATAGTGGTGGTGGACCGAATCGAGAGGCGTGCAATGATTGTTGACATTACCGTCCCGCATGACGGAAACCTCGTGAAGGCCGAGAAAGATAAGCAAATCAAGTATCTTGACTTGGCTCGCGAGGTTGTCGACATGTGGGAAGTGGATACAGCGATCATTGTACCGATAGTCGTGTCAGCCAATGGCTTAATAGCCACGAGCCTCGACCAACACCTTAGGAGGCTCTCGTTAGGCGGCTGGGTCAAGGGCCTGATCCAGAAAGCAGTATTGCTGGACACGGCTCGTATTGTTAGGAGGTTCCTCTCTCTGGAGCCCTGACCGCCGGTAGCTTGGACCCTGTTCCCGATACCGGTGGGCCTCTATTTTTTATATTTTTAAATGTTTTTTTTTTTTTTTTTTGTAATTTAATTTATAAAATATTTAAAAATGTAAAGAATAAGAAAAGAAAGTGAATAAAGGAGATAATAATAATAATAATAATAATAATAATATAATCATAATAATCTGTGGCTCGACTTGACAGACGCCAAAAATTTTTCTCTCCGATTTTTTTTACAATATATTTAATTTTAAGCATATAAATCGACACAGCCAAAATGAAACCAAGAAAAAAAAAACATGGAACAATATTATAACTAACTTTATACCAAATTACAACATACATAAATAAATGAGAAAAATGAAGAAGACGTCATGTTGACGAGAGCTGCAGCCAGACGCAAAGCACGCCCACAACCTCCGGCCTCGTCGCCCAGCTCCGCCTCGCCGCCGCCGGAACCCAGCTCCACCGTGAGTGCTGTGACACCGGCCGCGGCAGTTGCGTCGAGCTCGAGCGACGAGTACTTCTCGCCGCCGACGACACCACCACCTGCGCGTCGACGGGGAGGACGCCGGCCGCCGGACCGCTTAGGACCTCGAGGCCTACCGGTCTCTGATAGGGTCCCAGCACCCGGCGGAAGTGTGCAGCGCATGAGATGGACACAATCCATCAATGAAAATGTCATGCGCGCATACTTTGGGGCTACAGAGGGAGGAAACAACCTGACCGCGTACCGTGTCCGGATGCTCTCTTTGTTTCAGGTGCTTGAACCAGCCGTCAACGTTTCGGCCCAACGTCTGTCGGATCAGGTACGGGTCATCCAGCGTAATCGTATGTTGGATGATAATGTACTTGATCGCCTCCGAACTGAAATGGGTAACCGTGTCACTGCACCATCGTCGCAGGCTGTGGTGCCACCACAGTCCAACCACACTCCCAGCCACGCTGACGAGGAGAGTAGTGACAGGATTACACACGTAAGTACCCAGTGCAGTGAGGAATTAAGGAGTGCTTTGGAGTGTGCTATTCGGGAATATCGCTACATGCCACCCGAACTTAGGCCACGATTACCTCGTTTGCCCATGCATAACAAAAATAGGGCGCTGGTGGCTGCTCTGGATTCGCAGTTGTCAAACTACTTTGATGACTGCGAAGACCTCACTGATACACATTCGATCATGTACTGCGCGGCTGTAGCGGCATGTCGTGTAGCCCACGTCAAATTTGCAGATGACAATGCTACACGACCGACGCCAGCCGTACCAGCTTGGCAGTGCAGGATCGAACGTCGTATTGGTGGGGCCAGAGCACTCATTGGCAAACTAATTTGTTTCAGGGAGGGCAATACTCGGCCAAGAGTGATGCGCTTTGTGAGACGGGCGTTTTCGGGGACTGATGTCAGCCCCCGAGACTACATATCCCATGTCACGGAGCGCATCGACTTCCTGAAACAGAAAGTGTATGCGTGGGCAAACCGTATTCGTAGGTATAGGCGGCGAGTGGAGCGATACACCCAGAATCGCACATTCCAAAGAAATGAAAGGTGGGTTTACCGAGCTTGGGAGCGACCCAACCAAGGTGTGACTGATACGCGCCTGCCGGATGATGACGCCATGTTCAACTTCTGGCGCAGTATCTGGTCGGTGCCTGTCAGTCACACCGAAGGTGAATGGACTCGGGAGGTTGAGCGAGCTTGCGATCCCATACAAGAAATGGGAGCTATCATGATCAGCGCCCAAGATGTAGCCCGTGCAGTCCGCCCGTTGCCGAACTGGAAATCTCCAGGGCCGGACGGACTGCACAACTTCTGGATAAAATGGCTACAAAGGTCGCACGCTCGTTTGGCATCTCAGTTCCAGGCAGCCTTAGAGTCTGGTTCGCTACCCCAGTTCTTAACAACAGGAATTACCCACCTGCTCCACAAGTCTGGTAGCACCGCGGAACCCAAAAATTATAGACTTATTACATGTTTACCGACGGTCTATAAGGTTCTTACATCCATTTTGAGAGTTAAAATTAATAAACACGTCGACGATAACTCGATCATGTCGGCCTCTCAGAATGGATGTAGGAACGGGTCTCGCGGTACTAAGGAGCTACTCCTTATAGATATGGCCATTAGCCAACAGGTTCGGCGTTCCCGAAAGGATCTGTCGACATGTTGGATAGATTATAAGAAGGCCTATGACTCGGTGCCTCATACATGGCTCATGAGGGTGCTAGAATTGTATAAAATAGATACAACTCTACGCACCTTCCTGATGTCGTGTATGAGGCAATGGAGCACAGTCCTTTGCTATCCAGGATGTCGAAATATCCAGAGGAATAGCGAACCTGTAAGGATCGAGCGAGGTATATTCCAGGGTGATAGTTTGAGTCCACTTTGGTTTTGCCTGGCCCTGAATCCTCTAAGCATGCTTCTGGAGAATTCAGGACTAGGCTATCGGTTGAAGAGAGGTGTTCAGGTTATATCTCACCTCCTTTACATGGATGATCTGAAGCTCTTTGCCCCCAGCAATCTTCAGCTGATGGAGCTACTGAAGGTAACTGAAACTTTTAGTAGCGCCATCAGGATGGAGTTTGGCGTGGACAAGTGTGCGGTCATGCATGTAAAGCGAGGCGAGATTGTGGAATCCGCGGGAATTCAACTCGTGGATTCCATAAACCTGAGATCCCTCTCTCCAAACGAAACCTATAAGTATTTGGGTATGTCGGAAGCGTTAGGTATCAGCACTACTGACATGAAGCAATCGTTGAAGGAACGCTTCTTTGGCCGCCTGAAAAAGGTTTTTAATAGCCTTCTTTCGGGTGGAAACAAGGTGCGCGCCTTCAACGGTTGGGTCATGCCGGTATTGATGTATTCTTTCGGCATACTCAAATGGACTCAAACGGAACTCGACGCCCTGGATAGGCGGGTCCGTACACTGCTGACTGCATATCGAATGCATCACCCACGATCGTCGGTCATGAGATTGTATATCCCGCGGAAGTGTGGAGGCCGAGGCTTTTTAAATGCCAAGAACCTCCACAACCGCGAGGTATGCAATCTCAGGGAATATTTTCTACACGCCGACGTGGGAATGCATCGAGATGTAGTAGCAGTGGACAAGGGACTCACCCCGCTCTCCTTGGCGAATGAGAACTGGCGCAAGCCTGTAGTGCTTGACACTAACGACCGCAGGGAGGTATGGCAGAGTAAGGAGCTTCACGGACGCTTTTTCCGGGCCCTACATGGGTCCGATGTAGATCAGTCAGCGTCCGTAGCCTGGCTGCGTTTCGGTGACCTCTTTGGGGAAACCGAAGGTTTTGTCTGTGCAATTATGGACGAAGTTATCATGACGAATAACTACCGGAGATTTATTGTGAAGGATGGCACGGTTGACATCTGTCGGGCATGTCACCGGCCGGGTGAATCGATCCGCCACATTATCTCTGGTTGTTCTCGTCTAGCTAACGAAGAGTACTTGCATAGGCACAACCTTGTAGCCAGGATTATCCATCAGCAACTTGCTCTGAAATACACTCTTGTGGCATCGGAGGTGCCGTACTACAGGTATGTGCCCGACCCAGTTCTCGAGAATGGCAATATCACATTGTACTGGGATCGGTCCATCATCACTGACAGGACCATTATTGCTAATAAGCCTGATATAGTGGTGGTGGACCGAATCGAGAGGCGTGCAATGATTGTTGACATTACCGTCCCGCATGACGGGAACCTCGTGAAAGCCGAGAAAGATAAGCAAATCAAGTATCTTGACTTGGCTCGCGAGGTTGTCGACATGTGGGATGTGGACACAGCGATCATTGTACCGATAGTCGTGTCAGCCAATGGCTTAATAGCCACGAGCCTCGACCAACACCTTAGGAGGCTCTCGTTAGGCGGCTGGGTCAAGGGCCTGATCCAGAAAGCAGTATTGCTGGACACGGCTCGTATTGTTAGGAGGTTCCTCTCTCTGGAGCCCTGACCGCCGGTAGCTTGGACCCTGTTCCCGATACCGGTGGGTCTCTATTTTTTATATTTTTAAATGTTTTTTTTTTTTGTATGTTTTATAAAAATATTTAAAAATGTAGACAATAAGAAAGAATATGAATAAAGGAGATAATAATAAATCGGGTGTACCCCATTGTTGCGAAGTTCATTACAGCGATGTACGGTACAGCGAAAGTTTACCATCGCGACGTTCGTTGTGGCGAAAGTTCTTTACTGCGATGTACGTTACTGCGAAAGTTTACCATTGCGATGTACGTTATTGAGAAAGTTCAACACTGCGATGTACGTTGCTGCGAATGTTTACCATTGCGACGTACGTTGTTGCGAAAGTTCTTAACTGCGATGGACGTTATTGCGAAAGTTTACCATTGCGAAGTACGTTGTCACGAAAGTTCTTTACTGCGATGTATGATACTGCGAAAGTTTACCATTGCGACGATCGCTGTCGCGAAAGTTCTTTACTGTGACGATTGCAGTTTCGATAACACGCTTAAGCGATTTAGGACATCTAGGAGCGTTGCTGATACTGGTGATAGTGGAAATATTACAGTGTTGGACATGACTAAAAAATGAGCAAAAATTGTATGCAAATTTAATTACAATCGAACCAAAAGATAATAATAATGAAATAAACATAAACAAAATACATGCAGGTACTATCTAAATAGACTTTAAAAAAAACAACAAAAGCAAAAGTCATGTAGGTGCCTGTCTAAGTATTTCGCACTCTAGATACTTAGTCTACAGTACCTGGGCGACCGAGCTCTACAAGGGTAAAAATATAGAAAACGATTTTTCTAAAAATTAAACTTTCCGTTCAATTATAATTAAATTTGTTTACAATTTTTGCAAATTTTTTAGTCATGTCCAACAATATAATATTGCCACTATCACCAGTATCAGAAACTCTCCTAGATGACCTAAATCGAAATAGCGTGTTATCGAAACTGTAATCGTCACAGTAAATAACTTTCGCGACAGCGAACGTCGTAATGGTAAACTTTCGCAGTATCATACATCGCAGTAAAGAACTTTCGTGACAACGTACTTCGCAATGGTAAACTTTCGCAATAACGTACATCGCAGTTAAGAACTTTCGCGAGAACGTACGTCGCAATGGTAAACATTCGCAGCAACTTACATCGCAGTTAAGAACTTTCGCGACAACGTACGTCGCAATGGTAAACTTTCGCAGTAACCTACATCGCAGTTAAGAACTTTCGCAACAACGAACGTCGCGATAGTAAACTTTCGCTGTACCGTACATCGCGGTAATGATCTTCGCAACAATGGGGTACACCCTAATAAATCATTTTATTTCAGACAACTATGAGATCCATAAATTGTTAGTAACAGGTTTGCACTTAAACACTATTAACTTAACTACAAACAGTAGTATTGCACACAACAAATTTTTATTTCCACATTTGCCATGAGATTCCGGTAGACCTATATGTTCTTATATTGTATGTATGTCGTTTTGTGACAAATAAACACTTTTTCTTTCTTTTCTTTCTTTCTTTCCATGCAACAACAGCAAAATAAAAAAATTAAAAAAAATTGATTGATGGGCAGGCGATCAAATATTTTTGTAGTGGGCCGGGCTCGCGCGGTGCTCCCCTCGCGACGAGGTAAAAAGAATAAAAGCCATTGTGTCTTCAGTTTACCATCCAATTTTTAATTTCAAGAGCAGGAATTCTATGTTTCAAGTAATTTTGATGATAAACAATTTATTTTCTTACAAACTTTAACACCCCTTTTTAATTCTTTAAGGGATGATATTCAAAAAAACCTTCATCACGTATGAAATAAATACCTCAAGATTTATTTGAGAACAAGCTGACCTCCACGGCTTCGCTCCCGTCAAAATTATAGCCTATGTTACTCGGAAATAATGTAGCTTTCCATAGGTGAACGAATTTTAAAATCGGTCGGAACAAACAAACAAAAAAATCTTTCCTCTTTATAATATTGGTATAGATTACTGATGCTCTTCAGAAATGGGACACCTTTGTTGAAATGATAGTAGGTCATACAACGTTGTCCTAATTATTTTTATTTTCTTTTATGGCTTTTTCTTTCGCTACATTTACAACGGTTTATGAAAAACACATGTTTTTGTATGTAAACCATGTTTGGAAAATGTTTCATGCTCACTGTAGGTTCGAATCAACTGAACCGCGGAATCAAAATTTTTCAAAAAAGATGGGTTACCTTTGGGTCGACAAAGGCTGTATATTCAAGTACCTATCATCCATCATGGCAGCCGACACTCAATCTCTGCTCTCGCCGCAAGGGAGTAAACTTGATCATGCTTTTTTATTTATTTGTTAAGTTTTCCACCAATATATGAAAATGAAAAACAAAATAAATTTGTGAAGATCGCAGCTATTGGGCTTGTTATATTTTACGTATTGTATGGTTTAGGAAAATGATATACAAAATATATGAAATTCTTACACCTTTTCTAAAGCATAATAAAAATAAACACGGAACTATAGAAGTATATATATCTAAATGGTACTTATAATATTGAAGGTACCTTCTTAAAATTCTGTGAAAATAGGTGCTTTATTGATATAGGCGTGAGTTTATGTATGTATGATTGTATTAATAAACTTTCAGAATTATAATGTAAAGATTTCGTATTATTGTTGGAAATTATTGTTATCTAAATAGAAAATGACACCAGATGGGATCGAGTTCAAAGCAAACTGTAAAACTTCTTAGATCAGAACCATGATTATCTTTAGCATAACTGTAAATAGAACATTGTCGATACTTTGTGATCAATACTTTCTGTTAAGAACAGGATCAATCATCAACCTGCATACCTAAAATATTACCCTCCCTCTAAAGCAGTCGGATAAAAAAAGTAAAGAAGCCATAATTATAACATCACCACAAAGTACGTAAGCGGCGGCGCATTTGTGACATCACCAAATTATTTAAACAAAAAAAAACAATTTCCTTCGTTCCATTTTCAAATTATCTCGTATACTCGTGGCGTGGCTATTATTTTTTCCACTTGCCACACTGTCCCCATGTCACACGAAAGCAATCAAAAGATCAGCATCAGAGGGCCTGACAGTTCTGTAACGAAGGAGAACCTCCTTGTAAATCATCCTTATGTAAATCTTCAGCCGATTTCGTATATTTGTATTCACATTCAGCTTTTATAAAACTACTGGAAGACATGAAAATGTGTAAGTTTGTTTCGCGTATCGTGTGGAGTTTTCATTTTATTTTGATGCCTTTTTCACAGTCATAAGGATGTTGATTTCCGTGGCATTTATTTAAACTGTCAGAATAAGGTTATTGCATGGAATTAATAAGTAGTAATGTGTTATTTTTAGGTTTTATGCACGATAAAGACATAGTAGAGATAATCCGACCTCGGCAAGATGGACCTTTGCGGCTATTACATACCCGTCCTTATAATATTTTGTATTTTAGTTTAACTTTGTTTTATTAATACCGGTATTAATGATCGGTATTCAGCAACAGTTTAATTCTGATGGACACCTCTTTAATCTACTTAGAAGCCCAACTTCGAAAACAAACTGGACTTTGAAACTGTCTTCAAATGCCAATTTAAGTTTGAAGTGCTGCCTAAATGTTTCCAAACTTTGATAGAAAAAAACATCTCAATAGTCCACTGACAACCCCTACTTTTTACCCGACTGCCGAAGGAGGGTAATGTGTTTATCAGTCTATGTATGTATGCATGCATGTATATATGTATGTATGAATGTAAGTATGTATGTATGTATGTTTGTTCCTATATGGCGTTCCAGAGACCAAACGCGTTGGCCGATTTTTATGATTCATACGTCAATCGATGCGTCTTAACCCTGCGAGTGTCATAGGCTACATTAAAATTCGATAATAGAAAAATGGTGGATTTTGGGTGCCATATTGTGGGGGCCCAAATTTTTTTTTCTTCCAAACCCGTCGTGTGGGGTATCAAAATAAAGGGTTTCAAGAGGTGATTTCAACAATATATAACACTTATATGTGTAAATGTATCTAATTCGAAAAAAACTAACTAAAAAGTTATAAATAAAAAAACTTAATTCAAAAAATCAAAAAACCCGACTGCTTCAAAAGCGAACTAAAAAGTCGTAAACAAGGAAAAAAATCATGCTGTGCAGGCGGAGGATACACCAGATTTTGGTCAGCCAGCCCGCGAATATGTATCCTCCGACTGCACAGCATGATTTTTTCCTTGTTTACGACTTTTTAACCGACTTACAAAAAAAGGAGGAGGTTCTATGTTCGACTTTATGATTGTTTTTTTTTTTTTTTTTTTTTTTTTGTTCTTGTGTATGTTCATCGATATCTCTGTCAATTGTGGACCGATTTTGAAAATTCTTTTTTTGTTTGGAAGAGTCTGTTTCGAAATTGGTCCCATTTTAATTTGGTGAAGGTCTGATGAAGAACTTCGGAGATACACAACAGAACTCTTCTATAAATAACGGCAAAACTCTCGGGATTGCTGCAATCGCATGTCTGTTTGTTGTTTATACCATTTCATAACATAACATCACGCCAGTACGCTCTAAAGGGGTACACAGATCTCTCATTTCACCGGTTATGTTCAAGTTTCATATTATTCGGTTTATCTATTCTGGAGTTTTAAGGACCCTCATAAACAACTTGCTATTAGGTAGGTAAAACTAAAAAGGGAAAAATAAAAAACTTTTTTGCAAAAAAATACTACCGACTTCCAAATGAAAAACTACAAAGTGAAAAATAACTTAACTTTTGGAAGTCGGTGTCCATATCGCAAAAAAATGGTACCTACGTAAGACACCGACTTCCAAAAGTTAAGTTATTTTTCACTTTGTAGTTTTTCATTTGGAAGTCGGTAGTATTTTTTTGCAAAAAAGTTTTTTATTAGTTCGCTTTTGAAGCAGTCGGGTTTTTTTTTTAAGGTTTTTTATATATAAATTCCGCAAGGATTTCTTTCCTAACTTTTATTACTTTATAAATCTTGTCTAACACTGATTTTTCGTTCTAATCTTTATGTAAGTGAGAATAAACCTGCCTTACAACTAAAACCAGTACTAAAATAAAATCGACGGCGATAAACTGTCAACTGTGTGTCAACTGTCGACGCCGAGTTGCCAGCCTGTCGGTTTTTATCGGTTACATTTCGGGGAGTGTGCGACGGAACTGCACAATTTGATTCCGCCTAGCCCTTTCCATCATCGGACTGCAAGACGTACGGCCATGCGCCATCGGTATATGGTGGACAACCCACCCATACGCACAAAGCGTTTTGCTAATACTTTCATTGTGCGCATAGCTAAGAAGTGGAATTCCCTTCCGGAGTCTTTGTTCCCTGATAGCTACAACCTTGGGGTCTTTAAGCTTGCTTCACCGTAGGCCACATCATCGCTTACCATCAGGCGAGGTAGTGGTCAAAAGCGAGCCTACCGATAATAAAAAAAAGTCAAATTAATCCACTATGTAACGTATGTGAACTACTTATGCAGGGATGGCGAACCTTTATTAGAAAACGTGTCATTTAAATTATATTGTTTCTTACGGACAATGAAGTGCCACCAAAGAATTTTGATTTTGTTTTAATAGACAAAAATGAAACTCTAAATGCTATGAATTTAGAAATTCTTTAAATTAAAAAAAAAGTTAAATCAAAAAACCCGACTGCTTCAAAAGCGAACTAAAAAGTCGTAAACAAGGAAAAAATCATGCTGTGCATTCGGAGGATACATACGCGCGAGCTGGCTGACCAAAACCAGATGTATCATCCTCCTGCACAGCAAGATTTTTTCCTTGTTACGACTTTTAGTTTTGATTTAACTTTTTTTATTTATATCTTTTTAGTTAAGTTATTTTCGAATCAGATACATTTAAACATATAAGTGTTATATACTTTTAAAATCACCTCTTACAACTCTTTATTGATACCCCACAAGATTGGTTTAGAAGAAAAAAAAAGTTTGGGCCTCCACAATATGGCGCCCAAAATCCGGCATTTTTTATGACCTTTCTGTGACACTCGCAGGGTTAAGACAAATCGATTGACGTATGAATCATCAAAATCGGCCAAAGCGTTTGGTCTCTGGGACGCTATATAGGAACAAAAATACATATATACATAGACTGATAAACACATTACCCTCCTTCGGCAGTCGGGTAAAAAAAGACAAATTCTGAATAATTCTTTCTGAGTGCAAATGCACTTAGAAATTCTTACCACAGTCCTTATGTTTATTTACAGTTTTATGTTGTATTTCAATAAAAGAAGGAGTTGGTGTCACTTCTGCTGTTGCAAATTACCTAGATGCTAAAAAACCTCATTTTAGCGTGCCAAAATATTTTGTCGTGTGCCAGCACAGGCACGCGTGCCATAGGTTCGCCATCCATGTAGGTACTTGTTTTATGAAACCCATTTCATTTTAAGTATAACATAACATCAAATCCATATTCACCAAAGGGTTAGACAGAAGTGCACATATAGTATCTAGGTACACCCGCATTTCGTCAGTAATGTGTAATAGAGCCTTTTTTTATCAATCGGGCACCAATCCAAACTCTGAGCTGCTAATGAGAAATACAAAAACCAAAAAAACCCAAATACCCAATAACCAAATAACACTTTGTCCGACCCGGGCATTGAATCCAGGACCTCATGCTCAGTAGTAGCGACCACCAGCAGACTGGTGATGCAGTTAATACTAACTACATGGTAGTTATATGTGTGGCATATATTAAGAAAATGCTTCTTAGCAATATTCCAGTAAAAAACTTCGATAGTCTGACAAATTAAATAATAAACTCAAACCTAATTATAACGCAAAAAGAATCTGAACCTCATGAAATACCTACGTTAACGAACCAAAACTTACATAAAAGGAGTTTTATTCAATTTTTCTCCCAGGGAAGCTTTCACGTCTCATTCATTACGGGGTCTACAAAAACTCTCGGATAATCTCAAATCCTTAACCTCAGCGAAATAATAAATACAGTTCCATATTTGTTTTCTCATTTCTAGAGTTCCGTACAAAAGTGGTCAAAAGGAAAACATACAATGAGACTTTGTCTATCTATCTGATAGCGCTGCTTATTTTAGGAACAGCTAATGCAAACAGCTGGCAATAAAGAATAGTTATTTATTAATAAATAATGTTGGTCCACTCACATTAAAAATAATGACTGAGTAAGAGAACCTGATTTTCGCAAAGCGAGAAATATTAACTGAATAACAAAATTGACGCAGGTTCATGTTAGTACAAATAAATTACAGAGCAAATATAACGATGTCTCCAACTAGTACAGTTGTTTAGTATATAATCAAGAAAACTCAACAAACATAAAATTGCTGTCACGATAAAAATAGTTTTATTTTAAAGTATAAATACATTACTCTTATCGAGGTGCGGATACCTAAAAATCATACCCGGCAAAGACCGAGTACGACTCGGTCTTTGCCGGGTATGATTTTTTTATTTTCCTATAGATGGAGTGGGATGAAAGTCTTTACAAATTGGGGCAATGTCTAATGGATCGTGGGCACAGTCGAGGGTCCTCATGATTGCGAGGCAGTGGATGGAGTGTTGTTTCATTCGCTTGTCTGCACTTTCTTACATGCAAATAAAAGACACAAGACGCGTGTTTATGTTTAACATATATTTTATATTAAGTCACGCTTTTTCCTTTTTTGTAATGTGACGTTCTAACAGTCTGTTTGCTTCTTTCAGATTCATGCACCGATACATACATTGCTACGCATTCTTTTGCTTTTTATTCAAATTTATGCTTTAAAGAATTATTCTGATTGAAAATCAGAATTGTGTTTTTTAATTGCTGTAGTTTAATCCACTAATTCCAGTGTCATAAACCACATAATCAACCACTAAAACGTTTCCAAGTATTAAAGAAGCTTGGGCCGCAATTGTGCCTAGAATAGAGCAGAAATTTTACTGCCATCTTTTTTTTTTTTTTTTTTTTTATTTGTTTATTCAATGATATTTTAATACAGAGGTGTTACTTAATTCTAAACTCGCCAAACTTTTACGTTTGATGGCGAGAGGCGCTCTTTTACATCACAAATGCACCACTTACATACCTACTACTTATATATTAATAGTATACTGTTATGGTTAATTATTACGTACCTATTTAATTCAGTTTGCTATCCTGTATAATGTTTTTTAATTTTGTTTTAAGTGATCCTTTACTAATTTTTACATTTTCTCTTAATAAATCTATTTTGTTAAACACTTTAGGTACCAAATACTTAGATGTTCTCTTACCGTAATAATTTGTTATCTGTGGTTGAACCAGTTTGTTCTCTCTAGCCCTACGTGTGTTGTACTTGTTTTTAACATTTACTTTATAATCATCACTATAATAATATTCCAGACCTATCAAATATTCTACTTTTTTATCTATGGGTATAATATTACAGATGGGAAATAATTTATCATACTCTTTGTTGCACTTATCTTTAACATTTTTACTAACTAGAAACTTTATCAGTCTTATTTGTATATCTTTAATATCTCTTAAATATGTAATAGAGGTTCGCCCATACACAAGGAGTCCGTAGCTTATTAGCGAATCGGCAAGTGCAAAATACACCATTCTTAACGTATGTTTGTTTAATACATTTTTTAAGTGGTAAAACTTACTTAGCACTGATCTTAGCCTATTGCAAATATCATTTACATGTAATCTCCAATTAAAGTTCTTATCTATTGTTAGACCTAAATATTTAAATTTGTCTACGTAATCCAATTTTACACAGTTACAGTTAAATTTATTTCTATGCAAACATTCATATGTATGTCCTATCACTGTGAGATATTCATTATTTATAGATTTAGCATTCCGATTATATGGCGAGTGTATATGCATACATTTAGTTTTTGTAACATTTAATATAATTCCATTGTCGTGTGCCCATTTGCATACATTTTCAAAGTCACCTTGAATACAATTTTGTGCCTCAGCTATATCTTTGGAAGCATAAACAAGACACATATCGTCAGCGTACATGAATACCTCACATTTTCCTACGACATTTGACACACTGTTCACATGCATTATATATCCTATTTTTTTTTAATCTGCATTGAAAAAATGTATCCAGAAAAAGAAAAGTATACTCGGATAACGTTCGTTTTAAGAATGGTTGTACCCAACATTAGAACTCTGCCCAATAAATACCGTTAAGATCTTCCCGGTATCGCACAACATACCCAATACAGATAAGATTGCCGTGACAGGTGTATTCTTCCCTGCGGTAGAAAATATCGTATCTTTTACGTCGATATAGCCCTAATATAAGTGTGATACTTAAATTACAGTCTGTACTCGTATATTAAATCAAAGAAAATCCCGTGATAAAAGGGTGGAGGACAGAAACGTGACACTTATGCCAAGTAAAACGGCGATATACTGGGAATCCATTATACCATTAATGCAATTTAAAGCAACCCGTTTCTAAAGGAACTATTTTTGTCTCACTTTGTGTCCAGGAATATTCCGATCCCCCTTTGCGTTGATTGCAGTCTAAATGACAGATTTATACGCGACACAACGGAGTTGAATGACTTTATTTGTATGGCTTTATTGAGTCAGTTTTTGATCTAAGGATGTCGTCGATATGACGCATATTTGGGCAGCAGTCATGATGAACATTTTTAGGCAAGGCAGAGTTTTTGACCATGGAAATAATCAAAATGTAAAATGGTAAGTACAATTTGAGGAATGATTTAGCATTTTTGAGTTTTATTAAATATTTCCTTCCTAATTACACTCAGGCAATTAAAAACTTCAAATTAAGAAAACCGAGAACATTAGATTGATACAAATTACCAATCTAACCGAATCCCCGGCGTCGCCGTGGAAAATCCTAAACTATCAAAACATTAACGCAACAGCAAATGAAGATACTAATTAATTGAGTCATGTAAATATTATATTACATACCCAAAGACTAAACCGCTCACTATAGACAAACATAGACTAACTTTGAGCATCCCCAATTAGCGGTGCGACTCGATACCGAATCGAATCGATTAAAATATCGCTAATTTACAAATCGAGTCCCTGCGGAAATAGATATCTGCTACTCAATAATTGACACCCTTCGAATACTGTGTTTTGGTTTATTTTTACGTCCCCTAATTGTTTTACGCGTATTGATTTCAGCCTATCTCCAATCGGATTTTGGGCTGTTCTGAAATCTGAATTGTAATTTTATACCTCTATTGTGTCTGATGGGAATTCTACCCAACACTTCGGGCGGCCGGAGCGCGCCGTCTACGCTGCACACACATCTGCGTGACCCACACGGCATCGGTGTGTGGGTGCACAGCGCGGCGGCGACGCGGCACGGCTCGGCGAACACTCGCTACCACGGACTCCACCGCGACAGTCGACACCTCTTCCTAATTTCAATTGTTTGTCCGGGACAGTTTACTGTACTTTCAAGAATATAACGGCTTTAAAACCAAAAAAAAAAAAAAAAAACTAATGAGCTATGTACCTATGAATCACTCGACCGACGGTGCGAAGTGCGAACAAAGAAACAGCTGTACTATGTATGTCGCCGCGCGATCAGCTGATAAGCATATGTAGTAATGCTTTGCGTAAACAATCTTTTAGTTTTAGATGCTGGTTGTTATTGCTTTTTAACAGAAATGGTGATGATGGAGAAATATTAGGCCATGAAATAGTGATTTCCCTTTGCAGGTTGAGATGAAGGTAGTTGATAGCACTCACTTAACTAAAGCTATCTAAACATAGGAAATATGATGAAGAAAGGAATAAATAAGGGACAAATTGGAACGAACTCACTGAATGTCTAAACCATCCACTGGATTGACGATGATCGGCAAGTTCTTTGTCCGTGACTCGAACGTTCGACGGGTCCGAAGTCCGTCGTTGGTCGACCTCTTGACGCTTTCTTCTCCTCTGGGCGTGTGCGGGTGCTCGGCGAAGTCTCCTGAGCAAGATGTTGACTCCTGCTGGAACTGCCGCTGCTGTAGACCGCAACTGTAGACCGCTGCTTCGAGGTAGAAGGTGTTTCTCCCGGCGACCGTTAATTTTAAATAAACGGCGAGATCCTTGAAGGACCAATGTTAGGAAGAGGTGTCGACCGTCGCGGTGGAGTCCGTGGTAGCGAGTGGCCGCCGAGCCGTGCCGCGTCGCCGCCGCGCTGTGCACCCACACACCGATGTCGCGTGCGCCGCGCGCGAGTGTGCCAAGTGCAGACGGCGCGCGCTGGCCGCGAGTGTTGGGTTCAAATCCCAACAGTGTCAAAATAATTAGTTATTTGAGTGGCCCTGTATCTGTATAGGAAGCTATTGTGGCAAGCGAGACAATCTCCACGTACCGGTGTCAGGTAATTAAACTTGTTAAAATAAATGTCAACTAATTTTATGTAAGATTTTTAAATAAGGCAATAGTTAGTTTATCTGAATAAGAATCTATCTATTGAACTGTGTAGGTGCCTGATTTTACCAATGTGTCAGGCCTAAAATAACACCACTCGTCTCTTTAAAATATGTCCATGGAACCAACACAAATAATGTTGAGTGTCTAAGTAGCACCTTAAAGTTAAAAGCTTTTACGATGCTCTAAAAGAATAAAAAAACTTTTTTTGCAAAAAACACTACCGACTTCCAAATGAAAAACTACAAAGTGAAAAATAACTTAACTTTTGGAAGTCGGTGTCCATATGGCAAAAAAATGGTTCCTACGAAAGACACCGACTTCCAAAAGTTAAGTTATTTTTCACTTTGTAGTTTTTCATTTGGAAGTCGGTAGTGTTTTTTGCAAAAAAAGTTTTTTTATTTTTCCCTTTTTAGTTTTACCTACCTAATAGCAAGTTGTTTATTAAGGTTCCTATAACTCCAGAATAGATTAACCGAATAACATGAAACTTGAACATAACCGGTGAAATGAGAGATCTGCGTACCCCTTTAGAGTGTACTGGCGTGATGTTATGTTATGAAATGGTATAAACAACAAACAGACATGCGATTGCAGCAATCCCGAGAGTTTCGCCGTTATTTATTGAAGAGTTCTGTTGTGTATCTCCGAAGTTCTTCATCAGACCTTCATCAAATTAAAATGGGACCAATTTAGAAACATACTCTTTCAAACAAAAAAAGAATTTTCAAAATCGATCCACAATTGACGGAGATATCGGTGAACATACATAAAAAAAAAAAAAAAAAACATACAAGAAGTCGAACATAGAACCTCCTCCTTTTTGGTAAGTCGGTTAACAAGAAATATGTCATTACTTTTACATTTCTGCATTCATTTTACATGTGGGAAGGTAAGTAAGTACCTAAGTATGCGTCATTTTAGCACCTCTCGCCTCACTGTTATAAACCAAATACAAACCGGGTGCATATACATGTATGTACATTATTTTAGTATACGGGTTGTAGGAAATGACTTTTTTAGAACTTCACGTGGTCTGAACCGGGTAAGTGGCACGTACGGTGGGATTAAGATAAATTAGTTTTTCTTGACTTGAAGCGATCAAGCTAGATAACTAAAGCTAGATTTTTATTGCAAACTAATCTAATTTTTATAGAAAGACACTTTAATCAGCTCTTTTTTCGAGATTAGACATTTTTTTATTAACCCCCGCTGGAAAAAGAGGGGTGTTATAAGTTTCACGTGTGTTGGTGTGTATCTGTGTATCTGTGTGTCTGTCTGTGGCATCATAGCGCCTAAACGGATGAACCGATTTCGATTTAGTTTTTTTTTGTTTGAAAGGTAATTTGGTCGAGAGTGTTCTTAGCTATTGAATTTAAATAAAATTGGTTCAGCCGTTCAAAAGTTATGGGCATTTTACTGTTTGAATCGGGGTGTTTTCGCAAGATAAATGTGTCGGGGGTTTTTAAATTGTGAAATTTTACTTGTTATCTTTTGCAGCTGAATAATATTTGTTTTAGGGTGAGGTTGCTTTCAAATTTGTATGTTGATCATAAAATTAGAAGTCAGTCATTTACGTAAAGCATAGGGTACTTAAGGCAAACAGCGAAACATAAAAGAATTCCAATTTTATCGATATTGCGTACGGAAGAAAATAAATAAATAAACTTTTTAGCAAAAAAATACTACTGACTTCCAAATGAAAAACTACAAAGTTAAAAATAACTATATTTTTGGCAGTCGCTGTCTTTCGTAAGTACCATTTTTTTGCGATATGATGGAAAGTTTTTTTTTATTTGTGCCTTTTTAGTTTTATCTACCTACTAGGCAAATTGTTTAGTATGGTCCCTATAACGCCAGAATAGATTACCCGAATAACATGAAACTAGAACATAACCCGTGAAATGAGAGATCTGCGTACCCCTTTAGAGCGTACTGGCGTGATGTTGTTATGAAATGGTATAAAGAATAAAGAGATATGCGATTGCAGCATCCCATGAGTTTTGCCGTAATTTATTGAAGAGTTCTGTTGTTTATCTCCGAAATTCTTCATCAGACCTTCACCAAATTAAAAAGGGACCAATTTCGACACTTACTCTTTCAAACATCTCGAATATAGAACCTCCACTTTTTTAACACCCGCCGGAGAAAAAGGGTTATAAGTTTCACGTGTGTTGCTGTGTATTTGTGTATCTGTGTGTCTGTCTGTGGCATCATAGCGCCTAAACGGATGAACTGATTTTGATTTAATTTATTTTGTTTAAAAGGTGATTTTGTCGAAAGTGTTCTTAGCTATGTTTGAATAAAATCGGTTCAGCCGTTCAAAAGTTATGGGCATTTTACTGTTTGAATCGGGGTGTTTTCGCAAGATAAATGCGTCGGGGGTTTTTTAAATTGTGAAATTTTTGTTTGAAAGGTAATTTTGTCGAGAGTGTTCTTAGCTATGTTTGAATAAAATCGGTTCAGCCGTTCAAAATTTATGGGGATTTTACTGTTTGAATCGGGGTGTATTCGCAAGACAAATGTGTCGGGGGTTTTTAAATTGTGAAATTTTACTTGTTCTTCAGTCACAACAAAAAAAACTTCACTTTCTTCAGCAATCCGATTATTATTACCCCAAAAACACAACTAGCAATACAGAACAGCATCTGCAACGAATTCACCGGTTTCTACCGCCATAAAACGGTTTGCAGTCAGTCTGTTTGTAATTCAAGTCGCCCGTGCCCACTGCCCGGCGCCAATGCAATTTGGTCGCAGGTATACAAGTCACACGATTATTGCCTGCAATTTGCGGACTGTACGACACATTATGCTCGAATTGGCATGTATGAAAGTTTCAAGTTTTTTACTAGAGTCTGAGTTCTTTTGTAATTGGCTGTCTTTTGTGTAGTATCGATAGATACAATATACTTCAATGTATTCTGAAACGGTTACACAACTAGGAGAGAGTAAGGGCGGTTTATTGTATTGACAAACGTGACTGCGGTCTATGTAAGTTTCTTCTTTGTTTGTCTAAGTACTTAGCTATGTATTTGAAGTATATCACAAATGACGGAACAGTATCATAATAATGTTATAATATCATTGCATCACGTTAAAATAATACGGTTGAATCCGTAAATATCAACGAGGGTTTCAATCAGAATTAATGCGGGGCAAAAAATGTTGCACATGGAGTAACTGGAAAAGTTTGTTAATGATGAGGCTCAACTCTGTTATTAACTTTTGTGTCTGTCTAATGTACGATGCGTCATATTTACGCTAGGCACAACCAATTGAAATAATTTCATTTTAACACAACACTTGACTTTACATCATATTCAGACCACAGCAATATTTATCAGTAACACAGCTTGAGTAAATTCATGAAACAATTTCAAACACAGCACGAATTTATCTGCAAGAATTGCTTTTATCGCTCACCCGAACGAACTCCGGAGTCTGTTCGTTGGCGTTCAGTAATAACTTTACAAACAGAGTTACGCGTCACGATCCAGGCCTTATTCACTCACTATACACTGTATTATGAAATTCCCCATTTACAGATATAAAACTCGTCGGGTGCGAAATAAAGTTTTATTTTTACTACACTTCCGTGCGTTTTCATAAACGCTGAGTGCGGGTGTGACTGTTAGGCGACGTTTATGTTTGCGTTGATGAATTTCCTTAATGAAAATCTTTTATTTGTGCGTTCTTATTACAAATACGCATGAATTCTAGAATTTACGATGATGAAGATAAAATGTAGCAAATTGGCGAGACCTTAAACATTTTTGCCGAAAATTCTGGCTTGACTATGGAATATAAAATGTTGAGTATCTCTGCCCGGCTGGCAGAGATATTCAATTGAGCGTCAATCATTCTGAAGTGACGCTCGACACTTGACGGTTTCACGTTATGCTTGAATAGTTCATGCCTCACGTGATAGAATGCACTGTTGCCGTCCTTGACCATCATAAATGTTAGGCGTCACAGGACACACGAGAGAGTCCGGTTTTTAACCCCCGCCGGAAAAAGAGGGGTGTTATAATTTTCACGTGTGTTGATGTGTATCTGTACTTGTTGGTAAGTCAGTTAATACAAGTAAAATTTCAAAATTTAAAAACCTCCAACACATTTATCTTGCTACAAGTAAAATTTCACAATTTAAAAACCCCCGACACATTTATCTTGCGAAAACACCCCGATTCAAACAGTAAAATGCCCATAACTTTTGAACGGCTGAACCGATTTTATTCAAACATAGCTAAGAACACTCTCGACAAAATCACCTTTCAAACAAAATAAATTAAATCAAAATCAGTTCATCCGTTTAGGCGCTATGATGCCACAGACAGACACACAGATACACAAATACACAGCAACATACGTGAAACTTATAACCCTTTTTCTCCGGCGGGTGTTAAAAAAGAGGAGGTTCTATATTCGAGATGTTTGAAAGAGTAAGTGTCGAAATTGGTCCCTTTTTAATTTGGTGAAGGTCTGATGAAGAATTTCGGAGATACACAACAGAACTCTTCAATAAATAACGGCAAAACTCATGGGATGCTGCAATCGCATATCTCTTTATTCTTTATACCATTTCATAACAACATCACGCCAGTACGCTCTAAAGGGGTACGCAGATCTCTCATTTCACGGGTTATGTTCTAGTTTCATGTTATTCGGGTAATCTATTCTGGCGTTATAGGGACCATACTAAACAATTTGCCTATTAGGTAGATAAAACTAAAAAGGCACAAATAAAAAAAACTTTCCATCATATCGCAAAAAAATGGTACTTACGAAAGACAGCGACTGCCAAAAATATAGTTATTTTTAACTTTGTAGTTTTTCATTTGGAAGTCAGTAGTATTTTTTTGCTAAAAAGTTTATTTATTTATTTTCTTCCGTACGCAATATCGATAAAATTGGAATTCTTTTATGTTTCGCTGTTTGCCTTAAGTACCCTATGCTTTACGTAAATGACTGACTTCTAATTTTATGATCAACATACAAATTTGAAAGCAACCTCACCCTAAAACAAATATTATTCAGCTGCAAAAGATAACAAGTAAAATTTCACAATTTAAAAACCCCCGACACATTTATCTTGCGAAAACACCCCGATTCAAACAGTAAAATGCCCATAACTTTTGAACGGCTGAACCAATTTTATTTAAATTCAATAGCTAAGAACACTCTCGACCAAATTACCTTTCAAACAAAAAAAAACTAAATCGAAATCGGTTCATCCGTTTAGGCGCTATGATGCCACAGACAGACACACAGATACACAGCAACACACGTGAAACTTATAACACCCCTTCTTTTTCTGGCGGGGGTTAAAAAGGGTGAAATATTTAAATTGCATTTATTACGCTTAGGTACCCTCGCAAAGTCAATGATTACATTGGCTAACTTCGTTATTTAAATAATTCAAAGAGTTGACGTTTTATCGGAAGTTTTATTGAGTTACCTCAACTAAACCGTTTGTCGTCATTTATCAGCCGACTCAATTCCAAAAGGACGTTTAATTTTGAAATTTTCAAGTTGTTCTCAAGTTATAAGAAAACATAAACCGGCCTATCGTTCCGTGAGTCGTAAATGATGACAATAGGAAACGGCTATTGTTGAAGTATTAATTAAAAGAAACAATGGCACAACTCCTTTGCCATAATACAATTATTATACAAGTATCAAGCCCCCTTAACTATGTCTGAGGCGATTTCGGTGGCTCTAGCAATTCTGCTTGCCCCTTTACGGATCATTAGCGTGACGTTATTTAAGCCCAAAATACCAGTTAAGGCAGAGTGAAAGGTGCCCACGGTAATAATAATAAATATAAATATTTCCCCGAAACGATTCGACTAGGCGGCGTAATATAGCCGCGTAGCGTGTAGTGATGGCTTCACTACGTGTGCTACGAATGCCTACGGCGTAGTGGTTGCTACGCGGCAGATGTAGTAACATGACGTAAATGCCATGCGTTGTGTAGTGAACAACATTCATTATGAACATTTCGTTTTAACTTGATTCATTCATTTTTTTGTGTAGAGCTCGTAATATCGTTGCTCGTTGTTCGTAAACGTATTTCGTAGTATTTTAAATGGCCGTAATTAAATTGGGTGGGAAATTTATTGCACTAGCCATTAACCTCGGTTTCACTCATGTGACCGTCTGGCATGAACTGAAATATTTTTTCTCGTAGATTAAAATTCGATTATATGGGGGATAATTCGTTTTTTTTTTTTGTTTTACTGAATAAATTAAAGTTTCCCTTTGGTTTTTTTTTTTAAAACTTTGCCCCACACTAGGAACTTCTGCCTGTATCGTGGGTGCGTTTACAAACATATAAACTCACATACACAAACACCCAGAGCTGTAACAACTATCTGTAGGCCATTAAATATTTGTTCCGTGCGGGAATCGAACCCGCGACACGCAGCCAGCGCAGCAGTCAATCGCTCAACCACTGCGCCAACCGTGCGCCCAAAAAAGGTTTCTTTCTTATATACTTGTGTACATACGGTTTGCGAATCATTTCTTTTTTAAGGATTCTGCCAGCCTTCTTGGGTCTCTTGTAACCTCTATAGTGCAATGGATCAATGTCTTCATTACTAATTCTTTCTCTGAATTTCCACGTAATATTAAGAGAGGCGGTTAATTAGATCATGAGTTTATTATTGTAACACTAGTTAATATAAAAAACTTTTTTGCAAAAAAATACTACCGACTTCCAAATGAAAAACTACAAAGTGAAAAATAACTTTATTTTTGGAAGTCGGTGTCTTTCGTAGAGACCAATTATTTGCGATATGGACACCGACTTCCAAAAATAAAGTTATTTTTCACTTTGTAGTTTTTCATTTGGAAGTCGGTAGTATTTTTTTGCAAAAAAGTTTTTTGTTTTCCCTTTTTAGTTTTATCTACTTAATAGGCAAGTTGTTTAGTAAGTACCTATTACGCCAGAACAGATTACCCGAAAAACATGAAACTTGAATAACCGGTGAAATTAGAGTTCTTCGTACCCCTTTCAGTATACTGGCGTGATGTTATGTTATGAAATGGTATAAACAATAAACAGACATGCGATTGAAGCAATCCCGAATGATTTGCCGTTATTTATTGAAGAGTTCTGTTGTATATCTCCGAAGTTCTTCATCAGATCTTTAACAAATTAAAATGGGACCAATTTCGGAACATGTTCTTTCAAACAGAAAAAGAATTTTTAAAATCGGTTTACAATTGGCGGAGATATAGGTGAACATACATAAAAAAAAAAAAAAAAAAAAAACATACAAGAAGTCGAACATAGAACCTCCTCCTTTTTGGTAAGTCGGTTAAAAATACGTGAGTTCTTACTGAAATTGTATTAAATAATTTATTTCTTTTCCCTAAGGAAGTTATCTAACCCCTTAGTTCAATCAAAAATTATACTACTCTAAAAGCTTTTATTAAGTTTCTTATACGCAACTAGCTGACCCGGCAAATGTTGTATTGCCATATAAATAATTTCAAAGATGCCCAAAAATTATGCACGCACTAAGTATTTTTAAGTGTCGTTTATTAATGGAATGGTTTATACAGGTAACACAATGGTTGTTGTTGGCGGGAGCACGTGACACGTGTTGATAACTATTGATTTATATGAGATCACCTAAATTAACTGTACGCGAGAACTATCTTGAGCCAAATAGCACCTAACTACGCTGCCCTAACCTACCTTCACAACCCTACCCTACCGTACATACCTACTGACCTACCCTACCCTACCTATCTACACACCTACCCTATCTACCTACCTACACACCTACACTACCTACCACCCTATCTGTCCTACTCTACCTTAACGTACAAACCTACCTACCCTACTCTACTCTACATACCTACCTACCATTTTTTTTTAAATCTTATACCATCTTCGCATTGCCTTTCTAATGAAACCTGTTTGGGGCATATCGGTTGTATGGTTTCAAAGTGTATAGTGAACATAGGTAGAATCATTTTTTGTGTTTTTTAAATTAAAAGATGAATTTCATAAATATGGACAACGCCATCTACTGGCAATAGTGAAACCAGCATACAACACCATGTTCATTTTTGTGTGTGCTTTTTCTCTATTTATCACTAATTATTTCGATGTTGTATTACTTATTATCCTATTCCGGACAAAGATAAATCCAAAAACACAAAAATCATAAAAATTGGTCCAACCGTTCTGGAGTTATAAGTGGTGTAACTAACACGACTTTGTTTTAAATATATATATAATTATAGATGTAAAATTTGAAATCAAGGTTGTAATTGCTTGGGTAGTGTGTGGAGGATGTGTACCCAATACTGCTAAAGCTAGCACTATTTGGTACACATTCCCCACCGACTTCACAGTCCATCCGCGACGGAGGCGGCGCAGATGCGGATGATCGGCGTCACGTAGTCATTCTCTTTGAAAGTCCAAAAACAGACTCAGTGACAGAAGACTAGCGTACGTACACCCTCAGCTTCTGCCACAGGCGTCCACCTAACGTAGCGGTTGACCTAAATGCAGATTATTTATCATTATTATTTCAGACGAAAGACGCCCACTGCTGACCATAAACCCTCCCAAGTGCAATCGCCACATCGACCAAATGACGCAACAGTGGAAAGCCTCCCAATCAATGGATCGATGATCTGGTTAGGGCTGCGGGAATCCTCTGGATACGGGAAGCATATATATTAAAAATATTAAACAAAATAATTGACCAATTTAATATCCCACGTAACCTGATAACCAGTAAACAGCACAGCCGCAACTTATAGTTGCAGCACACTCATAAATTTATCCACTTCCTGCTCCAAAGAGCTATTAAACCTGCTCCCGGCTTGTGATACTAAGTAGTTCCTAGAGCATATTAAACGTGAACTTTGATAGCAGTTTGATAGTTCGGATATGTTATAAGTTAGCTTCAACGACTGGCTCTAAGATTAAGCTTAAGAATGTTTTGGAAAACTATTAATAGATTTTAGTTATGACTACAAGGTTACGGTTTGAATTATTATGGTAAGCTGCAATGGAAATTCTTTTGTTAAGATTGAAGTGGGTACTCTACTGCAACGGCAACGTTAGTGTATGTGAAACTGTTTAATATTAAGATCTTAATGTACCATATACTCAGAAATAAATATATTTTATCTTATTTTATTTGGCACTTATCTCACCGCCGACGAGTAAGCGATTAGTAATCGACTATTTTCTTGCTGAAGAAACGTACAAAATATATAAGATTCCGTGTCACTAAAAGAGACACATATAGTAATAGTTGATCGCTGGCTGTTTACACTGCCGAGTACTCTCTCACCACAAGTTTGTCGCAGCGACAAGAGCTATCAAAGTTATACTCGCTTAGCGATACTCGCTCAGCGATGCTCGCTTGCTCGCTTGATGGTCAGAACTCACGCCGAGGGACAAACCAGCGGTCATTTTTACCTGCAGTGAGGTCGCCCAGAGCGAGTAGTGTGAGTAATTGCCCATCGCACAAGAACACTCGCCTATAGCCGAGCGACAAAACTATCGGAACTACACACTTGCTACTCGCTTTTAGTTTCTAGCTTTACTCGCTACTTTCTGGTCGTTAGCGGTGGGACAAGTGCCTAAGTTACAAGAGCTCGTGACTAAATGATAACAACCACTCGGATCGATCTTTATGATTAAGCAATCCTTGCCGAGGCTGATCAGTGCATGTAATTATTTTTTAAATTACGTTTCCTTTTATTTGTACCTACATTGTGTGTATCTGTGTGTGCCAAATAAACTGGTTTTCTTTTCTTTCTTTCATTACTCCTCCGTATCTCGAATAGCACGTTTAAGGGCGGTTACGCACTACATCCATGACGGTTGGTCGCGGCTCTCATTTATAGATTTTTGACAGTCGTAACGGGTTGTAGACGTCAGGCAGGCAGACGCTCTATGTAAAATACTGGTATTCAGCTATGTCTAGCTAGACTGGAAGCTGACCCCAATAAAACTGGAAAAAGGCTAATCAGATTCACAAGTTAGTTAAATTGTTTTGTTAAAGTTGAAGGTACCTTCGCAACCATTAGGCCAACGTGGAAAAGTCATCAATAAATTAGATACCTACTTGATAAACTGCAAGGAAAAAAGTGCCAAGTTACAGTAAAATTCTTCCTTCCCAATCATTGTAAAAGCCCCCAGTCACAATAACCTAAGAATAGTGGATTTGATTCCCGTGATCACGTACAATCGAAAGGCACATCCCTGCTCCTACTGTCATCAAAAGCAAAAAGGGCACATCTGACTAAAACAGACTCAAAACCATAAATTAAATAAAAAAACTTTTTTACAACCCAAAAAAATTGTGTCCAAAACGCAAAAAAATTGGTGCCCACCAAAGACACCGACTTCCAAAAATAAAGTTATTTTCACTTTGTAGTTTTGTTATTTGGAAGTCAGTACTATTTTATTGTAAAAAAGTTTTTTTTATTTTTCACTTTTTAGTTGTACCTTCCTAATAGGCAAGTAGTTACGTAAAGTACCTACTCGTATAATGACAGAATAGATTACCCAAATATCACGAAACTGTACATAACCGGTGAAATGAAAGTGTACCATGGTGAACTGTACACATCTGCGTACCCCTTTAGAGCGTACTGGCGTGATATTATGTTATGAAATGGTATAAACAATGAACAATCATGCGATTGCAGCAATCCCAAGAGATTTGCCGTCATTTATTGAAGAGTTATGTTGTATATCTTCGAAGTTCTTCATCAGATCTACACCAAATTAAAATGGGACAATTTCGAAATATACTCTTGAAGAAGAAGAATTTTCAAAATCGGTCCACAATTGACGGAGATATCGGTGAAAATAGAATAAAAAATAAATAAAAAAAACATACAAGAAGTCGAACATAGAACCTCCTCCTTTTTGGAACGTCGGTTAAAAGATCCAAAATGTTTAATCTATACCAATATTGTAAAGAGGAAAGATTTTTTTGTTTGTTTGTAAGGAATAGGCTCCGAAACTACTGGACCGATTTAAAAAATTCTTTTACCTATGGAAAGCTACATTAGTCCCGAGTAACATAGGCTATAATTTTGACGGGAGCGAATCCGCGGGGGTCAGCTAGTAAAATATATGTACGTATGTTCTATGAAACTATACATTTCACTAGTAGTGCCTGGGCGACCGAGCTCTACTCGGGTGAAAATAGAAAAAAAAGGTTTTTTTCGTGATATCTAATTTGCCCAGAAATGAAACTTAACTAGATTTTAGAGTGTTTTCCGCCCCCAAAACCCCTTTATTGTAAATTTGATCGCGAACGTGATTACAAATATACAAATATTGCTCGTTTAATAGTAAAGGATAATAACTAACGAAAACTAAAGCTCATAGACAAATATGAAAATAATATATTAGATACTAGATGCGCCTTGTACGGGACGCTGAGCAATAGAAGGCTGCCCACAATTCGGATCGATGAACTGAAGAATACTTATGATTATAAACTGATTAAATTCCAGTAGCATTATCATTAAAATTGCAATACATCAAAAATTATAGAATGCGATTTGACCATATTTGACATTTTGCAATTTTTATGTTACGACGACTAGAATGTAATCGGTTTATAATTAGGAGAATTGGACTCCTTAAGTCAGGACTGCGGCATCCGCTGAATGGGGGAAGCACAGGTTCGGTAGATGTGAAGACAATTGCGGAGATCTATGTTCAGCAGTGGACCCTCTTTCAGCTAAAATAATAATGCGCCTTGCAGTCATGATTTCTTCGTGAAGACCTCAATTTTGCTAAAAAGGACAGATGTGTCCCTTTTTCGTTGGGCATCAGCATAACTCTCGACTCAGCAGTACATTCGTGATTCGTAGGCTAGGAACGATGCCTTCAATTGAGTGCAATTTCCGCCAATTCCCCTTCACCGTTCACCGTCGGAATGACGGAACATGTAGTTATGGGCTGATATAATAATATTGATGACAAGGTGTGTGACAGGCAGTTTATTTCCTAACTTCTTTGCAAAAAGGTAAAGGTAAAACTAAAATGTAGAAAGAGTCATCTAGCGAAGTATGTATATCTATAATAATATTTTGGTTTATGTACTTACAGCCTGTTATTATGTGTGTGTAAAATTAGAATTGTACTTAACGAATTATTAATTTACACAAGGCTTCTGACCGGCTAAGCTACGCAAAAAATACCTATTTAATCTTACTAATATTATAGACTGTTTATAACTATATATAACTGTATTATAACTGTTACCCGCAGCTTCACCCGCGTTAATATGGATTTTGACAATAACTTCTGGTTGTCGACATACAGGGTTAGAAGAACCCAATGTTGCAGTTTTAGTTTTAATCAAAATCGACCCCTTGAATCCTTTAATTGTTTTGTGCTAATCTTCAGTGATGATTTGGCAATCCACGCCCACTTCAAAAACTCAACATGTATAGGTACAGTAAGCATTAACGTAAAAACGATTAAATAATTTAATTGAAGACGTTGGAAGACGTTTTATATAAAATAGGTTTTTTTTATTTTATCTTAGCGCAATAGTTTCCAAAAATAACTAACTATGGTCTGTACCTAGTCAACTAATCTTAATCAGTAATTTAGATTCATGACAGAGCAACATTCTAGGAATCTAATTGTGAAAAGGCAGGTGATCCAAAACCGTTACTTAGCTGTCACCAAACCTATGGGTTCGGTGACAGCTAAGTAACGTTTTAATCACAAATCACAAAGACTTTTGCAAGATGCAAAAGATTTTTTTTGTGCCAATTCTATATTTTGATAGTACCCACATTCTACAATCTATAAGTTAAAACGCCACTATCTGATACTTTTCAATTTATTCAACAACAACAAAAAGGTTGGCCGATTTTAGTGTTTGGTCCCATCGTAACCAACCAAAAGTTGTCTGTCGATCTATCTAAGCGCTATTATTTTCTACTATCAAAATACTCCAAATGAAAAGTACCTAACAGCCGCGTATATCATTTTTAAAATGCCCCAAATTGCTAAGTTTACAATCCTATTTTTGACAATTTAATTCAGTAATGCAAACTAATGAAAGTGACCAATTTGATATATGACACCGGAAACTCTCACATATCTTTTATATTTCGTGGTTTTTTGTATTTCGGCTTGAACTCAAAATATGATTTTCGCATATAGTGGCATTATAGCTTAAGTACGTCAACATTTTCGTTCAGTGATTTCACCGCAATGTGATTAATAACTTTGGTAGTGACGAGGTAGTTCGCAGATTTTTCAATCGAAGTTACTAGGCACTCTAAGCTCGGGGCAAAAACGTGACATTAAAATATGCAGGAGACGTTCCACTGGCATCCCAGCGATCAAAAAATTCCCTGGCTACTGTAGCATCCCTAACTTTTTACCCCGTTTTTATTTCGACCGCTCTCTAGTTCGAACGTCTAAGTTCTGGCCGGTTTTGTGGTGGTATGTTTTACTAATGTGCTTTAGAGGCTCGGTTAATTTATTTTCGAGGTAAGGGCAGTTAATCAACTTTCACCGCTCAGGTGTGCACCTGAGCTGTGAAAGTTGATTAACTTTTTTAAACGTTAGATAATAGGGTGAAAAAATTTACATTTCGTGTCATTAATTTTACTTTATATCTTTAGTTTTTCTTCACCGTTTTGCACTAAATTCAGTAAAATAACCACAGAAATTAACATAATATTCACCAGCCGATTCCTTCACAAATTTATTAAAGCCCTCACAAAGAAGGGAATTCCTAAACAATGTCAAACAACAGCTAAATCATATCCTATCAAATATTAAAAATACAGTACAAGTCACAAAGCTTGGCGGCACTTGTTACAATTAACCCTGGGTTCGAACTAAGCGTTTCTTTAAGTCGTAGAGTGTACTACATAAGTAATGTGCAAATAGAGGAACCATAGAAAACATAAATGTATATTTTACAGAACGCCAGCTGTATAAAACCAGCGAAAACAGGCGCACCCACACACAGACCGTGTGCGGGTGCGCCTGTTTTAAGACTATTTTATTTTTAACCGACTTTCCAAAAAAGAGGATGTTATCAATTCGACTGTATTTTTTTTTTTTATGTTTGTTACCTCAGAACTTTTAACTGGGTGAACCGATTTCGATGATTCTTTTTTTATTTGAAAGCTGGTGCTTGTCATGTGGTCCCTTTTAATTTCATCAAGATCTGATGAAGAACTTTGGAGATATACATCAGAACTCTTCAATAAATGACGGCAAATCAATCGGCATAGCTGCAATCGCATGTCTGTTTATTGTTTACACCAATTCATAACATAACATCACACTAGTACGCTCTAAAGAGGGTACGCAGGTGTGAACAGTTCACCCTGGTATACTATCATTCCACCGGTTTTCAATAAGTTTCTTGTTATTGGAATAATCAATTCTGGCTTGACTTTGGGCATTATAGGTACCTAGCCTATAGAACTGGTCCATTATGTACCACAACTAAAAATTTCGGAAGTCGGTGTCAAAAAACGAAGAAACGAAAACAGGAACACCGACTTCCGAAATTTAATTTATTTTTCACTTTGTAGTGTTTTTATTTGGAAGTCGGTTGTATTTTTTGTAAAAAGTTTTATTTTTTATTTGGAAAACTTACAGCTAATAACAAAAATGCTTAGTCTTTATAATAAAAATAAGACCAATTACAAGTTTTCACTAACAGTAAAAAAAAATATATTAAACTTTACAGGCAAACGGCACTACAAACTAAGAATCTATATAATAAGCGCAGCTATTAACAACAAAAATGGTCACAAAGAAAACATATTTGTAATAACACTAATAATCCTATAATAAATACATGAGACTTAAATACAATTGAAAAACTTATCGCATATAATTCTTTTCATCTTACTAATACTAGTATTAAAGAGGTCGATGATGTCAACTTCCCGAAACTATACACAAAGTTCCCGCGAGCTAGCTAGTTTCCTAAATATATACATTAACTTGTCCAGCTGTTTCACTCACCATCTACCTAACTACATAACCTATCAAGTAGCGGCCTGCGCCGGCTACCCTGCGCAGACCTAGCCGTTACAAGTAAAATACTTGAAAGCTTTAATAAAAATGTGACTTGGTATAAAATATGTTTTCATTGTAATATTGAATTTGCGTTTACATCTCTCGTATTACTTTAGATCCCACATTATCTTCTTAAAGTGCAAATTTGAATTTTATACAATTTTGATTTACATTGATTTAATTTGATATTACATATTCCAGTATCCTAAACATAATAAATAACTACAGCAATACTTTGAAATGCTATATATACTACAATAAAATGCAATAACAAGATATATAGAATAACCTATATAATATTATAAACTACAACAAATTATCTAATATTATAAATTTTAGTGACTTTCTTGAATTCTCACGCGATTGGATTTATATCACACCGATATGCGACTTTTTTATAAGCAAAATTGCAAATACGTTTACATGTACGCAATGCGATGTTATTCGATCGATTGGCGCCATCAGAAAGGTCCCTTCAGTGTTCACAATATCACAAGGTCTTAAGAAACCGTATCTTTCACAAACCTTACAATATTAACTAAACAATGCAATAACTTCCCCACATTTTATACGCAACATCTAGAATTTCCGTAATAAAACACATTTACAGGGACACTATCACATAATTTACGTTTAACAAAACCATCCATTCATTGCGGACCTTAAAATGGCGCTATTACGCACGATGTGGCCATTGTAGCTCGTGAACGCACATCATTATAAGCGCTGAGCGTGGTTCACTGATCAATTTAAAATCATATCAGGTATATGCGATGCCGCATCTATTATGACAAGGAATAATAATGAGTTTTGTTTATTTATTGGCAGTTTATAAAATAAATGCAAGTTTTTTGAAAAGGGGGTGCAGACATATTTATAGATTTTAAATTCAAAATTTGTATAGAAAATTTGGATTCGTACTCCTAAGGAATTGCTAAACTACGTCGAGATTTGTATAAATAAGTCCCTAAGAGCTCAAGCTTAGTCCGTGCAGTTGAGGTGGTACTTATTTTATACTTGCCTGCAGAACTCAAATTATGAACCTCAAAGTATGAAACAAAACCAAAGCCTTCCGAACCAAGCTTAATTAACTTAGCTTAGCTATTGGTCTCCAAACGGAGTAAGGCTGGTCGCATAATTAGTCAAACTGCCTATGAGACAAACTAGATCTACGAAAACATTGAACAAATAGGCTCATAGTCAAATATGAAAAAATATACCGGAAAACAGTTTCATTCCTAGTTCGCGCTGTTCTACAATTCAACCACTGCCGGCAAACAAACCAATTCTTTAAACTCACATCAGATCTACTTAGCAAAACCACAGACAAAGCCATGACACGTGCCATATACTTAAAAAAAGAACTCCGTAAATTCACAAAGAGTCGAGCGCCAAATTATAAAGTTGCGAGCAAAGCCAAGTTGCGGCGGTCGCCGTAGATATAAAACTTGTACAACATGAACCACTGTTCGTTCGAAGTTCTTCACTATTTAGCATATAGAACGGCCCGACGGTGTTATTTTTCCACCACAAAACTTTAAAATGCAAATCGCGACGTATGCACGGCGGCTTCTTTAACGTGTACTCTCTAATTTTACACTCTCTTGTGGCAGTTTTAGAGATTAGAGATCGAAACATGTGACAGGGGCTTAAATGTTTTTAATAGCCATGGTTGTGGTAGTATTAGGTATTTTACATTAGTAAACATACATACACTGCTACATTCAGTTGCACATTAGTGGAAATCATGTGCCGGTCTATTATGTCAAAATTTCACCTTGAAAACATAGATGGAGTGAGATTGAAGTGAACTCTCATTCCACCATGATTGGATAGTTTAATAGCTCACTTCACTGTCACTCTACCAAAGTTTTCATGGTAAAATTTTGACAGAATAGCGCTATACTGGTATTGGCAGCGGAATCTTAACAATTAGTGTGATTTTCGTATCACTGATTTGCGTTTGATTGTACATGATTCCTTGTATTCCATTATAATAGAATAAATTTAGACTATATATCACCACAATACAATATACAGGCTAGTTTTTCTCATTCAAAAGTAATTACTAGATACTTCTTTCATTTCTCACCGGATGCAACTTTTAACATTCTTTGATCTCTACACTATTAGTGGCAATTAACCGCAGTACCGTTCTCCTGTTGATTCGTACTCGCTCGCAGTAAATGTCGAGAACATTTTATAGGTTACTACTCGTTATTGCTTTTGTTAATGTTTCAGAAATGCGTCGGTACTTCAGCAGTAATGGTAAAAACAGAAACAAAGTCTTATCAAGATAGATACACTCACAATAATGTTGTTCTCACTTATATTTAGATTTCACAGCACGACTGTGACCTGAAGGCTCCTCTTTTTCCATCAAATCTTCGTCAATTAATAAGTCAAAGTTACCCAAAGCTTCAGCATTTGGTATTTTGTTCCAACGAACATCCGGTACACCGTCTGGTGGAAGTACCACTGATAACATGTTATCTATTAATTTGTACTTCAATATCCTATCGTTCACCGTAGTCGATGTTAACGAAGGAGACGCGTTCACTTCCACTAACCACGGCTTTAGTTGATTGTCAATTATTATGTCGTAACCGTAACACTCAAAACAATGTCTATCGTTTGCCATCACAGATGAAACAGCCTTCAAAGAATGCACTATCAACCACTGCATCGCTGCAAACAGCTTCTCAGTAACCGCCCGACCTTTTGTACCTTCTAGATACAAGCGCAGATTCTGCACCGTCATCTTCCCGCCATGTATGTTATTATAATCACCTCCATGCTTCTGCACACTTACGTTAGTCAAATGTACGTACATATTATCCAAATCCGTAACACTTGTATCGTACTTCACCGTGCAAAACCTACAAAAGCCGAGTTGGAACAGATAAGCCTTCATAGGTCGGAAAGAAGTAACTAAAAAAAAGGTTGTGGGAGATTGCCCTGTGCGATAAGACCGCCCATTGTACACTTATCTTTATAAATGTTTTGTCCTGTAATTATTTAAGTGGTGTACAATAAAGTATATAATAAATAACACGTAAAGTCTCAGGTCAAACTTTTTGCCCCCTATTAGTAAGGGATTGTCTATGTAACGCGAAATAACGTAACTTTCTTTAGTCAATTGCGGGTGAAAAGGCGTTTTCGCTTCACGAGACCATTTCTTCAGTTTAGATAGCTTGTATATGAGGAAAATTCCTGTTCCCTGAGATTTTCCGCACGGTTTCATGATCCAGGTGCTTTGCGGTGATTTACGGTACTCCTCGACAAACATTTTGTAGTCGGCGGGGAGCACAAAAGTAACAGGTACAAAGTCTAGATGAACGTAGCGAGTTACCACTTGACCTCCGTGTAACGCAAACTCGGCTTTCTCCGCCAAAGGATTGCCTTCCCTCTCGAGTTCCTTTCTATAGCGCTTTATATTTTTCACGAGCAAGTCCTTACGTGACAGTTCGTAGTGGTTCGGAATGTGATTTATTATTTGGTTGTCATTCATCCGGTATCCGCTCTCGACACTGAATAAGTTCCGGCACGTCTGCGTGGAGGCCCAGTAGAAGTTCCATTCATCGTCGGGCACAACTTGGTTCCATGCCCGCCTCTCGAAGGTGCTCTAAAACTGACTTTTCTAAGTCCGTGCAAAAGTTAACTCGGCATCTTTCGACAGCCGGCGCGTTGACACGTCCGTAGAGGCTGTTCGCGATTCTCTTAGCGTCTTGATTCATCGTTTAATGTTTTTCCGTTTATTTTTAGTGCTTGTCGAACATATTGACCAAATATTTGGAGCACAGGTGCTTTCGACAAACATCGCTCGCTATTGGCTGTCATCCAACGGTCAGATTTCTCTATGAATACGTGTAAACATTGCCGCTACGTATTGATTTTAACGAGTTTTTGGATTTCGGCGCGCCGCCTTACTTGTAATTTTTGTATTACGAGAACATATAGGTGATTTCTGATATTAGTAAGAGAATTCCTTTGCAAGTAATAATCAGACATTTTTCATATTACGTAAAAGGTTTTTTCGTACAACATACATGCCTCTGTGATTACATCGAATGTTATCTGGCATAGTTATAATTGCGTCATTAATGAATGTTAGCGGCTAAGTTTAATGTAAATAAAGTCGTTTGTTGGGCATTAACTATACCTACTTCAATATAAAATCACGCGACATAAAACAAATAGGTGTTATGGTAAAGCTGAGCTAATTATCGAGTGTACTGGAACACTCCGTGTTCACACTGAGCATGGCGCTCGTAAAAGACGTCTTGTAAGCACTTTCCGTGTTAATATTGTTTTGACGTTTTACGACAGCCGTCGTTCTTAATGCTATATTGAGCCAAGAAACAAGCGATATTAGGATTAATATTTTTTTAATAACTTTAATATTTTTTCGGCTAGTCAGTAGTCAGTAAATCTGACACCAATCTTATTACTATTATTATTTATTAAAGTACAAGTTTATAAAATCCCCAAAAGAACTATACCCCACCAAACCGTTTTCACGGTTTGTCTGTGGGAACGGAACAAACAATATTAAAAACAAAGTTTATTAGGGCGGACACTTAATTTGCCAAGCCTACCTAATTACTGGGTTGTGGAGGTCTGATAGGCAGTCGCTCCATGTTAATAACTGCTACTCAGTTGCATCTGGTTTCACTAGAAACCGACATCAATATAGTTAGGTAAAGCTAGATAGATTAATTGAACTAAACAATTTTAACAATACACATTAAGTGTGAAAATCTTATGTATTTATGTAGAAACTGTATTTTCAATTCAAACTCTAATGTTTAAAGGTATAAGGCACTAGAATGCATATTAAGTCAAACACAGTCCCTATAGAAACAGTTCAATATTTTGTTTCCGTGTGTATCTACAATTTATTAGAACCCAAACTGCGATCTAAGAACACCAAAGTTTTACTTCAGAAATCCTTCTTAAATCACCTAAAATTAAAGTACTGTGGCCAAGCCTACGATACAAAATAGCCGCCGCAATTTTCCTGGCCACAAACTCGGGTCGGTAATAAAACACTCATTTCTAACTCTCACATACGGCATGATTTAATAAATGTTTATTCCTTTTCCGTACGGTTTCTTCCCTCTTGGATTGCCGTGGAATTAGCCTTGTTATGTAAACTAATACTTAGGGAATTAATCTAATATTAGCAGCAGTATTGGTATTAAGTTAAATAAAATGAGTATTGCATTGTTGTTTTAGGAATCTATAGATGGAATGTGGTAAATAAACTTATTGCCTAGTTCGTAGCTTCTGCCATGCAGTGGCTTCGCCCGCGTGAAAGTCGCAAATTATCCCGAGGGAACATAATTATGCCCGGGATAAAAAGTATCTTACGTCACAAAATATAAAGTAATAAAACAGTTTTGATTGATTAGTGTCAGTGTGGCCGTTATACCTCAAAATATAAATTAAATATTCGTTACTATTTTATAACAAGAAAGTGTATTTTTTTATTATTTTGATATAAATGTACTTGTGCTGTACTGTTGTTTAAAAAAAAAAGGATTGGTAAATTAGAATTCGTCGATTACCTTGTTTAAATGCACGATTATTGTATTTCAACGTGTAGCAAATTCGCATTTTCTTTAAATACATGATGGGGAAACATGTGCAAGGCATTGAAAAATATATATTTTAACATCTTTCAAAAGACTGAATGACTTGACAAACGCCATTCAGACTGAGCTCTGTCGAATACTACCCAAGAATGCCTGTAAAATTGTATAGTGCTTGAAAAATGGCGCTTTGTTCGTAGTGGACGCTCTGTCAGTGGCGCGCCGCCGCTTACGTACTTTATGCTGATGTGCTGTTTCTGACTATAATCTATATCTGTGCCAAATTTCATCCAGATTCGTCCAGCCGTTTGACCGTGCAGAAGTAACAAACACACTCACAAACTTTCGCTTTTATAATATTAGTGTGATATACACACATTAGGGTGAGTATTTGAAGTGAGCGTGGATGGCCTAATCCGAAACTATGAGGAATAGCGAAAAACACTCAAAAAAATCACGAGCCCGGTTTTCATAAAAACTAAAACTGCATGATTTGAATTTTGAAAAATTAATATTCCTAGTCAGGAATCGAACCCCTTTTATTTCTAAAAAACACGCTGCATTATTACACCATCCAATAGTGTCGCTTAAAAGGATAAAATTCTGAGAAGTAATTTCATATAGCAAATTCAGCACAACTTAGTTGCGTATTTAAAGTACTGGGACTTCAGTGTCGTAATCCCAGCACATTAAAGTTAATATTTTATTGTAAAGTATAGGTAACCCGTAACAGACAGTTTCGAGTAATTTATTTTTGTGCCGTATGTGCCTGAACTATATTTTATCCGTAAGTGACTTTTATGTTCATTCAATACACTAGATGTAAATAAATAAAGCACAAATTAACGGAATAATTAACATTTATTGTTCCTGCGTTGCTGACGGTAGCCCGTATAATAAATAATTTCCACGAAAACGTGTTCATACTGCACTTTTTACTACGAGTAATTTACGGTAGCACAAATTAATTGCACTATTTCCTATTATAAGGTCTACAAGAATCTCATGGCAAAAGGGGCAATTTTTTTTTTGTTTGTTATGCTGGTCATTTGGATTAAACGATCTTGATAATGTTTAATTTGTATTTATATCTTTAGTATTAATGATCATGTAGTATATTAGGTTTGTGTATGGAGCTGGCACACTCAATTAATGTACCCCCATAACGGGTTGCTTGCACTTTAGTGATGAAGCGCTAAGGGGGCAACATATCCCAAGGTGCTTGAGGAGTGGAGAGGTATACCACGGCTATCAGGACAATCCCGGAAGTACGGTCAAGATCCCTACCAGCATCTTACAGGGTAAACTCCCTACCTCCGAGCACATTTGCTCTTGCAAATCTCCACTCAAGCCAGCCAATTAAGGCAAGAGAGAGGTGGGAGCTCTGTTCCCCGTCAGTGTTCACTACGACCGGCCAATAAAGGCAAGCTGGAGATCAGGTCCGTGGACTTGCCACTGCCCACCAATTCGCCACAAAGCTGCCCTGCGGATTGTATCTCTCTTAGACTGGCCTCTCACCTTAGGAATGTTGCGGCAAAGTAAAATCTAACGGCAAAGACCTAGAAATCATTGAAGCGCGCAAGTACCACCACGACGTCAACGTAGTTACATGCGTGGGGTTATTAACATTATTATGATGATCATCACATAATGAAAAAAAGAAAGAAAAGTATTTATTTGTCACTCGCACAGGTGACACGAGAAATAAGCAAAAACAAAAAATAGTAAAATATAAAACCCCATGCGATTCAAAAAGGCTCCAATCTCTTTCAGGCGTGCGCTCGGAAAATAGGGCTCCATTCTCTTAGCCTCAGAGAGATACAGCTAGACGTATGTACAGAAGCGAGCGATGGTTGCGGGAAAAATTCCATTGCTGACTCGTAGTCATACAAGATTATCACACCAGTGTGACAAACAGGATTTTTTTTCTCGTTTGTCACACCACTGTTTTTTCCACACCATTTATTCCTAACTAGTGCTGTCCTAGTTATACTAGTTAGTTTTTCAACCTTACCGACTCGTAGTCACACCAGATTATCTCACCAGTATGACAAACAGGATTGTTTTTCTTGTTTCGTTTTTTTCAATAAGGGCGGGTAGAAGTTGAAATTAAATAAAAGAAGCTGTGTGTAAGGTATTAACAAAATTATTTTTTATTTAAAAGGTTTACTTGTGCCATTAAGTGTAGAATATGATATGACATCGTTCAAATGCCCGCCTCTGCTATTTAGTGGCACAGATCCGAGTGGTCCAGTTTTCAATGACTCTTCTGCATAGATCCGGCTTAATTTGAACAATGGCCATGACATCGGTCGATTGTGGTTTGTTTGCATAGACCTGCTACTTCAAAAAAACCCTACAAGAAAAGGTCTAGTGGCGTCAAATCGCATGACTTTGGTGGCAAATTCACATCAGATCTGCGAGAGATAACCATACGCTCAAATCGGTAATGCAGATTTTTTATCATTTGAACGTGCTGTTCAATCGTGTAACTTGCCATGGTGATTTGGCGTAAGTAACTGAATAATAAATTATTAACACTATTATTCAATCAAAAGGAAATTGAAATCGAAAAAAAAAGAAGGTTCCACCAAACTGATAAAGATAATTTAAAAAAACCCTTTATAACTAAGTAAAGGGTTTTTCAATTAGCGCGGGTAGATTTTTGGGGGGCGTGGGTGAATTAAAAACTTCAAATTCCGTTTTTAACGCAATGTTTCAAGAAAATCATCGGTCCTTCTTTTATTTCGATATCAATTTGCTTTTGATTGAATAATACTGTTAATAATTTTAGTAAGGTTAGATAAGTTTGCATTATCATATGAACCACTGGACATAGGCTATAGCTTGCACTACTTACCACAAAATATGTTATATAATGCCATTTGTATTAGTTTTGTTCTGTCCTAAACCGAATAAGCCGTTTTGTCTTTCCTAAGAAATGAATACACTTTGTACCTTATTATGAAAAAGTTGGCAGAAATATAACTAAAAGTAGAAAATCTAAATAGTCGGCAAAGAACGAAAGTCGGCAAAGGCCGATCAGCAGATCCACTTTATTAGAATATATAGGTACTGCACTAGCAATTATCGTATACATGGTGTGGAAAAATCAGTGGTGTGACAAACGAGAAAAAAAATCCTGTTTGTCACACTGGTGTGATAATCTAGTGTGACTACGAGTCAGCAACGAAAAATTCATGCCACGGTGGCAAATGTACGATATTCTACAGGTTCCTATAGTAACTCTGATTTTGTATTGAGAGCCTTGAAGGATCAACAACAAAAAGGTTTGTTTCGTGTAACTTAAAATACAGTCAAGTTGTGTTAATGATGATTCATGTTGTCTAATTTTCTGAATAGTTGATACTTTTCCATAAGCTGAATAAAAATACAAGATCTATATTGATCCCTGGGCCGCCGGGATAGGAAACGTACCTATTTATTTTCGGAATAAAAGTATATAGTCTGTACGATACTGCAGCGATAGTGTAGCAAATTTATTCTAATGAATGAAATATCGAAATCGGATAAACTAAACTAAGAAATCGAATTCGAGATCAAAAATGTAAACTAAAGGTGTTGCCAATTTTAAATAATAACCTCAATTGTGCAGTTTGCCAAAAAGTACTAAACATAGTGCTAAAATTAAAGGTATATGCCTACTTAAACAGTTAAAATATTAAACTGCAAGTAGTGCCAATAGGATCCAAGAATAAAATATAACTGTTTGAAATAAAATCGTGCAAATTACTTTTGTGCAATAAGGCAGTGGTCTTAAACATTTGGTTTTCATTTAGTGTTTTCAAATAGCGGCTTTTGGCTTCGCATGGGTGCTTTTTACCCGACTGCCGAAGGAGGGTAATGTGTTTATCAGTCTATGTATGTATGTATGTATGTATGTATGTATGTATGTTTGTTCCTATGTGGCGTTCCAGAGACCAAACGCGTTAGCCGATTTTGATGATTCATACGTCAAACGATGCGTCTTAATCCTGCGAGTGTCATAGGCTACATTAAAATTGGATAATAGAAAAATGGCGGCTTTCGGGTGCCATATTGAGGGGGCCCAAATTTTTTTTTTCTTCCAAACCCATCGTGTGGGGTATCAAAATAAAGGGTTTTAAGAGGTGATTTCAAAAATATATAACACTTATATGTTTAAATGTATCTAATTCGAAAAAAACTAACTAAAAAGTTATAAGGAACGCCACATAGGAACAAACATACATACATACATACATACATACTTACATACATACATACATACATACATACATACATACTTACATACATACATACATACATAGACTGATAAACACATTATCTTCCTTCGGCAGTCGGGTAAAAAGACTTCATTTGCATTACTAGGGAAATGTTGACTATCCCTGAACTGTCACTTTAACAATGAAATTTCTTTGTTTAAATTTCGCGAACAATTTTACTGCATTATACGACTAATCCTAGAGCTGAATGGCATTATTTTTTACATAGTTTTGATTAGTATATTTCCTATGAAAAACGTGATGTATTACCGTCATGTTTTTCTTTGTTCATCCATGTTCCATGTTGTCCGGCAATCAGCATAAAACCAGATAAGAAGCAAGCACGTACGTTCGCAGTAGTGGACTTTCATTTACAAAAAATGTTGAAATTCCCTGAAATATCAAAAGTAACATTTTGGGTTCACAACAAAAGTACTTATTATAGGCAGTTCCCTGACCCCACTCGTGGTAAAAGGCTTCCCTAATTTAGACCATAGAAATAACATGTGACCCGGCCGTCAGGTAAATAAATTTTCCTCCACCAGCTCCGCTCCTTTCACCACGTTTCGTGCAACTTCGGTAACGCTCGGCCATCATCGGGTGATTCATCGTGGAGGAAATCATATTATTATTTTGCACGGATAAACCGCTGCACGATCTTTTTTTTTTTAAATGGTATGCTTGTACGCGCAGCAAATTTTCTATTCTTTTAAAACCGACTTACCAAAAAGGAGGAGGTTCTATGTTCGACTTCTTGTAAGTTTTTTTTTATTTTTTTTTTATGTGTATGTTCACCGATATCTCCGTCAATTCAGAACCGATTTTGAAAATTATTTTTTTGTTTGTATGAGTATGTTTCGAAATTGGTCCCTTTTTAATTTGGTGAAGATCTGATGAAGAACTTCGGAGATATACAACAGAACTCTTCAATAAATAACGGCAAATCATTCGGAATTGCTGCAATCACATGTATGTTTATTGTATATACCATTTCATAACATAACATCACGCCAGTAGGCGTACTGGTGAAATGAGAGATCTGCGTACCCCTTTAGTGTGCTAAAGTGGTACGCAGATCTCTCATTTCACTGGTTATGTTCAAGTTTCATGTTATTCGGGTAATCTATTGTGGCGTTATAGGTACCTTACCAAACAACTTGCCTATTTTAGGTAAGTACAACTAAAAAAGGGAAAAATAAAAAACATTTTAGCAAAAAAATACTACCGACTTCCAAATAAAAAACTTCAAAGTGAAAAATAATTTTATTTTTGGAAGTCGGTGTCCATATCGCCAAAAAATGGGAAAAAAGAAAGACACCGACTTCCAAAAAAAAAAGTTATTTTTCACTTTGTAGTTTTTTATTTGGAAGTCGGTAGTATTTTTTTGCGAAAATGTTTTTTTTTATATTAATATGTTGAAGGCTTCAAAATTCACTCTGATATATTTATTTAAGTAAGTGTAATATTTATATAAGTCCCTACTTGGGTTTTAATTGTTATAGATTTGATGTCATCGCTTACCACTTAATAATTATCGAAATTAACTAACAATCTTTACAAATGAGTTATTTTTTTAAGTTAATGGAATCTGATTATCAGATGCATATATAAACAATGAGAGATCTGCGTACCCCTTTAGTGCGCTAAAGGGGTACGCAGATCTCTCATTTCACTGGTTATGTTCAAGTTTCATGTTATTCGGGTTATCTATTGTGGCGTTATAGGTACCTTACCAAACAACTTGCCTATTTTAGGTAAGTACAACTAAAAAAGGGAAAAATAAAAAAAACATTTTTGCAAAAAAATATTACCGACTTCCAAATAAAAAACTTCAAAGTGAAAAATAAATTTATTTTTGGAAGTCGGTGTCCATATCGCAAAAAAATGGGAAAAAAGAAAGACACCGACTTCCAAAAATAAAGTTATTTTTCACTTTGTAGTTTTTTATTTGGAAGTCGGTAGTATTTTTTTGCAAAAATGTTTTTTTTATATTAATATGTTGAAGGCTTCAAAATTCACTCTGATATATTTATTTAAGTAAGTATAATATTTATATAAGTCCCTACTTGGGTTTTAATTGTTATAGATTCGATGTCATCGCTTACCACTTAATAATTATCGAAATTAATTAACAATCTTTACAAATGAGTTATTTTTTTAAGTTAATGGAATCTGATTATCAGATGCATATATAAACAATGAGAGATCTGCGTACCCCTTTAGTGCGCTAAAGGGGTACGCAGATCTCTCATTTCACTGGTTATGTTCAAGTTTCATGTTATTCGGGTAATCTATTGTGGCGTTATAGGTACCTTACCAAACGACTTGCCTATTTTAGGTAAGTACAACTAAAAAAGGGAAAAATAAAAAAAAAATTAGCAAAAAAATACTAACGACTTCCAAATATAAAACTTCAAAGTGAAAAATAATTTTATTTTTGGAAGTCGGTGTCCATATCGCAAAAAAATGGGAAAAAAGAAAGACACCGACTTCCAAAAATAAAGTTATTTTTCACTTTGTAGTTTATTATTTGGAAGTCGGTAGTATTTTTTTGCAAAAATGTTTTTTATTATATTAATATGTTGAAGGCTTCAAAATTCACTCTGATATATTTATTTAAGTAAGTATAATATTTATATAAGTCCCTACTTGGGTTTTAATTGTTATAGATTCGATGTCATCGCTTACCACTTAATAATTATCGAAATTAATTAACAATCTTTACAAATGAGTTATTTTTTTAAGTTAAAAGCGGCTACACACGACCCTAAAATCACTGGCAATATCGGGACAGTGGTGGGGAGGACCATAGATCGTATCATAAATCGCCTGGTGTGTAGGCAAATCGTACCCGATTTTTTTCATCCCTAAATCGCTACGGGCGAGCTCACGATTCAGGGACGATTATCGGCTCAGGGAGCGTTGTCAGGACGTGTGTAGCGAAATCAGAACTGATTTTTGCGCAGTCTGCGCTCGAGCGCTGCGGCGATACGACGTGCTTGCGGTTACTATTGTCGCCACGGGCGATACGACGTGCTTACGGCTACTATTTTTTATTTCGAAAATATGGCGAAGGAAAATGAGCGAGAAGCGTGGACAAAAGTCATTGATTTATTTAAAGATTTACCATATTTGTGGGACAAAAAAACAGGAGGCATTCAAAATGCTAGTGCAAATTTTTAATGAAGAGATCGGCAGAGATACATCGCTGGCTGACTTCAAGAAAAAACTTGAGAATATGCGTACTACGTATGGAAGAGAGCTGAAGAAGGTAAGATCATGTAGAATATTATGAGCCTATAACCCTCTTTTGGCGGGAAAATGAGAAAAAGACAAATATCTCGTGAACGAAAAAAAAGCAATTTTTCATTTTTTTTTAGTTTGTTCCTTCATTAAATAATATAAAACTTTGTAAAATGTATTAAAAAATTGTAAATACACCTACCCAGTCGATGAATAGAGCACTTTGCTAAAATTCCTTCTCAATCACGAGATATTTGTCTTTTTCTCATTTTCCCGCCAAAAGAGGGTTATACGCTCTTAAATAGAGCTACCTACTTTAAGCTCACGCTTTTTGGTACATCTCAATTCACGTGTTTCAGGTGAATGCTTCCAAGCAAACAGGATCGGGGTCCAGTGACATCTTTGTACCAGCGTTATGGTATTACCCCCTCTTCCAATTCCTAGAGGGGACGACGGAGCCATGCCGACCTGGAACGGATACTTTGGATGAGGTAAGAAAAAAATATATGCAATTTATAAACTGATGTTTTATTTGTCAGGTACACACTAAATTTATGTAGGAACTACTCTCAACATATCCTCCTGAAAAGAAACTCTGCCGTGTCCATTGAAATAAGTTGTAAATTTATTTCGCACGTTGTTGCCTTCATTATTGCGCTCTTTTTCACTGATTTGCGCTAGAGATACAAGTCCTGTGGTTTCTTCCCGCCAGTCACCATAACGAAAAGTAGAATCATTGATATTTTCAGCATCGACACATGTTTTTGTGATATAATTTTTTGACTTTGTTCTTAAATAATTATGTAAGGCACAACAAGCGAGCACAATTTTGTCGACATTATCAATGTGCACACTTATTCTTTGACGAAATATCCTAAAACGTGCTGCTAAAATTCCAAACGCGTTTTCAACTACTCTCCTTGCTCGTGATAATCTGTAGTTGAAAATCCTTTTCTCGTGAGTTATGTTCTTAAATGGGTATGGCTTCATAATGTGTCTATTAATGCCGAATGCTGAGTCTCCCAAAAACGTGTAGGGCACTGAAATATTTGTGCCCTGTAACGTACACAATGGTGGTAGATGTAACTTATCTGTTATTAATTTATTATACAGTGATGTATGAGTTATGACACCGCCATCAGAGACGCTTCCGTTAATGCCAGTATGTATATACATAAACTCATAATTTGCATTTACTACGGCGAACAGAACTGTACTAAAAAAGCCTTTATAGTTATAGAATAACGTGCCACTCCTCGGTGGCTTTTCTATGGATATATGTTTCCCATCTATTGCACCAACACAGTGATCGAATTGCCACTTGTCTTCAAACATTTTAGCATTATCTTTCCATTCACTTTGCGTTGCAGGCATCTGAAACAGAAAGTAAAGGGAACGTTACGTCACCAGATATATCAGCATCGACATCATCCACACAAATTATAAATACAGAAATATGTGATAAAGAGGGGCCCGCGGACTCTGGAAAAAGTTCACAGCCCAAGAAGCAGAAAATGTCCATACAAAGTAAACAAGAAAAACTGCTGGATGCTGCTCAGACACTGATGACTCGACAAGACGATGATTGGGAGATAATAGGAAAGTCAATAGGCGTTCAATTAAAAAACCTGAGTACCCATCAACAAGTGATTGCCCAAAAAATTCTCAATGATGCCCTATTTTACGGAAAACTTGGCAAATTGACAGACGAATCTAGTATCACTTTATCTCCACAACACACAGTATTACATCCTCGCATTCCACATCGCTACTATCATTATTCCTCTGGCTCTTCGGTGACAAATTCATCACCGCAGCCATGTCAACAATATCTGGAACAACCGTCTCCTAATCCATCTCCACAATATGCGATACACCCGTCCCCTCAATCATCTACACAATTTATTATACCACAATCCCCTCAAACACCTCCACAGCATACGGTACAACCTTCTCCTCAACCACCCCAACATCATATGATGTCACAATTCCCTCAAGCATCTCCAGAGTATAACTCCACTGTACAACCATTTCTACAGTCTATCCCACAATATACATTTGAACAACCTTCTTCTGAATACGTAAATCCAACCAACGCGACACATTCATCGTCGACCGACATAGATCTTACCACTGAATTTCCAAACTGTACAAGTGACACAACAGTTCAAAGAGGAACTGGCTCAGACATGAAGGACTTTTTGATCTTTAATAAAAAATAAAACAAATAGTAGTAAATACCTTGTATGTTTTTGCTTAATATAAATAAATAAAATAAAACTTTTAAATGGATGTTTTAATTATTCTATAAGAATTCAGTCTACTTACCTTAATAAAGTGTTTCAAACAATTATAGATAGCACAACATGTCTCTGGAATCATTGTGGACATAAGTTGCGGCGATATTATGGCACTGAATTTCAAATCTTCATAGCTTTGTCCAGTTGCTAGGAAACGTAAAGTAACTGTAAGTCGTTCTCTCGGACTTATGGATTCTCGCATTACGGTATCCTGTTTCTGTATAAATGGTGTCACCATATTGAGGAGCTCTTCAAAACACTCAATATCCATTCTTAAAAAGTTTCTGAAATCATCTGCTTCTAAATGTCTCATGACGTTCATGTGGCTTAATTCATGGCGTTTCATTAACCAGTTTTTAACCCAGATCCTCCTTTTTCGTCTCTGGCTAGGTGGCACCGTAGTAAGTGCCAAGACAATTCCTATTTTCTGCTGTTTTGAGAGCGTCGGCGGCATTTCGGAAAAACAAGCAGTCTGTAGCACGGTCGGTTACGTACTGACAGGCAAGGACGTGTGTAGAGTAGAGACAATTTTATCGCCGATTCAGCCCCGATTTCACTGTCTCGATATCGCCAGTGATTTTAGGGTCGTGTGTAGCCGCTTTTAATGGAATCTGATTATCAGATGCCTATATAAACTAATGGATATCTCACTCTAGATTATTATTGAATTAATTTTAATTCAATTGATCCGTTTTGATGCACTGCTCGGCGCCACTTTACATTCATCCTGTTTTATCTGTTTTTTTTTTATGTTGTCATCTGAACTTTGTGTTTTTTTATTACGTAACTAGCTGACCCGGCAAACTTTGTTTTGCCATAAAAAGACCAAACATTTATCTACCCTACCTACCCTACCTTACACTACCTACCCTACACTACCCTACCCTACACTACCCTACCCTACCCGACCCTACACTACCCTACCCTACCCTACCCTACCCGACCCTACACTACCCTACACTACTCTACCCTACCCTACCCTACACTACCCTACCCTACCCTACACTACCCTACCCTACCCTACACTACCCTACCCTACCTTACCCGACCCTACCCTACACGACCCTACACTACCCTACACTACCCTACCCTACCCTACCCTACCCTACCCTACCCTAACCTACCCGACTTACTACTACTATTATATTAAGTAACCACGTTTCCGAACAAACAATGCTCTTTCAATATAGTCTATGGCTGTGAATGACATTGACATTCGTTAAGCGCGTTTTTTTAAATATGCAAAATTAAATGTATATTTTTCAATATTTCTGAGAGATTTTCTTAATATTTTTTTCCGTAAGAACCTTCTCCTAATAATAACAAAAAAAGAATTAGTAAAATCGGTCCAGCCATTCACGCGTGATGCCGTGACCAAGGAAAACGGGTTTCATTTTTATTATATACTAGCTGACCCGGCAAACTTTGTTTTGCCATAAAAATACCAAACATTTATCTACCCTACCTACCCTACCTTACACTACCTACACTACCCTACCCTACACTACACTACCCTACCCTACCCGACCCTACACTACCCTACCCTACCCTACCCTACCCTACACTGCCTTCCCTACCCTACGCTACACTACCCTACCCTATCCTACACTACCCTACCCTACACTACCCTACACTACACTACCCTACCCTACACTACCCTACCCTACCTTACCCTACGCTACACTACCCTACCCTACACTACCCTACCCTACCCTACTCTACCTTCCTACCCTACCCTACACTACCCTACCCTACACTACCCTACCCTACCCTACACTACCCTACCCTACACTACCCTACCCTACACTACCATACCCTACATAAAGCAAAAATAGCTTATACAATAGCAATAAAGCTCAAATTGACTCTACGTTTTAGTTAGAAAACTTTTGTATGGGAAAAGCCTGGGGCTGTTTTTTTTTTTTTCCGGCAATAATTAGATTTTTTCTCTCCGTAAAAACCATCTTTGAACTTCAACGAACATTTAAAAAAAAAAATTGGCCTAATTGGTCTAGGCGTTGTTGAGTTATGCGCTTACCAACACATTTTGCGATTCATTTTTATATTATAGAAGACTAGTTGACCCGGCAAACTTTGTTTTGCCATAAAAACACCACACATTTATCTACCCTACCTACCCTACCCTACCCTACCCGACCCACCACTACCCTACCCTACCCTACACTACCCTACCCTACCCTACCCTACACTACCCTATCCTACACTACTCTACCCAACACTACCCTACACTACTCTACCCTACACTACCCTACCCTACCCTACCCTACCCTACGCTACCCTACCCTACCTACCTACCTACAATACACTACTCTACCTACCTACCCTACCCTACCCTACCCTACCCTACCCTACCCTACCTACCTACCTACCTACACTACTCTACCTACCTACCCTACCTACCTACCCTACCCTACCCTACCCTACCCTACCCTACCCTACCCTACCTACCTACCTACACTACACTACTCTACCTACCTACCCTATCTACCTACCTACCCTATCTACCTACCCTACCGTACCCTACCCGACCCTACACTACTCTACCCTACCCTACCCTACCCTACCCTACGCTACCCTACCCTACCCTACCCTACCCTACCTACCTACCTACCTACACTACACTACCTACCTACCCTATCCAACCAAACTTTTTTTTTTTTTTTTTGCTTTTAAACCTTCCCTGTATTCTGTCGAACATAACAAAAAAAGAATTATTCAAATCGGTCCAGCCGTTCTCGAGTTTTAGCGAGACTAACGAACAGCAATTGATTTTTATATATATAGATATAGATAATCCGTAAGAAAATATAATATCTAAATTCGTCGACTGCACTGTGCAGTATACGAATGAACGTAGTTTAGTTTTATGTTTGTATGTGCAGTCTGCACATACAAACATAAATCTAAACTTTTCCAGGATGTTTGCAATAATTAAAGTTGGTACATATTCCATAATATGAAGATAATCATAAATCAGGTGATAAATTCCTGTGGTTGCATATAAATCCCCATGCACTGTCGGATCTGTGGTCGGGTATACCCTGAGTGCCCGGCCATTTCTTTCAAAATTTAATTATGTGGGACACTCTGGGTGGTCGGAGCATACCACAAATGCGCATTTTGTCCAAATGTTTGTTACAAACAAAACAAGACAGAGTAATGTTATTATGTTTAATGATGACCCCGTTTCTACGGCTGCATGTGTAAATTAATGTTTATTCGTTTGTGGACGTATTCGTGAAAATGTGGTATCGTGAATTGCAAGGTAGTTTGTCAAAGTTAATTAGTACTCATAACTGTTTTAAGGAAATAATTTGAGAATCGCAAGAACAGAACACAATTAAATTATTAATGAACACTAGCTAACAAGTACTAACGATTCCCGCAGCTTCACTTCCGCAACTTATGCCACAAGCACAGATCACTTTCCGGGCGAAAAGTTGGCTATTACACTAAGCGATAGTCTAGCTTTCAATAAATAAATCAATTCCGTTATCGGATCAAGATTATGAAAACCTTTTACAAACAGATGAACAAACAATTCTACTTATTCATTTATATTTATTAGTTTATCCTCGCACTGGAACACCTTGCAGCAATTAATCCAATTGACCACAATTTTATAATAAACTCACTAATCTAGGTTTCCTCACGACCTTTTCCATCACCGTTGTCAGTGATGTCCAAGATATACTTAGAAAGTACATATGAATTGAAAGCCACGAGGTCTTAGCCATTGGATCACCACGACATATCCATATTCATAACATTCCTCCCCTCTTACATGAGACTTAAGGGCGTAGGCTTACACCGCTTTAGTGACGTAAAACGGTTACTTTCTAAAGCCATACCCCTTAGTAAAGGCTAAACAATTCATTGCATAAAGTTGAAAATTTACACGGAAAGAAGCAGTTTTTAAAATATAATCACACCCTTCCATTATACCCTGTGAAGGAATACTGTTACAAATACAACGTTATTGCACACGTTCGAGAAAATCTTTCAAGCGAAAACGGTGAGCTGTTACGTTACAAATACCTAGGATTAGGTATGAGATAGAAAATATTTATTTATTTATTTATACTTTATTGTACACCAAAAAATACAGGAACAAAAGAAACTTAAAACTAAACATATACAATGGGCGACCTTATCGCTTGCCGCGATCTCTTCCAGGCAACCTGGAATGGATAGTGATTGCCTGGACATGACATGGGGTTGTCAGTGGTGTAACAATACCAACAAAGAATATACAGATACAATAATACTTAATAAAAAACACAAATAGATAATTATATAAGCTATAAAATTGATACATAAATACATACATATTTAAATTATAAACAATGAAAGAAAAAAAAAAAATACGTATGACAATCATAGACAAAATATATGACAACAAACTAAGACCACGATTACAGCGATTGATGAGTCTTTTAAATATAGGCAACGACTGTGCACGTTTAATTGGGTCAGGCAATGCATTCCACAGACGAGCAGCCTGGACAGTAAAAGATTTGTCCATGAAAGTTGAGGAATGCATTGGCATTTTGAGTCGCAAATTAACTTGTATGACCGCGATATACTGGTGCATGAAATTGCAGTTCTATAAGACCGTATTGCACTCCAACAATATGATACGAGGTATTATATGCATTGTGTTATTGGTAATCCATTGGGAAATAGGATAATAAGGCAAAATTTACTAACAAAATAAATTGTTTTGTCAGACTGAAATTACATAAAAACTTTTTTGCAAAAAAATACTACCGACTTCCAAATGAAAAACTACAAAGTTAAAAAATAACTTAACTTTTGGAAGTCGGTGTCTTTCGTAGGAACCATTTTTTTGCGATATGGACACCGACTTCCAAAAGTTAAGTTATTTTTCACTTTGTAGTTTTTCATTTGGAAGTCGGTAGTATTTTTTTGCAAAAAAGTTTTTATTTTTCCCTTTTTAGTTTTACCTACCTAATAGCAAGTTGTTTATTAAGGTCCCTATAACTCCAGCATAAATTAACCAAATAACATGAAACTTGAACATTGAACATAACCGGTGAAATGAGAGATCTGCGTACCCCTTTAGAGCGTACTGGCGTGATGTTATGTTATGAAATGGTATAAACAACAAACAGACATGCGATTGCAGCAATCCCGAGAGTTTTGCCGTTATTTATTGAAGAGTTCTGTTGTGTATCTCCGAAGTTCTTCATCAGACCTTTACCAAATTAAAATGGGACCAATTTCGAAACATACTCTTTCAAACAAAAAAATAATTTTCAAAATCGGTCCACAATTGACGGAGATATCGGTGAACATACATAAAAAAAAAAAAAAAAAAAAAAACATACAAGAAGTCGAACATAGAACCTCCTCCTTTTTGGTAAGTCGGTTAAAAAGGCAATCTAATCACTAAGTCCAGGAAAGCCAATATGCAAAAAAAAACCTATCAAAGACTTTTGTTTTTTTTTTCGCACATGTTATCGCAATGGAATTTTCTCACATAATTTCTAGAAAGATAATCCCATTGAAAATTCTTCATTGGATTGTTCTCACAGAAACTTTCTTATCCTCATGGACTAACTTGACTTGTTTATTATTATACAGGTACTAGTTTCTGTCAGCGGCTTCGCCCGCGTCAAAAGTTTTTTATTATGCCAAGGGAATACCGGGATAAACAGCACATAGGCTATTCCAGATAATAATCTATCTCACACTTCCACACACACATTGTGACACCAAACTTTCACTTTTATAATATTAAGTAAGATTAGATAGGTATTTTTTTTTGCGTTGCATAGCCAGTGTGAAGCATTGTGGAAATTAATAATTCATTAAGTACAATTCTAATTTTACACGCACATAGTAACAGGCTGTAAGTACATAAACCAAAATATTATTATAGCTATACATACTTCACTAGACCACTCTTTCTAAATATTACTTTTACCTTTTTGCAAGGAAGTAAGGAACTAAACTGCCTGTCACACACCTTGTCATCAATATTACCGTGTCACCCCATAACTACATGTACCGTCATTCCGACGGTGAACGGTGAAGGGGAATTGGCAAAAATTGCACTCAATTGAAAGCATCGTCCCTACCTTAGAATCACGAATGTACTGCCCAGTCAAAAGAGCTATGCTGATGCCCAACGAAAAAGCGACGCATCTGCCCTTTTCAGCAAAATTTGGTTCTTCACGAAGAAATCATGACTGCAAGGCGCATTATTATTTTAGCTGAAAGAGGGTACACTGCTGGACATAGATCTCCGCAATTGTCTTCACATCTACCGAACCTGTGCTTCCCCCATTCAGCGGATGCCGCAGTCTTGACTAGGAGTCCAATTCTCCTAATTATAAACCTATTACATTCTAGTCGTCGTATCATAAAAATTGCAAAATATCAAATATGGTCAAATCGCATTCTGTAATTTTTGACGTATTGCAATTTTAATGATAATGCTACTGGAATTTAATCGGTTTATAATTATGAGAATTGGTCATCGATCCGAATTGTGGACAGCCTTCTATTGCTCAGCGTCCCGTACAAGGCGCATATAGTATCTAATATATTATTTTCATATTTATCTATGAGCATCTGTTTTCGTTATCCTATACTATTAAAAGAGCAATATTTGTATATTTGTAATCACGTTCGCGATAAAATTTTCAATAAAGGGTTTTTTGGGCGCGAAAAATACTCTAAAATCTAGTGGCGTTTCATATCTGGGAAAACTAGATTTCTCTAAAAAAAAAGTTTGTTTATTTTCACCCGAGCAGAGCTCGTTTGCCCAGGTACTACTCGTACTAGTGAAATGTATACTTTCATAGAACATACGTACATATATTATACTAGCTGACCCCCGCGGATTCCCTCCCGTCAAAATTATAGCCTGTGTTACTGGGGACTAATGTAGCTTTCCATAGGTGAAAGAATTTTTAAAATCGTTCCAGTTGTTTCGGAGCCTATTCGGTACAAACAAACAAACAAAAAATGATTTCCTCTTTATGATATTGGTACTCGTATAGAGGTATAGATTAAACATTTTGGATCTTTTTTAATTTATGGTTTTGAGTCTGTTTTAGTCAGATTTGCCCTTTTTCCTTTTTGTGACAGTAGGAGCAGGGATGTGCCTTTCGATCGTACGTGATCACGGGAATCAAATCCACTATTCATAGATTATTGTGACTGGGGGCTTTTTCAATGATTGGGAAGGGGGAATTTACTGTAACTTTGCACTTTTTCCCTTGCAATTTATCAAGTAGGTATCTGATTTATTGATGAGTTTTCCTCGTTGGCCTAATGGTTGCGAAGGCACCTTCAACCTTTACAATACAATTTAACAAGCTTGTGAACTAGCCTTTTTCAGTTATGTTGGGATCGACTTCCAGTCCAGCTAGACGTAGCTGAATACCAGTTTTATCATGCCGAAGGAGGGTAATGTGTTGGAGTATGTATGTTTGTTCCTATATGGCGTTCTAGAGACTAAACGCGTTGGCCGATTTTGATGATTCTTACGTCAATCGATTCGTCTTAACCCTGCGAGTATCACTGGCGCCATAATTGTGGTGACCCAAAAATTTTTCTTCTAAACCCATCGTGTGGGATATCAAAATGAAGGGTTTTAAGAGGTGATTACAAAAACATATAATACTTATATTTTAAATGTACCTATTTCTCAACAAAATAACTAAACAGTTGTAAATAAAATATATTTAAAAATAACAATAAACCCGACTGCTTAAAAAGCCAACTAAAAAGACGTATACAAGAAGAAAATCATGCTGTGCAGTCGGAGGATACATCTGGTTTTGGTCAGCCAGCTCGCGCATATGTATCCTCCGACTGCACAGCATGATTTTCTACTTGTTTACGCCTTTCTAGTTGGCTTTATAAGCAGTCGGGTTTTTTGTTATCTTAAAATATATTTTTTTTAGATAGAACGTCTGCCTGCCTGACGTCTACAACCGGTTACGGCTGTCAAAAATGTATAAATGAGAGCCGCGACCAACCGTAATGGATGAAGTGCGTAACAGCCCTTAAACGTGCTATTCGAGATACGGAGGAGATGGATGTTCATCCATGCACTGATCGGCCTCGGCAAGGATTGCTTAATCATAAAGATCGACCCGAGTGGCTGTTATCATTTAGTCACGAGCTCTTGTAATTTAGGCACTTGTCCCACCGTCAACGACCAGCGAGTAGCGAGTAAAGCTAGAAGCTAAAAGCGAGTAGCGAGTGTGTAGTTCCGATAGTTTTGTCGTTCAGCTGTAGGCGAGTGTTCTTGTGCGACGGGTGATTACTCACACTACTCGCTCTGGGCGGCCGCATTGCAGGTGGAAATGACCGCTGGTTTGTCTCTCGGTGTGAGTTCTGACCATCAAGTGAGCAAGCGAGCATCGCTGAGCGAGTATCGCTAAGCGAGTATAACTTTGATAGCTCTTGTCGCTGCGACAAACTTGTGGTGAGAGAGTACTCGGCAGTGTGAACAGCCAGCGATCAACTATTACTATATGTGTCTCTTTTTAACCGACTTACAAAAAAAGGAGGAGGTTCTATGTTCGACTTTATGTTTTTTTTTTTTTTTTTTGTTTATGTTCACCGATATCTCTGTCAATTGTGGACCGATTTTGCAAATTCTTTTTTAGTTTGAAAGAGCATGTTTCGAAATTGGTCCCATTTTAATTTGGTGAAGGTTTGATGAAGAACTTCGGAGATACACAACAGAACTCTTCAATAAATAACGGCAAAACTCTCGGGATTGCTGCAATCGCATGTCTGTTTGTTGTTTATACCATTTCATAACATAACATCACGCCAGTACGCTCTAAAAGGGGTACACAGATCTCTCATTTCACCGGTTATGTTTAGGTTTCATATTATTCGGTTAATCTATTCTAGAGTTATAGGGACCTTAATAAACAACTTGCTATTAGGTATGTAAAACTAAAAAGGGAAAAATAAAATAAAATTTTTCAAAAAAATATTACCGACTTCCAAATGAAAAACTACAAAGTGAAAAATAACTTAACCTTTGGAAGTCGGTGTCCATATCGAAAAAAAATGGTACCTACGTAAGACACCGACTTCCAAAGGTTAAGTTATTTTTCACTTTGTAGTTTTTCATTTGGAAGTCGGTAGTATTTTTTTGCAAAAAAGTTTTTTTATTGACACGGAATCTTATATATTTTGTACGTTTCTTCAGCAAGAAAATAGTCGATTACTAATCGCTTACTCGTCGGCGGTGAGATAAGTGCCAAATAAGATAAGATATATTTATTTCTGAGTATATGGTACATTAAGATCTTAATATTAAACAGTTTCACATACACTAACGTTGCCGTTGCAGTAGAGAACCCACTTCAATCTTAACAAAAGAATATCCATTGCAGCTTACCATAATAATTCAAGCCGTAACCTAGTAGTCATAACTAAAATCGATTAATAGTTTTCCAAAACATTCTTAAGCTTAATCTTAGAGCCAGTCGTTGAAGCTAACTTATAACATATCCGAACTATCAAACTGCTATCAAAGTCCACGTTTAATATGTCCTAGGAACTACTTAGTATCACGAGCCGGGAGAGGGTTTAATGAGCTCTTTGGAGCAGAAAGTGGATAAATTTATGAGTGTGCTGCAACTATAAATTGTGGCTGTGCTGTTTACTGGTTATCATGTTATGTGGGATATTAAATTGGTCAATTAGTTTGTTTAATATTTTTAATATGCTTCCCGTATCCAGAGGATTCCCGCAGCCCTAACCAGATCATCGATCCACTGCTTGGGAGGCTTTCCACTGTTGCGTCATTTGGTCGATGTGGCGATTGCACTTGGGAGGGTTTATGATCAGCAGTGGGCGTCTTTCGACTGAAATAATAATGATAAATAATCTGCATTTCGGTCAAACGCTACGTTAGGTGGACGTCTGTGGCAGAAGCTGAAGGTGTACCTACGCTCGTCTTCTGTCACTGAGTCTATTTTTGGACATTCAAAGAGAATGACTACGTGACGCCGATCATCCGCATCTGCGCCGCCTCCGTCGCGGATGGACTGTGAAGTCGGTGGGGAATGTGTACCAAATAGTGCTAGCTTTAGCAGTATTGGGTACACATCCTCCACACACTACCCAAGCAATTACAACCTTGATTTCAAATTTTACATCTATAATTATATATATATTTAAAACAAAGTCGTGTTAGTTACACCACTTATAACTCCAGAACGGTTGGACCAATTTTTATGATTTTTGTGTTTTTGGATTTATCTTTGTCCGGAATAGGATAATAAGTAATACAACATCGAAATAATTAGTGATAAATAGAGAAAAAGCACACACAAAAATGAACATGGTGTTGTATGCTGGTTTCACTATTGCCAGTAGATGGCGTTGTCCATATTTATGAAATTCATCTTTTAATTTAAAAAACACAAAAAATGATTCTACCTATGTTCACTATACACTTTGAAACCATACAACCGATATGCCCCAAACCGGTTTCATTAGAAGGCAATGCGAAGATGGTATATGACCAAAAAAAAAAAACGATGGTAGGTATGTAGAGTGGAGTAGGGTAGGTAGGTATGTAGGATAGGGTAGGGTAGGGTAGGTAGGTTTGTACGTTAAGGTAGAGTAGGGCAGGTAGGGTGGTAGGTAGGGTAGGTTTTTAGGTAGGTAGACAGGGTATGTGTGTAGATAGGTAGGGTAGAGTAGGTCAGTAGGTATGTACGATAAGGGGGCAGCGTAGGTAGGTGCTATTTGGCTCAAGATAGTTCTCACGTACAGTTAATTTAGGTGATCTCATATAAATTAATAGTGTTGAACACGTGTCACGTCACGTGCTCCCGCCATAAACAACCATTGTGTTACCTGTATAAACCATCCCATTATTAAACAACAGTTAAAAATACTATAATACTCAGTGCGTGCAATTTTTTTGGGAATCATTGAAATAATTTATATGGCAATACAACATTTGCCGGGTCAGCTAGTTGCGTATAAGAAACTAAATAAAAGCTTGTAGAGTAGTATAGTTTTTGATAGAACTAAGGGGGTTAGAGAACTTCCTTAGGGAAAAGAAGTAAATTATTTAATACAATTTCAGTTAGAACTCGCGTATTTTATTAACTAGTGTTTCAATAATAAACTTATGATCTAGTCAACCGCCTCTCTTAATATTACGTGGAAATTCAGAGAAAGAATTAGTAATGAAGACCTTGATCCATTGCACCCTAGAGGTTACAAGAGACCCAAGAAGGCTGGCAGAATCCTCAAAAAAGAAATTATTCGCAAACCGCATGTACACAAGTATATAAGAATGAAACCAAAGGGAAAGTTTAATTTATTTATTAAAACATAAAAAAAAATTAAAACCGAATTATCCCCCATTTATTCGATGTTTAATTTACGAGCAAAAATATTTCAGTTCATGCCAGACGGTCACATGAGTGAAACCGAGGTTAATGGCTATTGCAATAAATTTCCCCCCCCAATTTAATTACGGCCATTTAAAATACTACGAAATACGTTAACGAGCAACGAGCAACGATATTACGAGCTCTACACAAAAAATTTAATGAATCAAGTTAAAACGAAATGTTCATAATGAATGTTGTTCACTACACAACGCATGGCAATAACGTCATGTTACTACATTTGCCGCGTAGCACCCGCTACGCCGTAGGCATTCGTAGCACATGAAGTGTAGCCATGACTACACGCTACGCGGCTACATCAGCGCCGCCTAGTCGAATCGTTTCGGTGAAATATTTGTATTACCGTGGGCACCTTTCACTCTGCCTTAACTGGTATTTTGGGCTTACATAACATCACGCTAATGATCCGTAAAGGGGCAAGCAGAATTGCTAGAGCCACCCAAATCTCCTCAGACATAGTTAAGGGGGCTTGATACTTGTATAATAATTGTATTATGGCAAAGGAGTTGTGCCATTGTTTCTTTTAATTAACCGACTTACCAAAAAGGAGGAGGTTCTATGTTCGACTTCTTGTATGTTTTATGTTCACCGATATTGCCGTCAATTGTGGACCGATTTTGAAAATTCTGTTTTTGTTTGAAAGAGTATGTTTTGAAATTGGTCCCATTTTAATTTGGTGAAGATCTGATGAAGAACTTCGGAGATATACAACAGAACTCTTCAATAAATAACGGCAAATCTTTCGGGATTGCTGCAATCGCATGTCTGTTTATTGTTTATACCATTTCATAACATAACATCACGCCAGTACACTATAAAGGGGTACGCAGATCTCTCATTTCACCGGTTATTTTCAAGTTTCATGTTATTCGGGTAATCAATTCTGGCGTTATAGGTACCTTACTAAACAACTTGCCTATTTTATTTAGGGAAGTACAACTAAAAAGGGAAAAATAAAAAACTTTTTTGCAAAAAAATACTACCGACTTCCAAATGAAAAACTACAAAGTGAAAAATAACTTAATTTTTGGAAGTCGGTGTCCATATCGCAAAAAAATGGGAAAAAAGAAAGACACCGACTTCCAAAAATAAAGTTATTTTTCACTTTGTAGTTTTTCATTTGGAAGTCGGTAGTATTTTTTTGCAAAAAAGTTTTTTATTAATACTCCAACAATGGCCGTTTCCTATTGTCATCATTTACGACTCACGGAACGATAGGCTGTTTTGTTTTCTTATAAATTGAGAACAACTTGAAAATTTCAAAATTAAACGTCCTTTTGGAATTGAGTCGGCTGATAAATGACGACAACCGGTTTAGTTGAGGTAACTCAATAAAACTTCCGATAAAACGTCAACTCTTTGAATTATTTAAATAACGAAGTTAGCCAAAGTAATCACTTTGCGAGGGTATCTACGCATAATAAATGCAATTTAAATATTTCACCCTTTTGTTTAATAATATCAGCCAGTAAATGGGGTGCATTTAAATACCACGAGTGGCGAAATGAACGGTCGGTGCGGCTTGGCCAATCAGCCCTGTCATCAATCATTTTTACAAAGGTAGGTATTCTAAGAGTTATTCTCGATTTGGTAAAGTCACTGACAGTCTCTTGACAGATGACCACCAACGACCTTTCTTTTTTTTTGGTTTTGAAATCATCCAATGACTTTGCCCGCTTTGGGTGAAGCTGGAGGGCGTGTCAGGCTTTTCAAAAAACACTACAAAGCAAAGAAAATATGTGCCAAAGACACGACTTCAAAAATTGAAGTTATTTTTCACTTTGTAGTGTTTTTATTTAGAAGTCGATTATAATTATTTGGGAAAAAAAAACAAATGTGACTGCGGTCTATGTGTCGTTTCTTCTTTGTTTGTCTAAGTACTTAGCTATGTATTAGGAGTATTTCACAAATGACGTAACAGTAGCATAATCATCAATCAACACATATAATAAATCTGTAGAAAAGTCGTTATTGTACACAAAAAATAAAAAAATAAAAAATTGCCAGTGTGTTAAAGGATATCTTAAAGAACCCATTTCCAGCATTTTTGAAATGTTTGTCTATTTGTCTGTTTATTTGTGTACGTGTTAACATTGGAAGTACGGGTGACGTCATTTAATCATGAACTTTCACTTTTAAGCACATGCAAAATACAAACTGTCATATTTATTAAGCATCTACCGACAAATGTCTAAGTACCTACCTAAATTATTATTGTGTTGTCAAATACCTACAATTATTAGAGTATCTTTTTAAGACGATATTAAATTCTTGAATTCTCTTGATACGTTATAAAAAGGTTTCATTACTCAAGAATTGATTATTACTGATTGTGAGATTATTTATAGAAATATAGAAAATGGTGAGGACATTTGACAGATCGACTCATTACTATAAATAGTGTGTAATTCGTAAGTTGACTAGCACTTTGTTGTGAAATATGGACTACACAAGCTTCACGTAAGTTATTTGATATTATAACTTGATTATTGCTAATGGTTGTGTTGAAACGCTATCTGTATCATATTATGGCCTTTATTCCTAATGATGTTAAATTTATTTATTTAAGGGCTAGTCATGTTATTTGCCTTACCCTTGTTGTTTTGATTATGTAACATTGTGAAATGTTACAAGATTTACATAAAATAGTAACTATAGAATTAGATCTATATTGTTGTAAACAATATTTATATGATTGTAAAATATATCTAAAAATACTTTTACAACCATAGTTCCTTCCGTGCTTCCTTCTTCTTCACGAGAACTAGGTCTGGCGAATGGGCGGTAAGCTCTCTGAGCCTCAATATGAACTAATTGACAAGACTAATTGAAATAAATACCTGGTCTTGTCTTTTTGTGTTTTCCCTCATAAAACCTTTCCCTTATACACTACATATATAGGATCTCTGAGACACAGTAAATAAACATCTTGATATATATCAATACTTTTAAATGGAGTTCCTTCATGTTTCTAACACACGCATCAAATCACGCGTAAAATGTACAAAACCAAAGTATATAACTCTAACACATAAAAAAAAATCGTAACTTAAAGTATAACTAAGTTTTTGTTTCATCGCAATCGGTTCACTCTATCAAAAGTTAGATAAATTTAAAGTGTTCAAGAAGTAAAATATCACAACACACGCCATGTCTCTGAATTCCATAGAGCAACACGGACCACCGGCGGACCGGAGGGGAGTAGCCATACGCAGGCATTCCCCTCTGTCAAAGTACAAGTCCACGTGGTCCTATGCGTACAATAAAACTAGTTACAGCCGCACTGCTCAGTAGACTAAATCTAGGTGCGTGACTGAATCTACGTCCTAAAAAAATGCCGAATTGTTCTGTTTTTTGCTGCAAAAAGAGATCTGCCACGTCAAATTTACAATAAGATGGCGTTATCTTTCATATGTAAGCAATTTTTAATCACATTATTACTATTTACTTCTATAAAACTTAAAAATTACAATATTATCGGTCGGTGACGTTTCGGATTTGTTTACCAACACAAGCCGCTCGCCCTCATACAATATGCGGATCGGTCGAGCAACTGATCCGAGTCTGTTTCCGAGTAGTCGCCTGTCACCGAGCGATAGTGTTGTTACTGGTTTGTTTGTAGATAGTTATCGATAAAAATGGTCAAGGCAAAGGAGTCTATATCCATACAGAGACATTTTTGAGATTGAGTTTTCTGATTTATTTATTGTAAGCTTTATTTTAATATACAGACACAACTCACAACCACATGACAGTCCGAATGGTGATAGACGATTCGGGTACTTTGTTTATGGCTTTGATTTATTAACAAATAATACAGATGAAGCAACAGATGTCCTAGTATTTCTATTAGTAGGCATTAATACTCCATGGAAAGTCCCAATCGGATATTTTTTTGTTAAAGGCACAAGTGCTAAGTTACAAGCTCAGCTTGTACCTAAAGCCTTTGAATTAGTACATGAAACTGGAGTGGAAATAAAAGCATTAACGTGTGAAGGCGCAAAAGCAAATTTAGCGATGCTTAGTTGCTAATAAATTGCAAACTGCCATACTAGAACAAAAAAAAAAAAAAAAATTGATTCACCACGATACACAGGTTTTTGGGCATTTGATCTGTATTGAGAGTACCAAGTCTATCTTCCAAGATATAATACAACACCAACAAAATGGCCTGAAATTTATGCCACTCCACAGGATAAGTCATGATCACATAGAACTCTTTTTTCAATTGTAAGAAGTCATGTTGGTTGTTGCGATAATCCCTCAAGCTCTCTCAGTTTGAGGCAATTTAATAAGAAAAACTTGTTGATACAGAATTAACACAAACTGGAAGCGGCACAAACTGTATTCCATTGGAAAAAAATTGATACTAAATTGCACATCAAGAAGAGAAGAAGTCAATTTTACCAATTTTATTAACAATTTAATTGATGAGATTGAAGCTCTAACTTTTATATCCCCTTTTGCCGAGAAAGTTGTAGGGTAGACCGGGGACAATTAAAACAGGTCATGATTGCAACAATTTCAATTTCTCGAAAACCATGATACCTACGGGTGTGACGCGTCGGTCGTTGCTTCGTCGGCCATGTTCAGTTTTGTGTTTGGTACGGCTCGAGCGAGCGAGCGACGCAATCGTGTACAGGACGCCTCGACGAATTTCGCGCCAAAAAGTAAATATTAACGATTTTTTATTTTTGCTATTTACCTATTTAAATCTTGTTGTTTGTCAGTTTTTCTTATTTTGAAGTATTGTTTATCTATTTAAGTTTGTTTTTCTTCTGTTGATTCAATGTTTAAGTCAATATATAACAAAATATTGAGTATTGTTGTAAAAGATGTGAGATGGGTACGTTTGAAACAACATGTCTGAGGACGTTTGAAACGTTTCAAACGTCCCCGTATATTCCGCATTTTTACCTGACTGCGCAGAAGAAGGTTGTGTTTTCTCAATGCCAAAAATTTATAGAATATAAAAATGCACCGATTTTTTATAAAGGTATTAAGGTATTAATATGAAAAATTAACCATTTAAACCACTTTTAATTCACAATCGCTATTATAAAATTACATCTGATAGGCAACCCAATAACTCAGACGACCCTAAAATTGAGCCCGCGACATTAAGTTTAATACATTTTTTTTATTCATCTTTTCTAGAGATGTCCAGAAAACGAAAGCACGTTACAGACAGAAGTTTCAAGAACATATTTGCATATCAACAAGCATATGTGGAATTAAAAACTATGAGACTGATTCTACCCACTAACTATTATTTTTACTAAAGGATAGTTTTTTCATAAATTATTTGAATTTTTAGAAGTGTTTATTTCATTTACTTTGTACCTAGTCCATAATGGAGATCATACCATAGTTATATCGTATAACATAGTTGCCTGTATGACGTCAAACTACAAAAATGCGTATACGTATATGCGTAAAAATGTTATTGAAACTATCACCCGCACCATGCTACAGCGCAAAGAGTATAGTTATAGGGTAAAAATGCCCATTCTTTTTTTCGAAATTTAAAAATAAAAGTGTTATGTGCCAAATATTAGCTAAGTTGATTGATCTTCTCTGAAATTAAATTTCACAATAAGAGTCAAACCTATACGGGTCAATAAACAATTGTTATGATTGAAACATGTTTATGATTGAAACATTGTCATGATTGAAATATTGTTATGATTGGAACAAGCTGTTTTGTATGAGACTGGATTACCTTATTTTCTCCCCCATGTAAGTGCCATTACAACATAATAGGATAATAAGTCTTTCAATAATGTGAAATAGTATTCAGTAACACAAATTAGAGCACTAAAATTGTATCAATAAGAGATATTTTGAGTTGTTTATGTTGAAGATGTTTTTGCATAAATAACTTTTGAAATATTAATGTTACGTTGACGGACTTGTCACGATCTCAATAAATAATTTAGTGGTAAGTTAAATTGTTAAGATTGATTAAAAACCTTCAGTAGTTCCTAAAATAATTTCAGTGTTTCAATTATCCCTACATACTGTTTCAACCGTCCTTGGGGTGGGGTCAATAGAACCACTGTGTCCGGTCTTCTTTAATATGTGATTATAGGATAACTATTCGAAATAGATATATATAGTATGTTTAAAGTAGGAACTAGATAACGACCCTTTCAACTGTATAAATACGAGGGATGTGGGTACTATAGATACTTCACTGCACACGGTTTAAGTTAAATTGTTTCAATTGTCCCCGGTCTACCCTAGAATACATAGCTGGATTTGTTATTTCCTCAAAATCAAAAAAAAAAAATGCAATACGTGCATAAAAGGTTTGCTTGGGCCGATTGATGAAAAAGGTTAATACACCAAAAAAGCAGAGGACAGTTACTTTTTGCTTCAAAATAGGTAATACTTTTATGGCCGGATTTTTTAAAAAGAAATAAGACGACATTTAAGTGACGACAATAAACCTACACGATCTCGTACTACACATGAAATCGTGACACATGCCTTAAAAAAGTTTATTGGCAAAGACTTGTTTTCCTCTATTAGTTACCATTTACACAAAAAATATTTTACAAATCATAATTTGGAACTGGCAATATTAATAATGGAAAAATATACTGCTACAAGAATTTCGTTCTTAATGAAAAAAGCAGACCCACAAAAATGTATTCGTCATATTTATACAAAACTAATCTAAAAACCAGTGATAGATACAACTATCTCTGGTTTTTTAAATTAACATTAAGTTTATTTGTTAGATGATAATTATTGTAGTTCATAATAAATAAAGTCAATCTTTATAACACTAACTAACTTTGTATCACTTTTTAAACCGTATATCCCGAACCGAGTTCTTGAATTTATCGATAATGCGTATCGACAGTAGTTACAACCACGGCTGTAAGCAACTTGTCAGTGTAGTTGCGTCATCTCATTATACTGTCATGACACAGAATGTATCCATGTGTGTGTAAAATTGTTAGTGTATTTTTTCATTTTTATGTGTGAGTTTCGTAGTAACAGACGATTATTTTTGTGTGAGAATTTGTTAAAGTGTGGGTAGAGCAGATTTCCCCCCGCAAAAAATGACAGACAGTTTTGTATCGGGAAAAAACGCTATGGCTACTCCCCTCCGGCACGCCGGTGGTCCGTGTTGCTCTATGCTGAATTCTGACACACGCAATTCATATACTAGGACAGTTGAACTCCGTGTTCGATAGATGGCGTTGTTCATTTGATGTCATTTTCTGAATGGCGGTGCTAATGTTCTCCGCAGCAGAATGAAACTTAAAAAAAATTTGTAGGAAGGAAGGGTTGGTGGTAGCAAATCAATTAGGGTAGGCAGATAGGCAGGGGGTGTCAACTCTATACTTTGAATCAACGACTTACCTTCAAGGGCTATTTTAGGTGTGGCTAGAGAAAAAGTAATAATTCGGGGACCTAATGCACGACACAAAAAAATACGTGTGTACAATGTGGTTCGTAATTCTGCCCCCCAAGATTCCGGGTTCGAATCCCAGCAATGGATAGGTATTTTTTATGTTTTCGTTTCGGTGTAGTGTTCTGGAGTGCTACTAGATGGCACGCAGCAAATCTGTCTTTACTTTTTTAGGGTTCCGTACCCAAAGGGTAAAAACGGGATCCTATTACTAAGACTCCGCGGTCCGCCTGTCTGTCTGTCAAAATTGGTCCACAATTGGCGGAGAAATCGGTGAACATACATAAAAAAACATACCAGAAGTCGAACATAGAACCTCCTCCTTTTTGGTAAGTCGGTTAAAAACAAATTGTATCTCCCATACTTTTGGTCAGCTGATGACAACATTGTATGGTAAATATAAATTTTTCTTTGGGAATACAAGCTTAAACAATTCATTGCATAAAGTTGAAAATTTACACGGAAAGAAGCAGTTTTTAAAATATAATCACACCCTTCCAGTATACCCTGTGAAGGAATACTGTTACAAATACAACGTTATTGCACACGTTCGAGAAAATCTTTCAAGCGAAAACGGTGAGCTGTTACGTTACAAATACCTAGGATTAGGTATGAGATAGAAAATATTGTATGACCGCGATATACTGGTGCATGAAATTGCAGTTCTATAAGACCGTATTGCACTCCAACAATATGATACGAGGTATTATATGCATTGTGTTATCGGTAATCCATTGGGAAATAGGATAATAAGGCAAAATTTACTAACAAAATAAATTGTTTTGTCAGACTGAAATTACAAAAGGCAATCTAATCACTAAGTCCAGGAAAGCCAATATGCAAAAAAAAACCTATCAAAGACTTTTGTTTTTTTTTTCGCACATGTTATCGCAATGGAATTTTCTCACATAATTTCTAGAAAGATAATCCCATTGAAAATTCTTCATTGGATTGTTCTCACAGAAACTTTCTTATCCTCATGGACTAACTTGACTTGTTTATTATTATACAGGTACTAGTTTCTGTCAGCGGCTTCGCCCGCGTCAAAAGTTTTTTATTATGCCAAGGGAATACCGGGATAAACAGCACATAGGCTATTCCAGATAATAATCTATCTCACACTTCCACACACACATTGTGACACCAAACTTTCACTTTTATAATATTAAGTAAGATTAGATAGGTATTTTTTTTTGCGTTGCATAGCCAGTGTGAAGCATTGTGGAAATTAATAATTCATTAAGTACAATTCTAATTTTACACGCACATAGTAACAGGCTGTAAGTACATAAACCAAAATATTATTATAGCTATACATACTTCACTAGACCACTCTTTCTAAATATTACTTTTACCTTTTTGCAAGGAAGTAAGGAACTAAACTGCCTGTCACACACCTTGTCATCAATATTACCGTGTCACCCCATAACTACATGTACCGTCATTCCGACGGTGAACGGTGAAGGGGAATTGGCAAAAATTGCACTCAATTGAAAGCATCGTCCCTACCTTAGAATCACGAATGTACTGCCCAGTCAAAAGAGCTATGCTGATGCCCAACGAAAAAGCGACGCATCTGCCATTTTCAGCAAAATTTGGTTCTTCACGAAGAAATCATGACTGCAAGGCGCATTATTATTTTAGCTGAAAGAGGGTACACTGCTGGACATAGATCTCCGCAATTGTCTTCACATCTACCGAACCTGTGCTTCCCCCATTCAGCGGATGCCGCAGTCTTGACTAGGAGTCCAATTCTCCTAATTATAAACCTATTACATTCTAGTCGTCGTATCATAAAAATTGCAAAATATCAAATATGGTCAAATCGCATTCTGTAATTTTTGACGTATTGCAATTTTAATGATAATGCTACTGGAATTTAATCGGTTTATAATTATGAGAATTGGTCATCGATCCGAATTGTGGACAGCCTTCTATTGCTCAGCGTCCCGTACAAGGCGCATATAGTATCTAATATATTATTTTCATATTTATCTATGAGCATCTGTTTTCGTTATCCTATACTATTAAAAGAGCAATATTTGTATATTTGTAATCACGTTCGCGATAAAATTTTCAATAAAGGGTTTTTTGGGCGCGAAAAATACTCTAAAATCTAGCTGCGTTTCATATCTGGGAAAACTAGATTTCTCTAAAAAAAAAGTTTGTTTATTTTCACCCGAGCAGAGCTCGTTTGCCCAGGTACTACTCGTACTAGTGAAATGTATACTTTCATAGAACATACGTACATATATTATACTAGCTGACCCCCGCGGATTCCCTCCCGTCAAAATTATAGCCTGTGTTACTGGGGACTAATGTAGCTTTCCATAGGTGAAAGAATTTTTAAAATCGTTCCAGTTGTTTCGGAGCCTATTCGGTACAAACAAACAAACAAAAAATGATTTCCTCTTTATGATATTGGTACTCGTATAGAGGTATAGATTAAACATTTTGGATCTTTTTTAATTTATGGTTTTGAGTCTGTTTTAGTCAGATTTGCCCTTTTTCCTTTTTGTGACAGTAGGAGCAGGGATGTGCCTTTCGATCGTACGTGATCACGGGAATCAAATCCACTATTCATAGATTATTGTGACTGGGGGCTTTTTCAATGATTGGGAAGGGGGAATTTACTGTAACTTTGCACTTTTTCCCTTGCAATTTATCAAGTAGGTATCTGATTTATTGATGAGTTTTCCTCGTTGGCCTAATGGTTGCGAAGGCACCTTCAACCTTTACAATACAATTTAACAAGCTTGTGAACTAGCCTTTTTCAGTTATGTTGGGATCGACTTCCAGTCCAGCTAGACGTAGCTGAATACCAGTTTTATCATGCCGAAGGAGGGTAATGTGTTGGAGTATGTATGTTTGTTCCTATATGGCGTTCTAGAGACTAAACGCGTTGGCCGATTTTGATGATTCTTACGTCAATCGATTCGTCTTAACCCTGCGAGTATCACTGGCGCCATAATTGTGGTGACCCAAAAATTTTTCTTCTAAACCCATCGTGTGGGATATCAAAATGAAGGGTTTTAAGAGGTGATTACAAAAACATATAATACTTATATTTTAAATGTACCTATTTCTCAACAAAATAACTAAACAGTTGTAAATAAAATATATTTAAAAATAACAATAAACGCGACTGCTTAAAAAGCCAACTAAAAAGACGTATACAAGAAGAAAATCATGCTGTGCAGTTGGAGGATACATCTGGTTTTGGTCAGCCAGCTCGCGCATATGTATCCTCCGACTGCACAGCATGATTTTCTACTTGTTTACGCCTTTCTAGTTGGCTTTATAAGCAGTCGGGTTTTTTGTTATCTTAAAATATATTTTTTTTAGATAGAACGTCTGCCTGCCTGACGTCTACAACCGGTTACGGCTGTCAAAAATGTATAAATGAGAGCCGCGACCAACCGTAATGGATGAAGTGCGTAACAGCCCTTAAACGTGCTATTCGAGATACGGAGGAGATGGATGTTCATCCATGCACTGATCGGCCTCGGCAAGGATTGCTTAATCATAAAGATCGACCCGAGTGGCTGTTATCATTTAGTCACGAGCTCTTGTAATTTAGGCACTTGTCCCACCGTCAACGACCAGCGAGTAGCGAGTAAAGCTAGAAGCTAAAAGCGAGTAGCGAGTGTGTAGTTCCGATAGTTTTGTCGTTCAGCTGTAGGCGAGTGTTCTTGTGCGACGGGTGATTACTCACACTACTCGCTCTGGGCGGCCGCATTGCAGGTGGAAATGACCGCTGGTTTGTCTCTCGGTGTGAGTTCTGACCATCAAGTGAGCAAGCGAGCATCGCTGAGCGAGTATCGCTAAGCGAGTATAACTTTGATAGCTCTTGTCGCTGCGACAAACTTGTGGTGAGAGAGTACTCGGCAGTGTGAACAGCCAGCGATCAACTATTACTATATGTGTCTCTTTTTAACCGACTTACAAAAAAAGGAGGAGGTTCTATGTTCGACTTTATGTTTTTTTTTTTTTTTTTTGTTTATGTTCACCGATATCTCTGTCAATTGTGGACCGATTTTGCAAATTCTTTTTTAGTTTGAAAGAGCATGTTTCGAAATTGGTCCCATTTTAATTTGGTGAAGGTTTGATGAAGAACTTCGGAGATACACAACAGAACTCTTCAATAAATAACGGCAAAACTCTCGGGATTGCTGCAATCGCATGTCTGTTTGTTGTTTATACCATTTCATAACATAACATCACGCCAGTACGCTCTAAAAGGGGTACACAGATCTCTCATTTCACCGGTTATGTTTAGGTTTCATATTATTCGGTTAATCTATTCTGGAGTTATAGGGACCTTAATAAACAACTTGCTATTAGGTATGTAAAACTAAAAAGGGAAAAATAAAATAAAATTTTTCAAAAAAATATTACCGACTTCCAAATGAAAAACTACAAAGTGAAAAATAACTTAACCTTTGGAAGTCGGTGTCCATATCGAAAAAAAATGGTACCTACGTAAGACACCGACTTCCAAAGGTTAAGTTATTTTTCACTTTGTAGTTTTTCATTTGGAAGTCGGTAGTATTTTTTTGCAAAAAAGTTTTTTTATTGACACGGAATCTTATATATTTTGTACGTTTCTTCAGCAAGAAAATAGTCGATTACTAATCGCTTACTCGTCGGCGGTGAGATAAGTGCCAAATAAGATAAGATATATTTATTTCTGAGTATATGGTACATTAAGATCTTAATATTAAACAGTTTCACATACACTAACGTTGCCGTTGCAGTAGAGAACCCACTTCAATCTTAACAAAAGAATATCCATTGCAGCTTACCATAATAATTCAAGCCGTAACCTAGTAGTCATAACTAAAATCGATTAATAGTTTTCCAAAACATTCTTAAGCTTAATCTTAGAGCCAGTCGTTGAAGCTAACTTATAACATATCCGAACTATCAAACTGCTATCAAAGTCCACGTTTAATATGTCCTAGGAACTACTTAGTATCACGAGCCGGGAGAGGGTTTAATGAGCTCTTTGGAGCAGAAAGTGGATAAATTTATGAGTGTGCTGCAACTATAAATTGTGGCTGTGCTGTTTACTGGTTATCATGTTATGTGGGATATTAAATTGGTCAATTAGTTTGTTTAATATTTTTAATATGCTTCCCGTATCCAGAGGATTCCCGCAGCCCTAACCAGATCATCGATCCACTGCTTGGGAGGCTTTCCACTGTTGCGTCATTTGGTCGATGTGGCGATTGCACTTGGGAGGGTTTATGATCAGCAGTGGGCGTCTTTCGACTGAAATAATAATGATAAATAATCTGCATTTCGGTCAAACGCTACGTTAGGTGGACGTCTGTGGCAGAAGCTGAAGGTGTACCTACGCTCGTCTTCTGTCACTGAGTCTATTTTTGGACATTCAAAGAGAATGACTACGTGACGCCGATCATCCGCATCTGCGCCGCCTCCGTCGCGGATGGACTGTGAAGTCGGTGGGGAATGTGTAACAAATAGTGCTAGCTTTAGCAGTATTGGGTACACATCCTCCACACACTACCCAAGCAATTACAACCTTGATTTCAAAGTCTACATCTATAATTATATATATATTTAAAACAAAGTCGTGTTAGTTACACCACTTATAATTCAAGAACGGTTGGACCAATTTTTATGATTTTTGTGTTTTTGGCTTTATCTTTGTCCGGAATAGTATAATAAGTAATACAATATCGAAATAATTAATGATAAATAGGAAAAAAGCACACACCAAAATGAACATGGTGTTGTATGCTGGTTCCGCTATTGCCAGTAGATGGCGTTGTCGATATTTATGAAATTCATCCTTTAATATTTCTTTTAATATATAAAACACAAAAAAATGTTTCTACCTATGTTCACTATACACTTTGAAACCATACAACCGATATGCCCCAAACCGGTTTCATTAGAAGGCAATGCGAAGATGGTATATGACCAAAAAAAAAAAACGATGGTAGGTATGTAGAGTGGAGTAGGGTAGGTAGGTATGTAGGATAGGGTAGGGTAGGGTAGGTAGGTTTGTACGTTAAGGTAGAGTAGGGCAGGTAGGGTGGTAGGTAGGGTAGGTTTTTAGGTAGGTAGACAGGGTATGTGTGTAGATAGGTAGGGTAGAGTAGGTCAGTAGGTATGTACGATAAGGGGGCAGCGTAGGTAGGTGCTATTTGGCTCAAGATAGTTCTCACGTACAGTTAATTTAGGTGATCTCATATAAATTAATAGTGTTGAACACGTGTCACGTCACGTGCTCCCGCCATAAACAACCATTGTGTTACCTGTATAAACCATCCCATTATTAAACAACAGTTAAAAATACTATAATACTCAGTGCGTGCAATTTTTTTGGGAATCATTGAAATAATTTATATGGCAATACAACATTTGCCGGGTCAGCTAGTTGCGTATAAGAAACTAAATAAAAGCTTGTAGAGTAGTATAGTTTTTGATAGAACTAAGGGGGTTAGAGAACTTCCTTAGGGAAAAGAAGTAAATTATTTAATACAATTTCAGTTAGAACTCGCGTATTTTATTAACTAGTGTTTCAATAATAAACTTATGATCTAGTCAACCGCCTCTCTTAATATTACGTGGAAATTCAGAGAAAGAATTAGTAATGAAGACCTTGATCCATTGCACCCTAGAGGTTACAAGAGACCCAAGAAGGCTGGCAGAATCCTCAAAAAAGAAATTATTCGCAAACCGCATGTACACAAGTATATAAGAATGAAACCAAAGGGAAAGTTTAATTTATTTATTAAAACATAAAAAAAAATTAAAACCGAATTATCCCCCATTTATTCGATGTTTAATTTACGAGCAAAAATATTTCAGTTCATGCCAGACGGTCACATGAGTGAAACCGAGGTTAATGGCTATTGCAATAAATTTCCCCCCCCAATTTAATTACGGCCATTTAAAATACTACGAAATACGTTAACGAGCAACGAGCAACGATATTACGAGCTCTACACAAAAAATTTAATGAATCAAGTTAAAACGAAATGTTCATAATGAATGTTGTTCACTACACAACGCATGGCAATAACGTCATGTTACTACATTTGCCGCGTAGCACCCGCTACGCCGTAGGCATTCGTAGCACATGAAGTGTAGCCATGACTACACGCTACGCGGCTACATCAGCGCCGCCTAGTCGAATCGTTTCGGTGAAATATTTGTATTACCGTGGGCACCTTTCACTCTGCCTTAACTGGTATTTTGGGCTTACATAACATCACGCTAATGATCCGTAAAGGGGCAAGCAGAATTGCTAGAGCCACCCAAATCTCCTCAGACATAGTTAAGGGGGCTTGATACTTGTATAATAATTGTATTATGGCAAAGGAGTTGTGCCATTGTTTCTTTTAATTAACCGACTTACCAAAAAGGAGGAGGTTCTATGTTCGACTTCTTGTATGTTTTATGTTCACCGATATTGCCGTCAATTGTGGACCGATTTTGAAAATTCTGTTTTTGTTTGAAAGAGTATGTTTTGAAATTGGTCCCATTTTAATTTGGTGAAGATCTGATGAAGAACTTCGGAGATATACAACAGAACTCTTCAATAAATAACGGCAAATCTTTCGGGATTGCTGCAATCGCATGTCTGTTTATTGTTTATACCATTTCATAACATAACATCACGCCAGTACACTATAAAGGGGTACGCAGATCTCTCATTTCACCGGTTATTTTCAAGTTTCATGTTATTCGGGTAATCAATTCTGGCGTTATAGGTACCTTACTAAACAACTTGCCTATTTTATTTAGGGAAGTACAACTAAAAAGGGAAAAATAAAAAACTTTTTTGCAAAAAAATACTACCGACTTCCAAATGAAAAACTACAAAGTGAAAAATAACTTAATTTTTGGAAGTCGGTGTCCATATCGCAAAAAAATGGGAAAAAAGAAAGACACCGACTTCCAAAAATAAAGTTATTTTTCACTTTGTAGTTTTTCATTTGGAAGTCGGTAGTATTTTTTTGCAAAAAAGTTTTTTATTAATACTCCAACAATGGCCGTTTCCTATTGTCATCATTTACGACTCACGGAACGATAGGCTGTTTTGTTTTCTTATAAATTGAGAACAACTTGAAAATTTCAAAATTAAACGTCCTTTTGGAATTGAGTCGGCTGATAAATGACGACAACCGGTTTAGTTGAGGTAACTCAATAAAACTTCCGATAAAACGTCAACTCTTTGAATTATTTAAATAACGAAGTTAGCCAAAGTAATCACTTTGCGAGGGTATCTACGCATAATAAATGCAATTTAAATATTTCACCCTTTTGTTTAATAATATCAGCCAGTAAATGGGGTGCATTTAAATACCACGAGTGGCGAAATGAACGGTCGGTGCGGCTTGGCCAATCAGCCCTGTCATCAATCATTTTTACAAAGGTAGGTATTCTAAGAGTTATTCTCGATTTGGTAAAGTCACTGACAGTCTCTTGACAGATGACCACCAACGACCTTTCTTTTTTTTTGGTTTTGAAATCATCCAATGACTTTGCCCGCTTTGGGTGAAGCTGGAGGGCGTGTCAGGCTTTTCAAAAAACACTACAAAGCAAAGAAAATATGTGCCAAAGACACGACTTCAAAAATTGAAGTTATTTTTCACTTTGTAGTGTTTTTATTTAGAAGTCGATTATAATTATTTGGGAAAAAAAAACAAATGTGACTGCGGTCTATGTGTCGTTTCTTCTTTGTTTGTCTAAGTACTTAGCTATGTATTAGGAGTATTTCACAAATGACGTAACAGTAGCATAATCATCAATCAACACATATAATAAATCTGTAGAAAAGTCGTTATTGTACACAAAAAATAAAAAAATAAAAAATTGCCAGTGTGTTAAAGGATATCTTAAAGAACCCATTTCCAGCATTTTTGAAATGTTTGTCTATTTGTCTGTTTATTTGTGTACGTGTTAACATTGGAAGTACGGGTGACGTCATTTAATCATGAACTTTCACTTTTAAGCACATGCAAAATACAAACTGTCATATTTATTAAGCATCTACCGACAAATGTCTAAGTACCTACCTAAATTATTATTGTGTTGTCAAATACCTACAATTATTAGAGTATCTTTTTAAGACGATATTAAATTCTTGAATTCTCTTGATACGTTATAAAAAGGTTTCATTACTCAAGAATTGATTATTACTGATTGTGAGATTATTTATAGAAATATAGAAAATGGTGAGGACATTTGACAGATCGACTCATTACTATAAATAGTGTGTAATTCGTAAGTTGACTAGCACTTTGTTGTGAAATATGGACTACACAAGCTTCACGTAAGTTATTTGATATTATAACTTGATTATTGCTAATGGTTGTGTTGAAACGCTATCTGTATCATATTATGGCCTTTATTCCTAATGATGTTAAATTTATTTATTTAAGGGCTAGTCATGTTATTTGCCTTACCCTTGTTGTTTTGATTATGTAACATTGTGAAATGTTACAAGATTTACATAAAATAGTAACTATAGAATTAGATCTATATTGTTGTAAACAATATTTATATGATTGTAAAATATATCTAAAAATACTTTTACAACCATAGTTCCTTCCGTGCTTCCTTCTTCTTCACGAGAACTAGGTCTGGCGAATGGGCGGTAAGCTCTCTGAGCCTCAATATGAACTAATTGACAAGACTAATTGAAATAAATACCTGGTCTTGTCTTTTTGTGTTTTCCCTCATAAAACCTTTCCCTTATACACTACATATATAGGATCTCTGAGACACAGTAAATAAACATCTTGATATATATCAATACTTTTAAATGGAGTTCCTTCATGTTTCTAACACACGCATCAAATCACGCGTAAAATGTACAAAACCAAAGTATATAACTTTAACACATAAAAAAAAATCGTAACTTAAAGTATAACTAAGTTTTTGTTTCATCGCAATCGGTTCACTCTATCAAAAGTTAGATAAATTTAAAGTGTTCAAGAAGTAAAATATCACAACACACGCCATGTCTCTGAATTCTGACACACGCAATTCATATACGAGGACAGTTGAACTCCGTGTTCGATAGATGGCGTTGTTCATTTGATGTCATTTTCTGAATGGCGGTGCTAATGTTCTCCGCAGCAGAATGACACTTGAAAAAAATTTGTAGGAAGGAAGGGTTGGTGGTGGCAAATCAATTAGGGTAGGCAGATAGGCATGGGGTGTCAACTCTATACTTTGAATCAACGACTTACCTTCAAGGGCTATTTTAGGTGTGGCTAGAGAAAAAGTAATAATTCGGGGACCTAATGCACGACACAAAAAAATACGTGTGTACAATGTGGTTCGTAATTCTGCCCCCCAAGGTTCCGGGTTCGAATCCCAGCAATGGATAGGTATTTTTTATGTTTTCGTTTCGGTGTAGTGTTCTGGAGTGCTACTAGATGGCACGCAGCAAATCTGTCTTTACTTTTTTAGGGTTCCGTACCCAAAGGGTAAGAACGGGATCCTATTACTAAGACTCTGCGGTCCGCCTGTCTGTCTGTCTGTTTGTCACCAGGCTACAGCCTGGTGACTACAACTGTCTAGCTATCAGGGTTCATGAGATACATCTCATGAACCCTGATAGCTAGACAGTTGAAATTTTGACTGATGATCTTCTCTTTCTGCTGCGCTGTAACAATAAATACTAAAAACAGAATAAAATAAATATATAATTGGGGCTCCCATACAACAAACGTGATTTTTTTGCCGTTTTTTGCGATAATGGTACGGAACCCTTAGTGCGCGAGTCCGACTCGCACTTAGCCGGTTTTTTTGTATGAAGTCGATATTCTTCTCTCTAGATTAAGTAATATTCTGTGCAGGTTGGTAAGTTGGGTAGTAAGGTAGGTAAGGCGTAGGTTGGGTAGGTAGGGTAGGTAAGGCGTAGGTTGGGTAAGTAGGGTAGGTAGGTAGGATAGGTAAGTCGTATATAGGGTAGGTAAGGCGTAGGTTGGGTAGGTAAGACGTAAGACTCCGCGGTCCGTCTGTCTGTCTGTCTGTCACGGCTGTATCTCATGAACCCTAATAGCTAGACAGTTGAAATTTTTACAGATGATGTATTTCTGCTGCGCTATAACAACAAATACTAAAAACAGAATAAAATAAATATATAAGTGGGGCTCCCATACAACAAACGTGATTTTTTTGCCTTTTGTTGCCGTTTTTGCGATAATGGTACGGAACCGTTAGTGCGCGAGTCCGACTCGCACTAAGCCGGTTATTTTTTGTATGAAGTCGATATTCTTCTTTATAGATTAAATAATATTCTGTGCAGGTTGGTAAGTTGGGTAGTAAGGTAGGTAAGGCGTAGGTTGGGTTGGTAGGGTAGGTAAGGCGTAGGTTGGGTAAGTAGGGCAGGTAGGTAGGGTAAGTAGGGTAGGTAGGTAGGGTAGGTAAGGCGTAGGTAAGGCGTAGGTTTGGTTAGTAGGATAGGTAGGTAAGGCGTAGGTAGGTAGGTTAGTAGGGTAGGCAGTTGACGGGAGCGAAGCCGCGGGCACAGCTAGTAATGTTATAATATTATTGCATCACGATAGAATAATACGGTTGAATCCGTAAATATCCACGAGGGTTTCAGTCAGAACTACAGTGAGAGTAGAAATGTTGCACATGGAGTAAATGAAAAAGTTTGTTATTGTTGTTTGCTCAACTTTCTTATTTACTTTTGACTCTATCTTAAATTCGATACAAACTTTAATTCAGAAAATCATATTGAGTTCAAATTTATTCCTCCGTACTCACCTCATTTTGGCGGTTTGTGGGAGGCGGGGGTAAAATCCTGCAAGCACCACATTGTTCGCGTAATAGGCAATGCACATCTTATTTACGAGGAGTTCAGCACGGTTTTAGCACAGATAGAAGCCGTCCTGAATTACCGTCCCTTGTATCCTATCACATCATATCCATCATAGGACGAATAATAAATGTGTTCCCAGGAAAGGACGGCGTTCCCAGAGTTGCCTCCATTCGCACCGCTACAGGCGTCATTGAGCGGGCCTTCTCCAAGATCTGCCCCCTTCCAGTACCCAGGGAAGACGCCGATGCTGCAAGCATGCCAGCGATGGTAATATCACCACAACAATGTTATCATTGAGATCCTGAAGCTTTCAAAGCGGCGGAGGATGTTCAGGACAGCGCCATCTACCAACAACGGGAGGATAATTTTATTTTAACTCAATACTTGACTTTACACTATACACACATCACAGCAATAACAGTAACACGGCTTGAGTAAATTCACGAAACAATTTCAAACACAGCACGAATTTATCTGCAAGAATTGCTTTTATCGGTCACCCGAGTGAACTCCGGAGTCTGTTCGTTGGCGTTCAGTCACAACTTTACAAACAGAGTTACCCGTCACTATCCAGACCTTATTCACTCACTATACACTGTATTATGAAATGCCCCATTTACAGATATAAAATTCGTCGATTGCATCATAAAGTTTTATTTATACTACACTTCCGGGCGTTTTCATAAATGTTGAGTACGGGTGTGACTGTGAGGCGACGTTTATGTTTGCATTGATGAATTTTCATAATGAAAATCTTTTGTGGGTGCTTACTTATTACAGTTACGTATGAAGACTAGACTTTACGAGGTTAAAGATAAAAGGTAGCAAATGTGAGAGCCTTTAAATATTTTTTCTGCCTTGAAAAGGGAATATAAAATGTTGAGTATATCTGCGCGGCTGGCAAAGATATTGAATTGAGCGTCAATCATTCAGAAGTGACGCTCGATACTAAATAGTTTCAAGTTACTCTTGAACAGTTCATACCTCACGTGAAAGATGGCACTGTCGCCGTTCTTGGCCATCATATTATGTGGCTTCACAGGACACACGAGTGAGGTTAAGTTTTATATTATTTCCTTCGTACACCACATCAATTACATTGGAATTCGTTTATGTTTCACTGTATGCCTTAAGTTATCTATGCCTTACTTAAATGACTGAGTTCTAAATGATCAACATAAAAAAATTAAAACCCATTATAATAAAATTTCGTGCAAAGAAAAAATAGTACATTGTTTACCGAGAGGAGAAAGTGACCGATTACCGTCGAGGGTGTCGTTTGAAGCCCGAGCCGTAGGCGAGGGCTTTATAACACCCGAGATCGGGTATCGCACTTTCTCTCGAGTGATACATAGTGCTTTATACTACACCTACGAGGAAAATAAAAAACTAAATCTTTACTAATTGAAATTTATATTAAAATTGTTGCAGTTAGTGAAGCTTAATGTAACACTTTTTCCATTAATGTTTGTTTGAGATGTTTGCGACAATGTAGGAGGAATAACTGGCTGTGCTGTTGGCACTGCGCTCGTAGAAGGCTGTGGTGCCAAAGAGGCAACTGGCTGCTGAGGGGCATCTGGCATCGCCGCGCTCGTTGATGGTTGAGGAAATGAGTCTTGATGCACATTAATCAATCCCGATATTTGGTTATTTATTCGTGTTTTGTTTTCTACGGAATTCTCTATGTAGCTTTCTGCAACAGCGGACGATTTCCAACCACCGTGACGTTTTATTGTGGTTAAATCAGCACCAGTATCGGCAAGAATAGTCGCTGAAGTTCTGCGAAAGCAGTGGCCAGTGTATTCTAGTGGATTGAGTAAATTAAGGTAGGAAGCTATTTCTCTTGGCACAGTACTTATTTTGTTTTTCCCAATTACTTGTTTCGTACATTTTTTGTTTTTATATTTTAGTAAAAACCGATTGGTTTTGGGGTCACTGGGGCGAATTTCGTTATATATCTTCACTATCTCATAAAATAAGCCCGATATAACAAATGATCGCTGAATTTTGGTTTTTGTGTTAGGAATATTGACGATCATTCCATTTTCGAGGATTTCGATATCGTCTGTTGTCATATCCACAAGTTCTTGCGAACGACAGGCCCTATTTACTCCTAAAATCAAAATAACCTGTAAACAAAAATATCAAACATGAAAACCTAGTTAGCTTTCTACTCATAAATAGGTACGTAATAAATCACAAACCAGTGCATTTTGTTCATAAACTTACCTTCATCAACAAATATTTGTCATCTGGAGCATTCTGCAAAAAGGAATAAACATCCTTTGTAGTAAGCACTTTTGATTTCTTACTACGGAATCCTTCCGACTTTCTTTTCAGAAATGCTGTAAGTTTTTTGTATTCTTGAATATTTAAGTCGTTTCTTGTCAATATAGTACTTTTCAACATTGAGTACATAGACCATAACGTACTTGGTTTGTATTTTTGCGCTTTTTCACTGAAATAAGCTAGCAAAACAGTTTCAGAAAAAGATGCCGCATTTTTTTCACTTTTCCATTGCAAAAAATCGTCATAAGTTTTATTATATTTTTTAATTGATTTCTGTGGTAAAAGGTTATCAATCAGTATTTTTGCTGTTTCCTTCAACTGCGGCGGAGTTTAAAAATCTTCATCATCACTATCACTACTTATCATTTTGATAGTTTTATTTTACTTTTCTACGAAAACTGAATCCTCAAACAACACACAAATTGAAAATGGCGCCAATGGCGTCTGCAATTTTCACATGTTCTTTTTTCAAATTGTTTGACACCATCCAACACACAGCTAGTGGCCAGTGTCATTTTGCAAACTTGGAGATAAAAACTGACTGTAAAAACTTTTTGGCTTTTGATATTTAGGTTACCAGCGCATAGTCTTACCCAAAATTAAAAAAGAAAAACCACGTAAGAAATGGATTTTCATACACTTTTCTCTCCCGCTCAGATGCGTTTTCTCGCCGCATATTTGTTCGATATGCAATGACGTACTTTCTACCGTAAATTTGATAAAGTATCAAGGTACTTTCCGAGCAGGTGTAGTATAAACTCCATAAATGCCAAATCTCGACAAAACTGCTGATGAAAGTATCTTTCTATAAAAAGGATAAGTTTACAATAAAAATCGTACGCTGGCCATCTAGCTTGATAGCTTCAAGTCGAGAAAAACTAATTTATCTTCTGATAGTTACTGATTTAATCTATCCAATTCCACCGTACGAGCTACTTACCCGGTTCAGACCATGTAAAGTTCTATAAAAGCCATTTCGTTAAACCTGTATACTAAAAAAATGTACATACATGAATTTGCACCCGGTGTGTATTTGTTTTACGGCAGTGAGGCGAGAGGTGCTAAAATGAAGCATACTTAGGTACTTACTTACCTTCACACATGTAAACTGAATGCAGAAATGTAAAATTAATGAAAGATTTCTTGTTCTTTTAGAGCATCGTAAAAGCTTTTAACTTTAAGGTGCCACTTAGACTTACATTATGTATGTAGGTTCCATTGACAAATTTTAAAGAGACGAATGGAGCTATGGCTGAAATATTGAAACAGGCACCTACATATTTAAAACAGATGGATTTTATTCAGATAAAATAAATATAGCCTTATTTAACAATCTTACATGAATTTAATACGTGTACGTGGCAATTGCCTCACTTTCTACAACAGACAACAAACAGATATAGGACCACTCAAATAACAAATTATTTTGACTGAGATTTCAGAATAGCTGAGAATCGGCGATAGGCTGAAATCAATACGCGTAAACCAATAAGCGGACGTAAAAATAAACCGAAACATAGTTTTCGAGGGGTGTCAATTATTGAGTAGTAGGTTACTATTTCCGCAGGGACTCGATGGGTAAATTAACGATATTTTAATCGATTCTAGTCGCACCGCTAATTGGAATCGCTCAAAGTTAGCTGATGTTTGCCTGTAGTGATCGCTTTGGCATTTGGGTATGTAATATAATATTTACATGACTCCATTAATTGGTATCTTCATTTGTGTTGCGTTAATGTTTTGATAGTTTTCGGCTTTTTCACGGTGGGGATTCGGTTAGATTGGTAATATGTACCCATCTAATATTCTCGGTTTTTTTTTTTTAGTTTTACAATTTACTGAGTTTAATTGGGAAGGAAATATTCATAAAACTTAAAAAAGCTAAATCATTCCACTAATTGTACTTACCATTTTTTATTTTGATTATTTGAATGGTCAAAGACTCTGCCTTGCCTAAAAATATTCAAAATAACTGCTGCATTGTCGACGACATCCTTAGACCAAAAACTGACTCAATAAAGTCATTGAACTCCGTTGTGTCGCGTATATATCTATAATTTAAACACCAATCAACACAACGGGGGCAAGGAATATTCCAGGATACAAAGTGAGACAAAAATAGTTCCTTTAGAAATGGATTGCTTTAAATTGCCTTAAAGTAAAATGGATTGCCCGCATATCACCGTTTTACTTGGTATAAGTGTTACGTTTCTGTCCTCCTTCTTTTAATCACGGGATTTTCTTGGATTTAATATACGAGTGCAAGTCTGCACTCGTATATTAAATCCAAGAAAATCCCGTATAAAGCCATATAAGTATGATAACTAAATTACAGTCGTAATTTAGTTATCATACTTATATGGCTTTATCTAAGTAAAATATACGATATTTTCTACAGCAGGGAAGAAAACACCTGTCATGGAAAGCTTATCTGTATTGGGGAAGTTGTGCGATACCGGGTAGAGCTTATCGGCATTTATTGGGCAGAGTTCCAATATTGGATACAACCATTCTTATAACGAACGTTACCCGAGTATACTTTTCTTTTTGTGAATTATATGATGATGGTAGAAGCTTTATGTGCTATACTATATACAATTAGGGCCCAAGCTCTTTTAAGGTTACACTAATCGATCATTCTGCCAAACAAATGTTGTGTGGCGATTAATCCACTGTTTGACGATGTACGTTCTAAATAAAAAATGATATCAATTTGTCTTATCATTATCTATCCCTGTATGGTAATAAAAAAGTAAAAAAAAAGAATGTTGTGAGCGTCAAAAGTTCCATACTTCAACACTAATTTTAACGCATCTTTGGGCGGCAATAAATACCATAAGAAGAAGGAAAATTGCAAAGCGGCCTCCATACAGGGATATATTAGTAATTTAACACTGCAAATAATTTTATTTAGAAAATATACATTTAGTTGTTTTATCATGATATCTAGACTCCCAAGTTTGTTTATAAAATTTCGCGCGCTAGTTTTCGTCCTGAATCATCAACCATTTTGCTACAAACTTCCGAAAGTGCTAATTCGTGCGCGAACAAGCTTCTTACTGCTCATCACAGCGTTTATCTCTTTCGCACGTGTTGTCCGATGAGATTGCATGCATTTTAACCTCGCACACAAAATAGTTCGTGCCGACGACTAGGGGAACCTTAATACTTACAAATGTGTCAGTGGCCGATTATGTGGTTATGCCACGTTTTGTATGTCGAGTCTTAGAAAAACACAGTCGAGAAAATACTGAAACGTTTTTGACATTGACTTTAGTAGATGAATTTTTAATAATTAGCTCGTGGCTAAATAATAACAGCCGCACTGTTCGATCATCAAGGTCAAGCAAGGCTTGACGAGGTCGGTCCGTGGATGGGTGACCATTTCAACATACCGAGTTTCCTCCGTGCCTCGGAAATCACGTTAATCCGTTGGTCCCGGCTGTCATTTGAAGATCTTTGACAGTGGTTACGGGTAGTCAGAAGCTTGAGATCTGACACCAGTCTTGCCAAGGGGTACCATGTCACCCAGTTACTGGGTTGTGGAGGTCAGATAGGCAGTCGCTCCATGTAAAACACCGGTACTCAGTTGAATCCGGTTAGACTGGAAGCCGACCCCAATATAGTTGGGTAAAGGCTAGGCAGATTGATTGATTAGTAGATTAATTTACAGCAGTAAAGCAAGCAATTAAAAAACACAATTCTGATTGAAACAAAGAATAAATTTGCAAAAAGAAACTAAAGAATGCGTAACGATAGTATGTATCGGTGCATGAATCTGGAAGAAGCAAACAGACTGTCAGAACGTCACATTACAAAAAGGGAAAAAGCGTGACTTAATATAAAGTATTATATGTTAAACATAAACACGCGTCTCGTGCCTTTTATTAGCGTGTGAGAAAGTGCAGACAAGCGAATGAAACAACACTCCATCCGCTGCCTCGCAATCATGAGGATCTTCGACTGTTCCCACTATCCATTAGACATTGCTTCAATTTGTAAAGACTTTCATCCCACTCCATCTTTAGAAAAAGAAAAAATCATACCCGAGAAAGACTGAGTCGGACTCTGCCACCGATTTTGCCGCACCTTGATAAGAGTAATTTATTTATACTTTAAAATTAAACTATTTTTTCGTGAGAGCAAAATTAAGTTTGTTGAGTTTTGCTGATTATATACTAAACGAAAGGGAATCAAATTACCAGTATTACTACTGGTAGTAAGATTGGTAGTAACACGGGCGACAAAGGTACTAAAAACTGTACTAGTTGGAGACATCGTTTTATTTGTCCTCTAATTTATATTTATTAACATGAACCTAAATCAAATTTATTATTCAGTTAATATTTCTCGCATTGCGAAAGCTGGGGTTGTTCGTTTATTATTTTTAATGTGAGTGGACAAGCATTATTTATTAATAAATAACTATTCTTTATTTCCAGCTGTTGGCATTAGCTGTTCCTAAAATAAGCAGCGCTATCAGATAGATAGACAAAGTCTCACCATATGTATTCCTTTTTACCACTTTGTCACGGAACTCTAAAAGTAAGAAAAAAAAGATGGAAATGTATTTATTATTTCGCTGAGGTCAAGGATTTGAAATTATACAAGATTTTTTGTAGACTCCGTAATGAATGAGTTGTGAAAGCTTACCTGGGAGAAAAACTGAATAGAACTCCTTTTATGTAAGTTTTGGTTCGTTAACGTAGATATTTCATGAGGGTCAGATTCTTTTTGCGTTATAATTATGTTGGAGTTTATTATTTTATTTGTAAGACTAACGAAGTTATTCACTGGAACATTGCTAGGAAGCATTTTCTTAATATATTCCACACATCTAGCTGCCATGTAGTTAGTATTAACTGCTTCTTTGGTCTGGTTGTCGCAAGGGCTACTACTGAGCATGAGGTCCTGGATTCTATACCCAGGTCGGACAAGTGGTTATTGGGTTTTTCGATTTAGATGAAATTTCGTATGGAAATAATTTGTGACCCTGGGAAGGACATGTGATGGTTTTTATCTCAGAAATCATCTTTAAGAGGGTGGATAAAAAGTTGGAAAACCTACAATATTATTGCGCGATATAAACAAGTAAAATTTCACAATTAAAAAAACCCCCGACACGTCATTTATCTTAACGCCCATATCTTTTGAACGGCTTAACCGATTTCATTCAAACATAGCTAAGAACACTCTCGACAAAATTACATTTCAAACAAAAAAAAAACTAAATCAAAATCGGTTCATCCATTTAGGCGCTATGATGCCACAGACAGACACACAGATACACAGCAACACACGTGAAACTTATAACACCCCTCTTTTTCCGGCGGGGGTTAAATAACACCCCTCTTTTTCCGGCGGGGGTTAAAAATAGGCTACTAGAAGTACTAATGCTACCCAAACGAAGTCGCGGGCAACAGCTAGTTCTCAAATAAATCTTGAGCTATTCATTTCACACTGTATAAAATTTAGAAAGATATTCAAACAGGCAAACATATTAACTAAAAAAACGTTTAAAATATCTTATTAACCGACTTACCAAAAAGGAGGAGGTTCTATGTTCGACTTCTTGTAGGTTTTTTTTTTTTTTTTTATGTATGTTCACCGATATCTCCGTCAATTGAGGACCGATTTTGAAAATTCTTTTTTTTGTTTGAAAGAGTATGTTTCGAAATTGGTCTCATTTTAATTTGGTGAAGATCTGATGAAGAACTTCGGAGATATACAACAGAACGATAACAACGATAACACTCTCGACAAAATCACCTTTCAAACAAAAAAAACTAAATCATAATCGGTTCCTACGTTTAGGCGCTATGATGCCACAGACAGACACACAGATACACAGATACACAGACACACAGATACACAGCAACACACTTCAAACTTATAACACCCCTCTTTTTCCGGCAGGGTTTAAAAATATTCGTTTACACTCAGATCAAAACTTTGTATATAATTTAGCGTTACTATCGAATAGCTTCCCAATATCCCAACCGGGAGCCTATCACGGCAAAATATTTCAGAACAAGATAAACAAATAGGACGTAAACAATAGCATACAGACCATATCGCTGTTTCCCTTTGTTTACCCAAGCTTATTGTGCAAAAGGAGAAAAACAGGTATTTTCGTACCGTCGACTAGGTTCAGATAGGATCTAAATAATAAATCATGTGTACCAAATATGTTACGCAACCTTCAGTTTTAGTTCCCCCAAAAATAAATAATTCCGCTATCCTTGTAACGTAACATAAAGTTCACATCTAGGAGATGAAAAGACATATTATCGCGGCATGGTTTAGAAAATGATACAAACAAAGAAAATAAGAGAAAATATTGAGTGAGATTTCCTCGGGGAATTGAAGTCGCCTCCACTAAAATTGGATGGTAAACTGAAGACACAATGGCTTTTATTCTTTTTACCTTGTCGCGAGGGGAGCACCGCGCGAGCCCGGTCCACTACAAAAATATTTCATCACCTGCCCATCTATCAATTTTGATATTTTTTTTATTTGCTGTTATAAGCATGGCCCACTTCGCATCAGATTATTAACACCAACGCTGGAAATTAATTACTCTACCCCAACCACAAAACACTTTGTCCAATGTACATCCTCTTTATAAAAATATCAACGTGCTAAAAGCTTCGTTAAAAAAATTAAAAGCAAAACTGACAGTAACAAATTTAAACCTTTGACAGACATTTATTTTTATTTTTATTGTGACTATATTTTTAATTTTGTATTAATATCTTTAATTTATAATCCAAAAAAATTGTGCGTAATGTCACAAGAACGGAAAAAAGTATCCCCTGCAGTTTACGGAAAAGTGACACCGCCAGTTGTGGAGAAATCGAAAGTGACTTATTGTACCGACCTGGAGAAGTCCGTGATAATGAGCAACTTTGCGCGTCGCGGATGGACCCAAGTGGGGACCGATGAGGATTGGAACTTCTACTGGTCCTTCACAACAAATTGCCGAAACATTTTCAGCACGGAGAGCGGCTACCGAATGAACGACAACCAATTGATAAATCACTTTCCAAACCATTACGAACTGTCACGTAAAGACAAAAAACATCAAGAGATATAGAAAGGAGCTGGAGAGAGAGGGTAATCCCTTGGCTGAAAAAACAGAAGTAACCTTACCTAACGGACAAGTGATTTATCGCTATTTACACTTAGATTTTATACCGGTGACGTACGTACTGCCTGCCGACTACAACATGTACGGACTACAAGACGTACGGCGATGCGTCATCGATACATGGTGGATATGCCACCCATACGCACCAAACGTTTTGGGAATACTTTTATTATGCGAACAGCAAAAGAGTGGTATTCCCTGCCGGAGTCTGTATTTCCCGATAGCTACAACCTGGGAGTCTTTAAGTTAAGATTGAATAGGTTACTTCTAGGCAAGCGTGCTCCATCGTCGACCACATAATCGCATACCATCAGTTGAGATAGTGGTCAAAAGCAAGCCTATTATGAATAAAAAAAAAAGCTGCATTCCAAATAAAACACTACAAATTAAAAAAAATATTTGATTTCGGAAGTCAGTGTTCTTGTTTTTGTTTCATCGTTTTAGTTATTTTTCACTTTGTAGTGTTTTTATTTGGAAGTCGGTTGTATTTTTTTTTGTCAAAAAATTAATATTTTCACTTTTTCGTGGTGGTAACTACATATCTATAATGCCCAGGTTAGCCAAAATAGATTACCCGAATAACATGAAACTTGATCACAAGTGGTGAAATTAGAGTTTACCATGTGAACTGTACACATCTACGTACCACTTAACACACGTACCGGTGTCATGATAAATGTGTTATAAAATGTTGTTAACATCTGCTTATTGTTAACAATATTTTATAACACACTAGCTGACCCGGCAAACTTTGTTTTGCCATAAAAAGACCAAAAATTTATCTACCCTACCCTACCCTTCCCTACCCTACCCTACCCTACCCTACCCTACCCTACCCTACCCGACCCTACACTACACTACCCTACCCTACCCAACACTACCCTCCCCTACCCTACCCTACCCTACCCTAACCTACCCGACCCTACACTACCCTACAATACTCTACCCTACACTACCATACCCTACCCTACCCTACCTATATAGCCTATGTCCTTTCCCAGGTCTCAAACTATCTTCATACCAACTTTCAACTAAATCGGTGCAGCGGTTTAAGCGTGAAAAGGTAACAGACAGACAGACAGAGTTACTTTCACATTTATAATATGAGTATGGAAGTATGGATTTGCATGCGATTGCAGCAATCCCGAGAGGTTTGCCGTGATTTATCGAAGAGTTCTGTTGTATATCTCTGAAATTCTTCATCGTGATAAATGGGACCACATGAGGAGCAAGAGTTTTCAAATAAAAAAGGATTATCAAAATCGGTTCATCTGATAAAACAGATCTGTGGCAAAAATTTATAAAAAAAAAGGAATTGAGAAAATTCATCCATCCCGAATTGACCCTGTGCGTTACGTCTCGGTCTATCTCGCCATCCTCTTGGACAAGCGACCCTAGGTACTGGAAGTCGGAGCACATCGGTATGGGTGTTTGGTGTAGCACGGAACGAATGGAGAACTTACCTACCTACCCTACCTATTTACCTACCCTACCTACATACCCATTTTTTTAAAACCTTTCCTGTATTCTAGCGAACTAAACAAAAATTTATTATATTAGCCAAATAGGTACAGCAATTCTGAAGTGATGCGCTTACAAATATTTCGGCGATTTTTTTTTACATATTAGGTAATCATATTTTAAATAAATTCTACGTAAAGTTCAATCATTCAATCAATCATCAATCATTCATTTATTTGCAATAAGTATTGGTACAGTGTAGGTGTTTAAGTAAGTTCTAAATAGTTTCCTAATACATAGTCAAACATTTGACATGCAAAACATTACAATATATTCAATGCTAGGCTATAAGTGTTTATGTCCAATGGCATGCATGATTTTTCTATTATTTTACAATTATAAGTTTAATTATTAATTGTCATCACATTAACCATTATGCATTTATAAATTCATTTATGGAATAAAATTGTTTTTCTATTAGCCATAATTTTAATTTTGAAAAAAATAAATTGTTAGGTAACTCTTTAAAGATCTTTGGTATTTTGTTATATATAAATCCACACATACAATAACAGTTCTTTTTATACAGAGAGGTCTTTGGTGCCCTAGGCAGAACTATTCTATCTGGATCTCTTACTATTCTAGGGCAACGGTCTTGTGCCTTCTTAAACAGGTCAAAGTGCTGTCGGACAAATTTAGCACATTCTATGATATACATACTGGGCAAAGTAAGGAGTTTCAACCTTTGAAACAACGGTTTACAAGATTCCCATGGTGGAATGCCATATATGGCTCGAACGCATTTTTTTTGTACCCTAAAGACTTTATCAGCGTCCGTTGAGTTACCCCATAGTATAAGGCCGTATTGTAAAGTCGATGAAACGCAGCCGTGATACGCGGTTAACATCGTACTCTGTGACGAGGTCTTTCGCAGTGTGTAGAGAACATAAACGAATTTGTTCAATTTGTTGCATACTTTTTCTACGTGTGGTTTCCAGGAGAAGTAGCCATCCAGTGTAACTCTCAGAAAACTAGTTTCCCCTTCCTCTGGTAGCGGTTGTCCATTATAATTAATATTTAGTTTTACTCGCTTACGACCGTATGTCCCAAATTGAACAATTTTTGTTTTATTTATATTTACATTCAAATTATTACATTTTAACCAGGAAATTGTTGATTCAATTGTATTATTAATGTCAAGTCTGTAATTATCAATGTCAGTATTAATTGATGATGTCATTATAATTGAAATGTCATCTGCAAATAAAGTGCATGGATTTGGTGTATGTTCAGGAAAATCATTAATATATATTAAGAATAAAGGGGGTCTCAAAACGCTCCCCTGTGGGACACCCGAGTTGTTAAATTTTGAAAAAGACCTAATTCCTTCTAGTTCCTTATTTTCAGTAATACTAGGAATCTCAACACATTGCTGTCTACCCATTAAATAGGTTTCAAGCCAACTAAGGGCCGGACCTCGAATACCATATCGTTCTAACTTTGCAAGCAACAATTTATGAGACACAAAGTCGAAAGCTTTCGACATATCGAAGAAGATAACAGATACCCGGTTACCTATATCCACTTCATCAATTATATTTTTTACCAGATTGAAGCATGCAAGAGTGGTCGATTTCTTTTTTTGAAATCCGTATTGTTCCTTCTTAAGAATCGACTGCTTTCCAATAAATTCTAAGAGACGCTGTTGCATTGCTTTTTCAAAAACTTTTGAGATTATTGGTATGAGACTAATTGGTCTGTAATTATCTATTTTCGAGCTATCGCCTTTTTTATGAAGCGGCTTAACAATTACAAACTTTAACAACTCTGGGAAGCAGCCTTCTGTGAATGACAGATTTATTAAGTGTGTCAACACAGGAGTTATTTCCACTGAACAAGCCTTTAGAATTTTAGTGTTGTTTAGGGAAAGTATAAATTTTTGAATGTCATTGCAGCCGTATGGCCGAAGGAACAGACTATCGCAGGTGTTAGTTTTGCATGTATCTCTTACCTGATTGCTGCATTGGTTTGTTAAGTCTATCCAATAGTCATTAAACGAGTCCGCAATTCTTTTTGGGTTGTCTATAACTTAATTATCAATGTTTAAATTCGTTATCAATGATAATTTGTTAGTATATTCAGATGCTTGCTTAATAAGTGTCCAAGCCGCTTTACTTTTATTTTTTGAATATTTTAATGTGTTGTCATTTAATATTTTAATAGAACTTGTGATACAACATCTTAGCAATTTACTATATTTTTTATATATTATCTTGTTGCAGTTTGACTTATTCTTATAATATATAAAACGCAATGAGCGTTTACGTTTACTGCTAATTCTTAACCCTTTAGTTATCCAATTCGTTTTCTTACATTTGGTTGTCATTTTAATTCTTAATTTTGGGAAACACAACTTATAAAACAACAGAAACAATTCCTGAAAATATGTATATGCCAAATTAATGTTAAGTTGGCTATAGACTTCTGAGAAGGAAAGTTCAGAAAAACATTCCTTGAACTTAAGGATGTTTTCCGAACTATAGTCTCTTTTAAAAATATAGTAGTGTTGAGGTATTTCCTTATGTTTAACAGGGACACTTAACATTTGCGCAGTATTATGGTCAGATATATCCCAATTCAGAAGCTCGCCTTTCGCGAGTGGGATATTACTTATGATGTGATCGATACAGGTATTCTGCCGCGTCGGGTCAGTAATATGCAAGATTAAATTATAGTTTGCAGCAAGATTCTGAAGATGTTTGGTTTTGTAATCTGGATTTAAAGTGTTTACATTTAAATCACCTAGTAGAATTATTTTTTTCGCTTTGTATTTATGGTTTATATAGTAAAGTACTGCAGTTAGTTTCATCACAAATATAGAGAAATCTGAATTTGGTGTCCTATAAAAGCTATTATAAAAATGTTATGTGAAGGTAATTCCAAGCCGCAACTTTCAAAGTGTTTATCAAGACAGTGTTCCCTCAGGAAGGACAATTCTTTGTAATTCATATCACGTTTAACAACAATTGCAACACCTCCACGCTTTTGTTTAGTTGGTCTACAATATGAGACTGCCAAATCATAACCAGATACTTTAATAAGGCACTCATTACCCTTATCAATAAATGTTTCGGTCAAACAAATAACATCTGGATCAGTATTTTGTGAATAAAGGGTCGACAACTGTATCTCCAAATTATAACGCTTACTCAAAATACCTGCTACATTTTGATGAAGCACTCTTAATAATTTAGTCACGAAAAAATTCGTCTGTATTCGTACAAATGTCACTATCATTTTGCAAAATATTTCGTTCTGTTTGTGTACTACGATTTACCAGTTTTATTTTGGAATTATTTGAACATAGGTCTACTTGATTAACCCGTATGTTTCGCGAGTAGTCCTTGTTTTTTAGCATCACAGTATTGTTAGTATTGTTAGTTGAATCTCAATAACTAAGTCTATTGGCCGAAAATACGGAAACAGTTTAGTTTGCCAATCTCGGCACCTTTTAAATAACGTACAGCAATGGCTGTTCATATCGAGTGTCAGGAAAATCGATTATCGCAAGAAAAATGGAGTTGCCTTCGCGTATTCTTATTTCAATTGAATTTATACACAAGCAGCATTTCAAGCTGCTCAATTCAGCTTCAATTTATAGCGGAAAGTTATTTCAGCCGCAGTGCTTTGTTGAGTTAGCTATTCGAGCTGTTGCGAATAGCGCGAGGTAATATATAAACGAGTGTATAAATAGTTTTTTTCGCTGTGTTGTTACCTCTATGGGTTATGTAGTTTATAACACAGATCCTTTGAACTGTTTTACTGTTTTTTGTTTACTTTGCTGTGAAATTTTATCCCTTTTTATTATGTTTTCTGCGTATTGTTGCTCGTATTATTGTATTAGTAAATGTTTACGCGTGAAAGCTATTGTGGGGTATTGGAAACAATGACTTAATCAAGGGCTGAAAGAAGTTTAACACTCGCACTCTCACAGATAATAAACTATTAACATTAATGACGTTCATGAGTGGGCACAAATTTCTGCAATATTGACAAATATTATTATTGTAGGCCGAGCCAGAAAATCTGACACCAGTGTTGTCAAAGGATATTGTGTTACCCAGTTACTGAGTAGTGGAGCTAAAATAGACATTCGCTTTGTGTAAAAAACTTGTATTCAGCTGTATCCAGTTTAATTGGAAGCCGATCCTAACATAGTTGGCAAAATTCGGCAGATACATTGATTAACATATCGTAAAACATCACCGTTAGTGAAAAACAACAAACATAACGCTTGTTATTTTAAGCTAGCTTAAATAATTTAGTCTGTGCCGAAACAAATCAGAGTGATTTATAAAAATCCGTTGGTAGTCTTTCAGGGGGTGAAAGTATTAATGAATATGACCAACTTTTGCCCTAAAAACTATAAAAATCATTAAACTGTTCCGTAAATTTTGTCGAGTTATTCGAACATAAAAATGTACTGATGAGATGAAAATTTTAATTTATCTTTCTTCATGTTTTCCAATATCAGATTTAATTCCATAGTTTACCAAAAACTCTTTTTTTCTTTCTTCTATTATTATATATGTGGGCACTTCTTAAGATTGCGTTCTGAAGAGAGCTTTGGTTTTGAATAACACTGACAGATGTCAACTTGACATAACACCAAGCACTTGTTTTTGGCGCGAACAGGAGACCGTTCAGACAGAAGATCGAGGCAAAAGGGGCGTTTTAGAGATTAAGTTGTTAATTTGTGATTATACTGGATTATAGAGAAATACATTGGAAGTGACCGATTGTTTGTGTAGATCAAACTACGTGCTTATTTGAATACACATAACGTGATTAGTTACAATGTGACTAGGGTCATACAAGCAAAGAAGTTGATTTGTTTAACATCCAGCCCGAAAAAAACCCATGCGAATAATGGCTTTTCTTGACAATTACACAGTCTTCCCTACATATACTTTATTCCCTGATAGATAGTGACATCACCAAACTTAATCGTTAAAAAAAAAACTAAACAATGCTTAGATAAACTTATCGTTCCCTAACATCAAGCAGACTGAATAACATCAGTTGTCGGCAATGGCCCGATATCAAACATACTAGTATGTTAAAACATTATGACAGACTCGGCAACGGAAGCCTCACGACTAATTTACATTAAACCTATGTGTATTTTAATAATAATTGGATGTAATCATAAACTAATAGAGATTATGCAAATACCTGCATATGGTTCGTGGACATGATGGCATTATGTTGCTTGCGCCGGTAGCTGTTTACACAAGGTGTATCGAGGTGGACGGTAGTGGATCAATGACCGTTGCAGGAATATTAGCTTTTGTTACATGCATAGATAAAGTCATGGTTCTTTCCCATGGGAGTAAGCTGAAGCCATAAAACTCTTGCAGTTTTTCCTTTTGCTTCAACCACAATCATTATGCACGTCGTGTGCTGGTTGCGATTTTATTTTATACACCAGATCTTTATGAAAGAAATCACCGATGCGATCTTTACATATCCGTCTAGGCAGTCCCTTCCTAGGGCCTTCTGCTAATTCCTGTATATTAACAAATAGAGAAGGTACCTATAGGTAGCTTCTCTTCTCTTAACATTATAATGTGTTTACCTTATCCTTTATCTTTTTCCTTTATTTTTTGTTTACATCTAGAACGTTGTTTCAGCCGGCGTTTCTAATGGTTCTAGTATCCAGGCAAAATAAATGGCAAATTTGAAAAGATCAAATTATAATGAAAATAATCATAAAAGAGTATTCATAGAGAACTATATATATATTTTTTTTAATTAAATTTCTTGAGTCCCGTGCCCGAGTTCTGTAGACATTCTTTTTTTACTAACTGTTTTTAATAATCAAAGCGGGATGTTTTCTAAATTATAAAGTATAATATTTAAAATTAATTAAATATTTAAAGTCTTTAAATAGTAATACACATGCATACATAAACTCACGCCTTTTTTCCCACGGGGGTAGGCAGAAACTACAGAACGCCACCTGCTACGATCCTTACATACTTCTTTTGCTTCACACACATTCATACATCTAGTAATAGTAATATTTAAGATATTTAACTTTTCGATGGAAAAGGGCGTAGCAGGGCGTTCTGCAGTTTGTCATATCTTCATCCATGTAAAAAAGTTTATTTATATTTTCCTATTAATTCAACAATCACATGAGTGGTCTGTTATTTATTGCCAGTTCGCTGCAACACCATTAACATATCAAACGACCTTTTAAAATAAAACAATGTTTATTTATTTATATAAATAAACTTTATTGTACACCAGGTTAAAACAAAGAAAAGGAAACTTAGAACTAAAATAAAATACATACAACGGATGGCCTTATCGAATACCGCGATCTCTTCCAGGCAACCTGGAATGGACAGTGATTGCCTGGACATGAAGTAGGGTTCCCATTGGTGTAACAAATAAAATTAAGAATATTTACCTTAAAGATACAATAATATTATAATAGATACATAAATACATACGTATGCTATAATATAATAGATGCATAGATACTCAATACATGTATGAGCAATGAAAGTAAATGACTAACGACAATCACCGCAAATTAAGTCAAAAAAAAAGAACAATCACAACGACAGGGTCCTTTTACGAGTCCTTTAAATACAGGGAATGACTGAGCGCGTTTTATTGTTTCTGCTTTAATAATTCCTACAATAATGTTTAAATAATAAAATGGAAACGGTATCCCATACCAATATAAAACAGGACAGGGGTAAGAAATTGACGTCCGGCAATATTGCAGAAGCACTGGCTTACAAAACGTTTTGTTAATCTTGAATATGTTCCCTTTATCCCAGTACTAGACTCTCTTGCGACATCATTGTTCATTTCGATGGCGCCTCAGACACCAAGTAGGGACGTGTAACTCCAATCTCGGAAATTGAGGCTACCTTGACAGAACAAAAGCATGAGTGGAATGCGGAGCCCCAATACTTGCACTAGAGTCGATCGAAATGCGGGCCAAGAGGCTCATCGGCAATGAAGCACTGGTCAAGACAAAGCTCTAGAGCCTTGGACATCGTTGCCTTGACGGTTTTTTATCGGTTACATTTCGGCGAGTATGCGATTGAATTGCATGATCTTGTTCCACCTAGTCCGTTTGATCATCGGAATACCAAATGTACGGCGATGCGCCATCGGTACATGGTGGACATTCTACCTATACGCAGAAAACGTTTTGGGAACACTTTTATTGTGCATTTTGTACAAGCTAAGGAGCGGCAATCCATGCCGGAGTCTGTGTTTCCCGACAGCTACAATCTAGGGGTCTTTACTTCAAATTTAAAATTAAAATCAAATAAAAGTCTTTTTTAAAAACAAGCTTTTTTCGTATTCTTCTCAGCAAACCCTTTCATTTGATACCCATATCATGCACAAAAAATAACTAGTCAACCATCTTGGGCCGTCCGCCATATTGGATTTAGAATGACGTCACTTAGTTAACCATGCATTGTCATCCAAACTTAACGTGTATGCTTAATCGGTTGAGGATAACTGCTTTAAAAATAAGTTGCAAGATTGAACCCGAACACACTTACACTCATACATACATTGCAAGTTAATAAAAAAAGCTTGTAAAAAGTTATTTATTTTGTCTATTTATCAGTCTAGTACCTACCTGTAGCATCTAACGGCATTACATCGATGTATCTGAAACCTACGAGTATAATAGGCGTACTTAATGAAATTTTACACAGAACTCACCAAAGGAACGTTATAACCGTACAAAATGAGCTTTGTAACTGATTTTACCGAAGCCCCACGAGTAAGTAAAATGAGGTGAATTTCAAAGGATTTCGGTTATTTGGAATATGAGATCTTGCGATAGTCATTTTAGTAAGAACATCGGTTGAAATTGAATAAATCTTTGAGATATGATACGACGGAGTGAGAGGAAACACGACTTATTTTGTAATGGAATAATTGAATTTTGCTTAACGTTCATATATGTTATAAACCGAGTGAATAATACAGCATTATTCATAATGCCCAGACAATTTGCAAAACGCGCAATATAAGTAGGCAATATGCTAAAAACTATTGAAATTATTAAATTTACCGGGCTTGCTGAATAATGCCCATCACTTATTGGGCCGGGTAATAAAACGATGTGCTTCTTTATGTTATTTTCATGTTGAAATTGATTTTAATATAGAATAGGTAAGTATGATTACTATGCGGGGCTCCTATTTCTATCTGCTGGGTCAAAGTAAGCTCGCTTCGCTCGCTCTTGCACTAATTCACTGACCTTAATTATCGAATTGCCCAGTTATTATCAAGTCCCAACATTATTATACATACTAGTATTAAACATAGCTTGCCATCACCCAGACACAAATCTAGACTCCGAGCAGAAGCTCGACTGAGAAATCCCAGATTGTAAACCCTCCATAATACTTTCACCCATTCTAGGAATCGAAGCCAGGACCTCATTCTCATCAGTAGTGCTCGCAATCACTGGACCAACGAGGCAAATACGTGGGACACTCAGAAAGTTTTGCGAAACTAAAAAAAATTGTTCTATACGTACATATATTTTTATTAAATCTTTTCAAAGTACTTTCCACCAGCCTCTATACAAAGATTCATGCGCCTAAACCAGTTTTCAAAACACTTTTTCCAGTCCGCCGCAGACACCTCGTTTACAGCCTGCTCGAACGCAGCCAGCGCATCTTCCGGCGACGAAAATTGTATCCCTTTGAGCTGATTTTTTATTTTTGGGAATAAAAAGAAGTCACACGGTGCTAGATCAGGGCTGTAAGGAGGGTGACCCAGGAGTTTGACTGGCGTGCTGTCCAGGAAGTCCCTCGTTTTGAGTGCGGTGTGCGCAGGTGCATTGTCGTGGTGGAGCAGTAGCCCGCGGAGCCCTGTGTTTGGTCGCTTGTTGCTTATAACAGAGAAAACTTCTGGCAAACATTTGGTAGTATACCATTCGGCATTAATGCTTCTTTGATCCCGTAAGGGAATTGATACCAAGTGGCCAGTCAAATTAAAAAAGCTAGCGATCAAAATCTTACCCCCGCTTCTAGATCGCTTCACTTTGGTAGGCGTTGGCTCATTTTGAAACACCCAAACAGTCGACTGGCGCTTGGTTTCTGGGTCGTATTGATAAATCCAGGACTCATCACCTGTAACGATGTCGTAAACACGCCGAGACGAGCCTGCTTCAAATTTGTTAAGCATATCACGGCACCATTCCACCCGGGCCTGCTTCTGAGCATCGGTGAGGTTGTGCGGCACCCAGCGTGATACTATCCTCCTCACGCGAAGATGGCTGTGTAGAATCTCGTGAACGCTTCCCGATCCAATCTTCAATATGTGTTGAATCTCCTGATATGTAATTCGCCTATTGTCTTGGATTAAATTTTTCACTGCTAGCACGTTTTCTTCGGTAACAGCCGTCAAAGGGCGACCGCTTCTTTCGTCATCCCCCAAAGTTGGTCGACCGCGCTTGAATTCGTTATACCAACGATACACGGTTGCCTTGGAAGGGCCTTCATCCATGAATGCCATTTGAAGTCTATCGTACGATTCATCCGGTTTCAGGCGACACTTGAAATCGTATAAAATCATAGCTCTAAAATGTTCCCGGCGCAGATCCATATTTCAGTGAGACACAATACTTTGAATTAACTCGCAAAAAATGTGGAGGGAAATTTTGAAATTGGAACTTACTTATTTTTACTTATAAATAATCATATTTTCGAAAAACATTATAACTGGCCAGTCTCCCATATATAAAAACTTTTTTTCGCAATACTTTCTGAGGGGCCTGGTACAGTGAGCCGTCAAAAAAATGCGATCTTCAAAGACAGTTTCCAGATTTTGGACGAAAATCTGCTTCTTATTATGCACACTCGACTCCTTGAATACAGATGAAGAAAAATACAGCTGTGACTGATTAAGAATCTATATTTGGATCAAAAAATCGGAACAAGACTTTGGCGTGTAGATTCCCTTACCAAGAAATGAATCCATGTATTATTAATTTTCTCTTTGATAGCTTTACCGTTTGAATGGGAATGTGAAGGTCATTTGGCTGTTTTACTTACTTTCACTGTAAGGTTTCAGGAAATAAGCATACTGTGTAGGTGTTTAATATGTATTACAAGTCAAATAAAGTTAGATTTACCTTAATACAAATATGGTTAACGTCAAAGCTTACAGAAATTTTTAGATGTTATTGGCTATTTCTCACTCGTGTGGTTTATAACATTGGAAGATGCATTTTTTCGGGATGATTAGTTTCCTGTGGAACTCAAGCATAGTGAAGCTTTACATCTGTCAAAGAGTTTTTGTAATCGAATCGATATTTCTAGAGATGACCCCCTCAAACGAAGAACTAAATTTACCTCTTTAAAATATTAGTTTAATGGATGTTTTTTCTTAATTACACTGGTATGCCAGTGGTCTACCTCAACACGATAGCAATTTGGTGGTTAGCCCAATATTAAGCTACATTTACCACACTCTGTCCGACGCTTTTAATTCTGGTCAGTAACATTTTTAACACCTAGTAATTGAGACTATTATTATTATTAAATTAAGACGTGGCCTGATGGACTCTAACACTACCTACTACAATTAATGCTAGTATAGTGGGCGTAATTTAGCCAGCTTTCCGTTTGAAGAGACTGAGAAGAAAATACCTACCAAAAAATGGAATATACAGGGTTACATATAATTTGGCAATCTTTCAAGGGGTTATACGTTCACCCTCATGAATATAAATGACCTATTTACTATGGAATCACCACTGAAATATGAAAAAAATTATAATTGACTGTTAATACTTTTTATCGATCATCAAGTGTATATAAATGAGATTAATAATTCAGAGTTATTCCCACACTGAAAGCCGTTGATGCTTATTAGTACTTTCACCCTCTAAAAGACTGTGAGCAAATCGACTACCTGCTAGCAACTGTATTGCATTAAATGTTGAAACTTTCATGATAAAATGTTCCAGGTAAATTGTAAGCGAGATCTTAGTATCTAACGAAGTAACAAGGTCAGGTAGTGTTATTGGCTGTTCTTTCTACAAGAGTTTTTCATTTGTAGTCAGTTTGTATTTGTTGTACACGTAAAATTATTAGGTACTAGAGAGTAAGAAGCCAGTCTGTCCTAAACTCCATGGATTGGTGAATAAAGTAGGTGTCTATAGGCACTTGAAGATGGCTGCAGACCAAAGACTAGGCTAAATTAGTTATGGTTGAGTTCGCATAGCTGAAGTTACTTTTCATACTTTGTGCAAACCGGAGACTAAAGTAAACTAAGCTGCGTCATCATCATCATCATTTCAGCCGAAAGATGTTCACTGCTGGACATAGGCTTCCCCCAAGTTTTGCCCATATGTTGCATCCAGCAGATTTCTCAACCCCGCAACAAGTCATCGGTCCACCTAGTGAGAGGCCTTCCAATGCAACGTCTTCCGGTTCGCTGTCGGCACTCCAGAACTTTTCGGCCCCGTTGGTAATCTGTTCTGCGCGCAAGTCTTCATTACTGATTTGATCACGCAAAAAAACTCCGAGCTTAGCGCTCTCCATTGCCCTTTGGTTGAATTTAAACCTTGATTAGGCCCATTTTGAGCAACCACGTTTCGGTCCCGTATGTTATCACTGGCAACACAACGTCGTCAAAGACTTTCGTTTTGAGTCACTGCGCAAGGTTGGACGAGAAGATACCGTGCAACTTCCCGAACGCTGCCCAGCTGAGTCGAATTCGACGGTTGTAAGTAAGTACATAGGTAGTTTGAAAAAAAAACTTTTTTCAAAAAAATACTAATGACTTCCAAATGAAAAACTACAAAGTCAAAAATAACTTTATTTTTGGAATTCGGTGTCTTTTTTTTTAACCGACTTCCCAAAAAGGAGGAGGTTCTATGTTCGACTTCTTGTATGTTTTTTTTTGTATGTTCACCGATATCTCCGTAAATTTTGGACCGATTTTGAAAATATTTTTTTTTTTTAAAGAGTATGTTTCGAAATTGGTCCCATTTCAATTTGGTGAAGATCTGATGAAGAACTTCGGAGATATGCAACATAATTCTTCAATAAATAACGGCAAATCATTCGGAATTGCTGCAATCGCATGTCTGTTTATTGTATATACCATTTCATAACATAACATCACGCCAGTACGCAATAAAGGGATACGCAGATCTCTCATTTCACTGGTTATTTTCAAGTTTTATGTTATTCGGGTGATCTATTCTGGCATTATAGAGTACCTTACTAAACAACTTGCCTATTTTAGGTAGGTGCAACTAAAAAGGGAAAAATAAAAAAACTTTTTTGCAAAAAAATACTACCGACTTCCAAATAAAAAACTACAAAGTGAAAAATAATTTTATTTTTGGAAGTCGGTGTCCATATCGCAAAAAAATGGGAAAAAAGAAAGACACCGACTTCCAAAAATAAAATTATTTTTCACTTTGTAGTTTTTTATTTGGAAGTCGGTAGTATTTTTTTGCAAAAGAGTTTTTTTTCCAATTTTTTTGCGATATGGACATTTTTTTTTATTTTCCCTTTTTAGTTGTTCTTTCCTAAAATAAGCAAGTTGTTCAGTAAGGTACCTATAACGCCAGAATTGATTACCCGAATAACATGAAACTTCAACATAACCGGTGAAATGAGAGATCTGCGTACCCCTTTATATTGTACTGGCGTGATGTTATGTTATGAAATGGTATAAACAATAAACAGACATGCAATTACAGCAATTCCGAACGATTTGCCGTTATTTATTGAAGAGTTCTGTTGTATATCGCCGAAGTTCTTCATCAGATCTTCACCAAATTAAAATGGGACCAATTTCGAAACGTACTCTTTCAAACATAAAATAATTTTCAAAATCGGTCCACAATTGACGGAGACATCGGTGAACATAAATAATAAATAAAAAAAGTACCTACTTACACGTAGAAATAATAAAAATAATAAGAGCCTTTATTTCTGTTCTTATCGTACATGGTATTTGCATGTTAAACTATGAAGTGTATCGTGAAGAATATCGGCATACGGTTATTACTCCCATAGAGCTTGTCTTTCGACAAAGGTCTACATTTTATGCTGTAGGAGTCCTTAATGGACCTGCTGTTTGCCTGATTTTATCCTCCTATCTCAAATTCTGTCGACCTCTGTGTGTTTTGCTGTCTAGACGTAGAAATAAATATTTTTAATTATAACCTTCATCATCATCATCATATAAGCCGAAAGACGTCGATGACGATCGAGACGTCGTTTTATTTGGGACTCTATCACAAGTAGAGTTCATCATGCAAATTTGAGACTGGTCAGCCAATCCTGAAATAAATATGCGAGTAAACCGTAAAAAAACCACTTAATAATTCTAGAAAAATAAATAACTTCATAACTATAACAAACAGTCACTTAAGACATTAGGGTTTTGGTCCACACTCATATTTGTCCCAGAATAAAAGAGAAAAACGTACTTTTATGCTGACAAATTACTCTTCGCGAAAGTACGTTGGTTACTGAGAAAAATTGGAATACATTATGTATTAAGATGCTGACAAGTGTTGCAGATGATAGTGTTCGTCTCAAGTGAGTTATAAACATGTTCTAGAAAGTTCTTTAGAAGATGTATCGCGCAGCGGGGAGCTTAAGAAAACATGCAATGTGTACTATCTCGAGTAAATTGAAAATTGTCTGACTTATGGTCAGTTTTTAGATGTAACGTAATAACTTAACCGATTGTACCCTTCAATACATCGGTCATTCGTCTTTCACCATGTGAAGTAGATAATTATGACATCCATCAAACTCAAACGTATGAAAAATCTCCGCACCGTTTTAAAAAAAAAGAGGAAAAAGTGATACTGTTTTTCGCGATATCGTGTTTAAATAAAAAAGTTAATTCAATAAATCAAAAACCCCGACTGCTTACGATGCGAACTAAAAAGACGTTAACAAGAAGAAAATCATGCTGTGCAGTCGGAGACTACATATTCACGAGCTGGCTCACCAAAACCAGATGTATTATCTGATTTCAAAGCATGATTTTCTTCTTGTTGACTTCTTTTCAGTTCTAAGAAGCAGTCGGGTTTTTTATTTTCTGAATTAACTTTTTAGTAAACAATTTTTTTTAAGAATCAAGTGCATTTAAACAGTTATAAGTTTTAAATATTTTTGATATCATTCCTTAAAACCCTTTATTTTGGTACCCAACATGATGGGTGTCGAAGAAAAAATATTGGGGCCCCACAATATGGTGCCCAAAATCCGTAATTGATCTATTTTCCAATTTTAATGTAGTCAGTAACACTCGTAAGGTTAAGACGAATTGATTGACGTAAGAATCATCAAAATCGGCCAACGCGTTTGGTCTCTAGAACGTCTCATAGGAACAAACATACATACATATATAGACTGACTAGCTGACGCCTCGCGGTTTCACCCGCGTAGTTAGCGTACCCGTGGGAATACAAGGATAAAAAGTCAGCCTATGTCACCCGGGGATTGTGTTGCTTCCCAACGCTGAAATAATTTTTGAAATCGGTCCAGTAGTTTCGGAGCCTATTCGGTACAAACAAATACACAAACAAAAAAAATCTTTGCTCTTTATAATATTGGTATAGATAAACACATTACCCCCCTTAGGCAGTCGGGTACAATTACAATGGGACGACCCATGGTATATTTAAAGTGATTAAACTTTTAAAAGTTGTTCTAATCTTTACTTTCACCCCCTGAATTTGGCCTAAGCCATAAAATACATACGTATAATCCGTTGATGCGCGTTGGTTATCATGGGTCTCACAGTAATAAAGTATTAATTGTGTCTCATTAATCTAAGCTTGATTGATTGAGCTAGTTATGATTGTTCTATGTAGTCTAGTTATGAAGGCATATTATCGGACTGTTGGGAGGATAAATTTCTAGTTTTAGCTCTGACACTTCTCCGTACCAAAATAATGATATTATTGACTTCTCAACATCCTTCATTGTCTGTGCATAAGAAAATATTGAATAAACAAGAGATATTAACCCTTTATTTCAAAACTAGCTTCTGCCTGCGGCTTCGCCCTTATGAAAAGTGTTTTATTATTCCAAGTGAACATTATAGCGAAACGAAAAGTATCAGTATTTTATGTCATAGTACAGGTTATTTTCTATACATATGTCAAAATTCATCCGAATCCGTTCAGCCGGAGCATAATAAACAAACTCACATTCGCATTTATAAGACTATTAGCTAAAGCTCGCGGCTTCGCACGCGTGTCATTAGCACTATCCCCAATATCTTCATAAATTATGGCCTATATGTTATTCTAATGCATAAGCTATAACAGTTACTTGAAAGCTTTAACAAAATCCGTCTTCTAGTAGTTTTTGTGTGAAAGAGTAACAAACAGCCATATACTCACAAACTTTACGATTTATAATAGAAGCAGGAAGTTAGGACAATCTTATAAAGACGGATAACAAGTAATATTTCAAAATTTAAAAAACCCCAGACACATTCATGCAAACGCCCATAACTTTTGAACAGCTGAACCGATTTTATTCAAACATAGCTAAGAATACTCTCGACAAAATCACCTTTCAAACAAAACATAACTAATTCAAAATCGGTTCATCCGTTTAGGTGCTTTGATGCCATAGACAGACACATAGATACACAGATTCACAGATACACAGATAAACAGAAACACAGATAAACAGATACACAGCAACACACGTGAAACTTATAATACCCCTCTTTTTCCTGCAGGGGTTAAAAAGGATCAAAAGAGACTCCACAATTGTATTACTAAAGCCAATTTCACATGAATTCTTAAAAGCACAAACTCAACTTGCCTCGCATTTAAAATAATGCATGATGTACATATTTCCTTTGCCTCCTCACCGTCGGATATCGCAATATCTCTGAGGCATATTGCACACATTCGTGCACTCAAATATAATATTTGACTTTGGCATATTTATTTTCCAACTTTATATTGAGGTAGATCTCGTTTACTTATAAAAGTCGTGTGTTCTGAGAGATAGTTAATGTCGTGAGGTCGGAAGTTTAAAGTGATTTTGATAACAAAATATTTTAGCAGAGAATAATGCTTTATTTTATTCTGATGAGAAAAATATATTTTACCTACATAATTTTAGTTCAGATAAAACATAACAACTAACTACACAGATCGATCTTCAAGGTTAAGCAACGCTTGCCGATGTCGGTCTGTTTATGGGTGGCCATCGTTACAGCGAGAATCCTCCGTGCCTCGAAAAGCACGTTAAGCTGTTGTTCCTGGGTTTTATTTTTGGATCTTTGGCAGTCGTTACGGATACTTCGTTATAAGGAAAATCCGACACCAGTCTTTCCTATGGATATCATTTTCTTCTTCTTTTCAATTGCAGTCACCTGCTGGACCTAATCAGCTTCCAAAAAGGAGTTATTATTCATAGTCCACCAAGTTAACTCAGCGACACGACACATATATGCGAGATGACATTTCTGCCCGAAACTCTCTCCAATTTTATTTTAAATGCCTTTTTCAAGTTTGGTCATTTTCACAAAATATCACGCAATTACAATCAAAACTTTAAAGCTAAGACTTTGCGGACGTAGCTTTTATTTTCACACTAGTGTTCATGAAAATAAACAATGTTGATTACCTGTTAGGTTTAAAACGAAACAGATCATATTTATCTTGTTTACTTTATTTAAATTAAGTTAAGACCGTTACTTAACTTCACGTTATAAGTAAACACCTAAGTTACAGGTGCTAGCCAGATCGACCTAACTTACCTGCTATTACCTAATTTAATTTAAAGCTTACAAGAAACAAAGCTCAAGGAAAATAAAGATTATCAACTTTTTTTTGACAACAAGCTTATCCATAACGTTTATCTGAAATCCATACAGTTTGCATAATACAAACTTTCCATAAATAATACTAAGAAATATTTAATAACGTGTACAAATAAAGTTGGACATTACCCAAACTTTTTTCTTAACGGTAGTTCTTATGTTCAGAACTCGGGCAAGGGACCGCAAAGCGATATTAATACGTTGTTTATCTGCCATAAGCCTACGGTAATGTTGGTTTAAAGATCCCAAATGTTTCTCAGATCGTCGTAAAGCAACTCGGCCACTCAGAAAACATTTTCCTTGGTATGTTCGCTCCTATGGCCCTGGTATTAAAAATGTGAAATTATTTGCGAGTTCGTGCGTAAAGAGTTTTTTTTTTACAATATAGGAACACACAATTTTATTAATAAAACACAAAAGGTTTTGATTTTCCTTATCTGTAAAAAAATTACAACTCGAATGAGTTTTTATTTGTTTAATATGTTACTGGTATGATAGTTTAGTATCATAAAGTATAAAAAGTTCTTTACAAATACAAAAAAATATCCCTCTTTCTACTGAACGGATTTTAGTGAAGCTTAACAGTAATACATACACATCTAATTTATAAAGTTATTAGTTGTTGCCCGAGAAATCGTCTACGTAGCATGAGTACTTCGAATGCGACTGTCACTGGCTACAATAAAGATAAGATAAAGATAAATTTATTTGTTAAAACATGTGTAACATACGGAATAGCAGAGCCCATTATCAGATACGGTATTATTTTTTGGGGACTCTCTACGGATAGAGATATCGCATTTAAAGCCCAAAAAAAATGCCTCAGATCCTTATTTAAATTAAAAATTACTGATAGCTGCAAGCCGTTTTTCATAAGCCACAACATCATGACTTTACCTTCAATTTATATTTTTGAAATAGCGGTATTTGTTAAAACTAATCCTAATCTATTTCCCCGCATGGCAGACCTGTTTCCTAGAAATAGACGTGATAACAGTCAACTCTGTCAACATAGCTCTCGTACTGCACTTATGCGCAAGAGTGTTTTTTGTATGGCGCCCATTATTTACAATCATATTCCCAATAGCTGGAAAGAGCTAAGTGTAGAGGCATTTAAAAGGAAAATGAAAACTTTTTTGGCTAGTAAAGCATATTATGATGTGAATGAATTTTTAATAGAATCATTTTAAATTGACATGTTCTTTTTTTTACAAATTGATTTAATCTGAAATGTATAGAATGTAATAATTATTTTGATAATGTAATTCTTTTTTGCCTTTTTATTTATAATTTTTGGACCTACGTTGACATTATATTGTGTTTATTTTAGTTTTATTTTAAATAACTGAATATTTGACATTTTTGTATGTTACTCCAATCTATTTCCTTATGAACTAATTATGTTATCAATCAATCAAAATTTTTTTTTTTTTTGTTTTTGTCAGCATTGTCATTTTTTACAGAATGTTGTTATTGTTTAATGCCAAGTTTGTATTAATATTTGCACACCATGACAATATGGTAAACATGTTAGCACAACTCCATGTACTTATAAGACCTTGCATGCATTTATTTTGTTTCATATAATTGTATGTACACACATGTTTGAGCAAATAAAGTTATCTGAATCTGAATCTGAATCATGATACATGAATATGCACATATAGATGGAAACATAATTTTACCTGACCAACATGTTTTGCCTCACTCGGCGTACAAAATGAAAATATGTTATAGTTATTAATTAAAATTAAATTGGCAATTATAAATGAAATATATCAATGTCAGTTTCATATATAAAAAATAAAGTCAGTGCAAAATGTTATCAATAATTCAACATACAATCAGAGTCAGTACAAAATGTAGTCAATATCAATTACATACAAAATATGTCAGTATAGAATAAAATGCATAATAAAATTCAAAATGTATCGTTTAAAAAATCAACAATGTTATAGTAGCACTTATCAGTAAGTAGGTTTTTAAGTGTTTTCTTAAATAAATTAAAATTTAATTGCTTTATGTCATTCGGAATTTTATTGTATATTACTGGGGCCATGCATACAACACTTTTGCTCAGAAGTGCTGTTTTGGCCGAGTGTGACTGAACCCAAAGTCTATACTGCTCACGTCTATTTCTATTATTTGACAAAAGAGGAAACCATTGAGGATTATTATTTACAAACACAGTCATTTCCAATATGTAGAGTGACGGTAGTGTTAAAATTCTGTGCTTTATGAACATTGGTCTGCAACTATCCATAGTTTGCAACCGAAACATAGCCCGTACACAACGCTTTTGTGCTTTGAACACAGAGTCTTTGTTCGTTGAATTGCCCCAGAAAATTATCCCAAATCTCAACAAAGATTCCACAAGTCCGTAATAGGCGGTTAGTAAAGTGTTTGTATTGACAGCAGGAGCAAGTTTATAGAGGGCAAACGACGAGCTGCTGATTTTTTTACAAAGCACATTAATCTGTGCTTTCCAATTTAATTGTAGATCTATGATTAAGCCCAGAAATCGGGCTGTATCTGCTTCTTGTATAATATTGTCATTGAAAGATAAATTGAATTTTGTTAAATTATATAAATTTTCCCGTTGTCTAAAATGCATTATGTGAGTTTTATGAAGATTTATTTTCAAATTATTGTTGCTAAGCCAGGTAATTATAGATTTTAATGAATTATTTGCGTCTAAATTATAGTCAGATAAATTATTGGATGCTATTGTTACAGTACTGTCATCAGCAAATAGTGTCATGGGTTCTTTAGTTGCATTTGGCATGTCATTAATATATAATAAGAATGGGGAGGGCCCAATACACTTTCCTGGGGCACACCATGCGTAATGAGGCGCTTTTGAGAGGAGAAGATATGTACCATTGAATTTAGATATTTGAGTTATTTGTTGCCGGCCTGTTAGATATGATTTTAACAATTCTAAGACATTACCTCTTATACCGTAGGCTTCAAGTTTATCTAGCAGGATATTGTGGTCTACATAATCGAAGGCTTGGGACATGTCACAGTAAATGGCACAGACAGGTAAAGATTTGTCAACATGTGATGAGACAGTGTATATAAAGTCTTATACCGCCATATACATGTTTCTATTTTTTCTAAAACCTTTCTGTTCATCACATAGATTTTATGTTGTTCTAAATATCTATTGAGTTCGTGTATTTTTCTCAAAAATTTTAGAGAATACGGAAATTAATGCTATCGGTCTATAGTTCTCCATTAAATATTTATCTTCTTTTTCAAATAAAGTTTTAATTATTGTTAATTTGAGATCTTTTGGAAATGTCCCACTTATTATACAAAGGTTCATAATGTGGCTTAAGTGTTGAGAAATATCTTTATTCACTGCTTTGATAACGTTCGTTGCAATACTGTCACACCCTACACTACTCGTGTTGTTAATATTTGATATAAGCCTCTGCATATGATAAGGCAGACTTGGTGATAAAAACATTGAGTTGGGTTGGTGATTGATTAGAGCTGTGGCATCCTCACCAGCACCTGGGAGAGGTTTTACTTTTTCAATAAAATAATTATTAAATGCGTTAGATATTTTTTTAGGATTTTTAGTCAAAGTGTCATTAATTTTTATTTCGACTGTCGATTCCTTAGGTATATTTAATTCAATATTATTTATAATTTGCAATGCCGTTCTACTTTTATAAGTCGATGTATTTATTTTGTAATTCTTTTGCACGCTTAGTAAGATTTATTATCCGTTTGAACAGTTTAGTATTCTAAACTGTTGTAGTATATTTTTGTTTATTAGTTAATGTTGGTTTTCTTCTGAACTTCCAGAGTAATTCTCTTTTATTTTTACTGCATACTTTAATCCCGCGCGATATCCATTTTGCTTGTCATTTACTAGCTCAGTTATTGTAGTTAGCGGAAAGCATAAGTCGTAAAGTAATTTAAATATTTCAATAAAATGATGATACGCTTCTGATGGATCATCGGTTTTATATATTTCATCAAAAGAAAGGTTTTTAATATGTTTTTTAAATTTTTGAATGTTTTCTAAACTGTAATCCCGTTTCATTTAACGCCAATACTTTAATTTAAATATTTTCTTTACTGTTAGTTTGATTTATTGGGCAGTATGGTCAGACAAGCCAAATTCCAACACATCCGTCTTACACTTTTTATTAAAGTTATGGGCAAAGTTATCTAGGCAAGTATTACTGGATAATCTTGTGGGCTGTTTAAGTGCTAATGTAAGATTATATTTTAACAGTAAACACTCGAAATATAAATAAAAAAATCGAATAAAATTGGTAAATAGAAAAATGGCGGCTTTTGGATGCCATATAGGCGCCAATTTTTTTTATCCAAATCCGTCGTGTGGAATATCAAAATATAGGGTTTTAAGATGTTACTTCAAAAATGTATATCGCTTCTTTGTTTAAATCTACCAAATCCGAAAAAAAAATGTTAAATAAAAAGTTATAAATAAAACGATGTAAAAAGACGTGCACGTAAAAGCGTCTATAGTAACAAACAATTTTAACAAAAAAATACAATAACAGGCCGAGGCAGCCGAGTTATGACCAATCCCAACTGGTGGCGCCCGATCACGAACATGACGCATGGATCGGCACCACTCAGTTCAACCATCATGAAGGGAACCGACTGATCCAACACATGTGCCACCATCAGAGAGAAATTATAGAGAGATACACTCAACTGTCAGGGCACACAGAAGTCAACGAACGACACATTGGTACAGTGAACGGTAGATGTACAGTCGTAACATAGTACTCACACAAGTGCTGTGCAGTTATATAATACTAAAAGAAATTGAGTTTATACAATACAAATATATTCATACAGTCTTCAGCAGGTCAAACAATGCTTCAAAACTTTTCTGCCCATCACTAATTGTACTTCGCCTTAGTGGCTGCGGAGCACGACCAGCATTGAGCCAAGCATTTTAATCAGCGATGTAATCCCCCAATTTATAATATGCTTGCCTGCATAGTTTTACATAAAAGGCAGTTCAACAAAAAAAAAAACTGAATTGATCCTGTTGGTTTAGGCCGCGGGTTTCAGACTGCCTGACATTTTGTCGATTGGATTCAACGTTACTGAAGCACTGAAACAATTTTATTCAAGCCTTCTTTTACTGTTTCGAATAGCCTGTAATTGCTTTAACCTCGTTCTATATAAAATAAAATACGAACTATGGTTGTAGGGCTGACATCCGCCTTCGCTAATGCGGAATAACCGCAAGAAATCATACATCCACATCCGCAAGTTTTTAAAGAGGTAAAAAGAGGGAGAGGGAGAGTTGTTAAAGAGGTATGTTGAAGAAAGTCATGTTCGACGATGCGAAACATGTAACTCTAAGTTTCAAGTTTTGGATCACATGAGGTCACTATCACCAGTTTACAAATGAGTATATTATTCATTAATGAGTGTGTTATTATAACTATTTTATTTATGAAATATAGTTTTCCTACTCAAAATGTTTATTTTTTTCACATCTGCTCCGCCGTTGCTCAGAAAGCCTTTGTTACGTCCCTATGAAACTCTATTTAAAACAAAACATAAAACTAGATTTGAATCTGACTGAGAACTTTAAGGAATTAAGTTGGTGAATAAATAACATCGATGTAATTTTCTATTCTACTCATCGTTTTTACAGGGCACATAACTTTTTTAAATTGAACTTTACACATTTATTGGAGGTTTTAGATCGTATCGGCTTCCAATAAATAATGGTTGTGGTCGATAGTCATCGGCCAAAGTGCCATAATTATCAATTCTGGGCAATGTACAGCCGAAAGACGTCCACTGCTAAACATAGGCCCATCAAAGCAAAAACATTATAAAATTATAATTTAAATAATATCGGTGTACAACTAAATGTACTGTTGTACGAAACGAGCATTACAGAAATATAGTGTTTGTGACAAAAGTCACTAGGGACCCGTCTCTAGTGTACGTCACGTAAGAAAATGTACAAAAGCGATATTCTTTTAAAGTATCAATATATAAACTGTGTAGCATATCCTAGGACATGATCATATTTGCTTGCAAGTTAGTACACGTGCAGAATTACAAGTACCTACATTTTTGATCGAAATATTAAGTCTTATTTTTAACCAGCTTATGATATTAAAGTCAAAACTTGTCGCACGAGAACGTACTACCGGGTTTGAAAAACAAACACCCAAACATGGACACAAACTTTCACATTTCTCATATTATTAAATGATAAATGATTTTATTTCTATAAGTTGGTTTGTACAAACGCTTTTACATGTCTAACATATTTTTTTTAAACTAGATGATGTCGGCGTTTCCTATCTGACTACTCTGAGAAGAAAGGCCGAAACAAACTCAGAGGTCACAGTCTCTTTTAAAGTCCTGACAAAATCTTGGTTAGATCATGTGAAGACCATGTAGACTGATGTCTGAAATGGTAATTTGAGGAAAGAACCAGCCAGATTGAGTGGACCTGTCCAGTCAGTGCACGCATTTGTCAATAACCGAGCAGCTCAACTCAGAATTTAAGGAGCTCAACGATTCGACGAACAATACCAAAGAAAGGACATTCGGGTAGACGCATAAACTACTCAAACCGCCAGACCATGATTAAAAACTAAGATAAATTAAAAACAAAATAATGATAGTCTTCACATTCACAATAATTAAAATAAAATAATATAATACTTTAAAAAGTAAATATTCTTGTCATTGCAAGAAAACAATTAAAAATATTTTTATAAAAAATAACAAAATTCATGGTGCAAAATATTTAAATAAAAAAAAACTACAGCTCACTCCCAAGCCGTTTTATCCTCAACGTAATCTTTAATGCTATAAAACGCTTTTTGGCACAACTTACGTTTAATGAATGATTTAAATTTATTAAGACTTAGATTTTTTACGTGGCTTGGAAGCATATTATAAAAGCGAACACATTGACATCTAAACGAGCCACCTATTTTCTTGAGCCTTGTTGTAGGTACTACAAATTTGTGTTTGTTCCTAGTATTTATATTATGGATATCACTGTATTTTTTAAACAATTTTATATTTTTATGAGCATATAAAAGATTTGCATAAATATACTGAGAAGGCACAATCATTACATTAATCTCCTTAAGTTTCTCTCTGAGGGAGTATCTCGGGCTTAATTTATAAATTGATCGAACAGCTCTTTTCTGCAAAACAAAGATAGTCTGGATGTCGGCGGCATTTCCCCACAACAGAATACCGTACGACATTACACTATGAAAATAGCTAAAGTATACTAAACGGGCTGTCTCTATGTCCGTTGAATTACGAATAAGATATTAAGATTTCGTTAAGCTAGTCATGTATTTTCATATCACGAAACTTCATAACTCGAACAAACGTAGAGAAAGCCTTTAAATTAATTAATGTTTACTCACTACAATTTAGAAACAGCACAAACAGATCCTCAGATCATGATAAAAGCTGGTTAACCAATAAAGTTGTCTGCTAAACATTACTGTATATTTGCGTGAAAGTTTAAAACTTCCGCTGGATCCGATAAATGGGCTCAGACGTCTAATTGGATGTAGTTCTGACGTTAACCGCGATGTGTTCGTTACACAAAAGTTTTCCCAATTTTTTGTTATATCAGGCTCAATTTCTGCCTCGAAAAGTATTCTAATTGCCTCGGCCAAATTATCCGATGTACGAGTATTTCGTTTGGTAATGCTGTGTTCAGGTTTTTTTTCTTTTGTTTGAAATTTGTGGTTTGGCTCGCGTTAATTTTGAAAACAGAAAAGTTCTTGTCAGACAACGTACATTTATTTATCTCTTGCTCACCGATATTTGTTCTCCTTCGTCTTAGTTTTTTGCGGTTAGTACTGATTGAACAACAGCTGCATTTCACATTTGTACAGAAACCATATTATTAGCAACTAGTGGGCAAAGAAATCGTTTTTAAATTGCTGGTAGATTTGCTACGCATTAAGAAAGTATGTATTCTTCGTATACCATGCTGGGTTCGGTTTCCAGTCTAACCGGATACAGGTGAGTACCAGTATTTTAACGCCAGAAAATCAAATTTAAAACGCAAAATGACAAAGACAAGATTTCTACAAGCTTAATATAGCTACCTAAAGTTTCTCAGAGCTCGGTATATATACCTCTTAGTATCACAACAATACTTGAACCCATAATAGACCAATGATAGCTCTAGCAAAAGCGAACATGGTTATTGCCTCGGGTTATTACGACCAAATTGACCAATTCAAGCAGTGAGTGCAACAAATGAAAACAAAACTGGTAGTCTGGTAATGAAACCTCGTAATTGAAATGTTGGCTGTTTGTGAACATAGAATGTTTACATGATAATCCTTTTAATCTATTAGTGAGCCTATTGTGCGGAATTAGGTAGTGCACTCGTAATCTATGTGCGTCTAGAAAGTGTAATTTATGGAATGCAAGATCATTAGAATATTTTTTATTTCAAAAGACTCAATTTGAAGTTTCATTGTTTTTTTGCCTTTGAGTGAAAATTTTAGTAGATACCTACCTAGCTAAATACATTTTCATCCATGCACACTTTTTAGTTATACACATAATCCACTTGGGATTACATTGGAATAAGAAAACGTTTAACGCTTTTCAAGTTGAGTACGTAGATTATAAAATATTTTAGCCTGTTTGTTGTACTATCTACAGAACACGTACCTCAAATAAATTATAAGTACAAAAATTAATTCAGGAGCTAGTTAAAATTCTTTATAAAAACTTCTGCCCTTATCCCAACTTTATTCTCTGCAACGTAATAACATAAAAGATAAATACACTGGGCGTGACTCTAATCTTCAGAACAAATAAAAATCTGTTTACTCTATGCCTAGTCTTCTCGAGGTAATTAACGGAGAAAAAAGGAGCAGAAAACACGCATTTCAGCCTTGTCATGTGTTATTAGAGAACGGTCGTTCAAACTGTCTGTACTTTTCTTGATGAAGGTTGTATGGCAATAATCGTAATAATACTATAATTGTGATCATCTGTACGTTTGTTTGGATATTATTTTAATCAAATAATCGTTAACGATTGAACAGATTTGGATAGAAAACGGGAAGACCATAGACTGAATAAGAACAAAGAATTTTTGCGAGTTCAAGTTTGATTCCGAAAATATAAAAAAAGTTGTTAATACCTACGAGTGCTTTCACGTGCTGAAAAATTGTATTTGAATTAAATCAGCCAGTACAAACAGTTAATTCACTTCTCTTAAGTTTTCACAGTGAGATTTTTACAAAATAACACTGAATAATATAGTCACATATTAAGGTGAAAAGATTTACTACTTGATCATTTAGTTGCTAGTGCGGTTGACAGCATTTTTCAGTTCCTATATCCGGTGCACTTAGGGAACGGAAAAATATCGTAGCGTGTGCATGAAGTCACACGTTAACCTTAATATTATGCAACACAAATTAAAACAACATTCATTCATCTTCCTTGCCAACTACATTTCTAACATTAATTATATTTACGTACTATGACCGAACGAAAATAATGCAATTGCAAGTCCTACAGTTGCAAGGGGTTAACGGATCAACGCTTTTGTTCCAATTAAAAAAAAAAATGTATTTCGTTTCGGATAGCTAGGAGTAAATTATTTCAAAGCAAATCAGTAGATATTATCTAATAGAATAATAAAACGTACATATAGTAAAGAGGTAATTTTACAGAGCTCTCGGCAACGCAGCGGTTTATGAAATAAACATTTGATGAGATTTTCGTTGAACAATTTTTTTTTTGGGTTAACCATTTTGGTAATTTTGTTGCATGGCGTGTTCCGAGTGAAAATATATCAGGTAGAGATGACTCCGTTGAATTAAACGATATTTTTATTTTTTAACGAACTTTGGATATGTTTTATAACATATTTTTAATGCGCCTCTTAAAAATTATGTTTTTATTATTTAAAAATTATTTTAATATTGAGAGACCTTGTGAATTACCACTATAAGAATAATTAGCAAATCAAATGCTTTTAGAAATCATTTATAAGTCATCTACTCTTATTGTAGTTGGGTAGTACTAATATGCTCAACCATATTGAAAGATTTTAGGGTTCAATCGCCATTATTTTTAACCAACTTCAAAAAGGAGGAGGTTCTCAATTCGACTGTATTTTTTATGTGTCACCTCAAAACTTTCTAATTGGTGAACTGATTTTGATTCTTTTTTATTTGAAAGCTGGTGCTTCTCACGTAGTCCCGTTTAAGTTTGGTGAAGATCTGATGAAGCAATTCGGAGATAATAAAAAAAAAAAAAAAAAAAAAAACATTTATTCTACTACATTACAATATTCATGCATTACATTTTTAAAAATTAAATTTATATTGTAAAAGATATAATTAAAATACAATAAAACAATTAAATGTAAAACAATTCATTTCAATTACAATAAACTACAAATCAATAACAATTCAACTCCAGTACAGATCCAACTCAATTCATTTACAGTTTCAATTCAATTGAATTATCCAATACCAATTCAATATAATATATTTTTGTAATTATATATGTATATTATAACTATTTACAATTTTTTATATGAAAAAAATAAAATAAAACAGTCCCAGTAAATTACAAACCAATAATAATTTAATTTCATTAAAATTCCAATTTAATTTAATTTCAGCTGCATTCTCAATCTCAACTATCTATCATCAATTCAATACAATTATAATTCCTTTATATTATTTCAAAAGTACTTACGTACTTTTAAAATTACAACATGCATTGTAACTATTTATTACTAACTGTTTGACACAATTGAAAAAGTAAAATACAGGAGCTGTAGTAGGTACAAAAATTGTTTATGCTAGTGCAATAATTAATTGTATAAAAATGTTAAAATAGTATAAAAAAATTAAAATTGCATAAAAATAATAAAATGTTAGAATTGTTTAAAAAATAATGCAAATGTCAAAATTGTATTAAAAATGTTAAAATTGTATAAAATAATAAAAATGTTAAAATTGTATAAAAAGCAACTAAAATAAAGTAAATTATTATAAGGATTATGTAGTAGTCGCCTCATGGGCGTAGGCCTCCCCCATTTCTTTCCAGTAATACCTGTCCCTGGCCTTGGTCATCCAGTCCGGCCCTAACCTTTGTATGAATATATCCGCCCATCTTTTCCTTTGACGTCCTCGTGACCTTGTATCATCTCTTGGGATCCATTCTATAATTTTCTTGGTCCATCTGTCATTCGGCATCCGACATATATGACCCGCCCAGTTCCACTTTAAAACCCTCACTCTTTCCAAAATATCGGTAACCTTAGTTAATTTTCTAATCGCCTGGTTACTTATTCTATCTGATAATCTAATTCCTAACATACTCCTTTCCATTTTTCGTTGAAATATTGCTAGCTTGTCTTCCTCGCTTTTCCTTAATGCCCAACTTTGACAACCATAGGTCAAGCAGGGTAGTATTGATATATCAAAGAGCTTCTTCTTGACACCAATGTTAATAGATTTATTTTTCATAATCTCTTTTTGACTCCAGTATCTACGCCACGCAATAGCGATTCTTCTATTAATTTCATTTACGGTATGGTTTTCAAAAGAAACTAGTTGACCCAAATAGATATATTCTTTTACATAATCTACATTTTGGCTGTCGACAGTTATAGGCACGCTTTCTTCGCTGTTAGTTAATATTTTGGTTTTAGAGATATTGATGGACAGGCCCACCTTACTGCTATCCTCTGCCAATTCATTCAACATGGTTGCCAGGTCTGTTAGATTTTCGGAAAATAAGACTATATCGTCCGCGAAACGAAGGTGGCTTAGGTATTCCCAGTTGATCTTCACTCCCTTTTCCTCCCAGTTACGCTTCCTGAAGATATGCTCTAGGACTGCTGTAAATATTTTTGGCGACAGCGGATCACCCTGCCGAACGCCTCTTCGTATGGGAAACGTATCGCCGTCACGTTCCAGCCTTATCTTTGCACAGCCTTTCTTGTATATTTTCTGTAACACCGTTATGTATTTCTTGTCAACTCCTTGTTGTTGTAATGTCTCCCATATTGAGCCATGATCAAGTGAGTCGAACGCTTTTTTGTAGTCTACGAAGCACATATAAAGGATTTTGCTATACTCCTTGGCCTTTTCTATTATTTGAGTTACCACCTGTATATGATCCATTGTATAGTAGTTTTTACAAAATCCTGCTTGTTCGCACGGCTGGTTCTCATCTAAAATTTTTGTTTATCTGTTGAGTAACAATTTATAAAATAACTTGTAAATATTTGACATTAAGCTGATAGGTCTGTAGTTATTAAGATCATTGCGGTCACCTTTTTTGTGCAAGAGTACGATAGTTGAATCCGACCACTGCTCTGGCGTCGATCCGGCCCTCAATATATTGTCAAATAGTGTTGCGAGAACGGTTTGTAATGGTTCCGAAAGGCATTTCAAAAGTTCGTTTGTGATATTATCCTCGCCTGGAGCTTTGTTGATTTTCTGTGACTATATAGCGTACCTGATCTCGGCTTGTAGCACGGGTAAATGAGAGGTCAAGTTATCATCCACATAATAATTAGGTTGTGGAGTTGTTAGAGGTGATTCATTTAATGTGTACAGATCATTGAAGAAATCTGTCGCTACTTTTAATATTTCTGGTCTTTTTGTTACTTATTTTCCAGTTTTATCTTTTAAGTTAGGGGCCCACTCTGATTTGTTTCTGAGATCTTTGTAAGCTTTCTTAATTGCTCCTGTTCTTTGTATGTAGGTTTCTAAAATATGTTGTCTATGCAATCTATTATCTCGCCGCAGATTTCTGTTTATTTCCTTACTTATCTGAGTAATTTTTACACATTTTTTTTACACACTTCGGAGATATTATACAACAAAACTCTTCAATAAACAACGACAAATTTCTCGGGATTGCTGCAATCGCATGTTTGTTTATTTTTTAAGCCATTTCACAACATAAGATCACGCCGGTACGCTCTAAAGAGGTACGCAAATGTGAAGTGTTCATTTTAGTACACTCTCATTTCACAGGTTATATTCAAGTTTTGTTATGTACCACAACTAAAAAGTAAAACATATTTTTTTATTACAAAAAAAATATATTATTACTCTGTACTTCTTTTTACCGACTTTTATTTTACAGAACCCGAGAAAATATCTAATGAATTGAATGTGGTCAGTTTCTTGACGAAGATGATTACCACGAATTGTGTACTGAAGTGATTATGGCCTTGGCAAAACACACATTTTATAATAAGAGAATAATTAATTTAATATACCATCATTGGCTATATATGTTCTCTAAACCTGTCTTTATGTCATTGTCACGCTTATCAGATGATTCATTATCACCTTGAATAAGGCAATCTTGGTCTTGGTCAATGTTTTGTAAAATTAATTCTACAGAACCCATAGCATTTTCTTCCATCGTAGCTGCAAAGTCAAGTATACATATAAGAATTCTTGTAGCAGTTACATAAATGTTTCCTCAAGACTTTAATAGTTATAGAAGCTATGTAACTTTCCATATTGCATTAGCTTTAAAGGTGCATTTTGATAGTCTTTATATGAGAATAGCTGTTTAATAGCCATATTAAATATACAAATAGTATGTCGCCACAGCGACTACATGGCTAAAATATTATATGTCTGAATAGACATATAATATGCTCCTATATGTCCATTGCTTTAAAAGGGTCATTTAAATTAGTTACATAAACGTTTATGTGATAAAATTATAATATTGATTTACCATATTAGCAGAAAACAATTTATCATGCTTTTATAAAGAGAGTTGCTAAACTAATATATATAAAGCTCAAGAAAATAGGTGGCTCGTTTAGATGTCAATGTGTGCGCTTTTATAATATGCTTCCAAGCCACGTACAAAATCTAAGTCTTAATAAATTTAAATCATTCATTAAACGAAAGTTGTGCCAAAAAGCGTTTTATAGCATTAAAGATTACGTTGAGGATAAAACGGCTTGGGAGTGAGCTGCTCCAATTAAATTAATTTAGTTTTTTTTTTGTTTAAATATTTTGCACCATGAATTTTATTTTTAAAATTTTTAAATTATTTTTTTTATTTGTTTTCTTGCAATGACAAGAATATTTACTTTTTAAAGTATTATATTATTTTATTTTAATTATTGTGAATGTGAAGACTATGTGGATCATTATTTTGTTTTTTAATTTATCTTAGTTTTTAATCATGGTCTGGCAGTTTGAGTAGTTTATGCGGCCTACCCGAATGTCCTTTCTTTGGTATTGTTCGTCGAATCGTTGAGCTCCTTAAATTCTGAGTTGAGCTGCTCGGTTATTGACAAATGCGTGCACTGACTGGACAGGCCCACTCAATCTGGCTGGTTCTTTCCTCAAAAGACCATTTCAGACATCAGTCTACATGGTCTTCACATGATCGAACCAAGATTTTGTCAGGACTTTAAAAGAGACTGTGACCTCTGAGTTTGTTTCGGCCTTTCTTCTCAGAGTAGTCAGATAGGAAACGCCGACCTCATCTAGTTTAAAAAAAAATATGTAAGACATGTAAAAGCGTTTGTACAAACCAACTTACAGAAATAAAATCATTTATCATTTATCATTAATGCTGTTACAAAGCATGTACTACAGTTATGCCCTTATAAATCATTCCTTATATAGCATTTTTGCTGCTTGGGATCGTCTCAGTTAGGAAGAGGGATCAAGCCGTTTGATTGTAATTATTGCCGCGCTTAAGAACTTTCTGATCTATCCAAAAGATTTATTCGAGATGATAAACTATAGAAAACAACCATAGCGTTCCAGTAATAAATTTTTTAGTTAGCAAATAATGTACATAGTAGAAAGTCCAAAATTCGCAGTATATTTTGCTCAAAAAGTAGGTATGTATTCTATGAAACGAAGTTTTGGACCACCTCTCGTATTCATAAGTGTGAGAGTGTAAATGTTTTCTAGGAATCCGGTCTTTAATGAATCTTAAAACTATTAAAAAGGAAGTTCTCATGCATGAACTAACTTTACTTAGCTAAGTAAAGTCAAAGTAAGATCTATGAATCCCAAGAGCAGACAGATTTTTTGCTGGGGGCTTGATGCTTTTCTTAAATATCACTTCTCACATAGTCCTTCCATCTTTTCTTTGCCCGCACCTTCCTCTCCATCCATCCACATTTAAATTTATAACTCTTTTAGTAACATGAGTTTCATCCCTCCTCATCACATGACCATACCAGGACAAACGTCGTGCCCACTTCTGCTTAATTTGAATTAATGATTTTTGCTTTAAGACATCTTATCTGTTTTATTGATAATATGGTAAGCAAGCAAGGTCAGGTGCGGGGTGCATAACCGGCGTGCGTGTATGAGAACTACAAGAAGAACGTAAGGGTCGTAGCAGCTGGCACTCTGTAGTTCATGTCTACCCCCATGGAAAAAGGCTTCAGTTTATGTATGTATGTAGCAATTGTTAAACACTTTACAGGTTTTGACGTCGAGTCATGTATACACAAGTAAAATTTCAAAATTTATAAAACCCCCGACACATTTTTATTTCATGCTACATAATTTCTCTAGTACATAGTAGATACGCTTCGATCGGCAATCTATAAAACACATAATTATGACACGATATTTTGCGAAAACACCCCGATTCAAACAGTAAAATGCCCATAACTTTTGAATGGCTGAACCGATTTTATTCTATCAAAATCGGTTCATCCGTTTAGGCGCTATGATGCCACAGACAGACACACAGATACACAGCAACACACGTCAAACTTATAACACCCCTCTTTTTCCGGCGGGGGTTAAAAAAAAACTAAATCAAAATCGGTTCATCCGTTTAGGCGCTATGATGCCACAGACAGACACACAGATACACAGCAACACACGTCAAACTTATAACACCCCTCTTTTTCCGGCGGGGGTTAAAAAATAATTACCAGTCCAACATTTGTTCTCAATAAATTTGACACGTTGACACATAACAGGCAGTTGGTGAATATTTCTATTGCCAATCATAGCTTTATTAATTTGGCGTTGTGAAACATTCCGAATTTGAATCAGTAATGAGTTTGCCCAGTGAACACGACAGATATCGACTTTTCATAAAACATTTAAATTTCAATACTCGTGTCAATAAATTAGTTTAAGCCAAATAATTGACTGATTCGTTTGATAAAAAAAAAAATGAGTTAAATTATATTTAAATCTGTTTACAATTTTTTTAGTTTTCTACTTTGATACCTGTCTCGTTGTATGGACTTCTATTTAGCAAGAACCTCTTTGATCACTCATTATAAGTTAAGGCTCACATTGCTCCATGCATGTTTTGCCATTTAGCCTCAACAAAAAAGTCAGCGAAGCATGCAAAATTTTGTCACTCGGAACGATCTAATTTGCATGCCGTTATCTCTGCCGCATACAGACACAATGAAAGACAGACGTTATTAGAAAATTAAAAATCTAAAATAATATCAAAAGAGATACATCATAAGATTAACTTTAAAACTTTCGCGATTCATAATTGATCCTCCTCCTCGCGTCGTGTTCCTTATTACTGAGGGTCGTGATTCCCTTGTCGTCGAGGAAGCAACATTTCCTTTACTAATTTGCGCCATCTATGCCTGTCTTTTGCGTCGTGGAGAGCATCGTGCAGTTTGGTGTTCAACGATGTGCCTGATAAACCCAAATACCATATTACTGTCATAATATGGGCACCGCATCCTACCCTTTGACGGCCGAGAATACAATTGCAACAATACTTTTTAATTGCACTTCTACCAGCAACAAACAAAACAAACAAAATAATACAAATGCAAACGGGTTGTGTTTTTTTTTTTTTTTTTTGCAACTGAGCCAGTTTTGACTATTCTGCCAGTGTCACGTGGGAGGGTTGTGATTATTTAGTTATTTACTGATTTACACATAAGACAGATAACCGTGCTCTCATAATGTCAGATTCGATGTCACCACTTAGCAGACATAAAAATCTATGAATCGATATCGTTTTTTTGTAAAACACGAATTAATCAACGAACGAAGTAATGAAAGCGCCCCAAAGATTATTATTATGTTTATTTTAACTTTTATAATTCTGTTATTAATGTATTTTGAAAAAAATATAAGAATGACACTTAAATTGTGCAGTAGCGTTTTGTTATGATCTAAAGAATTTATGGTATATCAACTAGCAATTCGCTTGTTTAATTATCATAACTTCATAATAATAATCGCAAAAAACTAATAATATTGGCATTATAATAATTACACCATAAAAAATCTATTGAATAAAAGATTAATCCAGTATAATTTGAATGAAATTAATAATTGGCAACACTTTTTATTTTACCCACAAACCAATGATTATTACATTATTTAAATTTTTCGGTACTTTTTTTTTTGCAAAAATGTTGCAATCATGTTTCGTTAAATGAATACCGCGATTAATAAATATAAAACAATATCGTTTTTTTTAACTAAAACAAATTGTTGGGCGTTTCGTGGCCAAAAATGGGCATTGCCCTTTACATCAGTTACGAACGGGGAAATTTCTGTAATAAAATCCCTGGGTCCCGCTCTACGCGGCATATTTACATAAGTATGTTAAACTTCAGAAAGATTCGTTCGATATTCGAGTTATAATGTGTAATGCTTATTCCAATCTTGTGTGCCGTACGTCTGTACTTATCATACAGTTTGCTTCTTGACAGATTTTATTGGCCACGTATGTTGGGACCAAAGTTCTGCATCACTCTTGAAATGTCTGTGATGTTGGGAGTTTAACACAAAGATTTTCTATGTGGTTTCTTCATAGGCATAGTTTTTTTAGAGTTCTGTACCCGAAAGGCTCAAACGGAGTTTTTTAAAGTTCAGTGAGCCTCTTACCATGCGGTGATCACTTCCAGTTTTTACCACGTTGATCACAGAGACATCGTTCAATATATGCTTCTTCGATGGCATGATGAAGTCAATCTAATTTTTCGTTGCACCATCGGGCCTCTGCCACTTCCTGAGCGAATGCTTTCTGAAGAAAGAGTTCATCATAAAGAGGCCTTCCTTCTCCACAAAACTGGCTAGTAGGTGACCCCGGTGGTTCCATCGTCCAAATCCAAATGTCTCCTCTCCTAGCTCATGATCGTCTCGTTTGCCCAGTTTCGCCTTGTTTTCCGTTGTCATGGGAGGACTCCCCTATGAAAACGGTGGAATGAGTTTTATGACCGTGCATTTCTCTGGAAATGACCTTATACATGGCTTCTACTTGGTCGTCGGGGTGTGCCGAGGTCGGCGCGTAGACCTGAATGGCCTTCAACGAATACCTTTAGGATATTTTGAGTATAAGGTACGCCACCATGATCAACACACTCTCGATCTTCACTACGTTGGTTACAAGCGACGTGTGAACGATAAACCCGACACCACCCTGGGACTGCCGGTCACCCTCTTAGAAATAGTAGTTCCTCTCTTCGGACTTCAGATAACCCTATGATACTCTATCTCAAACCGCTCAATTCTCCCTCGAGTTCGATGGTCTTCTTGTCGGTCCAGAGCGTAAGCGTGTTAAATATTGCCAGGGCCAGTCAATGGTTTATATTCTGGTAGCCGGTTTCCGTCCGGGGATTCTTTGCACCCCTTGCCACGCCGTAACCTCTACCGCTAACATAGTTGAGGGTAGGCGGACTGCCGGGCACTAGGGGCCATTTTTTTGTTGCGCTATGCATCGGTTTGGGGGGGTTTGCCGTAATCACCACGCTTGGTAGGCGGGATGGCGATAGCAGTTTGTTATTAAATGCGCAGAGTACGCTGCTGTCCATTCTCTGGTATGTCCCTTAGTCGCCTCTTATGACACCCACGGGAAGATATGGGATGGTGAAATTCTTAACGTCCGACACTATATGGAATCTATCGTGTACCTATAAACAATATGGTATGGGAAAATACAGGTTCGCTAAATAGTTTAATACATAGTGACCAAAAAATAAAACGTGCCCAGATACAAAGGAGCATAATTAATGTTTTATCCGATAATGACGAATGAAACAATAGGGATCCTGCCGTTTTGCCGAAAAGATTTTGACAAAATTTCATTACCCAAACAAATTTTAGCAACCTTTTTTTATACCATTGCAATATGTCGAATGATTTTAGGACGCATATTTTTATTTGGTCAAATTTTTACTTGGCAAAATATTACCAAGTATAATGTCATTATGGCATTTGGTCTTTAATCAAATGATTTATTACAGCAAACAATCTTCAGACAATAAACGTTTGGTGAAATGATTTGTTAAGACAAAAAATATTAAGGCAAAAAAAAATAAGAAGTTTTGGGAATTATTTAATTTAAAAATTATTTTAATATAATCATTTGTTTAATGCAAAATATTTTTACATTACAATTTAAAAAAAATTGCAAAGGACGTTAGCAATTTTATTTCGGAGTATTTAGTCTTGTGTTGCAGAATTCGATTAATTATTTCAATTTGTCTGAAACAAGTCAAATTTATGGTTACTTGGTATTAGTTTATTTAAGGAAGTAGTTAGAGTAGGTTAATTATTAAAAAATGGTTAGGTTAGGTTAGGTTAAAACTGTGACCTCCTACGCACGAGCCGAGCGAGCGAAGCGAGCGGTGCCGCGGCAGCGGCCGGCGAGTGCCAGAAACGACTTGCATTAATAGAAAAAAAAGAGATTGTTTTTAGTAGGTTACCCGGAACTGAACTATTTAGATTAGGATAATAACTTATTTAAAAAAAAATGTTGAACGACTACATTAAATTACATATCTTTTTTTGCAATTCTCCTCTCGCAGATATGCTGGAAGAGATTTCGATAGAAATAAGCATACCTTTGTACCTATTTTCTGTTCCTTCTTCTTGTCTATTTACTGTGTGTGTGTATATTAATGGTTAAATAAATAATAAATAAATAAATAAAACTAAAAAATATATATAAAAAAAGGAAAGTAAAAAAGTATAAATATTTGGCTTATTTGATTTTGCGTTAAAACTGTTATTCCAACTGAAATATTTGACTAAATAAAAAATGTTAAAAGTACTAGTTGGTAAACAAGTTATAGTTTAAACGTTCATTTCCCAAACATTAGGTTTGCGTTACAATTTTTTGTGAATAGATTTATTGCTAAGTAATAATTTGGCTAATGAAATTATGCGAAAATTTTTTTGGGAAGTGAAAATTTGTCAAATTCCTTTCGGTCAAACAAGGGAGACCCGAAACAATAGGCTGCATTAAGCTTGACAGCTACCAGCAAGACACTAATTTAAAATAAAATATTTCGAAACAGATTGAAATGGATGTTTATTACATTTGGCAGGTTACGCAAGCTTTCTGAAACGTTCTATGAAATACCGACTGCGGAGCATCCGGTATTCGCGCCCACCTAATTCGGCCTCCACCATAATTTATCGAAAATATTTACGCGTAATTTGCATATTTGGACTGGCAAAACTGAATATACTGACAGTTCCTGACGATGATGACGGATTGAGTACAGGTATCACGATCATTCTGCGGTGAGGATTGAAAGGAAATTTTCAGCGTTTCAATATGGAGATATTATTATCCATCTGCGTGTTGGCATTGGTGACAGACCGCTTATAAGCGGATTTTGTTTTGTACCTGTGCAATCCATTTATTGGTGGCATAGAGATATTGGTACAATCGGTAAAAAGACGGACATTACGTAATGCCCGGGTTGTTACTGACGATAGCCTAATTTGTAATGTATTCGACTAAAACCAGCTAAGTTTCCGTAATATAGTAGATAAGCGTGATCGTTTGTGGTGCTAAATTGGATTCTGTACCTTTTATATACCGATATTTTTGTAGGCACGCACACCTCTTTCTAAGTGCCTTACCGTTCCGGGGAAAACACAAGCCATGTTTTTATTTTTTATTTTATTTGGGAAAACAAACGGTAACACATTACAGTAATAAAATAAAATTTAACAACTGAGCGTGACAAATGTACAACCAATGACATTTTCCACAGAATACAAAACCATTTTACAAAACAAATGCGACGTGCGCTTATCATTATCTTAATTAATTCAAATTTACAGTATTAAATCTTTCATGTAAAACTAAGAAAACTAAAAAAAAAAAATCTACCGACTTCCAAATAAAAAACTACAAAGTGAAAAATAATTTAATTTTTGGAAGTCGGTGTCTTTCTTTTTTCCCGTTTTTAGGGTTCCGTACCCAAAGGGTAAAAGCGGGACCCTATTACTGAGACTCCGCGGTCCGTCTGTCTGTCTGTCTGTCACCAGGCTATATCTCATGAACCGTGATAGCTAGACAGTTGAAATTTTCACAGGTGGTGTATATCTGTTGCCGCTACAACAACAAATACTAAAAACAAAATAAAATAAATATTTAAGGGGGGCTCCCATACAACAAACGTGATTTTTTTGCCGTTTTTTACGAAAATGGTTCAGAACCCTTCGTGCGCGAGTCCGACTCGCACTTGGCCGGTTTTTTTGCAATATGGACACCGACTTCCAAAAATTAAATTATTTTTCACTTTGTAGTTTTTTATTTGGAAGTCGGTAGATTTTTTTTGCAAAAAAGTTTTTTATTTTTCCCTTTTTAGTTGTACCTACCAAAAGTAGGCAATTTGTTTAGTAAGGTACTCTATAACGCCAAAATAGATCACCCGAATAACATGAAACATGAAAATAACCAGTGAAATGAGAGATCTGCGTACCCCTTTAGCGCGTACTGGCGTGATGTTATGTTATGAAATGGTTTATACAATAAACAGACATGCGATTGCAGCAATTCCGAATGATTTGCCGTTATTAATTGAAGAGTTCTGTTGTATATATCCAAAGTTCTTCATCAGATCTTCACCAAATTAAAATGGGACCAATTTCGAAACATACTCTTTCGAACAAAAAAATAATTTTCAAATCTGGTCCACAATTGACAGTTGTTTATTAAGGTCCCTATAACTCCAGAATAGATTAACCGAATAATATGAAACTTGAACATAACCGGTGAAATGAGAGATCTGTGTACCCCTTTAGAGCGTACTGGCGTGATGTCATGTTATGAAATGGTATAAACAACAAACAGACATGCGATTGCAGCAATCCCGAGAGTTTTGCCGTTATTTATTGAAGAGTTCTGTTGTGTATCTCCGAAGTTCTTCATCAGACCTTCACCAAATTAAAATGGGACCAATTTCGAAACATACTCTTTCGAACGAAAAAATAATTTTCAAAATCGGTTTACAATTGACGGAGATATCGGTGAACATACATAAAAAAAAAAAAAAAAAAAAAAAAAAACATACAAGAAGTCGAACATAGAACCTCCTCCTTTTTGGTAAGTCGGTTAAAAATAAAGCCCGACGTTTCAGACTACGGTCTACAAAAAATTAAAGGACAACTCCAGTCACTCGTTCTGTTGTATTTGGGCAAAAGTGTGACGTCGTCGTATGAAACGGTGAATATTTATTTACGAATCCAATGAAGAGATAAAGCAATGAAATCGCCCAGAGATACATGAAGCGCCAAGAGAAATAAATAGAATTGAAATTTATGTTAAAACTTTCGCGTTTCAAAATTGAAAACAATATAATTATCACCGGAAATTTAACGCGATGATTTCGATTGTTTGTTTACCTATTTCGCCCGACGTTTCGGCCGTGTTGCAACGACCGTTTATGTTTGTTATTCGGAAATGCACAGTTTTATGCGGTTTTCTGTGGACCTATTTAGAGGTAACGGAGTATTGTGTGATTACGTTGTTGTTTTTTAATTATTTTTTTTGGTCAAGAATACAAGAGACAGGATTAGCCGAAGAGAGAGGTTGGTAAAGGGGCAAGCAAACAAAAAATTTCGATTTCAGTTTTACTATAAATGTTGATTGTGACCAGTTTAAAAACTGGATAGTCCGTTCAACCGTTCCAAACTTTTTATTTAGCGTTCATTATTTTTGTTACTTCGACATTTATGGAATCAAGCCTGAATATACGATTATAATAAACAGGCTAGGTTCGGAGTACTTTGACCGACTTCAAAAATAAGGAGGTAATCAATTCGACACGTATGTATGTAATATTGTTGGAATTGCTCAATATTCACGTATGTTACTCTGTATGGGCTTATAAACACGTGTGCCAAATTTCATATGACATGTGTGTATGTTTCGTTTTGGAAGTCGGGTCGGTCCAAAAAATGATAAAAACAAGAAGTACCAAAAACACCGACTTTCGAAACGAAAGTTACTTTGTACTTTTTAGTGTTTTGCTTTTGAAGACGGTTATTTTTTTTGTTGGAAAAGTTTTTTTTATTTTAATTTATTTTTGCAGCCACCACCTGTCAACTGTCCTGTCACTGTAATTGCATGGTTGCTACATAAACTTTTGGTTTTAAAATCGTGTGGTCGTAGTATCAGTTGATAGCATAGCTCACTTATTTGGTTGGATACCATACAAATGCTATCATCCTAAGTAAAAATAACAGCTGCTATCCGAGTATCATTGTACAATCTTCTCTCTAACGACCTACTTAAAAATCAAACAAAGAGCAATAAAAACGCTAAATTTTATAAAATATACATAAGTACAACATTTACATACTCGTGAGCAGTCGTCTATCTCGTATAAAAATAATGAAACTGCCTGAGTAACGGTTACCTTCGCGTAAATGTGAATTTTATCATAAACGCTCGCTGGATATTAGGAACACTTGAGGCACACACACTTAGCTCCATTTATCACACCTCACGGCACGTAAAAATTCGTAGCTACACACAGACGCGAGATATTTCGAACGCTCCCCTCTTATTTTCTCCTACGGCCTACTTGTCTTTATTTACCTTTATATAAAGAAAGTTGTTTATCTAACTAATCCTTACAAATCTTCATCGCTTTACTTCTAAAACGGACCGGAGCCCGTCGCGTGAAAGGGCTCTGCAACTCCGCTTTTTTCATTGAAGCTTTTTCACTATTTTAAATCATTACGAACTTTTCAGCTCTTGAAAACTTTTTGTTTGAGCTGAAGCAATTTACAAGATTTTCTAAAGAGTTGAACTGAATTTTTCAAGGAGTTTTGTGTTCCTATAAAAATTCTTGAGAAATCAATTTCAGATTGCTTGTACCGAGAATTAGTATATCGCGCCCTTGTCATCTACTACGCAGAATTATTTATCGTTAGACGAATATTCTTGGCGTCAAAGAGAGCGATATGCGGCACGGCACAGAGTGTGTTCTATCGAGATTGCAGCCACTGAATAGTAATACGCATCGTTATAACAAACTATATGCAATGCAATCGAATTACGGAACACCATGTATCTATATTGACGGTACAAATGAATTTGACAGGTCAGCAACAATCATGTATTTTAAAACGATGTAAAGGTAATGTTTGACGAGTAAAATCGTCGTTTTATTTTATTTCTCTATTCGGGCGTATGATTGCATCGTATTTAAATTTTCATCTTAAAAAATTACCCAATTGTTGTTGGGGTCGAATTCCATTCTAACCGGATTCAGCTAAGTACCAGTGTTTTACACGGAGCGACTGCCTATCTGACCTCCACAACCCAGTAACTGGGTAACATGATACCCCTTGGCAAGACTGGCTACCCGTAACGACTTTCATAGATCTTCAAATGACAGCCGGAACCAACAGAGTAACGTGCTTTCCGAGGCACGGAGGAAGCTCGCTATGTTGAAATGGTCACCCATCCACGGACCGACCTTCGCAAGCGTTGCTTATACATCTAAAAATTACCTATACAACATGAAAAATACAAACGTGAACAATCTTCTACCTGTATTTTATTATAGACAACAATAATTCCGATGAAGTGAATTTTTTAAAACAAAAACAAAAAATTATGAATGGCCTGCCAGTAATTGAGCCTATGAATTTCAAAAATGGAAAACAAATTCTGCTTGCCAATTATTGTACTGAAAAATCCACTGTTTTTTTTCTTCAGTTTCACTGTGTTTTAATTAAAGTAGGTATGTTACTTGTGTCACTTTTATTTGTATTATGTTGTTTTTTCTTCTTTTTTTGTATTTTGGCACCTTTTTTTTCCAAATACCCACATGTATGTGATTTTGTGTTTTGTGCTGTCTTTTGTGTGCACTGAATAAATGGTTTATCTATCTATCTATCTATTAGCCGTCGAATCTTTTCTCTGGTCGTTTTCCTAGAAGGACCGATTAATATCGCGACGTCTATGTCAGGATAATCCGGGATCTTTCGCATTATACTCGGGCTGAAATTGATTCTTTATTTTCCTAATTTATATACAATCTGGTGGACATGGTCATGATAAAAATTCAAAGAAAATAAGTAAAAAATTTTCCACCTGAAACTGGTCAGTAGCAGCCCGGAGGCTAGCCTTGTGCATAGTTAATGGCAAGTCTGCTATTACATGGGACTAAAACTCAACTGACGATATGTGGTAGTACTGTAGGTACACCTCTGCTTAACCTTTGGGAAATACAGCCGTGATGTTATGACAAGAAAATATGTATACAGATAGATTTGTGACTAGTCGGTCCGCAAGTCTAGAAAAACTATCTAAAAGAGATTAGTTTAGGCTTGCAGTATAGCACGCATACCGCTAAACTGCATTGCACTTCGCTGCAACGTACTGCTCTGCATCCTACCACACCGCTCAGCTTCGCAACGTATCGTGTCGCATCGCACCGCACTACTCTTCAAGAGACCTTTTATGGGAGCTAGTGAAGCGGCATGGCACTATGATGATCCTTGGCGTGTGTGTTATGTAATAAGTTTCTACAATCTTTTTATCATCATCATCATTTCAGACAAAAGACGTCCACTGCTGGACATAGGCCTCCCCCAAGTGTAGCCACTTTGATTGGTTCCATGCGTATCGCATCCAGTGGATCCCCGCAACCTTCACCAGGTCATCGGTACACCTAGTGGGAGGCCTTCCTACGCAACAGAATCTTTTGAAAAAAATATATATATATATTACTTACCATTAAAATAAATACCAGCCTGTTACAGTCCCACTGCAGGGCAAGGACCTTTTCTCATACAGAGTAGGCAGGAGCATTTATCACCACGCATCCGCAAAGCGGCTTGGTGATTCCAAACTTATATCATTTTTATAAGTTTAGTTTTCCTGACGATAGATTTCATTCACTGATGAAAGTGATGTCTAGGATAACTTTATAAAGTAAATAATATGAATTGAAACGGTCACATTTGCCCAGATTTGAACCCATCTTTATTAAAAAGTAGTTTCTGCCTTTACTAATAAAACATACATACATCTAATAAACTACGCTAACACAAAGTTGTGCAAGCAAAAACATTAGCACAATAATTATATTCATTACTTAGAACCGTACCAAACAAACCAACAAATATGTGTTTGAAATGCCCCATCAATTTGTTTAAGCAGTATTTTTCTACTACTAACAGACACCGGGTTTAAAATAAAAACGCCCCAACTTAATAATTTACTACATAATTAATAATATGTTTACGAACATATTTTTGATAAGATTAGTAGGTATTTTAACTACCAATTTTCCTATTTCGAGCGCAATTAGATCTATTTTAGACACCGGAAACTATCGCATAATTATGATTTACTAACTTCTGCCGGCGGTTTCGCCTGCGTCAAAAGTGTATTCTTATCCCAAGGGTACATTATACCTGGATAAAAAGTAGCCTACGCGCTATTCCAGACTATAATTTATTTATGTCCTTGCCAAATTTCATCAAGATCCGTTCATCCGTTCTGGCATGCTTGAGTAACAAACATACAATTATCTAGACACACGTTTATTCAAACTTTCGCAATCATAATATCAGTAAGATATTAGTAAGATAGTTGATAAACAACATCGATTTTTATTATTTCGTGGTTTTTTGTTTTTCGTCTATAACACAACATATGATTTACCCAAATAGCAGCACTCTAGCTTAAGGACGACATCGACAGCATGGGTTGGTAAATCACGTATTTCCAAAAGGCTTTTTCCCGTGCCCATTTCCCATAAGGCTCGGGTAGACACAAACGTCAGATTATTATTTTTGTAACACTTGGACTGAATACCTTGGGTGTTTTGATAGTGTATTCTGTGAAACTAAGTCACGTCGAGAAGCAAGAAATTGAGGCTCTAGTAAAGTGGCATTCTATCAACGACAGATGTAATTTTGGCATTTCAACAAACGCCCCTTCAAAAAACTATATATATTTATATATATTAACACAAAAATATTTATTTGCTAGAATATGGTATTTAAGGTTTTCCAGTAAATTTGTATCAGCATATCCAGCTCACTGCACACGGCGGGCAAATTTATTTACAATCAGCGATGTCAATTAATCTAACTTACAAATTACAGATTCTACTAACTTGCCTTGGTATAATATCTTTTTAACCCCCGCCGGAAAACGAAGGGGTGTTATAAGAATCACGTGTGTTGCTGTGTATCTGTGTATCTGTGTGTCTGTCTGTGGCATCATAGCGCCTTAACGGATGAACCGATTTCGATTTAGTTTTTTTTGTTTGAAAGGTAATTTTGTCTAGAGTGTTCTTAGCTATGTTTGAATAAAATTGGTTCAGCCGTTCAAAAGTTATGGGCATTTTACTGTTTGAATCGGGGTGTTTTCGCAAGATAAATGCGCCGGGGGATTTTTAAATTGTGAAATTTTACTTGTAAATAGTAATAGTCTGCAAAATATTTCTTTAAACATTGCCTGCGGTAAGTCTTGAAAACTATTTGGTAAATGATTGTATATAATAATCAACACGCAGTATACATGTTTCTTAAATAATTCTAGTTTAATTGATGGCAGCTGCGGTCTATCTTTATGCCGTGTTCAGCTATTTGGACTGTCAGTGCTAGTTTTAAATAAAGTTAATCTTAACAAAAGTATATGTCGGAAACACGAGGGCTTCCTTCCATATACCCTCGTACTTGTGGGCTTATCGTGGGTTATGCATGCATGAGGCAGGTAACTTATGCTGTTTTAGAGATATTCCATTGTCCAATTCTAGTAGCAAGTTGACGCGCCTTGTTGTTATCACTTTCGCTATTCACTAGCCTGATACTTTTAGACGTAACTCCACCGGCACCAATAATGCCACTCATCACACTTAATCGCGATACGATCTCCAATTATTTTCAAGTTTCCACACCAGTCAACCCCGCGCTGCCGCGCGCCTTCGCGATTCCCTCCAAAATTGTCTGTCACTGTCACGTGTCACTTTGCTCTAGGATTCAAATCCTTCACTAGCATTGGACACTGGAGAAAACTAAGTGTTACCAATCGAATACAATCTAATTGAAATTTGAATCAGAAGCTAAATGTTGCCAATTAAACAAAACTGAATTAATAAGTTTACAAGCGATATTTCTTCGTTCCCAACTATTAATCATTTACCTTCCTCCGATACGGCCATCTTGACATTCAAACGGTCCCACGTTTGATGTAGAACGATGAACAACATCGATACTCAATTGTGATACAAAACAAAAACCAAGAGAACAAAAAAAAAATAAGTACCTAATAGGTTAAGTTCGGCCGCTCCTGACCAAATAAAAAACAAAAAAAAAAAAATACGTGGTCGTGACATCTTCCACGTGAAACCTTCAATCAACACCTTATATTACCAGCCTACAACAAAAATCAAGTACTTCTTTACTCATGAAAACATAATTCTCATAGCTTTCGCACTGTTCATTTGTTTTCTCCATGTAAATCTAGGTCTCCACACCGTACACAACCATCGTCGTACTCTCGAAACAGACACCTCACCGTTTAGACAACCATATTAACACTAACACATTCTAAACGGTTACCGAAGCACCAGAGGTACCAGGTTCCTAACAGACGTCAAATCGGTCTCGAAGCACTTAGTGTGCCAGAAACCACCCAAACGCCCAACACAACATACCATGCCACATACACCAAACAACGGGTCACCGAGGCCCCAGAGGGACCAGGCTCCCCCAGACACACAACAGGTCACCAAAGCCCCAGAGAGACTAGGCTCCCCCCAGACAACAGGTCACCAAAGCCCCAGAGGGACCGGGCTCCACCAGACAACCGGTCCTCTCGAAGCAACAAGACTGCCAGATACCCATGCCACATACACTAATCAACAGGTCACCGAAGCCCCAGAGGGACTAGGCACCCCCCCATACATATCCAGCAATGTTTCTTGGTCCCACAGCAATTGCTGTGCCTCCTGATGGTCAACCCTGTGACCATCCTGCAACCATAGTCATCCTGACCAGGCCTCGTAACCCATCTCGGTTACAGCAGTCATCTCTGACCACTTACCAGCCCATCTTAGGCTACAGTAGTCATCTCTGACCACTCACCAGCCCATCTTAGGCTACAGCAGTCATCTCTGACCACTCACCAGCCTATCTTAGGCTACAGCAGTCACCGTAGTGACTACTCTTCACCGCACAGTCAGTCCTTTGACCATGCACACGACCTCACCATTGCTAGATCGATTTGAATCAGTCTTCACCATAGTACATTCAGTTACGTCAATGGGTACTTGATCTTTCAGATTTTCTCTAACTCATCATGAACCAAACAAAGCCTTTAATTCAACACATAATTGCCACCATTCAGAATTCCAATTCACTTCCAAACAGCACCTTTAAACCAAAATGAAATTTGTTATTTCAATATTTACTCTCAGTATCAATCTTTATTCTGAATACAACGGCAACCTCACATTCAGGATTTCATACACAGCCAAAAGCATACTCAAGAACTCTATTCTATGTTCATGATTTCATACCAAACTCTCAGTACAATAGGTATAATAACTACCAACACCAAACATTACCAACTTTTGCAAACTAAAAATTAAATCATGCACCGCACATCACCGACTTTACATCTGTGTTAACTTTATCTTATCCAGCTTGAATGAAATAACACAAAATAACGTTAGGTATGTTCACAATGACAAGCACAGACTATTCAACTATTCAACAAGTTAGCACAGCCATTACTGACAGTATACTTTAAATTCCAAACTTATTATTCAAGTTAGGTAGGTACTAGACTTCCTACATGACCCCACACAATTCACAAATACACACCTTTATTTTAAAGAGATGCTACAATTATTAAAATTTTTGAACAATGTTCAAGATTACCGAGGCCAAGCATCGTTGAACAACACAGAACAAGGAAACCATTCTTAGTTTCCTCAAAAAAAACAAAAACCCATGTACCAAGTACATCAAATAGAACCCAAGTATCTCATCCGTGGTCTACAATTCACAATAACTTAGCAAATACATTTGCTACACAGAATGCACTTTCAACTTAAACGCCGAATAAACTCTTGACTCCGTCATCTCTCTGACCCACGAAACTGAGAAACCGTTCTATGTGAATTAAAATGTTGCCAATTGAACATCTATCTCATCCTCAGCCACAACTTGGAACAGTTATTGGCTCTCGAGCATCTCATAACACCTGAAAACGTCTTCGCGACACCATCTAAATGTCTATTTGCACTTGTCATTCACCGTAGTCAATTTAAATCATTTTTATTTGTAGGTATCATTAGAATAACATGTTATCAGTTGGTTAGTTCTCTACAATGCGATATATAACAACTACAGACATTAACTTTACCTTTATTCAACCATTGGTAGCAACAAAACCAAACGCCAACTATCTAGGCTATAGTAACGTTAATCCTCGTGATGTTTGCAGGTTGTAAGATTGCAAATCGAGTCGAACAACAAACTATTTCACTAAACTTTAACACCGGTTTGAAAATAAACTTGATCACATTGCTCTTAACTGAAAGTTATTGCATGTCTTTGCAACAAAGCAAAAGTTAAAAGTCTAATCCTCACAGTGACTCGCACCTTGTAACGATTTATTAATAATCTAGTCTTTATCTAGTAACTTTTAAGTTAAAAATCATAAAGTTATTTGTTTTGTATCATCAAACTTTTTCGAATGTTGACACTTACTTGTCACTGTCTTTATGTCTTATAGAGATGAGCAAGGGATGACGTTCTGTTACCGATTAATCGACGAATCGATTTTAAGGACATAAAAATAAATAAACGTTTTTTTCAATCGATATCCAGTACTGAATCAATCCAGCGAATCGATATTTCACCCTAGAAAATCGAGATAAGATTTTTCTGTTTTGACATGAACCAAAATATCATTTAAAAATAATTGAATGTATATCACAAACATAAGTGAATTCAACGTAAACAAAATAAATATTGTTCCCTTATACCTGATACTTTAATTTAGTTGTAAAAACAACCCCAATCGGCCAAAGATGTTAAAAGATCGACTATTATTACGACTTTTCTTTTTGCGTTCCATAACTGGATTCAAACTTGTATTGAAAATACCAACGCGAACAGTTAGAAAGTATGTTTTTTCCAAGGAATAGCATATTCACAAATTCCCTTGGAGATCAAATCAACAACAAACTTAGTGGTAGTAATATTTACGGTAAATCTGAAGTGACACCTATTAATAAAAAATGCATGGCTAAAATTCCTAGTGTTCAAAGATATAAAAAAAAACAGAAAGCTAATATCTTTACTTCTCGATTGTCAGTAAACTAACAACCTATTTATTATCTGTGTTTATGCTTGTGACAGCACTAGTGGTCACAAAACCGTGTATTATTGTTCTAACAACATAATAATGTAATGAAATCTCTTTTTTTTTGCGTTTCGTCCCCACGTTCCAATGCTCCGAGTACATTAGAAACATAAAATTGCGAAAATCGTTTTGTTGTTTATTTTGTTGGTGAATAAAAAAGATTAAATACTTGATGAAACAAAATATTTCAAAGCTCGAACAAAGCAAGGATATCAATAGATGGCGTGACATGGACTGACTTCTCATTCTGTCTATGTAAAAATGAATTGTTCATTTTTTAATTGATCATAAAAAAATTCATGCACCTATTCAATAAGTTATTTCAAGCAACATAGTACCTACGGCTAATGGGGTCCCGAATCTAATTTCGAGGATTATTGAAAGAAACACAGTATCAACACCATTACACAGATAGCGCTGTTTGAGTATTTTTTTTTTTTACTCTTTTTATGTAACTTACATGACACATTTCCATGAAACAAAATAATGCAATAGTTATAGATTGCAATGAATGCAAGAATTAATTGTAAAACTTAGGTAAATCCAAACCCAATACATACTTCGGCTGCCACAAAAATGCACAGCTGCACAGATTGTTGAATGCAGATCAATCAAAGTAACATACCTTAAGCCTGTACTCCCGGATGGGTCAGGCAGCAGTGCCGACCATGCTCACATGCACAAGTCCAGACTCCTAGCTGCTACCAGAAAATATTAAATGGATTGATCACCGCAGTGGCATGTATAACACCACTAAATTTCCTCTTTCATAGCGCTGTAGGCTGCGGGTTATGTGTTGCCTTTTGAAATGGAACCTGAGCTCCGCACTTGTATCACCACACACAGCTGGTCACAACAGGTCTTGTGGTATCCACAGCAGCCATGTTGAAGGGCTCAGACGTCCATGCTATTTGTTGCATATTACAATATGCAACAAATAGCATGGACGAATGCCTGAAAAATTCATGTCTATGAGCAAGTTTTCACACAAGCGTAATGTTTTGTTGAATCAAGTTGTAGCTTAAGGATGTTTGCTCTCTTGCACTGTATTTACACAAGTCGTTTTATTCTCATGCGAGTTCCGCTGACAGTATGAAACTGGCTAAGTTTCTTTTAGCATCATAACGAAAATAGAAATTTATTTTAAATTTTAGCCACTTTATACCAAGAAAAACAATAGGTATTGTGGCTAAACTTCACAAGGCATTAGATAGGTACAAATTTTTTTCAGAATACTCAAGTTTATACTTCCCTGTAGTACATCTGTACACCACAGTTGTTTGCCCAGTAGGTATCTTGTCAGAATTGGGCATCGATGTCATCATTAACATTATCTGCAACCCGACTTCGCATATTGTCTAGGATAGGCCACACTATACGGTTGAATTCGGGCAACATAATGTTCCTGTCATAATTCATAATTCATAATTCATTTATTCATTTGTTAACATAGGTACAAAAAAATAGATGTTATAAAAAAATTACAAGCGCGCTATGTTATGCCAGAAGGCGCACAAATATTAATTGATTCCATTGATTTAATAATAATAATAAACAAAAAACACAGATTCTTGAAAAATAAAAACAAACAAAATAAACCAAAAAAAAATTAATTAAAATTACATAATGTCAAAAGGAAAAATATAAAAATAATAAAAAAAAAAAAAAAATGACAAATAAAAAAAAAATATAAAAATGTCAATTACAAAAAAGAAAACAAAATAATACAAAAATGTCACGTGAAAAGTTAAAAAAGTAAGAAATAAGCCTATTAATAATTACATACCAGGCCACTGAATAGGAACAAACTATAGGGAACAACACATTTATTACATTTTGTCTGTCAAAAATTCCGTTATGCTGTAATATGCTTTAAACAACAGTAAAGATTTGAGTCTTTTCTTAAACAAGTTTATGTTTAACTCTTTAATTGAATTAGGTATGTGGTTGTATATTATTGGTGCCATAGAAAAGACACTCTTTTGCATCAATGCTGTGTGGGCCCTTTTTATGCACAAGTTATTATTCTGTGGTCGAGCTCGTTTATTATAAAATGATATTCTGGCAAACAGGTCTGGATTGGTCTTAACAAATACAGCTACTTCAAAAATATATAAGCACGGAAATTTCAATAATCTGTATTTGATAAACAATGGCTTACAAGAGTCCAAACTGTGGAGTTTGAACATTGACCTAATACACCTTTTTTGTGCTTTAAAGACTATTTCCCTGTTGGTTGAGTTACCCCAGAAAATGACACCATACCTCAATACTGAACTCACCAAACCATGATATGCTGTGACTAAAGCATCGACATTAATTACTGGTGTCAGTTTAAACAGGGCATAGGCTGATTTGCTAATTCGTTTAGTTAGCTCCTCCGTGTGTGCTTTCCAGTTCAATTTTTTATCAATAGTTAATCCTAGGAATTTGGATGTATCTACTTGTGCTATAAGTTTATCATTGTGGCATACTGTCATGTTGGTATTCGCACGCTGGCTAAACATCATTAATTTCGTCTTATCAAAATTTATTTTTAGATTATTATTATCTAACCATTTCACTATGGAGGTTATTGTCTGAGAGATAGCTTCATTGTGGTTTTGATCATCAGTATTCTTAATGGTCACAGTGCTGTCATCAGCAAACAGTGACATAGGGTGACTTGTTACTTTTGGCAGATCGTTTATGTATAATATAAACAGCGGGGGCCCTAAGACACTGCCTTGGGGTACACCATAAGCAACTGTGCGATAATTGTACTTAAAGGTTCGTTGGCATTTAGTTTTGGGATCTATATCGGTAACTTCAACGTACTGTTTCCTCGCTCCGCTCTCCTGTAGCCGACGAGTTGCGAAACGTCTCTCTATGTAGGTAGGTACTTCCATGCAAATTTTTGCGCATCAAAGAGAGCGCGCCAGCCATTACTAGTCACATTTTGATCCATCATCGCCTTGTGCTTGCATTGGCTCGCACTTCCGATGTCGGAAACACGAGGGCTTCCTTCCATATACCCTCGTACTTGTGGGCTTATCGTGGGTTATGCATGCACGAGGCAGGTAACTTATGCCGTTTTAGAGATATTCCATTGTCCAATTCTAGTAGCAAGTTGACGCGCCATGTTGTTATCACTTTCGCTATTCACAAGCCTGATAGTTTTAGACGTAACTCCACCGGCACCAATAATGCCACTCATCACACTTAATCGCGATACGATCTCCAATTATTTTCAAGTTTCCACACCAGTCAACCCCGCGCTGCCGCCTTCGCGATTCCCTCCAAAATTGTCTGTCACTGTCACGTGTCACTTTGCTCTAGGATTCAAATCTTTCACTAGCATTGGACACTGGAGAAAACTAAGTGTTACCAATCGAATAAAATCTAATTGAAATTTGAATCAGAAGCTAAATGTTGCCAATTAAACAAAACTGAATTAATAAGTTTACAAGCGATATTTCTTCGTTCCCAACTATTAATCATTTACCTGATTTGAGAATAGATTAGGTTGGCAACACTGACCACGGTCGAAATCGCTCCACCGTATTAATTTGATTAAATATAGTTATCCTTCAAAAGTGAATCTAAAACACTAACGAGTGCGCTTAGATTGTTATAAAAAACAAGTGGAAGTGTTATCTCGGTGATCGATTACGAATTACGTTTAATGTGACTCTAAGAACTGATGTCGTGACTGTTGGTGACTACGCAAAAAGTCAAACCCATCAAGCAGTAACCAGTAACAAGAAACACAATATTAAAGTGAAACTAATCGACAAAAGGTAATCTGGAATGCTGTAATAATTAAAAAAACCGGCCAAGTGCGAGTCGGACTCGCGCACGAAGGGTTCCGTACCATTATCGCAAAAAACGGCAAAAAAACACGGTTTTTGTATGCGAGCCCCCTTAAATATTTATTTTATTCGGTTTTTTGTATTTGTTGTTATAGCGGCAACAAAAATACATCATCTGTGAAAATTTCAACTGTCTAGCTATCACGGTTCACGAGATACAGCCTGGTGACAGACAGACAGACAGACAGACAGACGGACCGCGGAGTCTTAGTAATAGGGTTCCGTTTTTACCCTTTGGGTACGGAACCCTAAAAAGGTCTCAAAATTCAGTTGAGAATTTAAACTGGACAGATTTGAAAATATAAACGAATGACAGGTGACTTATTTTTTTCTAAACACAAGAATTGACCAATCAAAACACAGCACGCAACATTGACATTTTCGCTTCACGCATAACACAACAACAACCTAACTTATAATTATGGGTTGCCCGGCATGTTGTAAGGAAATACAATACGCTGGAGAGTCCCTGAAATGCACAGGGTGCTCAGCTAAATATCACTATACGTGCCTTAATATGACATCTGCCTATTATTTGGAACATCATTTTGAACTTAAAAAATGCTGGCGCTGCTCGGACTGTGCTAATATCACTCGCTGATTAAAAAATGATACCACCCCTATCCGAACATCACTTAACGACACTACAATGTCAATCGACGATGCTCAAGAAGGACATAATATAAACATTACAACAAATGCCGAGTGTAAAACCCCTGACCAAAGTATCCAACTCATCACAAAAAGACAGGAAATCACAACTGAGGGTTCCTCTATTACCTTAGAAACCTTCAGCAAGCTGCTAGACACAAAACTAGAAAAAAATTATCATTCCCTACTCTCTGTACTAAGGAACACAATCCAAAGCGAAATACAAAAGACAATAACAGAGTTAAGAGAAGATATTTTACAAGATACCCACAAATTAACACACGAACAAGACATAGCAAGAAACAATATAAATAAACTAAACGATAAAATAGAAACACTTCAATTACAAAACAATCAACTTAAACAACAAATTACAGAAATAAAACAAACTATCACTAAAATCGACAGACAAGAACAAGACAGCAACTTAAAAAAAAATGTACTATTTGGACTTACAGAGTTCGATCAAGAATCAGAGTATCAACTACATTATCGGATAATCGAAGCTTTCAAAGATATTTTAAATATTGACCTGACTGGATATATTGAGGAACTTTCACGAATAGGAAGATTCAGCAACCCTCGAAGACTTATCATAATTGAGCTTATAAGCAAACGTATGACGAAATATATCTTAGATAACGCGACGTACTTTAAACATACAGGACTCTTTATTTCTGAATATCTAAATGAGACTGCACTTCGACAAAAAAAGGCTTACAAGAAAACCTACACTTAGCAAGACAACAGGGACACCACGCTATTATTAGAAATAATAAATTGATAATAGACGGAAGACAACAAGAACTCACTACAATGACAAAACAAACTTATGCAAGAAAAAATATTGACTTCAATCAAACTATGGACTCTCACAAGAACAACACTACTAACGATAACATAAATAACACCAATAAAAGCAACACTGACCTTTTACAAGCTAACATAGATGAAATAAGTTCCTTTCGCCACTAAAGATCATCATAACATCACAGTACTGTTCCAAAACATGCAAAGTATCAACAATAAACACCATTTGTTAGAAGATTTTCTTGATGATAATAAACAAAAATACCATGCGCTTTGTATATCGGAAACGTGGTTCACACAGGGAAAGAGAGACATTCTTAACTACAACGGATACATTCTCGCCGCGGCATACTGTCGACAGAACTACGGAGGCGGCGGTGTATGCATATTGTTACAAGAACACATAGAATTCATTGAGAGAAAGGATATTATGGATATGTCGGTGGAATACATTATAGAAGTATGTGCCATTTAATTAACACGACTTAACTTTATATTGGAATAATAAACAGCCTGATATATTTTATAAACAGTTAAAATTGATAGTAGAACGATTATCAAAGAAATATAGTAAGAATAAAATCATATTTGGAGGTGATTTCAATGTTAATATCTTGAAAAATAGCTTGCAAACAAATATGCTACTTAATCTAATGTTAGAATATAATTTTATTCAATGTATAAAAAACCCTACTCGAGTGACTAAGACCACTTCTACCTGCCTTGACCTAGTTTTTATAAATTTTGACTCAAAATTAATTACTACTCACGTGAACGATTTCGGTTTTTCTGATCATAAAGGCACAATAGTACGTTTAAAACAGCCACACGAAAAAAACACTTCATGTAAAGATTGGAAAACCAAAAAAAGAATTTTTAATAGTAAAAATATAGAAAAATTTAGATTAGCATTACAACAAATTGATTGGCATCTGATAATTAGCTCGGAAAAAACATAAATGTAAACTACAACTCGTTCCAAGATAATTTACTTAAAATATTAAATGACTGTATACCCCTAAAAACTATAAAACTGAATCGTAACAAAAGAAAAAAATGGCTGACAAGAGGCATCAAAATATCATGCAAAAATAAGCGACTGTTCAGAATTCTCATTTCATATTCTAATGATCCAATATTGAAGAAACAATATAAAATCTATGATAAAACTTTAAAACATATAATCAATAAATCAAAAAAACTAAAGTGTATTCGGGAAATTACAAATTCAACTAACAAAACAAAGTCAATGTGGAAAATTATTAAAGAGCGTACAAATAAAAACCTGCAAAAAACACAACAAAACATTACATTGATGATCCATGATAAACTTACGTCGGACCCAAAACAAGTTTCAAACTCATTCAATGATTTTTTCGCATCAGTGGGACAAACAAGGCAGAGTGGGGACACAGAGCCGTGCGGCCGACCAACTGATAACACTATGTTTTTACATCCACCCACACCGCAAGAAATAAAAAATATTATTAAAAATCTCAAAACCAAAACGGTCACGGATTAGATGAGCTTCCTCCCATACTTATAAAAACGTGTGTAGAAGAGCTTACACTACCGTTTTATTTACTAATTAAGCAATCATTTTCTGAAGGGATATTCCCAGACGCGTTAAAAAAATCCATAATAAAACCCATTCATAAGAAAAACTCGAAGTCAGATCCAAATAACTACCGACCAATTGCACCTTTACCAACATCATCTAAGATATTTGAAAAAACAATGTGCAATCGCGTTTACAACTTTTGCGAAAAGTTTAATATTTTTGATGATTGCCAGAACGGTTTTCGGAAAAACCGCTCCACAGTTTTGGCAACGTATAAATTTACACAGGAAATATTGAACGTTTTAAATAATAAAAAATATGCGATTGGGATTCTACTGGATATGACTAAGGCATACGATAAAGTGATATATAAAATCTTATTAGAGAAATTATATGGTATCGGTGTAAGAGGAATAACCCTTGAATGGTTCACATCATACTTAAAAGACCGAGAACAATTCGTGGAAATTGAACACTGGGATCACAACACGGGCGAATTTAGTCTAATACGCTCTAATGGGATTTGCATGGGACATTCTATTCCGCAAGGTGGTGTTGTCGGGTGCTTATTGTTTTTGATCTACATCAACGATCTCCCTAAAATTATAACGGAGTCGTGCGTACTGTTTGCCGACGACATTTCTATAGTAACTTCCTGTATTGACTCTCAACACCTACATGCGAATCTAAATAATATATTGCTTAATATACAAAACTGGATGAAAGATCACAATCTAGAAATCAACTCTTCGAAAACAAAAATTATGCAATTTAGGCTTTATCAGAAAAAACCTTTGACAATAAATTTTACGTTTAACGGTACAAATTTAGAATGCGTTGAGACTTTTACTTTGTTAGGTTTGGACTTAGACATTCACATGACGTGGAAAGCACACATCCAGAAAATTTAATCTAAATTATCCAGCTTCATTTACGCATTACGTGAGCTCAAAAAAACAACTGACTTGAAAACAGCACTATCTACATACTATGCATACGCATATTCATGGCTGAAGTACGGAATAATTCTCTGGGGAAATAGTGTAGATAGCAACGATTTGTTTATTCTACAAAAAAAATGTATCAGAATATTGGTTTACATTGCTAGCGATGAAACTTGTAGACCGCATTTCAGGCAACTAGAAATTCTAACACTGCCATCAATCTACATTCTAGAAAGCTGTAAGTTTGTGAGACAGAACCCAAACTTCTACCAAAAAATTACATAACAAGATCGCAGATATGCACCGCGTTCACGATTTAAAAACATACCCATAATTCCATCATCAAAGTTAAAATTACATAGCACGGGTCCTAACATAATGTCTATAAAAATATATAATAAAATACCGAACGACATCAAAACTGAGAAAAACGACAAAATATTTTTTAAACGCCTCAAAAAATGGTTGGTTGATAGATGCTATTATACATTGAATGATTTTTTTAATGATGACTTTCGTACATGACTATCAGAGACGCTCACATTTTGATTTGACATGCCAATTATTTAATTCTGTTTTGACATATTGTATTGTTTTATTTGTGACATTACCATTTATTTTTATTTTTGATTGACTTTTCACCATTTTATTTTATTTGACTTGTATCTAAACCTTGACATCTAAGTGTTCTATTTATATACATATATACAATGTAATCTGTGGCATCGTAATTAAAATAACAGTTAAAACTTAAGTAAAATTATTCAGAATTATATTACCTGAACTTATGCTATGTATTTGTTAAATAATATTTTAAATTACTGTGCCCGATGTATTGACATGTTGTGGTTGACATTGCCATTTTTATCTTAGTTTTTTTTTTTTTTTTATTGACTTAGCACTTTTTCATTGTTTTATTTCACTTTTATCTATACTTTCATTGTAATTTTTCAGTTACATTAATTAATTTAAAATAAGCTAGGTTTTGCCACTATTCATATAATAAATTGCTGTGCCCGACAGGGTCCATGTGAACTATACTACTGTTATAAGATCTTTGTTATACACATGTGATATGCAATAAAGAATTGAATTGAATTGAATTACCTTCCACCGATATATATATTTTAATAATATCAATCAAATCATAATCTCCTTAATGACTTAGGTACTTACCTACATGTATAGTGGTAACAATGATCAAACCCACATAATTTTTTGGTAGGATTTTGACTTATTTTAATAATTTTAACAAGTGTTAATTAAGGGGCTTATATAAAAATATTCTATGTAAGTCTCACCTTTTTAGGTGTTATTTTCATTACGAGTTGACGACAGGCGATTGTTGATGTTTTCATTTAAATAGTAATAGCATAGTTTGTTACGCTTGAAAAATATTTTATATGACGAGCCTCTCATTTTTAACCCCCGCCGGAAAAAAGAGGGGTGTTATAAGTTTCACGTGTGTTCCTGTGTATCTGTGTGTCTGTCTGTGGCATCATCATCAGCGCCTAAACGGATGAACCGATTTTGATTTAATTTTGTTTGAAAGGTAATTTTGTCGAGAGTGTTCTTAGCTATGTTTGATTAAAATCGGTTCATCTGTTCAAAAGTTATGGGCGTTTTACTGTTTGAATCGGGGTGTTTCCGCAAGATAAATGTGTAGGGGGTTTTTTAAATTTTAAAATTTTACTTGTCTGAAAAGCTTTTCTTACATACACTACGTCAGACAGATAATTCAGGTCATCTATTTTTAACCCCCGCCGAAAAAAGAAGGGGTGTTATAAGTTTCACGTGTGTTGCTGTGTATCTGTGTGTCTGTCTGTGGCATCATAGCGCCTAAACGGATGAACCGATTTTGATTTAGTTTTTTTTGTTTGAAAGGTAATTTTGTCGAAAGTGTTCTTAGCTATGTTTGAATAAAATCGGTTCAGCCGTTCAAAAGTTATGGGCATTTAACTGTTTGAATTGAGGTGTTTTCGCAAGATAAATGTGTCGGGGGTTTTTTAAATTGTGAAATTTTACTTGTGTAATTCATGAGAATACAATTATTTTGAGGTACCGAATTACAAGTTAATTACTAGTTTTTCTTGAGTACATATCATTGCCAAAATTAATATTTCTTTCATTCTTATTTTACCTATTCTACCTTCAAAATGTTTGAATGTCTCAATTTCACTATGAGAATAAGAAGCTTAATATTTTTTTTATTTATATCTGAAAAAACTATTATGGTACCTAATATTTACATCAAAAGTGTCCATATCGCAAAAAAATGGGGAAAAAGAAAGACACTGACTTCCAAAAATAAAGTTATTTTTCACTTTGTAGTTTTTTATTTGGAAGTCGGTAGTATTTTTTTGCAAAACATTTTTTTTTTATAATAAAGTTAATAGTTGCAAATACGAAGAACGAATTGGTTAACTTTAGAACAACACAAAAAAAACAATGTGTGATAAAGCCCAATAAAAAATATAGCGCCCAAGGCAACAAGTCTGCATTTGTACTTGTAAGTTAAGTTTTAATAAATAAAATAACGATAACCATCGATGAAATTATAGAATTTGAATTTTCAATGACAAATATATAAATAAACGAAAAAAGAAACAAACAAAACACGAAACATTAGAAAAAACAAACAAAATCATATATATCGTGTTAATGTAGATAGTTGATGCAAATTGGTTGTCGCCCAATGGTAATGGCCAGCCAAACGCGTCCTAGGTAGTGGGTTCGAACCCAGGTAGGGGGCATTACTTAGTGTGAATTATTTCACTACCACTGCTCTAAAAATAGTGAAGGAAATATCGTGAGGAAACCAGCATGTCCTAGAACTAAAAAATCAAACGCGCACCTACACGCACTGGAACCGCGTAGTAGATTTAGGCCCATTCCCTCTCACAGAGAGGAGGATTGAGTCTCAGCAATGGGAACATTAGAAGGCTGATGATGATGATGTTGATGCAAACTCAACACACGTACGAGGATCGTTATCCACAACGATAACCAGCGATGAAATTATAGAACTTGCTAAACAAAACAAAGAAAAAAGAAACAAAACACGAAACAATAGAAAAGCAAACGACATCATGTAGAACGCGTTAATATAGACAGTTCATGCAATTTCAACACACGTACGAAGATCGTTATCTACGGCGATTTCAATCTGGATTACCACAGATGGTGTTTACGGCCGCATGCAGTTTACGTAGAAATTGCATGCGCGCGACGCATTAGCGACTACCCGCAAATTACGAGCGCAATCTCCGACGAATCTGCAACCACTTTCATAATATTTGTCGACTTTATAGCCTCGTACGCCTCGTACGAAGTTTTATGCGAAAACTTTTAATGGTAAAATTGGTTTGTTGTGCTTTCCGTGTGTTTAGTTGTGTAATGTAGTTGGAATTTTAATGAGTTTGGCGAAAGAATTTGCTGAGTGTAGTGGTTAAATTTTGTTCCCTCAACAAATAGAAAACTCCACAACACATGAAGTATAAAAGCGATTAATGAGTACAGCTATTAAACGTTGTTTTTTTTAAGATCTAATCTATTTTATCTTTTTTTCATATCTTATTTCTATTCTCATCTCGAACTTGATAGTTCAAAAACTAATCATTTATTAATGAACTAATGTGGTACCTACTCAATTTCTAATAACAATCGACTTAATCAATGACAAAAATTTAATCGATGAATCACATTGTTTATTTTATTTAACATTTTGCATTGTTTGAAATCAAATAAAAATTGTATACATAATCCACATGCAGGTGGTTAATATTAATAACAGTGACAATGTTTTTATTATTATGCAACATCAATATTAATTTTAGTTATTGTATTTGCTGTTTTCATTATTTATATATCCTATAACACTGCAATAATTTCTGCTACGTACATTCAATATAATTGTGTATTTTAATGTATCGGATTAACTGAACCAATAAGCACGTCGCTTCAGTGCTGTTAAACGTCCTTGAAGTTTTGCATTTTTGTGTCTGTGGTTTTCCATAATTATACTGTGGTGATTTCCTATTAATAATTATCAAACTTCATATGTGTGCGTCTGTTAAATGTAAAATAACAGGCTGGACGTGGAGGAATGTAGAGTTGATATAAAAAACTATATTCAAAACAATGATCACACACACAAACTTTTTACAAAACCCGAAAAAAAGTCAGCATCGAAATAGAAAGATCATCATCTTTAAAAAAAAAAAATACACGCACGAAAAAGGCCAAAACTTACTGCACATAAACCTCCGTACCCATCATCGCAAACCATTATCCAGAAGGTATCGCGACTAGATGTCTCCACGCCTTATTAATGACCTCACCTACCTGACCGAGACGGATGGCAGGTACTGACCTGACGTTGACTTTGCGCACCCTATTTATTCCAGACCAATTATCTTTGTTTTTATTGTGTTATCTTTGACGGTAGCATGTTCTTTCCATTATTGGAGAGGCTGAAAAATAGCCTGTTATTAGCGTCGAGTGGGTGATTTCTTTGATTCTCCCTTTTTTGGTCTCCCTTTTTTGGCCTGGTCTCCACAGATTGTTCTTGCTAATTTCTTTAGTTACAATTTTGGATAAACGAAATGTGACTTTGGATATTTAGAATAGGCAAGTCGATTTCGGAATTGGATTTGAATAATAAAACGAACTTTAGAAAATTAAGCCTGGCTTCAATAAAATGGAAAAACAATATTAAATAAAAATATTTTCCCGCAATAAAAGCGCTGTTTTCCTACCGGTGCGTACCAAGCAAACAAGGTTGGTAAGGTTTAATATTTAATATCCAATCACGTACTATAGCATTATCTTATAACCGGAGGGTACTAAAACCGAATCTGTTTATTTAATGAACTAAACCATTTATTTATTCCGGGTACGTACACCCTTAAAAACTAATACCTACATAATATATAACTAGAATAATAAACAACAAAACTACGTTACTTTCTGCCCAAGGTTACGAAATAATGATTAGCAGAAGATTCACTCGTTGTGCGGGCTACTAACGAACATTCTAATACCACAAATATCCTATTATATCTTTTGTATTTTTTTTTTGTTTATCTAGAGGCTCGCGTTTGACCACTATCTCGTCTGAGTGTAAGCAATGACGTGGTCGACGGAGAAGCACGTTTGCCTAGAGTGAAGTAACCTATTGACTCTTGACTCAAAGGCTCCAAGGTTGTAGCTCTCAGGAAACAAAGACTCCGGCAGGGAATTCCAGTCCTTGTTGTCATGTTCTGAAACTTGTCTTGCAGAGTTTTTTTTCCAAAACAATAGAAAGTAACCTATGACAAATATGTTGCTTCCAGAAAAGGCCACAAAGACCAAAAATTGTTTACAGCTTCAATGATGGTTACTGGACAACTAACTGGATAATAATACAACTCTAGAACATAAATAAGCACATCCTTCTTAATGGGATACATTTTGTGAAAATATAAATACTTAGTATAAGCTTTTAGTTTACTCATGTCCCAGGAAATTAACTGTAATTAGAGGCAAATCTGCGACAAAAATCCTATGTTGCCTGAAAAGTTTTGATTTAACTGCAATTTGTTCTTAAGGTAAGTTTATTCTTTATTGAATACCTGATTGATGTTGGTTGACCTTCTGCAGCGCCCTTTTAAAGGAAGTGGGGCTTAGTTTTGTTATTTAATTATTTCGATACTAAGCCAATCCATGAAGCGATCCAATTCAGAAATCCCTACGAGTGCCTATTAATTTACTGAATGTTGGGGATCGCTAATTACTTTTATGTAAGTATGTGATTGGCTTCCATTATGTAGTGTTGTTTCTCTTTATCGCTTCATTCTGTGTTTATTTTTTCTTAGGCAAACAACTACCGCTACATTCATTGTTTTTGTAGAATAAAGGCAGGAATTTTATTATACAGGCTAACGCTGAAGCTTATTAATAATATAATTAGAGAGCATTAAGTAATTGGATTAACCTACTCAGAAAACAGGGACTAAATTGTTCTTGTAATTGTTTGATAATTTCTGAACGAATATTATAAGATAGTAGCTTATGCTCGTGGCTTCGCCCGCATAATAAGTGTTTTATCATCCCGAAGGGAACACATTACCGGGATAAAAACTATCATATAGTTTTCTAGGATCTTAAAATATCTCGACACGAAATTTCATCTCAATTGATTTAGCAATTTAAACGTGAAAAGGTTACAGACAGAGGCTTATCGTATCTTGTGGAGGGGCCGAGAAATAACTCGGACACTTCGACTCATTGGGACCTATTGTGGTCTCCTAGATAACTTACTCCTCCCCAATCTCGTTGAAAACACTTTTCATGAGTTTTACAACGAGACTAGGAGATATGAGCCTATAGTCTTCTGGTTTTGGATATCCAACCCCTAGAAGACTCATTGGCTTACCAGCCAGTGCATCGAGTGTAAAAGTGTAATCCACAGAAGGTGCTCCATGCGTTCTGTATGTTCCCCACACAACCTACACATTGGTGTCGCAGTTAGACCCATCTTCATAAGCATGTCGTTGGTTTCAAAGTGCCCTGTTAAGGCCCCAAACAGGTAACGGTTTTGTCCCCTGCTCATATTCCAAAACTGTTTGTTTGTAAGAGGTTATCCTTGGAAGTAGAACTTATCCGAATACAAAATACATTCACTGATAGAAAGCTACATTATCGCTGAGTGTTTTGGCTATATACCAGGCCCCTCAGAAAGTATTGCGAAAAAAAGTTTTTATATATGGGAGACTGGCCAGTTATAATGTTTTTCGAAAATATGATTATTTATAAGTAAAAATAAGTAAGTTCCAATTTCAAAATTTCCCTCCACATTTTTTGCGAGTTAATTCAAAGTATTGTGTCTCACTGAAATATGGATCTGCGCCGGGAACATTTTAGAGCTATGATTTTATACGATTTCAAGTGTCGCCTGAAACCGGATGAATCGTACGATAGACTTCAAATGGCATTCATGGATGAAGGCCCTTCCAAGGCAACCGTGTATCGTTGGTATAACGAATTCAAGCGCGGTCGACCAACTTTGGGGGATGACGAAAGAAGCGGTCGCCCTTTGACGGCTGTTACCGAAGAAAACGTGCTAGCAGTGAAAAATTTAATCCAAGACAATAGGCGAATTACCAGGCCCCTCAGAAAGTATTGCGAAAAAAAGTTTTTATATATGGGAGACTGGCCAGTTATAATGTTTTTCGAAAATATGATTATTTATAAGTAAAAATAAGTAAGTTCCAATTTCAAAATTTCCCTCCACATTTTTTGCGAGTTAATTCAAAGTATTGTGTCTCACTGAAATATGGATCTGCGCCGGGAACATTTTAGAGCTATGATTTTATACGATTTCAAGTGTCGCCTGAAACCGGATGAATCGTACGATAGACTTCAAATGGCATTCATGGATGAAGGCCCTTCCAAAGCAACCGTGTATCGTTGGTATAACGAATTCAAGCGCGGTCGACCAACTTTGGGGGATGACGAAAGAAGAGGTCGCCCTTTGACGGCTGTTACCGAAGAAAACGTGCTAGCAGTGAAAAATTTAATCCAAGACAATAGGCGAATTACATATCAGGAGATTCAACACATATTGAAGATTGGATCGGGAAGCGTTCACGAGATTCTACACAGCCATCTTCGCGTGAGGAGGATAGTATCACGCTGGGTGCCGCACAACCTCACCGATGCTCAGAAGCAGGCCCGGGTGGAATGGTGCCGTGATATGCTTAACAAATTTGAAGCAGGCTCGTCTCGGCGTGTTTACGACATCGTTACAGGTGATGAGTCCTGGATTTATCAATACGACCCAGAAACCAAGCGCCAGTCGACTGTTTGGGTGTTTCAAAATGAGCCAACGCCTACCAAAGTGAAGCGATCTAGAAGCGGGGGTAAGATTTTGATCGCTAGCTTTTTTAATTTGACTGGCCACTTGGTATCAATTCCCTTACGGGATCAAAGAAGCATTAATGCCGAATGGTATACTACCAAATGTTTGCCAGAAGTTTTCTCTGTTATAAGCAACAAGCGACCAAACACAGGGCTCCGCGGGCTACTGCTCCACCACGACAATGCACCTGCGCACACCGCACTCAAAACGAGGGACTTCCTGGACAGCACGCCAGTCAAACTCCTGGGTCACCCTCCTTACAGCCCTGATCTAGCACCGTGACTTCTTTTTATTCCCAAAAATAAAAAATCAGCTCAAAGGGATACAATTTTCGTCGCCGGAAGATGCGCTGGCTGCGTTCGAGCAGGCTGTAAACGAGGTGTCTGCGGCGGACTGGAAAAAGTGTTTTGAAAACTGGTTTAGGCGCATGAATCTTTGTATAGAGGCTGGTGGAAAGTACTTTGAAAAGATTTAATAAAAAGATATGTACGTATAGAACAATTTTTTTTAGTTTCGCAAAACTTTCTGAGTGTCCCACGTATACTGTAAATCATCATCATCATCATTTCAGCCAACTGACGTTCACTGCTGGACATAGGCCTCCCCCAAGCGTCGCGTCGCCCCGCAGATCGGTCCTGTGCGTCTCGATTTCATCGGACTCCCGCAGCATAGACTAGTTCGTCGCTCCACCTAGAAGGAGGCAGTGACAGATTCTATAAATGCACGGTCTCCATCCAATATTTTACTACCATTTTAAAATATCTGTAGCATCTAATAAAGAAAGTGGATATATTATTTTAAAGCGGTTTTCTTTGAAACCAGATTGAGGCACTGTCTACATGCACAAGGTCGCACTTTCCGTCCTCTCACCGCACAAATATTTGTATGGCCTACAGATATTTGAGCGGGTGTTTGAGCGCGCGAGATGTGTTTGTAACTGCTCCTACAATGTACATATAACAAATGTTTGGCTTCTTAACTCAAGAAAGTGAGGTACAAAGGCATTTTTGAAACGTAGCGTATATACACAATAATTGATACATTATTTTAATTTTACCCCCGATTTATGAATTGAGCAATTGTAGTTGAGTATTGGTTAAACTTTAGCTCGAAAACCTGTCAAAATTTGGCATTAACGGTTTGATACGTTCTTAAGTTCAAATACTACATTAGGGCTCTTTCAATATAAATGCACGGTAGAATCATTTTTTTTTTTTTTTTTTTATCTTATTTTTTTTTTATTACTTTTAAATTTATGTTTTTATTACCTTTAATTTTAATTTATGTTACGTTCAAAAGTGCCGTTTATTGGCCTAATTGAATAAATATATTTGACTTGGATTTTGACTTTGACTTTAAACATTTGGTATCGGAGTGCTGTGGTGCCGCAGCGGTGCGGGTGTCCTACTCCGCACGGCCAGATGATTTTTGAATACAATTTACAGAAGGGAACCTAAAAGAGTCCTTAGAAACCCAATCTTCGTCCTTTTACCCTATTCTCAATTTATTTTAGTTTAGCGCCTTTTTCTTTTATAAGTATTTTAACATTGTTTTAAAAAGGATCTATTACTATTTCTATGTTAATTTTTTATTGTTAATACCTATATATACCTATATGTTTATACACTAAAACTTTGGTAATTATTATTGCTTATTTCATTTTAGTAGTAAATTAGTAGATTTTCCGGTTTCTCAACACTCGATTATCGGGCTGCTAACGTAATCGACGAATAATCGCCGGTTATCTGCTGTGATTGGCTGTTGAAAATTCATTCAAACAATCACAGCAGATAACGCGTGCTTGACTATAAGTCACATTCATTCGCAATAATTTAGCGGTGCGAAACCTGGCTTAAACAAAACATTTAAACAATCATCCAATAACAATAGAAAATGGCTTCTAGTGCTAAAACAACGTCCACAATCGACCCGCACCTTACCTACAAATAGGTTGACACTACACACACTCCATTCGCTTTGAAGCACCCGGCTGTATTGGAAACAAGCCGTATACGGAACCAACTATCTAGTGCCACAGAATAGATAAAACCAGAAAGCCAGCTAAACATAAATAGCGAAAACGTTCATTCACACACACACAAACACGTGCGTAGACACGCTTTTACGAACTGTGAGTGCAAGCGTACTCGTGACCGGCATTTGTTTGAGATCGTCGTAAGTACGCGTCGCGACTTATTGCAATGGGTAATAGAGACGAGTTTCCTCAGGATTTAACAAGAGCTGATCGCTTGCTAGCGAGGCCACTTTATCACGACGCGCCATAGTCACTTCCGTATGGAAGTTTACGGTGGTTTCGTATTTTTGATAGTTAAGGGGCTGAATTCCTGAAATAGGCATTCTTTTTTTGCCAAATCTATTGAAGATGTGGCAGCGGAAAAAAGATATGTTAATTTTGATCATATTTCCGAAAACTTCGTTGTGGCCGAAACACGTTTAAGCACAAAAACCTCAATACAATTGAATGGCAACGTAACCTCTTACCGAGATCTTCAAAAAAAATTTCTGTTATACTGACCAGCGTACATTGGTAAAATTAACAACAATAACGTATCATAACAGGACGCAAAACTTCACTGTCGTATATTTTGAAGTTCAATTAATTATTTTTAAGTAATTCATAATATTATATTTTATAAAAAAATCTATACAAATTCCATCGTGCTTCTCTTTCCATCCAGTGCAATTCGACAGTGACCGCTTTATGGCGTTGCTAGGTGGACGTATGTCCCCCCCGGTGGGTTCCCGCTTTGTCGATGCGGGGGGGCTCAGTAACCGTGGCTTGGTCACCCACGGTTAAGCGAAGAGGAACCCGAGGAGGGGCCGCTCGTCAGGGCTTTTGCCGTTAAGCCGACGACGTAGCTGCCAACATGTAGGTTGCGGTGTTGCCTAGGCGACATCGCAACTGAGGCGGGCCGCGATGTCGTATGGGGTCTCCCATACCCATACGATATCGCGGCTTGTACAATTCCTAGGTTCGTATTCCTTGTTTAGTATTCTCTTGAAATATTAAGATGTAGTTTAGTTACTAATACAACATGACTTTCCATAGCCTATTTCAAATCATAATATATTTTTGCGGTATCCTGGAATATAATAGTTTCAAGGCACTTACTGGGTTTTGATATACACCAGGTGTGTATCAGGGGTGAGGAGGTCACGTGGTGCCGTTTTTGAGATAACATTAGTTGTATTCTTGAAGAGGTTTAAATACTTTTTAGTTATGGACTGCGTAAGTAAACTAAACGACATGAGTCGTTTATAATACACCAAAAATGTAGATGCTAGTGACAGCGGTAGAGCCAGAGAATAAAAAGAATACAGAGTTTGACAATATTTCTTGTGATTTCGTTAGTTCCAATTAAAGCCACCAGGCCACATGATCTGGCTGCATTATACCTGATATTTTTTTGGCAGATTGAATTGACGAGAAATAAATCGAATATAATTTTTAATTTTGCGGAAAAAAGTGACATACGTCCACCTTTTTTTTTTTTTTTTTTAGCATGGAGAAATGCTCATGCATACTGCGCTACCACGGGGAGATAGCGCAATTATGTGGGACTCTAACCCACTAAAACTCCACGGTGACCTCCTGTGCCGCTTATGGCGGGAACACGGGTACGCGTTAGCACTCACCGCGAACCCGCCGCGGCTGTCCGTCACCGGACCCTCCTCTGGGGAGTACCCCCCCCCCCCTTTCCTGCCGCGGCCTCCAACCCTCAGCCGCGATATCGTATGGGGTCTCCCATACCCATACGATATCGCGGCTGAGGGTTGGAGGCCGCGGCAGGAGAGGAGTGCCGGTATTGCGGTGCGCCGCTCTCCCTACCTTCCGCGGCCTAGACGGGGTCGCCACCGTCTGATGGCGGACGCGGTGGTGCCGCATGGCAAGAGGAGTGCCGGTATAGCGTTGGCCGCTCTCCCTATCCCCTGCGGCCGAAAAATGGTAAGTGGCGGGGCCATTGACCCTGACCCGTCACAAGGGGACCAAGGGTGCCATACACGGGGTCGTCTGACACCCACGTGCTAGTTTGGTCCCTGGGGTGGTCACGGCGCACAGTGTGTTCTGGTGCGCCGGTGATGGGGGGTACTCCCCAGAGCGCGCCGCAGCTGTCCGGTGACGGACAGCCGCGGCGGGTTCGCGGTGAGTGCTAACGCGTACCCGTGTTCCCGCCATAAGCGGCACAGGATGACACCGTGGAGTTTTAGTGGGTTAGAGTCCCACATAACTGCGCTATCTCCCCGTGGTAGCGCAGTATGCATGAGCATTTCTCCATGCAAAAAAAAAAAAAATGTGGACGTATGTCACTTTTTTCCGCAAAATGAAAAATTATATTCGATTTATTTCTCGTCAATTCAATCTGCCAAAAAAATATCAGGTATAATGCAGCCAGATCATGTGGCCTGGTGGCTTTAATTGGAACTAACGAAATCACAAGAAATATTGTCAAACTCTGTATTCTTTTTATTCTCTGGCTCTACCGCTGTCACTAGCATCTACATTTTTGGTGTATTATAAACGACTCATGTCGTTTAGTTTACTTACTCAGTCCATAACTAAAAAGTATTTAAACCTCTTCAAGAATACAACTAATGTTATCTCAAAAACGGCACCACGTGACCTCCTCACCCCTGATACACACCTGGTGTATATCAAAACCCAGTAAGTGCCTTGAAACTATTATATTCCAGGATACCGCAAAAATATATTATGATTTGAAATAGGCTATGGAAAGTCATGTTGTATTAGTAACTAAACTACATCTTAATATTTCAAGAGAATACTAAATAAGGAATACGAACCTAGGAATTGTACAAATGATATTAATAATGTCCTAAATTCTATTGGATATTTTAAATTTGACTAAAAGAGACATTTCCGAACCTAGTAAGTTTTGGATATTTGCAAATTTAAGGTGTTTTCCAAAGTGATGAAAGTGGTGAAAGTGATTTCCTATTGTAAATAATGATTAAATTGATTAAAGAAAGCACCAAATCTCAATTCAAAGAAATTTAAAGTTTCCAGGTTAACACTACACAGTCCATTTCAGTATAGTAGAATTCATTAAAATAATATAAATAAAATTATCTTGCTATAAAACCGTTATAAAAAAAATGTCACCTACTGTGTTCTTATATGTGGCAGTCGCATAGAAGCAGACATAATTATAATCTTTATTCAATTGGCACGGCAAAGACTCGTATGACACTAGCCAGATTACCTACTTTAGTGATCTTTATTTTCGTAGCAATATTGTTGCAAAGGCAAAATAACAGTGAACGATCTAATGTCAGATGCTATCAGCCAGTTTGAAATAAGAACTTGCGCGTTAATATTTTTGTAAAAACCATCTGAAGAGTCCGTTTATGATGTGGGTCTCTGTAGTCGGCCTTGTATATTTAATTTTCAAATACTTTTTGCTCCAATTTAAAGTTTGCCCCTAAGCTATAGCTGAAAGAAGAAGAAGCTATCGATGGCGTGGCTTAGAACCTCAGATGTCGATTCTCAACGGTTAGACTTCAGCCCCTTAACTTGAGCCCGTCATAGTGTCCGCGCAATCTTCTCACTTCTCCTGAGGCCTAAGAGTGTATATCGCTAGTTGTATGGAGCTGTCCTTCTGAAACTATCTACTCCATCCTAGTGCTCCCATCACTACCCAATTGTGACAATATCCAGTCTGCAATATGCCTTCCAAATAGGTTTGCATACGTAATATAGTTTGTGTTTTAGAGGATAATAATCTCGCAGGTATATTTTGACTGGAATATACGGGAGTTTGAGATTCGAGTATTGTTTTGGTTGGATGTAGTCTATTTAGCTAGGAGTAAATAGAAAATTACTGGACTGGAGACCTCGCCATTTCAGTCATAGTTCTGTGTTTCATTGTAACTAGTTTATTATTACATTTAAGTATTTGTTTTCAAATAGCTTATTAATAATAATAATACCAGCCTTAGAGCAAACTGAATAGGAAATGATGCATATATTTTTTATATTTTTAAATGATAATTTACATCATTATATAAATGTAAAAAAAACCTGCACAAAAAAACATAATTTGGTTCAAAATATTTTTTTTTAAATAGTAGGCTGATATGCTTTCTAAAAGACCGCCATTTTGGCGTGCTTGTCGTGACGTCAAAGTCTATAACAACAAACCATTAGTGAATAGCTGCAGAAGTGTTTTGGGCTGTAATCTATTATATTATAATACTTCGTGTTTTACTTCAATTAAATAATGCAACAGGACAATAAACCGACTTCTCAGTACTGTATCGTGCCCTTGTGTAAAAACACTAATAGAAAGGCACCAAAAAAGGGTTTTTTTCTAGTAGCAAGAGGTGAGTAACATTCGCGAGCTGGCTGACCAAAACCAGATGTATCCTCCGACTGCTCAACATGATTTTCTCCTTGTTTACGTCTTTTTAGTTCGCTTTTTAAGCAGTCGGGTTTTTCGATTTTTTAAATTAACATTTTTTATTTAGAACTTTTCAGTTATTTTTTTTCGAAATTGGTATATTTAAACCTCCATTTCCACCTCTTAAAATCCTTTATTTTGATACCCACACGATGGGTTTAAAAAATAAAATAAAACCCCCACAAAATGGCGCCCAAAATCCGCCATTTTTATCATTTCCAATTTTAAAGTAGCCAGTGACAGCGCAGGGTTAAGACGAATCAATTGACGTAAGAATCGTCAAAATCGGCCAACGCGATTGGTATCTAGAATGCCATATAGGGTCAAACATACATACATACTTACATTACATATATACATACATACTTACATACATACTTACATACATAGACTGATAAACACATTCCTCCTTCGGCAGTCGGGTAAAAAAATAAACAATCGCATTCAAAATGGCTGCCCAATTCCTGTCGGTGCGGTAGAGCCGCACAGACAGAAATTGGGCAGCGAAATAGAATGAAATAGAATGATCGCAGCCAGAAAAACTAGCTTCAACTACATACACCAACTGCAACGGCACAATTTCTTGCTTGTTTTGTTTCGATTGAATTCATCTGCCAACATTAAGTTCATTTGTTTGCAGTTACCGCACGAATAGTTCAGGAGTTGCGATTAACAATACAACTACGGAGATAACGTTCGCATGTTCGTGCCAAAGCTTGCTTTTCATACAAAGTTAGTCCTGCAACGCTAATCCGATGAAAGAATAACACTGGATTTATTATGCTGCACGAGTTCTATAATTGGAGTGAGTTGAGAGTTAGCAACAGTAAATTAGATGGTTGCGTGGTTGTTATTAATTTAAGTGCATTGTTAAAGTGATGTTATCGAAAATATATCGTGAGTTTTAGCAGCTGCGACGCTACGGCGTAGAAACCACTGAGGTACTCAAGCTACGCTGTTGCACTACACGCTTTGCAACTGCATTGCTACCCATTGTCAGGCCGTTGTTTAAACCCGCGTTGCGAAGTAAAAAAAAACATTAGTTTGAATTTACTTTGTTTTAAACTCTCAAATCAATGCACTTTGTATTATGTTTGGTGTACAATAAATAATACGATAAATAAGTAAGGAAAATTTATCTGGGATGACTCTCAAATTATGACTCGCGACTTTTGTCACACTGTGGATGCGTCATCATCATCGTTTCAGTTGAAAGACGTCCACTGCTGAACATATCCGCCCTGAAGTATCGCCACATCAACCGGTCCTGTGCGTTTTGCATCTAGCGGATTCAGCCAGTTCTGACGGGGCATAGGTTCAAAATACGGAACTACGACCTTTAAATCCTATAAAATGTTGTATTTCTACATTCAAACGCAGCTAGGTTAATAATGAAAATCAATGTTTGAACAAATCGTGCTTTGCATCGTTGCGACTTGATTTAATATATACCCACGGTTTTAAATTTTAGAGCACTACTAAATTTTATGAGTTTATATTTTCAAATATCTGTTGAAAAAAAGGCTATCAGCCTCTCATCTTATAAATTAAATCTTAAATTATCATTAAAATTGAATATGGCGTTGATCTGATAAGTTAAGTAAACAAATCAAAAACAACACGGAATAGCGCAGTTTTTGCTTGGAATAGAAAGTGTTTTGTTTAGTCTTTTTTAACCGACTTACCAAAAAGGAGGAGGTTCTATGTTCGACTTCTTGTATGTTTTTTTTTTTTTTTTTTTTTTTTTTTTTTTATGTATGTTCACCGATATCTCCGTCAATTGTGGACCGATTTTGAAATTTTTTTTTTCGTTTGATAGAGTATGTTTCGAAATTGGTCCCATTTTAATTTAGTGAAGATCTGATGAAGAACTTCGGAGATATACAACAGAACTCTTCAATAAATAACGGTAAATCATTCGGAATTGCTGCAATCGCATGTCTGTTTATTGTATATACCATTTCATAACATAACATCACGCCAGTACGTACTAAAGGGGTACGCAGATCTCTCATTTCACTGGTTATGTTCAAGTATCATGTTATTCGGGTGATCTATTCTAGCGTTATAGGTACCTTACTAAACAACTTGCCTATTTTAGGTAGATACAACTAAAAAGGGAAAAATAAAAATCTTTTTTGCAAAAAAATACTACCGACTTCCAAATGAAAAACTACAAAGTGAGAAATAACTTAACTTTTGGAAGTCGGTGTCCATATCGCAAAAAAATGGTACCTACGAAAGACACCGACTTCCAAAAGTTAAGTTATTTCTCACTTTGTAGTTTTTCATTTGGAAGTCGGTAGTATTTTTTTGCAAAAAAGATTTTTATGTTAGTCCCAATTTAAGATACATTGCAACACGCGGTCTTTCCGTCTGTTACAGCAGTGTTTGTACGCTGGGGGACATCCCAATATACGTTTGCCAATTTGTAGTCAATTCGCGCTTCAATTGTCTCGCACTTGTCTGCTTTTACGGTAATCAGTAGTTATATAGACATGCTTGGATGGGTTGGACCACTGCCTCTTTAGTTTGGTTATTCTGTAAGCCAGTTTTTTTCCTGGCAACTTCTCTCCGGATCCTTAAAATAAACATATGTTTATGTGTTAGGCTAGTGATCACTAACTGATCAGCTAGCTAGCTATAATGTGGTCGACGATGGAGCACGCTTGCTAAGAAGTAATTAAAGCCAGAACATCTACCATCAAACAGATAGTTACTTTCTGTTGCTATTCCGTACCACAAGTATGTAGTTAAACAGAAACAAAGTTCTACCTAACGAAACTCAAAGTTCTACCTAACGAATACAGGAAACTCGATATTTTGATTTCAAGTAGGATACGTGCAATGCAGTATTCACTTGCATATATTCCGTAAACATAAATATTAATTCCATGAGTATAACTGCTTTAAAATTGCAATCAAATATAAATAATGTATTACCCAGAATCTGGGTTACACGGGAATTATGACAACGTGAAATATGAACTAAATATTTTGCTTTTCAATTTGTGAAGTAATTGTTATTTTATTAGTGTGTTAAAATTTTAAAGTGGTGTATTCGATTTGTCCTAGTTTTCTGATGAGAGTTTTAATGGGAACTAGTTATGTCCAGTTGTATGGTGTATTGCCATTGGCAACAACTTTGTAATTAGTTTTTGAGGATTTTTGAGATTTGAATTTGGGGTAAATGTATTGCAATATTATTCAGAAAAAATTCTGAGCTGTTAACCACCTGTAAATAAATTTACCAGCTACCTCTCTATAGATAATTAGATTTAAGAATTTGCATAACAGGCACTTAGCACATGAGATATTTTACTTTTTTTATAACAATAGGGCAGATTAGCCCATACCCACCACTATGCGATGATTCACTGTGCAATGTGACTGCGTGATTGGCTCTTCTACATTACGGATCATAGGTTCGATCCACGCACGGAACAAATTGCTGGTCGAGGTCAGAGTATTTATTTTGTTTCAAATATTTGTGTCTGTAAGCCCACGTCAAATATTTTCCCTAAGAAACAGAACTATGGGCTTTTCGGGCTTCTTATTTGCTCGAAATCTTTTAATAGACCAGGGTCGATAATTTTTGAAGAGAAAATAAATTATAGTAGGATGAAACCCATTGGAAAAGGAAGAGAATATACCAAAAATTAAAGGAAAAATAATTTACGGGCGATCTGAAGTCGGGAAGGGGAAGGGGGTGAGTTTTTAAGGGTTAAAACGGTTTATCTCGATTTCCGACAAAACTACAAGTCCTATGGAAAAAAGTGAAATGACAAAGTTGTAGATAATAAAAAGATCTACAACTTTCGTATTGACACTTTTTTCACATAACCTCAAAATGTATGTGCAGAATTCAAATAACCGAGTTTTTGCTTTTAAATTTTTATCTTTGACAACTTTTAATTTATTTTCTCATAGTTTGGTAAAAACTTACCTTTTTATGTCCCAAACACACTGTTATTTTTTTAATTTAAAATATTAATTTTTTCTCCTTATTTTGACTTAATATCGAAAAAACTACCCTAATTTTCAATCAAAAATTCTCCTGTCAAAATATCTGCTTTTTTAAAAAAGTCGGTTGGTTCTTTGTTCGTTGAAATCTCTACTTTTTGATGGTGTATAAAAAATATACATTACTATGATACATATAATTTAATTTAAAAACGAAATAGCAGGTAATAAGGCCCAGACCCTCCTAGTCCCTTCCCTACTTCTCTATAAAATACCTTTTGATGGGCTAAAATTTTCCGTAGGTCACTCAGGTATATCAGTTATCTTAAAATAGCAATAAATAGGCATCTACGCATATAATTTAAAGAAGATTCTACAATTTACTCAAAATATTGTAGATGTCTTAATAAATATTACCTTTATTTTTTGCATTTTCTGAGAAAATTTACAATATTAATGTATATTTTTTTACACCATCAGAAAGTAGAGATTTCAACGAATAAAGAGTCTACCGACTTTTTAAAAAAAGCTGATATTTTGACAGGAGAATTTTCGATTGAAAATTAGGATAGTTTTTTCGATATTAAGTCAAAATAAGGTGACAAAATAAATATTTTAAATAAAAATAATTGCATTGTGTTTGGGACATAAAAAGGTAAGTTTTTACCAAACTATATGAAAAACAATAAAAAATTGTAAAAGATAAAAATTAAAAACGAAAAACTTGGTTATTTGAATTTTTCACAAACATTTTGAGGTTATGTGAAAAAGTGTCAAATCAAAAGTAGTAGATCTTTTTATTATCTACAACTTTGCCATTTAACTTTTTTCCATAGGACTTGTAGTTTTGCCGGAAATCGAGATAAACCTTTTTCACCCTTAAAAACTCACCCCCTTCCCCTTCCCGACCTCAGATCGCCCGTAAATTATTTTTCCTTTCATTTTTATAATATTCTTCTTCTTTCCCAATGGGTTTCAACCTACTATTTTTTTTTTTCACTTTTTATTATTTTTAAAGGCTTCTACCCTGGTCTATAAGGGATAAAAATACATTCGAACATGAATCATGAACTATTGAACTAACCGTTACATAATATTCACGTCATAGAATTGATATTTCTTAAAAAAAATAAGAATATATATTCAGTGTGAGTGCAGGAACCTCCTGTACGCGTCACGTTTAGGACATATCGTTGTAATTATGAGAGAGAAAAGAAAATACTATTTTATTGAATTACCGCCAACTTAAAAACAAATTCAGGTATTGCTTGAAATTATGTGATGTGAACATAAATACACTGTGCAGCTGTATTTTTTCATATGTCAGAATTGTTTCTTTAGAGGAAGTTGTTAATTGGCTTCAGTCCTTAACCCACTGAATTCACCCTGTATAAATAGAACTCAGTAGGTACTCGATCCTGCTCTCGTTCACAGCCAAGAGGAATGTACGAAACAACTTTACTAATTAACACTACAGTAGTAAGAGTAGGTACCTACTGTTCACGACGTGCAAGATAATGGACAACGTTGAGACGATGGTGCGCAATTCCAGAACTAATGATTTGAAGCCATTGACTTAATGTGGTTCCTAACTTGCTGCAATGTTGCCGGATTTGGGAAAATTACTTCTAACACTAACATTAGTTTAATCATTGTGAAGTTAAAACGAAGTTTTCTATTGTTTTGTGAGAAAGTTCTCGAGGAATTGTGGTTAAAGTATTCATTGTAGACTTTACTTAGAGACGGAGGAACTTGAGCAGGGATTGGCACTTGAAATTTCTGTGGTTTGGCATGAAAAAAGGCTTTAAAGGGCCTAAATAAAGTTACATACCGTCAGCAATAAGTATAGTCCAAAAGTTCAAAATGTATAGGATTGAAATGCACTACCGAAATGTCACGTAACCATCCCAAACATTTTGGACCTTTGATAGCCGTTCCCGCAGATAGAATATCACTGTAACTAGAACACAAGTTGTTAGCACATCCCCTCGACTAGCATACATCTACGTAGGTCGATTGAATCTGCTAGTAGAAACTGCCGATTGATGTCGACGTGCATAGTCCGTAGTTCGGCGCCTTTCCTTACTAAAAATTGAAATGAATGAAGAAGTGAATTTCGTATGTCCTACAGTTTCTCACAAAAAAAAAGATAATTAGTAGGTACCTGAAAAGAAAAAGAAAGAAAAGAAAGAAAAATATTTATTTGTGACCCGCACAGGAGACACGAGAAATAAGCATAAAATTAAACAATAATAAAATAAAAACCCCGTGCGAGACCAAAAAGGCTCCTATCTCAGCATGTGCAGCGATAACCAAAAAAGGTAACGCTGCGCTGATATTCTGATAGGGCCCACTGTTGATGCCACGGACACACTTACGGAAACGAGACTTATATAATAAAAAATAAAATAGAAGAATATATAAATAACAAACAAAATAGAAAAAAAAACACTTAAGGTGGGTCAAAGTATGTGCAAGTATAATACAAATATATAAATAATAATAATAATAATATATTTATTTAAAATCATAAGGCAAAATAATCAATACAATTTTGGCTTAAGTCTATGTCATGTTCACATTGTGTTATGTGCCTGAACTAGGTAATCCTGTGTTTCAGGCGAGAAGAGGTACATTTCTTTATTTTAATATTTATTTTAAATAATCACAATTAATCAAATATAATAATCTTCTAATCTAAGGTAATATTTAAGGTGAAAGGTGTAAATTATATAATAAAATTCTTATTTTCTAATATCCTAGATTCTTAAAATAAATAATATTCGTACAATATCTATTTTAGGACACTTAATAACTTCTCTGTATCTTCGTAGGACATATTTTGAAGAGCTTCTTTGACAATTTTCTTACAGTTACAATAATTTAGGGAATAAATATTTGTTGTTGCGTTTAGTCTGTTGTAAAGTAGTGGTCCGAGGAACACATAAAATTTGTCTGTGAATGCATGTTTTGTGCTATTTGTAGGGCAAACTACATCGCTCCGTCTTTTTTTAGTATGTTCAATGTGATAGGGGAGGGCTGCGTGTTGTTTTAACACGATGCTCATTATGAATAACTGGCGAACTGTTAGTACTTCACAAGATTTATAGAGGAGGTTAGTGGGAAAAAGGAACGGGCGGAAAGTAGACACCTTGAGGATCGCTCTTTGCGCTCTCTCAATAGGTAGTAATACAGTTTTACCCACCCCACCCCATGAGGTAATGCAGTAAGTCAAAATTGACTGACATAGAGCAAAGTAAACTTGTCTAATTATTAGTGGGTCTGTAATATATCGTAGCTTTTTGAATACAAATATTAGCTTACGGATTCTATTATTTAAAGCTTCTAAATGTTGTTTAATGGAAAGGGTTTCATCAATAATGATACCCAGGTATTTTATTTTTTTTAGTCATTTTGATATTGGGGCACCCGCACTGGCTATCATTAGGGTCTCTACAATAATGAGCATACATGTTTGAGGCAATATTAGATGTCTGTTTGCGCATCGTAAACCTAATGTAATTTGTCTTATCCGCATTTAATGTTAGTGAGTTATGTTGAAGCCAATTATTTACAATATTGAATCCGTGTTGCGCAAGTTTGTACACTTCATTTTCTGAGTCTGCCGAAAAAAGTAGAGCAGTGTCGTCAGCGTATGATACAATTATGCCATGTTCTAGCTTTAGATTACAAAGGTCGTTTATGTATATCAAAAACAGAGTAGGCCCCAAAACACTTCCTTGGGGAACACCAAAGTATGTGCATTTTTTATCAGCGCTGAGCACATTGCCAATCTTTACGCACTGGGTACGGTCTTCTAAATAACTTTTGAAGAGTTTTAGCTGGGTTCCTCTTATACCTATGGTCTCAAGCTTGCGTAACAGGATGGGGATGGAAACTGTGTCAAAAGCTTTGGCGAGGTCCAGGAAAATTCCTACTGTGTGGTTACCCTTGTCAAGTTCCTGTGCTAGGTAGTCAGTCAGATGATGTACGGCATCAGCGGTTGAGACTGTAGGCCTGAATCCAAACTGCCGCTCGGATAAAATTGATTTATCCTTCAGATATTTGAACTATCTTTTATTAATAATATTCTCCAATATTTTAGACATACAAGGCAGTAAAGAAATAGGTCTATAATTTGTCACTTGCTCTTTACTGCCTGATTTATAGACAGGGAGAACAACTGCTTTTTTTAGACATTCTGGAAAAATACCTTTAGACAAACAAACGCGGTAAATATAAGTCAGTGGTGGTACTAAAATATGCCTGAATTGTTTAATAATTTTATTGGATATGTTATCCCAACCAACTGCACAGTCGTCTTTCAAAGTCGTAATTATACTTTCTACCTCAGTCTCATCAGTATCCAGCAGCCCAAAGGATGTTAATGTAGTGCTACACATAAAAGGAGTGCCTGTTAGGAAATGTGATTGACCCCGAACTTTTCCTGCAAGACACTTTCCAACATTAACAAAGAAATTATTTGCCATGTTAGCAGATGTCAGCTGTGACGAATGTGTTTGTAATAAACCTAATGATGACTCATTTTGTTTCGACGTATAAGTTACGTTTTTAATATATTGCCAGATCTTTTTACTATTTGTGCCAGCCTTTTCCAGTTCAGTTTTATCGTAGTTGCATTTAATTTTTCTCAGGAGATCATTACAAAAGTTTCTGTATCTTTTGTACGACATTTGTAATACTGCATTATCTGGATTCGATTTTGCTTTTAAATGCAGTTTATCTCTATGCTTCATACATCGAATAAGCCCTGTCGCGATCCATGGTTTTAAGTTGTGATTTGTATTGCTCAACTGCGATATAACCGTGTTTTTCAGAATTGCATGACGTACATTTTCTATTACATACAACATGCAAAACAGCGGGTCAGCGGAATTGTAGACTGGTTCAAAATCGATGACGCGTAAATCATCCTCAAGTCTATTTATATTTAATTTTGAAATGGTTCGAGTGTTTAGTTTAGGTAATTTACAATTAAGGGTTAGTAGGGCAGCATTGTGATCGGTTATTGTTGAATTAACAACGAGCGCAAGTGAAGGAAAAATCGATTTAAGCATAATATGGTCCAAACAAGAGCCACTGTGATGTGTAGGAAAGCTGTAGGCGGGAAGCAGGCCATGAAAGGCACATAAGTTGAGGTAGTCCTGAGCTTGTGCATTAGCACTTCCTGAAAGAATATTGATATTAATATCACCAATTAAAATGGTGTTTTTGAAAGATGACAGGTTTTGCAAGGTGTCATTCAAAGAGTCAGTAAAATTGCTCGTATTTTTAAAAGAGGGCGGTCGATATAACGCTAGTATAGCAAACTCTGATTCAATTTTGATTAATAATCTGTTACAGTCGTGCATATTTGGTTCCTCAACAGAGACATTTAGATGATTTCTTACAAAAACAATCACTCCATCGTTTTGATTATAATTTATATTAGTTCTATACATATTATATCCCGGAATTAGTGGTATGTTATATTGCTTGGCAAGCCAGCATTCGGTTAAAATAATGATGTCACAATGTATGTTTAGCCTTTGTAGAAATGTACTGAAGCTATCAAAATTCTTAAAAATACTGCGAATATTTTGTGTTAGTATGGTTAACGGATTTTTGTAGCCGGTTATATACTGTTTGCAGTTTTCAATGTCACAAACCTGGGATTCGGACACAGAGAAATTATCTAAGTCATCAATTAAATTATTAATCATATTAATGACAGCAAAAATAATAATTATGTAATACAATAAAATTAACAAAACAAATAAAAAACAGTTAAAAAAGAAACAATAAAATTAAATAGGTCAGAAAACAACCAATTTACGGCGCTCTTAGGCGCCTCCATAATCAATGGAATTGATGTATCTTTTTTCAGCCATTATTTTCGCGGGGCAATCAGCAGAACCTGTGCTGTGCTTGTCGGGCTTTTTAAAATGCATGCAAGTAGCGCATTTTGGTTCATTTGCTTTCTTTGAACATTCTTTAATAGAGTGCCCTTGATCGCCACAGTGACCACAGGTCTGGGTTGCCTGCCGACATGACTTGGCAGCATGTCCATACTGCTGGCACTTATAACACCGAGTGACCAGAGTAAAATCCCTTACAGGGCATGATGACCAATTCACAAAAACTCGGTCTTTTGACATCAGGGCTCTGCGTATGATTGCTGACACTTCTACCACATAGTTACAGGTCTCAGCGTCCTTCTTACCTGATTTGTGGCTCAACTTAATTGAGGTCAAAAACGTCTCAAGGCTGCAGTCCTGAAGTTTTTCGGCCAGATTTTGGTGGAATAGACAAGAAAAACCTCTTTTTCTGTCATGGATGTCGGTACTCCTATAACAACCACCCTAGGCTTCCTTTTATGAGGCTCGTCGACTGTTAGGTCTGACTTCGATAGCTGCACCGATTGTCTCAGCTTCTCGATGTCGTCCTTCGTCTCAGTGCTGATAATAACACCCCCGTTCCTTGTCTTGCGTAGGCCTCTCACGTGAAGCTTCATCTGTTCAGGGTGAATTATTTTTTGGACAAGAGATTTTGTCTCATCGCTGGTCTTCAATTTGTCTTTTGGATAGATGGCCACAGAACTTAAGTTTATTGGCTGTATAAAATTGTTGGCACCTTTTTTTACCATGTCCGCAAAAGTAGTACCTTGAGCAGGTGTCATGAATTCACCTATACTCTGCTTAAGTTTCTGTAGTTGCTGTGAGAGGTCAAGTTGCTTCTCAAGGTTTTGTACAGTGTGGTGGTATTGAACAGCTCTCGCCTTGATGGACTGATATTGTACGGCCATCTGCGATGTCCCGTTACATACCTTACGGCATAAGGCATTAATACGTAGCTTCTGTTCCGTATTCATTTTACCGTCGGCTACAATAGTACATACCTCCTTCAGGTTCTGCTCGATGGTTATCATCCAGTTCTGAATATCTGGCGTCGAAATAACTTCAAGGGCATCTTTTGTTCTTTGGTGCAGCTCCTGGGAGGCTGGAGCGGCTACGGGAACGGCTGCGGGTACAGGGGTAGTGGGCGGGGAGCGAGCACACCTGCTGCTCCGGTTGAACGGGCTATCTTCCATTGTGATTTAATGATGTTATAGTTTCTTAATTTATCTATCACCGGTCATTTTCACAAATTACACGCTTAACACAAACCTAATAAATTACACAGTCAGCGTTCTTCGTAAAACTAGGTCACAATATTTCGCAAGTGATTATTTGTTTATTTAATGATTGTTCGACACGTCTGTTCACTACACAATCAGAATAGGATTCCTTAGGAATAAAACATATTAAATATAGGTAGACCTAGAAACCGTCATATACCATCTTTACCGTGGCAATACTCAATGATCATTTGTCAAAACATAGACAAACGACAGAGCGCGCGTAGCAAAGTGTGACTTATTAAATACGGAAGAAATCTATGGTCGGCTGTCAAAAGAAAAATGTTATGTAAGTTATGTTATGAAATAGTGTAAATGAATAAGTGTAAACCTGTAAGTATCTATATTATTTTGTCTTACACAAAACTATATTAAAAGCTCCCAAGACAAGGTCGTAAATTGAATCAAATAAAACTTTCCTGCGCTAACTAAGTTACATGCTCATTAAGCGGAGTAATAGGACCACCGTCTCTAATAGAATCGGCTCTGTCATTTACTGGTGGTCATTAGGTGATACCCACGCCGTAATAAGAGCAGCAGAGAATCAAAGTATATATCGTTGTTAGTTTTGAGTTTTCTTTATTAAATTTTCTTTTAGGTTCAAATGATCTAGGTTATTTTGATATTATATTAATACTAGCTTCTGCCAGCGGCTGCGCCCGCGTGAATGTCGATAATTATCCCGAAGGAACATATTCCCGGGATAAAAAGTATTCTATGTGCTGTTCCTGATTATATTCTATCTGCCAAATGTCATGATGTCCAGATCCGGCCAGCCATTTGAGCTTGAAAACGTAACAAATATACAAACACACACGCACACTCACAAACTTTCTCCTTTATAATATTAATATCATTCATTTCGTCGTGACATTTTCAGTCTGTGGATATATCATAATTCATCATCACATGGCACGCAAGACGACCGAGGCTATACATAGGTATACATACGCCTCACCCAACCAAGCCTCGTGACATCGAACGGTCCTATCCTTTTTGCATCTATCGTATTCCTGCGGCATGTTGGCCTTCGAACCTTACGCCTTTCAATATCAAAGTATTATCAGTCTTGAAACGCTACTGCCTAGTCTTCCTAAACGAATACCCAGACATCATTTAACCGCTCTATATTCAGATAAAAGCTCTGTAATAAAAAAAGGCGGCCAAGTGCGTGTCGGACTTCGCACATTCATGGTTTCGTAAAAACTAAAAAATCAAGTTGGTTGTAATAGAAAAAAGAGAGAATTTCAAATAAAATCTGATTTATCATATTTTTTTAATTGATATTAAAATATACGTAATAATAGTACATTACTGCAGCGGCCAGCATAAGAGGCAGTCCATCAATGCCTCGTTCTACAGTAGGCTTGTATAGTACTTTTCTTAAATAATACGCGGCAATTAAAACTAATTAGTACCTAAAACTCATTTTGACAAATACAATTAATTTTCAAAATCAATGACGAACAACGAACAACTATAATTTTTACCGCGTTAGGCTTAGCACGCACCAAGTTTTTATTCGAATTTTTTCGCTCATTCTGCGACCTATGGAAATGTATGAAACTGCACGCATTGCGGTAAAAAATTCGCGCGGAAATAATACCGCAAGCAATCCGTGTTTTGCCACAGAATCCACCGCATCGCGGCGCGGATTAAATTCACGCAAACATACTTTTTAATTGGAACAGGTAGAAAGATGGGTGGGTTCCCGCATTGTCGAGGCGGGGGGGCTCAGTAACCGTGGCTTGGACGATAACGGTGAAGCCAAGAGGAACCCGAGGAGGGGCCGCTCGTCAGGGCTTTTTCCGATAAGCCGACGACGTAGCGGCCAACATGTAGGTTGCGGTGTTGCCTGAGCGACATCGCAACTGAGGCGGGCCACGATGTGGTATGGAAGGCATCGCAGCTGAGGGTCAGAGGCCGCGGCGGGAGAGGAGTGCCGGTATTACGGTGCGCCGGTGATGGGGGTAAACCCCAGAGGAGGGTCCGGAGACGGACAGCCGCGGCGGGTTCGCGTATGTATGCTAACGCGTTCCCGTGTTCCCGCCACAAGCGGCACAGCAGGACACCGTGGAGTTTTAGTGGGTTAGAGTCCCACATAACTGCGCTATCTCCCCGTGGTAGCGCAGTATGCATGAGCATTTCTCCACGATAAAAAAAAAAAAAGGTAGAAAGATACAAAAATCGCGCGGAATTTTATACGCAGTGTTAGTTAGATAAGTACGCGGACAATAATTCGCGCGATTAAAAATCACAGTGCGTGCTAAGCCTTAAAGTGCTCATTTGTTTTTTTTTTTCAAAATACACCTTCCTATTTGCAAGCCAGTTCGAAATTTAAATAAAACCTTTGATAAGTCACCTCCTTGGTTGCCATGTTTCGGAGTAAAAGATCGTTCCATTTTTAAATTATACGACAAATATGAATTTACTATTTAATTTATTTTGCCGCTAAACCACGACAGATATGGATTTTCATACATTTTTTGCCGGCCGCTGCTCGCATGTATTTGGCCAGTACAGAAATTTCTATTTATCTCGAAGAAGGTTGTCAAAATAATGCTCAAATTTTCAAGCATGTTTGAGAAATAAACATTATTACTAAAATCGAATTCTTCGGAACAAAATTTTGTAAATAAAAGCTAACTTCAGAGGAGCCACCTCTTTGTTTTGTTTGCCAATATTTTTTAAAACAAAATTTACAGTAGTTATCTACTAACCAATCTGTAAACAACAATACCCCACTTGATAGGATAGAACAATTTAAATTATTCGGACCCCCTTTAGCTGTATTGGTGTCCCCCTTTAAAATCTTTACAAATATACTATTTGACATTTTATTTGGCTTTGGGTCAACAAGATGCTGTAAAACCTATGTCACAGACGACGGACACACAGACGGATAGACAGAAGGACAGACAGACGTACAAACGGATACGTGAGTGATTGCAATAGGGTTCCGTTTGGATCCTTCGGGTATGGAACCCTAAAAAGCGTACGTTTTCATTCGTGTATTCCAGGAACTAGAAAATTCACTGACAGTGTCAAAATTTTAATTGACGTCGTGTCATGATGATATTCTCTAGGGCGTGCCTAAGACATAACAAAGGAACTACTAACTGATAGTTTCCCTCGGGAGATGTGGAGCCCTTACAATTAATAATTATGGTATGAACAGCAACCAAGTCTGTGATTGTAATTGAAATTAAGGCCATCATATTCACCCAGATATTTATACTACATCTAGTAACTACATTTAAAAGTAGCGTTCGATATGCAAAAGTTTGAAATTCAGGTCCTAATCTATAAAATAAAACACTTCAATGATAAGCGATTGCTCAGCATATTCTGTATTCTTAATTTCTTTAAAGAATTTAGGCTTAATGTATCTTATCTCTGAGCTATTTAATTTAGCAACGTTTCTAATTAGCAGGTTCTTTATTCAAATTATCTATAGAAATTTTAAATTTAGTATCTGCTAATCAATCGCTAAACGGCTCAGAAATGTTTGTAAACAAGGTTTATAGTTAAATTTTTAAGAAAAGTAGAGTGAATGGCCTTGGAACGTTGGAACGTTGGAATGGTTTTAATGTCCGTTCATTTCACGCATCAGGATTTTTAATCTTTTAATGGCTCTTGACAGCATTTTTCATGATAGGCTTTGTAGGCAAATGAAATATCCTACACGGATTTTACTTTAATTAAATTTTATATTGAAATTACTCTCTAAACCTGTAAGAACGTAATTTGCTTGAGTTTTATGAAGCCATAAATTATTACATTTGATGAGATTTTTATTATAATCTCTTTCAGTAACCTTTTATAACTGCATATCTTTTTTATTGCGTGGCAATTTAAATAGTGAAAAGATTATGATGTTACAGGATTTGTTACTGCAATATAAAATGTGAAATATATTCTTATTAAAACTCAGGAACACATATTGAAGTAACGATACTTTTAAATAATAAAATGTACAGGTTTGCAGAGATTAGTCGTTTTATGCCGAAACCCTTAGCTTTTAGTGTGTCCCACAATCTCAAATACAAGCAAGGTTGCCAACATTGTAACAACAATCACGTCCAGTTTTATCACCATCCGAACAACACGACATAATGAAGATATATCAACGATCATAAACGGGCTCCTATTCATACATTACAGAACTCAACGGATTAAAATTACTTTGTAGCTTGGTTTTACCATCTCAAATGAGATTATACTGTTACGATACGCTGAAACAAACATTTTGAAGCCTTTCAAAAGCCTCTTTCGGTTTAACTTGTGAATTATTCGAGGTTAGTTTTAGTTGTGTGGTTAAGTCGGATTTTGTTAATGGTGTATCTTGTATGTTATCTTAGGTTGTGTATGCGGCTTGTGGTAAATAAAAGTTTTATACTGTTACGACAGGACTACAGTGCGACATAAAAGAGTAGAAGTTAAATATTTGGGAACTAAAAGTTTTCATTTTCTGGCAACATTTAAAATGAGTACTTGAGCTGTCAATTCATCTCGATCGGTTTCGATTTTCGTAAAAATTTTAGTTTTTGTGTGATATTTCTGTGTGTGGATAGAAAAACAGTGGAGAAACATGAATAAGGTAATTCGCGGAGGTGCCCGTGATATAGTTTACAAAGTTTATATGCGGTGTATAGCCGAATTCCAAGCTGGGAAGCTTCTATCTAACTTTGAAGATGTTTACCATCGTACAGCAGATTTAACTGGTAAGTAACTATTGAAAGTTGCACTAAACGTTAATTACAAACGATTAATACATTCAGGGAGCAAAATTTTCGAACCAAATATTATTTACAATTTATTTGTTTACCATTTTTGAGGTTATGCTAAGATAAACAAATAGCGTTGTAGTTATAGCGCGACTTAACAACGTTGATAGTAAGGCAACAAAAAATTGTGTAATTTATTGCGGATACGAAATATATTTTTTGGCTATACCATATTTGTTGATGCTATCGAACTAATGGAAAGAAACAGTTTTTAAATATATTCACGTTTATTTACCGCGGAACTTCTTTAATCGAACTGACAGTGATTTTTTTCTTTGCTTGTTTTAGGTGTTTCTGTAAGCACAGTACGCAGAATCGTGAAACACGGCACTGAAAACGGTGGAAAATTCTCAACACCAGCTAAACACGAAAAGGTCGTCTCCCAAACGTATTGGACGACTTTATATTGAAAACAATTGATTATTAAAAATACTTATTTTTTGTGAAGTTGTTGTTTTATTACTACTACATAATTATCAAATATTTAATAAACATATTTATTTAATATATTTACTCATTATTTATTCCCAATAAATAAATAATACAATTCAAGTATCAAGATCAGCTGGGTCGTACTAACTGGGTTGCTGTCTGAGCGATTGTGGCGCCCTCATTTAATTTCTACACTTTTATGTCGCACTGTAACTAATTGTTTGTAGCACAGGCATCTGCCGAAATCGAAAGGGAATACGATGCATACGACAAATGCAACACATACGATATTTGTAGCACATGCAACAAGTACGATCATTATCCACATTCGACAAGTAAGACACATGTGATAACTGCGACACTTGTGACATATGCGGCACATACGACACTCTTGATATTTGACGTGACACGTGCGACAAACTTCTAAAACCTAACAGTTTGTTTTCATATTCTGTAAACGCAGTTGTGCTTTTGCGCGTATAAATGAATGTACACTATAATATATAGGTAAGTAATTCACACTTTGTAATGGACTTGATGGAGAAAACCAATAATCCGACAAACACGACACCCTAAAAGAAAAGAATAATGTATTATATGAAGACCGGCATATATGCAACATAAAGAGCCGTTAAATATGCACGAATATTTGTAAAATATGAAATATAAAAGTTTTAGAAAACGAAGAAAAGGAAAAAAGGGTAGGATTTTTTTTATTATTTCTAAATCAGCATACAATTAGTGAATTATTCAATGATAAATTATCAATACCAAAATGTAACAACTTTGTAGACGATAACAATGCACTAAAACGAAAAATTGATTAACATTTTTGTAAACGTAAACAATCAGGTAGGTAGGTGTTCTTAATATTAATAATATATCAATCAAAATATTTTTATAAGTAAAAATTGTTAGTGTGTATGACGAAATTTTGGTTGAAGAGTCTATTATCACACTTATAAATAGGGTAACCTACCGAAAAATATAATAAATATACTCGTAGCGAAAATATGCATCATCACTAGACATTAGATATAATATGCAATTTCCGCAGTGAATGGGGTAAATATGCAATATCATATGCAAATGCATATAATCCGGTCTCTAGTAATAATAATATGAAAAACCCTATCTATAAATCCTTACCTATGTATTTACTTAAGAAAAACAACAATATTGGAACAAATAAGCTGGGTTTTCCACTTTTCCTGTTCATGTAATTGCTACTTCGTCGCTTTACCTTCGTTTGTGAATAGTTTACTTTTTCTGAATTGTTTTTGTGACCACACATGCGCCGCGCGCCCTTTAGTCTCAAGGTACCTAAGTAGATTAGTTGGTTGCCCCTGAGACTTGCTCTATTGATTAAATGCATACAAATAAGGATATCTGTTGTATCCTGGGTAGTCGTTCTTTGATTAAATAAATGTAGTGATTCTGGCTATAGGTATGCACATGTTTCTAGCAGAGAACCTGCCTCAGGTCGATTGTGATGAGTACTTTAATAACACCAACGGTCCTGCAATAGTACTAGTCAGAAGTCTGAAATCTAACCAGTCTTGCGAAGGGGTACCGTGTTACCCAGTTAATGGATGATGCAGGTCAGATAGGCAGTCGATCCATGCAAATTACTGGTATCTAGATTAATCTGGTTACACTGGAAGCCAAACTCAATAAAGTTGGGGAAATGCTACGCACCTACGCAGATTGGTCATGCAACGGTCCTAAAATGCATGATTCATGCATAAACAAACGAGCAAAATAAAAAAACGAAACAAAATTTATCTTCACGGCACAAACAACAGGCACATTATAACTCTTAAGAAATTAAAATAAAGATGAAAGAAAGAAAAAAGAAAAAGAAAGAAAGAAAAATATTTATTTGTGACCCGCAAAGGAGACATGAGAAATAAGCATAAAATTAAACAATAATAAAATAAAAACCCCGTGCGAGACCAAAAAGGCTCCTATCTCAGCATGTGCAGCGATAACCAAAAAAGGTAATAACGCTGCGCTGATATAAGATGCGCGATGGTATTCATAGGTATAATATTGACTGCAAAATCCAGAACATTGAAAGTGAAAAAATTACGTCACTCAAACATGTTTCCTTTTTAGGAAAAGCTTAAACATGACGCGAGCGTTACCGATCAATGGTTATTTTTATACTTTTCATTTATGAGATATAAAGTTTAGCTTGTGCGTAAGTGGAGTAAAGCCCCAGACCCTTTTCAGAATTGAGCATTTGAAAATTTATCATGAAGAACAAGTCAAACTCTACTTTAATGCAGTTTGATCAGTTTTAATGTTAAAATACAGTTTGACAAGTTCTCAACCAGGCTAGACTAGACTCTCAATGCAGGAACCGGGTGTAAATATTTATTTTAAGCACTATTATCAAAGCCGTCATCACCAAATATGCTTTTTTAATCAAAACTCTAAACGAAAAAGTATTCCGTGTCTACATAAAAACCCTGTAGTATTTAATTTATTTATTTTAAAACTTTGGAAGACTTACAGCTAAATACATTGGTGATAGTACAAGTCTTCACGTCTAGAGCTTGTCTGGTATAAATGTACTGTGGAACAAAGTATATACACTGCCAAATAACCCAAATTAAAAAACAAAATAAAATGACAAAAATTAAAAAAAAAACATGCAGGTAGATCAAAATGTTAAGATGTTTCAAAATTAATATAATTGCTACATTCTCTATGAGAACCGCTTAATGGCCTAACTGAATTTATTAATTAATTTATTAGAACCAAGTTGTTAAAAAAACAATTTAAAAAATAAAAAACAAGTCTAAAGAATTTAAAATTTGAAAAAATCCTTAGATAAACACTTTTTTGCCGAGGTTACACTTGTTTCAAAAAGATCAAAGTCGTAATTTAGCACATTCCGGCAAACCCGTGGGTAAAAGCTTGTCACCCCAGCATTTTACAATTGCCATCGGTTCGGTATTGGCCACAAGTACCTATGCAAAACGTATTCGTACACATTATGCAAAAAACTATCTTTGCCGAAAGATAACGATTTCACTCCATGCATCGTCTTCAAATCTATAGTTGTGGAAACTTCTTTCCATATATTAAAAAAAATCGTTTGTGAAACTATTTCTGTAATGTTTTCTTGTGAGAACATAAAAGTCTGCTATTTGTATACCAATCAATATATGACCTAGACAACGTGACATTATATCAGCAAGAGCGACTGTCAAAAAGAAAATGTATTGCATTGACAAGAGGCCCTAGACAAGTGATATTCTATCATCGAAAGCGTGGTGAAAGCAATCGTCAATAAAAAACTTTTTTGCAAAAAAATACTACCGACTTCCAAATGAAAAACTACAAAGTGAAAAATAACTTAACTTTTGGAAGTCGGTGTCTTTTTTTGCGATATGGACACCGACTTCCAAAAGTTAAGTTATTTTTCACTTTGTAGTTTTTCATTTGGAAGTCGGTAGTATTTTTTTGCAAAAAAGTTTTTTATTTTTCCCTTTTTAGTTTTACCTACCTAATAGCAAGTTTATTAAGGTCCCTATAACTCCAGAATAGATTAAGCGAATAACATGAAACTTGAACATAACCGGTGAAATGAGAGATCTGCGTACCCCTTTAGAGCGTACTGGCGTGATGTTATGTTATGAAATGGTATAAACAACAAACAGACATGCGATTGCAGCAATCCCGAGAGTTTTGCCGTTATTTATTGAAGAGTTATGTTGTGTATCTCCGAAGTTCTTCATCAGACCTTCACCAAATTTAAATGGGACCAATTTCGAAACATACTCTTTCAAACAAAAAAAGAATTTTCAAAATCGCTCCACAATTGACAGAGATATCGGTGAACATACACAAAAAAAAAAAAAAAAAAAAAAAAAAAAAAAAAAAAAAAAAAAAACAAACATAAAGTCGAACATAGAACCTCCTCCTTTTTTTGTAAGTCGGTTAAAAAGGCGCTTTGCTCAATGCGGGTTTTTAATTTCAGACATACACTCACTATAAGTCCAGGTTTCCATCACGTGATTTTTCGATATCGCTTGTCAATCCCATACAATTTTATATTTTTGACAATCACTATCGCCACACTTTCGATAATAGAATATTACTTATCTAAGGACCTCTAGTAATAAAAACAGTAAGAAGTTAATGAAACAGACGGACAACATCCACACATTGTAAGTTTGACCTATCAGGTCCCGACCAATGAGCCGCAATTAATTACCTATTGTTCGTTGCTCTCTTGGCTGTCGAGGTGTCGGTGTCGGTCGGGGAGAAGGCGTGTCTAGAAAGACTAATTAAAACTTGTAAAAACAAATAGATAGGTATCAGGAGGAAAATTATCTTTTATACCTGCGGCTTCTGAACATAATAATGTTGTTGCAAAAAACATCTACTGTATATCTTTGTATGTATACAGCATGATGGCTCAGTGGTAATGACCCACGACTGACGTGTCGTGAGTCGTAGGTCAAACACAGCTAGGTCACAAAGTACATAAGCGGCGGCGCGCCGCAGACAGAGGGGCCACTCTCACTTTGACATTTCGGTTTTACAGGGAATATTGGGCAATATTGGACCGAGCTCAGTCGCGGCTGTCATGATTGCTTTGTGCATGCGTTTGTCACGTCATTCATACATTAAGTACTGTAACGAGGTTGGTTGCATTGGATGGGTTACCTTTATTATTTGTTACAGACCGAATTTACTTTTTTGTTTTTAATTCTTTCTTTCAATTATTTTTAAGTTATAAAGGTCATTAATCTTTCAAGATGACAAATTATCTAGGATTATAATAAATTATTTTAAGCCCATAGATGAAATTGGGAATTTGTCATAATAATAAGGTTCAAGTCATACATGTTACAAATATGTTTCCTCCGACTGCACAGCATAATTTTCTTCTTGTTTGTATTTTTTTGATTTTATTAGGTACCTGTTTTTTCACATTTATATTTTTGTCGAGCTTGGAGCTTTTTACAATTTATTTTTTTAAGTGGGATCATTATTATACTACGTCTTTTTACTCTCCAATATTCATCGTATGTGGCGTAATATTTAATGTTTCGTGATTTTAAATGGATGTTTGATGTTCTGTCTACCCTCTAAGGCATGTAAGCATGATATGATGTATGTTTAGACGAATCTATGTATTTATGTGTGTAACTTGGGCAACCTACTCTTTTTTTAATTCGGAATCAATATAGTAGCAACCCTAGTGAATCTGTCAAGTTTAGCTGTCAATTTTCTAAACGGCGGGAGTGGCTCTTCTGTATACTTACTATTTTGTGGCTAGGTGCTTTACTTTGTGTATTTTTTCGTTACCAAGGTTCTCAAAAAAGTAAGACATTGTGAGGAAACCGGCGTGTCTTAGAACCAAAAATACGAAGACATGTGACTTACAGTACACTGGGTCCGCCTGGTGGGTTATCTATGGCTAATGCCTGTCACAAATAGGGGGCTTGCATCCCAGCAGTTCAATCATTATAGTTATACTGATTTGCTATACCGTTTAAAACAATACAGGTACCTACTGACTAGCGTAAAAGTAACCAATACGCAATATATTGATGGAATCGAGTCACAAAGGCTTCACCCAAAGTGTTTACTGTCCTTTATTGAACTGCCTTCGTGCATTCGCTAGCCTCACAATATAAATGAATATTACAGATTAAGTAAAGTAAAATCCTGAAGTATCTACTTGTATCCTTAACATGATTAAAATAACGCTGCATGTCATTGTAAGTGGGCAATTTATTTTATGCACGGTATGCCTGAAGCCATGCCATGAATTAAAAAGGTCAAATAAAAATTCTGATATTTTTTTGTAGGTAATTAGTGATAACGGTAGTGTCCTACGGTTTCACTTCAGTGGCCTATCTTATGGATATTTTCCGGTATAAAAGTAGCCTTTACCACTCCACAACAGTTTGGCATCATAGAAAGAATTTCGTAATAAGATCCAAGTTAACAATTGTACCTCTTTGTAATTTAATTTCAACTAGCGACCCGCGCTGGCTTCACCCGGGACAAAATTAAGTAATATACCTACAAACCTTCCTTGTTTATCGTTCTTTCTATTCGAGAAAACTGTATCCAAATAATTTGCGTGATTTTAAAGAAATAAGTGGATATACAGACTAAGGCAGGTAGCGACTGGCACTATAAAAAAAAAAAACTCGTCAGTTGAAGCTTCGATCTCGTAAAATATTTGTCACTCCATGTACACAGTGTTGCGACAACCCTAAAATTGTACTAGACGTGAAGCATACCTCTCTAACAGCTTTTATACCTCTTTAAACTGTTGAAAGACTCTTTGAACGCACACGAAGATGTATGTCTAGTGTAACTCTGCTTTAGCATGTAACAGTAAAACGGCAAGGGTCATACACCGACACCGTAAACGGACATGAGACACAAGAGGGCTAGGTGCATGTTCGACTTCTTTTGGAAGTTAAAATTGCTTTTCAAAGGCATTAAAATGTGTCGCAATGCTATACCAGGCAATCTGAAAATAGTCACTAAATATCTGTTCCTATTTAAAATGATATTCCGTATATCACTGACGTATTTACAGGTTTGACTATACTTCAGTGATATTTGTGTGAGTTGTATTTATGCCATAAACGGGCGCTTGCCGGCTCATGTGGCAATTAATAGTAATCAATCAACCAACTCCGAAACACAGGGTTTCCATAATACGGACTCTAGTCTCTCGCAAAGGAACTTCTAACACGTGATGTTATAAAATTTAAGTAAGTAGATGTTAAGCCAACCTTCGTAGAGAGAAAACCATAAATGTTTAATTTATTTATTGCATTAAGCCTACCAAGTTCACTGCTGGACATCGTCCTAACCCAGTAAGGCCACAAACCACTGACCTCCGTCTTTCGCAACCAGTCCGTCCTAGCCACCTTCTTAAGTCTGTCGGCCATTTTTGGTCTTTTAGTGGACCATAAAATGCCATGCTTCATTTCATATCGAAGCGCAGTTTTATATCGGTTTTCAAGCCACTAAACGTCCACTCATCCTACTAAAATAAAAAAGGCAGTCATGGGGTCTGCCAACAGAAGTGAAAACTAGCATCAAATTGGTAACGCGATCCCGTAAGTTTGGCCCCTGCTATATATCGCTCAGCGTGTCTAAAGAAGTTTTCACTTCAAAAACCAATTTTCCACCATAATCAACCACCATTACCTAACACAGTTCACATGGGACCTGCCACACTTGCAAGGCGTCTCAGTAATTCATTAGAAGATGGACGGTAGCTAAACATATGTATGTATGGCATAATCCCTAAACACTGGGATTAGCACTAAAGCCAATACTCAGGTGATTAAGGCTTACTAAGTAATTGAGATGCCTGTAGACCAGGGATCGAGGGAATGTATATTGATTTAATGTTTAAGTAGTTCGTATGTGTCAAAGGGTCAGGGATAGGTTTAGTAAGACATTCAATAATATTTAAACCAAACTCAAAAAAAAAACAGTACCTAAGTAATGTATGGTTTGCCAAATATAAACTTCAGCAAACTGTTCCACCTCTAAGCCCATCTAATTCCAGTATAGTTATCTCTAACCGCAATTTTTTTTTAAAATTGTCATGATTTCAGATTGAGTTCAAGAGCTGGGCCAATAGGAATTAAAAAAAAAAATCTGTACTGATTTAAACTAAGGCTGTCAATGAGCAGTTTTATATGTATTAGAAAATTAAAATAATAAATACAAGATATAAAGGCCATCCTTTATTCTATCTAACGAGAACATTGCTAAACATGAAAGCCAACGTTTTTTTTCTGGAGCCTTTTGAGCAGCTACTTATCTAAATGGTATTTAGCTGCTGTACAATTTACGGAGTGATTTTCCATGCTACGTAAAATTATGAATGCTTATTATTCAAATTAATAGTTGAAATCCTAAAGCCATCCTAGGAAGCGGTGAATCTTTGGTGTGTTGCTCGGAGTTCACAACGTTGCGGTATGCGGTATGCAGTGCCGGACACATAATCCTCCTCCCGCTGACGCATAATAGCAGCCTGATGCCACTGAATGCGTTAATTAATTAAATATCGGCATTGGCCGTGTTATACATTTCAATATACAAAGGAATGTTACTAACAAAACACAGTTATTGGACAACTCTATTGATGTCTAGGTACATTTCTTTGTTATATTTAGCCTTATTATTACTCATGTTTTAATAAATAAATAACGGCTATTATTTTCTTCATATTTTGTCGTATATCAAATCGGAATGGAAATATCGTCAAGTAGCTTGAGTGACCTTTTTGCGACGCGATTTTTAAGCTAAGCAAAAATGCAAGTACATTCATATGGACGCAATTAGACCGTTTTGCACTTTTTCGAAGAAAATACGTGCGCGATATTGACTATCCACACAATTTAGATTGTGTTACGTCATGGTTCCTAACAAGAAGAGTCTACAGTAAAATATTTTAAGATAATTCAAAAGTAGGTATTTCAATAAATCTTCAAATTCAGAATAGCGTTGATTACAATAACGAAATAATTATGTATTTACTCAAGCGCTGATAGTTTTGTACATATTATAGATTTTAATTGGAAACAACACAAAGAAAGTATTTTAATTAAAATTGAACCTCTTTATTTAAGAGCCCTTTTGTAAAGTAGCCAATATTCAACAGAATTTAATATTATTTTCGTCCTTCGTTTAGTTATTTAGGACGTTGATGACATTGAAACTGTGTCTGCATTATTTGCCTCTTAACGACGTATGACTTGAGGAAATAGCTCATTCCATTATCGTATCATTATATAGGAACGTATCGTGAACACACAAATACCTTAAGTTATTACTTCATGTTTAAGACGTATCTTATTGTATCTAAGGCAGCCCATACCGAAACCAAACTATCTAATCCGAAATCTAACTTATATTCAACAAACCTAGAATAAAATAGAGGTAACCTATTCTTAGCCAAACTCCCAAGTAAATGCTATCCAACACTAGAACCCACAACTATAAATGTATCATCCAAACGCAAAAAACCTAAGAACAAGTCCTCATAAGGCACTAAAAACTTCTATAACAGCATTATTGACGCGGCTAATATTGTAACAAGAAAATTAATACGACTTGGTCAGCGTAGCGGCCGGAGCTTGGTCCAATATCATTCTTCCCCATTGTTAGTCAAGTGTAGTAATAAGAGATGAGGAGTGCTCTGATTCAATGTCTCTGCAAATTTGCCTCCGTCGGACTGTGAGCATGATAAAATGCACACTCAAGGCGGATGGAGTCACTACACTATTATGCTGGCTTGCTTTATTAGGGAGCTAGATAAATAGGCAACTACGGTGATGTACCTTTACTGTTTGACGTTACAGACATTCTCAATGTTTACAAGTTGTTTATGAGAATGGTTGTTTGTTTATATTGTTTTCATTCTTTTGGTGGAAGAACGTTCTCTTGTAGGGCAAATTTGGTATTGATAAAATTTTAAGTCAATTACTGAGAGAATTTTCATTTTGGGTTTTAAAAATATTCATACTTATGAAGTATTCCCTTGGTAGAGGCCATTAGGGTATTTTTTTTTAATTGCGGTTTCAAATGCGGTAATTTGGTTTTGGTCACAATCTTTATGTTTTACTTTTAGGTGGTTAAAAGTTTGTATAGTCAATCCTTCGCTATGTATGTGCAACTTGAGGGTATTTGGGTCGAAAGGAATTTCAATTCCAAATTAAATTAAATGTCTTCGAATCTTCGATCAGGCATTTTTTTTGCTTCGAAGATATTGCAATCAAGCCATCAAAGATCACATCCCAAGCGCTTCTTACAATATTTCGAACAAATAAAACCTATGAACCGGTACTTAAAAAATCACAAAGGACAGTGCCTAATTGAGCGTCGTCATTCAAATTGAAACAATGTTAATCAAAATACACAGAGTAAAAAGAAATGTTTTTCAAACAGTGAAATATTTCATTCATGTTACAATACCAGGCAATTTAACGTTACTCTTCTTCCTCATAATTTCCTGGTACCTTTCTTCTTGGAATATTCTGGTAAAAAGTCATTTGCAGAGGATCAAAGTTTTCCAATAAGCTTAGGAGCTTACGTAAACGGTGTTATGGCTTGGCATTATTACAGAGTGCCTCACTATTAGGAAACGATATGCATGAGTTACGCATTTCTTTAGATCATTTTCTTCTAAATGGTTTTATAAGTATCTAAGCTACGGTATAAACATTCGCTTGTTCTAAGAATAAGTATTTATTGCAGTCTATTTTAACTTTGAATGGCTCTGTGTACCAATTACAAAGAGATTCTTAAAAAGAATAATAAAAATAAAGGAATACAAAATATTGAATAATTTTTCGTAGAACCGAGTTAATAAACAGCAGTTTGGGTAATTAATTTTTAATAATTTAATAATTGTCTCTATTACATGAGCAGCTTTAATCTCTATAGGTAGTAAACTTTACAATAATAGTTCAAACCTTTTCTGTGCTCAGGTAAATTATCATAGAAACTTAACCAATCCAGCAATAAGCCATAACCTCGAAAATAAACATGTCACATGATAAAACGTTCTACTGGCTAGGCCTTACATATAGTATAAAAATACCAACACCTTATCGTTTTGCTTAGACAATTTATCGCACATCCCTATTTGATTCATCTCTTCCTCGTAAAACACCCCCGAACGTGCTGAATACGCCGCCGCGCTGCCTTCCATCTTCCCAGTTCACCGCTGACTGGCTATAAGACAAAGAGTGTTTTTAAAAACTTCAGACCGTATTCACAAGAGTTTCTAGACTAGTAGAGGAGGAGCTGGCAAGGGTTTTTGAACAAGCTATTTTATGGGAAAAAGTTGATAGCAGCGGCTAGGTTAGGTTAAAACGGGCTGGTTTCCGCAACTCCACGACCAAGCGCGTATTTTGCGTACGGGGTTTTTCTTTCAGCGGCTAGCTGAAAGAATTTATCTGAAAAGTTTCAGACGAGACCACTTGGGTCAGGTTCAGATTGCCAAAACAGACACTTAACATGCAAGATCTTTCTTTTTTATTTGATTTGGTAAATCTTCAGATTTACCAAATCATTTTTTTTTTATCATCATCATCATATCAGCCGAAAGACCTCCACTGCTGGACATAGGCCTCCCACAAGCGTCGCCACAATGACCGGTCCCATGCGTCTCGCAACCAGCGGATCCCCGCAACCTTCACCAGGTCATCGATTTCTTTTTCAGATCTGCCTATTTATGTCATTTTGTGTTGAGCTGCACTCGCAAAAATGTAACTGAACGGCACGTTAGGTGTCACTAAGATATATTATTTTCGGTTTTCTCTCAGCAAGCCGCACTTACTCGTTATCAACTTTATGCCCTGAATAAGCGTGCTCAAAAACCTTGCCAGCTCTCCCTCTATAGGGACAAAACTTTTGTTGTGGTGTGACCGATTTACCCGGTGGAAACAAAAGTATGCTTGCTTCATGGGACTTTATCTCTGCATCTACATGCAAACTGAGAAAGCTATGCATTTTAAAATTTTGTTTCAGAAATAATGTTGCTGGTCATTACAACGATGGTTGATCTTAGTCTGTTTGTTTGTTGTCGATGAAGATTTTAGTTTGTTTCTTAAGAATTAAATCTCTGTTTTTTATATAGTTGTTTATTTATTTTATATTATTATTATTACCATGTTATTAGGTAGTATGTACGGGTCAAATCTTGCACCTGAATTTTAAAACGGTTATCCCCGACCGATTGAGCTGAAGTTTTGTATACACGTTAAGTTTTAATGACAATGCACGGTAAATTAAAAAGCTTAATTTTTTTTAGTTAAAAATATTTTTTCAACTTTTAGAGAACTTCACTGGGACGCTAATTATGCTTGCATTTACATTTTTCTGCAACGTTAATCTTATTAATTTAATATGTGTTGTTGTCCAAAAGATACATTTCATAAACAAAAAAAACTTAGATATTACAAAATATTATCTAACAAGTTTCATGTATAACTAACTAGTATAGGTACCCGTCAGAAACATGCAGGTACTCGAAACTATACGAACTTGAAGTACAGCACGTGCCCCATGTTAGTAAGTTAGAAAGGTGAATCAATATTTTCAGTGTCTGTTCGTAACAACAAAATGTACAAGGTATTAAATTTCTGTGGGGCAGATCCTTAATTTTTTTTGTTTTTATTGTTTTGTATGTACTTGCAAAGATAACGGCAGTAACGTCCATGTCTTCTTGTTTCCAGTTGAAGAATAACTGCATTGGAGTCTGTCTGTCCGTTATATGGAAACGCCTCTGAACCTCAGAAAACACGTAAAGCAGTTGGTCCCATCTGTCATTTGTAGATCTTTGACAGCCATAACGGGTAGTCAGAAGCCAGACAATTTGACATCAATCTTCACAAGGGGTATCGAGGGTTGTAGACATTTGATATTCTTCGTAGTACACGATAGACGTCAATCGGCTAAGGGAGCGCTATAATGCGGATCTAGACAATTGAGACATGACGTTCCCTAGGACGAGTTATCGGTTTGACCGTAATTTTATTTAAAAACAAATGTGTAAGTTTGGCTCTTATAATTAATTGTTGCTTATTTCATCTTTAAAGTCCATTTTTTTTGTGAAATATTTTCTATGTATATTGAGAGACCGATTCATAGAAAAGAAAAGCCAATTGATTCCCTGAATATGAAAATCTAAATGAAACGCTTCGTTTATTTATTACGCAGAAAATATATATTATTTTCTTTACGTAATTAGGAGGTAACATTGGGTTTTTTGTTTCTAGGATAAATAAACCACTGCCAGCCACATAAAATACAATATATTTCCGCTTATTTCTAGAGCAGTACAAAAAAGCGAATTACAAAATCCCTTTTAACATTTCACTAAGTAAAAACATTCAAATATCATTTTAGACAGGAAGCCGGCAAAATTATTAAGGAGAGTAAAATATATTTCATTCTTTATTATGACGCTGTTTTGGGCTAAAACAAGGGGTTTTAAAATTTCGGCACTCGGCGATAGGGCAGTTTTTCTTTCTATAATAAAATTGTAGGGATTCTCCGAATGCCTCGTTAGTAATATTTGCAATGGCGCATAGCTTTTGTTTTTTATTCATTTTTGTGTCCCCGTTTTCGGAAATTGCTAAGCATTTCTAAATAGATTATGACGTTTTAAATTAAATTTTGTTCGGCAAGATGGACTTTCCGCCTGTTTTTATTTTTAAGTCGGCTCCAAAAATAAGGTTTTTAATTTTATCGTAGAGGCAATTTGTGCAGCCAGATTTACTAGATGATTAAATTCGAAAATAGCCCAACAAGACAGGATTTTTTAAATTTTTGTTTCGTGGATCTATCTTCGAACCAACAGCTTCGGTGTACTCGGTCATTAACTCACTAAATGTTTTGTTTTGAAAGAAAAAACACCAAAAAAACTGTCACGCTTCAAGCATTAGCTACTTACATTCAACCCGTGAAAAGGTCTTCCGTAAATTACACAAGAAAAAAACAGTTTATTCTTCCCCTTAATCAAGTGGAGTGGCGACCACAATTTTTGCAATAAGCCTCCCGAATACATGCGCAACGCGACGCGACGCGAGTATGCGACAACCACACTCACGTCACTCGTGTTACTTTTACTTTTATTTCTGTAAGTATTTCTGTAAGGTTTCCTTTTTCTTTTTATGTTGGCATCTTGTTTTTTAAATGTAATAATAACAATTGTAATAATAAAATTAAGATTTTGTGTGTTGTGCTGTGTCTTTTGTGTGCACTAAATAAATGATTTATCTATCTATATATCTATTGGTTAGATTTAAAGAAATCAGTCTACAGATACTATTATACACCCGTAGAAAAAAAAAAACAATGGTTGTCGCAACGCAATGTCGCTTCGCACACGTCTGTTGCCACCTTCATGCCAGATCTAGATTCATTTTCATCCGGCTTTTTTTTCGACCAAGAGCTAGGTAAATTTGCCTCTGACTCAGCTTCCTGCAAATCTGATATACTCCGTATCAACGTGGCATTAAAACAACTTATCACAGTAACCCTTCGGCAAATAAGCCGATACGAGTGATATGGGTTGGACAGCGCCGGAGGAAATGTCCGATTGATTATTGAGGTTTTGAGATTGCAATCTTTTTTATTTGCGGTAATTAATTAATGAAAGGGTTCATAAGCTAGTTATTAGCTATTGAAGAGGCTTTATCCTTGTATCCCAATGGAGAAAAAGGCGTGAGTTTATGTATGAATGTAAAAACAAAAAAGATTTGCTTATGAATGTTTTATAGACCCTAATACAGGAAGATTTCTCAACAAAATTGTCTTTATCTCAGCCTTAAAAGTCTCTATCTACTAGTCACAAGTAGGTATAATGAAGGTAGATCCTACATTATATACCTTAAGTACCTTGAGCTCAAACCAGTCCAATAGCTGTGGTTAGCTGTTGTCTGACGATAATGATCTGGTCTTAATCGTGTACTAGATAATAGAGTATTTTGAGGACCTGCCAGCTTGATATAGGATGATAGAAAACAAATGTGTCGTAAACCTACCAATCCTACTTCCTACCATTCTACAAAAAAAAAAAATGTGAAAGTTTATAAGGATGTTTTTTACTCTTTTAAGGAAAAACTATAGAACTGAGTTTCATGAAAATATACAGAAATGTAGCTTGTTTATCAGAATAACCCATAGACTAGGAACCGCGGGTGATAGTTAGTAATATTATAAATGTGAATGTCTGGAGGTTTGTTAATCTATCAAGCCCAAACTAAACCGAACATTGAGATGAAACCTGCCACACAAGGAGACCTGGATTAGGACTTAGAAGAGACTTTTTATTACTGCGCTAGTAAATTCCCTTCGGATAATAAAAGATTTTTCACGTGTGTCAAGCCGTAAGTCAGTATCTCCGAGATGCGCAAGTGTGTTAGGATATACATTGTAAGTGTTCGTTATTAAATCGAGGTATTGGATATGTGCTATCTTACTATAGAAGTAAACTTATTTACGTCTTTTTAAGTCACTTCAATGAAAAATTCTTCGTTAAATGATAAGATTCTTGAAAACAAGTAGGTTTACACAGAACATAGATCTTTAAATTAAATATATACAGTAATGTTTTTTCTTATTAAAATATTGTGTACTGAATACTTATGCTAAGTTCGTTTAAATCCAGATAATTAACGAGTCCTATTTAAGGTGGCTCACCGAACCGAAACTAAATAATATGATTAAATTAATACATTTTCCATCTCTTCTTGTAATAAGTTCGCTGCTAAGCGACCCTGATTCATGAATTTTACATTTTAAACTTAACACAATTGCGTATCTACGAGTTATGTTAATCTTATAAATCCAGCCTTCTAAATAAAGTGAATTAATAAAGTTACGAGGGGTATATAAAAGGTCGGCGTCGCGTCGAGATTTTTGTCTTTTTGCACACAAGTGTGTAAATTAAACAGGATTTTCGGTACATTTTCACATCCCAGACTATAGACTCCAGACAAAGTGTAACGATAGCGATAATCAAAATATCAAAATGTCGAGATCACACATGATCACGAGATATTTCCATGGCGCTTGTCAATCCCATACTTATTTACTTTTCGACAATGAGTGCGCAACATCGAGTTTACAAGTTTTCTTGGAATTGTAGTTTGACGACAGAGCTAGATTTCCTACAAAGCCATGATGTGTGGCCAGAGGCTTTAGACAAGTGGCATTCAATGTCAGCTAAGGCTATAGCCAAAATGTAAAAATTGCTATAATGGCGTTTTAAGCTGCTCTCTGCTTTTTAATTTCGAAAAAAGGGGCTGCACGAACCTGCGGCATACTCAATTTTATATTTAACCGCACTTCTACGACATTAGAAATGATTTTAATTCAAACTTTGCTTCCGTGCGCGTAATGACAACGTGTAACAGCTATACTTCTGGACCTTACTTAACTGTGGCGCCAACTGGTGAGCAAACAACGGTAGCCCACATTGGGGGCGAGCCTATTGCCATCAAACGAGTACTAATGCAGACTCTTGGCTACTACTGCGAAATTTTATATGGAAAATATACGATACATATAATTCATATAAAGTACATATGAATTTGAAAAAGTCGCATTGGTACTTACCCGGATTTGAAATCACGACCTCAAGCACGAGAGGCAAGGTCTTAGCCACTGGGCCACCATGAAGTAATTAAAGGCCACGACAGACTTATCCGTCTTCTACAATAATGCCAACGCATTTGGCATCATTCCATTCGAAACCGTTGTTAGTTATTTAGACATCTTATTTATCTTATTCTGTGACAAAGATCATATTATTATTCCTTATTTTATGAGTGCCGAAACGTTTTGTATTTGAATAACGAAATAGAACGCTCCTTTTGTATAAAAGTTTAAATCTATCCTTTATTATTTATTATTAATAAAAAACTTTTTTGCAAAAAATACTACCGACTTCCAAATGAAAAACTACAAAGTGAAAAATAACTTTATTTTTGGAAGTCGGTGTCTTTCGTAGATACCAATTATTTGCGATATGGACACCGACTTCCAAAAATAAAGTTATTTTTCACTTTGTAGTTTTTCATTTGGAAGTCGGTAGTATTTTTTGCAAAAAAGTTTTTTATTTTTCCCTTTTTAGTTTTACCTACCTATTAGGCAAGTTGTTTAGTAAGTACTTATTACGCCAGAACAGATTACCCAAAAAACATGAAACTTGAACATAACCGGTGAAATTAGAGTTCTGCGTACCCCTTTCAGTATACTGGCGTGATGTTATGCTATGAAATGGTATAAACAATAAACAGACATGCGATTGAAGCAATCCCGAATGATTTGCCGTTATTTAGTGAAGAGTTCTGTTGCATATCTCCGAAGTTCTTCATCAGATCATTAACAAATTAAAATGGGACCAATTTCGGAACATTTTCTTTCAAACAAAAAAATAATTTTCAAAATCGGTCCACAATTGGCGGAGATATCGGTGAACATACATAAAAAAAAAAAAAAAAAAAAAAAAAAAAAAAAAAAAAAACATACAAGAAGTCGAACATAGAACCTCCTCCTTTTTGGTAAGTCGGTTAAAAATACAGAGTAGACTTATAAGCTACGCACACTCCCGCAAAACTGCACATACAGTTTAACTGTTATTGGTTTTCGTTAGATTATATCATTTAATGTTTAAACAATTAATTGTAATATTTCGTGGTTCTTGTTTTTGTTTGTCGTGTTTGTAAACAGACATTTTGTATTCATCATCATTTTAGTCGGCTTTTGTTATAAATTACTCTTATCTGTTACGCAATTATTAATTGAGTATCGACATCGTCTAAGATATGTGTGTGTTACAACGGGTTTGAAGCTTCATATTTTCCCTCCGTTCTATTACATTTTCATCGGGATTATAAAGGTATTCAGTATTTTATCTATTATATTTACGTGCCAGTAATATCGCATTGAGGCTTTCAAAACTCCCATTGTAGTCCATTGGCGCGAATCGCACAAATCTTTAAGGTTCACAACACTACAACGGGTTTTCCAATATAAATTTATATCTGCTTTCCGAGTGCATTCCATAAAGATAAGTATCGGAACGCGACACCGTATGCGGAAAAATATTTCGAATGGCAACGCAAAGCCGGTTATGTGCACGACTGTACTGAAAAGGATTATATCCGAATAGATTTTAAAATGTTAGCAGTTTAGAGCTGCGGACATTATTGTTCGGTTTGTTTTTATTGGATAAACGCTAGCATGTTAGTACAGCAGGCTAAAATCTAAAGCCGGAGTTGACATAAAGTTATGGAGCTACGGAGAGGCACTTCGGTTCGTGTCAATATCGTTATATTGACAATACTGACAGTTGTCAATATTAACAATTTGTTAACGGTATTACGATTATAGACTTATTTTTTGGTTTCACAAAATACTATTTTAAACAACTGCTTGTAGGTTCGTACAGTAATAATCACCATCATTTTATGTAACAAATAGTTTATTGATAATGCCAGTGGACCAGATCCCACTTCTGGGAAAAGGCCAAAAGCTTTTATGTATTTCCACTTTAATTACGAAATGGTTTTAAATGTCTCAATAACGGTGGACCTACCGGGAGTAGGGATGCGAGGAGACATTTTAATTAGGGCAGGTATTAGGAGAACCCGTCTAGAAAGATGAATACGTCGCCGGACGGACAGAATTTGAGCTTAGCTTGTTTCTTTTAGTCTCGCAGATTGTTGATGTATGAGAATAAAAAAAAATCGTGACTAATGAATTCTTTAATGGTCTAGGTTAGCAAATTCTAATAACATGAAAGCGTCTTGTAGTCACTTTGAAATAAAATTGCATACAGAATGTCTGAAATTATTTATAAGGAGGTTGAACATACGGTACAAAAAATCGAGAATAAACGAGTTGGGTTTCTCTTAACCGATTGTGGACCTAGGTTGACGCAGTTACAAGGATTTAGCTAAATAGAGTTTTATCGGCCCTGCCCAGGACACAGTGCCTATTCGAAGACATCCCACAACCACTAGATCATTCCAGGACTTGTATGAAAGGAATAACAGAGCCATCTAGATTGTGACAAGCGGAAAATAAGCCCAAAATGTATGGGATTGACATTCACTTCCGAAGTGTCAAGCGATCAATCCCAAACATTCTGTCTTTTCGGCAATCCTTGTCACTGACAGAATGTCTCCTTGCCTAATGCCTCAGGTGACAAAATAGAAAGTACACAGAAGGACCACTCCCGAAAATTGTCACCTATACTTGCTGGAGTCGCTAGGGTTGCTACTATATTAATTCTAAATTTGAAAAAGGAGTAGGTAGGTATTGTAAGTCTACAAACATAAATACAACGATTCATCTAAACATACATTATCCTGCTTACATGCATTAGAGGGTATTAAGCTAGAGCATCGAATAATGATTAAAGATCACGACGCCACATACGACGAAGATTAGAGGGTAACAAGACGTAAAAATTATGTAAAATTGACCCCAACAAAAACAAAAATGTGAAGGCACCAAGCTCGACAAAAAAATAAATAAAAAAAAGTTAAAAAAAAAATCAAAAAACCCGACTGGCGGGCTGGCTGACCAAAATCTGGTGTGACCAGATTTTGGTCAGCCAGCCCGCGAATATGTATCCTCCGCCTGCACAGCATGATTTTTTCCTTGTTTACGACTTTTTAGTTCGGTTTTGAAGCAGTCGGGTTTTTTAATTTAACTTTTTTTATGTATAAGTTTTTTTTAGAATTAGATACATTTAAACATATACGTGTTATATATTGAAATTACCTCTTAAAACCCTTTATTTTGATACCCCACACGCTTGGTTCGGAAGAAAAAAAAAATTTGGTCCCCCACAATACGGCACCCAAAATCCGCCATTTTTCTATAGTCCAATTTTAATGTAACCTATGACACTCGCAGGGTTAAGACAAATCGATTGACGTATGATTTTTTTTGACACTAATATATTTATTAGTGGACTTAGAGTAACTCAGAGAGCTTTCTCTCTGTCATACAAATGTAGACGTAAGGTAGCTATGTTGATAGCATATTCTTTAAATAAATTGATAGGAAATCTATCAAATTTTATATTAATTGATGAGCCTGTGTTGCCTAGTTTAACTAGCAACATAGATTTAAACTAGTCCATAAGACAACAGAAGTTACCCCTGTAAATAATCAGTTATTATTAGAACATAGTAAAAAGGTATCTTCTGGCAATCCATTTAGTGGTACAAAGCTGAGAGGAGAGCAACACTCTTTAAAATTATTAAATCAGAACATTCAGGATTGCTCTTCCAAATTATTAGAAATTGAATTATTTTTAGAAAAAACCAAGTTTGATATTATTTGTCTAACTGAACATTGGTTAAAAGATCATGAAGTAAAGTCTGTTAATTATGAAAATTATTGTGTAGTTAGCCATTTCAGCAGACAACAAATGATACATGGCGGATCATTAATACTTATTAAAAACTCTATTAAATCTAAAGAAAGAAAAGACATTGTTAGATTGTCGGTTGAACACACCATTGAATTGTCTTGTGTTGAGCTTGATAAGCATATTGTAGTGTGCGTCTACAGACCTCCAAGTTACCAGAATCTATCTGTGTTTGACTCTGTAATGGAAGATGTGTTAAAAAAAGTTAGTACTAGTAGCAAATCAATTGTCGTATGTGGCGATTTTAACATTAATTTATTAGAGAATAACACTAACAGTATCAGGTTGTTGGGTCTTTTTAAATCATTTAATCTGGAAAATGTTTTTATGGAACCAACCAGAGTGACAGGTTCTTCTGCGACTTGTATAGATAACGTTTTTTGTAATTGTGATTACTTTGATAAAGAAATTGTAAATAAGTTAGCATCTGATCACAGTGGACAAACAATAACGTTTAGTACCTACATACCTTTACAAAAAATACAAATAAAATTTAGACAAATTACTTGTAAAAATTTAGAAAAATTTAATAATACCGTGAATAGTAAGTTATGTGTTCAAAATTTTAATAATATAGTGGACCCAAATGAGTTCTATGCCGAATTTTCTAAAGTACTAAACACGCAATTTAATAAGATTTTTCCACTGAAAGCGAAAAGTATCTACACCAAGTTCGTATTTAGCGATTGGGCGACTCCAGGCATTCGTAAAAGCAGGGAAAAGCTATATGAACTTTATGGCCTAAAGCAACATATGTATAATGCAAGCTTTGATAAATATGTTGCGAATTATTCAAAAACTTTTAAAAATGCATGCAAAATAGCTAAAGCGCTGTATATAAGCAATAAAATAAAATCAGCAGACGATAAAATAAAAACTACCTGGAAAATAATAAATAATGAAACAGGTAGAAAAAAACAGCGTAATACTGAAATTAATTTAGCGACTGCACATGGTCCCATACATTCAGATGTAGAGGTTGCTCAGGAATTTGAAAACTTTTTTGTTAATATTCCTTTTAAAACTACAGCAGCTTTAAACTCCTCACCCGTGCTCTCTGCTGACTTACTTAGAAATAATGTAAATGCGTGCCCTTCGGAGTTTAAGTTTCAACATACAAACCCCCAGGCTATTTTAAAAGCTTTTAAAGATCTAAAAATTAAATCAACAGAAGATCTTTGGGGATTATCTGTAAAAGTATGTAAATCAATCATTGAAACTATTGCACCCTATTTAGCTTTCATTTTTAACACGAGTGTCGATCAAGGAATTTTTCCGGACCTCATGAAACACAGTAAAGTAGTTCCATTGTTTAAATCCGGCGATAGCAAGGAAGCCAATAATTATAGGCCAGTTTCAATTCTGCCGGTTCTCAGTAAAGTCTTCGAAAAGTTAATGCTCAACCAATTGTTGCGTCATTTTAACAAACATTCCATCTTTCATGATCAACAATACGGTTTCACCAAAGGGCGTTGCACAACTGACGCTGGCGTCACTCTAATAAAGAACATCTTTAACGCCTGGGAAGAAGCACAAGACGCCATTGGAATCTTTTGCGACCTCTCGAAAGCGTTCGATTGCGTTAACCATGAGACACTATTGTTAAAACTCGAGCACTATGGGATTAGGCATACGGCCCTTGAATTACTTAGATCATATTTGAAAGCCAGACAACTTAAAGTTCAGGTAAACGGCGTAAACTCACTAGGGTCTGAAATGACAATGGGCGTTCCTTAAGGCTCTATATTGGGTCCATTCCTCTTTTTAGTTTACATTAACGATTTGCTCCAATTATTACAAAATCAACCGAAGATCGTGTTATTTGCTGATGACACATCTTTGATATTTAAAATAGATCGACGATCTCAAAATCTTGATGATGTGAATAAGTCTATTCATCAGGTCCAAACTTGGTTCACGGCAAACAATTTGGTACTAAATGAAAAAAAAACCAAATGTATTAGATTTACATTGCCGAATGTTAGAAGTAGCGAATGTGACATCATATTGAATGGAGAAAAGCTGGACTATGTAAATCAAACAGTTTTCCTAGGAATCACTCTAGATGACAAATTACAATGGGGGCCTCACATAACATCTCTGGCAGGACGGCTGAGCTCAGCCGCTTATGCTGTTAGAAAGATAAGACAGTTAACGGATGTAGAAACCGCGCGTTTGGTCTATTTTAGTTACTTTCACAGCATTATGTCATACGGTATTTTACTGTGGGGTCGGGCGGCTGACATTGAATCAATATTTATATTGCAAAAGAGAGCTATCAGAGCCATATATAAGTTAAGTCGACGAGAATCTCTTAGGGAGCTATTTAAAAAGATTAATATTATGACAGTTTCTTGCCAATTCATTTATGAAAATATTATGTATGTAAGGAAAAATTTAAATCTCTTTAGTAAAGTTAGTGATAGACACAATTGTAATACCAGAAATAAAGATAAGTTAGATCAACCATCATATAGATTAGCTAAAGTACACACATCTTTCATGGGGTACTGTGTTAAATTCTATAACAAAATACCTTGTGAGATATTAAAGTTAAATGAAAGAAAATTTAAAACAATAGTTAAAAGCACACTTTGTAAACAAGCATATTACAAATTAGATGATTATATTCAAGATAAGAATGCTTGGAAACATGCTGGTCCTGCTCCATAGGCCTATCTTTGGTGTGGACAAAATCAAAATGGTTAATTTGTATTATATTCATAATTATAATAACGCTTTATTTTTATTTTTCTTCTTTTTTTGTTAAAAAAAATTTACTCGCACACTGTTCTGTTGTTGTTTAATTAGGTAATGTACCTATGTTTGCACTATTTGTAAGTACGTGGGGACCATGTTCCTATTTATCAAGTAAAGGAATTTACCTGTTAATGCTTGTAATTCTCTCATACCTATATGTAGTATAGTAGTGCTGGGTACATCGTCCTCACGTATACGAATTTATTAATGTATGTACCTATATAAATATTGTATAAAACTTTTTTTTTAAAGAGTAAGTATGGAGTTTCTTGTGCGTTCTTCTCCATAACAACCTACATTTCCGAATGCACGGTAGAATCAATTTTTATTAAATGTAAATTTTAACGTTCAAAAGTGCCACATAATGGCCTACTTGAAATAAACACATTTGACTTTGACTTTGAATCATCAAAATCGGCCAACGCGTTTGGTCTCTGGAACGCCATAAAGGAACAAACATACATACATACATAGACTGCACATTACCCTCCTTCGGCAGTGGGGTAAAAAGGCACCACGTTCGACGATAGAGTTAAGATCTAGACAAAGTTACAATGTACCTCTGTTGTGATTTTAAACGGCACAGGTTTCACAAATTATTAACTGAAGAATATTATTATTTTCGTCAACCGCGACTGAGCTCTGTCAAATATTGCTCGATAATGTCAATGTGTGCGTGTGTTAGCATTGGAAGTACGGGTGACGTCATTTAATCATGAACATTCACTTTTAAGCACATGCAAAATACAAACTGTCATATTTATTAAGCATCTACCGACAAATGTCTAAGTACCTACCTAAATTATTATTGTGTTGTCAAATACCTACAATTATTGGAGTATCCACCTGAGTAAATATTGTTGTGAAAACAGGCAATAACTCGAAATTTACATTTAAGCCACAGTGATGAAGTTCCTATAAAGAGTTACGTAATTTGTAATGATCATTGCGATGTATTCTGGATTTTATATTGCTACTAGCTGACCCGGCAAACTTTGTTTTGCCATAAAAAGACCAAACATTTATCTACCCTACCTACCCTACCTTACACTACCTACCCTACCCTACCCTACCCTACCCGACCCTACACTACCCTACCCTACCCTACCCGACCCTACACTACCCTACCCTACCCTACACTACCCTACACTACCCTACCCTACCCTACCCTACCCTACCCTACCCGACCCTACACTACCCTACACTACCCTACCCTACCCTACCCTACCCCACCCGACCCTACACTACCCTACACTACCCTACCCTACCCTACCCTACCCTACCTATAAACCTCACGGAACCCGAGACCTTTCCAACGAATGCAAAACCGTGGCAATCGGTTCGTGCGTTCTGGAGTTATGAATGGCTATTAAAAAATTAGGGTTGATCGTAGAAGGGTGAAAATTGAGGATTGTATGTATTTTTGTATGTTGTATCATAAAAAAATATAAATTAAAAATTTAGCCTAAAAATTAAAAAAAAAAAAATTGGGGTGGACTACCCGTAACATTTAGGGGGATGAAAAATAGATGTTGGCCGATTCTCATAGATACCGGATAAGCACAAAAAAATTCATCAAAATCGGTCAAGCCGTTTCGGAGGAGTATGGCAACGAAAACTGTGACACGAGAATTTTATATATTAGATTTTAGTATTATATGTCCTTTGAGACAATTAGTCTAAGACTGTCGTTTAGTATCAATATTCTTTCGAATATTGATTAAGAATTGTTCAGGCCTAACGCCTTCAATAAAAGTAACGGCAATCACATGATGCGTCCTATGGGGAGCTCTTAATAATCTATCAGGCGTAACTTTTTTCTTCTAATAAAATTGTATAGTCATACTTCACTTGACATCGAACCAACGTCCGTGTAACATAATTGTTTTGTAATAAACGTATTTTGCGATTCTTGGGACTTTAATTGGCACCAGTATATCCTCCAAAGATATTACATGGTGGCCCATGAGGGGAACAAAGAAGAATCCGCGGAAATAAAGTAATAAAGTTAAATTATTTGGTACGAGTACGACACGCGCGCAGCGGCAACGAACTTCAAGATTTGGAGACTTGCAGTGGAGGGACAAAATCCACGGGTTCCAGCGTATGGAGGACTGCCGCCTGGTCAATACAAGGAGCCAGGATTCGAGCAGTGGTGCAGCCAAAGCATCACATCGAGCTGGGCGTCAACGTGTCGCCTCAAAGTTAAGTGCCCATCCTTTGTTTAAAATCCATCCATTCACCCAAAATACCTATAATACCTATTACAATATTGAGAAGAGCATACCATTTGTGTAAATTAAAGATTTTTCGTGCATATTATTGCCGAAATCCCCTAAGAATTGCAAAATTGCATCAGATATTTTCTTTTTCATCTACCTTCAACAAAAAATAAAATCGATAAAAAGTATAGAATAAAGCTAGATTACATCGTTAAATTATAACGAATTGGAATTTTAAGTTAATTATCTATCTTGCTCATTATTTAATTTATATTTTCAAAAAAAAAAATAGGCTCGGTCAAGAACCCTTTCTATTCATTTTGTTTTTAGTTCTGGTTTTTAGTTCAACATATTGTGCCGACTATTCCAGGTCACGCCCCTTTGAGTGATACCGGCCACCCGGCCTGGTCAGAAACTGCCCGACCGCCCGGTTGGCGAACAGCTGATCGTGCGCACCCGGCTTCCTTATCAGCAGGTGACACCGAAACGAGGAACGTGAGCCCATTCATTTTCTTAATTTCATTGTGGCAATTGCCCACTAACATTTTCAAAGTAAATTTCTTAACGCTGTTTATTCACAATGGCTGAAAGTAAGCAGCGTTATAAAGAATTATTCACAAAAAGAGCGTCCGCCAAAGGACAGATTACTAAATTTAAAAATTATTTACACAATATTGCAAAGGAAAATGAGTTGAATGATATTCAATTAACGGAACTAAATTTAAAACTTGCGAAGTTTGAGGCATTATCCGTTAGGGTTGATGACTTGCAAAGTGAAATAGAGGTTCTGAGTCCTGAAAACATTGCGGCTGAAATTGACGAGCGCGATAATATTGAGAGAGAAATAATAATGAACATAGCCACTGCTAAGAATTTGGTTGCCATGTTTTCTCGAAAAAATGAATGCGAACAAAGACGCAATTCAGTTCATAATGCTTCATGCTGTGCAGACGATCATCACAGTGTAGGATTGAAACTCCCTCAGATTCAAATCACAAAGTTTAATGGTGATTATTTCCGTTGGTTAGAGTTTAGAGACACTTTTGAGAGTCTAATTCATAACAATGATCATATTTCTGAAATTAATAAATTTTATTATTTTAATTCATTTTTACAAGGCGACGCAGCCAGAATCATTACTAATCTTGAAGTCTCCGCAAAAAACTACGCAGAAGCATGGAAGCTGCTTTGTGACCGTTACGATAACAATAGAATATTAATAGATCACCATCTAAATTCATTATTAAATATAAAGCAACTTCCTCGTGAGTCAGAGCGATCTTTAAGATATTTAGTCGATCATATTTCCAAAAATCTACGCGCTTTGGTCAGCCTAGGACAACCAACGGATAATTGGGACGTTCTTATCATATTCATACTGTCATCTAAGCTGGATAGTCAAACATTGATGAAATGGGAGGAGCATCGTAACGGCATAACAGACGCAAAACTAAATTTAGAACAATTCTTTAAATTTATTACAGACCGCGCCAACGTGCTCGAGTCTGCAAATCGCAGTAACAATCATTCTGATAATATTATGGCTTCGAAGAACCCTACGACTCCTCAGCGTTTGGCTCCAAACAATAAACATCCAAATCATAATAATAATTATCATAGTCAAAGAAAGGGTCAGGATAGCATGGTTAAATCGTTTGCAAGCACTAGCAATAATAATAAGAATAAAGGGTCAAAGGGTTTTGCGTGTATTGTTTGTGACGAAGGTCATAGAATCTATGATTGCCCAACATTCAAGGCTAAGGGTGTTGATGAAAGAATGACGGATGTTACAAAATATAAATTGTGCATAAACTGTTTAAGACAGGGTCACTTCGTAAAGGACTGTCGTTTCAGGTCCTGCCAAGAGCCAAATTGCAATGAGAGACATAATAGCTTGCTACACTGTCCGCCAACATTGGCAAGCCAGCTCGCCACGGTCGAAGAACCAGGTGAGATAGTAGCAAGTTATTGTGATAAAAACACAAGTCAAATTATATTATCAACTGCCATGGTTGAGGTATTGAATCCATTTGATCAGCGAAAAATCAAAGTTCGTGCCTTATTGGATTGTGGCAGTCAATCATCTTTTATAACTGAGTCCCTAAAGACCAGATTGTCATTAAGGTCTCATCCCATTGACACCATAAAGGTCATTGGCATAGGCAACACATCAATAAGAAATGTTATTGAAAGCTGTAATATTAAATTACAATCAATAAATAGTAAATTTAGCATAAATTGCTCATGTTTTGTATTAAAGGAACTGACGGGTCGATTGCCAAAGATACCCATCGATGTCAGCTTATTGAAGTTGCCTGATAATATTCAGCTGGCTGATCCCAAGTTTTATCAGCCAGCCGACATAGATGTTTTGATAGGTGCAGACCTATTTTGGGATATTTTAGGTAATGATCAGTTTTCCTTAGGAGTCAATAATCCGAAACTAAGAAGTTCACAATTAGGATGGATTGTATCCGGTCCCATTCAATCAGTGATGCCACAAAATAGGGTACATTGTAATCATGGTGTGATTTCCAGGGACAATGATAAGGACGATATTATCGAAAAAATGTTAACTAAATTCTGGGATCTAGAAGAAATTCCTGGAAAATCAATTATGATTGAAAAAGAAAGTGAATGCGAAAAGCACTTTCTCAATCACACAATAAGAACCAGCACTGGTAGATTTTGTGTAAAATTACCGCTTAAGGACACTATTGATTGTTTAGGCGATACTTACAAATTAGCTAAGAGGCGCTTTCTTAACATGGAAAAACGGTTAAAACGAAACCATAATTTAAAATTAGAATACGCCAAATTCATTAAGGAATACGAAGAATTAGGCCATTTATCGGTGTTGAATGATAGTTTAAGTGATAGCTTAATCCCAAGCTATTACCTGTGTCACCACGCAGTTCTGAAACAGGAAAGCGAATCCACTAAGGTTCGTGTAGTGTTCGATGGTTCCGCTCCCTCCACTTCCGGCTGCTCACTAAATGATATATTAATGGTGGGTCCAAACGTACAGGACACTCTGTTTTCTATTTTGATACGGTCTAGGCAATACAAATACCTACTCACCGGCGATATAGAAAAAATGTATCGTCAAATTTTAGTACACGAAGATGATAGACATTTACAGCTCATACTATGGAGAGGAGAGGAATCTGAACCCATCCAGACGCTTATGCTCAATACTTTGACTTACGGAACAGCGAGCGCCAGTTACTTAAGCACACGCTGTCTGTGGCAGGTAGGGCAGGAACATGATAATGCGTTCATTAAAGACATTATTCAAAGGGATTTCTACGTTGATGATCTGATAACGGGTTCTAATGATTCACAGCAATTAATATACATACATAAGGCTGTGTCTGAAGCATTAAAGTCAGGTTGTTTCAATTTAAGAAAGTTTAAAACTAATCATCCTTCCATTTTTGATAATGTTATTATGAACGAACAAGACAAGTTGATTTTTAGTGAGTCTTCAAGTACCCTAGGGTTGGGCTGGACACCTTCAAGCGACACCTTGCACTTTCCAATAAAGGGATTTTCACATGATGATAATCAAATAATAACAAAACGATTTATCATGTCAAACGCTTTCAAGATATTTGATCCATTGGGTATATTAAGTCCAGTTGTAGTGAAACCGAAAATAATGTTGCAAAGACTTTGGCAACAAAAACTGGACTGGGATCAGCCAGTCCCGCGGGAGATAAGAGACGAATGGATTAAGTTTTCTGAAAACATAAAATACTTGCCTTCTTTACAAGTGCCAAGGTTAGTTCTAGGTGACTCAGCTAAATACATCGAGTTGCATTCATTTAGCGATGCTTCACAAAACGCGTATGGTGCGTGTATTTACATGAAAACGACTAGTCTCAATGGTGACGTCACAGTCAGATTATTGTGCGCGAAGTCAAAGGTGGCGCCATTGAAGCCTTCTACCATACCCCGCCTGGAATTGTGCGCCGCCTTACTTGCTGCTAAACTTACAAAATCTGTAATTAACTCACTCCGGTACAAGCCAGACAAACTAGTGCACTGGTGCGATTCGACAGTAGTATTGTGTTGGATTCGTAGCGATGTCAGTAAATTAAAAGTGTTCGTAGCTAATCGTATTGTTGAAATTAAGGAACTAACGTCTACTTCAGCGTGGCGATATGTTCCGACGGATTCTAACCCTGCTGACTTAATATCAAGGGGAGTAGATGCTAAACGTTTTATTTCAATGGCACTGTGGTGGACAGGGCCTAGTATTTTATTAAAAAATGAATCTGAATGGCCTAAGCTAAATGTCAATGATTCGAAAGATCTACCAGAGTTAAGGGCACTCAACCCGTCATTGACTTTGATAAATATTCATCTTTAACTAAGTTACAAAGATCATTTGCTTATGTTCGTAGATTCATATTTAATCTTAAAAACAAACATAATAAGCGCGTAGGTATATTGTCAGTTAATGAGCTACGTGACTCATTCTACTCGCTATGCGTTATCTCTCAAGGTCAGACGTTCCCTATTGAATACGATCTATTAGTGAAAGGTAAATCTTTAAATAACAAAAGTAAGTTATTATCGTTATCGCCGTTCTTAGATGAACATAAATTAATTCGAGTTGGTGGACGACTAGATGCGTCAGTTCATTCTTTTGAAAAGAAACATCCAATTTTACTTCATGCTTCACATAGATTAACTAAATTATATTTCAAAAGAGAGCATGTAAGCAATATGCATGCTGGTCCGCAATTATTGTTGGCGTCTGTGCGAGAAGCAGTATGGCCAATTAATGGTAGGTGTCTTGCCAGGCGCACAGTCAATACTTGCGTAAGATGTCGACGACTACGAGGCGTGACATTACAACCTAAAATGGGTAACTTACCGGCCCAGCGCATAACCCCTGACTATCCCTTTATATCCGTTGGCTTGGACTTTGCTGGCCCATTTTATATTATCAATCGTAAAGGCCGTGGGAGTCGTGTAGTTAAGTGTTATTTATGTCTTTTTGTTTGTTTGCGTTATAAGTGCATCCATCTAGAAGCTGTCAGCGACTTAACAAAGGAGGCATTTATAATGACACTCAGGCGGTTTATATCTCGTCGTGGTAAGCCAACGGAAATATTCAGCGATAACGGAGGCAACTTTGTAGCTGCCGCGAAAGAAATAGGTGCGTTCTTAAGAGATCACCACGAGCCTCTGTCTGATTTTGCAAGTCAGCAATCAATTACATTTAAATTTATTCCGGCTTACACTCCTCATTTCGGTGGCATATGGGAAGCCGGGGTTAAGTCGGCAAAATATTTTTTAAGACGTGTTATTGGCGATAGCCACTTCACCTTTGAAGAAATTTCAACTTTGTTTACACAAGTGGAAGCTATTCTCAATAGCCGTCCCTTGTGTCCACTCTCATCCAGTCCTAACGACCTCCTTTCCCTCTCCCCAGGGCACTTCATCATTGGGAGGCCGTTGACCGCTCTGCCAGCACCTAACCTTGTAGAAGTCAAGGAAAGTCAGCTGCGAAGGTATCAACGCCTAGAGAAGACACAACATCATTTTTGGAAAAGGTGGCAAAAAGAATATCTGTGCGAATTGCAACAGAGGACAAAATGGCGAACAGATACGTCGAAGCTGGATGTTGGAGATATGGTTCTCCTAGCAGATGACAACGCGCCCCCTCTTGCATGGAAACTGGGACGCGTTCTTCGCCTTATATACGGCTCTGATGGGATATCCAGAGTAGCAGACATCCACACCAACAAGGGCTGCGTGCGACGTTCACTAGTACGGCTCTGTAGACTTCCCACAACAGAGGAGCTTAAGGATTGAAAGAGATCTTTCAATGGCCGGGAATATGTTCAGGCCTAACGCCTTCAATAAAAGTAACGGCAATCACATGATGCGTCCTATGGGGAGCTCTTAATAATCTATCAGGCGTAACTTTTTTCTTCTAATAAAATTGTATAGTCATACTTCACTTGACATCGAACCAACGTCCGTGTAACATAATTGTTTTGTAATAAACGTATTTTGCGATTCTTGGGACTTTAATTGGCACCAGTATATCCTCCAAAGATATTACAACTAAATAGACGATATTAAATTCCTTAATTCTCTTGATAAGTTTTAAAAAGGTTTCATTACTGAAGAATTGATTATTACTGATTGTGAGATTATTTATAGAAATATAGAAAATGGTGGGGACTTTTGACAGGTCGACTCATTATTATAAATAGTGTTTAATTCGTAAGTTGACTAGCACTTTGTAGTGAATTATGGACTACACAAGCTTCACGTAAGTTATTTGATATTATAACTTGATTATTGCTAATGGTTGTGTTGAAACGCTATCTGTATCATATTATGGCCCTTATTCCTAATGATGTTAAATTTATTTATTTAAGGGCTAGTCATTTTATTTGCATACCCTTGTTGTTTTGATTATGTAACATTGTGAAATGTTACAAGATTTACATATAATAGTAATTATAGAATTAGATTTATATTGTTATAAACAATATTTAAATTATGATTGTAAAATATATCTAAAAATACTTTTACAACCATAGTTGCTTCCGTGGAGTTTCTTGTCCTTCTTCTTCACGAGAACTAGGTCTAGCGAATGGGCGGTAAGCTCTCTGAGCCTCAATATGAACTAATTGACAAGACTAATTGAAATAAATACCTGGTCTTGTCTTTTTGTGTTTTTCTTCATAAAACCTTACCCTTATACACCACATATATAGGAACTCTGAGACACAGTAAATAACACAATCTTGACATATATCAATACTTTTATATGGAGTTCCTTCATTTTTCTAACACGTGCATAACGGCTCCGTATGTGCTCTTTGTCTACGGTGCGCCGCCGCCGATTATATACTTTGTGCTCAGGTGGTGACATGCTCGTCGGACAAAATATGTACCTAGTAGTATACGGCTCGATTGCCTTAAATTTTTATGCAATGTCATTTTTATTATCATCAAAACTACAGGTATTTTATTACAAACGAATATTCATCATAATTTTCTTTTACTCAAATATAGCTGTGTTCTAAATAGGTACACAGTTTCACAGGATGTAATTGAATATTGCAAGTGCAAGCCGGATCGCTCTGCAACGAAACAGAATACTGACTGGAGCCACTCCACAGTATTTATACGTACCTATGAAGGTGCCTTCTGTTTCATGTGTTCCTAGCCTACATCGTCTGTTTCAAATGATATAAATTGTGCCTTCTGAAGGGCATAAATGAAGCATTTTAATGTTAATGCTTATCTGTGAAAGACTGAAGACAGATCAGTTTTTGCTAGCGGCTTTGTCTGGGAAGTCAAAAATTACTCCACGGGCTATGGTCTACCCATGTTCCGAAGTGCATCCAAATCGATAAAGTAGTAGGTTTGTACCACCACTCCTAGAGGCTATTTTAATACATTCCTAAGCTGTAATCTTTCATATCCATATTTAGGGAAACGTCGTTGGGCGAAGTGTGAAAGCTTTAGCAAAACAAAGCTACTCGAAAGAAGATTATTTGTATCAGCTTAGTTTTCTAGGTTTCGTAGTAGGTAAGTACCGATATATTAGTTTATAAACTAAGAAAAAAACTTTTTTGCAAAAAAATACTACCGACTTCCAAATGAATAACTACAAAGTGAAAAATAACTTAACTTTTGGAAGTCGGTGTCTTTCGTAGGTACCATTTTTTTGCGATATGGACACCGACTTCCAAAAGTTAAGTTATTTTTCACTTTGTAGTTTTTCATTTGGAAGTCGGTAGTATTTTTTTGCAAAAAAGTTTTTTTATTTTTCCCTTTTTAGTTTTACCTACCTAATAGCAAGTTGTTTATTAAGGTCCCTATAACTCCAGAATAGATTAACCGAATAATATGAAACTTGAACATAACCGGTGAAATGAGAGATCTGTGAACCCCTTTAGAGCGTACTGGCGTGATGTTATGTTATGAAATGGTATAAACAACAAACAGACAAGCGATTGCAGCAATCCCGAGAGTTTTGCCGTTATTTATTGAAGAGTTCTGTTGTGTATCTCCGAAAGTTCTTCATCAGACCTTCACCAAATTAAAATGGGACCAATTTCAAAACATACTCTTCCAAACAAAAAAAGAATTTTCAAAATCGGTCCACAATTGACGGAGATATCGGTGAACATACACAAAAAAAAAAAAAAAAAAAACAAACAAAGTCGAACATAGAACCTCCTCTTTTTTTTGTAAGTCGGTTAAAAAACTGAACATCTCTGCAAAAAAAGAAACGATTTGCAAAAGCTAAAAAGCTTTATTTTTGTAACGATATTAATGAGCATGTTCTATATTCAAAAAGCTACCTTATAAAAGTCAGTTTTCAAAGTAGGAGCTTACTTCAAGCCTATATTAAGGACGAACTTTTGTTACAAGTAAATAATTCTATATTATTAACGATCCCAACAACCTCTCCCCGCAAACAGAACACTAGAAAGTAACAATAATGTCGGAGTCGATTAATGAACTCCATTACAAACATTCATTACTAAGCTGTAATTTTTCATACCATCATCATCATCAGTCTTTTAATGTTCCCAATGCTGGGACACAGGCCTCCTCTATGTGAAAGACACTATTGAAAGATACTGTTGTCATTTTTCAATTTCGATGAGAATTTAGAAAATAAATAAGGTTCTTCATTGAACACTCTTGAACATAAGCTTTAAGGTTTGTAACGGCTAGGTCTGCGCTAGGTAAGCTGTGCAGGCCGCTAACTGATAGTTAGGAGGTAGTTAGAAAAACAGCTTGTTAATTTAATACATTTATTTAGGGTTATTTAAAAACAGCTAGGTCGTGGGTTCTAGCGCCACTCAGTTCTGAACAAATTCCCTCACGCGGATAAAATAGTAAGAGGGTACCGTCCCTTGGCAGCACGTGGTAGACGCGGGGACTGGTCAGCACCGGCACAGCGATAGGTCGCCGGAACTGAAGCAGCCAGGGGTGCGCAGGGTAGGCTGCGCTGGCACCGGCTCGCGCGACGGCAGGCCGCAGGTAGGCAGGCAAGACCGGGCCACGTGCGTAGGCTGGCACGGCGGTAAGCCGCAGGTGTCAGATAAAAGGACCTGGCGGTGGGCGTAGGCAGCGTGCAGGTAGTTGGCAGCGTGCAAGTAGTAGGAGAACGTCAGGCCTCAGCACGTACAATGAGGCAGCAGCACGTGGCAGACGCAGGGCAGTAGACCGCGGCCGGCTTAGTGGTAGGCCGCAGGGACTGTAGCGGTTAGGGGTGCGCAGGGTAGGCTGCGCACGCCGCTACGTCCTTGGGTAGCGCATAGCCGGGCGGTACGCCCGTACGTCGACCCCGTACGAAGAGCCCTGAAAGCACCATAGGGTGCGCATGTTAGATGCGGTGCAAAAAGCAGCAAGCCGCATGCGATGTACCAGCTTCGTCCCCATTTTAGGCCAAGGAACGGTATGGGAACATTATAGGTGAAAGCTCAGCACATCGCAGCGGCTTACAGGTAGGAAACTTGCAAACATAGCAAGCACATTGACAGATGCAAAGTTAGGTTAAGTATGAACACGCTAGCATTTATTAACATAAGTAAACGTGATCACTTACAATAAAACACGGAGACACAATCCAATGCGGTAGAAACACATGCTCATAGCGAATTCCTTTGTCCAAAACTGATATTAATTAGGTGATGGAATCGGTATTGGTCGCCTGGCACAAAGAATAAGGTACAATAGGTAAACTAATGAGAAACTCACCCTAAATCGGGGCACACAGAATCGTGAGGATCGAAAGTATGTAGTCAGCTAAGCCACCGGAACAGAAATGAACGAGTGACAGTAGTCCGGCAAGTTAGAGTTGTGCCGTGTTTTTAGAGATGTGTCTATTAACCGACTAATTCTGATATTAGTATCATTCGACTATTTTCAGTTGAGATCTCACAACGCTACAGGTTGGCCAAAACACTTGTTCTATAAAATAATCTCGACCCCAAATAATTTTGTATAACCTAAACATTTCTTTCAAGCTAGATCTTGAAATAAATGTTTTGATAGACGGAAAGAGGCCGACACCGTTACCAATACAATGGAGTTCCGTATCCCTTTTAACCCCAAAAAATATAGCTCTACAGTAATGCTAAACCTTCCTAAAAATATATGATTTTAGGGGTACAATAAGCTGAGTAAGTTTAATCACAACCGCAGTATTTTTGCCTGGAAATTATTACCACGCGTGGTCATTTGGCAATTAAGAGTGCGAAGTCAGCTCCTCGACCCTTAAGAGTGGACGCCTTGACATCCGCAAAAAACACTCTGTGGGCTCAGCGAATGTGGCGGTTTGCTAATGGTATTTTTGGTACTTATCCTTGAGTACATATTTTAAAAAAATACACTGACTTGGGTGCTGATAATAGTAGATTATTAACCAAGGGGATAAAGCAGTGTCTTCTGTCGCGGGTGACGATTTAAATCGCGAGCGTAACGAAGGACTCGAGGTTTACTCCCGAGCGTAGCGAGGGTGTTAAAAACTTAAATCACGAGCGAAGCGAGGGATTTAAGACGAGTCCTGAGTGTAGCGAGGGATTTAAGTTCACCCAAGACTAAGACAGCTTTATCACCGAGGAAAATACTCTACTTTTCGTACCATTTGCGAAAAAATTAACACAATAATAATATGAGATAAGCATTTATTAAAAATAATGGCAATTAAAAGTAAAATAAACTTAACGTTTATGTATTTGAAGAAAACAAAAACGCGGCAAATTCCTAGACTAATATTTTTTTTCGGAAAAGCAAAGGCTCATACGGCCTCGTCGGTTTTCGTTATTTTATTTAATAATCATTACTGCATAATAAATGCGTATTCCTTTTTCAAAAAGATGTTTAATGCTTTATATACAAACTCAATGGTGTAAACACAGATGTAGTTCAGTATAAATTTCGGTAAGTATTCCAAATTTAAATCACATTCTCCCCCTAGAGGAATGAATGAAATTCAGTACAATTTTCTTTCCCTGTTTTTAAAAGATTAAAAATGACTATTGTTATGTTCGCTTTTTGTGCCATAGAATGTCACTTTTTTGAGCAAGTGGTACGAAATAGTAGATTATTAACCAAGGGCATAAAGCAGTGTCTTCTGTCGCGGGTGACCATTTAAATCGCGAGCGTAACGAAGGACTCGAGGTTTACTCCCGAGCGTAGCGAGGGTGTTAAAAACTTAAATCACGAGCGAAGCGAGGGATTTAAGACGAGTCCTGAGTGTAGCGAGGGATTTAAGTTCACCCAAGACTAAGACAGCTTTATCACCGAGGAAAATACTCTACTTTTCGTACCATTTGCGAAAAAATTAACACAATAATAATATGAGATAAGCATTTATTAAAAATAATGGCAATTAAAAGTAAAATAAACTTAACGTTTATGTATTTGAAGAAAACAAAAACGCGGCAAATTCCTAGACTAACATTTTTTTTGTCGGAAAAGCAAAGGCATCAAGCTCATACGGCCACGTCGGTTTTCGTAATTTTATTTAATAATCATAACTGCATAATAAATGCGTATTCCTTTTTCAAAAAGATGTATAATGCTTTATATACAAACTCAATGATGTAAACACAGATGTAGTTCAGTATAAATTTCGGTAAGTATTCCAAATTTAAATCACATTCTCCCCCTAGAGGATGAATTAAATTCAGTACAATTTTCTTTCCCTGTTTTTAACAGATTAAAAATGACTATTGTTATGTTCACTTTTTGTGGCATAGAATGTCACTTTTTTGAGCAAGTGGTACGAAAAAATAATTATGGTTTTAACCTGTCTGCATGAAGTTTAAATAAACATGTCATAAACCTACCTGAATAAAGATTATAGTAATGAAGATTAGAGTGGCAAATAACAAAAATACTCAAATAAAAAAAGTACAAAGTACCAGTTTTTTTTGACTTGTCAAATAAATTTTGATGACATACACATTTATAAATCGATTATTTAATTCGATATGTATGTCGGGTTGGTTCGTGGATGGGTGACCATTTTCAACATACCGAGTTTCCTCCGTGCCTCGGAAAGCACGTTAAGCCGTTGGTCCCGGCTGTCATTTGAAGATCTTTGACAGTCGTTACGAGTAGTCAGAAGCTTGAGATCTGACACCAGTCTAGCTAAGGGGTACCATGTTACCCGTTACTGGGTTGTGGAGGTCAGATAGGCAGTCGCTCCATGGTTTTACATGGAGCGACTGCCTATCTGGTACTCAGCTGAATCCGGTAAGACTGGAAGCCGACCCCAAAATAGTTGGGAAAATGCTAGGCAGATGTCGGGTTTAGTCAATACTATGATGACGTCCGTACCGTCAAAACAAATCACAAGCACGCCATCTGGTGGCAAAGCAAGAAAAACTACGCATTAGCGCGCTTTTTACTACAGTAGAATAGAGAGCAGTTGACTACTGACCGCCTTAGAGCTAAGACGTCGTAGAATCAGTGTCGATCGTAATATTAATATGCAAGATTGTAACTGTGAGTTGTGGCTATTTGAATAAACCCAGTGTATCGAATAATTTGTGTGATTTCATTTACGTGATTGTACCCACCGACCTGCCCACACACGATGTCTTAACTTAAGGGAATACATCCTGACTTCCCGATGGTTTGCATCTATCGGCCAATGAAGACTCCGGCAACTCAAAAAACCTCATTTTTCAGAAATGACGAAAAACTGTTTTTAGGGTATATAAGAAAGATATCAAAGATCTAATGAGAGATTCGTAAAGGTAACGTTTTCTGAAGCTGTTTAATTAGCTTATTTGTATTTTATCAGTTAAAAACGTGGAAAATAACGGGATTTTTGAGTTACTCTAGTTTTGCAGCGGGAGTAAGCAAATTTTTTGTGTACTAAGTCAAGTTACTTTACTTTATCTGAAATAAAATTGAGTTACGTTACTTTTCACCCCAAAAATAAGATAACTTTTTGTCGGGGGTTTTGAGTTACTTATGCTATGAACGGGTGATTGCAACGTGGTAATCTTAGGAACGCAAGCTTTAGTTTTTATAGATCTAAAATAGTTGAAATAAATAAAATGTGTCCTCAAATAGAAAGTTATTTATTTAAGTACTAAATGAATAACAAAGAAAACTAAATACAATAATTAGTGTTATAAAATATTAGGTAAGTCCTTTTTATAACAGTTATTACTTAAATACTAGACATTTTCATGAAATTGAGATCGTACACGTACAATAATGAATAATTATGCGTTTTTAAATAATCACAGCAATAATACCTGTAAAAAAAACTCTTATCTCCCATAAAAAAATATAAATTTGAGTATTCTTATCTCTTTACGCACTATCAGAACAATCTTAAAATAAGTACAGCCTCTGAACAAACATTAATAAAAGCCAAAAACTATAAAATCAACCAGTCATTATAAAATTCTCAGGCAGTCTCTATTTTCATCTTAGTTTTACTTACTTAAGTAATAGTACCTACCACAGTCTTAAAATTGCAAATCACAGTTTATTTATTGGTCTATTATTCTTAATAAGTACTCTCTAATCAATTAAATTTGTTAATGGCACAGAATTCTTAAACTAGTCTACCTACTTCTACTATAAAAATTGTAATGGCAACGTAAAAACGCTTTCATCGCCGCTATGAACTGGCGAGGTAGCATACTGACGTTTAGGAGCTCGTCGTCGTTCCTCAGCGTTTGTAGGCTCATTAAGACTCAAAGAAGATTCTAAAATGCTCGGTGATGGAGCTAACCTTCCTTCAGCTGACAACTCAGGCTCGTTAATACTATTGAGCGTTACTATACCAGGAGATGTAATAGGTCTTGAATCATCTGTTGCTGCTGGTTGCTCAGGATCCTCTTTTTCTTTGTTAATCATTTGTACCATGAGTTTTCCTCGCCCCGTCATCATCCTAAAAATAAATAATATTCAAATTCAATAATGAATCAAGTAAAGTCAACCAACTCAAAAAACCCTCAAAAGCACGTACTGTGTTTAGTTACTGTATAACAAATAAAATAAAAAAATTGAACCTTTCATAAACAACCTATTTTCTCTTTAAAAATTACAAATTTCATTGAACAGGCAAAAATAAACAAAGTTAAAGTTAGATTCAACAAAACTACGGTAAATCGAAATTTACTTTTACTTTCATGTAAACCTGAGGAACTCGAAATATTTAAAAAAATATTGCAACATAAAATCATCAAAACCCCCGTAAATCAAAATTAACTATTACTTTTTACAATGAAATTTCAGCAAAACTCAATCAACTCAAAATAAATAAGAAACTTACTCAATAAATTTCGTGTAAACTCCAGCAACTCAAAATCTGCCACTATTCAAACGTGTGTCACTTACGCCAATCCGAAGACAACTAAAAATGGCGGACTAGTACTCGCGCCTGTCGGGGAAAGGTCATTTAAGTAAAGCAGCGTTTAGCGCCATCTTTTAACAATGGTTGAAGGTATCGTTACGCGAGTTATATTGATGCATAGGTCTTCGAGTCAGGAATTCGATAAGGCCACTAACTCAAAACTCGTACTTTTTGAGTTAGTGGGGTTTTTATCTAGGGGTGCGAATATGTTATATTATATTTATTTGAATATTTATTATTGAATATGCATCCTTTAGACTTTAATTTCATACTTAAGGTAGAAACTTATAATTTAAGTGTTGTGCCTAATTCTAGGTAGTCCGGAAGTAGTTGAGCTCCGCCTAATGATAGTCTGAATGCCAGACGTCACTGTTTCTGTGCTCCGGCCGACATTGAAGTTTAGTTATTTTAAATGCTTTATTGGGGTATTTCGATAAAAATACCGTCATAATATAGCACTTTATATATACGTTGTGGGGGCTGACGCGACAAAATGTATAGTCGACAACTGGATACATTGTGTGCGGGAGCGCAGTCCCTAACGAACAGCGGTAGTAATAGCATGTATATAGATTGAGAGGCTACAACTTAAATGTGTCGGTTTTGAGTGAGGACAATAAACTGCTGTGTAACTTCTATGTCCGTGAGTTTCAATTACTTTCCCTACCCAAGGCACACACTACACCAGGGACTCAACATTGGTGACCCCGACGCTCGACGTAGCCTTGAGTAGGGAACGGAAGTGCAAAATATAATAAGTGTCCGAGAATAGTGCGACAATGGCGCAACCAACACCGACGGTTGTGAGCGATTTAGCTGCCATCGGTTTGTCATCGCGAATACCACCTTTTTGGTCAGACATGCCCAAAATATGGTTCCACAATTCGAGGCAGTAATGGGACCACAACATCAAAGCGAGCAGGTCAAATATGACATGCTCGTAGGCAAGCTGGTAAAGGAGGAACTGAGCCAAGTGGGAGATCTAATAAGCAACCCACCGGAGCAACAACGATACACAGCTCTCAAGAACAGGCTGCTGAAGACATTCCAAGCTAGCGCAGAAGCACAGTTTAACAAACTAGTCTCGGATATGGACCTTGGACAGCAACGCCCATCCCAACTGCTGGCCAAGATGAGTGAACTAGCAAAAAACTCCGGAGCTGCGGGAGACACCGTCAAAAACCTATGGTTGACACGGCTACCAGCGTGCGTTCGCGCGATACTGGCCACGAACAAATCAGACACTAAATTGGACGACCTTGCAGATATGGCCGACAAGATCACGGACAATCTACGTAACGGAGAGCTTTCCGCAGTAGATGCGACACATGCCCATAGATCAGCACCAACTTCAGCTACGGTAGATATAAACATGGAGCTACTGAACCAGCTCAGGAACATGTCATTGGAGCTCAAGACACTGCGCAACGAGGTAAACAGCATCGGTCAGCGCCAACAACAAAGTGGTAGAGGACGATGGAGACATAATCGTTCCCGTTCTCGTCAGAGGTCCCGAACACCGCAGCGGACAAGGCACAATCCGGACTGGTTATGCCGATACCACTTTCGGTACCGCGAGTCAGCACGGCGATGCGAGTTACCATGTAGCTGGGCGAAGTTAAACAAACAGGAAAACTGAAGAGGGTGCAGCCCGAGGCGATGGTAGCATGCATCAACGTCAACGAAAACCATCGCTTGTGTGTAACGGATTCCAAAAATGGTATGGATTTTCTTATTGATACAGGTGCCAGTGTATCGGTGATACCATTCACCAAAGTTAGCTCTAGAAAACGTGACCGTGAATGTAATTATAAGCTTTTTGCTGCCAACGACACCGAAATTAAAACGTGTGGCGTTTTAACTTTAGAACTTAATTTAGGTTTAAGGCGTAGTTTTAAATGGCCGTTTATAATTTGTGACGTAGTTAAACCAATTATAGGTTCAGATTTTTTAAAGACGCACCGACTGTTAGTAGACTTACGTAATAGGAAGCTAGTAGATTCAGTTACTTATTTATATACTGTAGGCACTATTGTAAAGTACAATGAGTCAACAATCAAAAGCATACAGCAAACGCATCCGTTTCGTGACTTGTTGCAGGAATTTCCTGATATAACTAAGCCCGTATCATTTAAAGAAGCATTACCAATGCATTCTGTTAAGCACCACATCGATACAACTGGACCACCACTGTACGCGAAGCCGAGACCACTCCCACCAGGTAAGTATCAAAAAGTTAAAGACGAATTTCGCTATAATCTAAATTTGAATCTGTAATACTAGGCGTACCGCAAGGCAGTATTTTGGGGCCCCCCTTGTTCTTATTGTATATTAACGAGCTTCCAAATATAATTAAGCATCTTTGCGTAATGTATGCTGATGACGCAACTATATTCATTTCAAATGAATATGCTAATGATATTGTGTACGAAAGTGAAATAAATAGAACATTAATAGCTGTAACTGACTGGTTGCAGTCAATAAATTTAAAAGTCAATATCTCAAAAACCAAATTGATTCAATTTAGAAATTATAAGAGTAAACTTACTAAACTGAATGTAACTTTGTCTGATACAGCGATTGAAGAAGTAAAAGACACAAATTTCTTAGGAGTTACAATAGATCAACATTTAAACTGGAAGGCACATATTGAAAAGATAAATAAAAAAATATCCAGTGCCTGCTACGCATTGTCAGTTGTGGCTGAAACTACAAATCCAAGTGTTACTAGAAATGCTTATTTTGGAAATGTGTACCCACTGTTAACTTATGGTGTCATATATTGGGGGAATTCGACAAACGTATGTCTTAAGACAATATATAATATGTATAGTACGGAATCATTAAGAGATGTTTTCAGAACGGAGGGTTTCCTGACACTGACGGGTATTTATATACTGGAATTGTGTTTATTTGTTAAGAATAATATGCAATATTTTGATTTAAAATCAAATTCAAAAAGAAACATTCGTAAACAATATAAATATGACATTAATTTACCGTCTATTAACAATATGATGTATTATAAAAGTACCTATGTTACTGCTATTCGCGTGTACAATAAGTTACCGCCAGCAATTAAGCAATTAAATGGAAATATGTTTAAAAGTAAATTGAAAAAAAATGTTAATTGATAATGTATTTTATAATCTGCATGAGTTTTTTGATAAAAAATAATATTTGTAAGTACCTAATTTCTAAATACTATTGCATATCCGACTTGGGTAGACTGTTGAAACTAAAAATGTAATGTTTATTAATAAGAACTTAATGTACACAGTTATGCAATAAATATATCTTTATCTTTATATGCAGGAACTAGGAATCTGTATACCATCTAGAAGTCAGTGGGCCAGTCCCTTACATGTTGTGCAGAAGAAGGACGGAAATATACGACCTTGCGGAGACTATCGGTGACTGAACGCGGTGACAAAACCGGACAGATACCCTATACCCAGACTGCAAAATTTCACTTACGGATTGACAGGTAAAACAGTTTATACTCATCTCGATATAAATAGGGCATATCACTTTATTGAAGTCGCACCGGAAGACGTGGAAAAACCGCTATCACGACACCTTTCGGTTTGTATGAATTGCCACGCATGACCTTCGGTCTTAGGAATGCAGCACAGACTTTCCAGAGGTTTATGGACAATACGGTACTGAAAGGAATCGAGAACATAGGAGAGAAAATAGGTTATGAATATGAGTCATCACTGTCCTGTTATATTGATGATGTCATCATAGCGTCAAAAGATGACGTCATACATAGAGAACATGTCAGGAAGGTATTTGAGCGATTCCACAGTATTGGGTTGACCATAAATCTCGGAAAAAGTTCTTTCGGATTGAATGAAATCGATTTTTTAGGTTACAAGGTTACATCAGCAGGGATAAGTCCCCTACCCGACAAGGTAAAGGCTATCATTGATTATCCGCGACCAGAGACAGTCGAGGAGCTGAGACGTTTCCTTGGAATGGTAAATTTCTACAGGTCACATCTACCCAAAGCAGCAGAATGTCACATGTATCTTAATAGTTTTCTGCACAACTCAAAAAAGAAGGATAAAACTAAAATAGAATGGGACGCCAAAGCGGAATCTGCGTACGAGAAATGTAAGGTAAGCCTACAAAGCGCCGTAACATTATCTCATCCTGTCGCTGAAGCTCCGTTATCGTTGATGACCGACGCCTCCAATACCTGCGTAGGCGCCGTACTGCAACAGAGAGTTGACGATACCTGGCAACCACTTGGTTATTTTTCCAAAAAGCTATCAGACACACAGAAAAATTATAGCACATACGATAGGGAGTTACTCGCCATATACATGTATATCATGCATTTTAAAGACATGATAGAGGGTCGAGATTTAACCATTCATACTGATCACAAACCTCTAACATACGCACTTTCAAAGGTAAGTTCAGCAAAAGAAACTCCTAGACGAATTAGGCAATTGCTGTACATTAGCGAATACACTAGCAATATACAGCATGTCAGCGGCACCGATAATCCGGTAGCAGACGCGTTGTCACGTATCGAAACCATCGGTTGCCCAACCGTCATAGATTACGAAGAATTGGCAACGGCACAGGAAGGAGACGATCAGATTACACAATTAATACAAGGTACAGCCACATCGAACAACGTACAATTAAAACAAGTACATGTTCCCAACGTCAGCAAAAGCGTGTACTGCGACATTGCCAATGGGAACATAAGGCCGTATGTACCACCGACGTTTAGAAAAATCGTTTTCGAATCGGTACACAACATCAGTCATCCAGGCGTAAGAACGACTCGTAGGATGATAACTAAAAGATTCTTTTGGCCAGGTATGAACAAAGAAATAGGCAATTGGGCAAAAACATGCATACAGTGCCAGAGAAGTAAGGTAAGTCGTCATGTGGTAACAGGAGTAGGTCAATTTGAATCCAGCCAACGTTTCGAGCATTTACATGTGGATATAGTAGGACCACTGCCTACAACACGACACGGTAACAGGTATTGTGTTACAATTATAGACCGTTGTACACACTGGCCGGAAGCGATACCAGTTGAAAATATAACTGCAGAAACAATAGCGAAAGCCGTATACGAAAACTAGATATGCAGGTTTGGTTGTCCAAGTAGACTGACCAGCGATCAAGGTAGACAGTTTGAGAGTCAACTTTTTGCTAATCTGTTAAAATTACTAGGAGTCCAGAGGATCCGAACCACACCATACCATCCCCAAAGTAACGGAAAGATAGAGAGATGGCATCGTTCTTTAAAGGTAGGTTTGTCTAGTAGGTTATCGGACAACATGTCATGGGACGACGAGTTACCCACCGTTTTGTTCGGTTTGCGAGCAGCAAGTCGATGTGACACAGGCGTTAGCGCAGCCGAGTTAGTTCTAGGTCAGACATTGCGCTTACCCGGCGAATTTTACAGTGAGGTAAGTCCAAGGTACAACGGTGATGATTATACGTACGTAGAGAGATTGCGAGAAACTATAAACAATCTCCGTCCCAAGTCACGAAGCGCAAGCGATTCGCGGAAACTGTTCAATCACAAAGATCTAAGCAGTTGCACTCATGTATTCATTAGAAACGATGCAGTTAAGAAACCCTTAATACCAACGTATGATGGCCCTTACAGCGTCATAAGTAGGGATAACAAGGTTTTCAGGGTACAACTTCCCAGAAGGCAAGTAAATATTTCAATAGAGAGGTTAAAACCAGCCTATATGTTAGAGCAGTCAGAGCAAATCAAAAGGGCTGAGGCTAATAAAACCTGTCAAAAACAAGACATTAGCAGTAGGGATAGCAGAGGTAGTAAGTTTGTTACTTATACCACACGTAGCGGCAGAGCGATTAAGCCACCCGTGCGTTTTTCTAAAACCTAGTTTTAAGAAAATTCAAACGTTGGACATCATTCTAACTCATTTTGTATTTCGATTAGCATATGCCTATTTTCGCGAACATGGGCAAGGAACAGTCTAAAAACGCTGAAGTAATTATCGCTCAGAATGGAGCAGGCAACCAGGCCCAAGCCGAGTTAGAGAGGAAATTAGAATATTACAGTTTAATAACCATAGTCATGGTAGTTATGATAAGTGCAGTTTGTTTATATATTTCCTGCCGGTTTTGGGGAAGAAAAATGCAAGGAAAAATGATCGAGCAAGTAGTGTCAAGTATGGAAGAAGGGCGCGGAACTCAGCTAGCTAAACCAGCAGCTCAGTCAGACGCTCAACCTGTTACGGTGCATTATTGAGTACCAAAATCCAGTGAGTTGCTTATGATTCTCGTGATAGTGTCCAACGTGTGAATATAAATTAAGGTATATTAAGAGTAAGTTAATGTAGTTAACTGTATCAACCAAACATGTATGTCTGTCTCATATTATTATTATTATTATTATATACTTTATTGTACACCACAAAACATACAGGGAAAACATTTACAAAAACAAGTGTACAATGGGCGGTCTTATCGCACAGGCAATTGTAAGTAATTAAGTAAAACAATGTTTAACGAAACATTGTTTTACTTAATTACTTACATAAAAAAACTACTATTACTTATATAAATGTCTAATAACGATTAGACATTTATTTTTAGATTCAGTTTCACAACACTTTGTTATTGTATGTCGAATACATAGGTAATAAAAGCGATCAAATGACGAGCGAGCAATGTGCTGACGCCTTGTTTGTTCCATACTTGAGCGTTCTGGCAACGATAAAGACATTGTTTAAATTATAAGAAATGATGTATCAAAATTGATGAAACTTTGATGTTCAGATAGATTTTTTTCTGTAATTTGTATTATTATTTTATTTTTATTTTTTTTAAAGGGAATATTGTGGGGGCTGACGCGACAAAATGTATAGTTGACAACTGGATACATTGTGTGCGGGAGCGCAGTCCCTAACGAACAGCGGTAGTAATAGCATGTATATAGATTGAGAGGCTACAACTTAAATGTGTCGGTTTTGAGTGAGGACAATAAACTGCTGTGTAACTTCTATGTCCGTGACTTTCAATTACTTTCCCTACCCAAGGCACACACTACACACCAGGGACTCAACAACGTTTTATTATTTTAACCTAATACTTTTTTATTAAGTATATATTATATATTTTGCGTACTTTTATTAATCATTTTAGTATATAAACATTATATTTGGTATCTATTTTATTTACCCACGTCTGTTTATCACTAGCGGGGTGCCAACTAAAAATCAGCACTGGGTGTCTGATGCCCAGCAAAAGCGGAGTTGGTAACCCTTTCGGTGTGGGCACGCCCAGCGTATCTCTTCTTGAACCTTGTTTGTACTTTTTTTTACTGTTCTTTAATGTTACTTTGTTATCGTTGCTGTTTTGTTGTGTTGTGTCTGTGTCGAATAAATGTTTTCTATTTTATTCCATTCTTCAATCAATCGGCCTAGCATTTTACCAACTACGAGTTGTAAGCCACGTTAATAAAATTAAGATAAAAACGGTTAAAATTAAATTAAAGCTATGAAAAATAAAAAGGATATAGAGTTTAGAACTTTGGACAGCTTCGCACGACGTGGGTAGCTATCCAGGCAGCAGCTCGGGCAGGAAGTCGTGGAATGCCCGAGGTAGGCAGGTGATCAGGCAGCAACGACGGACATGCAGGCAATCGGGCCAGGTAGGCAGGTCAGCAGACACCACGGGTAGGTGGTCAAGGTAGGAAATCAGGCAGGTAGACAGTAGAATAGATAGCAGGACGGATAGACAGGCAAACGGGTAAGTATACGTAGGCTCCGAGGGGTGTAGAGGCCGGCTATGGCTCAATACGCCAAACAGCGAGGCCTTTGATGTCACGAGATAGCCGTTGAGGGTAAAAAAAAAGTAAAAAAAAAGTCAAATGTGTTTATTTCAAGTAAGCCATTATGTGGCACTTTTGAACGTTAAAATTTACATTTAATAAAAATTGATTCTACCGTGCATTCAGAAATGTAGCTTATTATGGAGAAGAACGCACAAGAAACTCCATACTTACTCTTTTAAAAAAAAAAATATACAATATTTCTATAAGTACATACATTAATAAATTCATATACGTGAGGACGATGTACCCAGCACTACTATAGGTATGAGAGAATTACAAGCACTAACAGGTAAATTCCTTTACTTGATAAATAGGAACATGGTCCTCACGTACTTACAAATATTGCAAACATAGGTACATTACCTAATTAAACAACAACAGAACAGTGTGCGAGACAATTTTTTAAACAAAAAGAGAGGAAAAATTAAAATAAAGCGTTAATTATGAATATAATACAAATTAACCATTTTGATTTTGTCCACACCAAAGATAGGCCTATGGAGCAGGACCAGCATGTTTCCAAGCATTCTTATCTTGAAAATAATCATCTAATTTGTAATATGCTTGTTTACAAAGTGTGCTTTTAACTATTGTTTTAAATTTTCTTTTCTTTAATATCTCACAAGGTATTTTGTTATAGAATTTAACACAGTACCCCATGAAAGATGTGTGTACTTTAGCTAATCTATATGAAGGTTGATCTAACTTATCTTTATTTCTGGAATTACAATTGTGTCTATCACTAACTTTACTAAAGAGATTTAAATTTTTCCTTACATACATAATATTTTCATAAATGAATTGGCAAGAAACTGGCATAATATTAATCTTATTAAATAGCTTCGGGCGCACGGTTGGCGCAGTGGTTGAGCGATTGACTGCTGCGCTACGTGTCGCGGGTTCGATTCCCGCACGGAACAAATATCTGTACGACCTACAGATAGTTGTTCCGGCTCAGGGTGTTGTGTATGTGAGTTTGTATGTTTGTAAACGCACCCACGATACAGGAAGAAATTCCTAGTGTGGGGCAACGTTTTTTTCTAAAAAGAAAAAGCTCCCTAAGAGATTCTCGGTGACTTAACTTATATATGGCTCTGACAGCTCTCTTTTACAATATAAATATTGATTTAATGTCAGCCGCCCGACCCCACAGTAAATTACCGTATGACATAATGCTGTGAAAGTAACTAAAATACGCGGTTTCTACATCCGTTAACTGTCTTATCTTTCTAACAGCATAAGCGTCTGAGCTCAGCCGTCGTGCCAGAGATGTTATGTGAGGCCCCCATTGTAATTTGTCATCTAGAGTGATTCCTAGGAAAACTGTTTGATTTACATAGTCCAGCTTTTCTCCATTCAATATGATGTCACATTCGCTACTTCTAACATTCGGCAATGTGAATCTAATACATTTGGTTTTTTTTTCATTTAGTACCAAATTATTTGCCGTGAACCAAGTTTGGACTTGATGAATAGACTTATTCACATCATCAAGATTTTGTGATCATCGATCTATTTTAAATATCAAAGATGTGTCATCAGCAAATAACACGATCTTCGGTTGATTTTGTAATAAGTCTCAGGAAATAATGCTCTCGGGAACCACACAAAATATATATATGTAATTGGTGCACTTCAAATAATAATAGTTTTACATAAGCGGATAATTCACCGTTTTTAAGAGTTTCAGAATAGAAAATACACTTCGAATACGTATAACAGACTCTTGGCGTTCAGACCAGACTCTAGACTGAAAAAGCTGAAACCCGTTTTTTTATTCTTTCTGGGATCTCTTCTAAATTTCAAATTCAAATCTCAATAAGACCAGAACGAATAAAACCGGCTTTACAAAGGCGGGTCAGTCTGCACTGACCTTACAATAATGTACAACTAGCTTAAAGAAAGGTCTAGGTAGTCCAAGAAAATAAAATAAACAGACAGATGTCATGTCAAATGAAAATGTCAGAGTATAAAAAATTCCATAATTTTGCAAATAATTAATAGAAATTAAGTTAAAGAATACAAATCAATCAGAAATAACTAAAAATATGCTTTACAGATAATAAGAATATCAAAGAATACTTATAAAAGAGTTACAAAAATTGATACAATATCAAAAGATATGAAGATGGTTTGTGGAGTGTTATAAAACGTAAGTATATGTGGAATAAATACCACAGAGTATGTTAGAGTCGGTTTCCAGTTTAACCTGATTTAGCCGGATATCAGTATTTTACATGAAGTGCCTATCTATCTCACCTCCACAATCCAACAACTAGACAGCCCTAGATAAGAGCTGTTTTATATTGACTGGCTTTTTACTACCCGTAACAACAGTCCAAGATATACAAATGATAGTCGGGATCACAGTTTTAAGTGCTTCCCAAGGCACGGAGGAATCTCGGTATTTTAAGATGGTCACCCATCCACGGACTGACAACAGCAAGTGTTACTCGATCCGTGCGGCTTTGATACAGAGGCCTAGTTTTTTTAATCCATAGTTAATGTGTCAACAACAATTCATGTGTAAATATGCTAACTAATGGTTTCAATTTCGGCAAAACTCATTTATTTATCAATTTTAGGCATCACAAATGGTCAAATAATTGACTATTTGATTTATATTTGACGGATCAAAAAACTGGGCCTTAGTCTCGAGCTTCTCTAAAAGTACCAATACAACCAAAAATACAAATAAAATTCAAAAGCAGATTAGACGTTTCTAGAATTACGTTTTTTGCTTTGTCAATTTTTTTGTCCAAAAGGTTTTATTACCATCCCACTCAAGGGCTAAGATCTTATGCCTTCCAAGCTTTTATTGCGCACTTGAGGGAAATTCTACATTATTCGTATCCATTAGAGGGTAGGTTGTAGTAAAAAATTTAACAACAAAATGTATTTTCTTCTTTCAAATCTTTTTGGGCACTTATACCATCCAGATCAATGCTTTTTCACATGAAATGGTTTTTGGGGACATACGTGGGACATTTAAGTCGTTTTCAACCGACTGCAAGGAAAGTGGTATGTATTTTCTTCAGCTTTCGTCAGCGACTTTGCCCACCTAAAACTCGAAATTATCCCCAGAGAACTTACCTTCAGGATTAAAATTATGCCAAAATTCATCGAAATTTATTCAACTGTTTAGGTGTGAAAACATAACAAACAGACAGACATAGTTACTTTTGCATTTATAAGCTTAGTATGGTTAATGCAAACATTCGCGTAGATGGTTTTTTTCTTCGCTAACATGTAAACGTGTAATTTTTATGTTTACTACAGAGACACAATTTCATTTGGAATTTCGATTCGTCACGTGACGACATACGTACATAAGCGCTACACTGAACACATGTTTTCAGCATAATACCGCGTTCCGAATCATGGGTAGGTAAACTTCTAATCTCGCTTCAGAGTTTGTCGACAGGAAATTAAAGTCCAGGATTTCTACCGCACGCGGCAACGAACATCAACTGTTTTTAGGGTTCCGTACCCAAAGGGTAAAAACGGGACCCTATTACTAAGACTCCGCGGTCCGTCTGTCTGTCTGTCTGTCTGTCTGTCTGTCTGTCTGTCACCAGGCTGTATCTCATGAAACGTGATAGCTAGACAGTTGAAATTTTCACAGATGATGTATTTCTGTTGCCGCTATAACAACAAATACTATTTACACATACAATAACAAATACTATAGAATAAAATTAATATTTAAGGGGGGCTCCCATACAACAAACGTTATTTTTTTGCCGTTTTTTGCGATAATGGTACGGAACCCTTCGTGCGCGAGTCCGACTCGCACTTGGCCGGTTTTTTTTTAATATTAAAAAAAAACTTAATTCAAAAAAATCAAAAAACCCGACTGCTTCAAAAGCGAAATAAAAAGTCGTAAACAAGGAAAAAATCATACTGTGCAGTTATTAACTATTGGAGGATAAATTTTCGCGGGCTGGCTGACCAAAATCTGGTGTATCCTCCGCCTGCACAGCATGATTTAATCCTTGTTTACGACTTTTTAGTTCGCTTTTGAAGCAGTCGGGTTTTTTGATTTTTTGAATTAAGTTTTTTTATTTATAACTTTTTAGTTAGTTTTTTTTTCGAATTAGATACATTTAAACATGTTACATATTTTTTGCATAGTTTGTGTTACATATTTTTGAAATCACCTCTTAAAACACTTTATTTTGATACCCCACACGATGGGTTTGGACGATGGGTTTGGACGAAAAAAAATTTAGGCCCCCACAATATGGCACCCAAAATCCGTAATTTTTCGATTGTCCAATTTTAATGTATGACACTCGCAGGGTTAAGACGCATCGATTGACGTATGAATCATCAAAATCGGCCAACGCGTTTGGTCTCTGGAACGCCATATAGGAACAAACATATATACATACTTACATACATACATAGACTGATAAACACATTACCCTCCTTCGGCAGTAGGGTAAAAGTTGGTCATTCTAAAGTCATTCTAAAAAGGTAACGGCTGAATTATTTTTTTGTTTTCGTAAAGGTTTTATCATGAATATTTTGGGCTGCTCTAAACGGGAGAGTATTAGGCCGCGTTTCCACTGACGCGGAGCTGGGCGGAGACGTGCGGAAGCGACCAATTACAATGGTTGAAATTCCTCATCGCGCCACTCGTCTCGTCTGTGATTGGTCGCTTCCGCACGTCTCCGCCCAGCTCCGCGTCAGTGGAAACGCGGCCTTATACTTGTGACCCGTTATGTACAGAATAACTACGAGAGAGGTAAGTGTTTGTTTTATGAAGAACTTTTTGACCAATTGTAAGCACAATAATTCTTGTCAAACACACGTTTAATTGAGTTACTATTGGAGAAATACTTTAAAAGTAAGGAAACATATATACGAGTATTATTAAGAACCCTAACTAAGCATAGGTGGCCTGAGTTGCTTCTTACGACACCCTTAGAAAGGTTCTAAGGATGTTGAAAGCAACTAAGGGATTTATATTAGTAGTCGGTTGAACGACAGCGACCAGTTAATGTAATCTCTTAATCCCCTTTGATCCTGCGCTTTCTAATGAGGAAGCGTCCACTTCCCAAGATAACTAATAAGGGAATAATTTGTCACTTTTCTTAATCCGCTGCATTAATTTGAAAAAAACCGGCCAAGTGCGAGTCGGACTCGCGCACGAAGGGTTCCGTACCATTTTTGTAAAAAACGGTAAAAAAATGACGTTTGTTGTATGGAAGCCCCCCTTAAATATTTATTTTATTTTGTTTTTAGTATTTGTTGTTGTAGCGGCAACAGATATACATCACCTGTGAAAATTTCAACTGTCTAGCTATCACGGTTCATGAGATACAGCCTGGTGACAGACAGACAGACAGACAGACAGATAGACAGACGGACCGCGGAGTCTCAGTAATAGGGTCCCGTTTTTACCCTTTGGGTACGGAACCCTAAAAATGATTAATGTTCGTTTGTAAGTACACATCTCTTTATTCCAAATGAACAGAGGACAGATTAATTCGTCCCCGGAATGGCGCAATGTTATATGACAACAATAAAGGAAATTTCAAATTGTACATTAATCATACGGTGTAACGTTACAAATTTGTCATGCCACGGTTGGCGGTGCGGCGCGGGCAATAATGAATGAACCCATCCTGAAACAAGTAATTACGTAGTGGGGTCATTTTTTATCGTCATGTTTATCACGCCTTTGTCTACCCTGCAATATGGCCGCCAATGTTGCCGCATCTTGTCTACGAAGCGTTCATTTACATAAACATACAATCAGAATAACAAAAGACGCTCTGATGGAAAACTCATTGTCATATTTTTTCGCAGACGGCGAAGAATAATAATATAATAGAGCGCCAGAATATTCTTGGTATTAGTTGAAACGTTGCGAATAATATATACCTAATATGAATACTCTGCATAATATGGTACATTGAATATGTAAATTGTTTCAATAGCGTTTCGTTAAATCTATAATTTTATTTCTATTAGTCTTTATGAAGGCATTTAATTTAGGCTCGTGCTTTGTAAATCCTTGTCCAATTAAATATCCTTTTATTTTTATTCCACTAAACTAATCTCCGAATGCAGTGTAACGTTGTACTCGGCTGCTAACGCATCTGAATCCGAGTAGAAAAAAATAGGAAATAAAAAGTACCTAATTGCGCTTGCAGCTGATGTTTTTAACTGGCAATACTGCAATGAGTAATTAAATACTGTCGCAGACTCCGCGCACGGAACTAGTTTGTTGAATGTTGGTAGTTAACTTCCCTCACAATAGGTATGACTAACGCTCGCGGACTTCCTGCGGTTGGTTGAACAGTCAGTCTCGACCGGCGTTCACTTGACACTACGCAGCAGAGAGTGACAGTGTCGGCACAGTGCTAATCATACCTCTGCCACCTTCTTATAGTCACGTAGAAAGAAATATTTCTTGTATTACCTGCACATTACCGTGGACAATAGAAAATTAATTAATCTCAGTGTAACCCCAGATTGGGGTTCTTCTATACCGGACAATTTTCCGTGTTGCTACAAGGGCTGAGGCTGGACTACCCTACGTGCTACCCTCCGATACGAAGATCGACCTACCTACCTGGCTGCCACCAGTCACCTACGTTCTGGAACTACAGGATAGTGGTTTTCTTTCGGGGGTCTAGAACCTAACACGCGCTCGATGTCGAGAACTCACACCAGCCTCTTGCTGGGTTTCTATTTAGATTTTATATAATAATTTTTAAAAATAAATTTTTGTATCTACCCTCTCTTCGAGAGTTTAATTTACCTGCCTGGCCCCTAACCGTTACAGCAGATTAAAATAGTTAAATTAAATGACTCAATAAATATATAATTACAACCACGTCAGTGAATTGAATGATAGCTGACACGTTATTACGAAAAGTTAATAGTGTTTGTTCATTTTCCAATAAATTCCTCCGGTGGGTGTATTAATTATTGAGTAACTCAGGGTTTTGGGTTATATGTCATGCCGATAGTCAATTAGCATCGAGAACGTTAACCCCACACGTTACTCGAATAAAACCTACATTTTATTATTACTTCATTTAAATTTAATGAATATTGAACGAGGAAATGCTCTTTGTTTCGTCATAATCGCTATGCTCCGTTTGATTGGTCAACAAAAGTCGTTTATCGTTATTAGAGATGAGAGGATAAATTGTGACTAGAATATGCTTTAATTGTCAAAAATCAAGATTTTACTTTGTACAATGTGCCATAAGAATTATGAGCTCTTTATTTAATTCTATTACGTACTTGGCAATCAATAAAACTTAAGAGATTATTTTTTAAACATTTATTCTAGGAATAGTTAGAGTTTATACATATAAACTCACATATACAAACAGCCACACCTGGTACAACTATCTGCAGACTGAGTCATTTTATGTTCGCATTCAGCCTTTTAGTTTCACCCAATTTGAGTAAGGTGTTACTTTATTCTATATGTATTCTTTGTAAAATCCAATAAACATAAGATTATTTTCTCATAAATAAAGGAACAATTACTCATACTTTCGTATAAGACAAGGTATACAAATTACGTTAGCGCCAAAGCCAGGCTTTGTTATAGCGCCGCGTGTGATGAAGGCGTCTCTCCGGCATCCCTCGCAGCATCCCTCTGCGCTTAGTGTATAAGCTGACAGAAGGATTAAAGACGTGCGCAAGATAGAGCAACTTACTAACATTCACATTTATAAGCATTGTAACGCAAACGCAGTTATGTACATTTGTATGCGGAAATCATTTTTCATACCCACTTTGTGTTTTCCTGTAAATACATAGGCAGATTTTTTTAAGAAAGTTTGAGGGCGGGTTTCTAAATTGAACATTCGGATTAACTGATAAGAACATGCTATGCCAAATTTTGCCAGGTTTTCAGGCTAAAGTAGAGCGTGACAAAAACACAAATTCAAAAAATCAAAAAACCCGACTGCTTCAAAAGCGAACTAAAAAGTCGTAAACAAGGAAAAAATCATGCTGTGCAGGCGGAGGATACATATTCGCCGGCTGGCTGACCAAAATCTGGTGTATCCTCCGCCTGCACAGCATGATTTTTTCCTTGTTTACGACTTTTTAGTTCGCTTTTGAAGCAGTCGGGTTTTTTGATTTTTTTAATTAAGTTTTTTTATTTATAACTTTTTAGTTAGTTTATTCGAATTAGATACATTTAAACATATAAGTGTTATATATTTTTGAAATCACCTCTTAAAACCCTTTATTTTGATACCCCACACGATGGGTTTGGAAGAAAAAAAAAAATTGGGCCCCCACAATATGGCACCCAAAAGCCGCCATTTTTCTATTATCCAATTTTAATGTAGCCTATGACACTCGCAGGGTTAAGACGCATCGATTGACGTACGAATCATCAAAATCGGCCAACGCGTTTGGTCTCTGGAACGCCACATAGGAACAAACATACATACATACATACATACATACATACATACATACATAGACTGATAAACACATTACCCTCCTTCGGCAGTCGGGTAAAAATGAGAGTTTGTTTGAAAGATAATATGACATTGTCATGTCACTGAGCAGTAATAACCAGGCCGATTGCAGGAGCTATCGGATATGGTACTTGTACTAATACATATTTAGTCTGTGGCTATTGATCGCAAAAGTAGGTCTAGAAATTAACTGGGAGAAAACTAAATTAGTGACAAATAGGCAAATCATAATTATAAAGACAGACTCAACAGAAATCGAATACGCCGATGACTATATTTATTTGGGACATTTACTATCCTTCAAGTCATGCAGTGATAAAGAAGTAGAGCGAAGAATCAAAATAGCCTGGAACAATTAATATTGAGCAATGAAGGAGGTATTCAAGAGTAATCTACCAGTTACACTGAAAACTAAAGCTATGCAGACATGTTTAGTACCCTGTCTCACTTACGCTTCACAAACATGGCCTTTGTCAACAAAACAGACTCATACGGTCAAAGTGTGCCAAAATAGCATAGAAAGGAGTCACCTGGGCCTTAAGCTAAGCGATAAAGTGAGAAATGTAGACGTCAGGAAAATTACCAAGGTAAAAGACAGCAAAAACCATAATGACCCAAAAATGGAAATGAGCTGGGCATGTTCAAAGATCACCAGTGAATAAATGGTCCAGAATTGTCACTAAATGTTACCCTATTCACAAGAAAAGACGGAAAGGAAGGCCATTCAAAATATGTAGTGATGACATAGTTGCCACGGTGGGGAAAACCTGGAGCGGACTGGCAAGAGACAGAGCGAAATGAAAGAAAATGGAGGAAGCTTTCACCACCAGAGCGGTCCTTACAACAAAATGCGTTAACGCAGTTTAAAAACATATACTAACAAACTAGAATAAGTATAATACTAACACTACCCATATTGTTTAGAATTAATGTAAACTATGTGTAAGGAATAAATAAAGCTTTGTTATTATTATTTTATGGATGGCATCCCAATATATGTAGCACCTTTTACCAGAAAAGTTGCCAAGTACCCGCCAAACAAAAATGATATCGCTGTAATAATGAAGTGTACTCAAGAACCTACCTTGTTCTATAGGAGGATTTTTTTATCCACGAAAACAAATCGCCTGTCTTCAAATAGCGAGTAAAATTTTTATTTTAATGAAATGATGAAACTCGTTCATGATTTACAAATATTACATAACAAAAGGCCGAAGTATAATCCCCAACACAACTCCACACTGAAATATCATCTCACCCTGTATGTGAAACGTCACATTATTGTAAAAGATAAATCCTCTAAACACGAATTACGCATTACGTCATCAGATAAGACATACCTACCGGTTTGAAGACTAAAACCCTTCACAATGTTTCAAAGCTCACAACAGCTAATTATGTTGGATAACTTTAGATTTTGATCTTTGTTACCATGTCATAAGGGTCATAGGGGTTGTTTATGTAAGTTCTTTAGGCAAAACGAAAGCTCGCGACATAATTGCGACTGTACCCGGAAGTCAATTGCGTGTTCGTTGTCAAGCCACGGGTTGGGGATGATTCAAGCCTCGGATCATAGAAATAAGGGAGATAAGACGCGGAAGCTTTACATACATCCGTAATTATGTACCAGCGATGCTTGCGGGATGAGATAAAAATGTATTGTCGGTTACAATCACGATCGCTTCGCTGAAACCGCTGAAATAGCAAAGTTTGGCACAATGAGTATAATATTATTCTAGGGACGTAAATAAGTTTTTTTAGCTTTCATAGAAAGGAAATGACTACTGTAGTACGTATTTTTAAGATTTTTTACTAAGTATCGCAAAGTAAATGTGCTAAAAGATAAATCGCGCCTGAGTTGCTGATTTATTAAATAAATTTTCAATAACCAATCGCATAATTTATCTTGACTTGCGTTTAATCTTGTTGGGAAGAATAACATTTTTGCGTAGGTACATAAATATATCTAAGCATGATTAACTTTTCGTCAGTTATTGTGTTCCTTAGATGCCCCTTGCTATTATTAGAACAACAATAGTATTTTTTTCTTTCAGTTGGATGTTTTTTCCCACAGTAATGTTTCAAAAACTTGCACAATGCACATCTCCATTTTTCTATCCTCTTAGTTGAAAACATACGCTTTCTACATAGAACGCTAGTTGGCAGATAGGCACTTAGTGATTAAATCTATTAATATTTACATACTAAGTTACTCTGTGTCCCATGTTTGCTGCAAAATGAAAATTTGTTATGAAACTATATCTTATCTTAGTTTTAAGTGGTTTCATCCAAGTTAGCAAAGAAATATTCAACCTCTTATTTTAATTGGAAGCAATAAAGTCATATCAAGCTCTTGGGTTGTTCAATGAGGTTCTGAAGTAATCAATTGTGGCTTGATTCGACAAATATTAATTGGATACTTAAATAAACTAGGTAAGCATTTTGTACCACCAAAAATCAAAAATTCTTTCATACAAAATATACAACAATAAACAACAATACGTGGGACACTCAGAAAGTTTTGCGAAACTAAAAAAAATTGTTCTATACGTACATATATTTTTATTAAATCTTTTCAAAGTACTTTCCACCAGCCTCTATACAAAGATTCATGCGCCTAAACCAGTTTTCAAAACACTTTTTCCAGTCCGCCGCAGACACCTCGTTTACAGCCTGCTCGAACGCAGCCAGCGCATCTTCCGGCGACGAAAATTGTATCCCTTTGAGCTGATTTTTTATTTTTGGGAATAAAAAGAAGTCACACGGTGCTAGATCAGGGCTGTAAGGAGGGTGACCCAGGAGTTTGACTGGCGTGCTGTCCAGGAAGTCCCTCGTTTTGAGTGCGGTGTGCGCAGGTGCATTGTCGTGGTGGAGCAGTAGCCCGCGGAGCCCTGTGTTTGGTCGCTTGTTGCTTATAACAGAGAAAACTTCTGGCAAACATTTGGTAGTATACCATTCGGCATTAATGCTTCTTTGATCCCGTAAGGGAATTGATACCAAGTGGCCAGTCAAATTAAAAAAGCTAGCGATCAAAATCTTACCCCCGCTTCTAGATCGCTTCACTTTGGTAGGCGTTGGCTCATTTTGAAACACCCAAACAGTCGACTGGCGCTTGGTTTCTGGGTCGTATTGATAAATCCAGGACTCATCACCTGTAACGATGTCGTAAACACGCCGAGACGAGCCTGCTTCAAATTTGTTAAGCATATCACGGCACCATTCCACCCGGGCCTGCTTCTGAGCATCGGTGAGGTTGTGCGGCACCCAGCGTGATACTATCCTCCTCACGCGAAGATGGCTGTGTAGAATCTCGTGAACGCTTCCCGATCCAATCTTCAATATGTGTTGAATCTCCTGATATGTAATTCGCCTATTGTCTTGGATTAAATTTTTCACTGCTAGCACGTTTTCTTCGGTAACAGCCGTCAAAGGGCGACCGCTTCTTTCGTCATCCCCCAAAGTTGGTCGACCGCGCTTGAATTCGTTATACCAACGATACACGGTTGCCTTGGAAGGGCCTTCATCCATGAATGCCATTTGAAGTCTATCGTGTAGGAAACACCAACAGGAACAGGACGTAGTTGAGTAAAATACAACGATTATACGAAACTGTCTTATATTTCACTTGAAATGTACATACAAAAATCAATACTTAGCACTAGGTACTTATTAACAGGTTACAGAATACTAATAACTCTAACACAACCTATCGCGTCGCGTCCCAAAAACCCAAGAGAGCGGCGCAACCGGCCAAACGTTCCGTTAGCCCACGTTAATCCCTCCATTTTTTGTGGGTAGAAGCGAGTTCTCCGATTGGTTCCCGCCATTTTGCGACAACCAATCACAGAGCGACCACGAATATAATAAGAGGGTAAAGTTGCCAACGTAAAGTTTAAAATGGAAGCTCTAATAATACGAATATCGATTAAAATAATCGATTAGCAAAATCAAAATTCAAAAACCCTAACAATCGACCGTCCTGACAACGTGTGCGTCCCCGCACACGACACCAGGTGGAACCCTAACAATCGGGACGCTAGCAGGTTGCTCCGTTTTTACATATTTATTGTTTGAGTATTAAATTACAATAGAGATAACCACTTGCTTCCCTAAGACTAATCAAAATATGATTAGTTAAACAGTTCCCTAGAGTTTTATTACACACATAGCCACAGCTAAGTGGGTAATAAAACTTTACAAAATAATTCTCATACGAATTTACTCAGCTAAATTATATAAATATTTAATTTAAATTAGGTATAAGTTCAATAAAGTATGTGTAAATGCAATAGCTAAAAGTTCATAAGGTTGAGGTGAATATCTGATGCAAATATTAAGCTCAACTACACAAGATTGATTCAACTGTCAAGGAACATAAAGTACAAATCGACTCAATAGATTTATGTAACAATTTCTTCGACTAGTTATTGAATTACATCAATCGAATCAGTAATATCTTGTATAATTTCCATAATTAAATTTCTCTTTAAATTTGATCAGAAAACAACGATCGATTTATGTTCTCTGTCACTTACAATTAAAGTTGGCAGGGTCCGAACGATCGATTAATCGGTTTACCCACCATCAAAATACTAACCCGAACGATCGATTATTTTCGGGGGCCTAACGGATGCCTACAAGACGATCGATTTACTTGTGGCAGCCCGTAGGTCATTGTTGAATCAAGTCACGATCCGATCGATTCTCGTGCCTGATCTGAAACAATGAATGACACGCATCTGTAGTTAAGCGTCTCTAAAACTTAGAAGGGTACACTATACAGCTTGGAAAAATACAATAAAATGGTCAAATTATGGTTCAATAGAATCCTCGTCGTCAGTGCCACTGGAATCCGAATTATTTACCTCTAAGGCCGCAATGTGTATCCATGGCATCATACGATCTGCTGCCACGATTGTAGGCCGTTTGTTTTGCATGCTGGCCAAACCCGGAACCGGTGCTACCTTATATCTGTCCCTACCTAAGACTGCGATAACACGATATGGCCCTATAAATGAGGGCATGAGCTTTTTACTTTGCCCGTCATTATTGAAACAAGTCTTGGTTATTTTGACCAGTTCACCTTCGACATAGATCCGAGCTGGCACCCTATTTCTATCATAACCCTGCTTTTGCTTAATCTGCTCGTTATCAATCCTACTCTTGACCTGCTCTCGAATAGCGGTAATTTCGCAGTTTTCGCGGGAGTCTTTGGTAACTTCGTTAAGAATGGGATTTATTTCGCTACTCATACTAGTTCCAAATAGTACCTCTGACGGCATCCTACCAATGGTTTTCTGAAAAGTATTGTTTAGACCCCACTGAATTTTTCCCAAATGACTATCCCAATCTTTTTCACCGTATTTAACTGTCATCGCTTTCAAGGAGTCCAAAATGGTACGGTTGTAGCGTTCAACCTGGCCATTTGACCTCGGACTGGCTACTGCATTAAGAATATGCTTAATTCCCTTGACTAGGCAGAATCGATTGAAAGCATGAGATGTAAAGAAGGAACCACGATCGCTTACAAGACGATCAGGGACCCTAAATGTAAAAAATATATATTCAAGAGCTCTTATTGCATTCAAACTATTAGTATTTCTAACGGGTTTGATAAAACAGAATTTGGAGAAGGCTTCTACAACTACAAGTAAGTAAGCATAGCCTCTCTTTGACTTGACAAAAGGCCCGAGGTGGTCAACGTGCACCGTATGAAATGGCACTTCTATTTTGGTGATGGGATGGAGCAAGCCCTCGTGTGCTTTAATCTTGTTCTTTGCATATGCACATTCGATACATGCACTAACATATTTTTTGACAAATTTGGACATTCTACCAAACCAATAGTGTTTCTTTATTCTTTCGAGCGTCTTTTCCACCCCGAAATGGCCAATATCGTCATGGTTTAACCGGCACACCTGCCACCTCGCACCTTTGGGCACCACCCAACGAACGTTAGTTTTATCGTTACCTATACAACGAAACAATTTGTTATCCTTGACCACATAATTATCTTTTATGTATCGGAGTTCCTTCTCATTAAGACTATCATTTAAAATGTTTTTAATCCTACAGAGTTCGGTGTCTCCAAGCTGAAGCGTATGTAACCAATCCTCACTACTGATTGACATAACTGAAAAGTGATCGATAGGATTATCTCCCGAGCTCTCGATTGGATTGCGGGATAACGCATCTACATGGCCCATCTTAACGCCTGCTCTATACTCAACTGAACATTGGAACTCTTGCAGTAAGAGCCACCAACGTGCTATCCTCGGGATTAGGTCTCGTTTTGAGAACGTAGATCGCAGAGCACTACAATCTGTGATGATCCTGAATGATTTCCCTAGCAGATAGACCCTAAACTTTCGCAAAGAACATATTACTGCTAGAGTTTCGAGTTCATACGAATGGAAATTCTTCTCCTCAGGAGAGGTTTGTCGACTGTAGTAAGCTACTGGACGGAAAACATCATCTCCTCCGGAGCGCTGCAATAATATTCCTCCAAGACCTAATTTGCTCGCGTCGGTGTGAAGCTCTATCTCTGCTGCAGGATCATATATTGCAAGAATGGGCCTATCGACCAACATAGATTTCAAAACCTTAAAAGCTTCCTCTTGACTATCACCCCATGTCCATGAGGTGTCCTTCTTTAGCAACTTACTGAGCGGCAAGGCAATTCGGGCAAAATCTTGGATGAATTTACGGAAATAACAAGCCAGACCAAGGAACTGGCGTACATTGTGAACATTCTCAGGTCGTGGAAAATTCATGACACTAATGATTTTTTTATCCCCTGGCCTAACCCCAGCTGCACTGATTTCGTAACCCAGATAATCGATATTGTCTCGTAAGAAGTCGCATTTGGAAAGATTCAAAGTGAGATTTGCTTTCTCCAAAACTTGCAATACCTCCTCCAGCCGTACCAGGCATTCTCTAAAGTCCTTACCGAAAATAAGGATGTCATCTAAATAAGCAGTTGCCTTGCTGAACCGAGCCGACCCTAATATGGAATTCATCATTCGTTGGAAGACGGCCGGTGCGTTAGCCAAACCAAACGGCATGCGATTAAACTCGTACTGTCCGTCTGGGGTGACAAATGAGGTGAGGTGTCTACTCTGTTCCGAAATCGGCACCTGGTAATAACCTGATGTAAGATCGAGCGAAATAAAACAAGCCTGGCCGGTAAGACGTGCTATTTCGTCTTCGATAATGGGCATAGGGTAGCGCTCTTTCACCGTTATGGAATTAAGCATACGGTAATCGATACACATTCGAAACGACCCATCCTTTTTACGAACGAGTATTATTGGGCTAGCGTACCCTGAGATCGACTCCCTTACTATCCCTGCATCCAGCATCTCCTTCACCATTGCCCGTACCTTCTCACGTTCATAATGCGATAACCTGTACGGGCGATAGACGACAGGGCGTTCACTGTTTAACTCTATATTCATTTCGGTCGCGTTGGTACAGCCGAGGTCCCTAAGGGAGGAAGCGAAACTACGTTGATATTTTCTGAGCAACTCTAACAACCTTTGCTTCACGTCTTCTGGCACCTTATCGCCGACACGAATAAGATTCTCATCGAAGTCGCCTTCAATCGCCATAGGGATTTCTGGTGGTTCGACAACTACCCTACTGACAACCTCTACTCGATTTGCACGACATAAAACTAAATTATTTGTGATCCAGCAGGAACTCGAACATGGGAACACGGTTATATAGACACGACTATTTTCAGAGCGATAGAGACCACCACAAACAAAGTACTGTCTATTTGGCTTCCCAGCGACAACACTTTTTAGGAAAATGTTGCCAAATGTGGAGGGTTCAATCCATGCCTTTACGGATGCTGCACCGCAAAGCTCTACCAATCCCGTTGCCCTAATCTTGAGAGAGGACTCTGTTAGATCCGGATCTGGATGTGGCATTTCGTTGCCAATATCGATAAATTGCAGCCTATTTACATCCTTATAAACGACGATGTGAGGTAGTTCAGTGAAGGACTGCCCTATAAGCACGGAATTCTCTAACAAATCATCACATACAACCTTGCATGGAACGTAGGCATTGACACCATCCACCTCGAAATTGAGTAACAATCCTCCTGGTGACTCTACTACACCGTTTCCAAACCCTTTCAATAATGATGGTATGTTATCGTGGGTCAAGCCTAACTCATTAACTACAGACTCCTTTATAAGCGTGACTTCGCTTCCAAAATCTACAAAGGCTTGCTGTAACGTACCGTTAATTTTTACATCCTTTGTAAATTTCGAGTTCGGCTGCGAGTCGCGTCCTAGACCGGCTACATCGATACACATTGCTTTTGAAATATTGCCACTAGGTTTTACGATGTTATTTTGTATCTGTGTGTTACAGTTATCAACTGTATGCCCTATTTTGTTGCATTTTGTGCATTTTATAAGCGGTTTAGGACAATATAAGAAACTGTGACCCCTTTCTTTGCAATTGTAACATCCAGGGAATGAACCCGACTTAGCACCAGACCTTTGACTGGGCTGACCATTAGGGGTACTAGAGTGATCGGTTTTGTTCTTGTTATGGTTTCGATCGAAACGCTGATAAGAATCCCTACTGCTCATCAAAAATTGCAAGAGCTGATCGGGGTGAGAGGACCGTAAAGCTAGAGCACCTGATTTGAGGGTCCTATCACTGATTCCATGAATGATACAATCTACTGCACGTTTCTCAACAATGTCACATTGGTTAAGTAAAGCCAGTTTTTCATAAAAATAAACCTCTATAGGTTCATTATACCTACTCCTTCTATTAAGCATTTCCTCCAAGGCCTGACCGTAATTTTGTTCGCAAGGGAAGGCGTTTATTAGTTTATCTTGCCATTCTTGCCAATTAAACAAAACAGAGTTTAACCCTTCATACCATGTCTTAGCGAGGCCTTGGAGTTTCTGCATAGCAAAGTGAACGATAGTTTTGTCATCCCAACCGTACACGCTGGCACACTCGTTGACTTTTTTGAGCCATACATCAATTCGTTGGTTTTTTGTAGATGGATCAAAATTAGGCAGTATGTTTAAGTGATCAACTTTTTGAAAAGACCGTGTGTCTCGGGCGGGCTGAGATGCCAAACTATCTTTCAAACATTTGAAAACGTCAACAATATATTTTTTAGATACAGATGGGCTACGTGACCTTTTAAAGTGTTCCGCGACGTTACGATGCTCAGCATGTGGGCCGTCACCGGCGTGCCGATCGGCTTCCACTCGTCGCCGTTGATGGTCGAGGGTCTCACTGCGATGGCTGCGACTGCGGTTGCTACGCTGGGTGGTGTGCCGCGGCGATGTGCGCCGCGCGCTGCATCGGCTGCGACTCCGGTCGCAGGTCCTGGCATGTAGAAGACGCTCCCGCTCTTATAGCAGCTGCCTCTCTAGGAGCTTGACTCGTTCGTGGCTCGAATCCAGTTCGTCATCCCGGTTGCGGCATGAGCTGCGAGTACGCAACCGTCTATGACTGTGGTCTCTCACCCGACTTCTACTTCTATGCTCCATCACGTATGGCGTCTCGAGTCGTCGATGACTGGATTCCTTGCTTGAGCGTCTAGATGTCCCATCCATGATGCAAGAGCTCAAAAGAAAAACAAAAACAAGCTTAGCTATGATCTAAATATCCATGATAAGTATCAAAACATTACTGTCCATAAAACAACGATATTATTGAGCTAATATAGCAAGCAATCTTACCAAAATGTTTGAGAATATATCGTAAAAATCAGATTAATGCAGGAAAACAGGGTAACTCAACATAGTCAATCATAGAATATCAATGCCTTTACTCGGTAACAGGTCGGTATTACGCAAAGTTAGTGTGGGTAGTTACACAATCATGATTATGTAAGATAATTATAAAAACTGTTGAATTATTTATCTCTGCTATGTAGTTGCTAGGCAAACGGACTTTAAAGATCTATTTACAACTATTAAAATAAAAGATAATTAAAACTCGTGTTACCAAGCAGTGGCTTTTGAAAAGGAAATAAAATCGATTGCAAATTAATGGGCGTGTACTTACGTTGCAATCCCACTTGCTGAAATGTAGGAAACACCAACAGGAACAGGACGTAGTTGAGTAAAATACAACGATTATACGAAACTGTCTTATATTTCACTTGAAATGTACATACAAAAATCAATACTTAGCACTAGGTACTTATTAACAGGTTACAGAATACTAATAACTCTAACACAACCTATCGCGTCGCGTCCCAAAAACCCAAGAGAGCGGCGCAACCGGCCAAACGTTCCGTTAGCCCACGTTAATCCCTCCATTTTTTGTGGGTAGAAGCGAGTTCTCCGATTGGTTCCCGCCATTTTGCGACAACCAATCACAAAGCGACCACGAATATAATAAGAGGGTAAAGTTGCCAACGTAAAGTTTAAAATGGAAGCTCTAATAATACGAATATCGATTAAAATAATCGATTAGCAAAATCAAAATTCAAAAACCCTAACAATCGTACGATTCATCCGGTTTCAGGCGACACTTGAAATCGTATAAAATCATAGCTCTAAAATGTTCCCGGCGCAGATCCATATTTCAGTGAGACACAATACTTTGAATTAACTCGCAAAAAATGTGGAGGGAAATTTTGAAATTGGAACTTACTTATTTTTACTTATAAATAATCATATTTTCGAAAAACATTATAACTGGCCAGTCTCCCATATATAAAAACTTTTTTTCGCAATACTTTCTGAGGGGCCTGGTATATACAAAGTATGTATGTATATACAAAGGTAAGGATTTGCTAAAATTACTTTTAGTAAAAGTTTGTTCTCATGATCGGGACGCCAAACGCTGCGGTTTGAAGTATGCAAGTCCATCCTCGACCAGCTAAAAAGAAGAAAAGAAAAAATCAAAAATATTTAATTACCACATACCGACATACAGATATTAGCAGATTACAAGTACAAAAACAGTAGAAGTATGTTTTGCCTAAACTAAACCCTTAACGAAAGTGTAATCAGCGGTGTGTGTGTTTGTGTTTCAGTTTGTGTGTGTCAGCTGAATATCAATCCAGATTCGAGATAGAGACGATTTGAAGATAGAATGGTAGCATACAGAGAGTCCTGAGTAAATTTGGTCATATCACTCGGAGACAGCCAGACAACCTCGAAAAACGGGTTGGTGGGAAAGTTGGATGGTTAAATACCGCGCGGACGTTCACTTACTCGCTGGTCAGACCAAGTAAGAGCGATTACAGGGCTCACGGTGACCACTGCTCTGAGAAGAACAGAGACAGAGTGGCGTTGAAGCAGCTCGTCAGTAACTCCGTTCGGGCGTTCCGAGACGGGCACGACCTTTAGAAATGAAGACAAAGAATAAGATGAGATGCAGTATGCGGTTTCGGATAAATTTAATATTTCACCGCTGATGCATATTGTAATGGTACAAATTGACGTAAAAACAACCAGAAGCTCTAGTCATTACATCAGCTATGGCGATGGTAAAATTCCAAAATGTAAGGGATTGATAACATGACATTTCGATAGTGTTTGGTATGCCCATACATTTTTTACTTTTCTACCAATTGATGTCGCGAAGTTTTTGACGTCTTCAGCCTCAGATAGGTATTCTAGACCTTTTTTACGATTATGTGCGACACCGTATACTGCAGCGTTCCAATCGAAGAGACAAAAACTTGAAGAAAACTTTAAATCAAACTGCACCACCCCACACCTACTTTTAACTAACTGCATTCCCGCTACCTAATCCAAGCGCTCTAAATCAAGGTGTAGTCGCAATTCAAAGCTAACCCGTTGCGTAACAGCTGATTTAAAAGAGACTTTCAATGTATCTTACTCGCGCCGCCTCGCTCTATCATCGCGAAGCGACGCTAAATCGAGTCAATCAATTAAGTGCTGCCTCATGTATTTTTTTTTTTTTTTTTACAAATCGCTTGCGCTTGACAACTATCTCACCTGATGGTAAGCGATGATGTGGTCGACGGTGAAGCACGCTTGCCTAGAAGCAACCTATTCACTCTTGACTTTAAGACTCCTAGATTGTAGCTATCGGGAAACACAGACTCCGGCAGGGAATTCCACTCCTTAGCTGTACGCATAATGAAAGTATTTCCAAAACGTTAAGTGCGTATGGGTGGTATGTCTACCATGTAGCGATGGCGCATCGCCGTACGTCTTGTAGTCCGATGATGAAACGGGCTTGGTGGAATTAGATCATGTAATTCCATCGCACACTCCCCGAAATGCAACCGATAAAAGACCGATAAGCTGGCAACTCGGCGACGATGTTCAAGGCTCTGGAGCTTTGACTTAACCAGTGCCTCATCGCCGATGAGCCTTTTGGCCTGCTTTTGGCTCTAGTGCATCAAGCTGGTATTTGGCGGATCCGTCCCAGAGATGAGAACAGTACTCCATGCATGATCGAACTTGCGCTTGATACAAGCTGAGCTGCTGTTCTGGCGTGAAGTACCTTCTAACCTTTGCAAGGATCCCCAGCTTTTTGGCAGCCAGCTGAGCCTTTGCCTCAATGTATGAGCCAAAATTGAGAGTCGATGTCAACGTAACGCCAAGAAGCTCAAGATGGTCAGTTATTGGCACGGTCACATCTCGGAAAGTTGGAGCCGGTTGAAATTGGCTCTTTTTAGCGGAAAAAAGACACGCCTGGGTTTTAGCAGCATTAAACCTGACCAGATTGGCATCGCCCCATTCGGAGACTGCCTGCAAGGACAGGTTCAAGCGCTCCACCATGGCCTCCCGCAGAGACTGGATCTGAGGTCCGGTAGCTCGAGCGTTGGACATGTATCTCTCAGCAACAGTGCTGTCGTCTGCATACCCAAAGGTGACGGGTTTTAGCAGATCGTTAATGTGAAGCAAGAATAAAGTTGCCGAGAGTACCGACCCCTGAGGGACCCCGGCATTAATATCCAATTGGTCCGACGAGCAGCCATCAATAACCACTCGAATGGACCGATCTCTCAGGAAGTCTGCAATCCAATCACACACACCACCGGGCAAACCGAATGAAGGAAGCTTACCAATAAGGCTTTCGTGCCAGACCCTATCAAAAGCCTTCGAGATGTCGAGGGAGACGGCAAGCGCTTCCCCGTGCTTCTCGATGGCCTCACTCCAGTTGTGAATGGCATACGCTAGAAGATCCCCAGTAGACCGATTTCGGCGGAAGCCGTATTGGCGGTCACTAAGGATATCGTTTGCTTCTAGGTATGCCAGGAGCTTTATATTAAGTACACGTTCCATACTCTTACAGAGTATGGAGGTGACAGATATGGATCTGTAGTTGGCCGGGTCAGCTCGACTGCCCTTCTTGGGCACGGGCTGTACGTTAGCTTGCTTCCAAGCATTCGGCACTTTTCCAGCCTCATACGAAAGGCGGAATAGGCGTGTCAAGATCGGAGACAGTTCAGGCGCACAGGTTCTAAGAACAATTGCTGGAATGCCATCAGGGCCGCTAGCCTTGTTCACGTCGAGGTGGCAAAGCACCCTACGGACGTCCTTTTGGTGGATACGAATGTCCGACATACTCGTCTCGCATCCATCTGGAGGCTGAGAAACCAGCGCTACAGCCAGCCCACATGTATGTTATTTTGTGTGTTGTGCTGTGTCTTTTGTGTGCACTGAATAAATGGTTTATCTATCTATCTATCTATCTATCTAGATGGTAGTGGACTGCAGTGATATTTGAGTGCAGACCTCGAATATTAGTGAGGTGCACTTTGTGGGGGAGGGGGTGCAGCCGCTGTTTATCTCCAGTATTCCTTTTCGTTTTCATCATATAAAAGAGCGAATGGAGTAGAGGAGTAGGAAGTGAGACGAGGTTTCACGCTGCTAACCTACAGACACGCACTGAAAGGACAGCATCATTGGGGCACTAGTCTGGAGACTGCGGGGACGCCCGAGCCCCCCCGGAATGTCCATCGGGCCCTCCCGTCTGGTCGCCAACCAGCACGATGGTGCATTCCGGGATTTTTCGACAGTTGGCGGGGCAGCCTTTCGTGTGTGGCTGGCACACTACTTGGGCCCCCAACTACCTGCGGTCGGCCAGCGGCGCACCGTGCCTCGGATCCCGCTACCCTCTGCGACTAGTCTCCCGATACATCCTTAACAGCGCGCGTCAGACTGGTCAGCCTCGAGTGGAACAGCTATCTCGACCCAACTCCTCTAGTTGGCTACACCGAGCATCGTACCGGAATACGGCTAGGCCGCTTGGCGGTACGTCTTTGCCCGGTGGGTGGTCACAAGCCTTCGGCCGAAGCCTACCACCAGTTAGTGTCACCTGATTTGCACCACCCGGGGACCACGTGTAGGGAATCAAAAAAGGGGTACACACCTACGAACGTGGGTGACTCGGCCCCCAAAAATATTATATATTATATATAGTATGTTGTTTATTTAATGCAGAACTGATTATACGCACATGATTTTATGATACGTGTTTAAAGTTTGATTTGCTAAGGCAGTGAGTGTAGTGAGTACATGAGTCGAAAGATTATATCTAAATATACCTGTTTATAGGACCAGCAGCCTTACCATGACCTGTAAAACTATCATGGTTTCACTGTGTGAGAGAGACGTAGCTATACAAAACAAATAGCTCTTTCTGTTTTCGTAGTCACACCATGTAGTGTTGACACGTCGCCTCCGGTTTCTAAAAGACGGATCAATGCATAGATAAATAATATCCCTTCAAATGTTGGTTAGCCAAAATTAAAAAAGCAATCAATGTGTTACAAATGTTTAATTCAAAATTGGAATTAAAAAATAAATGTGTGTTTTTCAATGATTGGCAGAGAATGCCTAGTGGCATTATGAGGGTCCTCTCATACTCACTTTGTAAATGAAGTTAAATAAATAAATAAAACAACCAAGCAACAAAATCACAACACATAAGATATAAGAACATTTTTTCAAAAACAAGGCCCAGTCATGTGTATTCCGGACAGCAGAGGTGTTTTCTGAAAGCGATGAAGCAAGTCTAACACGTTACGGTCTAGTAGAGAGGTTTAGCTTTGAAGAATAACTGAACTAATAGTAGTAACTTAAATGAGATTTGTGTTTGTACAACACACATGCACAGCCGAAACTCGTAAACTTGCCACAAACGCATTTTTTTAATAAAAGGAAACTATCATCATCAGCCTTTTAATGTTCCCACTGCTGAGACACAGGCCTCATCTCTGTGAGAGAGAATAAGCCGTTATTCACCACGCGGTTCCAGTGCGGGTTTGGTGGATGCCACATGTCTTCGTATTTTTGGTTCTAAGACATTCCGGTTTCCTTCGCCGTTTTGAGAGCAGTGGGGATAAAATAATTTACACATAAAAAAAGTTAAATCAAAAAACCAAAAAAACCCACTGCTTAAACTTTTTATTTATAACTTTTTAGTTAGTTTTTTTCGAATTAGATACATTTAAACATATAAGTGTTTTATATTTATGGAATCACCTCTTAAAACCCTTCATTTTGATACCCCACACGATGGGTTTGGAAGAAAAAAAAAATTGGGCCCCCATAATATGGCATCCAAAATCCGCCATTTTTCTATTGTCCAATTTTAATGTAGCCAACGACACTCGCAGGGTTAAGACGAATCGATTGATGTATGAATCATCAAAATCGGCCAACGCTTTTGGTCTCTGGAACGCCAAATAGGAACAAACATTACATACATAGACGGATAAACACATTACCCTCCTTCTGCAGTCGGGTAAAAAGTGCCTGCCTGGGCCCAAGACATACAACTTATGAGTCCGGCCATTACTACTGGGCCACCAATGTGCTATACAAGAAAACTAGACTGACACAAAATACATTTAAGATACACCTATAAAAAATATGTTTGAAAAATGTTTGCCCAAATTTCTTCAATTAAGTTCAATTTAAATGTTAAGTTTTGAATAAATGAATAAGTATAGTAAATATCAAGAAGATATGAAAATAATAAAAGTCACTTAAAGTTAATAAAATTTAATACGAGAATAACAAACCGAATAATGTATAAAAGATCTAAGCTAATTATAAAATAACGCCATCATCAATTTAGATTTCATTGCAAGGCAAAAATAAGGCATAAAATGTTTAAATACAAAATTAAAGCCTTATTATTCGCGACGGGCTCATTAATATTTTATGGAAGTGAAAGTTTTCAAGTGGAAATCCTCGTGCCCTTTTCTTTTTAACCGACTTACAAAAAAGGAGGAGGTTCTATGTTCGACTTCTTGTATGTTTTTTTTTTTTTTTTTTTTTTTTTTTTTTTTTATGTATGTTCACCGATATCTCCGTCAATTGTGGACCGATTTTGAAAATTATTTTTTTGTTTGAAAGAGTATGTTTCGAAATTGGTCCCATTTTGATTTGGTGAACGTCTGATGTAGAACTTCGGAGATACACAACAGAACTCTTCAATAAATAACGGCAAAACTCTCGGGATTGCTGCAATCGCATGTCTGTTTGTTGTTTATACCATTTCATAACATAACATCACGCCAGTACGCTCTAAAGGGGTACGCAGATCTCTCATTTCAACGGTTATGTTCAAGTTTCATGTTGTTCGGTAAGCCTATTCTGGAGTTATAGGGACCTTAATAAACAACTTGCTATTAGGTAGGTAAAACTAAAAAGCGAAAAATAAAAAACATTTTTGCAAAAAAATACTACCGACTTCCAAAAGAAAAACTACAAAGTGAAAAATAACTTAACTTTTGGAAGTCGGTGTCCATATCGCAAAAAAATGGTTCCTACGAAAGACACCGACTTCCAAAAGTTAAGTTATTTTTCACTTTGTAGTTTTTCTTTTGGAAGTCGGTAGTATTTTTTTGCAAAAATGTTTTTTTATATGTTTAATGGATCCCGTCTCTTCATACATTTTAAAGATTTTGTTATATCATTTTTAACATACTTTAGTTGGAATATGGAGAGTATCTTTGGAAGACTCGAGTAAAAATTTTAGAAGATATAATTGAGAGGCTTGTTTGTCTTATTAAAACTGATGTTTATAATAATCCTAAAACCTGTTGAATATATTAAAATAAAAGTTTCGCTAGTCCACGGGTTTCAAAAATTTATTTATAAAATATTCGTGTAAGTTCCTATAAAACTGTGATATCTTGCATAGTTGATCATCTTCAATAACATTTAATACGCCGGTGAATCAAATGCATTATTGGTGAATCTTTTATAAACATGAATCAAAAGTCAAAATCCTGGAAGCCCAATGGATGTTGACTCCTCCTGGCCATCATTGATGGCATCGCAACTCTTGGCATAATAGACATCCGTCTATTAGCACCTCGGCCCGAGCTCCGTGCATTGTCTTCAACCCGAGCACCGGGCATTATCGAGAAACGCCTGTAATCAACACCAGATATGATTAATTGGTCGAAGGCACAGAATGGATAAGAACAGAAGGTCACAAAGATGACACAGAAATCTTAAACTACCACAAATGTAAGCTATAGACCCTTTGGTCTTCCGGAAAGGTGTACTAGTGTAGGTAAGAATGTGCAAAACAACTTATTTTTTGGGTTTTGAAACAAGCCCTCCACACTTTCCACCATGATCCATCAGAAAAGCACCGGCGCATTGAGGAGGAAGCGATGAATGCCGTAGTAAACGCAACGCACAACACAGGTCGACTACATACCGCATATTTCAGGAACTGCACAGGTCCATTCAATTACGTTCTGATTTAAACCCCTACATGCGCAAGTACATCTGCACATTAGAACACTCCGGTGGAGCGTACCATACATGGTAGCAAGACACTCACAATTGCGCTTGCAATCGTGAAATGCATCTACGTTTTCACACGTTGTATGTAGCCGACCTTCTGTACCCATTTGTTTTGTGTTGATATGCTGTCATGTGCTATATTTGAGGCAGTCTCATGGTTACTGAGAACAGTTGGCGTGTGTATTAGGCCGATAATTGTCAATTAGTGGTAACGACTTGATCGGTGATTTACGAGCGTAGATTTGAAGATTTGATTCGTTTGTCTTTTGATTTGAAGTAATGATGATTAAGAGTAGTTAAAATTAAGTCAAATGATTATTAACATATTATATGCTGAGATACATAAAAGGATGTTATTTTTATACCTAGTTTAGGAATTATTCAAATCACACAAAATCAAACAATAAAATGTTACAAATGGTTCTGCTATTTCTGTGTGTTTAGTGTGTTCAGTTAGAAATATAAATAACATCACGTTATACCTATAAACTATCGTAATTTTACCCAGCTGTAAATATCGTTCGAAAAGATTACTATTTCAACTTTATCTGTATAACAGACCTTGGAGAAAGCTTAGGTTTATAGGAACCGGACTGTTTTTCACTCATGTTATTGATTCTTTTATTTGAAAATTCACAAATGACTCCCTTTCACACCAATAAGTAAAGAATATTATTGACCTGGACGCTGGTATGAGAGACATCCGTTAAAAGAGATGTTGGGCAGCTGATCGTAGGTCATCGTCTTGCATCAAGCTGACCAGCTCCTTCTCGCGTTTCTCCAGAGGAGCAGCTGCAGCAAGAACTTCGCCTTCCAATGATACGTTCACACACTGGTAAAGGTTGTTGATTAGCTAAGTACTAAGTGATGGTTAAACTGTTGGCATTTTGTATAAGATACCTCAAATTTTGCACTTAACCGGCCTAAAAGACGCTGAAGCTAAATGTCGTATTTGTCTTGTTTTACCTGGCACTTACACTCTTTAAAAATGCTATACATATTTCAATCTGTATGAATGTTGATTGGCGATTAAAACAGTCCCCAAAATAATTTTACTCCTGCAATACCCTTATTTATTTTAAACCTGTCACATCATCACATCATCAGCCTATTAGTGTTCCCACTGGTAGGACACAGGCCTCCTCTTTATGAGAGGGAATGGGCCGTAACCCACCACGCGGGCCGAGTGCGGGTTGGTGGATGTCACATGTCTTCGAATTTTTGGTTCTAGGACAAGCCGGTTCCCTCACGATGTTTTCCTTCACCGTTTTGAGAGCAGTGGTGATGAAATAATTTACACAAAGTAAAGCGCCTGCCTGGGCTCGAACCCACGACCTACAACTTGTAAGTCGCGGCTGATACCACTGGGCCACCACTGCTCCAACCTGTATTTGGCCGTTAATAAACCTCCTAATAAAGCGGCTATTTATGATAATATAATCTGTCAAATAAAAACTGAGTTCACAATCGCACATTATATTCTCGTCGGCAAAAGTATTTCGTATACAAAAACAGAAGCATTAAATTCACTGGAAAGAAATTAGCTTTTAAAAATGTTAACCGTTTTCTTTTATTTTCTGATACTTTCAATCAGACTTGTCCGGCTTAGGTCCGCCATGTAGCACTTAGCTTATCAAAAGCAAATTACGAGAGGATTTTAGGCAAATATTGTTTTTCCTTTTTGTTGTTTATCAGGCTTGTTTGTATTGAATTTCTTTTAGAGTCTTATTGGATGAGTACGACAGATTTTAACTTCAAAAAGTCTGGGCCATTATAATAAAAGGTTTCATAGAATCTTTAAAACAAAGCAACGTCAAATAATCCTTTTAAAATATATAGATTAAGGTACGCTTCAAGAGTCACAAGGCAATATAGTTTAGCTTAGAAACTATAGCAAAACAGCCGTCTAACTGGCTTAAGCGTCGAACAATATTCTCTACGCTATGAAATTTATGATTAAAATAATGTGCTCAAAGTTTTAAGGAGCTTACTGTGTCATAGAAGTCGGCAACTTCATGGTTGCCGTAGGAACGACCGAGGCCAGCTGCTTCTAACAGGACCGCACGAGTTTCAGGGCGATTGTTTTGCAGGAGGTGACAGCGAGCCATCAGGAATAGGGCGTTTAGGAGCCATGGACGCTGGTTGGATGAGCGAGCCTCTGTTGAATTTAGAACTTGTTAATAAAAAACTAATACTGCCTCGTTGGTCGTAAACGCTACTGTTGAGCGTGAAGTCCTGGGTTTGATTCCCGTGTCAAGCAGCATTATTGGGTTTTTAACCGACTTTCCAAAAAAGAGGAGGTTCTCAATTCGACTGTATTTTTTTTTTTTTTTATGTTTGTTACCTCAGAACTTTTCACTGGGTGAACCGATTTCGATGATTCTTTTTTTATTTGAAAGCTGGTGCTTGTCATGTGGTCCCATTTAAATTTTATGAAGATCTGATGAAGAACTTTGGAGATATACATCAGAACTCTTCAATAAATGACGGCAAATCACTCGGGATAGCTGCAATCGCATGTCTGTTTATTGTTTTTACCATTACATAACATCACACTAGTACGCTCTAAAGCAGTACGCAGGTGTGAACAGTTAACCCTGGTATACTCTCATTCCACCGGTTTTGTTTAAGATTCATGTTATTGTGATAATCAATTCTGGCTTCACTTTGGGCATTATAGGTACCTAACCTATAGAACTATAGAACTGGTCCATTATGTAACACAACTAAAAAGTGAAAAATAAAAAAAACTTTTTACAAAAAAATACAACCGACTTCCAAATAAAAACACTACAAAGTAAAAAATAAATTCAATTTCGGAAGTCGGTGTCAAAAAACGAAGAAACGAAAACAGGAACACCGACTTCCGAAATTGAATTTATTTTTTACTTTGTAGTGTTTTTATTTGGAAGTCGGTTGTATTTTTTTGTAAAAAGTTTTTCTATCTGGAATTATTCAACAGCAGCTCGGAGTCGGTATTGTGTACTTATTGGTTCATCTGTTTTTGAGTTAAATTTGATTATTTATTGATTATGAATAAAAACTGTAACTTGCATGAATGTTTTAATACAATCTGGTACTTAAATACGTAAAAAAAAATATTATAATAAATTTACAATTTAATTCAATAGTCGTCGTTCTATTTTAATCTCTTTTTAATAGTATTTTTATTATAATTTGTATGTTATTTGGCAATACTTAATTTTTAAGATGATGTAATTATCCTTTGTTCGCATAAGGACAGATTCTCACAAAAACACATGAGCAGAAGGACAGATTCTCATAAGGACAGTTTCGCATAAAGACAAAGTACAGTTAAGTTGAAAAGAATATATATTATATATTTATTTTCTTTTTTACTCTATAAACTAAACCAAAACAAAAGGATTTTAATGTACTATAATCAATTCATAAAAAAATACTTTTCAGAAACCTAGTCACTGTACGTTTGGTATAGGTCTACCAGAATCTCATGGCATTTTTATTATGTAGTTATATTATGTTTTAATAACTTAAATTATATTTAACTATTGTTTTAAAATAAACTGATGTTTTGAAAGGAAGAATTCGTGTAATTATAAAGCAACTAGATATTTTTTATAATCTGTGTGTACTTTTATAGCACACATACCAATGGAACAAGATCTATACATATAATAAATCTGTAGAAAAGTCGTTTTTATAGTTACATAAAAAATATTTCCAAAAAAATAGCCAGGGTGTTAAAGGATAACCAAAAGAACCCATTTCCAGCATTTTTGGAAATTTTGTATGTTTTTCTGTATGTAATTGTATCTGTTTATGAACGTATCACTTAAAATGTACATAAACATTGTTCGTAACTTTAAATATTACTCAGTTTTTGTCACATCACTATAAAAATTTAGATGAATTTAAAGTGTTCAAGAAGTAAAATTATCAGAACACACGCAATTGAGATATTTCGACAGTTGAACTCCATACTCGATACATGACGTTGTGCATTTGAAGTAATTGTTCTGAATAGCGGTGTTAAGATTCGCCGCGAAAGAATGACCCTAGAAAAAAATTGGTAGGTAGGTAGGGTAGGCAGGAAGGTAAGAAGGGCACAGCTAGTTATTAATAATTATAAACATTGAAGCCGGTTCCAAAGGAAAACTTGATTTAATAAGAGATATGAGAGGCAGTGCAGTGCAAGGTATTGTTAATGTGTTTATGTTCACACAAGAATCATCCTACCGACATGAATAAGACATGTACTCGTATGAGCTGTCTATGGTGCGCTTGGAGAACCACATTCACTACTGTAAATGGTATAACAGATATAAAGGAGCCAAGCATTCATCTACTCTGATGAACTACGTTGTATTCAAACTTAATACTGTTAAAAGTAAAAGTTTTGACATTTAAAAAACCCTCGATACATTTATCTTGCGAAATCACCCCGATTCAAACAGTAAAATGCCTATAATTTTTAAACGGCTGAACCGCTTTGATTCAAACATAGCTAAGAACACTTTCGATAAAATTACCTTTCAAACAAAAAAATCTAAATCAAAATCGGTTCATCCGTTTAGGCGCTATGATGCCACAGACAGACACACAGATACACAGCAACACACGTGAAACTTATAACACCCCTCTTTTTCCGGCGGGGGTTAAAAAGGGTGTATCTCGAAATCAAAGCTCAATAATCAATTCAAAGTCATAGAGCGTCCTCTAAATTTGTACTTACCATTGCAGTCAGAATCGAATCAAATGGAAAAAGTTGTGACAGGTCACTTGTAGTTGGAATAAGCAATACTGTTCAGAATACAGCGAATCATTGGATAAAATAATTAATTGTTTAATGGATTCACCCTTCTGTGTGTCTGCCATTATTAATTAAACAGACCACATACTCTTTGTGCTCTATGTGCATGTGTACCATATCAGTTATGAATATATCTCGTGAAACGATTAAAAATAAATAAAAATCTCGTATTCTTTCTTGTGTGTATAACGTTGCGAAGTTTATTCATTACTTTAATGCCCTCAGTGTAGACCTGCGACTTCGGGCTTGAACTGCATTTCAATTTACTTAGCGAATGAGCTTTACGTACCTATGTTACCAGGCTTCCCGTACTCTCGAACTCTCGCCTAAGCTAACATGACTTTAGAATCTTTGCTTCAAAGTGAATTATCTAAAGAGAGTAAAGAGAAAACGACTGCAGGTCGGGAGGGGTGTTTGAGTCAATATTTTCGAAGGCAATCAAACAATTTAAGAATAAAAAGACATTCATTCGTTGAAGGGACTCTACGAACCGTTCATTGGGCTTTAAATTCTAGGGCTCGAGTATTTAAGTGCTAACAAAGTGCTAAATTCCGTTCTACTGAAAGTGTCTTACCGGTTTGACATTTGTAGGCGTAGACTCTGGCTTTTAAAGGTTGCTTAGTGTCAACATTGAGACGTGCCAGTTCGTGCAACAAGTAACAGCGTTCTGAAGCTCGTGTGCTCATCGTCAGTGAACGTTCCAGGGTGCGCAGGCGAACCCTGAGGAATAACTATAGTTTTAGATTTCATAGCCATTTGGTAAAAACTGATTTAGAATGGGCGTAACAACGTAATTAGTATAGGGTTGAGGCCGACCAAAGTTATGGCCAAGAACGCTCCGCAAGTCAATTAGTTTTCTACTTTAGTGCTAAAAAATACGACATAGCTACCTACTCTGTACGGTTCATTGCTACAGTTCATATATTAGCCACGCTAAGCCATTTCCCAACGATCTTTATGATTGAATTCTATATTATTATAAAAATAAATTCATTTGAGAGATTTGATGGAAATTTTCACAAACACTTAAAATGATGTAGGGTTTGGTTGGAACACTTACAAAAATGTACTAAATGGTATTTTTTTATAATGTACCAGTTTAAAAAACAACAAATCAAGTATCATCTTGTTTAATTCGATATATTTTTAACCCCCGCCGGAAAAAGAGGGGTGTTATAAGTTTCACGTGTGTTGCTGTGTATCTGTGTGTCTGTGTATCTGGGTATCTGTGTATCTGTGTATCTGTGTATCTGTGTGTCTGTGTGTCTGTCTGTGCCATCATAGCGCCTAAACGGATGAACCGATTTTGTTTTTTTTTTTTTTTTTAAGGTTTTTTTGTTTTTTTTTTTTTATTTATAATTCACAAAACTGATGTACAATCGAGTATACAAAAAAATAAAGTAAACAAAAAAAGTCTGATTGACACCTTCTAGATGTGAATCTTACATGCACATTTTAGAAACACTTATTAGTGTTCTTAGCTATGCTTGAATAAGATCGGTTAAGCCGTTCAAAAGTTATGATTGTTTTACTGTTTGAATCGGGATGTTTTCGCAAGATAAATGTGTCGGGGGCTTTTTTAAATTTTACTTGTATTATTTAATATGAGATTTTACTTGTTATTTTTTGTTTGGATTCTGTTTTCCTTTTATACATAACTTTTACCATTTCTTAATTTGTCATTGAAGAGCGGGTCCTCCTAGCTCATGTATATATTTTACATAAAAGGAAAAATATTATGTACATCTTTGTAATATTTACTGTGAAAGTGTACAAGTTACTGTATTTTTTTTTTTAAACAATTAGTCCAGCCTCATCACTGAAAATAAAAAAATATTGATCATCATCATCATTTCATCCGAAAGACGTCCACTGCTAAACATAGGCCTCCCCCAAGTGTCACCACATTGACCAGTCCTGTGCGTCTCAAATTCACCGGATTGCCGCAGACTCAACCATGTCAAAAATAAGGCTATTTAATCTGAATAATAAAGGGGTATAATAAAAAAATACTTGAAGACCCACATTCGGCTAACGCCATATTATTTTTGATGACAGGTTATCTAAAGGCATATAAAGGAAGAGATAAGCCACCACGCACATTAAAGCACATAAATAAACGTTAGGGTGGGAATACTGCTGGCTAAGCTACGTCGCAGATAAAAGGTCGATTTAATTAAAGAAATTTAGGTCAAGGTAAACTTACGTAATACTTAGTCAGTCTAGTTCCATGTATTACGAGGGACCTAGTGTGCTTTAATTTATGCAAGTAGGTACTGAGAATTGAAGGCCAAGATTTTTTTTTAAAACCATAAATGAATGAATGAAGGACATTGGTAAAAAAAAACTTAATTAAAAATATCAAAAAACCCGACTGCTTCAAAAGCGAACTAAAAAGTCGTAAACAAGGAATAAATCATGCTGTGCAGGCGGAGGATACACTACCAGATTTTGGTCAGCCAGCCCGCAAATATGTATCCTCCGTATTTATTAATAAAAAAAATTTGGGCCCGCAAAATATGGCCCAAAATCCGCCATTTTTCTATTGTCCAATTTTAATGTATGTTTACACTCGCAGGGTTAAGACGCATCGATTGACGTATGAATCATCAAAATCGGCCAACGCTTTTGGTCTCTGGAACGCCATATAGGAACAAACATACATACATACATATATACATACATACATAGACTGATAAACACATTACCCTCCTTCGGCAGTCGGGTAAAAACCCCATTATCAAATTGGGTTGAAAGAATAAATTCAACAAATTTTCATAAAAAAATATTCTGGCTTCTAAAAACGTCCAACAACAGCAAACTTCTCTGCGGAGGCTATTAAGAAAACTGCAGGTATAAGTCGAATACTAAAATTACTTAGCGTCTCGAGGCGGAGCGGGTGGTCGCACTCGCAGCACGGAGTCGCGGCTCGGCTCCCGGGACACCGACATGCCCAGGAGAATAAACGCCCTTTGTTCCCGATCCGACTCGCTCATACTTTCTCGAACACGTTTCTGAACATAAAATAAGAGAGATTTTTCACGATCTACGTGACTTGGCAAACAAGCTCTATTAAACTTCCCAGCTTCGTAATGCCCATGGCTACTCAATTTATAATAAAATACAGAAATGAACCTACCTGGTCCAGGAAAGCGTTTCCAAGTATATCGTGTAGCTTTTGCAGGAATTTATCTTTCCCCGGTAATAAACTAGCTGGCTTTCTTGTTATTTGTTCCATTGCGAACGCGGCTTGTTCTAGACACTTGGCGGTGTCTCGTTCTTCGTAGATGGATTGAGTTGTCTGTATGAGGCGACGTGCGTCGGTAACGTGTTGCGATTGCGTGCGCGTCAATTGCTCCTTCCGTGCTCGTGACAGGCGAGCACGCGCGGCAGCCTCTAGCGCGCGAGCAGCGTACAGCGGCCTACGCTCACGTAGAACAGCCTGATTTATATGAAATAAACGACAAACACTTAAAAACTCACATAATAAAAAGCTAAATCATATGTTTTATCTTTTCTGATGACGTGACAAGCTCACGCAATTTAAATGATAAAAATATCTGTCTGAAAAAATAGACGAGGCGAAAACACAGACAACACAAAAAAATCTTCTAAATAATGCTGGAATATAATACTCAGCTGTCGAGTCATATTTTGTTCCATAAAATACCGTTGTATCCAATTAATCTTACAGCTATGCCTTGAATTTTGTGAACACCGATTCAACTACAGGGTTAGATTTTAATCTAAACAAGTGCTATAAATTTCAATTTAGCGGCCATTTTTATAGAATGGCGGCGTGCAACGTATTATGTTTTATGGGTCAACGGGTCAGAGGTTAATTTTTAACCCCCACCGGAAAAAGAAGGGGTGTTATAAGTTTCACGTGTGTTGCTGTGTATCTGTGTATCTGTGTGTCTGTCTGTGGCATCATAGCGCCTAAACGGATGAACCGATTTCGATTTAGTTTTTTTTGTTTAAAAGGTAACTTTGTCGAGTGTGTTCTTAACTATGTTTGAATAAAATCGGTTCAGCCTTTCAAAAGTTATGGGCATTTTACTGTTTGAATCGGGGTGTTTTCGCAAGATAAATGCGTCGGGGGTTTTTAAATTGTGAAATTTTACTTGTATTAAGTTAAGATAGTGTGAGCGTACTTGTCGTTTCTCCACATCGGCTAGAGCTTTATTGGCCAGTTCTTGCAGCTTTAGTGATCCTTGTTTATTGGCAGAGAGCAATTGTTCGTCCTTACATAAGGCAGTTAAGAAATATTTGTCATGTGCCATTCGCTCCAAATATTTCGAAGCCATTACGGGAGATTTGTTCGGCTCTCTGTTTTTCCGCATGAGATGTTTCTTGGACCTAGAATAACGGTTATTGCCAACATATTTTTTATTTCTCGTTGTACACAAAGACATATCTGCACTTTAGTAAACGAGACATAGACGTTATTTACAAGGAAGTAGTAAAATAAATCTTTGATTTTTTTTTGTACATAATATTATATATATTCTACATAATAATTTATTTTGACAATAAGGTGTGTTGTTGGTAGCTGCAAGTGTGGTTTACAATAAAATACCTCTTCATAAGTATTCCAACTACTGCTGCTGTATTCTATAAAAACTTGTTCGCAGATGCTAAAGTACGTCAACCTTTTAATATTTACTTTAAACGCTCGACTTCACGCAACTACACAACAACAACAACCGAGCACCGTTTATCATACTAAATATTATCTTGTATCAAAAACAACAAAGTAGTTTGTCGTACTTTGGTCATTAAACTCGCAGCTGGTATGAAATATGAGCAAAGTTCCGAACCTCTTGTTCCTTCTGCGGTTGCATACGTCCACGATGCAGTGGGACTTTAGGAGCATCTTCGTCTTTGGACTCCATCTTAATCTCCATGTTGCTTAGTAACTTCACAGCTGTTTGCAACACTTTGCTCGCTGTCTCGCCGGCACATTCTCGCACCTAACAACATTTGCAGTAATTTAGTGAGACGCTGTAGCTTCATCTTAAATTGTGTCGTGTTGTGACGTTAATGATACGGATGGTACGTGTTAAGTTTGTTAAGTTGACAGATGGACTGAGTGGCAAATGTTGAGTAGGTAATCGCTTTGCTAGCTGGAATCGGCGGCAGACTTTCAATGGCAAAGAATATAATATATATATATATAAGATCACGAGGAGTTAGAGGAGAAATAGTCCTATTATACATTTACCTTGTTTCTCTAAAATAATCATTCATGTAGGTACATATATCAACATGCCTGTATTCCTGCAAAGATTGGACATAACCTCAAAAGAAATCTCATTTCAAACGAAACAACAGTCTTCTATATTACTATTTTTAACCGACTTACAAAAAAAGGAGGAGGTTCTATGTTCGACTTTATGTTTGTTTTTTTTTTTTTTTTTTTTTTTTGTGTATGTTCACCGATATCTCTGTCAATTGTGGACCGATTTTGAAAATTCTTTTTTAGTTTGAAAGAGCATGTTTCGAAATTGGTCCCATTTTAATTTGGTGAAGGTCTGATGAAGAACTTCGGAGATACACAACAGAACTCTTCAATAAATAACGGCAAAACTCTCGGGATTGCTGCAATCGCATGTCTGTTTGTTGTTTATACCATTTCATAACATAACATCACGCCAGTACGCTCTAAAGGGGTACACAGATCTCTCATTACACCGGTTATGTTCAAGTTTCATATTATTCGGTTAATCTATTCTGGAGTTATAGGGACCTTAATAAACAACTTGCTATTAGGTAGGTAAAACTAAAAAGGGAAAAATAAAAAAACTTTTTTGCAAAAAAATACTACCGACTTCCAAATGAAAAACTACAAAGTGAAAAATAACTTAACTTTTGGAAGTCGGTGTCTTTCGTAGGTACCATTTTTTTTGCGATATGGACACCGACTTCCAAAAGTTAAGTTATTTTTCACTTAGTAGTTTTTCATTTGGAAGTCGGTAGTATTTTTTTGCAAAAAAGTTTTTTTATCATAGCTACTTATCTACATTAAGGTAGGTCATTACCAGCACTTTTGAAAAGTCATAACACCGTACCGACCTAAAAAGTTTTGTTCGCTCAAAAGAGTAGGTAAAGCGGTAAACTTATTTTTTTGAGAAAATTTGCGTTGCCTCGATGCGAAATTCATTCCATTAGAAGATAGCTGAATAGCGTCAAAAGGTGGTATTTTTTATATGGCTCTAAGCGACTCTCGGACTTTTTACTTGAACACAAATTGAAAGCGGGACGCCTCTAGATTAATTTATCAGACGATTGAAAATTGGTTTTTTACCGACTTACAAAAAAGGAGGAGGTTCTATGGTCGACTTCTTGTATGTTTTTATTTTTTATTTTTTTATGTATGATCACCGATATCTCCGTCAATTGTGGACCGATTTTGAAACTTCTTTTTTTGTTTGAAAGAATATGTTTCGAAATTGGTCCCATTTTAATTTGGTGAACGTCTGATGAAGAACTTCGGAGATACACAACAGAACTCTTCAAGAAATAACGGCATAACTCTCGGGATTGCTGCAATCGCATGTCTGTTTATTGTTTATACCATTTCATAACATAACATCACGCCAGTACGCTCTAAAGCGATACGCAGATCTCTCATTTCACCGGTTATGTTCAAGTTTCATGTTATTCGGTTAATCTATTCTGGAGTTATAGGGACCTTAATAAACAACTTGCTATTAGATAGGTAAAACTAAAAAAGGAAAAATGAAAAACTTTTTTGCAAAAAAATACTACCGACTTCCAAATGAAAAACTACAAAGTGAAAAATAACTTAACTTTTGGAAGTCGGTGTCCATATCGCAAAAAAATGGTTCCTACGAAAGACACCGACTTCCAAAAGTACGATCTGAAAAATAAGTGTCTTTTCCGAAGTCGGTGTCTTTGGTACCTATTGTTTTCCGTGTTTCGAAACCAAGTTCGGAAATTTTCAAAAAGACGCCTGTCTTTCAGTAATCCGTGTACATACATTAAAAAAATACCAAACGAATTGAGAACCTACTCCTTTTTGGGAAGTCGGTTAAAATAGGTAACTAAATTCTTTAAACAATGAACAATAAAGGCTTGTTAGTACCCTCTACCTTAGTAATTACCTTCTTGCCGCACTTTTAAAACATTCAAGCAATATGAAAATATCATGACCTACGTCGAAGAATATCTTTGTCTTGGAACTTTTAAGTGCGAAATTCTCATAAACTTTTATTCGCCGTTATAGTAGCTAACTGGCTGGTAGCTAGAACATGTACATAGTTAATGTGTAGTTGTACCAGCTGCTTGTGCCGCGTCCACTAAAGCACCGGTGTAATGTGTTGATTTCGCTCGGACCAAACTTCGCCCGAGCATCGACTGAACATCAGAAGGCTGTAAATAAAATATAAATTCATGTTTTAGCAGCTACTGAGTGGGTACGACTTTATCGTTAAAAACTTGCTTAAATGTTTGTTTTATATGCGGATGAACGAATAACCGGATGGATTAGGTGGCTTTAGTCTTCCGTTTTTCTGAGCTAGCAGTTTTTTTCAAGGATTTTATTTTATAAACTGTGGCGTGGGATGGTAATTTATGATGTTGCGGTGCACTTTATTAGAATTCGTGATGACTTTTTTTTCGGCAACTCGTGTTTTATAATTAAATAACCCTTTATGCAAGATTAAGGCCTATCAATAGTTTATGCAGTATAATTTGTGAGATATTTCCTTGTGATGAAAGATAAATGATTTTTTTAAAAATAAAACACAAGTTACTTAATAATTATGTTACTGACACAAAAATATATGCTATGTTTTGAGGCCACTCTAACAGTTGCGAAAGAAATATGCATAATAAACTCAAACTAGCCAAAAGAAATAACAAATTTAACTGTCCATTTATTGTTTCAGACTACAAAGATTGATCCCCTCCATTAGTGACGCCATGGGAAGTAGATACGTGGTGGCACCTGTCGCAAACACAATAGACGCAGCACATTGAGTGTTAAACAATCAACAAGCCTGATTGCTTCGCACTATTTGACGGCCGTTAAATGGCTTTGTTTATTCCACCAACGACCCCTTTTATTGCAGTAACTGTATTTTTGATAAGATCATTGTTGATTTGAATACATTGTTGGAAGTTTTGATTGTTTAACTGTTTGTTTTTTGTGATCCTATTCAAAGTCAAAGTCAAAATATATTTATTCAATTAGGCCAATAAACGGCACTTTTGAACGTCACAAAAATTAAAATTAAAATTTACAAGTAAAAAAAAAAAATATTCTACCGTGCCTTCGGAAAGTAGATTGTTATATAAAGTTGTTTATTAGAAATATAAGTATTCATAAAAAAGCTACTATTGGACAGTTTACAAATATGTATCTATTAACAGTTGAAGTTTTGTAAACTCACATACGTTACTGGTAAATATCTAAATAAAATAAGCCATCTTTTTAAACGAGACTTGGGCGCACTTAAAAGTCCACAAAACATATGGCACATTTTTGTTTGTTGAATCATTTGTGACTATTCAGTACAGAGGGATAGCCACATGTTATTTCTTTCTGTAAATAATAATGAAAAAATCCTGTGATTCAAAAAAAACTTTCTTGTAAAGTAGCTTTTACCACACAAAACTGCAATCTAGTCAAGCAAAGAAGTAAAATATAGCTGATAAAATCGTAAATCCAAAGTTTGAGTTAGAACTTTAAGTTGTCCAAGCAAACATTATCAACGGTTTTGTGCGTCTAATTGCATGTTTACTGGCTGGAAATAGAATCTCAAGTTGTTTGTTTTTAACTCACATTCCACCGGAGAGCTTCATTGTATGCTTGCGTGGATTTCTCGAAGAGTTCCAAGCGTTGTAAGTAATTACTGGAAAACGAGGCGGTTAGAACTGTTGGAATAAAGTAGCAAATGTTTTGATGTACCTATAGTAAATTAGAGAACATGCGTGGGCAAGTTGGATTGTTTATAATTGTGTTAATTAGGTTTATAATATTATACCACGTCACCGTTCCTGAGGAGTACGTGGGTAAATAATATCAGCCACATTTTTCAATCTTCAAGAATAAGCAAAGCTTACTGAGGTTGGTCCATGGATGGGTGACCATCTATTACATACGGCAACTCGTCCATGCCTCAGAAAGTACGTTAAGCAGTTGGTCCTGGACATTTGTAGATTTTTGATAGTCAAAAGCTAGAAAATCTGACTCCTCTTTTGACAAAGGGTACCTTCATACCATGTGTGGTTATGGTATTTATTCCACATCTACTTACGATTTTATAACACTATACAAAACATCTTCACATCTTTTGATATTGTATCAATTTATGTAACTCATTTTTATATATTCTTTGTATTATAACATCTGGAAAGCATATATAGTTAGCTCTGACTGTTTAATATATCTAAAACTTAAATTATATTCGTAATTTATAATTCTTGCAATATTTTTCTACTGTGACATTTTCATCTGACATGACATCTGTCTGTCTATTTTTATTTTCTTAAGCCATAGACATACCATAGGTACCTTGGACTACCTAGACCTTTCCTTAAGCTAGTTGTACATTATTGTAAGGTCAGCACAGACTGACCCGCCTTTGTAAAGCCGATTTTATTCGTTCTGGTCTTATTGAGATTTGAATTTGAAATTTAGAAGGGATGGCAGAACGTGAAACGTGAAAAACGGGCGTCAGCTTTTTTGGTCGAGGGTCGGGTCTGAACGCTGAAAGTTGGTTGATTATTGGATAATACAATGAGTACTATCGTATCTAAAGCTCTTAAAAACAGTGATATATACGGCTTGTGTATGTTAACAATTTTTGAAGTGTAATAAATATATTTTTTTGAGTGTGATGCTTATGTGTGTGCATTTTACTGGTACATAATCCTCGTCGGCCAACGCAACATATCAAGGGGCTCACTGTTTGGCGTATTGAGCCATAGCCCGGCCTCCACATCTCTTGTCCGATTGCCTGCTCTATCCGTCCTGCTTCTGTCCTGCAGCCTACTCCACTTCCTGCCTGCCTTGACCATCAACCCTTGCTGACTGCTCCACTACCTACCTGCCCGATTACCCGCTTATCTGGCTATCACCCGTCTGCTTGTCCGTCGTGGTGCCTGCTCGCCTGCCTACCTCGGGCATCCCACGACTTCCTGCCCGAGCTAATGCCTGGTTAGCTGCCCACGTCGTGCGAAGCTGTCCATAGTTCTATACTCATTTTTTTATTTTTTTTTCATAGCTTTAATTTAATTTTAACCTTTTTATCTTAATTTTACTAACGTGGCTTACGTATAGCTCTCCGGCGCTATACGTAACGTTACACATGTTTCCCAGTTACTTGTGGATAATATATAAAATTAGGCCAAGGAGGCACGGGCAGTGCCCAGTGTCTTTGGCCTAATTTTCCAAGAACGGCTGTTTCACGAAAAAGGCCCTACGACTAACTAACCGACAGTTGCGTGCAATCATGGCTGTAACAACTGGACACGAGACCTTTAATAAGCACCTTTTTGTCATAGGAATCACAGACAACCTCTCCTCAGCTCAGCCTCTACAGAGCATGCATGGTGGAAAATGTCTCATTTGCAGCAATTGTAGCCAAGTTGACAATCTAAAATCAATAACGCTAGTAAAAAACGAATCAATGTATGGAAATTACATTTCTGAACGTTAAGTTACGTGGCCAGACCAAACAAATAGAAGCCGTTAACGATTGTAGAAAGAGATTCAATAAGATACGTTTGTAACTTGGCTAGTAGGGACTGCGCGCCTGTAATCCACCAGTTACAGTTATTCGAAATTAATAATTACTTTCTCAATGCTATTATCCCTAATCAAGACAACATGTTATTACGTAGCTACTAGTTTAATATATACGTACAACTATAAACTTAGCTCATTAAAACCACGGTGCGGTTTTATAAACTTTCAACAGACCATATTTTACGCCAAATTCCAGCTGAAACAGTGATTTGGCTCTAAATCTAACTCTTTTGCTGCTAATAGAGGTTATACGAATGCCAATAAACAAAATAAGTAGCCGTGTCCATTCTGCCGAAAACCACAGGGCATTAACGTATGAGCATGAGGTCAGTGTGTGTACAGGCCATATTATCTACAGCACTGCATTTACAAAATGACCAGTATAACCACACAGCTGTTTAGGTCATCCACTATCTGTGTCAAATCAAACTAGCCTTTTCCCAATTATGTTAAGTTCGGCTTCCAGTCTACCAGATGCAGCTGAACACCAATATTTTACATAAAGCGATCACCTCTCTGACCTCCACAACCTAGAAACTGGATAACACGATAACCTTTGGCAAATATAGTAACAGATGATCTGGCATCTGACTATCCGGAACTACTGTCAAAGATCTAAAAATGACAGCCGGGATCTACAGCTTTACGTGCTTTCTGGAAAAATGTTGAGTCTCGGTATTTAATCGATGGTAGCATTAACCTAACCCATCCATGAACTGACCTAGGCAAACTTTACTTAACCGTGAAGATCAACCCGAGAGACTGTTATTATTAAGCCATATACTCTTAATTAACAGCCTATGTTCTCGTACCAATGAAAAAGTAATTGAAAAAATATACCGTCAGAATCTTTATTCAATTAAATCGGTGCTAAATGAAGTAATCAATCATTGTCTATGCAATATAACATGAATTGGCAGGTAGGCTCTAGTGACCTTCCGTTATACGGGACGGGACAAATAATGGGGCCGATCAATGACACTCTATGACTTCATTTTATCTTATCTTGGGACGTTCAAGTTGGGCCCCTGTTTCTATACGACTGAACAAAATGTGTGTTATGTATTTTGTATCCTATCTTTTGTGAATGAATATGTCACAAAATGATGTCCAAAGATGCTATAATATTTTTTGTAGCCTAATTTGAATCCCACGTCTGGACAAGGGCATTCCCTTTCTCCTTCTAAACTTCTCTGTCTTGTAAGATCTCATATAATAAAATATTAAAATGTTAAAAATGTTTCATTTATGTGCAAGGTATTTTGTCACAAAGAGCCTGCTGCTATTATTATTATAGCATCGCTCCGCAGCAGCGCTCACCTGATGCAGAGGGTGAAGTAAATCACAAAAATAAAGAACAGTTCCGAAATTTGTCACTACATTCCATAGTGCGGAACTTTAGCTTTGTTTGTTTAACATACCCTCTTTCTCGGAACACGTTCACCGCGTTACATATGGGTCTTTCTTCCGGCTCTAATTTCGTCTTCATTCTTCTCAGATTGCCTTTGTCTCTCTTCACATACACTCGCAAGTCATAACTACACTGTTTTTCGTCGCAACGTTACAAATTCACGAATAAATCTAGGTGACCTCGATTCCCTCAAGTATATAAAATTTGGGGTTGGCGACGACTATCCCGAATTATGATATTCATGGAATTAAAATGTATTACCTATTATTATCTTTACGACAGAATTTACGAGGGATAAAAATGATGATAAACCGAATGGTTCCTGGAAACCGTATCAGAATAAAATATAAATTAGGAAAACTCAAAATTAAACTGCACTTTCAGTTAGCTTGGTATTATTCAAATTCAACGATGATCTACTAACCCACGGTTATTAAAAGCTTAATTAAATCTCTGATCAATGAATGTGCTGATATGAATTATCTTATGTCAGATGATTTATTGACTGTCCCAAACCAGAAACTCTAAGTATAATCATTAGCCTTGAGTTTTGCCAGCTACATAAATGGAAGTCTTCAAATATTGGGATTCAGGTTACTGCAATCATTTAGTCTTTAAACTCTTTGCAAAGACCGCTTTGCAAGAATCTTTAGAAGGAGATAATCAAGTTTTCATAGAAAATTGTCTGTTTAACACAATATGGGTACATTTAAGAGAGTGCCAGCAACACAAACAACACAAACATCAATCTGGACGGTTTGTCCCGGTCCACAGATGAATGTAAAGTTTTATTGTTATTCATCCTAGTCGTAAAATATCTATGGTGGATATTTTCTTGTCTTTGAAGACGAAAACTTAGAGAAGTATTAAAAGTATTTTGCTAAGAACTTTAAACTTGCAACTCTGAGTTCGGGACTTCGTTTACGAGAAGATTTTAATGTTCGAAAAGCAGGAGTTGTTTTTCGCAAACTTGTAGATATTTGTATGCTTTTATGAAATATCTCTTTGGCTGGCTTGCATATCAAACTTTTATGATTATCGTTATCCTTCAATTTATACGTTTCATGTGGGACTGCTGCGGCGCCGCAGCGGTGCGGGTGTTGTAATGCGCACGACCAGCTGTGTTTTCTATCCAGCAGTGCGGCGTCGGTGCCGCGCACGCTCGACTGTGGAACGAGTATGTATACTATGTGTGTGCATAAATTGTATGAAAGAAATCAACTGGTCGTGCGAAGTACGACACTCGCACCGCTGCGGCGCCGAACCAGTCTGACACGAAACGGCTAAATTGAAAAAGCCCATAGAAGCATGAAAGAATTACTAGGACAACATAAAACTGGTAGAATATGATGAGTGCGTGTAACAGGCGTGATATTGTGTTTGTACTAAGTCAGTCACGTCATTATGCAACATTGTCTGTGCAATAATCTTTAACTCTATGCAATTATTACTTTGTCTTGTACTGGATGTTGAAGCATGTTATACGCAGAACAGAACGCTAGCTGTTACGATCCTTACATACTCAGTTAATGATAATGTGCCTAAAACTTTGTGCTGTCATTCTTTGGCTATATAAAAATACTATTTGTTTTCTTTCAGTCCCGCTATATCATGAACATCAAAAGACAGTTCTTCGTCATCTGGTCCCTCCTAACTTGAATTTTATTTTGTTAAAGACCATAACTTTCGTCAAATCAAAAGTCCATCTTTATAATATTGGCAACGCGTCACAAAATTTAACAACACATGTCATGAACCATTTGATGCTCCATGAGCCGCATACAATGTCCATCGTTTACCTTTTATAACTTATTGAACATGAATAATAATATTGAAAAGAACGAAAAATATATGGAAGATATTTCTTTATGGGTATTTAGGTACTTATGGGATCCGAACGCGGCCACAGTATAGGTTTCTAGGCTTTGACTCAATAGCGGTACGTGACTCTTTTGAAATAGCAACGAAGGTCTACATGATACAGAAAAGTTTCTAAGAAAAAATATGGTAGGAGCTACGCGGTTGCTACGGCGTAGCCGAATTGCTACGCTGACGTAGCTGAATGCTTACGGACTAATCAATAAATTTTGTTTTCTTTGGTTACTGGTTATTATAAGCCTGTATAATCACACTGCTGGTGTAGGTACACTGTGACTTTCAGCTGTTGTTCCGAAATTTAGCAAAGTAGAGTTGGTCACTTTCTTAACCTCAATATCTCTATTTGATTTCAGAAATTGGGGGTAAACGTTTTTTTGCAAGTATGGCACAAAGGCATAATTAGCTTTGCAAAAAAAGACACCAAAGTATTTCGATGGATACCCAAAGTATTTAGTACCTACTGTACTAGAAGATTCTATACGAGTATTCATGTAGAAAAGTCAGAACATGAAGCGATCTTCGTCCTCTAAAGTTGTTGGTGCAAACATACGTCACACTCCCTGCTATGAAATTGCGAAACATGAAAAGTCGCTCTGTATGTTCCGCTGCACTTAGACTCGATGTAGACGTGTGTATGTTGAGTTTTTATTACCCACGCAAGTTGAAGTATGTTATGATACTTTATTTTCATTATTCATGCAGCGAAGAGAAATAATTACATCAAATTATGCTTCTGCATTCAATGAAATCAGTAACCTTCACAATTTATACATACACTAGCTTCTGCCAACGGCTTCGCCCGCGTGAATAGTGTTTTATCAGCCCAAGGGAACATTATACCAAGATAAATATAAGACTATGTGCTATTCCAGACTACAATCTATCACTGTGCCAAATTTCATCCATATCCGCTTAGACAGTCTGACGTAATTGATTATCAAACATAAATCCACACACACTTAGAATATTAGTAAGTGTAACGGATGTGACGTCAGCCTACGTGCATCCGACCAATGCCCGCCGAGCCCGCCGAAGCTAAGCCGCCATATTGAAGCCCCCTCCAGTCAAGCCATGTCAAGCAGCGGGGATTTGTTAATATAAGTGATGGCCAGCCATTTATTTGTCTCTTATTCGATTGTGAATACAAGATCTGAACAAAGCTCTGCTGGTTTTTATTTATCCGTTTCACTCAGAAGTGGTATGAACAAAAATTAATCTTCGTTTAATAACACATCCACGCCACAACCGCAAGATCACCTTGACCTTGACTCTGTAGAAAAATTGAAGAAATATGTGTTATTCACGGCCGGAACGACACTACGAGCTTCACTGCGTTTTCTACACTCTGCCATCGACCCAACTGCACGCCGAGCAAGACTGCATCAAAGTATTCATCATGAGCTGCGTGTGACTGCACGGAGAGGTCCTAACGAGGGCCGAGAGCTGCCAGGAGTCACAGCCAGTCTGCCAGGAACCACAGCCAGTCTGCCAGAAACCACAGCCAGTCTGCCAGGAACAACAGCCAGTCTGCCAGGAACCACAGCCAGTCTGCCAGGAACCACAGCCAGTCTGCCAGGAACCACAGCCAGTCTGCCAGGAGCCACAGCCGGTCTGCCAGGAGCCACAGCCGGTCTGCCAGGAGCCACAGCCGGTCTGCCAGTTGCCACAGCCGGTCTGCCAGTTGCCACAGCCAGTTAGCCAGGTGCATTGTCTTTCTCATTTCCATATTCGCAATATCGATAACTCTAATTCTATTCAGGCCCTAGCCACTTTGTTTTACTCGTCGCCATATTTTCAATAATAAGGATAAAACTGGTTTGCATAACCAGCATCCAAGTCGGTGACCATATTGCAAAATACTGGTTCCTACGAAAGACACCGACTTCCAAAAGTTAAGTTATTTTTCACTTTGTAGTTTTTCATTTGGAAGTCGGTAGTATTTTTTTGCAAAAAAGTTTTTTTAACTTTCAGTATTAAGTCCCTTCTTGTTAAACATTTTATAAAATTATAACACCAGAATTTATCTCAGTTAAGGGTAGAAGTAAATCTTCTAAAAATGCCAATACCTACTTTCTCTAAAGGTCGAATGACGGTGAATCTCACACTGAAGGTCGGTTTGCTAAACTAAATGGAACCCTGGTATACCTATAGTGACCTTGGCTAGTTCTGAAATCTGTTTTGTGAGCGTCATCTGGATTAATTACTAATTGATTGTAGCTTTGGACTATATTGATACGTAACAGTTAAAGTTATCTTCGCCAGCTAACTCAGAAACTTGACAATATTTTTTCTAACTTAACTTTTGGAAGTCGGTGACCATATTGCAAAATACTGGTTCCTACGAAAGACACCGACTTCCAAAAGTTAAGTTATTTTTCACTTTGTAGTTTTTCATTTGGAAGTCGGTAGTATTTTTTTGCAAAAAAGTTTTTTTAACTTTCAGTATTAAGTCCCTTCTTGTTAAACATTTTATAAAATTATAACACCAGAATTTATCTCAGTTAAGGGTAGAAGTAAATCTTCTAAAAATGCCAATACCTACTTTCTCTAAAGGTCGAATGACGGTGAATCTCACACTGAAGGTCGGTTTGCTAAACTAAATGGAACCCTGGTATACCTATAGTGACCTTGGCTAGTTCTGAAATCTGTTTTGTGAGCGTCATCTGGATTAATTACTAATTGATTGTAGCTTTGGACTATATTGATACGTAACAGTTAAAGTTATCTTCGCCAGCTAACTCAGAAACTTGATATTCTATATAAGGTAAGGGAAATATTTATTTTGCAGTGACATTTAAGCGCGGTAATCAACACAGAGGCACAAAGTATGTAAGTGGCGGTGTTCTATTTTATGACAGAGCTTACTATCGACGTTCTTTTTTTTGACTTAGTTCACAGGATAAACGTAACTGGATTCAGATTCCTAAGGATGTAATGATATCTAAGGAAGTCTTATGCCTGGCTGTATATAGATACGGTTTGATCAGTTGTGTGTACCCGAAGCAAAACAATATTTGTATTTGGTTAATCTATTTTGTTTTTACTGATAGACTAAGCGGCTATGACATGGCTAGAATAATAGTTAATTATAGTACCTCAGATGAGACAACAGTAAATAAGCACATACATGAAGTCACGCCTTTTTTCCATGAGGGTAGACAAACTACAGAACGCCATCTGCTACTATCCTTATAACTCTTTTTTCGTTAACGTTAAAACATAGTCATACACGCACATACACGGATGCTGGTTATGCAAACCAGTTTTATCCTTATTATTGAAAATATGGCGACGAGTAAAACAAAGTGGCTAGGGCCTGAATAGAATTAGAGTTATCGATATTGCGAATATGGAAATGAGAAAGACAATGCACCTGGCTAACTGGCTGTGGCAACTGGCAGACCGGCTGTGGCAACTGGCAGACCGGCTGTGGCTCCTGGCAGACCGGCTGTGGCTCCTGGCAGACCGGCTGTGGCTCCTGGCAGACTGGCTGTGGTTCCTGGCAGACTGGCTGTGGTTCCTGGCAGACTGGCTGTGGTTCCTGGCAGACTGGCTGTTGTTCCTGGCAGACTGGCTGTGGTTTCTGGCAGACTGGCTGTGGTTCCTGGCAGACTGGCTGTGACTCCTGGCAGCTCTCGGCCCTCGTTAGGACCTCTCCGTGCAGTCACACGCAGCTCATGATGAATACTTTGATGCAGTCTTGCTCGGCGTGCAGTTGGGTCGATGGCAGAGTGTAGAAAACGCAGTGAAGCTCGTAGTGTCGTTCCGGCCGTGAATAACACATATTTCTTCAATTTTTCTACAGAGTCAAGGTCAAGGTGATCTTGCGGTTGTGGCGTGGATGTGTTATTAAACGAAGATTAATTTTTGTTCATACCACTTCTGAGTGAAACGGATAAATAAAAACCAGCAGAGCTTTGTTCAGATCTTGTATTCACAATCGAATAAGAGACAAATAAATGGCTGGCCATCACTTATATTAACAAATCCCCGCTGCTTGACATGGCTTGACTGGAGGGGGCTTCAATATGGCGGCTTAGCTTCGGCGGGCTCGGCGGGCATTGGTCGGATGCACGTAGGCTGACGTCACATCCGTTACACTTACTAATATTCTAAGTGTGTGTGGATTTATGTTTGATAATCAATTACGTCAGACTGTCTAAGCGGATATGGATGAAATTTGGCACAGTGATAGATTGTAGTCTGGAATAGCACATAGTCTTATATTTATCTTGGTATAATGTTCCCTTGGGCTGATAAAACACTATTCACGCGGGCGAAGCCGTTGGCAGAAGCTAGTGTATGTATAAATTGTGAAGGTTACTGATTTCATTGAATGCAGAAGCATAATTTGATGTAATTATTTCTCTTCGCTGCATGAATAATGAAAATAAAGTATCATAACATACTTCAACTTGCGTGGGTAATAAAAACTCAACATACACACGTCTACATCGAGTCTAAGTGCAGCGGAACATACAGAGCGACTTTTCATGTTTCGCAATTTCATAGCAGGGAGTGTGACGTATGTTTGCACCAACAACTTTTAGGACGAAGATCGCTTCATGTTCTGACTTTTCTACATGAATACTCGTATAGAATCTTCTAGTACAGTAGGTACTAAATACTTTGGGTATCCATCGAAATACTTTGGTGTCTTTTTTTGCAAAGCTAATTATGCCTTTGTGCCATACTTGCAAAAAAACGTTTACCCCCAATTTCTGAAATCAAATAGAGATATTGAGGTTAAGAAAGTGACCAACTCTACTTTGCTAAATTTCGGAACAACAGCTGAAAGTCACAGTGTACCTACACCAGCAGTGTGATTATACAGGCTTATAATAACCAGTAACCAAAGAAAACAAAATTTATTGATTAGTCCGTAAGCATTCAGCTACGTCAGCGTAGCAATTCGGCTACGCCGTAGCAACCGCGTAGCTCCTACCATATTTTTTCTTAGAAACTTTTCTGTATCATGTAGACCTTCGTTGCTATTTCAAAAGAGTCACGTACCGCTATTGAGTCAAAGCCTAGAAACCTATACTGTGGCCGCGTTCGGATCCCATAAGTACCTAAATACCCATAAAGAAATATCTTCCATATATTTTTCGTTCTTTTCAATATTATTATTCATGTTCAATAAGTTATAAAAGGTAAACGATGGACATTGTATGCGGCTCATGGAGCATCAAATGGTTCATGACATGTGTTGTTAAATTTTGTGACGCGTTGCCAATATTATAAAGATGGACTTTTGATTTGACGAAAGTTATGGTCTTTAACAAAATAAAATTCAAGTTAGGAGGGACCAGATGACGAAGAACTGTCTTTTGATGTTCATGATATAGCGGGACTGAAAGAAAACAAATAGTATTTTTATATAGCCAAAGAATGACAGCACAAAGTTTTAGGCACATTATCATTAACTGAGTATGTAAGGATCGTAACAGCTAGCGTTCTGTTCTGCGTATAACATGCTTCAACATCCAGTACAAGACAAAGTAATAATTGCATAGAGTTAAAGATTATTGCACAGACAATGTTGCATAATGACGTGACTGACTTAGTACAAACACAATATCACGCCTGTTACACGCACTCATCATATTCTACCAGTTTTATGTTGTCCTAGTAATTCTTTCATGCTTCTATGGGCTTTTTCAATTTAGCCGTTTCGTGTCAGACTGGTTCGGCGCCGCAGCGGTGCGAGTGTCGTACTTCGCACGACCAGTTGATTTCTTTCATACAATTTATGCACACACATAGTATACATACTCGTTCCACAGTCGAGCGTGCGCGGCACCGACGCCGCACTGCTGGATAGAAAACACAGCTGGTCGTGCGCATTACAACACCCGCACCGCTGCGGCGCCGCAGCAGTCCCACATGAAACGTATAAATTGAAGGATAACGATAATCATAAAAGTTTGATATGCAAGCCAGCCAAAGAGATATTTCATAAAAGCATACAAATATCTACAAGTTTGCGAAAAACAACTCCTGCTTTTCGAACATTAAAATCTTCTCGTAAACGAAGTCCCGAACTCAGAGTTGCAAGTTTAAAGTTCTTAGCAAAATACTTTTAATACTTCTCTAAGTTTTCGTCTTCAAAGACAAGAAAATATCCACCATAGATATTTTACGACTAGGATGAATAACAATAAAACTTTACATTCATCTGTGGACCGGGACAAACCGTCCAGATTGATGTTTGTGTTGTTTGTGTTGCTGGCACTCTCTTAAATGTACCCATATTGTGTTAAACAGACAATTTTCTATGAAAACTTGATTATCTCCTTCTAAAGATTCTTGCAAAGCGGTCTTTGCAAAGAGTTTAAAGACTAAATGATTGCAGTAACCTGAATCCCAATATTTGAAGACTTCCATTTATGTAGCTGGCAAAACTCAAGGCTAATGATTATACTTAGAGTTTCTGGTTTGGGACAGTCAATAAATCATCTGACATAAGATAATTCATATCAGCACATTCATTGATCAGAGATTTAATTAAGCTTTTAATAACCGTGGGTTAGTAGATCATCGTTGAATTTGAATAATACCAAGCTAACTGAAAGTGCAGTTTAATTTTGAGTTTTCCTAATTTATATTTTATTCTGATACGGTTTCCAGGAACCATTCGGTTTATCATCATTTTTATCCCTCGTAAATTCTGTCGTAAAGATAATAATAGGTAATACATTTTAATTCCATGAATATCATAATTCGGGATAGTCGTCGCCAACCCCAAATTTTATATACTTGAGGGAATCGAGGTCACCTAGATTTATTCGTGAATTTGTAACGTTGCGACGAAAAACAGTGTAGTTATGACTTGCGAGTGTATGTGAAGAGAGACAAAGGCAATCTGAGAAGAATGAAGACGAAATTAGAGCCGGAAGAAAGACCCATATGTAACGCGGTGAACGTGTTCCGAGAAAGAGGGTATGTTAAACAAACAAAGCTAAAGTTCCGCACTATGGAATGTAGTGACAAATTTCGGAACTGTTCTTTATTTTTGTGATTTACTTCACCCTCTGCATCAGGTGAGCGCTGCTGCGGAGCGATGCTATAATAATAATAGCAGCAGGCTCTTTGTGACAAAATACCTTGCACATAAATGAAACATTTTTAACATTTTAATATTTTATTATATGAGATCTTACAAGACAGAGAAGTTTAGAAGGAGAAAGGGAATGCCCTTGTCCAGACGTGGGATTCAAATTAGGCTACAAAAAATATTATAGCATCTTTGGACATCATTTTGTGACATATTCATTCACAAAAGATAGGATACAAAATACATAACACACATTTTGTTCAGTCGTATAGAAACAGGGGCCCAACTTGAACGTCCCAAGATAAGATAAAATGAAGTCATAGAGTGTCATTGATCGGCCCCATTATTTGTCCCGTCCCGTATAACGGAAGGTCACTAGAGCCTACCTGCCAATTCATGTTATATTGCATAGACAATGATTGATTACTTCATTTAGCACCGATTTAATTGAATAAAGATTCTGACGGTATATTTTTTCAATTACTTTTTCATTGGTACGAGAACATAGGCTGTTAATTAAGAGTATATGGCTTAATAATAACAGTCTCTCGGGTTGATCTTCACGGTTAAGTAAAGTTTGCCTAGGTCAGTTCATGGATGGGTTAGGTTAATGCTACCATCGATTAAATACCGAGACTCAACATTTTTCCAGAAAGCACGTAAAGCTGTAGATCCCGGCTGTCATTTTTAGATCTTTGACAGTAGTTCCGGATAGTCAGATGCCAGATCATCTGTTACTATATTTGCCAAAGGTTATCGTGTTATCCAGTTTCTAGGTTGTGGAGGTCAGAGAGGTGATCGCTTTATGTAAAATATTGGTGTTCAGCTGCATCTGGTAGACTGGAAGCCGAACTTAACATAATTGGGAAAAGGCTAGTTTGATTTGACACAGATAGTGGATGACCTAAACAGCTGTGTGGTTATACTGGTCATTTTGTAAATGCAGTGCTGTAGATAATATGGCCTGTACACACACTGACCTCATGCTCATACGTTAATGCCCTGTGGTTTTCGGCAGAATGGACACGGCTACTTATTTTGTTTATTGGCATTCGTATAACCTCTATTAGCAGCAAAAGAGTTAGATTTAGAGCCAAATCACTGTTTCAGCTGGAATTTGGCGTAAAATATGGTCTGTTGAAAGTTTATAAAACCGCACCGTGGTTTTAATGAGCTAAGTTTATAGTTGTACGTATATATTAAACTAGTAGCTACGTAATAACATGTTGTCTTGATTAGGGATAATAGCATTGAGAAAGTAATTATTAATTTCGAATAACTGTAACTGGTGGATTACAGGCGCGCAGTCCCTACTAGCCAAGTTACAAACGTATCTTATTGAATCTCTTTCTACAATCGTTAACGGCTTCTATTTGTTTGGTCTGGCCACGTAACTTAACGTTCAGAAATGTAATTTCCATACATTGATTCGTTTTTTACTAGCGTTATTGATTTTAGATTGTCAACTTGGCTACAATTGCTGCAAATGAGACATTTTCCACCATGCATGCTCTGTAGAGGCTGAGCTGAGGAGAGGTTGTCTGTGATTCCTATGACAAAAAGGTGCTTATTAAAGGTCTCGTGTCCAGTTGTTACAGCCATGATTGCACGCAACTGTCGGTTAGTTAGTCGTAGGGCCTTTTTCGTGAAACAGCCGTTCTTGGAAAATTAGGCCAAAGACACTGGGCACTGCCCGTGCCTCCTTGGCCTAATTTTATATATTATCCACAAGTAACTGGGAAACATGTGTAACGTTACGTATAGCGCCGGAGAGCTATACGTAAGCCACGTTAGTAAAATTAAGATAAAAAGGTTAAAATTAAATTAAAGCTATGAAAAAAAAATAAAAAAATGAGTATAGAACTATGGACAGCTTCGCACGACGTGGGCAGCTAACCAGGCATTAGCTCGGGCAGGAAGTCGTGGGATGCCCGAGGTAGGCAGGCGAGCAGGCACCACGACGGACAAGCAGACGGGTGATAGCCAGATAAGCGGGTAATCGGGCAGGTAGGTAGTGGAGCAGTCAGCAAGGGTTGATGGTCAAGGCAGGCAGGAAGTGGAGTAGGCTGCAGGACAGAAGCAGGACGGATAGAGCAGGCAATCGGACAAGAGATGTGGAGGCCGGGCTATGGCTCAATACGCCAAACAGTGAGCCCCTTGATATGTTGCGTTGGCCGACGAGGATTATGTACCAGTAAAATGCACACACATAAGCATCACACTCAAAAAAATATATTTATTACACTTCAAAAATTGTTAACATACACAAGCCGTATATATCACTGTTTTTAAGAGCTTTAGATACGATAGTACTCATTGTATTATCCAATAATCAACCAACTTTCAGCGTTCAGACCCGACCCTCGACCAAAAAAGCTGACGCCCGTTTTTCACGTTTCACGTTCTGCCATCCCTTCTAAATTTCAAATTCAAATCTCAATAAGACCAGAACGAATAAAATCGGCTTTACAAAGGCGGGTCAGTCTGTGCTGACCTTACAATAATGTACAACTAGCTTAAGGAAAGGTCTAGGTAGTCCAAGGTACCTATGGTATGTCTATGGCTTAAGAAAATAAAAATAGACAGACAGATGTCATGTCAGATGAAAATGTCACAGTAGAAAAATATTGCAAGAATTATAAATTACGAATATAATTTAAGTTTTAGATATATTAAACAGTCAGAGCTAACTATATATGCTTTCCAGATGTTATAATACAAAGAATATATAAAAATGAGTTACATAAATTGATACAATATCAAAAGATGTGAAGATGTTTTGTATAGTGTTATAAAATCGTAAGTAGATGTGGAATAAATACCATAACCACACATGGTATGAAGGTACCCTTTGTCAAAAGAGGAGTCAGATTTTCTAGCTTTTGACTATCAAAAATCTACAAATGTCCAGGACCAACTGCTTAACGTACTTTCTGAGGCATGGACGAGTTGCCGTATGTAATAGATGGTCACCCATCCATGGACCAACCTCAGTAAGCTTTGCTTATTCTTGAAGATTGAAAAATGTGGCTGATATTATTTACCCACGTACTCCTCAGGAACGGTGACGTGGTATAATATTATAAACCTAATTAACACAATTATAAACAATCCAACTTGCCCACGCATGTTCTCTAATTTACTATAGGTACATCAAAACATTTGCTACTTTATTCCAACAGTTCTAACCGCCTCGTTTTCCAGTAATTACTTACAACGCTTGGAACTCTTCGAGAAATCCACGCAAGCATACAATGAAGCTCTCCGGTGGAATGTGAGTTAAAAACAAACAACTTGAGATTCTATTTCCAGCCAGTAAACATGCAATTAGACGCACAAAACCGTTGATAATGTTTGCTTGGACAACTTAAAGTTCTAACTCAAACTTTGGATTTACGATTTTATCAGCTATATTTTACTTCTTTGCTTGACTAGATTGCAGTTTTGTGTGGTAAAAGCTACTTTACAAGAAAGTTTTTTTTGAATCACAGGATTTTTTCATTATTATTTACAGAAAGAAATAACATGTGGCTATCCCTCTGTACTGAATAGTCACAAATGATTCAACAAACAAAAATGTGCCATATGTTTTGTGGACTTTTAAGTGCGCCCAAGTCTCGTTTAAAAAGATGGCTTATTTTATTTAGATATTTACCAGTAACGTATGTGAGTTTACAAAACTTCAACTGTTAATAGATACATATTTGTAAACTGTCCAATAGTAGCTTTTTTATGAATACTTATATTTCTAATAAACAACTTTATATAACAATCTACTTTCCGAAGGCACGGTAGAATATTTTTTTTTTTTACTTGTAAATTTTAATTTTAATTTTTGTGACGTTCAAAAGTGCCGTTTATTGGCCTAATTGAATAAATATATTTTGACTTTGACTTTGAATAGGATCACAAAAAACAAACAGTTAAACAATCAAAACTTCCAACAATGTATTCAAATCAACAATGATCTTATCAAAAATACAGTTACTGCAATAAAAGGGGTCGTTGGTGGAATAAACAAAGCCATTTAACGGCCGTCAAATAGTGCGAAGCAATCAGGCTTGTTGATTGTTTAACACTCAATGTGCTGCGTCTATTGTGTTTGCGACAGGTGCCACCACGTATCTACTTCCCATGGCGTCACTAATGGAGGGGATCAATCTTTGTAGTCTGAAACAATAAATGGACAGTTAAATTTGTTATTTCTTTTGGCTAGTTTGAGTTTATTATGCATATTTCTTTCGCAACTGTTAGAGTGGCCTCAAAACATAGCATATATTTTTGTGTCAGTAACATAATTATTAAGTAACTTGTGTTTTATTTTTAAAAAAATCATTTATCTTTCATCACAAGGAAATATCTCACAAATTATACTGCATAAACTATTGATAGGCCTTAATCTTGCATAAAGGGTTATTTAATTATAAAACACGAGTTGCCGAAAAAAAAGTCATCACGAATTCTAATAAAGTGCACCGCAACATCATAAATTACCATCCCACGCCACAGTTTATAAAATAAAATCCTTGAAAAAAACTGCTAGCTCAGAAAAACGGAAGACTAAAGCCACCTAATCCATCCGGTTATTCGTTCATCCGCATATAAAACAAACATTTAAGCAAGTTTTTAACGATAAAGTCGTACCCACTCAGTAGCTGCTAAAACATGAATTTATATTTTATTTACAGCCTTCTGATGTTCAGTCGATGCTCGGGCGAAGTTTGGTCCGAGCGAAATCAACACATTACACCGGTGCTTTAGTGGACGCGGCACAAGCAGCTGGTACAACTACACATTAACTATGTACATGTTCTAGCTACCAGCCAGTTAGCTACTATAACGGCGAATAAAAGTTTATGAGAATTTCGCACTTAAAAGTTCCAAGACAAAGATATTCTTCGACGTAGGTCATGATATTTTCATATTGCTTGAATGTTTTAAAAGTGCGGCAAGAAGGTAATTACTAAGGTAGAGGGTACTAACAAGCCTTTATTGTTCATTGTTTAAAGAATTTAGTTACCTATTTTAACCGACTTCCCAAAAAGGAGTAGGTTCTCAATTCGTTTGGTATTTTTTTAATGTATGTACACGGATTACTGAAAGACAGGCGTCTTTTTGAAAATTTCCGAACTTGGTTTCGAAACACGGAAAACAATAGGTACCAAAGACACCGACTTCGGAAAAGACACTTATTTTTCAGATCGTACTTTTGGAAGTCGGTGTCTTTCGTAGGAACCATTTTTTTGCGATATGGACACCGACTTCCAAAAGTTAAGTTATTTTTCACTTTGTAGTTTTTCATTTGGAAGTCGGTAGTATTTTTTTGCAAAAAAGTTTTTCATTTTTCCTTTTTTAGTTTTACCTATCTAATAGCAAGTTGTTTATTAAGGTCCCTATAACTCCAGAATAGATTAACCGAATAACATGAAACTTGAACATAACCGGTGAAATGAGAGATCTGCGTATCGCTTTAGAGCGTACTGGCGTGATGTTATGTTATGAAATGGTATAAACAATAAACAGACATGCGATTGCAGCAATCCCGAGAGTTATGCCGTTATTTCTTGAAGAGTTCTGTTGTGTATCTCCGAAGTTCTTCATCAGACGTTCACCAAATTAAAATGGGACCAATTTCGAAACATATTCTTTCAAACAAAAAAAGAAGTTTCAAAATCGGTCCACAATTGACGGAGATATCGGTGATCATACATAAAAAAATAAAAAATAAAAACATACAAGAAGTCGACCATAGAACCTCCTCCTTTTTTGTAAGTCGGTAAAAAACCAATTTTCAATCGTCTGATAAATTAATCTAGAGGCGTCCCGCTTTCAATTTGTGTTCAAGTAAAAAGTCCGAGAGTCGCTTAGAGCCATATAAAAAATACCACCTTTTGACGCTATTCAGCTATCTTCTAATGGAATGAATTTCGCATCGAGGCAACGCAAATTTTCTCAAAAAAATAAGTTTACCGCTTTACCTACTCTTTTGAGCGAACAAAACTTTTTAGGTCGGTACGGTGTTATGACTTTTCAAAAGTGCTGGTAATGACCTACCTTAATGTAGATAAGTAGCTATGATAAAAAAACTTTTTTGCAAAAAAATACTACCGACTTCCAAATGAAAAACTACTAAGTGAAAAATAACTTAACTTTTGGAAGTCGGTGTCCATATCGCAAAAAAAATGGTACCTACGAAAGACACCGACTTCCAAAAGTTAAGTTATTTTTCACTTTGTAGTTTTTCATTTGGAAGTCGGTAGTATTTTTTTGCAAAAAAGTTTTTTTATTTTTCCCTTTTTAGTTTTACCTACCTAATAGCAAGTTGTTTATTAAGGTCCCTATAACTCCAGAATAGATTAACCGAATAATATGAAACTTGAACATAACCGGTGTAATGAGAGATCTGTGTACCCCTTTAGAGCGTACTGGCGTGATGTTATGTTATGAAATGGTATAAACAACAAACAGACATGCGATTGCAGCAATCCCGAGAGTTTTGCCGTTATTTATTGAAGAGTTCTGTTGTGTATCTCCGAAGTTCTTCATCAGACCTTCACCAAATTAAAATGGGACCAATTTCGAAACATGCTCTTTCAAACTAAAAAAGAATTTTCAAAATCGGTCCACAATTGACAGAGATATCGGTGAACATACACAAAAAAAAAAAAAAAAAAAAAAAACAAACATAAAGTCGAACATAGAACCTCCTCCTTTTTTTGTAAGTCGGTTAATTTCTTTTTTATTTTTTTATACTTCAAGTCCATGTTTCCAACAAAGTTAACCACAAAGATAGTCTAATATAACCCAGCAGATCACTGTTAAAAAGGCTCAGTTTCAAATACATCAAAGGGCTGAAAAATAAGTGTACCTTAGTAAAGACAGCGTAGTCTAAAGGGGTGAGGCTAAATGGCAAGCATTTGTCTGGACTGGCGTGAAAGGGGACCCATCGGTCGGACGTAAAGTGAAATCTAAAGGCTTGCTCGATGCCATAATGCGACAACACGTTTAAAAAAAAAAAAACGTTTTTAAGAATTGAAGACTATGAAAACTGGTCGTCGCGTCCACGGGTCGTTCGGATCGTATCAATCTGGTTTAATTTTTCTATATATAGGAAGTTATACAAGTGCCATGATTTCCATCGCACGGATCGGCTCATCGGTATTTCTGATTCTACGCTTGGCAATCCGATACCTAACTGACACGTATCGGATTGCCAAGCGTAGTGTCAGTAATTCGATTGTTGCGTATACAGCGATCGCATTACCGTTAATTGATTTATTTTAAAGCGCCCGCACACTGGCTCAACGTGACATTGTGACATCGGTAGGATGAACATTAAACATATGTTATAAATTGTTCTACGGGTAATATACCTACGCAAATAACTGATATTATTAATAAGATGTTTTGATCAGAATGTTTGCTGACAAAAATCTTACTTATGTTAGAGATTTTACGTCCACGCGGAACATCTTTTATGAATGAAAACCCTCTATCAACAATCTACTAGTTGGTAGAAATGATATTGGGTAGGATTATTATTTGTATTCTCTCAGTTCTTTTATACTAATAACATAATAACATTTAATTTGTAATGTAAGTTCGTTTTAATTAAAGAAACACTAGGATTTATTTAAATATTTTTGGTAATACATCATTTTCCCAGACGTAATTGATCTTAAATTTTGTACAAAGTGATGCTGGTTTTAGTGCTAAAATCTCACATCTCTCCATTTTATCAGACAGCCTAAGTAGTGTGCCAAACTAAAGTTTCAGAGCAGGCTGTTTAACCTAAATGTACGGGACGGACGTGATCGTTCGAGGCTGATAGGCACTCAGGAGGTTGTAAAGCTCCTGCTCGAACGCGTTGACACCCCTTGCACCTATTGTTCAGTTGTCAATCGGGCAAATATCAAGCCTGGAATCCCTTGAAGGCTGCCAAGTATGTTGAGGTGAAGGCGTGATGTCCAGATAAATAAAAGGCTTATATATTCATGACCAGAAGCGACGTCTCTTCACGGTCCTCGTTACACAATGATGCGTGGAAATGACTTAGGTGAAATAATGACTACAAATGGATTGCAAGTTTTGTTGTGTTGTTTTTGACAAATGTGTCGCATTATCAGTTTTATTAAATAGAGCCCGGACTTTTTGAAACAATAGCTATCCATCGACAAAAAAACGTCACTGAACTGTTCCTTTCATTATTAAACTCAACCTCCGGTCTATCATTATTATTTCATAAAAATCCTTACCTGCCATCGTTTTGTACAGTTCAATATCATGTCGAAGCTTTTCTTTGTCCCTTTCTTTCCAATGTCCATCACCTTGATCTGTAAGAAATAAATTAAACGTATATTTCTACTCTGATAGTAATTTCGGGATGAATAGAAACCTCTCAAAGGTTGGATCGGAATGATCTCATTTTTATTGTATTGATAGAAATTTCGATTGATGTTTTGCCCGGCAGCAGTGATATATTTTCTGATTTTCCCTTTTCTTTGTATTTCGGTGTTGTAGTAAATAATGAATCTAGGAGTTATTGAGTAGGTTGGCGTGATTGTGCTACTAGAAAACTTGTTATAGATGAATTCGGGTATGATTATATAGAATGTCTTAGTAATTTCGTAAGAAAATAATAATGTGATAATACTGCCTTCTGCCTTACTTAAAGACTCGTGATCAATAGTTAATTATTTACAAATTAGACGAGAATAGAGCATACCTACGCTCGCGCTTAAGGCATGCAATATTACATAAGATTAACTTACCAATGCAAACAATGAAGATAAAGACAAAGGTTGTGTAATCCATTATATGTCTATTAAATAGCCTTCTAATGATGCCTTCAGACCTGAAACAATATAAACTAACTTTAGCTCAATTGGGCAGCAGTCTATGTTCACACAATTTGCGATTACCCATATAACATTGGTCATAGTAATGCCTTAAATAGGGACATGATAATGACTAATGCAATAGAATATAAAGTTATTTCAGTTTTCTTCTAAGCCAGCAGATAATAAAAATTCAAAACAACGTAAAAAACAATTTTTAAAATTGGCCTTAGCATCCCCGCATAAAAATATTTAATCATAAATTCGTTATAAGTTACGCGCAATTTCCTGCTGGGTATTTACAAAATATAAGTTGCATTTTGCCCAAAAGCATGCCGAGATTTCGTTGAAAAAATTTGAAAAATATCCGCAGACTTTTTGTCAGCTCCGCAAAATGTATGCAAAAAGAATAGTTGAGCTACAATGTTGCCCAGGTATCCCCCAGGAGTTAGGCTGAGTTATGCTTTTGTGTGCAAACAATTTCTATCACAAGAGTTATCGCTGTTATCGTTTCGCAATCGATAATTTTTATATGGAAAAAGTTGATGCTTTATGTCTAAACTACTTTAGGTAGGTTTCTATGTCAAAGTGTTGTGAAGAGGCCAATCTTTTCCTACTAATATGATAAAGATGATTCGAGTATGTTTAGGTATTTGTTAATAAATCAAGCTATAATGGCTTTACGAATTTGTATGAAATTTGGAACTTGTGTAAGTATGGTACGGGTAGGCTATTCACTTGGATTAGGGCATAATTTTGATACTTCTTTATCACGCTAATAGGTACATTCTATAAGGACAGTTTCTACGCAGGTAAACTCGCTGCCAAAGTTTATTATGGGAGTAAATGTTAGCAGGGTTGTATTTTTAGGATTCTTAGAAATGACGACGCTATATATAATATACTCATACTTACTACTCTACACATTTTTACTTATCATACCTACTTCATACAATTTTCACATACCACCCATTGGATATCATTAGAGTTTTAATCGTAAACATGTTGATAACGAACGATAATATGTAGGTAGTAGATATAAAAGGGGTACAAGTTATTTATGGCACAGAAGGCAAGGTTCTCCTATAATTCGTATGTGTGCGTCGTAAACAGGGACTCGAGGATTAGGTCAAGAGGAAAGGCATCACTTTATACTCTGAACCTTACTCAACCATGTCCCGGAGAGATGTGATAGCTCGTATAACAATGAGTTCGGGTGTTTGTAGGTACCTACTATGAATTAAAAGAGAATAAGAAAAAAATATGCTGAAAAGAAAGACAAAAAAGATGATGATGTTTAAAAATTTTAACCAACTTCAAAAAGAAGGAAGACCTCAATTCTTCCAAGTACTCAATTAGTATTTTTTTATGTGTCCTTAAAAATTTTCTAGGTGAACAGATTTTGATGATTCCTTTTTTTATTTCAAAGCTGGTGTTTCTCATGTGGTCCCATTTAAATTTGATTATTTGGTCAAACGAGTAGTTTAGATTTTCATAGTTAATAAACGCATTATTAACTAAATAATATTTTTTTATGGTATAAATAAGGTACCAAAACTAAAAAGAGAAAATAACTTTCTCTTCAGAATTCAGGGGAAAAACGAAAAAAACTGGTAAGTACCAAAGACACCGACTTCCGAAAAGTTGTGTTGGAAGTCGTTTTAATGTTTAAAAAGTTATTTTATTCTGTCTGACTCTCGTGATTTGAACTAGATGATGTTAAGATTGCCTTGTGACTATTCTGAGAATCCCGAAACAGATACTGAGGTCTTTAACCTTGTCATATCATCTGAACAGCATCCAAATCTAAGGTGTATCAGATGAGAGTGGATCTGTCTAGTCAGTGCAAACATAATGTCAGTAACCGAGTTGTTCAACTCCGGATATACGTCCATGAAATATATTTATAAAGTACCTAGAATTTGTCTTGAAAGCTTTAAAAGTTATATAGCAAAATACTAATAGGCACATTACTACATTGAATAAAAATACAAGCAAAATTAATGCTATATAGACTGCGCCGTTTTTATACCAAAAATAGTTGCCAAGCACATTGAACTTCCTCTTTTTTTCTACAGAATCCACTGCTGGACCCTTAGTTTTGATCAAGTCGTTCCACGTCAACCCTTATCAAACTAGACTCCTTTCTTAATAATATTTTCACGGTTTTGTTCTGAACGAAATGTAGGCATAGTAGGTAAACCCTGAGGGAACCTACGAAATATTGATAGGTTCCACCTTGATAGACTCTAAATTTCTTACAGAACATAATATTTGTAATGCAAAATCAGATTTTGGACTGTTATTGATCGGCGTTTATTGCTAGATACAATATTTTACTGTTTTATTTAAAGATACGACCATGTTATCTTTCAAAGAGAAACGTAAACGCAAAAATATATGGTTAAGTAATCGCCTTACACAGAAATAAGGTTGCGAAAGTCTATGTAAATAAACAACCTCTAGGACCTAAATTGTGCGATGTGAAGAAGCCATTCAAATCCTAGCATTGTCGAAATTTTAAAGAAAAAATATAACTTATTTTTTTCAGGTTTCTTGGCGACATTGCCCGCTAAAATGAAATTTATGATATTCGCCTGCGCCAGGGGCAAACTTGAACGATGTGGTGACTTTTTAATTTGTTCAAGGCTTTTTCTCTCAGCTCTTATTAAAATACGTTTCGTCTAATATACGGTGTTATTATCTGCACCTGCTACCGTTATTATTTGCATATTTAGATTTTTATGCTGTGTCTGTATCCTGTAAAAATATTTTTTTTTTGTTTCTAATTATTATTACCGTAAAAAAAGATAATTGGTTTACATAAATCCAACCTCGTAGTCGGAGATATGAGTACGTAACCTTCTTTAAGGTCCTGTCTTCAAAAAACTTCTAAAAGCTTCCTCTAATAGTAGGTACTATACTGACTGCTATCAGCAAGTATGTTTCACGTGGGACATATTAAACGAAACAGTTTTTCGGATGAAACATTCCCATTCAAATGTATGCTAAACGCCTAACCTTAGTGGCGAGAAGTATGAATAAAACAAGGCCGTGTCTGTCCCGCTATCTGGATGGGAACCTCCATAGTCTGATGGTGGTGGTGCGACTGAATTTGCAGTTTTGTGGGTAGCTGAAAGGAAGCGTAATCTAAAAGGAATTAGGAATTCGTTCCTGTTATGGTCAACGCAGTTACAATGTTGAGTAAAGCTTAAAACTACCAAGTACAAATATATAAATGACTGTTGGAAACACTTTAGCCTAGTGGATGACCATTGATACCACTCTCACCGTATTTTTACCCGACTGCCGAAGGAGGGTAATGTGTTTATCAGTCTATGTATGTATGTATGTATATATGTATGTTTGTTCCTATATGGCGTTCCAGAGACCAAACGCGTTGGCCGATTTTGATGATTCATACGTCAATCGATTGGTCTTAACCCTGCAAGTGTCATAGGCTACATTAAAGTTGGACAGTAGAAAAATGGCGGATTTTGGGTGCCATATTGTGGGGGCCCAATTTTTTTTCTTCCAAACCCATCGTGTGGGGTATCAAAATAAAGGGCTTTAAAAGGTGATTTCAAAAATATATAAAACTTATATGTTTAAATGTATCTAATTCGAAAAAAAAACTAACTAAAAAGTTATAAATAAAAAAAACTTAATTCAAAAAATCAAAAAACCCGACTGCTTCAAAAGTGAACTAAAAAGTCGTAAACAAGAAAAAAACATGCTGTGCAGGTGGAGGTTAAACCAGATTTTGGTCAGCCAGCCCGCGAATATGTATCCTCCGACTGCACAGCATGATTTTTTCCTTGTTTACGACTTTTTTGTTCGTTTTTGAAGCAGTCGGGTTTTTGATTGTTTGAATTAAGGTTTTTTTTTACTAAATAAGACATGTAGGGAAAAATACACCGTACGTAAGAATATTACTGATAAAATCTTCAAGAGAGATGCGGAGATAAGTCACTACTAAAACAAAACTATTAGCCATCGATATTAGAGGTAGATAAATCCTCGCTGTATTTGAAATTTGCAATCATCGGAGTGTTCACAGAAAGCCAATCAAATTGGTTCTATGCATAGAATATAAATGAGCAGTGTTTAAACACACTTACTCGTAGGTGCCAATTTTGCGAAATCATACTTGCTAGCTTGAATATTCATAAAAGACTGAATTATATTATCATAATTGCAATAATGTGCCTAAATTGGTCAGGTCCCTACCAAAAAATAAGCATTCTTTTTTAATAATCTTGTAGGTGTAATAAGATATTTTAGAAAGAGTTTACATTTAAGCTCTATTTATTAACCCCCGCCGGAAAAAGAGGGGTGTTATAAGTTTCAGGTGTGTTGCTGTGTATCTGTGTATCTGTGTGTCTGTCTGTGGCAACATAGCGCCTCAACGGATGAACCGATTTTGATTTTGTTTTTTTGTTTGAAAGGTGATTTTGTCGAGAGTGTTCTTAGCTATGTTTGAATTCAATCGGTTCAGCCGTTCAAAAGTTATGCGCGTTTAACTGTTTGAATCGGGGTGTTTTCGCAAGATAAATGTGTCGGGGGGTTATTAAATTTTGAAATTTTACTTGTTACATTGTTTTTAAAATTAAACCAATGCACTTAATGTTCATTTTTGTGAACGTTCTTACTTTTTAATCAATTATTCTATTCTAAATACACGCCAACTGCAAGCCTTTGGATGTAAAATATTATCTAGATTCTAGATGGAAGTGCCTGGTTTCTTAGTCAGCCTTATATTTTCGTTGAGCGGTAAGTATTTTAAGCATTTAACAGTATACCTACCTACATAAATGGAGAGCAGCATTTTTACCCGGCTCTAAGGAAAGGATTATGTTTTTTTACCCGGCTGCAGGGAAAGTGTTATGTTTTTCGCGCTTATCTTGTATTTATGTATGTAATTATTATTTATTACCCCATTCAACTAGCTAGAAGGATTTTTATAATTAAGACAGTATTAGATACAATATTATTTATTATTACTAGACCGCCCAAAAAAAAGATATATGGCGGATTTTGGTCGCCATATTGGGGTTCCCATTGTTTTTTTATTCCATATCCATCAAGTGAGGTGTGTAAATGAAGGGTTTTTAGAGGTGATTACAAACATATATATGATTTAAGTATATGTTTAAAAATCATTAGAAAAATTATAACCAAAAAGTTGTGGGTAAAAACAAGTTCCAAAAACCCGAGTGCTGAAGCGAACTAAAACGATAGTCAGCTAGTTCGCAAATATGTATATATGTTCGCTTAAGCGGTCTGGTGTTTTGATTTTATTAACATTTTTATGAGATTTGCAGAAGTAATTGGTTAGCCTATTGCCCATTGTTGTAAGGGGTACGTTATACGTTCGGTACCGCTACATAGCCATGCCATCAAAAATTCTAAAAATATCCGATCAAATAATTGGTTTTACTTCGACTTTTTTTAATATATGTCGGAAACACGAGGGCTTCCTTCCATATACCCTCGTACTTGTGGGCTTATCGTGGGTTATGCATGCACGAGGCAGGTAACTTATGCCGTTTTAGAGATATTCCATTGTCCAATTCTAGTAGCAAGTTGACGCGCCAATTTATCTGATACTTTTAGACGCAACTCCACCGGCACCAATAATGCCACTTATCACATGTAATCGCCATACGTCCCGCTCCAGTTCTCTCCAGGAATATCGTACTCTCTCTACCCAAGTCAACTCCGCGCTGCCGCGCGCCTTCCCTCCAAATTGTCTGTCACTTTGCTCTAGGATTCAAATCCTTCACTAGCATTGGACATTGGAGAAAACTCAGTGTTGCCAATCGAATAAAATCTAATTGAAATTTGAATCAGAAGCTAAATATTGCCAATTAAATAAAACTGAATTAATAACTTTACAAGCGATATTTCTTCGTTCCCAATTATTAATCATTTACCTTCCTCCGATATATATATTATAGGCTCGCGCTTGACCACAATCTCACCTGATGGTAACCGATGATGTGGTCGACGGTGAAACACGTAGCCTATTTACTCTTGATTTAAAGACCTCTAGATTGTAGCTATCGGGAAACACAGACTCCGTCAGACTATAGGTGGTATCCACACACCTATCTATGATCAGTTCCGAACATAATGTCTCATATAAATCTTCACTTGCAAACACCTGTAATAATTAAATTAAAATTAACGAGTAGTATGAGCTAACTATCTCATGTAACCACCCACGGCTTTTCATGGAAAGTATTTTCATAATTATATGTAATAATAGTGGGCGGGCAGCGATTGCAAGGAATATAAGTAATTGTGTTTGGAGAATTCGCGACAGGAGTAGGTAGGTATTGTTGGATTATCGCTAGTATCGTGGTCGTAGGTGCATTTAGAGCCATAAATAGTTAATACGCAGTGTACAACTATCGTTGTAAATAACGGAGAGAATCGACTCACAATGTAGGTATTCAGAATTTGAGTAGGTAGGAGTAAGGAACTTTACTATTTCTCCAGACAAAATAATGGTTTTCTTATGTTGGTTTATAGAAAATTTTAGTGACAAAGCTAAAATAAAATCTGTTTCGCAATTGTGAAGACCGAATTATATTCTATAAAGCGAGCTTGTGACGGCAGTCAGTATGAGGCTTGTAAGCGGATTGCTAAGCGGGCGCTTATAATGATGATCGCAGCTTTCACTCGCTGGTTTAGATATGGGTTTTACATCTGAACAATGGCTGTAATACAGTGTTAAAGGAAAGACATGTCGTAGCTATTCAGTGGTGTCTGGTAAAAGTCTAAATATTGTCAGGCAAATTAAAGATTTTTGTTTTGGTATGGAACTGTTCTCATGACACCTCCAAGACTTGTGTTGATATCTATCGAGAATGCTGTTTATATCTTAGCACCAACAACTTACAAACTATTACTCTTTTCGTATAGGACCCATAATATTTTATCTAATCGCTTCACCAGCTTAGAAGCTAGGTTATAAACACAGCACAGATACCCATTACATTTAAGGTTTACTTCTTGTATTAAATGCTGCAAGTAACTACATAAGGCGTTTTACATTAGCCACATTAGAAGCAACATTAGCACCGAACATTCAGACACAGACTACGGAATCGACGCGTCCGGCAGCATGTAGGTGGAAAGAGCAGTTAGGTACTAATAAAATTCGAAGCACCGAAAGTGTGTTGATTTACTTTTTTTGTCATGGCCGCCCACCGTTATCAAAACCAAACCTGATGAATGGACTTTGCAAATCCCTCACAAAACTGATTACTCTGTAAAAAGCAACAATACGACTGTGCGCAATACCTCTCTGTTTTTTGTATGCCATAGTGACGACGATGATACTATAAGCATTTGGGATCTAATCAGAATTTTAGAAAAACAGCTAAAGTCAGGTACGTTATAGATTTACTACAAAAGGTAAAAGTCAAAATTGGCTCGGTTGACTAAGAGGAAAAAATTAATTGCCAGCCAAATCAAGTGACAGCCTTGACATTGGCAGCTCTAGTAGCGAGTTTATAATCATCATCAGCCTACAGCAGTCTACAGCTGGACATAGGGCTCTCCAATCGCACGCCATTTATCTCGGTTTTCGCAACTCTCCTCCATCTGATACCAACCACCCTGTGAAGATCGTCGCTCCTCCAAGCCTGAGGGCGTCCCACCTTACGTTTACCAATTCACGGTGTCCTCTCAAGAACACGTTTATCCCAACGGTCATCGGTTCTACGGCTAATATGGCCGGCCCATAGCAACTTCAGCCTGTTTATTCTGTGAGCGATGAGTATGTCGACAACTCTGACTTTAAGCTGGTCTAGCGGCCGCCGAGGCGTTTTCCTTGCTCTGTAATTACAGTGCATTAACAGTGGACACGTAAAGCCCGTATGTAACAATAACCGTATAACAGTTTCTGGGAAGCACACAGTCCGCCGCATCGTTGCTATGTTTCCTTTAAAACTATTAATATGCAAGTTCCATTAGTGACGTAGTATTCTACGTCACTAATGGAACTTGCTTCTATTGCGGGCTCAATTTTCGCTTAAACTATTGTGTCAGTGTTTAGAAATATAGTCTTAGTTTTGATTTACTTAATGTGCCTTAGAATTGATTGGGATATAACGATACTATAGGATTTCACCATCTGGAGGTTTGAGTTTCTGCAAAAAAACATCTCTTGAATTTCGCACAATAAAATATACAAGTAAAAATTTCAAAATTTCAAAAACCCCCGACTCATTTATCTTGCGGAAACACCTAAATTCAAACAGTAAACCGCCTATAACTTTTATTCAAACATAGCTAAAAACACTCTCGACAAAATCACCTTTCAAAAATCGGTTTGTCCGTTTAGGAGCTATGATGCCACATACACACACACAGATACACAGACACACCGATACACACACGTCAAACTTAAAACACCCCACTTTTTCCGGCGGGTTTTAAAAACAATAACTTATCCCAAGCTTTGCCCCGGTATCCTGTACACATTTAACTGTCCTTTAGAATACATTTTTAACCCCTGCCGGAAAAAGAGGGGTGTTATTAACCCCCGCCGGAAAAAGAGGGGTGTTATAATAAGTTTGACGTGTGTTGCTGTGTATCTGTGTATCTGTGTGTCTGTCTGTGGCATCATAGCGCCTAAACGAATGAACCGATTTGGATTTAGTTTTTTTTGTTTGAAAGGTAATTTTGTCGAGAGTGTTCTTAGCTATATATGAATAAAATCAGTTCAGCCGTTCAAAAGTAATGGGCGTTTTACTGTTTGAATCGGGGTGTTTTCGCAAGTTATCGTGTCACAATTACGTGTTCAATAGATTGCCGAAGAAGATGATCGAAGCGTATCTACTATGTACTAGAGAAATTATGTAGCACGAAATAAAAATGGGTCGGGGGTTTTTTAAATTTTGAAATTTTAAAAACCCCCGTCACATTTATCTTGCGACAAGTAAAATTTCACAATTTAAAAAACCCCCGACACATTTGTCTTGCGAAAACACCCCAATTCAAACAGTAAAATACCCATTACTTTTGAAAGGCTGAACCGATTTTATTCAAACATATCTAAGAACACTCTCGACAAAAATACCTTTCAAACTAAAAAACTAAATTAAAATCGGTTCATCCGTTTAGGCGCTATGATGCCACAGACAGATACACAGATACACAGCAACACACGTGAAACTTAAAACCCCCCTTCTTTTTCCGGCGGGTGTTAAAAACAATTCCATATCCCAAGCTTTGTCCCGGTATCCTGTACACATTTAACTGTTCTTTAGAGTACATTTTCTAAACAATACGACAAGAACTATATAAGCCGGATATGTGGTACATTCTCATCTTGTTTTTCTTCCATCCCTCTTTTGTACGGGGTCTATTAAGAGAGCCCCCTGTTTGCGGAATGTATTACAGCGGGTCCCATCTATCCACAAAAGGTTTATCCTGAGTTGTCGTTCATTCGCTGGTTCAGTTATTTATCATGTAAAGTCTCCTAATTCTATTCAGATTATTAGGTTTTTATTTTACTTTTTGGGTAATGTTGCCGGTGTTTTGGTTGGTTTAAACGACTTTATTATTAGGATATTAGACGAGACGATATTAGTAGGACTAGGTTTTTAATTCGTCGGATTATTCATTAGAACGCTTTCGTGACACTTTTTTTTGTTTTCGTGGGTAAACCTTCGAAAGGTGCCTGGCCTTTTGGTGCAAAAACTAGGGGCTTGAGATTTTCACCTCACTAAAACCATCTCGGTGATCACTTTAAGCACAAAGAACCCCACGTTACAACTTAAAAGGCCACACTGGAATTGACTCTGTGCAATGCCTGTTAGGGCACATCCCTGGCCATACTGTAAAGTAGTCTCCCCTGAGTAATACCTACACAAAATATTTGTCTCACAATAGTGTGGCTAATCTCTGCCCTAACTCCTGTACTACTTATCGCCGAGCAATCAAGAAACCAGAGACAATCTCATGTTAATTTATTCGATTACTTTCGTCCCTTCTTTATTAGTTAGTCGTTCGTGTCGACTGATAACCCTACTCTATAATCGCTGATTTGTTGATTTTGGAACTTCAGGCTTCGGTTCCTCAACCTTGTAATCCTGTGTAAGACGGTGATGTGTGGCGTTAGTATCTAACACATCCAGGTAAAAAGTCAACATTGTTTGACATTTGAGAGCAGCATCAGCGTATAATCGACCGGCCAAAATCCAACGATTTTGTATTTTACTTCTTTATTAAACAGGACCTGTCACGAAAATGTACAATTATGTAATTTTTTGTCAAATATGTCGGTAATATTAAATAGAATACCCTGATCCTGAGTGTCTGACAGGTGACGGTAACAAGTCGTAAATGTCAGACACTTTAGGTGTGCAGTTCGTGTCTGACACTTGTAGGAACTTTTTTAACTGCGACAGGGACACAGTTTGTATCATTTATTTATTTATTTTACATTAACATAACACAGCCAAACGCCAATTACATTTGTTGAAGGCATATATTGACATCAGTGTTGATCAAGTATCATAGAAGTAATCGAAGAAGTGACGGGTGGCCTTTTCCCAGGAGTGCGTCAGCGTAGACCTACAAAAAAGTGATTGATGTTTTAAGTCTAAATGATTGGATTACAAAATAAATATTGTTATCTCTAATAGTAGCACCAGTTTGTCACTCAAACAAATAAAAATATTATTACGAGTCTAAGTTTAAGGACCCGTGCCCTATTTGAAGGGTCCGTATGATGGGTTTTACGAAAGCTATTATATCGGACACTTAACATAGCTCCTTGATAAATGTCACAGCATCCATAGGCGGAGGCAGGAAGCAATCAGAAAGACATTTCAGACGTTGAGAGCCGGTCAATAATGACGTCACTTCGCAAATGTAGGTAGAACGATACGTCGCACATTCGAAATAACTTTGTCACATTTTGAAGAACGAATATTAAATGAGTTGAAATGTTTAGTAATAACATTCAGTTTGATATTACGTAAAATACTTTTTGTCAGCGTTTATTATGCGTTAAAGAATAGTGATGTATGAAAAAAAAGACAAGTGCTGGAAAAGACGACTTTTATTCATCATTTTGTGTGGAATGGTTATTTACTATTATAAATTGTTATAAATTAAAACGCACACCTAAATCAAATATACCTATTACGAATAGCGAAGCGTAGCATACGTAGCAATCGCTACGCCTTAGCAAGCATTGCGTCTCCTCTACGCCGTAGCAAGCATTCCGTCTTCTCTACGCCGTAGCAAGCATTGCGTCTCCTCTACGCCATAGCAAGCATTACGTCACCTCTACGCCGTAGCAAGCATTGCGTCTCCTCTACGCCGTAGCAAGCATTGCGTCTCCTCTACGCCGTAGCAAGCATCACGTCACCTCTACGCCGTAGCAAGCTTTGCGTCTCCTCTACGCCGTAGCAAGCAATGCGTCTCCTCTACGCCGTAGCAAGCATTGCGTCTCCACTACGCCGTAGCAAGCATTGCGTCTCCTCTACGCCGTAGCAAGCATTACGTCACCTCTACGCCGTAGCAAGAGTTGCGTCACCTCTACGCCATAGCAAGCATTACGTCACCTCTACGCCGTAGCAACACAGATGTGTGAAAACGAGATATGGCTTGCATAGAAGTCGTGTAAATTCACATTAACATACTATCCAATGCAAAAAATGAGACTCAAGCACACAACCTCTCCACAAAACCATGCCTTAATCGTTGAACAATTGCCGCTTCAAAACTTTCCTCGTATCATACCAGTCCCTTATTAAAGTGCCCAAAATCTCAACAGTATGCTGTACTAGAAAGCGTTTATTAGCTGCATCCCACACTTCCTAACTTTTGGCGGCTAACTTAAGTGAAGTATTCTGTCCAGCATAAGAAAATCGGTCACATCTTACGAAAATAAAAAATCAATCTGCCTAGGTGTAACCCTACCGAATGCAGCTGAATGCCTGTATTTTTCATGGAGTGACTGCCTACCTTACCACCACCCAACCCGTTAACACGATCAAATCGAAACACGAATCGGAGAAAAAAAAGGTCTGAAATTATGAAAAATATTCGTTGAAATTCACTTTTGTAATCAAGTTACGAAGTAAGGGAATATAAAATATCAAAAAAGAATTACTAGATGCGCCTTGATTTATATCTCAATATCTTAATTTTGACTAAAATGGCAGATGCGCCGCTTTTTCATTGGACAGCAGTATTGCGGTTCGAACACACTAGCGGTTGCACTTGCACTGGTTTTAGAGTAGAGAGCATTTGTTTTTCGGCGCGCTAGACACTTTCATACTTAGTCTTAGAGTGTTAACAGTTCTTTATATTCCCGTTCTGTTTGTAACCGACTTACCAAAAAGGAAGAGGTTCTATGTTCGACTTCTTGTATGTTTTTTTTTTTTCAGCCGTTCAAAAGTGATGGGCGTTTTACTGTTTGAATTCGGATGTTTTCACAAGATAAATGTGTCGGGGGTTTTTTAAATTTTGAAATTTTACTTGTTAATACATCAAAAAAGTTTCAGCTGAATTTGCTAGTGGTTCAAATTAAAAAAAAAGTTATGTTAATTACCATTTTTAACCCCCGCCGGAAAAAGAGGGGTGTTATAAGTTTCACGTGTGTTGCTGTGTATCTGTGTGTCTGTGTATCTGTGTGTCTGTCTGTGGCATTATAGCGCCTAAACTGATGAACCGATTTTGATTCAGTTTTTTTTCTTTGAAAGGTGATTTTTTCGAGTGTTTTTAGCTATGTTAAAATGAAATCGGTTCAGTCGTTCAAAAGTTATGGCCGTTTTACTGTTTGAATCGGGGTGTTTTCACAAGATAAATTCGTCGAGGGTTTTTTTTAATTTTGAAATTTTACTTGTTCACTAACTTATTCATCACCAAGTAATTTTCATCTTAACCTTTTTTTATTTTTAGTACAGAGCTATTACCAAATGCCAGGCCAAATGTTTCTGCTCATATAGAGAATGTAAAGAACAAGAAAATTTCAAAATTTAAAAACCCCCGACACATTTCCTTTTCGAAAACACCCCGATTAAAACAGTAAAACCCCCATAATTTCTGAACGGCTGAACCGATTTTATTCAAACATAGCTAACACTCTCGAAAAAAATATCTTTCAAACAAAAAAACTAAATCAAAATCGGTTCATCCGTTTAGGCGCTATGATGCCACAGACAGACACACAGATACACAGCAACACACGTGAAACTTATAACACCCCTCTTTTTCCGGCGAGGGTTAAAAAGAAAGAAAATACATTTATTTAGCATAGACACATTTTAGGGTTCCGTAGCCAAATGGCAAAAAACGGAACCCTTATAGATTCGTCATGTCTGTCTGTCCGTCTGTCTGTCTGTCTGTCGGTCTGTCCGTCCGTATGTCACAGCCACTTTTTCTCGAAACTATAAGAACTATGCTGTTGAAACTTGGTAAGTAGATGTATTCTGTGAACCGCATTAAGATTTTTACACAAAAATAGAAATAAAACAATACATTTTGGGGGATACTTGAAACTGAAACTAAAAAAAATATTTTAGTTTCAGTTTCAAGTATGTCCCCATACTTGAAACTGAAACTAAAAATATTTTTTTTCATCGAACCCATACGTGTATCGTGGTATCTCTGGATAGGTCTTCTAAAATGATACTGAGGTTAATTTTTTTCTAAACTGAATAGTTTGCGCGAGAGACACTTCCAAAGTGGTAAACTGTGTCCCCCCCCCTGTAACTTCTAAAATAAGAGAATGATAAAACTAATAAATAAAACATATGATATACATTACCATGTAAACTTCCACCGAAAATTAGTTTGAACGAGATCTAGTAAGTAGTATTTTTTAATACGTCATAAATCGTTAACCGCAATTCACCAAGTACGGAACCCTTCGTGCGCGAGTCCGACTCGCACTTGTTATTCTAAAAGACACACAATATACCAGATACATGAACATAAGACAAAAAATAATCAAAAAACCCGACTGCTTCAAAAGCGAACTAAAAAGACATAAACGAGGAGAAAATCATGCTGTGCATTCGGAGGGTACATATTCGCGGGCTGGCTGACCAAAATCTGGTGTATCCTCCGCCTGCACAGCATGATTTTCTCCTTGTTTACGTCTTTTTAGTTCGTTTTTGAAGCAGTCGGGTTTTTTGATTATTTGATTTAACTTTTTTTATTTATTACTTTTTAGTTAGTTTTTTTTCGAATTAGGTATATTTAAACATATAAGTATTATATATCTTTGAAATCACCTCTTAAAACCCTTTATTTTAATACCCCACACGATGTGATTGGAAGAAAAAAATATTTGGGCCCCCAAAATATGGCGCCCAACATCCGCCTTTTTTCTATTGTCCAATTTGAATGTGACAGTGACACTCGCAGGGTTAAGACGAATCGATTGACACATGAATCATCAAAATCGGCCCACGTGTTTGGTCTCTGGAACGCCATATAGGAACAAACATACATACAGAGACTGATAAACATATTAACCTCCTTCGGCAGTCGGGTAAAAAAGTATAAATTCCGGTGTAGACCACATCATCGCTTAGCACCGCAAACAATCAATACGAAAAAGAAAGGTAAAAGCGCAAGATACGAGCATTAATCACCATGTTTGCTGAAAGCGGTGTGGCGAATTCATGGCCAAGTTGCTAAGCCATGCAAGTAGTCTAAATTTAATTACACAGAACGTGTCTTCTTTGAAGTCCAAATGTTTGGAGATAGTAAGAACGAAAAATGAAGAAGAAAAATAAATAAAGACATAAAACAGCGGGGAAAACCACACTTGGTCCTGATTTTCATTTTGACTGCGTAATCCCAATAAAAAATAATAATAATAATAATATAATCCCGAGTCTGCTGGGCTGAAGTGGGATTGGGCGGGTCATATATGCAGAATGCATAAGGATAGATGGGCCAAAATCACCACCCAGTGGGAGCCGGAAGATGGGCGTCGTCGCCGTGGGAGGCCTAAGAAACGCTGGCGTGACGACTTAGAGGCGTTTACGGGAGATTGGCAGAAGATTGCAAATAATAGAGAAGAGTGGAAAGCTATGGGGGAGACCTTTGCCCAGCATTGGGACAATGTAGGTTGAAAAAAAAAAATACCCAATAAAAGGCAAAAAAAATAATCAGCGTGTCGAATTCTTTTTCACGCGTTCGTATAACTCTTTAGGGAAATTGTTCCCTGATACATTATTACTATTGCAATCTTTACTGCGGCCGTGAGGTTTCAGGTACATTATAGATCACCTATGAATTCTCTTGGGCGTTGTAAAACTCGAGTGAATAATCAAATATTTGTTGTTTGGGTTTTAAAATTGCTCCTGTACCTGCCTGTACCTGAAGGCACTGTACGAAAACCGTTCTGTGGTCTCATATTGTAAACGATTCCTCACATTCAGTATCATTTTGTCCGAATCCGTATGTTAAGAAAATATTTTTTGTTTAATAAAATTAAGTTTCTGAACAGGCAAAGACTATAAAAAGTTGATAAGAGAGCATTGGGGCGTGGATAGCCCTATTCAGCAGTGGTGGAATGCGATAGGCTGAATTTTTGATTGAATTTTGTTGCACAACCAGCCCATTATGTTCCCACTACTGGGACTCAGGCCTTGTCTCTGTAAGCCGAAGCCTGCTGTAATCCACCACGTCGGCCTTGTGCAGTTTGGTAGGTCTCATGATATCTTCGAATTTTAGTTTAAGCATATATTAACGGAAATCGCCATGCCAATTTGGGCAAACTTATGAAAGTGGCGGTTTAAGATTAGCCGATTTCAGGACTTCGTTCATTTAAAACTTACTGAAAAAGTATTTTTCAATCTATCTATCGTATAATGGCGTAGAATCTTATACATTTTGTAGTATAGTGAAAATTAAAAAAACATTTTTTTTTACTAAATCATCATCTTCCTGCCCTTATCCCATGTTACTTGGGGTCGGCGCAACACGTTTTCTTCTTCCATACTATCCTGTCCCCCGTCACTCCATCACTGACGCCCTTTTCTTTCATATCACTCCTCACACAGTCCATCCATCTTTTCTGTGGCCGTCCCCTCCCTCTCCATCCATTCACATCTATATTCATAACTCTTTTAGTAACATGCGTTTCATCCCTTCTCATCACATGACCATACCAGGACAAACGGTTTCCTTTTAACTTTTCTGTTACTGGCGCCACTTTCAAACTACCTCTAATATACTCATTTCTCACTTTATCCATTCTCGTCACTCCGCACATCCATCTCAACATTCTCATTTCTGCTACATGCAATCTCTTTTCATCCATCTTTTTCACAGCCCAACATTCTGATCCATACAGTACGACAGGTCTAATCACGGACTTGTAAATTTTCCCCTTTAACTTGAGGGGTATCCGTGGGTCACAAGTTATTCCAGTGACCTGTCGCCATTTCATCCATCCCGAGTTGATCCTGTGCGTTACGTCTCGGTCTACCTCGCCATCCCCTTGGACAAGCGACCCTAGGTACCGGAAGTCGGAGCATATCGGTATGGGTGTTCCAGCAAGAGCTATAGGCACCGAACTGGAGAGACCGCCAAAATCGCAGAAAAGGTACTCAGTTTTAGTTCTGCTCAATTTCAAGCCGACACTCTCCAGTCTGTGCCACCACACCTCCAATCTGCTCTGAACCTCTAGGCCACTCTCGGCGACCAGCACAATGTCATCGGCAAACAGCATACACCAGGGTGCCTCTTCCTGTATGTCTGACGTCAGTGCGTCCATTATCATCAGGAAGAGGTAAGGACTGAGAGCCGACCCTTGGTGCAAGCCGACTGCCACACTGAAGCTGCCAGTAGTGCCCACTGTAGATCGGACTTGGGTACTGCATCGACTGTACATCGCTTGGATCAACTGTACATACTTCCCAGGTACACCTTTCTTCTTAAGGGCCCACCACAAAACCTCACGGGGCCCCCGGTCGTATGCCTTCTCGAGGTCAACGAACACCATATGCAAGTTATTATGAGCACCTCTGTATTTCTCGCACAACTGGCGGATTGCGAAAATGGCATCCGTTGTACCCCGACCAGGCATAAAACCGAATTGGTTCTGCGATATTTCACTCTCTTCTCTCAGCCGCCTTTCAATAACTTTCTCCCAAGCTTTCATACTATGTGACATTAGCTTTATTCCTCTATAGTTATTGCACTCCAGCACATCACCTTTGTTTTTAAAGATGGGCACTAGCGAACTATTGCACCATTCATCAGGTATGGCTTCTTCCAGCAACAACTTATTGAAGAATAAAGCTAACCACGTCCATCCATCGACGCGCAATATCTTCCACACTTCAACTGGTATTCCATCCGGACCAACTGCCTTACCATTCTTCATTCCATTTACTGCTATTCTTACTTCCTCCATACTAACCATTCTCACTAACCCCTCATTCACACGTTTATTCTCTAACATACCACTCCAGTTATTTTCCTCATTCATCAGTTTCTCAAAGTATTCCTTCCACCTATCCTTAATTTTTTCATCTTCAGAAAGAATAGTTCCAGCCTCATCTTTTATACATCTTATCTGACAGACATCCCTCGCCCTTTTCTCCCTAGCTCTAGCAAGCCGGTACAGATCCTTTTGGCCTGCTGGACTATTCAGCGCGTCGTATAGCTTGTCTTGAGCTTTTGCTCTCGCTATAGCCACAGTTTTCTTAGCTTTTTTCTTCGCAGCATCATACTCACCCTTTCTTGCAACTTTCAAACTAGCGTTTTCCTGTTCTACACTTTGCCATTCCTTAAATTTTTTCTTCTTTTCCTTTAACACATTCTGTACTTCTGTTGACCACCACCATGTTTCCCTATCTATCGTGCCCCTTCCTTTCGTCTCTCCCAAAAAATCCCTCGCCGCACACCTAATACACCCAGCAATCTCCTTCCAACTTTCGTCTCAACTCAACTCCTTCCAATTTTTTTTACTAAATATTAGTATTTTATTTTGTTTGGCGGATTTACATTTTTAAGTTTAAGACATTCTTCTTTTATATGACCTATTTTGCCACAGTAACTGCATTTTTTATTTTTTAGGTAACAATTAGTTTCGTCATGACCGCGCTGCTACAGAATACACACACCAAAGTCGCTCTGTCTTGCTGCCGAGATTTATTATTACACTTATTTGCTATCTATCGTATAATGGCGTAGAATCTTATACATTTTGTAGTATAGTGAAAATTAAAAAAAACAATTTTTTTTTACTAAATATTAGTATTTTATTTAGTTTGGCGGATTTACATTTGATCCAATAATTTATGGACACTGAATGACCAACTTTTGTTTAAGAAGTTTGAATTCGATATCTAAATTAATCTATAAAATCTCATCGCAAACTCTATACTTGCTATCCATTTTCAGTAAGTTTAGAGCAGATTAGGTTTCACAACGTTTCACAACCACATAGGAGTCTAGATAATACTTTAACTGCAAGTTAGCAATTAGTATTCACTTGTAGAACCACTAGTTTGACCTACATTCGGCTCACTCAAGTTGTCTATGCATAAAAGAAGAAAGTTTCACGTACCGGGGTAGCATTACAAATGTTTAACTTTAGACATAAAGATAAGTAGATAGTACTGCTTTTTACCCGACTGCCGAAGGAGGGTAATGTGTTTATGAGTCTATGTATGTAAGTATGTATGTATGTATGTTTGTTCCTATATGGCGTTCCAGAGACCAAACGCGTTGGCCGATTTTGATAATTCCTACGTCAATCGATTCGTCTTAACCCTGCGAGTGTCATACGCTACATTAAAATTGGTCAATAGAAAAATTGCGGATTTTGGGCGCCATATTGTGGGAGCCCAAATTTTTTTTTGCTTCCAAACCCATCGCGTGGGGTATCAAAATAAAGGGTTTTAAGAGGAGATTGCAAAAATATATAACACTTATATGTTTAAATGTATCTAATTAGAAAAAAACTTAACTAAAAAGTCATAAATAAAAAAAGTTAAATCAAAAAATCAAAAAACCCGACTGCTTCAAAAGCGAACTAAAAAGTCGTAAACAAGGAAAAAATCATGCTGTGCAGGCGGAGGATACACCAGATTTTGGTCAACCAGCCCGCGAATATGTATCCTCCGACTGCACAGCATGATTTTTTCCTTGTTTACGACTTTTTAGTTCGCTTTTGAAGCAGTCGGGTTTTTTAAATTTTTTTATTTAACTTTTTTATTATATATAATTAAAATCCGTCTGAAATTATTAGAAAACTCAGCTTCCTCAAAAAAAGTATTTAATAAAAATCGGTGCAACGTTTGTCAAAGCGAACGGCAACAACGGTAATTATTGTTGTCTTATTAGCTGACGACAAACCACTAGGTAGGTACAGGTATTTGATGACCAAACTCTAGTGGCCAGATAAATTTTGACAAGTAACGGACCGGGGAATGGCATACAACGTGCGGAAAGGGCATCCCACTACCACTACTTGTTCACAATTATTAAAGACAAAACTGTTTTTTGCCGTGAAGTACACAGAAGAAAGAAAAGAAGTCGGCATACACAGTAACAAAATCTATTACTTTACATAGCAATTATTAAAATAAATTTGAACACTTCTATACTTAGTGTGTATGCACACAACATTCTTTTAAAAGTAGGATGGATTTTAATGGGAATTCTGCTGCATATTGGGTTCTGTCCCGCGAGTGCACTAGGGCATATTTTTATAAGGGTTGCACATTTTTATAGGGAAGTATGCGAAAGCAGTCGAGGAAAAACGAATTGAAAACGTTATGTTACGGGATCTTGTAGATATAGAATGGTACTTACATAAAATGTTTCGGATGTAATCGTTGTGGTCCGGGCTGTCCTCGGCTCTTATCTTGATAAAGCATAAGTCCCATGCTGTCACTGTGGATTAATCCATAGATTTCAAGTTATTGGGGAAAGGATTTCCCATGTCTTTACTTCGTGATTTTGTGGCACAAACTTTTAATTCTGAATCTCTGGAAACTTTGAAAGAACATTTCGCCATTTTATTTCGGCCACATGGCTGACCTTACAATATTGATGTCGATTCATCATAATCAACTTACTTTTATTTCAAGAGCCATTTAATTGACAGACAAGATTCAAAGACAAAGACAAAAAAAGACAAAAGATATTTATTTCAACTGGGCCACCAAGCGGCACTTTTGAATGTCACAATTTAAATTTAAATGGAATACAAGTTGATTCTACCGTGCATTCGGATTAACTTGTAGACTCAGTGGCTCGGTGACTTTTTAATTCCTTGCAGCTTGCTTCAATTAAGAATATTTAGAACTGGTAATTTGCATGAAAAGGCATGGCCATATTTATCGACTTTACAGATTATGATTTCGAAAAATTGAGTTTCCAAAATGGAAAGAGAGATTCCTGTGTTCTAGTTACTCGGTTTTACGAGTCGCTGTGTTCAGTGTCCTCTGTGTGTCCCCATATTGGGCAATACATCATGTAATATTGTGTTTTGTTCCCAGCAAATAGTGAAATTTATTGTGACGGTGACAAGCGGGTTTATTATCATTCAGTTTATTGCTCAGCGTGGAATGCAATGATATATTATGAGCGTGTGATCGTTCGGATCGTACTGTGAATAACAATGTGCCAATTGAGACTTGTTATTGTAAAGGCTTGTTACATAATAAAGTTACTGTTTATACAGAAATGGCAAAAGTTTATCTCTACATTTTGTAAATTAATACGAAATAACTTAGGCAAACACTGTATTTGACAGTAACAAATATTAGGTTATTTATTTCCAAAATGAATAATTAATTTTGAGCAGAATATTACTGTTCAGAAAAACAAAGCATGCAGACTAAAGTAATAAACTCACTATGAGTATTTTAGACCATTGTCTATTACAATATTAGTTTCTAAGCTTTTTATTCTGAACAAAATTTCGAGATATGTTCGTGACAACCTTTGAACTCAAAATAAATTTGTTTTCTCTATTGGACGTTCATAGTTTACAATAAAAATGTTTGCTTAGCTTTATTCATACAAATAACATTCATATTGCGCAGTGCTAACAAAAAATAAACACTATGTAACGCTTGCCAACTATATTTATGGTTTGTGTTAGTTTTATCTGGAGTTAGACTGTTTTACCGATTTGAATTGTTACCGAAAATTTATGACGCCTATTAGTAAAACAAATGAATAATATTTTTAGCTTGATTTTGATCGCCTAGTGCTAGGTTACGGTCTGCACTGAGGTAATGATTTTTTTAAATGAAGGTATTGTTATCGTTTTGCATTGGTTTAATTAAGGTTTATTTATTTATTTATTATATACTTTATTGTACACCACTAAAACATACTACTACTACTACCACGTCGTCAATGGTGTTCTGACGTGTCCGCTCTGGGCTCGGAGTTTTTCGGCCGAAGTTGGATATGGCTGGATGTCCTCGTGTGGAAACATAACAGAGCAGCAAATCTGAACTCGCTACCACAATGAGGAGCCAAGGAATGCTGTCGCTGTAGCCGAAATCAGCTAGATGGCATCTTCATCATCATCATCAAGGAAAAGGAAGGAGTAAATGTTTTCTAGATTGTTGTACCCAGAATTAATGGGAGGGAGCACCTAATACAGCCTGATAATAATAAGATTTAAGAAAATTGATTCCTAATGGTGGCGTAAGGTTGCAATATTTTGGTTTTAAGTATCAAATCAATAATCACTATTGTTATTTCCCGCCTTAAACTGCCATTAAAACTTAAAAATCACTGAAGAACAGATAGATCAACATTCCTGAATAAAAAGTGGCTTAAGACTAAGTAGATAACTCGTGGGTGGTGTCACTTGAACGTGGAAACTTCTAGATAGATAAATTGTAGACAATGACTGATGGCTCGGGGCTGCAAGCGAAAAGAAACTACAGATGATTGACTTGTGGCCAACGGACCTTGAAGGCATGAAATGGTTTTTGAATTACTGTTTTTTCTTGTGAAACTATTATTGTACTGTATCCAGATCCACTTTAGACAAAATGTCATCCTAACAGCGAAGGTGATGGTCAAAATGTTAGGTATTGATCACGTAATATTTTCATAGCACTTGATTTTCCCATACATTTTTCCAATCACTTTGGCAACGCTTTTCATTCTGATAGAATATCACACGTAGAGCCTCAGTGGTGATTTCATTCATAAAATTAGAGTCAGGCATTTCGCGTATCAAACAAATTGTAGCCCACATACACATGACCACATACAATTTAAGCTGCTTTACTAAGATACGTAAATAGGAAGGTGAGACGTAATGACTTCATAAGTATTATTTTATTGCTGACTTTCATATATTTATGCATTTGTTTCTTGTATAGAGTTAGAATATTACCTATAGAAGAATTTGACTAAAGTCGGTAGTGTTTACCACTCTATATTTTAGCTCATGAAAAACTATACAAATTCCGAAACCATGATCGGTTCAACATCCGATCATCGTTTTAACATCATCGTTATTATTAAACCCAGAACAATATCGTTAAATCACATTAACCGCTTATTGCACCAGCTAAACTACCATAGTCAAAGAGGAAATGGGTAATGGAGTGTTCCAAACGCGACGGAAGGCGATTGGAGCTGTCTCCTCGTGACTCAGTGTTCCATTCGCTTAGTAATTACTGGAGCTCGTGTTTTATGCGGATGACTTCTTTGTGTGCGAGTTAATGTCGTTAGTTAGGCTTCCTTAATTATGTTAAGGAAGTTTTACTTCTTTATTTCATTTACTATAGTAAAATAATTAGTGATAGCCACTCGACCTAGATATTTTTAGGCACTTAGTGAATTACCTACATAATATGTTCTCCTAAGATTTTTAGGTGTCGATTATTCTTTTTTGTGTCGACGGAGCAGTTAATCAGTGGCAGCGCAATGGTCTTTCTACTGCAGCACAGTTTAAAATCAATAATTTGTTATTTCACGTAAGCCTACATGAGCACTTAATATTTCCAAAATACAGCAGTACTTAGATGGGGCGAAAACGCAGGCCCGACAATAAGTCGCTAGAAAGTATAAAAAAAAGATTATATAATAAATAAACAAAAGATTTAAAAAAAGTAAAATGAGATAAAATGTTAACAAATGTTAAAGAAAGAAAGAAAGAAAAATATTTATTTGTGACCCGCACAGGAGACACGAGAAAATAAGCATACACTTAAACAATAATAAAATAAAAACCCTGTGCGAGACCAAAAAGGCTCCTATCTCAGCATGTGCAGCGATATCCAAAAAAAGTAATAACACTGCGCTGATATTCTGATAGGGCCTACTGTTGATGCCACGGACACACTAACGGAAACAGGACTTATATAATAAAATAAAATAGAAGAATATATAAATAACAAACAAAATAGAATGAAACACTGAATGTGGGTCAAAGTACGTGTAAGTATAATACATATATATAAACGCGATGCTCAAAGAGTAAAGAGAAAGAGTATGTTTCGAAATTGCATAGTCCCATTTTAATTTGGTGAAGGTCTAATGAAGTACTTCGGAGATATACAACAGAACTCTTCAATAAATAACGGCAAAACTCTCGGGATTACTGCAATCGCATGTCTGTTTATTGTTTATACCATTTCATAACATAACATCACGCCAGTACGCTCTAAAGGGGTACGCAGATCTCTCATTTCACCGGTTATGTTCATGTTTCATGTTGTTCGGGTAATCTTTTCTGGCGTTATAGGGACCTTCCTAAACAACTTGCCTATTAGGTAGGTAAAACTAACAATAATTTAAAAAATTGTTGGACAAAAACTTCACCGCATAAGTTATTTGGCTTCAGGCTTTGGGGTACAGAGGGCAAGAAACTAGTCGAAGAGTCGGAGCCTGCAGCTGATTACCAACCTACGTTCATCTCTGGATTTCAGGATTAGACAAACTTAACAACAGGTAGGTGTAAATCTTGAGTGTTAAATTTATACGTCTCTACATTAAAGAGATTTTGACATAATAAGCAACCATCTTACTTAAAGCTCCAATGAAAACAGAAAAAACTTAACCCGTTTTGAATTCCTCTATTTCCTAAACAATTTAGTAACTTAATGATACCAGCAGCCGTATTGCGTAAGTACGCAAAGAGTTTGAACGCTACCCAACCGACCAAATCGACCAATCACATGCGAGGTGAATGACGCGATGTGGATTTCTGTCTTGTGTGATTGGCTGATTTGGTCGGTTGGATAGCGTTCAAACTGTTTGCGCAACATAAAATCAGGAAGCTTTAAGTCAGCTGACGCCTAAAGTTATTTTCAAATTCCCTTGACTGGCTTCTGCCAGTATTAGTGTAAGCTTAAAGGGTCTAAACGTAATTGTATCAAGCGGAATGGGCGAGGTCAAGTTGATTTAATTTGCTTTAGAAGGTACGAAATGAAGCAATCCTGAAGATTAACTAAATGTTTAATAGGCTTATGTGCTGGTTGTTATTTGTGAAGCTTAGCGAAAATGACTTAATAACTATGATATAAAATGATTACAACATCATACTACGGTACTTTCTGAAAGTTTTGTTTCTGTAATGCTGTGGCTAGATGTAGTGAATTTATCCAGACGTTGTGTGACCGTATATTTCATTAAAAATCAATCAATCTTTTTCTTTTGTTTCTTTTGCAGCAAGCCGTAAACATAAAGTTAAATCTAATAAGGTAAATTAATACGGATATTATTATTGTCTCATATCCCTTTCATATTACTTACAGATATCTACCATTTGTTTGATAAATAAATAATCGAAAGAACAAAACACTCGACCGTATCATTTATACCGCTCGTAATCCGCCTATAATATTTCGCAATACACATAACTGCCCACACTGTTAAAGCTCGCTTGGTTCGGTTGAGAGGGAAAATGTGGAAAACCTAAACGAAATTTATGTTTTCCAGAACGTCATCCTTTATCGAACGATACATACAAAATTCGGAATGGAGCATAAATTGTAGCGACGGTCCGAGGACGTTTTACGGTGCTTTGAGGAGGATCTCGTTCGCCTTTAATACCGAACTGGGTCGCTGTATGTTTTATACGGGTATTCAAGCTTTAGACTAATAATAGGCCATGTCCGATAGATTCAATGCCATTCAATGAGGCGACGCAATATTCTACTTTTTGAAAGACGGTTTTTTTATATATATTTTAAAACTTTATCACACACTATATTAAAAGTCAAAGCGAAAAACTCTTAGTGTAGAGTGTTTGCAAAATGATAGTAGAATGTAGTTACATAAGGAATATATCAGATGGCGTTCTGTAGTTTTTGATCCTCGCCGGAAAAAGAGGGGTGTTATAATAAGTTTCACGTGTGTTACTGTGTATCTGTGTGTCTGTCTGTGGCATCATACCGCCTACACAGATGAACCGATTTCGATTTAGTTTTTTTTGTATGAAAGGTGATTTTGTCGAGAGCGTTCTTAGCTATGTTTGAATAAAATCGGTTCAGCCCTTCAAAAGCTATGGGCATTTTACTGTTTGAATCAGGGTCTTTTCGCAAGATAAATATGTCGGGGGTTTTTTAAATTGTGAAATTTTACTTGTAGCCTATGCCAAGCTATGGACAAAGCCATGACTTAATATATGTATGTAGATATTGAGTTATTATCGTTTGTGCAGCAATCCAGTTTTCCTTTTCATTTTATGACCTATTTATGATTTTGATTGAACTTTTATAAAATCTTCTCCAGTTCCTTAAAACTTCGAACGTTTTCAGACAAATTAAAAGTAAAATTTCTAAATTTTAAAACCCCCGACACTTTTATCTTGCGAAAACACCCCGATTCAAATAGTTAAACGCGCATAACTTTTGAACGGCTGAAAAACTTTTATTCAAACATAGCTAACAACACTCTCGACAAAATCAGCTTTCAAAAAAAATAACTAAATCGAAATCGGTTCATCCGTTTAGGCGCTATGATGCCACAGACAGACACACAGATACATACGTCAAATATATAACACCCCTCTTTTTCCGGCGAGGGTTAAAAAGGATGTTGATGAAACTTGATAGTAACATAACATAATAATACATAGGTTCTACGGTCAATAATAATACGTAATACGTTCCGTACAAATGCCATGCGATCGGAACCGCGGGCAATACCCAGGCTTTAATTATTTTCACTGTGCGTTGTCTGGCATATTATTCTGGTCTTCTTAGTCTTAATTATAATAATAATAACGTTTATTTGACAAAATCAGAACTTAGCCTACTACAGTTCCAGTTCCGTGGGCCACCCCACAGGACCCGTTTTCGGGATTAAAAATTAGCCTATGTCACTCAGCAGTAATGTAGCTTTCTATTGGTGAAAGAATTTTTAAAATCGGTCCAGTAGTTTCGGAGCCTATTTGGTACAAACAAAACAATCTTTCGTCTTTATAATATTGGTAGAGATAAGAGGCTTCTAACCAAAATGAACTCCTGGTTGAAGGTAAAGGTGAAGGTAAAGGTTGGTGAAGGTTGTCTGGTAGATATCGCTGTCAGCGATAAGACCGCCTTTGTACCCATAGTATTAAGTTGCTGTATAATATGTGTTATTTCTTTTTTTGGTGTACAATAAAGTATATTCTATTCTATTCCTGATTTCCAAACTAGGTAAAAACCTGTATCTTGGCAATCAGTGCTCTTCCAATGAATATAACAAGGACTCTTACTAAGATAAGGAGCAACTAAGACAATATCAGTACTGAAAAAGAGAAACATAAAAACAGAAATACAATAACTAATTATTGCGTGAGTTTACATCTTGACGATGTTTGAGATATATGATAAGTGTTGTATTGTGTAAGACGTAGGAGTATTGTGAAGTGTAGTGTAGTGTACATTGAGTAACGTAACCATTTAGTTATTCCTGGACTAGTAGTAACTCTTCGGTATTAGCATAGTCAAGGCCAATGAGCCAGTTTATAACGGTTGTTTTACATTTGTGTTTGGTAAGGGAATACGTATTGAGAACAAGATTAATTTTGTTGTAAAGATGGGCACCAAGAAAAGGGAAGAATCTCTGAGCAAAGTTAGTGCGGCACGCTCTAGACACACCAACTGTATATTTTCTGCGCTTGTGTAGAATTGCTAAGGGGTTATACTTTAATGAACTATGCATTCTAAGGACTGTTTGTAGAATAAAAAGCTGCCTCACCGTCAATACCTTACAGGTTTGATAAAGGCTAGTTGTGGGATGAAATAATGGTAAAAACAGACTTACTTTACGGAGTACTCTTTGAGCACGCTCGACTTTGATTAAGACTGTCTTACACGCAACTCCCCAACTAGTTATACAATACACCAACAGTGACAGGCATAGAGCAGAATAAATCGTTTTTAATACCTTCGGGCTGCAGTATGGCTGAGATTTTTAAATATATATATTTTATTACGTGTTCAATAGATTGCCGATCGAAGCGTATCTACTATGCACTAGATAAATTATGTAGCAAGAAATAGTTGAACGTTGAATAGTTACTTGTAGTAGTTTTTGCATGAAAGAGTAATAAACATCTATCCTCACAAAGTTCTACATTTATAATATTAGTAGGTATACCAATTTCATCCTAAACCATCCAGCCGTTTGAGCGTGAAGAAGTAACAAACATACAAACATACACACACTCACAAAAAAATAATATTAGTGTGATGTGTCAAATTTCATCCCGATCCGTCCAGCCGTTTGAGCGTGAAGAAGTAACAAACATACAAACACAAACACCTACACACACAAACTTTCGCCTTTATAATATTAGTGTGATTGGTATTTAATAATAAAATATACGCAATAAGAAACTTTATGAACAAATTTCAAGTTCATAGGCCAATGGGCATTAAAAAATTCTTTAGAACAAATTATTGTAAAAAAAAAGTTAAATCTAAAAACCCGACTGCTTCAAAAGCGCACTAAAAAGTCGTAAACAAGAAAAAAAACATGCTTTGCAGACGGAGGATACATATTCGCGGGCTGGTTGACCAAAATCTGACCTTGATCTGACCAGAATCTTGACCGAAATCACCTGTTAAAACCCTTTATTTTGATACCCCACACGATGAATTTGGGCCCCCACAATATGGCGCCCAACATCCGCAATTTTTCTATTGTCCAATTTTAATGTAACCTATGACACTCGCAGGATTAAGACGAATCGATTGACGTATGAATCATCAAAATCGGCCAACGCGTTTGGTCTCTGGAACGCCATATAGGAACAAACACATACGTGGGACAATCAGAAAGTTTTGCGAAACTAAAAAAAATTGTTCTATACGTACATATATTTTTATTAAATCTTTTCAAAGTACTTTCCACCAGCCTCTATACAAAGATTCATGCGCCTAAACCAGTTTTCAAAACACTTTTTCCAGTCCGCCGCAGACACCTCGTTTACAGCCTGCTCGAACGCAGCCAGCGCATCTTCCGGCGACGAAAATTGTATCCCTTTGAGCTGATTTTTTATTTTTGGGAATAAAAAGAAGTCACACGGTGCTAGATCAGGGCTGTAAGGAGGGTGACCCAGGAGTTTGACTGGCGTGCTGTCCAGGAAGTCCCTCGTTTTGAGTGCGGTGTGCGCAGGTGCATTGTCGTGGTGGAGCAGTAGCCCGCGGAGCCCTGTGTTTGGTCGCTTGTTGCTTATAACAGAGAAAACTTCTGGCAAACATTTGGTAGTATACCATTCGGCATTAATGCTTCTTTGATCCCGTAAGGGAATTGATACCAAGTGGCCAGTCAAATTAAAAAAGCTAGCGATCAAAATCTTACCCCCGCTTCTAGATCGCTTCACTTTGGTAGGCGTTGGCTCATTTTGAAACACCCAAACAGTCGACTGGCGCTTGGTTTCTGGGTCGTATTGATAAATCCAGGACTCATCACCTGTAACGATGTCGTAAACACGCCGAGACGAGCCTGCTTCAAATTTGTTAAGCATATCACGGCACCATTCCACCCGGGCCTGCTTCTGAGCATCGGTGAGGTTGTGCGGCACCCAGCGTGATACTATCCTCCTCACGCGAAGATGGCTGTGTAGAATCTCGTGAACGCTTCCCGATCCAATCTTCAATATGTGTTGAATCTCCTGATATGTAATTCGCCTATTGTCTTGGATTAAATTTTTCACTGCTAGCACGTTTTCTTCGGTAACAGCCGTCAAAGGGCGACCGCTTCTTTCGTCATCCCCCAAAGTTGGTCGACCGCGCTTGAATTCGTTATACCAACGATACACGGTTGCCTTGGAAGGGCCTTCATCCATGAATGCCATTTGAAGTCTATCGTACGATTCATCCGGTTTCAGGCGACACTTGAAATCGTATAAAATCATAGCTCTAAAATGTTCCCGGCGCAGATCCATATTTCAGTGAGACACAATACTTTGAATTAACTCGCAAAAAATGTGGAGGGAAATTTTGAAATTGGAACTTACTTATTTTTACTTATAAATAATCATATTTTCGAAAAACATTATAACTGGCCAGTCTCCCATATATAAAAACTTTTTTTCGCAATACTTTCTGAGGGGCCTGGTATATACTTACATACATAGATTGATAAACACATGACCCTCCTTCGGCAGTCGGGTAAAAAAAGCTAACATGGTGGCATCACATTCCTTTGTTTTCCAATATAAAAAATAATAATACGGTATTTTCTAATCTCCTCCTCCTCGCGTCGATTCCCCAATCCTGGGGATCGTGACCACATCATGGTTTCAGAACTTTCTCTTGGATAATATTTCGCCACCTGCTCCTATTCTCAGCAACATGCACGGCTTCTGAGGCTTTGATGTTCAGCGAGGTTTGGATTTGGTCTGACCAGCGTATAGGACTTCTGCCTCTAGGCCGTTTACCCTCGACTTTGCCAGTGACAATTACTAGTATTTATTTTGAAATGTGGTGTTACAGGAAGATGCTGCGTATCTCGAGGATGGCGCACAGGATGAACATCTCGATATAGCAGGACCTCAAAATTGAAAACAGGCCTAGATTGTCGAATGTGTGCCTCCGCAGGATATTTGACTTCTATGACCATATTGCCCGTAAACCTGGTACCAACTTTCTAATGAACGAGTTCTAGACAATGATACCCCATTAGAAGGGATAGGTCAAAATTTTTTTTTCGCGCCCCAATTTTATGTATGAAAATTGAGTTTTTTTTTGCTTTGGGTTGTAGCGTTGTGAGATCTCAACTGAAAATAGTCGAATGATACTAATATCAAAATTAGTCGGTTAATAGTCACATCTCTAAAAACACGGCACAACTCTAACCTTCTGGAATACTGTCACTCGTTCATTTCCACAGAACATATTTACCCTAATTTCTGTTCCGGTGGCTTAGCTGACTACATACTTTCGATCCTCACGATTCTGTGTGCCCCGATTTAGGGTGAGTTTCTCATTAGTTTAACTATTGTACCTTATTCTTTGTGCCAGGCGACCAATACCGATTCCATCACCTAATTAATATCAGTTTTGCACTGTCATGTTGGACGCGTGGCTAAGGGTCGCCTGGGACAAAGGAATTCGCTATGAGCATGTGTTTCTACCGCATTGGATTGTGTCTCCGTGTTTTATTGTAAGTGATCACGTTTACTTATGTTAATAAATGCTAGCGTGTTCATACTTAACCTAACTTTGCATCTGTCAATGTGCTTGCTATGTTTGCAAGTATCTTACCTGTAAGCCGCTGCGATGTGCTGAGCTTTCACCTATAATGTTCCCATACCGTTCCTTGGCCTAAAATGGGGACGAAGCTGGTACATCGCATGCGGCTTGCTGCTTTTTGCACCGCATCTAACATGCGCACCCTATGGTGCTTTCAGGGTTCATTGTACGGGCTGAGGCCTGACGTGCTCCTACTACTTGCACGCTGCCAACTACCTGCACGCTGCCTACGCCCACCGCCAGGTCCTTTTATCTGACACCTGCGGCTTACCGCCGTGCCAGCCTACGCACGTGGCCCGGTCTTGCCTGCCTACCTGCGGCCTGCCGTCGCGCGAGCCGGTGCCAGCGCAGCCTACCCTGCGCACCCTAGCTGCTACAGTTCCGGCGACCCTATCGCTGTGCCGGTGCTGACCGGTCCCCGCGTCTACCACGTGCTGCCAAGGGACGGTACCCTCTTACTATTTTATCCGCGTGAGGGAATTTGCTCAGAACTGAGTGGCGCTAGAACCCACGACCTAGCTGTTTTAAATAACCATAAATATATGTATTAAATTAACAAGCTGTTTTTCTAACTACCTCCTAACTATCAGTTAGCGGCCTGCACAGCTTACCTAGCGCAGACCTAGCCGTTACAGTGGCGCCCAGGCTTTATTTTACTATCCGTCACACAGTTCTGAACCGATACCTATCACGCTTGCTCCATATACATCGTTGCGGTATAGAATAAGTTTATTGTGTTATTATCAGTCGTTACTAACAATCTATTTTGTAATAATGGGAACTCACCCGATTAATTTCATACACTTACGGAAGGCTGAATTAGAGTATGAAGTCTTGATACGGGGCGGTGAAATTGGTACTTGCCTAAACTTGAGGAAACAAATAAACATTTTGAGTAAAAAATATACCAGTGATGACATACATGAATCAGGCATTGATGAAAATGAGGATTTATGTGCGTTAAAGGCAACAATAGGTGAATACCAATTACAAATAACATACAAAAATCATATCAAATACCGACTAGCCCGCATTAAACAAACCAACCAAGAGAACTTATTGCTAAGACAAAAATTAGAAGAAAAATATAATACACTAGAATCACAAATTACCAAACTAGAAACTAAGTTTAGTTCTGGTAGCTCACAACGAACTGAAACAATAACTGCTACAAACACTAACTTAACCGTAACATGCACTAGTCATGTACCAAATAAACCCAAATACGATGGCAAAACCTGTGTGCGATCTTTCATACAAAAAATACGCGAGTTTAAAACATGTAAACAAATAAAAGATGATGAAATGTTTAACTTCGCGTTTGATATCTTCACGGATAACGCACTGCATTGGTACAGGCATGTGAAACCAAACGTCACCTCATGGGAAGAGCTATTAGATCAATTAAAGGCTGCTTTTGACTATGATGACTATGATTATAGATTACTTACCGAGATTAGAACACGTTCACAAGGCAAAACAGAAAACATAACCATCTACATATCCTTAATGAGCGGTTTATTCAATCGATTAAATACTAAACCATCAGAAGCAGAGATGTTTGACATCATCGTTCACAATGTTAAACCAATGTATGCGGAAGTACTAGCTATCAGTAACGTGCAAAGTCTGGAGCAATTAGAGTTGGTCTGTAAAAACTATGAAAAATATAAGATGCGGGCAGCACACTACCAAGACCCAACAAAAACAAACCTCAACTCCTTGGCTCCAGAATTTGCTTACGTCAAGCCAACTAACAAAACTAACAGCACTAACTCGAAACCATACTATAGCCGCTACGGGTATGGCCGCAGGGACTACGATAAAAAACCTGAAGCAACCGGGGATATCTCTCACTCTTCTCGACCGGTCGCGCTAGTAGACAAAAAAGGCACAGATACACCAATCAGAGGTCAACCTTATTGCCCTAGGTGTAGGTCTAACTCACACTCAACTCATTACGACAGTGTACTGCAGTCTTAACTCACTACGACAGTGTACTGCAGACCGTGTCCTAATTTGTTTTAAATGTGGAGAAAAAGGGGTGAAGTACCCCGATTGTGCGAAGTGTCACCCACCAAAAAACTAGCTAGTGAGGTTTGTTATGATAAAAAATTTAACGCCAGGCTAAGTAAAACAGAGTGGGAGGATTGGCTAGCTGTAGTCACAAAATTCAAAACCTGCTACTCTGTATCAACTATACAAAACAAACCTCACAACGACATAAGGCCATATGCTTCTATAGAAATAAACAACATGCCAGTTTGTGGTTTGCTGGATTCAGGTTCGGCTGTTACCATCGTTGGTAAAGACTACCATAAACTCCTAACTAAGGACCTAGGGCTAACCCTGCAGCCTAGGGACCACTCAGAAACATTTGTTGCCGCTGGGGGACAAGTGCTTCATCCTATAGGTACTATAAACATACCAATAACTTTCGAAGGAAAGCTACACACTATCAAGGCTCATGTGGTGCCATCAATAGACACTCCTATCTTGCTGGGAATGGATTTTTGGAACACCTTTCATATATTCCCTAAGAATATTAAATCCATATTCCTAGTAAACATAAATGACACCAGTGCAAACACTAAGCCAAATATATTTTCTCATTTGCACAGCTAACTGAGGAACAAAAAGTAACAGCTGAGAAAATAAAGACTCAATTTAAGAACATTTCCTCAGAAAATAAAGGCCTAGGCCGCACTAACTTAATAACACATAGTATAGACACAGGTGATGCACCCCCAATACGGCAACGTTACTACAGGATGTCTCCGGAAAAACAGCGTGTTCTTGGTAAAGAATTGGACGAAATGCTTGGCCTGGATGTGGTTGAACCATGTGAAAGACCATGGTCTTCCCCAGTCCTACTAACACCGAAAAAGGACGGCAAATTGCGGTTTTGTTTGGATAGTAGGAAACTAAACGCTATTACAAAAAAAGATGCTTACAATTTGCCATACATTTCGGAAATACTAGATAACCTGAGGGATGCAAAATACCTAACTAGCATTGACCTATACAAAAGCTTCTGGCAGTTACCACTAAATGAAACTGACAAAAACAAAACAGCGTTCTACATACCTGGCCGGGGAACATACAGGTTTAAAACTACACCGTTTGGACTAACAAATGCGCCTGCTACGCAACAACGAATGGTAGATAAAAAGTTTTACGGACCAGAGTTTGAGAATAGGGTCTTTGCTTTCTTGGATGACATAGTGCTGGTGTCGTCAGATTTTGAGAACCATATAGCCTTGCTAACTAAAGTATATAATAAATTATCTAACGCAAACTTAACAATAAACATGGATAAGTGCCAATTTTTCCGTGATGAATTGAAATATCTAGGCTACATTGTTAACTCTAAGGGACTACATCCAGACCCGGAAAAAGTAGAAGCTATACAGAACTTCCCAATACCCACCAATCCTAAAGAAGTAAAAAGATTCTTAGGAACGGCATCATGGTATAGACGTTTCGAACCAAACTTCGGTACTCTAGCTGCACCACTAAATAGACTCACAAGCTCAAGTAAGAAGGCACCTCCCTTTGACTGGTCTCAGGATTGTCAAGAGTCCTTTACTAAACTAAAGGAAATACTAATATCGGCCCCAGTACTATCGTGTCCAGATTACACCATCCCATTCGAAGTACACACAGATGCCAGTAACTATGGTATCGGCGGTTTGCTAACACAAATTAGGGACGGCGTTGAACATCCCATAGCATACATGAGTAAATCCTTGTCTAAGCAAGAACAGAACTACAGCATCACGGAAAGGGAAGCACTGGCTGTACTGTTGGCACTGGAACATTGGCGCTGTTACCTAGAAAATGGCATCAAGTTCACAGTGTTCACAGACCATTCCGCACTAAAGTGGTTTCTTAAACTTCAAAACCCTTCCGGACGATTGGCGCGCTGGGGTATAAGATTGTCGGCTTTTAACTTTGACATACAACATAGACGTGGTACAGATAACACCTTACCAGACGCGTTGTCACGTGCTTGTCCGGTCGCAGCACTCACACAAGAAAACACTACACAGACAAGCCTGCCTAAACAGACAGACGACACTTGGTACCAAAATATCTACAATGGTTGCCAACGAGACCCTTCAGCATTCCCAAACTACACGGTAAAACATAACAAACTATACCGTTATGAAAAAAGTAAATTCGCAATACTATGTGAGTTCGATTGGAAAGAAGTCATTCCTAAGGAAGATAGGCAACAAATAATCACTAATAACCATGCTGAACCAACCGCAGCTCATTTAGGTATCCATAAAACATACAAACGACTAACACTACGCTACTACTGGTCAGGGATGCATGGTGACGTAGTGAGGTTTGTAACGGCATGTGACACTTGTATCGCTCACAAACAAGCTAATCACGCCCCCCTAGGACTAATGGGGAAGCCTAAAGAGTGTTCTCGTCCTTTCCAAATGCTGAGTATAGACATAGTGGGACCACTGCCGTTCTCTAGACGTCAAAACTCATATCTATTTGTTGCTACTTGTTGTTTCTCTAAATACTGCCAACTATTTCCCATAAGGAATGCTAATGCCACTACTATAGTACGACTATTAGAAGACAGTATATTCTTGGTCCATGGCATACCACAAGTTGTAATTTTGGATAACGGAACACAATTTACATCAAATGAAATGAAAAACCTCTTTAAAAAATACAATATACCTGATGTACACTACACACCGAGATATACATCACAAGTGAATACTGTGGAACGCTACAATAAAACTATAATCACGGCGTTATCCACATTCATCAATGATGACCAGCGCTCCTGGGACTTACACATCCCAAAGGTTCAGTTTGCACTAAACAGCTCAACCAGTGAGGTCACAGGGTACACACCAGCGTTTCTGGTCTATGGTAGGGAGTTGATCGCTGACGGTTCTCACTATCAGGACACTGATATAAAGGAAATAATATACCAACCAAGGGACCACTATGCAGAGAACTTGGGTGTCCTATCTAGCATCTTCGACAAGGTACAAACAGCTTTACTGAAAGCATTCTCTAGGAACACTAGTAACTACAACCTTCCTATGAAGGACGTGGAATTCAATGTGGGAGATGTAGTCTGGAAACGTACGTACTACCAGAGCGATAAGGACAAATATTTCAGCAAAAAACTGGCACCTAAGTTTGTAAAATGCAGGGTATCAAAGAAACTGTCTCCACTGGTGTATGACTTGGTAGATATACAGGGAAAACCACTGGGTACCTGGCATATCAAGGATCTAAAGTGGAAGAATCCGCAGTAGTCCCGTAGGCCTAGCTAGCTAGCGTTTGACTTACACTGGGTCAAACGATGCCAAGGGACTACTACCACCACATCTCGTGGGAGGTCATTCACCAACAGGGGTTTATCTATTTAACTTTGGCTGCAGGAGTCCTAAGCTCCTTTGGTACCTAACTACTGGTCAGTTGGTAATCAAACTAATCTCATTCACTAGAGTAATTAAAGTTCTTGCCTACAGAGTTGCGTGAGTTCGCTTGTGAGGGGTTTCTTAATTGAAAATAGTCTAGACAAAATTAGGAAATAGTCTAATCAAAAATTAAACTAATCGTTAGAACGGCGTTGCCATAGAGAATGCTGGGGACCCCAAAGGGGCGTTTAATTTTTGATGGCAGAGTAGGTCTCTATGGTAACTACCCTTAGCTGTTGTGTTGTCTTGTTGTGTTCAAATAGAACATCTTAAAGACGGCTCCTACAAAAAGGTGACCGCAACCAGACTGAGCAGGTGTGTTCAAGTATAACTAACTACTAAGCAATAATTAATCTACTACGTAACAACGGCGTTGCCATGGAGAATACTGAGGACCCTACAGGGGTGTTACTTACTATTGGCAGAGTAGCTCTCCATGGTAACTACCATTAACTTTTGTGTTGTACTACTCGTCATGTTCGAAAATAAAAATATAACGAACATCATAAAGACGGCGCCTACAAGAGAGGTGACCGCAACCAGTTTGACAAACAGCCAAACATTAATACTACATGATACACTAGACGACGATGCCGCTAACATAGTTACAATAACAACAACCTACCACCACTTACCTAACCATGTCCCTCTAACACGAACCCACTACTAAACCTAACCATACCTACTCCCACTAACCAACTAATAACTACTACCGCTTAACTAACCAAACCTACTCCCACTAACCAACTAATAACTACTACCGCTTAACTAACCAAACCTACTCCCACTAACACTCTAACAATTACACACGAGACTACACTGACCCCAAGGGTAAACATACCAATAGAGGTACGTCACCAGAACTAACATGAGACACTTTCATGACGGGTAGGAAACCAGCCAAAGGTGTTACTGGCTGGCTTCTGAACTAGATAGTGGAAAGTATAGTAAGTTCTAGCGGATTTTATACAGGTAAAATCCTCTCTCTGCAGCCGGGGTACTGTAGCGTTGTGAGATCTCAACTGAAAATAGTCGAATGATACTAATATCAAAATTAGTCGGTTAAGTCACATCTCTAAAAACACGGCACAACTCTAACCTTCTGGAATACTGTCACTCGTTCATTTCTGTTCCGGTGGCTTAGCTGACTACATACTTTCGATCCTCACGATTCTGTGTGCCCCGATTTAGGGTGAGTTTCTCATTAGTTTAACTATTGTACCTTATTCTTTGTGCCAGGCGACCAATACCGATTCCATCACCTAATTAATATCAGTTTTGCACTGTCATGTTGGACGCGTGGCTAAGGGTCGCCTGGGACAAAGGAATTCGCTATGAGCATGTGTTTCTACCGCATTGGATTGTGTCTCCGTGTTTTATTGTAAGTGATCACGTTTACTTATGTTAATAAATGCTAGCGTGTTCATACTTAACCTAACTTTGCATCTGTCAATGTGCTTGCTATGTTTGCAAGTATCTTACCTGTAAGCCGCTGCGATGTGCTGAGCTTTCACCTATAATGTTCCCATACCGTTCCTTGGCCTAAAATGGGGACGAAGCTGGTACATCGCATGCGGCTTGCTGCTTTTTGCACCGCATCTAACATGCGCACCCTATGGTGCTTTCAGGGTTCATTGTACGGGCTGAGGCCTGACGTGCTCCTACTACTTGCACGCTGCCAACTACCTGCACGCTGCCTACGCCCACCGCCAGGTCCTTTTATCTGACACCTGCGGCTTACCGCCGTGCCAGCCTACGCACGTGGCCCGGTCTTGCCTGCCTACCTGCGGCCTGCCGTCGCGCGAGCCGGTGCCAGCGCAGCCTACCCTGCGCACCCTAGCTGCTACAGTTCCGGCGACCCTATCGCTGTGCCGGTGCTGACCGGTCCCCGCGTCTACCACGTGCTGCCAAGGGACGGTACCCTCTTACTATTTTATCCGCGTGAGGGAATTTGCTCAGAACTGAGTGGCGCTAGAACCCACGACCTAGCTGTTTTAAATAACCATAAATATATGTATTAAATTAAAAAGCTGTTTTTCTAACTGCCTCCTAACTATCAGTTAGCGGCCTGCACAGCTTACCTAGCGCAGACCTAGCCGTTACAGGGTCAACAAGATGCTTATCACAGAACAGAGAAGACAGCGTTTTTTCTGTTCTGTGATGCTTATACTGTGAACATTTTAAGATTGTAGCTTCAACCGTTTGAATGTAAAACCTGTGTGACAGACGACGGACAGACAGACTCACACGTGAGTTACAGCAACAGGGCTCCGTTTGGATCCTTCGGGTACGGAATCCTCATAATGTTAGAAGGTTCAGGTAGAGCTGGACTAAAAATGAAAAATCTATAAAAGCCCCGAATTAGTCAACGGAGCCCCCGTTGACTAATTCGGGGCTTTTATAGATTTTGAAACAAAGTCGCAGACATCAACAAAACTACCTATAAATATCGAAGCTAGCAGAAACATTTCATAGCAGAACCAAAACAAAGATAACTCATTCAGAAAATAATATTCGTTTCGCAGAGCATACGATAATTCCTTGGGATGACATAACAAATGATGGTACCTGTACAAACACACAGGTACTATATATTATTAGGAGGGAGATAATGCCCAAGCTCCGGAACAGAAAAACATACAGATATAAATGTGTAAGAAAAGGGACGATTCCCCTTTTTTGTAAACCTCCGTCTTTATCAAAACGCCCTTTGATTCCAGCTCGCCCGAACAGGTGTCATATTTCAATGGAACTTTTTCCTCTTCCCTAATTTGATCCAGCAAATGATTTGGAAAGGCCCGATTGGATGACGTCATTATTTATTATGTATAATGCCGATGCATGGGTTTGTATAGCTGTGAAAAGCTGAAGGAAAATGACCGGGTCGGAGAAAATAAATTGTTAACTTTACACGGAAATCTGCGAGTAAACTATTTTTGCGCTGTTAGGGAAATAGGAATTGTAGGCGATTGGCAGTTATTGTGATTTATGGAATACTAGCTTCTGCCAGTGGCTTCGCCGGCGTGGTAGTCGGAAATTTTCCCACGGGAACTGACTGCACATTTTTTCTAAAATAAAAAGTAGCCTATGTGCTATTTCAGACTATAATTTATATCCGTGCTAAGTTTCACCCAGATCAACTTAGCCGTTCTTGCATGATCGAGTAACAAACATACATCCATCCATCCAAACTTTCGCATTTATGATATTAAAGTAAGATTGATCCTTATTGCAATAGATTGTAGAAAAAAAAGTTAAATAAAAAATCAATAAACCGAACTAAAAAAAACCAGCCAAGTGCGAGTCGGACTCGCGCACGAAGGGTTCCCAGGTACTTGGTAAATTGCGGTTTACGATTTATGACGTATTAAAAAAGAACTACTTACTAGATCTTGTTCAAACCAATTATCAGTGGTACTTTACATGGTAATGTACATCATATATTTTTTTTATTTTTATCATTCTCTAATTTTAGAAGTTACAGGGGGGGACACACATTTTACCACTTTGGAAGTGTCTCTCGCGCAAACTATTCAGTTTAGAAAAAAATTATATTAATAACCTCAATATCATTTTTGAAGACCTGTCCATAGATACCCCACACGTATGGGTTTGAAGATATATTTTTTTTTGTTTCAGTTTCAAGTACGGGGACCCCCAAAATGTATTGTTTTTTTTTCTATTTTTGAGTAAAAATCTTAATGCGGTTCACAGAATACATCAACTTACCAAGTTTCAATAGCATAGTTCTTATAGTTTCGGAAAAAAGTGGCTGTGACATATGGACGGACAGACAGACAGACAGACATGACGAATCTATAAGGGTTCCGTTTTTTGCCATTTGGCTACGGAACCCTAAAAAAGACGTAAGCAAGGAGAAAATCATGCTGTGCAGTCGGAGGATACATATTCGCGGGCTGGCTGACCAAAATCTGTGTATCCTCCGCCTGCACAGCATGATTTTCTCGTTGTTTACGTCTTTTTAGTTCGCTTTTGAAGCAGTCAGGTATTTTCATTTAACTTTATTTATTTATAACTTTTTAGTTAGTTTTTTTGGAATTAGGCACATTAAAACATATCAGTATTATATATTTTTGAAATCACCTCTTGCAACTCTTTATTTTGATACTCCACACGATGGGTCTGGAAAAAAAAAATTGGACCCCCACAATATGGCGCACTTAAGCCGCTATTTTTTAACCCCCGCCGGAAAAAAAGGGGTGTTATAAGTTTCACGTGTGTAGCTGTGTATCTGTGTATCTGTGTAACTGTGTATCTGTGTATCTGTGTCTGTGTCTGTGTGTCTGTCTGTGGCATCATAGCGCCTAAACGGATGAACCGATTTTGATTTAGTTTTTTTTTGTTTGAAAGGTAATTTTATCGAGAGTGTTCTTAGCTATGTTTGAATAAAATCGGTTCAGCCGTTCAAAAGTTATGGGTGTTTTACTGTTTAAATTGGGGTGTTTTCGCAAGATTAATGTGTCGGGGGATTTTAAATTTTTAAATTTTACTTGTCTATGGTCCAATTTTAATGTCATCGAATCGATTGACGTACGAATCATCAAAATCGGCCAACGCGTTTGGTCTCTGGAACGCGATATAGGAATAAACATACATACATACATTAGTACATACATACATAGACTGATAAACACATTACCCTCCTTCGGCAATCGGGTAAAATCAAATCAAATCAAATCATTCTTTATTTGCTCAAACATGAGTACAGTACACACAACAAATTGTCAATATGCAAGATATGTTATAAAAGTAAAATACAGAGCGTCATGTTTGCCTTAGTTTATAATGGCATGCAAATATTAATAACAGAATATAAATCAAAATAATACAATGATTTTTTTTATTTTTTTTTAATTAATTTTAAAAAGTAGGGAAGCTTGAAACAGTAGATACTGTTCATGTGTACCTAGGTATTAGCAACTATAAAGCTGTAACTGTCGTGCTCACTTAATGTTAAGGATTTATAGCTCAGCAGCCTAATTAGGTAGGTGAGTTCGGCAGGGCAAAGGGAACAAAAAATGTTGTCGGTATTGCGTAATTTAGAAAGGTTACGTCCTCCACGCTATGAGTTGATTCACATATTCTTATCATGACCTATCCCCTTTTGACTGTATTACGCAATACGAAAATCGATATTTTAGTGGTTTCGTCACCGTTACCTATACATATTCTTTTCCAAATTCACTTACAGTTTAGACTGCTTGTTTTCCAGGCTCTGCATAAGAGTTAAGCTGAACTTTAATTGTATTATTTTTTACTATTATTCTTCAAGAAAAGTCACGTTAAACTAAATAGATTTAAAACAAATGTCAGTGCTTAAAAGAATAAGAAGCAGCTTACGATGAGTAACGCGAAAAAATACTAAATAACTACCTAAAAAATACCGAACGTGCCTTTAAAAGTGACCTTGGTTTAATCCGAAAGTGACTGGCGAACGAAGTCCCTTGACACCTTCGCAGCACTTTGATAATGTCTCAACATTTATGAAGCGAAAGATGACACCACAAAAAATATCATGGCGTTAAGTAACGCATGGAATTTTTTAGCGCCAACTTATTGTTGCCAACATTCAAGTTAATGTGGTGTGAATAATTGACATGAATGCGTTTAAACACCTAATATGTGATGGAGAATAATATTACACGTATATGATAGCGTTGTGAGCAGTATTTCGGAGTGTTTAATATTTCGGCATCGTGATAGTTGAACTTAGTGCCTGCATTCATAATACAAGGTTTGGGCTCTGAAGATGGCGAGTATTGAAACAAAGGGAGTCAAGGAAGGATTTTTTGTGTCGATTTTCTTCTATTGACTTGGAAATGATTGTTTTATACAATTAGTGTCTGTGCCTGTTGTGGCTCTTGGAAAAACTATTTACATGATTCAAAATTAATAACGATCTATATCTGATTCCAAGATATGACACACACCTCACATTTAAACAGAACTCAGGTCTCCAAAAGGTGTAAGTGAAAGATATTACAGAAGTGAGCTGAAATCAAAATGCCGAGCATTCTATTCTATTCGATTCTCAAATCTTCGCAAACAACGGAACTTTTTCCTTCGATTTTCTTTTAAATCCATATTGCTTTTTCTTGCTCTACAAGTTAAAAACACCTGACATTTGGATGATTCTTGATTTAATGTATTGCTTTGTGTGAAAGAGTATCAAAACATAAAATATTGCTGACTGTCTTTGTGCCCATTGAAGTACATAATATGCTGGCCTACTGGTGAATACTACCGGTATGTATGGACAACTGTGAAACCAAACGAATCGCTGATGTTCAGAAGACAAACTATTCTCCGATTAAGTTGATTTCCCGGACATGATGTCCCTCTAAAGCCAAAATTGGAGTTGTTATTTATTAAAACTTATTATTGTCTTCATCTATTCTGTTCGCTTTACTCTTGTTGTGTGATTTTCTTTCTTTTACTTTGAATCATAAATGCAATTCAGTAAAATGTACACAAATTTATAGCCGCCCATTTTACAGCCTCCCACAAGTTATGGGATCCAAGATCTAGCAACCGTAATGCCGTAGCGTATTACTATGTGTGTTATAATATAATACATGGAGAGGAAGTTAACGTGATCTTTAATGTTCTGTGTCAAGTCATGTGCAGTGAAACCAGTTCTGTCTTTGTTCGTATTATTCATAGGAAAGTTTTTTCTGAGAAAAAAGTTGTATGTTTGGTTGGATAACGTATTATTGTTAAGCTTTTGTGTTTGATTTTAAGGGAGTGTGCTGATTTAAGGTAACTTGTACTTGACGAGTTGTTAAATATAGATATTTAAAGACCTAGGTACTTTGTCTTGGGTACCTTAAGTTTTTTGTTTAAGGGCTAAGATTTCAATAATCAGATAACTTTTATTTCAAGAATAATTATGACAGTTAGCGATATTAATAATTAGCTATAAAACTAATCATAGGTCACAATTAAACACAAATAGACTTTTATAATGGAGTAGAATGAAAAAGAGACGGTGAAGTTTCTGGAAAAGGTTTTTTTTTTCTGAATTTAATAGGTGGTCTACTTATCAGCTAGAAACCCTTGCCCTGGAAACCAGTCAATATAAATTTAGACTGCGACATTCTATGCAGCCAACCCTTTTAAACCCTTCGTTGTGTATTCTGTAGGCCGGCAATAAATATAAAACTAACAAATTTAGTTGCAAATTGAATTTATGTTCCTCTCAACACATACGAAACCCCAATTTATTGGCAAAATCCATAATTAGTTGTTAAAAAGTTTATCTAACATTTAATTATTAATATTATCATATTATTATTATAATGATAAGAAAATGTGTTCCGAACTGAATAAAAATAATACAGTTAAATGTTCTCTTATCATTTCATGTCCGAAATTCTTAATTAAATATTTTAACGGGTAACAATTAATTAAATACAGTACCTTTATCACCCATAAGCTATTTAATTTAAAATACCTTCATACGGAGAAAAAACAAAAAGAAAACATCCCAACTCATGGACTTCATTTTTGCGTGAAATGTTTTTCTACAATGATAGGGAGTTAACAGTTACCAAAGATTCTTACTTACGAAATTATTAACACTTGCGAACTATGTCTTACTAGCAACAATACAAAATTTGCTAATTAGTTTTGTATTATTTTATTTTTAACTCCCGCCGAAAAAAGGGGTGTTATAAGTTTCACGTGTGTTGCTGTGTATCTGTGTATCTGTGTGTCTGTCTGTGGCATCATAGCGCCTAAACGGATGAACCGATTTCAATTTAGTTTTTTTTGTTTGAAAGGTAATTTTGTCGAGAGTGTTCTTAGCTATGTTTGAATAAAATCGGTTCAGCCTTTCAAAAGTTATGGGTATTTTACTGTTTGAATCGGGGTGTTTTCGCAAGACATATGTGTCGGGGGTTTTTTAAATTGTGAAATTTTACTTGTCTATTAACTAAACTTTGCTTTTTAAGGGCTAGTTTTTTTATTCGTAGTTAGCTCAACTAATTAATAAATATGCTGACCAATGGTTTCAAATTTCATTTCAGTACAAGTAAAATTTCACAATTTAAAAAACCCCCGACGCATTTATCTTGCGAAAACACCCCGATTCAAACAGTAAAATACCCATAACTTTTGAACGACTGAACCGATTTTATTCAAACATAGCTAAGAACACTCTCGACCAAATTACCTTTCAAACAAAAAAAACTAAATCGAAATCGGTTCATCCGTTTAGGCGCTATGATGCCACAGGCAGACACACAGATACACAGATACACAGATACACAGCAACACACGTGAAACTTATAACACCCCTTCTTTTTCCGGCGGAGGTTAAAAACGAATTTATTCATCAATTGTTTGTATAACAAATGGTAAATAATTAACTGTTCAAGTTATTTGTCCATTTGTGATGCTATCAATTGATGAAAAATCAAAAATCCCGACTGCTTCAAAAGCGAACTAAAAAGTCGTAAACAAGGAAAAAATCATGCTGTCGGAGGATACATATTCGCCGGCTGGCTGACCAAAATCTGGTCTATCCTCCGCCTGCACAGCTTGATTTTTTCCTTGTTTACGACTTTTTAGTTCGCTTTTGAAGCAGTCGGGTTTTTTGATTTTTTTAATTAAGTTTTTTTATTTCTAACTTTTTAGTTAGTTTTTTCGAATTAGATACATTTAAACATATAAGTTATATATATTTTTGAAATCACCTCTTAAAACCCTTTATTTTGATACCCCACACGATGGGTTTGGAAGAAAAAAAAAATTGGGCCCCCACAATATGGCACCCAAAATCCGCCATTTCTCTATTATCCAATTTTAATGTAGCCTATGACACTTGCAGAGTTAAGACGCATCGATTGACGTACGAATCATCAAAATCGGCCAACGCGTTTGGTCTCTGGAACGCCACATAGGAACAAACATACATACATACATACATACATACATAGACTGATAAACACATTACCCTCCTTCGGCAGTCGGGTAAAAAACGCATCTTACCGATATTTGAAACCGTTGGTTAGCAAATCTATTGGTTGAGTTAATTACTGATCAAAAAACTGGGTCTAAGTTACAAAACTTGTCCGGTTACTTATTCTTTTTTTCAGTGTAAGAAGAACAAGAGGTTATAAGAAGTTGTGAGGGTAAAGTTATCACGTGATGCGAAGCTGGCGTTTTCCCAACGATAGTTGGGCTAAGACTCAGCTATAAATATCCTGCTCTGTGCGCCAATAAATAAATGTTGCCAGTATGAGGATGGGCAGCAGAGGTTGCGGTCTATTAACTTTCTGTAATTTAAAAATTTCCTTATGTTTTGTTGTACCAGGTTTGTTGCGGTTTTTATTGCGACTTTCTTTTTGGTAAAGGCATTAACTAACTGTGAGAGGTTCGTTGTTTTCCAATAATGATGTAGTTTTATTTAGTGTAATTTTTTTGTTTATTATTTATGTAGATACATATACGCAGCAAACAACACTTTTGAACCACGAATACAACTTTCCAACAAGCAATGCTGATTGCGGATGGCAGAAATGTTTACTTAAGTATGTATGTTGTAATAGGTACTTAGTTTTCCGGATTATTATGGTCCTTGAAAAAGATCTCGCTTTTTCAAGGACCATAATAACTGTCCAAATATTAAATATCATATAGGCATATAACTTATTCAATTTGCTCATAAATTATTCTTTTGCAAAACAAATTGAAATTGAAAGGAAATAATTTACAAGATTTGCAAGAAAGTATAAAAAACTTTTTTGCAAAAAAATACAACCGACTTCCAAATGAAAAACTACAAAGTGAAAAATAACTTAACTGTTGGAAGTCGGTGTCTTACGTAGGTACCATTTTTTTTCGATATGGACACCGACTTCCAAGAGACAAGTTATTTTTCACTTTGTAGTTTTTCATTTGGAAGTCGGTTGTATTTTTTTGCAAAAAAGTTTTTTATTTTTCCCTTTTTAGTTTTGCCTACCTAATAGATACGCAAGTTGTTTCCTAAGGTCCCTATAACGCCGAATAGATTACCCGAATAACATGAAACTTGAACATAACCGGTGAAATGAGAGATCTGCGTACCCCTTTAGAGCGTACTGGCGTGATGTTATGTTATGAAATGGTATCAACAATAAACAGACATGCGATTGCAGCAATCCCGAGAGTGTTGCCGTTATTTATTGAAGAGTTCTGTTGTATATCTCCGAAGTTCTTGATCAGACCTTCACCAAATTAAAATGGGACCAATTTCAAAACATAATCTTCCAAACAAAAAAAGAATTTTCAAAATCGGTCCACAATTGACGGAAATATCGGTGAACATACACAAAAAAAAAAAAAAAAACAAACAAAGTCGAACATAGAACCTCCTCCTTTTTGGAAAGTCGGTTAAAAAGACTCATTCACGTACTATTTTAATAAAAATTCTTATAATTTATTTAACTCAACGAATAAATTAATATTCCAATTAAAAGATTATGAAATCATATTTAATATCTACAGAATTTTCCTGTGCCTTTGTCAGAAGATTTTTCTAAGAAATCAGAAAGAGTCAGAAATAAAATAATAACAAGATGTTGTTGTCTTTCTAGTTGGTTACTAAAAGATCCCATGTTTTCTCAGTAATGAAAGCAAAACAACATGATCCATTATTTTACCTAATAATGTTGTGTTATAGGATATTATTTAGTTTCAATATCGCTAAGAAAAATATTGTTATGTTCTTATACTTGTTTATCCATTTAACAAACCAATACCAAAAAAGCGGTTTAAGGCCCAGTTTTTTTAATTCGTTGTTTATTTAAGTTATGGTAAGAAATAAATTGGAGAGTTAATTATTTGAACTTTTGTAAAGCTAACATTTGATGAAAAATTTAAAAAAGGGTTTTTACCGAAATTTGAAACCATTGATTATTAAGTTAACTGCCTAACGAAAAACTAGGACTTAAAAAATATCAAAAAACCCGACTGTTTCAAAAGCGAACTAAAAAGTCGTAAACAAGGAAAAAATCATGCTGTGCAGTCGGAGGATACATATTCGCGGGCTGGCTGACCAAAATCTGGTGTATCCTCCACCTGCACAGCATGATTTTTTCCTTGTTTACGACTTTTTAGTTCGCTTTTGAAACAGTCGGGTTTTTTGATATTTTGATTTAACTTTTTTATATATAACTTTTTAGTTAGTTATTTTTCGAATTAGATACATTTAAATATATAAGTGTTATATATTTTTGAAATCACCTCATTTAACCCTTTATTTTGATACCCACACGATGGGTTAAGAAAGAAAAAGAATTTGGGCCCCCACAAAATGGCGCCCAATATCCGCCATTTTTAACCCCCGCCGGAAAAAGAGGGCTGTTATAAGTTTCACGTGTGTTGTACCTGTGTATCTGTGTATCTGTGTGTCTGTCTGTGGCACCATAGCGCCTCAACGGATGAACCGATTTTGATTTAGTTTTTTTTGTTTGAAAGGTGATTTTGTCGAAAGTGTTCTTAGCTATGTTTGAATTAAATCGGTTCAGCCGTTCAAAAGTTATGCGCGTTTAACTTTTTGAATCGGAGTGTTTTCGCAAGATAAATGTGTCGGGGGTTTTTAAATTTTGAAATTTTACTTGTTATATTGTCCAATTTTAATGTAGCCTATTACACTCGCAGGGTTAAGACGAATCGATTGACGTACGAATGTTCAAAATCGGCCAACGCGTTTGGTCTCTGGAACGCCATATAGGAACAAACATACATACATACTTACATACATACATACATACATACTTACATACATACATACTTACATACATACATACTTACATACATACATACATAGACTGATAAACACACATTTTTCTTAGAAAATACGTGCACGATATCGCTTATCGACGCAATTGAAATTGCGTCATACCATTAAAAAGGTCTTGTAATAATACGTTTATAGTAGTAAGAACAATTTGGTAGTTTAATCTGGATACGTTTATTATTAACCCCCGCCGGAAAAAGAGGGGTGTTATAAGTTTCACGTGTGTTGCTGTGTATCTGTGTATCTGTGTGTCTGTCTGTGGCATCATAGTGCCTAAACGGATGAACCGATTTTGATTCAGTTTTTTTTGATTGAAAGGTAATTTTGTCGAGAGTGTTCTTAGCTATATTTGAATAAAATCGGTTCAGCCGTTCAAAAGTTATGGGCACTGTTTGAATCGGGGTGTTTTTAACCCCCGCCGGAAAAAGAGGGGTGTTATAAGTTTTTAACCCCCGCCGGAAAAAGAGGGGTGTTATAAGTTTCACGTGTGTTGCTGTGTATCTGTGTATCTGTGTGTCTGTCTGTGGCATCATAGCGCCTAAACGGATGAACCGATTTCGATTTAGTTTTTTTTTGTTTGAAAGGTAATTTTGTCGAGAGTGTTCTTAGCTATGTTTGAATAAAATCGGTTCAGCCGTTCAAAAGTTATGGGCATTTTACTGTTTGAATCGTGGTGTTTTCGCAAGATAAATGCGTCGGGGGTTTTTAAATTGTGAAATTTTACTTGTCGCAAGATAAATGTGTCGGGGGTTTTTAAATTTTGAAATTTTACTTGTCGCAAGATTAATGTGTCGGAGGTTTTTAACCCCCGCCGGAAAAAGAAGGGGTGTTATAAGTTTCACGTGTGTTGCTGTGTATCTGTGTATCTGTGTATCTGTGTGTCTGTCTGTGGCATCATAGCGCCTAAACGGATGAACCGATTTCAATTTAGTTTTTTTTGTTTGAAAGGTAATTTTGTCGAGAGTGTTCTTAGCTATGTTTGAAAAATTTCACAATTTAACAAGTAAAATTTCACAATTTAAAAAACTCCCGACGCATTTATCTTGCGAGAACACCCCGATTCAAACAGTAAAATGCCCATAACTTTTGATCGGCTGAACCGATTTTATTCAAACATAGCTAAGAACACTCTCGACAAAATTACCTTTCAAACAAAAAAAACTAAATCGAGATCGGTTCATCCGTTTAGGCGCTATGATGCCACAGACAGACACACAGATACACAGCAACACACGTGAAACTTATAACACCCCTTCTTTTTCCGACGGGGGTTAATAAATAAAAAAGAAACACAACTTTGTAATACTGAACTCCGCAACAAAATCATACAAACGTGGTTTTCAGCAAATTCAATATCTTTGTCTCCCAATGTTTTTTGATGAAACAGCTCTTTTTTAGTTCCAGGCTGCCGTCCTGTAGTTAAAGTGGCGCTATCTGACGAAATAATTATTTTGAGTTAAAGACGAAAAACAAGAAACCGCGTAATAATAAAAAAATCGACGCTGTATATCAACTATAAATCATAAATGCGATATCAAAATATTGATCTAGTTTCATACTTTCGAACAGTTTAGTTTGTTTGTTAGTTTAAATCAAAGTCTTATTCTCATCAAAGATAGGCTTGTAAACATAGCATCGATAGAGAATTTTTTGCTGATTTTGTTGGCATCAAAAAACTAAAATCGCCTAGTTGTCAGATGGCGGCACTCTGGCTTATAGTACGGCAGTGGGTGGAATTCACAAGTTTACTGTTTATTTACTGACACATAACCATACAACGTAGTTGCAATTTTACAATTTACGATCAACCGTTTCGATCGAAATAGCAGTTTCAGTTACAACAATCGTGTATTGGATCATAAAAGCCGTCGAGTTAAGCCGAGTTAATTGTAGATCCTGGTTTGATTTGCATAGATTTGTTCGTTTTGGATTTACGGTGTTTTATCACTACCGCTTTCCGCTGGGATACCACCGTGAAACGTGGCATTGCTTCATGCATTTTGGTCTGTTACCACTAAACACTATTAAATAGATTAAGCAGTAGTGGCCCAGTGGTATCGGCCGCGACTTACAAGTTATAGGTCGTGCGTTCGAGCTCAGGCGGGCGCTTTACTTTGTGTAAATTATTTCTTCACCACTGCTCTCAAAACGGTGAAGGAAAACATCGTGAGGAAACCGGCATGTCCTAGAACCAAAAATTCGAAGACATGTGACAACCACCAACCCGCACAGGGACCGCGTGGTGGAGGCCTCACAGAGAGTGTCCCAGCAGTGGGAACATTAATAGGCTGATGATGTGTGTGTTTTTAAAACCAGAGATGTGCTATGTACCTATCTAACCTGGCTTGGTGCAGCTGTGGTGGACAAGAGCTAGCGAAGCATGGTTGTACGTAACAAAAGTGAGAGTGGAAGGAAAGTGAGTCACAATACAGGAAAGAATACCTATTGTGGGACAACGTTTTTTTAAAAAAAAGTTAAATCAAAAAACCCGACTGCTTCAAAAGCGAACTAAAAAGTCTTAAACAAGGAAAAAATCATGCTGTGCAGTCGGAGGATACATATTCGCGGGCTGGCTGACCAAAATCAGGTGTATCCTCCGCCTGCAAAGCATGATTTTTTCCTTGTTTAAGACTTTTTAGTTCGCTTTTGAAGCAGTCGGGTTTTTTGTTTTTTTGATTTAACTTTTTTTATTTATAACTTTTTAGTTAAGTTTTTTTCAAATTAGATACATTTAAACATATAAGTGATATTTTTGAAATCACCTCTTAAAACCCTTTATTTTGATACCCCACACGATGGGTTTGGAAGAAAAAAATATTTGGGCCCCACAATCTGGCGCCCAAAAGCCGCCATTTTTTTATTGTCCAATTTTAATGTAGCCTATGACACTCGCAGGGTTAAGACGAATCGATTGACGTATGAATCATCAAAATCGGCCAACGCGTTTGGTCTCTGGAACGCCATATAGGAACAAACATACATACATACATTCATACATACATACATAGACTGATAAACACATTACCCTCCTTCGGCAGTCGGGTAAAAAAAGAACTTTATTCATAATATACATTTCATTATACCATTAGGCTTATTGCCTGTGACTTGGGAGTCAGTTCCTCCAATAATAAGTATTGACATTAAGTATGTTTAGATTTGATTTAATTTTATTAAATTAGCTGATTTTTAATGCAAACTGCATTAGTTCGTAAACAGCTTCCGCACGGCTTATCTTGCCAAATTAAAAATTACATATTTAGATGCTGTTGCAGATTCGAGTGTTGTTTGTCAATAAGAAGCCATACATTTTCTAAATCATACATAAAACACATTCTGAAAAGTAAGTAATGGGGCAAGGTAAGTGTTAGGTATAATGGACGTCGAGTGGATGGTCCTCAACTTGTATCAAAGTCTGTGACAAGATGGTGACACCCACATTCAGTGTATAATTTGAAAAAGCCTTAGCAAAAATGTACTCATAAGTTACACACCCAAAACGCCTTTTAATACATTTCTTAATACATCTACGGATAAATAACCCGGCGTTGGAAACAGAGAATAGACCTTATCCTTTCGTCATTATCTTATCATGTAAAACTCTAAAAGAAAAATGATAAACCAGAAATGAAAATGAACGAAAACGAACGTGCGGTTTTCCTTTTAGCTCTTCTTTAAATTTAAAATTAAATAAATTAAACAACAATACTAAGCTGCTTTTCCAACAAAAGAGTTATAACAGTTCACTGAACAGAAACTCCATTCGTTATCAGTATCGAAGATAAACACAGTGCGGCGTTTAGATTCATTAAAGTCGAACTTACGTTCTGCAGTTTAATTAAAGTTTTGTATATTCGCTAGAGGCTTCTCACGGCGATGCCCGCATCCCCCTTAAACTTGTCCAAAGGAATGTGGCCTGGATATACCTCAGTATACCTACACGCATGTTAGTTACACAATTTTAAAGCAAGTTTTAAAAGTTATGCAATATTCTTAAAGTTAATTTCCTTAGAGACTGCCTCTGCTGATGTGCGTTGCCTTGTATGTCCTCCTTTATTAATTTTCTCTTGTTGACTAGTTTAGAGAAAAAGGATGAGTCGTGGAAAAATAAAAAGATATTAACTAAGACTTTTTCGTTACTGCTGCTGGACTTACAGAGAGTTTTTCATAAGTTTGTGCTCCATTGTTGTAATTGCTGCAAGGTGTTCCAGTGCGGGGATAACCTATTAAATACAAATGTTTGTTCATCAGTTTATAAAAGGTTTTCATAATCTTAATCGACAAAATTGTTTTAATGATTGAACGCTAGACTATCGCTTAGTGTAATAGCCAAGTTTACTCCCGGAAAGTGTACGATTCCTGTGGCATAAGCTGCGCCAGTGAAGCCGCAGGAAACGCTTATAATTGTAAGCTAGTGTTAATTAAAAATTTCTAGCAATTCTCAAATTATTTCCTTGTAACTTCTAACAGTAACGGGTACACTAATTAACTTTGACAAACTACCTTGCATTTCGCGATACATGACACATTTTCACGAATACGTCCACAAACAAATTAACACTCATATACACATGCAGTCGTAGAATCGGGCTCATCATTAAAATAATAACAAAAGTTTACAAACATTTGGACTAAATGCACATTTGTTGTATGCTCCGACCATCTAAAGTGTCTTAAATAATTATATTTGGCCAGAAATGCCCAGGAACTCCGGGTCTGCCCAACAGAGCATGGGGATGTATATGCAACCATAGAAATTTATCACCAGATTTATGGTTTTCTTCATATATTAAATGGAATATTTACCGACTTTCTTTATGGCAACATTCTGAAAAAAAATTAGATTTATGTTTATATGTGCAGTATACGAATTTAGATATGTTTTCTTACAGATTATTACGTATTAAAAGCCACAAAGTTCATATGAAATCTTTAAATAAAAATATTTATACCAGTTTTATTTATACCGGTGTTTGAATTTGGAACACACCAATATATTCGACGTTCATCGCAATGCTTATAACATACTTGCGCCTACTTGCACAAAAAATACTCGATATAAAACTTCTTGTGCAGCGAATATTCGACTTTTAAACTCCTTCTTCGATTTTAATTTTGAGTTTTTTTATATTAAGGATTTTAATAATGATTTTGATTTTAGTCTAGGATATTTATTGAATAATTATTTGGATTGTAATTCTTATATTAATTGCAATTGTGTTTAATCTATAATATAAAAATGAATCGCAAAATGTGTTGGTAAGCGCATAACTCAACAACGCCTGGACCAATTTGGCCAATTCTTTTTTTTTAATGTTCGTTGAAGTTCAAAGATGGTTTTTATGGAGAGAAAAATTCTAATAATTGCCGGAAAAAAAAACCCTTTTCTTTTTCCTATACAAAAGTTTTCTAACTAAAACGTAAAGTCAATTTGAGTTTTATTGCTATTTTTAAGCTATTTTTGCTTTGTGTAGGGTAGGGTAGTGTAGGGTAGGGTACTGTAGGGTAGGGTAGTGTAGGGTAGGGTAGTGTAGCGTAGGGTAGGGAAGGTAGTGTAGGATAGGGTAGTGTAGGATAGGGTAGTGTAGGATAGGGTAGTGTAGGATAGGGTAGTGTAGGATAGGGTAGTGTAGGGTAGGGTAGGGTAGGGTAGGGTAGGGTAGTGTAGGGTCGGGTAGTGTAGGGTAGGTAGTGTATGTAGTGTAAGGTAGGGTAGATAAATGTTTGGTGTTTTTATGGCAAAACAAAGTTTGCCGGCTAGTTCAACAGCTAGTTAATTATAATTATGTAACGTAACGGAGGTGGTCACGGACCCCTGAAACACAGGTGCTGTTACCTACCTCAGGGGACAGGCTTTCACATATTTTGTAAATTTTGAAGGAAATAAAGTCTTTATTTTGTATTTATTAATATTCGTTGTGCCTAAATCTTTATTTTTCTCGTTGTCATAGTATAACATTTTGTATGCAACTCTTGAATAAAACGGATTTATATCGAGGGCCATGGATCACTCGCGTCGCTCATTCTTGTATGTTACCGATAAGTGTTATGTATGGTCACCGATATCTCCGTCAATTGCGGACCGATTTTGAAAATTCTTTTTTTGTTTGAAAGAGTATGTTTCGAAATTGGTCCCATTTTAATTTGGTGAAGATCTGATAAAGAACTTCGGAGATATACAACAGAACTCTTCAATAAATGACGGCAAATCATTTGGGATTGCTGCAATCGCATTTGGGTTTATGGTTTATACCATATCATAACATAACATCACGCCACTACGCTCGAAAGGGGTACGCAGATCTCTCATTTCACCGGTTATGTTCAAGTATCGTGTTATTCGGGTAATCTATTCTGGTGTTATAGACACCTTTCTAAACAACTTGCCTATTTTAGGTTGGTACAACTAAAAAGGGAAAAATAAAAAAACATATTTGCAAAAAAAAACTACCGACTTACAAACAAAAAACTACAAAGTGAAAAATAACTTAATTTTGGAAGTCGGTGTCCATATCGTAAAAAAATGGGAAACAAGAAAGACACCGACTTCCAAAATTAAGTTATTTTTCACTTTGTAGTTTTTTGTTTGTAAGTCGGTAGTATTTTTTTGCAAAAATGTTTTTTTATAAAACAAATTAATCAGGATTAATGTAAAGTATCGGCGAGTAATTCATCAAAACTGATAAACTGAATTGAAATTTTGTATCTAATAATAATTTAAAGTTAATAAATATGCATCTGTTAATCAGATTCTATTCATTAAAAAAAAAACTCATTTGTAAAGGTTGTCATTTAATCCGATAATTATTCATTAATAAGCGATGACATCCAATCTATAACAATTAAAACCCAGGTAGGGACTTATATATACATAATACTTACTTACTTAATTATATCAGAGTGAATTTTCCGTCAAGCCTTCATTCAACATATGAATACAAAAATTAAATTACGCCAGCCCAAGCTATTACAGAGTGCATTAAAACTACATTTTAAAACTAATAGAAAATCTGCTGCGCGTCCAAGCATCATTTTAAAAATAGATCATTCAGCGGTTTATCCGTGCACAAGTAAAATTTCATTTTTATTTCATGCTACATAATTTCTCTAGAATATAGTAGATACGCTTCGATCGGCAATCTGTTGAACACGTAATTATGACACGATATCTTGCGAAACGATTGCGATTTTATTCATACATAGCTAAAAACACTCGACAAAATCAACTTTCAAAAAAAAAAACTAAATCAAAATCGGTTCATCCGTTTACACGCTATGATGCCACAGACAGACACACAGATAAACAGCAACTTATAACACCCCTCTTTTTCCGGCGGGGGTTAAAAATATGATTTCCTCCACGACGAAACAGCCGATGATGGCCGAGCGTTACCGAAGTTACACGAAACGTGGTGAAAGGAGCCGAGCGAGTGGTGAAAAAAATATTTACCTGACGGCCGGGTCACATGTTATTTCTATGGTCTATATTAGGGAAGCCTTTTACCATGAGTGGGGTCAGGAAACTGTGCGTGTAATAGGGTTTTGTTGTGAACCCAGATATGTTACTCTGGGTATTTCAGGGAATTTCAGCATTTTTTTGTTAATGAAAGTCCACTACTGCGAACGTACGTGCTTGCTTGTAATCTGGTTTTTTTGCTGATTGCGTCAGATCCGGCATCAGAAAATGGATGTACAAAGAAAAACGTGACGGTAATGCGTCACGTTTTCCATTAGAAATATACTTATCCGTACTATGTCGATCATTTTTCGATTCTAACTCTAGTATTTCGTGTATAATGAAGTAAAATTTTTTGTTGTTGTAGCAGTTAAGTAATCTCTGTAAGTAGTTTATCCGATTCCGATAATTCTTTCACTAGAATAAATCAGCTACACTATCGCTAGAGTATCTTACATACGTCTTTTATTCCGAAGTAAAATAGATACGTTACCTATCCCGGGGATCAATATCTTGTATTTTAAGTCAGCTTACGGAAAGGTTTTAACTTTTCAGCAAATTAGACAAAATCAATCATTATCATTGGATCCATTCGCAACTACTCTTTATTTTATGTTTCACGAAACAAACTTTTATCGTTGATCCTCCAAGGCTCTCAATTTGAAATCAGTTTCACTAAAGCATACCTAAAAAAAAAACCGGCCAAGTGCGAGTCGGACTCGCGCACGAAGGGTTCATGGTACGCCATTATCGTAAAAAAACCAAGAAAAAATCACGTTTGTTGTATCGGAGCCCCACTTAAATATTTATTTTATTCTGTTTTTAGTATTTGTTGTTATAGCGGCAACAGGAATACATCATCTGTGAAAATTTCAACTGTCTAGCTATCACGGTTCATGAGATACAGCCTGGTGACAGACAGACAGACAGACAGACAGACAGACGGACAGACAGACAGACAGACAGACGGACCGCGGAGTCTCAGCAATAGGGTCCCGTTTTTACCCTTTGGGTACGGAACCCTAAAAAAAATTTGCTTACATTTTCCTACGTGACATGAATTTTTCCCGCAACCATCGCTCGCTTCTGTACATACGTCTAGCTGTATCTCTCTGAGGCTAAGAGAATGGAGCCCTATTTTCCGAGCGCACGCCTCTTTTGTTTCGTCCACATTCATTAATCTATATGGGGAGCAGTCTTCGCCGCTTGCGGCACTTGACGCTACTGCCGTATACTTGCTGCTGCCTTGTTACATTTATAAAACACTTTTAGTGCCTATTAAACACTTAACTGTAGTTTTTTTAATGGCTGTTTTAAGTTTGGAAGTTATCGATTTCGTCATTCGATTTTTTGCAGAAGAATTTTCAGTAAGAATTATAAAATCTATAATTATGTTCATGCAATACCTACAGGATCGTAAAATATATTAATCAAAATAGACTTTTATTGAGCTATTGAAATAAATTTAACATTATGTGATGTTCATAATAATAGTGTTAATAATTTTGTCAAAACATTTATTGCATGATTCCAACAACTCGTGTTGATACATTAATTTCGTTACAGAAACCAAAAATAATGTTAAAATTAAACAGCAAAAACTTGTTTAGTGGTCGGCCGTCGGAGGATGAAATAAAATAAAAAAGCCTTTATTCCTTGCATTCATATATATTAACTTAATTTCCAGCAGGTATGTGTTAGTGGGTTAGTTTCATGTATTAAATGTATTTGGTCGAATAATACCAAACTTAATTAAAAGTAAGCCTTTCGGCGTACCTAATATTAAACATTATGAAATAATGTAATTAATTTGTGCCACCGTAATGTTGTAAAAAGTACAAAATGAGCACGTTATCGAGAAAATAATTAATTTTATAGGCTATCGTAGGCAACGCACGAACAATATACCAGGCCCCTCAGAAAGTATTGCGAAAAAAAGTTTTTATATATGGGAGACTGGCCAGTTATAATGTTTTTCGAAAATATGATTATTTATAAGTAAAAATAAGTAAGTTCCAATTTCAAAATTTCCCTCCACATTTTTTGCGAGTTAATTCAAAGTATTGTGTCTCACTCTGCCGTCCTTTAACTAGAAGGCCGTTAAGCCCAAAAAGTAATTTCCGAGTAAATGACAAAAAACGCGGGAATCGTTGTTTCTTGAAAACTATGATACTTAGGTTAATGGTTGTAAGACACATCAATTGATATTTAATTATATTTATCCTAAAGAATCGTTTCCGTCCAGAAACTCTTATTGATTACTTTAAAATATTTTTTTCTTATTTTGTTAAGCATCATTTTCAGTTTTTTTATCTTATTACTGTACTACAAGGCCGTTAACCATACCTTAGCGGCTTTTTAGTGAAGTAATTTATTTAAAATTTTAGCCTTAATAATGTTTGTTACATTTTATTCATAAATACTTACCTAAAAAGTTGTTAAGTGACATAACTGCTTTATAGCCATGACATTCGCTTCGATTTCAATTTTAATATCTTTCCTAATGAGCGGTTACGGGGCTTTAGATGCTTTTAAGCTAATTGTTGCCAATGTTATGCGGAACTTTTCTAAAATCTTAACTACTTTGCTTATCTAAAAGGGGGCTACAAATATTTCGATTGTGGTTAACTTCTTTATAGTTTAGCATTCATATGGGAATATCTAAGAAATTATAGACATTTTCAAAAATTTAAATTTGATTTCAGCTTTTAAAAGATACTTAAAAGAAATATAATTTTAATAGGCAATATTCATTTAATAACTAATTAAGATCTTAAGGTACGATTCCACCGAATAGTGTGCAACACATTTGATAACAAACATTTTGTGCAAAACTCCAGCATTGCACGTACTAAGCTGGTATCGCGTTTAGGGGAACCAATTATTATTTTACTCTTTGGGGGAACCGATTACTATTCCGAATATTATTTGGTCGAATTTCATTTTACCGAAAACTATTGACCGAAGTCTTTTTTGCCATATGCATTATTTGACATATTTTCAGATCATCGAAGTATCATGTGGCATAATGTATTATTTTACCGAACTACATTTCGCCGATTTACAAAATAACTTTTTGCTTTGGCCGAAGCCTCTTTTGAACTTTTTTCATTTGTCTAATGTTTTATTTGTCATATTTTCACCACACTGAAACAACATTTTACGGAATATTATTTGGTCACAAATATATAGCCGGTTACGTGGTGGCATTTTCAATTTATAATTGAAATGGTGTCATAAAAAGTCAATATGTTGTGCTACAAAATTTAGTGACAGAAACGAATCGCTGCAAAACCGACTTCACGCAGTCTTGTCTGTGTTTACATATTTATTATGGAGTGTCGTGCAAATGATTTATTAATAACTGTCATGCATTATACATTTTATTAAGTAATTATTTCAACGAATTAGTCCAAGAGCGGACAAAGTGAGCTCGGGAATTTAGAGGACCCCGACACGGATAGGTTAGGTTCGAAGAGGATGACGGGAGCTGAAGTGAGCGAGCAAAGCGAGTGAACTCAGCTCCCCTCATCTTATTCATGTCAGGTTACTTTAGACCCTGCAGACAGAAATAGGAGCCCCGCATAGCGGGCCTCCGTCATCAATTTTTTGAGAATAATAAGTAAATTTTGCCATTAAAACATTTTATGCTTGCGTATTATTTATCGGTGATAATGTTTTAATTATATTTTATTTCTGTTATTTTTCAATTTCTTGAGGATGCGCTCGAAATTTAATTGACATTTGAGGATTCTTTAGAAACTTGTCGTTTAAAAACTTTAAATTGTATACTCTACAGCAAAATTAAGGCTTTACACGGTGATATAAAAAGTAATTAATCGTTATTGACAAAGATTGATGATGGATCCTGGTGATAGAGGTATGTAACTTATTTTATACATTATTTTACAAATGTTTATATCTTTTGAATCTTTTTCATGGCTTAAATTAGAAACAGTAAAATTATAAAAAAAAATATTAATCTAGCTTAATAAATTAGTAACTTTCTTATATTTCCGGGCTAGTCCGATTAGAATAAAAAAAAGTTAATTCAAAAATAAAAAACCCGACTGATTAAGAATCGAACTAATAAGCTGTTAACAAGAAAAAATCATGCTGTGCAGTCGGAGGAAACATATTTGCAAACTGGCTGACCACCTGATCCTGCCGATGTGCGATGTTTGTACACGACTGTGGCAGTCGGTGCTCCGGGTGGAAAGATTGACTCCCACGGGATTAAGGACAATGCACGCAGCGCGAGAGTCAGCTAACTGCCTTTTAGTTAAGTAATGAGATTTAGCTGCTTTGTAGCTAAGAAAAATCTAATTTCTTGCCGGTGTTTTCATTAAACAGGCATGAATTATTTTCAAGCAACTTGCTAAAAAAGCGTTAAGGGCGAATAACCGCAAATAAGTTAAGTTTTTCATTGAAACTGTTCTTTAAATGCTTAACTATAAAGTAGTTATAGTCCTTTTGCGTCTCTATAGTCAAGAATAATCAGATAACGTACTTGTAGTTAAGCAAAAGGCTAGAAAATAACCATCACATCGGGCAGTTAAGGTTCTTTAAAGTACATTTAGCGAAGAAGTGTGGGTTAGACGCTTTCAAGTGATGGAATCGTCGTAAATTGTGTTACTTAACGGCCTACAAAAATTTCATATCTTTGGAACTATTTACATTCCAGACATGTTTCTTATACAGAAAGATAGAGAATTTTGAACTCTGTCACTCTCTATTAAAAAGTAAAAATTGAACATTTGAGGGTTAACGGCTTTCTAGTTAAAGGACGGCAGCACTGAAATATGGATCTGCGCCGGGAACATTTTAGAGCTATGATTTTATACGATTTCAAGTGTCGCCTGAAACCGGATGAATCGTACGATAGACTTCAAATGGCATTCATGGATGAAGGCCCTTCCAAGGCAACCGTGTATCGTTGGCATAACGAATTCAAGCGCGGTCGACCAACTTTGGGGGATGACGAAAGAAGCGGTCGCCCTTTGACGGCTGTTACCGAAGAAAACGTGCTAGCAGTGAAAAATTTAATCCAAGACAATAGGCGAATTACATATCAGGAGATTCAACACATATTGAAGATTGGATCGGGAAGCGTTCACGAGATTCTACACAGCCATCTTCGCGTGAGGAGGATAGTATCACGCTGGGTGCCGCACAACCTCACCGATGCTCAGAAGCAGGCCCGGGTGGAATGGTGCCGTGATATGCTTAACAAATTTGAAGCAGGCTCGTCTCGGCGTGTTTACGACATCGTTACAGGTGATGAGTCCTGGATTTATCAATACGACCCAGAAACCAAGCGCCAGTCGACTGTTTGGGTGTTTCAAAATGAGCCAACGCCTACCAAAGTGAAGCGATCTAGAAGCGGGGGTAAGATTTTGATCGCTAGCTTTTTTAATTTGACTGGCCACTTGGTATCAATTCCCTTACGGGATCAAAGAAGCATTAATGCCGAATGGTATACTACCAAATGTTTGCCAGAAGTTTTCTCTGTTATAAGCAACAAGCGACCAAACACAGGGCTCCGCGGGCTACTGCTCCACCACGACAATGCACCTGCGCACACCGCACTCAAAACGAGGGACTTCCTGGACAGCACGCCAGTCAAACTCCTGGGTCACCCTCCTTACAGCCCTGATCTAGCACCGTGTGACTTCTTTTTATTCCCAAAAATAAAAAATCAGCTCAAAGGGATACAATTTTCGTCGCCGGAAGATGCGCTGGCTGCGTTCGAGCAGGCTGTAAACGAGGTGTCTGCGGCGGACTGGAAAAAGTGTTTTGAAAACTGGTTTAGGCGCATGAATCTTTGTATAGAGGCTGGTGGAAAGTACTTTGAAAAGATTTAATAAAAATATATGTACGTATAGAACAATTTTTTTTAGTTTCGCAAAACTTTCTGAGTGTCCCACGTATATTAATTATTTCGTTAGTTTGTGCTTTATTTACGTCCAGTGTATTGAATGAACATAAAAGTCACTTACGGATAAAATATAGTTCAGGAACATATGGCACAAAAAATAAATTACTCGTAACTGGCTGTTATCGGTTACCTATTCTTAACAATTAAATATTTGATTGGATGTGCTGGGCTTACAAAACTGTAGTCGCAGTACGTTCAATAAGTAACTAAGTTGTGTTGACTGAATTAAGCACCATTTTCTTTTCTAGGATGATGTGATGATATTGATCCTACCTTGACCTACGTTGGAGGAGTAAGGAAGGTTCAATTACCGCTATTGCCATGCTAGAAAAAACAGCTGTGTAAAGTGTTCTTTTCCGGGTTGCCTGGAAGAGATTGCAGAACGCGATAAGGCCGCCCATTGTATTTGTATTAATTTTATGTTTATTTTTACACATAACACATTTGTACAATAAAGCATATAATAAAAAAAAAACAAATAAATAAACCAACTAAAATACTAAAATTAATTCGCACTTAATAAAAGCTGTTGTTTTTAACCCCCGCCGGAAAAAGAAGGGGTGTTATATTTATTTCCTTCGAGTAATCTTTCTTCAAAATACTGCGCATTTTTTGCTCATAAAAATTCTGTTCACGTAACACGAAACGCAAAATATAAATGAAGTGATAAATTGGGTATTTCACGTGTGTTGCTGATAGTTATAAGTTTCACGTGTGTTGCTGTGTATCTGTGTGTGTGTCTGTGGCATCATAGCGCCTAAACGGATGAACCGATTTATTTAGTTTTTTTTTAGTTTGAAAGGTGATTTTGTCGAGAGTGTTTTTAGCTATGTTTGAATAAAATCGGTTAAGCCATTCAAAAGTTATGGGCGTTTTACTGTTTGAATTTGGTGTTCTCGCATGATTAATGTGTCGGGGGTTTTTTAAATTTCGAAATTTTATTTGTTGCCTCTATTAATAGTTTGAAGAAAACTTGAGCTTAAAGAAACAGAAGTGACTAAGTAATCAGACTTATTTAATTTTTCCTCTTTAGGCTTGCTTGTCAGAAAGATTGATTAGCTCACTGACATTGCCTGTGATACGGATCGCTTGTCGATGATGACGACGATTTCGGCTTGTCACCTGCTGCAATGGCGCAGATACAGCTTTTCTCATTAGAGTTGGTATCTATGTTCATAAATGCACCAAACAAAATTATGCTGACCAATCTGTTCCATTGACAAAGGTGAAAAAAAACCTACAGAAAAAAAAAGTGCATTGGCTCTTTAATTTTTGGTACATTTGTCCTAAATAATGTGACTCTCGAAGTATGTTAGCAGGACATTGTTTTTATGTGTGATATTCATTACCTACCGCAACATCATCTGTGCAGCCTTTCCCTCATTACATTGGAGACGAGCTCCAGTCTACCGGATGCAGCTAAATACCGGTATTTTATATGGAGCGATTACCTATTTTAATTCACAACCCAGTTCCTGGGTAATACGATGCTCCTTGGTAAGACTGATTTTATATTATTGGATTTATTTGGATGTTTCGTTGCCTAGCGACAATAACTAATTCCTATTTTATTAATACCGCCTTTCCAATTAGCCATCAATAGTAACCACGTCACGGACACGTCATTAGGAAGATAACAGATATTATAGTTAACTGTTGAGTGATAACTGATATCAATCTACAGATAATGCTCCATAATTAATTACCCTTATTGCGTATCTAATTACTGCGTGTAGTATTACCAGCCCGACAATGCTAACTATCTACTAATATAGGTACTTACGTATAGGTATGCTATACCTAAAATTTAATAACAGATTAAATTACCTTTATGTACAGTTTTTTTTTTTTTTTTTCTTTAAAACCGTTGCCCCACACTAGGAATTTCTTCCTGTATCGTGGGTGCGTTAACAAACATTTAAACCTTCATCCACAAGACACCCGTGATCAGTACATTGTATCAAAGTAGTTGCAATTTATGCGCCCGTTCACTAAATAGCCTTTTCAACTGTATCTCTACTTACCTGCATAGCACAATCGGCAAAAAAAACGAGTATCCAGTTATCTTTGTAAACTTTTTAACTTAGTTACGCGAGTGCTCTGTGACGAAGTCTATTAGCAGGGGAGTTCTAGAAGGGATTTAGGTATTTACTCGATCGTGGCAGAATAACATAAGGGGTACCCAGTTACGTACCTCCACCAAATATGAGCACCATATATAAAGCCGCCCGTCAAGGATAAAGGATCAGATTAGTAAAAAAAAATGATCATCAGAAATGTGTATTTTCCAATAATCTAACAATTTGAAAGTGACATAAAGAAAGGAAAAGAGTATAATGTTGTAAAAAAAAACGTCATTTCGACATTCTCGAGCGTGGCTATTTTTTTTTTTAATTTTTATGGAAATAATTCAAGGATAACGAAAAATATATCTGACGATTTCCACTAACCGAAGTAACAAAAATTCGTCGATAAAGTTTAATGCGTGCAGCTAAGTGATGCCTATATTCCCCTCTCCGCGTTTCTATTCCTCTCTCACTCTTTCTCTATGTAGTACTGTCTCACTCCGGCCCCACTCTGGTTTCTGTTGCCATGACGCCTAGGGACACAGTATCGAATACAAAGTATCTATACTGTACTCATGAGTAGTTTCGAAAAAAAAAATGTACTCATATAAGTATCGAAACGAAAGTATCGATACTTCAAGTTATAGAGTACCTTACGAAGGCTCCTAATGCGCATAGAGAATAGGTCAATATCAGTCAGTAAATAACGTCAGTTTAATTTCAGTAGGGTAGGACATGAAAAAACAAATGGTATTGGAACACAAATTTAATACAATAATAGATAAAGACAACTGTAGCTTCAAAATATATAAAAATAGAAACAAAATTAAATTATTTAATACTTTAAGCGAAACGAATACGATAAAATGAAATGACAACGGTGAACGATTCAGTGAATGAGTGATTGATTAGAATATTGATATATATGTATATATATATATTGATCGATCCAGAAGAGGAAGATGGTTCTACTGAAGATGATGATTAATTAATAAAATAATTTTAAAAAAATGAGCATTTTTTAAATTATTTTCTTATAAATAAAAGTACTTAATAAAAACATACGCTTTTTTATTTGCATGCTATTTACTGAGCTTTTTAATTCAATGATTTAAAAAAATAAAGTTCCCTTTTTGTCAGATTAGGCGAATCCCTCTAGATAATCGTCAGATTATGAGACAGCACGTCAAGGACATAAAGATGAACCATATTTATCTTAATCTAACGCGCTTGAGTATTTCAAAATGGCGATTTTTTTTGCACATTATAATTATGGCCGCAAGTTTGCGTCACATTGAAGTCGTCAGATTATTGAATGGGAGCTTTTTTTAGGTTAACTTAACACTCCCTTAGAAAATCTGACGCACCACCCGCATCATGCAAACGATCAGATTAACATACGTACATTATTAAAAATACGTAGGACATTGATGCTATTCATATCTGATGCGCTCGAGTATGTCCATGCAACAGTTTTTTTTAACCCCCGCCGGAAAAAGAAGGGGTGTTATAAGTTTCACGTGTGTTGCTGTGTATCTGTGTATCTGTGTGTCTGTCTTTGGCATCATAGCGCCTAAACGGATAAACCGATTTCGATTTAGTTTTTTTTGTTTGAAAGTTAATTTTATCGAGAGTGTTCTTAGCTATGTTGTGAAATTTTACTTGTCGCAAGATAAATGCGTCGGGGGTTTTTTAAATTGTGAAATTTTACTTGTTATATATTTGAAAATCTATAGCCGCTCTCCCCACCAATGAAAAGGTATACTTATTTAACATTTTTTTCTTCTTATCATTTAAGCTTTTAACCCAATAGGTATCTGTGACGCTCGAGTAAATCCCCATTTAACATCGTGGGCTTCCCTACCATATGTCATATCTCGTCTGAACAACACAGGTGCGAAATGTCAAAAAAGGAGTTGCATAACCTGAGTATATTCGATTTGATCAGTGATTGTATTGTGACTTGTAAAAATACGAATGATGAAACTTTTTCTAGATAGATGGAATGTTGACCTACATAAAATACATAGCAACACGCCAGTATTATCAGAAGGATGAAGCTGAAGTGTACTTGTTATGATTAAGTCTCATGAAATAGGGGCGAGCCTATTACCACAAAAAAACAGGTGGCTACAAATAAAATTTCTCAGTAAGAAGAACTAATTACTACTTTATCTCATTCAGAAGTCGAAACCAGGAGATCTTGCTCAACAGTAGCACTTCTGACCACTTGACCAACGACGCAGTTTAACCTAATATTGTTGACGGGCTGGAGTGGCTAGTGGTTAATTTCTTAATTATTTTATCACACTGCATAATATATATATCAAACTATTTTATAAAGGCGATAGCTTGTGAGTGTGTTTGTTACTTCTTCATGCCAGAACGGCTGAACGGATCTGGATGAAATTTGGCACAGAGATAGATTATAGTCAGAAATAGCACATTAAATACTTTTTATCCCGGTAAAATTTTCCCTCGCGTTAATTTTTGACGTTCAAGCGGGCCAAGCCGCCGGCAGAAGCTACGAACTAGGAAGGAGGTTTCAATTTACCACATTCCATCTATCGATTCCTAAAACAACGACGCAATCCTCATTATATTTAACTTAAAATCAATACTAATGCTAATATTACAATAATTCCTTAGGTATTAGTTTACACAACAAGGATAATTCCTCGGCAATCCAAGAGGGAAGAAACCGTACGGAAAAGGAAAAAAACATTTATTGAATCATGCCGTATGTGAGAGTTAGAAATGAGTGTTTTATTACCGACCCGAGTTTGTGGCCAGGAGAATTGCGACGGCTATTGTCTATCGTACGGTTTCTCGTATCGTTGTGGGGTGATTGGCGAGAGTATTTTCTTGTGATCTTTGTAGGTGATTTACAGATTGAAGGAGCAAGTCGGAAGCAAAACTTCGGTGTCCCTTAGATCGCAGTTTGAGTTGTAATAAATTGCACGTACACAAGAAAACAAAATATTGAACTGTATTTTTTTAGGTACTTTGTTTGACATAATATGTATTATACTCGTTGTGCCTTATACCTTTATATACTAAAGTTTCAATTGAAAATACAGTTTCCGTATAGATGCATACAATTTTCACACTCAATCTGTATTATTAAAAATGTTCAGTTCAATTAATCTATCTAGCCTTTCTTAACTATATTAATATCGGCTTCTAGTGAAACTAGATGCAACTGAGTAGCAGTAATACATACAGCTTCATATTGAAGTAGGTATGGATCATGCCCAAAAAACGACGTATTGTTGTACTAAAAAGCCTTTGATATAGTATAACAAATGTCGGATTATTAATTAGGTACCTACTAAGGAATTATCTTACTCATATCAGAATAATTCATTCAATTCGTTTTCTCGTAATACAAAAGTTGCGTAAGCCGACAGCCTACATCAAAAATCTCGTTAAAAATCAATACGTAGTGGCAATGTTTACACGTAGTCATAGCGAAACCAGCCGTATTGGATGACAGCCAATACTGATATTTGTCGAAAGCCATGACAACCGTACATGCGCACCTGTGCTCCGAATATTTGGTCAGTATGTACGACAAGCACTCAAAATAAACGCGTAAACATTCAACGATGAATCAAGACGCTAAGAGAATCGCGAACAGCCTCTACGGACGTGTCAACGCGCCGGCTGTCGAAAGATGCCGAGTTAACTTTTGCACGGACTTAGAAAAGTCAGTTTTGATGAGCAACTTCGAGAGGCGGGCATGGAACCAAGTTGTGCCCGACGATGAATGGAACTTCTACTGGGCCTCCACGCAGACGTGCCGGAACTTATTCAGTGTCGAGAGCGGATACCGGATGAATGACAACCAAATAATAAATCATTTTCCGAACCACTACGAACTGTCGCGTAAGGACTTGCTCGTGAAAAATATTAAGCGCTATAGAAAGGAGCTCGAAAGGGAAGGCAATCCTTTGGCGGAGAAAGCTGAGTTTGCGTTACACGGAGGTCAAGTGGTAACTCGCTACGTTCATCTAGACTTTGTACCTGTTACTTTTGTGCTCCCCGCCGACTACAACATGTTTGTCGAGGAGTACCGTAAATCACCGCAAAGCACCTGGATCATGAAACCGTGTGGAAAATCTCAGGGAACGGGAATTTTCCTCATAAACAAGCTATCTAAACTGAAGAAATGGTCTCGTGAAGCGAAAACGCCTTTTCACCCGCAATTGACTAAAGAAAGTTACGTTATTTCGCGTTACATAGACAATCCCTTACTAATAGGGGGCAAAAAGTTTGACCTGAGACTTTACGTGTTGGTTACTTCTTTTCGACCTCTGAAGGCTTATCTGTTCCAACTCGGCTTTTGTAGGTTTTGCACGGTGAAGTACGATACAAGTGTTACGGAGTTGGATAATATGTACGTACATCTGACTAACGTTAGTGTGCAGAAGCATGGAGGTGATTATAATAACATACATGGCGGGAAGATGACGGTGCAGAATCTGCGCTTGTATCTAGAAGGTACAAAAGGTCGGGCGGTTACTGAGAAGCTGTTTGCAGCGATGCAGTGGTTGATAGTGCATTCTTTGAAGGCTGTTTCATCTGTGATGGCAAACGATAGACATTGTTTTGAGTGTTACGGTTACGACATAATAATTGACAATCAACTAAAGCCGTGGTTAGTGGAAGTGAACGCGTCTCCTTCTTTAACATCGACTACGGTGAACGATAGGATATTGAAGTACAAATTAATAGATAACATGTTATCAGTGGTACTTCCACCAGACGGTGTACCGGATGTTCGTTGGAACAAAATACCAAATGCTGAAGCTTTGGGTAGCTTTGACTTATTGATTGACGAAGATTTGGTGGAAAAGGAGGAGCCTTCAGGTCACAGTCGTGCTGTGAAAACTAAATATAAGTGAGAACAACATTATTGTGAGTGTATCTATCTTGATAAGACTTTGTTTCTGTTTTTACCATTACTGCTGAAGTACCGACGCATTTCTGAAACATTAACAAAAGCAATAACGAGTAGTAACCTATAAAATGTTCTCGACAATTACTGCGAGCGAGTACGAATCAACAGGAGAACGGTACTGCGGTTAATTGCCACTAATAGTGTAGAGATCAAAGAATGTTAAAAGTTGCATCCGGTGAGAAATGAAAGAAGTATCTAGTAATTACTTTTGAATGAGAAAAACTAGGCTGTATATTGTATTGTGGTGATATATAGTCTACATTTATTCTATTATAATGGAATACAAGGAATCATGTACAATCAAACGCAAATCAGTGATACGAAAATCACACTAATTGTTAAGATTCCGCTGCCAATACCAGTATAGCGCTATTCTGTCAAAATTTTACCATGAAAACTTTGGTAGAGTGTCAGTGAAGTGAGCTATTAAACTATCCAATGATGGTGGAATGAGAGTTCACTTCAATCTCACTCCACTAATGTGCAACTGAATGTACCAGTGTATGTATGTTTACTAATGTAAAATACCTAATACTACCACAACCATGGCTATGAAAAACATTTAAGCCCCTGTCACATGTTTCGATCTCGTAAAACTGCCACAAGAGAGTGTAAAATTAGAGAGTACACGTTAAAGAAGCCGCCGTGCATACGTCGCGATTTGCATTTTAAAGTTTTGTGGTGGAAAAATAACACCGTCGGGCCATTCTATATGCTAAATAGTGAAGAACTTCCGGGGGTTAATGTTGTACAAGTTTTATATCTACGGCGACCGCCGCAACTTGGCTTTGCTCGCAACTTTATAATTTGGCGCTCGACTCTTTGTGAATATACGGAGTTCTTCTTTTAAGTACCTATATGGCACGTGTCAAGGCTTTGTCTGTGGTTGTGTTAAGTAGATCTGATGTGAGTTCAAAGAGTTGGTTTGTTTGCCGGCAGTGGTTGAAATGTAGAACAGTGCGAACTAGGAATGAAACTGTTTTCCGGTATATTTTTTAATATTTGACTATGAGCCTATTTGTTCAATGTTTTTGTAGATCTAGTTTGTTTCATAGGCAGTTTGACTAATTATGCGACCAGCCTTACTCAGTTTGGAGACCAAAAGGTAAGCTAAGTTAATTAAGCTTGGTTCGCAAGGTTTTGGTTTAGTTTCATACTTTGAGGTTCATAATTTGAGTTCTGCAGGCAAGTATAAAATAAGTACCACCTCAACTGCACGGACTAAGCTTGAACTTAGCTCTTGATGACTTATTTATAAACATTTCGGCGGCGTTTACCAATTGCTTAGGAGTACTAATCCGAATCTTCTATTTAAATTTTGTATTTAATATCTTTTAATATGCCTGCAACCAACTTTAAAAAACTTGCTTTTATTTTATAAACTGACCATAAAGAAACTAAAGTCATTATTAATCCTTGTCATAATATATGCGGCATCGTTTATAGCTGGTATGATTTCAAATTGACCAGTGAATCACTACACTCAGCGCTTATAATGATGTGCGTTCACGAGCTACAATGGCCACATCGGCTACAATGGCTACTCTAAGGGACCTTTCTGATGGTGCGACGCAATTTAAATTTCGAATCGACGCGACGCAATTTAAACGTACATGCAATTTGGCTTAGAAAAAGTCGCGTGTAATATAAATCGAATTGCGTGAAGAATTCAAGGAGGTCTCTAAAATTTATAATAGTAGATAATTTGTTGTAGTGTACAGTATAGGTTGTTCTGTATATCTTGTTATTGCATTTTATTGTAGTATATAATATAGCAATTCAAAATATTGCTGTAGTTACTTATTATGTTTGAAATACTGGAAACTTAATAAAAAACTCAATCGATGTAAATAAAAATTGTATATAATTATTAAAGTTCATAAAAAATAGAGCAAGCAAGCTTTTATTTATTTTTCCCGGAACGAAAAATACCTTCACAAAAAATTTACACAAGTAGCGTAAACATATCTGAAATTAAAATGAAAGCACATCAAAAGAAAGTAAATAGCGTAAAATGATGGATTGCTAGAAACACGACAAGAACGTGACGTTGAAAACATTAAAATGTGTACTCAAAGAGGATAATGTGTGATCGAAAGTAATACGAGAGATGTAAACGCAAATTCAATATTACAATGAATACATATTTTATACCATTCCCCCTCTAAAAAGCTTATTTTATTCACTAAAAACAGTGAATAAAAAGCACTTTTAATCACTGTTTTGGAGTTTGAATTTGGAACACACCGATGTATTAGACGTCCATCTCAATACTATGTAACCTCCTTGCGCAAAAAATACTTGAGACAAACTTCTTGTGCAGAGAATATTCGACCTTAAAATTCCTTCTTCGATTTTAATTTTAAGTATTTTTTATATTTAGGATTTTAATAATGATTTTGATATTTATTAAATACTTATTTGGATTGTAAATCTAATATTAATTGCAATGGTGTTTAATTATTTAAAGTAACGGAGGTGGTCACTGGCCCCTGAAACACAGGTAACAGCACAGAGCTCAGGGGTCAGGGTTTCACATTATTTGTAAATTTTGAAGGAAATGAACCATTTATTTATTACTCGTAATATTCCTTGTGCTTTTCGCTTAGATCTTGCTTTTTCTCGTAGTCATGGTATAAAATATAGTATGCAACTCTTGATTATAACGGATTTATATCGAGGGCCATGAATTACTCGCGTCGATCATGATTCTAACACTTGAATCACTCGCTATGCTCGTGATTCAATCATCATGAATCACTCCCTACGGTCGTGATTCAGTCGTTAGAATCCTTCACTTGCTCGTGATTCATCTATGGCCCTCGCTTTAAATCTGTCTTTTATTCACTAGTTGCATAATATACTATTTTATACCTACGTCACATTTTTATTGAAGCTCTCAAGTATTTTACTACGAACATGAACGTATGTAATACACAATTTAATAAATATGATGTCATAATTCCTTCAGTAAAAAAAGAAACTAGGAATGAATGATGTTGAAACGGATAAAGGAAATCGGATTATGGAAGACCACGGGGCAAAAACTGGAGGAAACTTTGCAAAGGAAAGTGTCATACTGTCATAAGTGTGCTTTCACATTAAGGTTCCCATCGATGCGTGACGGCGCGAACTATTTTGTGTGCAGGGTTAAAATTTATGCTATCTTATCTGACAACACGGGCGACAGAGTTAAATGCTGTGATGAGCAGTAAGAAACTAGTTAGCGTACAAATTAGCACTTTTGCAAGTTTGATGCGAAACGGATGATGTTTTAGGAGGAAACGAGCGCGCGAAATTGTATAAAAAACATTTTTGCAAAAAAATACTACCGACTTCCAAATGAAAAACTACAAAGTTAAAAATAACAACTTTTGGAAGTCGGTGTCTTTCGTAGGAACCATTTTTTTGCGATATGGACACCGACTTCCGAAAGTTGTTATTTTTAACTTTGTAGTCTTTATTTGGAAGTCGGTAGTATTTTTTTGCTAAAAAGTTTTTTATTTTTCGCTTTTTAGTTTTACCTACCTAATAGCAAGTTGTTTATTAGGGTCCCTATAACTCCAGAATAGATTACCCGAATAACATGAAACATGAACATAACCGTTGAAATGAGAGATCTGCGTACCCCTTTAGAGATTACTGGCGTGATGTTATGTTATGAAATGGTATAAACAATAGACAGACATGCGATTGCATCAATCCCGAATGATTTGCCGTTAGTTATTGAAGAGTTCTGTTGTATATCTCCGAAGTTCTCCGTCAGATCTTCACCAAACTAAAATGGGACCAATTTCGACACATACTCTTTCAAACAAAAAAAGAATTTTCAAAATCGGTTCACAATTGACGGAGATATCGGTGAACATACATAAAAAAAAAAAAAAAAACATACAAGAAGTCGAACATAGAACCTCCTCCTTTTTGGTAAGTCGGTTAAAAAAGGCTGTCAGGCAGTTTGGCCGCCCTTCATTTATGCCGCTTTGGGCATTTGCCCGGCTAGCCCCCGTCTAGATCCGGCCCTGACTACATCTAAGTGTTATACGCTACAGTGTCTTGTAAGATTGCATGTTTTCACGGGAGCGAAGCTGAGAATAGGCTGAGACAAACTTTATGTACTAGATAGGTATTTATATCTTCAAAGACACTCACTTTAACATGACCCGCCAATTAGATAATTGGGTCTAGAAAAGCTACAAGAAACTAAATAGTCCTTAATACGCTCAAACCAACGCATATATGATTGAAATATTACCGTCGTCTTTAAATCACATCAAGCGCTCGTCATCTAAACTCAGCCTTAGCGACTCATATATACGCGACAGCGCTTTACACTGCGTCACACATCCTAATGCATGCTGCTTACTTTTCCCTGTCGCATATCGTAAGGTACTGCCACAGAATACAAAAGTACAGAAGGTCCGTTCTATACAATGAGGGAATACGCATGCACGCACAGTCACACTTCTACTTACAGTGAGTGCAAGCGCACTAGCGACTGTCATTTCTTTAAGAACGCCACGCCATTATTATGTTCGCGTATTAGAACCCCAAACAGCTTGCGCGGTTACTAAGGCAAGGTAGTGTATGATATGAGACGCACCACTTGTCTCATATCATATAAAGTTATTTGGTATATTTTCATTTCAATAACGTTCACAAGATATAATAAACGTGAGTTAAATCAACTGTTGATACAATTTCTTTAGATATAACATTTATATACTCTAAAACTTATTTCGTACTAGCTGTGCCCGCGGCTTCGCTTCCGTCAATTGCATACCCTACTTACCTACCCTATCTACGCCTTACCTACACTACCTAAGTACCTACCTACCCTACTTACCCAACCTACGCCTTACCTACCCTACCTACCTACCCAACTTACCCAACCTATGCCTTACCTACCCAAGCCTTTTTTTTGGGTGCTAAATCATCCAATGACTTCTCCCGCTCTGGGTGAGGCGGGAGCTTTTACTGACTAAAACCCACCCGTGTTCCTTCAGTTGCTTGAGCCTTGTGAGTGTTGAGTGTTCTTAGCTATGATTGAATAAAATCGGTTCAGCCGTTCAAAAGTAATGTGCGTTTTATTGTTTGAATCGGGGTGTTTTCGCAAGTTAAAGTTGTCGGTTTTTTTTTTAATTTTGAAATTTTACTTGTTTCAAGTGTCATTCTGCCGCGGAGAACATTATCACCGCCATTTAGAAAATAATGTCAAATGCACAACGCCATCTATCGAATACGGAGTTCAACTGTCCGAGTATCTGAATTGCATGTGTCACAGTTCAAAGACATGGCGTGTGTTGTGATATTTTACTTCTTGAACTCGTTAAATTCATCTAACTTTTGAAAGAGTGAACCGATTGCGATGAAACAAAAACTAAGTTATACGTTAAGTTACGCATAATGTTTATGTATAAAAGTTATCTACATTTGCTTCGTACATTTTACGTGATGCGTGCACAAACAAACAGACAAACAGACAAAAATTACAAAAATGCTGGAAATGGGTTCTGTAGGTTATCCTTTAACACCCTGGCTATTTTTTTATTTTAATATTTTCAATGTGCAAAAACGACTTTTCTACAGATTTATATTATATGTATTGATAACGTTATTGGATATAACGTTTATTTAATCGAAAATCATTAGGCCTATCGTTTAAAATATATATTATTGACACCACAATTCAAAGCAATCCGACTCGGATGGGTTATATTATGTTAGAAGGTTAAGGTGGGAGCGGAGCGGATTGCCAGGTCCCCTCTATGTTGGTGAATCATTTGGGTAAGGTTTGGTTAGAACAGTGACCATTAACGCACGAAGACGAACGACTGAAGCAAGCGTGCTGCGGGAGCGGCGTGATAAAGACGAATCGCTGCAAAGCCGACTCCACGTAGTCTTGTCTGCCCTACGCCTACAGTGTTATTTAAAATCGCGTAGGCGCGGAGGGGTGAGGTGACCCGCGAGCTCAGGAGCAGGTGGTTTTAACACTTGCCGCCATTGCTGAGGCAAGCCAAAGCCGCGGTGGTGAGCGTAAAACACATCTGCGACGATAAGCTCGCATGGGACCGCCGGAGCCCCGCAGCGCCGGAGCCGTGACAGAAACCATGCTTGCTGCATGTTGCATGCTTGCTTGCATGCTGCATGTATGGTGTATGCTTGTTTGCATGTTTTTTTTACAGGGAAATAAAATGTTTGTCACCCCTGCTGTCAGCTGATTGAGCTGTCAGGAGCTGTCAGTGCTTTGTTAGTTAACATTGCATGTACCTTGATCATGGCCAGAATATAGTTCTTACAGCCTCCTACAACAACTGACGATGTTCTGTGGCCGCCTAATCGCACCCGCACCTGCCCTGCACGCTAATTGCAGAACTTCATAGAATGAAGAGAAGTGCTTTGCTTGCATTCATTGCGACATATACGTATTCGTGTGCGTGCTCCGGTTTTCACTCGGTGTATAGAGTTCACCTTCTGTAAAATACATATTTATGTATTTTGTGCTAACGCTATGTGCACATTACTTATGTAGTACACTCTACGACTTAAAGGAACGCTTAGTTTTAACCCAAGGTAAATTGTAACAAGTGCTGCCAAGCTTTGAGATTTATACCGTATTTTTTAATATTTGATAGGATTTGGCTGTTGTTTGACATTGTTTAGAGGTCCTTTTCTTTGTGAGGGCGTTTATAAATATCTAAGGGAATCTGCTGGTGAATATTATGTTAATTTCTGTGGTTATTTGACTGAATTTAGTGCAAAACGGTCAAGAAAAACAAAAGCAATAAAGTAAAATAAATGACTCAAAACATAAAACATTTTTACCCTATTATTTGCCATTTAAAAAGTTAATCAACTTTCACAGCTCAGGTGTGCTTACCTCGAAAATAAATTAATTCAGCATAACCGATGTTTTAAAGCAAGTTAGTAAAACATACCGCCACAAAACCGGCCAGAACTTTTCAGACACTAGAGAGGGGTCAAAAAAAAAACAAGGGAAAAAGTAAGGGGTGCTACAGTAGCCAGGAAACGCCAGTGGAACGGCCTCCTGCATATTTTATGTCACGTTTTTGCCCCGAGCTTAGAGTGCGAGGTAACTTCGATTGAAAAATCCGTGAACCGCCTCGTCACTACCAAAGTTATTAATCACATTGCGATGAAATCGCTGAACGAAAATGTTATCATACTGAAGCTATAATGCCACTATCTGTGTAAATCATATTTTGAGTTTAAAGCGAAATACACAAAACCGCGAAATATAAATGATATGAGAGAGTTTCATTAATGACTTAACTTGTCAACAAGAAAAATTTCGAAATTTTAAAAACCCCTGATACATTTATCTTGCGAAAATAACTCATTCAAACAGTAAAATGCCCATAACTTTTGAACGGCTGAACAGTTTTTATTCAAACATAGCTAAAAATACACTCGACAAAGTCACCTTTCAAACAAAAAAAAAACTGTATCAAAATCAGTTCAGCCGTTTAGGCGCTATGATGTCACAGACAGACACACAGGTACAGAGATATACATCACGTGAATCTTATAACACCCCTGTTTTTCCGGCGGGGGTTAAAAATATGTTTGTAAACGTAGAAGTTTGAGGATTTTTACAAATTATATACACGGTGTTTAGGTGCTTTTTTATCCGGAGTCTTTGGTAGTAGAAATAGTGCTCAGATAGATCGATAGATAATTTTTTGCTGATTAATGTAAGGGATTGATCACGTGACATTTCGACAGCGTTTGATATTTTACCAATGGCTAAAGCCACGCTTTCGATGATTGAATGTCAATTGTATAGGGCATCAAGTCCATAGTATTAGATGATTAGATAAGAGCAAACCCAAAAAATAAGATAATTTTCACCCCTGCTGAACCAAACAAGAAAACTAAAAAACCAATCACTAAAATCAGCCAACTTTTTTGGTGTTGAATAAATTCAAAAGTATCAGATAGTGGCGTTTTAACTTATGGACGGTAGAATGTGGGTACTATCAAAATGTAGAATTGGCACTGTTCAGGTCAAAAAAGATCATAGCGCCATCACTTGTAATTTAAACATAGTTTAACTTTTCATTCCCTAGATGGCGTTGGCGGCAATTTAGAACTCGCTAACGTTTTGTTACCCTCATTTAGTTAGGTAATTTTGTAGTATTATTTTTTTGTGTGTAAGCAGTACTATATATACATTGTGATTCGGTACAGGTTAATATACGCGATTATTTACCAGTCCAGTGTTTAATTTAGTAACCCCATCTCCAAGTCGACCCGCGTATTATTCATGGTCCTTCGAGAGCCGGGTGTGGTCGGGAGTGTTTTTGGTGGTTTCCAGTGGTGGTAGAAATTACCACCCTTCGCGTCGTTACTGGGCAGTGGATCGCTGTCCAGATCAATCCCCTTCAGTGGGTACCAGGTGAAAGGTGCCAGGAGTTGGAGGTGGAACACCGGTTGGTGCAGGGAGCAGCCAGTGGAGCGTGGTGCAGCAATACTGGTGGCAGCAACATCCGGAGGAGCGAGGCAAGGGAGGAGAAGAGGAGCAGACCGTGGACTCGCAGACTCGTGGGCACCACTTGTGTGGTGCAAGGCATCACAACGTGACGTCAGCAGTAGTGTCAGTGAGTGAATTCGGTGAAAAATCGTGAGTACAATTATTAATTGCAATTTTATTATCAGGAAGAATTTAATTGGAAAGTTCTCAAAAAGTGAAATTTAATTTGAACTTTATTATTATTAGAAGATTAACTTAGTCATTCTTGAGTAGTTTTGGACTTGCAATAATTTTAAGTGAAAAGTGGTTTTGACGGGGAATCCATGCCCGAATTTGAATCCAGGTGACTTTAGTGTAGACTTGTAAAAATTTACTGAATAATTTAATTTAACTTTGAGGTTTCAATATTTGTTTAAGTTTTTATAGAACATATTAAAAATGGAATCGTTTAATGATCTGCAGGAGGACATTAAAGCTAAAATGCTGAAAGCTAATACAAATTTTAAGAAGTCCCCTAAAGAGCGATTAACTATTTCATATGTTGAAACCAGGCTTGATAACTTAGAGCAACAATGGAGTTTATTTACAAACACTCATACTAAAATTATAAGCCAAGTCAAAAGGAGTGAGTTATATAGTTCAGATTATCATAAAAATTGTGTTTATGACGATGTGGAAGAATTGTACGTCGAATATAAGATTGATTTAAAAGAGATGTTATGTACATTAAAACCAACGGAACCAGAGGGTAAAGTAAGTTCTGGTAGTTATTGTGAAAGTTTAGCTAGACGTTTCAAGTTGCCTGAAATAAAAATCCCGATGTTTTCAGGTCAATATTCTGAATGGCAGACATTTAAAGACTAGTTTTTAGGACTTGTGCATGAAAACCAGTCTCTGGACGATGCCCAAAGGTTCTATTATCTCAGAGGTCATTTAACGGGGGAAGCTGAACAGTTGTTGCGAAATATTAAAGTATCGTCCGATAGTTATCAAATTGCTTGGGATAAGTTACATAGTATGTACAACAATAAGCGGTTTTTAGCTAACGGCATCTTGAAACGGTTGCTAAATCAAAAGAATTTAGTGTCTGAATCGGCTTCGGAAATTAAGAAATTAATTAGTACAACGTCAGATTGTTTAGAGTCTATAAAAAACCTAGGTGTGGATGTTTCATCCTGGGACATATTGATTATTTATATCATAAGTGTGAAATTAGATAAAGATACTAGAAAGGCCTGGGAGTTAAAGGTGTCCTCAGATCGAACTGATGAACTATCAACATTTCTACAGTTCTCAGAGTTTTTAATAGGTCGATTCAGAGGTCTGGAAAATTTAGAACCTAAGTTTAATAGTATTGATAAGAAAGTTACTAAATCTTTTCATATTGTTAAAAATGACAACATCACGTCATGTGCATATTGTGCTGAAGATCATAAAATAACTTTATGCAAAAGGTTCGGTAAAGAGTCTAACGATGCTCGGCGTAATTTTGTACAGGAAAAGAAATGCGGAGGTGTCAAGCAACCCTGTAGTCTCATGTCTTTCGACAGGAAGTGGTCAGAAGACTGTACTGTTGACTACAGCTTTGGTTAAAGCTGAGTCGAAAGATGGGACTTATCAAGTAATTAGGGCGTTGCTAGACCAAGGGTCACAGGGATCTTTCGTTACGGAATCCATAGTCCAATATTTAGGACTAAAGAAAAAGCCATCAAGGCACACTGTATTAGGTGTAGGGGGGGACAAAAGCGTAACGTCTAAGTCCACTGTCGTCATTAATTTGAGGTCTAGAATAGATCCCAAATTCCAAGTAAGGGTTAATGCTTACGTCCTGAAGTCAGTCACCCTTCTCCCAGCTACGAAAGTAGCGAAGGTAGAATGGGTAGACTTGACCGATAATGATTTAGCTTATCCCGAGTACCACAGACCCAATAAAATAGATATTTTATTGGGTGCTGAGATTTACAGCCAAATCATTCAAGAGGGCATTACAAGGAATGTGTGTGGAACTCTATTAGCGCAAGATACCACATTAGGCTGGATATTATCGGGCGCTTGTGAAGTGTTACATACATTACCGTGATGCATTACAGTGTTCAAGCTGATGACAACATATTGAAAAGATTTTGGGAGTTAGAAGCGGAACCATCTGAAAAACATAAATTACTCACGGAGGATGAAATTAAATGTGAAAACATATTTACAGCTACCACAACGCGGAATAACATAGGTAGATACATAGTCAAACTGCCACTGCTTGATGCTGACCCGGGCAGCAAAGTTGGCGAGTCTAAGTGAATTGCTGAAAAAAGACTAAAGAGTTTAGAAACAAGGTTAGGAAAGAACAGTAAATTAAGAGAAGATTATGCAAAGGTTATGCAAGAGTATTTAGATTTGAAGCATATGAGAAGGGTGACAGATAAGGAAAAGGATAATAGTAAAGCAATATACTTACCTCATCACGCCGTCGTCCGGGAGGATAAAAATACGAAGAAGGTTCGTGTCGTATTCGATGCTTCCTGCAAACGGACTAATGGAATGTCGCTTAATGACAACCTGTTAGTGGGTTCAACGTTGCAAGCTGAACTCCGTCATACGATTATGCGATGGAAAACACATCAGATATGTTTTGTGGTAGATATCATCAAAATGTATCGACAAGTTTTGGTTAACGGCTCGGATACAATATATCAACGTATACTCTGGAGAAACGACCCTGAAAAGGTTAAAACACACACGACTGTGGTTGATACAGTTACCGTCTGGTATAAGTTTTCCAGGTTGTCGAGATTAATTCGAGTTAAAGCTTACTGTAGACGGTTTTTGAGTCTAAGAAAACAAGCAACTACTAAACATAGTACACGGGAATTATCAAAACAGGAACTTGAAGATGCCATGGATGCATGCATAAGGACATGCCAAGAGGAGTTATCAGAGGAAATTAAAGAATTAAAACATAGTAAGAAAAAAGGGAATCTAGAGTCGTTAAATGCTTTTATGGACTCTAATGATATAATACTAGTGAAAGAGGATGACATGCCTCCTGGCAAGTGGTTATTGGGAAGGATTGAGCAAAAGCATTGTGGACCTGACGGAATTACTCGGGTAGTGACTTTACGCACGAAGGCCTCAATTGTTAAAAGGCCGATCTCGAAATTATGTGTATTGCCAGTTGTCCAGTAACCCAATTATTAATGTAAGTTTAATTAAGGTTTCATGTTAGTTGTATTTAATTACAAGTTTGTTTGATAAAATTTAAATTGTTCTAACATGTGCTACTAATTTGTAGATAAATATTTACTACCGAAGACATATATGCAGTTTAGTGCTATTGTTGTTTGTTTTGGCTTTGACCCTTTATCGTTGGCATGGTGGGCGGAATAAGGACATTCTGCATTGTGTCCTTTTCGTCCTTTATTCATTTTTCACTTTTCCAAAAGTGAAAAATGAATAAATAATAAAGTTCATTTAGTGTGAAAAGTGTAACAAAAAACTAAGATAACCCTAAAATAACTGCGTTGTGTCTACGAAAATGTGAACATTTTAAGAACTTTAAGTGATTAATTTTAAATGATTTTAGTAATAAGATTGTGATTTATGGAAATACAGTTTAACAATATATACTCAAAGTTAGATTATATCAGAGTAAGCCTAAGGAAATTAGGTCCAGAGAAAAGATTGCGAGAATTAGGTCTAAGCAAAATAAGAAAAGCAAAAGAAATATATAACTCTTATAAAATATGTGTTAAGGAATTAGAACTAAAACACTTAACTACTGCATATTCAGGGTTATTGATTGATAATCTGTGTAAATCTATAGAAGAAACTTATATAAAAATATTAAGTTACAGTGAGTCTAAATCATCAGACAACATGGCAAGTTTCGATTTAAAAACGGCAAATTCACTTATCCCTGTGATGGATGATAACGAGGAGACCACGGAAAAAATTATACAAGATGGCCTTCGCAATAGAAGACTCAGTACAATCATCGCGGCTCGCGATTACCAACAGCTGAAGGACGCCATTCGTGCAGCACAGGATGAGGAGCCAGACCAGTCGGCCCAGCAAGCGGTAATGCATTTAAGAGGTAAGCCAAGGGGCAGAGGAAGATGGCAAAATAATCGTGCCCGTGGGTTCTACAATCGAAGTAACTACAATCAAGGTAATAATAATTATTCCTATCGTGGACGTGCCAATACTTCAAACTACAGAGGACGAAGTAATAATTACTACAATCGAGGACGAGGAAATAATACCCCAAGATTTCAATCACAGGCAAGTTACGGACGTGGACGAGATTTTAGAGGTCAAAATCGACAATTTTATGGTCGAGACAACCAACAACAAGCTGCATATGTTGCTGACCAACGAGCAAACCAACAGCAGCAAGAGATTGCGACAGAAAACCGTGAGTCGGGTAGCCAAAATACGTTTTTTCGAGCATAAAATTTTAACATGCCAGGGACTAGACTGCGTTAAATTTAAAATAGGTAATAAGTTATGTTCATTTTTGGTAGATACAGGGGCAACATTATCAGTCATAGCTAAAAATAAAATACCACATTATATAACATTACAAAGTAATGATACAATAATCAAAGGCATTGGTGGTAATATTAGTTCCACTGAAATCGCTAACTTGACATTGCAATTGTTCAGCTCACAAACACAGTCATATTCAACTTACCGAGAATCGGCGACGTTTACATTTAAGTTCCATGTATTAAATAACATGCCATGTCAGGCGGATGGAATTATTGGTCTAGACTTTCTTAGAATGTATAATGCAAACATTGATTTATTAAACAATGTTTTAAAATTACAAAGTAATGACAAAGAGTTTTTAATACAAATGTATCAAAACAGTAGATCTTATAGAAATCTGTATTTACCACGTAGAAGTGAATCAATTCACTTTGTAACAGTTCAGTCAAATTCACAAAATGATTACGTAGTTATTCCAAAACAATTATCGGAAAACATATTTTTGGCAGGAAGTATAGTACAACCAAGTAATGGGAAGATTCCTATTAAAATTTTAAACACATCTGAAGAAGATATTAGTTTACCATATTTTAAACCCGAATTAGAAAAATTTACAGATTACATTATTTGTCAATATAGCAGCACAGAAATGGATGCAAAGCGCGCAAAAAGACTTTTATCTACTTTAAATCTGAATTATTTACATCCAGACGAACAAAAAACAATTGAACAGATTTGTGCCAAGTACGCAGACGTTTTCCAATTAGAAGGTGATAAGCTGAGTACTACTAGTATAATGAACCAATCAATTAACTTAAAGCTAGGTGCTACGCCCATCTATACGAAACCATACAGACTACCACAGTCTACGAAATCGGAAATTGATAAACAAATTAAGCAGATGTTGGATGATGAAATAATAGAACCAACTAATAGTGAATGGAACAGTCCTATACTACTCGTTCCAAAGAAAAGCGACAATAATAATAAGAAATGGAGATTAGTTGTCGATTATAGAAAAATAAATGAGAAAATACAAGATGATAAGTTCCCACTTCCAAACATTACAGAAATACTAGACTCTCTTTCCGGTTGCACTTATTTCAGCCATTTAGATTTATCACAAAGTTATTATCAAGTTGACCTTGAATTAAATAGCAGGAACGTAACAGCTTTCACTACAAGCCCTGGGCAGTATCAGATGACGCGCTTACCGATGGGATTGAAAATAAGCCCAGGTGCATTCTCGCGTATCATGTCAATTGCTATGTCGGGACTAAATTTTGAAAAATGCATAACATATATGGATGATTTAATAATCATTGGTAGAAACCTAGAAATACATAATCAAAATTTGATAAAAGTACTCGAAAGATTAAGGAAAGTCAATCTAAAAATAAATCCAAACAAATGTAATTTTTGTAAAAAGGAACTATTATACCTAGGTCATATTGTAACTGCTAAAGGTGTTTTGCCAGATCCAGAGAAGGTAAAGGCAATACAAAATTATACAACACCACAAAATTCAGACGATGTACGACGATTCGTTGCTATGTGTAATTATTATCGTAAGTTTATCCCACATTTTGCAGATATTACTATTCCATTAAATAAACTTTGTAGGAAAAACATTAAATTTGAATGGACAGAAAATTGTGAAACTTCTTTTGATATCTTGAAAGGAGCACTTACGACTCCACCTATTTTACAGTACCCAGATTTTTCAACAGAAAACGAATTTATACTTCAAAAAGATGCATCAGGTATATCTATAGGATCAGTTTTATGCAATAAAGACTTAAGACCAATCGCATATGCGAGCAGACCATTAAACAAAGCAGAACTAAACTATCCAACAATCCAAAAAGAGTTATTATCAGTAGTATGGAGCGTGAAGTATTTTAGACCATATTTATTTGGAAGAAAATTTACAATCATGACAGACCACAAGCCATTGATATATTTATTTAGTATAAAAGACCCCTCAAGTAGATTAGTGAAGTTCAGGTTACAGCTAGAAGAATATGACTATAAGATTGTTTATATAAAAGGAAAAGATAACGTAATAGCAGACGCACTGAGTAGAATAACTTTAACTTCGGACGATTTGAAGCGAATTAATGAAAATATATTAGTGACAACACGAGCACAGAGTAAGAAAATACAAGAGGAAAGTAGATTAAAAGAATTAAAAGAGGAAGGAAGTTCACGGGATTTTTCTAGTAAACCCATCGATTTAAGGCCTGATCAACCAAAAATCGTGGAGCTATAAAAAAAGCCAATTGACTCAGTGGAAATAAAATTTATAGAAGGTAAAGAGTTAGATAGACTTCGAGAGAAAAAACTAATAAGTAAAGAAGAGAAATGTTTAGCTTACATAGAAAAGCAATTAATTATTTACATTAATCTTAATTATATGTCACAATTCACGCGATACGTATTTGTGAATATATTAAGTGAGTTTTGTAAGAAAATAAATGTAAAAGAAGTTTGTATAATTAAAGAAAAGAATAACGATATGTTTATTAAAGAATTATGTGAAGAAATAGATAGTAGAAATGAGTGGTCCGGACCACCTCGTATTCATATTTTACGAAATGTAAGGAGAATTCTCGATAGAGACGAAATAACAGTCATACTAAATGATTATCATTTATTGCCTTCGAGCGGACACGCCGGCGTTCGACGAATGGTGAACAACATTAAAAGTAAGTACTACTGGCCAGGACTAGAAAGTGACGTCAGAAATTACGTAAATAAGTGTACTAAGTGTCAGGTGATGAAACACTCACCCAGTTACAAGGAGCCTATGGTGATAACAACCACGGCGAATTCAGCATTTGAAAAGATCTTTCTAGATCTTGTGGGACCTCTAGACAGAGATGATGAAGGTAACCAATACATATTAACCCTTCAGTGCGAGCTTTCAAAATATGTGGAAGCTTACCCAATACCAACAAAGGAATCAGCTATCGTAGCGAGGTCTTTAGTAAGTAATTTTATTTTAAGGTATGGCGTACCGAGAGTAATCGCAACTGATCGTGGTACGGAGTTCATGTCTTCTACCATGACGGAAGTTTGTAAGTTATTAGAAATAGATAAAATAAACTCCACTGCTTACCACCACCAAAGCATAGGTGCATTAGAAAATACACATAAAAATTTACGTAACTTTTTACGTATCCAATGTGACGAAAATTCAGACACTTGGAGCCATTGGCTTCCCTTTTGGTGTTTTTGTTTTAATACTACAATACACACTTCAACTAACTACACACCGTATGAACTCGTATTCGGTAAGCCATGTAATATTCCAACTAGGTTAAGAGATGATTTAGAGCCATTGTATAATGCAGAAAATTATGCGTTAGAATTAAAATATAGACTACAGTTAGCACATAAGGATGCTAGAAAAAAAACTTTTTTGCAAAAAAATACTACCGACTTCCAAATGAAAAACTACAAAGTGAAAAATAACTTAACTTTTGGAAGTCGGTGTCTTTCGTAGGTACAATTTTTTTTGCGATATGGACACCGACTTCCAAAAGTTAAGTTATTTTTCACTTTGTAGTTTTTCATTTGGAAGTCGGTAGTATTTTTTTGCAAAAAATTTTTTTTATTTTTCGCTTTTTAGTTTTACCTACCTAATAGCAAGTTGTTTATTAAGGTCCCTATAACTCCAGAATAGATTAACCGAATAATATGAAACTTGAACATAACCGGTGAAATGAGAGATCTGTGTACCCCTTTAGAGCGTACTGGCGTGATGTTATGTTATGAAATGGTATAAACAACAAACAGACATGCGATTGCAGCAATCCCGAGAGTTTTGCCGTTATTTATAGAAGAGTTCTGTTGTGTATCTCCGAAGTTCTTCATCAGACCTTCACCAAATTAAAATGGGACCAATTTCAAAACATACTCTTTCAGACAAAAAAAGAATTTTCCAAATCGGTCCACAATTGACAGAGATATCGGTGAACATACACAAAAAAAAAAAAAAAAACTCTCGAACTCGAACATAGAACCTCCTCCTTTTTTTGTAAGTCGGTTAAAAAGGTTAATAAATAGTAAGGTGAAAAGAAAGGAAATTTATGATAGAAATAAAAACCCTATTAGTTATAAGAAAGATGATTTAATTTTAGTAAGGAATGAAGATACTAATAAAATGGACAGATTGTATAATGGACCGTATGTTGTAATTGAAGAAGTAGGACCTAATGTTAAGATAATTAAAAATAGTAATGTAGAAACGGTACATAAAAACCGTACAAAACCATTTAAGGAATAAGGTAAAAAAAAAAAAATAAAAAAAAAAAATGTATTTGATTATTTTTTATTTTTTCTCTTTTAAGGAGGGTGATGTAGTGTGTAACATTAAGTACCTAGACTAAGTTGTTACACATGTTCAGTTTAAGTAAGCAGTCTCTAAATATACGTCGTACAGAACAGACGCCTTTTAATTCAATATAAACCTCGTCCCTCTACACTACTACTAGTGAAATGTATAGTTTCATCGAACATACATTAAATATTTCGGCTCTTTTTAAATTTATGGTTAAGAATCTGTTTTGGTCAGATGTGCCCTTTTTGCTTTAGGTGACAGTAGGAGCAGAGTTGTGCCTTTCGTACGTGATCACGGGAATCAAATCCGTTATTCATAGGTTGTTGTGTCGGGGGGCTTTTTCAATGATTGGGAAGGGAGAATTTTACTGAAACTTTGCAGTTTTTCCCTTGCAATTTATACATAGAACGTCTGCCTGCCTGACGTCTACAACCTGTTACGAATGTCAAAGAACTAAAAATGACAGCCGCGACCAGCAGTAAGGACGGTTACACACTATACATCCGTGTCCGTGATCCGTGTCCGTGAACTGAGTTCCAAGTTCAAAATGTTCTGAATTATGACAGACTGCTTTTCATCTAAACTTTAAAATTTAAAATATTATAACACAAAGTAACGTACAGTAAGTAAGAGTAATATTATGACGGATAGAGTTCGGATGTAGTGCGTAACTGCCCTTAATAGTGCTATTCCAGACGCGGAGGAGTAATGGATGTTCACCCATGCACTGATCAGCCTCGGCGAGGATTGCTTAATCATAAAGATCGACCCAGGGGACTTTTATTATTTAGTCACGAGCTCTTGTACCCTAGCAGGCGCTTTACTTTGTGTAATTTATTTCATCACCACTGCTCTCAAAACGGTAAAGGAAAACATCGTGAGGAAACCGGCATGTCCTAGAACCAAAAATTCAAAGGCATGTGATATCTACCAATCCGCACTGGGCCCGCGTGGTGGATTATAGCCCACTCCCTACATGAGAGGAGGCCTGTGTCCAAGCAGTGGGAACATTAAAGACTGATGATGTGATGTGAGTAGCGAGTGTGTAGTTCAGATAGTTTTGTCGGTCGGCTATATAAGCGAGTGTTCTTGTGCGACGGGCAATGAATCGCACCACTCGCCCCCCCGCCACAAAACTGACCCCTGGTTTGTCCCTCGGCGTCTTTCTACCCACCAAGCGAGCAAGCGAGCATCGCTGAGTGAGTATCGCAGAGCAAGTATCGCAGAGCAAGTATCACTTTGATAGCTCTTGTCGCTGCGAAAAACTTGTGGTGAGAGGGTAGTCGCCGGCAGTGTGAACAGCCAGCGATCAACTATTATTATATGTATATCTTTTATTGACACGGGATATATCTTTTTACGTTTCTTCAGCAAGAAAATAGTTGAATTGTAATCGCTTACTCGTCGGTGGTGAGATAAGTGCCTTATTTTATTTTATTTTATTTTATTAAGCACAACATACATTTAAAGTTAAAATTACATAGCAATCATACAGATTATGCTGCAGTAGGGTACCCACTTCAAACTAAACAACAAAATTTCCATCCCAGCATACTATAATAATACAAGCTGTAACCTCGTAGTCATAACTAAAATCTATTAATAGTTTTCCAGAACATTCTCAAGCTTAATCTTAGAGCCAGTCGTTGAAGCTAACTTATAGCATTTCCGAACTTTCAAACTGCTATCAAAGTTCACGTTTAATATGCCCTAGGAACTACTTAGTATCACGAGCCGAGAGATGGTTCAATGAGCTCTTTGAAGCAGAAAGTGGTTAAATTTATGAGTGTGCTGCAACTATTAATTGCGGCTGTGGTGTTTACTGGTTATCAGGCTGCGTTAATTATATTGTGAAATATTTTAATATACGTGGGACACTCAGAAAGTTTTGCGAAACTAAAAAAAATTGTTCTATACGTACATATATTTTTATTAAATCTTTTCAAAGTACTTTCCACCAGCCTCTATACAAAGATTCATGCGCCTAAACCAGTTTTCAAAACACTTTTCCAGTCCGCCGCAGACACCTCGTTTACAGCCTGCTCGAACGCAGCCAGCGCATCTTCCGGCGACGAAAATTGTATCCCTTTGAGCTGATTTTTTATTTTTGGGAATAAAAAGAAGTCACACGGTGCTAGATCAGGGCTGTAAGGAGGGTGACCCAGGAGTTTGACTGGCGTGCTGTCCAGGAAGTCCCTCGTTTTGAGTGCGGTGTGCGCAGGTGCATTGTCGTGGTGGAGCAGTAGCCCGCGGAGCCCTGTGTTTGGTCGCTTGTTGCTTATAACAGAGAAAACTTCTGGCAAACATTTGGTAGTATACCATTCGGCATTAATGCTTCTTTGATCCCGTAAGGGAATTGATACCAAGTGGCCAGTCAAATTAAAAAAGCTAGCGATCAAAATCTTACCCCCGCTTCTAGATCGCTTCACTTTGGTAGGCGTTGGCTCATTTTGAAACACCCAAACAGTCGACTGGCGCTTGGTTTCTGGGTCGTATTGATAAATCCAGGACTCATCACCTGTAACGATGTCGTAAACACGCCGAGACGAGCCTGCTTCAAATTTGTTAAGCATATCACGGCACCATTCCACCCGGGCCTGCTTCTGAGCATCGGTGAGGTTGTGCGGCACCCAGCGTGATACTATCCTCCTCACGCGAAGATGGCTGTGTAGAATCTCGTGAACGCTTCCCGATCCAATCTTCAATATGTGTTGAATCTCCTGATATGTAATTCGCCTATTGTCTTGGATTAAATTTTTCACTGCTAGCACGTTTTCTTCGGTAACAGCCGTCAAAGGGCGACCGCTTCTTTCGTCATCCCCCAAAGTTGGTCGACCGCGCTTGAATTCGTTATACCAACGATACACGTTTGCCTTGGAAGGGCCTTCATCCATGAATGCCATTTGAAGTCTATCGTACGATTCATCCGGTTTCAGGCGACACTTGAAATCGTATAAAATCATAGCTCTAAAATGTTCCCGGCGCAGATCCATATTTCAGTGAGACACAATACTTTGAATTAACTCGCAAAAAATGTGGAGGGAAATTTTGAAATTGGAACTTACTTATTTTTACTTATAAATAATCATATTTTCGAAAAACATTATAACTGGCCAGTCTCCCATATATAAAAACTTTTTTTCGCAATACTTTCTGAGGGGCCTGGTATATGCGTCTCGCATCCGGAGGGTGCCGTCCGTGGCCTGTTCCAGATCATCCATCCACTGAGTGGGAGGCTTTCCACTGCTGTGTCAATCGGTCGATGTGGCGACTGCACTTGGGAGAGCTTATGGTCAGCAGTGGGCGTCTTTCGACTGAAATAATAACAATGATTTATCTGCATTTACGGTCAACCGCTACGTTAGGTGGACGCCTGTGGCAGAAGCTAAGGGTCTGCGTACGCTAGTCTTCTGTCACTGAGTCTATTTTTGGACATTCAATCAGAATGACTACGTAACGCCGATAATCCGCATCCGCGCCGCCTCCGTAACGGATGGACTGTGAAGTCGGGGATGTGTACCAAATAGTGCTAGCTTTAGCAGTATTGGGTACATATCCTCCACACACTACCCAAGCAATTACAACCTTTAATTCAAAGTCTACATTGCATATAAGAAACTAAATAAAAGCTTGTAGAGTAATATAGTTTTTGATAGAACTAAGGGGGTTAGAGAACTTCCTGAGGGAGAAGAAGTGAAGTATTTAATACAATTTCAGTTAGAACTCACGTATACTAACTAGTGTTTCAATAATAAATTCATGAAGTACTCCACCGCCTCGCTTGATATTACGTGGAAGTTCAGAGAAAGAATTGGTAATGAATACTTTGTTCCATTGCACCCTAGAGGTTACATGAGACCCAAGAAGGCTGACAGAATTCTTAAAAAAACTAAATAATTCGCAAACCACATGTAATAAAAAACTTTTTTGCAAAAAAATACTACCGACTTCCAAATGAAAAACTACAAAGTGAAAAATAACTTAACTTTTGGAAGTCGGTGTCTTTCATAGGAACCATTTTTTTGCGATATGGACACCGACTTCCAAAAGTTAAGTTATTACCCGACTGCCGAAGGAGGGTAATGTGTTTATCAGTCTATGTATGTATGTATGTATGTATGTATGTATGTATTTATGTATGTATGTTTGTATGTATGTATGTATGTATGTTTGTTCCTATGTGGCGTTCCAGAGACCAAACACGTTGGCCGATTTTGATGATTCATACGTCAATCGATTCGTCTTAACCCTGCGAGTGTCATAGGCTACGTTAAAATTGGATAATAGAAAAATGGCGGATTTTGGGCGCCATATTGTGGGGGTCCAAATTTGTTTTTTCTTCCAAACCCATCGTGTGGTATATCAAAATAAAGGGTTTTAAGAGGTGATTTCAAAAATATATAACACTTATATGTTTAAATGTATCTAATTCGAAAAAAACTTAACTAAAAAGTTATAAATAAAAAAAGTTAAATCAAAAATTCAAAAAACCCGACTGCTTCAAAAGCGAACTAAAAAGACGTAAACAAGGAAAAAATCATGCTGTGCAGGCGGAGGATACACCAGATTTTGGTCAGCCAGCCCGCGAATATGTATCCTCCGACTGCACAGCATGATTTTTTCCTTGTTTACGTCTTTTTAGTTCGCTTTTGAAGCAGTCGGGTTTTTTGAATTTTTGATTTAACTTTTTTTTTTTTCACTTTGTAGTTTTTCATTTGGAAGTCGGTAGTATTTTTTTGCAAAAAAGTTTTTTATTTTTCCCTTTTTAGTTTTACCTACCTAATAGCAAGTTGTTTATTAAGGTCCCTATAACTCCAGAATAGATTAACCGATTAACATGAAACTTGAACATAACCGGTGAAATGAGAGATCTGCGTACCCCTTTAGAGCGTACTGGCGTGATGTTATGTTATGAAATGGTATAAACATCAAAAAGACATGCGATTGCAGCAATCCCGAGAGTTTTGCCGTTATTTATTGAAGAGTTCTGTTGTGTATCTCCGAAGTTCTTCATCAGACGTTCACCAAATTAAAATAGGACCAATTTCGAAACATACTCTTTCAAAAAAAAAAGAATTTTCAAAATCGGTCCACAATTGACGGAGATATCGGTGAACATACATAAAAAAAAAAAAAAAAACATATAAGAAGTCGAACATAGAACCTCTTCCTTTTTTGTAAGTCGGTTAAAAAAGTAGGTATATAAGAAAGAAACCAATGGGAAAGTTCAAATTATTCATTAAAACTTAAAAAAATCTTAAAACCGAATAGGCCCACAATGATTCGAATTTTAATCTGCGAGCAAAAATATTTCAGTTCATTCGGTTCACGCCAGACGGTCACATGAGTGAAACCGAGGTTAATGGCTAGTGCAATAAATTTCCCACCCAATTTAATAACGGCCATTTAAAATATTTCGAAATACGTGTACGAGCCACGAGCAACGATATTACGAGCAACACACAAAAAACCGCCCAAGTGCGAGTCGGACTCGCGCTCGAAGGGTTCCGTACCATCGCAAAAATCGGGCGAAAAATCAATTTGTTGTATGGGAGCCCCACTTAAATATTTATTGTACTCTGTTTTCAGTTTTCGTTGTTTTATCGGCAACAGAAATACATCATCTGTGTAAATTTCAACTGCCTAGCTATATCACGGTTCATGAGATACAGCCTGGTGACAGACGGACAGACAGACATTTATACTTAGTAATAGGGTCCCGTTTTTATCCTTTGGGTATGGAACCCAAAAAAATGAATGAATCAAGTTAAAACGAAATATTCATAATAAATGTTCACTACACAACGCATGGCAATTACGTCATGTTACATTTGCCGCGTAGCAACCGCTACGCCGTAGGCATTTGTAGCACATGTAGTGTTGCCATAACTACGTGCTACGCGGCTACATTACACCGCCTAGTCGAATCGTCTCGGTGAAATATTTGTTTTACTGGTATTTTGGGCTTACATAACCTCACTCTAATGATCCTTAAAATGGTAAGCAGAATTGCTAGAGCCACCCAAATCTCCTCAGACATAGTTAAGGGGGCTTGATACTCGTATAACAATTGTATTATAGCAAAGGAGTTGTGCCATTGTTTCTTTTAGTTAATACTTCAACAATAGCCGTTTCCTATTGTCATCATTTACGACTCACGGAACGATAGGCCGGTTTATTTGTTGTTATGTGTTGTTTTCTTATAACTTGAGAACAACTTGAAAATTTCAAAATTAAACGTCCTTTTGGAATTGAGTCGGCTGATAAATGACGACAACCGGTTTAGTTGAGGTAACTCAATATAACTTCCGATAAAACGTCAACTCTTTGAATTATTTAAATAACGAAGTTAGCCAAAGTAATCACTTTGCGAGGGTATCTACGCATAATAAATGCAATTTAAATATTTCACCGTTTTGTTTAATAATATCAGCCAGTTAATGGGGTGCATTTAGATTCTACGAGTGGTGGAATGAACGGCCTGTGCGGCTTGGCCAATCAGCCCTGTCATCAATCATTTCTACAAAGGTAGGTACGAGAAATCAGGGCGGTGACCATAAGCTCCTAGAGTAAGGTTATTTTGAGATTACGTAAGTGACACATGTATACAAGTCACACACATATGTCCCTTACACTCACTCAGAATAACCTTACTCTAAGAGCTTATGGTCATCACCAGTTATTCTCGATTTGGTAAAATCACTGACAATCTCTTGACAGATGAACGAGAAAGTTTTTTTTTACCCGACTGCCGAAGGAGGGTAATGATGAACAGTTTAAATTCGACAATCAATGATGGTACATCTGACGAGTCAGAAGTTGAAGATTGAGATTGAGAGAATTGTCTGAGCAGTCTGAGGTAATCAATGTATCTTAGAGTTCTTAATTATTTTTGTTGTATTATCATTTCGATAATATAACATAGAGTGATTATAAAGTTGATGCACAAATGCGAGCTTAACTCAAAGTAGAGTTTTAGGGATTAAAATCTTGCTAAACTGACGTTCTTTTTTCTTTTACCTAATACTTAGTACACTTGTTTAATCTAGACAATTGAAGTTGAGTTGAATTCATAGAATATACAATAAATAAAAATCTTTTTTGCAAAAAAATACTACCGACTTCCAAATGAAAAACTAGAAAGTGAAAAATAACGTAACTTTTGGAAGTCGGTGTCTTTCGTAGGTACCATTTTTTTGCGATATGGACACTGACTTCCAAAAGTTAAGTTATTTTTCACTTTCTAGTTTTTCATTTGGAAGTCGGTAGTATTTTTTTGCAAAAAAGATTTTTATTTTTCCCTTTTTAGTTGGACCTACCTAAAATAGGCAAGTTGTTTGGTAAGGTACCTATAACGCTAGAATAGATCACCCGAATAACATAATACTTGAACATAAACAGTGAAATGAGAGATCTGCGTACCCCTTTAGTACGTACTGGCGTGATGTTATGTTATGAAATGGTATATACAATATACAGACATGCGATTGCAGCAATTCCGAATGATTTGCCGTTATTTATTGAAGAGTTCTGTTGTATATCTCCGAAGTTCTTCATCAGATCTTCACCAAATTAAAATGGGACCAATTTCGAAACATACTCTTTCAAACGAAAAAAGAATTTTCAAAATCGGTCCACAATTGACGGAGATATCGGTGAACATACATAAAAAAAAAAAAAATAAAAAAAAAAACATACAAGAAGTCGAACATAGAACCTCCTCCTTTTTGGTAAGTCGGTTAAAAAACGATAACTCTCTTCACAAACATTGATCTTTCAAACAAAACCTATATATTTTTATCGATGTGAATAAATAGTAAGTGGCTTAGATTCATTCACTTTCCTGAATGGTACATCGTTTTTCTTTTTTTTTTATTATGTGGTGAAAAGAGCTAACCAAAATATTTTCAATAACTTCAAAAATAATATGAAAATTCACTTAAATTAAACTTCCCTAATTTAAACACATACGTGATTACCTTCTCACAAAATAATGTGGGAATCTGGATACAAATATAGGAGATACAACGAAAAACATTTTTTTGTACGCACTTACTTATTTCAACTCTCTGTATCTTGGAACCAACTTAATGTGGAATAGCTCCCTTCACTACTTAGGCGACGATGTGTTTATCAGTCTAAGTATGTATGTATGTTTGCTCTTATATGGCGTTCCAGAGACCAAACGCGTTGGCCGATTTTGATAATTCGTACGCCAAACGATGTGCCTTAACCCTGTGAGTGTCACTGGCTACATTAAAATTGGATAATAGAAAAATTGCTGATTTTGGGCGCCATATTGTGGGGACCCAAATTTTTTTTCTTGCAAACCCATCGTGTGGGGTATCAAAATAAGTAGTATGGGGTATATCAAAGTAGTGTGGGGTATAAGAATAACAGGTTTGAAGAGGTGATTTCAAAAATATATAATATTTATATGTTTAAATGTACGTAATTCGAAAAAAATCTAACTAAAAACTTATAAATAAAAAAAGTTAAATCAAAAAACCCGACTGCTTCAAAAGCGAACTAAAAAGACGTAAACAAGGAGAAAATCATGCTGTGCAGGCGGAGGATACACCAAATTTTGGTCAGCCAGCCCGCGAATATGTACCGACCCGACTGCACAGCATGATTTTCTCCTTGTTTACGTCTTTTTGTTCGCTTTTCAAGCAGTCGGGTTTTTTGATGTTTTGATTTAACTTTTTTTGTTTTGATGTCATCCAATAAAGCGGCAGGGCGTATCAGGCTTTGCCTGACTAAAACCCACCCGTGTTCCTTCAGTTGCTTGTGCCAGGGCCCCGGTAACTCTCTTGTAAAGTTATCCTCGAAGACCTCGACAAATGATTTACGACAAAAGAGTCACGACAGTACACCTTATTTTCAACCGACTTCAAAAAGAAGACATATTCCCAAGTCAACTGTTTGTTTTGTATGTTTATTATGCGATTACTCCGCCAATGATGAACCGATTTCGATAATTCTTTTTTATATGTTAGCTGGTAATTTTCATATGGTCTCATTGAAATTTGATCAAGATTTGACGAATAGTTTTAAGTTTTTAATTTATCGTATTTTTATAGCAAATATAAGGTACAAAAGCAAAAGTTATGTTTTTTTTCAGTCACAACATTATTACCACAAAAACACAATTGCCAATACAGAACACTACTGCAACGAATTCACCAGTTCCTACGGCCATAAACCAGTTTGCAGTCAGTCTGTTCGTAATTCAAGTCGCACGTGCTCGGCGCCAATGCAATTTGGTCGCAGATATACAAGTCAGACGATTAGTTGTCACAATTTGTGGACTGCGCGACACGTATGCTCGAAGTGGCAATTATGAAAGCTTTATGTTTTTTTCTAGTGTCTGAGTTATTTTTTAATTGGCTGATGTTTTGTGTTTTGGAGTGTGATACAACTACTTTAAAGCATAGTATAGATAGATACAATATACTTCATTGTATTCTAAAACGGTAACACAACTCTCATTCTCGAGTATAATAAATAGGAGAGAGTAGTGGTGGTCTATTGTATTAATTTTACTAACAAAAGTGACTGCGGTCTATGTTTAGTTTCTTGTTTAACTAAGTAGTTGGCTATGTATGTGGGGTATATCATAAATGACGTAACAGTCGCATAATAATTTAATGTTATTATTGCATCACGTCAGAATACTAAACTTGCTTCTGTGAATATCCACGAGGGTTTCAATCAGAATTACAGTGAGGCTAGAAATGTTGCATGGAGTAAATGAAAAAGTTTGATATTGTAGAGGCTCAACTTTGTTATTTACTTTTGTGTCTATCTAAAGTTTGATGCATCATATTGACGCTAAGCACAACAAATTGAAACATTTTCATTTTAACACAACACTTGACTTTACATCATAAACACACCACAGCAATAACAGTAACACGGCTTGAGTAAATTCACGAAACAATTTCAAACAGAACACGAATTTATCTGCAAAAATTGCTTTTATCGCTCACCCGAACGAACTCCGGAGCCTGTTCGTTGGCGTTCAGTAATAACTTTACAAACAGAGTTACCCGTCACGATCCAGGCCTTATTCACTAACTATACACTGTTTTATGAAATTCCCCATTTACAGACATAAAACTCGTCGGGTGCTTCATAAAGTTTAATTTTTACTACACTTCCGTGCGTTTTCATAAATGTTGAGTGCGGGTGTGACTGTGAGGCGACGTTTATGTTTGCGTTGATGAATTTTCTTAATGAAAATCTTTTGTGGGTGCGTTTGTATTACAGTTACGTATGAAGACTAGACTTTACGAGGTTAAAGATAAAAGGTAGCAAATGTGCGAGACTTAAAACATTTTTGCCGAAAGTTCTGCCTTGAAAAGGGAATATAAAACGTTAAGTATCTCTGCGCGGCTGGCAGAGATATTCAATTGAGCGTCAATCATTCTGAAGTGACGCTCGACACTTGATAGTTCCAAGTTACTCTTGAACAGTTCATACCTCACGTGAAAGATGGCACTGTCTCCGTTCTTGGTCATCATATTATGAGACTTCACAGGACACACGAGAGGGGTTAAGTTTTATATTATTTTCTTCTACACCACATCAATGAAATTGGAATTCGTTTGCCTTAAGGTATGTATCTTATGCCTTACTTAAATGACTGACTTCTAAATGATCAACATAAAAAATTTTTAACCCCATCATAATAAAATTTCGTGAAAAGATATAATTCAACTGCAAAAAATAACACAAAAAAAACATTTTTGCAAAAAAATACTACCGACTTACGAACAAAAAACTACAAAGTGAAAAATAACTTAATTTTGGAAGTCGGTGTCTTTCTTGTTTCCCATTTTTTGATATATGGACACCGACTTCCAAAATTAAGTTATTTTTCACTTTGTAGTTTTTTGTTCATAAGTCGGTAATATTTTTTTGCAAAAATGATTTTTATTTTTCCCTTTTTAGTTGTACCTACCTAAAATAGGCAAGTTGTTTAGTAAGGTGCCCACAGAAATCTTAATAATAAGGCTATAGAAGTCGCATAGACGCGTGACCTTGTCGCCGCGCTTATGTGTTGGAGGACACAAGTGCACGCGGAGCGTTTGTTGCGGTTTCTAGTGTTATTTGAGACGCGGCGCGACGCGCGGAGAGAGGTAAACATGGTGTTTTGCAGCATATCCAACTGCGGAAACTCGTCCAAAACTTGTAACTTAACTAATAAAGGAATAACATTTCATATGTAAGTACTTAATTTTTGAAATATTTTCGTTTTTTAGCAAATATAGACAAATCCAATATTTTCACTATCACTACTACGATTTATCACAAAAAACGATTTTTTTGTCAAATCAATAACCATTAACGCTTAAGCTTATTCATGTCTACTATTACTACTGCTAAAAGCAGCAATGAAATTATAGTCATACGCAATAAACAAAAATCGCCGTTTGCGTAAATTCTAGGTACAAGCCGCATGAGTTGGCCGAGAGCCGAGGGCCGATAGTGAGCACGCAATATCATTTTTTGCTTTTCGCACACGTTTCTTATTGGCTGCAGGAGTCGCGCCCCCTGACATTATGCGTTTATAAAAAATATTGCGTAATGTCATCGCATAAAGTTTAATTTTGTAGCAGTAATGCAAAGTGCATTTGTAGGTGTAATTGTGTATCTATTTTTTAACCGACTTACAAAAAAAGGAGGAGGTTCTATGTTCGACTTTATGTTTGTTTTTTTTTTTTTTTTTTTTTTTGTGTATGTTCACCGATATCTCTGTCAATTGTGGACCGATTTTGAAAATTCTTTTTTTGTTTTAAAGAGTATGTTTCGAAATTGGTCCCATTTTAATTTGGTGAAGGTCTGATGAAGAACTTCGGAGATACACAACAGAACTCTTCAATAAATAACGGCAAAACTCTCGGGATTGCTGCAATCGCATGTCTGTTTGTTGTTTATACCATTTCATAACATAACATCACGCCAGTACGCTCTAAAGGGGTACACAGATCTCTCATTTCACCGGTTATGTTCAAGTTTCATATTATTCGGTTAATCTATTCTGGAGTTATAGGGACCTTAATAAACAACTTGCTATTAGGTAGGTAAAACTAAAAAGGGAAAAATAAAAAAAACTTGTTTGCAAAAAAATACTACCGACTTCCAAATGAAAAACTACAAAGTGAAAAATAACTTAACTTTTTGAAGTCGGTGTCCATATCGCAAAAAAATGGTACCTACGAAAGACACCGACTTCCAAAAGTTAAGTTATTTTTCACTTTGTAGTTTTTCATTTGGAAGTCGGTAGTATTTTTTTGCAAAAAAGTTTTTTTATTCATTTGGAAGTCGGTAGTATTTTTTTGCAAAAAAGTTTTTTTTTTGTTTATGTAGTAGTAGCTGTGACCCCGGCGACACTCGTCCCGATATAAAATTTAGTACTATAGCATTTCTATTGCCTTATTATTAAGATTTCTGTGGTGCCTATAACGCCAGAATAGATTACCCGAATAACACGATACTTGAACATAACCGGTGAAATGAGACATCTGCGTACCCCTTTCGAGCGTACTGGCGTGATGTTATGTTATGAAATGGTATATACAATAAACCCACATGCGATTGCAGCAATCCCGAATGATTTGCCGTCATTTATTGAAGAGTTCTGTTGTATATCTCCGAAGTTCTTCATCAGATCTTCACCAAATTAAAATGGGACCAATTTCAAAACATACTCTTTGAAAAAAAAAAAGAATTTTCAAAATCGGTCCACTATTGACGGAGATATCGGTGAACATACATAAAAAAAAAAAAAAAAAAAAAAACATACAAGAAGTCGAACATAGAACCTCCTCCTTTTTGGTAAGTCGGTTAAAAATGCCAAATCTCGACAAAACTGCTGATGAGAGTGTCTATCTATAAAAAAGGATTGGTTTACAATCAAAATTTAACGCTGACCATCTAGCTTGATAGCTTCAAGTCGAGAATACTAATTTATCTTCTGATAGTTACCGATTTAATCTATCCTATTCCACCGTACGAGCCACTTACCCGGTCAGCCCATCTAAAGTTCTAAAAAAGCCATTTCGTAAAACCCGTATACTAAAAGAATGTACATACATGAATATGCACCCGGTTTGTCTTTGTTTTACGGCAGTGAGGTGAGAGGTGCTAAAATGAAGCATACTTAGGTACATACTTACCTTCCCACATGTAAACTGAATGCAGAAATGTAAAAGTAATAACAGATTTCTTGTTCTTTTAGAGCATCGTGAAAGCTTTTAACTTTAAGGTGCTACTTAGACACCCCACATTATTTGTGTTGGTTCCATGGACATATTTTAAAGAGACGGATGGAGTTATTTTAGGCCTGACACAATGGATAAGTCAGGTACCTACACAGTTAAATAGATAGATTCTTATTCAGATAAAATAAATAATGCCTTATTTAAAAATTTTACATAAAATTATTTGACATTTATTTTAACAAGTTTAATTACCTGACACCGGTACGTGAAGATTGTCTCGCTTGCCACAATAGCTTCCTATACAGATACAGGGCCACTCAAATAACTAATTATTTAGACACAATACAGGTATAAAAAAAACTTTTTGCAAAAAAATACTACCGACTTCCAAATAAAAAACTACAAAGTGAAAAATAACTTTATTTTTGGAAGTCGGTGTCTTGCTTTTTCCCATTTTTTTGCGATATGGACACCGACTTCCAAATGAAAAACTACAAAGTGAAAAATAACTTAACTTTTTGAAGTCGGTGTCCATATCGCAAAAAAATGGTACCTACGAAAGACACCGACTTCCAAAAGTTAAGTTATTTTTCACTTTGTAGTTTTTTATTTGGAAGTCGGTAGTATTTTTTTGCTAAAAAGTTTTTTTATTTTTCCCTTTTTAGTTGTACCTACCTAAAATAGGCACCTATAACGCCAGAATAGATTACCCGAATAACATGAAACATGAACATAACCGGTGAAATTAGAGATCTGCATACCCTTTTAGAGGGTACTGGCGTGATGTTATGTTATGAAATGGTATAAACAATAAACACACATGCGATAACATGAAACTTAAAATGCCAATGCATTCCACTATCTTCCTGGACAAATCTTTTACTGTCCAGGCCGCTCGTCTATGGAATGCATTGCCTGTAACTATAAAACGCGCGCAATCATTACCGATCTTTAAAAGACTGGTAAAGGAGCACTACCTGTCACTGTGATCTTGTTCTTGTTGAAGCTGTATCGTTTTCTTGCCTGTTTATTTATATGTATGTTTGTATTTATGTATCTATTTTAGTATTTTATATTTAGTATGTAAGCACTGTTTGTAACTTATTATTTTATTTAAACTTGCACCAAGTGCAACCCCATGTCGTGTCCAGGCTATCTCTCTCCATTCGGGGTTGCCTGGAAGAGATCGCAGATCGCGATAAGGCCGCCTGTTGTATGTTTGTTTTTAACCCCCGCCGGAAAAAGAGGGGTGTTATAAGTTTCACGTGTGTTGCTGTGTATCTGTGTGTCTGTCTGTGGCATAATAGCGCCTGAACCGATTTCGATTTAGTTTTTTTTGTTTGAAAGGTAATTTTGTCGAGAGTGTTCTTAGCTATGTTTGAATAAAATCGGTTCAGCCGTTCCAAAGTTATGGGCATTTTACTGTTTGAATCGGGGTGTTTTTAACCCCCGCGCCCCGCCGAAAAAAAAAGGGGTGTTATAAGTTTCACGTGTGTTGCTGTGTATCTGTGTATCTGTGTGTCTGTCTGTGGCATCATACCGCCTAAACGGATGAACCGATTTCAATTTAGCTTTTTTTGCTTGAAAGGTAATTTTGTCGAGAGTGTTCTTAGCTATGTTTGAATAAAATCGGTCTAGCCTTTCAAAAGTTATGGGCATTTTACTGTTTGAATTGGGGTGTTTTCGCAAGACAAATGAGTCGGGGGTTTTTTAAATTGTGAAATTTTACTTGTCGCAAGATAAAGGTGTCGGGGGTTTTTTAAATTGTGAAATTTTACTTGTTATTTTAAGGTTTCCATATGTGTTATTGTTTTTATCTTCGTGTACAATAAAGTATATAATAAATAAATAAATAAATAAGTGCATTTGCACTCAGAAATAATTATTCAGAATTTGTCTTTTTTACCCGACTGCCGAAGGAGGGTAATGTGTTTATCAGTCTATGTATGTATGTATGTTTGTTCCTATATAGCGTTCCAGAGACCAAACGCTATGGCCGATTTTGATGATTCATACGTCAATCGATTTGTCTTAACCCTGCGAGTGTCATAGAAAGGTAAAAAAAAATGCCGGATTTTCGGCGCCATATTGTGGAGGCCCAAATTTTTTTTTTCTTCGATACCAATCTTGTGGGGTATCAATAAAGGGTTGTAGGAGGTGATTTTAAAAATATAAAATACTTGTATGTTTAAATGTATCTAATTCGAAAAAAACTTAACTAAAAAGATATTAATAAAAAAAGTTAAATCAAAACTAAAATTCGTAACAAGGAAAAAATCATGCTGAGCAGGAGGAGGATACATCTGGTTTTGGTCAGCCAGCTCGCGCGTATGTATCCTCCGAATGCACAGCATGATTTTTTCCTTGTTTTCGACTTTTTAGTTCGCTTTTGAAGCAGTCGGGTTTTTTTATTTAACTTTTTTTTTAATTTAAAGAATTGCTAAATTCATAGAATTTAGAGTTTTATTTTTGTCTATTAAAACAAAATCAAAATTCTTTGGTGGCACTTCATTGTACGTAAGAAACAATATAATTTAAATGACACGTTTTCTAATAAAGGTTCGCCATCCCTGCATAAGTATTCCTACATAGTGGATTAATTTGACTTTTTTTTATTATCGGTATGCTCGCGTTTGACCACTACCTCGCCTGATGGTAAGCGATGATGTGGCCTACGGTGAAGCAAGCTTAAAGACCCCAAGATTGTAGCTATCAGGGAACAAAGACTCCGGAAGGGAATTCCACTCCTTAGCTGTGCGCACAATGAAAGTATTAGCAAAACGCTTTGTGCGTATTGGTGGGATGTCCACCATGTACCGATGGCGCATGGCCGTACGTCTTGCAGTCCGATGATGGAAAGGGCTAGGCGGAATCAAATTGTGCAGTTCCGTCGCACACTCCCCGAAATGTAACCGATAAAAAAACTTAATTCAAATAAAAATCTTTTTTTGCAAAAAAGTACTACCGACTTCCAAATGAAAAACTACAAAGTGAAAAATAACTTTATTTTTTGGAAGTCGGTGTCTTTCTTTTTTTTCATTTTTTTGCGATATGGACACCGACTTCCAAAAAATAAAGTTATTTTTCACTTTGTAGTTTTTCATTTGGAAGTCGGTAGTACTTTTTTGCAAAAAAAGATTTTTATTTTTCCCTTTTTAGTTGTACTTTCCTAAAATAGGCAAGTTGTTTAGTAAGGTACCTATAACGCCAGAATTGATTACCCGAATAACATGAAACTTGAACATAACCGGTGAAATGAGAGATCTGCTTACCCCTTTATAGTGTACTGGCGTGATGTTATGTTATGAAATGGTATCAACAATAAACTGACATGCAATTGCAGCAATCCCGAATGATTTGCCGTTATTTATTGAAGAGTTCTGTTGTATATCTCTGAAGTTCTTTATCATATCTTCACCAAATTGAAATGGGACCAATTTCGAAACATCCTCTTTCAAACAAAAAAAGAATTTTCGAAATCGGTCCACAATTGACGGAGATATCGGTGAACATACATAAAAAAAAAAAAAAAAAAAAAAAAAAAAAAAAAAAAAACATACAAGAAGTCGAACATAGAACCTCCTCCTTTTTGGTAAGTCGGTTAAAAATCAAAAAACCCGACTGCTTCAAAAGCGAACTAAAAAGTCGTAAACAAGGAAAATACGTGGGACACTCAGAAAGTTTTGCGAAACTAAAAAAAAATGTTCTATACGTACATATATTTTTATTAAATCTTTTCAAAGTACTTTCCACCAGCCTCTATACAAAGATTCATGCGCCTAAACCAGTTTTCAAAACACTTTTTCCAGTCCGCCGCAGACACCTCGTTTACAGCCTGCTCGAACGCAGCCAGCGCATCTTCCGGCGACGAAAATTGTATCCCTTTGAGCTGATTTTTTATTTTTGGGAATAAAAAGAAGTCACACGGTGCTAGATCAGGGCTGTAAGGAGGGTGACCCAGGAGTTTGACTGGCGTGCTGTCCAGGAAGTCCCTCGTTTTGAGTGCGGTGTGCGCAGGTGCATTGTCGTGGTGGAGCAGTAGCCCGCGGAGCCCTGTGTTTGGTCGCTTGTTGCTTATAACAGAGAAAACTTCTGGCAAACATTTGGTAGTATACCATTCGGCATTAATGCTTCTTTGATCCCGTAAGGGAATTGATACCAAGTGGCCAGTCAAATTAAAAAAGCTAGCGATCAAAATCTTACCCCCGCTTCTAGATCGCTTCACTTTGGTAGGCGTTGGCTCATTTTGAAACACCCAAACAGTCGACTGGCGCTTGGTTTCTGGGTCGTATTGATAAATCCAGGACTCATCACCTGTAACGATGTCGTAAACACGCCGAGACGAGCCTGCTTCAAATTTGTTAAGCATATCACGGCACCATTCCACCCGGGCCTGCTTCTGAGCATCGGTGAGGTTGTGCGGCACCCAGCGTGATACTATCCTCCTCACGCGAAGATGGCTGTGTAGAATCTCGTGAACGCTTCCCGATCCAATCTTCAATATGTGTTGAATCTCCTGATATGTAATTCGCCTATTGTCTTGGATTAAATTTTTCACTGCTAGCACGTTTTCTTCGGTAACAGCCGTCAAAGGGCGACCGCTTCTTTCGTCATCCCCCAAAGTTGGTCGACCGCGCTTGAATTAGTTATACCAACGATACACGGTTGCCTTGGAAGGGCCTTCATCCATGAATGCCATTTGAAGTCTATCGTACGATTCATCCGGTTTCAGGCGACACTTGAAATCGTATAAAATCATAGCTCTAAAATGTTCCCGGCGCAGATCCATATTTCAGTGAGACACAATACTTTGAATTAACTCGCAAAAAATGTGGAGGGAAATTTTGAAATTGGAACTTACTTATTTTTACTTATAAATAATCATATTTTCGAAAAACATTATAACTGGCCAGTCTCCCATATATAAAAACTTTTTTTCGCAATACTTTCTGAGGGGCCTGGTATCATGCTGTGCAGTCGGAGGATACATATTAGCGGGCTGGCTGACCAAAATCTGGTGTATCCTCCGCCTGCACAGCATGATTTTTTCCTTGTTTACGACTTTTTAGTTCGCTTTTGAAGCAGTCGGGTTTTTTGATTTTTTGAATTAAGTTTTTTTATTTATAACTTTTTAGTTAGTTTTTTTCGAATTAGATACATTTAAACATATAAGTGTCATATATTTTTGAAATCACCTCTTAAAACCCTTTATTTTGATACCCCACACGATGGGTTTGGAAGAAAAAAAATATTTGGGCCCCCACAATATGGCACCCAAAAGCCGCCATTTTTCTATTATCCAATTTTTATGTAGCCTATGACACTCGCAGGATTAAGACGCATCGTTTGACGTTTGAATCATCAAAATCGGCCAAAGCGTTTGGTCTCTGGAACGCCACATAGGAACAAACATACATACATACATACATACATACATAAACTCACGCCTATATTAATAAAGCACCTATTTTCACAGAATATTAAGAAGGTACCTTCAATATAAGTACCATTTAGATATATATACTTCTATAGTTCCGTGTTTATTTTTATTATGCTTTAGAAAAGGTGTAAGAATTTCATATATTTGGTATACCATTTTCCTAAACTATACAAGCATATACGTAAAATATAACAAGCCCAATAGCTGCGATCTTCACACATTTATTTTGTTTCTATTTTCATATTTTGGTGGAAAACATAACAAAGAAATAAAAAAGTATGATCAAGTTTACTCCCTTGCGGCGTGAGCAGAGATTGAGTGTCGGCTGCCATGATGGATGATAGGTACTTGAATATACAGCCTTTGTCGTCCCAAAGGTAGCCCAACTTTTTTGAGAAATTTTGATTCCGCGTTTCAGTTGATTGGAAAATACAGTTAGCATGAAACATTTTCCAAACATGGTTTACATACGAAAACATGTGTTTTTCATAAACCGTAGTAAATGTAGCGAAAGAAAAAGCCATAAAAGAAAATATAAATAATTAGGACAACGTTGTATGACCTACTATCATTTCAACAAAGGTGTCCCATTTCTGAAGAGCATCAGTTATTTATACCAATATTATAAAGAGGAAAAATTTTTTTGTTTGTTTGTTCCGACCGATTTTAAAATTCGTTCACCTATGGAAAGCTACATTATTCCCGAATAACATAGGCTATAATTTTGACGGGAGCGGAGCCGCGGGGGTCAGCTTGTTCTCAAATAAATCTTGAGGTATTTATTTCATACGTGTTGAAGGTTTTTTTTGAATATCATCCCTTAAAGAAGTAAAAAGGGGTGTTAAAGTTTCTTATCAAAATTACTTGAAACTTAGTACAGTGTAAACTCTTTATAACGTTATCCTTTATAACGATAAACTCCCTATAACGTTGGAGTGAGCCCAAGTTGGTTGGTTTGCGTTAAAACTCACATATTGAAACACTCTTTATAGCGATACGCCATTCTCTATTACGAAGAAATGTGTTCATATTTGTAGACAGTAAATATTTATTATCGGTATTATTGTTTATGTTATGTTATCAGGTAACAAAAGACTTTGAAGCTCCGAAACATCCGAGGTCGGTCTAGCTTTTGTTATCCTTAATTGCCTTGTACACGTGCAGTATGACGCATTGTTTTCTCGGAAGTGATGGTCTTCGACCAAGCATACTGGGTACCTATCGTATTATCAGTCGTAAACCTACTTTGAAACTGTTAACATGGCCAGTAAACGGAAAGCGATTAGTGTTGACGAAACAATATAAGCATTTATTATCTAAGACATACATACAATTAAAAATTCTTGTATTAAAAATTCTTATTAATTTGGTTTTTTTTTGTTCACTCCATATAACGATAACTCTCTATAACGACAAAAAATGCTCAGTCCCTCGAGTTTCGTTATAAAGAGTTTACACTGTATTCCTGCTCTTGAAATTAAAAATTGGATGGTAAACTGAAGACACAATGGCTTTTATTCTTTTTACCTTGTCGCGAGGGGAGCACCGCGCGAGGCCGGCCCATTACATATATATGATCGCCTGCCCATCAATCAATTTTTTTATTTTTTTTATTTGCTGTTATAAGCATGGAAAGAAAGAAAGAAAAATGTTTATTTGTCACAAAACGACATACATACAATATAAGAACATATTATACTTATGCTAAACCCTTAAAAATAGTATTAGTAGTACTTAAATTATGTTAGTAAAGACGAGAAATAAATCAAACAATAATTACATATACTACCTACATTTTTTATGATATAAAAGAAATAGGGTGAGGAATATGTCAGGCAGATGCATGTCGTGACTGTGGCAAGAAGGCTTCCACTCAGCATAATGCTGTGCCGTGGGGACCCACAGCACGGCGCTGATTTTCAGTGGTCGCCTAGGACGTGTACGGAAACCAAATCTGTTGTGTATGTTGAAATCAAAGACCTTTTACGTATTTCTGTTGAAAAAGATACAAAGAACATAAAATATATACACAGAACATAAAATAAATACAGTATGATAAAAAATAAAATAAAAAAACCACCCAAAATTATGATGTGACAAAAACCAAAAACGAGTAGCTAGAATTCTGGGTAGCATGGCCAACTTCGCATCAGATTATAACCAACGCTAGGAATTAATTACTCTACCCCAACCACAAAACAGTTTGTCCAATGTACATCCTCTTTATAAAAATATCAACGTGCTAAAAGCTACGTTAAAAAAATGAAAAGCAAAACTGACAGTAACAAGTTTAAACCTTTGACAGACATTTATTTTTATTTTTATTGTGACTATATTTTTAATTTTTTATTAATATCTTTAATTTATAATCCAAAAAAATTGTGCGTAATGTCACAAGAACGGAAAAAAGTATCCCCTGCAGTTTACGGAAAAGTGACACCGCCAGTTGTGGAGAAATCGAAAGTGACTTATTGTACCGACCTGGAGAAGTCTGTGATAATGAGCAACTTTGCGCGTCGCGGATGGACCCAAGTAGGGACCGATGAGGATTGGAACTTCTACTGGTCCTTCACAACAAATTGCCGAAACATTTTCAGCACGGAGAGCGGCTACCGAATGAACGACAACCAATTGATAAATCACTTTCCAAACCATTACGAACTGTCACGTAAAGATTTATTAGTAAAAAACATTAAGCGATACAGAAAGGAGCTGGAGAGAGAGGGTAATCCCTTGGCTGAAAAAACAGAAGTAACCTTACCTAACGGACAAGTGATTTATCGCTATTTACACTTAGATTTTATACCGGTGACGTACGTACTGCCTGCCGACTACAACATGTTTGTTGAAGAATACAGAAAGTCCCCTCAGAGCACATGGATTATGAAACCATGCGGAAAGTCACAGGGGGCAGGCATATTTCTTATAAACAGACTATCGAAACTCAAGAAGTGGTCTCGCGAAGCGAATTCTCCATTTCATCCCCAATTGACCAGTAAAGAATGTTACGTGATATCGCGTTACATCGAAAACCCGCTTCTAATTGGCGGAAAGAAATTCGACCTCCGACTATACGTACTAGTGACGTCATTCCGACCTCTGAAAGCGTATTTATTCCAACATGGCTTTTGTAGATTCTGTACAGTGAAATATGACAGGAGTGTTGCTGAACTTGATAATATGTACGTGCATCTAACTAACGTCAGCGTACAGAAGCACGGCGGCGATTACAATAGTATGCACGGTGGGAAAATGAGTATCCAGAATTTCCGCCTGTATTTGGAAGGTACGCGGGGGCGCTCTGTAACCGATAGATTGTTTGCAGAAATGCAGTGGCTTATTGTTCACTCTTTGAAAGCTGTCGCACCTGTCATGGCTAACGATCGCCACTCCTTTGAATGTTACGGATACGATATAATAATAGACAACACTCTCAAGCCTTGGCTTGTAGAGGTGAATGCGTCACCGTCCCTACAATCAACGACTCATAGTGATAGAATATTGAAATTCAAATTAATAGACAATATTGTGTCTGTGGTTGTACCGCCTGATAGCATTCCTGACGCGTGGTGGAACAAGATCCCCTCCGCCGAAGCACTTGGTAACTTCGAACTGCTCATTGATGAGGAACTCATAGAAAAGGAAGACGCCAATTCTCGCTATAACAAGTACCATCGAGTCAGAACTTAGAACAATTCTTTTTATTTGTTTTATTAGTACTTAAATAAAAAATCATACCCATTTGAACTGTTTTATTAACCGACTTACAAAAAAAGGAGGAGGTTCTATGTTCGACTTTATGTTTGTTTTTTTTTTTTTTTTTGGGTATGTTCATCGATATCTCTGTCAATTGTGGACCGATTTTGAAAATTCTTTTTTTGTTTAAAAGAGTATGTTTCGAAATTGGTCCCATTTTAATTTGGTGAAGGTCTGATGAAGAACTTCGGAGATATACAACAGAACTCTTCAATAAATAACGGCAGAACTCTCGGGATTGCTGCAATCGCATGTCTGTTTGTTGTTTATACCATTTCATAACATAACACGCCAGTACGCTCTAAAGGGGTACACAGATCTCTCATTTCACCGGTTATGTTCAAGTTTCATATTATTCGGTTAATCTATTCTGGAGTTATAGGGACCTTAATAAACAACTTGCTATTAGGTAGGTAAAACTAAAAAAGGAAAAATAAAAAAACTTTTAAATAACTTAACTTTTGGAAGTCGGTGTCCATATCGCAAAAAATGGTACCTACGTAAGACACCGACTTCCAAAAGTTAAGTTATTTTTCACTTTGTAGTTTTTCATTTGGAAGTCGGTAGTATTTTTTTGCAAAAAAGTTTTTTTATTTAATTAACAATCAAATAAGAATGCCTATAACACAAAGATAGCACAGTATTTGAATTATATTTCAGTTTTTGCGGGCAAGTCTCTCACGTTGGTCCATCTCCCCCTTATACATAGAATCTTCGTCGATGAGAATTTGAAAATCCCCTAAAGCCTCAGCGGTAGGCGTTTTGTTCCAGCGTGAGTCGGGGATCCCGCCTGGAGGCAGAACTACCGATAAAAGATTATCCAGGAGCTTGTACTTGAGTATCCTGTCGTTAACCGTCGTGGCCGTCATCGATGGGGAGGCGTTCACCTCTATGAGCCACGGCTTTAAGTTATCGTCTATGATTATGTCGTAACCGTAACACTCGAAGCAATGGCGGTCATTCGACATAACGTGCGCCACCGCCTTTAACGAGTGCACCACCATCAACCACTGTATGCTCTCAAACAGTCGGTTGGTCACTGCCCGACCCCGGGTCCCTTCCAAATAGAGCTTTAAATTATGTATGCCCAGCTTCCCCCCGTGCTCACTATTGTAGTCGCTGCCGTGTTTTTGTACGCTGACGTTCGTTAGGTGCACATCCATGTTGTCGAGCTCAGCGACGCTCGTATCGTATTTCATTGTGCAAAATCTACAAAATCCATTCCGAAACATGTAAGCTTTTAAAGGGCGGAACGACGTAACGAGGACGTAAATCCTTAAATCGAATTTCTTCCCTCCGATAAGAAGCGGATTATCAATATAGCGAGATATGACATAAGTATCTTTACTCGTGGGATGATGCTGTAAGTATTTCTTAGATTCACGGGACCATTTTTTCAGTTTCGACAGTTTGTTTATAAGGAAAATGCCGGCGCCTTGGGATTTCCCGCAAGGTTTCAAAATCCAGGTTGTTTGAGGATATTTTCGGTACTCTTCGACAAACATGCTGTAGTCGGAAGGCAGCACGAACGTTACGGGAATGAAATCTTAATATAAAAATATTTGTAAGTTTGTGTATAGTATTTTATATAGCTATATAATTTGTATGTATTAATATATATATATATATATTTTATATAACAGTACACCCTACCCCCTATTTTTATCTTAAGTTCTTTAGTCCATCCAAAGGTTGTCTGGTAGATATCGCTGTCAGCGATAAGACCGCCTTTGTACCTATAGTATTAAGTTGCTGTATAATATGTGTTATTTCTTTTTTTTGGTGTACAATAAAGTATATTCTATTCTATTCTATTCTATTCTATTCTAAATAGTGACTGATGACTTGCCCGCTCGGGAGTTTCACTTCAGTTTTTTCCGCAAGGGAATTACTGTCTTTTTCCAATTCTTTTCTGTATCTCTTTATGTTTTTAACGAGTAAATCTTTACGTACTAGTTCGTAGTGGTTTGGGAAATGGTTGATCAGTTGATTGTCTCCAAGTCTTAGGCCACTGTCTATGCTGAATATAGTTCTACAATTCACTGTGTTAGACCAGTAGATGTTCCAGTCTTCTTTTGGCATCACTTGCTTCCATCCCCGTCTCTTGAAAGTGTTAATGACTATAGATTTTTCGAAATCTGTACAGAAATTCATACGCTTTCCATCGTGCGGTGTAGTTGTTAGTCGGTAGATGTTAGACAGTGCTACAGATTTCTTGCTGGTCGACGGCACTATTTCCGAGGACTGCATCACTGATATTCAAGATTATTTACACATAAAAAATTGGGTTTGTGTTATTTTCGTAGTGTAACAATAAAATTAAAATAAACAATGACGTCCTATTTGTGACAGTAATACTCGTTTGCCATGTTAGTAAACAACGTTGTCATGGCAACCTTAAGTTGTAGGGAGAAAGGGAAGGATACAATTTCATAAATTCTTGTTTACCATGGAGATTTTACATTAAAAAAATGTTGCTATATAAACGTTTTGTGGCACATCATTATCAGAACCATTTAGTACTCCGGTATAAAAAGTTCCTTTTAAAACTGCACTTGCTATACATAGTGGATAAGCTAACTACTCATATCAAAAAGCTTTTTCTTCGCCGTTTCAGTTTTAAATAAGGATAACCATCAATCATGATCAAGCAACATGTTTTCAACAATAGTTTCAACATGTTTATGCATCATTTTTATTCTGGCGAAAATGATCAAGCAACACTCCTTGACACAGTATACTCCAGCGCTCACGCATCGTAACCACATTGTGGGCCACGAAAAACCACCTTCAGCCGTAGATTCTTTGTTTTCCTTGGTCCTGGCCTCTACAATAAAATACATAAAACATTAGCTAGCTTGGCCCATTTAAACCCACAGGCACACTTTCATATATCAAACTCACACACTCTCACACGCTTGACCACACACACACACTCCATGCAAAAATTAGAAAATATAAAAAAACTTTTTTGCAAAAAAATACTACCGACTTCCAAATGAAAAACTACAAAGTGAAAAATAACTTAACTTTTGGAAGTCGGTGTCTTTCGTAGGTACCATTTTTTTGCGATATGGACACCGACTTCCAAAAGTTAAGTTATTTTTCACTTTGTAGTTTTTCATTTGGAAGTCGGTAGTATTTTTTTGCAAAAAAGTTTTTTTATTTTTCCCTTTTTAGTTTTACCTACCTAATAGCAAGTTGTTTATTAAGGTCCCTATAACTCCAGAATAGATTAACCGAATAATATGAAACTTGAACATAACCGTTGAAATGAGAGATCTGTGTACCCCTTTAGAGCGTACTGGCGTGATGTTATGTTATGAAATGGTATAAACAACAAACAGATATGCGATTGCAGCAACCCCGAGAGTTTTGCCGTTATTTATTGAAGAGTTCTGTTGTGTATCTCCGAAGTTCTTCATCAGACCTTCACCAAATTAAAATGGGACCAATTTCGAAACATACTCTTTCAAACAAAAAAATAATTTTCAAAATCGGTCCACAATTGACAGAGATATCGGTGAACATACACAAAAAAAAAAAAAAAAAAAAAAAAAAAAAAAAAAACAAAAAAAAAAAAACAAACATAAAGTCGAACATAGAACCTCCTCCTTTTTTTTAAGTCGGTTAAAAATAAAATAAGCACAGAATAGAAGTAGTAGGTGTGATATTATCACACCTACTACTTCTATTCTGTACTTATTTTATTTTATTTTCTCTTCTGTTTTTATTTTAGTTTCTTTGCCTGCCTTAAGTATTGATTGATTATCATTGGTATCAAAAATTGATAATGTGTTTTCAATTGCTGGGATTGTAATACAGATTCTCATTACCTACCACAGGCACCAGAGTTTCATGACCATTTGTGTAGTGTAAATTGTTTTATGCCGATAAATAAAAAAATAATTAAGTTCCCATAAATGTGGAGCCTATAATACGTCAAAATAAATGCTGAACAACAGCATGTCTGAAGTAAAGGACTTATAATATTCTGGAATAAACAACTTATATCTTAAAGCTAGCGTTTGAAGGATAAAGATCTCCGGAACTAAGCGCGCGCTTCGATACTTTGCTCAATCGTCAAACGCAGGCTCGACAAGATAAATAATATTCTTTTGATCTAAAACGGGGTGTTAGTGGGCTTAAGATGTCAATTCAAATATTATGTCAGAATAAATACGATACACGCACATGTCGGATGTACTTTGAGAGCCCTTAAAATACAGGTTGGGTTATTGATTCGTGGCAATAAGTTAAGAAAATTCTTCTATGAAAGTTTAGAACTACTCGTACAATGGTTAAGGTGTCTTGCGATTACTGCTTTATATAAAAAAACCAGCCTGTATAAATGATAGTTGTGTAGGTCTATATATATATATAAATATATCTTCATATTTGAATCTTGAACTATTAATGTAAAAATCTGTATGATTAATCGTTTGTTTTTATCGCTGTAGTACGTTTCCTTTGGTATTGTTCCCGTATTTCATACAGGCGAAGCCGCTGACAGAAGCAAGTAGTAAAATGTAACGAACTACTTGCTGCGATAAAAACCGCTTTCTTAAAAATAACACTCGCTAAGCTTATATCTATATGAACTCTATAAATCTATATGAACTCGGCATCAAGCAGCGTCTATCAGCAATAATACAGTCTCGCATACTGAAATTCTTTGGTCATGTCTCGAGGCGGAATAACGACTCCATTGAGCGCCTGGTGGTGCAGGGCAGAGTGGACGGTAACAGGCCACGCGGGAGGTCACCGATGAGGTGGACCGACCAAATTAAATCTGCAATAGGAGGTCCAGTAAATGAATGCGCTAAACTTTCATCTAACAGAGCCAAATGGAGAGAGATCGTCAGGCGTGCGACAAGAACACCAGCGATCGGACAAAATTCATCGTGACCACGACCGCATTCCGTACACGTCAAGAGCGAAACGAATAGGAAGAAAACATATTTAAAAAAAAAATGAAAAAAAATACTACCCTCTTCCAAATAAAAAACTACAAAGGGTAAAAATAACTTTATTTTTGGAAGTCGGTGTCTTTCTTTTCCCCATTATTTTGCGATACGGACACCGACTGCCAAAAATAAAGTTATTATTCACTTTGTAGTTTTTTATTTGGAAGTCGGTAGTATTTTTTTGCTTAAAAGGTTTTTTTTATTTTTCCCTTTTTAGTTGTACCTACCTAAAATAGGCACCTATAACGCCAGAATAGATTACCCGAATAACATGAAACATGAACATTATCGGTGAAATGAGAGATCTGCGTACCCTTTTTGAGCGTACTGGCGTGATGTTATGTTATGAAATGGTATAAACAATAAACAGACATGCGATTGCATCAATCCCGAATGATTTGCCGTTAGTTATTGAAGAGTTCTGTTGTGTATCTCCGAAGTTCTTTATCAGATCTTCACCAAACTAAAATGGGACCAATTTCGAAACATACTCTTTCAAACAAAAAAAGAATTTTCAAAATCGACGGAGATATCGGTGGACATACATTAAAAAAAAAAAAAAAAAAAACATACAAGAAGTCGAACATAGAACCTCCTCCTTTTTGGTAAGTCGGTTAAAAATAAATACAGTGTAAACTCTTTATAACGAAACTCGAGGGACTGAGCATTTTTTTTCGTTATAGAGAGTTATCGTTATATGGAGTGAACAAAAAAAAACCAAATTAATAAGAATTTTTAATACAAGAATTTTTAATTGTATGTATGTCTTAGATAATAAATGCTTATATTTTTTCGTCAACACTAATCGCTTTCCGTTTACTGGCCATGTTAACAGTTTCAAAGTAGGTTTACGACTGATAATACGATAGGTACCCAGTATGCTTGGTCGAAGACCATCACTTCCGAGAAAACAATGCGTCATACTGCACGTGTACAAGGCAATTAAGGATAACAAAAGCTAGACCGACCTCGGATGTTTCGGAGCTTCAAAGTCTTTTGTTACCTGATAACATAACATAAACAATAATACCGATAATAAATATTTACTGTCTACAAATATGAACACATTTCTTCGTAATAGAGAATGGCGTATCGCTATAAAGAGTGTTTCAATATGTGAGTTTTAACGCAAACCAACCAACTTGGGCTCACTCCAACGTTATAGGGAGTTTATCGTTATAAAGGATAACGTTATAAAGAGTTTACACTGTAGTTAGAAAACGTGTGAGAAAGCAAAGGGAATCACTTAAACTACAGTGTGGAAGTTTGTCCGGATTTATTGCTTCCTTGGAACAGTTAGCACTGTACTACGAATCTTTGGAACATGTGTTTAAAAGCTGTGTGTGAAGAACAATAAGTTGTGGATGGCACTTTCTTGAGGCTAGTAAATGTATAAGGATTCTTACCCAAAGGTTACCCAGTTTCTAAGCGTTTTACCAAAATCATTCAATAACATGGCTGAAGTTCATAAACTATGAGGACACTGAACATAGCAGTAACGATAAGATATACAGAGTTGAGGAACAAAATTAATTTTGCCGTTGGAAAACTGTAGTCCCCATTCATCGATATAAGTCTCGGTCAGTTTACCAACTGCAAATAAGTTAATAATCTTGTTTTTTGTTGATGAAGGTACAAATTTACGGTTTTCGTATTTTTTCCTTTACTTGTGCTATAAGACATTGCTTCATTCTTTACTCTTGTTGTCAAATTTCATGATTACGACATATTGAATCTAACACACATAATACTGTTAGTTTACATATATTCCCCGAAGGGTTATGGTGAGGTGCACCTATAGTACACCCTCCCTCCAACACACACACACACACACGCACAATGAATGAATTGAATTGAATTTAAGTTCATAGATTTTTAACGCACCATGTGGTGTATTTAGAATATCTCTTTTAACTAGGAAAACATAATAAATTGAGTTTACGGAAATAAAGGTGAAATAATATCCGTCTATTAAAATTTGTGTCAAGATACGTCAATGTGAAGCGTAAAAATTAAATCAAGAAAAACGGCTCGTTCACGCACACACAGTCAATACAATACCTACCGTTTGTAGATCCGTTCAAACCTACCTCCTGCATATGTGTTCCTTGCTGTGATTGATTTTGTAACACGCAGTGCAGAAGCCCATATAATTCAGTCTCTGACTATGACGTATACTACAGTGTGTATTGTGTTACGTAATTGGGGCGCAGGAGCTTAATCTATGCGTGTAGGTGAGATGTTGCTTGATCGAGCATGGCCAACGATATGGTCGATACCGTTGCACCCTTGCGGCGAAACCTGTAATGATAAAAAATAATAACTTTACTTTTGGCTTTGCCGTAGTAGGGTAAAAATACAAATCTACCTACTTATATGATAGGTGATACTAAATCATATACTTCGGGTAGTTTATAGACCTTATCGCATGGTGATTTCGGCTACAGTCAAAAACTCTGGTAAATATTTTAACGACTAAGGGTAATTTGTGTCTTTTGCTTTATGTGTTAGGTACCTATGTGAAAAATTACTGGTACAGTACCAAAATATTATATATTACTAGATATTTTAATATTGTATTTAATGTTGTGGTGCGTATATCCCTTTTTCTAAATAAACGTTAACTTTTCCGTCTGAATTTAATGTAAGTACCAATGTTTAGATCGGTGCTTCACTATAAATTGCTACTTAATGTTTACTTTGAACTCTAACCTAAAACATAAATGATAAAATTCGCGTACTCCCACCGCAACACCTGCATAGCTGAAAAGTAGTTGACACCGCTGAAATAGGCTTGAGTTTGCTTCGGTTTTATTTTATTTGTGTATTGCTATTTACAATATCTTTAAACTTTTCGTTTGGTATAACCAGTTACAAAATAGGTACAGTTGTACTATGAAGGCTACTTAGTTCGATAGTGACAAATCACTGTATTGTTTGATATCAATAACGATGAAGCCATCACGTCAAAATTATTGGACTTTTTTGATAAGACCCTTCACCAATGAAAGCTTCCAATATTTGGATACGCCTAATTATTTAAAGAGTATTTGTTGGTGCGTTCATGGGGTCAAACGCTTTGCGTTGCCGAATTAACTTACGCATTTAGGCTGCTGCACCCTGAAGGATCTTTGTGAGGCGAATGAAAACGTTATTGACGTGGCTGCATTCGGGTCAAAACGTTTATGATTGTAGAATCATCGATTTTATTTTATTTAAATTTAAATTAAAACCAAATAAATTTAAAATCCCTTATTTTATTATTTAGTTTCAAATTAGTTTGCACCGAAATAAGTTTAATTGTTCAAGTTATTCACTGAGCTATAACAATTATAATAGTCAGTTAGGAAAGTTTTGCCTACAAAACTTAAGTCTCTAATTACGAATGGAATTGGTGGCGTCTTTCAGATAACATTAAGGTTATCTTAGTAGTAAGAATATTATAATTTTAATAAAAAAAAATTGAATGAAATTAATCGTCTCTTCTCCCTTAATGATGAAAACCGTAGGCTCTTGATTCTGGAGGTATAAGGTACCCACAGACGGGTGGGATGCCATATGTCGGAATTTCTGAGGTGGTTGAAGTGGCTGCCCTTTCGACAGCGCCGAGATATCCACACTCTCTCTTTACTCTTTTCTGTTCTTTACAATCCTAACTCTCCTTCGTATCTTCGAGAGCACTTTAAGTATCTTGTTCCGAGAGGAGAACCGTAAACGTTTTTTAACATTTAATTTTGTTGTGCACTTGGATTCACTGTCCTCATAATTATCCAAATTTCCTAAAACAACTGAGGTTTGCTGTTAGAGAATCCAATTATGGGTTTAGTCGCCTTTCTACAAAAACTGTCCATTTAATTTGTATATTTATGTATGTTCTGTGTGCAATAAAAAATAAGAATAAGTATCACATTTTCATTTAATTTGTTCTTTTAATTCTCTAAGATTTCTATACAAAAGGGTTGTTGCATCGAGTCTACCCTTTTTTATTTTATGGCTCGCGTTTGAACACTATCTTACCTGATGATAAGCGATGACGTGGTTGACGATGGGGCACGCTTGCCTATCTGCGAGAATCATTTTGTAAGCACAGACATGGTAGGTATACATAAGTTTATGGACATTACATACTCATGTACAAAGTCTACTCAATGAATTACGAAATGCCTACCTCCTTGGAGCCGCAACCCCCAAGAGCCTACGTAAACAAAACCCTGCGTAATCTTATAAATACTGATATAATAATGCTTACAAGCGTCATAATACTGCTTGGTTTATTCAATGCTATAATTTTACTCTAAAGGTGCGAGTTTGTGCCGTGACAGAGTCGGGTGATGACGTTCCAGAGAGTCAGGATGATGCTCTAGTGAGTCGGGGTAAAGATGTCCCAGTGCATCTGGATGATGCTGCAGACTCCAGTGGGTCGGATTGATGATGCTGGTTGAGGGTGATGACCAGGAATGCGCGTCAGCTGCATGCTAGTAGTCAGGATACCCTCGTAGATACCGTGGGTACTGGCTGGCTGATGACTCGCTGCTCGAAAGCTTGAGGAAATCATGATGACGTCACGATAAAATAGCTCTGCACGAAGGCTGCGCTGACGTTCATACTCGAGGGTCACCAGTTTGGCGATAGATGGAACAGGGTGTAATGTCCCACAAACCTCCATAGATAAGAGAGGATCCTCCGACCAGACGGGTGTTGTGCCGCCACTTCCGTTGCTGCCATGCAAACGGAAAAATCCTCGATAGATGTCAGTACTTAACAAGCTATAACTGTCAATTTGATTGAGTGTAGTGGAGGAAATTACTTTTATGTATGAGTATAACTATTCCTAGGTATAAGACAAATAAATCTAGTAGAACCGTGCAAGGTCCAAGATAAAATATATACCTACCAAAATAAATTCCTAATAAACTCCGGTCTTTTTTGAACTCAGTTAAAAAAAAACTGAATAACCCTTCAAGTTTTCACAGTACCTACTTGTGAACACAAAAGAACAACATAGCGTCGGAAGTGGAAACTTGTGAAGTATTGTGTGAATGATAAATGAAGTATCTCCCACGTTATTAGGTGGCTGCATGTAAATCATCTGAGATATGTTACACGTCAACTGCTGTGATGTTCCTTTGTGTAACGTTTTGTAGGAACTTTCAGTATGTTAATGAACTGAAACCCTGAACTGAACAGAATTTTATTTTTACTTAGCTTATGGCTTGTGTGAAAGTATAAATAATCCCAAAGGAACCTACTGCCTGGATAAAAAGTGTTTTATGTGTTAATCCCACTTATATGAACAGGAACATATTCGCGGGATATAAAGTATCCTATGTGCTATTACTGACTATAATCTATCTCTGTGACAAATTTCATCCAGATCCGTCCAGCTCTTTAAGCGTGAAAAAGTAAGAAACATACAACAAACTCACAAACTTTCGCCTTTATAATATTAGTGTGATATCTAAACTGAGAGGTATCTACTAACAGAGGTGAAATTGTTCGTTCGTTTTTAATTCAATTTTAAAATTATCTCTGAAAGTACTAACCCAATGGGGTTGTGAACGCAAAGCTCAGCCTAGATGTCGCTGGCGGCGCAATGGCTACTGTCAAATCGTTTTCGCTTTGTTTACATATCGTCTTTTTTGTTATTTTTTGTGTTTAAACCGGTCCACCATCGCTATTGTTGTCATGTATAGTACCTGGAAGCTCAAAGAATTGAAGGAGGAACTAAAAAAACGCGGAGCAAGGATAACTGGAAAGAAAGCAGACCTTATTGAGAGGTAGACTTACAAATAATAAAATATTTTTCATCAGTGATATGCTATAGATTTGGATATGGTTTTAGTTGTAACTTGTTAATTCTTACTTTCCTCACGGTAGGAAAATTTACGAAAAATGAGAGGACATTATTTGAATGATAAATTGTATTCTTTACGTTTTAGGTTAGAAGCTTATGACTGAAACTTTAATTTCGGGAATCAAAGCCTCAATCAAGCTTCTGAAAGCCAAGCAATTGACGTTCCTGCTGTAGAACGTTAACAAGACGTCAATAGCTCCACCATACTGCCGAAGATTACCAAGCAACATATTCAAACTTACTTTGACAGGTCAGTACTAACATCACTATAATCATTTCCAAATTTTCCAATGATACAGGTAAGTTTTGTTTGATAACCTTGTGCGGCCCTATTTTAACATAATGGTCTTATTTCAGATTCAATAAGAATATCAGTGACGCTGTAAGATTGTATGAATCAAGACACCTTCTTGTTTTACGTTCAACAAAATCCTGCGAAAATACATACTTAAAAGGTAAGCTTATTTTCACTAAAACTCATTTTAAAGTTGGTCTCTAGGATATAGTGTGGCTAGGTTACTTCTTCCACTTCTTGACAATAGTAAGATGAAGTCGTTAAATTTTGATGTGTAAAGTAATTTGCTTATTAAACATGTCAATATTTCTTCCAGGTTATTGCAAGGCATCAATGAAACAGCTTCAATATGAAGTAAACATCAAGTTAAGTGATGATGGAATGCCTGAAGAAGCAAGCTGTGAATGTGCCGCAGGAGAAGGCAAAGAAGCCCATTGTAAACATATAGCTGTGGTACTTCTTGCAGCTGAAAATATTGTCCGGGAAAAAATAATACTCCTTCATGAAGTTTGTACGTCACAACTACAGACATTCCATAAGCCATCAAAAAAATATGCAACACCATTGCGAGCCTCCAGATTGCCATCCAAAAGAGATAAACATAATAGTGTTTACTCTCCATATTTAAAACAAAACCCTAATTTTGATAAGACTGCGTTTCAATGCAGGTTTCAGTCTTTGATTTTAAATTATCCACACTCATCAATGCCTCTTAAACAATTATATCCTGCAGCTAACCAACGAGGAATATGTTTTGATCATGATTATATGGAAAAAAAGGCAGTAGATATTTTTTTAAGAATCCATTTATGTACAAAATGTATCTGAAAGAAGAATTATGGATATTGAAATAGAAACTAGAGGACAAAGTTCCAATCCAAAGTGGCATGATTATAGAAAAACCCACATTACAGCCAGCATTTTTCACACTGTGTGCCATTTGAAAAGTGAGACTTTAATTAAATATTCTAGTCAAATATTAAATAAGAATAGAGTTACAACAAAAGCCATGGCACATGGAATTATAAATGAAAAAGTAGCCATTAAAAAGTATATGGAGATGTATGATCTAGTTGTAGAGGAATGTGGTCTAATTCTTGTCTCAGGAAAGGCCTTATCTAGGAGCATCTCCTGATGGATTACTGGGATCAGAAACCATAATCGAAGTAAAATGTCCATATGCTTCAAGAACTCAAGACATAAGTCCTCATACCATACCATATTTACAATATGATGAAAATGGACACTTAACTTTAAAAAAAAGTAATATTTATTACTACCAAATTCAAGGGCTGTTACAAAAAGGTTATTTTGCAATTTAATAATTTTTACTTTTAAAAGTAGTTTATATTGAACGTGATGAAAAATTCATTCACAATATGTTGAAAAAACTGGAATATTTTTATCACAACCATTTTAAAGATGCTGTTATCAAGAAATATTTCTATAAGGAATAAGGGCCAGAGTTGCTTATTTTCATCAAATTGAATTTGGTGATGATGGCAGATTTTTGAAGATTTTATAATAAAACTAATTAATCAACATAAAAATCTTTTATTTCATAATATTTTCTCTAAAATTACAAAGCATAGCACAAACAAATAAAATTCTAGATGCTAGCGGTACTTGATATGGGCTTAATTCACTTTTTAAAATCTTGTATGTTTTAGCTAGACCTATAATACGTTCTATATGAACTCGTTTGCTTGCTAGTTTTCGATCCTGTACTATTCTAACACCTGGAATTTGTGTCTTTCCTTTCAAGAACATTGGAATGTTAATTGTAATATCTTTTGGAGCAAAAATGTCCTGTACATTAAAACCTCTGTCTGCCATGATAGAATCGCCAGAATTACACATATTTTCAAGGTTGGATCTTTCTATAATCTGTCTGTCACTGACGGAACCTCCATAACATTCCGAGACATATGATATTAAGCCACCAGGTGTAGCTCCAATCATAGCCTTCACAGTATTCTTATGTTTGTAGCTGCTGAATGTAACCTGCTGTGCTAAAGGATTCCCAGGCTTTGTGATGGGTATCTCTGTTGTGTCCACAATAATTCTTGTACTTTCGAAACCTCTTTTAAATGACTCTGGCATATAATATTGAACCAATTTTTTTGTGGGCCAAATACTTATTAAAGACCATATTTCATACATAAAATTTATCCATGTTATAAAAATGTTAGCAATACTAGTATAGGAAATACCAAATAAATATGCCAACTCTCTATCTGGTAAATACCTCCTTAGCTTAATCAGTGTTATGAACATTTGGTCACCAACAGAAACATTGATAACATGACTTTTACTGTAATTTAAATTATTACACATGGGACTTAAAGTGTCTAATACCAGCATGAATTTTTCATAGCATTCTAGCCCAGAATAAAAATGAAGAGCCTGCTGATCGGCCCTCATAGCCTCTAGTGATATGTATCCCAAAGAACTACCACATTGAATGCCTACAGAAACTGTTCTTGGAATAACAATATTATCTTCCGAGGAGCTCTCTATAGTAGATATTTCTATTTCAGTGCTTGTAGATGGTTCCGGAATACTTTCCTCCACAGTTCGCTGTGTAGAGGGTTCTGGAATATTTTCCTCTTCAGTTGGCTGTGTAGAGGGTTCTGGAATACTTTCCTCTTCAGTTGGCTCTCTAAAATCAATTCTGCGTCTGATTCTTTCCAAATACCGAAGGCTTCTTGATGTAGGTGTTGTTGACTCCCGGGTGGACCAAGGGAATATGCTTGGTACAGTCCCCTTTTTGAGATATCGACGTATTTGAGGATTGCCTGAAAAACAACAAAATATTGACAAATGATCATATTTTTTTGACGTAAGTAGGTAAGTACAAGAGATTATAAGACTTTCACGCGTAAACTGTAGTAAAGAATCACATCGGATATATGTTGATTGGTTTATTTACATAAACCTACAGGACACAAACATTCAAACACACTTGATTTTGGAACCTACCTACAAGCTAGTTAACATTGAAATTATCCAGTGATAACAACAAGTCTATCTGTAATACTATTACTAATGATTGAAATCAACACAATAAGTTATTAACTCACCTGTATATACTGACTCTCCTACATAATCAGATTCTTGGAAATGATTTCGACATAACCTGCTATGCCGCGTCGCTACAAAATTTTTGCGACGTATAGCCCTTTCCCACTCTTTTTTTAGAGTTGTATCTTTGGGAAATAAATGAACACCGGGGTTGGTGCATCCTGGTACAGCACAGAGAGGCATATTTCGAGAAAATCTAAATTTACTGAATGATAGGTTATAAAATGTATGGAATTGACAGCTTTCTATAGCCATAGCGACGATACGCCACCTATCGTGATAAAATGGCAGTTCACATCCCCATTAAGAAATGTTCATGTTTAAGAAATTTTTGTTATTCTTCACGCCAGAACAGCTCCTCAACTTGTATCAAGCGCAAGTTCGATCATGCATGGAGTACTGTTCTCATCTCTGGGACGGATCAGCCAAATACCAGCTTGACGCACTAGAGTCGATCGAAAAGCGAGCCAAGAGGCTCATCGGCGATGAGGCGCTGGTCAAGTCAAAGCTCCAGAGTCTTGAACATCGTCGCCGAGTTGCCAGCCTGTCGGTTTTTTATCGGTTACATTTCGGGGAGTGTGCGATGGAATTGCACGATATAATTCCACCTAGCCCGTTTCATCATCGGACTACCAGACGTACGGCGATGCGCCATCGATACATGGTTGACATCCCACCTATACGCACAAAACGTTTTGGGAACAGTTTTATTATGCGTACAGCTAAGGAGTGGAATTCCCTGCCGGAGTCTGTGTTTCCCGATAGCTACAATCTAGGGGACTTTAAGTCAAGAGTGAATAGGTTATTTCTAGGCAAGCGTGTTTCACCGTCGACCACATTATCACTTACCATCAGGTGAGATTGTGGTCAAGCGCGAGTCTATAGGTTATAAAAACAAAAAAAAAAAAAGTTATACTATCGCGGAGTTTTATAGGCTTCTTCTTATCCTGGAAATTGCCCGGTCCCTGTGGGATAGAAACCGCAGTTAAAAGCTAGTTCACAATTTAGTATTAAAGTTTTAGAATATCCCAGAGCTATTCTGAATGTTTTCTATCAACGAAGTATATTATATTATTATTAGTTACTAGCTTCTGCCGTCGCCCGCGTGAATGTCAAAAATTATTCCAAGGGAAACTATGCCCGAGATTATTAGTATCCTATGTGCTATTCTCGGCTACAATCTATCTTTATACCAAATTTCATCCAAATTCGTCTAGCCGTTTGAGCGTCAAAAAGTAACAAACATACAAACACACACACACACACTCACAAACTTTCGCCCTTATAATATTAGTGTGATTATTTACTTCACTAAGTATATTTTTAACCCCCGACGGAAAAAGAGGGTTGTTATAGGTTTGACGTGTGTATTTTTGTATATGTCTGTGGCACCATAGCTCGTAAACGGATGAAACGATATTGATTTATTTTTGTTTTTTGTGTTTTTAGCTATGTTTGATGGAAATCGGTTTAGCCGTTCAAAAGTTATGGGCGTTTTACTGTTTGAATCGGGGCGTTTTCGTAAGATATCATCATAATTACGTGTTCAAAAGATTGTCGATCGAAGCGCATCTACTACTAGATATATTATGTAGCAAGCAATAAAAATGTGTCGGGTTTTTTAATTTTCGTGTGTAAAGTTTTGTTTTCAAAGTGCCTGAACTAGCCTTATTTTTCCGGAAGGAACACATCCCAGGAGATTGATAATAATATGCCGATGATTTTATTGAAAGACGTAAGTGTAAAATTAATCGACCCCTTTGAAACAAGAGAATATAAAGCCATTTGGCTCCCTAACCTTGACGAAATCCTTCCTATCATCTGCCATATCCTTAATCATTCCCTATCCAGCGGTGTTTTCCCCTCTTCTTGGAAAGAAGCCCAAATTACCCATCTTCCTAAAAAACTTAATCCTGTTTCCTTCTCTGAATTCCGTCCTATCTCCATATTACCGTTTCTATCCAAAGTCCTTGAACGCCTTATCCATAACCAACTTAGTACATTTCTGTGCAAGAACCACCTCATTATTTTTTTCCATTCCGGGTTTCGTCCAGGACATAGTACTACAACAGCTCTTGTAAACATTACGGACGATATTAGACTTGGTATAGAAAATGGAAATCTGTCGGTTCTTTCCTTATTAGATTTCAGCAATGCTTTTAACACCGTCGACTTTGATATCTTACTCGGCATACTTGGCGCTGTTAACATATCTCCAACGGCAATTGATTAGTTTCGTAGTTACCTGTGTTACAATTGATTAGTTTCGTAGTTCTTCGTCATGGTGCAATACCTCTGCAGGCGTACCACAGGGGGCCTTCTATCTCCTCTGCTCTTCGCTATTTTTATTAATTCTATTTCCAATGAACTTCTATCGTCTTACCACCTTTACGCTGACGATTTGCAAATTTATTCGCAAGCTCCGGTAGAAGAATTGTCTGAGGCAGTTGATATGGTCAATAAAGATTTAGATCGTATTTCTGATTGGAGTTTGACTCACGGTCTGAAGGTAAATCCTACGAAAGCTCAAGTCATTGTTGTCGGCAGGCAGTCCTAGGTTGCGTTCAAAAATAAACTGGTCGCAGCTCCCCCGGATTGTCTTTGATGGCTCAGCTATTCCATACAGCGACTCAGTGAAAGACCTGGGTATTTTAGTTGACAGGGACTTTTCGTGGGGTCCTCAGCTGCAGGAGGTTAGTCGCAAGGTGTTTGCATCTGCGGGGTCTTTGCGCAGACTGCGCAATTTCCTTCCAACTGCCACCAAAACTGCACTCGCCCAGTCCCTCCTTCTCCCAATCCTCGATTATGCCGATGTCGGTTATTTAGATCTGAATGAAGTGCAGCTAGATAAGCTTGAGCGACTCCAGAACTTTTGTATTAGATTCAAATTTGGTTTACGCAAGTATGACCGTGTTTCTGAATTTAGAATTAAGCTCAAGTGGCTGCCAATCCGCCTTCGCCGGAATGCCCATGTTTTATCTTTACTCTACAGTATTGTGTTTGTTCCTACAACCCCCTATTATTTCAAAGATTGCTTTATTTTTTTGATTGTATTCGAATAATTAAGTTTTTCTTATAAAATAGATGTGTAACTTTTATGGTGTACAATAAAGTATATTCTATTCTATTCTATTCTAGTGCATGAATAATACTTCTTTACTACCTTTCCCATGGAAGTAAGCTGAAGCCAAAAAACTCTTGCAGTTTTTCCTTTTGCTTCAACCACGATCATTATGCACGTCGTGTGCTGGTGGCGATTTTATTTTATACACCAGACCTTTATGAAAGATATCACCAATGCGATCGTTGTATGTTTGTCTAGGCAGTTCCTTCCTTGGGCCTTCTGCTAATTCTTGTATATTAACAAATAGAGAAGGTACCAATAATGTGTCTACCCTTTATTCTTTATCTTTTTTCTTTATTTTTTTTTACAACTAGAACGTCGTTTGCGGCCGGCGTTTCGTTTGGTTCTTGTATCCAGGCAAAATAAACGGCAAATTTGAAACGGTCAAATTGGAATGCAAACTGACACTTGTGGTTACCATGCCGCTGAAGGAACGCCAAAGTTGCCTTCAGTCACAGGCGGTACACTCAATGCAAGTTGTCAGTTCATGTCTTGTGAGCGTTGTCCTAAAGCTTCTGTCTTCAAATACAGGTACAAAGACAGGGAGCCTTCAGTTAGCTGTCTTCATTGATTTATTGTTTTTTGATTTTTTAAATTAATTTTTGTAATGGAATAATTGAATTTCGCTTAACTTTCGTATATGTTATAGACCGAGTGAATAATACGGCATTATTCATAATGCCACTTGGCCCAGACAATTTGCAAAATACCCAATATGAATAGAAATAAAAAAACTTTTTTGCAAAAAAATACTACCGACTTCCAAATGAAAAACTACAAAGTGAAAAATAACTTAACTTTTGGAAGTCGGTGTCTTACGTAGGTACCATTTTTTGCGATATGGACACCGACTTCCAAAAGTTAAGTTATTTTTCACTTTGTAGTTTTTCATTTGGAAGTCGGTAGTATTTTTTTGCAAAAAAGTTTTTTTATTTTTCCCTTTTTAGTTTTACCTACCTAATAGCAAGTTGTTTATTAAGGTCCCTATAACTCCAGAATAGATTAACCGAATAATATGAAACTTGAACATAACCGGTGAAATGAGAGATCTGTGTACCCCTTTAGAGCGTACTGGCGTGATGTTATGTTATGAAATGGTATAAACAACAAACAGACATGCGATTGCAGCAATCCCGAGAGTTCTGCCGTTATTTATTGAAGAGTTCTGTTGTGTATCTCCGAAGTTCTTCATCAGACCTTCACCAAATTAAAATGGGACCAATTTCGAAACATATTCTTTCAAACAAAAAAAGAATTTTCAAAATCGGTCCACAATTGACAGAGATATCGATGAACATACACAAAAAAAAAAAAAAAAAAAAAAAAAAAAAAAAAAAAAAAAAAAAAAAAAACATAAAGTCGAACATAGAACCTCCTCCTTTTTTTGTAAGTCGGTTAAATATGCTAAAAACTCTTGAAATAATTAAATTTACCGGGCTTGCTGAATAATGCCCATCACGTATTGGGCCGGGTAATAAAAAGATGTGCTTTTTTACCCGACTGCCGAAGGAGGGTTATGTGTTTATCAGTCTATGTATGTATGTATATTTATTCCTATATGGCGTTTTTGATGATTCTTACGTCAATCGATTCGTCTTAACCCTGCGAGTTTCACTGGCTAAATTGGCTAAATGGCGGCTTTTGGGCGCCATATTGTGAGGGCCCAAATTTTTTTTTCTTCCTAACCCATCGTGTGTGGTATCAAAATGAAGGGTTTTAAGCGGTGATTACAAAAATATAAAACACTTCTATGTTAAATCGTGCCTAATTCGATAAAAAAAATCTAAAATTTGTACAAAAAAAAATATAACAAAAAACCCGACTGCTTGAAAAACCAACTAAAAAAAAAACACGTAAACAAGAAGAAAATCGTGCTGTGCAGTCGGAGGATACATCTGGTTTTTGTCAGCCAGATCTCACATATGAATCCTCCGACTGCACAGCATGATTGTCTTCTTGTTTACGTCTTTTAGTTGGCTTTTGAAGCAGTTGGGTATTTTGTTTTTTTTTTTTTAATATTATTTTAATGTTGACATTGATTTTAATATAGAATAGCTAAGCATGATTACTATTTAAGCAACAAAGTCGACGGAGCCCCGCTGCGGGGCTCCTATTTCTGTCTGCTGGGTCTAAAGTAAGCTTGCTTCGCTCGCTCTTGCAATAATTCACTGAACGTAATTATCGAATTTCCTAACCGTTATGTAGCAATATTCATAACGACCAGATATTATGATAAGTATAGAAGTTTAAACCAGTATTTATTACATTGCCCGATTTGACTTGACTAGATTCATAATGCCCGGGCATTATACATAGTGCACTGAGTAATCACTTGGTCCTTGACATATGTAAGGATATATTGGTGTCTGTCTTGTACTAAAATTAGGATTAAAATTCTTCTCAAGAAGAATATAATAGTATTTTTGCAACCAATATATGTTTATTTGTTAGAAACTCAGCTTCACTGTAGTTCCTTTTATCTATTAAAAATTTACGTAGTCTTAAATATTAGGTAATATTATAAAAACTTATGAAAAGTTCAGCCAACAGACAGTATTTGGGTTTGACTGCCTAGGGCTCCACTGTAGATACAGTAACCGCAACACGCCTGACTGCCGAGCATAGAAGAATACAACCCTATTTCGCCAGTTATTATCAAGTCCCAACATTATTATATATAATAGTATTAAACATAGCTTGCCATCACCCGGACATAAATCTAGACTCCGAGCTTCTACTGAGAAATCTCAGATTGAAAACCCTCCATAATACTTTCACTCGATCTAGGAATCGAAGCCAGGACCTCATTCTCATCAGTAGTGCTCGCAATTACTGGACCAACAAGGCAAATACAGTGAGCCGTCAAAAAAATGGGATCTTCAATGTCAGTTTCCAGATTTCCGACGAAAATCTGCTTCTTATTATGCACACTCGACTCCTTGAATACAGATGAAGAAAAATACAGCTGTGACTGATTTAGAATCTATATTTGGATCAAATCATCGGAACAAGACTTTGGCGTGTAGATTCCCTTAAAAAAAAACTTTTTTGCAAAAAAATACTACCGACTTCCAAATGAAAAACTACAAAGTGAAAAATAACTTAACTTTTGGAAGTCGGTGTCTTTCGTAGGTACGATTTTTTTGCGATATGGACACCGACTTCCAAAAGTTAAGTTATTTTTCACTTTGTAGTTTTTCATTTGGAAGTCGGTAGTATTTTTTTGCAAAAAAGTTTTTTTATTTTTCCCTTTTTAGTTTTTCCTATCTAAAAGCAAGTTGTTTATTAAGGTCCCTATAACTCCAGAATAGATTAACCGAATAATATGAAACTTGAACATAACCAGTGAAATTTGAGATCTGTGTACCCCTTTAGAGCGTACTGGCGTGATGTTATGTTATGAAATGGTATAAACAACAAACAGACAAGCGATTGTAGCAATCCCGAGAGTTTTGCCGTTATTTATTGAAGAGTTCTGTTGTGTATCTCCGAAGTTCTTCATCAGACCTTCACCAAATTAAAATGGGACCAATTTCGAAACACACTCCTTTAAACAAAAAAATAATTTTCAAAATCGGTCCACAATTGACAGAGATATCGGTGAACATACACAAAAAAAAAAAAAAAAAAAAAAAAAAAAAAAAATATAAAGTCGAACATAGAACCTCCTCCTTTTTTTGTAAGTCGGTTAAAAAGTAAAAAGCCAGTCTGTCCTAAACTCCATGGATTGGTGAATAAAGTAGGTGTCTGTAGGCGCTTGAAGATGGCTGCGGACTAAAGACTAGGCTAAATTAGTTATGGTTTAGTTCGCATAGCTGAAGTAACTTTTCATACTTTGTGCAGACCGGAGACTAAAGTAAACTAAGCTGCGTCATTATCATCATCATTTCAGCCGAAAGATGTTCACTGCTGACATAGGCTTCCCCCAAGTTTTGCCCATCTGTTGCATCCAACGGATTCCTCAACCCCGCAACAAGTCATCGGTCCACCTAATGGGAGGCTTTCCAATGCAAAGTCTTCCGGTTCGCGGTTGCCACTCCAGAACTTTTCGGCCCCATTGGCCATCCGTTCTGAGAGCAAGTCTTAATTTCTGATTCGATCACGCAAAGAAACTCCGAGCTTCGCCCTCTCCATTTCCCTTTGGTTGAATTTAGCCTCATGATTAGGGTCATTGTGAGCAAACCACGTTTCGGTCCCGTATGTTATCACTGGCAACACAACCTGGTCATAGACTTTCGTCTTGAGTCACTGCGGTAGGTTGGACGAGAAGATACCGTGCAACTTCCCGAATCTTCTTCTTCGTCGGTACACTCTTGGCAGAGCGGTCGTGGTCATCACGTTGCAGTGAGACTTCAGATTACCATAATTTGCCTAACGATGCGACGCCAACCCTCTCTATCGGCTGTTATTCGTGTGCACTTATGCAATGGGCCACCCACTGAAGACTTAATCTGATCGGTACATCGCATGGGCGACCGCGAACGCTGCCCAGCCGAGTCTAATTTGACGGTTGTAAGTAAGTAGGTAGTTTGGAAAATGACCTTAGTTAAGTAAGTTAAGTTAAAACTTAGCTTAACCCTTGGTGCAGAGCAACGGCATTATATTATTCATTTGATTTATTTCTGCCAGCTGCAGTACCTGCTTACACGTAGAAATAATAAAAATAATAAGACTCCCATACAGCTTGTCTTTCGACAAAGGCCAACTCTAAAGGTCTACATTATATGCTGTAGGAGTCCTTAATGGACCTGCTGTTTGCCTGATGTTATCCTCCTATGTTTAAGTCTGTCTACCTCTGTGTATTTTGCTGTCTAGACGTAGAAATAAATGTTATCAATTATAACCTTCATCATCATCATCATATCAGCCGAAAGCCGTCGACTGTTCGACATAGGCCTCCCCCAAGCGTCGCCGCATTGACCGGTCCCGTGCGTCTCGTACTTTCGTCATACTACTGAATATTTTCGCATCTGTTTTATTTGGGACTCTATCACAAGTATAGTTCATCATGCAAATTTCAGACTAGCCAGCCAATCCTGAAATAAGTATGCGAGTAAACCGTAAAAAAAACCACTTAATAATTCTAGAAAAATAAATAACTTCATAACTATAACAAACAGTCACTTAAGACATTAGGGTTTTTGGTCACACTTATATTTGTCCCAGAATAAAAGAGAAAAACGTACTTTTATTCTGACAAATATTGATTTCACACTTGAGGAATACTCTTCGCGAAAGTACGTTGGTTACTAAGAAAAATGGAATACATTATGTATTAAGATGCTGACAAGTATTGCAGATGATAGTGTTCGCCTCTAGTGAGTAATAAACATGTTCTAGAAAGTTCTTTAGAAGATGGATCGTGCAGCGGGGAGCTTAAGAAAACATGCGATGTGTACTATCTCGAGTAAATTGAAAATTGTCTGACTTATGGTCAGTTTTTAGATATTACGTAATAACTTAACCGATTGACCAAGCTTCAAGCCTTTCAATACATCGGTCATTCGTCTTTCACCATGTGAAGTATGTAATTATGACTTCGATCAAACTCAAAACTATGAAATATCTCCGCACCACTTTAAAAGAAATGGGGAAAAGGTGATTATTTTTTTCGCAATATCGTGTTTAAATAAAAAAGTTAATTCAATAAATCAAAAACCCCGACTGCTTAAAAAGCGAACTAAAAAGACGTAAACAAGAATAAAATCATGCTGTGCAGTCGGAGGATACATATTCGCGAGCTGGCTCACCAAAACCAGATGTATCCTCTGACTTCAAAGCATGTTTTTTTTTCTTGTTGACGTCTTTTTAGTTCCAATTAGCAGTCGTATTTTTGATTTTCTGAATTAACTATTTTTGTTTATAATTTTTAGTTTACATTGTTTTTTAAGAATCAGGTGCATTTCAACAGTTATAAGTATTATATATTTTTGAAATCATTCCTTAAAACCCGTTATTTTGGTACCCAACATGATGGGTGTCGAAGAAAAAATATTGGGGCCCACAATATGGTGCCCAAAATTGGTTAAAATGCCCAAAATTTAAAGTGCCCGTAATTTATCTATTTTCCAATTTTAATGTAGTCAGTGACACTCGTAAGGTTAAGACGCATTGATTGACGTAAGAATCATCAAAATCGGCCAACGCGTTTGGTCTCTAGAACGCCACATAGGATCAAATATACATACATATATAGACTGATAAACACATTACCCTCCTTAGGCAGTCGGGTAAAAATACAATAGGACGACCCATGGTATTATTTAAAGTGATAAAACTATTAAAAGTTGTTCTAATCTTTACTTTCACCCCCTGAATTTGGCCTAAGCCCTAAAATACACCTTGTATAATCCGTTGATGCGCGTTGGTTATCATGGGTCTCATAGTAAAGCTTGATAGGTTGACCTAGTTATCGGCATATTATCGGACTGTTGGGAGGATAAATTTTTAGTTTTAGCTCTGACACTTCTCCGTACCAAAATAATGATATTATTGACTTCTCAACATCCTTCATTGTCTGTGCATAAGAAAATATTGAATAAACAAGATATATTAACCCTTTATTTCAAAACTAGCTTCTGCCCGCGGCTTCGCCCTTATGAAAAGTGTTTTATTATTCCAAGTGAACATTATAGCGAAACGAAAAGTATCAGTATATTATGTTATAATAAAGGTTAGTTTTTATCCATATGTCAAGTTTCATCCGAATCCGTTCAGCCGTTAAAGCATGAGAGCATAATAAACAAACTCATATTCGCATTTATAAGACTATAAGCTAAAGCCCGCGGCTCCGCACGCGTGGTAGTAGCACTATCCCCAAAATCTTCATAAATTATGGCCGATATGTTGTTCTGATGCATAAGCTGTAACAAAAATTGAAAGTTTTAACAAAATCCTTGTAAAACTTGCAGTTTTTGTGTGAAAGAGTAACAAACAGCCATATATACTCACAAACTTTTCGATTTATAAAGGAAGCAGGAAGTTAGGACAATCTTATAAAGTCGGATAAAAAGTAAAATTTCAAAATTTAAAAAACCCCCGACACATTTATCTTGCGATAACACCCCGATTCATACAGTAAAACGCCCATAACTTTTGAACAGCTGAACCGATTTTATTCAAACAGCTAAGAACACTCTCGAAAAAATCACCTTTCAAACAAAAACTAAATCAAAATCGGTTCATCCGTTTAGGCGCTATGATGCCACCGACAAACACACAGATACACAGATACACAGCAACACACGTGAAACTTATAATACCCCTCTTTTTCCGGCCGGGCTTAAAAAGGATCAAAAGAGAATCCACAATTGTATTGCTTCTACTGAAATAAAGCCAATTTCACATGAATTCTTGAAAGCACAAACTCAACTTGCTTCGCATTTAAAATAATGCATGATGTACATATTTCCTTTGCCTCTTCACCGTCGGATATCGCAATATCTCTGAGGCATACTTCGTACACTCAAATATAATATTTGTCTTTGGCATATTTATTTTCCAACTTTATCTTGAGGTAGATTTCGTTTACTTATAAAAGTCGTGTGTTCTGAGATATAGTAAATGTCGTGAGGTCGGAAGTTTAAAGTGATTTTGATAACAAAATATTTTAACAGAGAATAATGCTTTATTTTATTCTGATGAGATAAATACATTTTACCTACATCGTTTTAGTTCAGATAAAACATAACACCTGCACAGATCGATCTTCAAGGTTAAGCAAAGCTTGCCGAGGTCGGTCTGTTTATGGGTGGCCATCGTTACACAGCGAGAGTCCTCCGTGCCTCAAAAAGCACGTTAAGCTGTTGTTCCTGGCTTTTATTTGTGGATCGTTGACAGTCATTACGGATACTTCGTCAAAAGGATAATATGACACCAGTCTTTCCTATGGATATCATTTTCACTTCTTCTTCTTTTCAATTGCAGTCACCTGCTGGACCTAATTACCTTCCAAAAAAGAGTTATTATTCATAGTCCACCAAGTTAACCCAGCGACACGACACATATACAGATGAAATTTCTGCCCGAAACTCTATCCAATTTTATTTTAAATACCTTTTTCAATTTGTGTCATTTTTATAAAATGTCACGCAATTACAATAAAAACTTTAAAGCTTAGACTTTGAGGTCTTAGCTGTTATTTTCACACTAGTATTCATGAGAAATAAACAATGTTGATTACCTATTTGGTTTAAAACGAAACAGATTACATTTATCTTGTCTACTTTATTTAAATTAAGTTAAGACCGTTACTTAACTTTACGTAATAAGTAAACACCTAAGTTACAGGTGTTAGCCAGATTGACCTAACTTACCTGATATTTCCTAATTTAATTTAAAGCTTACAAGAAACAAAGCTCAAGGAAAATAAAGATTATCAACTTTTTTTTGACAACAAGCTTATCCATAACATTTATCTTGAATCCATACAATTTGCATAATACAAACTTTCCATAAATAATACTAAGAAATATTTAATAACGTGTACAAATAAAGTTGGACATTACCCAAACCTTCTTCGTAACGGTAGTCCTTATGTTCAGAACTCGGCCAAGGGACCGCAAAGCGATATTAATACGTTGTTTATCTGCCATAAGCCTACGGTTATGTTGGTTTTAAGATCCCAAATGTTTCTCAGATCGTCGTAAAGGAATCTCGGCCACTCAGAAAACAATTTCCTTGGTATGTTCGCTCCTATGGCCCTGGTATTAAAAATGTTAAATTAATTGCGAACTCGTGCGTAAAAAGAGTTTTTTTTTTAAATATAGGAACACACAATTTTATTAAAAAAACAAAAGGTTTTGATTTTCCTTATCTGTAAAAATTACAATTCGAATGAGGTTTTATTTTTTTAATATGTTACTGTTATGATAGTTTAGTATCATAAAGTATAAAAAGTTCTTTCCAAATACAAAAAAATATCCGAAATACTATAAATTTGTAAAGATTTTGAAGCTACCGCTTTCTACTGAACGGCAGCCAGTACTTACACAATTAGGCTGCGGATTTTAGTGAAGCTTAACAGTAATACATACACATCTAATTTATAAAGATAATAGCTGTTGCCCGAGAATTCGTCTACGTAGCATGAGTACTTCGAATGCGACTGTCACTGGCTACAATAAAATTGGTAAATAGAAAAATGGCGGCTTTTGAACGCCATATAGGGGCCAAATTTGTTTGTTTGTGTGGAATATCAAAATATAGGGTTTAAAGATGTGATTTCAAAAATATATATCGCTTCTTTGTTTAAATCTACCTAATCCGAAAAAAAAATGTTAAATAAAAAGTTATAATTAAAAAAAGTTAATTAAAAAAAAAACTAAATATTCGCGAGCTGGCTGGCTGACCAAAACCAGATGTATCCTCCGACTGCACAGCATGATTTTCTTCTTGTTTATGTCTTTTTAGTTCGCTTCTTAAGAAGTCAGGTTTCCGGTTTTTTGAATTAACTTTTTTTTAGATTTAATTTTCTTTTGTTCCTGTATATTCTGGTGTACAAGTACAATAAAGTAAATAAATAATTAAATCAAACGCCAGCTCATATCCATAATAATAAAAGGGCGTAGTCAAAATTATTCATTGGTTATTTATACAAACTCATGAATTCACATGTATGTTGTCGGTATGTCTGCCGCAAGTCAGATGAGAAATAGGCTAGCAGAACTGCTAAAGAGCCGCCAATCAATGCGGGACGACGGGACGAGCACGAATCCTACGAAAGTACTGGCCTGCAGTAACAGATGACAGAATTGTTTATAAATGGAGGACTAGGCCTTTGCCCTGCAGTAGGACTATATAAGAATGAAATCCCTTTTTCATCAAATTCATTCATTAAATACGTGGGACACTCAGAAAGTTTTGCGAAACTAAAAAAAATTGTTCTATACGTACATATATTTTTATTAAATCTTTTCAAAGTACTTTCCACCAGCCTCTATACAAAGATTCATGCGCCTAAACCAGTTTTCAAAACACTTTTTCCAGTCCGCCGCAGACACCTCGTTTACAGCCTGCTCGAACGCAGCCAGCGCATCTTCCGGCGACGAAAATTGTATCCCTTTGAGCTGATTTTTTATTTTTGGGAATAAAAAGAAGTCACACGGTGCTAGATCAGGGCTGTAAGGAGGGTGACCCAGGAGTTTGACTGGCGTGCTGTCCAGGAAGTCCCTCGTTTTGAGTGCGGTGTGCGCAGGTGCATTGTCGTGGTGGAGCAGTAGCCCGCGGAGCCCTGTGTTTGGTCGCTTGTTGCTTATAACAGAGAAAACTTCTGGCAAACATTTGGTAGTATACCATTCGGCATTAATGCTTCTTTGATCCCGTAAGGGAATTGATACCAAGTGGCCAGTCAAATTAAAAAAGCTAGCGATCAAAATCTTACCCCCGCTTCTAGATCGCTTCACTTTGGTAGGCGTTGGCTCATTTTGAAACACCCAAACAGTCGACTGGCGCTTGGTTTCTGGGTCGTATTGATAAATCCAGGACTAATCACCTGTAACGATGTCGTAAACACGCCGAGACGAGCCTGCTTCAAATTTGTTAAGCATATCACGGCACCATACCACCCGGGCCTGCTTCTGAGCATCGGTGAGGTTGTGCGGCACCCAGCGTGATACTATCCTCCTCACGCGAAGATGGCTGTGTAGAATCTCGTGAACGCTTCCCGATCCAATCTTCAATATGTGTTGAATCTCCTGATATGTAATTCGCCTATTGTCTTGGATTAAATTTTTCACTGCTAGCACGTTTTCTTCGGTAACAGCCGTCAAAGGGCGACCGCTTCTTTCGTCATCCCCCAAAGTTGGTCGACCGCGCTTGAATTCGTTATACCAACGATACACGGTTGCCTTGGAAGGGCCTTCATCCATGAATGCCATTTGAAGTCTATCGTACGATTCATCCGGTTTCAGGCGACACTTGAAATCGTATAAAATCATAGCTCTAAAATGTTCCCGGCGCAGATCCATATTTCAGTGAGACACAATACTTTGAATTAACTCGCAAAAAATGTGGAGGGAAATTTTGAAATTGGAACTTACTTATTTTTACCCGACTGCCGAAGGAGGGTAATGTGTTTATCAGTCTATGTATGTATGTATGTATGTAAGTATGTATGTATGTATGTATGTATGTATGTTTGTTCCTATGTGGCGTTCCAGAGACCAAACGCGTTGGCCGATTTTGATGATTCGTACGTCAATCGATGCGTCTTAACCCTGCGAGTGTCATAGGCTACATTAAAATTGGATAATAGAAAAATGGTGGATTTTGGGTGCCATATTGTGGGGGCCCAAATTTTTTTTTTCTTCCAAACCCATCGTGTGGGGTATCAAAATAAAGGGTTTTAAGAGGTGATTTCAAAAATATATAACACTTATATGTTTAAATGTATCTAATTCGAAAAAACTAACTAAAAAGTTATAAATAAAAAAACATAATTTAAAAAATCAAAAAACCCGACTGCTTCAAAAGCGAACTAAAAAGTCGTAAACAAGGAAAAAATCATGCTGTGCAGGCGGAGGATACACCAGATTTTGGTCAGCCAGCCGGCGAATATGTATCCTAAAACGTCATGAGGAAATTTAGACCTAATATAGTTGCTGTAAGTCTGAAATAACTAAGTCAGAGGTTTGTGGGGTTCCGAGAGGCGGCTTCATTAACTCTGACACAAGAGGTGGCCACATCCTCACACGAAAAGAAGAAGTTAAAGTTAAATTCATTGAAATAGATGATGATTTGTTGTAAATTTAACGCAATATTGAGATAGAGTTCATGATGTAAGTACACACATTCCAGCGGTGTCCTATATTCAATCCAGGGCATGTTCTACCCATGTAGCAAGTTTAATCAAATCCGTTCAGACGCTAAGAAGTAAAAAGGTAACAGATAGAGTTACTTTCGCGATTATAATATTAATAAACATAAATATGGACATACGCCTCTTTGTTCTACAATGCTATTTTTAGGAAATAAATAATATACTGATGATTTTCGATTTCATTTACTTATTTATTAACTTCATGCAACATACAATTCTTCCAAGCGGGCGAAGCCGTCAGAAGCTAGTAAAAAAAAACAAAAATTGACATTGTTTATTTCAAATAAACCTTAGAGGTACTTTTGACTTGTCAAACAAAAAATAAAAAGATGACTTTAGTTGCAAATTCACATGCGTCAGTAGGTCTCAATGGAGAAGATTTTGCAAGAAACTCCACGGACACTCTTTTCCATCAGTTTCAATTTCTGGTTACATCATTCTTGTGGAAAAAATAAATATATGTGAGAACGATGTAAAAAGACGTGCACGTAAAAACGTCTAGAGTAACAAACAATTTTAACAAAAAATACAATAACAGGCCGAGGCAGCCGAGTTATGACCAATCCCAACTGATGGCGCCCGATCACGAACATGACGCATGGATCGGCACCACTCAGCTCAACCATCATGAACGGAACCGACTGATCCAACACATGTGCCACCATCAGAGAGAAATTATAGAGAGCATGATACACTCAACTGTCAGGGCACACAGAAGTCAACGAACGACACATTGGTACAGTGAACGGTAGATGTACAGTCGTAACATAGTACTCACACATGTGCTGTGCAGTTATATAATACTAAAAGAAATTGAGTTTATACAATACAAATATATTCATACAGTCTTCAGCAGGTACAACAATGCTTCAAAACTTTTCTGCCCATCACTAATTGTACTTCGCCTTAGTGGCTGCGGGGCACGAGGAGCATTGAGCCAAGCATTTTAATCAGCGATGTAATCCCCCAATTTATAATATGCTTGCCTGCATAGTTTTACATAAAAGGCAGTTCAACAAAAAAAAAAACTTGAATTGATCCTGTTGGTTTAGGCCGCGGGTTTCAGACTGCCTAAAATTTTGTCGGTTGGGTGTTATGGGGCCGAGAAACGCAATAACAAATTCCCACGTGTATCAAACGACGTTTTTCAATACACTTTCGAAGAAATAAACACAGTTTAGATAAGCATAGGTCGTTTAGTGTACGGACGTAGCGCCTAGGTAAGGTTTTATAGATTAGATATTGATTCAACTACTGACCTTTGTTGCCAAATACTAGCTATCCGGAGCTTCTTTCAAAAAGTTTTCAACTTCATTTGGAGACAATACTTTTGATTTTTGTCCAATATATCCGACGGAGTGTCTTTTTAGAAATGCAGTCAGGTTGCAATATATTTTATGTTAACACCGTGATTTTGCAGAACCGTGCTTTTTAGCATGGAATATATACACCATAGCGTGCTAGGCTTATATTTAGTAGCGAGTTCATTGAAATATGCCAAAAATACTTGCCCCGAAATGACGACGCCTTTTTAGTAACTTTCCACTGAAGAAAACATTGCAAAGCTGCCATTTAATTCACCTTAGATTTAGATGGCAACCGGCTATAGCAAGCATTTTGTGCCTCAATCACAATATCCGGCGGAGTACCATCTAAAGAAATCTCTTCAAAACTTAAATTCGACATTTTTCACAAATAATTAAAATTATTAAGACTAACTTTCCTTTTTTTTGCCGCGCTTTATGTTCGCAGGTTAAAGGAGAAGCAAAGGTATGAAGCCGTTAAACAGCCTCACAGGAAAAATTCAAATATATTTTAATTAAGAACACAAATAAAATGTTAACTTTCATGTTCATAAAAGTAATATTTGCTTAAAATAATCATGTTTATTAGTATCATTCTTTTTATAAACACAATTTAAATATTAAAAAAATATTTACGCTGTAAAGACGCAAATCAAAATGACGAGATTAAAAAAAAACACGCCTGCTCTATAATTGTCAGTGGTGTTTTTTTTTTTAATTTCTTATGTTTTAATCGAATTACCGCACGCGTGTTGTAATCTTATTACCGCACGCGTGCGAAATATGTTGCATATCGAACCTAATCGTAGTGCATTAAGAGCTAGTTTTCGAGGAAGTGTATTGAAAAAGCTTTTATTACTGTTAAGGGGTTTATATGTGAAAAGTTAAATTCATTGGGGCAGGCTGAAACGTTCGCGTTTAATAATCCAAAAGCGAGCGAGGGCGAAAAATTTAAGGTTTCAGTAGTTTTAATTGGGATGTTGGTAAAGAAATTTACAAACTCTTGAGCAACTGTTTTGTTATCTCTAATAAGTCCGTGTGTGGTCTCAAGTGTGTAATCATTATTATTTCTTTTATATTATTTTTCATAACATAATATCACGCCAGTACGCTCTAAAGGGGTACGCAGATCCCTCATTTCACCGGTTATTTTCAAGTTTCATGTTATTCGGGTAATCTATTCGGCTTTATAGGGAACCTGTACCTTAGGAAACAACTTGCGTATCTATTAGGTAGGCAAAACTAAAAAGGGAAAAATAAAAAACTTTTTTGCAAAGCAAAAAATGGTACCTACGAAAGACACCGACTTCCAAAAGTTAAGTGATTTTTCACTTTGTAGTTTTTCATTTGGAAGTCGGTAGTATTTTTTTGCAAAAAAGTTTTTCCTTTTACTAATGCACCGCGCTCTTGAAGCCGGGATTTTAGGTTCAGTATGGTCTGATTGCCTCAATTATTAGTTAGCTCCATTTTTCTTTCACTATTAGCACATGCTATTAGTTTTATATTTTGTATGCTTAAACTGCGAAATATTGCCGCTCGACTTTGACAGTATAAAAAAAAAAACGTAGTGTTACACACTCTTTGGTATAGTTTGTTAACCTCCCGGCTTAGGGTATATATGTTCTGTGGTTATCCTTTGTTTTCAGTGGCGCCATCTGAGCTCAGCTTTGCGGATAGTTCCCTATTGACGGAGATATCGGTGAACATACATAAAAAAAAACATACAAGAAGTCGAACATAGAACCTCCTCCTTTTTGGTAAGTCGGTTAAAAATAACTTAACTTTTGGAAGTCGGTGTCCATATCGCAGAAAAATGGTACCTACGAAAGACACCCACTTCCAAAAGTTAAGTTATTTTTCACTTTGTAGTTTTTCATTTGGAAGTCGGTAGTATTTTTTTGCAAAAAAGTTTTTTTTTTAATTGCTGGTAGATTTGCTACGCATACTCATTAAGAAAGTATGTATTCTTCGTATACCATGCTGGGTTCGGTTTCCAGTCTAACCGGATACAGGTGAGTACCAGTATTTTACCGCCAGAAAATCAAATTAAAGACACTAAATGACAAAGACAAGATTTCTACAAGCTTAATATAGCTACCTAAAGTTTCTCAGAGCTCGGTATATATACCTCTTAGTATCACAACAATACTTGAACCCATAATAGACCATTGATAGCTCTAGCACTATCGAACACGGTTATTGCCTCGGGTTATTACGACCAAATTGACCAATTCGAGCAGTGAGTGCAACAAATGAAAACAAAACTGGTAGTCTGGTAATGAAACCTCGTAATTGAAATGTTGGCCGTTTGTGAACATACAATGTTTACATGTTAATCCTTTTGATCTATTAGTGAGCCTATTGTGCGGAATTAGGTAGTGCACTCGTAATCTATGTGCGTATAGAAAGTGTAATTTATGGGATGCAAGATTATTAGAATATTTTTTATTTCAAAAGACTCAATTTGAAGTTACAATGTTTTTTTGCCTTTGAGTGAAAATTTTAGTAGATACCTACCTAGCTAAATACATTTTCATCCATGCACACTTTTTAGTTATACACATAATCCACTTGGGATTACATTGGAATAAGAAAACGTTTAACGCTTTTCAAGTTGAGTACGTAGATTATAAAATATTTTAGCCTGTTTGTTGTAATATCTACAGAACACGTACCTCAAATAAATTATAAGTACAAAAATTAATTCAGGAGCTAGTTAAAATTCTTTATAAAAACTTCTGCCCTTATCCCAACTTTATTCTCTGCAACTTAATAACATAAAAGATAAATACACTGGGCGTGACTCTAATCTTCAGAACAAATAAAAATCTGTTTACTCTATGCCTAGTCTTCTCGAGGTAATTAACGGAGAAAAAAGGAGCAGAAAACACGCATTTCAGCCTTGTCATGTGTTATTAGAGAACGGTCGTTCAAACTGTCTGTACTTATCTTGATGAAGGTTGTATGGCAATAATCGTAATAATACTATAATTGTGATCATCTGTACGTTTGTTTGGATATTATTTTAATCAAATAATCGTTAACGATTGAACAGATTTGGATAGAAAACGGGAAGACCATAGACTGAATAAGAACAAAGAATTTTTGCGAGTTCAAGTTTGATTCCGAAAATATAAAAAAAGTTGTTAATACCTACGAGTGCTTTCACGTGCTGAAAAATTGTATTTGAATTAAATCAGCCAATACAAACAGTTAATTCACTTCTCTTAAGTTTTCACAGTGAGATTTTTACAAAATAACACTGAATAATATAGTCACATATTAAGGTGAAAAGATTTACTACTTGATCATTTAGTTGCTAGTGCGGTTGACAGCATTTTTCAGTTCCTATATCCGGTGCACTTAGGGAACGGAAAAATATCGTAGCGTGTGCATGAAGTCACACGTTAACCTTAATATTATGCAACACAAATTAAAACAACATTCATTCATCTTCCTTGCCAACTACATTTCTAACATTAATTATATTTACGTACTATGACCGAACGAAAATAATGCAATTGCAAGTCCTACAGTTGCAAGGGGTTAACGGATCAACGCTTTTGTTCCAATTAAAAAAAAAAATGTATTTCGTTTCGGATAGCTAGGAGTAAATTATTTCAAAGCAAATCAGTAGATATTATCTAATAGAATAATAAAACGTACATATAGTAAAGAGGTAATTTTACAGAGCTCTCGGCAACGCAGCGGTTTATGAAATAAACATTTGATGAGATTTTCGTTGAACAATTTTTTTTTTGGGTTAACCATTTTGGTAATTTTGTTGCATGGCGTGTTCCGAGTGAAAATATATCAGGTAGAGATGACTCCGTTGAATTAAACGATATTTTTATTTTTTAACGAACTTTGGATATGTTTTATAACATATTTTTAATGCGCCTCTTAAAAATTATGTTTTTATTATTTAAAAATTATTTTAATATTGAGAGACCTTGTGAATTACCACTATAAGAATAATTAGCAAATCAAATGCTTTTAGAAATCATTTATAAGTCATCTACTCTTATTGTAGTTGGGTAGTACTAATATGCTCAACCATATTGAAAGATTTTAGGGTTCAATCGCCATTATTTTTAACCAACTTCAAAAAGGAGGAGGTTCTCAATTCGACTGTATTTTTTATGTGTCACCTCAAAACTTTCTAATTGGTGAACTGATTTTGATTCTTTTTTATTTGAAAGCTGGTGCTTCTCACGTAGTCCCGTTTAAGTTTGGTGAAGATCTGATGAAGCAATTCGGAGATAATAAAAAAAAAAAAAAAAAAAAAAACATTTATTCTACTACATTACAATATTCATGCATTACATTTTTAAAAATTAAATTTATATTGTAAAAGATATAATTAAAATACAATAAAACAATTAAATGTAAAACAATTCATTTCAATTACAATAAACTACAAATCAATAACAATTCAACTCCAGTACAGATCCAACTCAATTCATTTACAGTTTCAATTCAATTGAATTATCCAATACCAATTCAATATAATATATTTTTGTAATTATATATGTATATTATAACTATTTACAATTTTTTATATGAAAAAAATAAAATAAAACAGTCCCAGTAAATTACAAACCAATAATAATTTAATTTCATTAAAATTCCAATTTAATTTAATTTCAGCTGCATTCTCAATCTCAACTATCTATCATCAATTCAATACAATTATAATTCCTTTATATTATTTCAAAAGTACTTACGTACTTTTAAAATTACAACATGCATTGTAACTATTTATTACTAACTGTTTGACACAATTGAAAAAGTAAAATACAGGAGCTGTAGTAGGTACAAAAATTGTTTATGCTAGTGCAATAATTAATTGTATAAAAATGTTAAAATAGTATAAAAAAATTAAAATTGCATAAAAATAATAAAATGTTAGAATTGTTTAAAAAATAATGCAAATGTCAAAATTGTATTAAAAATGTTAAAATTGTATAAAATAATAAAAATGTTAAAATTTTATAAAAAGCAACTAAAATAAAGTAAATTATTATAAGGATTATGTAGTAGTCGCCTCATGGGCGTAGGCCTCCCCCATTTCTTTCCAGTAATACCTGTCCCTGGCCTTGGTCATCCAGTCCGGCCCTAACCTTTGTATGAATATATCCGCCCATCTTTTCCTTTGACGTCCTCGTGACCTTGTATCATCTCTTGGGATCCATTCTATAATTTTCTTGGTCCATCTGTCATTCGGCATCCGACATATATGACCCGCCCAGTTCCACTTTAAAACCCTCACTCTTTCCAAAATATCGGTAACCTTAGTTAATTTTCTAATCGCCTGGTTACTTATTCTATCTGATAATCTAATTCCTAACATACTCCTTTCCATTTTTCGTTGAAATATTGCTAGCTTGTCTTCCTCGCTTTTCCTTAATGCCCAACTTTGACAACCATAGGTCAAGCAGGGTAGTATTGATATATCAAAGAGCTTCTTCTTGACACCAATGTTAATAGATTTATTTTTCATAATCTCTTTTTGACTCCAGTATCTACGCCACGCAATAGCGATTCTTCTATTAATTTCATTTACGGTATGGTTTTCAAAAGAAACTAGTTGACCCAAATAGATATATTCTTTTACATAATCTACATTTTGGCTGTCGACAGTTATAGGCACGCTTTCTTCGCTGTTAGTTAATATTTTGGTTTTAGAGATATTGATGGACAGGCCCACCTTACTGCTATCCTCTGCCAATTCATTCAACATGGTTGCCAGGTCTGTTAGATTTTCGGAAAATAAGACTATATCGTCCGCGAAACGAAGGTGGCTTAGGTATTCCCAGTTGATCTTCACTCCCTTTTCCTCCCAGTTACGCTTCCTGAAGATATGCTCTAGGACTGCTGTAAATATTTTTGGCGACAGCGGATCACCCTGCCGAACGCCTCTTCGTATGGGAAACGTATCGCCGTCACGTTCCAGCCTTATCTTTGCACAGCCTTTCTTGTATATTTTCTGTAACACCGTTATGTATTTCTTGTCAACTCCTTGTTGTTGTAATGTCTCCCATATTGAGCCATGATCAAGTGAGTCGAACGCTTTTTTGTAGTCTACGAAGCACATATAAAGGATTTTGCTATACTCCTTGGCCTTTTCTATTATTTGAGTTACCACCTGTATATGATCCATTGTATAGTAGTTTTTACAAAATCCTGCTTGTTCGCACGGCTGGTTCTCATCTAAAATTTTTGTTTATCTGTTGAGTAACAATTTATAAAATAACTTGTAAATATTTGACATTAAGCTGATAGGTCTGTAGTTATTAAGATCATTGCGGTCACCTTTTTTGTGCAAGAGTACGATAGTTGAATCCGACCACTGCTCTGGCGTCGATCCGGCCCTCAATATATTGTCAAATAGTGTTGCGAGAACGGTTTGTAATGGTTCCGAAAGGCATTTCAAAAGTTCGTTTGTGATATTATCCTCGCCTGGAGCTTTGTTGATTTTCTGTGACTATATAGCGTACCTGATCTCGGCTTGTAGCACGGGTAAATGAGAGGTCAAGTTATCATCCATATAATAATTAGGTTGTGGAGTTGTTAGAGGTGATTCATTTAATGTGTACAGATCATTGAAGAAATCTGTCGCTACTTTTAATATTTCTGGTCTTTTTGTTACTTATTTTCCAGTTTTATCTTTTAAGTTAGGGGCCCACTCTGATTTGTTTCTGAGATCTTTGTAAGCTTTCTTAATTGCTCCTGTTCTTTGTATGTAGGTTTCTAAAATATGTTGTCTATGCAATCTATTATCTCGCCGCAGATTTCTGTTTATTTCCTTACTTATCTGAGTAATTTTTACACATTTTTTTTACACACTTCGGAGATATTATACAACAAAACTCTTCAATAAACAACGACAAATTTCTCGGGATTGCTGCAATCGCATGTTTGTTTATTTTTTAAGCCATTTCACAACATAAGATCACGCCGGTACGCTCTAAAGAGGTACGCAAATGTGAAGTGTTCATTTTAGTACACTCTCATTTCACAGGTTATATTCAAGTTTTGTTATGTACCACAACTAAAAAGTAAAACATATTTTTTTATTACAAAAAAAATATATTATTACTCTGTACTTCTTTTTACCGACTTTTATTTTACAGAACCCGAGAAAATATCTAATGAATTGAATGTGGTCAGTTTCTTGACGAAGATGATTACCACGAATTGTGTACTGAAGTGATTATGGCCTTGGCAAAACACACATTTTATAATAAGAGAATAATTAATTTAATATACCATCATTGGCTATATATGTTCTCTAAACCTGTCTTTATGTCATTGTCACGCTTATCAGATGATTCATTATCACCTTGAATAAGGCAATCTTGGTCTTGGTCAATGTTTTGTAAAATTAATTCTACAGAACCCATAGCATTTTCTTCCATCGTAGCTGCAAAGTCAAGTATACATATAAGAATTCTTGTAGCAGTTACATAAATGTTTCCTCAAGACTTTAATAGTTATAGAAGCTATGTAACTTTCCATATTGCATTAGCTTTAAAGGTGCATTTTGATAGTCTTTATATGAGAATAGCTGTTTAATAGCCATATTAAATATACAAATAGTATGTCGCCACAGCGACTACATGGCTAAAATATTATATGTCTGAATAGACATATAATATGCTCCTATATGTCCATTGCTTTAAAAGGGTCATTTAAATTAGTTACATAAACGTTTATGTGATAAAATTATAATATTGATTTACCATATTAGCAGAAAACAATTTATCATGCTTTTATAAAGAGAGTTGCTAAACTAATATATATAAAGCTCAAGAAAATAGGTGGCTCGTTTAGATGTCAATGTGTGCGCTTTTATAATATGCTTCCAAGCCACGTACAAAATCTAAGTCTTAATAAATTTAAATCATTCATTAAACGAAAGTTGTGCCAAAAAGCGTTTTATAGCATTAAAGATTACGTTGAGGATAAAACGGCTTGGGAGTGAGCTGCTCCAATTAAATTAATTTAGTTTTTTTTTTGTTTAAATATTTTGCACCATGAATTTTATTTTTAAAATTTTTAAATTATTTTTTTTATTTGTTTTCTTGCAATGACAAGAATATTTACTTTTTAAAGTATTATATTATTTTATTTTAATTATTGTGAATGTGAAGACTATGTGGATCATTATTTTGTTTTTTAATTTATCTTAGTTTTTAATCATGGTCTGGCAGTTTGAGTAGTTTATGCGGCCTACCCGAATGTCCTTTCTTTGGTATTGTTCGTCGAATCGTTGAGCTCCTTAAATTCTGAGTTGAGCTGCTCGGTTATTGACAAATGCGTGCACTGACTGGACAGGCCCACTCAATCTGGCTGGTTCTTTCCTCAAAAGACCATTTCAGACATCAGTCTACATGGTCTTCACATGATCGAACCAAGATTTTGTCAGGACTTTAAAAGAGACTGTGACCTCTGAGTTTGTTTCGGCCTTTCTTCTCAGAGTAGTCAGATAGGAAACGCCGACCTCATCTAGTTTAAAAAAAAAATATGTAAGACATGTAAAAGCGTTTGTACAAACCAACTTACAGAAATAAAATCATTTATCATTTATCATTAATGCTGTTACAAAGCATGTACTACAGTTATGCCCTTATAAATCATTCCTTATATAGCATTTTTGCTGCTTGGGATCGTCTCAGTTAGGAAGAGGGATCAAGCCGTTTGATTGTAATTATTGCCGCGCTTAAGAACTTTCTGATCTATCCAAAAGATTTATTCGAGATGATAAACTATAGAAAACAACCATAGCGTTCCAGTAATAAATTTTTTAGTTAGCAAATAATGTACATAGTAGAAAGTCCAAAATTCGCAGTATATTTTGCTCAAAAAGTAGGTATGTATTCTATGAAACGAAGTTTTGGACCACCTCTCGTATTCATAAGTGTGAGAGTGTAAATGTTTTCTAGGAATCCGGTCTTTAATGAATCTTAAAACTATTAAAAAGGAAGTTCTCATGCATGAACTAACTTTACTTAGCTAAGTAAAGTCAAAGTAAGATCTATGAATCCCAAGAGCAGACAGATTTTTTGCTGGGGGCTTGATGCTTTTCTTAAATATCACTTCTCACATAGTCCTTCCATCTTTTCTTTGCCCGCACCTTCCTCTCCATCCATCCACATTTAAATTTATAACTCTTTTAGTAACATGAGTTTCATCCCTCCTCATCACATGACCATACCAGGACAAACGTCGTGCCCACTTCTGCTTAATTTGAATTAATGATTTTTGCTTTAAGACATCTTATCTGTTTTATTGATAATATGGTAAGCAAGCAAGGTCAGGTGCGGGGTGCATAACCGGCGTGTGTGTATGAGAACTACAAGAAGAACGTAAGGGTCGTAGCAGCTGGCACTCTGTAGTTCATGTCTACCCCCATGGAAAAAGGCTTCAGTTTATGTATGTATGTAGCAATTGTTAAACACTTTACAGGTTTTGACGTCGAGTCATGTATACACAAGTAAAATTTCAAAATTTATAAAACCCCCGACACATTTTTATTTCATGCTACATAATTTCTCTAGTACATAGTAGATACGCTTCGATCGGCAATCTATAAAACACATAATTATGACACGATATTTTGCGAAAACACCCCGATTCAAACAGTAAAATGCCCATAACTTTTGAATGGCTGAACCGATTTTATTCTATCAAAATCGGTTCATCCGTTTAGGCGCTATGATGCCACAGACAGACACACAGATACACAGCAACACACGTCAAACTTATAACACCCCTCTTTTTCCGGCGGGCGTTAAAAAAAAACTAAATCAAAATCGGTTCATCCGTTTAGGCGCTATGATGCCACAGACAGACACACAGATACACAGCAACACACGTCAAACTTATAACACCCCTCTTTTTCCGGCGGGGGTTAAAAAATAATTACCAGTCCAACATTTGTTCTCAATAAATTTGACACGTTGACACATAACAGGCAGTTGGTGAATATTTCTATTGCCAATCATAGCTTTATTAATTTGGCGTTGTGAAACATTCCGAATTTGAATCAGTAATGAGTTTGCCCAGTGAACACGACAGATATCGACTTTTCATAAAACATTTAAATTTCAATACTCGTGTCAATAAATTAGTTTAAGCCAAATAATTGACTGATTCGTTTGATAAAAAAAAAAAATGAGTTAAATTATATTTAAATCTGTTTACAATTTTTTTAGTTTTCTACTTTGATACCTGTCTCGTTGTATGGACTTCTATTTAGCAAGAACCTCTTTGATCACTCATTATAAGTTAAGGCTCACATTGCTCCATGCATGTTTTGCCATTTAGCCTCAACAAAAAAGTCAGCGAAGCATGCAAAATTTTGTCACTCGGAACGATCTAATTTGCATGCCGTTATCTCTGCCGCATACAGACACAATGAAAGACAGACGTTATTAGAAAATTAAAAATCTAAAATAATATCAAAAGAGATACATCATAAGATTAACTTTAAAACTTTCGCGATTCATAATTGATCCTCCTCCTCGCGTCGTGTTCCTTATTACTGAGGGTCGTGATTCCCTTGTCGTCGAGGAAGCAACTTTTCCTTTACTAATTTGCGCCATCTATGCCTGTCTTTTGCGTCGTGGAGAGCATCGTGCAGTTTGGTGTTCAACGATGTGCCTGATAAACCCAAATACCATATTACTGTCATAATATGGGCACCGCATCCTACCCTTTGACGGCCGAGAATACAATTGCAACAATACTTTTTAATTGCACTTCTACCAGCAACAAACAAAACAAACAAAATAATACAAATGCAAACGGGTTGTGTTTTTTTTTTTTTTTTTTGCAACTGAGCCAGTTTTGACTATTCTGCCAGTGTCACGTGGGAGGGTTGTGATTATTTAGTTATTTACTGATTTACACATAAGACAGATAACCGTGCTCTCATAATGTCAGATTCGATGTCACCACTTAGCAGACATAAAAATCTATGAATCGATATCGTTTTTTTGTAAAACACGAATTAATCAACGAACGAAGTAATGAAAGCGCCCCAAAGATTATTATTATGTTTATTTTAACATTTAAAATTCTGTTATTAATGTATTTTGAAAAAAATATAAGAATGACACTTAAATTGTGCAGTAGCGTTTTGTTATGATCTAAAGAATTTATGGTATATCAACTAGCAATTCGCTTGTTTAATTATCATAACTTCATAATAATAATCGCAAAAAACTAATAATATTGGCATTATAATAATTACACCATAAAAAATCTATTGAATAAAAGATTAATCCAGTATAATTTGAATGAAATTAATAATTGGCAACACTTTTTATTTTACCCACAAACCAATGATTATTACATTATTTAATTTTTTCGGTACTTTTTTTTTTGCAAAAATGTTGCAATCTTGTTTCGTTAAATGAATACCGCGATTAATAAATATAAAACAATATCGTTTTTTTTAACTAAAACAAATTGTTGGGCGTTTCGTGGCCAAAAATGGGCATTGCCCTTTACATCAGTTACGAACGGGGAAATTTCTGTAATAAAATCCCTGGGTCCCGCTCTACGCGGCATATTTACATAAGTATGTTAAACTTCATTCGTTCGATATTCGAGTTATAATGTGTAATGCTTATTCCAATCTTGTGTGCCGTACGTCTGTACTTATCATACAGTTTGCTTCTTGACAGATTTTATTGGCCACGTATGTTGGGACCAAAGTTCTGCATCACTCTTGAAATGTCTGTGATGTTGGGAGTTTAACACAAAGATTTTCTATGTGGTTTCTTCATAGGCATAGTTTTTTTAGAGTTCTGTACCCGAAAGGCTCAAACGGAGTTTTTTAAAGTTCAGTGAGCCTCTTACCATGCGGTGATCACTTCCAGTTTTTACCACGTTGATCACAGAGACATCGTTCAATATATGCTTCTTCGATGGCATGATGAAGTCAATCTAATTTTTCGTTGCACCATCGGGCCTCTGCCACTTCCTGAGCGAATGCTTTCTGAAGAAAGAGTTCATCATAAAGAGGCCTTCCTTCTCCACAAAACTGGCTAGTAGGTGACCCCGGTGGTTCCATCGTCCAAATCCAAATGTCTCCTCTCCTAGCTCATGATCGTCTCGTTTGCCCAGTTTCGCCTTGTTTTCCGTTGTCATGGGAGGACTCCCCTATGAAAACGGTGGAATGAGTTTTATGACCGTGCATTTCTCTGGAAATGACCTTATACATGGCTTCTACTTGGTCGTCGGGGTGTGCCGAGGTCGGCGCGTAGACCTGAATGGCCTTCAACGAATACCTTTAGGATATTTTGAGTATAAGGTACGCCACCATGATCAACACACTCTCGATCTTCACTACGTTGGTTACAAGCGACGTGTGAACGATAAACCCGACACCACCCTGGGACTGCCGGTCACCCTCTTAGAAATAGTAGTTCCTCTCTTCGGACTTCAGATAACCCTATGATACTCTATCTCAAACCGCTCAATTCTCCCTCGAGTTCGATGGTCTTCTTGTCGGTCCAGAGCGTAAGCGTGTTAAATATTGCCAGGGCCAGTCAATGGTTTATATTCTGGTAGCCGGTTTCCGTCCGGGGATTCTTTGCACCCCTTGCCACGCCGTAACCTCTACCGCTAACATAGTTGAGGGTAGGCGGACTGCCGGGCACTAGGGGCCATTTTTTTGTTGCGCTATGCATCGGTTTGGGGGGGTTTGCCGTAATCACCACGCTTGGTAGGCGGGATGGCGATAGCAGTTTGTTATTAAATGCGCAGAGTACGCTGCTGTCCATTCTCTGGTATGTCCCTTAGTCGCCTCTTATGACACCCACGGGAAGATATGGGATGGTGAAATTCTTAACGTCCGACACTATATGGAATCTATCGTGTACCTATAAACAATATGGTATGGGAAAATACAGGTTCGCTAAATAGTTTAATACATAGTGACCAAAAAATAAAACGTGTCCAGATACAAAGGAGCATAATTAATGTTTTATCCGATAATGACGAATGAAACAATAGGGATCCTGCCGTTTTGCCGAAAAGATTTTGACAAAATTTCATTACCCAAACAAATTTTAGCAACCTTTTTTTATACCATTGCAATATGTCGAATGATTTTAGGACGCATATTTTTATTTGGTCAAATTTTTACTTGGCAAAATATTACCAAGTATAATGTCATTATGGCATTTGGTCTTTAATCAAATGATTTATTACAGCAAACAATCTTCAGACAATAAACGTTTGGTGAAATGATTTGTTAAGACAAAAAATATTAAGGCAAAAAAAAATAAGAAGTTTTGGGAATTATTTAATTTAAAAATTATTTTAATATAATCATTTGTTTAATGCAAAATATTTTTACATTACAATTTAAAAAAAATTGCAAAGGACGTTAGCAATTTTATTTCGGAGTATTTAGTCTTGTGTTGCAGAATTCGATTAATTATTTCAATTTGTCTGAAACAAGTCAAATTTATGGTTACTTGGTATTAGTTTATTTAAGGAAGTAGTTAGAGTAGGTTAATTATTAAAAAATGGTTAGGTTAGGTTAGGTTAAAACTGTGACCTCCTACGCACGAGCCGAGCGAGCGAAGCGAGCGGTGCCGCGGCAGCGGCCGGCGAGTGCCAGAAACGACTTGCATTAATAGAAAAAAAAGAGATTGTTTTTAGTAGGTTACCCGGAACTGAACTATTTAGATTAGGATAATAACTTATTTAAAAAAAAATGTTGAACGACTACATTAAATTACATATCTTTTTTTGCAATTCTCCTCTCGCAGATATGCTGGAAGAGATTTCGATAGAAATAAGCATACCTTTGTACCTATTTTCTGTTCCTTCTTCTTGTCTATTTACTGTGTGTGTGTATATTAATGGTTAAATAAATAATAAATAAATAAATAAAACTAAAAAATATATATAAAAAAAGGAAAGTAAAAAAGTATAAATATTTGGCTTATTTGATTTTGCGTTAAAACTGTTATTCCAACTGAAATATTTGACTAAATAAAAAATGTTAAAAGTACTAGTTGGTAAACAAGTTATAGTTTAAACGTTCATTTCCCAAACATTAGGTTTGCGTTACAATTTTTTGTGAATAGATTTATTGCTAAGTAATAATTTGGCTAATGAAATTATGCGAAAATTTTTTTGGGAAGTGAAAATTTGTCAAATTCCTTTCGGTCAAACAAGGGAGACCCGAAACAATAGGCTGCATTAAGCTTGACAGCTACCAGCAAGACACTAATTTAAAATAAAATATTTCGAAACAGATTGAAATGGATGTTTATTACATTTGGCAGGTTACGCAAGCTTTCTGAAACGTTCTATGAAATACCGACTGCGGAGCATCCGGTATTCGCGCCCACCTAATTCGGCCTCCACCATAATTTATCGAAAATATTTACGCGTAATTTGCATATTTGGACTGGCAAAACTGAATATACTGACAGTTCCTGACGATGATGACGGATTGAGTACAGGTATCACGATCATTCTGCGGTGAGGATTGAAAGGAAATTTTCAGCGTTTCAATATGGAGATATTATTATCCATCTGCGTGTTGGCATTGGTGACAGACCGCTTATAAGCGGATTTTGTTTTGTACCTGTGCAATCCATTTTGAGAGGGAGATGTCAATGTAACCATATAAACTTGTGTTCTTTTATAATAAAGGGCAGTATAGCAACAGCATTCGTTGTATCACTTACTCCTAATATCACTCATCCGTACATGGCGACCGTGACAGCGTAAACGCTAGCAGCGTATGTTTACATTTCTTTGACCAAAACGGGTGTCGCTATGTATTGTAACGAGACCAATCTCGTACTGGGACTTAGCGTGGTCACTATTCTATTTTGTGAATATTTACCACGACAATCACAAAATGGGTACAACTAATACGAAGGAAGAAGTTATAGTTCCACAAAACGCAGCAGGTGGAAGTAACAGCGCTGACATCACGCAGCTGACGATACATGCCAGCACAACAAACATCATTTTAATCGTGTTACTTCTTATAGCATCGTTGGCGTTTTTGTATGGTATCTTCAGAATCTACAAGAATTGCCATCAGAAATGGATGGGTAATGAGATCAGGAAGGACAGATTACGATGTTCTACATTGGATGACTCAGAAACGCAGGAAAATACAGAAACAGAACAGCGGAATGAGGACCAGTTTTTTCGGGACTAAAAATATAATTTTATCATGCAATAACGTAGGCTACGTAAATATAAAATCGCATAACCATTATTCATACCAATTATTAGTAGACACCGGTGCATCCATATCTGTCATAAAGTATAAACAAATTCTCGACCAAAACATTCCAATCCATATCGAGAAGACACTTGTAAACGGCATCGGGGGCAAAGTACAGGCTATAGGATATGCTTATTTGCGCCTAGTTATTGGAAATCAGACCCTACAACATAAGTTCTATGTTTTTAAAACATTGCCTTGTAAAGGTAGTGGCATACTGGGACAAGACTTTTTAAGCAAGTATAAATCAGTATTAAATTACGGTAACCAAACTTTGTTACTATGGAATAACAACTCAAAGGTATCATTACCATTAATAATGACAAACAATCATTTTAATATACCGGCAAGATCAGAGTCTATTCACTTTATTCGAACATGTGAGATAGAAGAATGTGTAGTTAATGGAACAGAACTGCGAAAGGGGATCTTTGTTGCAAATACTTTAGTTAAGCCCACGAATGGGAAAATACCAATTAGGATTTTAAACACCACGGAGACAGATTTAGTCTTGACAACAATTAGTCCAACACTTTACAAAGCAAGCGAGTATGATGTATGTTCATTTCAAGAAACCAATAATAATGCTGATCGTGTCAGAAAGGTATTCGCTTCGCTATCACTGAAACATTTAAATAAAGAGGAGCAATTGTCCATAGAGTCCATTTGCGCAAAATATGCAGATATTTTCTTCCTACCGGGTGATAAATTAGGAACAACTAAATTATATGAACACTCAATAACATTGAAACCAAACGTGGCACCAGTGTACGTTAAGCCCTACAGAATGCCGCATTCACAGAAAGCCGAATTAAAAAAACAAGTGGACAACTTATTGGAACAAGAAATTATTGAACCTTGTTCCAGTGAGTGGTCCAGCCCAGTACTCCTAGTGCCTAAAAAATCAGACGCAAACGGGGAAAAAAAATGGCGGTTAGTTATAGATTACCGTAAGCTCAACACTTGTATTCAGGATGATAAGTTTCCACTGCCAAACATCACGGATATACTAGATTCCTTGTGTGGATGTATTTATTTCACACATTTAGATTTAAACCAAGGATTTTTTAACGTAGCGTTAAACAAACACAGTAGGAAATATACTTCATTTAGTGCAGACGGTGGTCAGTATCAAATGACAAGAATGCCTATGGGACTCAAAACTAGTCCCAGCTCATTTTCGCGTATGATGACCATGGCAATGACCGGGCTATCCTACGACAAGTGCTTAGTGTACCTAGACGATCTTATTTGTATGGGACGGAACTTAACTGACCATAACAAAAATTTAATAGAAGTATTCGAAAAGTTGCGCAGTGCCAACTTAAAATTAAATCCCACTAAATGCGATTTCCTTAAGAAAGAGATGCTTTATTTAGGCCACGTGGTGACAGGCAATGGTATATTGCCGGACCCAGATAAGATTAAAATAATTAAAGAGTATCCAGTTCCTAAAAGTACGGACGAAGTGAAACGCTTCGTTGCTTTTGCAAACTACTATAGAAAATTTATAGACCACTTTGCCGACAAAGCCTATCATTTAAACCTTTTAAGTAAGAAAAACACTAAATTCAACTGGGATAGCAACTGTCAAACGTCATTTGAAACTCTAAAACAAAGTATGATGTCACCGCCAATCCTACAGTACCCAGATTTCTCAGAACTAAATCAATTCATAGTACAAACCGATGCATCTGGGTACGCAATTGGGGCAGTACTATCAAATTCAAATGGCAGACCAATAGCTTACGCTAGTAGGAGCCTTAACAAAGCGGAAAAGAACTATCCCACCATAGAGAAAGAACTCTTAGCTGTAGTTTGGGCTGTCAAATATTTCAGACCCTATTTATACGGTCGTACATTTAAAATACTAACCGACCACAAACCCCTTGTATACTTATTTAATTTAAAAGACCCATCTAGCAGGCTCTTTAAATTTAGACTAGCTCTAGAAGAATACAATTACGAAATAGAATACGTAAAAGGGAGTGAGAACTGCGTTGCAGACGCATTATCTAGAATAAAAATTACGTCAAAAGAACTTAAAGAAATGAATGAGTGTCTGTGTGCAGTAATGACTCGCGCTCAAAAACGAAAATTAGATGCTGTCGCCCCGGCAGATGAGTTGCCCACCGACAACTTGCCAGTTCAACCACATGTAGTGGAAACTCATATCAAACCAAGAGGCGCAGTAGAGTTAAGATTTGCACCCAGTAGCAGTCTTAAGAAGTTAAAGAGCGATAGCTCAGTAGTGTTACAAACACACATAATATTATTGTATAATGCCCAAATGAAAACTATATTCATAAACTCGGCATCTCAATCACAAACTACGCGAGCCGAGTTTGCGAGAGAGCTGAGTGATCTATGTAACAAGCTAAATATAGAAGAAGTATACTTCATTAAAAATTCGAATAATAAAATTTTTGTAGAGAAATTAACTAGTGAGATAAGAAAACAAAGCAACTGGAAAGGGCCCAGATTATGTATATTAAAAGATGTCGAAAGAATAGAGGACAAAGATGATAGGAAAGTGATACTCAACGACTTTCATCTTTTGCCCACTAGTGGGCACGCGGGCATGAGAAGAATGCTGACTAATATAAAAAAATACTATTTTTGGCCAGGCTTAGAAAGTGATGTCAAAAATTATGTCAAAAAATGTGTTCAATGTCAGAAGCATAAGTATACAGTTCAGGTGAAAGAGCCAATGGCAATCACCACAACTGCTCATTCGGCTTTCGATAAAATCTTCTTAGACTTGGTAGGACCATTAGACAAAGACAGCAACAATTTTTCTTATATATTGACATTGCAATGCGAGCTGTCCAAGTATGTATGTGCGTATCCCCTCGTCACTAAAACCTCTACAGAAGTAGCACGCACCTTCGTGGATAACTTCATACTTCAACATGGCATCCCGAGGGACATAGCTACCGACAGAGGCACAGAGTTCATGTCCGAGACCGTGACACAGGTTTGTGAATTACTACATATTAAAAAGTTAAACTCAACTGCGTATCATCACCAAAGCATCGGAGCGCTAGAGAACTCGCATAAAAATCTAGGTGCATTTTTGCGAATCCAAGCAGAAGGAAAACCCGAATTATGGAGTACTTGGTTACCATTCTGGTGCTTTGCTTATAATACGACAGTTCACTCGTCAACAAAATTTACACCATTCGAACTCGTATACGGTAGAAAGTGTAACTTGCCCAATAATTTGGAAAAGTGTGTAGAGCCTCTATATAATTACGACAGTTACCCGCTTGAACTTAAGTACCGCCTACAGGTTTCTCAAACCGAAGCGCGGGAAAATTTGATAGCCAATAAAATAGGCAGAAAAAGTAGATACGACCAGCATGTAAATCCAATACGCTACAAGCCAAACGATCAAGTTTTAATTAAAAATGAAACTGGCAATAAACTTCAACAATTATATTCTGGACCTTACAAGGTGATTAGAGATTTGTCACCAAATGTTGAGGTCAATTATAAGGGAAAACCCGACATTATTCACAAAAACAGAACGAAACCGTATCATGTTTAAGATAAAAACAATAAGACAATTAATTACCAATGCTATAAGCACTTAACAATAGCTATTATACAGGTCAGCAGAAAACGGAGACGAATAATAAGCGCCAGCTGTGCGCTCATAGGTACTCAGGGATTGATTGTTATTATAAGTATGTAACTACTTATTATTGTATAACTTTGTATACCAAACATAACGAACATATGTACTACGATTATGTTATAACTATATTTTATACGTGTTAGCCTAAGAGTATCAATGTTTAATTTGTGCTTATATTGTATCCATGCAATAAAATAAAAGTAAACTTTTATTTTATTTTAGTTTTAGGGAGGAGATGAGAGGGAGATGTCAATGTAACCATATAAACTTGTGTTCTTTTATAATAAAGGGCAGTATAGCAACAGCATTCGTTGTATCACTTACTCCTAATATCACTCATCCGTACAATTTATTGGTGGCATAGAGATATTGGTACAATCGGTAAAAAGACGGACATTACGTAATGCCCGGGTTGTTACTGACGATAGCCTAATTTGTAATGTATTCGACTAAAACCAGCTAAGTTTCCGTAATATAGTAGATAAGCGTGATCGTTTGTGGTGCTAAATTGGATTCTGTACCTTTTATATACCGATATTTTTGTAGGCACGCACACCTCTTTCTAAGTGCCTTACCGTTCCGGGGAAAACACAAGCCATGTTTTTATTTTTTATTTTATTTGGGAAAACAAACGGTAACACATTACAGTAATAAAATAAAATTTAACAACTGAGCGTGACAAATGTACAACCAATGACATTTTCCACAGAATACAAAACCATTTTACAAAACAAATGCGACGTGCGCTTATCATTATCTTAATTAATTCAAATTTACAGTATTAAATCTTTCATGTAAAACTAAGAAAACTAAAAAAAAAAAATCTACCGACTTCCAAATAAAAAACTACAAAGTGAAAAATAATTTAATTTTTGGAAGTCGGTGTCTTTCTTTTTTCCCGTTTTTAGGGTTCCGTACCCAAAGGGTAAAAGCGGGACCCTATTACTGAGACTCCGCGGTCCGTCTGTCTGTCTGTCTGTCACCAGGCTATATCTCATGAACCGTGATAGCTAGACAGTTGAAATTTTCACAGGTGGTGTATATCTGTTGCCGCTACAACAACAAATACTAAAAACAAAATAAAATAAATATTTAAGGGGGGCTCCCATACAACAAACGTGATTTTTTTGCCGTTTTTTACGAAAATGGTTCAGAACCCTTCGTGCGCGAGTCCGACTCGCACTTGGCCGGTTTTTTTGCAATATGGACACCGACTTCCAAAAATTAAATTATTTTTCACTTTGTAGTTTTTTATTTGGAAGTCGGTAGATTTTTTTTGCAAAAAAGTTTTTTATTTTTCCCTTTTTAGTTGTACCTACCAAAAGTAGGCAATTTGTTTAGTAAGGTACTCTATAACGCCAAAATAGATCACCCGAATAACATGAAACATGAAAATAACCAGTGAAATGAGAGATCTGCGTACCCCTTTAGCGCGTACTGGCGTGATGTTATGTTATGAAATGGTTTATACAATAAACAGACATGCGATTGCAGCAATTCCGAATGATTTGCCGTTATTAATTGAAGAGTTCTGTTGTATATATCCAAAGTTCTTCATCAGATCTTCACCAAATTAAAATGGGACCAATTTCGAAACATACTCTTTCGAACAAAAAAATAATTTTCAAATCTGGTCCACAATTGACAGTTGTTTATTAAGGTCCCTATAACTCCAGAATAGATTAACCGAATAATATGAAACTTGAACATAACCGGTGAAATGAGAGACCTGTGTACCCCTTTAGAGCGTACTGGCGTGATGTCATGTTATGAAATGGTATAAACAACAAACAGACATGCGATTGCAGCAATCCCGAGAGTTTTGCCGTTATTTATTGAAGAGTTCTGTTGTGTATCTCCGAAGTTCTTCATCAGACCTTCACCAAATTAAAATGGGACCAATTTCGAAACATACTCTTTCGAACGAAAAAATAATTTTCAAAATCGGTTTACAATTGACGGAGATATCGGTGAACATACATAAAAAAAAAAAAAAAAAAAAAAAAAAAACATACAAGAAGTCGAACATAGAACCTCCTCCTTTTTGGTAAGTCGGTTAAAAATAAAGCCCGACGTTTCAGACTACGGTCTACAAAAAATTAAAGGACAACTCCAGTCACTCGTTCTGTTGTATTTGGGCAAAAGTGTGACGTCGTCGTATGAAACGGTGAATATTTATTTACGAATCCAATGAAGAGATAAAGCAATGAAATCGCCCAGAGATACATGAAGCGCCAAGAGAAATAAATAGAATTGAAATTTATGTTAAAACTTTCGCGTTTCAAAATTGAAAACAATATAATTATCACCGGAAATTTAACGCGATGATTTCGATTGTTTGTTTACCTATTTCGCCCGACGTTTCGGCCGTGTTGCAACGACCGTTTATGTTTGTTATTCGGAAATGCACAGTTTTATGCGGTTTTCTGTGGACCTATTTAGAGGTAACGGAGTATTGTGTGATTACGTTGTTGTTTTTTAATTATTTTTTTTGGTCAAGAATACAAGAGACAGGATTAGCCGAAGAGAGAGGTTGGTAAAGGGGCAAGCAAACAAAAAATTTCGATTTCAGTTTTACTATAAATGTTGATTGTGACCAGTTTAAAAACTGGATAGTCCGTTCAACCGTTCCAAACTTTTTATTTAGCGTTCATTATTTTTGTTACTTCGACATTTATGGAATCAAGCCTGAATATACGATTATAATAAACAGGCTAGGTTCGGAGTACTTTGACCGACTTCAAAAATAAGGAGGTAATCAATTCGACACGTATGTATGTAATATTGTTGGAATTGCTCAATATTCACGTATGTTACTCTGTATGGGCTTATAAACACGTGTGCCAAATTTCATATGACATGTGTGTATGTTTCGTTTTGGAAGTCGGGTCGGTCCAAAAAATGATAAAAACAAGAAGTACCAAAAACACCGACTTTCGAAACGAAAGTTACTTTGTACTTTTTAGTGTTTTGCTTTTGAAGACGGTTATTTTTTTTGTTGGAAAAGTTTTTTTTATTTTAATTTATTTTTGCAGCCACCACCTGTCAACTGTCCTGTCACTGTAATTGCATGGTTGCTACATAAACTTTTGGTTTTAAAATCGTGTGGTCGTAGTATCAGTTGATAGCATAGCTCACTTATTTGGTTGGATACCATACAAATGCTATCATCCTAAGTAAAAATAACAGCTGCTATCCGAGTATCATTGTACAATCTTCTCTCTAACGACCTACTTAAAAATCAAACAAAGAGCAATAAAAACGCTAAATTTTATAAAATATACATAAGTACAACATTTACATACTCGTGAGCAGTCGTCTATCTCGTATAAAAATAATGAAACTGCCTGAGTAACGGTTACCTTCGCGTAAATGTGAATTTTATCATAAACGCTCGCTGGATATTAGGAACACTTGAGGCACACACACTTAGCTCCATTTATCACACCTCACGGCACGTAAAAATTCGTAGCTACACACAGACGCGAGATATTTCGAACGCTCCCCTCTTATTTTCTCCTACGGCCTACTTGTCTTTATTTACCTTTATATAAAGAAAGTTGTTTATCTAACTAATCCTTACAAATCTTCATCGCTTTACTTCTAAAACGGACCGGAGCCCGTCGCGTGAAAGGGCTCTGCAACTCCGCTTTTTTCATTGAAGCTTTTTCACTATTTTAAATCATTACGAACTTTTCAGCTCTTGAAAACTTTTTGTTTGAGCTGAAGCAATTTACAAGATTTTCTAAAGAGTTGAACTGAATTTTTCAAGGAGTTTTGTGTTCCTATAAAAATTCTTGAGAAATCAATTTCAGATTGCTTGTACCGAGAATTAGTATATCGCGCCCTTGTCATCTACTACGCAGAATTATTTATCGTTAGACGAATATTCTTGGCGTCAAAGAGAGCGATATGCGGCACGGCACAGAGTGTGTTCTATCGAGATTGCAGCCACTGAATAGTAATACGCATCGTTATAACAAACTATATGCAATGCAATCGAATTACGGAACACCATGTATCTATATTGACGGTACAAATGAATTTGACAGGTCAGCAACAATCATGTATTTTAAAACGATGTAAAGGTAATGTTTGACGAGTAAAATCGTCGTTTTATTTTATTTCTCTATTCGGGCGTATGATTGCATCGTATTTAAATTTTCATCTTAAAAAATTACCCAATTGTTGTTGGGGTCGAATTCCATTCTAACCGGATTCAGCTAAGTACCAGTGTTTTACACGGAGCGACTGCCTATCTGACCTCCACAACCCAGTAACTGGGTAACATGATACCCCTTGGCAAGACTGGCTACCCGTAACGACTTTCATAGATCTTCAAATGACAGCCGGAACCAACAGAGTAACGTGCTTTCCGAGGCACGGAGGAAGCTCGCTATGTTGAAATGGTCACCCATCCACGGACCGACCTTCGCAAGCGTTGCTTATACATCTAAAAATTACCTATACAACATGAAAAATACAAACGTGAACAATCTTCTACCTGTATTTTATTATAGACAACAATAATTCCGATGAAGTGAATTTTTTAAAACAAAAACAAAAAATTATGAATGGCCTGCCAGTAATTGAGCCTATGAATTTCAAAAATGGAAAACAAATTCTGCTTGCCAATTATTGTACTGAAAAATCCACTGTTTTTTTTCTTCAGTTTCACTGTGTTTTAATTAAAGTAGGTATGTTACTTGTGTCACTTTTATTTGTATTATGTTGTTTTTTCTTCTTTTTTTGTATTTTGGCACCTTTTTTTTCCAAATACCCACATGTATGTGATTTTGTGTTTTGTGCTGTCTTTTGTGTGCACTGAATAAATGGTTTATCTATCTATCTATCTATTAGCCGTCGAATCTTTTCTCTGGTCGTTTTCCTAGAAGGACCGATTAATATCGCGACGTCTATGTCAGGATAATCCGGGATCTTTCGCATTATACTCGGGCTGAAATTGATTCTTTATTTTCCTAATTTATATACAATCTGGTGGACATGGTCATGATAAAAATTCAAAGAAAATAAGTAAAAAATTTTCCACCTGAAACTGGTCAGTAGCAGCCCGGAGGCTAGCCTTGTGCATAGTTAATGGCAAGTCTGCTATTACATGGGACTAAAACTCAACTGACGATATGTGGTAGTACTGTAGGTACACCTCTGCTTAACCTTTGGGAAATACAGCCGTGATGTTATGACAAGAAAATATGTATACAGATAGATTTGTGACTAGTCGGTCCGCAAGTCTAGAAAAACTATCTAAAAGAGATTAGTTTAGGCTTGCAGTATAGCACGCATACCGCTAAACTGCATTGCACTTCGCTGCAACGTACTGCTCTGCATCCTACCACACCGCTCAGCTTCGCAACGTATCGTGTCGCATCGCACCGCACTACTCTTCAAGAGACCTTTTATGGGAGCTAGTGAAGCGGCATGGCACTATGATGATCCTTGGCGTGTGTGTTATGTAATAAGTTTCTACAATCTTTTTATCATCATCATCATTTCAGACAAAAGACGTCCACTGCTGGACATAGGCCTCCCCCAAGTGTAGCCACTTTGATTGGTTCCATGCGTATCGCATCCAGTGGATCCCCGCAACCTTCACCAGGTCATCGGTACACCTAGTGGGAGGCCTTCCTACGCAACAGAATCTTTTGAAAAAAATATATATATATATTACTTACCATTAAAATAAATACCAGCCTGTTACAGTCCCACTGCAGGGCAAGGACCTTTTCTCATACAGAGTAGGCAGGAGCATTTATCACCACGCATCCGCAAAGCGGCTTGGTGATTCCAAACTTATATCATTTTTATAAGTTTAGTTTTCCTGACGATAGATTTCATTCACTGATGAAAGTGATGTCTAGGATAACTTTATAAAGTAAATAATATGAATTGAAACGGTCACATTTGCCCAGATTTGAACCCATCTTTATTAAAAAGTAGTTTCTGCCTTTACTAATAAAACATACATACATCTAATAAAC